>OY728143.1:1071254266-1076254266 GCA_963277665.1 Viscum album
AAAAAATATACCTATAAATTTACATATATTGATCACTAATTTGATAAAATTCATGAATCTCAATACTTTTTAAAGATAAATCATTTCTCTTGTTATCATTAGTTATGGTGAATAAGGATTATATATATAGAATATGAACTTTTAAACAAGTTAGGGACATTATGAGTTTAAAATTATTTCTTTTGGACTAAATAATGATCCTTATATTTATTGATATGATCAATATTGTATTAAAAAACTATATTGATATTTTTTTGGTATGTGGTGATAATATCTTTAGATACCCTAAGAGATATGAAGAGACTGAGTGTCATCTAAAAATATTTTTAGAGACCCTTAGAAAAAGGATGTTAAATTGAAAATATTGTATTTATAAATTTTATCTCAATGAAGTTTCTTTCCTTGTCTATATTATCTCTAAGTACTGAATATATTTTTACCCTTTGAAGATAAAGGTAGTCAAAAATGGCCTATATCAATGAACATATTAGAGGTATGATGTTTCGTGGGTTTATTATGTCACCTTCGGTGGGTTGTTCAAGATTTTTCCCTGTTGACCAACCCATTAAACACATTAACATGTTAAAGGGTTATATTAACACAGTGAAGGGAATTTTAGGAATGTTTTTAAGAGTCAAATAGATGAATAATTATTGAATAGTTATTAAATATACCACAAGGGAAAGATGTATGTGTAATTTATAGTGTTTTATTGAGTAAATGGAGTTAGATATGTACTTATATAGAAAGATATAGTGATTTAAAATTAATAAAGGAAATTTAAAATATGTCAACAGAACTATCCAACTCATGAAATTGATATGGATTTCATAATCCTTTCTTTGAAAATATGGAGACTCTACCTCTAAAGTGAAATATGTGATATATATTATGACCAAAATAGCTGAAATATTTCTTTTATAATAAAGAGATCAACATGAGACAAAAACAATGGTTTTAAATACTCAATAAATAATATTTATTGTTAAAATAACACATCTAGAAGCAAAATAATGTGGATAATTGATGTTCCCAGTCCGGATCTAAGTATCACTGAGAGGCGGATGGGGTGAATCAGTGATATCTTTTTCTTTTTATGTATCCTATTTTTTGAAACAACCTTCACCTCCTGTTAAAGAGTTTCTTCCCTGCTGAACACACACAACCACATGAATACAAGATTTACAAGGTTCACTACTCAACAAGATTAGCTATGTCCTTGGTATGGTACGGAAACAATGTAGTACCACACAATCCACTAGAAAAAAATCCTTTGATGTGGAATACAATGACTAGGATATACTCTTACACTCGTGTTGCACTTTGAAAACAATCCAATATTGTGTGTGCTCCCTCTTATCACATATAGGGTAATGTAATGATTCTGTGTTTCTTAATGAACATTCAAAAATCAAATATTTCAAAAAATTTCTTCACTTTCTTACCTAGAAGCTGGTAAGAACCTCCTAGTTCAGACAGCTTATGCGCCACTTCCTACTTGCTCGCCTCCCTGCTTGCGCACCACCTGCTTGCGCACCACCTGCTTGCGCGCCGCACTGCTTGCGTGCCACCTGATTGCGTGCCTACTCAATACTTGCACGCCACCATTGAGCACAACTCGCAACTTGTGTGACACCTTTTCCTTATACACAAGCCACTTCTTGAAATCACCTCCCTACTTGTGCACCTCTGCCAACTTGCACGGAAAAACGTGGGTGACGAAACTTGCATGACACCCTACTTGTGTGCCTTATAAATAACCCTTAACTTGTGTGCCACTTCATCTTGCGCTCCGCCCTCTTCTACTTGCGCGATTAGATCACCCTATACTAATTGCGCGCTCAGAGATCAAATTTTTTCTTAAGTGTTGAGCATACAAAAATAAAGAGGCTAGTCATCTATTTATAGGCATTTTGGTGACTTGCGCACCACATATACTTGCACGCCTCTCCTACTTGTACGCCTCTAAATCCCTTGCACACCGCTCCATCACTTTTGCACCCATCCATCACTAGCGCGAAACTTTCTTTCCTTTGTCATATTTTGATATGATGATGTTGGAATATGACTTGCACGCAATATAAACTTGAGCACCACTTATACTTTCATGCCACTTTTTGACTTGCACGCCAATATTTAACTTGCACACCACTTTATTTCCTTTGACATATTTTTATGTGATGATCTTGAAATATGACTTTCTCACAACATACACTTGTGCGCCAATAATTGCGCACCAATACTTGCACGCCAATACTTGCGCGCTACACTTGACTCGCGCGCCACTTTCATTCCTCTGCCAAAAATCACTTCTTTATTCTCTCTAATATTCATAAGGCTTGCATCACAAGTTCTACAAATATATGATATTTGTGAAATACAATCTAGAAAAGCATCATCTGGTATCTGGTCCTTTTACAAAGTGAATTAATTTAACTACATTGACAACAAAATACAACACTCTACAAAGGCTAACTCTTCAAGCTGCCTTATCCATCCAACTTGGTCCCAATAATCTCTCCCTTTGGATTTTGTTGCCAACCAAGATTCATAAATCACTGAAATTTGTATCCTTATGCAATGGATTACTTATCAACAATTATAAGCCTATGTGAGCTAACTCATTGTAGGACACACGAATTATTGACAGCCAAAACCATGTTGTCCAAAGGTAGTGACTATGAAATATCATGATCATATCTCCTCAGCCTTCTTCAGAACATCATTTAGAACATATTTGAAGCTTATTATTCAGTATTATTAACTTCTTAAACATTCCTGGAATACAAAAAAAATTGTTTCCTACAACCACTCCCACAAACAGTTAGAATAGTTCACACACATTCATGCTGGATTCACAGCTTACACACAACTACCCTTTTATGCATGCATCTATAAGGATAGATTTATGAAAAAATTATCCCCCTTGATAAAACTATCCAAAGGAAAGATGAGATTGGGGAAAAAACCTGTACCTTAACGTTGATGAGAAGGAGGTTGGACAACCATTTTCAACCTCAATTTTGCAAATGGTTATTTCGGTAAATGTTTGGTGAATATATCTATAACTTGGTCAGATGTAGGAACATAATCTAACCTTAATTCATTATTCTCCACTTTCCCTTTGATGATGTGGTACTTTATATCAATGTTTTTTGAATGAAAATGTCATACCAGATTTCTTGTGATATTGATTGCACTCCGATTATCACAACCCAAGTGTAATGGTGACTTCACTTCAAAAAGTATATCTTATAACTGAGTCTTCATCCACATTAGTTGAGTTGCATCTTGAGTAGCAGCAACATACTCGGCTTTAGCTGTGCTAAGTGTTACTGAATTCTGTTTCTTGGTTTGCCAACTAACACAACTTCTCCCCAGAAAGAAAACTCCACCAGATGTGGATCTTCGATCATCAACATTTCCTGCCCAATCAACATTAGAATACTCAAATTGATTATTATTTCATGAGCCATCATACCTGATTCAAATTTTTTTATGCCTTTGATATATTTGAGAATTATTTTTCCAGCAATCAAATGCATTTATTTAGGAGCACTCAGAAATCTTGTACATAAATTGAAAGCATAGATGATGTTGGGTCTTGAGGCTGTCAAATACAACAGACTACCAATCAGATTTCGAAACTCTTTCTGATCAACATTCTGACCTTCTCCATATTTAGACAACTTGGTTTCCACTGAAATCGGTGTGGAAACTGGTTTCTAATTTTCCATAAAAAACTTGTTCAGAAGTTCCTTAGCATATTTTTCTTAAGACAGAAAAATGTGATTCTTCTTCTCTGAAATTTGTAGCCTAAGAAAGTAATTCACTTCTCCAAGCATGGGCATCTCAAATAACTTCTTCATCTCCTCAGAAAAGTTTTCAAATTATCTTTCATCATTTCCAGAAAATATAATTTCATCAACATAAACAATAACAATCAGTGAAAACTCATGACATTCCTTGATGTAGAGATTGATGTCAACTCTCCCATTCTTAAAGATCATCTTGTTTAAGTAAGTATCTAATTTAGAATACCATGCTCTCAGAGCCTGTTTTAGCCCATACAAATCCTTCTTTAATCAACACACGTAACTTTAATCCTTTCCAATAACAAATCCACAAGGTTGATCAATGTAAACATCCTCGTCAATGTCACCATTCAAGAATGTAGATTTTACATCCATTTGAAAGATTTTGTAACCTCATTGTGAAGCAATAAAAATAAAGATTCTGATTGTTTCTAATCATGCCACTTGAGAAAAGGTTTCACCAAAATTAATGCCTTCAATTTGTGAATACCCTTTTTAAACCAATCTTGCTTTTTTTATTATTACTTTACCATCATCATTCTTCTTGTTCTAGAAAACTAACATTGCACCAATAATGTTCTTGTTGTCCAGCTTGGGTACAAGATCCAAAGTATCATTATTCTTTATCTAATAAAGCTCTTCATTAATTGTATGAACCCATTATAGATGTTCAAATGATTCATTTAAATCATTTGGATTAACTTTAGAATAAAGATATGTGTGTAATATATCATCTGTTGTTCTTCTTGTTTGAGCCCTCTGATGTTTATCTCCAATAATATTCTGAGCCTCCACTTGTTTTCTCAACCTAGGATGAGTTGTTCAAACTTCACCCTCATCACTCAAGATTTATGATCCAGATTTCTCTTCACCGGTTGGATTAACACAGTCTGTAGCACTATTAGAATCATTAACAAAATCTTCTCTCTCCTGCTTGACTTCCACATCAACATATGACTGCTTTTCTTTCTCCACATTTTCCATAACTTTTACATCTGAAGAATAAAGAATTCATCCAATTTATTTATTGAGACATCTATATCCTCTTCCTTCTGGAGCGTATCCAAGAAAAATTCCATCATCTCTTCTTTGTTCAAAATTTCCAAGGTTTCCATCTTTTTTCTTTATAACGCATGGACTCTCAAATACTCTTAAATGTTTCAGACTTTGAGTTTTTCCATAGAATATTTCAAATGGATTCATATATGAGTTTGGCCTATAGAAGCATCGATTCTAAATATAAACAGCAATGCTCATGGCTTTCCTCCAATAATAATGAGAAAGACTATGTTCGAGTAACATAGTTCTCCCCATTTCCACCAGACTTCGATTCTTTCTTTTAGCAACCCAATTTTGTAGAGGTGTGTATGGTGAAATGAACTCATGCCGAATTCCATGTTTCTCAAGGTAACTTTCAAACTCTTCATTATTATACTCACCACCATTATCAGTTCTCAACTTCATCACTGAATACTCACATTCATTTTCTTCTTTCATCCTAAAACTCTTAAACATTTTCAGAGCATCTGACTTATGTCTCATGTACATAACACAAGTAATACGAGTAAATTAATCAACGAATGTAATGAATTGCTTATCTCTATTTGTTGATTTCTTGCTCATTGGTCCACATATATCAGAATATATAAGTTCCAAGGGTTGTTTTGAACGAATTTCAACTCTCTTATGAAAATAATTTGTAATATCCCCTTTTTCACAGATAGTGCAGCACCAATCTCTTCTTCTAGATAAATCAGGCATATCTCAGGCACTGTCTCACGTTGATAACTTACATATATTTATCTAACACATATATCCTAGCCTTTTATGCCATAACTTATTTTTATCCACCTTTCCCGTGTAACAAGAATTTTGTACTTCACCAACTTGGAACAATTTTCCTTTTGTACATTGGCCTCTTGTAACTATATTACCATCAATTTCACATTTCACAACAAACCCATATTTTATAAATATAAATTTTTTTCCCTCATCACAGAGTTGTGAAACACTCAAAATATTATGTTTCAACCCATTAACATATAATATTTTCTTAGATTTCAATTTTTCTTTTCCAATGATGGCTGATTCAACACCTTTGATTCTCATAGATTCATCATTTCCAAATGTAACGTTTCCTTCTTTGAAGTCTTTCACATTGTTTAAAAAAATTATGTCTCCTATTGTATGAGAAGAACACACAATATAAATAACCCATGGACATTCTACTTTTGAAGCTTTAAAAGTAGTTTTGATAATAAGAGATTTTTTTTTCTTCCTTTTCCTTTACTTTCTGTTGTGCTTCCGCCAATTTCCTAGCCAGGTTAATGTGTTCTAACCATAAAACCATGCACTCTTTCTTTTTAGACTTATCCGACCTGTCCCCTTCAGATTTTAAAAACTCTGTCTTTTAATAATTATTAAGAATCTTTTGTTGCTCTAGTAACACACTAAGACATCCCTTGGAAAGATGTCCAGGTCGATTACATCTTTCACAAATAGTTTCTAGTGGTTGGTACCTATTCTCAAATTTCACACTAGTCTTCTCATATATCTTCTGAAATTTATTTGGAGACTTTCTATTTTGAAAGGATTGACTCCCCCTCAATCCTTGTCTTTCAAAACTTGTGGAACAGTTTTAATTTTGTTGGTTGAACCAACCCATATTTTCCATGTGTCTAAATCCACCACAATACCAGTAATAACCATAGAAAGAATATTTGCCTCTGAAACTTCTATGATGATCTGATTTGTGAACACGATTCTCAAAAACCTTATTAATAGAACTATGTTTACCATCAACCTTCATGTTTTCATTTGTAACTCCCTTTCTCATTTCAGATTTACCGGCACCAGAAGTATTAGAGGTCTTTCTTGACTCGTGATTTTATGCACTACTGATTTTTCATCATTGCTGACTTTTACCACATACATGGTCTTTCC
Source organism: Viscum album (assembly GCA_963277665.1). Taxonomy (NCBI): domain Eukaryota; kingdom Viridiplantae; phylum Streptophyta; class Magnoliopsida; order Santalales; family Viscaceae; genus Viscum; species Viscum album. The sequence continues at coordinate 1,071,261,025 of OY728143.1, forward strand.
GACTTTGTTCGTATAAGAACCATTTCTTTATTTCTTTTCTACCTTTGAAGGTAACTTTTTTTGATCCTTGTTTGGTTCATTCATACTGGAACATTCACCAACATTTGAGATAGAAGTTTTGAAACCAATATTCATTTCTTTAGATTTTTAAAGTTTCTATTGGACAAGTTCCAAATCGTCTTATTTTGCCTTCAACTTTACTTCAAGATGATCATTACGATTCTTTGTATTTTCAAGATTATTTTTCATATCATCAATCTCTTCTTCCATCTTGATTTTCTGATCAGTAAAACCTTCTTGATTGTTTAATGTAGAATTTTTATCTATTAGCTTGTTGTTTTCTTCATAGGCCTTTTGATCTTCCTCAATAATTCTTTTAACTCTTATTTTAGATGATATTCCAGTTGAGTTTCTTCTTCTTCTGAACTTTTGATATCGTACTCTTCATTATTTACTGTAGCAATAAAGGTATTCTCTCTAGATTTTTCAGCAAAAAATTTCTCAGATTCATCTTCGTTATCTTCTTTATCTTCATCTTTAGATAAAAAGATTCTTCTTTTTGATTTGAAGAACTTTTATCCTTCCCCTTTGAAAAATATTTATCTTTGTCAGATTGTTTCGTTGAAAAACTTATTGGTCTTCTGTTATCATCATCATTGTCTTCTTATTTATTCTTTTTAAGACAGTTAGCCGCAAATTGACCAACGACTCCACACTCAAAACATTTCAAGGGAAGTTTACACTTGTATTTACCTGTACCTCTTTTCACATTCATAGAAAACAAGGACAAAATTTCATCAAAATATTTACGGACCTCATCTTCAGAATCAGACTCACCAGCATCATCTTCAATAAGAGTCTTCTTTGACTTTTCTCTATTTGTAGACTTGAATAACATTTCTCTATCATCTTTTGTTTTTCCCTTCATAGTATTCTATCTTCTCATCTTATAAGTAATGAGAGTTCTATGAAAATCATCCAATGATAATGTTTCAGGGTCTCTATCTTATAATAAAGATACATTAGCATCAAAATTTTCAGGAAGAATTCTCAAGATCTTTTTGGAAACTATAGAATCATCCAATGTTTCACCAAGAAATCTGATTGTATTGACAATATCATTTATCCTGGTAAAGAAATCACCAATAGATTCAGATTCTCCTATTTTCAAATCTTCATTCTTCAGTCTCCAGATTTGTAGTTTATCCTTCTTCACTTTTTTATTTCCTTTATATATGTTCTTCAGTTTGTCCTAGATTCCTTTGGCTGTAGAAAAACCTTTCACTATTAAAAATTCACTCTCAGGAAGAGATGAGAGCAACACATTTTTAGCTCTTCCATCATTCGCATAGTTCTTCTTATCGATAGGAGTAAGTGGAACCTTGTCATCAATAGCAGGAAATCCATCCGTTGTAGTTTAAAGAACTTCATATCTAAGAGACATAAGATAAGGAATCATTCTTTCTTTCTAGATGTGATAGTTATTTCCATCAAAAATCGTAATCCCATTACTATTCATGAAATTTAGATTCTCTATCACAACTTCTCTTCAACCACTTCAACAAAGAATAAACAAAGGGAACCTGGCTCTGATAACAATTGATGTTCCTAGCCAGGATCCAAGTATCACTAAGAGAGGGAGGGGGTGAATCAGTGATATCATTTTCTTTTTATGTTTCCTATTTTTTGAAACAACCTTTGCCTCCTGTTAAATAGTTTCTTCCCAGCCAAACACACACAACCACGAGAACAAAAGATTTACATGGTTCACTACTCAAAAAGATTATCTACGTCCTAGGTATGGTACAGAAACAATCAAGTACCACACAATCCACTAGAAAACAATCCTTTGATGTGGAGTACAATGAGTAGGATATACCATTACACTCATGTAGAACTTTGTAAATAATCCAATAGTGTGTCTGCTACCTCTTAGCACAAACAGGGTAATGTAATGATTTTGTGATTCTTAATGAACTTTCAAAAATCAAATCTTTCAAAACAATTCTTCACTTTCCTACCCAGAAGTTGGTAATAACCTCCTACTACAGACAGCTTGCACACCACTCCCTGCTTGCGCACCTCCCTACTTGCGTGCCACCTGCTTGCGCGCCTCACTTCTTGCATGCCACCTGCTTTTGCGCCTACTCAATACTTGCATGCCACCTTTGGATTATATATAGGACACATCTGGAAAGCACCTCCCTACTTGCACACCTCTAGAAACATGTGTGGAAAAGCTTGCGTGACGAAACTTGTGCAGCGCCCTACTTGTGTGCCTTATAAATAACGCTCAGCTTGAGAACCGCCCTCTGCTACTTGTGTGATCAGGGAACCCTCTACTAATTACACAATCAGAGCTTAAATTTTCTATTAAGTGTTGAGCATACAAAATTAAGAAGGCTAGTCATATATTTATAGGCATTTTGGTGACTTGTGCGACACATACACTTGCGCATCGCTGTTACATGCACGCCACTCCATCACTTGCGCACCGCTCCATCACTTACACACCCTTCCATCACTAGCATGACACTTTATTTCCTTTGTCATACTTTTATATAATGATATTGGAATATGACTTGCATGCAATGTATAGTGGCGTGCCACTTATACCTGCATGCCAATCTTTAACATGCACACCACTTTATTTACCTTTTCATATTTTGATGTGATGATCTTGAAATATGACTTGTGTGAAACATACACTTGTGTTCCAATACTTGTGTGCCACTATTGACTTGCACGCCACTTTCTTTCCTTTCCAAAAATCTCTTCTTTACTCTCTCTATTCTTCATATGGATTGCATCACAAGTTCTCCAAACTTATGATATTTGTGAAATACAAATAAATAAAGAATCTTCTGGTTTTTGGTCCTTTTACAAAGTGAATTGATTTAACTTCTTTGACAAGAAAATACAACACTCTATAAAGGCTAACTCTTCAAACTGCCTTCTCCAACCAACTTGGTCCCAACAATAATGTACTATGTATGAGTGGCCATAAAGTTCTGACTGTGTTTGAGAATAATAAGGATATTATATATATAAAGAACTAGTAAAGATGGATATGGATATTTTCATTAAAGGGGATCCATATTTACTTTTTATAGAAATTTAAAAACCCTAAATACTATATAATATAGTGAACTCCCAACATGATGAAAAGAACATTTAGTAGATGATTAATTTAGTAAATGATTTAAAAAAATATAATTTAGATATACAAATGGAGTGTTGAAGTTTGGGAAGAGCTTATGTACTCTATCCATACTATAATTGAAGAGGGAACTTAAACATGATTTAAAAAGCTCAAATTTCACTATAAATCATCATCGCACAAATAATTATTGGTATTTATGAGAATATTTTTGATGGGATGACTAGAAGTTAGAAATTAAAAAATATGTGTCCATATGATCAGTATTCTAGTAGATATTTATGAAGAGTGTGAATGAAAATGGATATGGGAAAGATTATTGATTAAATTATTAAGATAATTATTTTATGATAAAGGAAGTCAATGTACATTCATAGTATTCATGACAGGTGGTAAGTGTTTTCCATTCCATATACCTCTATTTGGGACATGATTAGTTTTAGGAACCTAACTTTATTTATGTGTTTTATATAGTATCAATTTGAGATGTTAAATCATGAGATAAATTAATTTCTGAAATTTAAATTTAAATCTTAATCCCTATATTTCAATGGGGTTTTATTTAATTTCTACCTAATCCATATTTGGGGTTTCTTTACCCCAAATTGTTTTTCTCAAGGAGTCCTGTTATATTCACCATCCATTTATTTCTATAGTGAATGAATTTACAAAGTATACATTTACCATATTACTCATGAAATTTATTAGATTTTCATTTATATATTAGTATCAATATCTCATATTATTTTTATCCAAGAGTTACCAAAACTATAGTAAAAATCAATATTTTACATATCAGAAAAATTGTATTAATTTTTAGTGAAGTAAAAATGTGTGTAATTTCATTGAAAATACACCCCAATATGGATAGTAGAATGTGGATGTGGTTGTGTCATCGATTCACCTATGGGTAACCTGCTCAAAAAGGGTTAGTTGAGCATTCAATCAATCATCAACTTGATTCACGATGAGTGGGCCTATGATTGTACACTGGGCGAGATACACCAAGGGAATATCAGTTAGAATATTCACACAATTTTAGTGAATAATGTTGAATAATTATTCCTACCATTAAGTTGGTCTCCTAAAAATGAAAACAGTTGAGCTTAATTACTATCTTCCATGGATAACCCATCACATTGAAAGTACACTCACCCCAATATTTCTTTGATAAGTGAAATACCAGTTACATTGACAATTACCCACAAATATTAATTTGATTAAGGTCTGTTTACTTGTCATATAAAATATTATATTGTTTATGGATGTATTTTATATTTTTATTTCAAATTATATAGATAACCATGTTTATTGAATAATAGGATCATAATAGAATTATAGGAAAGGTGTTGTTATGTCTTATAGTAATATAATGGACTTAGTCAAGTGAGGAGTGAGACCCATAATTATATATGCCCTCAATGAATCGATAGATATCATAAGAAAAACTATGTTGGGTTTTTGTGTATAACTCATCCCATGATTATATAGTGTCTTGGAACTATTACTTGACAAAATTTTAGATGTTCAACATCATGTATTACATTAGATTTAGATTAATGATTATTAAAATTCATTTTTTATTCATTTTATTGGATATTTAATGACTTTAATTTTATTTGATTATGGATTCTTGTTGTTTCATTTATTCATCCCATATAACACATTTCATCTATATATTGTGAAATATTTCACATTATGCTCCTACTTACTGACAATTTGATCTCACCATTAGATTTTTCTTTCTCTATTAATCTTAGATGAGAACTATGCATTAATTTTAGTTATATGGTAGAATGGATAACAATGTTCTTGCAATATGTTCATATTGTATCTTATGTTTTGAAATGTAATTTATGTAAATTTCTAGTCTTCCAAGAACATTGAACTATTGGGTACTTTATGAAATATTTTATTTTATACCAACAATGTAATATAACTACGTGCCCTTGTATTCTCATGTATATGATTTTAAAACTAGGGAATATATATACCTTATCACATAACTCGTAAATTTTTTCTTCAAATCTACCACTTCCACTACTTCCATTCTCTAAGGATTCATGGATATAGGTTTTTCATTAGGGATGAGTTTGATAAAAAACTACACTTCTTTATGAGTTGGATTTCCTTATAAGTATTTTGTAAATACGTCAATTATTTCCATTACAATGGGATTATACATTATTTCTATGATATATTACCCATATGTAGATTGTATTTTATCTTCATCTTATATTATAATTTCATTAAGGTGATCTATTAAAGGTGGATCTATAAAAAATTTAGAAAATAAAGTATCTTACATATAAAAATGGATTCTATTACCCCTTTGTAAATTCCAACTTATTTATCTTGGAAATAAATTTTTGAATTATTACTTGAAATCCATTCCATTCCAAGGATTATGTAAAATATTGTCTTAGTCATGATAATGATATATGAAACAATATAACATATAAGCATCTTAATAGATACTTCTTGATATATCCTTGTTGCTATAAGATTACCATTAGGGTTTTTGTTTGAAAAACCCTTCCGTAAGGAATTTTGGGATAGTTTAATGTTATCATTAAACTTGTAAGATATAAAATAGTGTTTAGATTTGGAATAAAATGAAGGATTAATTAACTTTGAGTTTATGATCAAAGAACCTTATATCACATCATTTGGGATTTCAACCTCGACTATAGTGATCACACAAAATTAAACTTTATCACTTAGTATTTTTTTAGTTAAATCCCCTTAATGATTGAGGAATTTATTTTAATAGTGTCTCATCAACTTATAATTAAATAATTGGGTTGTGGTGGATTATTATGATCCATTTTAATCATGAACTTTTGTTCCTTTGTCTCCATACTTAAAGAGAACTACCACTCTATTCAAACACATTCCACCAAGTTTTTTCTATAACTATTAAATTTATTGAATTCCACCCTTATATAGATACATTTTGTATTATTTATTTTTATGTGTTCCTAAATCACTTGTTTCTTTCCTTGATTTTTCTAGAAAACATAAAACATTGGGAATTATTAATATATATTTTCACATGAAACTATATTCTTTCAAACTAACTAATTATGAGGGTCTAATTATTTATAAAGTAAAGGATTTAAGCCATCAACTAAGTGTCAATTATTACTACTTGTATTAGATAAATAATCTATAATATGAGTTTCCAACTTTCTAATGTATGCTTTATATTTAAAAAAAATTTCTCAATCCTTTTCCATGATATCGAGTAACTCATATTCCATAGCATCTCACTAATTATGAAAAAAATATTATTTTTCATGAATATTAACATGGGATTATTCTATTGAATAACTTCTATATCTTCTTCATCTTTATTATTCTGGATCAATAAACACTGATTATCAACATATTATTTTAGATGATTAATTATCATGATAAATTTATCTCCTTCACTAATTATAATAGTGACAAAAATATTCACTAGGGACATAGACCATTACTCACTTACTAATATATTATTAGTCCCATTGAATTATGAATTTTGTCACATTATATTTTCTAAAATTATTTCATAATTTTTTGGATTATAAGGTTACTCCACATAGGTGATATTATTAGTGATGACCTGATTCAACTATCCAAATATATTTATAATCATCTCATATCCATCACGATATCCATTAAATTTATTAACATGAACTTTTGGTAAATCCATACACATGTTACGAGTTTCAATTCCTTTCACTATGATCCATTTATAATAACAGTATTTTATATAATCTATCAAAACATAAAGAATATTGAATCAATGAATTCAATTACTATGAATGTAAAATATTATAGAATAGTTTATTGAATATAATAAGGGATTATCACAACTTTCTAATTATGTTATTTTAGATACATTTCCTATGGTTCTTACTAAACACGAAATGATTCACACTATAAAAACCCAACCCCAATATCCTAGAGCTAGTGGTTACCTACAACATTGGTAAAGAAATCAAGATATTTCATACCATATTTTAAAATATTTTAGAAGTATTTAGATTATATATATATATATGAAATTAACTCATTATATTCAAAAATATGAAATAAACATAAAAATATGTTAAGAACATTAATATTTATTATAGTATATCTTGAAATTATTGAAAGATCAATTATTGGAAACCTCATGTAATAAAAACATAATAATGGGTGTGCTCAAAATCTCAGTAAAATAAAGTGTACACTAGAATTTATTATAGTGTTTATAATATAATAAATAATATAGAATAGATAAAAAATAATAATAGTTCATATAAAACTAATATCATGAAATGGAAAGATAATACAGAATGACATAGAAATATAAAAAATCACATGGATAAAAAATAATTGTTTTCATAAAAGTATAATTTATAATGCTAAATATCATAATTTTACCATCAGGACCTTATTCCAAGACATCATACATGAACAAATATGGAATCTTCCAAATAACTAATATAGTTGGTCTCATGTGACCAACCAATGAAAATATGGTCTATATAATATCATCCACACCCATAACATATAATTTGAAATTCATTTATCGTATAAAATAATGAATAAAAAATACAATACATAATAAACATAAATATTCATATTTAAAAACTAGTATACAAAATGAAATAAATTTACCTTGTCCACTAATTAAAAAATAATCTCATTAGACAAAAAATATGGGTTTATTTTATTATAATATTATATTCATAGTGTAGCATAAAAATCATTAATAATGTTGATGTAGATGAAAAATATATTTATAGACATTATAAAAAATAAAAAAATCATTTTATTTTTTTTATAAAATTAAAACTAAATAATCATATAATAGTTGGAATGATGATTTCATTTAAAAAATGGGAAACATTATAAGAATCATAATAATGAAAAATGACTATGATAGTGGTAAAAGTTATTCATGCGGTAAGTATCAAAAAACATTATTTTTCCACTTTTGTAAAAAATTTCAAAAATGACATTTACATAAAAATATAATAAAATTATATTAAAATTTTAATAATGAAATTCCAAGATAGTATAAAGTTACTTTTACGTATAATTTAAAACTCTATAAGAACATCCATAAAAAAATTTGAAAAACAAGGACATGGAGGATAAATATTCTTGGAAAAAAATGGAAATATATTTAGATTTTGATACAAAAATTATGTCAATATTTTTGAAACATAATGATAGGGGAAAAATAATACTTTAAAGGTGAATAAATAAATATATTATAATAAAATATATGGGGTTAAAGAGAGATATATCCTTTAATTTCTAAAATAATAATTTTAAACATAAACAATCCCGAATAAAAAGGTGATTGTGAAATAAACACATACCTTGTACTTATGATTGGTCGTACATGATATAATCTCCGATATAATAAGAATATATCTTTTTATTCAATTTTATAACCATATATGGATTATTATTAATAGATACTATCAATTTATAATTTCTTATTACTTATTTAAGAATAATTCTATGTTAAAATCATTTATTTAAAATATAATAGTATTGTATCCCAGACCTGGTTTGTTTTTTGGTTCTGGTTCCTTCACCTTAGTCATGGTTTCATCAAATCCAGAATCTTAAAATAATTATAATTATATTTTTTATAATTTTAATATTATTTTATAACCATCAATGTATTTCATTCGTGAAAAATAAAGAACATTATTTCATAAAGATAGTAGTCTGTACATACGTATGAATGGAGTTTTAAAATTTCTAATAGATGAAAGGGAAAAAATGAGATAAATTTATACATTTAAATAATTATAATAATATTATAAATATCTTATTTATTCAATTAATTATCTCTTATTACCATATTTCTTACGAAAAAATGAAAATTGAACCACATTTCTTCATGGTGGTGGGAGTCCACACATATGCTCAAGTGATGTTATCATTTTCCAATGAATGGAAGGGTTAAAATATTTGTGACATATTATATTTACATAAATAATAGTAATTTTATCAATATCACATATATATTTCCTAATTCTATCATTATAACAAATTATGTATGGTAGTGACGAAAAAAGAATAAATTCGTTTTGTGGAGATGGTAGTCCATATTTACGCACGAGCGATGTTTTCATTTTTAATTGGATAGAAAACAGATATAAAATTGGAATAACATTAACATAGAAAAAACTCAATATAGTAAATATGATAATGTAATTTTTTTAATATGGTTATAAAAATATTTGGATAAATTTTACGAAGAAAGAAACTTAAGAAAAGCATGGTATGAAAAGATAACTCATGTTTGAAAAAACTCATTCACATTACCAATTAAACCCTTTAGGAATAATATTTTGGTGATATTCAAACCTAGAGTTCAATAAAAATAGAGTTGGGGAGAAATTTTAATATATTTTAGTTAAGATAAGGTGATAAAAATGTATAAATAAGAGAGGAGGGAACATTCCCTTTTATATGTGAGGTGGATGAGAAAATAGTAAATACCTAAAAACTGTATTATATCATATATGTAATACTGAATTCAAGTTGTGTTACACCAGATACTATACTGTAGTAGGTAAATACAATATCATGAACTATTTCACAAATGTCCCCTTTTAATATCTTATATTCAATAGTGTATTTATAAATTAACTTTTATGATTTGAAATTGGCCAAACTAATTCTATTTTTGAATTCATTATATCACGATTATCATACGATTAATTATTAAACCTTTTTTAAAAGTATGATTTTAGTAAAAAAATAATTTTTTCACCAAACATGTTATTTTTCTGTGTTTAATATCATAAAATAATGACCTATAAGTCTAGAAAGAATTATAAGTAATAAAATATAATTTTAAGGAATAAAATTATAAATTTATCTATGTTCTTTGAATTTTTATAACCAATTAAAATAAATTTTTAGAACTAATTGAAATCATATTGTCATATAAAAATAATTTTTTTATTTTCATTGAGTCAAGTATTTTTAAGGGATATTCAGTTTTTTATTACCTTTAAAGCCTCATAAAATTTATTTCTTTTTTAATAAATAAATTTAGGTTTTTAAATTCAGTAACTAAAATAATTTTATAGTATATATAAATTTAAACCCTAAAAATATTATTTTTGTAAACACAATTTTTATTTGGTTTAGGGTATTTATTTTAAAATCATATTTTCTCAACACTAGAAATTTTATTTGAAAAAATTATTTTAAAATTTGAGATTATTAATACCAAATTAAGTAAATTTTTCAATAGAAATATTGTTCATTAAAATTAATTATAAATATTAGAAATTAATTACTAAGGTTAAAGTAAAAGGATTAAATTAAATTAAATGTAGAGTAAAAGTCCAAAAAAATTTAAAAAATATGTCTATAATTGAAATATTGAGATTTAAATAAACTAATACCTGTTTCCTAGCACCATTATCTATTTCGAGCCATTTAACCTTGATTAATGTCATGAAATTATTTAAAATATAAATGTGTACCCAATAACACTTTTACATTCTCTTATAAAAGAAAAACATATTCCCCACTTAAAGACACACCTAAAATTCTAATTTCTCCATGAAAATATACAATTTATCTCCCCATATAACCATGAACCATTAAATTAATCCCATATTTACCTATAGTAAGTCAATTCCATTCCAATTCAAGAATTATTATAAGGAAAAGTCATGTCTCAAATGTTTTTATTATAAAATACTTAGTTTTATTCTTAGTTATCTTAATTCAAATTTATTATATCCATACTAATATAATGATACTATTATAATATATTTAATATAATGTTACTATAATAAGGTTATTATCCTTATTTATTCATATACTGTAGTGAAACAGGCTTCTTAGACATGGATATTATATCTTTTTGAATGAGTATTGAATACATTACACAGACACATTCCCATAGACTATAATAGTTTAGTTCCTTTGGAAATATGGAACACAATCTTTTAATATGGTGGATGATATTCAATGTTTCCCTCCCAAATAACTTCCCCTTTTAGTACTCTTCACAAAAATACCATATGTAAAAATTTATTCATAAATTATGGAATAAAAACATTAAGAAATGTGAGCTCAGATGCTTAGTAAGGGTAAATAAGTTAGATATGTAATCATAACTTGTTCAAAAGGGAATGATAACATTAAAACAGTTTTTGAAACCGATACCCTACATGTCAAGGATAAAAATCTTTGGTCATGGAATAATTAGTGGTAGTTTATAATTTATGAATCATAAATAAATCAAATACCATGATTCATGAGAGTATAATAATGTCAGAAAACATAGAATTGTCGAATAGAAATAAGAATAGAAATTACTATGTCAAGGATACCCACTAAGAAAATTACAACATTCTAAGCTTGGGATAACTACCAATATACCTTCTTCGGTATTGGGATGACCTCTTTTTTACTCTCTTTTGGTCTTGGTATAACCTCCCATGTACCCCTTGAGCTCATAAATAATTAATTGTAACCTAATGCATTATAGAGAGATATTGATCCAAACCATAACATAAAAAAAATCATACATATGTGTTTCATAATATCATAAAAAATTTATCATATCAGAATCCATGAAATGATATGTATTTTATAACCATTTCATCATAAGATAATATGTGGAAAATAGATAGGTTTCATAATCAATTAATTATTTCATAAATGGATAACCCATGGAAAAAGAAGGAGGTTTTATAATAAGTTTATCATGGTATAACTTATGGAAGATAAAAGGGTTACATAAAATTCATTTCATCATAAATATAAACCATTTAGAGTAAGAATTTAAATGGTGTACTTGGAGAATATGCCTAGTAAAGAATAAGTAACCTTAAATAATTTCATATTATATGGAAAATAATTTTGTATGATTACTTAGGGAATTTCTTGTGGAAAATATATTTTCTTTAAAAATTAAAATTTAAATACAAAATATTATAAAAAACATCTTCGTTTAAAATTACCTTTAAAACTTATAAAAAAATATTTTAAAAATCATTTAAAGTATTACATGAGGAAATTATAATTTTGAATTTGAAAAATGATTTCTAAAAATAAAAATTTTTTATAACCGTTTTACTAGTAAATAAACATTAAAAAATACAATATAATTCTTGAATAAATGATTGTTCAAGACTTTAGATGATTCCATTCATTCCATTCATGTTAAAATTAAAATTCTTCTAAATTCTTGAATAAAAGTGAAATAGAAATTGTTTGGAAAACAACATGAAGATTCCTTTATTTTTTTATAAAAATAATTAAAATATGGGTAGTAATTTATTTTTAAAATCATAATTTTGTAATAAAATATATTTTAATTTTTTTATAAAACATAGTTTTGTAAGAATATTGGTTTCAGACCGAAAAGATAAATAATGTCATATTTTCAAGAAATCATTTTATTTTATAATTTTAATAACCAAAGTGCGGGTAATTGTACCTTTACTTGAAGATATCATAAATAAATATAGGAAAAGAAAATTAATGAAAATTATTGAGAGGTAGATCCGGATATTTTAACATTGGATACTTAATCATAAACAATACCAATTAATGATTACATTCTAACATAAAATATTTACCATTTTGGTAACATATAATCATAAGCCCTAGGAAGGAATAACGTAAAATGCAATATAAAATATCATAAGGATGAATAAAATCATGACATTATATTTCAATTTGTCTTTATATACACTATGTGATGGAATATAGGTGCATAACATAACATACATGTCAATGAAAGAAAAATGAGACAAAAATACATTCTCGTTTTGTTAACATTTAAAATGTAAAACCCACAAAATTGAAATCATAAAATGGATCTATAAATATCCATAATTTTTAGGATAATAATCAAAAATATATTAAAAGTTATTATATACACCACATTAAAGAAATATGTTTTGAATAAATCATTTTTGAAAAAGTAAACAATGAGACAGAAATCCCTTATCCGAAGTGTTGACTTTCGTCGTACTAAGTAAAAACTATATCATAATAAATATAAGTTTTTTATTAATTTGTTCAAGAACCATATTCATACATTTTATACCATATATGATTTTTTTATGACATTTTATTACCCATTTATTAATAATAAAATGTTCAAGTTTCTTTTTAGGCATTAACCGCTTTGTTTTTTATATATGTTTTGATTTGTTATATTATTGGTCGTATTATAGGGATTATGGTTTAATAATATCATGAATTATAACCATTAAATAAATATAATATATATATATATATTATAATATATACAATTTAGTGATAGAAAATGGAATACACTGTTCACGGAGACGATAGACCTTACATATGCTTGAACACTGTTTTTTCATTTTCTTATAGGGTTGAAAGATAAACAAATAAAGTGATATATATTATCATTAAAGAATAATTTTTATTTAATATATATTAAAAATTATTTTTAAACGCATCCTAAATACCTTCCATTTAATTTATGAACGATTCACATCGCTTCACGGGGCAGTAGTCCACCGTACCTAATAACGACGTTATCATATTCCCAAAATATGGAATATATTAAATTATGTTTGATATAACAATTTAATAATAATAATAAAATATTTAATATCATATATATCTTTTATAAAACAAAATTACATCATTATGACTAGTATTGCGAGGTGTTAACAGAAAAATGAACAACATCGGTTTGTGAGGTGGTATCCCTCCGTACACACAAATGATGTTTTCATAACCCATTTGATAGAAGTGGAGATGGTTTTGGTCATGAACATAACATAATAAAATATTAGTATATGGAAGACATCGAAGTTATTATATTATCATGAAATAAAAAGAATTTAAGGGGGTATAGGAAGAAATAAAAAAATGCCCGTTGAAAACATTACCTCTTCTTTGTGTCTCCCCCTTAGTTTTTCACTAAATTCCATCCTAGATTGGATTTATATAACATATGTGTATTATAATATGAAGGCAGGGAAGTTATTAAGTAATTTGGGTTGTTATTGGATGATCTAAAGAGGTGTGAAGGTGTGAAGAATGTAGGGTATGGAGTGACATATAGATGAGGATGAGTGGAATTCTTATAAATACTCAAAAGTATTAAATATTAAGAGACCAATATTCCATCTAGTGGCTCATAATTTGATAATTAAATGGTTTTATGGATGATATTTTCAATCCATACATCCAAAAAACATTGAAATACATGTTTTAAACATTTTTCCCTTTTTATTTTCCCGTACTTTTTTCTATTTTGGGTTTTTACTATAATAACAATTTTTCTACCCTTGGTAATTTACCCTTTCAATTTAAGTTAAAGTGATAATTATTGGATAATTTTTTCCCAAAAATTAATAATATGATATCTAATTTATAATATATAAAACCTTGGTGTGTGGAAAATTTATTTAACATAAGCGTAAGTAATGTGCAAAAACTCTTCTTTAACCTTAACTACAGTAACAAAGTTTTTACAATTTAAGGGTCAATATATTAATTATAAAAGAGAGGTTGGTCCATGAATAGAACATATTTTGTATATATTAACATTTAAAAATAACCTGTCATATTTTATGAAAATTTATAAATTTTAAATCATTGAAAAATTATTATTTATTATAAAATAACATTAAAATCCATTTTTACATTATTTATTTCATTTAAATTAAAAAAATATCAATAGAATTATGGAATTATAATATATTTTGTTAACACCTTTATATGATGATATATTTATATAAAAAATTTATTAAACAGGATAATTTATTCAATTTACTACACTTATTTTTGTATAATCAACAATTTTATTTTTATAAACTAACTAATTAAAGTAGTGGAATTTATTATTCATTTTAAGTAACTAGTTCATATATAAAAATTAAAGATAAATTATTATCAAAAAATTGCTTTTAAAATTTTAAAATAAAACTTATAACCTAACATATGTTTTTCCCTATCCCAAGAAATGTATAGATATTAAAATAATGAAACATGTTATTTTTTCATTTTTCTTTACATAACTTATTATATGTGTCATATTCTAATAAAAGTTGAATTTTTTTTACATATTTCATATAATATTATTAAAAATATAAAAATTAACACATTAAATTTTTTTAATATAATATTTTTTTCTCATTATTCACTATTATCATTCTAGTTTAACCATTAGGTAAATCAATTTTAACCGTAACTGTAGTAATTTTTTTACTGTTTTCAATATTTTTTTTGTAAAAATTTAAGTTGGAATTATTATAAATAATAAGTTATTCTCATTATAGATATTTTAATCATTTTTTAAAAATTATATTCACACTATTGGTAAATATTAATTTAAAATTATTCTCATAGAGGTGATGAGAAAATAGGGTTTTATTGTAAAAATGATCAAAAGCGTTTAATGTTTTTATACATAATTTCAAAATATAATTGATTAAAATGGTATAAATTGAATTAATATATGTATAATTAAACTAATTATACATTTAAACCAATTTAAACTATAATATAATTTTATAAATAAATTAAACAAAGTAATAGTTTTCAATTAAAAATATGTATCCCTCACTATTCATAAAATAATGAAACTTCTATGAAAATACCCAAAACTTATCTCTAAGTTAATTTTGATATGAATATTTAAAAAATTATGTTCGTATTTTTGAAATAAATTTTATAATAATGTGAAAAATTATTTTTAAAATAAGTGCACCATAAAAAGTGGATTTTTTTTAATAAAAAACGTTTTAATCATAAAATTGGATTTATTCTCATTTATTGTCATGAAAAAAATAATTTGAATGTAAAACAAATGGGTGGAATATGTAATATATTAATTTCTTTAAAATAATTCAAAAAATATTGTTTGTTTATTTTATTTAAGTAAATTTTTTTTGCGCTTAGAAAAATAGTTTTTCAGAAAATGAATTTCTCTATTTTCTTAATGCTTTACATTTTCATTTATATTCAATTTTTCATAAAATAATTCATATTATTTATGTGAAAACCATATCTTAATAAGTTATTTAATGTTATTAATACCCACCATTCAATTAACTAGGTGATTACTATCATAAACATATTTTAATTGTGTGGAATGTTTTGTTTAAACTCGATGTTGCGTGTAATTCATGATAAACTTAGCATTATGTGTAAAAGAAAAAAAACATAGTATTTCATGAAACAAAAGATAAACATAGTTTTACTTGTAATGAAATACAATTTTTGTATTTTGTGTCACTCAAAATATATAAAAGATCAAATTTATTTGAAAAAATAATAATTTTTCAAAATCTTAGGGTGTTATATTCTACTCCACATAAAATATTTTTTCCCATGAAATTCATCTTAGTCATCAATGGTTTAAAATTTGAAAATTCCTTCATAAAAACACATCATATAAATGAATAATAAAATTTCCCTTAAAAGGGAATGTTATAAACATAACTATTACCCAAAGTAACTCATAACAAGGTTTCCACATTGGAGAACATATGTGGGATGCAAATATTTGGAAATAAAAACTTAAATTATTATGAAGTATGATAAAAATCATTGATGAAATGAAAGTCAAAGATCTAAACAAAGTTAAAACTAAAAAGCCATAAAAAATTGGAATGAAACTGGTCATTGTTATCAAAAAACGATGATAATGGGACACCATTTTATTCCAAAATCATCACTATAAAGTTGAAAAATTTTCAAGATAAAATATTCTTATTTAATTTCATTCCATTTCATAAGCACAATGTCACCCTTAAGTTGTGACTTGAAAAATTTCTACTTCATCTCATAATCCATGAAATTAAGGTGATTTTTTATTATTGAATCACTAATGGCTCATAATATCCATGTATAGAATAATAAGTTATTACATCTATCATAAGATATCATCACCACAAAATGGTTAACATATATTATCCAATATGTAAAAATATTCATATAGAAAAATAATAAATTAATACCTAAAACCCCATTAAGAATTAAATATAAACCATTTCATAAATGGTTATCTCTTTAAACTTTCTGAAAGATGAAAATAAAAAACTATAGAAATAAGTTCCCTAAATTTCCTAAATGAAATTATTATTAATCCTCCAAATAAAATGGAATTGTTCTTAACTATCACATAAAAAACATTTTAATGCAATCATTATGTATTCCCTTGAAATTGGAATTAAAACAAAAACTCAATGAAAACAAGCATGATTTTTTCATCATTTAATAAAACAACCATTTGTTGAATATATTCCATAGATCCAAAATGTTTCAAACTCTATCAATGATAACATAAACAACCTTTTTTAGAAAATCCTTTATTAGTTATGAGGTCATAAATGTGATCTGATTTTATTTATCCATATAAATCATCTTCTTATCCAAACTAAACACTATTTTCTCAACATCAGGAACATATTATGAGTTGCCTTCACATAATCAAAATATAACATTTCTTTTTAATTTCCCTTCATGTCCATCAACACCATTAAAAAAGTTCTTTCAAGTCCTTAATTAAAGACATATATTGAAAAATAATTATATTTTTAATGATTCATAATCATTGAATTGAAATACATAAATAATTATTTCTCACAAATTCCTTCTCGAACCCGAAAATTTGATTCATCATCTTATTACTTAATACTAATTTCCATTAATATTTCATTTTTATCCTCTTATTCATCAATACTATAACTATAACTCAAATAACCATGCTGATATTTTTTTCAAAATATTTCCCCTTAGGACACTGACTTATCTAATGCCCATACTTTCTATATTTAAAGACTTTAATAGTTGATGGTATCTTAGGGAGAAAAATATTCCCATCCATTACATAAACTAAAATCTTTATTTTCTACTTTGAGTTACTTTATTTTTTTCTTAATTTTCTAGAGTCAAAACATACTACCATTCACTTAGGACATTCACCTCTGTGCTTATTTCCACATTATCAATCTATATGAAACAAAATATTCTTTCCTTCAAGGTTACTATTATCCAAACTCTTAATATGATCTTTTCTTATATTATTTTGTGTGTCTTAGACTTAGTTATGTTATATATTATTATCATTTTCCATGAAAACTTATTAGTCATAATCACAACATCCTTCACTATAGTCATCATCCCATTTGGATGCTCATCAGACACTTTTAAATTTCATTCAATGTTAACCCAATTCCTTCTGGTTCTAACCATTGACTTAGATTATAAATCATAGAGTGATAAATTGTAATCCTAATGAAAAATCACAAATCCTTTAGGTGGAATAAATTAGTTAACATCATTTTTAATTTATTACACCTTAGGTTTATCCTAGGTTATTCACAACCCTCATCTAATTAAATCATTAATGACGGTTCGTAAAGAGTTTGTGATTTTCCAATGAATATCTCTTGGGAGTTTTCAAAATTCCTGAAAAAATCTCATTATCATTCATTAGTTCATAATAAAATCTAAGTCAATATCGTGTTTTCAAGGTTTTTACCCCTATGTACATCTATTTTAGATCCACTTTCACTTATAGTATCTAGATATGGATGTAATTTCTTAGAAACCACTTGTTATTTCTTTTTCCAATATTCCATGACATTTTCTTATACTTTGAATCATGCATAGACTTTTCCTTAGAAATATCCATAGGAATATTATTAAATTTTTCTTATCCTATTTTCCAAAAGATTATTAATCCTTTCCTTTGATACCAAATATAGTGACCTATGATCCTCATACAAGGATATTATGAATTTTTATAGAAATATTCAATCCATTACAAAAATAGTTGACTAAGGAACATAGTAGTTTAGTTCTATTGGAATAATTGAACATAATATTATAATATGGTGAATGATCATCAATTTCTCACAAAATGATCTCTACCCTTTAGTTATCATCACAAACATACCCTACTTAAACCTTTATTATTAACCTGGGGAAATGATACATATGATAGAATGTTCCCAGATTCTTAGTCTGGGTAAAATAGGGAGATATATAAGAATAACAAGTTCATAATGGTATTATAAAATTAATATGAAATTTTAAAACCATATCCTACATATCAAGGATAATAATCTAGGGTAATGTCATAAATATTGGTAGTTCATAAGACATGAATAATAAAAAAATCACATAACATGAGAAATGAGAGCATAAAATGGAATAAAACATAGAATTATAGAATACACATAATAATAGAAAATAATATGTCAAGGATACTCACCAACACATTTATAACATGTTAGGCTTGGGCTAACCACTAATGTAACTACTTCGAGTTTGGGATGACCTCCCAGTGTACTCTCTTTCATGATTGGGATAACCTCCCCTCTTCCATTTGAGCTCATATAGTATTAGTAAAAACCGAATTAATTCTATGATGATATATGTCCCACCCATCACATAAATAATGTCATAAATATGTGTACAAAAAAAATCATAAAATAGTCATCATATCATAACCCATGAAATGATATGGGTGTCAAAAAAAATTCATTATAACATGACCAGTCGAAAAGAGAAAATTTTCATTATCATTTCATAATTTCATCAAATCATAACCCATGGAAAAGAAGTAGTTTTCAAAATAATCTTATCAAAGTATAACCTATGGATGAGAAATAGGTTTCGAACTCATCATTTTATTATAAATATAAACCATCCATTGAAAAAATATGAATGGTATTTTTTGATCATATCCCATTAAAGTATATTTAACATCAAAGAATGTAATATTATATATAATTTCTTTAGAATGTGTACATGGGACATTTATTGAGAAAAACTGTTTTTCTTTGAAAATCAATTTTTAAAAAATAAAACATTATCAAAATAATTGTCAATGAAAATAACATTTATTGAAAATAAAATGGTATTTTAAATATAATTTAAAATGTTTTTTGAGGAGGGTATCTTGTCCTCTTTGAAAAAATATTTTTAAAAAATATTTTTTTTTAAAAAAACTTTGAAAATAATTTTCAAAAATTATAAAGGAAGCTTTAATAAAATGATTGGTCATCATGTCAGATGATTCCTTTAATGTCATACATGTTAAAATGAAGACTCCTCTCGCATTTTCAGTACAATCCGAATGATCATTGTTTGTAAAATGATGTGAATATTCCTATAAATCATTTTTTAAAATATAAATCTTGGGTAAACATATATTTTTAAAATTATAAGAGAGTAAAAAAAATTGAATTTCATTTTTGTAAAATCTGAGTTAAAACTGAAATTGTTTTTCGATCTAAGAGATAAATAATGTGAAATTTTCATAAAAGCATTTTCTTAATAATTTTAACTAGAAAAGAGTGTGAAAATGGTACCATTACTGGAAGAAAGAATGAATAAACAGAGGATAAAACATTCTTATTAATTATAGGGAGGTATATCATGATATTTCAATATTTAATACTTAATCATAGATAATCTTGTTAAATGCTGAGATTGTAACATAAAACCATTACCACCCAAGTAACATTGAGTCATATTCCCCTTGATGGAATGGAATAAAATGGAACATTAAATATAATGAGTATAAATAAATTCCTCATATTACATGTTAAAAAGTCTATATATACACCACATTAAAAAATATTGGTTTATAACATAACATATATCTCAAAGAATAAAAAATGATACAAAAATATTATACTGATATTTTAACTTTTGAACTGTACACCCCTTGAAAGATATATCATAAAATGGAATTTTAAATACCGGTAATTTTCATGAGAAGAATCATAAAATAAATTCATGGTTAGTATATAAAGAAAATAAAAGAAATATATGGTGAATATAGCACATGTCTCCAAAAAGTAAAAAGTGAGACGGAAATCCCTTAACTTAAGCCTTGACTTCTTCGTACTCGATCAATCCTCCTATGTAATAAATATAAGATTATTAGAAATATATTAATGAAACATATTAGTATATATCATACAATATATGATTTTATTTTTACCATTTATCACATTTTTATTAACAATTCAATGTTAATGTTATGTTTTAAGTAATAACCACTTTGTTTTCAGTATATGTTTTGATTTGTTGTATTTTTGATCCGATTAAATTTATAATGGTTAAATTATATCTATAGTTATAAAAATTATATAAATATTATATATATTCACTATATAGTTATTTATATTAATCTATAAAATTTAGTGATGGGAAATGAAATACACTATTTAGGGAGACGGTAGGTCGTACGTATTCATGAACATTGTTTTTTCATTTTCTTATTGGGTTGAAAGAAAGAAAAGTAAATTATATATATTATAATTCCATCATAAATTATATGTAATATATATCAAAAACATATATTAAATCAATCTTTTTTACATTCCATGTAAATAATTAATGAATCACATCACTTCGTGTGGTTGTAGTATACGACTCACACACACGACGTTTTTGAATTCCCAAAAATGAAAAATATGATGTATGACTGATATAAAATTTAAATAATAATAATAATATAATATATATATATATATATATATATATAGATAGATAATTATTCATTATCACTATCCTTGAGAGGTTTAAATAGAAAAACCAATGACATTGGTTCGTGAGACGATAATCTTTCGTACACACGAATGATAATTTCATAACCCATTTGATGGAATTGGACATAGTGATAGGTAATAAACCTTACATAAAAATATCATATTATATTTTATATACTTAGTTTATTATATAATTCTTATATAAAAATTTAAGGGGTAGAGAAGTTAATAAAACCAAATCTCTCATTGATTAACATTACCTTTTATTTAGGGGTCCTACTTAGTTTCCCCTAAAATCATTTCTATGTATGATTTCTATAAAAAATAAGGATTCTAGGATAATGGGAGTTGGCTTTTTAATCTATTACATCATGGATTTTCAGGACCTAATTGGTTTTAAAATGTGAAGAAGGGCAGAGATTGAGTGCCCTTTTATAGATGAGTTGGAGTGACATTCTTGTAAATACTGAAAAGTATTCACTTTTTGATGGTCAATATTGCCTCATGTACCTAAAATTTTGATAGTTAAAGGTGTGGAGTTATGATACAGTATACCCATACCTACACCACACATTTAAACACATGATTTAAAAAATTCCTCAACTTCTATGTTTTCCCAATTTTACTATTTTGGGCAATAAAATATATTATTTTGTAAGCTAGGTAATATATCATTTAAAATTAAATTAAAGTGAAATTTATTATAAAATTTTGACCCAAAAATTCTACATATTATGAATAATTTATAAAATAAAAAACATACATGCTTTAAAAATTTATTTAACACAAGCTCATGTAATGCGTAAAAACACAGCATTAACTATAAATATAATAACTTAGTCTTTACCATTTAGGGGTAAATATATTAATAATAAAAGAAAAAAACGTTCATGAATGCACTATATTTCGTATTTACTAAAATTTAAAAATAAATGGAAGCATATAGTTTTTTTAGTAAATTTAAATTATTTAATAAAATATATTTTGTTATAAAATAAAAGTTATTTTAATTTTGACATTATTCATTTAATCTGAATTTAAAAAATATCACGAAAATTGTGAAATTAGAATATATTTTGTTAAAACCTATAAAAGATGATATATTTATGTAAAAAATTAATGTAAGAGAATAATTTATTTAATTTAATTCACTTTTATTATTTTTAGTATAAGTTATTTTATTTTTATGGACTGAATAATTACAGCATTGACATTTCTTCGTCATTTTAAGTAAATATTTCATATTTACAAATTAAAGATAAATTATTATTATAAATAAAACACATTTTTTTTAAAATAATAATTTCAGGTTAAAATATAGTTTTTTCCGTATCCAAAATCTTTATAGATATTATAATTAAGAAAAGTATATTTTTATTATTTTTGTTTAATAAAATTATTTTTTCGATCAAATTCAATTGAAAGTGGAATTTAATTTCCATATATCTTATTATTTTCTGAAAAAGTTTAAAAAGCACATTCAATAAAATTAATATAATATTTTAGGTCATCTTTACTCTTATCATTCTATTTTAACCCCTCGGTAAATTATTTTTTAACTTAACCACAACAAATATTTTTAACAATTTTCACTATTCATTTTTGTAAAAAAATTATTTTGCCTAATTATATTTGATAAATTATTATATTTAAAAATATGGAATCCTATTTTCTAAATTCTATATAAATATTTTGATACTATTAATTTAAAAATAATCCTTTGAACGTGATGAGAAAAAGGGTTTTTATAGTAATAATGATCAAAAATTGATAATGTTCTTATTTCCAATTTCAAAAATGAGTTCATTACAGTGAAATAAATTATATAAATAGATGTATAACCGTAATAATTATACTTAATTACCAATTTAATGTGTAATTTAACTTTATTAATAAATTTAACTAAAAGGGAGTTTTAAATGAAACTTCATTATTTTTCACTATTAATCAAAATTGAAACCTTTCAAAAAAATACAATAAAATTAAACCCAAGATATTTTTTATATTCATATTTCAATTATGAGTTTTAGTTTTTAAAATAATTTTTTAAAAGATTCATAAATTAATTTTAAAATAATTTCATCAAAAATATGTGACAAATCTATTTTATAGAAGAATACTCTTTTAAGCATAAAAGTGGATACGTTCTTATTTCTTATATATAAAACACATAAAAAGAATGTTACATATTTTATTGAATATATAATAAATTAATTTAATTAAATTTATCACATAAATTAGTCTGTTTAACCTATTGAGGTAAAATGTTTTTTTCACAAGAAAATAATTTTTTAGAAAAATAATTTCTTTATTTTCAAATTATTTTTTTATTTTCATTTATAATTAATTAGTCACCAAATAATTTATCTTAAATACTTGTATAACCAATATTTAATGAATTTAGTTAATCTTATTCATGGAAATTATTCCAATATCTAGTTGATAACTGTCATAATAATATTTTAATGGTATGACATGTTTTCTTTAAACACCATGTTGCGTGTAACACAAGCTAAACTCGATATTGTGTGTAACAAAAATCCTAAAATAATGTTGCATGTATTGCAATATAAACTCAATGTCACATAAGAAAATAAAAAATCAATGTTTCATGCCACATAAAATATCAAAAAGGGTAAATTTTGTTTAAAAAATTATTTTCACAAAATCTAGGGGTGTTACATATACCATATCATCATGTTAAATAAAACCATTGTTCGTGCATTGTGCCGATTACCACATTCAAGATGTAACACATTTTTTCCCTTCAAAACCATAAATGTTGGATATAATTATTTTATTAATAGTTAAATATAATGCTTATGATATAATTAAGGTTATTTTGTGTTAGTTTTAAGATCCTATTATTGATATGACAAAAAAACAATCACCATTAGTTTAATTGTTTAAAGTAAGCATACAAAGAGGATAATCATTTATTCAAATTGGATAATGTTTTCATATACACGAATTATTCCTAT
This sequence comes from Viscum album, assembly GCA_963277665.1. Classification (NCBI taxonomy): domain Eukaryota; kingdom Viridiplantae; phylum Streptophyta; class Magnoliopsida; order Santalales; family Viscaceae; genus Viscum; species Viscum album. The sequence goes on from OY728143.1 coordinate 1,071,285,696, forward strand.
AATTACTTATAATTAATATAAATCACGCCAATAAAAACTAATTAAGACCATTATACACCTTTTATAATTATATTATAAATAAAACAACTCATCATCATCCACTAATAAAGTTTGGTGCATTTATGGATCTATTTAAAACCAATTTGATCAACACTATACATTTATATCAAGGAATAATGGGATAAATTATTTGATAGTAAAATATGTTATAAATATTTAAATAATTATTTGTCTTTTTCTGGAGATATTACGTCAATATTTATTTCATAAACTAATTAAATAATCCATGTTCATCAACAATCACTAAGACATGCTTATTATCATCATTACCTTCAAGGATATGGTCTAAAACACTAATGAAATGAATTTAAAACATCATAAATTGCTATAAATCATCCATAATAGCATAATTAATGACATATTAATAATTTAAATTGGAAGAATAATGAATATGAACAATTTCTTTTTGAAAATAGTATAAACTATCAAAAATATAAACACAACTGTAGAGAATCAGATGAATCCATACAATTAATGAAAATTTATGAAGATTATAAATGAAAATTTATGTGTTCAAGGATATTAATTAAGTAATTAATCTAAATATTTTTATTATAAATTATTTTAAAGTATGTTTGTGGAATTTAAGATAATATCTGTGGGGTTTTCTGTCTCAAATTCCACTTCTTGAGACATAATTTGTAATGTACATGTAATTTACATAATTTTATATATGTAATAAATATTTGGGATATTATATAATGAAATTAATTTATTCAGGGTATTTTTAAGTAATTTTAAACCACTCTCTTATAAGTGTTTATGATTGTGTTTCTACCCAATCCATAAGTGGGGGGTTTTCGTCTCAATTTCAATCTTTGTGAGTTAGGTTATAACCACTCCCTAGTTTTTTTACAGTGCATGAATAGCCATGGAATAATTTTTCACATTTTAATCATAAATTATAAGGGATTTAGAAGTCTATAATTTTATATATATCTCACATTATTTTGATTCAAGAGTTACCTTTTCCATATTTGTAGAATCATCATAACTTTTCATAAAGTAAATCTATGCTAAATTTTCATGAAATGAATTAATCTCTATATACTAGAATGTGGATGTGGATATAGAATTAATTCATATATGGGTAGTCAAATATTAAATGTTTGGTTTTTCATTTAGTTAAGCATCACCTTGATGCATGATAGGTGGGCCTAATACTGCATACCTAGTGAGACACATGTGAGAGATATTACATGATAAATGATTTTCCTACCATATCATTTGTCTCCTAATAATTAAATCTATTTAATACATGTACATACATATATTGATATCATATCACATTTTATGTAACCTACTCACTATATTTAATTTATAATGGTACTTTATGTAACATTGATGATAAGTCATAGATTCTAAGAGGATTAAGGGATGTTCTAATATATATCAACACTACTATATTAAATAGTGATGTATTTGATGTATATATTTCTAAATATACATATAACCAATTATTATTTAGTAATAAGTCTCCCATGTAATGGTTTGAAAGTTATTGATGAATATTATAGTGAATACATTGTGCTTAAACAAATATTGGTTGAGGATTCACATTATATATCCCCTTTATGCATCAACCAGTCTCATGAAATGAAAAAGGTTAGTTTTTTTGTGTATAACTTTTGCCTTAAAAGGATAAAAAATGTTTCATGAAAAAATATATTTCTAGAAATATATTAATTTCTTGTTTATAAATTTCATCAATATGAGATAAATGATTATTTCTATCCATGTTTTCATTTTTTATCACGTTTTTAGTATGAAATTAGGTTTATCTAATGATTGATTCATGTTTCTCATTTATTATTTTCATATAACTTATTCCATGATTATTTTATGTAATTTATATTGTATGTTACTCCCTACTGAGCATATGAGCATACCATTATTTTTGAATTTTACATAGGTTACTTAGAGGAGGAATATGTTTAATTTTTAAGGATATGATGGAGGGGTTAATAATTTTATCATAATATGTTCATGTGGTATCATATGTTATTACAGCTTTATTTATGTTTATATAGGTCTTAAAAGCCTAATAAAATTTCCAATCCTTTGGTAACTCTTATAATTTTTATCAATTCTGTAAGATAACATTGGTCTTTGTTTTCCTGGATTTCAGGATGTTATTTTTGGTATCAAATTATGTATAGAAAAAACGTGGGGATTACATTTAGACGAGGAAAGCCTGATTTCACAAAAACTATGAAATTACCTCAATATTTCTATAGAAACTCTAGAAAAAAATAATAGGAATTATATTTTACAATTATATATTATGAGTTAATTATGTGCATGGATTATTTCAAATATAGATACCCATGAGTTTAATGGAAACCATATTAACGCATGTAGTCATTGTATGGTTATTACCCCTGAACAATTTAATGAAGTTAGAGTTGAGGTTAATCATTTCATAACCATATTAAGTTAGTTTTCAGGGTAATTACAAAAAATAATTCCCAAATAATGCATCAGGATGATAAAAAACATTATTTAACTATGTTTGATCACTTCATATGAAAATAGCCTCCATCATTCAGTGCAACAACTAATCCATTGGAAGATGAAAAATAGATCAAGTCCCATAGAAAAGATCATTCTCAATTTATCTAATAGTGAAACAGAAAAATTCATCAACGAGGTCTATAATATGAAGGGATAGGTAGAAAAATGGGACTCGATAATTCAAAATACTAAAGAGGTAGATAAGATCAAGTTCCAGGAATAATAAAAATTTCAAAAGGTGTTTAATGAAAAATTCCTCCCTCACGAGTAAAGAGAAAACAAGGAAACGAAGTTCCATAAACATAGATAATGGAGGAAAAAAAATTGTTGAGTATGAGGCAAATTTTACAAGGATGATGAGGTATATTATTTACTATGTACACACAATAGAAAATAAGACTATTTGTTTCTTTGATGGGATAAATTAGATACTTCTTTTGGTATTGACCTCTCATACATTTTCTTCATATCATGATATAGTGTCAACAAACATTAATAAATATAAGGAGTTCCCTAGAAAAAATATTTTCATGGGAATCAGGAGAATTATAGGTTATATAAGAATAATGTAAAGAATAATGTGGATAGGGGTAGAATATAAGAATAATATTTCTCAAATGTAATAAATTTGGGAAGAAAATACTATGCGGCTTATATGAAGGGAAGAGGTTTTTGTTACAAGTTATAGTAAAAAGGAAGTGAAGCTCATCAATGAAATAAAGAGTTATAATATATTTATGTTCAATGGTACAACTATAGGGATAATGGGAAATTATGTGAAAAATTCCCAAAAAATAAAGGTAACTTTTCAGAGAAAAGGGTAAGGGAACATTGAAAACTTTATGTAGTTACTACAACAAAAATCAAAGTGTTTAATAATACGGTGGAATATACTTTAACATATACCTCAAAGTTAGATAATGTTTAATTTGATTTTGTATCCTTATACTCTTTTATATACGACATGATTTAAAAAAATAGATAATCTATAGAACCATAGCATGTGTGTTATCAATTATGAAATTAAGTAGGAGCCTTACGATAATAATAATATTTAAGGAAGTTCCAATTATGATGCATGAGAATGCCTTTTTTGAAAATTGGGTTATTATTTATATGGTTGGTACTGACATGATAATTAGTTTAGATTTGATTTCATTGTATAATTTATAAATTTTATCATGAATAGAAGGAGATTACAATTCACTAAGGTGAAGTAAAATATCATGATTTTAGAAGGTAACCTTCATCATCTGAATAATGTCTGGATCCACCCTAGTAGATATTCATAATGAAATTTTGGGTGAAGAGGAAGATAATGTGTGGTCTATGTATGTAGAAGGTATTCTAAGAATATATTATGTATCCATGGTACAAAATTTCATTTTATCCATAAGATTTACCTGGTCATCTACTAGATTGTGAAGTTGAGTTCTCCATTAGACTCCTTAATAATGCAAGACCCATATGTAATACTTATTATAAGAAGAAACCAATGTAGTTGGTGGAATTAAAGAAACCAACCTTGGAGTTTAGTGATAAGGGATTTTTATTCCTTAGAACATCACAGTTGGGAGCCCATGTTTTATTAATGAAAATTAAGGATGAGTCATTGATATTGTACATTAGTTATACGAAGATAAATTCCATCACTATAAGTAATATATATCATTTTTATGCATTAATGAGTTATTTGATTAACTTTATGGAGACCAATATGTTTCAAACATTTTTCTATACTTTGGTTATTATCATCTAAGTGAGAATAAGGATTATATACTAAAATATATTTCAAACAATTTAAGAACATTATGATTTTATAGAAATTTATTTTGGAAGGACTAATTATACATATGTATTTATGGATCTAATGAATAAAGTATTAATGTAGTTTCTTGATAAATTTTTAGTAGTATTAAAGGAATATATATTTATACACTCTAAGTGATATGAATATCATTGAAGTTGTCTATAAATAATTCTAGAGACCCTTAAAAAATGAATTATATGGTAAGTATAATAATTAAAAATTTTGGTTTAATGAAATTTTTTTCATGACTATTTTTTCTCTAATGATCAGATATTTGTTGACCCCTTAAAGAAAAATATAGTTCAATAATTACCTATATTGAAAACCAAAATTAAGATTTCATGTATCTTGGGTTTAGTATATTAATATTAGTGGGTTGTTACCATATATTCTTGGTTGGAAAAGTCATTTACCAAGTTAACACAAAAAGGGGTTAAATTCACACTGCCAAGAGAATGTAAGGAAATTTTTTGAAATCTGATGAGGAGAATAATTAATGAATAACTATTGAATCTACCATCAGGTAAGGAATTATTTTTAATTTATAGTTCTAAATCAATGAAATGACTTTGTTTTGTCTTTATGTAGAATGATATGGTGATTTACTATTCATAAAGTAAATTAAAAATCAATGAAATTAACTATCCAACTCATAATCTCGATCTTATAACTATAATATTTTATTTACGAATATTGATATACTACCTCTACGGTGAAATATGCATGATATATGAAGTCCATAAGATTTTGAATATTATATTATCTATAAATTATCTCAACATGAGAAAAAGAAGATAGATGGAACTACAAAAGGAATATGATTTTTTGATAAACTACCACCGTAGTAAGAAAATAATGTATCTAATGTATTTATTAGGAGGTATTATAGAGTTCTAAACATTATGAAGACTAAAAAGGATACCATATATAGAGATCTGGGAAAGTTAGTTATTGTGATTTATAGGCAAGGGGATCCAACATTACTTTTCAAAGAAATATATAAACCACCCTTACTAGAAAGGATTACTAAGTCCTTGTGAGATGATGAGGAAGATAAAGGAATATTAAAGTAATGATTGATGGGAAATTGAAAAAAATAAAATATAAAGGTAAATTATTGATTTTTGAAAAGAGGTTTTGTGTTTTATACATACCAGAGTACAAAAGAGAACTAAAATATGAATAACCTAGATTAAATTTATCCAAGAACCCAGGTAGTACAATGGTGTTTAGGGAATTAGGATAATTTTTATGAGTGGATGGTATAAATCAGAAAATTAGAAATTATTTTTCCCAATTCATAGTATGCCAATGGGTAAGGTTTGAAGGATAACATCCTAAGGGAGTCCTAAAACCTCTTCCTATACATATATGAAAATGAAGCAATATTAAAATGGAATTTTTTCCTGGAATAAAAAATACTCCATGAAAGAACCACGTTATATGGGTCATTTTTTGTTCATAATACTAAGAAAACTCATTTAGAGAAATAAGATTAGATCTACATCTTTAGAGATATGACCAAATCTATATCAACGAACTCATAAGGCTTTATGTGGAACCTCTATCCATTGTATCTAACCATGAACCTTGGTTATAATAAAAATTAAGGAAGAGTATTCAAAGGTCTCACAACGTTAAGATACATTTAAGAACCACTTCTCAACCCCAGACATATGGGTATTATAAAATAACTATCCAAACTATGGAAGACAAGAAGAGATCATGTTCTCTTAACTTTCATGATATGTGGGATCACTATATACTTTTGGTAGAATTTTAATACAATAATAGCTTCCATACAAGCATCCATATGGTACCATTAATTTTTTTTTATAGTAATAGGATTCATACACCAACTTGTAGAGAATCGGTTAGAGAAATAAGGTTAGTTATCCCAGATTATATAGAGGAGATAAATATCAAAGTGTATACTATTGAGGACCACATTAAAGTAGGAAAATGTTAATAGAAGGGATTTCATGATAATTTAAGGAATGAATTAGAATTTCATTTTAGGGATTATGAATTATTTAGGGTTTAAACTTTAAAGGGAGTTTTTTATTTTCAATAAAGAGAAATCTATTCCATAGGTACTTAAGGACTTTGAAATACAGAAATTAATTGGGGTTCTAGCATCCTGAATGGAAATGTTTCCAAACCTTTCTGAAGTACATGATGTATTCTATGATTCCTTTATGAGAAACTCGATTCTATATCCAACACATTTTCTTATATATAATGTGATAGAGTTGGATCATGAATTTTATTATAATGAGGAACCTATCTAGATTCTTGAATTGAGAGGGAAAGTGTTGCAGAATTAGACAACTCATTTGGTTAATGTACTTCATGAGATATAAAAAATTGGAAGTGAAAACCCAAAGAGACTAAAGAAGCTATAAAGAAAAAGTATTCATATTTTTTCAATATATTATATATATATATATATCCTAATTTTTAGGATGAAATTATTTTAGTGGGGAGAATATAACACCTTAGACACTACTGTAGAAAGTAAAATTGGTATCATCAACTATTTCACAAATGAACCCTTTAAATATAATTTCATCAAGAATTTATTTAAAACAAAAAAATTTATAAGGTTAAATTTACCAAACTAATTACTTTTTTTAATTAACCATATTTTACTTATCTCACTTTTAATTATTTATCTTCTTTTGGAATGGTCAATTTTTAGTCAAAAATCAGGGTTTTCACAATTCATGTAATTTGTATCAATTTTCCATAATATAATAATGACCAATATGTTTATAAACCCATTTAAATAATAAAATATTAATTTTTTTATTAAAATGATACAATTAAAATATTATTTGAATTTAGAAAGCCTATTGAATTTTTTTTATTACTAATTCAAATGTTACTTTAATACTAAAACAGTTTTTCAATCTTTTCATTGAATAATGTATTTTCAAGGGAGACTCGGTTTTGGCTGGGATTTAAAGTCTAATAAAACTTATATACATTATAAAAAATAAAATTTGGTTATTAAAATATGTATCCAAAATCATTTTACATTATATATAAATTAAAAGAATAAAAATGTAATTTCAATGAAAATTGTTTTTATGTGATTAAGTGTATCTATTTTAAATGTAACTTCTCCAAGCATTGGTAATTATATCATATAAATATATTCTTAAATATTAAATTTTAACTAACAATTTTGGTAATATTTTCAGTTTCAATCTATTTTCAATAAGATTAATTGCTATGATTATAAGTTAATTAGCAAGGTAAAGGTAAAAGTGGTAGATTGAGTTTAACCTGAAGTAAAAGTCCTAAAAAATTTAATAAACGTGCCTATAATTGAATTTTTGAGGTTTTTTTCAACTAACACACATATCTCATTAACTTTTTTCGATTTTTAATCCACTGAATCATGAATAGTTCCATGTAATTTTTGAAAAATGTAATGGTGGACCAAAAAATACCATTACATTCAGTTATAAATGTGAATCAACTCCACAATTTCAAGAAAAAACTCTCATTCAAATTTATAATTTAAAATCTACCATTTTCATCACTCTATAAGCCTCTCCCTTTAAAATAATCACTTTCTCAATCATATCTAGCCTATGTCCTTTAAATTCAAGGAGACTTCTAAGGAAATATCATGACCTCGATTGAGTATTATCAACTACATAGTTTTAATATTAATTATATTCATTAAAAATCAATATAACCATAGTAATATAATGATATTAAACACATTTATATAATTTAATGTCATAAAATATGAAATAAATAATCATGTATCCGCACTCCCTCAGCCCTCTCCTCTTCCTCGCTTGCTTGCCCTCATTTCCTTCTCCATTCTAGGGATTCTAGCAGAATACTTATCTACTTCTGGTTTCTTCTCTCAGTTCATCTTCTTTGGCTTTCTCTTCCCCTTCCATGTCTTCTCCTAGGGTTCATCCCCTACTTTTCTTTTGCTGTTGGTCCACTACCGATCTTCCATTGGTTATTCGCCTCGCTTCGGCTTCGACGAAGGCACTTTGGTTTCAGCCTAGGGCACCGATACCACACTCTGACATTGCGTTCCATTGATCCCCTCTATGTTAGATCTAGTGTGATGGAATCACATAGGTTTTGGGCTTGTGTTTTAGTGGATTTGGGTCTACTGGGTTTTTTCCCTATGTAAACTTGCTTGTGTTCCCTCTAGGTTTTTATCCCTGTTTTTCATCTTTCTCTTTTGTTTTTTTCTTGCTGTCATTTTTTGTATTCTATAGATTTTTTGGTGTCACTTATGGGTCTGTTGGGTGTATATCTTCGTTGGGGGTATAATGTTGAGTTCCGTCGAGGTCTCTGCCTGCCTGCCCGACTCTAGCTCTAGGTCTCATCCAATCTCTCTAAAGAAGATTTGCGTGGTGGACTTCTCCATGTTATGGGAGGTGGGTTTAAGTAGTCTCTAGTATCTCATGGTGGATTCATCTTCGTGAGCTCTAGGAGGGTGTTGGTGTTTTCTTCATTGTTTCTTATCATCAATCTAAGTGTTTTCATGCTTATCAGAGGTCGTTGTCAGTTGTGCGCTAGGGTCTTTGGGCAGCTCGCTGGTTCTACATGGATCAGTTCTGTCTAAGATCGTTTTTCTATGATTATGGAGGGTTCTAGTGGTCATTTCAAATGTCACTGGTGGGTTTAATATCTTGGTGTCTACAACGTTGGGGTATCAGGGAATGCTACATGTGAGACTATTTTATTGTTTTTTGATGGCCATCTCGATGGCGTGGTAAAATAGATGGGGTTTATTACGGTTGCGACTATGATGTCCTTATCTGGTTTTCCTCTTGGCAGGGTGGATGGCGGCATTGATGGTCCCGTTGATAGAGGGGGATTAGCATGAATAGTTTCTATAGGTTATAGTCTGCGTCATTTGGAAGAGTGAACATAACTTACGCAGTTCGATGGAATGTTTAGCTGTGTGTTGTTGCCAGCTAGGCAATGATGAAAGGTCTGCAATTCGAGGTGATAGGTGTTCAATTAGATAATAATTGTTTCTCTGGTTGATAGTTTTTAAAAATTTGAAATATGGATACAGTATTTATGGAACTACGTTTTGAATTGGATGTGGTTCCAGTGGTTTGTTTTCAGTTTTTTGAGTTTTTAAATTTCGAATGTGGTCTAAAATGGCTTATGGGTTATGGGGTTTGCCTATACTGGTGGCTCATCTATGGTTCCCACTTACCCAAAAAGTGGATTTTAAATAATATAAAAATATATTGTTGATATATATTTTAATAAAACTATATTATAGTTATTATCATTATTTATTCTTATACCCCATCAATTATAAAGAACAAAACCATTGTTCGTGCATTATTCATACAACCACCTCCACGACATAACATGTTTTGTTTTTATTCACCGACTTAAAAGGTTGGTTATAAGTATGAAATTAAAGTATAAATATGATTGTTATGATATCATTATGGATTTGGTGTGAAAAAATTAATTACCTATTAATGATATGAATGATAAATAATAATAAATAGTTTAATTATTTAAAATAATCATACTAAGAGGATAATGATTTATTTATATAGTATAATGTTTTTATATCCAACAATTATTAGTTTAATTAATTAAAATTGAAATAAATCAATCTAATAAATATTAAATAATTTAATTATACTCAGTTTATAATGATACCATAAGTAAACCATGTCATAATCATACACTAATCAGGGTCGATCAATGATTTGTCCGGTTAACACCTAATCAAATAATACTTTATATTTATTTCATAAGGAAATATGAGAGTAAATATTTGTTTAATAATATATAAATGTTTAAATAAATATTGTGTGTTATTTATATATTATTTCAATATCTAACTCTTCAGTTAAGTCAACATCTCATTTGTAAAAAAAAACCAAAATATGCTTATTATCGACTTTATATTCAAGGATACAGTCTAAAACACTCATGAAAGGGAATTCAAAACACAAAAAATTATTATAATTAATATTTAATAATATATACAAATACATATAAATAATGGAATTTTGAATAATAACTAATTTTAACACTTTTATTATGAAACTAGTACAAATGATCAAAACTCTAAACACCGATGTAAAAAATCAAAAGAATTAATGGAGAGAATGAAAATTTATGAATTGTATGAATGAAAATGAATATGAGTAAAGTTATCAATTAATTTATTAATATGTATATGTGTATTATATAAGCGGTAAAAGTGAATTCATTTAATTTAGGATAATGGGAAATGATTTTTCCATCATAAATTACTCTCATTGATACGTAGTTCGTATTATGCACCTAATTTCAATTATGCGGAGTATATAATGCCTATTTGAGATTTTATATAATGAAATTAATTTATAAATTTTATTTTAACATAATTTTAATCCCTCTCTTAAAATAAGTCTTTTTTATGTACTACTCAATACATAAGTGGGATTTTACATCTCAATTTTTATTCTTAGGGGCTCAGGTAATAATCACCCTTGTTTTATTTTGTGTGGTGTATGCACAGCTATTGAAGTATTTTTGACATGTTACTCATAATATTTAAGGTATTTAAAAGTATCTATTTTTAACCATATTTTATATTCATTTTTTTCAGGATTTACCTTTTCTGTGGTGGAAATAATCATCCTATGTTTTGGTAAAGTAAATTTGAGTGTAATTTTTGGGAAAAAATTATTTCTTAGAAAATGGTAAGCGGATGAAGATATAAAACAGATCACCTGGGATTAATCACCTAGAAAAGGGTAAGTTTATAATTTAATCAATCATCACCCTGATTCATGATGAGTGGGCCTATGACTGCTCACCAGATGAGACACTCCCAGGGGATATGCTTTAGAATATTCACATTCTCTTAGTGAACTAATATAGAAAATATCTTATTCCATTAACATAGTGTCCTACGAATGGAATATATTATATCCAATTAATATCTTACATGGGTAACCCATAAAAGTTTTTCTACCCTATCCACTATATATATTTGATAACTTTACTTCATGTTACATTCATAAAACATCTTGACTTACAAGTGGATTAAGGGATGTTCTCATTGAAATCCTCACAATTATATTAAATGGGGAAGTATTTGATTTCAATATTTATCAATATGTGGTAAACATTTTATATTTAGGAAAAGTTTCCACAAGGAATGGTATGAAAGGTATTGGTGAATATTATGGAGAATGATTTGTACTTAAATAAGTGGTAGGTAGGTCCTAACATTATATAGCCCCTAGATGCATCAATAAGTCACATGAGACAAAACATGTTGGGTTTTAGTGTATGCCTCTTCCCATAATAGAATAATGTCTTTACTATAGTATAGGTAACTGGTAAATTGTCTTGGAATAATTCATTGACATCACGTTTTTGATATATGATGTTATTCATTCAATCAGTATGATAATAATGATTTTTGTTAACCATTGTTTCATTTATTTTTATAGATATAGTTTTCCTTTAACTTCATTTGATTATGGATTCATGTTCTACATTTATTCTTGAAATATCACTTATTTTAGGTTTACTTTACATATTAATCCATTGTATGATACCCTCTAATAAGAATCTTAGATCCGCCTTATTTATTTTTCTATCCATAGGAAATCTAGATTAGGACTATGTGTAATTTTCATGGATATTATATAAGGGAAAATAATTTTCCCACAATTTTTTTATATTTTATCATATCTTTTTAATGTGTAATATATGATTGTACATGGTATTAAAATACTAATAATTTTTTTAACAGTAAATGACAATTATTCATTGTACCAATTATGTAATATAACAACCAACTATGGGTTCATAGAGTATGGGAAGTTAGAATTGGTCCAAATATTAATAGTTTCAAAATTAATATGGTTAAGATTGTAATAAAATCAACCAATAAAATTTACACTACTAGAAAAATACCCTATACCAACAGTTTTAAACTGTTTGTATAGGCCTCCAAACTTTTGGTATATCCTATACCAATGGTTTGGAGAACTGTTGGCTAGTAAGCCGTGGGGATAGGTCTATACCAACGGTTTTGGAAAAACTATTGTTAGAGACCTATACCAACAGTTTTCAAAACGATTGGTATATGTAATATGAAAAATCTATACGAACAGTTCCATAAAACTGTTGGTATATATATTTCAAAAAAGATACATTATGTTGGTTTTGATTCCAGTACCTCTGGTTTATGATTAAATGACCTAACCAATAACCTAACTTGTCTTTTTTGAAAATAATTTCATAACTATATATATGTATTATCATAAATATTTTAAATATTGATTAATTTAATGTTCTTTGTAAGAAGATTCCATAAAAAATACATGTAACTATACCAACAATTCTTGAAACCATTGGTATTGACCTATACTAATGGTTTGGAGAACCGTTTGTATAGATTCTATGATTTTGGGACCTATACCAACGTTTTTGGACAAACCATTGGTATAGGGGGACATATACCAATAGTTTGGGGACAACCATTGGTATAGGGTCTCTATTATGAACCTATACTAACGGTTTGGGCAAAATTGTTGGCCTAGGTCCATATAAGTGACCTATACCAACGGTTTCTCCAAACCATTTGCATAGGTCCCCCCTATACTAGTAGTTTTTCTAAAACCATTAGTATATGTCCAAATGAGTGACCTATACCAACAGTTTTGGCCAAACCATTGGTATAGGTCCATATAAGTGAACTACACCGACAGATTTCCCAAAACTGTTGGTATATATCTTATTTCCAGAACTGTTAAACAATTTTTTTGTGATAGTTTAAACTTTATCTATTATATCATCCACCTTACTAACCCCTTTTAATGTATACCATAGTAAAAATGTTTTTTTTTTACCGTTGTAGTTATTCATTATGACTAGAAATTAAATTGAGACAATTCATATGGTTATATTTTCTATTAAAAAATATATATATTTGGTAAAAATTAATTTTAATAAATATTCTTAAAATTCAACATAAACCCATTTTTATAAAAGTTATTATTTTATTGATTAAAAATAATTTTCCACAAAAAGTAATTATAATAATTATTGTTATGGAATTAATTGGACTAAATTAAATTAAAGAAAAATTATTTAAATTATAAACCATATCAAATAGGATATTTACTTGAAATTACAAAATGAAAAGAAAATAAGAAAAAATAGTTTTTATATGAATAAAATTTTTTCATAGATTTTCAAAATGTAAAACGTAGATTTAAAATATCACAATTATACTTTTAAAATAATTATATTATATATAAATTAAATATTTGACCTAGAATGGATTTATTGACTTTAATGTTATTCTTATATCATGATACTTTAATAAAAGTGACATTATTTTTAAAATTAGCATTTTCCACTATTCAAGGACAATCAATTTTTTCTAAAAAATAATAAAAATTAACCATATGCTAAATAAAGACTTTGAACCTAAAAAATTATATCCATTTTATAAAAATAATATTTTTAAATTTAGAAATTCTACTTATAAATATAAAGGTTAACTATTTATATTATAATTATAAAAATAATATAAAGGTCATTGGGAAATGATCTAGGGATCTAGTGTTGATCAAATATATAATGAACTTTGGTATTATTTTATAACCAAAGAAATTATTATCCATTGCCACTCCATCATCTGGTGACCATTTCACCCAGTGTATCGAGGAAAAATCAATATTTCCCCATGCCTTGTGAGTAAGTCACCCCATAATCATGGAATCACAAACCTCATGATCTAGTGGCCTTTAAGTCACCCCCATTAGAATATTTTATCAATTCCAAAACTGTAATGAAAAACCCAAATTCACTATCATCAACGAACACAATGATTCAAAAAATATATATTCAATTTCACTACTATGTTTTCATATCCATTCAACTAATTATAATAAAACTCAATTATCATATATATTATAGAAATTACTCATAACCACATATTTACACATTCAAATGATGCACCTATATACCCTCACATACCCCTAACATTCTTATATAGATCACTAAACTATAAAACATCATAATCCCTACTCATTAACACTACCCCCAAACTAGTCTCCCTATCTCCTATTGAGGATGTATCCAAACCATGGATTCCACTATCTATCAATACACCCAAGGAAAGATATACATGGTTTCCTACAATTTTCTAACACTCTCAAAATACCTACAGAAATTTCCCCATATTTAAAACATAAATTACTTACAAAACATCTCCACAAGAAATTCCTAAGATTACACAAAATTTTCTAAATACTTATCTCTTGCTATAAAATTTTCAATGGATCCTTTGAATTTATGGAAATCTACATAGGTTCCATTATAACATTATCCCACCTGTAAAACTACCTCTACAACAAAATTACATATTTACAAACATATAAAGGATGATGAAATTTAGGGCCCGCCTACCTATAACCCACAATATCATACTTGTTGATAGTTTTCAACTAACTCATATCTAATTTGAGGAAATCATAAAACCTAAAAAAGCATCTAATTTGCGAATAATGAGTGAAAGATAGTGATGTACTGATAGAATCATATAAAAGACATAAAAAGACCCAAATACTTACTCTTGGAGATCCCCTATGAAATAAAACCTAAATATCTAACAACACATGAAAGATATACCAACAAAGACGGGAATAGAAAAGGGAAGGAGGATAGGGTTGAATGAATTATTCTATAATAATGATTATCCTATTTATTTTAATAGATGTTTATTAATTTAATTAAAATATAATGAAATAATATATAATATGGGTTATGGAATGAACACATGGGTCAAGGTACAATTCCCTTACTAAGGGTCACATATTATCCTAACCCTATAAGTTGTGGTGCAATTCAATTATCTAGGGTAGAACCAGAGAACCCAACCATCCCAGTCGATGGTTATGTCACAAAATGAACTGGTACGTCATGGAGAAAGACCTTACATGATGAGGGATTGAATGAATAACTTCCTACTATTTGAGGGTGATAGATTCCCCCTTAACCAGCTTTCACAGTTTAATCTATGTATTTTAACATGATTAGATGCTAGCTAAAAATTAATTATATGAATCCCCTTTCCATACTACAATAAATTATGTAGCATTATTAACTTTTATATACCCCATAATTCAATCTCGAATTATAATACATCTCCTGTAATACTAACCCTTGACAATCGCTAACTTATTCAATAACCTAAAAGCATTCAAAGTCACATGCAAAAACTGATATTTGGCTATAATTACTTATACAATGACCTAAGGCCATTAAAACCTCCACACCATAGAAGAAATCATCCCAAATTTGTCTTATGGGATGAATAAAACACAACACTCAATAAAAAAATCCACAATATAACTTAAATAAACTTATAAAATACTTTAGTTGTTCAGAACACATTCAACAATTCTTGAAAACCATAAATCATTGACTCATAATAGAAAATTATATATATGGGTTCTCTCTACTGTAGAAATTTATTTCTACATGAATGATGATATATTGAACTTGATGATGATACCCTGATACAATATCGCATCAACCACAATCCATCTGGTCTATCTCTAGAACATTATATTAAAAAAATGAAATTATTAGATACAAAATGTTCTGACGTTCCCCGATTATCACCATCCAACACCCATTCAACAATTTTCCACTCAATAAACACCTGGAGTCAAATTATATATTAACTCTAACATGATACCTAAATACTATTTATGTTAGATTTACTATACCCTCCACTCATAGTTACACATGATTCCCCATTGAAATATATTTTTCAAATAAAATAGCTAATAGAACACTCCCCCACCCAAAAAATTATTCCCTTACACCCAACCAAATATCCCAATTGATCACCTCCCACTATCATCTAAATGTTGATATACATAATCCCTAATCACTAAAATAAATATTAGATGCTATAACTTGTGATAACTCAATAATAAATTGTTATCTACATTATGTAGTTGAGAAACCTCTAACCCATAATATTAATTTCTTCAACCCAACCTCAAATCTCTTTATAAATGAACTGATCTTAGATCAAATCATTTACACTAGATCCACAATTGATCCTAGTACATACACAAATTAATAAATTTATTCTCACACTAAGGATTAAATATTTTAAAGAATTTTAATTTATTTCTTTAAACTCCCCAGTACGATGGCCACCTGAGAGTTCTCTGAGACGAGGAGATATGTGACCACATTCACTTCCCACCAAATTCTAGAGGCTACTAAGTAGAATAAATGGAATAAATCATAAAAATTGGAGAAAAAATTATCAAATAATTGTCATAAAATAGAATAAACAACCATCAAATATGAATAAAAATAATTATATTTTGTATAAAAAATAACATAATTCAATAATAATGGATCCAAAAATAATCATATAGTAAGGCATTACATTGATCTCTTATTGGGAAGATTGTATAAGGGTAACAAAAAAATTAAATCAAAACAAAAGTACTGTAACACCCCAGGTAAATAAAGAATATGACATTTTCACATTTATCCATATTTTTGAATAAAATATTAATATTACTTTAAAGGAGACGCTATGTTCTATAGCGCACCCAATACGCAACAACGAGTTTCTTGGGAATCTTACATTGCACTCTAATAATAAAATAATATTATTTTAAATGGTAGTTAACGCCTAGCCGTTGTAATGGCAGGAATGAACAGAACTAATTACAAAATGATTATATATGTTTCACAAATATTTTTACTTTTTACAATAAATGTTAGAGGAATAAAAATGCGAATGAATCCTATTTTAAGTGTAAACATTCTAATATTCTTTAAAAGGTCAATTAACCGCCTTTTGATGGAGAAACTCTTTTAAATCCACTTTTTGAAAATTTTATGTGTTATATTTGACAAAATAAAATTCTTCTTTAGAATCGGGACATCAAAATTTACTTTGTGTAAATTTTTGGTATTTTTCCGATAAAGTTCATTTTTTAATGAATAGTGAAAAATGTTGTATTTTATTTCAAAACCTCTTTTTAATCTAATTTATTTATATGATTAGATTATATTTTGAATTGTTTTTAAAGTTAAATTAGAATATATTTTTACTATTTAATCCAATAGTGGTCATTGGAATTAATTTCATTTTGAAATTGGACTTAAACTAGTGTCAACCTTTTAATAGATATTGTTTCTTAAAAACACGCCATTTGTTTTGACAGTGGGAATTAATTATTAAATTAAATAATGAAACTTATATGTTTTGAATTTTTTAAAATAGTCATCATTTTTGGGTTTGGAATATCAAATATATCTTAGGGTGAATTTTTGGTATTTTTCTAAAAAACTTCAATTTTTGATGAATAGTGATACTACTAAGTGGTAGTTTAAAAACTATTTTTTCATTTAAATGAAAACTTACCACTTATGTAGTTTGAATTTCAAACATACGACATACATGGTTGTCATTATGATGTAAAATGAGGTTCAATAGGATTAAAATAATTTTTTGGTGAATAGTAACTCTTAAGTTTTTAATCGCGATTAGAGGTAATTAGTGTAATTTAAGGTAAAAATAATGTTTTCATAATATGAAATGACCTAGACACATGTCCTAACCTCATTTGATGTGTCATGTACGACCAATAAAATTCTTGGGTCAACTTGGGGACCCCATGGAGCCACTTTGGTAGGAAAATGACATAAATTACTTTTTATTTAAAGTCAAAATAAAAATGTCACAAACATGAGTTGTTTTACTAAAACAATTTTTAAATGGGGTTATTAAAGTCATATTTTTGATTATAAATATTAATTATAAAGATAAAATTATTTCTTACATCATGATATTTTTTTTATAATTTTTAGACATTAAATAAGTTAATTTATTTATGACACCGTGATGATTGAGTGATTACCTCATAAATGAACGATTTAAATAAAATGAGAAGATTGGGTGAAATATAAGTCTTACACTTGTCAAAAACCTATTGGATGGGTGTATTTAGAAACATTATCACCTTATACTTGAAATATTTCCTTTTGGGACCTTTAAAATCCGAAAATAATTTTATAATAAAGTAATATTTTATAACTCTCCAAGAGTGCCCCTCCTCTCCTCTTATAAAAAGCCCCCATCTCTACCACCTTACACACACCTCTCAAGCCTTTGGCTTGGCAAACCCCTGCCCATTTTATCTCTCTGTATCCCTCTATTCATCATTGAAGCCTCACTTTGGGCATAATCCTTTCCAAGGAAGGCTTTGAGCTCAAATCAAAGAGATTTACCCGATTTAAAGGTAATGTCTTCCCTTGTGTTCTTTTGTCTTATTTTGCTTCTCCAAACCCCTAAACTCTTTTTATTATTTTTTTTGTAACAAAACCAGTATCTTAAATATACTATGATGATTTTATAAGAAATATTTGAGCTACACTTTCACACACCTCCGTCTAATGGTTAAATAACATACTGTTTCTGTGGATGGTGAATTACTGCCTCACGAAACGATGATTGTTCAATATTCTTTTAACATCTTCAAAGGTGGCCATTAATATGTCACTATATTTATTTATGATATATAATATGTTTATGGTTTCCTTAAACTTATCTATTTTTCATTTATGGCATACCATTATGGTTTCCAGTATGGGTAAACAAGATATCTTCATTTTAGGAAGTGTGGACTACCGCCCCCTCAAAGTGATTTGATTCGTTAATGCCATATGTGGGACATATAAAGGATAGAATTAATGGTATTACATATGATATTCTACTGGAATTATAATATACATTTATATCATTATTATTTCATTCCATTGAATACAAAAAAAATTAATGTAGCGTTCAAGCGTACGTACGACTTACCGTCTCCATGAACGGTACATTTCATTTCTTATCTCCATATATTATGTACTATTATAAGTACATATATATAATGGATATATATGTAATATATTAAATCTAAATAATGGATATCATTCTGGAATTATAATATATATATCTCTCATTTTGTTTTAATTCCATTAATATGACAAAAATGAATGTAGCGTTCATGCGTACGTACGACCAACTGTCTCTATGAACGGTGCTTTTAATTTTTTATCCCAAAATGCTATGGAATAGTATAAAATGAATATATAATAGATATATATGATATTTAAAACATCAATACTATTCTGGATATGATGTACCTATAACTACATGGAAAATTATTTCCCAACAAGTTCAATTTTTACTCATGTACCGAACATCGACAAAAACGTCTGATATGAACTCACTTTATTAACCAATTATTATAACATTATAATATGTGATATTAACTGAATAATAATATTTAAATGAGTTCCTTAAAAAATTATAAATTGACAAAATTTTATTATTCAGGAGATTAAAGAACGATCGAGTCATGTCGGACAAGAGGTAAGGGATCCTACCCCTCTCTTTCTTTTTAAGTACACTCTTTTATGTAATTCATTTTAAGACCATATTTATTATGATTGGGATGTTATTTTATATTACTATTATTTTAATTTTTATTTTCATATGATGAGAGACCCTATTTTATCTCATCAATCCATTTTTGGAAGTTTTGAGTGGCGCCGTTAGGCTGCCGTGTTTTCGTAAGGGATTTTTCATCTCACTTTTATTCTCGTGAGATTTATGAAACATGTTCCACCATTTCCATTGAGTGGTATATATACCTCCCATTATTCTACTCATTGTGTAATATAGTTTTGTTTATGAGTATTTACATCAATGATTTGTTGTCCTTCTTTCATGGGGTGTATGTTTCGAAAGATACCCAAGTCGGTAAGGGAACGTTTAACCCTCCTCTTTTTAAAAGTCTTATTTTGTTGGGTCTTTTAATTTAAATATTTTTATATTGGGATATGTTATTCTATATCCTTATTGATGTAAATTTTATGACCAAGTGATGAGATACCCTTTTTATCTCTCATCAACTCATTTTCTGAATTTGAAAGTGGCGCCGTTAGGCTGTCGAATTTTTGCAAGGGAACTTCTTAACCCAATTTTGATTATTTGGGATAAAATTGAACACCTTGAATATGTAGTTCTATGAATATGCATCAATAAACTCTGATTGCTTTAAACATAATATCCACTTATATTTTTTGTATTCTTTTGTCACACATAATTATATAATTGATTTATCCTTAATCGAAGGATATTGTCTTTGTATGGGACTTCGTCTCAATCTCCTTTCATTGAGGCATATTTTGTTTTATACACAACCTTCTTTTATACGGTGTATAAACCCATTTGAATTTTACTTTTATCCAAAAAGAATATTTTTATACGAATCATTTTACTAAACGACAAAAGGGAATGTTTTTGTCGTACGTATGCGGCGACAACAACTTCTCCACCGCCATGACCATTATTTGAGTTTTGGCTTCCTATACAAGCTATACCTTTTTTTAAATGAAAAATAAATACCATGTTTTACTTTTCATTTATTTTGGTATTGAAAAAGGTTTTCATAATGTTTTTATATCAATGTGTTGTGTTGATATCTTGTGATTGAAAAGTGGAAATGTTATGTTTCCATTATGCATGTTTTATGTGATACGATTATGTTATGGTTCTTGGGAATTATTATGAAGACGGGTGGTTCCGTGATAAACTTAGGGTGGGTGAGATTTATATATCTCTCCAATGCATTGGGTAACGTGAAGGGGTTAAATGTTAAGGTTTCTCCAAAGTGATTTAGGGAATATACTGTGATGGGTATTCCAAATGTAACCAACAGGGTTACTCCCTACGTAAGAATGTTATGAATGCCTCAAGTTACCCTTATGCCTTATGATTTATATGATTTATTCATGATTTGATGAGTTATGTTAAAATGATTATGTTTTATGAGTAAAGTATGATTTCATAAATGTACTAATGTTTTCTTTTCGTACTTTTATATTCCTTACTGAGATTTTTATGCTCATCCCAAGTTTTTGAAAAAATTTTCACAGGTCAAGGGAAAAGTGCATGATAAGATGATAGTGTCAAGGAAGTGTCAAGAAAGAATCCATGTTTTATTTTAAATATGTTTCCATTTATAGGAAAAACAAATACTATGTTTTATGTAACCACTATGTTTAAATGTGGAATGTAATTCATGATTTATGATCTAATTCTCTAAAACTCTAAACCTGAAAAGATCCTCAATGTGAATTATTCATTTAATTCAATATTAAGTAAGGTTTAAGGTCGGGGCCTTATAAGTACGATATAGTTCTATCCCAAAGACTCACCTCAATCCCAGTCACTAGTACCCTATTGAGATGATTTATCTAAATCCACTACACTATACGTGCTCAACTTGAAATAAGATATATGTTCTTCAAGTGAACCCGAGTTATCATATAGGGAATGAGATATATATCTTAGTAGGATCTCACTATGGATATTTTACACCATGTTTTCTGTATTTATGTTAATTTGAATTATACTATGTCTTAAGTGAATATTTTAAACATTTAAATGATTAATTATTGGTTGTAGAATGTGTTGGTGGTGTTTTTAATATTAATAGTTATTTTTGGTTCAAAATGGAACTTGTGTGAAAATCATTTTATCTCTAGTGACCTTTAATGTAAAACCAGAAAAGGGTAAAATAGGCATGACCAATGGAATAATGCGTTGAGAATGACCTTATGAGCCATGACTTGGGTAGCCTCACTATGGTCATGGTGGAGGTTTTGTCGAGGTAAAATGACCTTCTATTTTTATCCATGTCATAAGGAAGACCATTTTGGGACGCATATTAATAAACTCCATGGGAATGAAAAATTCATGGTGGTGGGAGTGGAAAATGTTGGGATGTATTTTAAAATGCCTTAAATATTTTCCATTATTATAGGATATTGAACAAATGAATGTGAAAAACATGTGGAATAATGTGGGGTTATTAATGTGTTTATTAGTGGAATATTACCCTTATTAATCAATTATACCTCCTCAATTTATCATTACTCATTTTCTAGATGAATTACTATATACTCTAGGAAACATTGGTCCAATAATTGTGTGGCCTTCATTTGAGCCTTATTTTCAATATTTTTTTGGCTGATCATTCTTCATATTAGTTCGATCTAAGGACTCAGTTAATCCTACTATAATAGTGATTCATGATAGTGTTAATTCAGTTGGTTCCTTTTGGGGATTTATTCTTATTCCAACTGAATTATATCACACCTAGTTGAATGATATTAAAATTGGGATATTATGGTAATGTACATGAAATATCATGTGATCTAATGGGGGATTTATTAATGTTAATTGGATAACATATCTTTCTAATAACCATTATCATTATTTGACATCTAAATGGTGTTTCTCTTAATGAGTCTTCTTTGGTCATTATATTTTAATCAGTTCATGGTGTTCTCTCTTGAACTCTCTATTATCTAACTATCATTAGATATTGGAAAGGGTTATTAGGACCTTGGGTGTTATCTTCTTTTGGTTGAGTACATTCTTGGAGAAGCATAACATTAACATCTAGAATCATGATGTAAGAAGTTCTTTACTATATATGGCATTGTATATGATTTTTTCATGATTTGATCATTTAATATTGTAACTCATTCTCGATATTTATTGCAGATAGGGGTGTGTGTGGTTATTTGACACCCATACTAGATATTTGATCTTGTGATATGTGAGTATCCTATATAACCCATTCTTGGTTATTTTTTCATCAAATTATATATAGCCTATTGGGAATAATTTTTGATACTCCATATTGTTATTGGCTAAAATATATGTTTTTATAGTATTTAATAGCATGTATCACATTACATTAGGTAACAGGATGAACAGGTTACTAAATTTTTGTTATACGACCACTTAGTGGAGGAATGTGATAATGTAGAAAAGGATACATACTATGTACTTTTTGATTATATGATTTAGATCATGGATAATAAGTCCAATATGGTAGTAAACCGTGCAATGGTGTTTGATATCCTTGATCTATAAGACAATATATGAGATTTCCATGCAGGGGTTTCATTCATATCAAAATACATTAACACGTAAGGTGAAACATTCCATTATTTGAGGATTAAAACCACCATCTGGGTGGGGTATCTGGTTTTCCTATTAATGAAAACCATAAAGGTGGAGCATGTGGTGTTTCCTTAATGGTAGAACTTAGAATAAGGATGGATATGATAGGGTTCAAAATGAAACTAACTCATGAGACAAATCTTTTGATTTGTGGTAATATACATTGACACCCTTATCACAGTTATGATGAAGAAGGTGTGGTTGAGGTTCATAGTTTTTTTAGCACCTGATGACTTGAATCATGTGTGGTTTTATATTTAGTTTTGAATTTACATCAAAACATTAAAAAATTATTATTTATTGATACTTTACTTATATTTTTTAAACTATTTTTTTGTCCTACTGGGATTAAAGTTACACCCCACCTGGACATATTGAATCATATATAGGCATCATGATCAAGGAACCATAGAATGTAAAGGGCCAAATAATAGGGAGTTATGCAGAAAAGAATTTTTTTGGGAGGTGGTACTAGAATAGGATTCAGAGAGATTCTTTAATATTTTATTTACTTGTATATCTTCCCCATCATCTTGTATGTCCATCCAATTTTTTGGTCTTTTATTTATATCTCTATATGACTTAAGTTTCATTCCATTATATTTGTTCTGGATTTATTTATTATTTTATAAGTTTGATTATTTATTTTGTATTCAATGATAATGAGCGTATAGTCACCCATGTGATGGCCTTCAAACCCTCAAAGATAGTTGGAAACTTCTTAAATATGGAGAATCATTCATGAGGCCAAGGGTGCCTCTATCTTGGACCCAGTGAATTGGGTTTAGGTATTATAGGGACCCTAGAATACATGATCATATATGTATATATATGATGCAAATGGATATATAATTAAACATACTCATACAAGAACCTCATGATGACATGTTATAAACAATCCACCATGAATCTAGGTTTATTGAGTCATTATGTATTAATGCCACCATTACAACCAAAAATATAGTTGTTTCAATCCAATACCAAAATTTAGTCAACCCATTATAATTTACCCTAAACCCATATCAAATACAATGAATTAGTTTAGTTAATATCACTAAATTTTGATCATTACATGAAGGTATTTGGTAGGGTGTAATGCATAATTCAAGGACTTTCCTTCTCACTCAGAGTGGTCCCTCCAAAATAATCTTACTCAAAGACATTATTTAATATCCAAACCAATACCATATCTCTAGATGTAGCATCAACCAGCCATGTCTTTCATCATTTCCCAACTTGACCAGACCCTCTCACTCATGGAGGATGCACATCACACCAAGTAGTTTTCAATTAGTACCAAGTCACAACCAAATTAGTTCCCTCTCATGGGATAAGTTTTTCATGTACCAATGGACCACTACTTTCTTTCTCAAAGTGGTCCCTTCTAGTAATCTCTCATTTAGTTCCAAATAATCCATCCAAACCAATACTCTCTCACTTAGTGTAGGTTCTTCCAAATCATCCTCCACCCACTCATTGGGGATTGGGTCACCACCTAAACACTACCCTCTCACTCTGGGTAGGGTCCAATCTATGTCTCCCTCCACTCTCAGCAAATGTGATGATCCCAACTAACACATGTATGAAACTGAAAATTGGGATCACAACCCACACCACATGTTCATCAGCATGGCATAGGTAACTGGACAATTTGGACCTATACCTCACATCAAACATGTCTCCTCATCCAAGAATAAATTTTTCGGTCTTCTTTATATTATTATCCCATGAACTATGGAATCTATTAGTGTACCTTCAAAATTTCTCATTCTCCTCTCACTAGAACCATCTAATCTCAATCACGCTTTAATAATCACACAACGCACAGGTGCTTTATGAACCTGACATTAAAATTTGGGGTTATATATCGATTATTTCTTTTCATAAATTAACATTACATCATTTTTTTAGAATACTTAATAAATTATACAAACAGACACGAAAAGATCGTACTTGTCTTGTGGATTTGGAAATATGGAAACATAAAAACCAATACATAAATGAGATACATTATATCACATTAAGTTCTTCTTTAATAGAACCATTCTTAGACACATAAAAAATAATTCATATCTACATAACCTGGGGAAGGAAACTAAAATTGGCTGAGCTCAAATTCTCAGTAAGGGTAAACAAGGGAGATATGTAAGAATAATCATGAGAATAAGGGTATGATTATATGATCATAAAAATAAAATATCACACCCTACATATAAAATATCATATACATGAAACATGGAATAAATACTGTCAGTGCATAATAAATGAATCATAAGTAAATCAATAACATATTCCATGAAATTTTAACATAGGACTGAAACATGGATTTTGGAAGAAACATAATCATATATAATGATTTCTATAATAGTCGAAGAATCATTTTGGGGGTCATATTAGTGGAAAAATTCATTTACTTAATCAAGATCACAAATTGTTCCTTCACTATATTATTAAACAAATATCACTCCTCATTTCATCCCTATATTATAGGTCTGAGTTTACTCCTCATTCCAAACATGTATTACTGAACCTGTTTAATTTCCCCTTTCTAGACTTGTAATACTAAACGTAGTTCATTTCCTATTACATCCATGTCTATCTCATGAGATATAAATCATTACCCAATAAATTTGAGGGTGATATATTTTACACAGATCTCATAATGAAAAAATATATACAAGTGAAAAAAATCTTAAAAAATTATATCCTAACACCTAAAATAAAAAGGGTATCATAAAACTGTAATCATATAATAACCTATAGAAAAAGATATAGGTTTTCCAATAATTTCATCAAAATAATAACCCATTAAATAGAAATAGATGTCATAAACATATAACCCATGGTAGGAAAACATATTTCATAAACATATAACCCCTAAAAGAGAAATAGGTTTCATAAAGACCATGCAAATGATAATAACCCATTCATATAAATAATATGAATGGAAACATTAATTAATTTTCAAGAAGGTCATAAATAAAATAAATGGATTTAATCTTTGATGGAAAATAATTTCAAAATATCTTTCAAAAACTTTTCTTGAGGAAAATATACTTTCATATTTAAAAAAGGTTTTTTAATTTATAAAACCATTTTAATATCATTTTATTAGAAAATTCCTTGAAAAGTTATAAATATGAATTGAATTTAATTGAAAATAAATCCTTAAGAACATATAATGTATGATTTAGAACAATTTGAATAACATTTTCAATGAAAACATATAAAAGGAGATTGAGAACATTTTGAAAACCATTTTTGTTGAAAACATATAATAGAAGATAGAAATTTTGTGAAAAATAATTTTACTTAAAAGACTATAAATAAATTTTTAAAATTTTTTTAAATAAATTTCTTTGAAAATAATTTGTTAACTTATAGATAAATATAGAAATTTGTTTGAAATGATTTTTACATGAAAACTTATAAAAGAAGATTGAAAATATTTTGAAAACAAAATTCCATTAAAATATATAAAAGAAGCATGAAAACCATTTGAAAACTATTTCATTGAATATACATTTTAAAAAAAGTTTCTTAAAATTTAACCTTTAAAAATGAAAAAATATTCAAAGGATTGATAGTGCATAAATCTGAACATATCGTACGAGGTAAAAAACATTCCTTTTTAACATTAAAAAGGTTAAAAAAATTCCTTAATTAGAAAGAAGTAATAATTTTTTTTAAAAAAGGGTAAAATAAAATAAGGCAAAAATGAATTTTAATTATCATAGTATATGAGTAGAATATTCTTGGAAACCCTTTTTATAAAACCTTGTTTTGAAAGAACACATACTTTCGACTGAAGAGAGAGTTAATTATAGCTTTATTAAATGAAATTTCATAACTATATTATGTACCTAATAATTTAATAATGGTAAAAATACATAAATATATCATAAAATTAACATTCTTGAGATAAAGAACATAAGATTTCCTGAAATTAAGCATAATAATTAACAGTCTAGAAAAAATGATGAGATCATTTAAAATCACTCTTACTACTTGGTAACATGGGATCACACAATCCATGTAACAGAAGGAAATTACATGAAGCATAAAATATAATTTAAATAATAATATTCATGTCATAACATGTAAAATGGAAGTATATACCCTTCAAAAAAGAATTTAGGTGCATAATAAAATATGAGTTTCAAAGATGGGAAATTAAGACAAAACTATGCTACCAATTTGTAATCTTTTCAAACTTAAAACCCATGAAAGAAATTTCATAAAATGGATATGTAAATATCAATAAATTTAATTATTATATAATTACAATAAATTCATTTTTAGTATATACCCCACAAGAAAAAGTAAGTTGTGAATAAGGCATGTGTCTCACGAAAGGAAAAGTAAGATGAAATTCCCATTACTTTATGTCTTGACTCTCATCGTACTCATTCAGACCACATATATAATAAATATAAATTTATTATAAATATTTTACAGAAAAATATTATTATATATAATACCATATAAGGTTTTATTATGACCATATATTACCCTCTTTTTAATAATCCAATGTTACGGTTTAACTTTGGGTAATATCTTTTTTATTCTTTACACGTGTCTTAATTTGTTATATATTAGGTCCTTATACTTATATAATGATTACATAATGTAAAAAATGATATTAATATCGTTTATATTCATTATATTTGTATTATAATAATCTATATAATATATAAGTATAAAGTTTAAAACATTATTCACGAAAACAGTAGGTCGTATGTACGCATGAACATTGTTTCCGTTTTTATTAATATATTTAAAGAAAGAAAGAATATTAAATATATGTATATATGCATATAATATTGGTAAAATAGAATTATAATTATATATATATATTATATAAGTTCACTAAACCCATCCTTTGTATGTTTCATGTAGTGTGTGAATGAATCATATCGCTTTGAGGGGGAGGTAGTCCACACTTCCTCAAATAAAAATATTTTAGTTACACAATATGAAAAGTAAAAATAAATGTGTTATAAAATGAATAAATAAGCTTAAATACATAATAAATATAATATATGACATATATAAATAGATTTTATATCATAGCTTCCACCATGAGTTGTGGGAAATGAAAAATGAACAATCATGGTTTAGGGAGGGGGTAGTTTGTCGTACATGTAAATATTATTTTTGTTACCCATATGATAGAGGTTTGTGTAAGTTTAGGTTGAAAAATTATCATACCAAAATCCTAGTATATTTAATATATTGGTGTTTTTATAATCAGATAAAATAAATATATTGGAGGGGTGGAGAAATAAAATGAAAGGATCTTGCGAGAAGTCGTTGCCTATTAATCGGGTAACTCATTTTGGTTTGTGCTGAAAGGATTCATTGAATTTTTTTATGCACAAGGGGATGAATCTAGGAGTAAGTGAGGGATGTTGGGAGATTATTGTATCATATCTCAGGTGATCCAATGGGCTTGACTGCTGTGAGGAATTGAAAGGATAAGATGTCTTTTTATAGTGGAGGAGGAGTAGCACTTTTGTAAATATTTGAAGAGAGAATTCCACACACATTAGTCATATTTAAAATGGATACAATAATGAAAAATATTTAATAAAATTGACTATATGTTCAAAATATGTCCATTCAATGGATCTTGGAAAAATTTATAGGTTGATTTGAGTCTTAAATTTAAGGTTTAGTCCTTAGATATGCTTGATTTTACCCTAAGTGGTATAATTAATTTTAATTACATTCAAAAATAATTTTAGTCAAAAACTAATATAACCTTTTTAGAAATTATAAATTTTTTTTATTTCAAATATAGAATCCATTTTTACAAATTTCAATCACAAAATTTGCAGAAATGAATGTAAATTTAATCATTTTTATGGGACGTCACTATGTGTTTTTTAAGTAAAAATTATGAAAAGTTTTCAATGTTTTTATGTCCAATTTCAATATGAAATTTGTTTCAATGAAATAAATTGGATTAATTGATAAAAATATTATTTATTTAAAGTTTTAAAATATTTTGAAATGAAATTTAACCTTATAAATAAATTATAAGGAGATTATTTTTGGATCTAAAATTCAGTATTTTTCACTACTCATTAAAAAAGATAATATCGCAGAAAAATACTAAAAAATTACCCCAACATAATCATTATCTTATTATTGAAAATTTTAAGATTATTTTTACTTATTAATTCAATAAAAGGTCCAAAATTTGTATTTAAAATTAGTTCACCATTAAAATGAGGTGAAAATTATATAATAAAAATATTTGTTTTTAAGAATAAAACTGAGTATGTTATTATCATATGTATATAAAATCTATTAGATGGATATAAAAATTAATTTATTCAATAAATAAAATATAAATTACATTAATATTACTCAATAATTATAATTAATTTAATTTATTATGTTGAAACATCTTTGTGACCATAATAATAATAATATTTTCGCTCATATTCAATCAGTTTTCATCTTCATTTATAATTAATTGGTTTCCCTAGAAATCATATGATATTTATGTAAAAAATATATTTTCCTAAATTAGTTAACACCATTTATAACCTATAATTTAACACCCATGTTATATCTTATTATATTAATTAATAGTATTTTAATGACAGACTATTTTTCGGTAACATGCAGTCTTGCGTGTTACGCATGCCATCAAAGAAAGTCATTATTGCATGTAATGCAAGCTATCCTTGGTGTTCCATGTAGAGAAAGAAAATGTTTATGTTTCTTTTAGGGAACTATTTACATGGTTTTGTGTATGATTCAATCCAAACATAGTTCTTTAATATAAAATAAATTATCTTCAGTGTTATGTTAACTGTAAAATATCAAAAAGGTTAAATTAATCCAATAAAAATTCACAAAATCTGAGGGTGTTTCATTCCACCCCCTAAAATTAATTTATCCATCAAAATTAAACTCCGTTATCAAATTTTTAATACTTGAAAGTATTATTCATAGACACCCAAATTGTAAAAATGGATACTAAAACATCCCTTATAAAGGGAAATTTAGAACCATAACGATTAACCAATGTAACATATAAATAGTTTTACACATAGGATATAATAAGTTGGGTGTGAATATTTGAAATAGAGGAAAATAATAAATATTTATAAGGATTAATTGAGGTCATCAGTCAAAAAATATTGAATTATAAAAAAAAATTTAGGGATACATATTTGAAAAATCCATGAGGATTTAAAAGTCCACCAGTTCAACAAAATATCGGTATTAGGACAAAACATTTTCATTTGATCATTATCCTAACTTTGAGTAATTCTTTTATTGAACAAGAATTGATGGAAATATAATTACACGATATATTTATATAAACAAAACATAATTCTGTAGTTATTCTATAATATATTTTTAATTCATCAATTACATTATGAAATCAATGTCCAAAAATTAAATTTGATATCTGAAGTGCTAAAATACACATTTAGAAGATCTTAAGGCCTCTAAAAGAAGAAATGTATAGCTATTAGTCTCTAACTGTTCTTAAAAATCAATATATTAATCTTAAATCATTAAAGTAAAGATACTGGTTCATCATTAATAATTATTTAAGAAAAATAATTTAACATTGACTTGGACATCACGTAGGCTAGTGGTAGGAATTAAACCCTTATCATCCTTTGGTCATGAGTTCCAGACTCGCAGCCTTTCCAGAATTGATTGGTTTTCACCCATCATACATGATGTATTTTTCTAAAACCACACTATTATAATTTTCAAAAATAAATATTATGTGAATCATTGAAATAATATTAATCAATAAATAGCCTTTTAACCAAGGTTTTCAATATAATCTCAATACATAAATACGTCCTATGAAGTTTAACACAATATTTTCATGAATGGTTAACATTATAACACTTTTAAAATATTTAAATCCAAATATTTTGAATGAAATTCACAAAATAATCTTAACACTAATCCCCCGTATATCACAAAGTACCACTTTTTTTTGACATTCCAAACACGTGAATACCCTTATTGTATATTCCATCGAAACATTGTGATAAACTTAATCACCATAAATACTTTTGGAAGACAAGCATGATTCCTTATTCTAAAGTATATTGAATGATTTCAAAAAAATCGAATAAATTATATAAACACCATCAGTGATAGAAAAAACCCACCTGTCAACCAGACCTTACTTAGTTCTATGGTAATCAGTATTTTCCATTTTACTTAATAATAAAAGCATTATCACAACATAAATGTCACTATAATGGTTACCTTACCTTATACAAAATATTACCCTATCACTAAATCACTTCACCAATCCATCAAGAACATTCAACATAAACATGTAAATACCAAGTAAAAAACATAAGTATAACAATACCTACATATTTCAACATTCATATAACATAATTTTCTATATGAAAGTCATAAGACATTGATTATTCCACTTCATATTTTTCTACATTAACAAGGAAATTTCATCATACTACAATATACCTGACTCCATTCACATTTAATATATATTCTCATCATTATCACCATCAATGTAACCATTACTCACACAACCTTGCTAGTTCCCTTCAAGATATTTCTTCTTGGAACATTGAGTTTCATAATGACAAATTAATACAAATTCAAAATACATAGACTTTTATTATGTCTTATGTAGACCAATATTCTCATCCATTTCATTTAACAAACTCTTTATTTTTATCTTGTATTTATTGGTTTGTGTACTCTTCCATAGGTAAAACCTATTCTTGTTCCTTTAAGACATACACTTAGATTATTATTTCCACATTATGGACACAAATGAAACAAAATATTTCTTCCCTAATGGTCACCATTACCCGATATCATAGCAAATCCTTCACTATCTTCCTTGGGGAGTCTGGGAGTTAGTTAAGGTATAAGTTGTTAATCAATGTTCATGAAAACTAATTATATATAATTATAACATCTTTCACTGTATTGATCATCCCACATGATTATTTTTAAACAAATCTTCCATAACATTCAACAATAATTGAGTTCATTCTGATTCCTGCCATTGACAAAAACTAGAATAATAGAGTGAGCATTACTTATAATAGTAGAAACTACATATCCAAGAATATAATTACTTATCATATGTCTAAATCATCACTTATTACTTAATATATGGAACCCTAGGTTCATCCTAGTCTATTCATAGGAAAAATATATTTAAATACATCCTGATGGTTTGTGAAGAGTTTTTTGCATCCCCGAAGCATATCCCGTGAGAGTGAAAAACTAGGTGTCCAATAAGGCATGTTTTCATGTAGTAGATTACCCAGAGTCAGGACCAAAACATCTTGTCTGAATTGTTACCCCTAGGTAAATCTATTCCATAGCCACATCCACTTCTAGTATATAGATAAGGATGTATTTCTTGGAAATCACTCACTTTATACTTCCACAAAATTCTAGGATGTTTTAATATACTCTTTATTTTCCTTAACTTATTCTTAGATATTTCCTTAGGGTTATAACTAAGGGTTTCTCAATATAGATTCCAATGGTTAACTAAAAATTTTCTCTTATACAACCTAGAGTATCCATAAATTTTCATACATTGACATTACATCACTTTTGTGAAATAATTAATACATTATAGAAAAATGTCTAATGACCAACACTAGTATAGTTTCTTTGGAAACATGGAAACATAAAAACCGGTACATAAATGTTCTATATTATCTACCACTAGGAACTTATTTACTATAACCCTTCTTAGACAAAAAAATAATAATACATATATTTATAAACTTTGTAAGAACCATAAAATATGGTGAGATCAAATGCTCATTAAGGTTAAAAAATGGGTATATGTAAGAATAATCATGAGAATAGGGGTATGAGAACATGATCATGAAAATATAATATCACACCCTACACATCAAAGATCATATACATGAATCATGTAATTAATCCTAGTAGTTCATAAGACATGAATCATAATGAAATAAATAGCACAATCCATGAAAGGATAACATAGTAAAGAAAACATGGAATTGTGGAATACACATAAGCATATATAATGATTTCCATAGTAGTTAAGGAATAACTTCCAATTTCATATTAGTGAAAAAAATAAATTATTGAACTAGGTTTACACCCCATTCCAGTCCTATATTACTAAACTAAGTTCACTCCTCATTCAACCCTTGTATTACAGAACATATTTTACTACTCGTTCCATCCCTATATTATATAGTTGAGTTCATTTTTCGTTCCAATCTTGTAATACTGAACAGAGTTCATTTCTCATTCCATCCATGTAAATCTCATGAAATTGAAGTCTTTACCCAATTCATTGGAGGGAGATATATTTCCCAACCATATCATAATGAAATCATACATACATGTTCCGTAAAATCATAAAAAATCATATCATAACCCATGAAATAAAATGGGTATCAGAAACATGTAATCATATCATAACCTATGAAAAATGATACATTTTTTGTAGTAATTTCATCAAAATAATAACACGTAAAAAAGAAATGGATTTTATAAACATATAAACCATGAAAAGTGAATATATTTCATGAACATATAAAAAGTAAAAGAGAAAAGGGTTTCATAAAACCATGAAATTAAGCATAAAACATTCATAGAAATAATATGAATGGAGCCTTTATATTATTTAATTTAATTGATTGATTAACATCAACTGATTTCATCTTATATGGAAAATAATTTTGAAATATCTTTCCAAAATGTTTCATGAGTAAAATATCCTTACATATTTGAAAATGGATTTTTAATACACAAAACCATTTGAAATTAATTTTCATAGAAAATAACTTGAATAATTATAAATAATACATGAAATCATATTAAAACCTTTTTCCTTGAAAACTTATAACGTAATATTGAAAACATTTTGACACCAATTTTCCATAAAAACATATAAAATGAGATTGAAAACGTTTTTGAAAAACTATTTTCTTTTCAACCAATAAAAGGATCTTGAAAACATTTTGAAAACCAATTTACTTGAAAACTAATAACATTATATTCAAAATTTTCTGAAGACCATTTATTTGAAAATACTTTTCCAACTTATAAATGTGTCTTGAAATCACTTTGCAATCTATTTTCCAAGAAAAATTGTAAAAGAATGTCGAAAACATTTTAAAAAAAATTTGCATTGAAAATTTATAAATGGATCTCTAAAACCATTTTAAAAAAATTTAACTGAAAACATAATTTAAAAAAATTTCCATAAAAATTAACCATTAAACATGAAGAGATAGATTCAAAGGATTTACGATGGATAAATCGGTACATGTCACAAGAGGTATAAAAACATTCCTTTTTATAGTAAAAAGGATAGAAAAATTTTAATTCGGAAAGCGATAAGAAGATTAATTTAAAAAAATTGGTAAAAGAAATAAGGTTAAAAATTTATTTTATTTATCAAAGAATATTAGTAGAATATTCTTGGAAACCCTTTTTAGAAAACACGGTTTTGAAGGAAAAGAGATTTCTGGCCGAAGAGAGGGTAAAGATAGGATTTATTAAAAAAATTATTATATTATGTTAAAAGAGTGTAATTTTGGTACCAATACATGAATATATGGTGTAATTATCATTATTTAGTGAATCATTAAATGATTTCATAAAAGGAATCACAATCATTAATAATCTCGAAAAAATGATGAGATTGTTTCAATAAACAATTACTACTTAGTAACATGGGATCACACTCTCCTTGTAAGAAATGAAATTAAATGTAGCAAAAAATATCATGAAAATAATGAGATTAATTAAATGACATGTAAAATGGAAGTATATACACCTTGAAAAATAATTTAGGTACATAACAAAACATGAGTCTCATAGAAGGTGAATTGAGACAAATTTATCTTACAAATTTGGTAACTTTTGCCACATAATCCCCATGAAGAAAAGATCATAAAATGGATATTTAAATACCCATAAATTTATTTATAAGATAAATATAATATATTTATTTGTAGTACATACACCATACAAAATAATTTAGTAATGAATAAGGCATGTGTCTATCAGGAAAAAATGAGATGGTGATTCCCTTACATTGTGTCTTGAATCTCACCGTACTCGTTCAAACCACATGTATAATAAATATAAATTTTTTATAAATAATTTACATAACCATATTATTATTTCTAATAGAAACACAGTTTTATTATTACCTTATAATACCCTCTTGTTAAAAATTATATGTTAAGGATTCACTTCGGGTAATGTCCACTTTATTCTTTTCATGTGTGTTAATTTGTTATATATTATATCCTTATACTTATATCCTAATTGAAAAATGTAAAAAATTATATAAATATAACTGATAATCAGTATATTTTTATTATAATAATATAAAGAATATATAATTATGAAAGGTAATACACTATTCATGGATATGGTAAGTTATATATATGCATGTACGATGTTTCCATTTTTATTATCATATTGAAAAAAAGAAATAAAAATAAATATATTTATGTATATGTATAATATAAAAATAATTCTATTATAATGCTATTTATATCATATATTTTCACTAATAGAATCCTTAATACATTCCATGTAGTGTGTGAAAGAATCACATCGCTTTGTTGGGGTGATAGTCCACACTTCATCAAACAAAATTATCAAATTTATACCAAATGGAAAGTATAATTATTATTTTTAAAAGGAATACATTTCAATAAAGGAATAATAAATATAACATATGAAATATATAAATATAATTTCTATCATAATTTCCACCATGATAGGTAGTGAAGGAAAAATGAACAATCAATATTTAGTGAGGCGCTAGTTCCCCGTACACGTAAATAGTATGTTCATTACCCGTTAGATAGAGGTCTATGTAAGTGTAGGCCTAAAAAATAACATAACAACATAATAGTATATTAAAGATACTATTTGTTTGTAAAATATTGGAATATTGATATTTTAGGGGGTGGAGAATGAAAAATAAAGGATATTGAGAGAAGATGTTACCTATTAATCAGGTAGCTTCTTTTAGTTTGTCTAAAAAGGTTTCCATGGAATTATTTTTATTCTAGAAGAGACGTATAGGAGGAAGTTAGGGATTTTGGTTGATTATTATATCATATTTTTTGAGATCCAATGGGCATGAGAGGTTTTAGGATGTGGTAGGACAAGAGGCCTTTTTATAGTGGAGGGGGAGTGACACTCTTGAAATTATTTTAATAGAGAATTATTCCCATATTTTATATGTTGAAAGTGGATACAATAATGGATAAATTTTTTTCTAAGGGTGTATGGGGTTTAAAAATTTCCATACAATGGCCCATGATAAAGTTTCTAGGTCTTTTGAGTCTAAAATTTAATGTTTTGTGTTTAGTTATGCTTAATTTTACCTTATGTGATTTTTGTAAAAAAAATAAGTTGACCTTATTATAAATTTTAAATAATTTTAATTACAAATATGGAATCCATTTTTCCATATTCCGAACAAAATTTTTAGAAATTAATAAAAATTTTATCATACTAACAGGATGACACTACATGTTTTTATATAGAAAATGATCGAAAGTTTACAAAGTTTTTTATATCCAATTTCAATGTAAAATTTGTTTAAATTACCTAAATTGGATTATTTAATAAAAATATTATCTAATAAAACTTTTAAACTAATTTAAAATATAATGTTACCATATGAATAAATTATATGAGAAATAAGTTTTAACCTAAAATTCAGTATTCTTCATTATACATTAAAAAATAAAACATTATAGAAATAATGAAAAAAATTACCCTAATCTAATTAATGTGTTAATATTTAAAATATAAAGTTTATTATGTCATATTAAATATAAAAAAATTTCATTAATTTTATTTAAAAAGGGTTCCCTATTAAAATCCGTTAAATATTCCTTAATAAAAATATAGGGTTTTATGCTTAAAATCGTGTTTGTTTTTATCTTATGTCTACAAAATATATTGTATGAATATAAAAAATATTTTACTAAAAATATAAAATATATATTACATTAATATCACTCACTAATTACAATTAATTTAATTTATTAGGGTATAATA
This sequence comes from Viscum album, assembly GCA_963277665.1. NCBI lineage: Eukaryota > Viridiplantae > Streptophyta > Magnoliopsida > Santalales > Viscaceae > Viscum > Viscum album. Next base: position 1,071,323,255 of record OY728143.1, read on the forward strand.
TGTTTGTGACTATAAAAATAATAATATTTCCCTTTATATTCAATTAGTTTTTATATTCATTTATAATTAATTTGTAAGCTATGAATTAATCATATATTTGTGTGAACCATATATTTTCACAAATTATTTAATAATATTCAACACCTCTAATTTAAAATCTTGGTTAAATCTTATTATATTAAGTATTAACATTTTAATGATATACTATTGTTCAGTAAAACTCGGTCTTGCATATTACGCAAGCCATTGAGGAAATTAATTATTGTGTGTAATACAAGATAACCATGATGTTCCATGTAGATCATGTTAATGATTATGTTGCATGTAGTGAATTATAAACTTGGTGTTCTTGTAAACACTCCTGAGTTAGACAAAAATATTATGAAGATAACCTTTAGATATTCCAAAGTCTCAAGAAGAAGCTATATGAAGTAAAAGGAATAACAATTGAAAGGGTTATACACAGAGGACCTACGTGAAAAACCTATACAGAGGTGCTACATGATAGATCTACATGACAAGATGTTTTCTATACACCTACATAGGGTACCTATGTGTAATACTACTACGGGGTACCTATATGGTATACCTATGTGGTATAGGTACAATACACAACAACACTGCATAGCGGTGCACATGGCCTATACATAATCTTGTAAACCCTCTTCAAAGACACTCATGGTAGGGAATCTCCTTCCTTGGTTTCCTTATCTGATATGAACTAAGATTAATCCTCCACCAAAACCTCCAAACTCACCAAACCTTTGGTAATGACACTTCAGCATGTATCCTATCAGGGTTTGTAAATTCATATTCAAAGGTTTCCCACATTTGGTTTGTAATGGGGTCAAGATTCATAGAGGGTCTATGGGTTTCTATATCTACAGTCACATAGAAATTTCACCTAGGAATAGTGTTGGGGTGTACCAAGTCTTGAGGATTAGGGTTTTGTTTATGACCCCCCTTCTCATATTTAAGACTTGGAGCCTCTGGTTCCCAATAAGAAGAGTGAGGGTCAAACTATCTTTTCTATTAAAACAATGGAGAAGTCTCCCTCTTCTCATGAGATTCAATCAAGTCACTCCGACTGAGGTAAGTCCCTAATCTTCTGAGAGCCAGGTTTCATGACCTCTAATTTCATCCCACATTGAATGGTTCATCAATCTTCACCCTCTTCCATGGTCTCCTCACCTTCTTTCACCATATTCCCGCCCTCTCCCATCAGTGGAAGAGAGAGAGTTTGGTTTGTTGAATCTTTAATATACTATTGTTTCTCACACCAATCATAGCTCATGTGGGATTAGAGAACTGTGATGATCACAAAATCTACATGATACACCTTGAATTAACTATGAGAACTATGATTCCCATCAAAACTAGGATATGTAAGAAGTCTTACTAAGGCCTAAGATCTATCTCATATCATCTATAAATATTATCCTTTCAAGAAGTAATCCCAAACTCATTTCTCTCAAAATAATACACTCTCTTATGAAACTCATTGAACAACGTGGGCTTTGATTTCCATCCCAGTGGGATACATATGAAACTTCCCTGAATTTTAAACCCAACCCTTCAAATAAACATTGTTCTTCCTGGGCCATATTCCCAATAATGTTTAATCCAACTTTGAAACTCATATCTTTTCCATGTTAATTGGGATTCTTTGGCATAATATGCACACCAAGAATTGACTATTAACCTTCCACTTACATTCCCTTACAACATGACATTAAACTATAGGGATAGGTCCTTAACACATGAACATAAAAGGTTTGATGTTCCCAATTAGGTGACACTGAAATACGAGGGTTCTGATTCCGTTTACAAGGAAACATAGGTAGCCCATTAATTTGTATGATCACAGCATCAAAATAATGTTTCGTCTCCCTCAATGATAATAATTTTCAGAGCACCCCATCGAGTGGCTTAAAAACCAGTGTTATCATAACAATGTTTAAAATAAATTCTATATAGTATAAGAGAGGATACTATTGATAGAGAACCTCGAATACATGTGGACATATCCATTATTAATGAACTTAGAATTCATACTGATTATTATAAATTTCACACATGATAATAACCAATTGAAAATTTCAATGGAAACATATGGTATACTTTGTAAATTAATAATGATTCACCGTAAATATCTAAAATATATGAGGGAGACCTGGGGTAAGCAAAAATTCCCCCCAAAAGGGTTTGATGAGTCCAACCTCCCTTCCTCTTGACCAATGTTTGTTCTAAAGTATAATAGGCCCAAACCTAATGAAGGCCCACATTTGGAAAGCAGGTCCCATTTGATAAATAACCGTTGTATGTTTCTAAATATATAAATAAATCCAATGGAACCACTGCTAAGTAGAGATTACTAACTATAAAACATGGTCTGAGGGAGACACGAAATAAAAAATGGTGAACCTTACATTAATACTTAACCAAGTTAATAATGTTACCCATCTGTCATGCCCCTATCCATTGATAAAGGAAGTCCATAAAAAATAACCAATCACGCACGTTTCCATCTAAAATATATTGGTTTAATAGAGGTCACCGTTTCTTATTTTTCTCAGAACTCCCTTTACTCTAAATGGCTTCCATCATGTTTTCACCCGTGGATGCTCCCGCCGCTTCTCAAGTTTGATCATCATTTGCTGGAAGAACGTCATAACCAACTCAGCATCTTCAATGTTATGTCTCAAATGTATTTATATGATAATACCATCAACACGTTACTATTCTAACCCTGGAGGTTGCTTGAAAGGCTCTCCAAGTAAACAACAACCCTCGATTTTCCGGTCAGTGATGACCAGTAGTCAAGAAGCAGACAGTTCCAACCATCATCTTCAACCTTTTCAGGTCCTTATCCCCAGAATGCAATAACTAGTCCCTCTCATACTATAGGGAGGTGTATCAAGAGGTTACTCAAGGTCTCATGTTAATGACTCGTGATTCTCTCATGAGGGATCCCACCAACAATCGCTGCTTGTAGAATTGGGCAGTAGTGAACCCTCAACGTAATGGGGGAGTTTTCTATGGTTGTCCGGCCTCAGTCTCTCAGACCTGGGCACACAAGATGTAATACTGGGGAAAATTTTTGACCAATAGGGAGTAGGTTCGTACTTTTTCCACCTCTAAAGAATTCCATAAACCTAACTTGGTGAACAAAAATGAATAGGTACATACACCCGTCCACACTAATTCCACTGACCATCAGACTCATCTAATGATGAAAAACCAATACTGCTATTTAAATTTAGTGGATTATCGTGATCACGTTCATACACCTGTTTACAAACTATCATCCAATTAATCAGGTCATCTGCCTTCATTCAATGAATCCTGCCATTGTAATATGGTGGGAACTAGTAAGCAGGAACATACACCTGCCTATACTCACCAAGCCTACCAATAGTCTCATTTTTCAGAATTGAAATAAGCCTTTTAACCATGATTGGAGAAAAATAGCCTGCATGCACATACACCTTCCAACATCCATCAACCCTACCAATAGTCTCGTTTGGAAGTACCAGGAAAATTCAGTGGGAAATATTCAATGCCAAACATGGGGCATACTCAACTCTCTACCCCCATACATTAGAAAATTCAATATCCAATGATAGGAAAGGGAATAAAGAGTAGGCACATACACTTACTCCAGATATGGAATGGACATATATTACCAATTTTTCTGCTGAAGTCTCCATAAAAACTTTACAAAATGGTGAAAGGGTAGACACAAATTCTTGCGCATAATCTGGAATCCTACCAGAATATTATAACAGAAACATCAGCAGTACTATGGGAATAACACATAATTCTGTCCCCACACCTGGGATGACTCATCAGTATGACATCTCAGAGAAGATATACACCTCTATTCCAGTCCCAGAGGGTTATTTTTTATACTCCCCTATATCATATGGAAAACCAAATTCGGAACATAGAAACTTTAAAATTGGAGATAATCAGCCTATTCCGATGAATACTCCAAGGTAGGGACATACACCTACCCATGCTAACCACTTCTCTATAAATTGGCACTAACTACCTATAAAAGAGAATTTAAGAAGAAGCATCTCCAAACAAAAATGGAAAATCAATATCCAATATGTGATATAGATCATCTTAATACTAGAGATCTTGAATCCCTAAAAAATTTATCTATTGAAAATCAAGATCCTACTCTCCCATTACCAGATTATGTGAGTATTATAATTCAAAAGTTCACCATCTGACACTTCATCATGAAGGCTTGATTCAAAACAATTTGGTCAATTTTGAGAGCCTCTCTCCAGATGAGGGAAAAACCCCCTCTATGTGGCCAGAAGACCAAGGAGCAAGAGGACTTATCCCATACTGTAATCCACCATGGTGGTCCTCCACATGACCTCATTCACTATGAAAGTTCTCTCCATAGTAGCATTTCAAATTGTCAAGATTATTCTTCAATTGACAATGTATTGATGAGAAAGCCATCTAATCTCGACGAACATGCCAACATAAGTCAAGTCATGTATGATGCCTTGTTACTAACAGGTGAAATATTTTCTCAACCAAAAGATATCTCAAGGGGATGGTCAATCTCTGAGCCTCTCATGGTTCATTTTTCTTCTAATATATCATAGAAAAAAGAAACAAATTCTTTTGGTTGTTACAAAACAGTCACGAATAATCTACTTTGGTCAGACCAAGTTGAGAAACCTCTTTCAATAAATGATGATCATATGTTGAATATGAGAAAACAACTTGCTAAGGGTGAAATAGCAATCATGTTATGTCCTTTGGAAACCTCTCAATACAAAATTCTAGAATCGATGGAAGAATATTGCATTCATGATATCTACCACATCTATGGAAATATCTTCATCATCTGAAAGAAAAATTATTACCATATGATGAATATCAAAGTCATTTTAGGGTAATAGAATGTTTTCAATGCCAAATTTATTTGTCTTATCTCTCAATTTCTTGATAGCCAAAATTTGAAAAGTAGAAGGTATCCCTTTAGCGTGAAAGCCTCGATGAACTAAAGAGGATACACCAGTTAATTACTAATACTGCATTTGGTGTTTGTATTCGAGGATAGAGGGAACATGGAGAATTACATTTAACTACTCTAAAAAATCAACAAAGCCCATCAAATGTGGTCTCATGAAATGTTATTTCCCATGGCCAGATACAATCAATAGATTTTGTGTGTAATCAAAGATATGCTCATGAACAAGCATTAACCAGCTCTTATCAAAGTCAGTCCCAAAGAGATAAAAATGATGAGATAATTTTTCATAAAGAATATGAGAACATTAAGAATGCCTCCCTCCAAGAGGATGTCAGCCATCATATTGCAAAAATGTCTGAAATAACACAATTTTCTTCTATAATAGGTGATTTCAATTATTTACAGATAATTCATCCATCCAATGTTCAAGCCAAAATTTGAAAAATCAGAAGATCATCTTCACTAATATTAGGGATACCTGTTCAGGAACCACCCCGGCCTGTAGGGATGAGGGCTTGTTTAACTCATCCATTGAATTCAATAAAAAAATTAATGGTTTGAAGAAGAAGAACAAGAATAGCCCGAACCCCAGGACTGGTGGATTTTTAACTTATAAAATCCCCTCCTCAATAGAAATCAATTTTCTCCAGATTAGGTAAGAAGCCACAATGTTAACATAATACTGAACTATACAAGGATTCCCTTCAGGTTATTGTCTATAAAATAGTTCCAGGGAATTCAGCGTATAGGAGAACAAAGTCTCATCTGTTGGAATGGTATGGAGTATGATATTCTCCAATGATACAAAAGAGAACGATATCCAACAACCCTGGATACGGCTCCCTTGATTTATACTTTCAAGAAAATCTGTATTACCGACACCAGGGTCAGCCCTCGAAACGAAGATCGGAGTTGGTCTTTCTATCCCCACAAGCCCTCAACTTTAAGGTAGTCGACACCTCCATCTTCCTATCCCCGGAATCCCTCGAATGTACTCAGCAGCATTCGGAGTCACACAAAGCAATTCTAAACAAGATGTTCAGTACACACAAAGAAATAAAGTCTCTCCCTCTATAAATCACTTTAGAAGCATGTAATCTATATATTGATCAACTTATACAAAGCTCTTTAAAATGAGATCTTATTTATAGGCACATTCTCAACTATCGACACCCTCCTCTACTGGTCATATTTTTCCTTGATTTTCGGAGGGATCTGTACACATGTCACTCAAACAACAGTTAGTTAGTAACTAAATGCATGGCATCGTTTTATAAACAAAACAGGAGTAAGAAAAAAATATTTTTGCTTAACCAAATTCATTTATCAGAATGTAATAAAAAATGAATTTTCAGAGTCTACCTAAAAATAATCAGAGTCTATACTATAGGATATACAGATTCTGTTTATCAGGGACTTCAGAGTCTGAGTTAATAATAATTTGTAACCTAAATTCGGAGTCTGAATTCATAAGAATTCATAACCAGAATTCAGAGTCTGAATGCATAAGAATTCGTAACCAGAATTCGGAGTATGAATTCATAAGAATTCGTAACCAGAATTCGGAGAATGAATTCATAAGAATTCGTAATCAGAATTCGGAGTCAGAACTCAGAATAGTTCGGAGTCTGAATTCAGAGTACTCGGAGGTAGAACTCAGAAGCATTCAGATTCTAAATTCAGAGAACTCCGAGTCAGAACATACAAGAGTTCAGAGTCTGAATTCATAGAACTCGAAACCTGAATTCAGATCCTGAAAATAGAATACTCTATATCTTAGTATTTTTGATTTTGTGGTTTTGGATACGAAACTGAATTTTTATACTTAGATAAAATATGAAAATGAAAAACATGGTGAGGGTAAATTTACTTAGGGAACGAAAAATTTCCTTATGGGAGTTAATCATATGGTAAAATAGATTTTCCTTAAGATAAGGTGTGTTTGATTTTCAAAATAAGAAGAAATGGAAATGTCATAATAAAAACTTATTGACTGAACAATCTCCCCAAACATGAAGGAATGGAAAATTCATTAGGAAACCTTATTTAATCAACAATCTCACCTTTTTGGACAGAAAATACATCCTTTTGAAAAATAATATAAGGACTTAGAAAATATTTTCCTAGACTTTGAATATAGAACTTATCTCCCTTATCACATGGACAATGATGAATATGACTAACTCCCTCTTATCATTTTATTAAATAAGAAAATATTCTTGTATAAGAACTCCCCCTTAGATGAACAATCCCCCATTGGGAAATTCTTTCTTTTCTTAGATTTTTTTTCTCCCCTTTGTGATTTTCAAAAAGAAATACATGGAATGGAAAAGTAAATATGGTACCTGAAATATTTGTACAGACAGAAAAATATACGAATAGAAACCATCAGTTTCATTACAATTGGAAAAATTTATAGAAGAAAAATATAACAAAAGATAGGGTTGGGACTATAATCTTTCCTTCTCCTTGGTCATAAACTTCTTCACAATGGTTTTCAGCTTTTTGAGATCCTTGTGATCTTCTTATGCTTACTTTAAAAGATAATTCTAATCTTCTAACTTCTTCTCTAAGGCTTTAATTTTTTATTCTTGAGCCTTGAGAGCCTCTTCTTGAGACTTCAACAACTCATCATGTTTAGAAATATTTTCTTTAATATCAATCTGGAGATCCCTTTCCCTCTTACAACATTGGGAAACTGAGTATAGGTTTCCATTCAAATCTTTCCCTTCTTGTATCCATGTATTCTATTACAGAGTCAACTTTTATTCAAAACTGCTTGTGAGATCCTTGATCTTACCATATTCAATGTCAAATGCCTCTTTGAAACTATCTTGGAAGTCATCAAGATTTATAATGTCCTCTATGGTTTTACTTGACCAACTGGTCATCTACTTACATGATCTTTTATGGGATTTATTGTTGATGAAAAAATTCCTGAAATCAGCCTCAATCGTGACACATTTATCCATCACCAAGAATACTAAATATGATTGCTGGTTCAAGGTTGTTTGAAGAATCTTACATCTCGAGTCAATTCTTGGAAAAATAGGAATGGTCCCAACAAGCTTATTCAATGACAGAACAACGAAATCATGTTCAAGGGATGATGATTCTGAATCTGAAATTTTTCATGGTGAGGTTTCTTTTTCAAGCTCAGAAAGTTTCCTCTTTGAAGATCCACCAGATTCCTTATACTTCACAACAACTTTACAAGGTATATCAACAACAACATGTTTTCCCTTATCAATTTTCATAATGGCTTCTTCATTAGGATATTTATGTTCACTATCAGACAGCTGAACAATTTTATCTTCATCTATATTTTCTTTCTCAGCAATTGCCTCAGCATCCTTAGTGTGTAAGAAATCATGATTAATACTTTCTTCTTCATATATCCTATTCACTTCTTCTTCAATCTTGTCATCTAACCCATGTGTATTAAGCTTTAAAGATTCTGCTAGAGCGGTTCAGATGGGTAGCTTCTCGGATGGACTTTACTTCTCATGAAAGTATTCCACTTGCTTAATCAAATCATCGGTATCACCACTACTTTATACTTCTTCTTCAACTTCATCTACATCTTTTAATTTTTTCACTTTTTCTGGAGTCAAAAATTTGTTCCCTAGTGTTTCAAATAATCGTTTTACCTGGAAGGATTCTGGAACCGGAATATTTTTGGAAGCTTTCTAAGTATCCCTCAGAAGGGATTGCACAATATCTACTTCAACCATTTTCATCTTTTTCTTCTTTTCTTTCTCTTACCTTTCTAGATACTCATCTGTCTTCTACTTTAGAAATTTTGATTCAGCATGATCTAGTCCAAACTTGGGCTCCCCTTATTTTATGTTCTCCATATCTTCCCTCCACATATCTACTACCTCATCTAGATATTCCTTTTTCTTCTTGGGCTTTGGAGGTGCGGAATGGATTTCTTTAGGCTCTGGAGTTTTTTCTTTCTCTTATACTTCCTTCAACTTCCTCCTTCTTCTAGCCTTTTTCGATGGTATAGTCACCTCTTATTTCTCCATAACAACTTCAAATTTTTCTTTAGTTAAGTCATAAAATTCTCTAAATTCCTTAGAAAACCCTACTTTTATACTCTTCAAAGTGTCATCACTGACTAGGATTACTTCACAATTTCTTGGCATGGAACTACAAGGAATTTTGAAAGACTCTTAACATCAAACAATTAGCTTTGAAAGAATGGCTTGATACATAATGATCTGAGCCTTCATATTTCCATTCTATCTATTCTCGATCGTAATCAGAATATGCTTGACCAGGTTAATATTACATAGATTCACCAAGAAATCCAAGATGTAAATATCACTCTTCTTCAAAATATCCTTGTCACCTTTTCTCAGAATGAGGAATCCCTGAACCCATAAATCGAGAATCCAAAAGTTTGTAGTGAGGTGAAAAATCTTCAAAGTATTAACATCAGTAATATCGAGTCACTCCATAGATTTCACCTTAACAAAATATCCTTGAACATATGGAAACATATGTGAAAAAAATTCAGCTTCTCCTTCATACGGAACTCTAATAAATTTTTTAGCTTTAGTGTATGAGAGAGAATAAGTCTTCCCAATAGCTTTTGAAAGAGAACTTATCTATTCCTTCTTCCTTGAAAATATCACTGTTTCATAAAATTCAACTGGAAAATCCAGATACACTAAATCTTGAGCTCCTTGCTTTGATATAGAAACACTTTCCCATCTATTAAGTTTGATGTTCCTTGAGATGATGGAGTCATACATGGAGAAGAAGTTTGGATGCACCAACCTTTCCCTATAAACCTACCACTCCGAAATTGGCTTGACGGTAGACATGTATTTATGAGAAGATTCCTCAACAGACATTCAGATTTAAGAAAAATTTGAGAAGTTTGGAACGGGCATAAGTAGAAGGGCAGAGCTTCAACATGCGAAATCATTAGTTTCTATGTGGGACAGCCATCAAGGGGTCCTTTATATAGGTTTTTGAAGTGACGGTTCACCTTTTACACCCAATCCAATGGTTGAGAAACATTCTGATCAGATCTGACAATTGAAAATATTTCCGCAAAGAAATTTTGATAGAATCAGATCATTTAACGTTTTAATAGAAACATTCAGATTTAAGGAAAAGAGAATCCAGAAAATTTAAAAACAAAAGAAAATACTAGCAATTAAAGGATAATTATGAAAACTAAGGAATTGAAACATACCTTTTGGATTGCTAGGATGATTATTTGTAATGAGGAAAAATTTTCTTGAAGAACTTTAGATTCTGTAAAAAAATTTGATTACAAAAAATTTAATACAAAAATCTCCATTATGAATATTTTAAGCACGAAAATCTTCATTATAAAAATTTTAAGTACAAAAATATTCATTACCAAAATTTTAAGTACAAAAACATTCATTAAGAAAATTTTAAGTACAAAAATATACATTATGAAAATTTTAAGAAAAAAAATATTCATTACGAAAAATTTAAGTATGAACATCTTCATTAGGAAAATTTTAAGAAAAAAAATCTTCATTATGAAAATTTTCATTATGAAATATTTGAAAAATCTGACTATAAAAATTTCCATTTCAAAAGATCTCACTACAAAAATTTTCATTACAAAAGATTTGAAAAAATCTGACTATGAAAAATTCCATTACGAAAGATTTGACTACGAAAATTTTCATTACGAAAGATTTGAAAAAATATGACTATGAAAATTTCCATTAAAATGATTTGAAAAATCTGACTATAAAAGTTTCCATTATGAAAGATTTGAAAAATATGACTTTGAAAATTTTCATTATGAAAGATTTGATTTAACTAACAAGAAAATGTACCCCCCCCCCAATGAAAAGGAATTTATTACTCTAAGGATATTTTTCCAACATAAAGTTAATAAGGAAAATTACCTTATGTTTATCGTTCCTAACTTCTATTTAATGTATTAAAATTGACCGGAGGGTAAATATTTTGTAAAAATATCAGCAAGTTAAACTTGTGATCCGATAAATTTAAGAATGATATTTCCTTTTATGTGTGATCCCTAAGAAAGTGATGCCTAATATCTTTATGTTTTTCATGAGAGTGATGTGAATGGTTTTTTACATAGGGAAATGGAACGAGTATTATAATACAAAAACTATGTTTTGGTAAAAGTAATACCATATTTTGTGAGTGTGTGTTGCATCCACAACACTTGGGCACAACAACATCCAGCTGCTACATATTCATCTTCAGCAGTGGAAAGTGCTACTGAGTGTTTATTTTTGCATGACCAAGAACGTAATGAATCACCTAAGAAATGACAAGTTCTAGATGTACTCTTTCTATCCATTCTATATCCACCAAATTCAGAATCTGAAAAACATTTTTAAACAAAATCATTTCTAGAAGTATAAAAGAGTCCAAGAACCAAGGTTCCCATTATGCAGTGAAAAATTATTTTCACTACCTTTAAATGAGATTCTTTAGGATTGTATTGATATCTTGCACATAAGCATACTGAAAAAATTACGTCTGGACGACTAGCTATCAAGTAAATTATAATTCCTATCATACCTCTAAAAGATGTTTGATCTGCTGGTTTCCCAGCAATATCGAGATCAAGTGAATTTGAGGTACCAATGGGAGTAATTTTCCTCCTAGTGTTTTCATATCCATACTTTTTAAGAAGATATTTAATATAATTATGTTGGTATATATAGATTCCTTCTGGTTTTTGAGATATTTGAAAACCAAGGAAAAAAGTTAACTCACAAATCATACTCATTTCAAACTCAGATTTCAATAGATCTGCAAAGGAATCAGTTAAATATTGCTAAGTTGAACCAAATATAATTTCATCAACATAAATTTCAATAATAAAAACATTTTTATTATCTTTATTTATAAAAATATTTGGATCATCATTTTCCTTAACATAATCATTTTGAAAAAAATATCTTGTAAGTCTATCATACTAAGCTTGAGGGGAGTTCTTTAGTCTATATAAGGATTTGGTAAGTTTAAAAACATTTTCATGATGTTTTATATCTTCAAAACCATGGGTTGTTCAACAAAAAATTCTTCTTGAACATAACCATTACAGAAAACACATTTATCATTCATTTGAAAAAGTTAGAAATTGAAGAATTATACAAAGTCAAGTAAAATATGATTATATTCAATTTAAGCTACTGAAGAATAGGTTTCTTCATAGTATATTCCTTTTTATTGATTATAGCCTTTAACAACCAATCTTGTTTTATTTCTTAAAATGATTCCATTTTCATCACACTTATTTATGAAAACCCGTTTTACTCTAATAATAGAAGATTCCTTAGTTCTTTAAACCAAGGTCCAGAAATTATTCCTTTCGAATTCATTTATCTCATCTTGAATAGATTATATCCAATCGTCATCACCTAAAGAATCATCAGTGATTTTTGGTTCTAATTGAGAAAGAAATTCTAGATTCTCTACTTCATTTCTTAAGTAACTTCCAGTCCTTATAAGTTGATTTACATCACCAATGATACTATCACTAGGATGATTCTTAAGAAACAACTAATTTGGGTTTTGTAAAACATGTTCAACATCATAGGGTAATAATTATTCTGGGGTAAATGTTTCAGAAATATCCTCTTGGACATTTTCCTTATCAGAATGATCTCCTTACAAAGGTTGATAAGGTGTTTTTGAAAAAACATCCAAAGATGTCGGTTGAGGTTATTTAAAAACAAATGGATTAGTTTCATCAAATTTTTCATGCACTTTTTCTTCAATAGTACATGTTTTTTTATTGAAAACTCTATAAGGCTTAAAAGTTATGGAGTAGCCTAATAAAATTATTTGATCATATTTTGGTGTGAATTTGTGTAAATTATCATTAGTATTCAGAATGAATACCTTGAAACCAAAAACCTTGAAGTAGGAAATTCTAGGTTTTCTACCATTCCACACCTCATAATGAGTTTTATTAAGAAAAGTTCTAATAAAAACTTGATTTATATTATAAAAATCAGTACATACAACTTTATCCCAAAAGGTTTGGCTATAGAATATTCAATCAACATGTTTCTTTTTATATCATGAAGAATTGCATTTTTTCTTTCAATAACACCATTTTATTGAGGTTTTTTGGGTACTGAGAAGTTATGAGTAATGCCTTTTTTACTACAAAAAGTTTCAAAATCAGAATTTTGAAATTATCCTCCATGATCACTATGAATAGTTATCAAAGGATGGTTTTTCTCATTTTTAACATGGGATCTAAAACTTTTGAAATAAGAAAAATATTCGTATTTCTTTTCTAGAAAATAGACCCATGTAAATCTGTTGTAATAATTAACTAATAAAAATACATAATATTTGCCTCCAATGCATCCAGTTTTTGTTGGACCAAAAAGATCAATATGCATTAACTGTAATGCATCAGTGGTTGATAATTCACTAAATAATTTAAAACATAATTTTTGTTTCTTTACATATTGACAAGGATAAAAAACTTTTGAAGAATCAAATCTAAGATCTGGTAGATCATTAACTAGACTTTTCTTAGAGAGTTTTCATAGGTTCCTAACATTACAGTGACCTAACCCTCTATTCCATAACCAAGAATGATCTTCCATTGCACTAATGAAAGGTAAGTCTTGGCTCATAAGGTCTTCTATGTTTAGTTTGTATACATTCTCTTGCCTATTGGCAGAAAAAATGAACTCTTCCTTAGAATTGTGTACTAAGCACTTGTCATTCCTAAAATTCACAAGGCAGCCTTTATCACATAATTGAATTATGCTAATGAGGTTGTTCATAAGACCTTTAACAAATAAAACATTTGAAATCAATATTTTTCCAAGAAGGACAAAGTTACATATACTAATAATTTACCCCTTATCATTATCTCGGAAAGTTAACTTCCCCCATTTAGTCTTGATAATCATTTCAAAGATGTTTTTGTTACCATTCATATGCCAAGAAAATACACTATCCATGTACCAAGTTTTGCTATTAGGAATATATTTATTTTCTTAAAAATAATAAAGTTAGACTTTAAGAACCCAAACATTCCTGGATCTTGAAATTTCAGAAAGCAAAATTTTAGGTACCCACATTTTCATAGAAAAATCGGCTTTATGAAATCATAAAGACTGGGTTTTGTTTAATGAAACACTTTTTTCCTAGTGTCTACCAAACTGACACTTAGTGCAGAAAGGAGAACTTTGAGGAACAAAATAATTATTACTAAAAATCAGTTTTGAACTAGTATAACCAAATCTAGAATTATTTCTTAGAGGTCGAATTTGAGAATACATCTTACCAAAATTTTCTTTACCTAAGGTAAAGTTTGACAAAAACTTCTTCAAGGAAAATATCCCTAACTTTAGTCTAATAACTAAGTTATTGTCTTCCAAAACTTTAGTTTTAGAACTAGATATAGGATCGAAAACATTTTTCTTAGAAATTACATTTTTTAGATCCTTATAAAGTTTATCCTTCTCAGAATTTACTTCCTCATGATTTTTTGAAATACTTTCAAAATGATGTCTTCTATTATCAAGATATTTAAAAAGATCTGATATTTCTATAGTAAGAATGGTATTTCTATAATTTTTTTATCAATATTTTTCTTGATTTTTTAATTCTCATTCTCAAGAAGCATAGAAAACCTAGAAAAATTTTCCTAGGTAGGTAAAGTATTATCTTCATCAGAAGAAAATTCTTCATTGGAAGAGTTATAATATTTATAATTACTATAATTAGTATTCAAAGATACATTGTTCATGGATTCAGTATTGTATACCTTAGCCATTAGGAAATGATTTTCGATAGGTAATCTGGATATTAAACCAACTTTTTTTTCTAGAAGATTCGTAATCTGATGATTCATCTGAAGAGTCTCCACCACTGGCACTCTAAGTGTCATTATATTTTAAGACATTATTTGATTTAGCTTTGTAGTACTTATTTTTGTTTCTCTCAGAATACTTTTCCTTTTATTCCTTTCTCTTAAAAATAGGATAATCTGGTCTTATATATATAACTCTTTTGCATTCATAACATCTGACTTATGAATCTTTCTTATCTTTCCTTTTTTTCTTCTTGTATCAGGAATGAAAGTTCTTTTTTCCAAAAATCTTATTCATCCTTCAAGAAATATTTTCTAATTAATTTTCTGAAGACTCACTCCCACTAGATTTGGATTGAATAACAACCTTATTATATTTAGATCTTGTAACTCTCTCCGGAGTCTTGGATTTCATATGATTTAGAGTTGTTGTAAAAGCAACACTACCATTACCATTATTCTTCTTAATATTATCTACATCTCTCTTCATTCCAGTCTCATGTTTAAGAAGAGTTCCAAAAATTTCATCAAGAGAAATATGAGTAACCTTTCTATTTTCATCTATAGTAGTTATCTTGGATTCCAACTCATTGGGCATGATGTCTATGATTTTGACTATAAGAGCTTTATCATCTAATCCTTTATCACCTAGGGATTGTAATCTATTAACAATAGTTATGAATATTTGTTGCACCTTACATATGGGTTCTCTATAAGGAAAGTATAAACCATGATTCTCAGCTCTGAGCATGGCTCTTCTAGTTTCAATAACTATGGATGTTCCAAAGTGTGTAACTTCAAGCTTCTTCCAAATACTATTTTCTTCATCAAAATAAGAAATTTGGCTATATATGTTTTTATTCATAGAATAAATCAATGTATTGCATACCTTATAATTCAGTTCATATTCATGCTTTTCTTGGTTGGTGAAAGTACTAACTTCCTTGTATGGAATTTTATAACCTCCAGTAAGCATAAAAAAGTTATCTAATCTAGTATTGATAATGAATATCTTCATGCGATACCTCCAATATCAGTAATTATTCCCATCAAATATAGGTGGTCTAGTAGGAATTAGGTTGTCTAAGGAACCAACATTGATTCCTGCCGTCTTAAAGAAAAACATTCCAGACAAACTTGTCCGAAAGAAAATTTGTAAACAAGGATAAGAATATCCTAAGAAAGGAAAATATAGAACAAAGAAAAAATTGAGAAAGAAACCTTATATATGAATATAAGTATTTCAGAAACCTACTGTGATACTAATTGTTAGACTGGTTCGGAGTATGAGGTAGCCAACCTCTGATACAAATTGTTAGATTGGTATGGAGTATGATATTCTCCAATGATACCAACTATATGATCGAAATGATAATGTAGATACTCAATATCCAAGAGAGGGTGAATTTTATACTTTAAAAATTATTTGGGAACATTTAAAGTTGGATAGAAAACATTCTATTGTTTAACAAGGTTTAACAATGTAAATTCAAAAATCCTCTAAGTTCTACTAACTTGCTTGATTCCAGAAATATGATTCTGAGAATGTAATTCCGGAAAAGTAGTTCCAAAAATGAAACCCAATAGATGTTTACAAATATAAAGATTCTACCTTAAAGCATATAGAATCTTACTATATCAGATTATAAGTATATGAAAGTATAAGATAGGTATAATTTCCTCAAAAATCCAAATACAGCAGAAAACTTGAAACAATACAAGTAACATGTAGTAAACCTTTTAACCCAAAGATAAGGGTATCCAACAACCTTGGATAATGGTCCCTTGATTTATACTTTAATGAAATTATAACTAATCTATACTAGGGTAAGCCCTCGATACAAAGATTGGAGTCTGTCCTGCTATCCCCATAAGACCTCAACTTCAAGGTAGTCGGTACCTCTATCTTCCTATCCCTAGAATCCCTCGAATGTACTCAGCAACATTCGAAGTTTCACAAAGAAATTCTAAACAAGATGTTTAGTACACAGGAAGCAATAAAGTATATCTCTCTATAAATCAATTTAGTAGCATGTAATCTTTAGATTGATCAACTTTTACTGAGATCTTTCAAATGAGTTCCTATTTATAGGCACATTCTCAATGGTTGGAACCCTCCTCCAACGATCATATTTTTCCTTGAATTTTGGAGGGACCTATACACGTGTTACTCAAACAATGGTTAGTTTGTAACTGAATGCATGACATCGTTTTATAACCAAAACATGAGTAAGAAAAAATAGGGTTACTTAACCAAATTCATTTTTAGAAATGTAAGAAAAAAATGAAAGTTCAGAGTCTACCCAAAAACAATCGGAGTCTGTGTTATAGGATATTCGGATTCTGTAAATCAAGGAATTCAGAGTATGAGTTCATAAGAATTCATAACCTGAATTCAGAGTCTGAATTCACAAGTATTTGTGAACATAATTCGGAGTCTCAATTCATAAAAATTTGTAAGTGGAATTCGGAGTATGAATTCATAAGAATTCGTAACCGGAATTCGGAGAATGAATTCATAAGAATTCATAACCAGAATTCAGAGTAAGAACTCAGAGAAGTTCGGAGTCTGAATTCATAGTACTCATAATCAGAACTAAGAAGAGTTCGGAGTTGGAATTCAGAGAACTCAGAACTTGAATTCAGATCTTGAAAACATGAATGCTCTATATCTAAGTATTTTAGATTCTGAGGATTTGGGTACAAAACCGAATTTTTATGCTTAGATAAAATATGAATGACGAAAAACATGGTAAGGGTAAATTTTCTTGAGGAAGGAAAAATTTCTTTATGAGAGTAAAGCATAGGGTAAAAGAGATTTGCCTTAATATAAGGTTTTTGTGATTTTCAAAACAAGATGAAATAGAAAAGTCATAAGAAAACCTTATTGACTCAACAATATCCCTGGACATGAAGGAATACAACATTCATAAGGAAACCTTATTGACTCAACATCATGGAGGACATAGAAGGAGGAGATCTTACAAAGATACAGATAGAATGCCATCAATGTGTTATGTGTTAAAAAATGTCATAAATACAATTATGGAAGATCATATATAAAAAGAGTATCATTCAGGGGAGTTTGAAGAAAAAGTTAATATTCATAATATAGTTCACACTGAAGGAAATTAAGGAGGTGTGCGTACCTGAAATCATAGGCATGCCCAGAATCTAGGTATTCCTTCAAGTAACCAACTACCTTCCCTTAAAAAGGCATATAATAGAGGAGAAGGTAAAAGTCAGATCATTTATCACTTTTCCAATGGAGAAGTTCAATATCATTCACTTAAATAAAGGCTTTCCAAGCAAGAAGTGGAGATGAAGGAGTTAAAAAGACTGAATGTAGAGTTACATCGAAGAAGTATTTTTACCAGACATGCTCCCCAAGAAGATCCTCAATTTTAACATGTTATAGGAACTCCTCAGTAAAGAGGATTTGTTGTAACTATAGATACAAATAATGATTTTTCTTCATTGATTACATAGCTAGGACATGATCAAAGACATCCTTATAGGCATTTCCCTATGGGTTATCCAATACAAATACCAGCAACATCACAACCCGTGGTTTTTCCAATAGTTGTGCTAGTTCAAGCTCTAGTTACTATACCTGTACATGTCCCATCTCAACCAAATATTTTCCAAATTATTATGAATACATTTGAGTGAATAAAAACTTGATTGGAATTTATGGAAGAATGGTGTGCATCAGTACATCCAGAAAAGAAATCTCACCCCGAATGAGTAGATTTGATCCCTCCCCATCCAAATTTTGTGAATACTACATTTCCAATTTTTAATGGTTCAGTATATCCATAGGAGGACCTAACACATTTTTTTCTCATTTTCATCCTATGATTGGGACCCCTCAATAATAAGAATAATTAAAGATCATATGTTTTGTGAAATCATTATAGTGGATAAATTTTTTCTGGTATACAAGTTTTCAGACTCATTCAATTACAGGATGGGACGTCTTCCCTCAGAACTTCCATATCTAATTCAGCTAAACACTGCTGAAGACAATATTTTTTGATATTAAAAACTAAAAACAATGGTAGAATGAACGATTTTCAGATTTCCTTCTCTTGTGGAAGGTATTAACATATTCTTTAAATCTACCACTCCCTCAAGATGAGTTTTTTCCGATTTTTGTGGTAAGTATACGTGATGAGTTATACAAACCATTAATCCATGTGAAATACACAAGAGGGTATCAATACCTATTCTCAATATCCAAATAAGCAGAGGATTCAATTTTGGAAACCAATGATAAATCTCTTGTAATACCATCAGCTCTGTGAAGGAGAACAAGGAATGAAGAAGCTACTACAATCACTCTCAAACAAGAACCCGTACCTGAATCTACTTTAAAACCTTTATCATACCAAAGGGATCCCCCCCTTCCATGCATCACATGCAACGACTAACTCATAAATATGATAAAAATGATCAATGGTAGAGATAGTTTGAGGATTTAAATAAAAAAATTTATTCTTTTCAGAATGAACTTGTTCCCCGTTACATTATTTTAGATTTGGGAAAGAATTAGGTTTAACTTACAATACCAAAAAAACGAATAAAGAAGGAGTTGAATATCTCCAAAATTATTTCCCCTTTAATCAAATTTTGGGGAATCCCATTAAGAAGTGTTTTATTTTTAATAATATCCTACAAAAATGTTATACTCTGGGAAAGTGAGACTAAAATGTTTATCAGCCAAGGTAGCATGTGTTACTACTACTAATCCTCAGAAAAAAGGTTAATGGAAGGATGTAAATATAAAAAAATGAACCGAAATATTTTGATTGGATGTTCAAGAAAATGTTTAACTAAAATTATACCATTATATGAACATAGCTGAAACAACCGACTGTGTCTTCTGCCAATTTGAATACAAAAAATCCATCTTCATCAAATGATTATTCATCCAAAGGTTAATCCTCAAAGAAGTGACATGATCAAAAAGAAAAACAGTATTCATTAGAAGACAAGATCGTGTCAAGGTCAAATTTATTCTTGGCTTTGATAGATTTCATAGAATCGATCTAAAAATCATGGTCACTACCCCACCAAATGGCACAACCAGAACTGTCCTGTCAAGCAGAATATTCATCAATGAATATTTGAACTTCAGTTCCATTAATGGTATCCACTTAGTGGACCCCTATAAAAATTATGATTCTGGTTATGATGAGCTTCAATTACCTATACTTGATTGGGATCTATAAGAAGAATCCAATGTATAAGATACTTAGTAAGACATAGATATGCTAGAAACCATTATTTTAACTATACACCTACTCAAACCATATATGTGGTAGAAACTCATGGGAGATCTCTTGAGAGGGCTCTTCAAGTACAAGGAAATTCTCCCACACATGATAGAATAAATCGTGATATGATTATCTTAGAGGACCAATTAGAGGCTAAACCATCATTATATCAGCATGTAGATATACCTATTCAGTCTATTATATGAAGAGTAGAATTATTTCAAGATTCTTCCTGATACATGGTATATCTACATCAGGAGCCTCAACATCCAAGGCACCTCCAAAACTGCACCTCCATACTGAAAAATGCAAAATATGGACCAAAATTATGATGATTTGAAACAACTATCCAAAGTAACATCCATTTTATCAATCATGGATGCCTTGAATTTGTCAAAAGATCATTGAGTATCACTTATTGAGGCTTTCTCAATTCCTCAAGAGTTTGAAACCGAATTTGATGCTGTCGTGGTTTACCGTATAGAGGATGATCCTTCAAAATGTCATGTGGTTATATAATTCATGGGTGAAGATAATGATGATGTTTCATAAGGAAACATAATTAACTTGTATCTATCTAACAGGGTTAATGATATAGACATTTGACAATCCTTCATTGGTAATGGATTAGGAGTTAACCTCAATCCCATCCATACGCTTCATCCATTGGGTCTCAATGAATCTGACATATCCCCTTCCTCATTGTTGTTTCCATGTTATGAAAATAATTAAAAATAACCTCTATGAGAAATTACACTTAGAACTCAGTTTGGGGATCCTGTATCTAATTCATATTTCATGGTTGTCTATTAGTACACAACCTTCAATATTCTTCTTGGAAGGCCTTTGTTACATCAACATGTGGCCATTCCTTTTTTGTATTACCTATGTCTCAAGTATTTCTCATATGGTTAAATTGAGAAATTTTATTGTTATAAGGCTCCATTAAAAATGTGTGTATCTCAAAATATTATGTCAGAATTCTATCACACAAAGGAAATGAGATCTGTGAAAAAAATATGCAATAATAATCAATGCTCTAAATGGCTTGGAAAATATCTCACCTAACCCTTTCAAACATCTTATTATATATTACGTGTTTCCTATCAATAAAATTGAATGGATAGACATTAATACGATCACTTTTTCAATAACACCCACAATGTCAACTGTGATAATCGTGTCTAATGACATGGGAGAAATTGTTGATCCACCAAGAAGTGGTGAAATCTTAAATAGTGATGTCTTTATTTCATCCACCAGACTTCAAAAAGTCTTTTCATCATCAATAAGTCTAGAAGAAACTGTAAAAATAATAAAGGAAGAAAATGATGATGATTTACAACCCATCATATTCTCTTAAATGCTCTTGGAAGACCCTACATCATTAGGAGGGGAAGAAATTATTTCCTCTTCTTCAGGATTTCAAATACTGAATCCTCCGCTAGCTCTGAAAGTTTTTCTTCATCACCTACTCTTGAAAAAGAAACATAATAAGTGAAATATAAATAAGAAGATGAAGAAGATCTCTCATATTCTCGTAAATAATTTGAGGAAGGTATCTATAGCACTGTTGATGAGCCCAGAAAAATAAATCTGGGTACAAAAGATGAGCCATGCCTTACTCAAATTAGTGCGACCATGAATTCTGAAGAGTAAGAGATTCATACTTCATTTATAAAACTAGTATAAAAATTGTCTTAATGGTGTCAATTTGACATCGGTTTCTTATAAAATAACGTAAAATATATTTTTGGAGACATTTTGGGGTTGGTTTTTAAAAAAAATAATGCCAAAACTAAAAAAAATTGTTTTGGCATTGGGTTTTAATAAAACCGACATGGATAAATTAGAAAAAAATGTTTTGAAAACGATTTTTATGAAATATGATGCCAAAAATTATAAAAAATTATAGTATTTTATAGAATTCCATAAGCATTGATTTGACTGGTTTTGGAGAAAAAAATGGAGTTATGGATTAAAAGTTATGGATGTTAGAAGTTGATCTTCTCTAAGATAGGTCTTAAAGAAGTCCAACTTTCAAAGGCCATAACTTTTAATCCGTAACTCCGTTTTAGCTCCACAACCAGTCCAATCGAAGAATAAGGAATTATAAAAAATATGGCATATTTGGTTTTTAAATTTTGGAGTCGATTCTCATTAAAACCTATGCCAAAACGTTTTATTTTTTTTTCGCTTCAGTTTTATGAAAAACCAGCACAAAAAATGATTACTTTTTTACTTTTTTTCATATTTTTTTTAAAAAACCAATGAAAAAAAGTTTTTTTAAAAAAATTTAGGATCTGTTTAAAAAAAAAAGCAAATAATAATTGTTTTTTACTTTTTGGTGTCCGTTTTTAAAAAAAAACAAGGAAATTAAATTTATTTAGATTTTTAGCATCAGTTTTTTTAAAATTTGATGCCAAAAATGATATTGATTGGTATTTTTGGAATTAGTTTTCTCAAAAAACCAACACCAAAAGACCAATGTAAATCTTCTTTTGCATCTGATTCAATAAAAAACGATTACAAAGTGTATCCGCCAATACACGGGATCAGAATTTCATTTTTTTTACAATGTACATTTAACTTTTTAAAATCCCACCAATATTTTCATAAAACTCATTCGAAAATATTTTCATTTACAATATATAAATCCATTTCTTCATCATTAATCATTTTCAACCTCTTCGATTCAATCACGTTTTCAATGTGGCATCAATCGTTAATTTGAATATAGTACGTATTTTATTCATTTATTTTCTTTATTATTAATGTACTTTATTTATAAAAAACTTAATTAGATTTCATATAATGATGATTTACTTTTATTATTGAGTTACAAATATAATACATTCAAATGAGATTTACCAACCATGGTGTAATTTTAATTATCAATCACTATTTTCATTATCGCTTGAGTTCTACATTAAATATAAGAGTTATGATGATAAAAAACATATCATTTCAACAGAAGCTACAAAAAACATTGAAATATTTTTGATGTATTGTGTTTATTTTATACCATTTTGTGTATGTGATTTTAATTCATGTTTATCATGTGTTCTTTAAAACGAGTTGTATCAATTGAAACTTTGACAAGTTAAATTACCGACAGCCATAACTTTTGATCCATAACTCAAATTTAGCACCACAACCAGTCAAATCAAAGTTTAGGAAATGCATTAAAATATTGATGGAAAAAATTATATTTTTTGAGTCGGTTTTTGTATAAACCGACACCAAAAATAATTTTTTTCCATTTATGGCTTCAGTTTTTTTTCAAGAACTAACACCGAATCTATTTTTTCATCTTTTTTGCATTAGTTTTTAAGGAAACAGATGGAAAAAATGATACGGTTGAGTTTTTTGGCCTAAATTGTTTAAAAAAACGATGCTAAAAAACAAATGAAATTCGTTTTTGGAATCGGTTTACTAAATCCAATGTATAAATTAATATTGTTTATGTTGAAGACCTCAACGTCGTTTAAAAACTGACGTAAAAAAACCACTGATGTTAAATAAATTTTTTTCTACTAGTGTATGGTGACATGGAGATATATTTTCTTAGAATTATGTATAAATTCCATGCCTTAATTGTGATGTGGCCACCCATCATTTGGGATTTCTAGAAGCTCATCGAGGATTTATCCAGGAAGAAAGAAGAACACACCCAACTCAGACATCTAAAATTGAAGCTAAAGTTGACAAAATTATTAGAGATAAAATTTTCGGGGAGGCGAAATATCTCAAATGACTAGCCAAAATTGTCCCATTGAAAAACAAGAATGGAAAAAATTAGATTTTACATTGATTTCAAAGATCATAACTGGCATTGTCCTAAATATGAATTTCCAGTTCTGATCATAAAACTTTTTATTGATGCGGCATCTGGCTATGAAGCCCTCTCCTTCATAGATGGATACTCTAGGTACAATAAAATCCAAATGGCCCTAGAGGATGAGAAGTCTACAACCGTTAGACCCCCTCATGGTGTGTTTTTATACCAGGTAATTACATTTGGATTAACGAATACAGGTGAAACGTATCAACGTGTCATAAACCATATCATCAAAACCTTATTAGAAACTTTTGTTAAATGGTATGTGGATTATAGAGTGGTTAAATGCCAACAATGTTCTGATCACCTAACTAATATAGGAACCATATTCTGCAAACTTTGACAACATAATTTGAAGTTGAATCCCTTGAAATGTGCTTTGAGGTAACCATTGGAAAATTTCATAGCTTTATTGTACACCATTGTGGAATCAAATTTGATATTGATAATAAAAAAGAAATCCTTGGACAGTCACCACCTAAAAATTTGAAAGAATTAAGAGGACTTTATGGACACTTGGCCAATATTTTGTGCTTTATCATCAATTTAGAAGGAAAGTGTTTACCCGTCACTAGATTAATGAAGAATGGATTTACATATCAATGGACCAAATACTTACATGATGCATTTGATACCCTTAAGAGATATATCTTTAGTCCAACAGTATAAATGTCACATGTTTAAGGAAAGGCACTTATTCTCTATACAACCACTTTAGAGCGATCACTATGTGCCTTACTTAAATGAAAGAATGATGTTGGGAATGAAAATAGACATTAATATCTCAGTTGATATATGATTGACAGAGACACTCAATATTTAATTATCAATAATTGTTTCCTGGAATTAATCTAAGCAGTTCTGAAGTTGAGGCACTACCTGCAACATCAAGAGGTTCACATGGTATCTTGCAAAAACCTAGTCAAATTTATCCCCGGACTTCCTATTCTTATAAGATATTTGTCACTATGGGAAGTTATTTTTCAATAGTTTGATATCTAGTTTGTGCCTCAGAAAGAAATTAATGTTCATGCCTTCGCAAAATTACTTACTGAACATCCCTCTGCAAAAGATACATCATTGAATACTAAACATCTTAATGAATAAATCTTCTCTATTCAAGATAATCTAGAAATATTGGGAATTTAATTTGATGGTGCTCTTATAAATCAAACCGGGAATAGAATTCAGAACCATAAACTCAACAAAGTCAGGTTAGGAATTGTACTTATATCCATAGAAAATCCAGTGTTCCCATATTCCTTCTTGTTGTCAGATGTCAGTACCAACAATGAGGAAGAATATCAAGCTCTCATTGTAGGTCTGGAATTGGCACTCTAAGTACAAGTGATGTACCTAAAACGGAAAGGTGATTCAAATTTGGTAATCAAATATATAAATGGGGATTATGCTATAATAAAAGAAGAGTTAATCCCTGTTTGTGATTATGTCAGTGTGTCAATGGATGAATTTTCCTCAGATCTAACATTGTCATATGTCCCTTGATCTCATAATTCCCAAGCTGATACATTGGATAATGTAGCCACAACTATGCCAGATCCAAATAAAGATGATATAATCATCAGTATTGCCCATCGTTGTGTGGTGTCACCTTTCATTCAATCTAGCACTGAGAAATTCAATAAAATCATCCCTATTTCCGGGACATATGGTCATAATATGGGATGAATGATACCTATATTGTAATACCTTCAAAATGGAGTACTTATACCAGATATAGTTGAAAAAGAATAGATCCTATGAAGAGTGTCCAATTTCACGCTTTATGATAGCCCTGATCACCAGAAGATCCTCTACAAATGCGTCTTTGACAAAATCCTCTTCGGGTGTATTTATGGAGAAGAAACTACAACTATTGTAAATGAAGTACATGCTGGAACCTCTGGTGCTCACTAGTCTGTATGTAAGATTTCTGATAAAATTTTAAGGCTTTGATACTTATAGCCTCTAATGATGTAAAATTTCATAAATTTCACCAAGAAATTTCATCCCTTCCATGTGCATTCCAACATTATTCATCAACCCCTAGAATTTCTACATACATTTAAATACTCTTGACCATTTTCAACATTGGGAATGGATGTAGTAGCATCTTATCCTCTAGGTACGACATATATGTTCAATTATGTTCTAAATTCTACTAATTTTTTGTACAAATTGGCTGAGTCAATACCACTCAAAGAAGTTGGATCCAAAAGAATTGTTATCTTTTTCAATGCTAATATCATAACCAGATTTTGTGTCTGTCATACTATATTGATGGATAACGACAACAATTTCTGTTCTTTTGAGGTAAAGAAGTTATATCAGGAGAAAAATATCAATTCAAAACATTCAACTAACTATTAAGAAGCTTCCAATGGATAGATGGAGGCTTTTAACAAGACCCTATAAAATATACTGTAGAAAATGGTAGATAAGGATACGAAATATTTAACTGATAAAATTTTTCATGATTTAGGGGATTATTAGGCTATTACCCGTACTACCACTCAGGAAACTCCATATTCATTGGTGTACATAATAAAAGTAGTTTTTCCAATTGAAATTCATTTTCCTTCACTCTGAGTTGAAATCTTTGATCAGTTATCAATAGATAAATAGTCCCAGAAGTGATTTGATGAGTTGTAATGATTCGATGAAGAGAGATTCCATTATTTTCATCATTTGTAAGTCTCTTAGAGTAGAATAGTATGAAATTTTAATAATAATTTTTGAGTCTACATATTTATTCAAGTAGAATTGTTATTATTCCTCAGGACTCCAATGATACCAAAAAAGAAGCCTCCAAATCTTGAGCTAAAGTGGGAGGGACCTTATTCCAAATATAAGGTCTACTCAAATAAAGACTATTCCCTAACCTCAATGGATGGAGAAACTATTACAACTCCAACCATTGAAATATTCTTGTAGATAAACATTGTATAATTACACATCATTTTTCCTCACTATATGACTCTAAACTTCACATAACAATGTCCTATTTTCAAGACATTAAACTCCATAACAACCATATAGTCCATGATGCATAATGTTAAAATGTGTAGCATCTTTTTTCTTCTCTACACGAAATTAAACTGTACGTTTAATGTTTCATTCATTTTACATTAAGAAATCCCTTAAGATACCACAAATTGGTAATCCTTGTGATTCTTTGAAAAAATGAGTAGCTTCCATGTGCAAGAACTACATAGATCATTTCTAATATTTAGTGGCGCGTGATTTCCATTTATCCCTATGTATGAATCATATCTTTATAGAGACCTCATTCCAAGAACTACATGTGTCTTGTTTGTCATTCCAATAGGATATTTAGAGATGCCTAGATCTGCAATTTTCATCCCAGTCGTAACCAAAAAAAATTATTTCCCTTTTCTTATCATATATATAAACTAGATCTATACTGAGTAATATTTCAGGATACATGGTTTGATCTTCATACCATTTTGTTTCTTATGTTTAACCATTTATTAAAAAATTGTTAAAATCCCCCGTCTCTCACATCAAACTCAGTTGGTGTGGTAAATGAATGTTTTAGAAACTACATTTATATTGATTCTCATTTCAATGGCATACTTAGAGATGCCTAGATCTCTAATATTGGTCCCTTCCATGATAAGAAACCCTTTATTCCAAATGTGTTTGAATAAAACCTACATAGTAAATTTTACAATAACTACATGTGGCTTGATTCTCATCTATACGAGATATGTAGTTAATACTGGCTTTAATTCACTGATCCAGCCATAATTTTCCTTTTTCATGTCAGAATCACTTCATGTCCTCGCTACATGACTCTAAAATGAAAAGAATAATGTCATTACTGCATAAAATAAAAATGTAAAGTACCCAAAGAACTATGTATGGATTTATTACCATCTCTTTGAGATACGTATTGAAAATTGGGCCTTAGTTCCTTGTCCTAGACATGTGATATAGTTTTATCTATCTATCACATATAATTAACATTCTATGTGGGAGTATTATTATTGGGTCCTCTCATTAGATATCCCACTAAGGAAACAAGAAATTTCCCCATTTTATATGTGATTCAGATCTATGTAAGGTACTCCAAACTCATGGTCAATATTGATTCAAATATTTCTCATGTGCGTTGAGAATTACCCCCTTTTTTATTTCACACTCTTAATGTTGAATAGTTTTAGATATTCATAACCTTTAATATGGTTTGGTGATAGAGTTTATGATATATGAGAACTCTTTTTCCTGAATATAAATTATGTGCCCCTAGGTGTATGTGTATAATTTTCCTACATAATAGACCTGTTTGTCAAAAGATGTCACTGTTTGGATATGCAACATATGATCAAGTTCGCCAGGAATAATACAAACCCCATAATAGGTTTATCAAATAATGGTAAATTTTTTGTTGGTTAATGTGAATTTTGTCCTCTTCAAACATTAATGACAATATACATGAATCTGTATCTTAAAGAAGTCATCCATGTATATTTTTTCCATTAAATTTCTCTTGATAAAAAAGTCATCAAGACGGTGTTTTATACATTTCCCTCTCCACGTGTTCAATGAATATTTACATAACCATGTATCATTTACCTACATATCATATAATATTTATAATATTTTTTTTAAGATGTATAACATAAAAATACAGATTCCATACTTCCAACATTTGTGTCAGACCTTAATAGAAATCATATTCCTCCACTTATTTAGAAATCATTATTCAGAATACTCTTTCTGTAATAAGGTATAGTTATTCATAAAATGAACTATGTTCTATATAAAATATGAATCTCCATAAACTTTCTTTGGCTCTTAGTAATAAAATGTATAATTTTTTAGATCTCTTTTTTTCTGAATATACATTACATGTCCCCATTGGCCTTGTATAAAATTTTCATACATAACAGGCATGTTAGTCAAATGATGCCATTGTTTGGCTATGCTACATATGCCCTAATAATCCCTACATAATACTACCACCATATTGGGTTTTCCAAATAATGTTAACTTCATTCTCAAAAAATTCTTCATTTAATACATTTATCACCCTTCCCATATCATTCTTCGGATCAAGAAATTCACAAATCATAGTTTACAATTCTTCTTTTTCATACTTGAACATTTTAGTTTGTTTCCTAAAAAAATATCAAGAAATTGGAGACTCATGAACCTTGGTTCAAAGGTAAACACCTTAAATTAAATCCACCCGTTTTCCTCAATAGAAGACTTAAAACTACATAGTATAATGTCCTCACTACATGACATAAAATTGCACAACATGATATCAGAAATTCACTTTCTGAAAAATTATAACCATTTTTCACACGTCAAATTTTTGTAGAAGTTGTTTTCCCATTCATAACCAATGTCATCATAGATGACCCTTTATTATCGAAATCTCTTTCCTTGAAAAAACCAACCAATATGGTCTTGAGTCACCCAAATCTTATTTTCCTTATTCTATCAACATTAAAATGTTATATTCCTGAGATATCTTTTTCTTGACTATACAGTACGTTCCCCTAGGTGGTCTTGCAGAAAATTCCTTACATAACAAGATTGTCAGTCAAAAGATTCCACTATTTGGCTATGCAGCATATGCTGTAAGTTGGCCCTACATAATACAGAACCCATATCGGGTTCCTCAAATAATGGTATCCTCATTCTTGTAAAATAAATCATTTATGTTTATACTTGAAGATTTAGATTTTTTGACCACAAAAATCATGACTTGGGATT
This sequence comes from Viscum album, assembly GCA_963277665.1. Lineage (NCBI taxonomy): Eukaryota > Viridiplantae > Streptophyta > Magnoliopsida > Santalales > Viscaceae > Viscum > Viscum album. The sequence goes on from OY728143.1 coordinate 1,071,352,954, forward strand.
CTCTTTGGAAGTATATAAAGATTATTGGAGTAATTGATATACACTAAGATTTGTTTGGGACCTAATTTCAAAATTTATGGTCAAATATATTCGACCTTGAACATTAACATTATTAGTATTACTTTCATTCATTTAAATTTCCAATAACAATAGACATAGTACACACAAGATTGAAAACCCACAAAGGGAACTCAGGAAAAAAGTAGAGCTTTATCTCACTAAACCTAAATTTTATATGGTTTAGGCATTATTGAGCAATAAAAAAGTGTAAAAAGTTAAAACGTTTTGGGGGTTTTTCTATATAAAACTATTAAAAATCAAAATGTGATCCTTAGGCCCATTGGCCTAAATAGAAAATTTCGAACACCCTCATTCCTTTTATTGTAATTATTATTATTTGATAGAAAGTTTGATGTTCAAAAAAATCATCATCATCACCTTAGATATTTCAATTAAAGAAATTATGAATGGAGAAATATATGATTGGAGACAAAATTCTTTCTTTCATATGGTGAAATTAGATTGAAATCCAATGAATAAAGCCTATTTCATGTGTTAAAAGGAACTATTGGCATGAATATTAATCTATTGAATGGCTTCATGATCCATATCAGTTGCTTATTAAAGTTGATACACTTGAGAAACATCGTTCTCCTCAGGATGAAAAAGTGATTTCCTGGTAGTTGAAGTGGTTGTTATCTTTTACAACTTGTTTTCTCCAAAATTTTGGTTTAATTACTCAATTCTGTTATGAATAACATCCATTTTCAATTTATGATGTATCATATCCTTCGTTTCCTATTTAATTTTTTGGAAAATTTTGATTGACCATTTACTATGGTCGGTCTTTGTGTAAAATACTAAATCTTGGAAGCTCTTGACTTTAATAATTCCTTTAGCCTTTTCAAGATCTTGTCGCAACTTATATTCTTCCTCCCATCAATGAATGCTCTCTTTCACTGCATTATAGAATATGAAATAATTAAATCCAAAAAATCCCAATATGAAAAGTCGTTTTGGGAGTTTTACAAAATTGGATAGTAGCTCATCCAAAGGTTTCTCGGCAATTATCCTCTAAATTTGATTCCATGTCTTTTTACATGCCATGCCAAAAGAAAATTTTCTATCCAAATATGAATTTGAGTCATTACCATGGGGCATAATTTACTATGGAAAAAAACCACTTAGAGAGATTCATAGATTCTATTTACTTAGAAGAGTCGATACATCACGTTCTATTGATCATTTAACTATCACATAAGTTTCACCCTCTGATCTACCTGTGGGAGACGATAAATCTAAATGGTGAGTCAAAATCACTTTCAGTTTTAAAATAATGGAGGAAATGGGTCATGATCTATACAGTCGATAATATTTACCAAATAAGAACTCCACCTCTTGATTAGATTCATCCATGGTCATCTCAAATTCCGTAGTTTAAGAAACTCTTTGTTGGGGAGGGTTATTCTAATATGTTTTCCTAGTTTCCATGATTGAAGGCTTTGAAGCATCTACCGACATGGGGTACCCAATAGTTACTTCACGAGCTTCAGTAGAAAAAGGATATAATGGAATTCCTTATTCTTGAAGGGACCTCAAAACATTCATTGCATACAAAACTATAAAAGTTGAACTTTGATGTGAAGTACAAAGTAAAAGGTGAACAATTATGTATAACAAATACAATAATAAGATCTTACATCCTTTAAATTCCCCATGAAAGTCCCCAAAATCCTTGATGAAACCTAGAATATCAATTTCTGTATTAATGAAATCTATCATTTTAGTGTATATGGCATAGAATACAATAGAATCTTCATCATTTAGAATATCCAAAAAATGATGGTTGATGCCAAAATTGGCTCCTATTAAATTTTGTTTCATCATTTATTCAACTGGTGCAATGTAATCAGATCAATAAAAGTTTGGATCAACACTAGTTTCTACTTTGGATTTCCCAAGATCCTCATACCTTTATTCTGAAGCAATTGGAAAAGCAACAATGATTATTGCAGGATCCATTGACAAGGTCAACTAATATGAAATATTATGAAGATAAGGGAAGTAGAAAAGCATTTAATATCCAAGAGAAATATATTTGACATTACCATTAATTTTATCTCACTCAATAGAATCAAGAGAAGATATAGATTCACCTTTTGATGTCTTATCCATCATGGTTACAGTTTCATCAACATGAACATGTGATTCTCCTGGGGTTTCCTTCTCTATTCTTGAAGGATCAGTTATTAATCAATTAAGAGAAGAGAGAGATTCAGATCCAACAAGGGGATGAACGTGGTCACTAAAGTGTATCAATAAATTAATAGTACTATATGATAGTATAAATACTTACATCTTTGATTAACAATTCAGATCAACCTCAATTATCTCTTGCGTTTATTTTCATAATATTGAAGAGAAATTGAAATTCTCTTCTTAGTAGTAGAAACACGAAGAAAATGGATGAGGATTTCATGTAACCATTACTCCATCATGATTATCTCTCTTGGAAAATGTTCTAGGGACTTGGGAGGGTCATTTAATGTGTCAATGGGAGAATTAGTAGGTCTATACATTGTGACCCAAGAACCTATCCTGATATTCCTTTCCTAAATTCATGTTTCTAAATAAAATCTCATCAATATTAATGATGGTGAATGAAAAATAATAATTGAAACAATAGAAAAGAAAAATACATTCTTAGTGTTAGCATAAATTTCCCATTCCTCTTTAGGTTGAATAATTTCCCCTTTACATATCCCTAGTTCTATCAAATCAGATACTCATCTAGAGGCTGGGACTTGTTCATCAGTTACATATATAAAGGTCCCGAACTCTTTAATATACTCTAGTACTTCATCCAGATTATTATATAGATGACAATCAAAAGGTACTTTAATGTTCCCCAAATCCATATTTCAAAGGCCATTTTGGAGGAATACCCATGCATCCCAAAGAGCACAAGTCAAGCTCTCCCAAAATTGAATATCCAAAGGCAACACATATTCCAGTTTTAATATAGGTGGCTATGGATAAAACTCAACACCCTCTGACTGGAGAGCCTCTTCACCCCTTATTTTTTCTTAATATAGGTCATAATATTGTATGATAATATCTTTCTGATGATGGTGGCTAGATCACCTCGGTGCCGGAGGTATTGTTTCCCTATCCTTAGTCTTTTTGGTATACCTTCTGTGAAGATGTTTTGAAGTATCAGAAACTTCTGAACCCTTAGTATCATCATTGTCTTTAGACCTCTTACCATAATTTCTATGCACAACAATTGTCATGCCAACTAACTAATATACTCATTTTGTTAAAACCTTCTAGGGGAATTAAATATCCCAAGAATTTTCATATCCATCATCCAATCCGATTGATTCATATAATGAAGCTAATGTAATTGATAATTTCTATATCTCTAAAGCCATCAAAAATAAAAAATTGTCTTTCTACAATTGGGTGATTCCCATTTCTAATATACCAAGGAGAAAGTATTTGATTGGAAGTCATTTTAAATAGAATGAATGCCTATAAGGAATTAATCCTCATAGATAACTTCACCATCAATCCTGGTTGATAATAATATGTCCCTGAATGCCATCATATAAGACCTCATCTCATAATTTTATTCCTTATCGTCATCAATAAATGTTCTAGTGGGTGGGTTACCAAAAGAGAAGATACTGAATTCTCCTAATGTATTCAAGGACATAATTACTACATCCAGTCTCAGATTCAATTGTTGAAAACCATTTAGTTTTTGTAAAAATGGGGTAAATAGATCACTGGTGACTGTGACTAAATTCAACACTAAATATGAAGAATAGTGTACCGAAATCCATCCCCACAACACTTGGAATGGCCCTACAAGTCTAAATGGAGCCTTACCATTAAACAACTGTACTTGGGAATAATAAATTGTTGCCAATATAGTAGTTTATAACACTATATATTTTCCCTATACTGATTTGTCCGCAATAACAAAAATCCCTAGCCTTACACCGCCACCGGACTGACGGACTGGAAGCAAGTAAATACTTAGTCGCATGGAAAGAAATATGGCTATCGTATGTATGCATCAATATCATATTTGAATTTATACCCTCAATGCTTATAGTCAATTATCTTTAATGTGGCCAAATATGTTCCTTAAAGTCCTGGATTATCTACAGATGGACAAACAGTAGGAAATCCATAGGTGGGACCTTTTTCTATTGCTGGTTCTAAATAAGTTTACATCCACATTATTGTATGAATATCTTTCTTATCTTTTGGAACTTCCTTTCCTATTTTTAATAATTCATGAGCCAATGGTGGTGTTCTAGTAACATCACCCCATGTTGTTTCTGGTGGAATGAAATAATCATACATCTCTCTGAGAATAGAAACCCCCAAATATTTGGTAGATATCCCATAGAATTATTCCAACCTCATCATGTGTCAAGTGAAAAGTATTTTTTTAAAGACTAAATCAGCTCAGGAATTCAAGGATGAAGTTGTTTTTGTGAACATAATTTTTCCCATCCATACACCTTTATAAATGTGAAAATATGATAGCTCTTTCCTTAATTTTTTACATGTTTTGTGTACCCAAAATACCTACATCCATTTAGGTTTAACTCCTCATCTCAAAATAATATCCCAGTTTTCTATCCAACCATTATTGTGATCTATTTTAAAATCACAAAAGGTCAAATAATAAATAAGTATCCTTGGATATACAACGTTATCTTTCATATCATAACTAAAACCACTATGGTGTATGATTCATCTAATATGAACTTTCCTCTCATGAACAAGAATACCCTTCACAGTAATAGTCATGCAATGATAGTTGGGGTATTAAAGAAACCAATTATTTGAAATGTATATCTTAATATCCAGAATGTTGGAATCTTGAAAAATCCCATATCTGTAGAGAGGTAGATAAGGACTTTGTTGATATTCCTATTAGTATGGAATTAAGCCTTTCAGTAGTCCGGGAAGAGTACTCTAAAAAATGTCATAATAGTCTATTCTAATAATTTTCATCATATCTATTTGACTAGGCTTAGAATTCATAGTGGTGTTCATATAGTGATCCTTTTCCTGGAAAATAATTACCAATTTATTCATATTAGGATATAATTTTGACTTATGAAAATTCAAATTTGAACATAGAAGAATTTAAAAATTTGGAAAAGGCAATTCTTCACATAGGTCCTTCAATGAGGACATCTGCATAGGTTCTTTGACAAGGATTATAGCACAAATCCTTCAATTAAATCCTTCCATGCAACACCATCAGAAAAAAAAATTCACCATGAGAAAATTTCAACGGACTTATGCGAGAGCAAAACATAGTAAGGTTGGACAAATGAGCTATTCAATGAGAGAGAGAAAAATCAGAGATCTCAGGTGGTGAAAATAAAAAAGGAACATAGATATTTATAGACATCATCAACCTACATAGAAAATATGTATGATATAGATACATGGAATACCTATTCAATGTTGCTACATGAGAAACTTTTGAAGCTCAATATTTACACCAATGTCATTTCCCCATGATCATGCGTCAGGACTCAACCCTCTTTTTAATCAAATCAAATCCCAAGGGGGGGATTTTTTTAATACTCCTTAGTAAGACAAAAATATTATGATGATGTCCTCTAGATATTTAAATGTCTAAAGACTATTCTAGAAGAACTAAATGGCATAAAAATTGAAAGGGCACTACGCGAAAAACTTTTACATAGGAGCTACACGAAAAGATTTTTTCTGAGCACCCACGTGGGGTACCTACATGGAATACCTACATGGGGTACCTACTCGGCATGCCTATGAAATATAGCTACCCTACAAAGCTATGATGCATAGATGTGCACATGGCCTATGCATCATCTTGTAAACCCTCCTCAAAGCCACTCATGGCAGAGCATGTCCTTCCTTGGTTCCCTTATCTGAAAGACACTAAGATGAAGCCTCCACCAAAACCTCCTGACTCACTGATCCTTTAGGAAGGGCACATAAACTTGTCTCCAATCTAGGTTTGTATATTCGTAGTCATAGGTTTCCCACATTTTTTTCATAATGGGTTTAGGATTCATAGAGTGTATGTGGGTTCATATATCCGTAGTCACATGGTCCATTCTCCCAAGAACAGTTTTGGTGAGTTCTCATTCTTGAGGATTAGGGTTTGGGTTATGACCTCCCCTTCTCATCTCTAAGACTCAAAGCCTTCAGTTCCCAATAAAGAGATTGAGGGTCACATTTTCTTTTCCATTAAAACAAATGAGAAGTCTCCTTCCTCTCCTGGGATCCAATTTGGGTACTCCCACTGAGGTAATCCCCTAATATTCCATGATCCAGGCTGCATGTCCTCCAATTTCATCCTAGATTGAAAGGTTCATCACATTGTTACATCTTCCATGGCTGCCTCAGCTTCTTTCGTCGTTGGCCCACCCTCTCCCATTAATATAAGAGAGAGTGTGTGGTTTGTTGATTCTCTCACATCTTCTTATTTATCACACTGATCATGACTCACATGGGATTAGATAATTTTGATGACCATTTCATCAACACGATTTACCTTAAATGAACTATGAGAACTCTCATTCCCATCAAAACTGGGATACATAAGAAGCCTTCCTAAGGCCCGAGCTCCATCTCATTTCATCCATAAAAAGAATCCTTTTCATGAAGTAATCCCAAACTCATTTCTCTAAATGGAATACATTGTCCCATGAGACTCATCAAAATATGTGGTATTTGATTCCCATCTATGTGGGATACGTTGGAAACCTTCCTAAGGTTCAAACCCAACACCTAAAATCAATGTTGTTCTTCATGTTCCAAATTCTCAACAGGGTCTAATCCAAATAAGAAACTCTTATCTTTTCCAAGTTTTTTGGGATTCTTTGGCATAATTCTAACACTAATATTTGAATATGAACCTTCCTCTTAGATTTCCTTACTACAATAAATTAATCTACATGACTAGGTCCTTATCACATGACCTTTAAAGGCATGATGTTCTCAATGAAGGGGTAATAAACTAGTAGGGTTCTGATTCCTTTCACAATGATACGTAGATATCCATTCATGGGTATGATCCTGACATCAAAATAAATTTTTTTCCACTGGATGAAAATAAATTCCAAAGTTCCCAATTGAGCAGCTTAAAAACCAGTATTATCATTGAAATAGTTAAAAGATTCACTAAATTGTATATGAGAGGATACCATAGATGGATACCCTCGAATACATGTCAATATATCCATTAATGAAGAACCTAAATACATATAGATGATTCTAAATTTCAAACATTATAATAATTGATGGAACATTTCAAGGGAAACATGTTTCATACTTGGTAAATTAATAAGGATTCAAAATAAATACCTTAAATATATAAGAGAGCCTAGGAGTGGGAAATAATTCCCACCAAAAGGGTGTGATGAGTCTGACCTACCGTCCTCTCAACCAATGTATGTTTTCATGTATGATTTTCCCAAACCTAATGAACAACTACCATTCAAAAGGATGTCCACTTGGATAAATAATCATTAAATGTTTCTAGTTCCATAAATAAACCCAATGGAAACCTCCCTGAAGGAGTGATTCCTAACCAAAACACATGTCCCATGGGAGATGGGAAACATTTATGTATAATTCATTACAAAAGTAGTTATTCAATATAAAATAAACTATATTCATTGTAGTATGAAATGGAAAATATCATAAAGGATAAATTAATTAGATTTAAAATAATTCAGAAAATCACAAGGTTTTTCCAGTCAGAATCTTATTAAATTATCAGTTCCCAATCATCACTTGTTTCTTATACCACATCAATCTTAGAGGACCTATCAACCCATCGTGTGTAGGAAAAATCACTCCATCATACCATTTCTTGTTCCAAAGGACTCCTAGTACCAATTGAACGTTTCATTCATCTAATTTTACCTTAAGAGGGTGTCATTCCTCATGCATGATAAATATAGCCATCTCACATTTCCTATAGATTCATGAACCTCTCATGTCTTGAAAGCTATGTCTAGGGATCACACTAGCTACCCACAACATGTCTCACATCCTGATGCCTCACAATAATTCTATTTAACTCAACCACCACTCTCTCCCCTTGGATACAAAGACAAGGGGTGATCCCAATTCAACCAAATTCAAAATATCAATTTTTTTAACCTAAGGAGTTTTAACGGAACACATTATTTTTCTTTGTGTTCTCTAGGTTCCTATCAGTTATAGATGATCCCATGTAACATGAATTCATGAAACCAATCATATAAAACATACATATGAGTTTGTATCTAAGGGTCCTCCTATGTTGATACTGGAATTCACCCCTTGCTAAGCATATTAACCACCTTTATCAAGCCTTTCCTTTCATTATCCATGATTTTATTACCTCCCAACCCCTATATCAAACTATTCAACATATAAAACCAATTATAAAAAGTACATTTAATTATATAATTTAATACAAAAGGGAATAACCATAAAAAATCATTGGGAATTTCCACATTTACAAAACTTCATGAACCCTTGGGAATACATCCATTCATGGTCTCATATTTCCAACTCACATGAAATTCTAACTTTCCTCAATCGATTCCACCATGCTCCAGTGGAATTATTGCTAAAACCCTATAAAATATAATCCAAAATAAAATGTAATGAAAGAGAATAAATAGTTTTTGGAGGGAGATATTCACCAAAAATTTTATAAAATCCCATTAAATTAACCCATTCCATGGGGATATTGAATGATGCTAGGAAAGGGGGAGGATCCATCCAAATGTAACACATTTTGAACCACTAAAAAACCTAAATAAAATAGGGAAACATGTAAATTACTAGTTATCCAAAGATAAAAAATGGGCATGGACCCTCTTGCATAATATCTATATATTCTATAATAGAAGGAACTCACTTATGGTATCCTTTCTTCTAAACCCATAGGGTTGTGACACAAAATCCAACCCCTATAATTTGGATGTGGCGTGGAGTAGTACTCCATGAAATTACACACCTCGGGGGGGGGGGGGGGGGTTGTAATGGATCTAAATTATGAGGGACCTCCCTAGAGAAGCACATAGGTTATGGGTTGTTCATCATTTTCACATTCCACCATAGCATGACACCCTCTTCTATGGAGAAACTCTTCTCAAGGGGTTTCCTAACCATAATTCCTCATAATATCCCATGATGACAAAAAATATGGAATGTGATGTGTTGATTCCCCTTATAAAACTGCCATAAACAAAACATTATGCTACACCATGGTCCTCCATTTTTCAAAAAAAGGCATAACCCACACTATACAATAATTCCCCAAGCTACGGTGTGGTCCCTTTCTGATGCTAAAACATTAGTTAAGGATCACCACAACCCATACCAAAAACACACTGGATCAATCAAACCACCTCTCATTCCTCATTCCACATCCAGAAATTTCTCCTAAATATGTTCCATTGCTCAAACTTCCTATCTGAGTCATTATTCAATAAAATAAACCAACTTCATGATTAAAAATTATAACTTACATAGAAATAATGACCATATAAAATTATTGGTCATTACAAACTCCCTACTATAATTCTTCTTATCATAAAAAACTAGATGGTATCCATTCAACTATCATTCATAACCTACCACAACCATCAATTAAAAAAATAATTATTATGTCCCATCTCCAAACATAAAATGTGTTTCTATTATGAAACTCCACACAAAAAGGAACATTATCTACTAAAACCCTGATACATTCCCATAATTAGGACCCCAATAAGATAATGCTCAACCACACCAATATACTCCCAAGGAACCAGCATATTAAAATATTTTATCCTTCATATTATGGAACTCCGAACCACAACACTCCAATAAAAATAGTTGATTTTTATCCATAGTACTACTCACAATAGAAATCACATACTAAAAAAGAAACATCTAACAATATAATGACTTGATTAAAGTGGTTTCCTCTATAGAATATCCAATTCGATAAAAAGACATTATTAATTCTTTCTCTAGATAAATTTCCCCGTTAGTTCTTGGCTACAACCACCCAAACATCATCATGTCTTCCAGTCACTGTCCCTTGATATATGGTGGCATTAAAACAAATTCCAAACAATCACACTAATGATCAAACCTGAATCCCAGTATAATTCCATTGTTGGATAACAAACCTACTACTCCAACTATCTTTCTTTTTTCCCAATCACTAGTTTACAACTATTGAAACTCACACTTTGATCACTTCAACTACATCCTGATCACTACCTTAATGCATTTAACTCTACTAGAAACTTTAATTTAATATTAAATATGGTTTTCAAAAAGAACTGGATATAAGTGGATTTTTACACACATCGACATCCCATTGTCATCTTGACCGTACATTGACCGATCTAATCATACTTTGATGTTACCAACATGTAGGTTATCCCTCTATGAATAATATTATGCTTTGAACCATACGACTATCATTATAATCTACAAACTGAAACAGAATCCCTCATTCCTTCTATTTCCAAAACAAAATGATGGGTCATGACCTGCCTTCTCATTCATGAGTTCCAACATAAAACCCTAACCACTACACTTTACTATATCACTAGGTACACTATCCCCTCCATTAAAAATCCACTCACAATGGGTATCATAGGATTTGATAGCCAATGTTTCAATCCCCACCCACTACCCCAATGTTGTCCTAATGAGGTCACCTCATTGCAAGTGTGTAAATCCACCTAAGATGCACTATCCTATCCTATTGACCCTAACATCATGTGATTTTCATTAATTACTCTAGATTTTATGACTTTAGGTACCTTTCAAAACCATTAGGTACCTGACCCATGAATGACTGCTCACTGAAAAATAGCTCCATAGGAAACAAGTGTATCCAATTCTCACTACCCTCTCAAACTAGGGACTTAAAATAAATACTAACCTCATTCTACAATTCCAATAGAATAGTGTTCCACTAAGAAAAATATAAAATTGTCTTATATGATATCTAGCACAACCTCAATAAAACCCAATGATTTTATACTCCCATACAACAAGATCACACACCCTTATTTATGCTCTAATGATTTAATTACCACTGAACCTACGCTCACATGCTTAACCAAATAATTATGTTCCTCTCACAGCTCTATCCCATCAAACAATCCTATGTAATCTAACTCATATTGTGGTTGATTCCATTATCACCTTTTATGAGTTCATCTAGCGAAAAAATGGGCATTTAATCACACTCCCACTGCATTACCCAAAATACCATCCAAAATAAATAGTCTTACAAATCCTACTAATTGTTCCCTAAAAAGGAAACCTCGATAAAAAAAGTCCCACAACATTATACATTGGGAAGCATGTTTTCTCACATCTCTTTACAAAAATTATTGAGGGTTTCCACATCCATTTATACACTAAAAACCCACTTCTAGGAAGATATGTATCAAGAAAAAAATAAAATCCCAGTTTGGTTAAGTAGAATTAAACTATGAATATAAATTCAAAAACACCATATAGGTTATTTTTTATAGTTTACATAACCAAAAATATTTCCTTATTTCTTTATACACATGCACCTCTCCCACATTAAGTCATAACAATGAAACCAAATGCCCAAACCTACCCATAAATGGTTATTGTACATCCACTAATGTACTGTAGAGTCGTTACCTATAGTCATTTCAATATAAGAGCCATAGGCACTATACTCATAGAAAATACTAATATTTAGAGTTGTATAATTCAACTAAAAAAATTAATGGGAAACACCATATATATATTTTTTGAAACTTTAAATAACCAAATCCTATTTTTAGTGAAAACATTACACACACATATGTCATGGGAATACTAAATCATAAATATAATTCAGGTATGTGACCTATTTACAATGGTAAAATAGAAGAAAAAATATAAATAAAAAACATTAATAAATTCATCATATTTGAATTTTCATGTAAAATAAAAAAGAAAAAAATAATAATAACCCCATACCCTATTTTTAGGACCTTGCACTGGAAAAAGGTGTTCATGAAGCACTATTCTGAGGTCTGTCACAAGATTTAAAACATTATTAGACTAACTATCAACCATATAACCAACTCATAAACAATATATAAATTCAATAATTCCACTTTGTAATTCCCCGGTCTAGAGGACACTTAATAGTTCCCAACCCTCAGGAGCTACATGGCTACCAGTGTGTATCCCTATATGCTCGAGGTTGCTGACAATAAATGAGGGCCTAAATCATAAATTAGGATGACTAATAACATGAATCAGAGTTATAAAAAATATAATATATAACCAAAAAATATAAATATAAATAAAAATAGCATGTATAATAAATAAAAAATGATATAATAAAAGAACTATGCGGAAGAAAAAACCATACCTCACATGGATCACCCACTAAAATGAACGCATGTACAAAATAAATTATTAAAAACAACAAAAAAATAGTCACTACATATGTACTTTATCATCATGTCATTAATAGTCTCCAATCCCCTATCGAGATACTCTAGCTTGATCTGATACATAACTTGTGCTCGATAAGAATTCTGAAATAAGGTCTACATGTACACTAGTCTTCCCATGTTGTGTGTGAGAAATATATATTACTAGGTTATCACCATGTTCACCTAGTATAAAACATCACATATACGTATTTATGTGGAAATTAAGTATAATAAAAAATTTTCACAAATGTGCCTCAGGATTTCATGTGCTAACTAGGCCACTGTGACTCCCTATATGTCAGGTCATTATTTACTAATTAGGCCACCATGACACCCCAACATACCAAACTACACACTTTTATAAAATTCATTCACATCATGCTACCATACCTAAATCCAATCCTATACCAAAATAATCAGGTTAGGGAGTCTCAATAACTCTCGGTTACTACCTAAAGGTGTAGGGTATGATCTAACATTCAAATATTGGGCTCACCTTCTCAGCCAAGGTGGTCATACCAATACATACTTAATCAATGTGAGGCCATAAATATCCCAAATAATATCTCATATATATATGTAGGATCTACCATCAAATACTCACATCACATCACATCTCAAATAAACCCTCTCACTTAGGGATGTATCACATCACACCCACTACCAGCTCACTCAGGAAAGGATCACTACCTAACCACTTCTCTCTCTCAAGGTGGGTATAAAATTCACTAATTGACCAATATCCTATCACTTATGGTGTTACATGCTAGTACCCTCTCACTAAGTGTAAGTAAATTAATCATAGAAACTAACCTCTCACTCAAGATAGGTTTTTCTATGCAATCCACCACCCTCTCACTTAGGACGGGGACAGAAGTTTACTATTACACTCTCACTCAGAATAAAGTCCAGTCCATGAATCTATTTATTATCAATTAGGATTAGGGTACTAACCAAAACACACAAGAAATATTAAATAGGTCACATAGTTCTCCACAACATCTCATCACCTAATCAGAGGGAGTGGGTGATTGTGATAAATCCACCCACCTTAAACATGACTCATCAAACAAGAACGAAATGTCGGAACTCTCTACAATATTATATCACATAATAGGGAATGAAATAATGATAAATATACCCTTATTGATCTATAATAATTTTAACTCACTCATATAAATCACCAATTAGTGATCACATAACTCATATTTTCTTTCTATCTAGGACCTCAAGAGGTAGGGCATGATACTCATATCCATTTTCTGCTTCGCAACCCTTACTTGAGTACCATACCACATCAATCTCAGTGGAGATAAAAAATAAAAAATCCAAGGAATACACTCTTTATTAAACCTTATCTTTTCATAAATGGCTTATCCTGAAAATGACTCTTTCTAGCCTCCAATCCACCCTTACAATGGTGTAACTCATCAAGCATGACATGTATGACCAACACAACCATCATTTTAAGGCCTAAGACTTTAATTCCTACCCAAATAAACTTTGGAAAATAAATTAGGCTACTAAAAACATGTCACATATCTTAAGAACTCTATAGTTTTCATTTGAACTCAATCATAATTCTCCATCATTGGAAATATATTCATTGGGTAATCCCAATTCAACCAAGTGCAAAATAACACTTCTTCTAACCCAAAGTGGATCAATGAAACACACTCTCTTTCTCTAGTATTATCTTAGTCCTTATTAGTCCTACCTGGTCCCATGAAACATTTATTTACATATGTAATTGTGGATAAAAATATATATGGATTTTTATCATAGGGACCATCTTCCTTGATAATGAAGTTAAACATTCACCAAGCCTACACACCACCTCGACCAAGCCCCTCCATGCCTAATCCATGGTTGTACCATCACATGAGAACCTATCATACACTATAAAACATAAATAATAAAATATAAACAATTATAATCAATTATATAATTTAATAAAAGGATTCATACAAACAATAATACTCCTCAGCCATCACAATGTTAAAAAAATGTTATTGAAACCCTATGTGTTTATCCATATATGGTCTCTCCACATCACCAAACATGAAATCCCCACCATCCATGGACGAATTATCAATTTTTTAGTGGAATTAAATCCTAAAACCTGTCTAGAATAATTTAAAATCAAATGTAATGAAAGGGATGATAAATATTGTAAATGATATGAACATAGTCACATAGATTTTCTAAAAAACTTAAAAAAATCTACCCCTTACAAGGGGGCCTCAATGATGTGAGGATATGATTAGAATATGGTCGAATAAATGTCACTATTTTCCTCTCATAACCCTCAAATTAATTTTGGATGATTGGTAAATTACTATTCCACCTCCACAAAAAATACATTGGGACCCCTTGAGTCATGTCAATAGGGGCCACGATGCAATGCCCTCAGCAAGGGTAGCATAATGGTACACCCCTGAAGCTATGAAGAAATAGTCCTAAATTGCATTCCATCTATGGTGGGGAGAGGTTAGCATGAAACATGCCTCCTTATAGTGGGTGGGGGAATCATTATTTAAATACCTCTTGAGGACCCTCTATTAGATTTCCAATTGTCTATGAAACGACGATCACCCATGCACACAACTGTAGTGTGATTCCCTCCTGTGTGGTGAGAACTCCAATAGCAGGAATCCTGACCCTAATAACTTCTAAGAACCCACTATGGTATATCCTTTAAGCCATATCCTGGGTATATTACCCTAGAACCACCACTACATAACCCTTTAGGATACAGTGTGGTCCCCCTTAACAAAAAATTCACAATGTTCGCATCCCATGCCATTCTGTAATGCCTAGGGATATGATGTGGTCCTTTATTATATATATAAAATTAATAAAAGTTATCTCAGAACCTTCCTATAAATACCTAAACCCTAGTTTCTAGGATCTGGTTCCTTGCATTATTACATTGGTATAATTTACAAGGAAGTCACATCCTAAATGACCGAATAATTTACTAGTTTTTGAAAACAAGATACAAACATAAGATTTACATTAAAAACTGAAGAGAAAAACTACATATAAACTCCATTGAAAAAAATACATAAATCCTAGATTATCTTTACAAGTAATTCATATTGTACATATTTGCATCTTCCGAAAAAATAAAACATAAGATAGGTGTGTGACCTACCAATGCATAAAAGATGAATAAATAATTCCATATAAATAATCACATGAAATTTAAGCATACCCATGGATATTATAAAAGTAAAATAATAAAATTTATTATAAATTACTAATATAATAATGGATTAATTCATAATTCTATAAATCATAAACATAGTATCGAGGCCTCTTCCAAGACATCTGGAAATAAATGGTTAATCCCTCATCCAAATCCATTTCTTTTTTGGCTCATGATACCTACCAATGAATCAAGGGTATATAGTGGTCCCACACATAAAATACAAACTAAAATTAATTCTCCATATAAATAGGGTTAATAATATACAACATATACATATTAAATGTAAATAACTTTCGCCAATCTATAAACACAATCAATAACCATTCTAAGTAGTATGATTAAAGGTATCAAGATAGCACATCCACATTCATACTAATAAGAAAAAATTTAACAAAACATGGTAGATGATAATTATAAAATAATAATATCAATAAATCATAAGATTAAATAGAGGTGTTGAAATATATTAAAATACTCTAATAAAATAATCGATGAATTCTTCAGAGAAATTACCTTTTTTAAATTTACAATGAAGAGTTATTTGGAAAAAATAATTTGTATTTGTAATAATTGTTTATATAAAAATAGAAATAGAAAAATCATTTTTCATGAAAAAACAATAATTTTATAAAAATAATGTTTCCTTAAAAAAATAATGGATGGTACTTCAAAATAGGTAAGAAATCAAGAAGTTCTCTTTAATCAGGCTTGTGTATAGAGAACAATTGAGAAAGGAACCATGAAAAACATGTATTTACTTAAAAAATAAAGTTTAACTAATCTGGATAAATGATTCTGTAATATATAAACATAATTTCTATGAATTATTTAAAAATAATGTATAATTACATTGGTTCAATGAGGGAGAAAGCATAACCTGAATGAAAATAGAGGTTCGAGAAGAAAGCCATAGATTATATCCTGAAATGTTTTTGCACATATACTTAATGTCATGGATAATGAAATTATATTAATTAATAAATTTATTTTTAATATATTAAACATTTATTTTTTATTATAATGTTCTTAATTTCATTTATGACCTTTTGATTAGTTATTTGATTCAATTTTATTGTTTGAGAGTGTTCTTTTCCTTTGTTTTCATGATCATATGACTTTTACACGTATATGGAAGATCTTATAAAATAGAAATAATTATAAAGAATTTAAATTATATGTTATTAATGAACAACCAGAAGTTATAATGGTATTGTTAATTTTTTTTCATATATGAGGATGATTCATTAGAATGGACATTAATGACAACTGTTTGGATAATTATGGCAGTTTTTCGATCGTCACAAACTAGTTTTGTCTTATTAATAAATATTATATATATATACTAGTTCAATAATATTAAATAACATATAAGATGTTTAATATAATTTTTTAACCATAATTATGGTTTTATAACCATGTGTTATGGTGTTAATGGAAAATGAAGTGGCATTGTCCAAAATGGTGACAAATCTGCACATCACAGATGATGTTTTCATTTTTAAAATAAAAAGGGGTAGGAGAAGGGGTTCGATGAAAGATGTTAATTTAAAATAATAAAAATAAAATATTTATAAGTCACTAGAATTATTATATTTGTTTTTATATAATTGGTAAGAATAGAATACAAAGGAAAAAAATTAAAAGAAATTGAAAGAGAATGAAAAAGGATTTACCTATTGAATTCTTCTCCTTGAGAACTTCTCTAAGGAACTTTGAAATGATATTTTGGTGAGACTAGAAAGAAAATAATGTGGGTGATGGGGTTAGGAGATTAAATAGGAATAATATAAGAATGATTCAAGGATTTGGTTGTGTGAGTAGAAGATGTGGGGAGAGGTGGTAATTATAGTGGGAGGAGGGGAGTGTTTTTTAGATATTTTATTCATTTGTTTATTATTTTTTCTTAAGAATTTCAATAGTTTGATAATTATCACTATAAATATTTAAATAATAAAATATTATTAATTATTATGGGATTACATCATCCATACATTATATATGACTCAATAAATAATGAATTTACTAAATACACTAATTTATCAGTTTTCACTATTCACAAAAAGATCGTGTATTTTAAAAAATTCCCAAAAATTCACCCAAACCTTTTTTATGTGTAAAATTAAAAACTAAACTCAATTTTATGAAATTAATTTTCTAAATATGATAAATATAATATTTAAATAAAATCATAATTTACTCAAAAAAAGGATTTTAGTATTATAACTTTTTATGACACTTTAAAATAATCATTAAGGTCTCATAAAATAATATTATAATCATAATAAAAGAAAATATTTATTTAAGATTTTTTTTGAAAATAATTTTATTTTAAATAATTATTTTAATTTTAAATTTTAAAAAAACATTTACATTTTGGAATGATACCAATAATTAATTTATCATTTTTAAAACATTTATTTACTTATTTCATTATATAAAGATACCATATTTTAATTTGTAAGATATATAAATTTAATTTATACTTTAACAGGTGAATTTTATTGTTCTAATGGACACCATACTATTTTTAATGGTCACATTTTTATTCTAAAAGTCCCATTACTATTAATAGAAAATAAAATGTATCAGATAAATACAAAAAATTTAGCCAAAGTAAATTTTGATATTAAAAGTTCAAAATTACTATTTATTTTTTCAAATATTATTTATAAAAGTATAAACATTTATTTTTTAAAAAATTATCCTTTAAAATGTGGTAAAATAAGTTTTATAAAATTATTGAATTTATATGTGTGAAATTTCATTTATTATTATCTTATATCAATAAAAAAATTTGGATGAATATAAAATTAATTGATTGAATATATAATATATAAATTTAAGAAAATATATTTCAAAAATACTTTTAAATTTATTTTATTAACATAAAATTTCATTGTGGGCATAAAAATAGTTTCTATTAAAAAACATCTTTTTTGTTATATTGGTTTTTATTACTAATTAGTTGGTAACTAATGAATTAAATTTAGAAACACATCTAATATATATATTCAAAACATTCTTAATCTCAATTATTCCTTCCATTCCCAGCATCTATAAGATAACTATAATATTTAAATAATAATATTTAATCATTTTTTAAGCTCATAAGTTATCGAAGAAGTTAATTTAAAAAAATCTATATCATAGAATCTTAGGGGTTTACATTAACCTGTCACTAAATAAATTTAATCCTCATAATTTAAAATTTTAAATTAAAATTATACTTTGATACATGAAAATTTATCTTTTGGAAACCCACCTTGAAGATAGGGGTAACAAAATATCCTCTTAATAATAGGGAAAAGGGAAAATCAAAGGTCACTACAAAACTAGGATTTTGGGTAGAAAATCATCAGTGGAAAGAGATAACAAGGACATGAAAGATGAATATAACTATCTTTCCCTAATGGACTATTATATAAAACTTGTTCATTAGAAATTTAACCATCAAAAAACAAAAATATTTTGATACATTAAAATACCATTGATTTCTTGGAAAGAAAAATAAATGGATAATATTTCTGTTAAAAAACATTATGCACATATCTTCCTTTACCAGGTGTATATAAATACCATTTGACATGTAATATGTTGAATTTATTTAAAACCATGATATTTTTATTTTCAATTAATGATTTTATTTCAGGGGGATTATGATTCAATAATACCAAAGTGTTAAGAGTTTTATGTTACAATCTCATTATTTATCCATATTTTTTATGATAATGCTTATAATGGGGTAATTTTATGATATATCTTGCAATAAAATCATGAATTTTATTATAATATAGTTTCTAATGAGAAAAATGTTTTACCTTAATTTTTGTCTCTTTTTAGACTCAAGAGATCAAGAATAATGTTTTTAATAAAAATATTCTTCTTACACCAGAAACCATTTTTCTTCAAAAAATATTTTTTATAAAAATGTTCTCGAAAGTGCTGTTAACATTAGTAAAATTAATTATTAAAGAAATTTTTACCCATGTTTTAATTTTTATAAATTTTCATGTAATTTTCCTAAAAATTCTTATTTTGATTTTTTAAATATGAAATGAATCATTGTTTTAATATATACGACATGAATAAAACTTCGTATCTTCATAAAAATTATTTTATATTAATATTACCTTAAAATATTTCATGTTTATTTTAGAATAAAATTATTATGAAAATTGTTTATTTTTGAAATTTGTTAGAAAGTTAAAAAGGATATTTTCCTCAAGATTTTTTTAAAATGATATTAAATGCTTATTTTAAAAGAAAATGATTTTTATTTTTTTATGTTTTTAAAATTATTTTCAACTGGGAAGTATATTTTACTTAATATATAATCCATGGTATCTTTAAAAAATCATTTTTCATCTAAGATTACAAAACATTTATGTTACTTATAATTTACTCAGACTATGATCCAAAGAAAACCAGTATTATCCTTTTTCTGAATAGATTATGTTTTAATGAAAATAGGATTATGAAACCAATTTATTTTTACAAAGGTCGTGAAATTATTAAATAATTAAACGATTCAAAAATAAATCAATTTAAAATAGATTATGATTTGATGACTTGTTTATAACACACATTTCATTTAAGGGGTGTTGATATGATAAATTTTTTATGATCTTAAGTAACAGATTATTTTAATCATGTGGTGGGTATGACTTATATGCCAAATCAATTAATTGGTTAATTATAAAGGTTCCATGATATCATATGGTACATGGGTGGTTATCCCAATACCAAAATTTAGGGTACATGGGTTGTTATCCCAAGCCCAAAAAATTGGGTACACAAGTGGTTAACCCAAGCCTGAAGTTGGAACATGGGAAGTTATACTAATCTTAATATGTTATTAATGTCTTGGATGGTATTATTGATATAATATTTTATATTATTATTCATATTCCATTATTGTATGTATTATGATAATGTTATGATTTCATTACTTATGTTCTTTATTCCATAATTATTCATGTCCTCTGAGTTGACAATCACTAATCAATTACTCAAGATTATGATATTTGATATGTTGGGTATGGTTTTGAAATGTTAGGCTGAAGTTATCATACCATTATGATCAAATTTTGATTATGAATCTCCTTTATTTAAAATTACTAAGATTCTAAGATCAACCTTTTTTATGTTTCCTTTCCCCAGGTTATGAAAAAAGATTTTAAGTAGGGAATGTTTTAGAAGGGTAATAAAGGGTAAGGTATTTATGGGATACCTTTAAAATCCTACATTAATTTGGAATATTGTATTACATGATTATAATGGTACTAAACTACTAATATCCCTAGATGTGTGTTTATTAAATGTAATGATAATTTATATAAAAATATATAATATCCATGCACAAGAAGCTTGGGTTTCTATAACTGGTATCATAAGAATGGTTCAGTTAATAATTGTTAATAAGTATGAAAAATCATTATGGATGTATATATAGGGTAATTTATAAGGATATATATACTTATTTATCTAATGAAAATCCTAAGTATGAGTGCATGTATTGGAACATGGCCCAGAATTTTGGTATATGATAGATTGAGTGGTTTACATGAAATTACATTCCTATATGGATATTATAAGAGGATGTGGATGTAGAATAGAGTTACATAGGGAAAATTACTTCAAAAAAGTCTAATTTATAATGAATTTATTATCACCTAGTGCATGACAATGTGACTTTCAACACACATTGCTTGAAACTCCTAAAAAACGTGATTTAGAAATTCAAAAACTCTTTATGAACTATCATAATAGACTTAAATAGATGATTACAATAAATGACCTAGGATAATCTTAAAGATTCATATATTGAAAATATATTGTCATTATTTTGATATTGTATATGTGATTTTCATTGATTATGTGGTTTTCCACTATGATTGGTATTTCCAACACTATACTTTTTGGTTTTATTCAATGGAGGTAACTAGAAAGAACTAGGTTATCATTAAAGGTGGAAAAACAATTTCTAATGAGAAGAAAAATAGTTTGATTACTAGAGTGAAGTATATTGTTATTATGACTAATAATATGTCATGAAACATAATTAACAATGTGAACCTTAACCAAATCCCAGACTCACCAAAGATGATAATAATAGAGTTTGCTGAGATTTCGAGTAATAGAGTCCATAGATGAAATAAGATTAAATTATAAATATGTGAATAATGTGGGAAGAATAATTCAATTTATTTTCACTGAGGGATGTGATAATTTTTTGAGCGTAGAAAAGAATAAAACAATTAAAGTAATTATAAAAAAATAAATGTTTGGTTAAAATAGTAGATGAGAATAATTTTATTCCCATGGTTTCATTGGTTGTTGGATGTTTTAAATATGTAAATAAGTGGAATTATGAAAATAGATTTCACTAGGGGAATGCCCAAAAAATAATCAGCAAGTTTGTATGAGTAATGGTTTTTTAATTGAGAATGAAGTGACTATTAATGAGATTTTAATGGAATGAGGTATTGGGTAATAAGATGATGATTCCTAGTTAATGTTTGAGAAGGAAGTGATGTGATTTATGTGTTTATGTATTATAATTAAATAATTATTTTATATAACGCATAAAATATATAAGTATTGTTCATTATAAGTTTTTAATTAATTATTTTTAAAAATATGATGAAAAGTGATGGTGAACTAGAAAAGTTATTTAACAGAAAGGTGACAGTATGATTAAAGGATGGAAACCCTTAGCATGTCCCTGATTTTGATAAAAAAAATTAGTTTGTATGAAGGGATTATTGATATGGATAAATAAAATTTGATAGTATTGATGTATTTTTAACTAATTATTTAATTGTAAACAAAGTGTTTTCTTCTATCATTGATTAATTTTACATCCTTTATTTATTTATTTAATATATCAAATAATATATGTTTTATTTAAGGAATAATGATTCATGTATAGTTTCAGTAAGGTTTTATGGTAATTCTTGTCATTACCATGTTTCAAGAGATTACACGATGAAGGTATTCACATGTTAGTAATGTTACAATATAGAGATACTTTATGATATATTAGGGATCAATGTTAAGTTGATTTTTATAAATTTGGTGACCTTATTTATATGTTTTTAATTTATGATGGATTTTAAGGTTAACCATTTATAGAATGGTTTAATTTTAACTTTAGATGAGGTTTTATTTAATTTTTTATTAATTCATAATATAATGATTTATGCATATTTGGTAATCTGTTATAACTATTTTTTATGATGATAATTTAAGATAAAATGAATGTCTTAACATTCAATTTGTAGATATTATGAACCATTAGAGCTTCAGGAATAAAAAACTCACTTTATTTCATGAAGTAAGATATGAAGTGGATATTGACCAAGTAATTATCAAAGGGTGATATTGTTCTTATGAAATGGAATGAAATAAAGTATATATTATCATGAAAATTCAACAACTATAGGGAAAATATCTTAAAATAATATATTGTTTTGTTATAATGCTTTTTAAGGATATAAATGATAATTTTTAAACCTGTTTAGTTTATGTTTTTTTGTCCATTAACCTTCTTTGGATATCCAAATTTCTTATGATCAATAACTTCTTTCACTCTCTATAATTATTTACACTTTTCTTCCATGTCCAAATCTTGACTTCTATTATATGTCCTGCTATGTGGAAACCTAGTTATGAGTTTCTTTAGGTAAATATTATGTTTCCAAAATTCCATTTTAAAGGAATTTTAATTATTCATTTGTAAGATGTGGGTTTCTATAAAGGAATTTACAAAATTTTAAAAATTTCTTGACTAAAATGAATTTATAGGGAGAAATACATTTTAATGGGGGTACAATACAACTCCTTGAGATTTTGTGAATTGTTTTCCCCTAAAATAAATTTAATACATTCTATATTTTTTACAACACCAAGATTGGATTACATTACATGAAACACTATGTTTATCTTTCATTACAATAAAAACTACGTTTAGTGTATTTTACATGAAAAACTCAGTTTATCTAGTGTTACAGGTGACATTGACTTTTAGGAACACAAAATATATTATTAATATTATTATTTAATGTGAAAGATATGACCTATAAGATGGAGTAGAGAGTATGAATATTATTATCCAAATTATGAAAATATGGTTTAAAAAAGTGTATAAAATTAATATTTTTGTGACCAAATAATTTAAAATTAAAATTGGAACCATTTGAAAGAAAATAAATATTTTTTGAATTGCTATTTTTCTATGGAAAATAAAGCTTTAAATTAACAAATTAACCAAATTAATTTTTTATAATGATTTCAATAAAATATATATATTATATATTCCATTAAAAGTTTAACATTAATCTTATGCATTTTATATACATGAGATTATAATAAATCAAATTTTTCGTTTAAAATTGTATTTTTCTAAAAAACGTTTTTTTCGCCTTGGGTAAAATTATTTTAAAATTATTTTCTACCATTTATAGAAAATTAATTTTATAAAATAAAAATTATTTTTGAAATCAAAATACTAAAATTATATTAGGTTTAGTTTTTTGTAATTTTTTTTGGAAAGATTTATTTTTTTAATGAATAGTGAAAATGGTAAATTTTAATTGAAAATTACAGTTTTCATTAATTTATTCATAAATTTAAATTTAATTTTAAATTGTTTTTAACATAATTTTTTTTCAATAATAAACACATTAATATAATTTATGTTATGTTAAAACTGGATATAAGAACATTATAAAATGTTGACTTATTCTCTTTTAAAACCATCTTTCTCATCGTGTCTGTACGATTAATTTTAAATTAAACATTTCCACTTATATGAATAGAATTAAGAAAAATGGATGTCATATTTTTAATAATAATAATTTATAATATGTAATAATATCAAATTAAATTTTTACCATGATTACTAGTGATTAAATTTCTAAATAATTACCTCGATTAAGGTTAAAATGGGTGTTTTCAGGTTTCATGTTCTTATGTTAACATTAAAATTTTCATACACAAAGAAATTTTAATTTAGTAAATTGGATTTAATATTTATAATTATTAGGTCAATAATATCTTATAAATGTAATTTTAATTTTGGACATAATAGACAGATTACCTAAGTAAAATTAGATATAAGATACCATGAAAAAAAGGGTGAATTTGAGTAGACTTATAAACTATAAAATAACATGATATAATAAGGCTTAATTTATATTTTTCAGGTTTTTATCAACCATATAATTCTAAAACTCCATTATTTATCAAATTTTCAATTAAATGAGGTAAAAAGTACCTCCTTCGAAAGATCAAAGGCCTTATATTTTTATTGTTTTTTTGAATAACCACCATTTAAAGGGTTGAGGGGGAACCTTTACATTACTCATAGTACTAGAGGTACAAGTAAAAAACATGACCAAAATCCTTGATACACAAGTCATAGTTATTAAATTTTTATGTCCCAATACCTGACTACACTTTAAAACTACCCCTCCCCAACATCTATAACTTTGAATGTGCCTAGCACCCCACCTCACATAGATAATCAGCTTTCATTTCTCCATACAGAGCTACACATTTATTGGTGCCAATGGAAAGCTACATATCCATCTGTCTTCTAATCTGGTCAGATCTGAATTTTTGGATACTAATTGCTCTAAATCCTCTTCTAGGGCCTACTCTTGTGTGTTCTTCTCATGCTGCTTCATGGTCCAATATGGCCTGAAGGCCCCATGGCATGAATACCCAAGGAAGATTTAAGTTCATGTAGACTGAAGGCCCATCAGTGGCCTTATATAACTATGTCTTGATATAATTGGTGGATTGAAGATCCTAATACCCATAGGAACAAACCGGTGTCCCAAGTACACAAATCATATGAATAGTTCTAGCTAATATAATAACACACAACACCTGCTACAGTAACTGATACAGTAACTGCTTCAATGACACAGAAATTTACCCCAACCTGGATTTGATTATTTCTCTTTTTTATTTCAATAAGGACCCTCTTCAACAATGGTAAATGTTTTTTTGATAATAATGACCTCAAAATAGTGAATAATTTTGGGTATTTACAACAAGGACACTCCTCAATTATTAAAGAAAACTCACTCCCCTCAGTTATTCACACCTTGAAAGCTATTTGGGTTGACTTCAACATGACCAAATCACTTCTAAACTTCCCTCATCTCCTCATAGTAGCCTTATTTTGTACATAAATCCAACCATCAAAGGATTTTTTGTAATCATAAGGAGGATACCTAAAAAATAGGTAATGTTCTTCAATGATCATTTTAGTTTTATTTCATCAAAAACCTTATTAAATTATTAATATACCAAGATAATAAAATAAAATAATTATCTTACATAGAATTATATGTTTCTATGTTAATTTCTTGACTTATAACCATATCCAATTTCATAAATTCTTTTATGAATTCATCATTTGTGTGTAAGATGGACTACTTCCTCACGAGACGATGTCATTGGTTTTTTTCCATTAACACATCTCAAGGATGTTTATAATGATGAAATTATTATTTATATATTACATTTTTATGCATTTTTAATTATTATATTCCACATAACTTCATGATTTCCATTTTGTGTGAATACGATAACATCGCTCATCTGTACGTCAGATTACTATCTCAAGAAGCGATGTGATTCATTAAAGATCTTCATGGAAGGAAATAAGAATATGTTTAGTGAACACAAGTGATATATATGAAATTAAAATTATTTTTTAATGATAATATATTAATTACATTTATTTTTTAAAATCTGACTAGAAAATGGAAAAAAATTCATATGTATGTTTGGCCTACCATCTTAAAAAATGGTGTATTTATCTTTAATCCTTAAATTTATTGGATTACTATATATATATATATATAATATTTTATATTTATATCATGGTTAATAATTTATATATTATTAATCTATGATCAAAGTAGGAGGACCAGAAATAAGAAATCAAAACATACACAAAAAACAAAACAGTTATTGCCTGAAACATAAATTTAACATTGAATTGTTAATAAACAGGTTATAAAAGGTTATAAGTAAATTGTATATGGTATTATATATATATATATATGTTTTTTAATAATTTTATAATAAAATTATATTTACTATAAATTATTTTTTAACGTGTATGATGGAATTCAATACGTAATGTAAGAAATTTTCGTCTCAATTTTTAATTCTAGGAGACACATGCCATACTCTACACTTTTTTATTTTATGTGGTGTTTATACATACCATGAATTTATTTTATTATTATTATAATCAAAATTATGTGAATTTACATATCTATTTTAATATTTATCTTTCATGGGATCTATGTTTCAAAAGTTACCAAATCGAAACATGATTTTTACCTCAATTTGTCTGCTTTGATACATATATAATATTATGATGGTATATTCATTTTAAGGTGTATATACAAACTCTTTGACATTTAAAATCATAAATTTATTAATAATAGTTATATTTTATAATTCATTTAATGATATTCCTTCATGGGGATAATGATTCAAAGATACCAAAATGGTATGAGTTTTATCTTATAATCTCATAATTTATCAAGATTATTTATGATTATTCTTTCATTGAAGAAATATTATGATATGTCTCTAAAAAAGATAATGAATTATATTATTATATATTTTTTTGTTGAGAATATATATTTTCCCTTAATTTTACTCTCCTTACATACTGAAGTGTTGGAAAATATATTTCATAAGAAAAACTGTCTTTTCGGTAAAACAACCTTTTTCTTCTGAAACCAATTTTTATAAAAATCTATCCAAAATATATTTTAATGTTTTTAAAATAATTTATTGAAGATATTAATACCATTTTTTTAAATTTTTATGAATCTTTATTTCATTTTTCAAAAAAATTCTTTTTGGGGTTTATCGAAACTGTGAAATAAGTTTTTTTGAACATTTATGGCATGAAAAAACCATCCTGAAGTCATAACCATTATTTTATTTGAATCATAAATTATAATATATTGAGGATATTTTCAAATAAAAATATTTTCTGAAAAAAGTATTATATATAATGTGTTTTTAAAATTTTAGTGGATATTTTTATCAATAATTTTAATATTACTATCTTTAAAGAATATTTTCAAATAAAATAATTTTGAATTTTTTTCTATTTTAAAATGTATTTTTCATATTGGGAGGCTATTTTCCTTAATACATATTGTAAATTATCTTTCAAAAAACAATTTTCTTGTCAGTTTAAATCCTTTTATATTAAATATATCTTATTGGGGATATGATATAAGGAAAGCATTATTATCCTTTCCCTAAATGATTTATGTTTTGATGAAAAGATGTTAATGAAACCTGTTTGTTTCTCCACAGATCCTGAAGTGATGAAATAATGAAATGATTATGCAACCTTTCACTTTTCCACAAGTTATGATGTTATAAAATGCTTATGAAACCCATTTCATTTCATGGGTTATGATAAGATGGATACTTTATGATCTTATAGAACACATATGAATGATTTTCATTTTGTGATAGGTGGGACATGTAGAGTCCCTGTATTAACGTACATGGTTATTAAATTTATTTTGTGGAATATTTAATAAATGAAACAAACATACACCCAATAATCTTATTAGTGTAGTGTCTTTGGAAAATTGGAAAAAATATTCAAATCATGGTGATAGATCTTTAACATATCCCAAAAAGATATTCCCCTTTTGTTTTCTTAACTAAAATGTTTTTATATCCTCGAGAAAAAGAAAACATGGAAAGGGTAAGCTCAAATGCATAGTAAGGGTAAACATGGATAACATAAAACAAACCATAAACATTTGAACATAAAAAAAGGAACACAAAACATCAAAATCTTGAGTAATGAAATAAATATTTGCAGTATATATGACATGGATAATAAAGGAGCATTAACCAAAATAGAATAGAATTTCCATAAAACACGTAATTGTGGAATACTAATAAGCACATAATATGATTTTCATAGTTTCCAAATCATTACAGATAAGTCCATCATAGTGGACATAGTCCATTACTGAACAAGGTTTACTCTATGCTCCAGCCATGTATTGCTGAACTAGATTTACATTTCTTTCCAACCCTAGATTACTGAACCGAATTTACTTTCTCTTCCATTCATGTCTATCTCATGGGATATAAATCATTACCCAATGAATTGAATGGATATACAAGTCCCAACCATCTCATAATCAAATAATCCTTTTATATGGCACAAAAATATAAATCATTCATCATAGAATAACCCATGTAATAAAATGGGATTCATAAACATCAAGCCATCATAACATAGTCCATATAAAATAAATTGACATCTTAAAACTAATTCCATCAAAAGAATAATCAAATAAAATAAATAATAGGGATATAAACATAACCCTATGTCATCATATATGGAAAATAATTTTTATAAAACACATGAACTTAATTACTGAGGAAAATATCCTTTCTTCTTCAAAAATATTTTCTTTTCTCCAACTGTTGTGAAATTTAAAATGAAAATAATTTTATTGGAAATAAACTTGAAATCATATAAAGGAATATTCATGGAAATAATTCATCATGAAATCAAAAATAATATTTATTTTGTATAATTCAAAAAAACATTTTCCTTATACTTTTTCTGGAAAATTAAAAAACTAACTCATATGGTAAATGTAAGAAATATTCCTTCCAAACCATGTAGTAAAGTCAAAATGGGTAAAAATGAATTTAAACATAAATAGAAAAATAGTAACCATTTTATGGAAACATTTTTAGAAAATAAGGACATGGATGATAAATATATCCCCAGTAAATACTTATGTATATACAATCTCGAATAAAAATGATACTGCAAAATTATACCTTACCTTAGGTTTGATTCCTTCCATATGTGTCTGAAACTCCTCTTCCTCAAAGTGCCTCTTTTAAATTTCTACTTAGGGAACAAGAGTTGGTCTTTTGAGAGTTCTAGAACATCTAGAATATAACTAGAGAATTTTAGAAGTGAAATTTGCAAGGTTTTTCCAATATTGAAGGATAAAAATGGAGTAAAGATGAGAGGGAGGATGTGCCCTTTTATAACAGAGGAGTGAAACACTTTAGTAGTCCTAAAATATTAATTTATTATTAATTTATATTCATTATAAAATGGTCCAGAACTCATTTAATTCTAAGATAAGATGATTTTCGTTTGAATAACTATCATCCAATAATTTTTAGACCTGTTTTGAATATTTTTTATCTATATATTTTTGGTTTAACCCTTATTTTACCCTTTTTAATATTTCCGGGATATCATGATACTAACACATTATGGGTTAATATAATTACCATATAATTTGAAAATAACCACAAAAAGTTATTTATGACATATTTGGTCTTCTATTATTAATTTGGAAGAATATTATTTTTTTAATAATTTAATATCAATTAATAAGCTATTTTTTATTTTAAGTTATGAATTATGTCGATTTTTATACTATTAGTATTTTAATTTTTTAGAAAATTCATAAGAACCATATTACATCAAAAAAATCCATTAAATCATCCCTAATATGTCAATATAATTGATAAATTTTACAGTTGACATCATAATGTTCCAATTAAATTTATTTTAATAATTATAAATTCATTTATTCGAAATTTTATTTAATGAGGGAATCACTACATCATGATTGTATCATAAATATATATATTTATCTGAAATCTAAATATTATAAATAAAATACCATGATGTATGAAATAATTTTATGATTTATAATGAAATTTTATATACATAGAGATCAATAATATAACCCTATATTAAAATAAATTTAGTAAAATATATATCTTTAGGTTATAATTAACTTTACATTAAAGTAATTATTATAAAATGCCATTTCTATATCCAAGTGAATCCATGGGGTCCCAAAATCGACCCAAAGATAGCTATGGTCAGAAATATCTCATCAAATAGAATTAGGTCATGTGTTAGGGTAGTTTAATATTATTATAATATTATTTTCCCCCTTATTTACTATATTTACCCTTTAACCATGGTAAATAAAATAATTTTTGAAGTTATTATTCATAATATCCAAAAAAAAAATGGTATATATTTAAACAATTTGAACCTTCTGATTCCAACTATTTAATCATTTTTACAAATTCAAAACACAGAAGTTTTAGTAATTAATTTAAAATTAATTCCTGTTGTAAAATCCAAAAAGCGGGTTTTTAAGAAGTAATAACTATCATAAGGTTGACATTTTTTTATGTCCAATTTAAAAGTGAAATTATTTCCAATGACCAATATTGGATTAAATGATAAAAATATAACCCAATTACACTTTAAAACCAATTAAAAATATAATATATATATATATATATGAAAATTATATAAAAAGGGAGTGTCAAATTAAAATGGCGTATTTTTCACTATTCATTTATAATTTAATTTTGTTAGAAAAATATCAGAAATTAAAAATAAGAAAATTTTATGTCTCGCTTCCAAATAAGAAGTTTATTTTGTCAAATTATACTTATAAAAGTTTCAAACTAGATTTAAAATGGGTATTCCATCAAAAGGCGGTGAAACTGCATTTAAAAAAATATATATTTTATCTGAAAATTTGATTTTCTTCTCATATCTTATTCTAGAAAATGTGTAATATGATTTATAATGTTTTTTTAATTCAAAATTTCATATTAATATTCATAATGGCTAGTAATATAATATTTTAATAATATGACGTTATTTAGTGAATCTCGGTATTACGTACAACGCAAGCTATCATGGAAGGTTGCTCTTGCGTGTAATGAAATCCAAGTCAGTGTTTCCTATAGTACATGATTCCTTTGGTTTTTCATATAAAATTTTCCAAACATGGTTCATTTATACATTAAAAAAAATCTATACTTAGTGTTTTGTGAAATTAATTCTATCAAAGGATCATGAAATTGTGTGTAACACCAGCCAAGAATAGTGTTGTGTTTACTGAAAGATAATATGGTGTGGCGTATAGCTCAAGTTAATATTGGTGTAGATTACAACCCAAGACATCAATGAAATTAAAATGTATCCATCTCATAAATTCTTTGGGTGTAACATTCTACACCCCTTAAAATGATTTTTTTCCCTCAAAATTCGCTGGGGTTATAAATGGTTTATTAATTAAAAGGTTCATTCATAGAAACCCACATCATAAAAAGGAATACTAAAATTCAGTTCAAAAATGAATTTTAGAAAAATAATGGTTACCCAAATTAACTATTAATTGGGTTTACACATAGGAGAACATAGGTATGAAGTGAAAACATGGATATGGATGAGAAATATAACCATAAAGTGCTGATAGATAGTTACAGAAAATAAGGTTCAGAGAAAGATAACTACTAGAATGATATAAATTTGTAATGATTTAAGGGATCATCTAATTCATCAAATTAGAAGGTAGTTGGATAACTTTTTTTTGGTTTTCCAAATTGTTTTCCTATATTTGAATAATTTAATAGGAGAATACATACTTACTTGATTCTGGTACAATCGCACCATTATTCATGACGTAAAAAATTTCTACTTCATTTCCTAAAGAAATAAAGTTGAATTTTTCATTCATGTTGTGTTAGCAGATCATGTGATAGAATGATATGTCCTTCTATCCGTCTCAACAAAAAGGTTAGAATAGATTATCAAATAATCATTAATCTACATATAGTGAGATAATACATTAATCTAACAAACTTAAAATTGAAAATAACTTATCATATCAAAAAATGTATAACATTACAATCCTTAAAAAAATATAAATCTTATAAAGAGGTGAACTAATTAGACATAACATTTATCTCCCATATCTCATAAGGTAGTTCTTGGTTGTCACATTCCAAACATGTGAATGCATTAATCATGAATTCTCTTGAAACATGAATTACCATAAAACCTTATTGAAAACATGAATGATATCAGAATATAACTCTTTACACATACCAATATCCCAAAAAATCTATATACCCAAACCGTGATATCACTTTGTCCTTATATCCACCATGAGCTCATTAATACCATAAAAAATCTCATTATCTTCTTATCCCTTTATTATGAATATATCATGTGCCTTCTAAAAATATATGAATAACCCTTCATGGTTACCAGTACCAGTAAAAATATAATTTCAAATACTTAAGGAAAAACAATAGTGTAAAAATCCTTAGATGTTTATTTATTACAAAGAACCATTAAATTACTTATACAACATTACTATTGATAAACATGCAATAATTCCACTACCTACTTAAACCATTAACCGAGATTCATTGTTTTATTCCTCAACACTTCTTTTATCTCATATATCATTTGTAGTCTCTTCATCATCATCAACATAAATACTACCCATACAACCATGCTGATTCCCTCAATGAGATTTTCCCTTAGGGAACCAATTTTTATTATTTCTTTATAATACACATTTAAAACATTTAACTGTTGTTGATGCCTTAGTATTACCATTATCCTTGTACATTGTGTTAAACGAACCTTTTCTATTTCAATTACTGGCTTTGTTTCCTTCTTTTCCACACCCAAATCCTATTCCAGTTCCTTAGAAGGAATATCCTTGATGTATCTTTCCACGTGATCTACATGAGGAAAATTTAACTTTATTTCCTCTATGATCACTAGGAAACTCTATATTTCTTTTATTATCTTCTCCATAAAGCTCACCAAAGTTGAGATTATTGATCATATTATGAGTTTTATGATTAGAAATAATAATTACCTTTCTCCTTCCAACTCACATTTCATTTTGTTTCTCATGAATAATATAATTGCATTGTCCATTATATTCTTCATTAACATGAATCCTCATGTTTCCAAAAATTTTATAAAACCCAAATAGAATAGTGTGATAGGCAAAAACAATACTAGGAAAATAACATAATCAAGGGGTATTACTTTCAATCTTCAGTATCTTAGCATTAATCCTAGTTTATTCATGATCATTATCATAATTATAGGACTATAACCAATACTTATACATAACCTTTGGGAAATCCCTAGAAATATCGTAGAAATATCTCTTGGTATCTCAAAAAATAATTTGCATCCTAGCTTTAAATGGTTAACTAAACCTTTGTTATGATACCAAATGTAGAGACCCAATCTTGACGTACATGTAAATATCATTTTTTTGGAATACTTAATACATGACACAAATAGATGCCCAAAGTTCGTATTAGTTTAGTGTCTTTGGAAACTAGGAAATATTATTTTAACATTATGAAAAATCGTCAACATATCCCATAAAGATCTTCCATTTTTTTCCTACATAATTTTTTTATATACTGGTGGAAAGAAACAAAAAGAAAGGGTGAGCTCGAATTCTCAGTAAGGGTAAAAATTGATATCATAAAAGGAACCATAAACATTTGAATGTAAAAATATGAACATAAAACATCAAAATCATGAGTCATGAAATAAATCATGGTAGTACGTAAGGCATGGATCATAAAGGAACATTAACCATGATATAATAACATTAGAATAAAACATGTAATTATGGAAAACAAGCAAGCACAAAATATTATTTTCATAGTATCCATGGAATTACTTCCAAGACCATCATAGCAGACATAGTCCATTAGTGAAACGGGTTTACTTGCCATTCCATACTTTTATTACTAAACCATATTTACCTGTAGTTCCAGCCCTATATTACTTAATTGAATTTACATGTCATTCTATTCATGTATATCTCATAATATATAAATATTTACCCAATGTATTATAGGAAGATATAGGTCCCACCCATCTTATAATGAAATCATTCATACATGTTCTAGAAAAATATAAATCATTCTTCATATCATAACCCATGTAATAAAATGGGATTATTAAACATCATACCATTATAACATAATCCATATATGATAAATGGACTTCATAAAAATAATCATATAAAAGTAGTAATAGGGATTGAAACATAAGCCTATTTCCTATTAGATAGAAAATATTTTTGATAAAACACTTGAACTTAATTCCTAATGAAAATATCATTTCTTCTTCAAAAACGTTTTCTTTTATCAAACTGTTGTACAATTTTAAAAGAAAATAATTTAATTAAAAATAAACATGAAAACATGTAAAAAACCTTCATGAAGATAATGCATCATGAAACCATAAATATATATTCATTCCGTATAAGTTAAAAAAATTCTCCTTGTACTTTTTCTTGAAAAGTCAAAAAGTACATCATATGGTAATCCTAAGAAAGATTCTTTCCAAACCATGCAGTAAAGTAAAAAATAGGTAAAAATGACTTTAAACATATATAGAATAAAATTAACAATTTTAATAAAATATTTTTAGAAAACATGGACATGGATGATAAATATATCCATAGTAAATACTTACTTATAATCAATCATGGATAAAAATGAGATTGCTAAATTATACCTTACCTTAAGTCTGATTTCTTCAATTTGTGTCTTAATGTCCTCTTCCTTGACATGCCACCGTTAAATTTTATTATAGAGCACTAGATTTGGTCTTTTGAGAAGACCAGAACCTCTAAAATGTTACTAGGAGTGTTGAGAAAAGAAATTGTCATGGTTTTGTTGAGCTTGAAAGTTAAAATAGGAGTGAAGAGGAGAGGGAGGATATTCCCTTTTATAAGAGAGGAGTGGAGAACTTTAGGAAAGTCCAAAAATATTAATTTTTTATAAATTCAATTTTGATTTCAAATGGTCCAAAACTTATTTAATTCTATGATAAGATGTTTCTGGTTCGAATACCCATCATCTGATAATTTTTTTGCATGTTTTCAATATTTTTTTACCCTTATCATT
Source organism: Viscum album (assembly GCA_963277665.1). Taxonomy (NCBI): domain Eukaryota; kingdom Viridiplantae; phylum Streptophyta; class Magnoliopsida; order Santalales; family Viscaceae; genus Viscum; species Viscum album. The sequence continues at coordinate 1,071,388,501 of OY728143.1, forward strand.
TTGGTTTAACCCTCATTTTACCATTTTTAATCTTACAATGATATCATGTTATTTTAACATTGTGGGTTAATGTAATTTACCAATCATGTCAAACAACCCAAGTAAGTTATTTATGAAATATTTGGACTTTTATTAACCATTTATTTGAATATTATATTTTTAGCAATTTAATATCATTTAATAAACTATTTTATGTTTTTTGTTATGAATTATCTCAATTTTTGATTCTATACATACTTGAATTCTTATAAAATTTATAACCACCTTATTATTTCGGAAAAAAGGAATTTAATCATCCCTAATATTTAAATTTCATCCATAATTTTCATGGACAACATCAAAATGTTCAAATTAATTTTATTTTAATATTTACAAATTCATTTATTGGAATCTTTCATTAATGAGGTAATCGCTACATCATGATTATTTCACAAATATATATATTTATCAACATATGAAAATTATAAATAAAATATAATTATGTAGGAAATATTTCTTTATTTCTGATGACTATTTATATACATCAATACCATTTATGAAACTCTATATTAAAATCGATAATTAAAATATATATCTTTAGGTTTTAATTATATTTAGTTTAATTCAATTCTTTTAAAATGTCATTTTCACATCCAAGTGAATCCATGGGGTCCGAAAATAGAACCAAGGATTCCTATGGTCATCATCTAATAGGATTATGTCATGTGTTAGGGTATTTTAATATTATTATAATATTATTTATTTACCCTTATTTACTAGATTTACCCTTTAACCATGGTAAAAATAATAATTACTGAAGTTACAATTCATAATGTCCAAAAATAAAAGTTACCTATTCACACAACTTGGAACATATAATTCCAAATACGGAATGAATATTTTTAAACTAAAAACATAGATGTTTTAGTAATTAATTTAAAATTAATTCCCATTGTCAAAACTAAAAAACAGGTTTTTACGAAGTAATAACTATCAAAAGATTGACTTTTATTTATGACCAATTTAAAATTGAAATTACTTCCAATGACCAAAATTGGATTAAATGATAAAAATATGATCCAATTAAACATTAAATCCAATTTTCAAGATGATCAAACTATATGAAAAATTAGATAAAAATGCAGATTTGAATTAAAATACAGCATTTTCACTATTCATTAAAATTTTAATTTTATTATAAAAAGAAAAAATATTAAAAAAAGTAAAATTTTATGTCCCTCTTCCAAATAATCTGTTTTGTTTTCAAATTTAACTTATAAAAGTGTCAAAACTAGATTTAAAATAGGCGTTCCATCCAAAGGTGGTAAAACTGTATTTTTTAAAAAATACTTCTTTTATCCAGAAAATGATTTTGTTCTCATATCATGTTGTAGAAAATATATAAGATTAATGATAATGTTATATAAAATTAAAAATGTCATTAATACTATTCATAATATCTAGTTATATAATATTTTAATAATATATCATTGTTTAGTGATACTCGGTATTGCGTACAATGCAAGCTATCAAAGAAGGTCTCTCCTGCATGTAACACATGCCAAGTCAGTGTTTTAAGTAGTGAAATCTTCCTTTGGTGTTGTGTATAACATAATCCAAACTTATTTCATTTATACATTTTACAAAATCTATGCTCAGTGTTGCGTGAAATCAATTTTATAAAAGGAACATGAAATTGTGTGCAACACAAGCCACAAATATTGTTGCGTATACTGCAAGATAATATAGTGTGGTGTATAGCACAAGCTAATCATGGTGAAACTTCAAACACAAGGCATCGATGAAATTAAAAATAATCCATCTCATAAATTCCTGAGGTGTTGCTGGACCTATATATATCATAAATCTATTGAGTAATGATATATTTTCTATGACTTGAGAGGTTAAATGGGTGGTTATCCCAAGCCTTAATAGGATGGTACATAGATGGTTAGCCAAGACCCAAAAAATAGAGTACGACAATGGTTAATCCAAATCTAAAGTAGGTACACAAGTGGATACCCCATGCCTAATAGTTATTAATGTCTTGTTTTATATCCTTGACATACGATTCTATATGATTAGGTATATGCCAGAACACTATGTCTTATTAAAATGTTATTCTCTCATGACTCAGTTAATTTTATTCCCTTGTGATTCATGTCTTATGAACTACCAATCATTATTCCATGTATCAATATTATATTCTTTTATATGAAGGGAATTGTTTTCAAATGCTATGATAATTTTATCATACCCTTGTGATGAATATATTCTTACATATATATCCCTAGTTTACCCTTACTGATCATCTGATCTCACACTTTTTTTCTCCCTTTGCTTGAGATATAAATAATGTTTTTATGTATTGTATGTTATTGAAGAGTACTAAAGGTAGATATATTTATGGGAGACATTGGAGGTCTTTAATGTATTAACAAGAATATATTTCATTCCTCTAATGTCAATAAACTATCATAGTCCTAAGGCATGTGTTTATTTAATGTCATGAATATTCATCTAAAATCTTGTAATATCTATTTATTATAATAATGGGTGTCCATAATAAAGAATGAAAAGAACCAAAAATAAAAAGGAAAAATAGTTTAAATGTCTATAATTTAAGACTTAATGGCTAACCAAAAAAACTATTCTATTGTAGGATCAAATATGTAAAATGAGATGCTCAAATACATGAGCGGGTGAATTGTATACTTTAAAAATTCCTCTGGAACATTTAAAGTTGGTATAAAACTTTCTTAAGTAAATTTTATTAACCTTAAAGAAATCTGTTTCTTATGGTTAGTTTTTAACATTAATAAAACTTATTTTCAAAAAGTTAAACAAAATTCACAAACACTTTTAGAAAAAACTTTTTCTTAAACATTACAACCTTAAAAAGATTATATTGAAAGAAAGATTCTACCATAAATTGTATAGAATCGTGAATACAATCAGAGTAATGGAATTAGAATTTATAATAAAGTTATAGTTTCTAACTTTAAAAAATTTAAGTTTATAGTGGAATGAAAAGAATTTGAAATAGAAAACAAGTAACAAAATATACTTTTAACCCAAAGAGAAGGGTATCCAAAAACCTTGGATAAAGGCTCCTTGATTTATACTTTCAAGAAATTATGTCTTACCTAATCCCAGGAAATCCCTCAATCCAAATATCAATATCTGTCTTGTTATCCACTCAAGCCCTCGATTTAGAAGGAAATTGGATCCTATATCTTCCAAACTCAGAATCCCTCGATCAGTATGATTGGAGTTTGGACAAAGCAAGTCTGAACAAGTTTTTCAAGACCGAACAAGTTTTTTAAGACATCCACAAGAACCACTGAAAGTTGTAAGAGCCTCTCTTTCTAGAAATCACTTCACAATATTTGATAGCTTTTCTATTCGATGTTTTTCATCATTGTTCACTCAGTTCAAATTAACTTGTATTTATATTCAAAACTGTAAGAACATGATTTTTGTGGCGAAAGACTTTGGAATATTCTTGATTTTATTCTTGAGCAGCGCCTTCAGATGGCATGCGATTTCGAGCTTCGGTGTGGCCGAAATTAAATATTCAGAGTGTTCACACAGGAAACGCCAAATAAATGGGATAAATCCTAAATGGTGCTTTGGATCAGAGATCCGAGTGTACAGATGGGTCCGGAATGGGGTGTTTACCCTAGGAACGACATAAAACTTGTCAGTGCGGGGCATTTGGATCCCTCGCTCGCTTCTGGAACATTAAACGGATAAATTAATTAATTGATTTATGCGTTTAATGGTTAAACTCAATTATCTATTAAATGGTGGATCGGATTAGAAAACCGATGGCACTGTTGAGCTCATATCGTGTCTTTTACCCTAAGAAGGGTATATAATTCGCAGGCACAGGTCATCTGTGAAAAATGGCCCCTGGGGCGTTTTCATAATTTGGCGGCCTCAGGTGCTAAATTTAATAACTTCTAAACGGGTGCTCGGATTAAATTTCTGAGACAACCGTTGTGCTCGGGAGGTGGTGTTTACCCTAGGGGAGGCTTAACCACGACCCCGTCGAGCGTTTCAGATATGGGTGAATTTGGGAGCTTTAATTAATTAAATTTTTTATTTAATTATTTCCTTCTTAATCCAAACTCTCCTCTTCCCATCTCTTTGGCTTGCACCTCCTGAAGAATGATGTCTTAACCAAGGCAGACCTCTCCTCCTCCATCCTCTCCTCTCCAAGGTGTTACGGGTGGCTTGCGGATCATCGCGAAGTGACGGGCTACGCCCAAGAGGTAGGGTTTTGTTGCGTTTTAAATTCCTACATCCGTATTTGAATTGCTTATTTTGAATTGAATCTCTATCAAGTCTTCGAAAAAATCCCATAAATGTGTAGTATATTTTATATGGTTTACAATTCATATTTCGAATCGAAATTACGAGATCCGAGGTGATCGCGGATGTCCGCCGAAGGTGAGCGGATTTTGTAATGTTTTCCGGCCAAAAAATCAGTGTTTCCGGGGGGTGGGTTCTAGTCGATGCCAGTCACGGGAGTCCTCTGGGCGACCAGTAAGTGAGACACAGGTGGCCGCAGGGCTTCGGCGGTCGAGCGAAGGTTCCAGGAGGAGCCAACGTCCAGTGGGCCGTCGCGGTTGAAGGAGGAACCGGCGGAGGTCGAGCCAAGTGAAGCTGGTGGTAGCGGCGACGGTGTGAGGTGTGAGGGGGGAGTTGATCGGGGTTGTGCAGTGGTGCAGTGCAGTGCGGAGGACCAGGAAGAGGTGCTGCGAGATCTGGGGGCGTCGGCGCGGCCGGCCTGTCGAGCTCGGCTGAAGGAACCCGAGGATTTAACCTATGGTGTGCAGAGGGAGCAAGGACCCGCGCCGTGTGGGTTATGTCGGGCAACGACGTATGGGCCAGCCAAAAGGCCGGTCCGTTTGTAAAACCGGACCCGAGGAACGGTTTCGGTGCTGTTGGGAGAGCTGCGGCCAGCGGGCTGTGGCGGTTCGGACAGGGCCGACCGGGGTGAACCGGCCCGGTTGGCCCCCTGGGGTTCGGGGGGCCGTAACTCCTAAAAGGCATGTCTGTTTGACGCACCGTCTATGGCTACGGGACCGTATTAGTGCGACGCCCTTTTTGAAGTTTTTTTCTAGGTTTTTAGATTCTGCGCCAGAATACGGGAGACCTGATACACTTTAATTTAGTAATATTAAAATTTAATATTAATGTTGCAACGGACGTGGCTCTGCATCCAGACGTCCGTTCGAAGCGCCATCATAGGCGTAGTGGCCCTAAAGATAAGATGACCCTTCAAAAGTTGGTTCAGAGACCCTGCGGATTGGTTTCGTTGCTCGGTGGCACGAAATGCTTTATACGAACAATTAATTAATTATTTGATTAATTAATTAATTGCTGCATCGGACCTAACTCCCACTTGGGATGTCCGATTGATGCGCCGTCAGCGTCAGCATGATCCCAGTCCTCACATGGACGTTTTGAAGATATTTTCAAAGCATTTGGGTTGGAGATGAGGTGTAGGACCCATGGGGCCTAGTTCGCACATTTTACGGTGAAACGCCACTCCCCCCCCCCCCCCCCCGACATCAAGTTGGGGTGTTTTCATAATCATTTCGGAGTGTTTTTCTAAGGGTATTTCAATGGTGCAATTCTCCCAACAAGTAGCGGAAGCGGGGTGCGGCCCCCACACAGGTTGGTTAAGGTGAATAGTACCTTTTTTCACCAGTTGACCGTTTCGGGCGAGTAAGTAGTCTATCTCGCGTGTTTTTTTGCGGGGATTACAACGGTGTAATCTGTTCTGGTGAGTAGAGCCTCACACGTTATCTTATTAAATGTGGAAATATGAATGGTGCCTCTGTGGCGGTTCTTCTACCGTGTTTGTAGTGGAACTTTGGAGTTTGATCACGTGCACTGTTGGGAGAGTGAGGTTGGTGTTTAAAGAGATGTGGTTGGTGGTGCCTGATCCGTTGAGGTGGAAAGTTGGGGTTGTTACATTTACGCCCTTCGCGTTTATGTTGGGTGTCATGTGCACGTTAGCCTTTGGGCTGGAAACGTGGTATACTCTGGGAGTATACAGAAACGATTGGAGGTACATGTGATTTTTTGTACCTGAGAACGTTTGTGTGTTCGCTTGGGGTTGACTTGTGGCCACATGTCGTGTGGGACCCAGGTGCATTCTATGTTCTGCTTTGCGTACTTTTGACCTCTCTCGACGTAGAGGGTCCCTCGGTTCTCGGTTGTTGACTAGCGGGGTTGATTTTTTTCCTTGACTCTGTGGTCGATGGTTTAGATCGGCAGGGTTGAGTGGTTTCCCCTAGTTTTGTTCTGGAGTTGGGTGGTTTCACGATACTTACTCCATGTTCGATTGGCCAGTGTTGTACCCTCCAGTAGAGATGGCCAAATCAGTTCTAGGTTTACCATCCAGTAGAGACTGGGCTGTGGGTCGCTCATCGAATTCTTCAGGTTTACCCTCCATTAGAGACTGGACAGTGGGTTTCCCACTAAATTCTAGTGTTTACCCTCCAGTAGAGACTTGGTAGTGGGTCACCCGACACTCTTAGGGTTTACCCTCCATCAGAGACTGGGCAGTGGGACACCGGACGACTCTCGAGGGTCTACTCTCCAGTAGGGTTGGGCAGTGGGTCGCTCGTCGTCTCTATTTAGGTCTACCCTCCAGCAGGGCTGGGCAGTGGGTCGCCAGTCGACTTGTTCTTGGTTTACCCTTCAGTAGGATTGGGCAGTGGGTCACATGTTGACTTCTTCCAGGTCTACCCTCCAACAAGGCTAGGTAGTGGGTTTCCTGTCGACTTATTCCAGGTCTACCCTCCAGCGGGGCTGGGTAGTGGGTCGCCTGATGATGTATTAGGGTTTACCCTCCAGCAGGGTTGGGCAGTGGGTCACCCGATATTTGGTTAGGGTTTACCCTCCAGCAGGGCTGGGTAGTGGTCACTCGTTGACATTCCAGAGTCAGTTCTTTATACTAGGCTAGTCTGTGGCTTTACTCCGTGATTACTGAAGCAAGACCCATGGTTGTACGGGTCAATGATGGAACGACCTTGACCTTAAAGAGACCTATCGACTACGGGGCAGTGACGAGGTGTGGTTTGACTTAACCCAGAACTCTCAAGTACGAGGGGCACTTTCCCCACTAAGAAACGTCCTTGTGACGTGAACTAAAACCATGCGGGCGAGTCAGTTCTGCCCAAAGAGGATAGTGTTGAGGTGCGGTGATTTGATCCCCTTGATTTGTAGTTCAGGGCAGACGTGCGTGATGCTTGGAATCGATGGTGTTTACTTCTGGGACTGTTGGATACTCAATTTCTTGGGCCAAGCTATGGGATGTAGATCCCCTTACGACCTTGATTCGGGATTCTTTTTGAGCATATAGATTTGTATATACCTTGTTCTGGTACCCATTTCTTGGGTTTGGTTACTCTCCTTCTAGGAGAGGCAAAGATGCGTGGGGTATGCCACGTGATTTCCATGTCTAGCTTCTCATGGTTGGAAGAGTCTACTCTCCTGCTATAGGTAGCAAAGACTTGATAATAAGTTTATCTTCTCACCATTTCCAGCTCCTTATGTCGGGACGAGTCTACCTCCTTTCTCTTTTTGTCTTGAGCTGGACTCTTTACTGTACTCTTTACTGCACTCCTTGTTGTACTCCTTTACTTTCCCATGTTCGATCTACTGCTCACCCTTCGGTACCTCCTTTGTTGCTCTCTCGAGCCATCAGGGTATCCTACGGAGTATTTTTATACTCACCCCTTCTTGGGCTTTTCCCGCACTTGGTGTGCCCTTGCAGACGATGGGCATGTTGGTCGTGACTTCAGTGGAGCTTAGGAGTTTGTGATCTTGTACCGTGTGTAGTGGTTGGAGTCGGTTTCCAGGTGGGGGACCCTTCCAGCTTTTTTTCTTCTGTTTACCTATTTTCGGGTTGTGACACTTTTCTAGTTGGGTGCATCTTTTTTTCCTTTATTTTCAGTTTACATTCAGCTTTTTCTTTGTACTTATATAGGTCAATGTACATTTTGGTTTATTTATAGCATTTGGTACTTTTATTTTCTTTTTACTCTGCACTTTTGCATTGAGTGTGTTGCGTGTGTGTGTATAGGTACTTAGGCAAAGGTCTCCCTGAGTTTTTGTGCCTCCGGTGCTAATCTCCATCCCCTGGCCTATGGAGGTGGGCTTGGGGTAGTTGCGGCTCGATCCCAGATAGGTTCGGGTTGTGACAAAGTGGTATCAGAGGGAGGTTCATTCCTCGGGACGTTGTTCGGATGTCCCTAAAATAAAAGGAATTGGTTGGGATATAGGGAAAGAGTGTTAAAGTGTCTCGAGAGCGGCTCTCAGGATAGGGAGTCCAGTAATGGTGTGGCGGCCGATGTATCCATTCACCAGGACCATGATAACCCGCTTTTCGGCTCGGCATGATGAGACACCTGTTACAGGGAAAATTTGTTTGTGCGTCACATAGGATTGAGTCTTTGACTGTCCTTCTTGAGTCAGCTCCCCATCATTGTTGTATTGGTATATACATATATGCTCATCTGACTATGACACTCCTTTATAATATTCAGGATGTCTCAGTGAAGAGAGCCATCCAGGATTTCTACTTTGTTTTGTGACAACGACCCTGTGAGCTACGAGGCCACCGTCCAGGACCCATCATGCGAGCCCCTTTCTCTGGGTGGGTCGATAGCAGCATACCCACCTGTTGAGTAGCAGACAGATTTAGTAGAGCATACTGAGCTTGAGCGCAGGTTGAGTGTGCTCTGTGGGTTCCAGCGGCAGAGACCGCTGAGGTTCAGTGGTTTGCCTTTTCAGGCATGTGCAGACGCCAGCAGATCAGAGAGTGGATTTGGCAGCAAACCTTTTTCGTGGATCAGCTCGGCGTTGGTGGAGTCTGGTGACTCAGTTTCTTGACAAGTTGTCGCTTTTGTGGGGCGACTTTCAGTTGCTGTTCCGTGAGGAGTTTTTCCCCTCCTTCTTTCATTTTGTTTGAATTTAGGATCTCCTGCTGTTTCATCAGGGAGGGATAACAGTGGCCGAGTACGTGGCTAGTTTCGCAGACTGTGCAAGCTTTTACACAGATTCGGTCCATGACGACAACATCCGAGCACGGAAGTTTGAGCAGGGTCTCCGCCGAGAGATTCGTGCTGTCATAGTACCCTTGAGCATTTCCACATATGTCGGGGTGCTAGAGCAGGCGCTGGTGACAGGGAGCTTCTAGTCACGTTCTAGAGTTGGTGGTGGTAGCATGCACATTGGTGCCGAGACGTCTGCCGCAGCTAGTGGGTGTCGGCAAGCAGAACCTCGATGTAGGTGGCTTTCTGACAACCGGACTCAGGGGTGTGGCTGTACACCACAGTGGCGCTAGAGGGAACCAGTGCAGCCGAAGAGAGTTGGTGCTATGCATACGATGGACAAGGTCACCTGCCCGACCAGGCATGTTGAGAGCTTCAGGCAGGCAGCAGGTGCACCACCATGACAGAGGCAGCGTCGTGATCAGAATAGCGCCCTAAGATGTGGTTCTAGTAGGGGAGTGGGAGGATCAGGTAGTGGGGGACGACTTTACGAGACCTTCCTATCACCACAAGGCGGTCCACGTCAGACTCTGGGAGCTGCCAGTTAGGACCACGAACAATTGCGAGCTTTGGATGTCTAAGATCCTGTAGAGCATGAGGCGATAAGAGATATGCTCTACAACACTTCTACTTTTTACAGAAGAATTGTTAAACTCTGCGTGTGAAATTCTTTTTCTCCCTTCTCCTTGTTTGAGTTTTTACCAGGGTGGCGCGAGACGTCATTGTAACACTGTGTTGGTAAGGTAAAAATGCATGAGACCTTTTTCTTTAGTCGATGGTGTTGACTCCTTCTCTTCCGAGCGTGTAAGAGGGTCTTGGTTGCGAGACATCAATTGTGAAACCTTGTGTGACTATATATCCATGTGTGTTTCACCATATGGATATTCTGAAGGATGGAATCACCGGGCCTTATTCTAGGTGCGGTCGGTGATTCCAGTCGTGACGTGCGACATAGAGGTTTGATCGGGGAGTTGATCTACCCCTGAGGTCCTTCGGGCCATTTCAGACCGTGCGAAAGGGATGGCGAGGTTCCCTACTGCCTTTACCTAACCCCAACCTCGGGTGTGGGTGCACGATGTATCCTGCATGGCATACCCGAGAAGAAGTGTGTGTGCTCCTATGAATGTCATCGGCAAGGGCAGACCTCGCGTGAATGGATCAATCCTTTGTTCTGTGTGTAGTGGCGTAGAGCTGTGCAAGAGTTCATCTGGGTACGGGAGAGCTAGGTGTGGGCTTAGTACCTTGAGATATTCCCTGGTTTTTCTTTTCAGGGATGAAAATATTGAAGGAGGTAATGATGTAAGAACCAGTTTTTTGCTGCGAAAGACTTTGGAATATTCTTGATGTTATTCCAGAGCAGTACCTTAAGACGACGTGCGATTCCGAGCCCCGGTGTGGCATGAATTAAATTTTCAGTGCATTCACACTGGAAACCCCAAATAAATGGGATAACTCCTAAACGGTGGTTCGGATCAGAGATATGATTGTACATATGGGTCTAGAATGGGGTGTTTGCCCTAGGAAAGACATAAAACTTGTCGGCGCGGGACATTTGGACCCCTCGCTCGCTTCAGGAATGTTAAAATGATAAATTAAATAATTGATTTATGTGTTTAATGGTTAAACTCAATTATCTCTTTAACAGTGGATCGTATTGGAAAACTGAAGGCACCATTAAGTTTAGAGCATGCCTATTACCCTAGGAGGGGTATATGTTTCGCGGGCGCAGGTCGTCTATGAAAAAGGGCTCCATGGGCATTTTCGTAATTTGGAGGCCTGTAGCACTAAGTTTATTAACATTTGAATGGGGCCTCAGATTAAAATTATGAGACCACCGTTGTGATCAGGATGTGGTTTTTACCCTAGGGGACGCTTAACCTTGACCCCGTCGAGTGTTTCGGATACGGGTGAATTTGGGAGCTTTAATTAATTAATGATTTTAATTAATTATTTCCTACTTAAACCAAACTCTCCTCCTCCCCTATCCTTGGATTTCACGTCCTAGATAATGATGTCTCAACCAAGGAAGACCTCTCCTCCTCCATCCTCTCCTCTCCAAGGTGTTGCGGGCGGCCGGTGGATCGTCTCGAAGGGACGGGCTACGCCCAAGGGGTAGGGTTTTGTTGCATTTTCAATTCCTACATCCCTCTTTGAATTGATTATTTTGCGTCGAATCTCTGTCGAGTCTTCAAACACATCCCATAAATGCTTAGTAGATTTTATATGGTTTCTGACGCCTATTTCAGATCAAAATTCCTAGATCCGAGGTGATCGCAGATGTCGGCCGAAGGTGTGCGGATTTTGGAATGTTTTCCGGCCAAAAATCAGTGTTTCCAGGGGGTTTCCTATCAGCGCCGGTCACAGGAGTCCTCTGGGTGAGCAGGGAGTGTGGAGAAGGTGGCCGTGGGGCTTCGGCGGTCGAGCGGAGGCGCCAGGAGGAGCCGGCGTCCAGCGGGCCGTCGCGGTTGAAGGAGGGACCAGCGGAGGTCGAGCCAGGAGAAGACGGTGGCAGCGACAACAGTGTGAGGTGTGAGGGGGGCGTCGATCGGGGCTGCGCGGTGGCACGGTGAAGTACGAAAGACCAGGTGGACGTGTTGTGGGATCTGGGGGCACTGGCGCGGATGGCCTGTCGAGCTCGACTGAAGGAACCTGATGCTTTGACCTCAGGTGTGCAGAGGGAGCAAGGACCCGCGTCGTGCGGGTCCTGTTGGGCGACGATGCGAAGACTGACCAAAAGGCCAGTCTGTTTGTAAAACCGGACCCGAGGAACGGGTCTGGTGCCCCTGGGTGAGCCGCGGCTAGCGGGCCGCGGTGGTTCGGACCGGGCCGGCCGGGGTGAACCGGCCCGCATGCGCCCTTGCGTTCGGGGGGTCGTAACTCCTAAACGGCGCGTCCGTTTGATGCACCGTCTATGGATACGGGACCGTATTTGCGAGACACCCTTTATGAAGAATGTTTTGGGGTTTTTGGATTCTGCTCCAGAATATGGGAGGCCTGAAACCCATTAATTTAGTAATATTAAATTTAATAATAATGTTGCGACGGATGTGGCTCTGCATCCGGACGTCCGTTCGAAGTGTCGTCAGAGGTGCAGTGGCCCCGGAGCTGAGTCGACCCTTATAATGTTGGTTCATAGACCATGCAGATTGGTTTCGTTGCTTGGTGGCAAGAAACTCTTTATACGAACAATTAATTAATTATTTGATTAATTAATTAATTGATGCATCGGTCCTAACTCCCGCTTCGGATGTCTGATTGACGCACCGTCATCGACAGTGTGATCCCTATCCTCTTACATTCTTTTTTAGGAACTTTCCAAAACATTCGAGTTTGAGATGACGTGCGGGCCCCATGGGGCCTAGTTCGAACATTTTACAGTGAAACACCACTTCCCCCCCCCCCCCGACATCTGGTCAGGGTGTTTGAGTACTCGTTTCTGAGTGTTTTTCTGAGGGGATTGAGATGGTGCAATTTTCCTAACGATTAGGGGAAGTGGGGTGTGGGCCCCACATGGGTTGGTTACGGTGAATAGTAGATTTTTCACCAGTTGACTGTTTCGGGCGAGTAAGTAGTCTATCTCGCGTGTTTTTTCATGGGGATTACAATGGTGTAATCTGTTTAGGTGAGCGGAGCCTCACACACGATATTATTAAATGTGGAAATATTAAAGGTGCCTTAGTGGTGGTTCTTCTACCATGTTTGTTGTGGACCTTTGGTGTGTGATCACGTACACTCCTGGGAGAGTGAGGTTGGTGTTTAAAGAGATGTGGTTAGCGGTGCCTGAGTCGTTGAGGTGGTAAGTTGGGGTTGTTACATTTATGCCCTTCATGTTGACGTTGGGTGTTGTGTGCACGTTAGCCTTTGGGCTGGAAACGTGGTATACTCTGGGAGTATACGAGAACACTTGGAGATACATGTGGTTGTTTGTACCTTAGAACGTTTGTGCGTTCGGTTGGGGTTGACTTGGGGCCACATGTCGTGTGGGCCCTAGGTGCGTGTTGTGTTATGATTTGCATACTTTTGACCACTCGCAACGTAGAGGGTGCCTCAGTTCTCGATTGTTTACTAGAGGGGTTGAGTTTTTCCCCTTACTCTGTGCTCGATGGTTTAGATCAGCAAGGTTGAGTGGTTTCCCCTGATTTTGTTCCGGAGTCGGGTGGTTGCACGATACCCACTTCGTGTTTGGTTGGCCAATGTTGTACCCTCTAGTAGAGATGGCCAGAGTAGTTCTGGGTTTACCCTCCAGTAGAGACTGGGCAGTGGGTCGCTAATCGACTCTTCAGGTTTACCCTCCATCAGAGACTGGGCAGTGGGTCACCCGACAGTCTTAGGGTTTACCCTCCAGCAGAGACTAGGCAGTGGATCACCCAACGACTCTCGAGGGTCTACCCTCCAGCATGGCTGGGCAATGGGTCACTCGTCGTCTTGATTCAGGTCTACCCTCCAGTAGGGATAGGCAGTGGGTCGTCGGTCAACTTGTTCTGGGTTTACCCTCTAGCAGGGCTGGGCAGTGGGTCACTCGTCGACTTCTTCCAGGTCTACCATCCAGCAAGGCTGGGCAGTGGGTCGCCTATCAACTAATTCCAGGTCTACCCTCCAGCGGGGCTGGGTATTGTGTCGCCTGATGATGTATTAAGGTTTACCCTCCAGCAGGGCTAGGCAGTGGGTCACCCATTGAAATTTCAGACTCAGTCCTTTATACTAGTCTAGTCTGTGGCTTTACACCGTGATTACCGGAGTAGGACCCATGGTTGTATGGGTCAGTGAAGGAAAGACCTTGACTTTAAGAAGACCTCTCGACTGCGGGGCAGTGATGAGGTGTGGTTTGACTTAACCCAGAACTCTCAAGTACGAGGGGATCTTTCCCCACCGAGACACGTCCTTGTTACACGACCTAAAACTGTGCGGGCAAGTCATTGCCGCCCAAAGCGGATATTGTCGAGGTGCAGTGATTTGAGCCCCTTGACTTGTAGTTTGGGGCAGATGTGCGGGATGCTGGGCATCGATGGTGTTTATTTATGGGACTATTGGCTACTCAATTTTTTAGGCTGATATACCGGATGGAGATCACCTTATGACCTAGTTTCGGGCTTCTTGTTGAGCATATGGATTTTTAAATAACTTGTTCTGGTACCCACTTCTTTGGTTTGGTTACTCTCCTTCCAGGAAAGGCGAAGACGTGTGGGGTATGCCACGTGCTTTCCATGTCTAGCTTCTCTTGGTTGGATGAGTCTACTCTCCTGCTATAGGTAGCGAAGACTCGATGAGAAGTTCATCTTCTCACCGTTTCCAGCTCCTTGTGTCTGGACGAGTCTACCTCCTTTCTCTTGTTGGGTTGAGCTGGACTCTATAATGTACTCTTTACTGCACTCCTTGTTTTACTCCTTTACATTCTCTTGTTCGATCTACTTCTCACCCTTAGGTACCTCCTTTGTTACTCCCTCGAGCCTTCGGGGTATCCTATTGAGTATTTTTATACTCACCCCTACTTGGGATTCGACCGCACTTTGTGTGCCCTTGCAGATGAAGAATAGGTTGGTCGTGACTTCAGCGGAGCTTAGGAGTTTGGGATCTTGGACCATGTGCGGTGGTCGGAGTCAGGTTCCAGGAGGGGGACCCTTCCCGTTTTTTTCTTCTATTTGCCTATTGCCGTGTTGTGGCACTTTTCTGGTTGGGTGCCTATTTTTTCCCTTTCATTTTAGTTTACCTTCAGCTTTTACTTTGTACTTATTGAGGTCAATGCACGCTTTGGTTTATTTATAGCATTTGGTACTTTTCATTTCTTTTTACTCTGCACTTTTGCATTGAGTGTGTTGTGTGTGTGTGTACAGGTACTTGGGAAATGGCCTCCCCGAGTTGTTGTGCCTTCGGCGCTGGTCGCCAGCCCCTGGCCTATGGAGGCGGGCTTGGGGTAGTTGCGGCTTGAGGCAAGATAGGGTCGGGTCGTGACAAAAACTTCCCAATGATCGGCTCTACTCCAACGATCATATTTTCCTTAATGTTCAGAGGGACCTAGACATGTGTCAAACATACAACAGTTAGTGTATAATAGATTTTATGACATCGTTTCATGTATAATAAATGATGTTACGTAAAAGAATAATGTTAAGTATAATAACACCTAGAATCCGATAATATTGGAATGGTATATTAATAAATTCTAACAATATCAAGAAAATTCTTTTAATAAAAATTAAAACAGATTGTTAAAAAAGTATCACTATCTTTGGGTACTGGTATCATAAAAATTGTATTACATTTGTACCAGAATCAGAATCACAAAAAAAATGAATTTTATACCAGAATAGTTATCATGAAACAAAATAACATTTGTACTAGATTCAGAATCATAAAACAGAATGACATTTGTACTGGATTCGGAATCATAAAACAGAATGACATTTGTACTTGATTCGAAATCAAACAGAATGAAATTTGTACCAGATTCAGAATCATAAAACAGAATGAAATTTTTATCTTATTTGGAATCATAGAATAATGACATTTGTACCAGATTTGGAATAATAGAACAGAATGACATTTTTACCAGATTTGGAATCATAAAACAGAATGTCAAATCTTTAGGTAAACATAATGATAGATTCATAAGTATAATAGAATGAGATTTATGTGGCTAAAAATAATGATAATTCTATAAGTATAATGGAATTACTAAGATATAATTAAAATGGAATGACAAATTCATTACCTCACAAAAAAATAAAAACATAAGAAAAAGTGTTTCTGATTTTCAAAACATTAGACCATAAGGAATAGAGAAGTCATAAGATAACCTTATTGACTCAAAAATCTCCCCCTTTTTTGGAAATCACAAACAACATTATAAAGAAAGAATATATTTTCATATAAAAGCAAGTATGAATAAACTTATCTCCCCCTTTGAATGAGATTAATGATGAATCTGAATAACTATCCCTTAGGTTATGTTTCCCATGGATCATATTCTTGATATTTATTATATGGTTTTCTTTCTTAAATAAATATCTTCCCCCATAGATAAATATCTCTTCTTAAAATAAACTCCCCTTATATAGGAATTATCCTTTCATACCATAATAACCCTCAATAGATTCTCTCTCTTTGGAGTCTTCATTAGATTCTTTCTTCAAATAAATTCTCCCCCTTTGTGATTTTCAAAAAAAAGGAATAGATAAGTATAAGATGTACATGTAAGGTTAATGAAAAATGAATTAGAAAAAAAAATCAAGATAATTCTTAAAGAAATTTTGTAAATAATTTTTAGATTACAATAATACGTCCAAATGTAAGAAAATAAATCATCCATCAATCTTCTTCCCAAAAAACATTTTTTTATCAAGGCTTTGAGTTTCTTCACTTCCTTATAATCTTCTTGATGTTTTTTCAACAGGATCTCCTGATCTTGGTTCTTCTTTTCTAAGGACATGATCCTTTCTTATTGAGATTTGATTAAATCATCTAGATTCGTTATTAAATCATATTGAACATCTATCATTTTTACTAATTCATCTTTGAATTCTTTTTCACAGCTTATAAAAAGGGCAACTGAATTGAGTTGGCTAAAATTCTCAGAAATGGATTCCCTGACATTGTTGAACTTGGATTCACAAGTTATTGAGTATTATTGTAAAAATAATATGAATTCTGATATTTTGAGATAAGGTAAAAAATGAATAGAAAAAACATTAAAAAATAGGTTTTTGAAATACCAACAATTTAAATCCAAAAAATAAAAATTGAAAGGTAATAAGAAATATAACTTATGGGATACTCTGAAGAATTTATCGGTATTATAAGAATTTTCTTGGAAGTTTTCTATTCCGAGAATTTATATTCTAAGAATTTCAATCCTGAAAAGAAAGATAATATGAATTTTCTTAGATAAAAAAATGTCTTATATAAAGATAAATTTAAGTAAAGAATGATAATTTTTATTTGGAAAAAAATATCTTAGAGAAAGAAAAATTTTCTTAATGAAAGAAAATTTTCCTAGTGAAAGATAATATTTCATAAGGATAGATAAATTTTCTTAGTGAAAATAATTTCATTGACAAAGATATATTTTTCTAAAGAATGAAATTTTTCTTAGAGAAAGAATTTTTTTAAGGAAAGAATAATATGGGAAAACAAACAAGCATATGTACTCCCCGTAATAAGAAGAAGATCTTAAGGCCTTTTACAAAAATAAATTTTCAAATAATAGCTTTACCAAGAAGAATAATGTTTCCTATACCGAAAATTTCTCATTGAGATTTATCCCCAAAAGTTACTTTTCCACCTTTAGTCTTCAAAATATTTTTGAAATAGTCTTTATTACCAGTCATGTGCTGGGAAAATCCATTATCCATGTACCATAAGTTTTTGGTACATCCTTCAAAATCTTGAAAAAGAAAGAGTTAGGTATTCATAATCCAAACTTGCTTGGATCCAAAATTGTTAGATTAAAAAATCATGGGTATCAACATTTTTTTAGAAAAGTAAGATTTATAAAACGCAATGGATTGATATTTATTTATTGAACATTTCTTCTTCAAATGCCCCCCACCTTGAAATTTAGTACAAAAAATGGGGCTCCTAAAAGAATAAAGTAATTGTTTCTCAAAATTGGTTTTTCATGAGAATAACCAAATTCATGAGTATTACCATGAGATCAGATATGAAAATACATCTTGTCAAAATATTCAATACCAGAAGTAAAATTTACTAGAAGTTTCTTCATGGAAAATATTTCAGATTTTAGCCTCAAGACTAAATTCTTATCCTCTGGAATAATATATTTGGAGTTAATCTTATCTTATAAACAATCTTTTTCTAAAAATAGATATTTATGTGCCTTAGAAATTTTATCTTACCCAGAATTTACATCCTCAAGATTCATAGAAATATTTTCTAAAATATCATTTTCTTATTAAGATCATTGGTAAAATAGTAAATTTATTTTGTTTAAATATATTCTCTAGAATTTTATTTTTCAATTTTCTTAGAAACTTTACAATTTCTTATCTTAAGTAACTTAGAAAATCTAGAAACATCCTCATAGGAAGGTAAGTAATTATTATTATCCGATGAATAAGATTCTTCATCTGAAAAAAACCCTATATTAGGAAAATTTTCACTTAAAGACATATTGGTTAAGAATTCAACAGTTCGTACCCTAGCCATAAGATAATGATTTTGAAATGGAGCTCTAGCTGTTAGACCAATATTTTTTTGCTCAGAAGATTCATATTATGAAGAATCATCAGAAGAATCTCCACAACTGGCACTCCAAAAGTCATTAGATTTAAAAACTTTTTTATGATTTGATCTGTAGAACTTCTTCTTATTCCTCTTTGAATTTATGTCTTTCTTGTCTTCTTTCTTAAGTAAGGGAAAATCAGGTCTAATATGGCCAGTTCTTATAAATTCCTAGCATGTCACTTGTCCATATTTCATATCTTTTCAATCATTCTTCTTTTATCTATATTGAAAGTTATTCTGTCTAACCATCTTGTTCATTCTCCAAGCAAGATTTTTTAACTCATTTTTTGAAGCTTCTCTTTCACTAGATTTAGATTGAATAACAACCTTATTTGATTTAGATCTTGTAACTCTCTTAGGAGTCTTTGATTTTATATGATTTGAAGTAGTTTTAAAATAAACACTTCCATTTCCACTCTTATTCTTAATATTATCAGCATCTCTCTTTATTCGGGTTTCATATTGAAGAAGAGTTCTAAACAGTTCAACAAGAGAAATCTGTGTAACTATTATATTTTCATATATAGTTGTCATGTTTTATTCCTACTCATTAGGCATGATTTCTATAATATTTTCTATAAGAATATCATCATATAAACCTTCCTAACACATAGATTATAACTTGTTGACGGTAGTCATGAATCTTTGTTGTACCTTATATATGGGTTCTCCATAAAGAATTTAGAAACCATGATACTGAGATCTGAGTATTGCTCTTCTAGTTTCAATGACTTTGGAATTTTCAAAGTGAGTAACTTAATTCTTCTTAAAAATAATATTTTAATCTTCACATGATGAAATTTGGATCTATATATGTCTAGTCATGGAACAAGAAAAGTATTTTGTACCTTAAAGCTCAGCTGGTATTCAACCTTTTCTGGATTAGTAACGGTTCTATGTTCCTTATCAAGAATATTATAATATCGAGTTAACATAATATAGTTGCCTACACTTGTGTTTATTAAAAAGGTCTTCATTCTGTCTCTCCAGTACTCATAGTCATTTCCATTGATGATCGGTGGTCTAATAGGATTATGAGTTTATATAGATCCAACATGAATGTCTACCATAAAAAATAATATTTGTTTCTAAAAAACATGTTAGCAGTAAATGTTTGTAAACAAAGATTTAAAAAATATGATGAAGCTAAGAACAATAAATCTTTAGCAAGAAAAATTATATGTGGATATGAGTATTTCTGGGACCTCCTATGATACCAATTGTAGTATCAAATATGTTTAATGAGATGATAAAATACAATTGGTGGATGAGTTGTACACATTAAAAATTCTTTTGGAACCTTCATAGTTGGTATAAAACTTAAGGAATGTTTCTTAACATTAAGGAAATTTGTTTCTTAACTATAGCCTTTAACTTTAAGAAGAATTATTTTAACAAAGTTAAAAAAAATTCAAAAACCCTCTTAAAGAAACCTTTACTTGAACTTTACAATCTTAGGAAATATTATCTTAAAATAAAGATTCTACCTTAAAGCATATAGGATATTTAATTCAATCAGAGAAATGAAATTAGAAATTATAAGAAATATATACTTTATAACTTTAAAAGAGTTAAGATTATAGTAGAATTAAAACAATATAAAATAGAAAACAAGTTACAATAAGATTATTTTAACCCCAAGAGAAGGGTATCTAACAACCTTTTATAAAGGATCCTTGATTTATACTTTCACGTAAGTCTGTCTTACCCAAACCTAGGAAATCCCTAAATATGAATATCAGTATCTATCTAGCTATCCCCACAAGCCCTCGATTTAGAAGGAAATCAGAACCTCTGTCTTCTAAACCTGGAAGCTCTCAATCAGTATGATCAGAATCTGCACAAAGAAAGTCTGAACATGTTTTTCCAGCCCGAACAAGTTGTTCACAACATCCTCATGAAGCACTGAGAGTTTAAAGAGCCTATCTCTCTAGAAATCACTTCACAAAATTTTATCTCTCTTCCATTAATTGTTTTTCATCATTATTCTCCCAGTTCAAATGAACATTTATTTATATAAAAAACATCCCAATGACTGGCTCCACTCCAACAGTCATATTTTCCATAAATTTTGGAGGGACCTGGACACATGCCAAACATAAAATATTTAGTTTATAATAGATTTTATGATATCATTTCATGTATAGAAATGATTTTAAGTTAAATATAAATGTTATATTAAAGAAAACTTAGAATCCGATAATATTGGAATGATATATTAAGAAATTCTAACAATATCATGAAAACATATTCTTTAGAAAAATTAAATCAGATTGTTAAAATGGTATCACTATATTTGGGTACTAGTATCATAAAAACAACATCAAATTTGTATTGGAATCAGAACCATAAAAGAGCATGAATTTTATACCGAAATCAGTATCATGAAATGGAAAGACATTTTTATCGGATTCAGAATCATAAAATAGAATGAAATTTATACTGTATTTGGAATCATAAAATAGAACGACATTTTTGTGGGATTTGGAATCATAAAACATAAATGTATTTTGTACACGATTAGAAATCATAAAACAGAATTATATTTGTACCGAATTCAGAATAAAAAAATAGATTGACATTTATAATGGATTTGGAATCATAAAACCTAATGTCATTTATACCAGATTCAGAATCATAAAATAGAATTTTGAATCTATTAGTAAATGAATTAGTAGATTCGTAAGTATAAAAAATGATATTTCTATAGGTAAACGTAATGATAAATATATAATTATAATGAAATGACAAACCTATAAGTAAAATGAAATGAAAAATTATAAACTTAAGAAAAAAATCAGAACTTAAGAAAAAGTGTTTTTGATTTTCTAAACATAAGACCATAAGTAATAGAGAAGTCATAAGATAACTTTATTGACTTAACATCAATGGATAAGTATAACCTGACCATATTTTTTTATATTTAATTATACATTGCAAACTATGAGTTATAAAATATATAAATACAACGGATATATATATATATGATATTATTTAACATTCATATTGTTTTTATATACCCATCAGTGACTTTTCCATTTATTTTCATGATGATGAATTAATGGTTAGAAATGTAAGGAATACAAATAAATTAGTAATTATAACATGAATATATAGGGAAACACTATTCAGTGTCTGAGTTATTTATTATAGTGGCATTTTAATTGTTCTTATTTAATCCAATGATCATTATGGTAATTTTATCTAAGGAATGCGAGAATAAAAAAGAATAAGAATAAGAAGATATATGAGGAATCAATAGTGAAACATTCCTATTCAGAATAATCAAATAATAATCAATTAGTGATTTATTGGTAAACGGACACATAAATATGTGTATGATTTTTAGAAATACCCCATTGAGAAATCCAAGTTAAAATTCTCTTATTTTTATGATATATATTTCATTAAAATGACAATATGATTTATTGGTATGATTTATGAATTTTTTATTCTTTATAACATGGGAAAAAGATCTGATTAGAAACATATAGATAAAACTCATACCCATATTCACCCTCATCTAGGTTATCTATTACCTGGGTTGAAATTAGTGGTACTTTGTGTATCCACATTATAATGTCCACAAACCCATAAATATCTCACATGGATTGAAATTGTTGGTTATAAGGCCCCAGGCATGCCTCCACGTAGGCTAGTGACTACTAACTAGTAGTAGGTATGAGATAAGTATAATTGGGTGACTATACAGCCTGGTTTTAGAGTTACAACATAGTGAAAATAACCATGTAATGGTAATGAATAAATATCATAGTGTGGAAATAATATACAAAATACAATACAACATAGAGGAAAAAGAAACAATAGTAACAAACTGAACAATCAAATAAATAATAAAAAAATATTTTATTGACATGATGTAATGTAACTAAATATGATGATATAAGTAGAAAAAAATAAAATACTAGAAGACTCAAAAAAAGACTCAAAAGCCCCTAGTCCCAATACCTATTTTTGTCTATCTCCAATATCCATCCCATCCATCAATAAAACACTCAACGATAAGGTTCTATTCCCTCGTCCAATCATACATCCACGAATTTTTCACTATTAAAAAATGGAGGTCTAAATAGGTTATGAGTATAACATAGAAGTTATACACCACCATGTCTAAAAAACAAATATGATAAAAATCATATGAAATATTGCAATAAATTTGTGTATTAATTAATTAATTAATTAAATTAATACAACATCAACCTACTTCGGCACTATGTTAAAATGACTTTTATCTTGCCTCATGACCATTCCAACCATAACTATATAATTGTGGAATATCATAACCCACCTCATCCCCTTTCCAGAATATCATTGAGAATGTCTCACAACCATTCCAACCATAACCTTATAACCAAGGTAAATATAAAAAAAAACTAGTTTAAAAACATATATATAATAATTTAAGCAATCAATTCGAGATGATCTCAGTATGTATGAATTTAAGAATATCTTAAGACCAAGATTTATATATAATAATTTTAATATGTAAACTGGGAAGATTTCCCATATAAACATTTTAACAATCAAACCAGTCCAATGGCCCAAATAAATAGTATAGAAAAATAAATCATATCACATGTCATTGAAAAAAAGATATAAAAATACCACATTGTTAGGAATAATGTTTAATTATGAAAATTACCATTTATCTTTCAATTACACATTTCATATATCAATTCATCAAGACCAATAACAATCCAGTTATCTCACGACAAGGTATATATATATCAAGAAAACACCCAAATCCCATGTCATTATAAACACAAATTGAGGCGTTAATCAATTTATTTAATCAATGGTTTGATCACCGAAATAGTAGCCACAAGAAATTTCAAAAACCAATTTGATCGAATGGGACTCCTAATAATAATAAAATATTTTATTTAATTAATTTAGTTAAACATATGTTGGTTTAATTGCAATATTTAACATAAATGAAAAATATCAAACCATAGGGATAAATATTAGATCCAATAACATTAACTGATGATAAACCAATTCTTCCAGTAGGATTCACCAACAAGAAAAAATGTTAATATGATTATAAGAAGGGTCATATATAATAAGTAGTCATGATCAAAAGCAACAACAAAAAGGGTCAAGAGATTACACCCCAACGATCAGATAATGATGAAATAGAAAAGAAAAACCATATAAAACTGATATACCTGGGATTGATTGCACAAATAAGATATATCAAATAGAGGCAAGGGGAAAAATCACTTCGATTATTTACCTAGGTTAGGAGAAGGAATGATGCATACGGGAAAGAAAAAAAATCAGCAACATGAAACTTTTATAATCCTACATTGGAAATTACACCATGTGTAATTTAGTTACATGTAGTGTATTTATATTTGAAGGGATTCACAAAGAAACCCATTACCTCAGCTTATTATTTAATAATATTGAATGTTACGCAATGTGTAATTATTACATGACATGTTACCAATTCATCCATTGAATTTGTTTCATGACATGTTTTTGATAGAGTTTACAAGATGTATGATACCTTTACCTTGCATGTAATTCTCCTACGTATTACTTTCATTCCTATTTTCCCTTCAAAAGGATAAAGAGACCTGCAAAGACTTATAATCATTGAAAACCATCGTAATCCAATTTAACACATTTATACCCATACTCCATTAATTCAATTAGATACCTTGAACCTCTCCCCATTTACATCCTCTAAGGTTTTCTCATGTTTCCTCTTAATGAAAGTATGTTTTTATTCAAAAAAATAGATATCCACTATCTTTAATTCGTTTTACACAACATAGGCCCTCCATCTCCAAACAAGACTCAGACACCAAGACTCAAAATAAAAAAATATAAAGGCATTCACCTGTAAAAAGACTTGATCTTTCAACCTCCCCAATATATAACATCAAAACCCTGAGATTCTCTAAGCATCATAATGGGGTCTCAGTGAATAAATCTGGTCACTACGCTTGCATACAATACTCCCACTAATAGGTATCCTTTTTAACCCTCCCATAATGCCACTGCACTCAACTAAAAAATGTAACCCACCCCAGATATACTTCTCACTATGGTCCACAATCGGTATTAGTTGTTCCTCAAAGGTTTCATCCACATTAAACTCAATGTCTATTATTTCTATCACGTGAGAAGGGTATGAATAATATATATGAATCTGTTAAACATGAAACATGTAATCCATTGAACTGAATCACTATGGAAGGGATAATCGGTATTCCAATAGACTGACCCTATCCACTATCTCAAATGACCCCACAATAATTGGTGCCAGCTTTCCAAATTTCTTGTTACAAAGTTTCCCCATCCAAGGTGACACATGAAGGAAAACATAATGGACAAAATTGAACTATAGAGGTCATATCCTATGTTTGGTGTATTATTTATGTAGTATATTCATGGTCGCCAATATCTATCTGATCAACTAAACCTTCTCAAACATCTTCCACATTATAAAATGTCCAAAAAGTGTTTCCTTCAACCAAATACAATGGAAAACATAACAACATGAAATAAAAAGCCTCAAAAGGTTCAATATTTTTTGATTCATTGAAGGTGTTACTATTTGAAAACTCCATGAGTGTAATATACAACTCTCATGAATCATAGAAATATAGAACATTGGCTCATAACATATCCTCAAGAACTAGAGTTGTCTTCGCAGATAGTCTTTTGGTTTGAGGATTATAGGGTTTAATCAAAATATCCTATGATCCAAAATCCTTATAAAGAGCCTATTAGAATTGTGATGTTAAACAAGGGTCATTTCATGAAATGGTACTCCTTTAAATACCATTCAGTGAAATTTCCTCTCGAACATAAAGACTACATAGATCATCAACATTGAAGGCATCTCCATTTAGAAAGAAGTGGGGTAACTTCATCAGTTATCCCCAAAAAAACCACTATAACATCATTGTTTTAGGTTATCATGGGTAATCCTATCACAAAATCCATGGTGATGTCATCCATTTTCCACTCAAGAATAGGTAAATGATATACAATCCTAGATGGACATTGATTCTCTTCATTCACCTTTTGAAAATTGATACATCTTGGCACAAATACAAATACTTCCTTCTTCATTCCTAACCAATAGTACAATATATGGAGATTATGATACATATTTATCATAATAGGATATACCTCCCACATATAAGCATGAAAATCTCTCGTTATATTCTCGTGGATGATCGTAGGAACCCATACTCGTCTATATAAAATAAAATATTTTTCACTTCCATGAGACTATCAAAATGGTGTCTCCCCACCATATAAGTTATCTCTTAGAACTAAGATCTCTGAATATTTCAAATCTAGAGCAACTCATCCCAGAGACATATGATCATCTAGATGCATGTTTGAAAATAAGGCCACCATGTTCCACTAATCGTAAGAATCTTTTAATACCTCTTCTTGTATCATTAGGATCAATACATTTGAATCGATGTTTCAATTGGCATGTGCATAATCCAACTTGAGGATGAAATATTAATAATAATTGACCTGGTTCCTATTTTGAAGGATTGGGTCCTAATGTGAAATAATTTACCTAGGGCTCTTGTGATCTATGTATACCACAAACCTCTCATCCATAAGATAATTACTCCATCATCTATGGGAATGTAACATTTCTTTTAACTCTAAATTGTGAGTATGATAATTCTTATCAGGTGGTCTAAAATATATGCAGAAATATTTAACAACAATATCCTCATATATTATAACTAATCTAATTTCAACTCTAGATACACCATAATACATGATATATGCTTTACCTGACATAATTAAACTGAGAAATGGTGTTGAGGTTAGCCTACCATTAAGCTCCTGAAAATAATTCTAATAATCATCTGACCAAACAAACATCAATCCCTTATTGGTCAGCCATGACATTGGTGCATCCAAATGGGATAATTCCTAGATAAAGCACTGATAATAACCTGATAAACCTAAAAATCTCCAAATCTAAAATCGATTATAGGGATACTCCAAAGATACCATAGATGCAACATTCTCTTGGTCAATTGGCACTCCTACCTCTAAGATTAAGTGGCCTAATATGTTCACTTTATCAATTCAAAAAATAAATTATGATAGCTTGTAGTAAAGATGATGATGTCTTAATGTACATTGAAGGATGTTAATGGACTTGGAATGGTAATCATTTGACTAATTGAACACTAAGATATATTCAAAAGAAACTACCGGAAACAGATCAATAAAAGGATGATAGATCTAATTCATTGATCTATGGTGCACAATTGAAACCCAACGACATCACAACAAACACATACAACCCAAAACTGTTGTTAAATTCAGTATATGGTGTGTCAAATTTTATCACCCTCAACTGATAGTATCTTGATATCAAATCTATATTGCAGAAGATATTATCACCTCTTAGCTTATCAAATAGATCATCGATACATAGAAGATGATATCGGTTCATGACCATAATCTGGTCCAATCTCGGATATTCCACACACAAAATCAATGCAACATCATCCTTATTAGTGCATAGAATGAGATAACCCAAAGTATATGTACTAGTTTTTATGATAACCTTAGTTTTTAGATCTTCTAATAGAAATTTCATCTTATGAAGTTCTTCTTGTGTCATTTTATAAGGTGGGATAGAGACCAGGTATGCTTCTAGAACTATCTTTGTCATAATCTCGATCTCTCTCTTGGGTAGTAATACATAGAAAAAATTATGAAAAATATCCTAACAATGGTGTAACACTGGAGGAAAAAAATCGTGTTAAATCTCACAATTATCTAGAGATATACATAATAGTTGATTCATGAGAAAATCCAATCTAAACTGAATGGGTCCTACATGACCAGCCAGAAGATCCCACTCACCCTAGTGAGAATTGCTTCATACATCCAGAGATAAAAATATAACAAACCTATGATAATAGATGATATGATTCAACTATTTAACTAACCAATACATACCAAGAATCAAATAGGATGTTATCATTTCCAACACAAATAGTTCCCAAAAGAAATGATAACCTCCAATATTAGGAGAACACACCGTGATAAATTTTTTATTTTCTGAACTCCCTACCAATAAAGTGTTGATAGTCTTAAAACTATCTATTAATTCTACATAAGAGCTCAAAATATTTTAAAAAATACTGTATAAAAAGAAATTTGATTCTCATGTACCAAAAAACCTAGGTTAGATGATAAAAGAATCATACCTCTACCAGTATATGGTCCTATATAAACATTTTCTAGGGTAGTCTGCAAAACATGTAGTTGACCAGTCCCTCTACCCCAGGCTCCAGCTCCACTCCCCTGAGATATAACCTCTTCTTGGAACTTTCATTCATGCACTAGGTTATTACATCCCATCCCTCAACAAGAACGTCCCGTAGAACTCAAAATACATGTCTGCAGATGAGTAGCTGAGTCCTTCCCAAACATTGGTTGATAACCCAATCCCCTATCACTACTTTTATACTATATTCCCATAATGAACCTCTATAGGTGGCACATTATTCCAAAATCATGACACCCCAAAGTGGGGTAAAGACCCTGAGGCTGTTTGTGCACCATCTTGAAACCCTGATAGTACTGAAATAGAACACGGTCTTCATATCGTTTCCCACTTCACTAACTACTCATACTATTACTTCCTCAGTGAAAAATGTCATAGAGACACTTCATTCCACTTGAAGAAGATTTCATAGTTTTCTCTACTGAAATAGCCTAGTCGTTTCTTAGGGCATCTCTTATATTCCCTTCCATGAGGATTTCCTAATTCATAACATATAATAAACTACTCATATGAAAAAAATTAATGTAAAAAACAATTTCATAGCGACAACCATCTCAAAAACGTCTGTCCCTAGAGATCTCATCAGATGTTAATGATGGCATAATGAAATTAAAGTTCGTGAAATATTTAGTTTATTCCAGTAATGAAAATACCTCTTTTGTTAGGTAATTGAACTCATGATATTTTTCATACCTAAACATCTTGTTATAGAAATATCACAAAAACATAGTCTTGATGTCCTTACATGATAACTCCCCATGCTACCCATCTTTCCTGAGAATTTCCCACCAATTCCAGGATGGTCCATGAAGAATATACACAGCAAGATTAACCCTCCCATATGTGGGTTTCCCTAGATTCTTAAGGATAATTTGCTTTTACTCAATCAATAACTTAGATTAATGATTGTATCCATCCCCATTGAACTTATGTAGATTCTATAGCTGGAACTCTCTCATCATTTCTGACCTTAAAGGTACTGTGTGAACAGTCTCACATCCATTGATCTTATGACCCCCTCGAAGCTATCATGAAGTTGAACGTACGTATAAATCCTAGGAACTATAGTATTTTCTAGATTATAAACATTATACATATCATAATTTCAACTCTCTTGACACTCAAATCGAAGATGATGGGAATGAAAATTCTTTACAAGAAAAACACAGTCCTTAAAACACTGGCTATAAAAACGACTAGATAGGAAGTAACTCCTTGTCCTTACAAGAAAGGATTATAATTTTTTTAGAATGACATAGTAGTTTATTTATATCATTTATCATATGTAACAGAAATCACATATCATAGTTGAACAAGAAAGTGTATATGACATGAAAAATGTATGCCTAATCATGAACAATGCATGCCAATATATATCCCTATTTTCCTTTAATGATGGTTGTATAGTCATCTATTTCAATACTGGTCCATGATTATAAACATCAAGAACCAATAAATTCATGAAATAACACTCTCACACAATATGTGAATCACTTAGGGTAAAATAACATCAAATGTAATAGGTAAACAATATAAACATCAATACACCCCTGGGCACGTGGTTTTTCCCCTATACATGGGTTAGATAATCCCATTAAAAACCTCATTAAAAATTCCTTACACATAAATTTCCCTAATAATAAAGAAACAGAAAGTAAATATGGTTCTATAATACTACTTTGTAATTTCCCCCGACCCAGCACTATCTCACATGGCGGGAAGGGGTTGGTTACAAGACTTCATGTGCTCCACCACGTATAGTAGAAGCTCAAAAATAGTAGTGGTATGATAATTATAGTGGGGAGAAAATACCACCTGGTTACAAAGTTAAAAAATAGTGTAAATAATTATACTATAATAATGAATAAATACTAGTGTGTAAATAATGGAAACAATACAATAAAATGCAATGGAAATCCAAAATAAGTTGAAAAATAAAAAATACCAGAAATAATATAGTATTAATGTAATGATGTTATAGAATGTAAATAAATGTCATTATATAAATAATAAAAAATCATATATTAGTATATTCAATAAATGACTCAGATGTCCCCAATACAGAACCCTATGTAGGTTCTTCTCCATGTTCTTGCCCATCCAGCAAGAAAAAAATCAATATCAATGTTCATTTACCTTATCCAATCCTACATCCAGGAAATCAACTCGGGTAACAAATAATGACCCAAATAAAATGTGATTATAACATAGTTGGTCGAAACCCCTTTGTTTAAACAAAACCAGTCATATAAAATGTGTATTCCATATTACAATGAACATGTTTATTAATTAATTAAACAATTAAATTAATACCATGTAAACCTAATTCTGCACCATACATGAATATATTTGGGCATGTCTCATGACCATTCCAACCATAACCACATCACCATGGAATAAAATAACCTTCCACGACACCATTCCAGGATGTCTCCAAGAATATATCACACCCATTACAATGATAACATTTTAAAAAAAATTATAAATATAAATATATAGTTTAGAACCCACTATATAATAATTTTATAAATAAAGCAGGGATGAGCCTAGTATATATGAATTTCATCATGTCACAAGTCCAAGTTAAGTATATAATCATTTCCACGTGTGTTTGGGCCAAGACCAGTATATAAGAATTTCAACATGTATCAAGGAATATCCTTGTATATAATCATTATATCATGAAAATAGATCCAATAACCCATATTATATTTTCAAAAATCAAACTGGGCTTACACCCCATACAAGCATTACAAAATAATAAATCACAACACATGTTATAGTAATAATGATATCATAATATCACATCACTATACTAAATGTATAATAATGAAAATTATAAAATATTTCAATTATGAATTTCATATATCAATTCTACACCACAATTAACATTATGGTTTTCTTAATTAACAATCCAATACAAGGTGAATCTATATCATGTTAACAGTTAAATCCCATGCCCTGATAAACACACTTTAAAACAGTAATCAATTCATTTAATCAATTGTTCACTCACCCAAATGATAGCTACAATATAATTCAATAACCAATTGGATTCAAAGGGAATACAATGAATAATAAAATTCATCAATTAAACAATTTTTGAACATGATTTTTGGTCTAATTTAATTATTTTATATACATGACAAATATCAAACCATATGGTAAAATTTTAATCCCATACCTTTAAATGAGGATCAACCAACACTTCATGTATGATTATCCAATAATAAAGAAGTTTAATATGAACAAATTATGGTTCATATATCATAACTAGTATAGATCAAAACCAAAAAATCATGCGTTTAATATATTATGCCATAATGATCAGATAGTAATGGAAGAAAAGAGAAAACCCAAAGAAAAACAACATACCATGTATTGATTTCAAAAATGAGAAATTCATAACTAAGGGAAGGGGCCCTAAATCACTTTGATGATTTCATAGGTAGAAAAGAGGAGATATAAAAATAGGTAAGAATATAAGTCATCAATATGATACTTTTAAAATCATGTTTTAGAAAATACATAATGTGAGATTCAGTTACATTTCATGTATTTATTTTTAAAGGGATAAACAGAAAAACCAATCACATCATATTATTATTTAATTATCATAAAAACTACATGTTGTGTATTTATTACATGACATGTAACAAGTTCACACCTAGTATTTGTTACATGGAATTTGTCTAGAAGAGTTTACAAGGTGTGTAATACCTTTACACAGTGTGTAATTCTCTTGGAGATAACTTTCAACCCTTATTCCCTACATAAGGATCCAAACACCTCAAAAGCATTGAAAGTATGGAAACCCCTAATAATCCCATTTAAAAATGTTATAAACGGACTCCATTAATAAAATTAGAAAACTCCAAATTCTCTCCAAATGGATCCTCTATGGGTTTTGTCATGTTTTCTTATAGCCCAAGTATGTTTTTATTCAAACAAATAGATATCCATGAACCTTATGAAATTTTATATAAAAAGGATCTTCATCTCAGAAGAAGAATCAACAACAAAGCTCAAATGAAAAACTTAGAGGGATGTTCTTGGAAAATGATGGGATCTTACACACTAAGAGTCTAATATATTTGGAATTATGGATATATGAATTATACCTTTTCTAGAATCTTGATGGATTCCACCAGGATTACAGTGGGACTCTTGAGCCCCATATTAAGGGTAGGGTTGTTTTATTATTTTTAGAATGGGAATTTTTTTAAAAGTTCCTATATCACCCTATATAAGCTATAAAAACAAGATATCACACCCACTTATATTATCTCATGATTTTGGTTTAATGATTATTATTCATCACTAGAACAAAGTGTTTTTATTTGTTATAGAATCTTATAGGTATGTTAAAACGTCAATACATTATAATTATTGTTATTATTTTGAGTTTTTAGTACATAATTCAAAATAATTTATTTAAGGATGGGGTGTTTGATAGGATTTCAAATTTTAGATTATTTAAATTGTGATCTTCATTTAAATAACTACTACTAGTTCGTGGTAGGTGGTCCCTAGAAATATCACTAGACTGGTGTGTATTGTGTGAGTATTAGTAGGTAGCTAAGTGTGATGTAAATCATAAATAATGGGGTTTAGGTGGTCTTAACATATTAGAAGACCGATTAGATCCATAGAGGCTAGCCCACACAAAATATGTAAATTTTTGAGCCACTGTGGGATGATATTGAGATTGATCTACATAATAGTTTTGAGTGAGGGAAAAATTATTTATTTTTCGGCATGGAAAATATAAATAGATACTTTAGGTGTTATAGTGAGATTATATACATCCCATTTTCATGAGTGGTGAGATGTGTAATATATTAGGAAATCAGTTCGTTTTATGGGAATATTATGGTATGTAAATGGATAGATTATATCCTAATGTTATTAATGTAAAATTAGATGTTACTGAAGATAATATTATGGAATGGATTTTTACTAAGTCATTTGAGGTGTCTTTAGAAAAATAATTCACACTACGAGGATTGATATTCTAACAACAGTGAAAAATCATGTGCTAATATGCACCTGTAGTGTGGTTGCTGATCTCAATGTCATTACACATCAAATTAATTGATTTTCAAATATGATACATAGTATATGAAATACCATAGGTTATATATAACATGTTTTGATGATTAAGAGAGTGTATTTTAGATGTTTTGAAATTAATCTAAAAGTAAAGGTGGTTTAAAATTGTGTATGGTTATGTAATGAAAGAAAAAAACTAGAATTACGAATATTGATTCTATAAAATTTAATTGGTTTTAAGAAGAGTAAGAGAAGATAATCATTATGAGTTAATAATGTAACATGTAAAGTTACATTATAGAATAATTAATTTAGATTCAGAGTAAATCATTGTTTGAGGATGACTAGAATATTGATTACTGTATAGAATATTAAATCAATGGACATAAACATAGATCATAATGTAACCATGTTCTACCTATTAAGAATTATTTTCAGGGTAAACAATCATAGAATATCTTAACGATTGTGGTATATAAATGGATTCCTATGATGTATAATCATAAAAATATAAGTCTTATATGTGAAATATCATGGATAATTTGGTATGATAACAAATACATTTTTTGAAGGTGACTCAATATAATAGTCTATAAAGAAAATACATTAAGAAAAAATAGAAAATAATTTAAATCTAAAAACTAAATCATAAATGTATGATATTTTATGTGTTATAACTTCCTTAACAAGTGTTTATGTCCCTTCTATTTAGCTCCAATCATTTATCTCCCCATAGTGATGTTAAGAAAGATTATATGGAATATACATTCACCCTTTCTCTATTTATAGAGATACATATCTCCAAAATATATAGAATGATGATAAAAACAATCTAAATGTATAACATGGATTTAATTTACCCTATTAATTGAACATATAAATGATATCCCCATATTTTTATTTATTAGAGTGTAGTGTTAGTGATTTAATTAAATATAAATTTCATTACAACTTGTATATTTTTTTTAGACAACTAAATTACATTATTTAATCTTTAACATATCAATAATGTTTTATAGAAACATTAATTTTTCCCCATAATATATATATTTTATACTATTTTTAATGGTATGTATTATCAAAATACCAATCTATATAATTAATTGTATAAAGATTCAAATATGTTCAATGATTATTCTATTTAGGCCTCCAAGTGGATGATCTCATATAATGTGTCTATTAATAAATTTTATTCCACATATTCAAGGATTATTGATCACATTAAATTTGACAATTGTTTTATGGAAATAACTTTTATTATTTGAGTAAAATCCACTAAATCTTTTAGAAAAGTGCATATTTTGGACCATTTTTATTAAATTTCATTATGGGCTCTCCAAATATCCTTCACCGACCCTAAAAACTTAAAAAATTAATGATTATAATTTTAATAATATTTATAATTAATCAAATAAAAAAAATTAATATCATTTTTTTTGTAAATTATGACCAAACTGTTGTAAAATAAACAAAATTTTATGGGTTTAAAATAAAGTGTGAATCATGATTTGATCACACCCCACATCATAACCATTTCACTCCTAAGAGAAATAAAATCATAAAAATTGGTGATCTATGAACATATTCTAGATTTTATAAATTTCTAACATTAAAAGTTAATTTAGTTCATGGTATTAATGTCAATAAATTTTAAAACCACACCAAGGAGTCAATCTGAGTAAACAAGTAAATAATTATCTCTTAAATTTTATTGGAGAAAATTTATAGTAGATTGAATATTCTAATATATGAAAGGAAATTTATGATTTAAAAATACAGTAAATCCCTATATGTGTGTGCAAAAACTATTTCAGCATCATATTTCACCGTTTTATTTAGTTAATATAATTTATCTTAAAAACACTCATTTTATCTGATTATTTTTATCAAACTTTTTCTTACCCTCTACCATAAAATATCATAACCCACTCAATTATGTCTTCTCAATGGTTAAACCATTAGTTTTCACCTGATATATTTTGTTATATCAATATAATTATTATTTTAGAAGATATTTTTGTTTGTAAAAATATTAGTTTTCAATCATTGGTCAATATGATGAAGATATAAAATTAATCAGATATAAAAAGAATATATTTTCTCAAAATATTACTATAATTAGGTTAATTTATTCATGAAATAAATTATGTATAATAATTTTTATTTTCCAAATTTGGTGAAATTATTTTGAAATATATATAATGGAATAAATAACCCCTAGAAATATTATATAAATGTTTTAATTATCTCAATGTTTTTATATATAAAGAATCATTCATATCATTTACATATATCCATTTTTACTAAAATATATAATTAATATAAAATATTTTCTCACACAAACATTACATGAGTGAAATAAGATTTATTTTATGTTCTAAAGAATCAAGAAATGGTGTAAATAATACTATATTTTAAATAAACTTTATGTTGATATTGGCATCTAATCTGAGTATTCTTTTATAAAAGTTACTACAATAGAGAGGAAAAAGTAAAAAAATTAATGAAACCCAATTTGTTTTTATAAAAATAAAAAAATATAAAAATTATAAAGATGAATGAGAAAAAAAAATATTAGGTGTAAATAAAAATATATAGAGAAGTTAGAACGATAATTAAAGTGGAAAAATATTCGAAAAAATTCTATAACTGACTTAGAAAATTATATACAC
Organism: Viscum album; assembly: GCA_963277665.1. Classification (NCBI taxonomy): domain Eukaryota; kingdom Viridiplantae; phylum Streptophyta; class Magnoliopsida; order Santalales; family Viscaceae; genus Viscum; species Viscum album. The sequence goes on from OY728143.1 coordinate 1,071,423,840, forward strand.
CATTTTTATAGAATATATAGTATCCTCACTATAATGAAAAATAATGTTCATTATAGAGAGATGAATATAAAATGAATAGGTTTATAGATAGAGTGATTTTTGAAGGGAGTATTCTTCTTTTGGGGACTCTCCAAAGGTTTCATGGAAGCGATTTAGCAAATTCCAATTGACGGTGAAAACTTGATAGATTTCATCATTTTAACCTATAAAAACCTATATCGATATACATTACTAAAAATATATCATTCCATCTAGCGAGACTGAAAATTACTTGAGTATAACTTCAACCGTGCATCATATATAAGGACTTTATCACTAGTTTGAAAATAAATATTAATGAGAAAGACATTATATAAATCATTGGTTATTGACATATAGATTCCAGATTTATAATATACATCTCATTATATTTATTCTAAATAATAAAATAGAAATTTAATTTTAGAAAATAAACCTAAAATATTAAAATTTCAATATTTTATAATAATTTCCCAATAGTCACAATGCTATATCATAATAGTAAGGTGTAAATTATTTCAAAATGCATAAATATATGGCCACATGAAAATGGGTATTTTAAAAGTTATACAATAGGATGAAAAAACAAGATTGAGTCTAGTACTCTAATATTTTATATTTTGTTAGATAAATTTTGAAGTGTTTTTTATACATATATTAATCAAATAAGGTTCCCCATTGTTTGAGAGATGATAATCCATGGAAACTCATTTCCCAATGCCTTTCAAGTGTTGAAGTGATTTCATTATGCAATGGAAAGAATGAGAATACTATCCATCGATGATGTACTTCTGTAATCCAAACCTATAATAGATTTTTGTTCTCAGAAATTACATAACTAACATAGATTTATTTTTTATGTGCCATGTTATTCCTCCAATTTAAACAAATAATATAACTTTAGAAGAATTCATAGGTTCCCAAATGAATGTGGAAATGAATAGAACATGTCAACACCAGAAAGATAAAAAACAAATTCTTTGAATAAATATTTTTGTCCAAGATTTCACTAATCTTAGAGATAGTATTTTTAGTTTTATAATGTGGATATGATCATGAAATATCTTGTTAATACTGGAATAATTTTAGTGAGGATATTCTAAAATTAAGAATATTTGGATCAAGCCCTTATTCAAGATAGTAAGATGCCCATATGATAGACTGAAACTCGATATCAAGGGCACAATACCTCATTAATTGATCACTATATATACTCCAAAGTTAAGGTTCATCCCCAATATATCATGAAGAGTAATTATTGAGGAATCTAGCCTATTTTTTAAAAAAATATTTATAATAAATAATACCACCACTTAATTTTCAATGCCAACATATCATAGGACAACATATTTTACATTTAATAATTAATAATTTTTAAACATATCATTTTCAAAATATAGGTAGATTTTTCAATGTATTAGCATAAAAGGATACTATTAATATGATTATACACCATGTTATATGTTCATTTCATATACTTAATTTCTAAAAGTTATTCATAAAGTCAAATAATAAAATTAATGTGATTTAGTTTATATCCTAGTATCATAATAAGATACCAATGGTTTTTATGGTTAGAACAAAAAATAAATTTGATCCCTAAAGGTATGATATACATTTATCCCAAAAAAACAAAATTTTATGAAATTTTATCTGTTGTGGTGTAGTTTTCTGGGATAGGGTTTAATTAACTGGATCCTTATACAAGGATAAATAGAGTTTACATTCCATGGTGTGATAAGAATTATTTTACTATATAATTTTAATTATCACACAAGCACTCAAAAGGTAAATGTTTTTGAAATTACTATATTAGTGATTGTTTTCCAAGACACTATTAAAATTTACTAAAATAACACTTACAAATTATTTTAAACAAAAAATCCATTTTTTATAGTAATAAAGAGATAGAAAGATAAATATTTATAAATAAAATAATTAAACTATGAAAAAAGTAACATATGACAAAATGAAGAATACAAATCCTATATATTAATGGGGCATGAATCAGAAGAAATGAAATACAATTTTAATTTATCTACTAGGATATCTTCACTATAAATGATGAGTCTAAGTACTATCTTATATCATTACATGAAATGAAATTCATATAATTTAGTACAAGATTATTTCCAATATAAAAACAAGTTATAACAGTGAGAGTAATCAGAAACTAAAAAAAATACAACCCATAGATAGTGAAATAATTCATGAATAATTCCATAAAAATTTATGATAATCTAAAATAATACAATCCATGAATTACAATAAAGCACTCCGAGAATTTTATAGACCAAATGATATCATTCGATATGAAAATGTGCTTAATTGGGAAATGATGGTTGAATTTTCATGATTTTTTGGGAAAATATTGATATGAAAAAATAAAGAATATCTATAAATAAAATATTAGTGTGTATTTCCTCATAATCTCTTTTGAATCTTATAAATTGGTGAAAATGGGAAATGAACCTTCCTTGTGTTCCAATTTCATCAGTGATATTTTATATCGGCACACAAACTATTATTCACACAAGTATGTTCTAAATCATTATTTTCATTTTTAATGATGGTTATAAAATTTGTCTCAAGAATTACTAAAACTGGGATAAACCATTGGTATATCAATGATAATAAATGATTATATAAACCATTAATTATGTAAGATTAATTTTAATGACATAAAATTCTAATTCATTTAGTCACTCTTTTACTTTCCTTACTAATTTTACTTATCTTTTAATATTATATAATCCATGCATATTAATGGGATAATAACAATAATATCTTTATTTTTCCATTAAAATACTTGTTTATATTCCATTTAAAGGTCAAATAATTTTTAATAATGTTGTAGAGGGAGTGAAATATCAATGATGATCAGAAACTTCTTTCTATTAATCATATATAGATATTTTAAAATTTTAGGTAATGTTTTATGTCTTAATTTTGATATATTTTGGATTGATGTGAGGGAGTGAAAAAGGATATGTTTCATTATTATATTTATCTTAAATATAGTTACATACCTAGATGAGGAATAAGATTTTACATACTAACTAGAATAAGTGATGTTTATTCGGGCCTCTGTACACAAGAAATGAAGAATTAATATTTATGCATGACATTTTTTTTGAATTAGTTAAAGTATAAATAACATGAATAATTTCCTAGAATTTTTATTAATGAAGAAAACATAGAAATAAGATCATGTGAATTGAGTGATGTTTCTAATTAGATATATAGTACACCAAATAAATTATCGAACTAAGATGAATAATATTTTAAGTGGTTATTCACAACAAGGTGGATGTTAAATTTGATAATGTCACCACCAAAATTACAATATAATTTACCTTTTTGGAAATTAATTAAGGTATTGGTAGTTTTCAGAACATGTCTCCCATATATAATCAAGGTTTTTCTATTTATCCCATTATCTTTAATTTTTATCATATACAAATCAGTATGAAAAATACAATTTTTGACATTCACAATAACATCCTCTATTACACCAATGAGATATTTATCACTTTAATTCGCTATCTAAATGAATATTCTTGTAGAATACATATCCACAACATGTAACTAAGCTATAATAGGGTGAGTAATCACATTTATTTAGGCCATAAATTCAATAAGAAACATCAATAAAATAAATAATATTCTATATTTAATATAATTAAAAATATTCATGGATTCTTATATTTATTTGAATTTAATGGATGGAATAATATAGTGATGTCACCATAATAATATTAAATTATCCCCAAGAACATTTCTTTTGTGTGTACATATCTCCTTCATAAACTACGCAAATCATATTATTTTCTCAATGACATCGATCAATGTAATGTAACCCATCCCCATTTAATTTTTTTCAAAGACTTTTCTATCAAGGTTAGTTTATTTATATTTCATTGGTAGGGTATACCTTTTAGAAAATGATATAGTAATTATTGGTCATTTTGCTTCCTTAAAATACACCATATTCCCTTTTGGTTGATTCATCTAAAAAAATAATTTTCCATATTTATATTTAATATATGGTTAGAGAAGAGGATTATTAAACAGGGGGTGAATCTAATATAGAAATGAATGAAATTTTATATTTTATAACACTTTTAATGATGACATAACTAAGATTTCACTTATACCTATGGTTGAATATAGGATGAGTAAGAAGTTTACCCCATCCTTGAAAATAGATTTCCCCAATAATGTTGTCTAGTTATCTGAATTAGATTATTAGGTATTTTAGGATTATATGGGTTGTTATATGGAATTTAAAATTACTTTTATCCATTTATCAATATATTTTTCATTTTATGATCTTGTTTTTTTGTGGGTTATTAGAATGGACTTTATGGTGGATAATGATGCTTTTGGTGGTGGTGGTGGATGATTACTCTACCTTGAGTGTTTCAAAGGGTGATAAATTTTGTTAAAATAATCCATTTTATAATGTAACAAACCTAGTAATTATAATAGAAATCATTTTCATATTTATTAATATGATTCATATAGTAAAATTAGTTATAAAAAATAGGTTAATTTTTAATAAAAAGGACAATATTTTAATTAAAAACTTTTTTAAATGGCTTTATTTTAACAATTAATTTCAAAATATTATTATTATAATTTTATGATATTAATATAATTTATTAAAACATAATATATAAAAATAATTTTGGGTATTTTTTGGTATTTTTTGGAAAATGATGATTTTTCAGTGAATTGTGAAAAATATTGATTTTTTTCAAAAATTCATTTATTTTTAATAAATTAACTAATTTCAATGTATGAATATGTTTTGAGTATGTTTTAAATTAACCTATATATTATTTTTTCATATTTAATTACCTTTATTAATTTTTAATCTACTTTATATTTTTTATTGTAAGTTTCTTTTTTGTTTTAAGGTTGGGTTTTTTCAAAGAATTATTTTAAAATCAACTTTTTTTCACATTTTTAACTTATTAAAAAAATACCTAAGGTTTAATGTTTTAAATTAAAATGATATAATATATTATAGTAAAAATTATTAATTTTTATTAGAATGATTATATTTCATCATGAATTTAATATAGAATCATGTTTTTCTAGAAAAAAGCCTACTTAAAACCTCATTGTCTCACAGCGACTATGGGATTGATATTAAGTAAAACATTTCCAATTATGTAAATTGAATTTTGAAAAATTGATTAAATATTTTTAATAAAAAAATTTATAATTTCTATATGTTCAAATTAATTTTTTACAAACATGATTACTGAAAACAATTGAAATTAATCAAAATGATTAAAGTAAAAATTAGAATCACAAAGAGACTAAATTATAAACATAAGGGGTAAAATAACTTAATTTTTTTTAAATAACCAATTTTATAGCCATATTTATATCTTCATCCTTCTATTATAGATTTTTTTTATTATTCTCTCCATATTACATGGAAACAAAATGGGAGGAATTCCCTCTTTAAAAAAATTACATGATTGTTACGTACCTCCCTTATAAATGGCCTCTTGTTGTCCCCCTCTATTCACACCTCTGAAGACATTTTTCTCAGACAATTACTTCCCAAATAAATTTTCATCCTCCATAATTGTATTTTATTATCCTTAATTGAGTAATAAATTCAACCAAATAATTCATTTGGTGAAATCCAAAAGGAGTTACCAGAAGAAGAGATAATACTAATCAAAGAACATTTTTTTTATTTCTTCCTTGACCCCATTTATTTATTTTTAAATAATGATTATATAATAACCACAAATTCTTAAATAATTTTTTTCCTGTGTTATATATATAACCGACACCCAAATATAATCTCATCAAATGGGTTACAAACTCATCATTTTTGTGCACGGAGAACTACCACCTTGCAAAATGATGTCATTTTTTGTCCATTACCACCTCTCTTAGTTGGAAATAATGATGGAAATACAATTATTTAATTATGTATGCAATATTTATAACATAATAATACTTATACAATTATAATATCATATACAAACTTTTGACATTTCATATCGTATGGGATATGATGACATCACCCATGTGTATATAAGACTAACATGTCGTGATGCAATTTAAAGAATTCTTCACTAACGTGTTACATTAAGGGTAATAAGGGTAAATATAATGAATATATATGATATAAATTAAATAATTATGATATTCTTGACATAATTTTCTTAGTTTAAATATAATATATCGTTTTCTTCTTACCATTTAAAGCATAGAAAAGGTGACAATGTTATTCGTGGATGTGTGGTCTACCACCACCTCGAAACGGTGTGATTCCTTTTACATCACAAGAATGAAACATATAAGTATATATAATTAAATAATTTGGTATTTATGATATAATTATCATTCAATAATTTTATATTTTTCTTACCACATTCTATAATGATAATTGAAAATGGGAATGTTACTCTTGTGTACGTACAACCTACCCCCTCCAGGATTTTAATGTGAGTTAATTTTTCATAACCATATTCCATGATTGGTTTTTAAAAGGATAATTTATGTAAAAATATAATGATTATATTATTATTATTATTATTATTATTATTATTATTTATATGTTTAAATAATTATACCTTTGACTATAGTTGACCAACCAATGTCATTTTTGACCCCTAAACCAAATATGGTAAAAACACTCGATTTAAAATTAATTGATTAACTAAATATTTATAAATTATTAATAAGTGAAGTAAAATTAAAAATAAAAATGAAAAGGGTTATAATTTAATTAAATAATTAATATATTTTTATTATTCATGAATATAAAGTCACACATGAAATTTTAGAATCAAGGTACGAGACTTTATCTCAATTTCTTTTTATTGAGGAAATTTTTGATGTTATGTACCTTTATTATTTTATAATGTGACTATAAAACCCATTTACATTATATATCAAGAATATAACTACCCTAATTATTTTTAATTAATTTATTAATGTAATTAATTAATAGGTTTTATGATTCAAGTTTTTCTCAAGGGATAAAGGGAATTTCTTTGAAAAAATCATTTTTTATTGTTTTCATTCAAACTATATTTCTTTTCCAATTCCATATTTATAAAATTATTTTGAAATTTTTTATATATAAATAAAATATTTATAAATTTCATTTTATGTATATTTTAATTTTTTTTATAAGGTTTTCAAAATGGATCTTTTTACTTGTTTTAAATGGAATGACGATAATGAAATTTCCTGCCATTATGACTGTTATTTAATTTCTAGATTTCTTTTAAAGATTACATGTTTTTCTAATTAAAAACCCTCATTCCATTTTTTTTAATTTTTTATTTAAAATGGTTTTTAAAGAAATGTTTATTTAAAAAAAATTGACATAAATTTGTATCTTAATATATAAAAGTTATTTTCATAAGAGATTAAAATATTTTTTAAAATAATTAAAATTTATATTAATGTTGTCATTCATAGACACTATATATGTTGTGTGTTCATAAATAGCATTTGGTGAACACATTATAGCTTAAACAATGGGTTCTTCTATATATAGTTCCAATGAATTAGGTAATGATTATGTTCTTAAAATAATTATATTATAAGATGGACATATAGTTATTTCAATCTATAAAGAATTATATATGGGTTATATAAGGGTTCTCTAAGGGTTATATGAGATGAAGTCCCAAGATACCTACTTGAATTTTCTATGCATCATAATGAGTTTTCAAAGAAATCATTTGTTCTCAAATGGTAAAATAAAATATCTTTTTATAGATTTATGTTTACCTTTCGGTGTATATTTATATGTTTTCAAGAAATGGCTTTTTTTAATATTAATATTTTTCACTAGACTAACTGATTAATAATTTTTTATCCCTTACCAATCCTCTGTTCTCATCCAATTTTTTTTAAATTTTTTTACAAGATTTAAGTATGGATAATTAAAAATATTAGGTCATGTTGAATGTCATGAAGTGTTTTCCAAAAAATAGATCATTCTTTATTTTAAAACTTTTTCACAATAGTAAATATTTATACTAATTGGCTGTGTCCACATTATATTTTATAGTGTTTTTATGTACTATTTTTTGTGTAAATATCTAAAACATTAAATATAAAAATACCTGAAATGTGAATGAAGGTAAACTTTTTAACATAAACTATTTATTATTTAATTTTAATGGATGGGGATTATAGTTGGTATCAAAGATCATTTTAGATAACTTTAGTGGTTTGGGTAGTATTAATATTGTTCCTTTTAATGATTTTACCTTATGGTAACATTAAAATATTATATAATTAAATGATTACCATGTTTGTTTATGTAAACTATGTCTATTTTGAATGTTCTTTCATATGTGAAAGAGGGAAGCTATAGTAGGAAAGAATTTGGAGAAAGATACACTTAAAAATCCAAATCCCAAGATGGTTGGAATCAGAATCGAATAATTTGTTATAATGAAGGCTCAACTGACATATAAAATAAATGGTTGTAGAATCCATGAAATAGAGGAAGCTGATCTACCATGATCGAACATGTCGGTCGTAGATAATTTCATGAGGAAGTATTTCCCATGTTTTAGTGGATCATTTGAACCCATGACATCTTAATGATGGATTAGTGATTAGGAGAATATTTTATATGTCATAGGATGTTTGGAACATTAACAAGTAACCATTTTCATTTTTCATTTTGAAGATTAATCTAATCAATGGTGGGCATTATTTTACAATACCAATGATAAATATGATCTTTATTCCATGTAATTAGAAATATTCAAGGATATTTTCCATGACAAATATTTCCCAATGGTTTTTCAACTCCATATGGAAAAAATATCCTTGAACTGACAAAAAAGATGAAATTATATATTAGTATATGTGGAAAACCTAAAAAAATGGGCCTAATATGTGACAAATTTTATTTGGGACACTAATAAAAAGAATAATAGGTTTTACTTAGGAATGATACTAATTATATAAAGATATTTCGCTATACAATAATTTAAAGGTCATGATAAATTTGTTCATTATGATGAAAATGTCATGATGTAGTTTTATGACACATAATTTCCTTGTGATGATGAAAGTAATAAGTGTTCAGGATGTATTGTGAATGAGAAACGTACATCAAAAAAATATTGAGGTCATAAAATGATGTTACAATCTTATGGTATGTGTGGTAAAAATATCCCTAGTGATTTTCTTATGAAGTTCGGGATGTGTTACCAATGTGGACAATTTGTCAACAAGTCCCACGAATGAAAGGAAAAGTATCACAAGGAATCAAAAATGGGGTAATATAGAACCACAAAATTGTAAGATGTTTTAGTTGTAATGAGGTGGTTCATTATAAAAATTCATGTCTGGAGTTAGTTTCATAAGATGGAAATCATCTTGGTCAGAAATAAAAAGGCAGAAAAACATTTTTTTATATTACTATAGTTGATGTTGTGTCATCAAATGAAGTGGTGAATAATATGTTACTTGTGTATTAAAATTATTCAAATACCCTTTTTGAATATGGAACATCTAAATCTTTCATTTCTAATAAATTATCATGTAAATTGGGAGTGTCACTTAATTAAATTATGAAATAACTTTTGGTAAAAACCTTATGGTGAAGTATTAAAGAAACCATGATTTATAGTAATATTCCTATTATTATCATTGGGATGGTATTTCCTAAAATTGTTGTTGAAATTTCCATAGTCTAGTATGATATAAATCTTGTAATGTGTTGGATTTCATTTTATCATGCTAAGATATATTGGGGTGATAAGAACGTTGTGTTCAATGATTTCTTACCTTTGATAACATACTAATAAAATGAGAAATTGATTAGGTATGGAAGTGAAGGTAAACTATCTCATGTTTTTAAAAATAAATAAATAGTTCCGATTTGTAATGTTCTAGTTATAAAGGAATACATAGATGTTTTTCTGGATTATTTGTCTATAGTTATTATTAATTTTTAGGATGATTTTACAATTGAATTAGTACCTGATGCTAAGCATATTTCCAATCCTCTTAAGAAATGAATCAGGTAGTAATTTTATAATTAAAAATGAAATTATAGGATTTATTAGATTAAGTATTCATCTGACCAAGAACATCACCATATGGTAGTCCTATATTGTTTGTAAAAATAATGATGGGTCAATGATGCATTTAATTGATTATAGATACTTGAATAACATCACTATCTTAAACAAGTATCCTTTGGATCATATTAATTATGTGTTTGATCAGCTTGAGGGAGAATATTGTTTTTTGATGGTTGAATTGGGGTAATAGTACCATCAGTTGATAGTGAAGGATGTTGACATTATAAACATGTCATTTCAGACTATATATGGGTAGTATGAATTTCTAGTTATTCCCTTTGAGTTATATAATTCACCTTATGTACTAAGAAAAATTAGGAAAATATTTTTTTCCTGATTTAATTGATAAGTTTGATTGTTTTTTATTAAAGAAATATTGGTATATTCTAAAGTCAAGATAAACATGAATTAATCATAAGGGTTGTTTTGAAAACAATAAAAGGAAATTAACGGTATGGGAAATTTATCAAGTGTGAATTTTGGTTGCAAAAAATTTCATTCCATTATCTTATTGTCTATAAATATGGAATAACTAGTGACCCTGCTGAAATAAAAGTTATTGAAGAATGATCAAGACCCACAAATACCACTGATATTCATAGTTTTCTTGGATTATAATGTTACTAAAAGTGGTTTTTTTCAAAATGGTTTGGTTTTTTAGACCACTATCTATGTTAATTAAAAATCAGTTATGTTAATCTGGATAGAATAATGTGATGATTGTTTTCAAGAATGTAAAATATAATTGGTGAATTCCCTAGTTTTGATCTTTCCTTCCAGAAATAGTGAATTTTTCATCTATAGTGACTCTTCATTAAAATTAATTGGGTTTTTTCTAACAAATATTTTTAATGAAATTGATTATTCTTCATAATAATTGAAACCTGATGAGTTAAATTAACCAACACATGATTTATAATTAGCTTTTGTTGTTTTTGTTTTAAAATTTTAGAGGCATAATATTTATGGAGTAAAGGGATAAATATATTTTTTTTAAAAGGTTTGAACTATATATTCACTTTGAAAGAACTAAACATGAGACAAAGATTATTGTTATAACTATTCAAGGATTATGATAGAAATATTTATTAACATCCAAGAAAAGAAAATAAAAAGTGGCTTCTCCTTTGAGTAAAAATATTAATTCCACTATAAGTGTATCCAAGAGACCCGAGATCAAATCCAAGAAGTGTAATTTATATGGTACTGTAGAATTATGTTAGTTGGAACTGTTAAGTCCTATTGCAGTCGAAACTATAAAAAGTACTGTAGAAGGCACGATTTGGTTAGGACTCCTTAAGTGCATCAAAGATACCCAAGATCCAATCCCAGAGGAGGAATTATTTTATTTAATTGTAGAATTATTGTAGCAGGAACTATAAAAATTACTATAACAGGTACTATAGTAGCTACTAGTCAGTATTGTAGTAGTTAGAACTATTCACCCGTTTGGGCCTTTAGTCCTCGGGTCCTACAAGGCCTTCGGGCCACCCAATTCCTTTATTCAATTAAGGATTTCGGGAAAACTCAAGAATTTCAAGCCACATCAAGGCCTTCGGGCCACTAGAATTGTAGATGTACCAGTCTGAGTTACAAGGAAAAAGTCCATAGATGATGATTTAGAGTAGTCACATTCACCAGAGCAGAGATAATCTGACTTGAAAGAATTAGAGTGCTTGACTTTTTCTATTGGTACTAGGCCTATGAATCCCTACACATGATACTAGTTGATCATTCATACGAAGGTGAAGTGATGATCATGATGCTGATAATGGGAAGGGGTAGTTTCAAGTAGTCATTCTCTCGACAGAATTCTTTTAATGCCTTCGAGTCATGTAATGTCATGAAGCCTACTAGCCAGGTATGGGTTCCCCTTCAACCGTTAAAAGGGGGATTATCAAAAATGAATAAAAAATTAATAAAAAATGAAGGTCTTTAGGCCATTAAATCCTTAACCTTGATACATTTGTAACATGTCCCATTGGTTAATGATTTTTTGAATTTTGACCTAGATGTTGGGGATTCAAGGATGTCCTCCATATTGTTTTTTGTTCCAGTTCACTAAACATTGTCAAAAATAATTATGAAAGCTCAGAATAAGGTTTAATATTCTCAAAAAAAGGTTGAATCCATTAAAAAGTTATGTTACCTAATTTTAATATTAACAATGAAGGTTTTTTATAATTTTAAAAAATATTATTTTTGCCTCTTGATTCCCAATTGAGAAAAGAGTTGTTGACTAAAGCTCATTTTTCATTACTTTCCATTCATCTAGGATACACTAAGATGTACAGAGGAATCAGGAGTATTACTAGATGGATTGAATTAAAATATATATTCCTAAATTTAATATTAAGTGCATGGATTAAAAGGAGGTTAAAGAAGAATGAAAATTATCTATCGGTTGATTTAATCTTTTACAGTGCTAGAGTGGAAATGAGAAAAAATATCTATAGATATTGTGGTGTTAGTTCCCAGGATATCAGGAGGTAACAATGTGATTTGGGTTATAAAAGATTCATTAAATAAATATTCAAATTTTCTTCCCATTTGAGATACAATGCCTTTAGATAAAATTTCTCAACTATATCTAAAGGATATAGGTAGGTGGCGTGGACTGCATCTTTCCATTGTATTAGATTGTAATCCCAGGTTCACATCTATTTTTTTAAATGACTTTTGAATCTATTGGGTACCGAATTAAACATCATTATAACTTCTCATTCTTAATATGATGGATAGTTTGAGCAGAATATTCAAACCATTGGAGGTATGTTTCATTATATCTTAATGTATTACTTGGGAAGTTAGGATCCACATCATTCTTTGATTGAGTTATATTATAAGAATAGTTTTCAATCTAGTGAACAAATGACACAAATTGATGCACTATGTGGAATACGGCGTCAAAAAATAGCTTTTTGAGATGGAGGAAAATGGTAGTTGATGGGTCCAGAGTTGGTAGAGGAAATGTATGAGAAGATGAAATTGATTTATTGAAACATGAGGATAGCTTAGATCAGGCAGAAAAGTTATGTGGACAACTGGAGGAAAGGTATTTTATTCAAGGGAGGTGATCTTGTATTTATAAAAGAGATTACATCGAAAATATTGATGTGTTTTGTTACGAAGGGGAATATGAGTCCATATTTCAATATAAAATATAAAAACCTTGATAAATATGGATCATTTGGCTATCGAGTGGCATTACCTTTGAGTTTATCTCACGTATACAATATATTACATGTATCAATGTAAAATAAACATGTGCTGCATTTATCTCATTTTTTGAGCCTTAAAGTAGTTTAGTTCGAAGATAATCATTATAATGGGGAACAAAAAATGTTTATTGTAGAGACAACTTGTTTTATAATGAGGAGATTCATCCAGTTATGGGTTCATGGAAAAAAATTTGGTTAAAGAGGCAACATGGGAATCTGAAAATACTATGAGGTAATGATATTCAAACATGTTTAATAAGTGAATAAAATAATGGGGATACAAATTTAAAATAGGGGAAGGAAGTAACTACTAAGTTAGTAAGAAAATAAATCATTTTCATATTTATTAATATGAATTCTATAGTAACATTATTTATAAAAATATTATGTATTTTTTAATCAAAATTGTAATATTATAATTAAACATTTTTAATAAGGTTTATTTAAAAATTAATTTATAAATTTATGAATTTTAATTTGATGAAATAATATTTTTTTCTGAATAAAAATATCAAAATTTCCTTGTGATAGTTTTTTTTCTTTTTAAAAAATATTGATTTTTAATGAATATTGAAAAATACCAATTTTTTGTGAAAGAATCATTTATTTTTAATAAATTATGTAATTAAAAAGGGTAAATATTTTTTGAATATGTTCTCAAGTAACCAAGGTAATATTTAGTTATATTTAGTCTAATAAATTACATTTTAATCAACTTTATATGTCTTTTTAGTATATGTATGTTTTTCATTTTAAAGTTGGGTTTTTCTAAAAACTCTTTAAAAATGAATAATTTTTCACCATCTTAATTAATTAAAGTAATAAAAAATGTGTAATTTTTTAAACAAAATGTATATAATATATATCATAAAATATTAATTGAGTTTTGTATAGTAATTATATTTATTCATTGTAGAAAATTCCTAGAATCATCTCTTCTCTTCTTCGCTCCTCCACGATGCCCTAGTAGTGGCAATGGCCGCTTCTTCGGTCCCTACCAAACTGGAGGGCATGGATCTATCCTCATAGGACACCTTCACTATTTTGTCCCATTTTCTAATCTTGACTTTATTCCCCCTTTTACCTTCATTTCTCTCAGCCGTAAAGTTCCCGACTTGTTTGATGGTTTTTCAGTTCTACAAATATTGTCATTAGGACATACAATCACTTTGTCCCATCTTATCTTGACTTTAGTAGCATGATTCAAGCTTCATTGACAATCATTTGACATGTTTTACTATTTTTTGGTTCGTGGAGTTTTTAAGAGTGATCTACTATTGGCCTTCATTACCACATGAAATTTATGATTCTCTTCGCTTAAGTGAGTGATATTATCCAAGACTGGTCCTCTCCTCCTCATATCTACAATGGATCTCTCTTCTTCTTGTTCAAATGGTTAGATGAATTATTCATAAATAAATACTCTCCAAATGTAGTGATCTGGTTCAGTTTCCCTGAGTTTCTACTCCCTTTCTAGAACTCCACTATTATCTAGATTCTTTGTAATTTAGTAGATAGATTTCTATACTCTGATAGAAGAACAAGGTCCATTTACCAACCGATTTCTCCACAAATATGAATTAAAGTTGATGTTTCCAAATGACTATTCTAGTTTGTGTGGATTGTTATTGGTAAAGAACTCTGGTATATACAAGATGTTCTCTTTGAGACATGGGTTGATTTGTACTCATTGTGCAACAAGTCCGGACAACAGAAGGAAGAGTGTTGGTGCAGACTTGGAAACAATATCTAGATGAAGGAGGTAGAAGGGACATGTCATAGTATCAATGATCTAGTGACTGTTTTGGATAGGAATTGAATGGAACAGATTGTAAGAACCTAGTTCTTCTTTTGAGGTATGGTTTCTTCTTTTATTTTCCTCTAAGTTATTTTTATGAAAACTAGGGAAATTTTGGAAAAGTAATGAATCATGGGATACACGACATGTATTCTTGAGCACACAATGTGTATTTTGGTCTTGTATTATGGGAATACATGGCGTTTGGGCATGTCAGCAATGGAAAGAGGAAAAACAAACTACATTCCATATACTTCCTAGTACATGCCGTGTAGTCATGTTGGCAGGATCTGGAAAGTAATTCGATGGAAGTCAGCCTCCAAATAAATATTAAAATGATATACATTCCATGTACTCAGTGTTTTTTTCTTAAAATAGGTAGTATCCTTGTTCTTATATCATTTGGACAGAAGGCTCGCCTAGGGAACCCAAGAGTAGCATCCGAACATCAACCTCTTCTCGTTTCATCATCCGAACTCTAGATCAATCACCATCAATCTCATTTGAACCCAATCAATAATCTCTCGATTACTCTTGATATTTTTTTGGTGATTTTTGTTCTCACCTATGTTATTTAAGGTTTAGTAAATATCCTTGTTTCGTAGATCTCTATTATTCTATCTTGAATTGGAAACTGAGGCTGGAGGAAGAGATTCGTACTATGATGATATAGCTGGTCTTATGCCTCTCACTAATTGTTGATATGTTGATATGTTTTTATTTCATGCGCGCCCATGTTAGGATTTTTCCATGAAAGGAAATTGATCCTAATTATTTCCTAATGTTGTTCTATTAATTAATTTAATGAATTAAAGCATGTTTAGCTTCATTGTTGGGATAATGACCACCCCATAGGTGTGTTTCCCTTGGATAATTTTTTTGGACGTTTCAGCCTAGGATGTCTATGGTATTTTCTTATTTTCCCTTTTAGGGTTGTTTAAAAATGATGTTGATTACTGTCTTGAATGGTAATTGTGTTAGAATAGTAAGTATTTTTTATTATGGATTTGGGATTGTGTTTGCCCATTTTTTCGTGTAGTGGTTTTACTTATTTAAGTTGGTTGGAATGTTTTATTGAAATGTAACAAGTAAATGGTAAATGGTGTTGGGTGATACATGGGTTCATCATAGAACACTGTGAATGGACATCCATGACTATTTTACCTTACACCTTGGGTGATACATGGGTTCAGTTTGGAACTCCATGGATGTACTCAAGAGGCTTTGGATTTATATTTCTTTAGTGACACTTGGGTTCCCTTGTAGGACTGACAGGGACTAACTAAAATGACCTGATATTATATTACACATAGATTGATACCTTGGGGATCCTTAGTAGGACCACTGAGGATGGACTCACATTAACTTATACCAACATTGAGAGTGATACTCGAGTCTTCCTAGTCGGAATGCTCAGAATGGACTAGTAGGATATCTGTAATATTACACATATAGTGATGCTAGAATTCTAAATTTTGAATCTCAAGAATTAAATAATGTTATATTTATATGATGGAGTGGAATGAATTGTGACACGCCTTCCAAGATAATGAAAAATCTTGGACATAGTCTTCACTGACTTGTTAGAAGGTCTTATAAGTCTTTTGTTGTTCTTACTTTACTGTGGGGAATGTCGGGATTTGGATGAATTCTTTGACATAAATACATCAGGTAAATGAATTTATAATGAATATAGTAAACTCTATAAATTAATGTTAGTACGTTTAGGATTGTTTACTTTTGAGTACCTCCAAGTTTACTACATTTCATTACTATACAAAATCGTGGCATATACTCACTAGAAGATTGGCATAGACCTTAGGTGGTTTCCTACTAGGATTTATTTCTCACATCCTATTTAGGTCATGTTTTTGGGCCCAAACAGAATATTTTGTTTTATGGGTCGATTGGGTCAAGGCTCCTTACACAGGTAGTGGATTGTTTCATAGGAGTAGGAGAGAATGGGACCAAGCTAAGGCTTGTGATGATCTCGTGTTTAATTTTGTATTGTTATACCTTAGTATTTTATTGTACTTGATTGAATTTTATCTTGTTTTAGAATATTTCATAGAACATGTAACATGCTATATCATTCTGATATGTATTTGCTTATGGTTATCTTTACCTTTTAGTCTTCAATTGTTTACTACAGTTCCATGTTGTTTACTGTTTCCACCATTGTTATTATTTATTCCGATGTGTTACACTCTCCCAATAAGGGTATAGATTCCAAACTATCACATCCTAGGCCCTCATTGCTAGTCGGCAGCCTTTGGCATTTGGGGAAATATGTTTGAGGCCATGTGTCCAAATAGGTATGGGGCACCAGTTGAGTGTCTTATGGACCTGGGATGTTAGAAAGTCTTATCAGAGGTGTTTATTTTCTTCTTTGTCTTACTATTTAGAGATAATAGGTGTGAAGTGAAGGGATATGGAATTTAGTAATTAGCTATGTCTTAGAGTAGCTACCTCGTGTATAGGGAAAATCCAAATTTCCTTGAATTAAATTGTGCTTTTGGATTTGATCTATTATAGTTGACTTGATTTCACTATTAGGTTACACACTTGTTTTGTGAGGTTATTATTGAAATTATTATTGTTTTATTTTTTTCAACATGTTGGGATGAGGGTATGACATCTCATGCATAATAAAGACACTTGTTAGAATCACATGCCATGCCATCTGGGATGCATTAGCTATTCCCTGCTATTATGGTAGTTGATGTGATATCTATGCCTTATGTTGTGTGATTTGGGTGTAGTAAATAATGGTGTGATGTCTTCTTTTAACCCAAAAGGAGTATGGTCCCTAATGTATTGGGAAATGATGCACTAATGGAATGTAGATGTTCAATGAGACCTTTACAAATATGGTTTTAATTGAATGTACTTGTTATAGAATTGTTTTTTGATATGTTGTTCTTGGGTTCGAAACATAGATTCATGGGGAGTATGGGACCTCACGGATTGGAATTTGGCATCCCACTAGTAGGTATTTCTACAAAACAATGGATTTCTAAGAAATATGAAGTTTCTGTCCCGAAAAAACACAATATACATAGCATGTAGTTTATAATAACACACCGTGTGTTCTTCCTATTCGGGGGAGATTATTTTCCAAATTTTAAGATGAACAAGCTATGTACCTTTTGTACATATCGTGTAGTATCTGTCTGTGTAATAGGACATGAGAGAGGAAACACAAGATGATGAGTTTTGATCAGAACACATCGTGTACTCTAGGTACATGCCATGTAGCCTACTTAGGCAGACCTGTGTGGACCTGGCCAAGTGGGGATGACATGGACAGGAGGACAGACCTATGTACTTGTCATGTGCATGTGGAACACGTCATGTACAAGGGGTTGATATATGCCTATGCTTGTGATAGAACCCAACCATGGGACAACCTAAGGGTACATGTTGTGTATTCTTTTTACATGATTTGTAGTCCCTTTTTTACAAATTTTGAGGGTCTTTTCAAGTTTTTTTGGGAACTCTTGAACGGAAAACTTTTGCAATGATTTTTTAAACAGAGGCATGTTCTTGATCATGTAGTGTCATGTCATCAGGATGACGACAAGCTCTATGTCAGGAGAGTGGAATTGATCATAATCCATACATGGTAGGTCGTAGGGTACCGATGGATCCACCAATTGTGTAAGTTGTGGAACTAGCTATTATACCAGATGTAGGTGCAGATTCATAGTTCCGTGAAAGATTTTTGAGGTTCATGAAGACCATTTAGGGAGCACCAAAGGCTACCGATTCTATGGAAGAACTGACATGTATATTTTAGCAGTTGAATCCACCTAATTTTTTAGGGATGGAAGACTATATGCTGTAGAATCATTGATGGAATTAGTGCAGACTATCTCTGAGAATCTGGATACGCTACTTGAGAGGAGGTTCAAGATCACAACATATATTACGTGTGATTCAGCCAAGATATGGTTGGATGTTATCATGTAGGCAGGGAATCATAGGTATATGACATAGGAATACTTTCAAACCACCTTATATGATTAATATTTTCCTAAGACGTTGAGGTTCGGCCGATCCCATGATTTTATGCACCTAGTTCAGGGCACACTGTTAGTTTTGGACTATTATTCCCAGTTTATTGAGCCTAAACATTTTGCACCAATTCTGATGGGTGATAAAGTATCTAAAGATAGAATATTTGAAGATATTCTCCAGTTCAACATCTGATCATAGTTGAATGAATTTAGGTTCCCTTCAGTCTCCACTATCATGAATTAGGCATTGATCACCGAGCTCAATCTATGGGAAGCTAGTGGTGCGATCGAGGGTGCATCAACACCGATTTATGGTACTCTGTCAACTAGCAAGAAGAAGTGTCACTTAGAGTTCTCTCACGGTGACAGTAACAGTCAGAACCTTTCTTCTGGTAAATAGGTGAGGCGCTACCATTGTGGTAGGTTACGGAATGCAAGTCCCCAGTTCCCGAAGGAACTAGTTGAGTGTCGAGATTGTGGCAGGATGTGCCATCTACAGTGCTTCTGTAGGATGATTCCACCAGTGGCTAGTGAGAGAGGTTTTTTACAGACTCCACGTGTAGAAGCAGGGTCAGTAGTTTCTCACCAGTATGAAAACTAGAATATGTTAGGGTGTTCAGGACAATATGGTGGTCATGGTTGTGGTATCCAGACACCAGGATCATAAAAATAGTAGGGTGGTTCCGCTTAGGGTATCCAAGCAGTGTCTCACTGCAGTGGTGCAAGTCAGACATATGCAGTGCAATAGAACCAACAAGAACACGATCCCAGACCTTCTACTACCAAAGGTACTACCCTAGTTGACTCTGTTTTATCTTCTGCACTTTTTGATACTAGTCCTACAGATAGTTTTATAACTATGGACATTGTGTAAAGCCTAATGATTTGTGTTTATACTTGTTCTAATGTTATAACACTAGACACACCACTAGGGATTAGAACGACATGTGTTTGTTAGTGCAAGAAGTTCTCCCCTGAGATTGGTGGGTGTCACATTCAATGGAAACTTTATATCTTAGATATGATATTAATTTAGGTGATTCTTATAATAGACTGGTTGGTTTATTATCATGCATTTTCTAATTTCTATCACCACAGGGTGAGTATCACATCACCATAGAGAGGAGATTTTCTACATAAGTGTGAATGAGATGTTTAGGTGATTCGAGCTGGACCCGAGCATCATGGTTTGTGCAGGATGACATCCTAGATTGAATGTTTATATCTGGATGACTAGGGAACTATGTTAGATAGATTACCATCAATTTCAGGGATGGTTTATCTGTTGAATTTTCAAGAATACCTCCAGTCATAGAGGTGGAGTTCACTATTTTTCTAGTTCCTAGAGTTGTACTGATATCCATTTTTCCTTATAGGATAGCCACAAAATAGTTATAAGAGTTCAAGAGGAAGTTTGAAGATATGGAAGCTAAGGGTTTTATTCGACCCAATACTTCTACATGGGGCTCACCGGTCATTTTGTGAAAAAGGTGGATGGTACCCTTAGGCTATGTGTGGACTGTTGGAAACTGAACCAGTTAATAGTTTAAAACTGATATCCCTTGACATAGATAGATGACTTATTTGATTATATTTTGAGAATATAGAGTGTTCTCAAATATTGACCTAAGGTTATTATATCACTAGGTACGTGTTTGACAGGTAAAAATACCTTGTACAACCTTCGTAGTAGGTATGTTCTCTATGAGTACATGGTTATTTCATTTGGTCTCATGATTACACCTTTATTTTTAATGGTGCTGATGAACTGAGTCTTCCATCCTTTGATAGATTTTTTGTGTTGGTTTTCATTGACTATATCTTTCATTAATCTAAAAATCGACACGATCATACCCAACAACTTGAGATCGTTTTGAATACACTGATTGAGAATCAATTAAATGATAAAATTGTAAAATTCCACTTCTGGATGGATTAGATTCACCACTTGGGTCATGTCTTTTTAGAGACTAGAATATTTGTGGACCTAGAGAAGGTGGGAACAGTAGTTACTTGTGAGAAGCCCAAGAACATTTTTGAGGTGCAGAGTTTCTTAGGGATAGATGGTTACTACAAGAATTTTATACATGACATATCACACTTAGTAGCACCAATGATAGGCTTGTCTAAGAATGGTGTGATGTTTGAGTGGTTATATTATTATGACATAGCCTTTTATGAGTTGATTGAAGATTTGACTTCAATGCTGATATTGATATTTCCAAAGCTGGGAAAGAGTTATATTGTGTACTATGATAAATCTGGTATTGGTCTGGGATCAGTTCTTATGAAGGGGGACCCATTTGTTGCTTACAGGTCTTAGAAGTTGAGGCCACATGAGATGAATTACCTAACAAATGATCTAGAGTTGGCTGCAATTGTTCATATTTTTTGATGTTGGAGATATTATTTATTGGGGGAAAATTTTGTGGTGTACACAGACCATGAAAGTATCAAATAGATATTTACATAGCTTGATTTAAATATGAGATAGTGAATGTGTGTGGAATACCTTCATTTGTTCGATTTTTGGCTTGCCTATAAGCCTAAAAAAGGCAATGCAGTGGCTGATGCACTGAGTAAGAGGACATAAATACAGGCAGTGTATGAGGCTAGTGGTGTGTGGAAGCTTATGGATTTGTTATCTAACATGCATTTATATGTGCAATATAATCAGGGGAATACTTATCAGTCATCTTTGGTTGTTACCTCTACTCTACTGAACATAGTGAGGATGATGCAGCTACCAGATGCTGAAGGCCTACTTATATGGGAGAGTGTGGCAGGTGAGGACCCTCCTCATAGATGGATGATAAGGGGTGATGATGTTTTGAGTATACATGGATGTGTGTGGGATCTAGGGGATATACGTGAGGAATAGATGTGGGATTTTCATGCTTCATCTTGGGAAGTGCATCTCAGAGTCCACAAGATGTACTATGACTTGAACCGTCAGTACTGGTGGCTGAGTATGAAACGATAAATAGCTTGTTTTGTTATGATGTGTTCCACCTATCATTAGGTGAAGGAGGATCATCAGTAGAATTTTCAGATTTTGCAGCAGTTACTTATTCTAGACTGAAAATGAGGTGATGTTGCAAGGGATTTCATGATGGGATTACCAAGTTCGCATAGGGGAAATGATGCTGTGTGGGTTGGAGTTAATAGGATTAAGATGTTTTCTCGCTTCCTTTTGACAAATGATACCTTCAGTGTTGATGATATTAGAAATATGTATATCCTATAGGTGGTATGAATTCATGGGATTCCCTATTCTATCATTTTAGATAGGGATTCCTTCTTTATGTATTTTTTCTTGAAGATTTTTCAGAGGGTGTTGGGTACACAGATTATTCTTAGCACAACATACCACCCTCAGACAGATGGCCATTAAAAGCGTACAATACATGTTCTAGAGGACATATTGAGTGCATGAGTCCTAGAATTTGGGGATCTTGGTAGAAACATATCCCCCTATTAGAGTTCTCCTATAATAATATCTTCCAGTATACTATTCATATGGAGTCATATAAGACTTCGTTTTGAAGTCCATGCCGATCAACTCTATATTGGATGGAGGTGGGAGAGGTAGTTATAATTGGACCATGTCACATGTAGGAGACTTCTGAACATGTCCACTTGATTCATAAGCATTTGGCTACTGCGCATTATCGTCAAGAAATCATATGTCAATCGCCGTAGACGGCCTCTTGAGTTCGAGGTCAGGGATCATGTTTTTCTATTTTCCGCACCGAGGTTGGTACATAAGATGATCAGGAGATAGGGTAAACTATCATTGAGATATTTTAGAATCTATGAGATTCTGGAGCATGTTGGTTCAGTTTCCAATCAGTTGAAGTTTCCTCAGAGGTGCTAAGCCATGCATGAAATCTTCCATTTATCTCATCTACATCATTATCACTTAGACTCGTCTAAAATTTTTTAGCCTGAGGAGGTTGAACTTCAGGTTTATTCATCCTTTGTGGAGCATCCAATTCATATAGCTGACAGAAGCACAAAGATTCTCTAAGACCGATCAGTTCCTCTCGTATGTTTGATATTGCAACATGTCCAAGTATAAGATGAGACATGGGGGAGGGAGGCCGTCGTATATGCTCAGTGGCTAAATTTATTCCCAGATATTCCTTCACCACCCTAGGAAGGTAAATTCAGGGATGACTTTATTTAAGGGGGGATGTTTTTAACATCTCGGTTCTTTTTTTGTGGTATGTTTTCTTCTTTTCTTTTCCTCTATGATGTTTTCTAGGAAATAGTGGATATTTTGGAAAAGTACTAAATTATGGGATACACACCATGTATTCCTGAGAACACACAATTTAGTTTGTTCATGTATGATGGGTATACATGGTGTGTGGGAATGTGAGAAAGGGAAATATGAAAATAAAACTACACACCTTGAACTTCCTAGTACGTGCCGTGTAATCATGTCAACAGGCTATAGAATGTAATTCGGCGGAATTCAGCCGCCAAATGAACAGTAAAATGATATACACACCATCTATAAGGACTTATATGCCTTGTAATTTTTTTACTTAAAATGGGAAGTATCCTCATTTTTCAATCATTTTCCTAGAAGTATCACCTAGGGAACTCAAGAGGAATGTCGGAAAATCATCCTCTTTCGGGCTGATCATCAGATCTCAAAATCAGTCATCATCTGTATCATTTGAAACCAATCGGTAAGATCTGGTTTAATCTTGAGCCATTCATGGTGATTTTTTTCTTATCTATGTTTTTAAGGTTGATTAAATATCCTTGTTTTGTAGATATCTACCATTTCTATCTTGAATTTGAAGTCGAGGCTAGAGGAGGAGAGTCATACTATGAAGAGGTAGGTTGCATCATGCCTCACATTAATTGTTGAGATGTTTATATTTGATGTTTTTCCATGCGCCCATTTTAGGGTGTTTCCTTGAAAAAAAATTGATCCTAATTATTACCTAATATTTTTCTAGTAATGAATTAAATGAAATAAATCATGTTTATCTTCATTTTTCGATTAAGGACCACCCCCAGGTATGTTTACCTTGGATAAATTTTTTTGGCTATTTCGGCCTAGTATGTCTATGGTCAAGCCTTAGTTTCCCTTTTAGAGTTGTTTAAAAATAAATTTGAATACTCTCTAGAATTTCAATTGCGTTAGAACTGTAAGTATTTTTTATTAGGGATTTTGGATTGTGTTTACCCCTTCTTCCATGCAGTGTTTTTACTGGTTTGAAAATGTTTGAATTTTTTATTGAACTATAATTTGTAAATGGTAAATAGCGTTGGGTGATACATGGGTTCAGCTTATAAAACTATGAATAGACACACAAGAATATTTTACCTTTCACCTTGGGTGATACATGGGTTTAGTTTAGAATTCCATGGACAAACTCGAGAGGATTTTGATTTATATTTCTTTAGTGATACATGTGCTCCCTAGTAGGTCCATGAGGGACAAACTAAATTAACATAATTTTATATTACACATAAAGTGATACCTTGGGTCTACCTAGTAGGACCACTGAGGATGGACTTGCAAGAGATTATACCAACATCGAGAGTGATACTCATGACTCCCTAGAAGGACTGCTGAGAACAGACTCGTAGGATGTTTGTAAGATTACATGTGTAGTGATACTTGAATTCCAAATTACGAATCACAAGAACATACTCAGGTTATATCTAAATGATGGAATGTAATTAATTGTTACACATCTTCCAATCCAAACCAAAAGCTTTGATTTAGTATTCACTTACTTGTTAGAAGGTCTTATGAGACTTTTGTTGTTCTTAATTTATTGTTGGGAATGTCAGGCTTAGGACAAATTATGTGATTAAATAATTTTGGTAAATGAATTGCTAATGAAAATACTAAACTCAATAAATGAATGTCCGAACTTGTAGGATTGTTTACTTATGATTTCCTCTTAGTTTACTGTATTTTATTACAATACACAACTATTGCATATACACACTGATAGATTGGAACATACCTTAAGTGGTTTCCTACTCAGATTTATTTCTCACACTTTATTTGGGTAATTTTTTTGGTCCCAAATAGACTATATTTATATAGGTGCCGATAGGGGAAAGGCTCTTTATACAGGTATGTGACCGCTGCCTAGGATTAGGAGAGAAAGGGACCTTTCCAAGGCTTGCAATTCTATTGTGTTTCATTTTTTATTTTTATACATTATTATTGTATTTTAATTCATTGTAGTACATCTAATTTTTTCCACTTTCTTATAAGATGTAACATGCTATATCATTCTAATATGCATTACCTTATGGTTATATTTACATTTTAGTATTTCGTTGTTTACTTCAGTTGCATGATGTTTACTCTTTATTCCATTATTATTATTTACTCCATTGTGTTACACTCTTCAAATGAGGTTATAGTTTGACCACTATAACACCCTAGGCCCTCATTGCTAGTCGGAAGCCTCTGGTCATTGGGGAAATGCTCTTGATTCCATGTGGCCAACCAGGTACGGGGCACCAGTTGAGTGGCTTCCAAACCCGAGAAGTTACACAAATAGGTGGGGATAGGATAATGGTTGGCATTAATAATGATCCACTATATAGGGACCAAGATTCTAAAGTGGTGGATGTGTTTGTCCAGTTGAAATTGGATTCAGAGAAGAACATACATACTTCTCATATTCTAGTGGACTCAAATATAGATGTACACTGTTCTTCAAGTCAATTGGCCCTAAGAAGTGCTACTATCCAGATCAACACTAGTGTGGAGGGAGATCTGTATGGTAATGTTTTAAGGGACAGTATTGTACTGGAAGATGCAGTTCACCCTTACTGTATTGACATATGATTGAAGTTATGTTCTGGTTTTGAGGATAAGGTTTGTTTTCTAGACATAAAACAAGGACCATGCCGGTTAGAAGAGGTGAGTGTTTTAGGTTAAACACTCTAATCACCAAGGCCTCATCCTACTTGAAGGTTTTATGCACAGGAATGAAGGATATATATGAGTTTAGTGAGCGAAGGGTTAAGTCCTTAAGTAGACTATTCCCTATCAAATATGCCCCAGTGCTAAGTTTGGGAAACCACTTTTAGGGTTATGAGGTCCAAGAATCGGTATAGGCTCAAGATGAAGTAGAATCAGGTGACAGTAGTTATAGTCCACATTCTATGGATAGTTTGGATGAAATGCAAGGGAAAGGTCTCCACAACCCAAGAAGGACGAAAGAGAGAAATGCAAATAGAGACTTTGGACATTGCATTATGGCCAAGGGAAAAATCAAAAGAACATAAAAGATATTCACATATACCCAAACCTATGGAAAAACGATTGGGAACGATTGGTCTGAGAAAGTAAATACAGGCCCCTAAAAGGGGAAAATGAAGATAAAAAACAAGACCAAAATAATATGAAGGGAAAAGAGGAAGGGATTGAAGAGGAAGGTGAGGAAGATAGGGAAGGTAAGAATCTGCCTCTTATTATTCATTCAAATAGAAAACTTACCATAGATCCACTCCTGCTCAAGGCCACATAGGAATATATGGAAAAAATCTTAGAAAGACTCCCATGGGTGAAATATAATGAGGAACAAGAGGCTTGGATTATCAATTAATATAAATTCATGGAACACAGTTTCAATGAGGATCAGATTAATTTTTAAGAGCACAATCTCTAATGGGACATGTTGGCAAGTAACTTTGAATATCTAATCCAAGATGACCCAAACATGAAGGTGCAATCTCTTTTTTGGAATCTCTAAAAGTTAAGAGAATCCAACAACGTCAGCCATGTTTTTAATTTTTTTTAATATCTTAGACCATTTAACATTATTTTTGAATATTTTCATTTTAAACTTTCTTGAAAATAGTATTTTAAATAACAAATTTTAATTTAAGGTATTAGTCATGGACTTAATATAGAATCATCTTTTTCTACAAATACTCTTCTTAAAAACGTGATTCCTCGCAATGACTGCACGATTAATATTAAATTAAAAAATATCTCTTTTCTGAATTGAATTTGGGAAAATAGAATACATGTTTTTAATAAGAATAATTTATAATCACTAATAATTCCATCATATTATTTTACCAATTTTATGAGAGAAAATTATTAAAATTAATCTCAGCGATTAAGGTAAAAATGAGAATTACCATGCGAAAAAACATTAAACATTTGGGAACAAACAACATTGAAACATGTCAAGAAAAAAAATTATTGAAATATATAGACATTATAAAATATATTCCCCAGATTGGTGCATTTTTTAATCCACTTTAATAGAAAAAATGTGGGTGGAATTCATCCTATAAAAAATTTACAAATTTTCTACTCACATATCTTATAAAAGGAATCTCAACATCCTCATATCATAAAACCTATCAAGCCATTTTCACTTTCCAATAAATTAAGAAATAACATGTAATATTCTCTTATATCATCGTATAATCCTTACGTTGGGGATAAATCGAAAAACAAATTCTTTTGGTGTAAACCAAAAGTAGTTACCCAAATAAGAGGTAATGTTCATCAACGAACACTTTTGTTTTATTTATTATTTAAACCCATTTTTTTATTTTTATATCAGGACTATATAATAAAATAATTATCCTCAATATGTTGATATTTTTTATGTTAATGGTATGACATACACCCATACAAACTTCTATCAAATGTGTTTTGAAATCCTCATTCATGTGTAAGGTCGACTGCCGGCATAGGAAATAATGTCATTCATTTTTCCATTAACTCCTATCAAGGTAGGTATTAATGGTAGAAATATTATTTATTTATTATATTTATGAAATATATAAAATAATTATACTTCTGTAGTCATTATATCATATACACACTTTTTACATTTCATACCGTAGGGGACTTGATAACATTTCTCATTTGTACTACGAACTACCACCTCACGAAGCAATGCAAAGAATATTAAAATATCATGTTAAATGAAAGATAATAATTATATCTATAATTAATTTGTAATATATACATGAAATAATTTTGAAATTCATGAAATAATTATCTTTCTGGAAATATAATATATAATTTTCATCCCACCTTTTCAGACACAGGAAAAGTGATAATGTCGTTCGTAGACATGTGGACTACCACCTCCTCGAAGAGATGTAATTACTTTTTCAGAAAAAATGTTATTTATAAGTAGATATAATTAAATAATTTTAAATTTATTTTATATTTATATTTATTTAAATATAAATGTTACTTAACACTTTCCATAATGATGACTGAAAATGGTAACATTACTCATACGTACGTACGACATACTGTCGTCATGATTGTAATATTGGTTGATTTTCTATAACCATATTCCATTATTGTTTTAAAAATATTATTTGATATATAAATATTATTATTATTTCATGATAATTAATCTTTATATTTTTAACTAATGACCTCTTTGACCATAGTTGGCCTACCAAAGTCGTTCTTGAAATATAAACTAAATATAGTTAAAAAAATTAACTTAAACCCAATTAATTAATTAATTCTATAAAAATTGTTATTAAGTGAAAAAATTAATAATAAAATTTATAAAGGTTTTTAAGAATGTAAATAATTAAGCTAAATATATTATTTAAAAATATAAATACACAAGTGATATGTCAGGTTTAATGTATGGGACTTTACCTCAATTTCTTTTCATTGAGGCAACTATTGATGTTATAAACCTTTATTCTTTTATAATGTATATATACAAACCATTTAAAATTATATATCAATAATTTATTTATTATAATGATATTTGATTAATTTTTGACTTCATTCCTTAATGGGTTTTACGATTGAAGTGTTTCTGAAGTGATAAGGGGATTTCTTTTTGGGAAAAATCCTTTTTTATGATTCTCTATTTAACTCTCTTTATATTTAATTAAGATGGTTATAAATAAATATTTTAAATGTTTTATATGGCCATAATGGATTTATAAAGTTCATTTTATACCTCTATTACTTTATTTAAATGATTTTCAAAAAGAATATTTTTATATGTTTTTAAAAAAACGATGAAAATTACTTTCCATACCACTATGACTGTTATATAATTTTAGTTTCCATTGAAAGATTACATATTTTTCTAAACATTAAATAAAAATTATTATTATTTACTTATTTTGGTATTAAGAAAGGTTTTTAAAAAGAAGGCTGTATTTTGTATTCAAATTTTTCTTTTGAAAGATAATAATATTTTAATATGTGGAAGTGATTTTCTTACAAGTTTAAAATAGTTTTTTAAATGATGAAATGTTTTATTCATGTTGTGTTTAATAGAAATTATACACGGTGGATTCACCCAAAGAAAAATGAGTGAGCCTGTTATAGCATAAATGATGGGTGCACCCATATAGGACTCCAATGCATTGGGTAATGACTATATTCTCAAAATAATTATATTGGAAGTTGGTTGTTTGGTTATTCCAACATGAAAGGGTTCTATAAGGGTTCAATCAGATTACTTCTTCAGGTACCTACATGAATTTTCTATGCTTTCTAATGAGTTTTCATGGAAATAATTTTTTTATGGTAAAATAAATGTTACTTTTAACCGAATGATGTTTCCCTTTGTGGGTAAAATGTTATCTTTCAAGAAATGGGTTTTATAGGATTTAATATTTTTCACTGGACTAATGGGTTCTTTAATTTTTTATCCATTAAGAAGATTTTTTACTCATAATATTTTTCTTAAATGTTTTTTAAAATGTTTTTAAAGGATTTATGGATAGTTTATGGAAAGGAAGACGTCAAGTTGAATGTTGTAAAGTGTTTAACATATGATTTATTTTAATGTTTTTACATTATGGAAAAATATATATTAATTGAAAGTGTCATATTTTTATTTTATGGTGTTTTTATGTATGATTTATGACCTAATTATTTAATATTCTCCACCTTAAAAGATCCTCAATGTGGAGGAAAGTAAAATTATTTACTTAATACCGTGATTATAAAATGTTTAATGAAGGGGCCTTATATATTCTTGGTTTTCCATCTATAAAAAGATTCATGGATTATTGGTTTCTTGCCTAATAGGTTGGATTTATGGGCAATAAATGTATAATTCTTGATAGATCATAGAAATGTTTATTATTTGAGGCCATTGGTAAGAATAGTGTGTGTTGACGACACAAATACTATAATGAAATGGAGATGGAGGTATGTATTTCCTATGTAAAAGTGAAATATAATAGAGTAGGGTACATACCTCTTCCATAATTATACCCACCATATTCATGAAATTATTAATACACACCTCATAGAATTCTATAAAGGTAACACTAGCCCTTTAATGTGTTATGATACATATTTTCAATGAGCATCCTTGTTGCAACTAGTGTATTGTCCCCCAAGGCACCTCCTATAGTTTCAAAAATCAAACTATGATATATAACAATAAGTACTTTATAAAAATAATGAATTAATAATTGATAATTTATTTGAAACTATATAATACATGCCTATGATCTTTTTAAACATCTATATTATTCATTAAATTCTTATAATTATTATTTTATTATGGTAAAAATAATTTTCTTGTTGATTATAGTTTAGAATTATAGGAATTGTTTGTCAATAAATTATGTTTTATATATTCCCAACTTCCAATTAGAGTGTAAACATAATTTATAAATTCCTTTAATATATATTCCAAATTAAATGGGAATGAACTAGGATTCAAAATTTCATTAGCTAAAGGATCTGGGGCACAACAGATGCATTGGTTGGAGGTAGATTGTTTTTATTTTTTCATCTATTTCAAATATAAATATTAAAATTATTTGATTAATTATCCCCAAAATCTCTAAATAGGATATATTTAATTTAATATATAGTTAATTTATTGAAAAAATACCTTGTTGATGGTAATAGTCATGATTGATTTTAATCTATACTCTTTTTACATTTCTAAATTACATAGAAGATTCCAATAAAGGATTCATATAGATATATTCAAATGTACACCCTAGTTCTAGGAAATCCATTCTAAAAACATGAACTAATAGTGAATATGATATAAATTCTTCACATATATTGATTTTCATAACAAAAATATTTGTTGTTCTTCCTAAATTCTAAATAGGGAGGGAGGGAGGAAAATTATCACTAGTGTTAGATAGAATTATAAAGGTCTCTCCTCTGTATAGAACACATCTCACATAGAAAAAAATGATATAATGTAGAATATATACATAGGGTTAAATAATTATGGTGTTCTATATTGATTTATTTATTATTTGATCTAAACTATTTGCCATGTCAAAAATTAATAATTGTAATGATAATATTATATTATAGGATAAAAAATATATTTTAAACCATATTACATATAAATAAATTAATATACGTTTAAATGGTATTAAATAGAAATTATCTTTTCTATTGGTCCATTATATTTACTCAAAATTCCTCCCATGGAATTTATAAAACACTAAATAATAATAAAATGTATTTTCATTAAAAAAAATGATTTTCATTTGATAAAACAAATTAGTATTATAATCACTAAACTAATAAATAAACACCCTCTTGGATCCATGTAACTAAATAAATATTTATATTAATCTATTCATTGTTTTTGTGATTAATTTTTTTTATTATTTCCATGTGTAAAATTAAACAAAATATAAAATTTTAGTCATGTAATTTACACTCAAATTTGTAATGATTGATTTATATGATAAATATTTACTTAATTTATTAATATTACACTATCTAGAAATAAATTTATTATTTAATATATAATTAAATTTAATTTAATGATATGTTAGATTTAACATTGTGTGTGACTTTGTGGGTCTCTATTTTCAGGTCATTAAATAAATATATCTATAGTCAATGATCAGAATCTAAAAACATGTTAATGTACCTATAGATAAATAAGATAATGTAGAAAATATAAACATTTATCTATTAATAGTACTATGTAATATAATCCCTTTTTCTAATGATATCTTATCAACTAGGATGCATAATTGTGTCATGAATTTATATGTTTGATTCAACTTTCTTTAACATTATGGAATGAACTAGTCTATAGATTTCCATGGCCATAGATTTTGTTAGAAAATTGTATTTTAGCTAAAAGGTGAATGATATCTTCTTCCGTTAATATAGAAGAGAAAAATCTTTTTTTTTATTTTTTCAGTGGATTTCATATGAGTTATGATGCACCCAAAATATTCTATGATTCCTTGAGAATATAATATCATTGTATTCATTCATACATTAAATTACATGAATCTTGACACACATTAAAAATAATTCCAAGTTTTAGGACTAAATCACACATTAAAAAATATGAAATTCTAAGGACACATAAAATATATTGAAATCCAACTACTAGTTATATCCTCATAACCTCCCTCGATGAATATTACCAAGTGAAAACTTAATGAGAAAAAATTTCATTGTCTTATGAGCCTCCAATACCAGATAGTCAAATATCATCTGTTTCACATTATTTATATGATAGTTAGACCATAAAACGTATGTGTAAGAATATTTTCATACCATATGTGGGTTATAATTATAGTTGAGAACTAATTTAATAATTCAATGTCAAAAATACACTAAATAGATTTTTACATTACTGTTACATATAAGAAAAATTATTAATTTATAATATGTTTATTTATATCCAGGTAATTGAATGTAAAAAACTTAGTTTGTTCTAGGTAACTAGTTAAAATATACTCCCAATTGAAACCATCATCGATATCTTTTTTGAATAAATTAATTAAATTCTAGTAGGTTTAATGGGAACCCAAATAGATGGATAAAAGAGTATAACCCAACCAACCAAGAAACTAAAATAATTATGGGAACCTCTAATATACCTGTATAATATTTGCTCTAATGGAAGTAATATGATATTTATAGGGTTTATCTAATATATTAGGATTATAGGGTATAGGAAAATTTTATATTCAATTTCAAAGGTCATACATTCCACAACCTGTATATATTCATCTATATGGAAGAAATAATGAAACAATTATATGAAAAAATCATTTCCCTACTGCAAACCCTATTTGATATTGTCATATGGGTCTTGATTAAATCACTAATTATTCAATTTATCATGATATCCCATTTTTATATCGATGATAATGACCATGGTGGTGTTTTATTCTTTGATTTAAGCTGTGATAAATTTGTGGTATCCTGATATTCCTTTTTTATAGATGTGAAGGGGGTTTGAAAAGTCCCAATGATCCATTTTTTAGGACCCCATCCATAGAATGATATGTTAGACCCTCTATATCTAGATAGAAATACTATTCCTAGACTACTTAATTAAATGAATCAAATAATTTTTCTTTGATAAAAAATGACTTTAAAACCAATATTGTAATAGGTTTCCTAGGGAGTGAGTAATAGTCCATTAATTCCCACAACTTATTTGCAATTTTAATAATGAATCCTTATGGGTTTTTTCTCTAAATATATATCACCTACATTTACTCCCATAAATTATTTCACTTTTAGTCCTCCATCTATATTAGTATCCCAAAAATATTTTATTCAACTTCCTACACTCTATATTATTCAACTCATCATATGTGTTAATTGAACCATCACCCAAAGGTGAAAATTTATGTGGAGTTTCAACACCATTAGAGATATATTGTGGGAATTATATTGTTTATACCCTAGATAATTCTAAATATCCATACCCATTTAAGACTTAAAATTCATAATATTTAGAAGAAGACACATTAAAACTTGTTTTATGAGAGTTATACAAATAAATTATATTCATAAATTCCATAATAGGAGATTTGGGTCTTATATCTATTTTTGTTCATAGAACATGATTCATTATTTTAGAATATGTGTGTGGGATTTTTTGTGTATATTCTCACTAACAAGATACAATATATAAGAATCGTCCAGTACCCTTTAAAAACCGATCAATGTTATGTTTTAGACCATCATCTATGTGACTATCGTTATTTCAATATCTACTTACTGGAAATCCTAGAGGAAGTCAATGTAATTAAAAAAATGAGGATAAATTATATTGGCCTCAACACTCCTATGACAAAACCCATGCATCAAGTGTCTTTTTCAATTACAAGATATAAAACTATACTATAATTAAATGTGAAATCATTATTTTTAATGACACTCTCCCCCAATTCTGATCTTGATGAAATCCAAAAATTGTTAATAAACATCAACCAAAATAATGATTCAAGTCATAATGGAATAACATACCACTTAGGTACTAATATATAAACACAATAAGATACTATCCAGATTGAAAATTATCTGGATAATGAAAGTATACTAGAAAGAAAGTGTTAGGATTATAAGAGGTGTGTAAAACACTTTAGTCACATAGTATTAATTTATATTCATCTCAATAGACCAGATTAGTACGGAAAAATAATAGAAATATTTTGAGAGAAAGTGTGGTTAATGAACCACACACAAATTAGATAATCTCTAATTGAGAAAACAATTGTATTCAAAATGAATTGAGGAGGTTGACCACCATATTGTTTTGATGTCCCAATTTTACATGATGAATCTATCTAAGAAATTTAGATAAGGTTAAGACAACCCAAAATGGTAAATCATGGGGAGACCCTAAAAATTTTATGCTTGTGTGAATTTTATAGAGGATATCGGCATTGAAGGATCTCCATTATCAAATCCAAATACCATCAGGATCAACATAACACTAAGGAAAATCTGGAGATATTATAGGTTAATGGATGGAATTTACATTTTAGGGGGAATAAAATTATATTTATAAAATTTTTTGATGCTCCATACCTCATTAGTAGTGAAGGGATCATAGGTTCTACCAATGGTAGTAAGGGTTAAATCCCAAGACAAGAAGAGAGATCCATCATAATCAAATTTCCTTTTCTAATTCCCACTTACACTATAGAAAATCAATAAAATTTTGTAATTAATTTTCTATAACATTATATTCAATATTTTTTAAGGTATCAATATTTTTATTAAGACTTCCATGCTTTTATCATTGGATACTCTTGTTACATTGACTTCACTTCACTAAGAAAAACACAAGATATATGATATTATAATGTAAATAACTTTTTAATTTATTTAAAAAACATAACCTCTTTGATAGCACCATTATAATAAGTTAATATTAATATATAATGTGATAATGTTTTCAATATTAGAATAATCAAAAAATTTACATAAACAATTACTTAATTTATATTTCTCTTAAGCTATATTGGCATCCACAGCATACTCGATATTTGTAGATATGGATATCAATGGTTTGAAAAAGCTACTATTTTATATATAATTTTCCAAACTATGATAGTTGATAAAATTTATCTAAATTAAATCAAGTTATCCAACCCCTTGAAAACTAGAATTAAAAAATATCTAAGAACCATAAAATTATCCTTCGTATTATCTCATGTTGTTTTATAGAGTTCTGGTGACTACCTTAATAAATTATCTAGGTTTTTTTTATTTTCCCATTATATATTTTAAAAAACTAATATCACATATCAGCACATATCATGGAATATGAAATCGATCCAATTGCTTTTGCTTATGGAGCTCTATACACCATGTTGAATTGTTTTCTATCATGTATCATACAATTGTTTTTCTTAAATTAATCCATTGTAACAACCAAATATTTCAAAATAATATAATTGTTTTTATAATGTATATTTAAATCAAAACCAATATTAAATAGCCCCAAAAAATATATTTCATTATATTTAATAACTTTTATAGATTGTGAAAAATGAAACCTTGTGTCAAAATAAATCATAATATAAAATACCATTATCACCTATCCTTTAAAATAAAGCATATTAATAGTCATAAATAAATAATTAAAATTAGGTTAATTATTTAATTGAAACAAAATAGGAATAATTTAAAAATAAGAAAGAAATGTTTTGTGAAAACTCTACTTTTTCTAACGTAATTCTTATTCACGCTTTGCGCAAATAATTTATAATTATTTTGTAATATTTTTTTATATTGATAGAAAATTATGTGGAAAAATAAACATAATTTTTGAGAAAATCTTATGAAATTTATCTTAGGGTGATTTTTTAGTATTTTTTTGAAATATTACATTTTTTGACGAATTGTGAAAATACTTACTTTTAATTAAAAAGTTACATTTAATTTTAATTTTTTATAAGGTTAAAATATATATTAAATTGATTTTAAAGTTTAATTAGTTAAATTATATATCAATTAATTGAATTTATGTCATTTAAATCATTTTTATGATTAAATTTTCAATAAAATCATTGTAAACTTTTGCACATTTTCATTTTGAAAACCCACTTTCTCACCATATCTGCAAAGTTAATTTTAACTTTAAATTTTCAATTTATGTCAATGGAAATTTGGATAATTTATTATCTATTTAGAATAATAACAATTTATATTATGTAATATGGTAAACATAATTTTTTAAAATAATGAATAGTGTAAAATTTAAAAGTATATATCATTGTTAAGATAAACATACATTTAATAGAGGGTTAAAGTAAGATGATAAGGGTAAAAATAACATAAATATATATCTACTGTATATTTATGGGAATATTTAGACCTTATATTGTAGAATTATTTGAAATAATCTATTTTTTACATTTTTGTAATCTTAAAAACATGGGATATCCTGTTTATTCTCAAAAATTATAAGTGTGCCACTCACCTCACTTATAAAAGGACACCAAATCACCTATCCTATTCACACCATAGATAAATTTTTTTCAGAGAAATACCTTCCAATATTATTTTGAAAGATACATAAAATCATCTAATATGAAGTTTTTTGGTCATAAATATATTATTGTTATACTTTAGGTATAATACAAAGGATGTGATTCAAAAAGATGTAAAATTCCAAACATTTCATTTTTGATTTATTTATTATTTCACCTCATTCAAATAATATTAAATTTTGATATTATAATAAATACATTATGTTAAAAATAATTTGATTTTTTATGTTAATTTAATTACCTACATTAATCGAAATTTCAATAATATGGTTTACAAAATAATCATCCGAGTGTATGAAAGATTACCACCTGGCAAACTGATGTCGTTCGTTTTCCCATTTCAACTTTTCACAGTTCAGTGTGATGATGGATAAAATGTATATATATACATATTTATAAAATAATTAAATGTATGGAGTCATTATATCATGTATATATTCTTTTACTTTCAATTTCTCAAGGGGTATGAAAATGTCGCTCATGGGTATGGAGGAAGACCACATCCTGGAGTAATGTGTTTCATGTTTAAATGATGATTTACAAGTTAATAAGGGTAAATTTAATAAATATATATGATACAAATGAAATAATTTTGATATTAATTACAGATTTTTCATTTTATAAATATAATATTTCATTTTATTTATTACAATTTGACTCACTTAAATATGATAACATTGTTCGTTTACATGTGGATTACCACCTTCATAAAGTGATGCGACTCTATTTTGATCACATAAAAACATGGATCATATATATAATCATATTTTAAAAAAAATTGTATTTAATATATTATTATCTTTAAAATAAGATAAAATATAATTTACCTATTCTTGATAGTGGTCGTCAAAAAACGGAAACATTACCCTTGCCTACGTACTACCTTCCATCTCCATTATCATAATATACATAATTTTTCCAAACAACCTTCCATGATTGGAATTAAAAGTATAATGGATTTATTAATACAATAATTATTTAATTATTATTATTTTTAATATGATGAAAATATATAATATGTACATGAACTAGAACCTTCATGAAAAATAACGATTAATAAGACAATAAAATTGAAACCCGAAAAATGAAAATATTGAGATATTATTAACAAATAGTTGGTTAGATGTTATAAAAGTATAAGATATGGTATTATAAATATTAAAATGGTTATGGTATAAGTTAATAATTTTTTTAGACCACTGTAAATGATGTCAAATATTGTTCATTCAAAAGAAATCATGAGCTAAGGGACTTCATCTCAATTTTTCTTCATTGAGGAATATGGTAATATTATACACCTAATTTAATTTGGTAAGTGTATATAATTCTCCTTTGATATATAATATCATAATTAATTAATTATTCATGGAATTATAAATTTAAATTTGAATTATTTCACCCATAGGGATTTGAATTGAAATTTACCACAAGGTAAAGAATTTCATAACTCAATTTCTATTCATTTGGTAATATTACTACGTCATTTTCATTGATATTATAAGATTATTTGTGTGTTTAATTTTTAATATATTATGTTTTATATCCAATTATTTTATATGGATTTACATTTTACATACATAATCTATTTATTGGTTAATTTTCACTTCACTATTCTGATCCTTATAAGTGTTTTTTTCACAATCAAATTTTATTTATGATTGTTTGCACATGAGTTTACATTGAAGGATATTATTTAATAATTGTTCAATAAACCATTTTATTTTATTTTGTTCTGGTATTTAGGAACTTTTCAAGTAATATTACCATTTTATCACTCTTTTTTTACTTAAATTTATTTGAAAAACACATTTATGAAAATATAAATTCATTTCTCACGTCGGTCAAAAATATTTTTTCTACCAAAATCATGTTTTAAAAAAAATTTAATCATTTTACAAATAATTTATTAAATAAATTTGTACCAATTTTAAATTTTTTACAATTCCTTTTGAAAGGAATCGTCATACCATTTAAAAAAAGGTTATATTTGGCTATTACTGAATGTTTGAAAGGAATATTAATTTTTAACATTCCCAGTATGTACAAAATTTCATGTCATCATGATCATTTAATCTTTTAAATTTTCCATTGTAACATTCAGATATTATTTTCAATGAAATTTATTTTCAATTTTTTTGTAAAGGATTATTTTTAAAAAGTTATTTTTAATATTAAAATTAAATTTTCCTCAAGAATGTATTTAAAGATATTTTTATGGTATTTATATTCATCCATTTAGGTAACCCGTTATTTTTATTAAAATTTGAATAGTTTTTATTGATACCATTGTTATTATTTTTTTGTATGGTTTATGATCATTTTTACCATGTAATATATTGATATTCACTTCCTTGATTCATTTTTATATCCATTATATTTCCCTTAAGTTTTAATTTTTTTATGGACATTAAATTTTCCCTAAATATCCATATTTTTACGATGGAAATGTTCATTACATAAACTGTATATCTTTTATAAATATTTTGTTCTATATTTACTTTATTTTTTCTAATAAATAATGAAAAATAATCTTTCTTTACTCAATACATATATTTTATGGAGAGGCACATTATACATGAATTAAATCAATTATTTAATATATGTGGAATACTTTGGATATGTAGTGATAGTTGGGGATCAGAATTATATAGCCCATAAATGAATCAGTAGTCTTGTAAGGGAAATTAGTAAGCTATAATTAAATGGGTTTCTACCTATTGTTTTAAATCGTCTAGTGAATTGTCTTGATAGTAGAGGTATCAAGATGTCTGAGATCATTACATCCAATAATTCATAATAACATTCATTAAGAATTTAGTTATTATTATCCATGGAATTTTCACAATGATATTATCTCTTTATGGATTTTATTATTGGATAATTGATTAAATATCATGTGTTTCCACTTATATACCTTTCCATATTGACTATTCTTTATCTTATTATCCATGATATTTTTGTAATGGTATTATCTCTAGATAAATTTTTTATGTTTATTTTTTAAATGACATCTATGTTATTTTATTTATATTACCATATTGGTTATGAATTATCTTATTATCCATGATTTTTTATAATGAAATTATCCTTAGATTCATTTAGTTATAAATTAATTGATGAATGGAATGTGATTTCAGTTATTTACCATCCCACATTGATTATTATTAATGATTCATGATATATTCTATTATATATACACCTTACTGATCATTTGAGATCTCTCGTATTTGTTTTCATTTCCCCTAGAATGTCGGATATCGACTATGAATGATATGTAAGGATATTCTATAGAGAATAATGATATTATAAAATAAAAAAAATTCATAATTTATGTTTTCAAATGTAATGAAAGGATCTATTATTCATCTAGTTTACCGAGACTAATAAATTATTCAGTAATTCAAGATGTTATTCTTTTTATATTTCTCTAATGTAATAAAATAGACATAGGCTCTGGGTTTTTGGGGTTAGGGTCACTATAGTTGTAATGAGAGGAATTTTATTAGAACCCATGTGAACTAGATTTAGGAAAATAAATATTAGGGATCCTATATCTATGATAAACCTTGAGGAAAAGTATAAAATATCATACTGATGTTTTTTAAGGTATAGATTCTGTGGTTTTGGTTTGGAATACATCCCTTTTTGGGTATTACAAGTGAGCGTGGTTTTGAAACCAATGTACCTAGGGATAATAACTCTCAAAAGGGAGTATTGGGCTTGAACCAATCATCACCTAGTTTATGAAAATGTGACTTACTACACTCATGGTTTGATACTCAATGTGTATATTCATAAGATCACTCACATTTTATTTACAAAATGTTTTGATATATTTGATTATATGATGAATATAAATGAACTAGTTTAATCATAACATGTATTATATTTAAAATAAGGTGTCTAAAAGGAACATTAAAATATTATGTGTCAAAAAATTTAATAAGGAAATGATTTTATAAGAAAAAATTAAGATTAAAATTAAAATAATAAAATCTCATCCTAGGGATCCAGTTATAGCACATTTTATTAAATGTGGGAAACTAGGGAATTATACAAATAAATTATATATTCTATAGGTTAATCCTTATACCAATGAAGGACCTATTTATAAATATAATTGATGAAATATTTATGTATTTTGATTCAAGAATTATGTTTTATAACTATTTCAGAAATGGTATTATGTTTATAATAATCATTAATCTAATAAGAATTACGTTAAATTTTAGAAGAATATTTTTATTCATTAAATTAAGAGTTATGTATATCATAAAGAGATTCTTATTTTAGGGTTGATCGTAATTTTAGAATCCTAAACACCCCTTCTGATTTTTTTGGTAGGAATATAACATGATTGAACATTTTTTTCAAAAACATTTTTGGGAATACAACCCATTGGTTTAAAATATGAGAAGTTATCTTAAAACATATTCCTTTGTAATTTTTTTTCACATGTTTAAAGGTATCTGTATCCTTTATGATTTATGTTATATTTCATCTTTTAATAAATATGTGCAATAAAAAATAATGAATGTTATTGGAATTCTATTAACATATTTTTAGATGAACGTTGAACCAAATGATGTGTAACAACCCATCGCATTTGGAAAGTCCTCATGGTTTGAACATATGATTGAAAATTGATAATGGATTAGCACCTACCATTAGCCTACATAATTAATTTATTAATATGACCTCTTTTTGTTAAATTATTTAAAAAAAATGATATTAATGATGAAAAAGGTGTGTTACTTTTGAGGTTTATAGATTAATGTATTATATTGTTTAACTTTTTTTAAACAAAAGGTTTTGGAAAATAGTTAGATAAATATCGAAATACTTGTCACTCTTTCATGAATTTTTGGATCTATTAAAATATATTTTAGTGATTCAGGAATGAAAAAAATACTGGATATTAATTTCATGGAGTAATGTTTGAATTTGAAATTAATAAAATCGCAACCAAGGGATGATATTGTTCTTAATAAATATAAACATGTCATGTAAGTAAATTTCCTTATATTCATAGAAAATAGAAATATTTATCAACCTTAGTAAAAGTATATTGAAATAAAAACGTTATCCTATTGCATTCATATCCAGAGAATCAATTGAACTATTGAATAACTATAATTTTTTGTTTTTTTTTGTCCTGAGAATTCCATTGATCACTATGTTTCTTTGATAAATGACATCTATCACTCTCTATAATTATTTATGGTCTTATTACATGTTTAAATATTCTCATTCCATGAATTTTATTAAATATAGATAATAATTTATGTGTTATTCAATATAAACATCATGAATCCTTTTATTTTATATTAATATTAATTCATATTAACTCTTTTTACAATGTGGGTTTTCAACAATAGAATTTTTAAATATCAAACCCTTGATTACCGAGAAAAATTTTTAATTATGAGGAAGAAATTTGTTTGTGGTGGGTAGAATGTGACACCATGAGATTCTAAAATAAGATCATTTTTTTGATTGAGTATGTGACACACAACATATACCTTAAATAATCCATGAAATAATTTTCTATAATATTAATCGCTTCAATAGATTTCGGAACACACATCCCCATGTAAAAATGAACAATAATATAGTATATTTACCTGTAAAATAACCATAAAATTATAGGTTATAAATAGTGAAACTAAGTTATGAAAATTAGGGTGATATATTTATTTGAAATAAAAGAAGAGTCATTTAATAGAAATAGAAATGTTTTCTAAAAAATGTATTCTTATAATAGAATATTTAGTCAAGCTTTAAGCATATAAATTCAAATTATTATAAAATTAATTTTTACCAATTTAATAATTTGTTTTGAAAATAATTTACTTTTCAAATAATCATATCAAAATTATACTAGGGGGATGGTTTTGGAATTTTTTGATATATTTTATTTTTTTTATGAATAGTGAAAAATACTAAATATTAATTGAAGACTACCTTTTAATTTAAATTTTTTATAAATTAAAATTATATTTTAAATTGGATATATAGTAAAATTCGTTCAATTATATTTATATTAATCCAATTATGGTTATTGGTGTTATTTTTATAATTCATTTTGATATAAAATCATTATAATGTTCTGAACATTTTCTTTTTGAAAACACTCATTATCATCTCATCTATTGGATTATTTTTAAACTAAAATTTTCTAGTTATATAAATGAAATTTTGAAAAATGAATTCTATATTTTGAATCATATTGAATTATTTTATAAAATGTGGTTTAATTATTTGTGACCAAAATTAATAATGAAAAATTTTAAAATTATTTACCACTTTTAAGGTAAAAATATTTTTAGTGGGGGATAAACTAAGAAGATAATAGTTTAGATGAATTAAAAAAGCATACAAAATATATTTTTCAGATATATTTGGACCTTATAATTTTCAAGTCTCTAGAATAATCCATTTTAAACCCCTTTAATATGTGAAAAATGTGGGTAAACTTTTTGCTTTTCAAAAATTATAAACATTCCACCCACCTAACTTATAAAAGGCCTCCGACTCTCATATCCTCTTCACAAATTCAAACCCTTTAGGTTTTTCTGATACCTATTGAAATAACTTAACAACTTATATCCGATAATATTAGAAGCCTTTTTTTTCTATGATTCATTTTAGTAATACTTTTTGTATAATCATAAATATGTGGTCTAATAAGAGGTAAAATTATTAACTACTAATTCTTGTTTTATTTCTTATTCCATTTACTTAAAATCTTACAAATTTATGATTATATTATAAAAATTATATTTTACACATAATGAGATGGTTTTATGTTATGTTAATTATCTAAAACAATCCCCACATCCATTGAATGGGATATTAAACCACCATTCATGTGTTTGGAGGACAACCGCCTCCGGAACTGATATAATTAGTTTTTCCATTACCACCGCTCATGGATGGGTATTATGATGGATAATATATATATATATATGATATTTATAAAATAATTAAACACTTGGATTCATTATATCATATACATATATTTTTTTAATTTCAATTCTATAGGGTATACAAAGACAATTCTCATGTGTACGGTGGAATACCGCCTCACAAAGCGATGTCATTCTTTTTTCACTAATTTTTTACATTGAAGAAAATAAGGATATTGTTAATGAATATATGTGATATAAATGACATAATTATGAAAATTATGAAAATTATGATATATTTATCATTTTTTAAATATAATATATCATTTTATATTTACCTTTTCACTCACTTAAAGATGATAAAATCATTTTTATACATGTGGACTACTGCCTTCATA
Organism: Viscum album; assembly: GCA_963277665.1. Lineage (NCBI taxonomy): Eukaryota > Viridiplantae > Streptophyta > Magnoliopsida > Santalales > Viscaceae > Viscum > Viscum album. The sequence goes on from OY728143.1 coordinate 1,071,468,068, forward strand.
AACTTCTGTGGCTCTCTTTTCATTATAACACCACACCAAATGGAATATATAAATAAGTATATTTATTTAAATAATATGATATTTATGATATTATTATAATTTTATAAATATAAAATATTAATTTTCTTATTTCTATAATGATCATTGAAAATGGAATCATTTCCCATGTGTATGTATGGCCTAACGTCTCTATGATCGTAACATACTTAAATTTTCAAAACCGTGTGTCATGATTGGTATTAAAAGTATAATTGATTTATAAATATTATAATTATAGCATGATTATTTTTATTAATATTATTAAACAATACAATATGAGCAAGAACTGAAACCTTTATGAAAACGTATGTATGAGAAAACATTGTAATTAAAACTGGAAATAATGAAAATAACAAGATATTGTTAATAAATAAGTGAAAATATGATATAAAAGGATCATATATGATGTTATAAATATTAAAATGGTTATTTAATTGGTTAATAACATGTTTTAAACCTCTATATATTAGGTTAATGTATGTCTAAGCTAAAAGAAGAATTAGCTAAGGGACTCCATCTCAATTTCTATTCATTAATGAATATTGTAATGTTATGAACATAATTTCATTTTTATGGAATAGGTATTACCACTTTTACTTTTAAAATCATGGTTCATAAATATTTCATTTAATTTTATGTTTCCATTTGAATTATTTATTTCATAGGGATGTTACTAAAAATTACACCGGGGTAAAGAATTTCATAAATCAATTTTGGTTCATTGGTTTATATGACTTCTTCATTTTATTTGATAATATAATATTATGTGGATATTTTTTTATATATTATTATTTATGTCCAATTATTCTATTTTTATTTACTTTTGAATAACATAATAGATTCACTGGTTAATTCTCAATTCAATGTTATGATCTATGTAAGGGTTTATTTCACAATCTCATCTTAATCATGATTGTTTATAATTTAATTTCCATTAAAGTGGATTATTTTACCATTATAAATAAACCTTTTCATTTATTTATGGTTTTTTTATTCATGAAATTTTTCATATAATAGAACCATATTCCACACTTTGATAATTAAATTAATGAAAGAATGTTTTCATGAAAATCCAACGACATAACTCTCTTTGATCAAAAACACATTTTCTACCAAAACCTTGTTTTCAAAAAAATATATTCAAAATTTTTTCACCCTTTTCCTAATGATTTATTAAAAACATTTTTAACCATTTTTACTTTAAATTTATTTAATTTAACCTTCATGACATTATAAGAAAAAGGATTGTTTGTATTTTATTAAAAAATATAAAGGAATTATAAGATCCCAACCATTTCAAGAGATGTATAGAGATCATGTACAGTTAATTATATTATACTTTTGAGTATATTATTTTAGGGTTCTTACTTTAAGATGGTTTGGGGGAAATTTGAGAGTTTATTTAAGGAAGAGGGGTAGTGCAAGGTTTTCTCAAATTGTTCACCCATCCCAGCAAACTGTGCAAACCCAAACATAGGGGATCCGCACCGCTTGTGCACAACATTCCAAATTGTTTGTCAAATTATTTTTGAAAGTGTAAAAACCCTAGTTTAGGTGCATGTTTATAGGGAAAAATTAAGTAAAACTATGTTCCTCATACCATAAACCATCTGTGTTGTATTTTAAACCCTAACAAATTTGATTAAAAATTCCTAAACCCACTAGACATAACCCAAAGTTGAACCAACTCAACACTAACTCATTCCTATCATTTTGGGAGTCTTATAGACAAATTAATGGGGATATCAGACACCATTATTTCTGAATTCATGGTCAAATTAATGGATCGACACCTCTGTGGGTATGTGGTTTCTTCTCGATTAAGATTCTCACTATACTATCTATTTTTCTGGATAAAAAGTGGATGGTTTTCCTCTATTAGAGATAGATCTAGATAAATTGTTGATTGATATTGATCATTTTGATCTTGAATCTAGGTTTTGGATATAGATTCTATTCTTTATCATGATATTGATTATTCCACTTCAATTGTGGGATTTCCATTATTGATCCTTCATCATTGATTTTGAGGTAAGTAGTCTAAATTAAATTCCCATAGTATTGAATTCCAATTTCATGTATGTGTTGTGAAAATTAAATAGGAACTGGATTTTATTTTTGTTTTATTAATTAGTGGAATAATGTGATTGGGGAATTGATAGAAAATTTTGATTTTGTAATTGGTCAATTAATGTGACTATTGGGTAATTGATAAGAAATTTGGAGTGTGTAATTGGTCAAATAATGTGACTATGAATTGTTTTACAAAACAAATTATGAGATTTTTGACTTGAAATTAATGGAATAATTGGTTATACGATTTAATATTGTAAAATAGTTTAATGTTTAACTTCTCATATTATTTAATTTTATTAATGTGTTGAATAATGATTTGTTTTGATAGTTGAAATTGTTTGGAACAAGATGAAGGAATAGTTGGTTTGCATGGATTGTCTTTTTTTGATCTTAAGGATGTTTTCATAAAGGAAATACACCTTGACTTTAAAAGAATTCGGAACCGAGAATATTGACCTGGAATTCGGAGTCTGGAATTCGGAGTTTGGAAATTGAGGAGTTCGGAACTGATAACCTGGTGATCGAAGAATTCAGAGTCTGTAAATTCGGAGTCTAGAAATTGAGAAGTTCAGAACCGAGAAATTGCAAATTTCCAAAAGATGGCTTGTAGGAGATGTGAAGGCACCGATTGTGACGATGCTTTGCTATTTTGTAACTCTAAATTGTGAGTATATGCAAGTACTCATGGTGCATGAAAAATTTGTCTTGAGAAGTCATACCGAGAACTGGTGAAGGAGTTCTGAGAGTTAGGAAGAGCCCTTCCAAGAATCTGAAGTCGTACCATGAATTGAATAAGTTGTATCGAGAACCAAAATTCGTTCCGAGAATCAAGAAGAGCTATTCCGAGAACTAAAAATAATACTGAGAACCAGAACTCCATTCTGAGAACTGGTGAAGTTGCACCGAGAATGAAGAAGTCGTACCTAGAACAGGTGAAGTCGCACCGAGAATGAAGAAGTCACACCAAGAACCAAGAGTCATACCGAGAATTCCAAATCTTTGGTATCGATGAATTAAATGGTTTCATACCGAAGAAGCGGTCAAGAGTCATGTCTAGAATTGAGTTGATGTCAAAGAATCAATAAGGATGGATCCAATAAAGTGATGCTCAGAATCCGGATGATTGGATCTGAGAATATGATGCTGAGAAGACAGATGAGATGATTTGAGAATGTGATACCGAGAAACTTGTGTAACAAGGTCGGATCTGGAAAAAGCCAAAGTTCTAAATAAATAGAAGTGGAAGAAGATTCGAGAAGATTCTAGAAGCATTGACAAAGTCTTAATTACTCTGACATTTCAAGAGAAATTTTGATTTGGGTGAATTTAAGTGAGTGGAAAAATATTTTGGCTTCCCACCTAAGTACACTTTGGAACACCTATAAAAGGAGATCAGGGTGCTATGTAAGAGTGATGATGATGACATAGAGAGAGAAGCTCTGATAATATAGAGAGATGTAGAAGATCTTGGATGACTGAGTTTTATTTTGGTTTCAATTGAAATTAGAATTTGATACTGTTTGACATCGTATTGAGTTTCTCGGATAGAAGATTCAGAGTGGAGAAGAATTCGGAGTCAAGAATTCGGAGTAGAGATTCGGAATGGGGAATCAGTACTAGCTGTCACCGTTTTGAGTTTCTCAGACTGAGGAAGACTTGGATTGAAGATTCAGAGTAGAGAATAATTTAGAGTGGAGAATTCGGAGTGTAGATTCGGAATGGGGAATCATTACTGGCTGTCACCATATTGTGTTTCTCGGACTGAGGAAGACTCAGATTGTAGATTCGGAGTGAAGAATTCGGAGTGAAGAATTTGGAGTGGAGAAGATAATTCGGAGTGAAGAATTTGGAGTGGAGATTCGGAATGGAGATTTGGAATGGGAAGTTAGGACTGTAATTGATCTATCTCAAATCCAAGGAGTCCTTGCCTTTCTTCTGGGTAAGGAAGTGAAGATTTTTGCTGATCTTTATTACACTTGTGTATTTGAAAGGAAGTGCAGGTAACGTAAGTTGTTACAAGAAAATAGACATTTACCTATTATTATAAGAGGGTGCACATACACTAAAGTGATTGTTTCACAGTGCTTCATGAGTGTAAGGGTATATCCTACTCGTTGTAATCCAATGATTGTTTTCTTAGTGGATTGTATGGTGCTGGATTGTTTCCAACCATACCTAGGACGTAGTTATTCTTATTCAATAGTGAACCTTGTAAATTATTGTGTTCCTTTAGATGTGTGCTTGTTTGTTTTCTTAGTAGGGAATTATATATTTAACAAAATACAAATGTTGTTCTCAATATTAATGGAACTTAAAAAGGAAAAAAGGGGTACAACTGATTAACCCCCCCCCCTCTCAGGGGTTCATTGCTCCAACTGGGTCCTTACAAGTGGTATCAGAGCTAGGTTAATTTTGTTTTCCTTGCTGAGGGAGAATCTGAATTGTGTGAACAACAAAGGAATTTTAGTATTCGATAGAAAGAACTATCAAATATGGAAGGATATAATGCTACTGTATCTCATATCTATTAGTTATGATGTTCTTGAATTTGCAACAGTTGGGTTTCCCCCTAGTGAAGACAATGTTCCACTTACATCTGTGGACAAGATGTTTCTTGATAATGATGGAAGAGACAAGAATGCTATATTGTATTCACTTTCTGAAAGTGAGTTCTTGAGAGTGAAAGGAGTAGCCCCAAACAAAGGTATATGGAACAAATTGAGAACATATATGAAGGAAATACAAAATTCAAGAAGGCAAAACTTCAAATCTGGACGTTGAAGTATGAAGACCTAAAGATGAGAGAGCATGAATCTGTTGGTGATTTCTTCACCGGGGTGAACGATATTGTTAGTACCATTAGATGTCTTGGTGAAGATCTGAAAGACACTACTGTGGTGGAAAAAATCTTGATGATTCTTCCTGAAATATTTGATGTGAAGGTATCATCATTAGAATACAGAGTCTCAGAAACCTTATCTCTTGATGATTTTCATAGCACACTCATTACTTATGATATGAGAAGCGAAAAGGCTATAAAGACCAAGAGAAAGGTTGATAGAGAATTATCTTTCATGGCCATTATGAAGGAGAAGTCTAAGAATATCTTGATTAAAGAAGATGGTGGTGACTCTGACTCTGAAAGTGAGGTATGTAAAAATCGTAACAATATTTTATCTTTGTTTTCAAAAAATGTTAAAAGAGGCACAAGTAAATACAAGGGAAAATTTACCTTGAAATGTTTTGAATGTGAAGGTATTGGCCACTTTGCGGCTAACTGTCCTCGAAGGAAGAATGAAGAAGAAAGTTATGAAGAAGAAAGAAAGCCAAGAAAGTTATGGAAGAAGTAGGGTGGTAAAGGAAAATCGGGGAAAGAAAAGAAGTTATTCAAATCCAAGAGAAAAAGCCTTCTATACATAAATGAAAAAGATGGTGAAAGTGATGTTGAATCCGAAAAATCAGTTGAGCATGGTGTTGAGAATACTTTCATTACAACAGTGAATGATGAATATTTTAGAAGCAGCAGCTCGGAAGAAGAAGAATCTCAGCTTGAGATGCATCTGAAAGAAGAATTGAAGGAATGTTTAAGGAAGATCATAAGGCTGTAGAAACTAAACAAAAAGTTGGAAGATTAATGTTCCTCAGTGTGAAATCAAACTAATGTTAGAGAACTTGAGAGAGAACTTGATGATTTGAAGAAGTCTCTTGAAGATGAGAAAAACAAAAACGAGCACATGATAGTTAAGATGAAGGCAAAAGAGGAAGAATTAGAACTCGTTCAAAAGAATCTATCAGAAGTTGAATAAAAAACCATTTGTTTTCAAAACTCAACTACTGATGTTGGTGAAGGCTCTCAACAAGCACATTTTGAGAAAATTCAACTGAAGAGTAAAGTGGTTGTTGTGAAGAAGAAAGATGATAAAGTTACTTATGTGGCCAAGACCATCATTACTAGAAACTCTGAAGTTTCAAGGAAACCTAAATCTAACACTAGTGAAAAGCATGTAAACTCAGAGAAGGTAGAATTCCAGTAGAGCAATCTTGCTAACAAAAGAATGGTTGGTGGGGATGAAGAAAGAGCAACAAATAAGTATCAGAATAAAAGCTTCAGAGGAAGGTACTCCTTCGATGGGTACTGTTGGTATTTTGGTGGATTTAGGAATACAGTGAATATGTGTTGGTTCAATCAACATTATTACCAACACCACACATGTTATGAAAGGCATATATTTAAGGGGAGTCAATCTCCTCAAAGGAAGAAGAGTGAGGAGGTTTTCTTGAAGATAGTTGAGAAGAATGAAGTCAAGATAGAAAATAGGTTCTAGCCTCTAGAGACCATTTGTGAAAGGTGTGAACAACCCAGACACCTTGAAAAATGATGTCTTATGCTATTACCGGATCAAAAAAACATCTTAATTCTTAGAAGACGAAGGTGAACAAAGAAGTGAAAGAATAAAAAGCTCTTGTTGTTGAAACTGCTCTAAAAGTCCAAAAGGAATAATGACCTTGGATACTTGATAGTGGGTGTTCTTCACATATGACAGGAGACTGGAAGTTGCTAAAGAAGATGAAGAAGTTTAAAGAAGGCACAATGAAATTTGAAAATGATGAATCTTTAGAAATCAAAGGTGTTGGATCATCCATCCTTGGGAAGGAAAAATTGAAGTCCTAGAAAACTCTATATGTTGACGGGTTGAAGCACAACATGTTGAGTGTATCACAATTGTGTGATGAGGGTAACAAAGTTGTCTTCAAGAAATATCGGTTTATTGTGAAAAATGAAGAAGATGGGCAGATTGTTACAAGAGGCCAATGAACCAAAGGGAATCTGTTTCAGGTTGGAAATTCACAAAACTCTTGTTACATGAGCTTAGTGGAATAAAATCAGTTGTGGTACAGAAGACATGGACACATGTGTCAGCAAAATATGAGCAAGTTATCTCAAAGGGACAGTGTTCAGGATATTCCAGATTTTCCAAGAAGAAGAGATTGTTGTTTCACTACCTGCCATAAAGGAAATATTACAAGTGTTGTGCATAAGAAGGTTGACATTTGTTCAAAACAACCCCTTGAACTAATACATTCTGATATATGTGGGCCGATGAGCAAACAATCAACAAATAGAGACAAGTACTTCGTCACCTTCATTGATGATTTTTCTCGCATTACGTGTGTTATGTTTATGAATCACAATTAAAACACCCTAAAAAAGTATTAAATCTTTAGAAGGAAAGCTGAGAAAGAATGTGAGTAATCTGTGAAGAAGTTGAGAACAGATAATGGTGGTGAGTATAAAAGTGAAGAATTTGAAGACTATATTGAGAATCATGGGATTCGGAATGAATATAGTGCTCCATATATACCTCAACAAAATGGGGTTGTTGAAAGGAATAATCGAAGCTTGGTGGAAATAGGAAGAACCATGTTGCTTGAACATGGCCTTACTCATTACTTTTGGAGGCAAGCTACAAGTACAACTATTTATATTCAAAATTTATGTTTCTATAGGCCTCAATCAAACAAGACTCTATATGAACTTTTCTATGGCATTACTCCATGTATGAATCATGCTAAAGTTTTTGGGAGCCCATGCATTATAAAGAAGAAATGTGGAAGCAGTGGAAAATTCGAGCAGAAAGGAGAAGACATAGTTTTTCTTAGTTATGCACCAGAAGGAAGAGGTTATAGATGAATTAACAAAGAAACCGGAAAAATGGTGGATGCATTTGATGTAAAAGGCATTGAAACTCCAAGGAAATATAATCATGTCCAGATCGACAAGGAAGATAAGGAAGATGAAATTGACGATTCTGATAAAGATGCAATGAATTGTAATCCTAATCAAGATGAAGAATCAGATTCAGCCATATCAAGTGATGAGGAAGGCACACGAAAAACTTATCCAAGGATGTTGAAACAAGTTCAAGCTCAGAATATTATTGGTGATCAATGTCACAGGGTTCAAACAAGTAGAACAAGTAATTCTATATCACATACATCCATATATTCCAAAGTGGAACCAAATGATGTTAAACAAGCCTTTGAGCATCCGGAATGGGTTACATCCATGAATAAAGAATTGGACCAGATTGAAAAGAATGATACATGGGAACTCGTACCCAAGCCTGAAAATATAAACATTATTGGCACCAAATGGGTCTTCCGAATCAAGTTGAATAAAGAAGGAGAAGTTATTAGAAATAAAGCAATATTGGTGTGCAACGACTACTCTCAAATTGAAGGAATTGACTTTGAAGAATCTTTTGCTCCGGTAGCCAGATTATAAAATATCCGAATCCTTCTTTCTATTTCTGCACAAAGAGGCTACAAAATCGTTCAAATGGATGTTAAATCTGCATTTCTTAATGGTGATCTCAAAGAAGAAGTTTATATTGAGAAACCATGTGGCTGTGTTGTTGGGAAGAATGAAAGTTATGTGTGAAAGTTGAAGAAATCCTTGTATGGGCTAAAGAAACATCCAAGAGCATGGTATTCCAAACCGAACACACGCTTAAAGGAGATGAACTTCAAGAAAGGAAGAATTGACAGCAATATGTACATAAAGGAAAGCCAAGATCTTTCTCTCATTGTGATTTTCTATGTTGATGACATTATCTTTGCTGGAAATGATGAAGGAAGCTGTGAAAGGTTTGATAAAGAAATTAAGAATGTCTTTGAGATGTCTCTGTTGGGTGAAATGAGATACTTTCTTGGGTTACAAATTTTGCAACAAAAAAAATAATTTTTCTCTCCCAAGAAAATTATGCAAAGGAACTTGTCAAGAAATTTGGCATGGAAAACTAAAAACCTGTATCAACTCCTATCTCAGTGGGAATGAATCTAATCAAAGATGATGAAGGAAAAGAAGTTGATCCGAAATAATATCAAAAGATGATTTGAATTTTGTTATACCTAACTACATCAAGACCAGATATTGTGTTCGTTGTAACCTTATGTGTAAGATTCTAGATTACTCTTAAAGAATCACATCTTATTGCTGGAAAAAGAATTCTCAGATACATAAATGGCACAGAAGAATTCAGAATCATGTATAGTGGTTCAAATAATGTTGATTTGTTTGGCTATTCCGATGCAAATTGGGCAGGAAATGTTGATGATAGAATATCCACATCTGGTGGAGTGTTCTTTATAGGAAAAAGTATTGCTGGCTCGCACTCGAAGAAGGCAAATTTGGTGACACTTAGTATGGCTGAAGATGAATATGTTGCTACCACCATGGACGCTACTCAACTTATCTGGATGAAAACACAGCTGGAAGATTTGTTAGTTGAAGTGAAGTTTCTCTTTCTCTTGGGCTGTGATAATGAAATAATAATTAATCTTAGCAAAAATCTAGTCCAACATTCTCAATCGAAGCATATTGATATCAAATATCATTTAATCAAAGAGAATGTGGAAAATAATGAACTGAAACTTGAATATGTTTCATCTGCTGAACAAGTTGATGTTATTTTCACGAAACCCTTGTTGAAGGAATCATTCTCAAGATTGAGGATGAATATGAGTTTCCAACCTCTTTCTCTTCAAGGCTAAGGTATGTTGTTCCTTTCCCTCTCTCTTCATACCTTTGGATTGTTTTGTCAAGGGGGAGAATTTGTTTGTATCATAAATCTATTGTTCAAAGAGAGAGTTTTGGGTAAGATGTGAACTCAACATTGTTTGTGTATGTGAACTATTATAACTGTGTGTTGGAGTAGTTTTAGGAATAAACTTGAAGTTTTTTACATGATGTATGTAGTTGACGATGTATAATGTTGAAGATGTGTGAAGCTAAAGATGTATGATGTTGATGATGTCATTTTCACTACCTATGGACAATATGGTTTTTCTGTCAGTGATTCTTGTTTCCTACAATGAGTTAGATCTTGTAGGCTTAGAATTATTGATAAGTAATCCATTTCTTGAGGTTTCCATGTTTGTTGATTTATGAAAACTTGGTTGATAACCAAATACAAAGGGGGATATTGTTAGGACCAAGATGAAGGAAGAGTTGGTTTCCATGGATTGTCTTTTGTTGATCTTAAGGAAGATTTCATAAAGGAAAGACACCTTGAATTTCTAAGAATTTCGAACTGAGAATATTGAACATTCGGTGTCTGGAATTCAGAGTCTAGAAATTGAGTATTTTGGAACCAAGAACCTGGTAATCAAAGAATTCGGAGTCTGTAAATTCAGAGTCCGGAAATTGAGAAGTTTGAAACCGGGAAATTTCAAATTTCCAAAAGCTGGATGGTAGGAGATGTGAAGACACCGATTGTGACGTTGCTTTTCTATTTTGTAACTCTAAATTGTGAGTATATGAAAGTACTCATGATGAAACAAAATGGTGGCTTGAGAAGTCATACCAAGAACTGGTGAAGGCATTCCGAGAGTCAGGAGGAGCCATTCTGAGAACCGGAAGTCGTACCGAGAATCGAATAAGTTGTATCGAGAACCAAAAGCTGTTCCGAGAATCAGGAAGATCCATTCTAAGAACTAGAAGTCATACCGAGAACCAAAACTCCATTTCGAGAACTGTTTAAGTCACACTGAGAATGGAGAAGTCATACCAAGAACTGGTGAAGTCGCACCGAGAATGAAAGAGTCACACCGAGAACCAAGAGTCATACAGAGAATTCAAAATCATTGATTTCGATGAATGAAATGGTGTCATGCCAAATAAGCAGTGAAGAGTCATTCCAAGAATTGAAGTGACGCCAAAGACTCAAGAAGGATGGATCTGAGAAAGTGATGCCAAAAATTAGTAAGAGTGGATCCAAGAATATGATTCCGAGAAGATAGATGACATGATCTAAGAATTTGATACCGAGAAATTTGTGTAACAAGGTCGAATCCGTAAAAGGACAAAGTTATAAATGAAGAGAAGTTGATGAAGATTTGAGAAGATTCTAGAAGTGTTGAATAAGTCTTAATTACTCTGAGATTTTAGGAGAAATTATGATTTGGGTGAATTTAAGTGAGAAGGAAAGTATTTTGGATTCCTACTTAAGAAAAATTTGGAGCACCTATAAAAGGAGATCCGGGTGCTATGTAAGAGTGATGACAATGAAGTAGAGATAGAAGCTCTGATAATCTATAGAGAGGAAGATGAGCTTGGATGACTAAGTTTCACTGTGGTTTCAATCGAAATGAGAATTTGATACTGGTTGACATAGTATTGAGTTTCTTGGATTGAAGATTATGAGTGAAGAAGAAGTCGGGGTGGAGAATTCAGAGTGGAGATTCGGAATTGGGAATCAGTATTGGTTGTCACTGTATTGAGTTTCTCAGACTGATTAAGACTCGGATTTAAGATTCTAAGTGAAGAAGAATTCAGAGTGGAGAATTCAGAGTAGAGATTCTGAATGGGGAATCAGTACTGGCTGTCACCGTATTGAGTTTCTCAGACTGAGGAAGACTCAGATCGAAGATTTGGAGTGAAGAATTTGGAGTGAAGAATTCAGAGTGGAGAAGAAAAATCTAGAGTGAAGAATTCGGAGTGGAGATTCAGAATGGAGATTCCGAATGGGAAGTTTGGACTGTAATTGATCCATCTCAAGTCCAAGGTGTCATTTCCTTTCTTATGGGTAAGTAAGTGAAGATTTGTGCTGAACTTTCTTACACTTGTGTATTTTAAAGGAAGTGCAGGTAACATAAGTTGTTACAAGAAAAGAGACATTGCACTATTGTTCTAAGAGGGTGCACATGTACTGGAGTGATTGTTTCACAAATCTTCAAGAGTGTAGTGGTATATCTTACTCGTTGTAATCCAAGTATTGTTTTCTTAGTGGGTTTTATGGTGCTGGATTGTTTCCAACCATACCAAGGATGTAGCTATTCTTATTGAATAGTGAACCTTGTAAATTGTTGTGTTCCATTGGATGTGTTCTTCTTTGTTTTCTCAACAGGGAATTATATCTTTAAAAAGAGACAAAGGTTGTTCTCAATATTAAGGGAACTTAAAAAGGTAAAAAGTGGTACCACTGATTAACCCCCCCTATCAGTGGTTCATTGCTCCAACTGGGTCTTTACAGAAATGATATATCATTTTGTGAAATGTGAAAATGGGGTTAATTTTCATTAACCTTGATTTATTTTATATATGTAATACATATGTTATTGAATGGTATATGATTGTGGGACATGTATTGAAGATCCAAATACCGATATATGATAAATGAGAATGGGACAGTGACTAAGTCTCCAAATACACATATTTGAAAAATGAGGTATAGGACATGGAATTATGCTCCAAATACCCATATGAGAAACCAATTATGAGACAATGATTAAGCCTCCAAATATAGATGTGAATTTGAGGTGTGGGATAGGGACTGAGGCTCCAAAAACCCATGGGGTGCTAGACATTCCATTCTACAACCATGAGTTAGGAATTGGACTATGGTTCTGATTGGTGGTGAAATTATTTGATGTTAAAAGATAAAGGATAATCCTGGTATTATGGTATGTGATATCGCTTGGCGATATTTCAGACTCTAGAATGATCTCAATTAGGTATTGAGGGTTTGGTTGTCCTCGGGAAGTCGGGGGTTTATGCGGTTAATTAAGGAATAATTAAATGTGATAATATTTTACTTTATGGATTGTAAATTATTATTTAAACAACTTAATACACTATAATTGAATAAATATTAACTTATAAATCATTTGCGGTGTCCTACTGAGTTGTACTCTAACCCTAATCAAACTTCATGATTGTTACTCGAATAGACTTCATGTTTTCATTACATGATGACGGAGAACTAGTAACTATTTTTATATTCAAAATCAACCAGTCCAAATTGACAATTCCATGCTCCTCTAAAGTCATGGACACAGGCTTGGATATTTCCCAAAATAATCTATATTTCCATTTTCTCTAGACTATTTATCTATGGATTTCCTATCATGATAAAGTTTTCCTGATCTCCCAATGCTTCCTGGTGGACTCTACAAAAATGAGAAGATAATTAGTTATACATATATATATATATGGAAATAGAAAACCATGAAATCTATTGATCTCATGAACATACATATTTACCATCCTCTCAAAATTGGATATATCAAGAGTTGAAATAATGTGATCAAACTTATTCAATCCGTCAATAACCAACAAAACAACATTATTTCCTCAAGGTGGAAGTCAAATACCAATAAAAAAATCGATCAATATTTCATCCAACTTCTATTCTATATCTATAATGGGTTGAATAAATCCTAGAGTATTATGATTCTTAGATTTAATCTACTTACATGTAAAACAGTTCAAAACAATGTTTGTAATGTTTCATATCATACATGGCCACCAAAAAATGGAATCTATTATCATAAATAAATTTGTGGTTGTAGGGTGTATCACCCAATGGAAATTATTTAAATCAACCATCACAACCATCCTCAATGTAAAATGAATGACATACCAGCTATAAAAAGATTGGATACCCTCAAAAGATAGAGAACACCAGACTATGGTATCACCACCATATAAAGAATCCATAATTCTAAAGAACTAATCATCAAACTGTTGTTAATATAGAATCTTATAATGATATGCTAAAATAAACAATGTACTCATAAAAAAATCTTGGTCTCATCCTCTCGAACTCCCAAATTCACATGAGTAAAGAGAGCCCCATATTTAAGTCCTCATAAGATTATTTCACAACCTAGTATTGAAGTTTTCTTCTCAAAGAATCAGTAATCGAAATTCCCTTACAAAGGGTGTTGTCAATTTTAAAATTAATATATTAAAGATAATCCACCATCAACTCTTCCAAAGATCCAAATTTGTTTGTAAAAATATAATAATCTAACTTTTTATCAGAATAATTGGTAAACCATTCACCAAAAAGGTATTGCTACAAACTCTACACAGTGTGAATCATTGTTGTGGGTTCAAGATAAAGTTTCAATAGAAGAAAACTAGATTTATTCAATGCTAGGAATTTAACAACACTAGATAAATGTACTGTTAAATACCCCCTTTAAAAGTGCTAAAAAAGAATTGTTAAAGGGGTACCTTTATTAGTGTTTGTAAAAAAGCACAGTTAAATTCCTCCTTTTATTAGCACTAGAAAAAAAATTGGTGATAATGGATGTATTTATAAACACTAGTAAAAAGTAACTGATAAAGGGGGTGGGTCTATATCAACTCTTTTTTATAGGAATTGATAAAGACCCCCTTTAGTTGTACTTTTTCACATGCACAGAAAAGGGATATTTTTTAAAAAATATTCCTTGCAAAAAAATTAATAATATAAATATACATTTATATTGATATAAATATAATATTTATTTTTCTATTATGTTTTAGATAATCATAAATAAGAATTTAAACTTAATATATACAATATTTGGTGAAAAATCACATAAAATAATTAAAAAATTATTTTGAATTATTAATTTAATAATTATTATTGAGTAATAGTCATTTAATTAAAATATTATGTTAATAAATGTAAATAAAATCACTAAAATAAATAAAATTCGTTAAAAACATAATTAAAACTTCAAAAATCCATAAATATTTATCTGGGTGTCCGTTTGAGTTGTACCATATATCAAATCAAATCTTACAATGATCTCTACACCCTGTTTATATCGGGTACCCTTATCATTGTTTTGTGGGGGTCAAAAAGGCACAAAAGTTATCTAAAACATAGTTTTTAGTTGGGGTTCCATGATATTTTAACATTCGATGTGTTTTCAGCCTCATTTAAGGGGGTCTTGTTATCATTTATCGGTGGGAAGTAAATTTATTTCCCACACATATATTCATATTGGTATTATGGTCCTCATATTTTACTATTTTTTATAATGTTTTTTTATTTATAATTAAATATATGCATATTTTCTTACACTTAATTATAATAAAACACTTGTATAAATACATATATTAACATATTTATATAAAAAATGTATTTATAACTATAAAAAAATAATGGGTTTTCATTCATTATGTAAGGTGAACAATTAACCATTTTATTTACCATATAAAAATGAAATAATAAGTAGATATAGTTTCTATATATACATATGTATGTGTATCAATAAACACACACAATATATATATATTTATATTTTAATAAATATAAGTGAATATTTATATATAATGTATTTAAATAAATTTAATTTTATATGGATATATCATTCATTTTACAATATATAAAAAATAAATTAAAAATTCATTAAATACACAACAAGTTATACATGTAAAGTGGTAAATAGCATTCAGTCACAAAAAGGAGGTCTTGTGATTATATCCAGGCACACACATGTATTTTAGGTGGCCTTATATTGCTTATGAAGTGGGGTATAGTGTGTGATGGAGGATGGGGTAGCTGAATGTTCTGATAAAGGGTCTATAAGAACTAATAAATGGGGTGTCAGGGGTGTATGAATAAATAATTTTTTTCCAATTTTTAACAGCACTTTTTTAGTGCTCTTAAAAGGAAACCTTTATCAGTACTAAAAAACACTATTAAAAGAACACTTTAACAAAACTAAAAAATGATATTTTAAAGGAACCCTTTAACGACACTAAAAAAGAACTAATAAAGGTTGGCTTTAATAGATCTTTTTTAGCACTGCAAAAAACCCCACCATTTAACATTGATTGCAATATCTGTGCTTTTAATGCTCTGATAAAACCCTATTACTTGGGCTATTAAAGATCCTATTTTTAGTAGTATTTTTTATTATTATTATCATGAGGCTAATGTTGATGAGAATCATATTCAACTACATGGTCACCATTTATAGGAATGAATCCCAAATCTGAAGTTGATTCATCACAAAATACCACATATACTTACCTAGTTTTTTTATGAGTCAAAAATAGTGATAAAGTCAATAGTTCCTTATATTCATCGAATGAAGCATGTAATCTCAAATCCAAGACGAAATTTACTCCTTTACAAGTGATAGTCATCAACATAGAAGATATATTTTAGAAATCCATTACAAAACATTAATAATACCTAGCTATTCTAAAGAATCTCTGAATCTCAATGAAAATATGTGGATCCTTCTAGGACATAATATATTTCATCTATTTAGATCTATTGATATAAAATTTTTGAAACCACATATCCCATATACATAAACTCATGATTGTAGATGTTTCATTTATAAATCATGGTATAAAGTTAGTGATTTATCAAGATATACAGAACTACTCTCAAATGATTCACATTATCCACCTCAGTATTGTAATAAATAAATATATCATCTGTAAAAATTACGAAAAAAATTTTAAAGTATTGGTGGAACAACCTATGGATTAATATCATAAACATATTAGGATAATTAGTCAATGTAAAAGGAAAAATATGTTTTCAAAGAAGCCATACAAACTCCTAAATGTGGTCTTATAGATATCAGAAACCTTTATCCTATTTTTTTTATAATAGGACA
Organism: Viscum album; assembly: GCA_963277665.1. Taxonomy (NCBI): domain Eukaryota; kingdom Viridiplantae; phylum Streptophyta; class Magnoliopsida; order Santalales; family Viscaceae; genus Viscum; species Viscum album. The sequence continues at coordinate 1,071,484,601 of OY728143.1, forward strand.
AAATATCAATATTACAAAACTAATTAAACCATTTTAGTTTGTAAAATAGATCATAAATTTTGTGCAGGACATATGTTTTATTGAAAGTGACCCGGTTGAGATTTTGGTAATAAACACTTAGATAAATAGGTTCAATAATGTTTTATAAAAAGGATTTAGAATTTTCCAAGCTGATATACATGGGGAATGAATATTTTGAAAATTAAACCATTCAATTTATTGTTAGATCATTCAATTTACATGGTTCCATATATTAAGAAACAATAAATGTGGGATGGGTACCTAAAACCATGTTGACTGAAAACCACACCTACCATATGGATTGAAAACACAAAAAGTCTAAATGAAACATATCAAAAAAATTCTATACTAATAGAATTTACCTTATAATATAATCCTACTACAGTTCAAATAAAATCTTTAATATCACACTAACCAAATCCGAAAGAGGTGGTCTGATTCAACTCATCAACATATTAAATTTATCATCTATAGAGAACCCCATCAGGGGTTGTCAAATGAAAACCATCAAGGATTACAATTGATATTAAATTTATGATAAATTAGACAATTCATCAGGATAATGAAAAATATAGGATTTATATATAAAACTAAAAGGTCCCAAACAATCTTGACTTATGATAAAGAAAAAACACCGGAGGTGTATCGAACACTCTACCCCTTCATTTCCCTAAGATGAAAATAAATTTACTTAATAAAAAGAATTATATCTTTAGAAATATTAAACATTTCAAAAATGTGGGTAGATACAAATAAATGAGTGTCACCCATATCAAATAATCTAGTAACTAATGTTTATATAATGATAATTATACCTAGCATGGTCTCATGACCCACATAATCTTCTACTAGAGACTCATCCATTGCATGATGAATATTTGTACCAGATTCTTATAGTTCTAACCACTTATTTTCATGAATCATATGATAGTGTTGTAGATTCTCCCAATAATTTTGATGGAATAACACCATGATAAGTGGAAAAAACATGGAAAAACACTTTAATTTACTTGATCATCTTTAAGAGATAAATATCATTAGTATATCCACACAAGGTCACTTTGAGTTCCTGGATTTACCACAATAGAAACAAGTAAGTAGTCATTTACTTGTTACTATAGATTATATGGAAGAAATGTGCATCCAAGATCCACCACTATGGTTTCCACCACATGACTCATCATACTTACTCTTCCATTTAAATGGTCTACTGAATCTACCACTCGGTGTAGGAGTAACTCCCATCAAAGAAGACTTAACATCGAAGTCATGTTCCACCATTAAAACAATATCATAAAAAAACATATATAGGAACATTTAGTAAGAAAAATAATGATTGGATATCCTGTTGAAGACCAATGTCAAAAGTTTGATATTTTATCTTTACATTTTATACTACCTCATGTAAGAAATGAAGAATCTGGAAGAAACTATTCACATAATCCACCATTATATGATCATATTTATGATGTTTAGGGAACTACATAAAAATAGAAAACACCATAAATTCTGGATATAATGTAACTATAATAATATCTTCAGTGTATAATCAATAATAACTATCGAATTCCACCATATTCTCACATAAACATCACGTTTTAAGATGACTCATTTTATATTAACTATGTTTTTCATCTTTAAAAAACCAAAGAGTGGGTAAAACATTTAAAAATTGATATCTATATATCATACATGTATTTTATAGAGTTTTAATTAATTAATTTATTTATTTAAATGATTATACATTTCAATTTTTCAATGGGTTAACTCATTATTTATGTTACGGTAGGATAAAAAGGTAATTTAAAAAGGAGAAAAATGACATGTTTCAACATGAGAAATATTATTTATGATGACTATGGAACATTTCTATAGAAAATTATTGAGGATAAATGGAAAAAAGGCTTCTAGAGAAGAAAAAATGATATTACACATCATCTAATCATTATATGTAATGAACCAATGCATTCTTTGAAAGGGAGACACATTGTGGAGTGAACAAAAGTGAAAAATTAATTCTCATTATTACTAATTTACATGTGGTGTAAATCATTGTGAAATGATTTTAGAAGCCAAATTTTATGTAACTTTAATTTATAACCAAACTTACCACATGGTACCCACCCCATACCACTTTTTGACCAATACATAATGAAATTAATTGTTACCCAAGATGAAATGGTTCAAATAAATGGAGGAATAGCATGATACTTTTAGAGAGATACCCATAGACCAAAGCATGGAGCAAGAATTTGTGTTGTGAAGGGTCCTCCAAATTTAGATGGAATATAAAAATATACAAAAGAGGGGGTGAATTGTGTCTTTTTAACCTTTTCCAAATATTCCACAATTTTTCTTTTTGATGTCAAAGGATGATTATGCGGGTAAGTTGTGTTTCTCTTTTGTATGAAATTATGAGCAGTGGATAAAATAGAAATGTAGAACATGACTATTTATAGTGGTTGGTTAATAAATATTCCCTAGTCCAATCCACAAATTACTCTTACTATGAGTTTGGTGAATTTCACTACTCAGGTCCTCATATCGTAAGACCAATCAAAATGAGTGTAGGCAGTTGACACCTTTACAATTAAGGATAAAAGCATAGCCTTTAGGTTCTCTAATAGAGAACTGAAAAAAAATCCTAGATATTGAAGATTATACTCCACCAAAACTTAGTATAAGAAGTGGAAACTCTCAAAACAAAGGTATTGATTAAAAAGGTTTCGGTTGAACTTCACAATTGTAAGAGAAAATAATAGTAGATGGATCCACTTCTTTAGAAAATATTTTCTTCACAAAAAATAGTTCGGAAGTGATCTAGTTGCAATAGATCATTCAATAAAAACAAAAAATAATAGATGTAATAGAATTTTAGTAAATACTAGATTCAGAATACGTATATCTCCACTCTACACTTTTTTATATAAAATAGTTTCTGATCGATTATTGTAGTAGATCTGTAAAAGATATTCAAAAGAATGTAGTTTCAATCGCGAATATGGGTCGCAATATATGGATCAATATATATATATATATCTTCTTATTTGAATCACACACATACATAGAACAAATACATCGATTGAATAAATAATGTATAGATACTCCTATCAATTCCAGATCAAAGAAAATTTCCTAATAAATTGTAAAAATTAAAATTCTTGAGACAACTTAAAGTATTCATAACTTCCCTTAATAATAAGAGAAAATTTATCTACATAATTTGATTATTCAAATAAATCATAACGATCTTTGAATTGTTCAAAAATGATGCACATATCAGCTTAATATTCTGAAAAGACCGTTGCACAAAACTATGATAAAATTGTAAATTAAAATCTCCATTGAAGAAATTTCAAATGTAATATTCCTTTACAAAACCACAAAATACCAAAATTAGGGTTCAACTACAAAGAGTTAACTAACTGAATTTGAAGTTGACAATGTTTGGTTGATAAAAAAAGTAAGGTCGATGATTCATATATTTCCTTCTCAAATGTAACGTTCAATAATTACATAGGGTTCTTTATCCATATTTTTTTATCTTTGTCAAACGTAAGGTTTCATCCAATCATAGGGTTCTTTATCCATAAATTTCTATCAATCTAGGTTTGATTATCAATTCATGTTGATCTTTTAACATAACATATAATATAAACATAGGGTTTGTTCCTTATGTTACGTACTTCAATGTACGATATAAATAGGGTCTCTAAAATACGCTTAAGAACTTTCCAAACAATTTGACGGATATTATACATGAATAATAAGATTGAATATAATTCTAAAAAAAGTAATATAAAGAATACTAATTTCCTAAAATATAATTAAATTAATTTCATTAGTAAAACAAACAACCGTATTTGTGAGCATCAAAATCAATAAAATTTATAGATTATTTTTGAGAAAATACATTCCCAACAATCTCCCCTATTCTGATGATCACAAAACCCATTAAATTAAGAACTAAATTTCAAATTTTGTACATAATTAGAAGAAAATAATTTGAAATTGTATTTGACATAATTATTTCAATAAAAATAAATTTTGTGTTTATCAAAATGTATCCCCTTTTTGCGAGATCAAAATGAAAGGATAAAATGAATAAAACACGTTTAATTTTTCTTAGATATCTTTTTGAATGTCATAATAATATGTTTATATAAATAAGATTGGATTTTAGCCTTGGTGAATAAACCAAAAATAAAATTATATAAATCACACACAAAAATTAAGAAGATTTTATTGATAAAAAATTGAATAAATACAATAATCAGCATGATTAGGAAACAATTTTAGACAATTTAAATGGTTAGGGTACAAAATATTTTTTAAGAGTTGGCACGGTTACAATTATAAGGATTTTGAGAAGCTTAAATCACATCTTTCAACTCTACAATTTGTAAATGTAACTTTCTCATAAGAGTATCCCACAATTACATAATAAAAATTACAGAATATTGTTTGATAAGAAAATTCTCAAAAAGATTAAACTTCAAAAATTCATGCAAACTTTACTCTTGATACATAAACTGGTACAACTTATCTGTGAATTTATTCAGTAAAAATATGATACCTATTTCATTCCGTGTAAATTGGTCAATTAGAAATTTATGATTGTCTAACAAAACTGGAAGAGGAGCACTATTGCACTGATTATTTTGAAGACAATCATTCATAGCTACCATAAAAGAGGTGATTGCCAAAAATATTCAATTCAAAACTATACTTGAAGTGGGAGAAGAGGTAGATGTAGTAGACTGACCATCAATACTCGTGATTGATTTAAAAGGACTCCCTAAATACCACTTTAGATATGAAAAGTATTATTTAGAAACAACTTCGGACATAATATTTCCATGTTCATTCAAAATCTCACTCTTGAAAGAATCAAATTACTTCATTGAAAAAAAATTATCTTTAATATCCTATCAATATTTCCTTCCAACTTCAATCTCTTGATGAAGATTTAAATTACCTTCCTGATAATTATTAAACTTAATTACATGCTCCTTGGCTAGATTAGTCAGCTAATCAGATGATCCTTCATCTATATATTGTTACTGACCAACTTCCACAATTGATATAGTTCTTGATGTAGATTTTTCCACCGACTTCTACACTAATTTTTCAATTGATTTTTAACTTAAAAAGGAAAAAATATCAAGAACATATATTTTTTATTTAGTTTTAGATTGATTTCTTTCATCCAAATGATTAAAAATAGAGAAAACAAGCTTCTCAAAAAATATCGTAGCCATATTTCTGGATTTGATCAATAGTTTCACTTCATAAAGAGCTGCATCTTCCTTCTGGAAAACTAGAAAATCAACATTCTGCATATCTCTTACCTTTATTTCAACCTATTTATATTCCTTAACAAAAGTTTCTTCAAAATGTACTGACCTAGTAGCCTTACCTCAACCCAACACTAGTTCTTCAATAGGTGTACCTACTCTTTTCTGTGGTTTTACAACCAATTATTCTTGCACAACCTCTTCTTCCTATTATTATTCAACAAATATAAATTTTGTTTGGGTTATTTTAGTAGGTTCTTCACCTTGGGTTTCACCAATTACTTCATTTCTAATTTCACTTTTCTCCCCCAAAGAAAATGATTCTAATCCTTATTGGTCATCTGCACTAACTAGTAAGAGTTTTCTTTTGAATTTACTCTAGTAAAAACCTAACTTCCTTAATGTTCCTACATTGAGTACATTACTGTGATGACATATGATTCAAGAATATATTAAACAAATCATTCATTTCCTAATTTGTTTGAGGGATTATCCTTTTATAAGGATAAAAAGTCATTCTAGCATCTAGTTGATAGTGGTAACTTTAATATATAAACATATAACTTGGAAGATTCATCTTTATTTCACTAAAAAATAGAAACATGATATATATTTCTGGATACAGAATCATCTCTATATCATCCATTTTAGGATAAATTCCTATTTAAATAATCTTAACCAAGATTTTCGGGTCTTCCTCGAGATCCTTAGAAAACATTTTTCAAATATTTGTTGAACAAAATAAAAAAATCATAATTTCCTCATAATTTTGGTCCTTATCTTTGGTATACCTTATATTGAAATTAAAAACTCCCTCATGAGGACAGTTCGAAATTTTATAAATTTCAGTTGAAGAAACTAAAAAGTCCTTATATTCTATTCTACTGAAAACTGTATGATCAGAATTTCCAAAATAAGGTGAACACTATTATAGAAATATTTCATTTAAACCTCAAAAATAAACTCTAAGTTCGCCTTATTGTACACAGATTCCAATACATGAAATGCTAACACTTTCTTCAGGAGTAGATTTTTCTGATAAAGTTGTTCTAAATCAACTACTTTTCCTTATAGAATCTTTCTTCTGAAAACATTCTAATGCTTCGGGTTACTGGGTTCACCTTATTCGATTCTCTTAGTTTTCATGATTCCTATAAAACAAAAGCTCTAAAGATATCAAGTTCTATATTTTCAAAATAAAACATAGGTAAATGAAGGTATATGAAGTTTTATGTATTCAAAAGGGGTTTGAGAGAAGAAAAGGTTAGTTATTTGAAATGTTTCTAACGATTCATTGTTTCCCTTGTCGTTACGTAAGATAATTATTAAAACCTTTGAAAACACACGTCATGAATAAATTTAAGAAAAAAAATTTAACAAAAATATATAGCAGAAAATATATTAAAAAAAATAAGATATAAAGGATAAAAAAATAAATGTAACATAAATAAATAGGAATAATTAAGTAAATGAAAATAAATTAAAAATTAAAAATTAAAAATTAAAAATAAAAAGATTAACATTTATTTAAAATTAAAATAAACATAAATTCCCATTAATAAAATAAAAAATGAAATGTGGGAAGTGGTTTAGTAAAAACATCATCTAGTTGATATTCCTTAATTACAAATTGTTATGATATATAATTTTTATGAATATGTTCTCTTAAAAAATTATGCCTAATATTAATATTCTTAGTTTTAGAATGAATTATTGGATTTTTGGAAATATTTATAGCACTTCTATTATAACCTAAAATAGGTGTACTATTTATATTTAATCCAGAGTCCATTAATGTGTTTTAAATCCAAAATACTTGTGCACAACAGCTGACTGCAGATACATATTCAACCTCAGCTATTGACATGGAAACTGGGGGTTGTTTCTTACTTGACCATGATACTAAATATTTTCCATAAAAGTGACAGGTTCTTGAGGTACTCTTTATTTCTAATCTACATCATACAGATAAATATATGAATTTGATATGAGATTAAAATCAAAAGTTTTTTGGATAAATAAGAGATTGAGAAATAGTTCCCTTTAAATATTTAAAACCCTTCTGACAGAAATAAGATAAGATAATTTAGGATTTGTCTGAAATATATCACATAAACATATAGAAAAAATAATATCAGGTCTTCTAGTAGTAAGATATAATAAAATACCAATCATAACTCTATATAACATGTTGTCCACTTTTTTTCTAGCTTCATCAAAATGAAGTTTCATATTTGTACAACTGGGAGTTGTATATATCTTGGTGTTCTCAAGACCAAACATTTTTAATAAATCATTAATATATTTACTTTGATTTAAAATATTTCTATAATAATTTTATTACATTTTAAGTCATAAAAATAAATCCAATTCTCTCATCATACTCATTTCAATTTTTTTTCATATGTTTTGAAAAAAATTACAAATTATTTCACTAGATGAACCAAAAATGACATCATCAATATAGATTTGAACGAATAATATATTAATAAAATGGATTTTTATAAAAATATTTTCATCTTCCATTCAGGTAGTAAATCATATTTTTTGAAATAAAATAACTTAATCTTTCATACCTAGCTCTAGGTGTTTGTTTAAGGTCATAGAGATCTTTAATAAGTATAAAATAGAATTTGGTTTTTCAGAAGTTTCAAAACTATGAGGTTGTTCAAAATAAAATTCCTCTATTAAATAGCCCTTCAGAAATTCATATTTAACATCCATATTATATAATATAATTTTTATAAGAGATTCATAAGATAAAATAATTATAATTTCTTATAATCTAGTAATAGGGGAAAAGGTTTCATGATAATATATACAGTCTTCAAAATTATATATATATATATATCTCTATTTTAATGGTTGGGGCTGAAGCCCCATTTTATTATTAAAGGAAAGAAAAGACCTATTTAATTAGGTAGAGGGAAACCTATTACATAACCCGAAGGCCCAATGGGCATTTAGCCCATTACATGGCCCATAGGCCCAATTTTTTGGCCCAAAGCCCATTCTGTGAATAGTACTACTACAGTACCTACGCCGCTATAGTACTACACAATACCCACCACTGCTACAATACCCTATTGCCGCTACAGTACCCTGACATCTTCTAAATTATATCCTTTAGATACAAATCTAGATATGTTTCTAGTTACCATCCATTGATCTTATCTTTTATTTATACAGAACCACTTTGTTCCTATATCTAGATAATTTTATTATCTTTCAAATAATTCCCAAACATTATTCCTTTTTAATTGGTTTAGCTCATCTTGCATTTTTATCATCCAACTCTCGTCTTCTAAGGATTATTCAAAATATTTATGTTATAGTTGAGATAGAATGGCAGAGAATTCAACAACACTTAAAGTATTTTTTCTAGTTCTTATTCCTATTTATCAGTCGCTTATTACAATTTATAAATGATGATTCTACAGGATTCTAGAAATTCTAGGTAAAGCACTTTTAGGTACATTAGTATCATTTTCTTATGAACTGGAATAAATTTTATTTATGTTAATTTCAAAATCATTTTTTGGGTTTTCAAGTCTCATGTTGTTAGAAGTGTGAGTAATTTTATCTGTTTGATCTTTCTATTTAATAAATGGGTAAGTTTCATCAAACATCACATGAACTGATTCCTAAAAATACTTGAATTTTTATTAAACACTCTATAGGATTTAGAGGTAGCAGAATATCCTAAAAATAGTCCTTCATCAGCTTTTGAATCAAACTTACCAAGACTGTCCATGATGGTCATGATATACACCTTACATCCAATAATTTTAAAGTACTTTACCTTAGGTGTTCTGTTATTCCCAAGTTCATAGTTTTCATTTTTTAAAATATCCCAAATTAAAACTCTATTTCAGATATAGATGGTTGTTCTTATAGTTTCTTCCCATAAGAAGGTAGGTAGACTGTATTCATTCAGCATAGTCCTATACATTTCTTGAATAGTTTTATTTTCTATTTCAACAATTCCATTTTGTTGAGGTGTTCTTGGTGCATAATAGATATATTTAATACCCATATTTGGACAAAAGGAATTGAATTAATGATTCTAAAATTCTCCACCATGATCACTTGTTATTGAATTTATCTTACAAAATTTCTCATTTTGTATAATTTTTCAAAAACATTCAAAAATAGTAAAAAGATTCACTTTTGAGTTTCAGAATAAAAATCTATGTAAATATTGAATAATCATCAACTAAAAAATATACATAAAAATCCTCAGCCATAATTTCTACTCTTGATGCTCTAAATAGATCCATGTGGATACGTTCTAGAGGTTTTGATGTATAAATTTAGTTAATTGATTGGGAAGAAAATTTATTTTTCATTCCAATTTGGAATGCATCACAAAATAGGTCACTATAAAACTAAAGAATATGTAAATTAGAAACTAAATATTTCTAAGATATTTTATGTAAACCATAAATAGTACAATGAACATGCCACTTGTTCCATATCCATGACTCATTTATCTTAGAAGATCAAAAATTCACTTGATGTTTACACAAGGAATTTAAATCCAAAGTATAAACATTATCTGTTCTAGGTTCTCTAAACTTAAGTGGTTTATCTTTAAATATAGAGCATGAATTATTATACAAATCAATAAAATATCAATCAACACAAAGTTAAAAGAAACATATCATGTTTTTCTTCAGCACTTGTACATATAGTACATTGTTGATTGAGATTAGTTTCTGGATCCCCAACAGTTCCAAGTCCAACTATATTTCTTTTGGCATTATCATAAAAAGTGACTAGAACTCCATCCATTTGAGTTAGTGTATTGATGTTCGATGAGTTTCCACTCATATGCCTAGAGTAATCAGTCTCTATGTACCATATATATTTCCATTTTCTATGACCTATTTCATGCAAAGACAATTTAAAAAAAGATTTTTGTTTTGGTACCCATATTCTCTTGGGTCTAGTGGTGTATCTAGGAAAGATTTGGGAATCCATATCATCTTTCATTTTCCATAATTAATATAATTTTCTTCAGATAAGCTATTTGAATTAAAATCTTTTTTAATTCCACATATTTTATGATTTCATAAATAAGAGTTTTTTCTTATATGTTCTTCTATTCCATAAAACTGACGTGTAACGCTTTTTGTGTTGGGAACAGAATAATTCTTATATTGTTTAGTTTTTTCTCCATTAATTTCTCTACAAAATATTTTCTTTCTAATGAAATTTTTACCAAGACTTTTATTCAGTATATTTTATCCTTTTTAAGAAGAGAGCATGACTTTATTTGGTTTCTAATTCATCTTGTAATGCTTTAATCTTATTTTCATGATTAGTATAGCTTGTGGTAGATGAGTAATATTTTTCAATTAACTATTAATGTTGTTTATGTAAGCCTTATCATTCCCTTAAAATTTCATTATGAATATTATTTAAAGATTTGTGTTTCCTTAGTAAGGAATCATATTTTCCTTCTAACATTCTGTCGTAGGCATCCAATTTATTAATTGAATAATTTGAATTAGAATCAAAATTTGATGAATAATGGGTTTGTAACTTATCATATTATTCCGTGAATCACATATTCTATTTAATATTTGATTCTTCATTTTCTAAATCAGATTTTGACAAGATCCTAAAGTTTTAGAATCACTATAAGTGTAATTCATTTCTCTTAAGACATTATGTTCATAATCAACATTATTCTGATTTGTATTTTATATCATTCTCTTTTTACCTTTTAGCTAGGGAAAATAAGGTCTTATATGACCTAATTTATTGAATTCATAGAATTTGAATTCCATTGAACCTTTCTCATCCCTTTTTAACAGTTTTCTGAATCTTATTTTATTCATATTAAACTTGATATACTTTTTAGCTAATTGCCCCAATTCAATTTGAGAATCATATGTATCTGAATTATTTCTTCTTTGACTTCTTGAATTATTCCTTTTATTTTAACCAGAGATGTTAACTTTAGAGTAGTATTATATTTTTTTACTAATACTTTATTATCTTCATCCTCAGCTTGAATTTCAGTTTCATATATCATCAGTGTCCCAATTAATTTTCTCATTGTCATATTTTTGACAAGTGATGATTATGGAATTGCAGCTGATATACCATTACATTTTGTAGGTTGTACTCTCAGTACTTTCAAGGATTTATCTTCTTATTTTATAAGATCATCTAAGGCTATAATATTATTAATAATGTCTTTAATAATTCCATTAATATGTATGATACTTTATCCATCAAACATTTTGAATGTATCAAATTTCATTTTGGTTGTTGCATACCTCATTTTTCAAACATTGTTAATTCCTTAATAGGTAACTGTAATGGTTTTCCACATTTCATAAGTAGTAGGACATTGTGAATCACGGTTGAATTCATCTGGTCTAACACCATAAATAATAGTAATCATAGAATTACAATTTATTTCATACTCAGCCTCTATAGCAATAGTCCAAGTTGTAGGATTTCTAAGAATTATAGAAATAATAAGGATCTTAGAGTATACATTGAATTATATATTCTTCAAATATATAATCATCCCTAATTTCTAGAATCCATAGTTTTCACCTATTAAATAAGGATAATAACCCATTGATATTCCTTCTCTCTAATTAGTCATTTCCATCATTGTATAGAACTTATACTTTTAGATTGGTTACAAATTTTTTCTAAAATATATCCTTGAATACCAATTTTTTGGTTGGAATATACACATATAAACACGAGGGAGTGAAATGTGTAATTTTAACCTTTTCTAAATCTTTCACAATTCTAACTTTTTATGTCAACTGATGAATACACAGGTAAGCAATGTGTATATTATGTATGAAATTATGAGAAGAAGATAAAACAGAAATATAAAACATGGTTTTTTATAGTGGTTCAGGGCATTAATATCCCCTAATACTGTCTAAAAATTACTCTATCTATGTGTTTGGTAAATTTCAAATTTCAGGTCCTCATATCATAAGAACAATCCACATCTGAGTGCAGGCAGTAGACACCTTTACAAATAATGCTAAAATAGAGCCTTCTGGTTCATTAACTGTCTTGAACTGAATCTGGTCACCATTATTACCGGAACCAAACCCAGAATGTGTCTTGGACTGAAGGGAATTAACTATCCCCATATTTTGGAACAAGTTCATAGGTATCATTTATATTGTTTTATAAATTATTTACTCAAATATGTATACATAAAACCTAAAAAACAATTGATAAACAGAATATGAAGAATTCATAACAAACAAGTCTTATAAAAAATCCATAACTGAATACATAAGTTCAAAGAAACTAAAAAGGGTCAAAAGACACAAATAAATAACATCAAAATAGACCCAAGGACTTCACACAACATGGGGTCATCACCTAAAAGATGTCTCCACAACTTCGCACCAAGGATGAGAACTAACACCCTAAACCACCATCACCCATAGCTTCCCCTTTACATGAGTTGAGTATAATAAATTCTACTTAAACTCTAGGGGTGTAAGTAGTGTGTGATCCTAATACCAATAGGATACCACCCAATGATTCCAATGATCATGCAATACGATGTGAAAAATCTAGCAGTTTTAATACACAATGAAAAACAGTGACAAATTCCAAAAAATGAAACTTTAAATAGATAATAGTTTTCAAGATAAAACCTTTAGAATGTTAACACATTTAAATGGTAATTTTATCTACTGTAATATACTTCCAAACACACCCAAATACAAGGTAAAATACCACAAATCCAATGAGAAACAAAATCAAGAACACCCCTAGGAACTAGATAGTCTCGGGCCCTATGTACCTCGTACCTCAGTGTAATGTAACCATAGTAAAATCAGTTTTCATGGACAAGCCACTATTAGGGAATATACACATAACCTATTGGTCCCTAATCATCATACATATATTTTAGTTAGAGTTTTCATTATCCAAATTCTATGTGAAATAGTGACAAACCCCATCTGACCCACTAGTCATACTAGTACATATCTGCCCCTCCTAGGTACCTAGGCTTCTCCCTTTGTGATAAAACAATTTCTACATGCTACATAAATCCATTTTTATATAAATCACTACTAATGGTCACAAAAAACACTATATTATGTATATACATTTTAAACCACTTAAAACACACAACAAAACACTTTGATTTTTAAATGAAACAATTTCTTGAAATCCAATGTTATTTTGCACCAAAAACTCATTGCAAACCCCACATTGTACACTATGTGCACACTTGTAAGTTAAAAAAATAGAAATAGTAGCCCAATAATTTTCAATGAAACCAAAATTCAATTTTAGGGCAGCCCCAAGTGAACCAAGAAATGATAACATTGTAAAACCTTCATCTACACAAACACATGGCACTTAATGTTCACATGTTCCACAAATACCATTAAAACCCATTTTCATAGAAACAAACAAATGGGATAAACATTAAAAATATTATTTTCAGCCCTATTAATTTCAATAAAAACAGCTATGTATTTATAGGGAAGCCCCAAATAAACTAATATAAATTTCTTTGGAAAACCTCCAATTTCACACCAAATTGGCATTTAAAATTTAATTGTAATAAAGACACCACTAAAACTAATTTTTTCAGAAAAAATAAAATTAAACCTGACAATATGATAAATATAGAATTTTAATACACGAATATTGTATGAACATTGGAATCACCTACCAAATCAAAGGAACCCCTTGAATCATCGTGTGAAAATAAAGTCTCACCACCACCACAACATGATGGACTTATATTGAACTTAAAACAAAAATAATTGACCAATAAAACCCAAGGTTAAACAATAGGTTTTAAACCCTACCCCTGGTCATTTGGTACTTCATGTAAATTGAATGAAAGTCCATGGAATGGGGAGGAACTAAGGAGGAGAGACACTTACCTGATATTCTTTAAAGTTCCTCCACCAAACCCCCTTAAAAATGGTCTTCCAAATAGGTTTTGAAAGACATTGAGGGAATCAATTGATGTTAGGTTTGAAGAGGAGTAGGAAGGGTATAATTATTAATTGGAATGGAGGAAAAAGAGTAAGAACTGAGAGATTTATAAAGGATAGAAGTAACATCTTCAAATCTGGAATATTGGAGAAATCCTATGATGTTTTGTACTAATTAATGATGAATAAAAGCTCCAAAGAGGGTGGGAAAGGATGGGCATGAGGATGGGTTCAGTGGTCTTGGGTGACACTTAGAATCACTGAAAAATCATAAAAACTGAATATGTTATTAAATAAACATTTTAAAAAAAAAATTGGAAATGGGCCTTTGGGCTGGCCCAATTCCTTAAATAAAAACCCAATTCCACCATTATTATGGATTAATAAAAGTTACAAATTGAAATTATGGTGTTAATTGGTTAGGTGAATCCATTTTGAAAGTGGAATGGGTGAAATATATTAAAAATGTAATAGTTATAAAAGAAACAAAATTGGTTTTTAAATCTGGGAATGGGATCACAGTTTGGCCAAAATCATGAAAACTCACCCTTTCCTGAAAAAAGCATGGGAAATCCCAAAAACCATAAAATAATTGAAATTAAATGAAAAATAACTATAAAATATTTCATTTATGTGAAAATTCTCTCCACCATGAAATCTTTCCATCATGGAAAGTCAACTTGAAGCTTGATCAGAAAACGGGAATGGATACTCCTCTTCAACCCATGACTTTCACTCCCATGTCTCATGTGTATCATTACCATGCTGTCAACAAACCCGGACCATAAGAATAGACTTCCCTCAAAGAACCTTATCTTGGGAGTCCACTATTTTTCACTGGCTTCTCAAAAACTGACTGGTCAGGCCCTATCTCTAATTCTTCCCAACTCAGCACATGGGACAAATCTGGGTTGTATTTATTCAACTAGGAGACATGGAAGATGTCATGTATGGACTTTAACTGATAAGGTAAGGCCAAACTGTATTCCACCTTTCCAATACACTTGGTGATATCAAAAGGGCCGACATATCGTGGCGTCGACTTCCCTTTCATCCCCAATCGACGATGGCCCAAACGAGGGGCCACATTCAAGAATATCCTATCACCCACAGAAAACAATAGGTCTGAACGCCTATGGTCAAAATAATATTTATGATGAATCTAATATATCAACAAGCATTTCATGATCAATATAACATTCTCAGATTTATCCTGCACCTGACTCAGCCCCAGTGGTGATTTCTCACCTACCTCAGCCCAACACGGGTGGGGGGGGACCAATCCGGTCATAGAGCTTGTCAAAAGAATCCATTTGAGTCAAGTATTGGTAACTATTATTATAAAGAAACTCATCCAACCCCAAATGGATATCCCAGGAACCTCCAAAGTCTAGGACAAATGGACGAAACATGTCCTCCCATATCGGATTCATCTGCTATATCTGACCATCCGTCTAAGGATGGTATGTCGTGATCATCTTAATCTGAGACCCAAAGGCCTTATGAAGGCCTTCCTAGAACCATGAAGTGAAATGGGGGTCCTTATCTCAGAAAAATTCTGATGGAACACCATGGAGCCCCACCACCTCCTGAAGATACAAATGGCCCAACTCATCCACATTAACTGTATCTCTGATCGGAATGAAGTGGGATGATTTGGTCAAATGATCAATCACCACCCAAATGGAATTATTACCCTGATGTGTATGAGTTAATCCAACAATTAATTATATTGAGACCTCACCCCACTTCCAAGTAGGAATGGGTAATGGCTGGAGAAAACCGGAGGACCTTTGATTCTCTACATTCACATGCTGGCATGTGTAGCATCTCGAAACAAAGTCCATTATATTTTGTCTCATACCAGGCCACCAAAACTACAGATAGATATTACAATAAATCTTGGTGGCACCCGGATGGATAGTCCACTGAGAATAGTATCTATCCTTCATCACCACCTTCTTCGGAGATAAAGGCACCACTGAACGATCCTTGAAGCATAAGATGCCCTCGGGAGACGACCACCAATTATAGGATGACTCCCCACAATGAAGAAACTTGGTTGACCACTGATAAAGCTCATCATTGGGTTTTCCCACTAAATAAACTCCATTATAGAAGTATTCAACTAGACTCTCACCAAGAATTCACCTCCACTATGTTCCCTGGTCTCCACATGCATCTGAGAAAATATTCCCATCAAATTCCACTCATCACTGGACTTCTTCAAAACCTGTACTAGAACTATTTTTTCTAAAAGAATCAACCACCAAATTAACCTTTCATGGGGTATTTAAAATTTCAAAGTCAAACCCTTGAAAGTACTCGATCCAACGACACTGCCTCAAGTTGAGATCCTTCTACAAGAAGATATAGGCCAAGCTTTTGTGATCAGAGTAGACCAAAAACTTCTCCCCAAAGAGGTACTGACACAAAGTCTTCAAAGCATGAATCACTGTTTCCAACTCAAATTCATGTTTTGGTTAGTCCTTTTCATGTTTTCAGAGTTGTAAAGAGTCATAAGCCACCATTTGATCAACCTTCATAAGCAAGCACCCAAGACCCATACCTAAAGCATCACAATAAACCACATATCCCTTTACATCCACTGGAAAAATCATAATGGGGGTTGTATTCAACCACCTATTCTACTCCTAGAATGATGAATGACATTTTAGGACCCATACAAACTTTACCCCATTCCAAGTGAGCGCAATCATCGGTTAAGCAAGCCAAGAGAAATCCTGAGCAAATCACCTGTAATAACCAGCCTGGCCAAGGAAACTCCTGATCTCGAAAACATTCTTCGGCTGCTTCCATGAAATAACTGCACTAATCTTCATGGGGTCCACTGAAACCCCCTACTCAGAGATCACATGCCCCAAAAATCTCACTTCCCTGATCCAGATTGTGCACTTTGACAACTTTTCATAGAGGTTGTGATCCCGCGAAGTTCCCAAGAGGATCCTCAAGTGATGTTCGTGTTCCTCCACGAATCTATAGTATACTATAATTTCATCCATGAACAACACAATTAAGGAATATATATATATATATATATTTATGGAACACCAAGTTCATGACTTCTATAAATACATCTATAGCATTGGTCAATCCGAAGGGCACGGCAAAATACTCAAAGTGGTCGTACCTACTTCAAAAGGCTATCTATGGGATATTTGACTCCTTCACCATGAGTTGACGATACCATGATTGAAGGTCAATATTTGACAAAAACGTTTCCCCCTTAAACTGATTGAACAAACCATCTTTTTTGGGAAAAGGGATTTTGTTCTTAATTGTTACCTTATTCATCTTCTGGTAGTCAATGCACCACAAGAGAGATCCATTATCCATTTTTGTGAACATCATAGAAGCTACCCAAGGAGAGACACTTGGGAGAATGAATCCTTTGGATTCAAAGTCGTCCAACTATATATTTAATTTCCTCAGCTCAATGGGGGCCATACGATATGAGGGAAGAGATATCAGTTATGTTCCCAGCACCAGATCAGTCAAAAACTCTACATCCAGCTCTGGAGGAAAACCTAAAAAATCATCTGGGAATACCTCCGGAAACCCATTCACTACATTAGGTAGTGATCCTTCAATGGCACTACCATATTCCTTTAGAAGGAGAGAAGATAACTGGAAGATAAGATTTCCCAACTCTAGGAGTGGAGACCCTGCGCAACCCGACCTAGGATCTCATTCTCCACGAAAAACTCGTCGACTCCCATCAGGTGTCGTGAAACTCACTCACCATATGTAACAATTGATGTTTGCTTGGAAGTGTACTATACAATCTATTCCAAGTATGAAATCAAAAATATCGATGTCTATGACCAAGTGGTCCCACTACATCTTGAACCCTAACACAGAAAGCGCACACGACGGGGCACCTGAGACCCTTCTCCTTCTTCTTTCCCAGTGGCGTAACCAACTCCATTGCAAAAGACAACAACTCGATTAGAAATTTCAGAGTGACCAAAAAACAGGTATAAATGAATGAAACAAAAGCACCCTTATCAAAACGAACATCAGTAATAGTATATGCCACCAGAATGGTACCTCGAACTGTTGATGGTCCCGCCTCTAATACTACTGGTTCGTAATCCACTGCATGGAGATGTCTGGTCTCTACACGAGGAAGTTCGCTAGTCTGTGGTTGTGCCCTGAACTGGCTCTACCCAGAAGATGACCCAGCCCTACCACCACACCCACTGAATCGAGATCCTCCCATCCTAGATGGCTCGGACTGTACTGGCCCTCCTCTTTGAGTTATTGACCATGCCCTACTCGAAAGTAGATTGGCCACCCTGAAGAAGCACTGAAGATGACCCAGAACTCTACATTGGTAATAGGGCTTTGGAAGAAGTGGGCATGCTGGTCGGATGTGCCCCAATTTCCAACATTTGTGGCACACGACTGACCTCGAATTAGAATCCACAGATGAAAACTTCCTGGAGGAGTGGAATGAACTACCACCTCCCTTTTTAACCTGATCCTTCCACTTCCTCTTCTTCTCTGTGGAGCATCCACTATCAACTATCAATACTGTCCAAGAAAAAATATCCCTGATTTTACGGTCAACTATACCATACACGCCCAGTCAACGACCTCAGCATTGGTTCTCATCTTTAACAGGAAGACCTGGGAGTATATCTTTGGTTGTAAGCCTTTATCAATCCTCTGGGCCTTCAATTGTTCATTTGAGATAATTTTTGGGGCATAACGAACCAACTCAACAAAATGGTTGGCATACACCATCACAGATAGATTCCCTTAAACAAGTTCCTTGAACTCTTAGGGCATGTCATATTCCAAGACCTCAGGGCAGTATTGTTCATTAAATATGACCTTCAAATCTCCCCAACACCTTTTCTCATTCTTCCCAATCTAAAGCACGGACTCCCACCACATACGGATGGGACCCTCCAATAGAAATGAGGCACACTTCACCCTATGATCCCATGGTGTTTCAAGAAACTCAAACATATGCTCGATCTTCTCGAGTCATTCCTCTGCTTCATGTGGTTCTGAGCTGCCTCAAGAAGGTAAGAGGCATGTTTTTTAGAAACTTTTGCGCTTTATCTTTTCTTGGAAAAGCATTTTAGTCCCTATAAGTAATATAATTAGGATTTGGTCTATGGCCCAGAGCTTGGATAGCCCAGACCACAGTGTCAGCTAGCCTCTGATCAATCGGTGTGGGAACTGTCTTCGGCTTCCTCCTGTAGGTGTGTAGGATCTTTCTGTGGAGAGATGTCACTAAAAAAATAAAACAGTCAAAAAATAACTATATATACCAGAATTCTTATATTTTAATCAAACATATCAAATATAAATAATCCAAACACATTTCATTAATAAAATAAACAACTACTCCACCTCCGCCTGATGTCCACGTGTGGTCTGCAACCCACTTGTCTCACTTAGAAGTGACGTCAATCCATAAATTCCAACGTCCCCTGGTGAATCAAGGTCTGGAACGAGAGGTGAGGACCAAGAACCCTACTCACAACCAAAACCCTGATCCCTGATAGTTCTAGCTCTTGTCTATCCCGACTCAACCCAAAATAATAATATAACCCCAAAAAATTAACCCCAACTGACACCATTTTTTCACGAACCAAATCTGATCGTCACTATTTCTAGAACAAAACCCAGCCCATGGGAAGGAAAAAAGGGCATTACCTATCCCCAAGTTCTAGAAAACGTGCATGGGTATCATTTATATTGGTTTGGGAATTATTTACCCAAATATGTATGTATAAATCATAAAAATCATTTGATAAACTGAATCTGAAAAATTCATACCAAACGAGGATTATACAAAAATCTAGAACTGAATACATAAGTTCAAATGCACTTAAAAGGGTCAAAATACACAAATAAATCACTTCAAAATACACCCAAGTACTCCACATGACATGGGGTCATCACCCACAAGTCTTCTCCACAACTTCTCACCAAGGATGTGAACTAACACCCTAAACCACCATCACCCAAAGCCTTTTCTTTTACCTGAGTCAAGAATAATAAAGTTTACATACAGAAAAAGGGTGTAAAAAGGGTGTGAGATTAATTACAATATGATACCACCCCATTATTCCAACGATCATGTAGTACAATTTGAAAAATCAAGTAGTTTTAATACGCAATGAAAAGCGGTGACAAATTCCAAGAAATGAAACTTTAAATTGAAAATAGTTTTCCAGCTATAACATATAGATTGTTAAAACATTTAAATGGTAATGTCAGCTACAACAATATACTTTCAAACACACTCAAATACAATGTTAAATACCACAAATTCAATGAGAAAACAAATCGGGAACACCCCTATGTACTAGATAGTCTCGGGGCCCATGTACCTTGTACCTCGGTGTAATGTATCCATAGTAAAATCCATTCTCAGGAATGAGCCACTAGTAAGGAACATAACCATAACCTAGTGGTCCCCAATCATCATCCATATAGTTTATTTAGTGTTTTTTATCCAAATTCTATGTGAAACAGAGACAAAACCCATCTGGTCCACTAGCTGTACTAGTACATATCTGCCCACCTAGGTAATCGGGCTTCCCCCATTGTGCTCCAAAAATTTCAGCATGCTACATAAATCCATTTACATATAAACCACAACTAATGTTCACATACAAATAGTATATAATTTTTACACATTTTAAACCACTTAAAACACAAAACAACACCCTTTGATTTTTAAAGGAAACAATTTCTCAAAATATCACACTGTTTTGAACCCAAAACTCATTGAAACCTCCACTTTGTACCCTATGGGCACACTTTTAAGTAAAAAATAGAAACTTCAGCCCAATAAATTTCAATGAAACCAAAAAATAAAATTTAGGGCCAACCAAAGTGAACCAAGAAATGATAACATTGCAAAACCTCCATTTACACACAAACATGATACTTATTGTTCACATGTTCCACAAATACCATTAAAAACCATTTTCACAGCAACATCCCACGAAGATAAACATTTGAAAATATTTTTTTAGTCCCATTACATTTCAATAAATACTACAATGTATTTATAAGGAATCTTTAAATAAAACAGTAAAACATTTCTTTGGAAAACCCCCAGTTTCACACCAAATTGGCATTTAAAAATCAATTCCATTTAAAACACCAATAAAACTAATTTTTTCAACATCAATAAAATGTGATAAAACTAAAAATATAAAAAATAAAGAATGATAATACACAAATATTGCATAAACATTGGAATCATTAACCAAATCAATGGAAACCCTTGAATCACCATGCGAAATTCAAGTCGCACCACCGCCTCACAGAGAAGGACTTAGATTAAACCCAAAACCACAAGAATTGACCCAGAAAACCTATGTATAAACTCTAGGTTCTAAACCCTACCCCCTATTCATTTTTGACTTCATTTAAATTGAATGAAACTATTGGTCGGATTGGATACTCAAGAGGGGGTGAATTGAGTTCCAATAAAAATATCTGTTAAAAATATTTCTCTTAAAATCCCCCTATTTAAAAACAAGTTAAACTGTAGTGAATTTATACACATTGTAAAACATCAATTAGTTTCTCAAAGATTGATTAGGTCTCAGTTAATTTAATCATAATATTAAATTAACTTTTGAAACTAACTCAATGGTTCACAATAAGTATAAAAACTTGGTAATTTAACTATCAAACTAACTTCAAAACAAATTGTATTTCAAAGTAATTAGCAGCGGAATATAAAATATATAGTATACTTTAAACATTAAGCAATGATTCACAACAGATGTAACCAAGAGTTTCAGTCTCAAGCCGAGAGTTAGTCCTCTCAAACAATTTATATAAATTTGATCCACACCCTGGATCAGGGTAAACAATAGTAAAAAAGCCTATCCAGGTCCTAATACCTCTACCACAGTTCTACGTGGGAATAAAAACAATAGAACACAGGCTATCCAGGTCAACCTTGACCTCTTCCACAATTCACAGTGGGATATAGTAATGTGTAAGAAGTTTGGAGTGAGGATTTAGTATCCTCCACTTTAGCACAGGAGATAGTGTGTGTATAAAATATACAGATTACACACACTGCTCGAAATGTAAATAAAAGAATCACTAAGAAAGTAGATGTGAGTTTAGAAAGGTCTAGTGATTTTAAGTGCATCTTGGAATCTTCTGATTTATCAAAAATGCTTCTGAGTCCTTCTCTGGTTTTAATCTGAAAAACAGAGGGTCATTTTCTTCCTTGTTTTTTGGTTTATCTTTATTAGCTTGAGTGAATGAAGAGTTCATTGTGGTTCTTTAGTCAAGATGCATCTTGTGTTCCCCTCTAGAATGAGTGCCTTTGTGTATTTTTAGTGCTCTTCCAGTATGAATGTAGATTTTTCCTTTTGTGTGAATGCACCATGTTTCAATGTTGTTCATCCCTTTCCTTTTACACCCTTCATGTGCTTTTTAGTTTTTTTCTGTTCGGTCTTTGTCCTTCCTTTTATATCTTTCAGCTCCAGTAAAAATAATGATTACATTTTTTATGGGTACTAGGTACGGTTCCCTGACATGCCAACAACTATCATTAAATAACATTAATTGCATTAAAAACATCAAATATAACTGTGCATAATAAATAAATAATATTGAGAGTATAGAGTTTGACCAGTCAGTCTTTCATGAGTAGCCTTCTGTAGGTAGTGGTTGACTCTATGTAAAAGTGACCTTCTATTGGTAGCTGTTTGATCTTGTATCAGTTTCTCTGTAAACATGTATCGGTGGTTCTTGGTATGGGTAGTAGTTACATTGTGTATCAGCAGCTCTATATTCTGGTGACATCATCTATTGGTAGACATTGCTTCTATCAGTAGCTCGTTTTGTATCAGTAGCTTCATAGTGGAAGACTTGTTCGTATCGGAAGACATAATCAATCGGTAAATCTAGTGTAACAGTAGCTTGTATCATTAGACATTTAGTCTGTGCATATCGGTAGCTCTGTTTGTTTCCAGTGATGTATATATATCGTTAGATTTATGCATATCGGTAGACTTGTTCTATCGGTTGCTCAGTTTCTGTTGGTAGTTGTCTGTATCGGTGGACTTGATCTATCAGTGACATGTTCTTACCGGTGGACTTATACATATTGGTAACTCTACGTATCAGTGACCTTTTCCAATCGGTGAATATGTCTATTAGTATAATAAGTCTATTGGTAGACTGCCTTTATCAGAAGCTATAGGCATATTAGTAACTTAACTCTTAAAATTTTTATACAGAACACATCTGATTGAGTTAGAATTACTTCAAAATTGATATAACCATAGATAAACATTTATTAACATATTTCAAAGATTATGTTAATATAATTATCAACTTGATCATAGATTATAATAATTAATATATCGATACGCATTATTTGGGATTATCAAAGTATGTGAAAGAATAATTGGGATTATCAAAATAGGTGAGTTCAAAAATCTCCCCCTTTTTGATAATCACAACTTATGATATTATATTCTCAAAATAATGAGTAATTGTATCAGAAGATATATCATTAAATGAAATTGTATCAGATAAATCAATATAATATATGAAATATGCGATGTACCAGAGTAAGAATTAAATTCATTGGTATCAAAGGAACAAGTTAAAAAGCATATTATCTCTCTCTTAGATAATATTTCTCCCCCTTTCGCTTAAAAGTTATTTTTCCTAGATATAATATTTCTCCCCTTATAATATTTCCCCCCTTTATGATAATCAAAAGGTGGAAAACAACAAATTGACAAGGAACTAAATGATAAAGAAAAGAAATCCATTTATGTTTCATGTGGCAAAATGGTACATGGAAATAAAACAAAAAACAAGGGATTCCTATCAAATATCTTAGCCACCTATTCAATCCATGTCCTCAATGTGAGATTTTCCCTTTGTATCAAAAGGGGATTCAAACTGTGTGGATGCAGGTGAAGGCTTAGGAATTCCAGAAATGATCACAGGAGGCTGAGCCACAAAAACTGTTCCTGGCCTGTACTGAGTAGTTCTTTGAGTGATCATAGGAGTAAGGCTTCGAATGGCTTGGGATGGAGTCATCTGAATAGGAGAAGTAGTATATGCAGAGGCAGGTAAGGTTGGAGGTATAATCACTATTCTAGCATCGACATACAAGAAAGGAAACATAAGATTTCTGAAATCCATAATTATTCCGCCTCCTTTCTCCATATCAAATATGAAATCATCCTTGTTCTCCATGAATTTTTCCAAGGCTGGAGTCAGTTACCTTAGCTTGCTGACTTGCTCTCTGAAGTCTCGATTAGAAAGAGGTAACTTCATGTTTTCTAGCAGAAGTTTGAAGTGATTGTTGAGATGATGATTGGTATAAATACTTTGAAAATAGTAGTCCACCTTTTCTTTCACTTGTTTCTGAGAGGCAGAAGCTTCTTTCATATAGTCTTAGACTGTCTTAATTATTTCTCTACCTGAATTTCTAGTAGAGGTGACCACTTTGGTGAGATCAGATGAGTCCACAGAGCCACTGGTTGATGCTGAACCAAGCTCTTCCTTCATCACACCTCTAAACTGATCCAAATCCACTGAAGGGCTAGAAGCAATAGAACCAACAGAGAAAGTTACTGTTTCCTTGAAGTTTTTGGTCAACCCACTGATAATATTTTTCACTTGGGAATCCCGGGTTCTAACATGATCTTTAATGGAGGTTTTAAATCCTTTAAATATTGATTCCATCTGGCTCACAACACCTTTGACATAAGCTAAATATTTATCTGCATGGGATTTAGAACTCATATAAGATTCTAAAGAGATAACAGATTTCTTTAGAGATTCAACATCATCTTCCAGTCTAGAAAACTGATTCTGTAAAGCTGTAACTTCATCCATTATTTATGCCACAAAGGTAGAGAAATTACAGCTGAGAGAGAGTTCAAAAGATTTTTCCAAATTGCTCATCTCTTCAACAAAGCAGTGTTTTAACTCAGCAACAGAATTACTAAAAGACTCTTTCAGATCATTCTTTAAGGATTCAAGATCACCCCTGGTGATCATATTAGTAGGTTCAACCACAATAGGTTCTCTTTATTATACTATACTTGTTACTGAGTCATTTATAATCTATTGAATTGATGACTGTAGTGAAGCTTCCATTTTCCTTATTTCTTCTACAAAACCGATGTTGACATCACACTTGAGCTTGTCCAGATCATGCATTCTAACCACATCTTCAGGTAACAACTCATTCTAAATATCATAATTTGTTTTTGGTCTACTGAGGGATGCCTCATTATCAGAATCGTGATAATAAAATCCACAAACCATAAAACCTGGGTCCTCTTCCCAATCCTCAATTTCAACATCCACTGAAAAACTACCAAATCTGGTTTGATGCTCCCCCTCTACTGGTGCATTCTCTTGTACAACAAGATCATTCTCATCATGTATTTCTTCCTCATAAGAATCTTCTATTATCGACTCCATCTCTGCTACAGCTGCAACAACAGGAGGCTCCTCTAGATTAGGCACACGTCTTTCCATCTCACCCACTACTTCTTTAACAAGAACAATTGAGCTTCCAATCAATAGACTCAGACTTAAGAAAACAGAATTAGTGGATTCAGATTCATTTTCTCTTACTTCATCATTCTTAGGGACTAGCTGGTCTTCCTTATTAGTAGGAGTTTCTTCTTCTTCTAAAGCATCCTTTTCTGAAGACACAAATTCAGCAACAGGACATGGAGGCATGTTCGGGTCTCTTCCATCAGCCATAAAAGTCTCCTCTTCATCAGTCTCATCACTGTACTAAGGTTCTTCTTCAGCAGGTCCTAGACCTGGATCCCTCACATCCTTAGTACTTGAAGGATGATTCACAGGATTGAATTTATCATACAGCTTCTTATCATCATTAACCCATTCCCCTCTCCATGGGTTCCAATTTATCTTCATATATTTTCAAACTATTCTTGTGATACAAAATTTTTTCTTTACTACCACTATCTCATCCTGAGACTCAGCTACTCCTTTAAATTTCATCATTACTGAGATCAACTTGGCAAAGAATAAGGCTTTTTTATTTGATTTCGGCCTGGTCATGTCCTCCATTTAAAACATTAGAAATCTGCACAGATTCACTTCCACACAATGTCTCAAGAGATGTAGGAGATAGATATCTTGATATATTAAATTTGAAAAGTCCCCTCTCCTTGGTATTAAGACACGCTGAACAAATTTGAATCGCAATCTGTTCTCTCAATCTATTTCAGCATCCACTACTTGTCTTTGATTTCCAATGCCTGTGAGCTCCTCTAGGGCAGTTTCATAATCGAATATATCACTTGTAGGTGGTATTTCTTTCGAGACATATCCAGAAACGCCTTCATGTGGAACCTTCAGGCATTCAACCCACTCAACAGATGAAAAAGATATCTCCTTTCCATTCACAAAAGAAATCACTCGGTTCTCATCTCTTGTCTTCTCAAAGATCACAAAAACATAAAATTGTTTCACTAGATTCGGATAGTAGGGGCCATTGTTGTTCGAAAAGAAATCTACCCACTTTTGATATTCCAGCACCTCATGAACTAACAATTTTCTAGCCAACAACCATTCCACACAAAGCTCTTTTTCGATCACAATAACTCTATTTTGAAAATGAGGATTCACTGGTCGCCTCCCTAACCTAGTTATACTTATACTACCACTATCTTCTAGCTTTTTCTTCCAATTCTTCGCATTCAGCTCATCAAAGTCATCTCTGATGGTAGGAAGTTTGGTTTTTTCCATCTCTGGTTCGATGGATTTATGGTTTTTGAGAGATTCGAGAACTAAGGTTTGAGGGTAAAGGGTTTCAGGTTCGGTCGATTGAGAAGTAATTAGGACTTAGTTTTATCATTTAGGAATCATAAAATAAATAATAAAATTTAGTATAAACAATTCAGATTCTGGTAGCACAGATGTTTAAAACAGCGAGTACTCATCGATAGGGTTTATCAGTGAGAATTCCTATCAGTGAGGTCCATCCGTGAGGTTTTACAGAGGTGTGGTTTTCACATCGGTGAGATTTTCACATCGGTGAGGTTTTTACATCGGTGTGGTTTTTACATCAGTGTGTTTTTTACATCGGTGAGGTTTTCACATCGGTGGGGTACCAATCGATCAAGGTTAATCATTCCTAACTCATGTCTAATGTAACTTAACCTATCCGAACTTAAAGTTTTGGTGAAGATGTTAGCTAATTGATGTTTTGTACATATAAATTCAAGAGTAATATCACCATTTTGGTAATGATCTCTCAAAAAGTGGTGCTTTACATCAATGATTTTGGTCCTAGAGTGAGATACATGGTTCTTTGAACTGATTATTGAATTAGTGTTATCACAGTTGATAGAAACATGCTTAAAATAATATCCATTGTCCAAAAGAGTGTGTTTCATCCACAGAATTTGTGCACAGAAACTACCAGCAGCTATATACTCTACATAGGTCATGGAAAAAGATACTGAATTCTGCTTCATACTACATCAAGACACTACGGATTTTCACAATAAATGACATGTTACAGATGTGCTTTTTCTATCCCACTTGCAACCAGAAAAGTCAGCATCTGAATAACTTATTTATTCAAAAGATTGTCTTTTTGGGTAAAACAAACCCAAATTTACAGTGTGTTTAAAGTACTTAAAAATTATTTTAACTGAATGAAAATGAGATTCTTTTGGATTAGCTTGAAATCTTTCACATATACATATAGTAAACATAATATCTGTTCGACTAGCAGTAAGGTAATGTAAGCTTCCTTTCATACCTCAGTAATTGGTTTGATCCACCGGTTTCCCAGTTTCATCTATAACCAATTTACTAAATGTACTCATAGGAGCATCACTTTTCTTAATACTATCCAAACCAAAACATTTTAAAAGATCATTTTTATATTTAATTTGATTCAAAATAATACGATTTTCATTTTGAAAAACTTGAAATCGAAGAAAATATTTGAGTTCTCCCATTAAACTCATTTCAAATTCATTGTGCATAATATTTGGAAAATCAGTACATAAAGAATGTTTAGAAGATCCAAAAATAATATCATCAATAGAGATTTGTACTATCAAAACATCATTAGAAATTCTTTTAATAAAAAGAGTTGGATCAAGAGTCCCTTTATTAAAACTTTTTGAAATAACAAAATTGCTAAGTCTATCACACCAAGCTCTTGAAGCTTTTTTCAAACCATATAAAGCTTTAGATAGCTTGAAAACTCGATTTAGAAAATGAGAATTTGTAAATTCTGGTGGTTGTTCAACAAAAACATCTTCAATTATAAAACCATTTAGAAAATCACCTTTAACATCCATTTGATATAACTTGAAAATCATATGAGAAGCATAGGCAAGTAGGATTATAATGGATTCTAATCTAGCTACAGGAGAAAAGGTTTCTTCATAGTCTATACCTTCCTCTTGACTATATCTTTGTGAAAATAACCTATCATTGTTTCTAAAAATGTTTCTAGATTCATCAACTTTGTTTCTAAAAACCCATTTAGTGCCTATGGTCAAGGTGTCCTTAGGTATGTCAACTAATTCCGAGACTTTGTTTCTTTAAAATTGATTTAACTCTTCTTGCATACCCATTACCCAAAATTCATCATTGATTGCATCATTGCAATTTCTAGGCTCTATCTATGGAATAAATGCTTGATGTTCAACCTGGTTTCTTAGAGAATCTCTAGTCTTTTTCCCTCTATCAAGATTACCAACAACAGCATCCAAAGGATGATTCTTTAGAATCCTATTTGATCTAGTAAAGTTAGGACTATAAATTTCAGGCTCTCCAATGAGTTCGGGTTCTATTGAAGCATATTCTAGAATATGTCCAGAACTGGATGTTTTTACAGCAGGTCCTTTGGTTATATCATTAAGGTCTAGAACAGTCAAATATTCTTCAAGGGTTTTAAGAGAAGGCTTAGGTTCATGTGGATCAGTTTCATCAAACTTGATATGAACTGATTCTTCCACACATTTGGTTCTTTTGTTAAATACTCTATAAGGCTTTTCTAGTTAAAGAATAACCAAGAAAAATTCCTTTATCACTTTTGGATGCAAATTTTTTAAGATTATCCTTGGTATTTAAAATAATGAATTTGTAACCAAAGACTCTAAATTAACTAACTTTAGGTTTCCTATTGTTCTACAGTTCTTAAGGGGTATTCTTAAGGATAAGTCTTATCAAGACTCTATTTATAATATAACAAGCTGTATTCACAGCTTTAGCCCAAAAATAAATTGGCAGGTCATACTCATTAAGCTTAGTTCTTGCAATTTCTTGGAGGGTTCGATTTCTTTTTTTCTACTACACCATTCTGCCGAGGAGTTCTAGGGGCAGCAAAGTTATGACTATAGCCATTATGTGATTAGTAAGATTCAAACTCATGATTTTCAAACTCATAACCATGATCACTTCTTAGGGTTTTAATCTTAAGACCACTAAGGTTCTCTACAAACATGGAGTATTTGAAAAAATAAGAACAAGCTTCACTTTTGTGAGCTAAGAAGTATACCCATGTATATCTAGAAATGTCATCTACTAAGACATAGACATAGTGCTTCCCATTTAAGCTAGAAACTCTAGAATGTCGAATCAAATCCATGTGAACCAACTCGAGAGGTTGAGAAGTTGAAAATTACTTCTTTTATTTAAAATAAACTTTATGTTTCTTTCTCTTTTGACAGTGATTACAACCATTGTCAGTTGGGAATTTAAGTTTAGGTAGGTCTCTAACTAAGTTCTTCCTAGTCAGTTTTCTATGTGAATAAATGTTGCAATGTCCTAATCTTCTATTTGAAATCCAGGATTCTTTATGAAA
Source organism: Viscum album (assembly GCA_963277665.1). Taxonomy (NCBI): domain Eukaryota; kingdom Viridiplantae; phylum Streptophyta; class Magnoliopsida; order Santalales; family Viscaceae; genus Viscum; species Viscum album. The sequence goes on from OY728143.1 coordinate 1,071,514,744, forward strand.
ATCATTTAAACAAGTAACATTTTACTTGGCTAAAGAATTCAAATCAATATAATAAACATTTTCATTTCTCAAGGCAGAAAATACTAAATAATATTTAGAGTTAAAAACATTACAAGAATCATTTTCAAACTTAACATTGAAACCATCATCAAATAACAGAGAAATACTCAAGAAATTATATTTAAGTCCATCGAAAATTAATACTTTAGAAATTAAAAATGAATTAATGTTAACAATCTTGCCTAGGCCAATGATTTTTCATTTAGAATTATCGCCAAAGGTGACATACCCTCCATCAACCTTTATCAAGCTTTTAAAGCATGAATAGTCTCTAGAAATGTTCCTTGAACATCCACTATCCAAGTACTATACCTTCTTGTGAGAACTCTTAAAGAAGGTCTCCTACAAAACAGGTTTAGATGGAAAATTATTTTGGTACCCAGATCTTCTTGGGTCCAGACAGGTTAGCAAGTAAATTTTTAGGTACCCAAATTTGTCTTATGGGTTCCATATAATTCACAGAATCAATTTATCTTGAAATATAAACTTTTTTTGATCTATAACAATGTGAATAACTAGTTGAGGCATATGAATTCCTAGAACTAGAACTAGCAGAATTTTGTCCAGAATTAAGAGTAAATCTATTTTTGGTAAACTTTCTCTGTCCAGGTTGGTATCCCAAACCGGTAGTGTACTTTAGTTCTACTTGTTTACCTAAAAGTTGTGTAAGTGTATCTTTTCCATTTGCGAATTTTTCTAAGTCCTTCCTTAATTTCTCATTAGAAAATTTTAGTTCAGTATTTTCCATAAGCAATTGAGCATTCTTTTCCTTTTCTACATAAAGAAAAGATTAAACAGTGCTAGATAAAGCATGCTGTTTTTTAAGGCTTTGTAATTGTCCTTCAGTTCATTACAGGTCTCTTATATTATATTAAAATATTCAAACAATTCTTTAGTAGACATATTTTCAGATTCAGATTTAGAATCAACTCCTGAGTAATATGAATTTAAAGTAGGAGTGTCCAGTGATACCTTAGACGTGTTTGTCATAAACTACATGTTAGCTTTATGAGAATATTCATCCTTAGCAGAATCAGAATCACTTGAAGTGTCTTCTAAAGCTCTCCAAGTTTCTTTCATTTCTTTCTTATACTTGCTATCCTTTTAGTCATTTTTCTTCTTGAACTTCAATTTTGGACAGTCAACTTTTACAAGTCCTTTCCTTTTTCACTCATAGCAGATAATATCATCACCTTTGTCAGGATTCTCCCAGTCCTTATTCCACGGACCGTTTTTGTCATATTTACCTTTGTAGTTTGATTTTATGAAGAATTTATTCTTCCTGTAGAATTTCATAAATATTCTGGCTATCTGAGGCATCTCAGCATAACTATCAGATTCTGAACTTTCACTTGTTGAGTTTTCAGTTTGTATGTGAACTTTCTCCTTATCTTTTCTCTTTTAGGAAGTATACTTAAAATCCACTGACTTCCTTTTAGGTTCATCATCTTCTTCCTTATTCACCTTGAGTTATTCCTCAAACATCATAATCTTACCAATAAGCTACTTAAAAGGTATTGAACTTATATCACATGATTATATTATGGAGATAGATGTGTCTCTCCATATTTCTAGTATACATCTTAATATCCACATAATTTGTTCCTTTGGTGGAACAACCTTTCCAAGGGAGCTCATAGTATTGACAATCTCATTGAACTTGAGATACATGTCAGAAATGGGTTCATCATGCTTCATTTTAAAGTTATAATATTTAAAAGTATAGGTATTCAGACACATTTTTTTAACATTGGTTGTTCCCTCATGGGAAATACCCAAAGTGTCCTAGATTTCATAAGCAGTTTTGCAAGAAGATATTCTATTAAACTCTTCATCTTCTAGAGAACAATACATGGCATTCATAGCTTTACAATTATTATTGTAAGCTGTTTTAATAGGTTCATCCTAAGTAGTTCTATCAGTTTCTGGAATTTTATTTTGAGTCTCTATTGCAGTCCAGATATCAAATCTCATACTTTCTAAATGAATTTTCATTTTAAGTTTCCACTGAGCATAATTTGTACCATTAAATAAAGGTGGTCTGTTGTTAACAGAACCTTCTAGTCTATTGTCCATAGAAATGTTTTAGAAAATATATTTAAAGAGATAAAACTTAGAACTAAGAGAAATTTATGATCTTTAAAGATGCAACTATAATCACAGTTGAAAAAATAGAGTATTTTAAAAACATTGAAAAATAAAAACAATCCTCTGATACCAATTGTTGGTCGGAGTGGATACTCAAGAGGGGGGTGAATTGAGTTCCAATAAAAATTTCTGTTAAAAATATTTCTATTAAAATCCCCCTATTTAAAAACAAGTTAAACTGTAGTGAATTTATATAGATTTTAAAAGTTCAATTAGTTTCTAAAAGATTGATTAGGTCTTAGTTAATTTAATCAGAAGATTAAATTAACTTTTAAAACTAACTTACTGGTTCACAATAAGTATAAACACTTAATAATTTAACTATCAATTTAACTTAATTTTTTTTATTTAAATGTAATTAGCAGCGTAATATAAAATATATATTATACTTTAAACTTTAATCAAAGATGCAAAATAGATGTGACCAATAGGATTAGTCTCAAGCCAAGATTTAGTCCTCCCAAACAATTTATATAAATTTGATCCACACCCTAGATCAGGGAAACAACACTACAAAAGACATTCTAGGTCCTAAGTTCTCTACCATAGTTCTATGTGGGAACAAAAACAATAACACACAGGCTATACAAGTCACCCTTGAGCTCTTCCACAATTCACAGTGGGATATAGTAATGTGTAAGAAGTTTGGAGTGAGGATTTAGTATCCTCCAATTTAGCACAGGAGACAGTGTGTGTATAAAATATACAAAGTACACACACAGCTCAAAATGTAAATAAAAGAATCATTGAGAGAGTAGATATGAGTTTACAAAGCTCTAGTGATTTGAAGTGCATCTATGGACTCTTTTGATTTATCAGAAATGCTTCTAAGTCCTTCTCTGGTTTTTGTCTGAAAAACAGAGGGTCGTTTTCTTCCTTGTTTTTCTGGTTCAGCATTATCAGCTCGAGTACATGAAGAGTTCGTTGTGGTTCTTCACTCTATATGTAGATTTTTTCCCCTATAGAATTAGTGGATTCGTGTATGTCCAGTTCTCTTACAGTATGAATGTAGATTTTTCCTTTTGCGTGAATTCACCACATTTCAATGCTTTTCATCCCTTTCCTTTTACACCCTTCACGCGCCTTCTTAGTTTTTTTTTCTATTCTGTCTTTGTCCTTCCTTTTATAGCTTTCAGCTCTAGTAAAAAGAATGATTACCTTTTTCATGGGTACTAGGTACGGTTCCCAGACATGTCAAAAACTATAATTAAATAACATTATTTTCATTAAAATAATAAGATATAACTATTTCATAATAAATAAATAATATTGATAGTATATAGTTTGACTGGTCAGTATTTCATTAGTAGCCTTCTATAGGTAGCGGTTGACTCTATGTGACAGAGACCTTCTATCAGTAGCTTTTTTATATTGTATCGGTAGCTCTTTGAACATGTATCAGTAGCTCCTGGTATCGGTTTTTTTTTACACTATCTATTAGTAACTCTATGTACCAGTGACTTCATCTATCGGTAGACTTTTCTTCTATCGGTAGCTCGTTGTGTATCACTAGCTTCATAGCGGTAGACATGTTCATATCGTCATACTTACTCTATCAGTAACTCTGGTGTAATAGTATCTTGTCTCATGTAGACTTTTAGTATTTTAATATCAGTAGATCCATTTGGTTCTAGTGAAGTATATATATCGATAGACTTATGCATATCAGTAGAATTTTCCTATCGGTTGCTCAGTTTCTGTCGGTAGCTGTCTGTATCGGTGGAGTTGATCTATCAGAGACATGTGCTTACCAGTGGAATTATACATATTGATAGCTCTGTGTATCAGTGGCCTTTGCCTATTAGTGATTATTCCTACCATTAGACTAAGTCTATCGGTAGACTATCTTTATCAGAAGCTATAGGCATATTAGTAACTTAACACTTATCTGTTTTATGAAGAACACATCCGATTGAGTTAGAATTATTTCAAAAGTCATATAAACATAGATAAACATTGATTAACATATTTCAAAAATTATGTTAATATAATTATCACCTTGATCATAGATTAAAATAATTACTATATAGATACACATTATTTGGGACTATCAAAGTATGTGAAAGCATAATTGAGATTATCAAAATAGGTGAGGTCAACAGAAACTTCCTGGAAAGGGGAGGAATTAAGGAGGAGAGACACTTACTTGAGATTCTTTGAAGTTACCAACTTAATCCCTCTTCAAAATGGGGTTCCAAAGAGTTTTTGAGCGACTATTATGGCTTTAATGGATGTTAGGTTCTAAGAAGTGGAGGAAGGGTAGAATTAAGAATTATAATAGAGGAATAATAATAATAATTGAGAGAGTTATGAAGGAAAGAAGTTACCTCTTCAAATATGGATGATTTGAGAAACCCTATAAACATTTCAAATAATTCGCGATGAATACGAGCTCCAAATAGGGGGAAATAATATAGACACTTGGTTGAGTTAATTGGGCTTGGGTGGCACTTAGAATCACCAAGAAATCATAAAAACTGTATAAGTTATTAAATAAAAAAAAATTTAGAACTGGAAATGGACCTTCGGGCTAGCCCAATTCCTTAAATAAAAACCAAAATCCACCATTATTATGGACTAGTAAAGGTTCCAAATTTCAATGGTGATGTTAATAGGTCAGGGGATGACATTTTGGAAGTAACTAGGTACAAAATTTTAAATAAATGCAATAGTTATAAAAAAACAAAATTGGCTTTAAATCTTGAAATGGGATCACAGTTTAGCCCAAATCATGTAAACTCACCCTTTACTCAAAAAAATCATGGGAAACCCCAAATAAATCCAGAATGGAAATTAAATGAAAAATAAATTTAAAATATCTCATGTATGTGACATTATTAGAGAAAAAACCACAACATAGATCAAGAAGATGATACAACACCAAAACTATGAACGAGTAGTTGAAAATCTCAATAAAAATATATTGATTAAAAAATGTTTTGGTTTAAATTCACAGTTGTAACAACAACATACAATATATGGATCTTCTTCTATAGTAAATAGTTTCTTCATAAAATAGTTGTTTTGAAGTGATATAGTAGCAATATATCTTTCAATAAAATCAATAAAAAATAGTAGCAACATACTTACATTAAATACTAGATTTAGAACACATATATCTCCATTTTAGCCTCTTCTATAGAAAATAGAGACTGATCAATTGTTGCAGTAGAACTGTAAAAGATCATCAAAATAATTTAATTTCAATCATGAATATGTGTCACAATATATAGATCAATGTATAAATAAATATAAATCTTATTATTTTAATAATACCCACATATATAGAACAAATACACCAATAGAATAAATAAATTAGAGAGCCTATTTTTGAATTCTAGATCCAAGAAAATCTCCTGATAAATCATAATAAATCAAATTATTGAGACACATCATAGTAGTCATAAATTCCTTTAAAAATAAAAGATAATTTCTCTACTTAATATGTTTATTTGAATAAATCATAATGAGATTTGAATCATTTCAAAATGATCTTTAAATAAACATGACATTCTTTAAAGACTATTTCATGAAACTCTGATAAAATCAGATGTTCAAATATCTAGTGAAGAAAATTTAAATGTACGGTTCCTTGACAAGATGAAAAAATAACAAACATATGGTTCAAATAAATAGTGTTCATTCTCTAAATGAAAGGTTGATAGAATAAGGTTGATCAAAAAAGAAAGGTTTAGGATGCATACATTTCCTTCTCAAATGTAAGGTTCTATACTTACATAGCGATGTTTAACCATACTCTTTCTCTTTGTCAAATGTAATGTTTCATCCAAAAGTGAGGTTCTTTATCCATATTTTTTTTGTCAATGTAGGGTTTATTAACCATATGCATGGATATTTCAACATTATTTATAATACAAACATAGGGATTGTTCCTTACATCACATTCGTCAATGTACAGTATGAACGATGTTTCCAAAATAGGCTTAAGAGAATTTCAAACACTTTGATGAATATTTCGCATGAAAAATAATCTTGAATATAATTACAAAATAAGGAATATAGAGAATAATATTTTCAGGAACTATACTTAAATTAATATCATTTTAAAACATATAGGGGTATTTATGAGCATCAAAATCAATAATATTTATAGAGTATTATTGAGACAATACATGCCCAACACTCCCTAGTTTCATATCTATTTTCATTAGTCATTTGTTTCTATTATGATTACATATAATTGTATCATAACTATGATGAGGTGGTAAAACCGCCTTATTCTAGGGTTATATAATAAAATATTGAAGGTTTCGTTGTATTGATTTCCTTTTTTATTTATGTATTTGGTTTAATAAAATTATTTGAATCCATTTCCAATCAATTTATTTTACTTTTATCATGATCATAGATAATTGAATCAAAGATGAATCTTAAAATTATTCAATTGAAAACCCTAAATAATACATTATCTTTTTCAAATTTATGGGAGATAAGGTTTAAATATGGTTTCACAAGAAAGGTATTGGGAATTGATTAAAAGAACGATAGATATCAAAATAAATGAATAATGAAAATAAAATCAATCCAATGACATCTTCCCCATTTTAATACAAAACCATATAACACTGTGGTTTTACCCCCTCATCATACTAATGAGAGTATTAGAGGGAAGTCGATAATAAAAAACATTCATAATGAAAATAGAGATGAAAGCTAGTGGGCCATTAAAATCTTATCTATAAACAAAATTATTCCCACTCTTGAGACAAATCCACTCAACCACGTCCTGATCTCTATGACAAAGATTAATACTACTTTATTAACCTATAAAAATGATAAACTAATGTTATACATACACAAGAAAAACATATAATGAATTATATTATAGAAATTAATGTAAAAATATGGAAATCCAAAAGAAACCATGATTATAATTGAAAATAAAAATTAACATGTTAAATGTTTACATATTAAATTAATGTGATATAAATTATGACAAACCCACTATATTCTACCTCTCCATATGTATATGTAATTATTTTATAAATAAATGTACATAATCTTATATCTGAGGACTAATGAACATGTTCATTGATAGAAATTTCCAATGGTAGATAAAACATATCTAATTTCTATTGGACAGTCTATCTTAAAAACCATCATCCTTGGAGATAATTAATGAAAACATCAGGAGAATAAGACTCAATTTCTTATGAGCCACCAACACCTAGTTGTGAAAAATAAACCATTTCCTTTCAGTGAAATTTAGACAAGACCATATGTCAAATGTTAAAGAATATTGTTATAGAATCTCTCAGTTCTCATTATAATGGGGAACTATAACAACCTTATTCAACAAATATTATGGAAAACAATAACATTAATTTCATTACAATGAATAATAAAAATGTGATAAGATTTATATTTATATTTTTGTAATCAAAATTTTAAAGTCATATGGTTCTAGAGAACCAATAACAATAGTATCCACTATCACATGTTTTAATGTTGAGAATGAAATTTTGAATTCATTTAACTCAATGATGGTATTATATAATAAGTCCATGTAATTTGGTTAATATGTGAGTTAAACCAGACTATAATTAAATATTAAGATCTTTACCTAGTATTTATATATATTTTATTTTTTGTATTAAACATTAGCAGATATATTTATTGTAAGTACTAGTTATTTCTAGTTATATATTACAAACTGTGTCTTATTTAAATCAAAATTCAATATATATAAAGGTTTAAAAGAGATCTGTCAATTTTTGGGTCATCCGTCAACGTCTTAAATCTAATTTTCATTATATCATTTATAAATAATTATTTTTGGATATGATTGAAAGGGTGGCCACTCATCCTGAAACTAATTAATCTTGTATAAATCATTAAAAAATTATATCACATCTTGAAATATAATACAAGATGATATAACTATAATAAATATATATTCATAAAATAAAAAAATATTATAAAAAACACAATCTAATTTTTTTTCCTTAACAAAAATGGAAAATATTTGATCACTTTATCAGTACATGTATAATTAGTTTATTTTAAAAGACAATATATAATATAGGGTTCACCATAGTTCATCTCTAAATAGGAATTAAAGGTTATAAGTTTCTATTTGAGAATAATTAAAAATCATAAAATTGAAGGGGAGGTTGAAAATGGATTGATATTAATTGAACAAAGAAAACAACTTGTATTAAAATATTGGAATTTATAAAATTAAATTTTTTTGAATAAAAGAATTAGAAGTTTATTATTTAATACTTACAGAAAATTATATTTCAACATCATTTATTATATTTGTTTATTTAAATTTGAAGTAATTATTTAGTTGATGTTGATCATATTCTTTATTTCCCTCTATCCTCGCAAATCAATGAACTTAGACATAGTCCTTGGTATGACCATTTTTTCAATGAGTTGCACCTATTTTGAATGGATTTGGGTCAGATAATGTATATAATAAATTAGTGAGAGTAGTGTTGAAATAAAATCCTATATAGTCTAATTAGATCAATATAAGTTCCCCATGTGAAATATCATTGCGAATTAGTTAAGAGAACACATGCATTTTATGAACAAAACACTATACAATAGTTTAATTATAAATTAAAGTATTTAAAAAATGAAATGATTCTAATTGAAAAAACATGTAATTTTTCATTCTGTCTTATATAATTTAATTCCATTTACTTTTTTTTACAGTCATCGTAATGACCACCCACTATTTATCTTGCCATCAATAGGAGGATAAAGAATGTATGATGTTATAAATTAATCACTTATACATCTATGGGGATAGAGAGATCAGAAAAATTTGAAATGATGAGAGAAACCCTTTAATGATTTAAAATTTTATAAAACGAATCCTTTTAAAAAAATTAAAAATTTGGTTCCCTATAATATCAATTTATAAGGAAATCAAAATAGTGGTTTTTATATAGATAATTTAAAATTCCAAATATATATAATTTTTAAAATAGATAATGATATTATATATACTTTTAAATAAAAAAACATTTTCAATAATTAATATTTACAATATCACCGTAAACTTTGATAGTTATTATAGGTAAATAATGAGATATATTTTCAAAATACAATCCCCAACTATTGACTATGAATGGATTTGTATATCACAACTAGAAATTCACCCATTAATCATGGTTATAAAAAAGAAATATTAGGCCTAAAGGAGTCACTATAAATTATATAGATTGTTCATGGGACCATTTATGTATTAGAAATCATATTTAGTTCATATTTAATGTCTAAAAAACCATCACTATAGATTATCTACAGAGAGAGTTTGCAAGAACTGTAATAATAGGTATTTGAAAAAGTGATTCTCCCATGTTTATAGAATTTTTAAATAAAAATAAATTAAAATTATAGTTTTAATAATCATAATTATATATTTCCTATAATTATGATCAATTAAAATATATATATATGTTTGATTTTTTTTAAATTAAAATAAGATATCCAACAACCCCTTAACCTGCCAAATAAGAAAAAAACAATCAATGTAAATTAACTAAGAAAAAAACAATCAGTGTTAATTCATTTATTTTATAATTATTTTATAAAATATGGTAGTAAATTTATTATATAATTAAGTATCCATATAAATTCATAAAATAGTTAATAGTAATACAAGCATAAAAATTAATGAATTCAATATTCCAAAATCATATTTTACAACTAGAAACCAACAAAAAACATCACAGTATGCATATTCAATCATATTCCATATATTTAAAACCAGAAGTGTGTTTTTTCAATACATAAAAACTAAATATAACCTATAACAAAAAAAATTAGGAAAATAGTTCAAAATTAATAACCTCAATTAATACTCCTTTAATCAAAATAAATTTATACTACAATGATTTATCATAAAAAATAGAAAAAATTATCACAATTAAAAAAAATTATAAAGAATTAAATCACCACAAAACCTTTCTATGTAGGACTAAATAATTTTAAAATGAATAAAAATGTTGATTATATTGATAGTCCAAAATCATCAAATAACGAGAACATCCTTTTTTGTAATGTAAAATCACCCAAACAACACTATACATCTCATAAACATCAAATATTCATCGTAAAAAATATGATCTATTCTACAAGTGAATGAGGAGTTTATATTAAGTGTAAATTATCCACTTGGATTAATTTATAGACTAACAAATTTGAAATAATATATAAAAATATTCCAAATCTCATATATGTAACACTATAAATGAAATGGTTATTGGAGAATAAAATATGACACATACAACAAATCACAACTAAAAACCATTAAACCATATCCCAAAATGAATATTTAGTCATATAACATGAGTTTCATTATTGAAATAATATTTTCTAGTGTATACTAACATCAAATTGTCCAATATATACACATTTTATGTAAAAAATCAAAAATGAAAAATTTCACAAAATACTCTCTATCAGAAAATATTTCTACTTCATTTATTCCGTATAATAAATGTAATCCATTATAACATTGTAATAAAACTTCTAATGATTTAAATCATCCTCAAACCATTTTTTATAAACCTAATGATTTTAAAAATCAAAAGAAAATTAAAAAAATATTAAAATTTGAAAACCGACAAACAATTCGTTCATCCTTTTTAGAAATGAAAACTCATTCTAACAACACCATATATCTCATAAACATAATAATATTACCATAAAAAAATACATTACTTATCATACTAGTGAGTGATGAGTTACTATTAAGTATCCATACCCATATAGATTGATCATTGGTTCAACTATATTGAAATACACCATAAAAATATTCAAAACGTCAAAGCAATTAATCGTAACAATAACATAGATATTAATGAAGTCGATACACAAAGATGATAATTTTAGTTAAAAACTATAAAAAAAACCAAAAAACCAATATAGTCATATTACTTATTTTTAAGGAGTTTATTACATGTTTTCAAAACATATGACAATCATCCCAACTTATCCCAATAAATTTCATCAAAAAATATAAACGAACAATATCAAATATTACCCCCCAATCCAAATGCATTCTTACATCAATTATTAATCATAATAAATGGAAACAATTATCATAAATAAATTGAATTTTTGATGATTATAATCACCCCAAAAAGGTATTTAATGTTTTAATTAATTTTAAAATGAATATAAAAGATTAAATTTTTATATTTTAAAACCTCTAAATCATGAAAAAATCATTTTTGGAAATTAAAACTCATCAAAGATACATCATACACCTCACAAAAATCATACCTAAATCAAAAAAAAATGTTCATCTATCATACAAGCGAGTGATGAGTTACTATTGATGATTATATTTCCATTTAGATTCATCTTTGGCTCAAATAAAGAAATAAAACGCATAAAATTATCAGAAACACATATAATAAATATAATACTGATAAATATATTTAATAAATAAACATTTTAAAATCATAATTCACACCCAGAAATCATTAATCCACATTCTATGTTTCATATTTTTTCATATTACACCTGGTTCAATATTGAATTAATGTTTTTCAATCCATATGAAACCTAAACAAACCTATCTCCAAATATTTCTTCAAACCAATTCAAAATGAACATATTCAAATAATACTATCTAATTCGGAACACATTTATACTTCAACGCTTCATTATAACCAATGAAAATTATCAACATAATTTAAAAAAATTATGATTAAATTAACCCACAAACTTATTTTTTAAACACAAAAAATTTACAAATGAATATTAATGTTTAAAAAATTGATTGATCAAAACCACCAAACCATGAGAAAATCCTTTTCGGATTTGTAAACTTACCCAAATATATAATTTTCTCTACAAATCATATACTCATTAATCGTTACCAAAAACATTATGATCAAAAAATGTTTTTCATACTGGTCAACATTTTATAATTATCATAAAATAATACATTAGATCAACATATATATTATATAACTAGTAATATTAGGTTTCATTTGAAAATATAACTCATAGTTTTGTTATTATAGACCAAATTTAGTGTAAGACCCAACTACAGTAAGAGTGGATACTATAAATAATATATTTTAATAAAAAAATTAAATGAATCAAAATAGAGTTTAATAGTTAAAAAATTTTATAATTACTAAATTAATTCGATCCTCCAATGAAATAATTATTTAAAAAAAATTACGTAAAGATGTATAATAGAATATTAATAGAATTGTAGAGTAAGATTATGTCCTCCACCACCATTAGTAGGAAAATCATCAACATCTCCTTAATTTTATAATTCACCATCATAATATCTGTAATAGAACAACAACCACCACCACCATTAATATCATTATCACTAGAACAATCATAATTACCCATATATATGGAAGAAATAACTCCTACACTACAAAAAATACAACTATGTAATTCCCACATGGATGTTATCCTAGAATCAAACCAAGATAAAATTTATCCTGAAACCATATATCATATAGACTACAATGTTCTGTCAATCTTCTGGTGAATAAGAATTATTCAATTTTTTCAACTAATTAATTCTATTTATAAGAATGACTAGAATAACTATTGGTTCTCAGTAATCCTTAATACTTTGTAGATGAAATATGATTTACCGATTTATATGAAACTCTACCTAGGTTCTAATAATAAAACAATTGAATGAAATGATCATTATGATTTAAATAGTTCTATATTTCTTTATCAAGTGTCTTCATCAAGACATGATAATTTAGCAAGAACATCAAAAATTAATTCATTATTATTTAGTAATATTAATTAAAAATATAAATATCCATATAATTTTTTCTCCTATGGTACAATAAATTGATTTCTATTTCTTATCTTCTTATAAGATAAAAATAGTTGGGCACAGGGTAAGCCACACTAAATATTCAATATCTGTTTATTAAAAAATTTAATAATATAATAAAAAATACTGATATTGTATATATTCAAAGCAATATATATATATATATAATTAAATAAATTCTTACCTGAATTTCTCATATAAGACATACTTGTGCACACAGAGTTTGAGAAAATTATATTTTCACTTATATTAATATTCTAATCAGATGATTCCTTTATTAAAATATTAATTAAATAAATCTATTTAAGAAACTGAATTAGATAATTCATATGGTAGTTGTTAATTATTATACTTCTAAATATTAAATACCGAACTAAACTGGTATGCAATCAACAAAAAATAATAGATAACCGGGTAGTCACTATAATAAAGAATATTCTCCAAGGTGTTTACTTTCTTTCCTTCCATCTCCAATATAATTAATATTTATTAGACCTATAAATCTAACCTACCCCTATAATTTGAATATTTATCACATTCTCACTATTTGAAAAATAATAATGTAACTTCACAAATTAGAAAATTTAATTTATATTAAAATGTGTAGTTATTTTATATAAAAAAGTAAACAAATTTTTATCCACATCTTTGTTTGTGATCTTTATTTCAATACTCTATCAACATTACTCCATGACACTAACTACAAGGGTAAAAATATATTTATCTAAAAATAATGACCGTGAAACGTTTTTATTATTTCCCATGTTTCAAAATCATTTTAAGATCTTCATTATATTACATAATGATCTGTGATATTCTATTTGGGAAAGTCCACTTCCCGATAAGACTATTATTTTTAGTATTATAGTAAACAATTGAACCACTTATAGATATGAATATTTCAATAATAAGTCAATCAAAGAAAAAAAACTCCAATATTAATAAAAAAATAACCATTCACATGATATATGGTGGAGAACTATATCGGTATGAACAACATGACCAATATAAGATATATCCTATTCGTTAGGGAGATCCCTAGTACCCTCAATGGTGGTAGGAGGATGAAGGATTAGAGGAGGGGTTGAAGTACTAGCGTATGATACCACATGAGTCTATGGAATCCAGAATGATTGTCTATTCATTACAAGATATGAATGCTCGTGAATTTTATATCTTGGTAGAATGGAAGGGGATTTGAAATTTTTTGGAGGAAATGATTATATTCCCTCCAAATGAGGTGGACTTGTCAATAGATATGACTTTATTAACTAACTTAATAAACTAATAAATGTGGAGTGGTACCAATAGGTCACCTCTCCATTAATTACTTAAAAAATATATTTTAGGCAATATAAATTATCATTAAAATTATATTTTTAATGAATATAAATAACCTAAAATAATATCGATAATCAACTATAGCACCCCAAGATTTAATAATATGGTTATCATTAAATTTTATTTCTTTGATAGATTTCTTTACATATATCACCGATTTTAAATGATTCATGATAAACAATAGAAATATTATTATTTTCTAGACATTTGATTAGAGGGAATGAACATGAATAAAATAATTATGAAAACTAATAGTTTACAAATGTACAACAGGAATTCATTTGACAACAATTGATTATAAATAAAAAATATATTAATTTTAATTTAAAATGGAAATCATTCTTGAATACTATTATTATTAATACAATGTGTTTGTGTCTTATTAAACTAAAATAATCACTATTTATGACTGATTTTAATGAAATAAATATATTATATATTCAATAAAATGTTTTAACATTCGTATACTAGGTTATTTCGAGTAATTTAACAATAATAAAATAGTTTCATGATTAAAAATTCATTTTATCAAGAAACGGTTCTCATTTCATTTCAAAAACTTAATTTAAGATGAATATTTATGATGTATAGAAATTAAATCTTGAAATATGGATTCCAAATTTTGAATTTGGTGGATTTTATTTTGTAAATCGTTGCCTTTTATTTTTACTCATTATCAATAGTAACCATGGTAAAAACTTCACTCCTATATAAGCGTATAATGGGTAAAATAGAGACAAAAAAATTGGATAAGGATTTAAAATTTCAAAAACACTTTAATTTATTCTATTGGTTGAGTAGTGCCCATCCATGCTCATACATGATTTAAAAATATTGAAACATGGTTCCATTTTTCATTTATTATAAATTTTATATTATTTTAATATATGAATATATAAATAATACCACTATATTGTCTTTAATATATCTAATATTTTTTATAAGGATAAAAGTAGTTTATGTTTTATTTTAATTTTTAATCCAAATTATAACTGTGTATTATTATGTTAATTGTTTTTAAATTTTTAATGACAAAATATTTATCTTATATTTTCATGTAATACCGACAAAGTATATGTACATGTAATAGAAAAAAAAATAAATTATTTAAATAAAATAAAAAATAATAAAATTTAGATGAATTTTAATGTTCCAAGAATTTTGAAGATAAATATAAAATAATAGTGATATTTTAAAATACTGGATTCTTATTCTATATCAATCTTCTTTATTTAAATTAAATATATACAGATAATCTTTAAATGACTTTAATGGTATCTTATGTTAAATAATATTTTACTAAATGAATTAAAATTAATAAATATATTATCGTCATCTTAGTGTATGAGATATGGTCAATCAAATCTTCCATTATCCACTTATTGATCACTATTTCTTTTATAGTAACATTATTCGTCCTTAATGTGTTAAAAACATTAATATCACAGTAATTGTCGTAAGGGTTAATGAGTGGATAAAAATAATAGATAAGTGATGGAAAACAACCTAAAATTTTTCAAATAATATTTAATGAGATTATTTAGGCTTTCCATAATCATATATTATAAATTTATCAATTTCGAGTCACTTAAACATGAATGTTAATTTATATTAATTTATAACATTAAGTAATGTCAATGGTGTCCCTCCCCTCACATATTAAAGAGAACCCCCTCTTATCTCATATTCATAAAGCTTATGGACTCATTATTGGAGAATACATACCATAATTCCTTTCTATATTCATATAATTCATCTAATAGATTCTTTTATTCTCTTAATACTATCCTATGAAGTCTAAAGTTGTAATCCAATAGTGGTATATCAAAGAAGAGGTAAGAGTCTTTCCCAAATTTTTCAAAGATTATTTATTCCTCTACTTAATTTAAATATGTCTTATCCATCCTAACATGATGAATCAAGTTCGATAAATTTATTAATATATTATTATGATTATGGGACAACCAATTTCCTCCTTATTTCTATAAAATGGTAAATTAAAGTATCACTTGTGTGTATATGTGGACTACCACCACCACATTTCAATATGAACCATTTTCCATCACCATATTCCATAGTTTGTTATTTTAATGGATATATATATATATATATATATATATAATTTTTATGATATAACAATTATTTTTTAAAGGTGAAATGTTATTTATTATTTTTTTCATTCCATCCATCAAAATTTAGAAACTTCACTCATATGTACATAAAAACTACTATCTCTACGAAGTGATGTAATACATTTTTTTATCATAACTTTATATTAATAGTCATAAAATTGTATATAATGATTAAATATAATACTTGTGGAATTATTAACACTCTATATTTGATGGAACTATGATCAAATTATAAGGATGAGGAATTTTGATAAAAAAACATGCATAAAAATGAACAAGTTATCACCCATAATAAGATTTTAATAATTTATTATTACTAAATGGGTGATTGGATGTTAAAATTAAATCGTATTTGGTATAATAAATATTATTATGATTCATAAAAAGCTCTTTTATAAATATATATTTATTATTCTTGAGTTTTTAATGTGTAGTAAACATGATAAGACTTGAGGAATGAGATTTATGTTTTAATCTCATTCTAATCGAAATATATTATTATAGAATTTATATTAAGTTAAATTATATGATCCTTATTCGATAAACCCATTTAATTTTATTATAATATAGAAATTTATATATATTAAATATATTCCTTTAATTTTCCTCACATTACGTACACAAGAGGCTAAAAGAATGATTTTTACTAAAACCTATTTTTTTACTATGGGGTGTCTAAAATTTTTATTTTCTTTCAATATTTCCATTAAAAAAATGTAATTAAAATTTTAATATCATCTTATTATTGTTTAAATTAACTTTTACCCACATCATAATTTCAATTAAAATATTTACAAGGAATCTTATTTACGTTTTTCGAATGAGGTACTTTTACATGTTACAAAAACCTTGGAAGAAATATTTGATTTAATATACATGAAATGAAATAAATATAACACCACCATGACTAAACATTTATTTGAATCTTACTTTATATGTTTACATAGTATTTTTAGTATGAAAATTTCCCATAACATTTTATAAATTTTTATCTTTTAAATAAGTGAATTTAAAATGAAAAGGAAATTTTCCTTAATAAATATTCATGTAATATTTAAAAGGGACATTTCATATATGATAACAATTTTTTATGTTACATATAATTTATTAGAGATATAATCCTATGATACCATCCTTATTATTTTTCTATTTGGTTTATTATTATGATTATGAGATTGATTATGAATCACATTTATTTTCAGGGTTTATGTTATAATGATGTAATGGTTTATAGTTATGATAATGAAATGTTTATGAAACCAGTTTATTTTAAAAGATTATGTTATAATGATATAATGTATTATTATTATTGTCAGATTGTATCTGACTATTTCATCAGGGCACACATGTCCATCTCTTTTGGGGGGATGGTGGCACTGTCTGCTGGCCCGCATTCCCGCATTCCCAAGGAGGGGGAATCCACTCTTTATTCAAGGATGTTTACTCCTTGATCGAAACGGGATGATAGGATTTCAGTTCTTTCTTCTATGGATTCCTCCTCGGAACACTTTACCAAGTATGGGCCTGCCTTATAGATTTAATACATTATTTTTGAAACTCTTTCTGGTGCCATATATTCATGAGAGCTAGTGATTTACATTACTTCTCTCAGGACATTACAAGGGGTCCAGTTAGGGAAGAAACCTTCGGATAGGGGAGTAGTCGTGTTGGGAATCACTGGCAGGTTTAGGCACAGGGACACTAGCACATCTATCTTATGTCCCTTATTATATGGATTCTCGATGGCGCGGAAGCCCGAGGCATCCTGGATCGAATGTGAGGAATCATATGACATGGGCATGTATCTGAGGTTTTCCTTAGCTTCCCATGTTTAACACAGGGTATGCCACAAATTTAACATCCATCGGTGATGGATCAGACTAATCAGAACAATAACTAGAGTGGATCAGATGGGTGCAACCCCTGGAGGGAACACTAATGTTGGGGCCAACTTATGGTTAACTTCCCTGTCACTGTTGAGGAGAATGGGGAATGATATGGCATGATTTCACTGTGATGTGGTGGCCCGGATAAGAATCAGGATGGATGATGGATGAATGAAGTGGAGGGGGAATGAAATATGACCATCTCGAGGGCGACAGTGAAGTTATTCTTGAGCCTCAAAGAGACTTCTTACGTATCCCTGGTGTAGGGAATCAAGGTTTGTGTAGTTCGGGGAATATAGTTTATCTTGACAACAGCTTACTGCTGAATAGAGTGACAAAGAAATTCCACAAAAATTGGAATAAGGTTTAACGTCATATGGGATGTGGGTAGACCAATTTGAAGTGGTCGGGACCATTGGTTGTTGGGCTTGAACCTCAAGGAGGCTTCCTACATACCTTTCCTTGGAAGGGATCAAAGTCCACATAGTTCAGATATGGGGCAATAGATAGTGAATCAATGTAAATAAGGACCTGGGGTTCAGGGGGATGGTGGGATTGAGCCTCATGGAGGCTTCCTATGTACCTTTCCTTAGAAAAGATCAACGATCTTGTAGTTCAGATATGGGGGCATTTTGGGGTTACGCGCTGAGGCGGCCCAAGGTGTTATTGAACCGACGAGAAGGGGGTCAGAGTGACCAATGGGGGGTGGGATTGAACCTTGTGGATGCTTCTTATGTACATTGCCTTAACAAGTATCAAATACCTCGTAGTTCAGGGTAGTATTTGTGTGCAACGGCTTGGCACTGACTGGGGAAACAATGGATTACCGCTGATGGGGGTCCACAGTTTAACATCATGCAGAACGGGGGCGAATCGATGTAATGGTTGTTAGAGTGACCGAGTGTTGGGATTGAACATCATGGAGGCTTCCTACGTACCTTGAATTATCAAGGATCAAAGAGCTCATAGTTTAGAAGGGGCATTTGGGGATTATTATCTGAGGCAGCCCAAAGTTTTGGTGAACCGACGTAAAGATGGTCGAACGATTAGGTTGGTGGGAACCAATGGGATGTTGGGCTTGAACCTCAAGGTGGCTTCCTACGTACCTTGCCTTGGCAGGGATCAAAGACCTCGTAGTTCAGGTATGTTTGGGGATTACACTCTAGGCTTCCCAGATTGGATGTCATGGTCGATGCTTACTCTAAGCCCACGTGAGTCATGCTCGGTGTGAGAAACAAGAGGTTGCAAAGGCCTGATGATCATGTAGTGAAAGGTGTGTTTGTGGGAACTGGAGTGGGGCTTACACGTGATCGTAACCCAAAGAGGAAACAGGTTCTTATGTGTGGTTCACAACCTAGAGAGAAAGAGGGGATTACGTGTGGTTCACGTCCCAGAGAGGAAATATGGGCTTACATATGGTTCACAACCCCAAGAGGAAATAGGGGCTTACGCGTGGTTCACAGACCAATGGTGAAAAAGTCTAGCGGGAGAGGGATTTGGTACCGAAGAAAGGTGAGGTCTAGTGTGCATTCCTCCTTGGTCCTTGGGATCGAAGAAGAAAGGAGGAATATAGATGTTGCCTCCTCCAAGAAAAGCTAGGGGCATACACCAGGGATGGTCGCCCCTTCCCTTAGACAGATGTCGCTCCGATAAAGGGGCTCTCATTCCATGTGTGGATTTATCTCACTCCCGTAGGGACTAGTGGTCGTGCAGAATTTCAAAGGTGGGGGAACCCCACATATGATACACGGGGTGAGGTCATAGTTTAATGTCAAGTGCTGAGGAAGATCGTGTTTCGTAGTTTAACGTCCTTTAGCTTGGACGAGGTGGGTTCACTCTGCACCCCTATGACTTACATAATCGGTACCCTCTGCACATTGGTGAAGAGAGGGGACAGGCAACGCCATGTATAGGAGGTTTCAGGGATCGAGCCACTGGGGTGGGTCTACGTTAGCGTGTCTATTAAAAGAAGCGATAGTCGATAGCATGCCTATGCCAAGAAGCATGAGTAGAAACAATGCAACGGGTAGTATCATCCAAGGGAATTTGAAGTTAATTCGTACAAACCTAAAGGGTCGTACAAGAAAAGAGTGTGTGGAGAAGGTTTTTTGGACACTGGAGGTGCCCAAAAGTGATTCCCAAAATAGGGACATTACAGGCGCACAAGGAGGGAGGTTTGAGAGAAAAAGGAACTGTTGCACGAAAATGGGTCGGGCCGGTGCGAAATTGAGCGGCGGGCACAAAAATGGCCACGCTGGTGCACAAATGGGCAGAACGCGTTGAAAAGGCCGCAACGGCACAAAAACGTGTAGTGCGCACAAAAAAGGCCACATAGGATAGCAATGGAGCGACACACGTGAAAAAGGCCGCAGTGGCATGAAAAAGGAATTTGGCATGCAAAAACGGCCGGGGCGACATGCAAAAGGGATTTCACGCTGAAGAATTGATTTCATGCAATTGGATGGAATTGTGCGCAGGAGAAGGGGCTCGATGGGATTTGGGAAAGGATCAATCCTGAGTGGTCTCACGCAAAGGAGGACCCCCCGAGTGACCTGGCACAAAATATTAAGTACATGAGAGACAACTTTTGTGTGCACAAGAGGTGAATTTTTCACTGGAGAGAAGATTCAAATTCTTCTTCGGAAGCTGAAGGGGTGACCTTCTATTTATAGGTTCTTAGGGTCGCGAATCCACACAAAAAATAGGTCTGCATGAAATGTATTGCACAATGACATTGACAGTGCGAAAATTCAACAGTGTGGGGTGGCAGTGAGTAAATTTCTACCCCCACGTAGAAAGCTCTCGCGAAACCCGATGTTTTTCACCCGGGATAGTTTTTTTCAGGCCCCATAGAATTTTATTCATGAAGCCCCTCCGAGCCCCCCCCGGAATAGGCCCCTAGGCCCTAATATAGATTCTCTTTGTCACGAACCAACCTTCTTTATCCCTTGAGCATTTTTCGGCGTCTACAAATTCTCCCCCTTACAATCGGATCGACGAAGGGCCACAGAGGTCGAATTCCAAGGTAAACATCAAGATGCAGGACTCTATGGGGACTACGCATGATCAAAACTGGAGTGGAATGAAAAAACTGATCTGGAGAACGAAATACTTTTTTCACACACGCACAAAAATTCATCTTTGGGATTATAAAAGCCCTTTGGGTCCTCCATTCCGTACAGAATTTCTCGCGTGATAAGCTGAGAGCTCTCATGGGCGAAATATTTCATCCTCCCTACGTGAAAAACGCTTCGGTTGCGCGAAATTAATTGAGGTCAGCCTTCGTTTTATGTGAATACCCGGGATTTTCCATGCCTACATCTACTATTTCACGCTGGCCTCGGATTTTTCACACCGAAATCTTAAGATCTTTCCGGCAGGAGATGGCCTCCAATCGGGCTGACGTTGAGAGAGAAGTCATGTTCACTGCTCGAAGGGCTGATATGGTTGCCAACCCCGAGGTTTATGGTTCATGAAGGATCGTATCAAACAACCATACTCTTTTCAACATGTTGACCCCCACCTAGAAAGAGTATGCACTATCTTTCAACCTGCTGATATGGGACTTCAGTATCTTGGAGGAGGTACCCATGCCATGAATTGAAGTCGGCACACCACGGTCATGGGTGACCCACGAGGATGACCTACCTCAGTATAATATCACCTAAAATGGCCATCCTGATAGAGAAACCGTACATATGGATATTTATTTCATGAATCCTAGGACCAGGACCATTTCAGAGAGCGACCCTATTGTGGAGAATTCTCTGGCCTTTTACGCAATCACCTTCTATCAGAGTGTTACTGACGAGACCAAAGGCTGGTTGTAGGATTGAGATCTTCATTCTGGGGGCAATTTCACCAGTGAATGGGCCTGGGCGTATTGGGTATGCAAGACGTGTGACCAGTTTGGGGATGAACTGCAGCACATCGGTTTGTTCGAGGTGGTGTGGACATCGCTGTTCCATTTCTATTACCAGAATGATCTCGGGCCAGAGTTTTTTACTCGATAGACTCCAATACCAATACCTTCCATATTCATCTTGGGGAAGTTGGTATCAGCCTTTGGGACATTTATTGAATCGGTGGTATCCCTTTGGATGGGCACCAATATGATTAATTCCTCTTGCCAAGGAATGTTTGGGGAGATGTATCACGAACCCCAATGATGACATGGCACCTGTTGGATCCGGCTGAGGAGAGACTGGCGATCAAGGATTTTTTGAAGGAAATCGCTTACAAGAAATGGTTTATCATGTTCTTGCAAAGAGATCCAAAGGTCAAGATGTTGGGGTTATGGAGTTGGTGTTCGATCACAGCACAAAGGATAAAAAGAAGATCGTACTAGAGGATCCTGGAGGCGGGGGATTATCAATAATGGGGATTAAGCAAAAATGAGAGTCAGGAACCAATTGTTCATTATACCAGATTTCTTACCACATTTCTGAGTGGGTGGCTCTTACTGGTGAGGGATTCAAGGATGGGAGTTTTTCCAGTGACCCTGGTGATGGCCGACATCATGGCAGTCAATCAAAGATTTAATCTGGGAGTCCCCATTTTTTCTCGTATGTACGCCATTTTGGGACGCATTTTGAGAGGAGGGTCACCGAGGAGGATCTGTGGTCCCTTCTAGATCTTTTATGGCTGGGTCTCCACACATTGCAGTGGGTATACCTTTCCGAATGCCATTCTTCCTGAAGGTAATGGCCCGTGACCTTCCTTGCCGAACATTACTAGGGTCATTCCATTGACACTCAATTAGGAGGGAGTAAGGATCAGAATCGATAATCATGCCATCATCACATTCAGCCCATTCCCCACCCCAGCTATGAAATGCCCCGATTCTTAGTAAAAAGAATAATTATATATAAATTATAATTTAAGTAAATAATGTTATAAAAACAATGTCTTTTCAAAATGAAAATTTATGAATACTTTGATTTGTAAAAAATGTCACGTTTTTAAATACACAACGACATCAAACATATTTTATAAAACATTGTTTTTTTTGAATGAAATAATTAAGAATGATATTTTTATTATAAATAATGTTTTGAATTAATCTATGTTATATATATATATATATATTTACATAAATAAAATCTTGAAATAAGATTAATAAAAATAAGTGTTCAAAAAGATTTAATAAAATCTTCCAATTTATTTTACAAGCTAAATAAATATGTAGAATCATTTGGTATATAAAAAACGTGATTTTAAAATATATTTATAATTACATGTATATAATTATATATAGTGATATGTTTAATAATAATAACACGTAAATATTTTATTAATAATAAAAAAACATTTTACTCAAATAAGTATTTGTTTTAAAACAATTATATTATGATAATATATGTTTATAAATTCAATAAATAAAATATTATTATAATTTCTTTAAAAAAATTAGTGATTATTATATTAAACCTTTACTTTTTTAAGTATTATTAAGATAAGTTAACTTTTGATTTTTTTTAAACATTAAAGACGTAATAATATATGATAATAATAATGTTAAACGTATTATAATGGTGATAATGACGGAGAGTCATGGGTTTAATGTAGAGATTGGGAATTAAAAAAAGAAAAGAAATAAAATAATGGAAAGATAAATCAGTTGTGGGGTGTACTCACAGGTTGAGTAAAATAAAGAGTTATTAAGGATAAAATAATAATAACTTATAATGTTAGAAATATTAATAAAATAAAAAAAATCACGGGTAGGGTTTGAGTTGGGGAAATCCAGTAGGGGTTCGACTTGGTCGAATGCGGCAGGGAGGGAAGTGCGAGCCTAGTGCGCTATTGTGGCCGGGAACCATGAGCGAAAGCGAGTCTGAGCCATGAGGGAGGCGCGTCGAGGGTGTTCCGAGGTTAGCTAAGGCCGAGGAGGCACAACAGGGGCTGGTGTGGCATGCTGAAGCTGAGCACGCAGAGGCAAGGTATGTGATGTCATGGCCGCACATCAAAGGTGGTCCAAGGCTGTGCTCATCGCGAGCAGCCATCAAGGCCAAAGGGGTTTGTCGGGTGAAGATCCTAGACCTGTGGTTAGGGATTTTGCCTTGTCCAAATCTTTAGAAGGATTAGATATTTGGATCTACACGTTAGGTTTTCCTTTTGTGTTTTTAAATCTTGTCTTGGGTCCATTTCATACTATTTTGATTGACAAATTATAATCCATTTTTGGAAAAAAAAAACTATTTACAGTTTGATACATTATTTTCTTCCAGCATTCTGTTTACGGTTTGGATGTTTGCTTTTTTCTACAGAAGACCCACTGCATCAACATTTTGTCCTTGTTCTTTGGTAAATAGTGTTGATTCGTGAATATATATATTTTAGTCATAGTTATTTTTATTTTTCAATTATGTTCACTTCTTGCACAGTAAGCCTTCTATGTTTTTAGAGGTTATAAATATCAGCAGTCTTCTTTTGTTTTATTTCACTATCTGTGCACTTGCTTCCTTGTTTTCATTCCACCTTGCTTGAGTCCACCACATCTCATGTTTGGTTCTAGGAAATCTAGGTAAGGGATATACTACCTATTATTTTACAGCTTGTGTTCTATTATTTAAGGCTTTGTGTAAGGGTAATTTTAAAAAACTCTGTTTTATTTAAAAACTTATTTTCTTTTAATGGATTTCTAGAATTATTTATAATCTTGTATATATATCAAAATTATGTTCCAATCTAGTTTTAAGTAAGGAATTTTAATACTTTAGCCAATCCTTTTAAATTATGAAATAAGTTTTGATAAATGCCTCTATGATTTGAGAGAACCATGTGCTTGGGATTTTCTCTTCTATGTTTCATGTTTATTTCACTCACTATTTATGGTTTTCTTTTATTATGCATAATTTTAAGAGTGAAAATATTATTTTAAATTATTATTTTATTCTTATTATTAAAATGATTTTATTTTAAATGGTTATACATGTTAATATATATGTATATATATATATATATGTTTATGAATGAAATGATGATTATCATTTTTAAAATTTTATTTCAGTTTATCGTCATAATATATCAACATGTTTTATCGATATTATGGATGTTGCATTTTCGTAGATACATGTCCATGCTATTATCTTCTTCATCAATACTCATAGTAGTATAATTGACTCATAAATGTCATATAATTAATGAAAATTATTTTTATTAATGACATGTCATAAGCATCGGTTTCATTAATCTTGTATGTAAAATATTTATACATATTTTATGCACTAAATATATATGTATGCATTATGTACGGTCAAAGTGTTAGTATAAATGAATTTTAAAATAATGATTCGTTAAAGGGGAAAATATGTACAATAAATCTTGCAGAGATATGTCGATGTCTAAATCGACTACTTCATAACAAGTAGATGAAATCTTATAAAATTATATACATATATATATATACAAATATGTTTATATAAATTTCTAATAATGCATAGTTATGTACCAAATGTTTTTTACAAGTTTTAATACATGAAAACCGAATGAAAATGTATACGTATTTAAAGAAAGATTAAAAATGATTTTAGAAAACCCGACACTCGAGCATAGTAGACAGGAAGGGATTGGGCGTAGTCCCATCATGGCTTGAAATTAGTCGAGCAGTCTTAGAATTAGTTATATGGTTTTTAGAAGCTTGAATAATGTTTTCATAAAAATACAGGAGTATATTTGATCAATTTTAAAGTTAATTATCCTCTAAAAATTTAACTAGTATTTTGATACCGTAATTAATTACAAATGATATTTCAAAAAATGGAATTTCTAAATTTTTATACACCGTTTTTCAAAAAATATTTATCAAAGGTTTTTAAACCCCTTACTAAGAATATTTTGTGATCACCCCTAGTTTTCGAAATGTTCTTCACAGGTTTCCAGAGATGGTCATCATTATTGTAGTGTGCGGAAGCAGAGATGAACTTTTAGTTCGTTTTAATTTTCTCATTGTAACTCTGATGTTTTTTAAGCATGTATCTATATCTAGAACCAAGACCGGAATAAAGTCCTCTTGTATGTCATGTCTAACGTTGGGTCCTTACACTTGGTATTAGAGGAACGTTCTAGAAAACTTTGGAAATATATGTTTTCATTTAACGTTAGTATTTAGGAATCTAGTGGTCCTAGTTTTCTAAATTCTGAAGATGGAAATTAAGAATTATTTTTAGTCTGACGGTCAAATTGCGAGGATGAAATTATATTAAGGGGGGTATATTGTAACACCTTGAGTCTTATTAAAAATAATAATTATAAATAAATTATAATTTAAGTAAATAATGTTATAAAAACAATGTATTTTCAAAATGAAAATTTATCAATATTTTGATTTATAAAAAATGTCACGTTTTTAAATACGCAAAGACGTCAAATATATTTTCAAATACATTGTTTTAATGAATGAAATAATTAAGAATGATTTTTTATTATTAATAATGTTTTAAATTAATCTATGTTGTATATATATATTTACATAAATAAAATATTGAAACAAGATTAATAAAAATAAGTTATCAAAAAGATTTAATAAAATCTTCAAATTTATTTTACAATCTAAATAAATATGTAGAATTATTTGGTATATAAGAATACATGATTTTAAAATATATTTATAATTACATGTATATAATTATATAAGGTGATATGTTTAATAATAATAATATATAAATATTTTATTAATAATAAAAAAAATCATTTTACTCAAATAAGTATTTGTTTTAAAACAATTATATTATGATAACATATGTTTATAAATTTAATAAATAATATATTATTATCTTTGATTTTAAAAAATAGTTATTATTATAGTAAACCTTTACTTTTTAAAGTATTATTAAGATAAGTTAGCTTTTGATTTTTTTCCTAAACATTAAAGATGTAATAATATATGATAATAATAATGCTAAACGTATTATAATGGTGATAATGATGGAGAGTCACAGGTTGAATATAGAGAATGGGAATAAGAAAACAAATGAAATAAAATAATCGAATGATAAATCGGTTGTGGGGTGTACTCACAAGTTGAGTAAAATAAAGAGATATTAAGGATAGAATAATAATAACTTATAATTTTTGAATATAAATAAAATAGAAAAATAAATCACGGGTAGTGTATGAGTTGGGGAAATCCCGCAGGGGGTTCGTCTTGGTCAAATGTTGTGTGGAGAGAAGTCCGAGACGAGTGCATTGCTGTGGCTGGGCGTCGCGGGCGAAGGTGAGTCCGAGCCATGAGGGAGGTGCGTCGAGGGTGTTTAAGGTTTGCCAAGTCCGGGGAGGCGCGACGGGGGCTGGTGTGGCGTTCTGAAGCTGAGCGCACAGAGGCGATGTATGTGCTGCCATGGCCGCACATCAAAGGTGGTCTGAGGCCGTGCGCATCGCGAGCATCCATCAAGGCCGAAGGGGTTCGTCGGGTGAAGGTTCTAGAGCTGTGGTTAGGGTTTTCACCTTGTCCAAATCTTTGAAAGGATTAGATCTTTGGATCTACACATTAGGTTTTAATTTTTTGTTTTTAAATATTTTCTTGGGTCCATTTCATACTGTTTTGATTGAAAAATTTTAATCCGTTTTTTTCAAAAAAAAAGTACAGTTTCATACATTATTTTCTTCCAACATTATGTTTACAGTTTGGATGTTTGCTTTTGTCTATGGAAGACATGTTGCATCAACTTTATGTCCTTGTTCTTTTTTAAATAGTGTTGATCCATGAATATATATTTTTTAGTCATAGTTGTTTTTCTTTTTCCATTGTTCTCACAACTTGTACATCAAGCCTTCTTCGTTTTTAGTGGTTATAAATATCATCAGTATTCTTGTGTTTTCTTTCCCTATCTGCACACTTTCTGCCTTGTTTGCAATCCACCTTTCTTGTGTCCACCTCGTCTCATGCTTGGTTCCAGGAAATCCAGGTAAGGGATATACTACCTATTATTTTACAGCTTTCATTCTATTATTTAAGGCTTTGTGTAAGGGTGATTTTATAAAACTCTGTTTTATTTTAAAACTTATATTCTTTTATTGGATTTATAGAATTCTTTATAAGCTTGTATATATTTCAAAATTATGTTCCAATCTGGATTTGTGTAAGGATTTTTTTTACTTTAGCCAATCTTTTTTAATTCTAAAATTATTTTTGATAAACGCCTCTGCGAATTGAGAGAACCATGTGCTTGGGATTTTCCATTATAAGTTTCATGTTAATTTTACTCACTAGTTTTGGTTTTCTTTTATTATGCATAATTTTAAGAGGGAAAAAATTATTTTAAGTTATTATTTTTTTACTTATTATTCAAAATATGTTATTTTAAATGGTTATACATGTTCATATATATGTATATATATATATGTTTATGAATGAAATTATGATTATCATTTTTAAAATTTTATTTCAGTTTATCATCATAAAATATCAACATGTTTTATCGACATTATGGGCATTGCATTTTCATAGATACATGGCCATGATATTATGTTCATCGTCGGCAATCATCGTATAATAATTGACTCATAAATGTCATATAATTAATGACCATTATTTTTATTAATGACATGTCATGCACATTAGTTTCACTAATATTGTATGTAAAATATTTATACATATTGTATGCCGTAAATATATATGTATGCATGATTTATGGTCAAAGTGTTATTATAAATTAATTTTAAAATAATTATTCGTTAAAGGGGAAAATTTGTACAACAAATCATGCAGAGATATGTCGATGTGTAAATCTACTACTTAAGAACAAGAAGATGAAATCTTATAAAAGTATATACAAATATATATATATATATACAAATATTTATATATAAATTTGTACTAATTAATAATTATGTACCAATTTTTTTTTACAAGTTTTAATATATGAAAACCCAGTTCCAATGTATATGTATTTAAATAAAGCTTAAAAATGATTTCAGAAAACCCAACTCTCGAGCATGGTAGAAAGCAAGAGATTGGGCATGGATCCATCATGGACTATAATTAGTCGAGAAGTCTTAGAATTAGTTATTTGGTTTTCAGAAGCTTGCCTAATGTTTTCAGAAAAACACACGAGTATATTTTATCAATTTTAAAGGTAAGTATCTTCTAAAAATTGAACTAGTATTTTGATACCGTAATTAATTATAAAAGATATTTCAAAAAATGGTATTTCTAAATGTTTATACACCGTTTTCAATGAATATTAATCAAAGGTTTTTAAACCCCTTACTGAGAATATTTTATTCTCGCCCCTATTTTTTGAAAAAAAAATTCACAGGTTTCCAGAGATGGTCATCATTGTTGTAGTGTGCGGAAGCGGAGATGAACTTTTATTTCGTTTTAATTTTCTCATTGTAACTCTGATGGTTTTTAAGCATGTATCTATTTCTAGAACCTAGACCGGAATAAGGTCCTCTTGTATGTCATGTCTAAGGATGGGTCTTTACACTTGGTATCATAGGAACGGTCTCTAAAACTATGTAAATAGATGTTTTCATTTAACATTAGTGTTTAGGAATATAGCAGTCCTATTTTTCTAAATTCTGAAGATGGAAATTAAGAATTGTTTTTAGTCAGACGATCGAATTGTGAGGATGAAATTCTTTAAAGGGGAGGATATTTTAATGCCCCGAGTCTTAGTAAAATGAATAATTATAAATAAATTATAATTTATGTAAATAATGTTATAAAAACAATGTATTTTCAAAATAAAAATTTATGAATTGTTTGATTTATAAAAAATGTCACTTTTTTTAATACGCAACGAAAACAAATATATTTTCAAAGACATTGTTTTAATGAATGAAATAATTAAGAATGATTTTTTATTATAAATAATGTTTTTAATTAATCTATGTTATATATATATATATATTTACGTAAATAAAATATTGAAATACGATTAATAAAAATAAGGGTTCTAAAAGATTTAATAAAATCTTCAAATTTACTTTACAAGCTAAATAAATATGTAGAATTATTTGTTATATAAGAAAATGTGATTTTAAAATATATTTATAATTACATGTATATAATTATATATGGTGATATGTTTAATAATAATAATAATATGTAAATATTTTATTAATAATAATAATAAAACATTTTACTCAATTAAGTATTTGTATTAAAACAATTATATTATGATAATATATGTTTATAAATTTAACAAATAAAATATTATTATCTTTACTTTTAAAAAAACATTGGTTATTATATTAACCCAATACTTTTTAAAGTGTTATTAAGTTAAGTAAACTTTGGAATTTTTTTCTAAACATTAATCATGCAATAATATATGATAATAATAATGTTAAACGTATTATAATGGTGATAATGATGGAGAGTCACGTTTTGAATGTAAATAATGGGAATAAAAAAACAAATGAAATAAAATATTGGAATGATAAATCGGTTGTGGGGTGTACTCACGGGTTGAGGAAAATAAAGCAATATTTAAGATAAAATAATAATAACTTATAATGTTAGAATATTAATGAAACAGAAAAAGATATCATGGGTTGGGTTTGAGTTTTGGAAATCCTGTAGGGGGTTCAGCTTGGTCAAACGCGAAGGGGAGGGGAGTGTGAGCCGATTTCACTACTGTGGTCAGGCGCCGCGAGCGAAGGCGAGTCTGAGCCACGAGGGAGGTGCGTTAAGGGTGGTCCAAGGTGTGTAAAAGCCAGGGAGGCGCGACGGGGGCTGGTGTGGCATGCTGAATTTGAGCGCATGGAGGTGAGGTATGCACGATAATGGCCACATGTCAAAGGTGATCTGAGGCCGTGTGCATCGCGAGCATCCATCAAGGCCGAAGGGGTTCTTCGGGTGAAGGTCCTAGAGCTGCGGTTAGGGGTTTCACCTTGTCCAAATCATAGAAAGGATTAGATCTTTGGATCTACACGTTAGGTTTTAATTTTGTCTTTTTAAATCTTGTCTTGGGTCCATTTCATACTATTTTTATTGACAAATTTTAATCCATTTTTGTCAAAAAAAATTAGAGTTTGATACATTATTTTATTATAGCATTCTTTTTATGGTTTGGATGTTTTATTTTGTCTATAGAAGACCTGTTGCATCAACTTTTTGTCCTTGTTCTTTGGTAAACAGTTTTGATCTATGAATATCTTTTTTTTAGTCATAGTTATTTTTATTTTTCCATTGTGCTCATAGCTTGCACAGAAAGCCTTCTATGTTTTCAGAGGTTACAAATATCAGTAGTCTTCTTGTGTTTTATTTCACTATCAGTACACTTGCAGCCTTGTTTGCAATCCACCTTGCTTGAGTTCACCTCGTCTCATGTTTTGTTCCAGGAAATCCAGGTAAGGGATATACAACCTATTATTCTACAGCTTGTGTTCTATTATTTAAGGCTTTGTGTAAGGGTGATTTTATAAAACTCTATTTTATTTAAAAAATTATATTCTTTTAATGGATTTATAGAATTATTTCTATGCTTGTATATATTTCAAAATTATGTTCTAATATAGATTTATGTAAGGAATTTGATTGCTTTAGTCAATCCTTTTTATTTTTTAAATTATTTTTGATAAACACCTCTGTGAATTGAGAGAACCATGTTCTTGGGATTTTCTGTTCTAAGTTTCATATTAATTTCACTCACTAGTTTTGGTTTTATTTTATTATGCAAAATTTTAAGTGTGTAAATATTATTTTAAATTATTATTTTATTCTTGTTATTCAAATTGTGTTATTTTAAATGGTTAAACATGTTCATATATTTTTATATACATATATATATGTTAATGAATGAAATGACGATACTCATTTTTACAATTTTATTTCAGTTTATCATCATAAAATATCAACATTTTTTATCACAATAATGGGTGTTTAATTTTCATAGATACATGGCCATGCTATTATGTTCATCGACGACAGTCATCGTATTATAATTTACTCATAAATGTCATATAATTAATGACCATTATTTTTATTAATGACATGTCATAAGCATCGGTCTCACTAATCTTGTATGTAAAATATTTATACATATTGTATGCACTAAATATATATGTATGCATGATTTATGGTGAAACTGTTAGTATAAATGAATTTTAAAATAATGATTCATTAAAGGAGAAATATGTATAATAAATCGTGTAGAGATATGTCGATGTGTAAATCGACTACTTCAGA
This sequence comes from Viscum album, assembly GCA_963277665.1. Taxonomy (NCBI): domain Eukaryota; kingdom Viridiplantae; phylum Streptophyta; class Magnoliopsida; order Santalales; family Viscaceae; genus Viscum; species Viscum album. The sequence continues at coordinate 1,071,547,264 of OY728143.1, forward strand.
ACAAGCAGATGAAATATTATAAATGTATATACAAATATATATATATATATACACAAATATGTATATAAAAATTTTTATTAATGCATACTAATGTTCCAAATGTTTTTTAAAAGTTTTAATATATGAAAACCCAGTGAAAATGTATACGTATTTAAAGCGATCTTAAAAACGATTTCAGAAGACCCAACTCTTGAGCATGGTAGATAGGAAGGGATTGGGCATGGACCCATCATAGCCTGTAATTAGTCGAGTAGTCTTAAAATTAGTTATTTTGTTTTCAGAATATTGCCTAAGGTTTTCAGGAAAACAAAAGAGTATATTTGAGCAATTTTAAAGGTAAGTATCTTCTAAAAATTGAACTAGTATTTTTATACCATAATTAATTTCAAAAGATATTTTAATAAATGGTATTTATAAATGTTTATAAACCATTTTTCAATGAATATTTATCGAAGGTTTTTAAACCCCTTACTGAGAATATTTTGTGCTCACCCCTAGTTTTTTAAATCTTTTTGACATGTTTCCAGAGATGCTCATCATTGTTGTTGTGCGCGGAAGCGGAGATGAAAATTCAGTTCATTTTAATTTTCTCATTGCAACTCTGATGTTTTTTGTAAGCATTTATCTATTTCTAGAACCTAGATCGGAATAGGGTCCTCCTGTATGTCATGTCTAAGGCTGTGTCCTTACAGGCTGGCCAGAAGATAGATAATGGGAAATGATTACTGGAGCAAAGGGAACACTTCCCGAGCATCAGAGGTGGGGTGCTCGTGGCCCAGATTGATATGAAGTTCTTTTGTGATCCATACGTGTCATCCAGGTTTTCCAGGCTGTTTGGATGCCTTCAGTGGATGCCGAAGAAAGTGAACACAGATGTTCAGTTGGAAAGGCATCCCTGCGTTATTTTCCAAATGTGGCTGATGTTTATGACCCATGGTTCTGACAACGTTTTCACCTTTCATCCAACCGGAGTTGACGCTGGCCTCTCAACCGAATATGCTGAACATTGGGCCATAGAATACTCTGAGGGGATTTTGCAAAAGCGAGTTCAGAAACTCAAGGTAGCCAGTGTAGAACCTGGGAGTTGGGAGAGTACACAGGGTGCTGTTGGGGGGGGGGGGTAAAGGTCAGAAGCATGTCGAGAAACAGGGCCGTAGAGGCTGGGGCTTCAGTAGAGGAGACGTCGTTTGTTGCAACCATTCCTTCATCACCTATGGGATAGGGGCTTATAGAGCGTTTAGGGTGCTTCCCAAGAAGCAGATAAGGTACCTACTTCAACCTTCCAATGATGAAATCTTCCCGGCACTGTGGTTAGCCTGGATGATCATGTGACAGTCAATTGGTATGGAAGCTCTTTAGTAAACGATATTACGAGATGAAATCCAGCTGTATGAGGTCGGACTTATTCGGGTTTTCGATAGGGTGAACAATCAACATTGGTATGTGTATCTGACATCCATGGACATGTATGCATGCCAACAAGGTCTGCGTGAGGAGCCATCTTTCTTGGTAAAAGTAAGGCTCAGCCAGGAGCATGATCTAGAAAATATTTTGTCAAAGGATGACGATAGAGATGATGAGCCGTAGGGCACTGATACAGTAGAGGAGAAATAAGGAGAAGGTGAAGGAGGGGGTGAAGAAGAATAGGATCTTGAAGGGGGAGGGTCTCAAGGATCATCCCACCAAGGGAGTCTCCTGGAGAGTGGCGAGATCGTTGGCTCCGATGTAGATATAACTGAGCTGCTTGAGATATATCTCAGACCTTTTCTATAATTTCCCCTCATCATTTTTTGTATCCCTCAATCAGATCTCATTATCCTGTTTAGAAGCTTATGGGAGCTAACCAAGGGTCTCCATTTGAAGAGGAGGAGGCTTCGATAGAACAAGGCAGGGATCCGACACCCATTATTGGGATGACGAATGCTGAGGGATCCCCTATAATGGCAGCTCTTGTAGCGGCTAGAACATCGGAGGATGATGCTTTTAGATCCTATAAGTTCATTACTTCGATGCTGGTATTTACCATCGGAGAGTTCAGTTGATCAGGGTGTTCATTGTTTATGTAGTAATCACAGCCTTGGAGGCTCATCGGGCAGCCACACCCGGTTCATCCACAATTGATTCAACCACAAATGTGTCATCCTATTTAGGAAACACTTCACAAAATGTGTCGGCCCCGACGCTTGGTGAGCAAAGGGTTGTGGACATCAGCTGTCCCAAAATTGGGGTGGTTCCAGAAGTTGAAGACGAAACTACCGGGACTGAGGTAATAGAGGAAGGTTGCCTAGGCATTGAAGAGCCAAACCCCATGGGAGGAACACTCGAAGAGGACCCTGCTGCTAGCCTGTTTGCTACTTTCCCCGACTATTGACCCACAGACCCCAATAAGATTGATGATTCAGACTGGGATGTGGTCGAGGAGAGCCACATGACATGATGAAAAGGGTGGAAGTGTATCAAGTGCTTTCTCAATCATCCTCATATGGAATGGATAAAATGGATGGTATCGCTCCACACTTGGCTGCACTATCTATGTGATGGAGGGTTGGATGCTCAACTCCTTCATTTGGCGGTCCATGACTATTTGGTCAAGAAGCTGTGCGATAGCAGCCGACGCTCCGGCGTTGCCCAGTTTAAAGAGGATTCAAGGAATACCAAAGTGTTCATAAAGGCAGAACAATAATCCTGACACCTTGAAGAACAGGTGAAAGAAAAAGAGATATTCATCTCAAATTGTACTGAGCTTGTGGAGTAGTTTAGGGCCCTGCTAGAATATGTCCAAGAGCTACTAGTGGAAGCGGGTCACCAAATGACAGAACATGAAACTGAACAGGCGCAACCACGAGCTAGGGTCATTGGACGGTGCTCTGCGGCCACTGATGAAGAGAGATTCCTCGGGGGGCGGTAAGTAATTTTGGAGGCCACCAGCAAAAAGGTTGCGGCACTGCAATAATTCATCCAAGAAGCTGACCCTTAAGGGCCCTGTTTTGGCCGAACTCATAAAATCATTTCTTTTTACATCTTCTTATTCTAAATTTCATGTATAGATAAATTTATTTAATTGTTCGTTTGGTTTCACACATATAACCGAAATCCTGAAATAAATACCAATCCATTCATAAGCTCACATGGGTCGCCCCGAATGTGAGAAACAAGGGATGTTCGTACTATTACTTTATTAGATAGTGGGAGCGTCAATCAAGATTCGGGCATTCGAGATTCGAATATCCAATCTGTATTTTTGATAAGAGAAGAGGGAGGCCTGATAAAAGGAAGAGGTCATCAAAACAATCAATATATAGTCTTCCCAATGTTCTCTAGTGCATGAGCGGGATAGCTCCAGATGCATTAGAATCAATCCGAACATAGGGGAATAGGAAATGAAAATCACGATACCCCAGATTTGGAACACTACAGGGGTTGTGTGAAAATAAAGGATAACTGATGAATATGTTCGAAACATAGTATCCATATTATCTTAGCCTGAAATGGGAATGATAAACAAGGGTCGACCGCTGACCCTGTTCGAAACATGGGGCCTGACTCAGAATGTCATCCATTTGTTTTTCGGAACATTGGCATAGGGCAGTAGAAAATCCATAGCATGAGTATCCATACTATTAGAGGTTCCTTTAGACATGTAATAGGATGAGGGTTTGAATAAGGGGAATGGAAAGCGTGGAGTGTGGAGCGATGGTTTGTTTGAACATAATCCAACACTCTTGAAATTATGCCACCATGGTGGAAGTACATTAGATGGGTGCATCAGTCTGATCATGGATCATTCCTACTTTTGGACAGGACCTCTCTGGTGAGGTATATGTCACTTCCAAATGTCAACATGGGGAATCCTAATCTAGTTTAGGGCAAATCTGCAGTTACATGGTTCCCCACAAGGGGTCAGGCTAGGGGGCGGAAATGAGGAGGAACATGATTTAGGATTCCGAGGGTTAGACCTGACACAAAATTCCAGTGTGTCTCTACATATCCCATGAGGATGGGAATCAAGCCATACATAGTTTTAAGAGGTGGTACGGTAAGGTACTAATGGTCGGGATAACAGGGGCATGAAGCTCTTTCCCTCACACCAAAAGAAGTGATATTTGATATATCTTGTTTGTCCTTTAGGGTCAATGTTTTTTTGTGAAGTGACAAGCCTATGATAGAATGTCCTGAAATTGCCACAAGTATAAATCAAAATTAAGGCATTGACTAATGGTAAGGTGTTTGAATGATACCAAACATGATGTGCCCTGAGCAAGGGAACCACAATGCATCGCCGTTTTTAGTCATGTGACCAGGATGATACTGTCAAAGTTTAAGGTCATGTGATGGGACCAGCCATGCATTTTAACATCGTGAAGCACCAGCGTAGTAGAAACAAGTTTAAAGGGGTAATATGCACGGTGAAATAAAGAATATTGTATGTGAATGGGGAAATAATCACATCCGACACCATGTGGAATTCTGAGAAAGAAACCTCGGGCCAAGGGGCCAAAAAGAGATAAGAGGGTTGGAAGTAGGAGAGGCTGGCTCTCAGTGAAGCTGGACCAAAAGATGAGATGCCCAGGTGTTCCTACGTATCCCATAAGGATGGGAATCAAGCTTTACATAGTTCTCACAAAAAGTGGCAATATGAAAAGATCTTAGTTTAAGGTCTTAGAACGTGTACCATGGAGAAGTGGGACTATTCCAAGTAAATGAATACCTTACCTTCATCCCTAAGCCTATGTGAGTCAAACTCATTGTAGGAAACAAGGATGGGTAAGATATTTGTAATATGTGAAATACATGGAAAGGGGAAATTGGCGTAGAGGCTCGAATGATTTCTTTATAACGACTTTCTCTTCCTAAAGTGTGAATGTACAATAAGGAATGGTACCGAGAGTCTCAAAATTCTATCTGGACATGATGAATTGGACAAGGGTGTGAATCATGTAACCAACACTTTGGGCTTAATGGGGTTGGCGTGACGATGGAGGATAACTGTTGACCATGTTCGAAACATAGTATCCATTTCGTGTGACCTGAGATAGGAAAAACAAACAAGCATCGACCACTGACCAAATTTTCAACGCGGGACATGTACTCATTTGTTTCTAGAAACCCTTGAGGATGTTGTCCCGTAATGGTAGGAGGTCCCTTGGGCCTAAAATACATGAAATTCAGGGGTCCCTTTGGGTGTGAAAGGTGATGTAAGCCCTAGTGAAGGAGAACATGAAGCCTAAGAAATGGGTGAAAGCATGTTTGGGAAGAATCCGACACTTTGGGTTCTGAACCAGAGTACTCTTGGGAACATTGGTGAATCACCGAAGAGGGTCAGGGGATCCAACTAGGGGGTAGCCAATTCGAAAAAGATGATTATGGAACAAGGGGATGAAGGACTCTCATGAGGAGGTATAGGGATTGTTCGTTACAACACCCTACGTGAGTGAGAATATAATCCCATACCACACAATATATTCTTCTCTGGGGGAATGCGGGCCAAGGGGCCATGATGGGGATGGAACCGAAGATGAAATGCCCATGAGGTCCTATGTATCCCCTAAGGATGGGAATCAAGCCACACATAGTTCTGGAAAAGACACACATATGGGTAAGATACACCAATGAGGGGGGTGTACAACATGGAGAGTAACCTGACATGAATGAGTACATAATCTCATAACACACCATACAACCCTAAATAGGAACTTGGGCCGAGGGCCCAAAAAGGCCAAGGGGCCTGAGGATGGGCCTCGTACGGAAAGGCCTGACCAGTTTGCAGTTTAACATCCTGCAGCGAGGACAAAACAAAAAGTGGGAAGATTATCCTAACAAAGGAGGAGTACAGAACGGAGAGTAACCTAACGTGAATGAGGACATAATCTAATCCCACACCGTACAATCCTATAAGAGTTGAAACTTGGGCCTAGGGGCCTAAGATTTGGGCATGTGAAGTGCGTAAGGTCCTTTTCTCACGGTATGGAAGACAAATGAAGGGAGTGATGTCTCAAGGGGATATGTGTGGCATGGAAAAATATCCCAAAATGAATGATGACATAAGTCCACTACACATCACACAACCCTAAATAAGGACTTGGGCTGGGGGCCCAAAAAAGGCCAAGGATGGAAAATTCCACGGGGCCTGAGGTTGGGCATCCTGGCCAATGGTATCCATACAATCTCTTGTGTGGTTACCACCTCATCAGATCTCCTAAGCCCACGTGAGCAGTGCTCGGTGTGGGAAACAAGAAGATGGACTCGGATCCCCTGTCATATAGGGGTCTAATTACTAGAATTTCCCAAAGGGAGTTCATCGCTTGGAGATACAATAGGGTAGAATGATACACTACACACAATGTTTGGGACATCTTTGGGTGTCTCTAATGAAAAATAATAGCTGTTGACCATGTTCAGAACATAGAATCCCTATAGTGACCTGGACTGGGAACAACAAACAATCATCAACTACTGACCAAATTCTCAAGGTGGGACTTTTATCAATTTTTTTCTCAACAACCTCGAGAGTGTTGGCCCGAAGCTGTAGGAAAGCCCATGGGCCTAGAATCCTTGCCATTCAGGGGCCCTTATAGATGGGAGAGATGATGGAGTCCCAATCAAAGGTGTGGGTAAAGCATAGTTGTGCTCATCTGTGAAAGAGGCATACACCTCCGTGTAGTGGGACGTATGGAGGGATTGAGATGAGCTCAACATTAATTGGGGAAAGAGCCTGTACTACACCATATGTCATGACCTAAGGGGATATTTTGGCATTTGGGATTGGACAATAGACAAAATGTTCTGGCATTCCTACGTATACAATGAGGGTGGGAATCAAGCCATACATAGTCCTTGAAGGCCATGCAGTTTAGCGTCGTACGGTGAGGATGTGGGAGGATAGAAGAAAGGGGAGTGTGCACAGGGTGAAACTCTCGTAATCATGTCATTAGTGAGGCTAGGGATGCCTACACCATATCATGCGAGTATCCTCGGAGAGAACAATACCGAGGGGGAATCGTCAAAGAGAAGATTTTGGGGGTTGGGCTCAAGGAGATGTGCTTGAGAGTTACTACATATCCCATGAAATGGGAATCAAGCCACACATAGTTCTAAGGGTTCAGTTTAACATCTTGTTGGACAAAGCAGTTTAGAATCATGAGGGACTCTAAGGCTCAGAAAAAGTATTTCCTAAGGAACTTGGCATTGGTGTGAGGAGTTATACACTCACCATCCATGGTCACCAGGGAGTACGCACCATTGGGGTAAACCCTGTGAATTATGAAAGGTCCTTCCCACATGGGCTCCAACTTGGGTGGTTTCCTACTAGGGATCATTGGTGTCTGTAGGGACAATAACAAGTAGACTTACAGAAAAGATAGGAGTCTCACCTTATTGTTGAAGTATCTAGATAGATTATTCTGATTCCTTTCTAGATTTTGTAGGGAACAAAGCATGTTCTCGTCAAGTGCTTCCAATTCTTCCAGATGAATTTCAGCTACCTTATCTAGCTCCAGCTTGTCATATACCATTGTGCGTAATGAAGGCTGCTGGATCTCGATGTGCAGGATAGCCTCAGCTCCATACAGTAGGGAATATGGGGCCACCTAGGTAGAATTATGATTCATCCTCTGATAAGCCCAGAGGGCATTGGGGATCTTTTCTGTCCAACAATTCTTATTCCGACCAACCATTTTCTACAAAATGTTAGAGAGGGTTTTGGTCAACCACTTGATCTATCCATTTTCCCGCGCGTGATAGCTAGAGGTATGGTTCGAATGGATGTTGTACTTGGCATACAACTTCTTTAACTCCACTGCTTGGAAGTTGGTGTCGTTATCGGGGAGGATGGCGTGAGGGACTCCAAACTGGTAGATGATATTGGAGCTCACGAAGTTGATGATAAAATGAGGCTTGACCTACTTGGGTTGAACTACCTACGAACACTTGGAAAAGAAATCCGTAGTGGTCAGGATGAACCTGCACTGGTGAGCTATCACTGGTGGATATGGTCCCACGACATCGAGTCCCCACACCAAAAATGACCAAGAGTAATTGGTTTAGTAGAGAGGCTCTGGCAGCCGATGCATGAATTTAGCATGAATTTTGAATGTGTGACATCTCTTGGTGAAATCGATGCAATCATGGATCATGGATGGCCAAAAGTACCCTAGTCTATGGATCTGGTGAGATAGCTTTGACTTAGTCTGGTGGGCGCCGTAGGGACTGGCATGAACCTCTTGCATGACCTGAGATATCTCAACTCCTTGGATGCAATGGAGGAGAACACCATAAAACCCGCAATTGTAGAGGATCTGCTCAAGATTGGGACCACTATGAAGGGTAAATTGTAGTGCATGGCATCAGATTCATTATCACTCGGCCCGATCAGCCGAGAGGCAACCATTTTGGAGATACTCGACAGAGGGGGCTCTCCAGTCAGGGGTCACTTCAACCACTGCATCTGAGGAACCTGGGGTTCATAACATGGAGGCTCCAGCGGTAAGAAGGCTGACCCACTAGTCGTTGTCATCTTTTGGGGTGATGGGAGCAATGACTCTTCGATGTTCCATGTGGATAATCATATCATCCTGCTCAGTTTTTGCAAGTGATGTAGCCATGCCGGCCAGGGCATATGTTCGATTGTTCTAAGATCAAGGGACATGAGTAACTTTCGGCTGAGATGGGAACTGGGCCATTTGCTGGAGGATGCCCTCCAACAGTGGTACAAGATCCTATTTTCTGATGACGTAGTCAGTATTTATTTTCTTGATGACTAGTTCAAAATCCCCTTTCACATGAAAATGAGGCACATCGGTCTCGAGGGCTAGTTCGAGGCCAGTGATAAGATCCTGATACTCTACCTCGTTGTAGGTGAAACCTTATGAAAACAGGAATGATTATGGAATAATTGATAGCACTGGGGTGATGAAAACAATACCCAGGCCAACCTTGTTGAGCCTAGGGTCATTGAGCCTCCTACTGGTGGGGCTTCAGGAAGAACCATCAAAGTAAATTTTCCAACACAGGGTGGGATGATCTTCTGAAATAATTTCCTCATCAGAAAAATCTAGATCCAAGGACTGGTCAGTAGAAGATGGATGGGAAATAGGGAAGTCTTCCAATGATTTCCCCTTGATAGCCTTCTGAGGCACGAACCAGATGTCAAACTATTGGAGAATCACTGCCAACCGAGCTAGGCAGCCTATCAAAATTGTGCGGTTTAGAATGTAATTTAGTGGGTCTACCCGAGACACCAAATGTACCTCGTGGTGCTGCAAGTAATGTCACAATTTCTATACTGCGAATACTAGTTCAAGGAAGCTATTTTCAATGGGGGAGTATCTGGTATCCGTATCGATGAGCATGCGACTGAGGTTGTAGAGACTATTCTTTGTCCCCTCATTGTTCATCTGGGTGAGGAGGGCACTAAGAGATCATTCCAGGGTAGTCATGTAGAGGATCAGTGGATTTCTAGAGATGGGTGACATCAGGACCTGAGGCTGGAGTAGATACTGCTTGATTTCCACAAATGTGGAATGGCACTCTTCGTCCCACTCATATGTGGAGCCTTTCTTCATGAGCCAAGAAAAGGGCTTACAATTTCTGGACATATTCACAATGAATCGCCGTATGTATGCTAAGTGGCCTTGGAAACCTCTAAGCTCTCAACTGTTGCTTAGGGGAGGCATCTGGCTGATGGCCTTGATCTTCTCTTGGTCGATTTTGATGCCTCGTTACTTGACAATATGGCCAAGGAACTTCCCAGAGTTGACCCCAAAGGCATATTTCAGTGGGTTCACCATCGGGTGGTGGGAACGAAGGAAGTCGAACACTTTCTCGAGGTCCTTGAGATGGTCCTGGTGCTGGCAAGATTTGAACACCAGATCATCCACATAGCATTCCACCAATGTTTTTAGGATTATCTTGAATATGCGATGCATGGACCGTTGATAGGTGGCACCAGCATTATTTAAGCCGAAGGGCATGACCTAGTACAAAACGTACCTTGTGGCACCCAGAAAGATGTGGACTCCTCATCCTCGGGGACCATTCTAATATGGTTGTATCAAGAGTAACAATCCATAAAGGAAAGGGCTTGGAACCCAGTCGTGGCATCGATCAACAATTCTATCACTGGAAGGGTATAATCATCCTTCGGACAGTGACGATTGAGATCATGGAAGTCGATGCAGACTCTAATCTATCTGTTCTTCTTCCTAACTGGAACAATGTTGGATAGACACTTGGGGTACTGGACCTCCTTGACGAAGTTGGATTTGCCGAGCTTGTCAACTTCGGCCTCAACCATGGAACCGTGATAAGGGTTCATCTTTCTGTGAGGCTGCTTGAACCCATGTTGTTTTGCTAGAAGACCGAGGTGGTGGACAACTACCTGAGGATCTTGTCCTTGAATCTCGTCATAGCTCCAGGTGAATACATCACGATGCTGTTTCATGAAATCCATGTACCGTTTTTTCTCCTCCAGGGTCATGGCGGCACTGATCAATGTGGGTCTCAGATCTTCCTCACTACCAAGGTTCACCTGTACTAATTCATCAATCATGGTGGAGATTCCCTCTTCAAAGGTGGGTGGAGCATTCTCAAAATCTTCTTCTTCTCTTTCGGAGGAGGGATCCCCAGTGGTAGGAGCCCCCTCTAGGTCGGTAGACTCTGATGGGAGGCTTGTACCTGCCTGAGTAGCAGTGGTTACCGCATCGGGAGATTCCGGTGCATTCAACATCATAGCAATACAATCTATCGACCCGATCCCATCTGGTCTTTGGCCCAAGGGGCCACGCTTGATAATGTCAAAGTATTAGTGGAACGTTGGATTGAGATGGTTGATTCCACCTTTGTAAAACAGGAAAGTATGGTGTATTTTGGTTTCCTTGGGGTGGACATCTCAATACCTTACGGGGGTAGGAGGCTCCGGGATCACCTGTGCCTGATTTGTGTAGGCGTATGAGGTGATTTTCTTCCTTCACATAGACTTGGAAATATGTGTCCCTCTTGTACCAAATACAACAAAACATTTCTCCATGTAATGGTTGGTGGCCTCCAATCGATGGATCGGGAATATGTAGGCATCATCCGGACCTGCGCAGGGGCCAGTTGTAACCATTACGGGTTCGACCACACTAGCTTGAATCTACTTATCCTTGCTCTTGGAAAAGTCGGCATCCTGGTAGAAGGATTAAAAAGAGTAGAGAAGGTAAGAATCACCTTGGAGTACACCTACTCGACCATTTATGGAGTACTTGAGGAATCTATGATATGATGAGGGGACCGCCACATGCAGGTGGAGCCATGGTCTTCCCATCAATGCATTGTACGCGATGTCTTGCAAGACAACCATAAACTCAGTTCTGGAAACTAGTCCAATAAACTGGTTATTCAAAAAGATATTATCTAATGAGGTCTTCTCTATCATGTTTTATCCCTGGACTCTTATTTTGGAAGGGTTTAGGTCATCTTCGGATAACCCCATCTTCCGCAATGTCCGTGTTGGGATAAGGGTAATCCCGGAGGCAGTGTCAAAAAGACAGCAGCGAACCTCCACACCGTTAAATTGGATAGTGATGTAAAGTGGGCAGATGTGAACCTGTATGGGAGAGCCTTCATCTTCTCCAGAGAATGAAATGATGGCCTGACATTCTGCATTCTCGACTGCTTCATCATGAAAGGCTTATACAGCTGCTACCTCCGTCTCAAACTTGAGGGGGATTCTTAAAGCCTCAGTGCCTCACGCATATCTGACAACAGGTGAAGGGCATAAAGGATGAAAAGTCTCACTGGGATTCTAGTATGGTGCTTGAGGACATCCTATTTCCATGTCAGGCGCAAACGTCTACTTGAAGGAGGCCACTCAATGATAGTAGGCATGGCGGGCCCTGTCGGATGGACCGGCGGTTGACTGGTGCTGGGAGTGTCTCGTCGTTCACTATTCGAAGCCCAGAGAGTAGCCGTCAGATGAGGAACGAATGACTGAGATCGACCTATAGTAGGGAGAGGCTTGTCGCGACATGGTCGAGGTAGCTCTACCTGATCCAGTAGCAGAAACGGTGGTGGAGGGGGCCTGATGACACCAGATGAAAAGGTTTCACGTACTGAGCTCTGTGTTAGGCCTGCTGTCTGGTCCTAGTGGCATGCATGACCTGGCTGGAGGTGCCAACTGATGTGCCTTGACGACCCATATGGTCGCGACTCTGCCGATGTTGGCATCAGTTGGGGATGTTAGTCAGGTTCGCGGGCGCTTTCCGTCGTCAGGAGTTATGTAGGGGTTTACCAACTCCATAGTGTTGACCGAAGAATACCTTTGACAATCACCTGAAGAGTTATCTACTACTGGACTAATTCTGGGATGAATCCCCATCTCAGGGGGTATTAAGTCACTGAGAGTTTCTGACTACGATGGCATCAGCGGGGTGCTTTGCTTTCCCTTGCACCACCGATGATTGTTCTTCTGGGAAGAGGCCAGCTAAGATGATGATGTTGAAGCGGTGGTTGTGTCTTCTAAAGGCTCTAGATGATTCAGGCGCACATGAATGATACCATGGGTACATGAAACCATTTTTTGAGACATCTAGTCATCATACTTCTGGGACCCACGGTTGGAAACCTACTGCCAATCACCTTTTTCATTGCTTTCGCTATCTAGACTTACGAAGACACCTTCCACTTGTGCCGGGGCCGGTGGCCCAGCCTGACTATGTTTCTATCAACTTGGTCATGAAGATAGTATTTACACACATAACACTACTTGATAGTGTTCCCCAGGATCTGATGATTGGGGCAGTAGTTGGGGCGATTATTGAGGTTCACCTCCTCTGGCCTTCTGCACTCAGGAAAACGCACGATCCCTTATTCCAAGGTACTTCTGAAATAGCCGAAAATTAGATTCTCATTGAACATGTAGGTTTTTTTTCTTCTATCCGGGAAGGGGGTTTTGGGGCCTAGCCCTAACGAAGAGCTGGGGGATCCTGTCGAGGAGGCAGACCCTAATTGTCCCACCTTGGCGTTGGTGGCACATTACACAGGGGCACCTGCTGATTCTGAGGAGGACGATGCTAGGCTGGAGGTTACAACTTTTGTGGCGTTCCTCTATGAGGTTTAGGAGGTGTCTCCACTGGTAATAATTCCAGCTGTCTGGGGGGACTCTATTTGGGCGACCATGGTAGGCCCTGCTCTATCATCCCTCTTTGCGGGAATTACAGGGGGCAATGGACATGCCTGGATGGCCTATTGTAGGGCTTCTTCCAGGCGCTGGGCCTTATCATAGAAATCTAAAAATCACCTCTGTTAGTTATAGGTTATTAGATAGGGAACCATTTCTGTCTTTTCATTTCCTACATGCATCGTCAGTAATTTCTCCTGAGTCAGTGGCATGCCAAGAGAATATTTATGCCCCTTCCATCGGGCAATAAAGTCTGTGACACACTCATCAAACCTTTTTTTGCAATTGAAGAGCTCTGTGATGCTGGTTTTCCGGGTCGTGGAGCTGAACTGGTAGTGGAATTTCCTACGAAGGTCCTGCCAACTTGTTACAGATCCGATGGGGAGCTGGTTGTACCAGACGAATGCCAGCCCCTCCAATGTCTGAACAGAACAGTGGATCATGGCAGCCTCCTACTACGCTGGAGTCCCTAACATGGGATCACACCTTGAGTTGGAGTGGACAAAGTGCTGCGATTGGTTCCCCATCCAGTTAATGGGGTAGAAGGTGGGATTCCCAAAACTAGGATGTGCTGGCATATCATCCACCCATGCCGGGTATGTATTACCATCATGTTTTATTGACACATGTCGTGTTTTTAATACATCAAGGTAGATAATGAGTGCCGCCATAGGATCATATGCGTGGTTTTCCTTGTCTTTACGGGGATCCCTAACCACGAGTGCATTGGCGAGTTTTTCAACATGGTAAACAATGTCAACAACTCATGGACTGGCTAGTGGAACGACTTACGGGGCATTTTGGGAAACCCGATCTGGATTCCTTATATTGTGGCACCATTCAAGAAGGTTTGGCGAGACATAACATTCCCTCTTTCCGTAAGCATTGTCATCGACCCTGTTCGTGGGAGCAGCATGATCATGGTTTCTTGGAGGCATATCACCGAGGGGAAGTTGTTCCGGCCCCTACTGTACTGGTCTGGGGTCACCGTAGTCCAGACGTCGCTCTACAGTGCATTCAGCCAAGATTTCATTGACCAAATTATTCTACTCGGCATGTTCTTGGCGCAATTTAGCCTTCTCAGAGTCTTCCTCCTTCTTCTATACTAAGTCGGATGAGTCAGAGTGCTTGGCAGCTCCAACGTTCTCTTTACCCTTACCAGCATTCTGGATGAGTACCAATTACTCAGTGGGTGCAGGGAGACCTAGCAGGTTCCTCTACATGTGAGTAACCCTCCTCGATGGGTCTAATAGTGTTGTCACACCCTCGGGGGTTAAGTCCCCATCGAGAAGCTCCATCTCGTCCTCCTCGTCCACTATGTCAGCCATGTTGACCGTGACCCTTCCTGGGGGCATGTCCTCGATATCACCAAGTGAGTCGGGCTGCCACTGGATAGGACTGAAGAGGAGGGAAGCATACTGCCCACAACCACGGATTTTCAGATGGGGGTAGCCTCCTTGATAATTTTGTGGAGTTCCTTGATACTCTAAATGCAATGCTGCTGGAGGGCCTCATAGAAACTTGGTGACTCGGGGCACATGGCCACAGAGAGTGAGACCAAATCGACCAGACGACATTTCTCGTTGATGTATTAGAAATGTGCTTGGCTCCTAGGATAAACCTCTCACTGATGATGAAGGAAAGAGTGCATCGCCCAGATGTTTTGGTGGAAACATTCAACTTCTTCTAGGGAGAGGGATTCAAGCGTGCAAAAATTTGGCACTATAACATGCCAAAACATATTGGGGAATTGATCCGCTGTGAGGATGTTCCATAAGATCCTCATCTCAAATTCATGGTCTTCCCTTGATTGCCCCATTTGTCTACTGGGGGTGGCTCAGTAATTGGCAGCGGTACTAAGGCAGACCGCTGGGATGAAAATCTAGCCAGTGGAGAGAACAATGAGTGAGCTGACTGGCCACTAAATTTTAGGCTATCATCCAAAGAGTGTAGCGACCTGGCCTCTACGTCGTGATATGAATGGTTGATGGCTGCAGTTCATGTCTCAGAAGATAGAGCTACTAGCGATAGGCCGCGCTGCTTCTCACTATCCATTGGTCCCCAAATAGCTCTCGGTGATCTCTTGTCAAGGAAGAGAGCACTTCTGGTAAAGACGAAGGTGAATGCACAACAAAAACCTACGGGGTTCCCATATATTCATCTTACTGAATATACCTATTGGGGGAGGCGGGAATCCTATGGACCTCGCATTCCGGGTGTACCAGGCTGATTTGCCTCATCCTAGCCCCGACCCTTGACTCGGATGGGCGAGAGGAGGGTTCCCGTGCCGATTCGTACTCCAATTCAGAGTCTGAGAGTTGGACCAGTTTGATCTCTGTCTGAGCCTTCCCAAAATTCTTCTTATGGCGGTGACGGTCCTTCTTCCTACCCTTGGATGGATCTTCGAGAGATGGTAGATTTCTGACACGAGGTCCTTCGGCCGCACTGATTCTGGGGAGGAGAGGGTTTCCACTTGAGAAAGCTGGGGTACGAGGATCACTAGGAAAAATGTCAAAGGGAACATAAGGAGGACCTCCATGGGAAGTTGGTAGTGTCTCATGCCATAGTATCTGTCGATATTGACACCCCTTGGCAGGCATCCTCCTCAACTCGTGTCTGACGCTAGCGTCGGGTCGAAAGAACCGTAGCTAGTGGTGCAGGTACGTAGCTTACCTTCTCCTCATCCAGCAAGACAGAGTGGCAGCGCTGATGTAGCTGGGTGGGAGCCCTTGGAACGGGACTTGGACTAGGTTGGGCCGAATGTCACATACCTCGTCAGCGTAAGGTAGGGAGTCGTGAAAGTTTTCCAGGGAGAGGCTCTCTAAATGGTTATATGTTGGCGTGGGGAGCAGCGGCTCCCTGCGCAGCCCTTGGGGCAGCATTAGTGACAAGGCACAGATTCCTCTAGATCTAGGCAAGCCATATCCCGTGTCAGGATTATACCATCCTCCTCATAATGGTGTACGAGTTTATTGATTACCCTCTGCTGAATAACCTCATATGGGGAGATAGGGTGTGGGAGTCCTATGGCCATAGGTGTAGAGGCCATTAGGGAAGAGGTGGAGCCACACGGGATTACTGCGTTGGTATTGCCCCTGCCCCTGCGTCGGTGTGCAGGTGGTGATTGCATTACAATTGTGGCAACCTGATTCTTGAGACGCAGGGAGATTCACTCATCAGTGCTGAAGGAAAAAGGAATTGATGACCAATGCCCCAGTTCCATCCTGTTATCCATGGCCGGTAAGAGGGATCCACACTAACAATGTCACAGAACGGGATGTCCAACGTTCAACTGCCCCAACATTTGCTGAGTTTCATGTCAGGCCCGCTATTTTCTTGGTGGGGCCTAGCACCGGATAACTGGATGAGGTGACATGTCAATCCATTGATGCCTCTAGAACTACCAATCTCCATATTGTGGAGAATAATTTCATGCTGGGATCACCATTTCTATTTTCAATGCTTTTGCCGGGGTGCACACGTCCGTCTCTTTTAGGGGGACAGTGGTGCTGTCTTTTGCCCCACATTCCCGATTTCCAATGGTGGGTAGTATTATTTCGTTATTAAAGGAAGTTTGCTCCTTGATCAAAATGGGATGATGGGATGTCGGTTCTTCCTTCCATGGATTACCCCTCAGAACTCTTCACCTAGTACGGGTCTCCCTTATAGATTTAATACGTTGTTCATGAAACTCTTCCTGGTGCCATATCTTCATGAACACAAATTAATTACACTTCTTATGTCAAGACATTCTGAGGGGTATGGTCAAGGAAGGAACCTTCGGTCAGGGGAGTAGTCACGTTGGGTATCACTTGCATGTATGGGTGTTTGGACACTAGCACATCTGTCTTCTGTCCCATATTATAGGGCTTCTCGAGGGTGTGGAAGCTCGAGTCCTCTCGCATCGAATGTGGGGAATCATATGCCATGGGAATGTATATGAGTTTTTCCTCAGCTTCCCATGTTTAACACTGCGTATGCAGCAATTTTAACGTCCAGCAGAGACAGATCGGACTGATCAGAACACTGAATAGAGTGGATAAAATTGGTGCAACCCCTAGAGGGAACACTGATGTTGGGGCCAACGTATTGTTGACTTCCCGGTCACCATTGAGGGGAATGGGGAATGAGATGGCATGATTTCACTGGGATGTAGCATCCCAGATAAGAATCAAATGGATAATGGATGAATGAAGTGGAGGGGGAATGAAATAGGACCATCACAAGGGTGACAATGAAGTTGGTCTTGAGCCTGGAAGAGACTTCCTATGTATCCCCATGGCAGGGAATCATGGTCCGCATAGTTCGGTGAATGTAGATTATCTTGAAAATGGATTACCACTAAATGGAGTGACAATTACTTACCAAAAGAGAAATACAGTTTAACATCATGCATGATGGTGGTAGACCAATGTGAAGTGGTTGGGACCATTAGTTGTTGGGATTTAACCTCAGGGAGGCGTCCTATGTACCTTGCCTTGGAAGGGATCAATGTCTATGTAGTTTGGATATGGGGTAGGAGTCAGTGAGCTGATATAAGTAAGGACCTGGGGTCCAGGTGGATGGTGGTAATGAACCTCAAAAAGGCTACATACGTACCTTTCCTTGGCAAAGATAAAAGTCCTTGTAGTTCATATATGGGGGCATTTGAGTTTATGGTATGAGGCGGCCCAAGGTGTTGGTGAACCGACCTGAAGGGGGTCGGAGTGACCAATGGATGGTGGGATTGAACCTTATGGAGGATTACTATGTACCTTGCATTAGAAAAGATCAAAGACCTCATATTTCAGGGTAGGATTTGTGTGCAATGACTTACTGGTGACTGTGGAAACAATGGATTACTACTGATTGGGGTCCACAGTTTAATGTCATACATGACGGGGGTGAACCAACATAATGGTGGTCACAACGACCGAGTGTTTGGCTTGAAACTCATGGAGGCTTCCTACGTACCATGAATTAGCATGGATCAAAGACATTATAGTTCAGAAGGGGGGAATTTGGGGCTTACACCCTGAGAAATCCCAAAGTGTTAGTGAACTGACGTAATGATGGTTGGAACCAATGATGTGGTGGGAACTAATGGGCTGTTGCGATTGAACCTCAGGGAGGCTTCCTACATACCTTGCCTTGGAAAAGATCAAATACCTCATAGTTCACGTTTATTTGGGGCTTACAATCTAGGATTCCCAGATATGATGTTAGGGTCTATTCTTACTAAAATCCCATGTGAGTCATGCTCGGTGTGAGAAACAAGAGGTAGAAAAGGCATGACAATCACGTCACGAAAGGTACGTCCATGGGAAGTGGAGTGGGGCTTACACGTGATTGCAACCTAAATAGGAAATAGGGGCTCACGCATGGTTCATAGCCCAGAGAGGAAATAGGGGCTTATGCGTGGTTCCCAGCCCAGAGGGGAAACATGTGCTTATGTGTGGTCCACATCCCAGAGAGGAAACATGGGCTTACATGTGGTTTGCCGCTCAATGGAGACAAAGCCCAGCGGGAGAGGGATTTGGTAATGAAGAAAGGAGCAGTCTGGTTTCCATTCCCCTAGTCCTTGGGACCAAAGAATAAAATAGGAACATATATGTTTCCTCCTGCAACAAAATCTAAGGGCTTACACTAGGGATGGTCACCCTTTCCCTCAGACAGACACTGCTCCGATAAAAAGGATCTCATTCCATGTGAGGATTGATCTCACTCCTGTGGGGACTAGTGGGCATGAATAATAACCAAGGTGGGGGCACCGCACGTATGATTCACGGGGTGAGGTCCAAGTTTAACATCATGTGCTGAGGATGATGGTGTTTGTCAGTTTAACTTTCTACAGCTCGGATGAGGTGGGTTCACTCCACACCCCTAGGACTTACATAAATGGTACCCTCTTTACCTTGGTGAAGAGAGGGGATAGGAAATTCCATGGATAGAAGGTGTCATAGAGCAAACCATTGGGGTCAATTTTATCATGGCTATGCAATGAAGCGATATCCATTAGCGTACCTATGTGAAGAAGCATGAGGCGATGCAACGCAACGAGCAGTATCATCCAAGTGACTTTGAATTTATTTCACACGAAATTAAAGGGGCTTACAAGAAGAGAGTATATGGAGAAGGTGTTTTGGATGTGGGAGGCTCTCGAAAGGGATTCCCAGAAGAGGGACATTATAGGTGCCCAAGGAGGGAGGTTTCCATTCAAAAGGAACTATTACACGAAAAGGGGTCAGGCCGGCAGACAATTGAGTGGTGGGCACAAAAAAGGCTGGGCCGATGTGAAAATTTGAGTCGCGCACATAAAAGGTCAGGCCGACACTCAAATGGTAAGTGCATATGGAAAAGACCGAGGTGGGGCGCAATGGAGCGGTGCATGCAGAAAAGGCCTCGACAGCGCGCAAAAGGAATTGTGCGTGTGAAAATGATCGGGGCAGCACCCAAAAGGAATTGCACGCGCAAAAATGGCCTGGGTGGTGCGTAAAAGGGATTGCGCTCCAAAAATTTGATTGCGTGCAATTGGAAGTAATTTTGTGCAGGGAAAGTGGTGTGATGGGATTTGGATGAGGATCAAGCCCAAGTGGTCTCGTGCAAAGGCGGACCCCCAGGCAACCTGGCACGAAAAATTAAGTACCAGATAGCAATCTTTTTCTCTCACAAGAGGTGAATTTCACATGAGATAGATGGTTTAGATTATTATTTGGATGTTGAAGGGGTGACCTTCTATTTATAAGTTCTCATGGTCATGGATCCATGTAGAAAATAGTCTTGTGTG
The DNA here is from genome assembly GCA_963277665.1 of Viscum album. NCBI lineage: Eukaryota > Viridiplantae > Streptophyta > Magnoliopsida > Santalales > Viscaceae > Viscum > Viscum album. The sequence continues at coordinate 1,071,567,186 of OY728143.1, forward strand.
AAATCTATTGCGCACCGGCATCGGCAGCATGAAAATTCAACCGCGTGGGGCGGCGGAGCATAAATTTCTTTGCCCATGTGGAAAGTTATCATGAAACCCAGAGTTTTTTTGTGTGGGATAGTTTTTTTGCGCCCTATGGAATAATTGTTGTGCGGCCCCTCTGAGCCCCCTGGAATGGGCCCCTGGGCCCAAATATGGATTCACTTTTTCGTAACCCAACCTTGTTTATCCCTTGAGAGTTTTTCAACATCTACAAAGATATTCAGGAAATCAATTAATTTTCTACTTGTTATTCTATGATGATAAGATGAATGTTTTTTGAACCTGTGGTTTATATATGAATAGATTAGGATTGTGTGAAAGGTGGGATTGGAATTATATATCCCTTCAATGAATTGGGTAATGATGATATATTTGAGAAAATTCAAAGATATTTTATATTTAATGAAAAAATAAGAGCTAATGGATGAAACTAATTCGATGTTACTCCTAAGATAATGTTCGAAATGACCGAGTATATATTTCAATTATATTAATCTGTCCATAATGATAATTTTAGTAGTGAACCTTGACTAAGGAAGTTATTTTATATTGTTTTTTTTCAGCCAGAACTTAAGTATTTTGATTATGATATGTATTAATGGATCATTAATTGATTATTGATGATCCCATACACTTATTAAAGATTTATTTTGTTATGAAAAATTTCCATTCCATGTTTTATGATCCATGATCTATGAATGATTGGGTATGATCATTATAGGTTTTGTATATGTTCTCATAACCTTAAACATATATTATTCCCACTTATGACAGTCGATTGGTATCTCTTATGTTTCCTCTTACTAATCATCTAACATCACCCATTGTTATGTTTCCATCCCACATGTTATGAAGAATGGTTTTAAGTAGGGAATGTCTATGATGTGTTCCATGAGTGAATATATTTATTTGAGTCGGTAACGGTCATTATAGAAATAATATTTCTATGTATATAGTCTCTAAATACTCTTAAACATTAAAATAATTGTGTGTGTATTATAGTGAAACATATTAAATATTCATAAATAAGATTAAAAAAATGTGTATGAAATTCATGGGTCCTTATAGATGATATAAAATTATGGTTTATTTAATTTATTTAGATTACATTTATAAAAATATCATAAAACTCCTACTGATTAGTCAATGTATTGGGTAACATACTAAAATTTTGTTAAAGTAGATACTGTGTGGTAATGAGAGAGAATACATACCAGTATTGATACTAGATTATAGATGCAGATATGGAATAGATACACCTACGAGTAAAAAATATGAAAGGTGTAGATTGTGTATTTACTCAATTTTCATCGGTGCACTATGATTGGGTCTAAGTCTACACACCTGGATAGACACTCCTAGGAGATATTATTCTGTTAATGCACATATTTATTATTAACCTTTATAATGGATTTGAATAGATGATGATCATAGATGACCTAGGATAAACCTATCATTTCATATATTTGAAAGAAGGTTTCATGATTTAGACATCCTAGGAATGACCTAAATAATTTTTTTCCAGTTACAAACACAAGAGAATAGAAATATAATTAAATATTTTACCATCAATTTCTTAGAAATTTCTGGATTATTGAACCACCGAAGGAAGGTGTAAAGAAAGTAATCAATGAAACTAACAGTGATAAAAATCAACTAAATGTGCCACATACACTACAATACTATAATTTTAAGGTGTACAATCAATAAATAAATTAGCGAAAAAATATGCGGGTTTATGATAATAATCATCATCACTAACCACTAAATCAAAGAGATAATGTGAAATCTCATGTAATCAATACATCCAAAGTGGTTCGTGAGAATGAAGTGGGGAATGGTAAACATACCATCAACTATATAATTTCAAATGTATTATTTGATTCTAAATCAACCTAATTTTTTTATGTCCAATTAATTTTTAAGGGTATCATGTCACCACTTCTATAAATAGATTTTGAGTTAGGAGTAAAAAAATCATATGGTATGATGATTAGAACTCCATTATGTATCCCCTCTTTGATATAAGATTATGGGAATATACATCCTTTAAATCTTATGATTCTCAAAAATGTTTTTTTGGTGATTTTGGGGTTTGATTAGATATATATATATATATGAATCCATATAAATATCCAAGGAAGGTAAGTCACATTTAATATTATAAATCACCCTATGACCATATTTTGGTCAAGGATGAATATTAACATCCAATAAAAGATACATTCACTATATGGGTCTTACTGCATCTTCAGGAGGCATATTTTATTAAAATGGTTGGGGAGAGACTCAAAATTGAATATATGACTATTTTTTCAGATTATTTTAATTTATTTTCTAATATATTTTTATTCTTCCACTAAATCACGAAGTTTAATTTTTAATATTACTGATTCCATGTTCAACACGTATTTCAAATACCCTATATAGAATCATCCTGATTGAGTTATAGGAATTGAAAAAATAATCTAAGAAAATCTTGATCAAGGATTCATTCAACCTATTACATTACCATGTTTTTTATATATCATTTTTATTAAAAATAAATATGTTAGAGCAATAATTTCATTGATTATTGAAAATGTAACAAGTTCAGAATAAAAATATGAATCCTTTATCCCTTATCAGTGATTTATTTAATTGATTATTAGTAGCTCAATAATTTTCATATCTTTATATTTGAACCAGATATCATTGATTTATAGTCAATATGGAGTATATACCTAATACAAAATTCTATATGGTGTTTGGTCATTATGAATTTTTATTAATTTCATTTAGAGTTACCAATTCTCCATCAATCTTCAAGTATTTGATGAATATACTATTTGTAGATTACCATGATCAGTTATTTATAGTACTTATAGATGATATTATTATATATTAAAAGATCATGGACGATCATGAATAGAATTTTATTATTATGTTTAATACCTTTAATAATGAGAACATATATGATAAATTTACCATGTGTGAATTTTTGATTGAAAATTTATCATTATTCGGCCATAAAATATCAAGTGAGGGTATATTGGTGGATCCTTCAAAGATAGATGTTATTGAATAATGACCAAGAATAAATATTGTAACTGAAATTCATAGTTTTATTAGGTTTCATGGATGTTACATGTTCTTTTTTATTTATTTTTTATTATTATATAATCTAATAAACAAGTTGACTCACAAGGGGTCTAAGTTACTTTGGAAGTATGAATGTGAGTAAATTTTATGGAGTTTAAAAGAGTGTTGCTCGTGGAAACTATATTAAAATTAACTTCTGGTGGAGAAGGTTTCTTGATATGTAATGATGGATCGAAGAAGTTATCAGTACGATTCCTCAGAAATAATGAAATGGTTTTATAATATTCCTTATGCTATTTGAAAATTCACGAGAAAAATTTCCCAACTCCTGATTTGAGGTTGGTAGTAGTATTTATTTCATTTAAAATATAGAATAATTATATTTGTGGTGGAAATGTGATTTATATAATGATTATAATGTATTGAAGGATATATTAACACAAAAAATGTTGAATAAACACCCATTAAGATGACTGGAGTTGATCAAAGTCTATAACTACTTAATGCATTACCACCATGTGAAAGAAAAAAAGGTGGATATTTCTCTTAGTTAGAAAGAGCATGATAGTTTTTCTATGATGATGATTGAATGATATCTAATATTTATGGATATTCAGATAATGGATGTTGAAATCATGAGATAATATTTCATTTAATATGTTTCTAAGTGTCACGACCCGACCCTACCCGGGCTCGAGCCACAACTACCCCAAGCCCGCCTCCATAGGCTAGTTGCTGGGGACAAGCGCCGAAGGCTAAATAGCTCAGGGAGGCCTTTGTCTAAGTACCTGTACACACACACACACAGCACACTCAATGCAAGAGTGCCGTGTAAAATAATAGACAAGTAGAGAAAAGGGAAACTGCTATATATATAAACTAAAAATGTGCATCGACCTCTAAATAGTACAAAGAAAGTGCTGAAAGTAGACTGAAAATAAAAGGGGCAAAACACGTGGCCAACCAGGAAAAGTGCCACAACCAGGAAACAGGTAAACAAACGAAAAAGCTGCTGGAAGGGTTCCCCACCTGGAACCCGACTACGACCACCACACGTGGTCCATGATCCTGAACTCCTATGCTCCATTGAAGTCATGACCAACCTGTCTGTCATCTGCAAGGGCACATCAAGTGTAGGAAAAGCCCAAGAAGGGGTGAGTATAAAAATATATAGTAGGATACCCTAAAGGCTCGAGGGAGCAAGAAAGGAGGTACCGAAGGGTGAGCATTAGAGCGAACAAGGAATAGTAGAAGAGTACTCTGAAAGTGTAGTAAAGAGTCCATCTCAACCCAACAAGAGAAAGGAAGTAAACTCGTCTAAACACAAGGATCTGGAAATGGTGAGAAATGAACTTCCCATCTATTCTTCACTACCAATAGCAGGAGAGTAGACTTGTTCAACCATGAGAAGCTAGACACGGAAAACACGTGGCATACCCCATGCTTCTTCGCCTCTCCTGGAAGAAGAGTAGCCAAAATCTAAGAATTGGGTACTAGAACAAGGTATATACAAATACATATGCTCAATAAGAATCCCGAACTATATCGTAAGGGGATCTCCATCCCGTAGCTCAGCCCAAGAAAAGTGAGTCACCAACAGTCCCAGAAGTAAACACCATTGATGCCTAGTATCCCGCATGTTTGCCCTGAACTACAAGTCAAGGGATAAATCACCGCACCTCGACACTATCCGCTTTGGGGGGCACTGACTCACCTGCACGGTTTTAGGTCGCGTCACAAGGATGCATCTCGGCGGGGAAAGCGCTCCTCGTACTTGAGATTTCTGAGTGAACATCAAAACACAACTTCTCACTGCCCCGCAGTCGAGAGGTATCTTCAATGTCAAAAGGTAACCCCCTGCCCAGCCCCACTGGAGGGTCCCTAGAAGTTGATGGGTTCCCACTATAGGGAGACCCGTACGGGGGCCTCACTGCCCAGTCCCGTAACAGAGTAATCCACTAGAGGGCGACCCGGCTAATGTCAGCGACAAGACCACTGCCCCGCCCAGCTAGAGGTAACCCGACATCGGGGACCACTGCTCAGCCCAGCTGTAGGTAAGCCCGGCATCAGGGAGCACTGCCCAGCCCAGCTGGAGTTAAGCTCGGAATCAGGGACCAGTGCCCAGCCCCGCTAGAGGTAAGCCCATCATCGGGGACCACCACCCAGTCTAGCTAGAGGTAAACCTGGAACTACTCTAGCCATCCCTGCTGGATGGTACTACTCAGTGAACTCCATTGTACTGGTCATCCCTGCTGGATGGTACAACTGGCGAGCCCTGCTTGAAATAACCTCAGCCTTACTAGAAACAACCTCAGCCCAGCTGGAAACGACCTCAGCCCTGCTGGAAACAACCTCCTGGGTAGAGGATCGGTTCTAGTGTAATCTGTTGGTCACACCGAATCCAGAAGAACTCTACTAGGGAACACAAAGCAATGCGAGAAACTCCCCTAGGCCTCTCAAGGCGAACACGCTCCAATCCGCTGAGTCACTATCGAAGCGGACCGATACAACTCATCCAAGAAAGTGGGAAAACACCCACGTTGTACAAGAATACGTAGTCGCAAATGGTGTAGCAGTCCGGTGAAAGGGGAACGGTACTGAAACCCCTCATAGCTGAAGAAAAAGAGGAACAACCCTCTCTTTCGACCAAACCATCAATAATGAAACCTGGGGGAGACCACTCAACCCGGCTAGTCAAAGAAACGAGCACAGAGGGACCCTCTACGTCACGAGAGGTCAAAGTACATAAATCAGAACACAGAACGCACGTGGGGCCCACACGACGTGTGGCCCCAAGTCAACCCTGACTAAGCGCACAAAAATTCTCAGGTACAAATAACCATTTGTACCTCCATGCATTCTCGTATAATCCAAGAGTATACTACGTACCAGCCCAAATGCTAACATGAACCCAACACCCAATGTCAACGTGAATGCGTGACGTAACAACTCCAACCTGCCACCTCAACGGATGAGGCACATCCAACCACATCTCGTTAAGCATTTACTTCACTCTCACGGGAGTGAACGCGATCACATGCCAAGGGTTCTCTACAATCACGGCAAGAAGAACCTCCACTGGTACACCTTTGAAATTTATACATTTTATAAGATCATGTAGGATGCTCCTCTCACCTGGACAGATTATACCGTTGTAATTCTCAAGAAAAAACTCACGAGATAGACTACTTACTTGCCCGAAACGGTCAACCGGTGAATAAGGTACTGTTCACCATAACCAACACGTGTGGGCCCACCTCAAGATCCCGAAACTGAACAAACGGGTGACACCACTGTGATACCCTCAGAAAAAGACATGGGATTGACTGCTCAATTGCCCAAAATGGACAGCTGGTGAAAAAGATACTCTTCACCGTAGCCAGGTCGGGTGGGACCCAGACCACGTCTCCGAAAAAGGTCGGGCGATCTGTTCCATCACAATGCTCTCGAAAAAACACGTCAAAGTCACTACTCATTTGAGTAGAACAGATAGTCAGATAAAAATATGCATTCCGGCGCACCACACACGAGCGGTGCTATGTGGGACCCACATCCCGGTCCTAAAACTCAACAAACGGATCACACCGTTGGGATCCTCTCGAAAAAGCACACAAGTTGGAATATTCACTTGTCCAAAACGGACCCGGTGATAAAGATGGAAAATTTCAATCGATGCCCAAACGACCCTCGTGGGCCCCACACCATCGTGCCGAATTAGAGCGGGCGGATTCCAACATTGTAATTCCCTCGAAAAAACATCCAGACTCAACTGCTCGCACGCCCCGAACAGATGTCCAATGAAAAGGTTGTGAAATGCTACACGCAGCTCGAAAGATGGGTCGTGGGGCCCGCACCTCAACTTCGACCTCAACACCTGAAACCACCTTGGAATGCTTCGCCCTGGCACCAGGGTCCCAATGCCACTAATGGTGCTCAAAACGGATGCTGGACGCGTCCGCGCAGTCCAAAACAAGAACTCCCTGGTAAAACGTCGAACCAATTATCATTGTGTCGCACCCCGAGCCCCTCATTTAGGGAATTAAAAATTCCCAAAATCATCTCAAAAGGTCCTGTTTGATGCGAGGTCCGCGCTGCCACTGACGGCAAGAAAAACGGACGCCCGTAGCAAAAGGTACGGGCGTCGGAAAATTGAGGGGCAATGCCCATTGGGCTGGACCGGCCTGGACCAGCCGGTCCGCCCGTCCCGTGCCGTCCGGCCCGGAGAGAAGCGCCTAGCCTGTGGCTTGTCCGCGTGGGCCGGCGGTGGACTCGATCCACCACGTGGCTGACCGGCTGAGGCTGGTCGCCACGCGTCGACCCGCGCGACGTGGTTCGTGTTCCCCCGCTAGGGTCACGCACCGCGACCCCGATGCTCCCCTATGCTTGGCGAGCTCGGCCTCCCACCTGGAGCCGCCGCCGCCTGCCGGGAGGCTCATTGCCGCGCCGAACTCCACTGATTCCGCTGCTCTCCCACACGGAGAAGCCACCACGCCGCCTCGGTCCAATGCCGCACCGCCTTGGAACCTCGCCGGACCGCCCCAGGTCGCCGGAAAACACCCAAAAACCCCCAATTCCCGCAACCTTCGGCGAACCACTACGGGGTCCTCCAAACTCGAGTTTGAAATCCGAGTCAAGCGTTGGAATGAGAAGAATTTATATTATACATTCATGGGATTTTTTGAGAATTAAATGACAAATTGATGCTAGAAAATGAGCTCAAATTTAAATACAGAATTAAAAACGCAACGTAACCTCCTACCTGTTGGGGCGTTGCCCTAAGCTTCGCTGTGAGGGATCCACCGGTGCGCCGTGCCTCGCCGGAGCTACCTCGTCAGAGTGGAGGAGGAGAGGGAGGTTTGAGGGAGGTTCCTCCAGGGGAGAACAAGGGAGGGGAGGGGAATAAGAAGAGTTAAAATATACAAAAAAAAGAATTTTAATTAATTTAAACCCATAATTTCCCCCACATCTGAAACCTTTGGCGAGGTCAAAATTAAACCTCCCCTAGGGTAAAAACCACCTCCTGAGCACATCGGTGGACTCAAAATTTGATTCTGAGCTTCTGTTTGAATTTTATAAAACTGAACTCCCAAAGCTGCCAAATTATGAAAACGCCCCTGGGGCCATTTTTTACAGACAGGGTCGTTCCCGCAAAACTTACACCCCTCCTAGGGTAAACGTCACGTTCCAAACTCAACCGTTCCCTTAGTTTTCCAATCCAAGCCACCGTTTAAGAGATACTTTAATTTCAACATTAAAAGAATAAATTAATTAATTTAATTATCTGTTTAATGTTCCGATAGAGAGTGTGGGGTCCAAACATCCCACACCAACATGTTTTATGTCGTTCCTATGGTTAAAACCCCATTTTGGACCCATACGTACACTCAGATCTCTGATCTGAAGCACCGTTTAGGAGTTATGCCATTTATTTGGCGTGTCCAGTGTGAACGCACAGAAAATTTAATTTTGGCCACTCTGGGGCACAGAATCGCACACCGTTTGAAGGCGCTGATCTAGAATATCATAAAGAAATATTCCAATGTCTATCACAGAAAAACCCGGGTTCTTACATCATTCCCTCGTTCAATATTTTCATCCCTGAAAATCAAAACCATGGAACAACTAAGGGTACTAAGCCCACACCTGGCTTTCCCGTACCGAGAAGAACTCTAGCAGAACTCTGCGCCACCGCACACAGACCAAAGGATTTGATCTGTTCACGTGAGGTCTTCCCTCACCGATGACGTGCATAGGATCACACACACATCTATTCGAGTAAACCACACGGGAGACATCATGCACCCACTCTATACATTGAGGTTGGGGAAAGGCGGTATGGAACCTCATCATCCCTTCACATGTCTCAAAGCGCATGAAGGGCCTCGGGGGTATCTCACCTCCCCGGTCGAACCTCTATGTCGCACGCCGCCACTGGAATCACCGCCCATACCTAGAACAAGGCCTGGTGATTCCCTCCTTTAGAATATCCATATGGTGAAACACCCAAGGATATTTGGTCATGCAAGATTTCATAGTCAATTTCACGCAACCAAGAATCTCTTACATTCTTAGAAAGAGATTGAGTCGACACCATCAACTAAAGAAGAAGGTCCCACGCCTTTTATCATACCAACACAGGGTTACACCGATGCCCTGTGTCACCCTAGTAACACCTCAAACAAGGAGGAGGGAGGAAAGAATTCCACACACAGAGTCTAACAATTCTACTTCAAGAAGTATAAGAGCTGTAGAGCATACCACTTATCACCTCATGCTCTGTAGGATCATAGACATTCAAAGCTCGCAGCTGTCCACGATCCCAACTGTCAGCTCCCGGAGCCTGTCGTGGACCACCTAGTGGTGATGAGAAGACCACCTAAAGTAGTCCCCCACTACAAGCTCCACCCACTCTTCTCCTAGCACCACCCCTCTGCGTACTACTCCGATCATGGCACTGCCTCCATCGTGGTGGTGCACCTTCAACCTTCCCGAAGCTCTCTGCATGCCTGGTCGGGCAGTCCCGTGCCAGGTGACCTCACACATCGCAAGCATAGCACCGACTCTCTTTAGGCTACACTGGTGCCCTCCGGCGCCACTGTGGTGTATGGCCACTCCCCTAAGTCCGGTTGTTAGAAAGCCACATGCATCGAGGTTCTGATTTTCGACGTCCACTAGCTGTGGCAGACGTCTCGGCTCCAACATGATTGCTGCCACCACCAACTCTAGAACGTGATAGGAAGCCCTCTGTCACCAGCGCCTGCTCTAGCACCCCAACATATGTGGAAATGCCCTAGGGTACTATGAAAGCATGAATCTCTCGGCGGAGACCCTGCTCAAACTTCCGCGCTCAGAAGTCATTGTCATGGACCAAGTCCAGGTAAAAGTGTACACAGTCTGCAAAACTAGCCGCGTACTCGGCCACCATCATCCCTCCTTGCTGAAACTGTAGGAGCTCCTGAATCCTGTCGGAGTGTAAGCTGGAGGGGAAAAAATCCTCCTAAAACAACAACTGAATGTTTCCCCATGAAAGCAACGACTCGTCAAGAGACTGAGTCACAAAAATCCACCAACGCCAAGCTAATCCATGAAAAAGGTTGGATACCAAGGCCACTCTCTGATCTGTCAGCATCAGCACAAGCTTGAAAAGGAAAACCACTGTCTCTAGACAAGCCTCTACTGCCTGAGGGTCTGGCTCACCACTAAACCTCAGCGGTCTCTGCCGCTGGAACTCACGGAGCGTGCTCAACCTGCGCTCAAGCCCTGCCTGCTCTACTAAAGCTGTCTGCTGCTCAACTGGTGGGGCGGCTGCTACCGGCCCACTCGAAGAAAGGGGCTAGCATGATGGTTCCTGGATTGTGGCCACATAGCTCACAGGGTCGTCATCACGAACCAAAGCTGGTATCCTGGATGGCTCTCTTCGTGGAGACATCCTGATTATTATCAAGGAGTGCTGTGGTCAGATGAGCATATATGTATATACTAATAACAACGATGGGGAGAAAACTCAATAAGGATAGTCAAAGACTCAATCCTATGTGATGCACATACCAAATTTTCCCTGCAACAAGTGTCTCACCATGCCGAGTTGAAAATCTGGTTATCAGGGTCCTGGTGAATGGATACGTCGACCGCCGCACCATCACTGGACTCCCTGGCCTGAGAGCCTCTCTCGAGACACGTTAACATTGCTGCCCTAAATCCCAACTAATTCCATTTATTTTTGGACGTTCGAACAGTGTCCCAAGGAACAAACCACCTTTGATACCACTTTGTCCTGACCTGACCCTACCTGGGCTCGAGCCGCAAATACCCCAAGCCCGCCTCCATAGGCCAGAGGCTGGCGACAAGCGCCGAAGGCTAAACAACTCAGGGAGGCCTTTTCATAAGTACCTGTACACACACACGCAACACAGTCAATGCAACAGTGCAAATTAAAAGAAAATAAAAGTAGAGAAAAGGGCAACTGCTATATATATAAACCACAAATGTGCATCAACCTCTAAATAGTACAATGAAAGTGCATAAAGTAAACTGAAAAGAAAAGGGGAAAAACATGCGCCCAACCAGAAAATGTGCCACAACCCGGGAATAGGTAAACAAAAGAAAAATCCACTAGAAGGGTTCCCCATCTGGAACCTGACTACGACCACCACACGTGGTCCAAGATCCCGAAATCCTATGCTCCACTAAATTAACGACAAACCTTTCGGTCATCTACAAGGGCACACCATGTTCGGGAAAATCCCAAGTAGGGGTGAGTATAAAAATATTCAGTAGGGTACCCCAAAGGCTCGAGGGAGGAACAAAGGAGGTATCGAAGGGTGAGCATTAGAGCGAACAGGGAATAGTAGAGGAGTACAACTGAAATTTCAGTAAAGAGTCCAACTCAACCCAACAAGAGAAAGGAATTAGACTTGTCCAAACACAAGGAGCTGGAAATGGTGAGAAGATGAACTTCTCATCGAGTCTTCGCTACCTATAGCTGGAGAGTAGACTCATCCAACGACGAGAAGTTATACACGGAAAACAAGTTGCATACCCCGTGCGTTTTCACCTCTCCTGGAAGGAGAGTATCCAAAACCTAAGAAATGGGTACTAGAACAAGGAATATACAAATACATATGCTCAATAAAAATCCTGAACAAGATCATAAGGGGATCTACATCCCGTAGCTCAGCCCAAGAAAAGTGAGTCTCCAATAGTCCCAGAAGTAAACACCATTGATGCCCAGCATCCCGCATGTCTGCCCCGAACTACAAGTCAAGGGCTCAATCACCGCACCCCAACACTATCCGATTTTGGCGGCACTGACTTGCCTGCACGGTAATAGGTCACGTCACAAGGACGCATCTTGGTGGGGAAAGTGCTCCTCATACTTGAGAGTTATAAGGGAACGTCAAACCACAACTTGTCACTACCTCACAGTCGAGAGGTCTCCTCAAAGTCGAAAGGCGACACCCTACCCAGCATCGATGGAGGGTCCCTGGAAGTCGACGGGTTCCCACTATAGGGAGACCCGACAAGAGTCGACGGGTGCCACACTACCCAGTTCCATAACAGAGAAATCCACTGGAGGGAGACCTGGCTAAAGTCTGCGACGAGACCACTGCCTAGCCCAGCTGGAGGTAACCCGACATCGGGGACCACTGCCCAACCCAGCTGGAGGTAAGCCCGACATCGGGGAGGACTGACCAACCCAGCTGGAGGTAAGCCCGACATCGGGGACCACTGCCCAGCCCAGCTGGAGGTAAGCCCGGCATCGGGGACCACTGCCCTGCCCAGCTGGAGGTAAACCCGGAACTGCTCCGACAATCCCTGCTGGATGGTACTGCTCGGTGAACACCACTATACTGGCCATCCCTGCTGGATGGTATAACTGGCGAGCCCTACTCAAAACAACCTCAACCCTACTGGAAACAACCTCAACCCTACTGGAAGCAACCTCAGCTCTGCTGGAAACAACCTCCTGGGTAGAGGATCGATGCCCGCCTAAAGTGTTGGTCACACCGAATCCACAAGAACTCTACCAAGGAACACAAAGCAATGGGAGAAACTCCCCCAAGCCTCTCAGGGAGAACATGCTCTAATCCACTGGGTCACTGTCGAAGAGGACTGAGATAAATCATCCCAGAAAGTGGGAAAACATCCATGTTGTACGAGTATACGTAGTCGCAAACGGTGCTGCAGTCCGGTAAAAGGGGCATGGTACTGAAACCCCTCACAACTGAATAAACAGAGGAACAACCCTATCTACCGGCCAAACCATCATGAATGAAACCAAGGGGAGACCACTCAACCCTGCTGGTCAAACAAACGAGCACAGAGGGACCCTCTACGTCGCGAGAGGTCAAAGTACGTCAAGAAGAACATGAAACGCATGTGGGGACCACACGACATGTGGCCCCAAGTCAACCTCGACCAAGCGCACAAACATTATCAGGTACAAACAACCACATGTACCTCCAATCGTTATCGTATAATCCCAGAGTATACCACGTACCAGACCAAAGGCTAATGTGCCCCCGACACTAAACGTCAACACGAAGGTGTGACGTAACAACTCCAACCTGCCACCTCAATGGCTGAGGCACAACCAACCACATCTCATTAAGCATTTACTTCACTCTCACGGGAGTGAACACGATCACACGCCAAGGGTTCTCTACAATCACAACAAGAAGAACCTCCACTGGTACACCTTTCACATTTCTACATTTAATAAGATCATGTAAGATTCTCCGATTTCCTGAACAGATTATATCGTTGTAATACTCACAGAGAAACATGCGAGATAGACTACTTACTCACCCTAAACAGTCAACTGGTGAATAAGGTACTATTCACCGTAACCAACCCGTGTGGGGCCCAGCTCAAGATCCCGAAACTGAACAAACAGGTCACACAACAGCGATTCTATCAGAAAAACACACGGGATTGACTACTCAATCACCCAAAATGGACACCCGGTGAAAAAGGTACTATTCACCATAGCCTGGCTGGGTGGGACCCACACCACATCCCCAAAAAAGGTCAGGCGATCTGCGCCATCGCAATGCTCTCGGAAAAACACGTCAAAATCACAACTCACTTGAGTGGAACGGATAGTCGGAGAAAAAGATGCATTCCGGTGCACCACACACGAGCGGTGCTATGTGGGACCCACATCCTGGTCCCGAAACTCAACGAACAGATCGCACTGTTGTGATCCTCTTGAACAAGAACACAAGTTGGACTATTCACATGTCCAAAATGGTCGCCCGATGATAAAGATGGAAAATCACCGTCGATGCCCAAACGACCCTCATGGGACCCGCACCATCGTGCCGAATAATAGCGGGCGGATTGCACCATTGCAATCCCCTCGGAAAGACATCCAGAATCAACTGCTCGCACGACCCGAACGGACATCCGATGAAAAAATCGTGAAACACTGCAAGCAGCTCGAAAGACGGGTCGTGCGGCCCGCGCCTCAACTTCGGCCTCAACACCTGAAACCTACCTGTAATGCTTTGCCCCAGCGCCAGGGTCCCAATGCCACTAACAGCGCTCAAAACCGATGTCAGACGCGTCCGTGCCATCCAAAACAAGAACTCCCGAGGAAAACATCGAACCAATTATCATCATGTTGCACCCCAAGCCCCTCATTTTGGTAATTAAAAATTCCCGAAACAATTGAAGAAGGTTCTCCTTGATGCGAGGTCCGCGCTGCTGCTGACGGCATGCAAAACGGACGCCCGCAGTGAATGTTACGGGCGTTGGAAAACTGAGGGGCAAAGCCCCTTGGGCTGGACCGGCCTGGGTCAGCCCGCGCCGGCCGGCCCGGCTCACAGTGCCTGGCCTGAAGCTCGATCACATGGGCTGGCAGTGGACTCGGTCCACCGCGGGGCCGACCGACTAAGGCAGGTCACCGCACGACGACCTGTGCGACGCGGGTGGTGTTCCCCCACTGGGGTCGCGCGCCACGACCCCGGTGCTCCCCTGTGCTCGGTGACCTCGGCCTCTCGCCTGGAGCCGCCGCCGCCTTCTGGGAGGCACACCACCGCGCCGACCTCCGCTGACGCCGCTGCTCGCCCGTACGGAGAAGCCACCGTGACGCCTCGGTCCAACGCCGTGCCAGCTTGGAACCTCGCCGGACCGCCCCGGGTTGCCGGAAAACACCCCAAAACACCCAATTCCCGCAACCTTCGGTGAACCGCTGCGGGCTCCTCCCAATTCGGATTTCAAATCTGAGATGAGCGTTGGAATGAGAAGAAAGTCTAGTACGCATTCATGGGATTTTTTGAGAATTAAACGACAAATTGATGCTAGAAAACGAGCTCAAAGGTAAATGCAGAATTAAAAATGCAACGTAACCTCCTACCTGTTGGGGCGTTGCCAAAAGCTTCGCTGCGAGGGATCCGCCGGTGTGCCATACCCCGCCAGAGCTGCCTCGCCGGATTGGAGGAGGAGAGGAAGGTTTGAGGGAGGTTTCTCCCGTAGAGAACAAGGGAGGGGAGGGGAAGAAGAAGAGTTTAAATAAAAAAATAATTTTAATTAATTTAAACCCATAATTTTCCCCGCATCCGAAACCTTTGGAGAGGTCAAAATTAAACCTCCCATAGGGTAAAAACCACCTCCCAAAAACAACGTTGGTCTCGAAATTTGATTCTGAGCTTCTGTTTGAATTTTATAACGCTGAATGCCCAAAGCCGCCAAATTACGAAAATGCCCCTGGGGCCATTTTTCACAGATGGGCCGCGCCTACAAAACATACACCCCTCTTAGGGTAAACGACACGTTACAAACTCAACTTTGTCCTTGGTTTTCCAATCTGAGCCACCATTTAAAAGATACTTGAATTTCAACATTAAACGAATAAATTAATTAATTTAATTATCCGTTTAACATTCTGATAGTGAGCGAGGGGTCCAAACGTCCCGAGACGATATGTTTTATGTCATTCCTAAGGTAAAAACTCCATTCCTCACCCATCTGTACACTTGGATCTCTGATCTGAAGCACCGTTTAGGAGTTATCCCATTTATTTTGTGTTTTCAATGTGAACGCACTGAAAATTAAATTCTGGCCACACCGGGGCTCGGAATCGCATGCCGTCTGAAGGAGCTGCTCTGGGATAACATAAAGAAATATTCCAAAGTCTTTCGCAAAAAAAAATTTGTTCTTACACTAAGATTATTGTTCAATCATTCATCCATGTGGGGATTAAATAGGAATTGAAGGAGGTTTTGAGTTATAGAAGAATGTGTGAAATGTTCTGAAGATCAACCATGATTATGATGGAATGATAAGTTTAAGGAACCCACTATGTGTCATGTTAATACCAGATATGAGATATGATCTATTAGATGAAGCTCATTTTTCATCATTCCTCATTATTCTGGGATGTACAATGATTTATAGATACTGAAATACTATTTATAGTAGGAAAATAAGGAAAATACGTTACATAGTACGTATCTCGATTCCTAGAATCTCAGTCAGTTGAGGTCAAAAGATTTATTTATAATGAGTTTTTTAAAAAATTACCCATACTACAGTGGAAATGGGAAAATGATGCAATATATTTCATCATTGGACTCCGAAAAACATATAAATGGAACACCAATATTTGGGTTATAGTCAATCACAATATAAAATAAGTTCATTTTATTACCAACAGATATTATTTCTCCTTTGATCATATTTATAATATATATATTACATAAGTGGTATGGTTTTATAGAGTGTCACATTCTATTATTTTGATTATGATCCATGAGTAAAATCAATGTTTGGGAGAAGTATTCAGTAGGCTCTAGATATATAGATAAGTATCTTTACTATATGTCATCACTAGATAGATGTTAAATATAAGAGAACCATTTTATCCTGATAATAAATTTTTAGATCCCATTTTATATATTTTAATGATGGTTAGAATCATCACCTTACTTTGGTGAAATTTTTATAGAACACTATATCTCACTAAAGAATACAGATGACACATTATGAAGTCCTCCAGGGATGTAGGTTCAAAAATCCACCATGTTTGGATGAATTTAAGTAAATAAATCTATTCAGACCTGATCTATGAAAGTAAATGGTAAAGAATGCTAAAACTATTTTTCAAGAAATCAAGGATTCTCATAGTTTATAGAAAATTTATTATGATAATCATTGAGGAGATATATATTTTTAAGTTAGTGATCAGGTATTACTATAAATATCTACATGGAATAATTTTTAGATATTTGGAAATATGGTAAATTTGAGCCTTAGATATATCAATCCCTTCAAAAATTTTAAACATATACGGATAGTTAATTTTTACATAGCTCTTCCACTGAATCCCTCTCAAGTCCACGATGTGTTCCATGTATATCTCTTGAGGAAATATATAAAAAATCATTGAAATGTTATAAACTCATATTTCATTCAAATAAATAATGATCTCCCTTGTTAGGAATAAGTGGTGGATAATTTGGATCGATGCGAGAATGTTCCAGGAAACATGACCGCTCAATTGGTCAAAGTATTGTTCATAAGACTATAAATTTTATAAAGTTGTGTGGGATCTCGAGGATATGAGGAGGAAGAATTATTTTTATTTTTTATCATAGTGATGAAATTTCAATGGTAAAATCATGATAAGGGGGTATAATATAACAATTGATTATTTTATGATATAGTTATCTTTAAATTTAATTTTATTGATACCTTGATTTACAGAAAAAACTAATCTTAAAGGAACTAAAATACATTATTGAAATAAAATTATTTACATAATAATTATATTAGAGAGTATGAATGGAACTTACTAAATTATATAAAAAATTACCCTCTTTCAAAATAAATTAATTAGTTATCAGGTGATTATCAATTATCATAAAATTATTTGAAAGTAAAAGATCTGTTTTTTTCAAAAAAACTATTATTATTTGTGAAACATTTTTTTCCTTAGTAAATTAAATTTAAAAAAATTATGAATAATCATAATGAAATTTATATAAATTTTTTCCCAAATGTTTTTACATTCACATAATTGTCTTCTATAGTCATGATATAAGAATAAATTTCACTTTAGAATTAAAAACACATTTTTTCATAAAAACCATTTTCATTTTATTTGATTCACTTATATTAAAATAAATTTCTTCTAATTCATGAAATTTAATATGGAAAAAAATTATTCGATATTTGGAATCAAGAGGATCATATTTGGTAAATATCATTATTTTATTTTTGGTAATTTTTAATAGTAACCTAGGAAAATTGTTTTCACCTCGTAAGGGTAAACATGGTCAAACAATTTGGATAAGGATTTTAGATTTATCTAACACCTCACATTACCCAATTGGATGAGTGTATTTTATCCATGCTCTTGTAATTTTTAAAACTATTGAAACATAGTGTTATTTTTCTTTGATTATGACCTTTATATTCTTTTATTAAAGAATAAATACTAAATTACACTCTCTTGAATTTAATATCTCTAATAATTTTTTTCATATGGATAAAAGAGGTTAAATTATGTTTTAAATGTTTATTTACAACATGATATCATTTTTTATCATGGTAATTTATTTTTAGCTTTTAATTATGGAATAATTAAGTTAAATTCTTAAACATCGTAGACATATAATTTTCTCAATTAATAGAAAAATAAAATAAATGATTTTCTGAATTATAAAATTAAAAAAAATTATTTATTACTGTTTTATAATAATTATTTTTTATCATTGGACACAATTATTATTTTTAAGAATTTTTTATTTAGATTTCATTTCTTTCATGTTATATTTAAAGTCATACTTTATGAATAATACCAAAAATGAAATTAATGGTATCTTTTATTATATAATATTTTATTAAATGATATAAAATTCATCAATATATTACTTCAGAAAATAGAATGGGATATGGTGAAAAATATCTACCTATTTCCATGCATAGTTCACTGTTCACATTATAGTAACATTCTTGACACAAAATGTGTAAAAAAATTTATATCATAGAAATCTTCAATATGGTTAATGGGGGATAAAACTAATTGATATGGGTTAAAACATCACATAATCATTTCCAAAGGTGATCCTCTCCTCTCTTATAAAAGGTAACCCACCCTCCTCCATTATTCACATAGTTTTAGAAATCTAGCTCAACAAATACCTACCCTAATACCTTAATATATTCATTAACATAATCTTAGATCTTATGTTATTCCCTTAATACCATCTTATGATAGATTCATATTTAATTCAATTGAGGCCTCTCAAATAATTGGTCATCATCTTGCATGCCTAATTAAAAGATTAATTTTTTCTTTTCTCTCTAAATCTATCATATCATTCAAAAAATGATTAACACAGTATCCGAAATACACATATATGTTATTATGATAAAGGTGTAACTTCTTCTAACATTCATTATATCACATGGGAATTGAATATATCACTCATGCGTACATATAGACCTATACGTTGCAATATGATTCTTTCTCAATTATCATATTTCAAGGATGATTATAAAGATGGATTTAATATTTATATATTATATTTATGATATAATAATTATTATGGAATGGTGAATTGTTATTTACTATTATTTATTTCCATCAATTGAAATATGAAAACATCATTAATGTGTACGTAAAAATTGGAGTCTCCACAAAGTGATGTAAATCATTTTTATCATCACAATATATGAATAGACATAAATGTTTATATGGTTATTAAATATGATGCTAATGAAATGAATAACACTCCGGAAATTATAGAACAAATATAAAATTACAAGGACTAAGACTACCAAACGAAAAAATGCTTAAAAGTGAAGTACATATCACCAAAAATAGTGATTTTAACAAAGAATTGTTAATATAAAGGTGATAGGTTGTTTTAGGTAAATAATATGTGGTATTCTATATATTATTATGATTCTAGAATATAAGTATAATAAAAATATATTTATTATATTTGAGGTTTGAATCTGTAAAAATAGTAAGGCATAAGTTGGGAGATTAATAGTTCAATATAATTTTAATCAGGATTTAATAGTCTTGAATTTACATTGAGAAAAATCACATGATAATCATATGATATACAACCCAAGGGGCATGCGTGATTTGGTGAGTGGTAGTGGCATCATGACCCTGAGGTTCCGGGTTCGAGTCCTCGTAAGGAAACACACACTATGTGTCATTATCTCCCCTTTTAGACCCCTCTACCCGATGTGGAACTAGCCTGAAAGCCCGAGAGTCGTTACAGCTAGGCCTGTAGCTAGGGTAGTACATAAAGGCGCTCCGTGGTGTGTGATGGACCACCTATACTGTGTAACCCATTGGGCATTAAAACCCAGTGTAATTTTTCCCACGGGGTATGGGTGAGTCGGCAAGTGGTGTTGGAATCCTAACCCCGAGGTTCCAGGATTGATTCCTCACAAGGCAACACACACAATATGGAATTATATCCTCTTATAGACCCCTATACCCCGTGTGGAATAGGCCTGAAATCCTGGGTGCAATTACACCTGTTCCTACAGCTGGGGGAGTATATAAAGGTTCTCTGTGTTGGGTGACGGCCCACCTATACCATGTAACACCTTTGGCCTGAAAACCTAGTGTACTTTTTTTCTTTTCCACCAACACAGGGAGGATGCAGATTATCGTTTCCTCAGCTATGTTGCTTCTAATTTAATGTGGAAAGCCATTGGAGATCTATTTGAAGTCTCTCTACTACATATGACCATTATCTGTGCCTTCATGCTGATCTGTGGGTCCCTTTACCTATCCAACCAATTTCTCGATCTATTTATGATCACCAATGTAGAGTTGTTGCATTATATCTAGTATGATCAAAACTAGACTCTTCATGATGATGTGTCTTTCTTGGCCAACACTGCTCTAAATCAGGTTCCTGTTACTGTTTGTGAGGCCTCCACCCCAAAAAATAATTTTTTTTCTAATTCAATTCATGATCATACTATTTTATATTGAATGGGAATCATTGGTGTTTTCCAACCACCATATCATACTCTAGAAGTGTTTTGGAAGCTGCCCCTTTTTGGTTGAATCAAAGCCAATTGAGAGGGAGATTCTCATGGTAATCCTGGTCCCTCTGGATATGGCACTATCCTTAGAGTTCATCTAGGAAACATTCCTGGATGTTTCTAGGGTCCTTGTGGATTAACCTACTTTATTTAGGCTGAGATTGTTGGCATTATTGTTGTGGTGGATCAAGCGAAGAGACATGGGTGGAAAAACATTTGGCCTGAAAGTGATTCTACTACTATTTTTTCTGCTATCAGGATGGGATCTTCTCATTTATCATGGAATCTCACTAATAATTGGGTCAATTTCTTAGAATCTATTCTTTCTATGAAGTATATCATCACTCATACCTATGGATAAGGTAATTTGAAGGTGGATGGCCTTGCAAACAAGGGGGTCAGTGGAGTTTATTTTATCTGTCATGACCATATTCCTGATGAGTTTTTATCTCTTCTTATGAGGGATTGTGACAAGACTCACATATTTAGACATGTGTAAGTTTGTTCATTTTATTAAATAAAGGTTCCATGCTCTTCCATGAAAGGTATCATCTCTTTAAAAAAAATATTATATACACAATTGATTTTATTCTTATTTTTTTATTTATGCATAATACTTTTTCTCTTTAGGTTTCCTCTCTTTCTGTTCTCCTAATACTGATATAATTTTTTTGGAATATAGTCTTTTTTACTATATAATTGAGAATATTTTTCCATGTACATAATTTCTTTAAAATATTTTCTGGAATATTGTTACAATTATCACTTGATTTTTTTAAATTTATTTTTACCAATTTTTGATTTTATTATGAATTTTTTTAAAATTAATATTTTTTAACATTTTATAACTGATGTACTATTGAATTTAAAATAAAAATGTTAAATAAAACATAGTTTTACCATGCTGGGTATGATAAAAATTTCCCCAAATTTTGAGAACTCAGTGATTTGAAGATTCATTTACAATTATCTATTTTTATTTTTAATTAAAATGTTTTCCAGAATAATTTAAAATTATTGATATTTTGAATAATATTTTTCTAAAAGAAAATTTTTATTTTCCTCAAAACATATTATATTAATATTTTAATGTAATTTTTATTCTATTACAACATAAATTAATGTAACTTATTCATTAATATGTATATGATCTAATAGTAATATCCATATTCTTTCTCTGGATGATTTAGGATTATGATATTGTGATCTTTATTGAACCTATTTTTTTATCATTTGTGTTAAGATGATATGATGGTTTAGGATTATTATTATGAGATGTTTATGAAAGCCTTATATTTTTATAGGTCATGTTATAATTATATGATTTTTTATTATGATTATGATATGTTTCTGAAACCCATTTATTTTCCACGAGTTATTATATGATGATATGACAAATGTTTTATGATCTTACAGTGTATATAAGAATCATATTTTAAGTATGTGATGAGTGAGAACATAATTATATTATCCTCTAAAGCATTGGGTAGTGATGAATTTTTGAGAAACTCCTAATAGATGATAGATTAAATAAAACACTAAGATATTATGAAGTGAACTATATTGAATTTACTGAAAGTTAATGTTGGAAATGGTTGGGAATCCATTTACATTATAGGATGTATTCCATAATGATTGTATTGGGAGATTACCATTACTAAGGAAGGGTAATTATTTTTTTATGTTTCTGATAAAAATGTATACCTTATTATTATAGTAAGTTCTCATAACTCATGATTTTATTACAAATTATTAAACCCACTTATTACTTCTATATTTTTTATCAAAAATACTTATTCCATGATATATAATCAATGATATTTCACTAATTTGGTATGACTATTGTATTTTTGGATCAAGTTCTCATTCCTTTACACTTATCGTATTCTCACTTATGATCATTGATTGATATTTATTATGTTTAAACATACAACACACCTATGTTCACACTTCCATATGCTTCCTTTACCATATTTATGAAAAAAAAGTTTTATGTATGGAATATCTAAGAAGTATATTTCAAGGTAATATATTTTTTGGATATATATAAGATACTTCATGAAATAAGATTTTTTTGTATATAGTCTCCAAATAATCTAAACCATTATTTTCCATTAGTGTGTATTAATAAGAAATTATTTGAATATTAATTTAAAAGAAGTAATATCTATGTATAAAATGATTGAGTCGCTATATTAGCAGTTATATTCCCTTATCTTGAATACATTTATTTTTTATGAGATATTATCCAACATCCAATTTCATTATAATCTGACATAATCTGAGAGAAAAATGGAATTTATATAGTTAATTGAATATTAATTGATAATAATTCTATAGTAAACAATACAGATTATATAAAAAAGTATACAATTTATATATAAAATAATAAGGGAATTCATAATTAAAAAAAATATTCATAATGTATAAAACTATACAAAGGTATTGATTAATATTGATAGATTTATATTAGTATATAATTATTTTTGAAATAGTAATTTTAAAATGACAAATTTATATAAGAACACATTTTTATTATATTATATTGCAAGAAACAAATTTATAAGTTATAAAAGTTTATACATTATTTACTAAATTATGTTATTTATAATATTTTATATTATTTACATAATAAAAGTACATAAAACTAATATATATATATATAGGCTAAAAAATATAAAAAACATTTACAAAATACAATAAATTTATATATATTAATATTTATATATTTTTAAATTTAAATCTATTATAATATTATAATAAAATATAATAGAAAGTTTATAAAAACACATATAATCCCTAATTATATTCCCCAAATACATCCAATTTTTTTAAAAGAAATAATTTGTAACAAATAATTGAGAATAAAAAAAATAAAAACTATCAAAGCCTAATAAAAAAAATACCAAAAAAATATGAAAATTACTAAATATTTTACTAGTTATATAACTTTCCTAAAAAATCATAATTAAAGATAATGGGTCTATAAGTTAGTAGAATGGAGGGGTTAATATTGGAGAGCCATGAGAAAAACCATAAGAATAAATAAGTGAGAGAAATTGTTTAGAGGGGGGATGATGGAATTGGAGGACGTCTGTTGGGGAGGGAACCAGTAGTTTGGGCATAATACTCCACATGAGTAGAGAAAAATGATTTTTAATGGTGGGGTTATCCATATACATTTTTTAACAATATTTTTATGGTTTTATAAAACCATTAAAATAGTCTATCCATTATAATATTTTAAAAATAAAAAAAAGTCAAACTATGGTTATAATATAAAAAAATGTGATAATATAGAATATATTTTCATGGTTTTGTAAAGCAGTAACTATATTCAACAATTGTAATGGTTTTTTGAACAATGATAATAATACCATGTTAATTTCTAACACATTTAGTTGTGAATATTCAATGTTTCATCTGATTGGTCTTATGAAAGGATGAAATGGGATTATCTATCTTATAAAAAAATAACTCATATATTTATGGATTTACCCAATAAATTGAACTGTAATTTTATAGACATGTTTTCCGATAATTTTGTTCCAATGCATTAAAATATTTTTTCTTGTGTGTAGTTTGAAATGTATTTCTCTAATTTGATTATGGGATATCTAATTCACCACAAATTTCAATGAAAAAAAGTATACAAAGATATATTTCCCTGTTTAATAGTATTTTCAATTATCTAAATGAAACTAAATTTATGCAAATTATAATATTGTGTTGGTAAATTAGAATCCATATATAGTTAAATATAATGTTATAAGGGTGGATAAAAAAATTTGAATCACTATGTGATATGTTTTTACAATGAAATATTTGACATCCAATTTATTGGGTACCTTATTATGAGTTTTTTCTAGGGGCACAACATGTGTGACATTTTACTTCATGGTGTGGGTTTTGTTATGATTATCACTATTTCTAGGTAGAGTAGATGTGGGAAAGGTTCAAGGGAGTCTATTAAGACAATGCTGGTTGGAATTTATTGTTATATGATTAGTGTTAATAATTTTCATATAATTATATACAGGAAATAACAAATATTATATATTAAATTCGGGGCCTCTATGGTGGTGATCAACCAATATAATTCTCACACCCAACACAAGAATCAATGTAGAAATTCATATTTTATAGTTCCAAATGTATGAAATTTTTAGGTACTAATAAAAATTGAATGAGATATTGTATCATGTAATAGTGGTTGAGATTTTTCTAATGATGTGACATGATTTTTTGTTGTTGTCTCCTTTATTTTCTTGGTTTTTTATATAACAACGTTTAGGATCAACTATAAGTGAAATCAAAAATTTTCCATGGATATATGAATTGATATGGTTATAGTATTTTTTTCATGGTGGATGAATATGATATGGTTATGTTTCCACTATTATTTAATAATTTCTCAGTGTCATATTATTAATTTCATTTATTTGTCATTATTGGATGATTATGTTTTAAAGATAATAGTTGGCCCATTATGGTGATTGGGTCCCCACTAATAGTTAAAAACATAATCATGAGGTGGATGTGTGGTAATGCGGAATCCTAAATCAATTTTAAAAATAAAGTGCTCTGAAGTTATATGTTCATTCATATAGAATCTATAAAATCTATGAAAACTACGTTTACAATTTTTTTAATATGTAAAATTCTATGAATATCAAATGCTTAACAATATTCAATGAGATGAATTTTCTAATATATAATTAGTATTTAATAACATATGTATAATATATAGTCTTTTATATTTACTCTGTAATGGTATATGTAATCCAAATAAGTGATTCAAAAATGATTTCATTTATTATACTAGAAATACGATTTTTGAATTTTTTTGATAAGGATAGAAATACTATATTCATAGCCCACTAAAATAAAACATACAATAAAGTAACTACATTCTCATTATCCTGAGCTATATGGAAGAACCATTTCAATATCTATAAAGGTGATAAAAATAAAAATAAGGTAAATTCTGATTTCATACTTAAACAATTTTCATACTAAGATTTGAAAAAAAATGAGGAAATTAAAGAACTCTTAAAACAAATATTTGATATAATTTTCTTCATATGAAGACTCATCCATGATATTAAAATATATTATACTATGAAAACAAACATAAGAATACATTTAAATGTTTCTACCCTTGAATAATTTTCTCTAAAATATGTATCCCATTACTTATAAAGAATCATTATAGATTATGATATGATAATGTTCTAGGGAGAATCTCAACACCCTCATCCAAGGAGATAAATTTTGTAATTATAAAAATATGTAGTAAAACCTTGATAAATTTAATGAATATATTAATGATGAATTTTTATAAATGGTTAAAATAAAGATAAAAGGTGGAAAATAATGGTTTTAAGTTAAACTACCATTATAATGACATGGATGTGGAAATGTTGGTCACAATAAAATAAGTTGTTAAAGAGGAAAATAATAATTCTTATAGATTTAATTATCTAGAAGAAGAAAAAATAATACCCCTCCTAAATTGAAAGTACTATCTATATTTAATAATAAAATAGAAAGAAAACTCTTTAAAAGAGAATAAAAAATAAGTAAAATGATAATGAAAATAATTCAATTAATTAGAAGATTATGAGTTGAATAATGAATTGAAATATATATTTATTCGAATAAATAATTTGTTATATGATAAAGATTATGATGAGAAATAACAATAATTCTATTAATATGAAATCAAAATATGATGGTGTTGTTGAGGATATAATTTGTTTCTAAAAATAAGAATAAGAATATTGGATTTTTACCAAAGTATACATATTAATATGTTAATAAACATAAATCTAAAATAACTTTACCTAAAAAAGTGGTTGGAGAGAATAATACTACTCAATAAAATTAAAATAAGAGGTATGTTTTCCAACTAATTATTGAATATAAATATAATGTTATTGAAAATATAAATTATTATTTTGAATAATAATTTATCTGTATTGAGTCTTCATAGTATTTCATCATCATAATAAATAAAATGTTTGAAGATAAATCAAAATAATTTAAAATTGATAAGTCATCAAAGATTTGAATCTATAATGGAGAGTAGTCCGTGAAAATAGGTGAATCCCCAAGGAAACATGAGGAAATAATGAATAAAAAATATATTGATAAAATAAAAAATCAAACTTCAGTATGAAGGAAAAGAATATATTGCTCAATTATTAAAGTATGGTCGTGTAGGTTCAATTAATAAATTTAAGTTAAAATATCTATGGACACTTTTAAATTTTATCCCTAACATTATTAAAAAAACATTGATATATTCCGATATAATAATAAAGATAAAAGTTAATTATTTTACCGTAATGTAGAGTTAATATTTTATCTATTTGATTTATGTAATTAAATATTTCAAACAGTTTAGGAGGTACATATACGGTGATTTAATTTCAAGAAATAAATAAAGAACCAAAAATCCTAAAAAATAAAAAATAATTTTTTTTAATTTTTATTTCTTTATTTTTCTAATTATAGACACTAGCCGTTTGATCGTATGAATATAAGGGATATAAAATAATCTAGAAACAAACTAAAAATAGTTCAAATAAATATCATTAATTACATTACCTTTATGAAAGACAATTATTTACCAAAATAGAAAGTAATTATTTATGAATATATAGTAGTTTAATAAGTGAAAATAAAATATATATCAAATAATTAAGGCATAATATTGTAATTTTTTTTTAAATAATGGATATAAAACATAATTGATGTTTCATTGAAATAAACTAAAAATATTATTATATTAATCATTTATTGTGGTTGTCCAACAAATATGATGGAAAATATATAAATAATCATGTGGATGACCTCAGTAGTTTTGGAAGATATCGATAATTAAATATTACGGTCAATTATAATATCATTGTATCTAGATAAGAGATTATAATGATGGATATACTCATTATGGATGGATATATTTATAATCTGTTGAGATTGAATCAGTTATTTGATTTAGATCTTGTATTCTTGTTAAATAAGAGGAGATACCTAATCCATGGAAATAATGATCATTCTTTAATCCAATGTCAATGTAGAAATGGTATTATTTAACATGTATATATCACATAAGACACATTTATTCTCACTATTAAAGAATAAATATAATTATATCATCAATGTATTGGTCATAGATATCACAAAATCATGTAAAAACTATGAAATATTATGGTGGAAAATGGTAATGAAATACCAATTATAAAAAATCAAATAATATATGGATTTTAATTCCTTAATAATGTGAAATATATTTTTTAATTCATATAAACCAAAGAATAAGAGATAAAAAACATACATGACTTGTGTTTCACTCATTTTTTTCATCTTATGAAATAAAATGGGACTAAAGCTGGTATATTATATATATTGGTTGATTATGGTTATAATAAAATGACTCACCATAGTTATTCAATAAAAGGAGATGATGAACATTATCAGGTGGTATTAGAATGTTTATAAACATCATAATGGAAGGATAATGAAAAAATTATTATCAAATAATGACATGAGGATTACTTCAATTGAAATTTAAAAGTAAATATAGAATCAAGGAATAAAATATAAGGTTTTATTAATATGAACTCTATAAAAAATAGTGTCATTAAAGGGGAAAATAACATAATGATAATATATAGAAAATTATTCCCATTGATTATATTTTATAAAGAGTTTATTTAAATGAAATGTTGTATGTGGAAATGTATATTCAAAAATAGGATTTAAAAATTCTCAGAATTAATTATCATTGTATGATATGTGGTACAAAATATTATTACATTAATTTTTTTTAGTTTTTTCGAATCAAATGGTTTATAAAAAATATAGGAGACAATAAAGGTAACTTTAGAGATGTATTGAAAAAATGTATATTTTTTTAACAAAGATAAATTATTAAAAATATATCAAAAATAGATTAAATTAAATTGGTGAAATAAATAATACGATATTTTTTGTAGATAAATAATTAAATATAAGAAATGTCTAAAATTTGAATGAAATTAAACGAGATAAGGATGGAAATGAATTTTTTTTAGAAAAATTATTGTACATCACACATGAATTATTTGGATATTTAATTAGATAATGAATATGGTTTTTATATGAATCACTAACCAAATTGAGGTATATATAAAATTCCTGGTGGTGAAGTTGTTGAACCCATGATTTCACATTACCAAAAAAAGATTATAAAAACCCTAAGGATAAAAGAACCTTGATGAAAAAATTTATATCTAATGTATAACCTATAAATATAGTATAACCATCCTAATTAACCTGTTCCATGACTGAACCACAGTATCAAATACATAAAGCATACCTCCTCATACACTAGATGATGATGATTAATAGCATGGGAATATATGTGATAGTGGGGAAACCATAACCTATAATTAAAATGTAAATAAATAAAATTGGAAAAAATATCAATAAAAAGTGAACAAAAAATACCATAAAAATAAAACTAATATAATCAGGCATGCCATAAAATGATTAAAATGTAAAATTTCATATGAGTCATATAAACATAACAATTTTTAACCATGAGTCAGTCATAAACAACGTAACAGAAATAAACAACAGAAACATCGATGTTACAACAAGTATCTATCTAAAACATATCAAAAAATCATTAATTATCAATATTCACACACTCCACACATTAATCCACTATGCAGTGGTCATATATTCTTATCCCATGCATGTATAAGTAACTATAAATACTAAAAATGAACTGAAGTACTCATGTTGGGTGTGATTATATACATAGTAGTACCCCAATGGTGTCCCAAAATAATATATACATGTATAATGGTGTATGACTTGTAAAATGTATGAGTATCTGGGAAGATGAAAAAATCATACTCTACTCTTTGATTGACATGACATGTGTGATCACCCCACCCAATTAAACCGGTTTCGGAATGGGATAATGTAGTCATACTTTGAATTATTTTAAGGTAGAATGATAATCTACCATTAAATATCTAAATTATAAAATCAATCATATATATACTCATAGAACATCTTTTAATAATGTATCACAATATAGTTTTCCTTGGTGATATCTATATTGTATTTTATATATGGATAGTGCCTCACCTTTAAAAATTGATCACTGTCACCGAAATAATAGAATAGACAACATCTTTGGTGCATCCCTACATTAATGTTATGATCCATATCATCACCCTAATCAACTTCTATGGAATTGTATATCACTTATAATTTGGTGGTCCGCACCACCTCCCACTATGTGCACAAAACCTACAGACCTCAACACCAATAGTGAGTGGATTCACTAAAAACCTATGAGCATGCACTGAGATAACTAGAGTCTCACACTGATTAGTGAAAACATCACCCCATATAATTATGATGAACACATCACCACATAACTATAAGAATCACAATAGATAAAAACAACCACATAAAACGCTTTTTTACCATTTTCATAGTTCCTTAACCCGCCCAAACCATCCTTGTCATAGCTCTACCCATAACCAAACATTAACAAACTATAAACCCAATAATTGATACACCTTGAAGAAAAATGACCACAACCGGTCTCATTCATAGGCACTCAAATAAACCCACAAATTCCTAGAAATAACAAAATGGAATAAATAATACAAAAAGTAGAAAGAAGTATTCACCACCAACCTAAACTCATCATAACCACAATGTGATTTGGATCTAATCAAAATTTTTCTTAAAATATGATTAAATACATATAATTAGGGATTCCTAAAAGATATACAGAAATGATAAAGAAAATATATATTAAAATCAAGAGGTTACTTGGACATACCTTCAACGATTCCCTCAGACTAATGGAATGATGATTTGACTATAAATTAAAGAGATATGACACATGAATATGAATAATTATGGGAATGGAAAAAGGGGTGAATGACCCTAATTGGGTAAAATGAGGTTAAGAAATCATTTTAATAAACATTTAACCTAAATAATGATTTGAATTAAAATTATAAAAAACAACCTATGTTCACACAATGTACCCAATAACCCATCATCAGGTATCCTCAAACTGTAAAATAATAATTTTTTGTTCCTCTAGGGTTGATTCTTGTTCTTATGGGAATATTATGAACATTGTATAGTCCACTGGGTTCTCAATGTTATCTTTCCTCAATGGGATAGAACATGTACCAAGTAAAAGTCTTTGAAAAAAACTCTTTAGCCTCTACAAACATGTCCAATATTATAAACGGCCTTAAATACACATGGTTAGGCTAAAGAAGACCCAAAATTACATAATTGAAACTTTGTGTCGTTACAACCTCTTCACTATAAAATATATCATCATGAGTATTTTCGCAACCATGACACCAACCAATCAATATTTTGACCCAAACATCCCAATAATATTTCACTAATTCATAGAGGTAGTGATGAATGCATCTATCAACTCTCTATAATACTGACTAATAAACACATAACAATAGAATCCAATTACAGTTATATCCAATGATAATAATTACTAAACGAATCACACTATAAAAAAAACTTTTTATGTGATTATGATATCATACCTGATCATAACCACATATTCCAATCACACTACTCATTAAACACATTTTCAATGTTAAATATATTAGAATCCAATTCCTCAACCACCCACTAGTCATTACTCCACACATAACAAAAAAAATAAAAATATATATTAATAATATATGGAACCAACACAATCATGAAACACATATGACCATATATGGATATCTATCACATAAAAAGGGTTAGATAAACTATAATAAATTAAACCAAAACCCATCAGAAAAAACTCAAAGACTCCCTATAAGATCCAACTATATATATATCACATACTTTTTGGTTAAACACTGTAACTCCCGAGACTTTTATGAGAAATATTTTTTTTATCAAAATACTCTTTCACTACACACAACACTATCTTGTCTTTCTTTACACGCAACTACGTCCTTCCTCAATAGCTTGCGTCGTACGCAATACTGAGTTTCACTAAACAACGATATGCTATTAAAATATTATTAAAACTAGCCTTTATGAATAGTAATAACCACTTTTTTAAATTTTATAAATTTTATTTTTCAAAATGGACTTCATTTTTGGATTCGGAATATCGAAATTAGCCTAGGGTGAAATTTTGGTATTTTTCTGAAAACTTTCAATTTTTGATGAATAGTGAAACCACTAAGTGGTAGTTAAAAAAACTGAATTTTTCCTAAAACTTAATTTTACCGCATCTGTGAGTGGAATTTCGAAAATCCGAGAGACACGGTTAATATCAAGGACTAAAATGTGGTTCAATGAGATGAAAATAATTTTTGGTGAATAGTAACTTTTTACTTTTTTTTACCATGGTTAATAGTAAATAGGGTAATTAACGGTAAAAGTGTTATTATTATTACCCTAACACTTGTCCTACTTCTATTGGATAAGTGTAATTCGACCAGAAAAAACCTTAGGAATAAAATATGACCATTTATGCCCACTTGGATTATATTAGGACATTTATTATTAATTTATTTAATGAAGGGTTAAAATAGTTAAAATCAAAGTTTAATATGTATATCATTCATAATATAGGGTTATACATAAGATAAATTCTATTATAAATATTTATTAGAAATCTAAATAGATTTCCTACATATTGGTATTTTATTTGTAATTTTTAGACTTTAAATATGTTAATTTATTTATGACACAAATATGATGCATTAATTATCTTACTAATGAAATATTGGCATAATTGATGTTATAAATACTCAAATAAATGTAATTTGAGACTTTTTATGAATTAAAATAATTTTATAGGTATTAACGTTTTAGAACTAATAATTCTTTTATGATTTTCACAAAAATCAATTACTAAATAGTGTCAAAATTGACTTAAAATAGTTTTTAAAACAAATATTATATTATTAATTGTTATTTTATTCCTAAAAATATAAGGTTTGGAAAAAATGACTTATATAAGGTTATATATATTAATAATAAACAACTTGGGGTTCTTTTGGCTTGATATAGTAAGTTATTAACCTTATAGCGTAAGAAAAGAAGAAGACACGGTAAAAGTTAAATTATCTAACTTAAAGTTAAATATAAATGATAAGGTTAAAATTGATACCTAAACTTGTCTAAATTTTATTGTATGAGATTATTTAGACCCATACCCACCTTATCTTCGAAATATATCAATTTGGAGCTATTAAAAACTGAATTTTACTTTATAATAACATAATATTTTTTGTTATTCCAAAGGTTCCTCTCTCCTCCCTTATAAAAGGGAACCTCCTCCCTCTCTTCCTCACACCACTTTGAGCCTTCAAGCTCGGACAACCCCTGCCAATTTCTTCTCTCCACTTCCATAGAGACATCCTAGAGGTCCTGGTCATCTTCAAAGACCCATTTTAGTGCCTTAAAAGGATGTCTCAAAGAAGCGCTTCAAAGAAGAGGTAATGTCCGTTACCGATTCTTTCATCTTTATTTCTTCTTCCACTTCTTCTTATTTAGTTGTTTCATTATGAAGTAATAACATCAGTATCAATCATATACTGATATGTTATTATAAGTATGAAACAACCCTATTTCACCATCTATCCATCCTACAGAAAATGAGATCACCGCACATGCGTACGTACGGAATACCGTCTCCACGTCGTGGTGTAATCTATTTTCCATCACCACCTTACTTGGATGGGTATAAATTTGCAAATAAATAACTATATATGATTAATGTAAAGTGGTATTGATTCTGAAATTGTATACATACACTCCAATACAATTCCACGATCATGGCAACGATATCATCGCTCGTGCGTACGTAAGAAATACCGTCTCCACAATGTGATGCGACTCGTTCTACATGATCTTCATTGAATAATGATTATATAAATGAATTGATTGAATGAATATGATATATATTACACAAATACAATTCTGTAAATGATGTATATAAAACCTAAAATGAAAAATAAGAATTTATTTGACAAAACATGCATAAGAATAAAAAGTAATAAACACCTGAATAACAAGTAGTTATGAAATATTACTATTAAGAAGCTAATAATAAGACCATATATAAAATAATAAAAATAAGTATGATTCTGTAATAAGTCAATAACATTATTTAAATCATTATACAAGAGGTTCGGACACTTACAAAGAAAATTTGACCTAAGGTAAGGGAAAAATATCACAATCTCATTTTTATCCGAGATTGTTTATACTTTGGTATTTACTGGGGTGTATTTCGTCATCCACATCCATGTTTCCTCAATATGTAATATTATTTCCATCCACCTACAATTGTTTAAATCCAATTTTACCATTCGGTGAGATTTTAGTAAAATATATGAAAGGAAATTTTGTCATTTTTCGTACGAGGTACTTTTTGACTTTTCCGAAAAAAGTACAGGAAGAATGTTTTCTTAACTTATACGGCATGAATGGATTTTTAAAACATTATTTCCAAGAATATTACTTTACAAGTTTTCAAGTTTATTTTTAATCAACTTCTTTTAGTTTAAAATTTTATGACATGTTAAGAAAGGAAAATGTTTTTGAAGTGGAAAGGATATTTTCCTCAAGAATGGAGTTCAAGTGTTTTATCAAAAAAAATTTCCATCTAAGATAATATAGGGTTCTGTTTATATCCCTATTATTACATTGATTTGATTATGTTGTGATGGAATTATTTTTATGAATTCTTTTATCTTATATCAATTGTTTTATGATGTCATGTTATTTAAGAATCCCATTTTTATTACATGGGTTATGCTATGATGTATGGTTTATGATTTTGTGGCACACATAAGAATAGTTTCATTATGAGATGGTTGGAACCTGTATCTCCCTTTAATGCATTGGGTATAGATTTTATATCTCATGAGATAGACATGGCTGGAATGTCTTGTTAAACTGGTTCAGTGAAATAGGACTGAAACGAGGAATGAACTCGGTTCAGAAATGGACGTTGTCCACTAAGATAGTCTCGGAAATGAGTCTTGACTAATAAGAAATGATTCTATATGATTATGTGTGTATGCCACAAGGCTTCATGTTTTATGTTATGATTATTGTGATTAAATTTCACTACTATGATGTATCCCATGTTATGAAATTATGATTTCTTTTGCAGGTTATGATTTCCAAAATGTTATGTTCTTATGAATATAATGTGACTGATTTTTTTGTTTACCCTTACTGAGCATTTGAGCTCACCGTTTTGTATGTTTTCTTTCCCCCGGGCCAGGAAGAAGGTTATTAAGTAGGATATGCCAAAAGTGACTCTAGATATGATGAAATAAATGGGAGACAATGTAGATGATTTATGAACCAGTTGTTTATGTTTCCCAGTATCTAAAGACACTATACCTATACGGTCCTTTCATGGTTTTGTTATATGTTGTAATAAATATGCTTCAATTTTGAAGTATTAACAATGTATGTAATGTATGGGTCGTTATAGTTGGTATCAGAGGAAAGGTATAGTTAACCTTTGGAAACTAGGATGTGAAAGCCTTAGTAAGAACCCTAAGGATAAGTCTAAGCATAGAACCCAATCTTAGTGTTTTAGAAATGGCCATGAATAACCTAGGATAAGACCTTAAATGTGAAATTTTATTCTTGATTATGTGGTTTTTTTATTATAATTAGTGTTGCTCACACTATTCTTCTTGGTTTTAGTCAATGGCTAGAACCCAAAGGAACCGTGTTAATGCGAAATGTGACGGGAAAATCAATGATTGTCCCCCTGAGCAAACAAACGTTATGGGAGCTAGAATGAAAAATCTTGTAGCATGCTCACACAACTTTCTCAAGCTATGAATCATGCAGGACTTGCAAACGATCAAAGAAAGGAGCAAAATTTTGTTGAATCCTTCATGAGGCAGTGTCCACCTTCATTCAGCGGGTCTACTGATCCATTAATTGTTGAACAATGTATTAGTACTACTGGAAAGATATTTTCAGTTCTTCAATGTTCTGAACATGATAAAGTCATCTTAGCAGTGTATCATTTGGAAGGTGATGCTGATCAATGGTGGAATCTTATCAAGAATACAAGGCAAAGAGATGAAATTGAGTCCATGGAATGGGACGAGTTCAAGAACTTATTTTTCAATAAGAACTTCCCTCGTATTCTCTGAACAATGATGGAGAAATAGTTTCTTGAACTAAATCAAAAGGATGATGAATCTATTGGTACCTATGAAGCAAATTTTACAAGACTTACAAGGTACGCTTCTGGTATTATTATCCAACCTGAGAGTAAGATCGATCGATTCTTTAGTGGCTTAAAACCAAGTCTTCAAAGGGCCTTATCCATAAGGGACTTCAATAGCTATGAGGAAATCCTTCGATGTGCTCTCAATGTTGAGATGGATATTGGAGTAACCCATCAGTCATATGGGTTTGATAAGAAGAGGAAAATGGAATTCAAAGGAAAATATAAAGAGCACACTAAAAAGAAGATGATCTTTCCCTTATGCTCAAAGTAGGGAAAGAAACGTGGAGGGAGTTGTCTTAAAGGGACATGTAAATGTTTCAAATGTGGAAAGGAAGGTCATCGGGCATTTGAATGCCGCAATGATGGGAAGAAGATGTCTAATGATGAAAACAAAGGAAGGGACACACAGAATGAACCTAATACACTTCAATGTTTCAAGTTCAAGGAGATGGGGCATTATGCCAATAAATGCCCTAATCCAAGGGTTGTTGATGATGATCGACATAAACAAAATCTTAAGGCTAAAAAGAAAGGAAAGTCACATGCAATTTCTATCAGCGATGTGGAGTACGATAACGATGTGGTGAAAGGTACACTTACCATCCACTCTAAAGTATCAAATGTTTTATTTGATTTTGGATCTACCCACTCTTTTATTTAGGAAGATTTTTATAAGGGTATCACCATATTACCTCAACAATTAGATGTTGAGTTAGCTGTGACAACACCTAATGGCACAACAGTCGCACCAAAAGTTTATAATTCTTCCCCGATTGAAGTTTGTGGGAAAGTGCTTCCTACAAATCTTGTGATCCTTCCTATAGTGGAATTTGATGTAATTCTTGGCATGGATTGGATTTCATTATATGGAGATCATATCAATTTCCAAAGAAGGGAAGTCACATTTCATATTCCAGATCAATCTATGATTGTCTATCGATGGAAGGATGAACATAACCTTCCTGTGGAAATTTCTTCCATATTATGGGTCTTGATTCCACTAAATGAGGGTTATTTATCTCAAATGGTTGGTGAGAAACTCACGATTAATAATATTCCCATTGTACGGTAGTTTCATGATGTCTTTCTAGGGGAATTGTCGGGTCTTCCACCAAATCGTGAAGTTGAGTTTTCAATAGAACTCGTACCGGGTGCTTTGCCTATTTCAAAGACACCTTATAGAATGGCCCCAATTGAGTTGCAGGAATTGAAGAAGAAACTCCAAGAAAATCATGATAAAGGATTCATACGCCCTAGTGTGTCACCTTGGGTAGCACCTGTTCTATTTGTTAAGAAGAAAGATGGATCAATGAGACTCTGCATTGATTATCGAGAACTTAACAAGATCACTATCAAGAACAAATATCCTCTCCCATGAATTGATGACCTATTTGACCAACTACGCGGAGCTCAATACTTTTCCAAGATTGATCTTCGTTCAGGGTATCATCAATTATGGGTCAAAAGGGAGGATATAACTAAGACGGCTTTCCATACAAGGTATGGACACTATGAATTTATAGTGATTCCATTTGGTCTTACTAATTCCCCTACTATCTTCATGGATCTAATGAATAGAGTCTTTAGAGACTATATTGATCAGTTTATGGTAGTATTTATAGATGATATTTTTGTCTATTCAAAGAGAAAGGAAGAACATGAAGATCACTTGAGAATTATATTGATGACCCTGAGAAAGGAGAAGCTTTATGCCAAATTTACCAAGTTTGAATTTTGGCTTCAAAAAGTTTCATTTTTGGGTCACATAATCTCAAAAGAGGGGATATCTGTGGATCCAGCAAAAAAAGAGGTTATCGAAAGATGGTCGAGACCAACAACAGTAACCGAGATCTGAAGATTTCTTGGTTTGGCTGGATATTATCAACATTTTGTGATAGATTTTTCATGATTATCTAATCCACTCACCAGGTTGACTCGAAAAGGAGTTAAGTTTGTTTAGACAGAGGAATGTGAAGAGAATTTCAAGGAGTTGAAAAGAAGGTTATCCAGGGCACCTGTGCTCACACTGCCTTGTAGTGGAGAAAAGTTTGTGATCTACAGTGATGCATCCAAGAAGGGTCTGGGGTGTGTTCTTATGCAAAATGATATGGTGATAGCTTATGCCTCATGACAGATGAAAATCCATGAGCAAAATTACCCAACACATGATTTGGAGTTAGTTGTGGTAATCTTTGCATTAAAGATTTGGAGGCATTATCTTTATGGAGAAAGGTGTGACATTTATACTGATAATAAAAGTTTAAAGTATATTTTCGCACAAAAGGATCTGAATATGCGCCAAAGAAGATGGTTAGAGATGATTATGGATTACGACTGCTCAATTCATTACCACCCTGGGAAAGCAAACAAGGTGGAAAATGCATTATGTTGACAAGACCATGCCAGTTTATCCATGATGAGGATCACAAAAGATCCAATATTTATGGATTTACAAAGGATGGATCTTGGAATTATAATGGAAGGGGTAAAATCGTATCTTTCTCAAATGAATGGTCAACCATCTATACATGTGAAGATTAAAGAGGCGCAGAAAGAAGATGTAGAGTTACAAAAGAAAGTGAGACATATTCCTAAATTCAACCTTGATTGTGATGGGATAATAAAGTTCAGGAATCGAGTTTGTGTTCCTCCCATCCCCAAATTAAAGAAGGAACTGCTGGATGAGGCTCATAGTCCTTCATTCTCTATTCATCCTAGAAGCATGAAGATGTATAGGGAACTGAAAGAGTACTTCTGGTGGGATGGAATGAAAAGAAATGTTGCTGAATATGTCTCTTGATGCTTGGTTTGTCATCAAGTTAAAGCTGGGAGATAGAAGTCTAAGGGGATGTTACAACCATTACCCACACCCGAATGGAAATGGGAAAACATCACTATGGACTTTGTCACAGGACATCCTAAAACATCCAAAGGCAATAATGTTATCTGGGTCATAATTGATCGTCTTACAAAGTCTACACACTTCATTGCTATTAGAGAGGATTTCTCTCTTGATCAGCTTGCCAGGATATATGTAAAGGAAGTGGTAAGATTGCATGCAGTACCACTTTCTATTATATCTGATCGGGATCCGAGATTTAACTCTAAGTTCTGAAGAAGTCTTCAGTATACTCTGGATACATAGTTGAGTTTCAGCACTGCTAATCATCCTCAGACAGACGGTCATTCTGAGAAAACAATTCAAACTCTAGAAGATATGTTGAGATCTTGCTCTATGGATTTCAAAGGTGGTTGGGATCAACACCTACCTTTGGTGGAATATTCTTATAATAATAGCTTTCACTCCAGTATTCAGATGGCTCCTTATGAAGCTCTCTATGGAAAGAAATGCAGGACTCCAACTTGCTGGGATGAAGTTGGGGAAAGAAATCTATTAGGACCTGATCTTTTTGATGAGATGGAAGAAAAGGTCCGATCTATTCAACAACACATAAGAGCAGCACAGAGTCGACATAAAAGTTATGCTGACAACTGAAGAAAATACCTAGAGTTTGATGTGGGTGATAAAGTGTTCTTACGAATATCTCCCTGGAAGAGGGTCATGAGATTTAGAAAGAAGGGGAAGTTGAGCACTAGATATATCGGTCTTTTCGAAATACTAGATCATGTTGGAAAGGTAGCTTACCGATTGGCGCTTCCATCGAATCTCTCTCAAGTTCACGATGTGTTCCATGGATCTATCCTAAGAAAGTACATACCTATTCCTTCACATGTACTCAGCTCAGAAGTTGTACCACTGGAGAAAGATCTTTCTTATGAAGAACAGCCGATAGAGATTCTGGATCGTAGTGAAAATGTCCTACAGAACAAGACCACTCGCTTGGTGAAAGTTTTATAGAGGAACCACCAATTAGAAGAAGCAACATGGGAGCTTGAGTCTGTGATGAGGGAGAGGTATCCTCATCTTTTTATTACAAAGTGACGAATTTCGAGGGAGAAATTCATTTTAAGGGGGGTAGAATGTAACACCCAAGAATTTTATAAGAAATATTTTGTTTTTATCAAAGGAATCATTCACTACACACAACACTAGCTTGGCTTGCTTTACAAACAACCACGACCTTCCTCAATAGCTTGCGTCGTATGCAATACCGAGTTTCACTAAACAACGATATGCTATTAAAATATTATTAAAACTAGCCATTATGAATAGTAATAACCACTTTCTAAAATATTATAAATTTTATTTTTCCAAATGGACTTCATTTTTGGATTCAGAATATCGAAATTAGCCTAGGGTGAAATTTTGGTATTTTTCTGAAAACATTCAATTTTTGATGAATAGTGATACCACTAAGCGGTAGTTAAAAAAACTGAATTTTTCATAAAACATAATTTTACCGCTTCTGTGAGTAGAATTTAGAAAATCCAAGAGAAACGGTTAATATCAAGGACTAAAATTTGGTTCAATGAGATGAAAATAATTTATGGTGAATAGTAACTTTTTACTTTTTTTT
The DNA here is from genome assembly GCA_963277665.1 of Viscum album. Taxonomy (NCBI): domain Eukaryota; kingdom Viridiplantae; phylum Streptophyta; class Magnoliopsida; order Santalales; family Viscaceae; genus Viscum; species Viscum album. The sequence continues at coordinate 1,071,607,590 of OY728143.1, forward strand.
TTACCACTGTTAAAAGTAAATAGGGTAATTAAGGGTAATAGTGTTATTATTATTAACCTAACACATGTACTAATTATATTGTATAAGTGTAATTCGACCAAAAACAACCTTAGGAATAAAATATGACCATTTAGGCCCACTTGGATTAGATTAGGACATTTATTATAAATTTATTTAAAGAAGGGTTAAAATAGTTAAAATCAAAGTTTAATAAATATATCAATCATAATATAGGGTTATATATAAGATAAATTCGACTATAAATATTCATTAGAAAGATAAATATATTTCCTACATAATTGTATTTTATTTATAATTTTTATACTTTAAATATGATAATTTATTTATGACACAAAGATGATGCAGTAATTATCTTATTAATGAAATATTGACATAATTGATGTTATAAATACCCAAATAAATGTAATTTGAGACTTTTTATGAATTAAAATAATTTTATCGGTTAATATGACATGTTAGTATTGATTTAAATAATTTTTTTAGAACTAATATATCTGTTATGATTTTCACAAAAATCAATTACTAAATAGTGTCAAATTTGACATAAAATAGTTTTTAACACAAATATTATATTATTAATTGTTATTTTATTCCTAAAAATCTAAGGTTCGGCAAAATGACTTAGATAAGGTTATATATATTAATAATAAACAACTTGGGGTTCGTTTGGCTTGATATAGTAAGTTTATTAACCTTATAGTGTAAGAAAACAAGAAGACACGATAAAAGTTAAATTATCAAACTTAAAGTTAAATCTAAATGATAAGGTTACAATTGATACCTAAACTTGTCTAAATTCTATTGGATGAGAGTATTTCGACCCATAACCACCTTATTATCGAAATATATCAATTTTGAGCTATTAAAAACCTAATTTGACTTTATAATAAAATAATATTTTTAGTTATTCCAAAGGTGCCCCTCTCCTCCCTTATAAAAGGGCACCTCATCCCTCTTTTCCTCACACCACTTTGAGTCTTCAAGATCGGCCAAACCCTGAAAATATATTCTCTCCAATTACCTAGAGACATTCTATAGGTCCTGGTATTCTTCAAAGACCAATTTTAGTGCCCTAAAAGGAGGTCTCAAAGAAGCGCTTCAAAGAAGAGGTAATGTCCGTTACCGATTCTTTCATCTTTATTTCTTCTTCCACTTCTTCTTCTTTAGTTGTTTCATTATGAATTAATAAAATCAGTATCAATCATATACTGATATGTTATTATAAATATAAAACACCCCTATTTCACCATCTATCCATCCTACGGAAAATGAAATCACCGCGCGTGCGTACGTACGGAATACCGTCTCCACGTCGTGGTGTAATCTATTTTCCATCACCACATTACTTGGATGGGATTAATAGTGCAAATAAATAACTATATATGATTATTGTAAATTGGTATTGATTCTTAAATAGTATACATACACTCCAATATAATTCCACGATCATTGGAACGATATCATCGCTCGTGCGTACGTATGGAATACCGTCTCCACGATGTGATGCGACTTGTTCTACATGATCTTCATTGCATAATGATTATATAAATGAATTGAATGAATTAATATGATATATATTACACTAATACCATTCTGTAAATTAGGTATCTATAACCTATAAATAGAAATAAGAATTTATTCGACAAAACATGCATAAGAACAAAACGTAATAAACACCCGAATAACAAGTAGTAATGAAATATTACTAATAAGAAGCTAATAATATGACCATATATGATATCATAAAAATAATTATGATTCTGGAATAAGTCAATAACATTATTTATATCATTATACAAGAGTTTCGGACACTTACAAAGCAAATTGGACCTAAGGTAAGGGAAAAATATCACAATCTCATTTTTATCTGAGATTGTTCATACTTTGGTATTTACTGGGGTGTATTTCATCATCCACATCCATGTTTCCTCAATATGTAATATTATTTCCATCCACCTACAATTGCTTAAATCCAATTTTACCCTTCGGTGAGATTTTAGTAAAAGATATGAAAGGAATCTTTTGTCGTTTTTCGTACGAGGTACTTTTTGACTTTTCCGACAAAAGTACGGGAAGTATGCTTTTTTTAACTTATACGGCATGAATGGATATTTAAAACATTATTTCCAAGAATATTACTTTACAAGTTTTCAAGTTTATTTTTAATCAACTTCTTTTAGTTTAAAATTGTATGACATGTTAAGAAAGGAAAATGTTTTTTAAGTGGAAAGGCTATTTTCCCCAAGAATGGAGTTCAAGTGTTTTATCAAAATTATTTTCCATCTAAGATAATATAGGGTTCTATTTCTATCCCTATTATTACATTGATTTGATTATGTTGTGATGGAATTATTTTTATGAATATCTTTATCTTATATGAATAGTTTTATGATGTCATGTTATTTATGAATCCCATTTTTATTACATGGTTTATGCTATGATGTATGGTTTATGATTTTGTGGAACACATAAGAATAGTACCATTATGAGATGGGTGAGACCTATATATCCCTCCAATTCATTGGGTAAAGATTTTATATCTCATGAGATAGACATGGATGGAACGGCTGGTTAAACCGGTTCAGTGAAATAGGACTGAAACGAGGAATGAACTCGGTTCAGAAATGGACTTTGTCCACTAAGATAGTCTTGGAAATGAGTCTTGACTAATAAGAAATGATTCTCTATGATTATGTGTGTATGACACAAGGCTTCATGTTTTATGTTATGATTATTGTGATTGCATTTCACTACTATGATTTATCCCATGTTATAAAATTATGATTTCTTTTGCAGGTTAAGATTTCCAAAATGTTATGTTCTTATGAATATGATGTGATTGATTTATGTTTTGTTTACCCTTACTGAGCATTGGAGCTCACCCTTTTCTATGTTTTCTTTCCCCCAGGCCAGGAAGAAGGTTATTAAGTAGGATATGCCAAAAGGGACTTTAGATATGATGAAATTAATGGGAGACAATGTAGATGCTTTATGAACTAGTTTTTTATGTTTCCCAGTTTCTAAAGACACTATACCTATACAGTCCTTTCTTGGTTTTGTTATATGTTGTAATAAGTATGCTTCAATTTTGAAGTATTAACAATGTATGTAAAGTATGGGTCATTATAAACACCCTACTCTCTTCCATGTCTCGTGTACATAGTAGAATCCTAACTACTAACTAGTTTCACTTAACCTAGTCATAACTCAGATACTTTAGTTTCAATAGATCCATAACCCTCAGCAAACTATGAAAAAAAAACCACTCTAAATTTCCTATCTACTATTATTTCTAAAGATCCTTGTTTGGTGGATCACAATGATCTTAAATGTTCCCCAACATCCCAAATTGATAACATCTAGAAGATGAACCACTATAAAGGGGTGAACACAGTCCTATGATCTGACCTCCCTAGTAAAAATCCTCATACACACATATTCTGCCATCTTAAGCTTTACTACCTACCCCACCCGATGCTTCTCTCTAGCTGGGAACACTACCATCATTAAAATTATTCTCTTTTATCAATTATTACTTCACTAATTTATAAAATTAAGTCTATATGAATATATTCAACAACACTTTGATAGTATATGAAAGTTTATCCTCAAAGAACCACACCTTAGTGATCCAATATGTATCAAGTTTTATCCTAAAACACAACTGATCTGTAAACATAATAATATAATCCACGTATAATTTTTCCCCTTTCACTAAATTCATGAACACATGGGATTATTCCACCCTCAATGTCTAAATGAACTAGATCTAACGAACCTCAATTAAAATATTCTTATATATACCATTATTTCTATAACTGTGAAAATATAAAAACTTATAGTATTACATTAGTACCTTAAGAATATACATTACAATATTATATATTCACCTAGGAGTTGTCCAAGTTTAATAAAATATTGTATGGAATATCTATATCCAATATTAATCAAATTTGGGACCACCCTATCCTTGGAGTAATTATGGATTCAATGATTGAAACATCCAAAAATGGAATTCCATGGATGAATTAACTCACTAATCCCAATGGTCAATGATCTATTTAACTCATAATAAACATTACTTGTTTTGATTATCAAATAAGTGTCTTAGATCAAATATATACTTTGGATTCTCCAGGACCTTCATAAACGAGGAATACTCATTTGATACCTTGGGGGAATTAGGTACATCCCCTGGTGGAATCGCTCTAAAAACCAAATACCTTTGTAAATACCTACTCAAAAGATAAAATATTTCAAATAGGAAAATATATAATAAGAAATATATAAAAAAATCCCATACACTTCCCTTTACATTCCTAGGTTTTATACAGTCCCTATATACAGCCTCATCAACCCATCCCTTGATTAGATACCACACACATATATAAGATCCACATACCTGATGATATAATAAATCATATAAACTTGAATTATTTGAGTACTATTTCACTAATAAACTATTTATGGGATAAAATTTGATTAATTTTAACACACTAAACAATTGGAACCTTTTTATAATCAGAAAAACACATGAATAAAAAATTTTATATGAGTTATACATGCCTGAAATAAAGTATCAACATAGAAAACCTCTTTACTTTTCATGTCACTCATTAAAATATAACTCAAATAACCATCAAATACACATCATTTTTAGGAATTAGAAAACTATAATTTTGAAAACTGTAAGAAACATCCCAAAATATGGTAAATTGGGAATTCCATGTACATGTGTTTCCTAATCACATTTATTCAGTTCATTTACAAAATGCATCTATCTTAAAACTCAAAAAACCACAACCAAATAAAAAAATCTCTGATACAACATTGTGACATTATTGTCTCGATCCACCTCAACCATGGATGAACTAGAGTGTCACATACCAATGAAATACTTCTCATTTTTCAAAGGTTGTGGACTAGTTTTAATGGTTTATAGGTGATCACTTAGAGACTATGTCCTATTGTAGAGATATCCATAAGTAATTTTAGAATCAATATAAAAAATATTCAAAATAATATACCAATAAAAATAAAACTAATAATATACCACATACTATTAAAATATGATCAACTAGTATGATTTATTTAATATCAACTTTGTTTTCATATAGTTTGATCATATATAGAATGTCCAAATTTAACAAAAATGAAAAACATTCACATCAACCCCAGGATAATAATGCTTATCTCAAAAAAACAATCATCATTCCATCTATAAAACGACTATACATCCTATCAATATTCATCCCTATCCAGGGCCATTCCTTTTTCAATGTTAGGGACCAGAATGTTAATGTGTTCACCAAGGTTCCATTATAGGGATTGAGTATAAACATAATTATCTATCCTAACGATATTACTAGATAATATCCACATGTGTATGGGTGAGTGAAAAGTGGAATGAACGAGTAATTAGGATGATAAAAAACACCATCTCTAATCCATGCCTAACAATCCATGGGTGAGTTTGTCAGCTAATTAAACAATTTATAGAATTATATAATGTATAAAAAGTATGAACACCCCTCCATTGTAGAATGATCAATTAATCCTCTTATCACTACTAAGAGAATGATTCATCTCCATACTTATATATACTTATTGAGTGACACATAAAAAATAGTTTTCCTATGTGATTGATACATCTACATCCCATAGGCCCATATTATTCTATATTTGATGATCTCTTCCCCTTAGAATGACTGTCATAATAACCCCACAAAACCCATGGATAAAATCTATGATATATTTTTCCACATATATGAGGACCAATATCATCACCATAATCAACTTCAACTATGGTACATCATGCTGTTATTCTATTGGCCAACACAATCCCTCCCTTATTTGTACACAACTTAAAGTCCGAAACCCCAATAGTGAGTAGTTTAACCAATATAATATATCCATATAACCAATGAACCATATGTTATCCACCAAATATGAAAAACATCACACTATATCATATTAGTGAATTAACTAATGACCCATAAATAAGGATCCCAATACTTGCATAAAACCATATAAATAATTTGTTAACCCAGTACCTCGTCAATTGACTCTCAAAAACTCCACCTCTTCATATTTTAATACACAACCATACCTTCCCACACATGAAAACCCCAAGATCACCTATCGTAATTCAAGAAGACCGTATTCAGACTCATTCTATGTCTCATAAACCCCCCAAAACATACATGTAAATCAAACAGTGCAAGAAATCATATAAATAAGGAATATATCTTGAAAACACCTAACTAAACTCAGTATAGCCCTGATTAACGAATACCACTGGGTTGTTTTGATCTAATATATAGATTCTTAAAAACATAAAAAATACATATAATTAGATATTTTTATGGAGATATATATAAGTAATGAATGAGATAAGGGCCTAACATTAACGAGTGCTTAATCTTAACCACAATTATCGCTTAGTACTGATGACATAAACATCTTATAACTTAAGATAATGATCTAAATATTAAAGAAGAATAAAAAATGTAGAGGAATCTAATCTGTGAAATTTAATATGATCCTTTTTTAACTAAAATATTTACCTATTAAAATAATTAAATAAAAATTTATAATATAAACCCTAGGTACCAATCATGTACCCATTCACCCATCACCAGGTACCTGGCGAACCACTACATACCCTCCCCAAGGTAACCGTCCACCTAATGTACCTCAAAGGGATCTCCCCATTTTTTTAGGCAGACAAGGTATATAGTACAGTTAACGAAGTATCTAGTGTTATCTTAAGTTATTTAGATAAACCCAATACCCACACTAGCACCCCCCCTAAACATACTTGAATTCCCCCCACAGCTCCTATAACACACTAAAAAATACTAGATATAAATTTTTTGTAAAAAAAATTACTCAACTAAGAACATGTGATATCACATTATCATTTGGAGAAGTATAGAATGCTGAATCAGGGTTTAAGTCCATAAATGAAAGAAATATTCAAATAAAATATAACAAGATTTGGTAATAGGTAAAGTGACGACAAGAATATAATTAAATAAAATTAAAACTATTGTTCATGAATAATATTGATAAAAATGTATTTTTTTAATAAATCATCAATTTTTTTTGTAAAGAACATTCCCAAATTATAGATATTTATGTGGAAGAAAAATTAATGGATTAATTCATTAATTAATTTACATTTTAAAATAAATGTTGTTCAAAATAATCCATATATATTTAAATAATTAATTTATTAATGTTTTTATAAAGAATGATGTATTCATTGAAAATATGGATGGGATTTAATTTTATGAATATAAAAATGGTATATTATTGAAATAATGATTTTTATAGATTAATGAATGAAATTTGGGCTTGATATTTAGGATTTTAACCATACTTGATGGATTTGAAACACATGACATGTAGTGTGGACCCCAATTTATATATAAAGAAATTAAAGGAAGAATAAAACATTATACTTATATGTAGTGATGATAATATGTTAAATTAAAATAAAATAGTGTCATGTATGGTGTTTGTAGGATTGATGTGATCCATTATTGAGATATTATTTATTTGGATACTTCTTTTTTAAAAAAATTATATATTTTTTCATAAAAAACATATTATACAAAGTTTTTATTTATTAAAATTTTTAACATAATTTTTTAGTGATCAATAATGTGGGTTATGATATATCAATATTATATTATTGAAAACCTTTGGTAACCCTTATAAATTTTTAATTAATTTTTTAGTATATTGATCTATTTTAAAATTTTCATACTATTAATTATAATGATATTTTTTATGAACATTGTTGTATGATTTTTTCATAGCACTCTCAACAAACCTTATCCATGATAATATTTTGTTCCTTGATTTTTAAGATTATATATTTTTTAGGTTTTATATATATCTATAATTTTACTTTTATAGTTTGATTACAATTTAATTCTCAAGGTTATATTATACAAAGAAGATAGAGTCTATCTTTGGATTTATGCTTGATAATTTATTCTCAACCGACTCACCTATCATATATTTCTATAAAAATATATTTTAAGAAATTAATAAACTAGAATAATTGATACTTATATCACGACCAATATTTCAACTCATTTTTTCTTCAAAATTATATTGAATAGATTCTTATATTTAATTTTCTCCGAGGGGCATTCCATTTTCAATGTACTTTTGGAAATTTTGTTCTTTAAAAGGGAACACTAATAAAACTTTTTTGTATGGATGGGATGAAGGTTGGGTTGGGGTGGTGGAAGTTTTATTAACCACATTCTAATGTTTTTGAATTATTATAATTTTTGACCATATCATGAATTATATTTCTAATTATATCTTCATTTTATAGCATGATATCATATTTATGATCATTATATCAATAAAACTATATATAATTAAAATTTAATGATATTAATAAGAATGTATTCCTTTTAATGTAGATATTTTTTTATGGAAAATGGGGATGTTTCTTAATTTTCTCTAAAATTGGTGCACCGTAGAGTTGGGGGGGTTAATTAGTCTCACTCTTATTTTATAAGTTTCTAAACATAAAATAAGAATCTATGATTTTTTAAGATATAATACAAAAAATATTAATATTTCTCATACATGAATGAAAATGAAAAGGAAGTAAATACATCACACACATTGTTTTTACGTGGTTTGTTCATAATGTGTTTATCTAATGCATGATGTGATCAGGGTGTCTATGTCATAGATTTTTCATAAATAAAAACTCCCTAAATAAAAGTGTTTTTTAAGGTATCATCTTGTAACCATGGTGTGTTTCTTAACATATCATTAAATATTAATGGTTTATTCACTAACTACAACCAGTTACAATTTGATTGAAATATCATGATAAAGATCAATATAAAATCTAGTTTTCTTATGTAACAAATGCTGACCTTCTTCATGGTCCTTTAATACTGTTATATTAGATAATGATCAACTACTAAAGTACCTTAACAACTAATATTTAGTGATAAAGTAATATATACCAATTCAAATCTGAATACTCAGCCATTCCAACATTATAAAGACTCATTTTATCTTCTTCTTCTCATATTTCTTGTAATGAAGTGAAAATTTATAAATGAAATTCTTTCTTTTTTATAAATTATTTAATTATCATGTAATGATGTTATAAAAACACAAGCACATATTTGGTTATTTTTTAATGTTTTATACCATCAAATTTAAAAGAACATATGACATAATAACATTTGATAATATATGTATAAAAATGTTAATGAATGACTAGTATATAATAATGGTTGTGATAATGTATAATTGACATAGTAGAACTAAGAGATATCCTCTACTAGTAGGATTATACCATAGTTATCCCATTTATCAAAGCTTGTAAAGGAGATAACATCAATGGGGTTTTCCCTTGACCAACCCTTAGGCCAATATACAATAGTCGAATCATAAGAGAAACTATTTATGGTATAATTTTATACTTTCTGATATCAGGACAGGAACCATGTTCATTGAATTATTCCATGAAATTCTCACCATTGAACACCTTACCCTTAGAGAATTTTTGGGTGTAATAAAGGCCTGTGTATCTGGAACCTAATATTATGATTTTTTATATTTTTGTTTTCAATAAAATAATCATTACATTTATCCTTTATTATTAATAATATATTTTAAATTATAATATAATGTGTTTGATAAAAATTATATCTCTATATAGTGAAACACAAAATTTATTTTTGTGAAATGCATCATTTTAATCAAGATACTATATTTTAATGATTTATTAATTTTTTTAAGTTAATTATATGTTAATATAAGTTTATAATCAACAAATTATTATTAAATATAAATGTTAATATAATTTTATTATGTCAAAAAATTATTTGTATAAGGGATACATACTATTATTGTAAAAAACAATAAATACGTGCAGTATTTTAATTTAAATATTTAAATTATCATACTTATAGAATTATTTTCATAAAATTGAAAATATCTTTTAATTCATCATTTACAAAATATCCAATAGTGATTTTTTTATAATTTTAGAAGAGAGTCAAATTTTTGGGCCAAAACTAAATACAGTATAAATATATGGTGTTTATTATGACATCATAATAACCCAAAAGTGATGTGTTATATGAAATAAAATGTATCCATGAACAAATATATATTTAAATTTTAATATAATTTTTTTATATTTTATTTGATTTGTATTATAATCCCATAATGAATCATCCAAAACCTATAATATATTTTAAGGTTTTTAAATTAATTCTTTGAAAACATTTGTCACTTACACTTCATCGTGGTAATATTTTAATAAAAATGGTTCCTAAAATTGTAGAATAATTAAAACTACTTCACTTTTGAGTAATCCATGGGTAAAACCCATCGGAATATCTATGCTTTTTATTACTTTATCATATTGAGTATGAAACCTAAATTTGTAAAATAACAAAGAATCATCTTCTCTTTGGCTATATAAACCAAACAAAACTCACATACCTCTTCAATAAAACCACATGAAAAATGAAATTACATTTTACCTTACCTCTATATAATCCTCCATTTTTCCCTTAATCTTTCACGAGGCTTCTCACATTCTTTTAAAAACACACACTCAAGGTAAGGGATCCACTCATTATCATCTTTATTCAAGAACCTCTTTTATATTATACATTTTTTTCTCTTGATAATTTTGATATATGTTTTTTATACATACCTATTAATTTTGTTTATTATTATTTATTAATTATATACCCCTTTCCCTCCCACTCACCCCTTCTATAAACATTTTTGTACGACTGTTATGTTGTACAAATTGTCCCATGATTATCTTGGACAGACATTTTTGTTGTGAATACCCATATTCATTTCAACTCAAAGGTATCACTTTTTTTTATATACCTTTCATTAATTATGGATTCAAATTCCTATAAACTTAAATCCTTAATAATATGTTTAAAACATATTAATGGAATCTATATTTTGTATAAACCCTTTGGAACACATATTCATGTACATGATATAAAAGTGATGAGTGCCAAAATTATATATCCCTTCAATGCATTGGGTAATTTTTTAATCTAAATAAATACAATGTATTATTTTTTATATAGTATCTTAATAACACTATATTATTTTCTCTTAGTGATTAGACTTGAATTCTGTTAATGATTCATTGTTTTAAGTTGTCTCAACATTCTCATATTGCAATCATATATAATGGCTTATTTATCAAGGTTATGATTACCACCCCTGTTATGTTTCCCTGACATATCTCTTGGATCACTTTAACTTCTTTAAATTATGTTACTATTTTTATTCCTTTATTAGTATTTATATCTCATCCATTTCTTCTGTCTGTCCTTGGGTTATCCCATGCAATTTTAATAGTGATACTAAATTTTATGAGCATTCTAAGGAAATTTTTAATAATGTTGTTCTATATATGTATGATGTTGGTATTATATAGAATTAATTTCCAAAATTAAATAGTATTCATGGACTTTGGTGATTATTTTATGTGTACCCTTACGTAGTAAATCATTAACAAAGGTGTAATAAAAAATTATTTTTCATTGATGGCATCAGAGTGGTTTCTAATTATTTTTGGGATTTCCATTAGAAATTTGGAGTAATATAATTCAAAAAAAGTCTAAACATAGAGAAAATTCGATATGTTTGGGTAAATTATATATTAATTGGTTTCTAATAAAAAACATCCCATATAGGAAACTACAAGAGGATGTGATTCTGGAACATATGTACATGTTGGTAATATCCTTGAAATGGGAGAATTGAGATGGAATTGATTGTTACGTGGTGAAAAAAAAAAAGTCCTTAATGAACACTTTTTCTGAAAATCCTTGGAATATTATTATGTAAATTTTCAGTCCCCTTTATAGACATTTTTATTGGAATATAATAATTCCCATAAGATTTTATTTTAGGAAATATAACATGGATAACTTAGACAGAAACCAACAAATTAATATTGTAAAAAATGCATTTCATTTTTGAGTTATCCCTTTAATCTGCATGGTTTCATTTTTTTGTTTAATAGTTTAAAAATAAAAATCCTTAATTTTACCTTAAATCATAGTTAGTGGCTAGGAATAGGGGGAACCCAATCAATAACCAATGTGAATAATGTTATGACCTCCTAAATGACATGTCTAGCATGATGTGAGTTGATGTAAGCCATATTGTGTTTATTCAAAACGTCATATCATTAATGAAAATTAATGATTAGAATATATTTTAATTTTTAATATATAGAAGAATAAAAGGATGGTGACTCAAGGATGTCTATCTGATATAGGTGATAATGTAATGAAGGCCCGATTTTATTTTTGAAAAAAAGGTGTAATGTGGGGCTAAGAAAAATGACACAAAGGAACTGGTATATATTTTAAATCTTGAAAATATGGCCTAAAGCATCTAATTACCCATTAAAAATGATGATTTTAGTTAACATAATGGATGTAAATAATGTTCAATCAAAGTAAACATTAACTATTTTATTTCATAAATATAATGAAGTTGGGAATTATCTAAGACAATATTATATTCCAATGATTAACAAACTTTATGAGAACAAAAAAAACTCTAAGACTAATGGAATAAAGAAATTCCTATGTTGAGATAGATCATTATGACCTAATTAAAACTAACTTATAATCCATAGTTGTGTTTTTATTTTTTAATTTCAATTGATTCCGTATTAGCATATCTTGCAATATTTTTAAGAAAATTGAGTCACCACACACAAATAATTTGATATCATCATGGAAACAATTATATGATTATTGTATCAAAAATGGTGTTTGTGGGAATATTATTGAAACTATTATTATTATATATTTTTTATAATTAAATTATTTTTTTGCATAGATTACATATCCTTGTATACAACCAATATAAATTTCAAGGAGAAGTAGTTAACCCTATATATCATGAATAATCATCTAATTCTAAAATTTTTTATGGAAGATGATATATCTCATCTGTTATCATCTTCTCAAACATGTATATTATTACCTTGTGATAATGTGTGTCCAGATAAATTTATTTGGAATAAATAAAATATCATTCTTCATAAAATTACCATTGTAAGGTAATATGTTGATGTGTTTCTCGAATAATTTACTGGTCACCCTCTTAAATGTGTAGATTAGTTTTCAGATGAACTTATACCCAGACCAAGTAATATTCCTAGGGATGTTTTTTCACAATTAGAGGGATATCTGTGGATCCATAACAAATAGGGGAAATTAAAGGATGGACTAGTCCAACTTCGATGATAGATATCTATATTTTCCTTGGATTAGTGGGGTACTATTGTTGATTCTTTATAAACTTATCATAATTTTCAATACCATCAACCAGTCTTACACAGAATTTAGTCATGATTGTTTAGATTGAATAATGTGGGGAAATATTTAATGAGTTAAAGATGAGGCTTATCACTACAAATTTTTTCACATTACACACTGGTGGGAAAAAGTTTATGATATATAGTGATGCATCCAAAAATTATCATGGTTCGTGTACTCATGAAACATGACATTGTGATAGCATATTCCTCACACCATCTAATGGTACATCATTAGAACTACAAAAATCATGATCTAGAATCTGTCTTTGATGATCTTTAACTTAATTATTTTGTGCCATTATCTATAAAAAACTATGTATGATATATATACAGGTCATAAAATCCTTCAGTATATATTCACATAAAAGAAGATTAATATGTTCCAATGAAAGTGGTAATAAATTATGAAGGATTATTATTATTCAATTTTTTAATATAATGCGAAAATAAACAATATAAAAGATTTTACGTATAAATGATCATGTAAGTATATCTATAATGACAACTGTAAGGGATCTAATCCTCTTGGACATGAAAATGATGGAGATGTGAATATTAAAAATATTATCATCCTAACTTACTCAAATAAATCCTCAACCATGAATTATTGTGAGGATAATGGAGGATAATAAATATGATAAGGTTCTATAAAAGAAAGTAGAAAAATATTTTGGAGTTATAATTTCCTAAATATGCAGTTATAATGACTAGGAAACAAATATGCCTCTCATCAATACAATAATTAAAGAGGGAAATTCAGGATGATGCTCTTTGTTCATCCTTCTATATTTATCTAGGAACCACTAAGATGTATAAATATTTAACGAAAAAATATGGTGGGATAAAATGAATAGAGATATTACAGAGTATTTATATCTATTCTTTATATACCAAAAAAGTTAATTTAAAATGATAAAATTACAAGGGTATGATGTAACCATATCCCATACCAGTATGGAAATGGGAATACATAATCATGGATTTCATCATAGGATTCCCTAAGATACCTAATGCTAATAAAACCATCTAGTTGGTATTAGGTCACCAAACTAATAAAATGTATTTCATTACTATCAAATAACATTTCTCTCTGGACCAACTTTCTGAGATATATATAAGGTAACTCTCAAGACTCACTGGAGTTCCAATCTCTATTATATCATATTGAGATCTATGGTTTACCTCATGGTTATTGATAACCCTTCAGTAATCATTGAATATCGAACTGAGATTAATCACTTATTATCACACTCATATAGATGTGAAGTTATAAAGAACCATTCAAACATTTGTGGATATTCTGTGAGCATTTTCAATGGATTTCCAAGGATGTTGGGATCAACATCATCCCTTAGTGTAGTTCCCATATAACAATATTTTCCATTATAGAATTCAAATGATACCTTATGAGGATCTTTATGATAATATCTTTTAGAATATAAAATTCTCAGATTAATTTGGAGATATAAAGATGACGGGACCTGATCTTATTCATGATATGACATATAAGGTTCAAATAGTTTAGAAAAATATGAAATATACAAAAATGCCAACAAAAAAACTTTTCAGTAAATCTACAAAGAGACCTGAAGTTTTGGAATAGTGATAAAATATTCCATAGTATATCTTTATGGAAATATTTATTTACATTTTGGAATAAGGGAAATATTATACATAGATACATCGACCCTTTATGATCCTTGATTGCATTGGAGTAGTGTCCTATCATCCTGCACTCTCACCAAACCTATCTCAGAAAAATAATGTCTTCCATGTAACCCTATTAAGGATGTAAATACTAGACCCTTGACTTATGTTAAAACTAGATATTGTATCATTGTAAAATGATCTTTGAAGTAATTCACACCTAGTGAAGATCTTAGAATGTAGAGACAATGTTCTATAAAATAAGAAAAATCACATGGTCAGAGTGTTTTAGAGGAACCACATGTTTGAGTAATCGAAAATGGAACTATAACAGGTTTTAGAAAAGAATTTCCCTAACAATATTTATATTATGAAATGATAACTTTGAAGGAAAAATTTAATATGGTTGGAATAATGTAATTACCCAAACTTTAATAAATGAAATTCCCTATTTTTTAATAAATTAATTCATTATCATGTAACGAAGTTATAGAAAACACATAAACTACTTTGATTATTTTAGAAAATCATATCCTTTCATATTTTAATTTTCACTATTCATAATAAACATTGATAATATAGTTTTTTAACAATTATTTTATAACTGGTATATATAACAGGTTGTGATAAAGTTCAATTGACTGCCACTAAAGAAACGATGAAATATAACAATAGGATTATTCCCTATGAAGTCTATTAATTAGAGATTCTAAGTGAGATAACATCACTAGGGGTTTCCCTTGACCAATACCATGGTGAAAATCAGTAACTAAAGCATGATATAATCTCTTTATTGGATAATTTGAAACTCATCAAGATAATGGATCAATCATTGTTCACCAAACCACCCAATTAACATTTTACAATTTCACACCATACCGTTATAGAATTTTGTGGTGTTATAAAGTGATATGTATTTAGACCCTAACTATAAAAATTTTGAAATTATTATTTTTATAGAATTATATTATATTTATCCTTTATTAGTAGAATTATTACTTTTAAAATTATTCGATAACGGGTTTGATAAAAATTAGATCTTAATATGATGAAAAAAATTATTTTTTGGAAATTTATAGTTTCAATAAAGATAGATATTTTTAACGAAATAAATATTTATTAAAATAAATATTATTTTAATAAAATATTATTTCTAAATTTTTTTATCGTAAAAAATAATATTATTTTTTTATGAAATTAAAAATAATTTTTATAACGGTAAGAAAACTATTTTTCAAAAAAAATATATTTTTCAATAATTATGAATTATTTATTTTAAAATAAATATTCACATATATATTAAATTATTTGGATAAGATGTGTATAATTTTTTAAATAATCAAATTGAAATAATCTAATAGTGATTTGTTCATTTTTTGGAGTCAGTAAAATTTTTGAGTCAATATTAAATATGGTATAAATATACACTATGTATTATGAAATCATAATGATAGAAAAGTGATGAGATATATGCCATAAATATTATCGAGGATGAAATATATATTTACCATCTAAAATTATGTTTATTTGAGGTTAATTTATTAATATAATAAATCCATAATGAATCTTCCAAAACCAGTATTATATTTAATGGTTTTGAAAGAAATTATTTGTAAAAAAGACCCACTTAAACATCACCAATAAATTATTTTAATTTTTTATATTCTTAAACCTGTAAAATAATTAAAACAACTTCACATTAATAGAAAACACAAGGAAACCCCATGATAATCTTTGTTTTTTTATTAAATTTTCATATATAGTCAAAAACCTATTTTTGGAAAGTAATAAAGAACTATCCTCTATTTTTATATATAATCCCACCCAAACTCCCAATCCCATTCAACAATTTTACTGATAAATTAATCTTTCATTCTCTCTCTAGAGTCCTCCCAATTTCCCCACAAACTCTCAATAAGCCACCATGCTTTTATAAGCACCCTCTGAAGGTAATGGATCCTCTCCATCTCCAGTTTATTCAAGAACCTCCTTTATATTTTTTTTCCACTTTTTAATATTTGGATATATTTTTATTCATGCCTATTACTATAAATATTATTCCCAAGTAAATAGAGACTTTTTATCTCTTATTCACCACTTTTATAAACCTTTATGTACACCTATTATGCTACTAAAATTATCCTATGATTTTTCATGCCAATCAATTGTGTTGTAAATAACAATATCTATTTACACTCGAAGTATACACCTATATGTACCTATAATTCATTTATTGGGTATTTATATTAATTTCACCCATACTCCTAAATCACGTGGTTAAAATTTATGAAATACATTCTTATTTTGTAATATCTATGTTGCACACTTATCTATGTAGTTGATGAGAAAGTGATGGGTGGGCCTAGAATTATATAGTCCTTCAATGAATTTAGTAATATTTTAATCTCATGATATTTAATGTTTGTTTTGTGGGAGGTTATCATAATGAAAATATTATTTTTTGTACTGGAAGTTATCCTTGACTTATGGTTATGATTCTATGTTTTAATTTGTCACCACATTACCATGTTTTTTATGCTATCATCTTATATCATGCCTAATTATTTAGTATTGTTATTATTACGCCACTTATGTTAAATTTATGTTACTCTTGGATCACATGTAATACTTTACCTTATGTTACACTTTCTTATTCCCTTAATAGGATTTATATATCACCAAATTATTATGTATTTCCCTAGCATATCCTATGTAGTTTTAAAAGTGAAATGGAATTTTAGGATCATTTTATGGAAATTTTCAATATTATTTTTTATGTATGTATCATGTTGATGTGATATGTACCTAATTTCCAAAATATATAAGGCTTAAATAGTTTTAGGATTATATTATTTGTACATTTAAGTAACAAATCATGAATTATGGTGTAATAAAATATGTGGTTTTGTACTTCATCTCAATCTCAGTTCACTAAATTCTTGGACTATAATGATTTAATTCAATCTTATTGACACAGGTTCTAGTATCTAATTTGTAAAAATATTTCTCATTTTTTTGGTACTTTTGTATCTCATATAATAACTCACCCACAATAAAAAATCCTTAATATTCTAGAAATAATTAAAAATAAATAAATTAACTAAATATCAGCTTCTAGAAAATTATCACAACTGAATTTTATAATGAGATCCTCTGAGTGATTCCTTAATCAATTGTTCATTTGGTAACATTACCATGATCATAAAATATCTATTTCTAATTTAAAAACTATCTTCGATGATATTGTATAAATTACATTAATCTAATATCTTCAAATCATAGACCACTTAATAAAACATAAATTGGTATTTCATTAGTAGTGATAACAATTTAAGATAATTAAAAAATATATACATTTTTGATTTCAGATACTGATATTATAAATCACCTCTCATCATTTTACTGAATCACATTTGGTTATAATCTTTTTTAATGTTCTCAATTTTTGGAAACAATATGAGATAATAAAACATATTATATTGAACGAAAAAATTATAATTTTAATGTTGTAATTTAAAATTATAATAACACGACATTAAATCACTTTGTTTCTATAAATTATACAATCTTCGATCACCATTGTTGTTTCAAAAAATATTATATTTTAAGACATCAAATAATTTGAGTAATTATGTTATAAAAATTCTCATTACACATTTTTTAGATTGTATTTGTTGAAAAATTTGATAAAGGATGCATACCTATAAATAAATAGTTTTTTGAATAAATGTTCCCTATGATTTTTTTTCATTATGGTGAATTAGTACTTCACTATGGTAAATTCCATACCATGGTGAACTCATATAGGTATTTTTTGGTTTATAGAAGTTTGGGTGATGATTGTTTAAGGTGAAAAAAATTTTATTTTGAGTTTTTGTATAAAAGATCACTATTGTGGAAAGATATAGCCCAGAATGGGTGTTTTGATGTATGTGGTGGTTGTAGTTTTGTTATTGTGCTATTTTTGAAGATATAATTTTTGATACAGAGAAAATGACTATTTAAAGTGAACCATTCCATTTAACTGCATGTGGTTTCATGAATGTATGCCTCAGAGAAACAAGGTAGCCTTAAAAAAGAAAGGAATTGTAGTTATAGTATTATATTGGGTTAAATTGTAGAATACATCTATTACATGGTGGTAAAATAATGGTTTTTTATGTCGATGATGTACCTAGGTAATAAGAGATTGTTATTTTAAAAAATAAATGTAAAAAAGGATAACATTCCATGGATATGGGAGTGTAAAAGGTTGTTCTTACTAGAGACGCACATGGCATGTCATGGTGTATAGAATCAAGGTATTTTATAGGATTCTTATGTGTTTGATTTAAAAAATCCTAGTGAATACACCCAACATTTATGGATGGATTTATGGAAATTGAAATTGTCCATTTTTAATATTTACAGTTAATTTTTAAATCTTCATTAAGAGAAATGAATTTCATAGAGTGAAATGTGCTTGAAAGAAGATATTTAAAGGATGCAAACTTCATTTGGGTGAGATAGAAACAATTTTTTGCATAAAACTACTCATCAAAAGGAGAAGTTTAATTCAATATGTTATTATACATATTGAAGGGTATTCTAGATCTCTTATATAAGGTAAAATCTGAATAATGATATATTCCACGAATCTTCGTTATATTTGGATGTTTTATAAAATAGTTTATAAGAGAAACACTATCTATGGTTTAAATTTCTATCATCATTCATTAAAGATAAAAGAAACACAATGAGGAGCAATGAGTTACCTAATAATAGAGGGAAGTTATCTTTCAATTCCATTGTGGTTGAAAACACAGAGGGTCAGCGAGGCTACTTTGAAACTTTAATATATAATAAGGGACCTCTATTTTTTTAGTACACATAAAAATTTACTTTATTTCTATAACAATCATTTTTAGGGTACATTATCCTTTTACTAAATAATTGGATGTTATATAATACTTTGGATGAGTTTTTTGAGTTTTTATATGGTTTTATAGTTTGTTGGATTGGTTTTTAAGATTTCAAGTTTAGGGAAAACCATACTTTTTCCCAAGGAACCCATGGAAAGATATTTTTGACTCACTAGGAAGGAACACATTGTTGAAAAACCATGATGATTTCCATTAGAAACCATGAATGATTATTAATTTTGGATAGTGACATGTGCAGGATTGGTGCATGTTTTTATAAACCTTTTGGAACCATTGTGTAACTATTTGGTTGTTTTTTAGTTCCATATTCATGGTTAGCATACAATTTTCAAAATTATGTATCATTACTTGGTGAATTTATAGTTTTGAGATAGTAGAATGCTGATGGTCTCTTTGAGGTTTGGGAAACCATGTGGCTTAACTATGCAACCTGCATTAAATACTCTGAAAATTAGATTTTAACTTATTTTAGGGCCCCAAAACTCTTATTTTTTATCCTATTGTCCTACTCTCTAAAACTCATATCCTTCTCTAATTTCTCTTACTGATCCATTTTAATCCATAAAAATGTTTTAATGAATCATAATGTGTTGGATATTTGGAATCAATAATAAGTCCTCATTCTTATTGATTCTCTCTAAATATACTCATATTATCAATAATGGATTCATTTATTTATTATATTGTGTTTGATATATGTTATATGATATGTATTTTAATGGTGTATTATCACATGTTATAAATGTAATAGGTTTCAAGTTCAAGTTTAGAGGTTTAATTTTTTTTATCTTCTAGAACTATTTTTAAGTATGTAACTTCTCCCCCAATATTCCCATTTTATAACTTTAAGGTTTGATGTTTTAATCACTATATCATTCCTTTTTGTAAAAATAATTGGTTTTAGTACCTATTTAATTGGTTTTTAAAAGATGACAACAATGTTTTAGATAAATTTATTGAAATAAATTGGTTTTTAAAAGAAACTATTTTTAACTTGGCAGGTTTGGTGCACATGAGTTCATGAAATTGCATTGGACACACCTTTTTATTTCATACATGCGGACAAAATAAATTTGGAATATGTAATTATTTCAGATGATGACTTGGTGATTGGATTGGTCACCACTCGAGAGTATTGGGTTTATCATTGGGAATTCATGGGTGTGTTTGTGTGTGTGTTGGGGAATGATTGTGCTATGTGTAATGAAATAATGGATAATTTATTTAGTTCAATTGATTATATTATATTGTTTTTGTTATGGTAAATGGTTTTGATACTATCATTATCTTTTATAAATAAATATGAGCTAATATTTTCTTGTTCCTGTGGTGTGTGTTGGTATATCTTTGGGAATCAACTACTATGTTATATACTTTCCCCTACTTGGGTACTTTAGTTAATTTTTAAATGTTATATAATGAGGTAAATGTGAAGAAAAGTTATTACACTTCTCTAGAGATGCCTGATGACGCAATGGTAATGGGAATTTGAGTTGAAATGTGAAGTATGGTTGAGAGGGTTCTTTGGTTGATGCCAATTGGGTGTCTTTGAATTAGGTTTTCCATGACGTGTTAGTGATGTACTTACTTTATACTATATACTACTTTTGTATTATATTCTTGTTTTGTGTTTTTTTTGTGTAAATTTTCATGCATAATATTGAATATTTTTTCATTGTTTAATATTTTTGGTTGTTCTAGTCATAAGGAAAATCACCCCTAAATATATTGTATTCCTTTGGAATGTTTTCCACTATTTGTGTCTTATGGATTCCATTTATTGTTAATAGAAACTATGATTATTTCTAAACTAATGGGTTAGGGATAGAATGATACAAATGGTATCAGTATTGGTTATTCCATCCTTTTACAAAGGTATCAAGGAGATAAGAGTTTCATAACATGATATTTATAGCATAAAATATATAAATAATATTTTTTGTTTAAGTTCACTATACAATGGTGGTATGGGTATAAAAATTGTACTATGAAATGTATATGATTTCTCTCATCTTATCATCATAGTTTAAGAAGATTGGTGTAGCATATCATTCTCTAATAAATATAATATTCAGGAGGAATTCACTATTCATATTATGATTAATTTTTTTTCTGAAAATTATTATTAATGATTGTTTATTTTGATGATTTTGAAATATCAATACATTTTAAGGAAAATTCATGGTTGATTATATGTTTTTTGTATTTATATAATTAATTAGGTTTAATGATCTGGTAAACCACAAGAGAAATATATAGATAATGTGGTTTAACATAAGCCACAAGTAATTCATCATCTCATCTAGAGCATAGTCTAAATATTTCAATCCATGGAATATAAAATACTTTAATCCACAATTATTCCATGAAAATTAATCCTTGGACATTGCGAAACATAATCCACTGGTTTTTTTGGTGATTTTGGTCCAGAATAACTAGACACGTGATTATGGAAGGTAAATAAAAATATAAATGTTTTTGGAACCCAAGATGATATGAATGTGGAGATATAGGTTGATATATTTGAGAATATCTCTAAAATGTGGTGAAATATTATTTTCTTGACTAAACAGAACCATGAACTAACAAGGAAAAGATTAATGGAGTTGTTTATGAAATAAATTTATCCCCACATAATTAATATCCTAAAGATGGAATATTTATTTACCAATACTAAAATCAATTTTTATGGAGTATACAACTAAAATCAAGTGGTTTATGTGTATTTATCTTGAGTTTTCCACTAGTGAGAACATTTAGGTGATGATTTTTGAGCTAGAGTTGTGACCTGAAATAAACTATAAGTTGAACTTCATTAATATTAAAAATTATATAGAGATGGTGAATATGGTTATGGTATTGAAAAGTTATATCTTAGGATCCTACATTGGGAAAACACTTTTACCTACACTAGTACAAGTGAAAAAACAAACATTATGAATAACCAAAAGATGGATAATTATTCACAAGTGACTAAAGAACTAATGATAAATTAATATGGTTAAATATACTTTCCACTATTCTTTATTAATTAATTGAGATATTATTAATTTGGATAATATCTTAATATTAAATAGGAATACATTTCACCTCTATTTGAAATCCATAATTATAGGAAAATAGTATACTTGAAATGTTATTGAAATTAAACTCTGAGAATAAATAATCGTAATGGACTAATCATGTCTAAGTATTAGTATGATCATACAATTTAGTATAAATGAAATGTAGATAGAAAATAGAACTGAGAAACCTAGGCTAACTCTTATGTCACATTTACACCTCACTAGTCAACATAATCACAATATAGCGATGAAGAATTTTCTAGTACACCTAATAAGATATTGTATAGTGATCAGAAAATGGAAAAGGAGGGTGAAAATGTTACTTTGATATTTCAATGAAATTTTATCTTAAAATATATACATCTAAATTAATTTTTTGATACAAGAGAATCCTACTCTATTATGTTTCATGTGTTACTGATCATGTGGGACTTCATGTTGAAATGATGACTCATGACTTGAAACATAAATCATCTCTCAAACAAGGAAATTATCAATAATTTAAGTATGAAGTTAGTTCTCTAACATTATATACAGATTTTTTGGGGATTTCATTATTCTTGATATGTACACCAATAACCTGATTTTTGGAAGGGGTTTTTTTGAAATCGTTCAAGTCCTACATCATATATTTTCCCTATTAAATTTTTTCACATCTATGGATGGTGTTGTGCAACACATTAAATGAGATTTGGATAAAAATCCATATAGATAAGGTCCTATGATATCAATTTCTTGGAATATCTCTTACCGGTTTGTAGTAGTCACTTTTTAAATTATTTATTAAATAAAACTTATATATTTTTCAACCATTATGGATCAATTTTATGATTACTTCCAAATAATTTCTCTAGGTTTCCACCCAAAAAATATTTTAAATATATGATTGATATCTTACTAGTGAGTAATAATATTTAACATCCATAATATTGGATGAAACCAATAGAATTAAGGGGATAGAATGTTCACCTAGAAGAGTTGGAAAGTAAATGACTCATTTAAACTAGTACATCTCCATGGGTAATACAAGTTCTTTTTTTATTGAAGTTCGATTAAACTATTTACCTTTTTCTGAATTATTATAAATTTTTGTAGGTTATGATAAAGAATAAATATTATATTTCAAGAATTGATTATCTGTTTGATCAATTTAGGGGAGCCAAATGGTTTTCTATGGTAGATTTGTTATGAATACATAACTAATATAGAGTTCGAAAGGATTATATTTCATTGAAATATTTTAAGAGTATTAATTTTTATTATAAATATGTTATAGGACCTTTTTTATAAGTAATTTACTAGTGGTGTTTATGGAATTCATTAATTTATTTTTTAGGGGTACCATGAAAGATTTGTGGTGGAATTCATCGATGATATCATAGGGTATTATTTTACTAATTATGGTAAAGAAAATAATAATAATTTAAATTATAGAGGTATGTTAAATTACATTTATAATAATAATTTAAATTTTTATTTTCGAAAATAAGAGGTATGTTTCCTTGAACAAGAAATTTTTAAAAGAGGGGTTTCAGTAGATCCTGAAATGTTAGGTGTAGTTATCTCTTGTAAACCATTGAATAAAGTATTTGAGACATATATTTTTTGTGTCTTAGCTAGGTATTACAAAAAATGCATTAATTTAAATTAATTTCCTTTTGGATGATAGATTTAACAAGTAATGATTTTTTCCATTCCAATATCATGATGAATTAAAAAATTGTTTTCAATAGATTATGGTTAAACTTACATTAGAACTTATCCTTATGTTTCAAGAGTCATTAGAGGGATATGTTATCTACTGTGATGCATCTAGAACTATTTTGGGATGTTTTCTTATGTGGGGAGATCATGCTGTGGATTATGAGTCATTAATTTTATGGGTTCATTATATTAATTACCCAAATTAGGATTTAGAATTAGTTAATGTAGTTTATTCCTAGTAAACATGGCATCATTATCTTTTTAGTGAGAAATTCAAAGTATTCCAAAATAATAAAATTTTGAAAAAATTATTATCATCAAGAGATTTGAAAATAATGAAAAGAATATGTCTGAAATGCATCTATATATTTGACATTGACATCATATATACACGAGGTAATGGAAATTCCATAGATGAAGAATTGAGTTAGAAGTAAGATAATAAATCTTTTAATAAGTCTTTGTATAAATCGAAACTGATGACAGTAATAAATGATATGTATCTAGATTTTACTGGGGAAGGTGATGTTATAGTATTCTTTCTTGTTTCTCTAGTTATTTATTTTATTGATCAAGTTATAGATTCTCCAATATATGATCACAAATTTCTAACTCTGAAACCAAAACTCAATGGTGGGGAGACTATTGAGGGATGAATCTTGAATGATTGTTTTTGTTTTTTAGACCGAATTATTTTTCATCCAACATATAAAGAATATCTCTTTTTTTACATATCACTACATGAGATTATATGTTCATCTAGACACTCAGAATATTTATAATGATATGGGAACATAGTTTTTAAGGGATGGAATGAAAAAGAGGGTTATATAGAATTTCTTGGTGTGCCTCACCTATCAACATGTTAAGGTGGAACATTAACGACCAACTAATATATTTAAATCTTTACTTATTACATTGTGGTTATTTGAGAAGTTATCTATGGAATTTATTATAGATCTACTAATAATGGATTTGAAATAATATTCCCTTTGGTTGACTAAGGATGGGATTTTAAAGATGGACTACTTCATCCCTATTCATGAATCCAATGTGGTAGAATATGTGAAAAAATTATACATTTGGGATGCAGTAAAAATGAAAGACATTCAGGATTCCATTGTGTTTGACCAAGAAACTCAGTTTATAACTCGATTTTGGAATTATTTGAAAAAATACCTCGAAAACCAGTTGATCATTAACATGACTTGTCTTCCTCAAATGGATGATCAGTCTGAATAGATTATCTAATAATTGAAATACATTATTTGATCATGTGTTAAGTCTTATTGAATCCTATGAGATGATAATATACCATTAGTGGAATTATCCAAAAATAATAGTGATCAATACTCAGTATATATTGATACATTAAAACAATTAATGGGAATCCATGTCAATCTCCACTCTCTATGGTGGAATGGGGTGAGACTTCCCTTATCGATCCAACAGTAGTTCATGAGACAACATAGAATATTAAAATTATTATAAATAGTATAATGATAGCTTAGATACATTAAAAATCATATGTGGATCCCCATTGATGGCCTTTATCATTTTATGTGTGTGATAACAGTTTATTAAGAGTCACTTCGAGGCTAGGGAATCATTGCTTTGGTACATTAGTAATTTTAGAGAAATAGAATGAATTAGTGATGTGGCTTATCACATGGGTTTACCACCAATGTTATACTAATTTTATAATATATTTTATATAATTTATTTGAGGATGCTCCAGCCTTATCCTGACAAGGTTATTTGATGGGAACATGGTGATCTTGAACCAAATTCAACATTAATTCGTAGTATTATATATATTTTTGATAGATAGGAGAAATACAATTATAAGGAACCATCCTGAAACATTACATAAATATAGATTTTTTTGTCAATAATTGACATTATTTCACATTGAGGATATTTTCATGTTTATATTTTTATATAATTAGGTTATAATTCATACATAACATCCCACGTTAATACAAAGTGGATACTTCTAAAAAGTATCAATTTCATCTATAATACAAAATGATTACAATAAAACATGATTTATTTTTTTATGAAAAATATTTATAACTTCGATATGACTTCCTCCTTTCTCTCACCCATCATTATACCCTGTGAAAAACATTTTAAAACATGGAATGAGCACAATAAAATTAAAAAGTGACATAAAAATAAGGAAAGAAACTATTCTCATAAATACATACAAACCCATCAAAAAATATTAAAAAATTGATAAATTAGCCCATACAACATAATATCATTATCTTACCTCATTAAGTCATATGTTATCCATAAAAAATACTTTGAAAAAATAAATTATGATGTTAAGTTGTAGAAATAATCCAATTTAACTCTTACATTTACTATATATCTTACAACTACATGGTTTCTAACGTTCATGGTTACATTCAAAATACCCATCAGTGTATATTCCATTAATCTATTTAAAAAAGCCCTATCAGTTAGCTCTGTCTCACTACCCAGTTAATTGGAGACCAATAACGGTATCACCAATCCTCAGGTTATCAAATAATAAATCATACTCATAAACAACATCCAAGAACAAAAACATAAGCATAACACATAAATCATTCAAAAAAGAAAAATTAATTTTCTACTTTGAAAAAACATTTTCTTTTTATAAATCCGTGAACATGTGAATGAAAACAATTTTTTTGAAAATAAAATTATAATTATGTAAATGAATCTTCAAAATAATAAAGCTACAAAAAAATGAGATATTTTTCTCATTCATCATATGTTAAAAAAATTCATTATGATTTTGTAAAAAAAGATGAATAAGTAACTTGAAATGAGTTTTTCAAATGAAATTCCCTTAAAAATATTATATCATTAATTAACTAAATAAATTACATGTTTCCATTATAAATCCCTATAAAAGAAAAATAAATACAACATAATACAATCAAAATTTAATTCACACATAACATTACCATCACATAATCAATGAAAAAGAAACTTAACCCAATGAATGAAAATTGAGTTAATAAATTTCTTACCAAAACCCATTTCGAAAATAAAATATAAAAAAATGGGGAACATTTTTTTTCTTTTAAAAAAACAATGAATGTATAAGAATCCAAATATCAAAAAAAATTCATGGTGGTGTAGAAATTTTTGTCGTTGTATACATTAAAAATAATAATACTTTTCTCATTTCTAAAGAAAGTCAAAGGTTTCATATTGAAAACATAAAAAGTTTAATTTTTGAAAAATATTAAATGAAATTTAAAATAGACATAAAATTTTGTTTAAAATCATTTTATATCCATATGAATGAATATATAAATTAATATCAAGAATACTGACATGGAGAAAAGGGTTTTGTAATGAAATATTTAATCATTAAAAGTATCTCATACCACTTTGACCATTTAAATCATAATATATTTGAAATATTAACATTTAAAAAAAATAAAATGATAATAAATAAATTCATGATATGATATATCAAAGGGTATGTATATACATCTCCTAAAATAAGGTAGGTGTATAATATCAAAATATGCCTCAATGAAATATTGATAGGAAATACATTACCTTTTGTCTGACTCATCACACAAAATATTAATATTCCTAAATATTAAAAAAAGGTCAATTATTAAATTACATGAGAACCTCATTATATTTTATAATTATTTATATATTAATTATTACCATGTTATAACAATTACTTAATTATTCATGTTCATGTTGGAAATTTTGATAAAATTCAGTACAAGAGTCCAAAATGAATTTGGTAGGATGTAAATAGACAAAGTGGTAATTAATCCATAATCTCCAAAATAATATTCATGAAATAATATTAACTTTTATAAATCAATTATAATTTTTAATATATCCATTTCATGTTAATATTAAAAATGAATTGTTTTACAGTCTTGGAGTCGGTAAGTCATTTGTACGCATCGGTAAAGTTTACATTTTTCAATGAAAATTATGAAAATAATATTAATATAATTTTAATTTTAAATATTGATAATAATATCATATTTTTCAAAGTTTTCTTAAAATATAATTATATATATCATCCATGTGATTGGGTGACGAAAAATGAATCACATCGCTTCATGGATTGATTATTCAGAAAAACGCATGAATGACGTTATCATTTAAAAAAGAATGGAAAGGTAAGAATTTAAATGATATATTATTAATTTATAATGAAAAATATGTTATTATTATATATATATTAATTAATTATATCATTATAATCATCCTTGATAGACGGTGATGGAAAATGAGTTATATCAGTTCATGATGTGGTAGTCTGTCTTACACACGAACGACTAATTTTTTCCCGTTTGATGGATGCTGATATTATTTTAGGTTTTTATATTAACATATTAAAACATTTTTATATTTATAATTCTATTATTATTATTTAATAATGTTTTCATAAGATTTTATTTATGTTTAATAAGAAATAAAATCGAAATACTTGATTTAAACAATACATCTTCTCCAGATGATATCCTTTTCTTAACACCTTAATAGCACTACGTGTTGTTTTATGCCTAAAATCAGATATCTATAATATGTTAGGGATTATAGGAAATAATTTGGGTAGATATTGTCTTAAAAAATTGTTTTTATTTATGAATAATAGATAATAATGGGTTCTCATTTATAAGAGATGGGAGGGACACCCTTTAAATTCTGCAAATTATTAAATTAATAAAAGTTACTTTTATATTTATAATTGATCCAGAAAAATTTATTTAGAATATATGATTGTTATGGGTCCAAATACACTCATTCAATAAAAATTATTTATGTTTTTATTATTTTTATTATTTCATATATTTTTATTTTAACCCTTATTTTACCATTTAAACTCTTATTGTGATATCATGTAATTTAAACGTTGAGGGTTAAAATAATTAATATAAAATGTCAAATGACTAATAAATGAGTCATTTATAAACTTTTTTTCATTATTAAAATAAATTTTTCATAATTTTTTATTTTTATGCATTTTATTTAACTTAATAAAATATAAATTATTTTAACGTATCATTATTGTCAATTTTGACACTATTCATTAATTGACTTTTTAAAATATCATAAAAACATGATATACTCAAAAATATATTTAAACTCATTAATGACATTTAAAATTAATATATAAAATTATTTTATGACATTTATTATCTCAAATTAAATTGTTTTATGTTTTTAATATCATATATTTCAAAATTCCTTTAAATAAACAATTATTATATCGTCATTGTGCAAGCCATTAATTTAATTATTTATTACCTAAATATTAAAATTATATTATAATGATAAATATAAACATTTTATATTTCAAAATAATATTTATAGGCATTGATATCCTCTATATAACTCCATATTAAAAATATTTCACTTTTTGAAAACAAAAGTATGTCTAAATTGACTTTTCATGGAATATAATAGTATAAATTCATTAACATTTTCCAAGTGGCACTGAGAGCTCATAAAATCAGACTAATAATTATTTTGGTCCAAAATTAATCATAAAATATTATTTGTACATGTTTTGGTGTGATTTTATAATATTTATAATATTTTTTTACCCCCAATTACCTGATTTACCAATAAATGTGGTAATAAAAATTTACACTGTTACTATTCATATTTTTTTCTAAAAAATGGTACCGATTTAGAAAATTTGGATCTTATAATTAAAAATATATAATAATTTTTAAAAAAATTAAATAATATAATTTTTAAAATTAATTGAAAATTAATCTCATTAAGGGAATGAGAAAATTAGATTTTAAAGTAAAAACATTAAAATGTTCCCAATGTTTTTATATTCAATTCAATGTGAAATTGATCCCAATGACCTAAATTAGATAAAGGGATATAAATTAGATCTAATTATATTTTATATCCAATAAAAACTATAATTTAGAATTATAAATTGTTTATATGCGAAGATGTCTCCAATTAGTATTTTTTTCACTATTAATCAAAACATGAAACTTATCAAAAAAAATACAAAAAAATCATCCAAAGTAAATTTAATTATTCAGATTTCAATGAGTATGTTTATTTAATAAATTATGACATATGAAATTATCAAAAAAATATTTAAAACAAGTGTGCCATAAAAAGGAGGAGAAACAACATTTAAAAAAACATCTTTTATGCATGAAATTCAATTTTTTTATATCCTTTCAAGAAAACAATAAAGTTTAATGTTAAAAATTATATTTTATATTATATATATATATATCATTATTATAATCCAATTAATATTTATTTTTTATTTATTTTTATAAAAAAACTTGTGCAAATTTAAATAGTTTTTCAGAAAAACAGGTTCTTTTATTTTAAAATGAGTATTAAATTATTTTAAAATTAATTTTTCAGTGAATTATAAATACATGTGTAAATTTTTTTTTAATAATTCTTCTAATCCTTTTAATAATCTCCATTCTAATGGATACATTATAACAACATCATTTAAATAATAATATTTAGTTGTTTGTTTAAGATCGATGTGGGGTATAATTTACACTATCAAACATAATATTTATTTTTTATAAAAACAAGGGATATTACACCCCCAGCCCCCCCCCCCACTTTTGGAAATTTCATCATCACAATTTTTAATTTGGGCCTAATAAGTAAGTTTGAATTTCTAAAATATCTTTATTGAAATCCCACATCAGAATAAGGATTAGTAAGATTTCCACTTTAAAATAATGAAAGGGAAGTATGAATGTCACCTGAGAAAACACATACCAAGGTTCCATGTAGGATAACAAGGAAATTTAAGAGGAAACTAACTATCATGTATTGATGGAGAGTTATAGAGAAAACACTCATGAAAAATATAATAATAATAAAACCATAAATATGGGATTGGTAAAAATGCCATTGAATTCTCATTAACAAAAGTAAACAAATAATGTTTTTGGTTCAATATTCTTTCCATGGAGTTAATGAATTATTTTACTACTTAGACTAAGAACATATGGAAATATACTTAGAAATTATATTTTTATCCTTTAATCTATATCAACCATAAACTCATCATTTTCTCAAAATGATGTGTATTAAAATAAAATTTTCAAGATGGAAGCTCTGAAATCAACTTATAAAGAATCACATAATCCACAAAATATTAAATATCAATTTTTTAAAGACCTATATTTTCCATGTAATTTTTTTAAATTATATGGAATTATTAAGATTCTACAAAAAATTACATCACATGATTCTGAGGCCCGGAGTGCCCGAAATGAATTTCTGATCTTTTTTGGGTACGTTCAGTAAACGCATGATCAAAATTTTCTAACTTTTAAACTATTGATCGGATTAAAAATCCATGGGGAACATTGAATATGCAATGTCGCGATTCACTTAAGGGATGCTTTAATTTGGCCGAAGTAGGTTTGGATAAAAAGTTTTGTTTTGTGACTTTTTAAAAGAAATAAAATAAACTAAATTTTTTTCTTTTATTTTCTTTCATATCCTCCAATGGACAAGAGGTGTGTGGGGCCAGCGACATGTCAATCAAATAAATGGCTTGAACTAACAACCCTAAGTAACGGCGTCATTGGGGAATTTTAAAGGTTTTTAATTTATGAGAACCCATTAATTCCCCATGTCGTTACTTACCCTACCCCTCTCTTATATATATGGAGCATGGGGGGAGGTACCGGCACAGCTTCACCATGAAATGAATTGATGAAGGAGCAATGTGACATCAAACCCTTAGAGGACGTAGATGATCATAACGGGAGGTTATGGGTGACACTAAACCATGAACTAAAGGATGACGTGTGAGCGATGTCGTTGGGAACCTATTGCGGGAATGAAGAACATGACCCACATTCAAGCTTGGACATTCTTCAATGGATTTTCGAGTTATTGGGTTTATTCTTTTACACATTGTAAATGATTTCCTCATCCCTGTTCTTGAATAATACGAAGAATGCAGACCAACATACTAACGACTTGATCCACGATTCATTCATTTTTGTGGGATGTTTTTGCAGGGTGTCTTTGTATGGTTTAGATTTTTGTTGATTCAATTGATTATTAAACCCTTAATCCTCGTCATATTTACGATCTAACGTGGAGGGCATGGGCCTAACGAACCCGGCCCGAACCCTCTGTTATCTTGCTGTCCTTGCATCTCCATGGAAGAATACCAGCACGGAGACATTTACTGGCTATGCTGAGAATAGCGTGTCAGCATACGCCAGAATAGGATCCTATGGAACATCTCCATGATAGTCATCGGAGTGGCTGGCATTGACTAGCCGTAAAGGAGGTTCATCACACCGTTGCATGCCACTAGTGAGTAGAGGTTCGTGGTTCATCAACCATGGCAGACAGGGGAGGTGGATAACGCTTTGAACTGATGTAGAAGTAGGGGAGGTGTGACCAAAGTGCCACCAGAGAGTAGGAGGCGACATAACCAGTGCACCAACGGTGGACAAGAAGCCACAGCCGAAGCCACGACGGAGGCAGAACCAGTGCCTCATGTGGGTTCTAGGGTGACCGAGCGGTGCCCATGTGACAATGCTGCTTCACATAAAAAATAGTAATCTAGGATATTTGGGGGTTTGGGAGACCCCCCCCCGGCTAGGCCAGAATGTGCCCCACCTCGGGCTAGTATGCGCTCCATTTCGGCTGGGCCGCTGACTTACCAGGCCGCCACCTTTGCGTGCCGCCCCCTTGCAGGTCGGGCCGCACCTTTGCAGGATGCCTTTTATGGGCCGGGATGCCATTGTGGGATTCCCTTTTTAGGACGCCCCTTTTGTGTCGAGCCCGCCGCGTCCTAGCTCTGGCTGGGGCTGGTTGGGTCGGTCCGACCGGGTCGGACCAGACCCGGGCCAAACAGGGCCCAAAATCACAAAAAAAGCCATATCATGGGAAATATGCGTTCAATGGATGAACTGTCTTCGGTGATAGGACCCTTGGAATTAGATGTTCATTTTGGTATAATCTAATTCAGTTTTGGAGACATTTAGAGTATGTTCGGGTTGGATCGAACCCAAATCCCACTGGGCCCCCAAAACTAAAACACTTAGAACTCATAGACCAGGCATCTGATTGACACATCGTCTGTCACATTGGAACCCATAAGATAAATTTTTTCTTTTGGGATACTCCTTTTTGGAGCTTATTATTGGTCTGGGGACAAACTATATCTCAAGTGGAATACTCTACAGAACATTAGCACACCGGTTGAGAAGAATTCAGTGGCTTGCAATGAGTCATAGGTTGGAGACAGATCATACGGAGTTTAGTACTGAGCGATCCTGTGTAGATCAGCACCTAGAGGTCTTTTGAGGATCAGCACCTAGAGGTCTGGTTTGGATCATCACCTAGCGGTCTGATGAGGACCAGCTTTAGAGAGGACTTCTAGGGGTTAGTACATATCGACTCTGGGTAGATCTAATCCTATGTGGGTTATTCCAGGGGTTAGTACCTATCGAATCTGGGTAGGTTGGATCCTATGTGGATCATTGTGGGGGTTAGTACCAATCAATATTATGTGGGTCAGAATCTTTATGGTCATATGTAGTGCCTCTTGATAGTATGAGATGATCTAGCTTCGCGACTAATCATATGTACTTCTATACTTCACTGAAAACTAGGTTTGAGCTGAGACTGTAATTGAGTTGTGTCTATTGCTTTGTGCTTTGTGATTGAGATCATGATTTTTGGTTTTTCTCTTGATGAATTCTGGGAGACATTTGGGGGTATTGGTTTCCCCAATGGGTATTGTAATACTCACCCTTGCACGGGCTTCGCCTGCACCTTGTTGTGTCTTGTGCAGAAGACAAGCAGTTGGGATGAGGTTTGAGGGAGCCAGGACAAGGTGGTACGCGGAGGTGACGGGATGACATGGAGTTCTGCGGTGACAATCTGTACATAACCTTCTGGTAGGATTCTTGGTGGATTATCTAGGAGTTTCTTGTAATTTTCAGTTGTATTTGTACTTTTCAATTATACTCATACTTTCAGTTGGGTTTGTATTCCGGCCCCTTTACATTCATCCTTATTTTACTACATCAGTTTTCTTTACAATTTCTTTTTGTTGTGCTCTCAGACCATGTGTTTGTACATGTTTAAAGGCATTGAATTCCTATTTTTTGTTATACACCTTTCGATGCAAGTCTCCAACCCCTGGCCTATGGAATGCGGGCTTGGGGTAGACATGGCATGGTCCCTGGGGTACGGGTCGTGACAGAGTGTTATTAGAGGAGTCAGTTCTATTGAATAACTAAGACTCTGAGGTTTTTAATTTAGTAATATTGTTATCTTTTATGAGTGTGGTTTTTAGTTCGGGTAGTCCAGTGTTGGTGTGGTGGCTGACGTATCCATACATCAGGACCCTAAATTCTGATTTCCAACTCAGTACACAGAAGCAATGATTGCATGTGTTTTTGAAGAGTCTTTCTTGTGATTTCCTTGAGCCAGCTAACTAGGTATAACTTTTTTACCATGGCACACCTATCTTCTTTTATGATTCCCCCACATAGATATCCAGCTAGGATTCCTTAGAGATTACAAGATGAAGGCCCACTGAGTGATGAGGCCTTAGTGCAGGGCCCTCTTACGGCGTTAGCACCTTCAAGTGGTGTACCAGCAGCACCACTACCCATTGGGAAGCCATTTCCACCAGCCCAACTAGCTGAGGGTGCATTCATATTGAGTGTGTTGCAAAGGTTTCAATGTAAGAGACCTCTAAGGTTCTGAGGTAAGACGGACCCATAGGCAGTGAGGACTGTCTTGAGGCTATAGTTAAATTTTTCCTCCTGGTTGGGACACCAACTGACCTTATGGTTATCCTATCAGTCAGTGCTTTTTAGGAAGTAGTATAGAGATGGGGGATCTTGATTCCCCAGATACACAACGAGGAATACCTTATCTAGGTATACATTAGGATCATTTTCATGGTAGAGTTCATCCAATAGACCTCAAGCTTTTACCTATAAAGGAGTTGTTTCACTTACAGCAGGGAAGCATGATAGTGGCCTAGTACTAGGAGAGGTTCACTAATATCTCCTTTTACTCCACCGACATGATACATGAACCTTTCTTTATGTTATAAACCTTTGAGCAGGGTATCTGATGGAAGACCAGAGCAACTATAGTATCACTCAGCCTACCGACTCAGGCTAAGGTGTTAGAGTGAGCGCTATTTGTGGAGAGCTTCTGAGCTGAACAGGCACCCACAACGAGATCCACCACCAGACCTCAAGTATTAGAGT
This sequence comes from Viscum album, assembly GCA_963277665.1. NCBI lineage: Eukaryota > Viridiplantae > Streptophyta > Magnoliopsida > Santalales > Viscaceae > Viscum > Viscum album. The sequence goes on from OY728143.1 coordinate 1,071,643,582, forward strand.
CATCTACAGAAGGTAGTATGAAGATGAAACAGATGTAAAAGCAGAACAAACCTTCTGGTGGATGACCCGGGATGTCGGGTAGGAGGTATGGGGATCGTGTGGTAGAAGAAGTTAGGTGAGGGACAAGCAGTGTTACATGTGCGGCGGGCAGTGTCACATGGTTCGAGACTGCCCGACCCACCATACGGATGAACAGCTGATGGTCGAGGGACCGCTGAGGAAAAGTCAGAGGTTCAAGAAAGGAGGTCCATAGGGTGGAAGATGTGGTAGAGGAGCTGGCCATGCAGCAGGCGGTGGGTGGAAATATAAGGTTCTACAACCACCACCACTAGGTGGTCCACCCCAACCACAGGGACCCTGAGGACAGGGATGATCTCAACTGTCGGAAGTTGAGGCCTATGACTACGGTGCTCCATATATTATTATAGGTACTATCTATTTCTACTAATCCTTAGTTGCAGTATCTATAGACACATGTGTAAGTCACTCTTTTATTGCCATAGTCCTCGACTGATGCTTGGAGAATCTGGTGGAATCGTCGGATTGATCCTTATGGCTAGAGAATCCTACAGGAGAAGAAGAAATGATTAAAAACTGTTTCTGGCAGTGTGAGCATACTCTAGGAGAAGAGATATATAGATGGGGTCTTCTAGTAGTGGGGTCAAGGCCTTACGATATCATCTTTGGTATGTACTGGTTATCCACAGTCCATGCTCAGATTGACTGTATTAAAGAAAAAGTGTTGTATGTTTGCACGGATGGGACCAGGTTATCCTTCACTAGAAATAAGGGAACCTTTTTAGCACATGATGGAATTACATAGAGGAGGTTGCAGTCGATCACACACCAGTTGGCTAGCATTACCATTGGGGATGTAGATGTTGAGATTCTGAGTTATCATGTAGTGGTGGACCAGTATGCCAATGTCTTTCCTAATAATATTCCAGGACTTCCTCTATGTAGAGAGGTAGACTTTCACATCAGCATATAACTCGAGAAAGCACTGATATCTACATCAGCATATCAAATGGATCCCTTAGAGCTTCATGAGTTACTGGTACATTTGGAATACTTTCAGGGAAAGGGGTTCATAAGGCATAGTGTTTCTCCATGGGGAGCCCCAATTTTGTTCGCCAAGAAGGAAAATGGGATTATGAGAATCTGTGTGGACTATCAGATTCTAAACTAGGTGACCATTAAGAACAATTATACACTTATGAGGATTGAATATCTTTTCAATCAGCTGAAGGGAGCTCGTTGGTCTTCGAAGATTGACCTCATATTAGGCCATCATCAGCATAGGATACGAGACGAGGATGTGAAGAGGATGACTTTCCTGTGTTAGTATAGCCATTATGAGTTCCTGTTAATGCCATTCGGCATGAACAGTACCCCAGAAATTTTCATGGGACTCATGAACGGTATCTTTCAGCCATACCTCAATTTATTTGCGGTGGTGTTAATCAATGAAAACTTTATAAACTACGCAACAGAGTAGGAGCATGCCTATCACCTGAAAATAGTTCTGGATACACTCTAAGATCACTAGAGTTATTGTAAGATCTTGATTTTTTTGGTTCAGGATATGAGAGGTCCACATTCTAGGACACGTTGTCTCAGAGGATGGAGTTGTAGTGGATCCTGCGAAGATATATGTTGTTCTTTCTTGGGATCCACCCAGGAGTGTGACTGAGGTGTGGAGTTTTCTGGGGTTGGCTCGTTACTACTGGAGATTCGTGCTTGACTTTTCTAGAGTTGTGGAACCATTGTTAGCATTGACAAATAAAGGGAAGGCATTCATGTGGACAGAGAGATTCCATTAGAGTTTTTAGGAGCTGAGGTAGAGACTGAAGAGTGCCCCCATCTTGAGGCTACCAAAATAATGTGTTGGGTTTTTAGTCTACTGCGTTGCATCAGAGATCGGACTTGGGTGTTTCCTGATATAAGAGAGAGAATTGATCTCTTATGGATCATGAATGATGAGGCAACATGATTAGAACTATACTACCAATGACCTGGAGTTAGCAGCAGTGGTCTTTGCCTTGAAGATGTGGTGACATTACTTGATGGGTGAATGTTTTACAGTCTACTTTAATCACAAGAGTCACAAGTATATCTTCTCCCAGAAGTACCTAAACCTGAGACAACAGTGATGGATAGGGTTTCTCTAGGACTATGAAATTAAGGTAGTCTATACTTCTAGGAAGGGTAACATGGTAGTAGACACACTCAGCATGAGGTCTGGTCTACAGTTGTTGAGTGAAGCAACTAAGTGGATAGCCATGTTGATGTCATCCATCATGGATAGAGATGGAGCAGCCTACCTCACCTCTATGAAAGTCCCTCCCCCACTCTTTCAACCAGTCAGGAAGGCATAGCTTGTGGAAATTGACTACGAGGATAAATGTGCGCAGATATCCTTAGGATATGCACCTGATGGATTTTCAGAAGGTGGGGATCACATCATCTTATTCAGAGGACATACCATGGTACCAGCAGTGCTATAGGGGGAGGTGTTGAGGGAGTTCCAGACATCCCCTCTGGTGGTACATCATGCATTGGTGAAGATGTACCAGGACCTCCGGTGTTAGCACTGGTGTACAGAGATGAAGAAGGTAGTGGTGGAGTTTGTCTCACGATACCTCAATTTCCTGTAGGTGACGGCTGAGCACCATGTTCCAATAGGATTTTCTTGGCTACTAGATGTTCCGGAGTGGAAGTGTCACGATATTTCCATGGCCTTTGTGACAGGGTTTCCATGTACCTTTGTGGGATAGGATTCCATATAGGTGATCATAGACCAGCTCACCAAGTCATCCCACTTCCTATCTATCTAAGGGATCAGTAGAGGGCTTGGGACGCCTCTATGTATAGGATACTGTATGAATTCATGGGGTGCCATAGATGATTGTCTCTAACCATGACACACATTTTACATCCCATTTGTGGAAGGGATTATAGGAGGTGTTTGGGACTCAGCTACGTTTGAGCACCGCCTTTCATCCTTAGATGGATGGTTAGATAGAGCGGACCATTCAGACACTAGAGGACATGCTTCATGCATGCATCCTATATTTTGGCCGTAGTTGGGAGGATCACTTTCCCTTGGTGGAGTTTTATTACATCAATAGTTGTCACTCCACCATTGGTATGGAACCATTCAAGGCCTTATACATTCGACCATACAGATAACCTCTATGCTGAATAGACCCAGGGGAGTAAACATTTATGGGTCCATAGTTGGTACGAGCTACCACTGAAAAGGTAGAGATCATCCAGGAGCGGATAAAGACTGCATAGAGCAGAATGAAGAGTTATGATGAAAGAATTTGGAGACCTTTGGATTTCCAAGAGGGGGACCACATATTCTTGTGTGTCTATCCTCGACGGGGACTACAAAGATTTGGCCGTAGGGAAAGTTGTCACCAACGTTTATCGGACCATTTCTGATACTTTGGAGGATTGGAGAGGTGGTATACCGCTTGGAACTTCTACCATAGTTATAAAGGGTACATGTTATCTTCCATGTATCCTAGCTGAGGTGATATGTGCACAACCCATATCACATCATCAGCCATGGAAAGCTGGAATTCGATGATAGGGCGGCGTTTACAAAGGTTCCCGTATATATTGAGTATCGAAAGGTGCATGTCCTTCATGGGCGGTTGATACATCTGGTGCACCTTCGCGGGAAACACGGGAACCTCCAGGAGAACACATGGGAGCAGGAGGCTCATATTTGTGTTAACTACCCCCATTTGTTATCTTAGTCAATGATGTGGATTTTGGGGAGTAAAATTACTAAGGTGGGGAGAATGTAAAGACCCAGATTTATATGTAATTTTTTAATTATATGGAATAATTATGAGTCTGCGAAAATTGAAGGTGCAGGATTCCGAGGTGCCAAGTGCCCGAAATGAATTTATGATCATTCTTTCATGTACGTTCAATAAACACATGAGAGGAATTTTCTAACTTTTGAACCGTACCTCCGATTATAAATCCAAGGGAATCGTTGAATCCATAGTTCCAGGATTCTCCTAATGGAGGCATTACTTTAATCGTATTAGGTATAGAGAAAAGTTTAATTTTTGTTACTTTTTTAAAGAAATGAAATCCTAAACAGACAAGAGGTGTATGGGGCCAACATTGTGTCAAGCCAATAAATGGATTGACCTAAAAACCCTAATTAACAATGTTTTTGGGGAATTAAAAATGTTCCTAATTTATGAGCACCCATTAATTCTCTATGTTGTTATTTACCATCCCCCTTTTATATATATAGATCTCAAGGGGAGGTACTGACACAAATTTTCCAAGAAATGAAGTGCTGAAGGAGATCTGCGACACCAAACCCTTATAGAATGGAGCCGATCATAGCGGGAGGAGATGGGTGACACTGAACCATGAACCAAAGAATGACGTGCGAGCAGCGTCATTGGGAACCTGTTGCTGGAACGAAGAACACAACCCACCTTCAAGAACAGACATTCTCCAATAGATTTTCGAGGTAGGGGGTTTATTCATTTATACATTTTAAATGATTTCCTCTTACGCGTTATTGAATAATATGAATAACACGGACCAAGCGACTAATGGTTTGATCTATTATTCATTTTTTTCTGTGGGAGGTTATTGTGGGGTATCTTTGTACGGTTTTTATTATTCTTAATTCAACTAATTATTAAACCCTTAATCCCCATCATGTTTAAGAGATAATGTGGAGGGACAAGGCTTAACGAACCCGGCCCAAACCCTCTACTATCTTGCTATCCTTGTGCCTCCATGGAAGACTGACGACACGACGACACCGACCAGCTTTGCTGGGAATAGCCTATCAACGCAATCTATAAGAAGAGGCTGCGACACAAAGCTGTGAAGTTCATCGGAGAATCCGACACTAGTAACCCATGGAAGAGGAGAGGCGCGCCATCACACGCCTCCGGTGAGTATTGGGTCGAAACTCGTCAGCAGCGGTGGACGAAGGAGGCGACCAGCGCTTCAGATGGCCGCCGAAGGAGGGGCGACGCGACCAGCACTCTACTAGAACAAAAGAATTCACGACCGAAGTTGCAGCAGAGGCCAAACCCCGTGCTTCCGGTGGGTTTTATGGTGACTAAGTGGTGCCCACATGGTACTGCCACATCACAAACCGAACATCATCTAGGTCGTTCGGGTGTTCAGCAGATTGGGGGTCACGCCCCCCCGCACCGTCTAGGCCAGATCGCACCCCACCTCGAGCTGGTTCGTGCTCCATCATGGCCGGGACGCCGTCCTACTAGGTTGTTTCCCTTTTCAGGCTAGTTCGGATCTCGGCATAGCTGGATGAGCCTGCCACGGCCAAGCCAAGACCGGGTCGGACCGAACCCGGGCCCAACAGAGCCAAAAATCACATAAAGTTCCATATCTTTCGAACCGATCATCCGTTTGACAAACCGTCCATTGAAATGGTACCCTTGTATCAAGATGTTCCTTTTGGTATACTACATTTTATTTTTGGAGAGAGTTTGAGTATGGATGGGTTGGATCGAACCCAAATCTAACCAAGCCCCCGGAACTAAAACGCTTAGAACTCACAGATCAATCATCCGACTTATGTGTCGTCTCTCGCATTGGAACCCTTACAACATGGCAGTCATTTGGGCTACTCCTTTTTAGATATTAATAGTGGTTGATGTATGAATGATATCTCGAGTGGCCGACTCTACATTACTCAAGCGCACTAGGTGCGAGGAATCCATTGGCTAGTAGTGAGGCAGAGGTTAGAGACAGATCATACAGAGGTTAATATCGAGTGATCCTATGTGGATCAGCACCTAGTTGTCTTATGTGGATCAGAACCTCATGACCTAATGTGGACCAGCCATAGATCATCCCATCATGCTTCAATGATATACCGATTTTGGGCAGATTAGATCTTGTTTGGGTCACTGCAGGGGTTACTACCTATCGACTTTTGGTGGGTCAGATCCTATGTGGATCATTAAGGGGGTTATTACCTATTGATCCTGTATGGGTCAGACTCCCTATGGTTAGAAGCAGTGCCTCTGTACTGAATGAGATGATCCTGATTCCCGAAAAATCATTTGTACATCTATACTTCACTGAAAACCTTGTTTGAGTTGAGACTCTAATTGAGGTGTGCCAATTGAATTGTGCTTTATGATTGAGATCATGATTTTTGGTTTTCCATTGTGGATTTTTGAGAGACCTTTGGGGGTCTCGGGGTCCCTACGGGGTATTGTTATACTCACCCATGCACGGGCTTCACCCACACGTTGTTGTGTCTTGTGCAGACAACGAGCAGCTGGGCTGAGGTTTGAGGGAGCCAAGATCAGGCGGTACGTGGAGGAGATTGGCTGATGTGGAGTGTTTTGGTGATGATCTGTACCTACCCTTCAGGTATAATTCATGGTGGACGATCCAGGATATGTTTTCACTTTTCAGTTGTATTTTTACTTTTCAGTTGTACTCGTACTTTTTTTTGGGCTTGTATTTTGACCCCTTTACATTCAGCACTCTTTTACTACAACAGTTTACTTCACAGTTTCTACTTGTTGTGTTCTCTAACTATTTGTTTGTACAGGTTTATAGGCAATTCCTTCTTATTTTATAGAACATTCATTTCTGTGCTTTTCAATGACCCCTGGCCTATAGAAGGTGGGGTTGGGGTAGTCATGGCACATGCCCTAGGGGATAAGTCGTGACATATTTACACTATCATGAAAAATTAACCAGAAACAAAATTTTTAGGAAAATATAGTTAATTTCCCAAAACTAATAAACCATTATATGATGAAAAACTACCTTAATATTCAAAATTAAAATCTAATACCCATTTTTAACATAGACTATCAAAAAAATATCCTTCAAATTCTTCAAAATTCTAATATTATTCTATCTACCATAATCTTATAGAATTTCAAAAATATTTAATGTATTCCTAAATAATATTAATGACTTAATATCTAAACCATTTTCCAATATCATGTTTATCCATTCAATAAAAGATATATTCCTAAACTAAACTTATTATTCATCAATAAATTAATTGAAATATAATGAAAAATTCAGACTAACTAGGAATTCTCATGGGCTCATGGTAGGTGATACACCTTTTTACCAATTCGGTTATGGGTTCAGAACTTGAAGTTATACCAGACGTGATGATTTGTCTCTCATCCAATGGGTTTTCCTTTTTTAAAAACTATATTACTCTTATATAACTATCAAAATATGATAAAATCCTAAAAAATAACCATAACATCTTTTATCCTCAATGATTTTCACTTAAATTTTATTTTTCTTTCTAAACTATAATAACCCATAATTTACCCAAAAATGAATGCTTCCAAAAGTACCGTTACTCACTTTAATAATTCATTACATAAATACTCAAAAGTGTTTTTGAGACACTAAACATATGATCAACATAAAACTTATAATCCCATTATTATATCCATAACTCTTAAGAAAACATCTTATACTTCAATGTTGTCTAAACCATCATTTAATACCAACTGTAACGAACTGAACTTAAACATTACATAAGACATTATTTTTAGTCAAGATTTTTCATTCTTTCACATTGAGGATTTTTTAGGGTTTAGAGTTTATGATAATTAGGTCTTGATTCATACATAACATCCCACATTAAAACAATGTGGATACTATTAAAACACTCTCCATTTATTCCATGATATAAAATTCTTAACATTCCTTATTATTTCTTGAAAAATATTCATAACTTTATACTTGAAATTATATTTTCTTTTACTCATTATTATAACATGTGAAAAAAGTTTAAAACATGGGATAATCACAGAAACTTCTATAAGGGAAATAAAAATAAAGAAGGAAAATATTTATCCATGGAAACATACAAGCCTATGAAAACATTTTATCTAATTTATAATTTTCTCCCATAAAACATATTCTCCTTATCTTACCTTTTTAAATCATATGATATCAGTAAAAATAAAAAATTAATAATAATGGTAACCCATATAAATAATTCCATATCACTCTTACATTTACTATAGCTCTTAGGACTACATAGGGAGTAACCTTCATGGTTATATTTAGAATAAAAACTATTGTATCTTCCCTAAATATATTAATAAAAACCATAATAGTTAAATCCATATCATTACACATTAATTGGAGAGCAATAACAGGATTACCCACCCTCATTTTATCATGGAACAACTCGTACTCATAAACAATTCCTATGAACCAAAACATAATCTTAACACATAGATCTCGAATAAAACAAAAATAATATTTCCACTATGAATTCACTTTTCATTTTCAAAAAGTCACACACTTAGAAATGAAAAAACATTATTTGAGAATAAAATTGAAAACTTGTAAAATAAACATTAAAACATTAATTTTTGATGAAACCAATATTTTTCATTCATTTATTTTGTGTTAAAATACATTCCTTTTGGATTTTGTAAAAACAGTCTCAAGAGTAACTTTAAAGGAGTTATTTAAAATAAATTCACTTACAAAGATCATAACGTTAATGAAATGAATAAATTGTGTTTATCCACTATAAATACACATGAATAAAATTTAAGTACATCATAAGATAATTTATATTCATTTCACACATAACCTTACAATCACATAAAGAAAATGAAGGTTATCTTAATGAATGAAAATTAAGTTTTGAAATAACTTACCAAAACAAATTTAAAAACTAAATACTCAGAAAATGGAAAAAATGTGTTTATTTTTCTATTAGAAATTTGAGGTCATGTATATGAATCTATGTAGAAAATAATTTTCATTGTGGAGGAAAGATGTTGTCACTATATTCATTAAAAATAACATTCAATTTGATTGTAAAGAATGTTAAATTTTTCTATATAGAAAACATAGAATGATTCCTCTTTGGAAAATTTTAAATGAATTTAATAATAGTCATAAAATTTTATTTATAATTATTTTATATCCATATAGTTGAATATGTTAATTAATATCATGAATATTGATATGGGAAAAAATAATTGATAATTAAATCCTTAAACATGAAATGTGTCCCAATAAAATTAGAACATCTAAATCAAAATCTTCATGAAAGAGTAACATTTTAAAATATTATAATTGAAATGAGAATAAATATATTCATGATATTATATTTCAAATGGGATTTATATACACCTCACAAAATATTGTGGGTGTATAACATCAAGACATTCCTCAATTAAAGGATATTGGTATTAAATCCCTTACCATTAGTCCAACTCATCATGAACAAAAATCATATTCATAAATAATAAACATAGGTTAATTATTAACAGAGTTTATAACCACATTATAAATCATTATTAATTTTATGTCACTTATTATCATGTTGTAAAAGTTACATAATTTTTCATGTTCATGTGAAATTTTTTGATGATATTTGGTAATTGAGTCCAAAATGAATTTGGAATGATGTTAACAACCAAAGTGGTCATAAGTCCATTTTCAACATAAAAATATTAGTGAAATAATAATAAATATTATACATCAATTATATTTTTAAATCTATTCAATATATATGGATATGAAAAAGGATATACTTTACAATCATGGAGAAGGTATGTCGTATATTCAAATGAGTAACATTTCCATTTTTCGATGATCATTAAAGAAATAATTTTAATGTCATGTTAGAATTAAATAATAATAATAATATCATATATATATATATCATATTATTTCTTAAAATATAATTATTTATATTTTTCATGTGATGTGGTGATGGAAAATGATTCACAACACTTTGTGGAGGTGATAGTTCACACGTACGAATGAACGACATTATCATTTTTCTGTGAATGGAAAAGTAAAAACATAAATGATATATTATTATTTAACAATTATAAATAAGTAATTAATATCATATATATCAACTAATTCCATTATTATAACCACTCTTGAGAGACAATTATGTAAAAAAAATTACTTCAGTTCAAGAGGTGGTAGTCTTCCATAGACACTAACGATTAATTATTTTCGTATTAGATGGAAGAGGAGATGGATTTAGCTGATTATATTAAAATAATATAATATAGGTATATAAAGAATACTATATTTATTATTTAATAATTGTTTAATAATATTTTAAGTAATTGTAAGAAGAAATAAAATAGGATTACTTGACTAAAACCATACATCTTCCTCAGATGATCTCTTTTTCTTAACACCTTAAGAGCACTAAATATGTTGTCATACCAAAATTAAAAGAACTATTATGTGGTTATGGATTATATAAAATGATTTTGTAAAACATTGTATAAACCAAATTGGTATTTAAGTGTGAATAAAACAGAATTATGTGTTCCCTTTTATATTAGAGGGGAGGAGCACTATTGGAATTCATCAAATTATTATATTAATATAATTTTATTATATTTTAAATGGATCGAAACTGATTTATTCCAAATATTGGATGTTTATGGGCATAAATCCATTCATAAAATGGAATTTATAAATGTTTTCATTATTTTTTTAATCCTTACCTTTTTGTTTTAACCCTTATTTTACCCTTTTAGCTCTTACCATCATATTAAGTAATTTACACTTTGAGGGTTAATATAATTACTATAAAATAAAAAATTACAAATAAATGAGTCATTAATGAAACTTTAAGACTTATATCAATAATTTGATATAATTTTATATTTTTATTAATTTTATATCATTTAATAAATTATTAATTATTTTGGAATATCATTAATGTCAATTTTGACACTATTTATTACTTGAATTCTTAAAAATATCATAAAAACCTGAAATATTTAAAAAAACCCTTTTAAATCATAAATAACATTCCAAAGTAAACTATTAAATTTGTGAATGACATTAATTATCACCATTTTATTTATTTAAATATTTTTAATACCATTTATTTGTCATTTCATTTAATTAAAAAATTATTGTATCATCATTATGCAAGACTTTAATTTAAGAATTTCATTCCTAAAAATTAAAAATAAATTATCATGATAAATATAAATATTTTCTATTTAAAAATTATAGTTATAGTATAATATATCCACTATATAACTACATATTAAAAACATTTCACATGTTGAAAACAAAAGTATTAGAAAATCTACTTTTCATCAAATAAAATATTGTAAATGGATTAATGTCATCCACGTGCCAACAATAGCTCAAAGAAATCATCCGAAAGATGATTCTATTGAATATTTATCATCCAATTAAATTAGTAAAATTTTTTGGGTAATGTTATAATATTTATTATATTATTTTTACTATTAATTACAAGATTTTCTATTTAGTGAGGTAAAAAAATTACCAAAGTTACTATTAATATTTTGTGAAAAAATATAAGGTATATTTTTAATATATTTTGAAATAAAAATAAAAAATAAGGAATCTATTTATATAAATTAAAAAAATTAATTGGATAAAATTAAATTAATATTATTCTGTAGAAGGAACAAGAAAAGATGTTTTTAAAATAAAAATGTTCAAAAGTTCATAGAGTTTTTATATCCAATTTCAATGTAAAATCGAACCCAATGACTTAAATTAGATTAAATGATATAAAATAAATAAAATTATAAATTAAAAAAATAAAAATTTATAGTTTAACAATATATATTATTTAGATGAAAAAGCTGTTTTTAATTAAAATGAAATGTTTTTTCACTATTCTTCAAAATATGAAGCTTTTTAGAAAAATACAAGAAAATAAACCAATGTAAATTTTGATATTCTAATTTAATATAATAATTTTATTTTTCATGTATAATATATTAAATTTTCAAAACCTATATTAAAAAAAAGTGCACCGTCAAAAGGAGAAAAAATTCGTTTTAAAAAAATACTTATTTAATGTGTAAAATCGAATTTGTTTTTATATAATGTCTAGAAAACACATACCACGAATGTTAAAAATTATTTTTAATATTATATATATATATAATTTATATAATCAAACCTTATTGATGTTTGTATTTATTGGTATAAAACACACTTGTGCACATTTAAATATTTTTTCAAAAAAAATTCCTTTTATTTTAAAAAGGGTTTTAAATTATTTTATAATTAATTTTAAAAATAAATATATATAAATTCCTAAACCATATTTTTTTAATTCATTTTATCTTTTTCATACCCTCAATTATAATGGCTAGTTTATAACAATATCCTTTAAATAATAATATTTTGTTGTTTGTTTAAGCTCAATATGATGTATCTTGTACGCTATCAAATATAGTATTTTTTTTTAAACTTGAGATGTAAAAATTTTGTGTAAAAATTATAGTTTATTATGATACTTATGTAATATTTTATATATTCCATAAGATACCTAGGAACATGTGAAGGAAATACTGGAATATTGGCCTAATCACATTCAAAGCAATGCCAATATCCAAATTTTTTAGGATATAAATGAAAATGGTAGGGATAATTTAAAACCTCTAGTTTTAGGTAATTCACAATTTAATTATGTATTTTGATTTTATATAATAAATTTTATTAGTTTTTAGATTTTATGGATAGTTTTTTATTACTTTGGAAGGGTTTTAAGAGTTAATGTTTAGGGAAAACATCACAGTTTTACCTGCAAACCGTGCAATGAGATACTCGGAGTTACTGGGTAGGCACGTAGTTTGGGAAAAAAATGTAGTTTGATATGAGAAATAATATGATATGTGTGATTATCGACAATGGCATTTACATGGTTTTCTCATGGTTTTCTAAACCGCTTGGTAGAACTGGAAGACTTAGAGGTCGATGTCCAGAAGTATCTGCATAGTTGGGGAAATGTTTTCCAAACCATGTGGAAAAACCATATAGATATCAAGTTAATATATAGTATCATGTGCATAGTTTATGTATAGTTTTCAAAACCATTTGGAACAACCACGAGACTCTATGGTTTTTAGATCATAACATGCACATGGTTGGAATATGTTTTGATGAACCGTGTTACAAAATAATATGGTATTTAATAAATGACATTAAAATTAGTTTTTAGATCATATTGGGCTCTAAAACTATTATTTTTCTCTTATTCCCCCATGATATTGAACATCAATTATTCCCTAATTTATATTTTTTTCTGGAAGCAATTTATGATGAATCAAAGTGTGTTGGATCTAAAGTAATAATGGTGAGTCATTATTCTTTACCTTAAAATCTATATTTACTCATCTCATTTCTCGTGGATCCATAGATCCAACATATTATAGATATATCTTCATTATAAAATATATATTTTGGGGATATGTTTTTGGGTCTATTAAAGTGATGAATTTTGAAGGATAGATCTGGGAGTTTCATTTTTTATTCTTCATCTCCTTCAAGCAATGTGAATTATGTGGCTTCTCTCCCATTATACTCATTCTAGAACATGAAAGTTAAATGTTTTAATCTCTATATCTATTCTTTTTGTGAAAAAGAATTTTTTTAGTACATACATAATTTTTTGTTAAATGAAGAACATGATGTTTTTGATAAATTTATTAAAATAAATCGTTTTTTAAAAGAAATTGATTTCAGTGAGAACCTATCATGTTTTGTTGGAATGGTTAATGGAATTTCATTTTCCAGCCATTAATGGTTTAGGCATTATGACAGTGTCAAAGTGGAAAATGGGATTCCATTTGATGATGAATTAGTTGAAATATAGGCCACTGATCATGAGTATTGGGAATATTATTGGGCACACATGGGTGTGTGAGTTTTGGAATGATAATGGTAAGTGGAAAGAATGAATGAATAATAGATTTAGTAAATTTATGTTATTAAACTGTTCTTATTATCGGAAAATATTTTTTTTCTCTAAGACTCTATTTTATATTAATTTGACCTATCTCATTATTTTTATTAGTGGTCTGTGTTGGGATGTTTTTATGGATCACCTACTCAATTATTAACTCACACCTTCTTTGAGAATATAGTTAATTGATAGATGTCGTGTAACACCCCAAGCTTCCTCAGTATGTTTCCTTTCGAATAATGCAATGGCGTGCATTGTACGCAACTTCGAGATTTTAACACACCATAACCAATAAAACTAGCCGTTATGAATAGTAATGCCTACTTTTTGAAATTTTATAAATTCTATATATCAAAATGGACTTCATTTTTGGATTCGTAATATCGAAATTAGCCTAGGTTGAAATTTTGGTACTTTTCGGATAACTTTCATATTTTGATGAATAGTGAAAATTACTAAATTTTAATTAAAAACAACTTTTTTAATCAAAATAATTAATGGTGATAAATTATGAATTTGAGTGGTTTTAAATTATATTTAGAATATATTTTTACCATGTAATACAATGTGGGTCATTGAACATAATTTCACATTTAAACCAGACATAAACAAGTGACAATCTTTTGATAGTTATTATCTCTAAAAAACACGCTTTTTGTTTTAACAATGGGAATTAATTTTAAATTAATTTCTGCCACTTATGTGTTTTGAATTTGGGAAAATGGATTCCATATTTGGAATCAGGATGTTCAAATTTTGTAAATAGGTAACTTTTATTTTTAAACATTTTGGATAATTACTTCGGTAAATATTTTATTTACCATGGTTAAAGGGTAAATCCGGTAAACAAGGGTTACAAAATAATATTATAATAATACTAAATTACCCTAAAACGTGTCTTAACCCTATTTCTTGATACATGGTCGACCATGGGCATCTTTGGGTCGATTTTGGGACCCCATGGATCCACTTGTAAGTGGTAATGAAACTTTATTTTAATTAAGTTAAAATAAATACAAAAATGACACAAGCATATATCTTTTAAAAAAACAATTGTTACAGAGGGTTATATATGTTGGATTTTAGATTATAAATATTAATTATAAATATAAAAATATTTCCTACATAATTATATTTTTTTTATAATTTTTAGACATTAAATAATTTAATTTATTTATGACACAATGATGATGAATTAATTACTTTAATAGTGAAAAATTAAAATAATTGATATTATAAATACCCAAATTAAAATAATATGAAACTTTTAATGAATTGAAATACTTTTATAGGCTAATATGATATATTAGTATTGATTTAATTGACTTTGTTCGAAGTAATCAATCTGTTATGAGTCTCACAAAAATCAACTATTGAATAGTGTCAAAATTGACATAAAAGAGTTCTTAAAACAAATATTACATTATTAATTGATATTAAATTATAAAAAATCTAAGGATCGGCCAAGAGACTTATATCATGATAGGTGCAACATTAATGGACCACATGGGGGTGTCTTGGATGTATATAGTATGTTTATTAACCATATAATATAAAAATACAAAGAGACATTGTAAAAGTGAAACTAATTAACAAAGAGTTAATACTTAAAGATAAGGTTAATATAATGACCCAAAACTATCTAAATTCTATTGGTTGAGTTGTTTTCGACCCATACCCACCTTAACATTTAAATAATAAACTTTTGAGCCATTATAAACCGAATATGAATTCATTATAAATTAATATTTCTAGCTTTTCCAAAGGTGCCCCTCACCCCTCTTATAAAAGGGAACTCCTTCTTCTCATTTCTTCACACCTTCAATGCCCTTTGGTTCGGCCAAAACCTGCCCAAATACTATCTCAACTTCCCTCAATACAACCTAGAGGCAATATTTTGATCAGAAATCCAACCTAAGGAGCCCTTTTGATCAAATCAAAAGGAAGAACCCGAAGAAGAGGTAATGTTTTCACCACCCCTTTTCAAGTTCCTTTCTTCTTCCACTTCCTCTTTATTTGTTATTACCATTATAAAATAATAACTCCAGTATAATATATATACTATGATGTTATTATAAATATGGTACAACCATATTCAGTATTCTATCCATCCTTTGAATAACATGTTACCATACGTACGAACGTACGTCTTACCGTCTCCACGTCGTGGTGTAATTGTTATTCAATATATTATTTTTTGGATGGGTATAATAATGATGTGTAACTCATGTAAATAATAAATATAACATGATAATGATTCTGTATATATGATATAACATCCAATTATATATTATTTTAATATCAAAAGAATGATATTTTCACTCGTGCGTATGTACGGACTACCGTCTCCACGAACGCGATGAGATTCATTCTCCATCATATCCATTCAAGTATAATTATAATTTGATGATTTAAAAATAGTATCTAAGGACTTGATATCATTCTGGATATGAATAATATACATCCAATTAATAATGAATATGGATCACATAACAAAGAATATAAAGTAAAATGAACTCGTTAACACCCGAAATGACGATAATTCTAAGATATTATTAACAAATCATTGTTAAAAGATCATATATGATATCATATTAAAGTAAATGATTCTTGTATAATTCAATAACAATTATTTCACCATTATACAGGAGGTAAACCTACCGTCGACCAAGGAAAAAGAACAAAGTAAGGGGTTTCTTATCTCACTTTTAATTTCATGAGATTTCTATTATTCACCACTTAATTATTGCATGTGGGGTATGTGTACAGCCCATGATTGTATTCATTGTGTAATATACTTTAATTTATGGGTATTTACATCATCATGGTATGATACTTCTTTCATGGTTGTATGTTTCATAAGTTACCTAATCGATAAGGGAATTTGAAATTTCAATTTCCACTCATTTGGCATTACACATATTTTATTGATTATATTACTCCAAGATTATGTGTGGAATCACTATTCATTTGATTATGTCATAATTTCCACTCCCCTTCCTGTGTATATACTTTTGATACACATAATCACTCCATTTATAATTCTCAAGTCATTGATATGAATTTGATAAGAGTAATTCACCATTTGTTGAGTTAAACATCCAATTCGTTGGTGTTGTTTTTACAAGAATATGTGTGAATATCCTTTGATTGGTTTACACTGAATATCCAATCATATTTAGTGTATTTATATTTGTCACACATAATTAGGTCGTTGATTTATCCTTAACCTAAGGATACGACCTTTATGAGAGATTTCATCTCAATTTACATTCCATTGAGACTTCTTTGTTGATATACACCAAATAACTTTTATGTGGTGTATATAATGTACTTTGACATAGTATATCATGAATCCCTTTATTCTCATGATATTACAAAGTTTTGATTACCTCAATTATTTGTATTCAAGTGTCTCTTTTGGTCAGAATCTCTAACTAAAATACCATTTTTAAATGTTTTAAAGACTTATTCATCTAAATTTTTCTCATTAATGTCCATGTTTTAAAAATGGTTTTAAGGATTTATTTATATGGACATTAATGTTTAGAAATTAAAACTCCTTTTAAAAAGTTTCAAAGTTGTATGGGACACTTTGATTCAAAAATCTACTTTTAAATAGCTTCTTGACAAAGAGTGTGACTTTTAAATGTTTTCTAGGAAAGGGGGATATTTCTCTCAAATAGTTTTGATGATTATTTTCATCTATGTCAACATCCTTCATTATTATTGATTGAGGTTAATGTGATACAATAAAATCTTCTATATTGTATCAAATGAGTTATGTTTGACTATGGATGTGCTGTTTTTATACCATTCATGGTTTGTGGTAAAAGTATTGACATTTCGTATGCTAGTTTTAATACGAATGTTTATGTTATGTTTAAACATTTTCATATGAGGAATGCATTGGACTTAATAAGTGACAGGTGGAGCCCGCTATAGCTCCTCGATGCATCGGTAGGTCTAATGAGACAAACTAGTGTCTTGGCACAAGGCCTTGGCAAAATCTTATTTTTAGTCTTGGCACGAGGCCTTGGCTATGTGGTTATGATAGTCTGGAATTATGCATTCCATCATTATGAAAGTGGTTATTGATAATGCATGGGATTGTTCGACTAGTAGAATATCCATGTGAGTAAGTAAATGGAATTATTTTATTTTATCTTTGCCATTTTATGCTAAAGTTCAAGTTTAAAAGGCTTTTGTTTTAGTTATAAACTGCCTTAAGTGTTTATGCTTATTTATGAAAGCTTCTGCTATAATGTTATTCTTACTGAGCATCTGAGCTCACCCCTTTCAATGTTTTATTTTTCCCAGGATTATGAAGAAGTAATTTATGAATGACCTCCAGGGATAGTATGAGGGGATATGAAGACAAGATGTTTTTTTTTATAATGTAATGTAAAAATTTATGGATGTATCTAGTTATTCCAAGGCTACTAAATTAATCGGTTTTCGAGACTTGATCTTTCTCATGATCATGACAATGTTATGTAATAATTCACCGACTCTTGGTAACTAGGGTCGGGGTGTTATAGTTGGTATCAGAGGAAGTTTAGTACAATCCTTGGAATCTAGATTTAGATAAACTCTGATTAGAGCACGTAGACCTAAGATGAACTTTGAGGATTAGTATAAACGAACTTCCTAGAATTTTGGTATTGTAGAGATTTTGTGAGTTTTCCGAGCAATACATCCCTTTCTGGATACGAGCAGGTAGAGGCGGCTCTGGCACAGATGTACCTAGGGGTAAAACCCGAAAACACTGCTTTGAGATAGACTCGAACGGGAACTGGTGCACGACAATGGGCCTTGCTGCACTCTTGGTTACGACACTCCCAGGGGATATGCTTAGGATAATTTACATTTTCTTTTCAAACCGATTTAAGTAATATATATATAAGATGAGAGAAAATGACCTTGGTTAATCCTAATATGTTTCTAATTGAGAATATGGTGACATTTTAATCTCTAAATGATTTTACGACTACTGTTACTCACACAATGCTTTCTGGTTTTAGTCAATGGCTGGATTCCAAGGAAGTCATAGTGACGTTGAGAATGATGTACAAGGTGGGAACGGTGGTGGAAATGAGCAACAAAATGGAATGTTGATAGGCATAAAAGATATCGTCTTTATGCCAAATCAGTTTTCCAAAAATATGATCAATAACATATATATTAACCAACTCCTAGACTCAACAAGGAAGAGAAAGGTGATAAATGATAAGAGCTCCAGCAATGGAGACCGTGGAGAAAAGAACCCTCAATTTTCATCATACATGAAATGTGGAAAGAGACACCCAGGAAAGTGTCTCAATGGGACAGCGAAATGTTTTACGTGCGGGAAGGAAGGACATAAAGTGAAGAATTGCAGAAGAAAAATGAAGAGTACTATGGAAGAAGATAAAAATAGTCCCAAGAGTCCATTTATAGTCATTTTCCGTAAATGTAGGGGACCTGGCCATTACCTGAGTGAATGTCCTATTCTATAGGATATTTTCTTGGTCAAAGAAGAAGCTATGTGGAAATAAATGGTTGGAGAAAAATTTAAAAAGTATTAGCACTCCTTGTTGATGGGTTTACTTTGGAATAATTTTCTCTTGTATTTGTAACCCCGCAGTTTGCCATGTGAGAATGATATTTGAGGAATAATTGTCTCTTCTCTTGTGGATATAGGTATAAATAACCATTTGGTTTTATATGATCACTAGGGTTTGAGAAAATTATAAGTTATTATAATATGGGATGAAAATGCAAGGTATGATAAAACATTTGTGGTTAAATTATGTTATTTTGAGGAATTTATCTCATTTTGGTAATATTATAAAATATAGTTTTTGAAGAAGGATAACACATAGACCGTGTGACAACTCTTCGCGTCGGACAAAGCTGTGGGAATCTAACCCACAACCAAAGTGCGATTGGGAATTATCGCCTACCACTGGACTACGTGAAGTCCCTGGTTAGTGTGACTATTTTTTTTGTTAAATGATTTTATTGATCAATAATAAGATGATTTGGGTTCTTATGTCTTTTCAAATGAATACCCTTGTTATAGGAAAATGATTTGGTGATTAAGTGATAAATGTTATTTTGGAAGATGTTCGCTTTGTTGGGAACACTATATGCCCAAGGAAAATAGAATACAATGGGGTTTCATTTTTAGAGTATTGGTGGATTTTTATCTACGTTTTTATTGTGGATTTATAGTGATTTGGGTTATTTATGGAAATGATTAACCTATAACAGAGAATATGTGATGATGTTAATTACTTTTAAGTATGTGACTTTAAGAGTATTTCATGTCATTTGGAGATACAATTTAACATGGGAGACTACATAATCAAATTCTTCTATGTTTTGGGTTTCAATATTAGTTTGGATTATATTGAAGGATTTTAAGGACAATTTATTATTGAATGGTATTTATTTAACTTTGGGGTATTGTTGGTTTAATTTTTGAAATTAAGATTAGTGCATATTTATCTCAAGGAATATCCTTTTTGGGGATTATTAGATCATTCACTAACCATTTTGGTTTTGATTAATCTTCAAATACAATGTAAATATATAGTTTATCCGGCATGGATCATGTGATTCTATAGAAGTTTATTCTAGCTCTTCCAGTGTGACCAAGTCTTCTTGAATACTCATCGTTTAAAAAAATTGAGTTAGTGGTGGAAATTTATTAAAGAATGAAACTCTACTTAAAATGTAATTATATCTCTTAATGTTCTTAGTAAATATCATAAATGAATTCCTCGTCCTTATGTAATGTAACTTAAAAAAAATGTTGTCCGTTTACTTTCCTACTAGGAGACTAATGGTCGTTTGTCCTAACACAAGTTTTTGGTTTTCTTATTGTTAACTTTCTCCTGATCATGATTTCTATCCCTCTCCATCAGAACTTGACACTTAGTTTATCATCCATATCCATGTTTTCTTACATGGAATCCTAGTATGGGTTATCTTGGATGACCCTTATACCTCTCTTTCTTTCTTTTAAAGTGATAGTTTTGTTGACACTTTTTCCGATGTGGGACTTTTCCATTATATTCCCAATAAAAATTTTAAAAATTACGAGGACACAATTTATTGAAGAAGGGGATAATGTAACACCCCAAGCTTCCTCAGTATGTTTCCTTTCAAATAATGCAATGGCGTGCATTGTACGCAACTTCGAGATTTTAACACACCATAACCAATCAAACTAGCCGTTATGAATAGTAATACCTACTTTTTGAAATTTTATAAATTCTATCTCTCAAAATGGAATTCATTTTTGGATTCGGAATATCGAAATTATCCTAGGGTGAAATTTTGGTACTTTTCGGATAACTTTCATATTTTGATGAATAGTGAAAATTACTAAATTTTAATTAAAAAAAACTTTTTTAATCAAAATAATTAATAGTGATAAATTATGAATTTGAGTGGTTTTAAAGTATATTTAGAATATATTTGTACCATGTAATACAATGTGGTTCATTGAACATAATTTCACAATTAAACCAGACATAAACAAGTGACAATCTTTTGACAGTTATTATCTCTAAAAAACACGCTTTTTGTTTTAACAACGGGAATTAATTTTAAATTAATTTCTGCCACTTTTGTGTTTTGAATTTGGAAAAATGGATTCCATATTTGGAATCAGGATGTTCAAATTGTGTAAATAGGTAACTTTTATTTTTAAACATTTTGGATAATTACTTCGGTAAATATTTTATTTTCCATGGTTAAAGGGTAAATCCGGTAAACAAGGGTTAGCAAATAATATTATAATAATACTAAATTACCCTAAAATGTGTCTTAACCCTATGTTTTGATACATGGTAGACCATGGCCATCTTTGGGTCGATTTTGGGACCCCATGGATCCTCTTGTAAGTGATAATGACACTTTATTTTAATTAAGTTAAAATATATTAAAAAATGACACAAGCATATATCTTTTAAAAAAACAATTGTTAAATATGGTTATATATGTTGGATTTTAGATTATAAATATTCATTAGAAAGATAAAAATATTTCCTTCATAATGATATTTTGTTTATAATTTTTAGACATTAAATAATTTAATTTATTTATGACACAATGATGATGAATTAATTACTTTAATAGTGAAAAATTATAATGATTGATATTATAAATACCCAAATAAATATAATATGAAACTTTTAATGAATTAAAATAATTTTATAGGATAATATGATATATTTGGATTGATTTAATTGACTTTTTTTCTAAGTAATCAATCTGTTATGAGTTTCAAAAAAAATCAACTATTGAATAGTGTCAAAATTTACATAAAAGAGTTCTTAAAAACAATATTATATTATTAATTGATATTAAATTCTTAAAAATCTACGGTTATTCCCAGAGACTTATATCATGATAGGTTCATCATTAATGGACCACATGGGGGTCTCTTGGATATATATAGTAAGTTTATTAACCATATAAAATAAAAATACAAATAGACATTGTAAAAGTGAAACTAATTAACTAAGAGTTAATACTTTAAGATAAGGTTAATATAATGACCCAAACCTGTCTAAATTCTATTGGTTGAGTTTTTTGCGACCAATATCCACCTTAAAAGTTAAATAATAAACTTTGGAGCCATTATAAACCGAATATGAATTTATTATAAATTAATATTTCTAGCTTTTCCAAAGGTGCCCCTCACCCCTCTTATAAAAGGGCACTCCTCCTTCTCATTTATTCACACCTTCAAAGCCCTTTGGTTCGGCCAACCCCTGCCCAAATACTATCTCAAATTCCCTCACTATAACTTAGAGGCATTATTTTGATCAGAAATTTAAACTATGGAGCCCTTTTGATCAAATCAAAAGGAAGAACCCGAAGAAGAGGTAATGTTTTCACCACCCCTTTTCAAGTTCCTTTCTTCTTCCACTTCCTCTTTCTTTGTTATTACCATTATAAAATAATAACTCTAGTATCATATATATACTGTGATTTTATTATAAATATGTTACAACCATATTCAGTATTCTATCCATCCTTTGAATAACATGTCACCGTACGTGCATACGTACGACTTACCGTCTCCACGTCGTGGTGTAATTGTTATTCAATATATTATTTTTTGGATGGGTATAATAATGATGTGTAACTCATGTAAATAAAAAATATAACATGATAATTATTCTGTATATATGATATAACATCCAATTATATATTATTTTAATATCAAAAGAATGATATTGTCGCTCGTGCGTATGTACGGACTACCGTCTCCACGAACACGATGAGATTCATTATCCATCATATCCATTCAAGTATAATTATAATTTGATGATTTAAAAATAGTATCTAAGGACTTGATATCATTATGGATATGAATAATATACATCCCATTAATAATGAATATGGCTCACATAACAAAGAATATAAAGTAAAATGAACCCGTTAACACCCGAAATGACGATAATTCTAAGATATTAGTAACAAATCAATGTTAAAAAATCATATATGATATCATATTAAATTAAATGATTCTTGTATAATTCAATAACAATTATTTCACCATTATACAGGAGGTAAACCTATCGTCGACCATGGAAAAAGTACAATGTAAGGGGTTTCTTATCTCACTTTTAATTTCATGAGATTTCCATTATTCACCACTTAAGTATTGCATGTGGGGTATGCGTACTACCCATGATTGTATTCATTGTGTAATATAATTTAATTTATGGGTATTTATATCATCAAGGTATGATACTTCTTTCATGGGTGTATGTTTCGTAAGTTTCCTAATCGATAAGGGAATTTGAAATTTCAATTTCCACTCATTTGGCATTACACAAATTTCATTGATTATATTACTCCAAGATTATGTGTGGAATCACTATTCATTTTATTATGCCATAATTTCCACTCCCCTTCCTGTGGATATACTTTTGATACACATAATCACTCCATTGATAATTCTCAAGTCATTGATATGAATTTGATAAGAGTAATTCACCATTTGTTAAGTTAAACATCCAATTCGTTGGTGTTGTTTTTACAAGAATATGTGTGAATATCCTTTGATTGGTTTACACTGAATATCCAATCATATTTAATGTATTTATATGTGTCACACATAATTATTTCGTTGATTTATCCTTAACCTAAGGATACGGCCTTTATGAGACATTTCCTCTCAATTTACATTCCATTGAGACTTCTTTGTTGATATACACCAAATCACTTTTATGTGGTGTATATAATGTACTTTGACATAGTATATCATGAATCCCTTTATTCTCATGATATTACAAAGTTTTTATTACCTCAATTATTTGTATTCAAGTGTCTCTTTTGGTCAGAATCTCTAACTAAAATGACATTTTTAAATGTTTTAAAGACTTATTCATCTAAATCATTCTCATTAATGTCCATGTTTTAAAAATGTTTTTAAGGATTTATTTATATGGAAATTAAAGTTTAGAAATTAATACTCCTTTTAAAAATTTTCAAAGTGGTATGGGACACTTTGATTCAAAAATCTACTTTTAAATGGCTTCTTAACAAATAGCGTGACTTTTAACTGTTTTCAAGAAAAGGGGGATATTTCTCTCAAATAGTTTTGATGATTATTTTCATCTATGTCAACATACTTAATTATTCTTGATTGAGGTTAATTTGATACAATACAATCTTCCATATTGTATCGAATGAGTTATGTTTGACTGTGGATGTGCTGTTTTTATACCATTCATGGTTTGTGGTAAAAGTATTGACATTTTGTATGCTAGTTTTAATATGAATGTTTATGTTATGTTTAAACACGTTCATATGAGGGATGTATTGGACTTAATAAGTGACGGGTGGCACCTTCTATAGCTCCTAGATACATCGGTAGGTCTCATGAGACAAACTAGTGTCTTGGCACAAGGCCTTGGCAAAATCTTATTTTTAGTCTTGGCACGAGGCCTTGGCTATGTGGTTATGATAGTCTGGCATTATGCATTTCATCATTATGAAAGTGGTTATTGATAATGCATGGTATTGTTCGACTAGTAGAATATCCATGTTAGTAAGTAAATGGCATTATTTTATTTTATATTTGCCATTTTATGATGAAGTTCAAGTTTAAAAGGCTTTTGTTTCAGTTATAAACTACCTTAAGTGTTTATGCTTATTTATGAAAGCTTCTGCTATAATGTTATCCTTACTGAGCATCTGAGCTCACCCCTTTCCATGTTTTATTTTTCCCAGGATTATGAAGAAGTAATTTATGAATGACCTGCAGGGATAGTATGAGGGGATATGAAGACAAGATGTTTTTTTATGATGTAATGTAAAAATTTATGGATGTATCTAGTTATTCAAAGGCTACTAAACTAATAGGTATTTCAAGACTTGATCTTTCTCATGATCATGCCAATGTTATGTAATAATGCACTGACTCTAGGTAACTAGGGTCGGGGTGTTACATGTTGTATACTGAGATACATGTCATATAATGGTTTCATACTTCTCTAGATATGAATCATGATATAATGTGGATGAGACTTATATATGGATCCTGCATATTTGTTGGGAGGGTCTTAGGTTTGATTCCATTTGTGTGTCTTTGAGTTATACTTTCATTATTTTATCAATGATTTTATTACCTTATACCAACTGCTACATTGACTTTATATTCTTGTATGAGTTTTTTTATCAATTTACAAGAATCATAAAGATTTTATTTTTTTATCTCTTATTTTGAATGTTTCACTTGTCTGAAGGGAAATCAAGACCAGTGATCTTGTCTGACTATTTTACTTATTACAATCCATTTGTGTCTTGGGATTTTCACCTAAGGTTAATATCACATATGACTCTTCCCAAACCAATGGATGAGAGAGGGGATTTTAAACATTCTATTTTAATGGAATAATAATGGTTAACTGTGTATTTTTTTTGTTATTTACAGTTTTCAACAATCATGGATGGATTGTAAAGTATTGATTTAATTGTTCCTAATAAAAGATGAAGATAAATATAAAGTGTTTAAATTCAATTATTCAAAATTACACTGATTTAAACCCCATTTTAGAGTATATTCCACGGTTAGGAACTAAAAAGTATTAAGGAATGGTTTCAAAGGTTTCATTCTCGATTTGATAATAATTAGATATATTTTCATCCATAAATTAATTCTTATCATTGATGGAAATAATTTTACATTATAGAAGATCTATTTTCAATAAGATTTACAATAATTAGGTATGGATGTGTCTATGGAATCTGTGAAAGGTATTTCTATCTAGATTTATAATATAAATTTATTAAAATATAATCATATAAAATTATATATGGGCGTTAAGGTAAGTAATTAATTATGGTGAGATCTAGACATCTATATTTACAAAATGGTCATGACTCAAAAAACCTATCACGTAATGTGGGAAAGCATTTGAACTTATATAAAAGTGACATAAATATTATAATTCAAACCTATAGGTTCTTTGAAAAAATAAAAATAATGAATAATGAATTTAAATTCTATGGTTGATAATTGATTTGATCAAATTAATGTCATTGTAGAGGATATGAGAGGACTGGACGAAGATCGTAAGGATTATAAAATTGCTCAATTAATCATGAGAATAATTTCTCCTAATTTTAATATGGATTTGTTAGTTATTTAAGAAAAATATCTGAAGGAGATAAAAATAGAAAACCTATATACAAAAATCATTAAATATGAAATGTGAAATGAATGTAATGAGTAAAAAGTGAAACTGTGTTATGAAGAACATCATTTTTCTATTTTTAAGTAACTCAATACAAAAGATGATCTATAAGATGAAAAAGTATATGAAATTATTTTTTTCTTATATTGTAATATTAAATGTTGAAGGGTAATTTTGAAATTAAAACACACCCTCCATTGATTTAGAATTATAAAAGTATGAAATCTTACAACACAATGGCTCATGATATTTAAAGAAGGTGGTGTAGAACAGTTTGAAGTGAAACACAATGAAGTTTCCAAAAATATAAATAATTTACCTCTCAAAAAGTTGTAAATTTTGATGAAATTGAATTTAATGTGGCCAACTATTATAGGGATCTTGACGAACATGTATTAGTGGCTATCATGGATAATAAAAAATATGATGGTTTTGATATTTAAATAAGGACAATTGAGGGTAGAAATGATCATGATTTTGAACATGAAGAAGATCTAGAATAAATTTACATTTGGACAGAAAATAATATGGAATAATATGATTTGTTATGTGACCCCAATAATTATATAAAATAATATAAATAAGAAAAATATGAATACAGAGCTATGGTTGAAAAAATTATTTAAATAAATTTAAGAAATTAAGAGATAAAAGTTGAGTTTATACTCACATATGAGAAATAAGTCCATATCATTGATCCCCATTATATATCAAAGAAAAATGGGTTAATAGTATAGAAGAACATAAATATGTTTTTATATCATAGTGACAAAAGTATGTTGACCAAGAGTCTCTTCTCACTCCATAAATAAAATTGGGATGTTATAGATTTTTACAATTTAATGTAAACTATAAAGGATCCGTCAAAGAATTTATTCCCATATCACACTTATTTTGATTAAATGAAAAATGTAAATATATTTTGGAATATTAAAATTGGATGAGGTCATTTGTTACATCAACACCTCAATGAAAAGTGTATTTTCAAATAACTCAATAATTTTATTTTAGAGTAGTGAATTATGAAAGGAGAACACAAAAAACTATATTTGTTTCTATGGGTTGTTTAGGAATAGTCAATATGTGCATTTTATTAGTAATATATTTCATCAAGAACATCCAAAACATCAACATGAATAAAAATTTTCTAATTTTATTTTTCTTTTAAGAGTTACTATGTCCATTGGGATGTTTTTGTTAGAAAAGATTATTCATTTTGAATTAAGATTAAAAAAATGATCCTAAATGAATCTTGGAATGGTTGAATATTATGATAATATTATTCATCTAATAATAAAGAAATCAATTTTTAATGAAGAATAATATTTAATAAATCCAAATTAAAAAAAGGAAATAATCAACCATCAATAAATTAAAACCACCACTTAACGGTGAAGAAAAAAAATTCTAGGAAGGATAATGTTTTTGAGATAGTCTTAATAGAAACAAATAACATTGATTTATGGATCCTAGATGGATAATAGACATATCAAATTACTAAATATTAAAATATCATCAGGGGAATCAAATATAATAAATATTGGTTTTTTTGGAAATGGTGATCGCCTCTATTTTTTAGATCTAAAAATATAAAATTTAGTGGAAAAGATCATAAGTAAACAAAAATTTTATTTTTTGAATGACCCTATTATAATCTTCATAGTTTAATTAAATTATGTGACCCAATTAAAGTAGTGGGGTTAAATAAAAAAAGATGAACATCTAAATAAATATATTCTTCAATTGTTATACATGGAAGAATGTTTAGGGATAATATTTACCTTTTTGGTGAAGAAGATTGTTGTTTACTTTCCAAGGAATTTGAAAAAAGTTGTGGCAAAAAACTGCTTGACCATTTGAGGAAAAAATCCTTGGAAAATCTAGAGAAGTTTGATGGAACTTTAGATATTAAAAAAATATATGTTATCACAATAACATAAGTGATTCTTGTCAATAAGGTAATTTCATACAAAATATCTAGAAGACAAAGAATTGGATGTAATCAAGGCTATTTGAAATCCTACATATGGATCTTTGTCATAAAATTACACCTAGATATACATATATAAAATGAAAATGTATCTTTTCTTTATTATTTCTATATAATGATATGTATAATAGCAATATATGAAAAATTTATAGTGTTGAAATTCATTACGTGGTATCAGATAGAAGTTGGAAACAATATTTGTGTAAAGATTTAAAGGATATTCCCTGATAATGGTATTAGATTTACTAAAAATAAAGTGAAAAAATATTTGTATAAGCATGAAATTAATTATCATGTTTCACTAGTAAGAAGTCCTCAATAGAAGAAAGTTTTTGAAAATAGAAATTTAATTATCAACAATATGGTTTAGATAATGTTTATTTATTATAAAGTAACAATTTTATTTCAGTCTGGGAAAATCCTAAAAAAATAAGTTCAAGGTAGTCTAAAATAATGTAGACCTAGTGCGTCTGTCCAAAAATTACCACTTAACACAGGTGGTAAGGAACCAAAACTAGAGAATAGAAAACACGGATCCCCATTATCTTCTCATGAATAAAGGAAATTAGCTACCTTATTCTCCTCTCACTGAGTGTGAGAAATGTACACCCTAGGATTGAGGAGTTTTTTCCCCTTTTGATGAGATAAGTGATGGCCCATGGAACCTGATTCTTACCCTATAACTCCCCATGGATCACCATTAAGTATGTTTCCACTAACTTCAGCATGATATTCTTCCCATGACACGGCTCAATCCCGTTCAGCGTCACATTAACCTCCACCATGATAGAATCCCCCTACCCAAAGACACTACTAAAGGCAAAAAAAACCACCATTTTATTATCAGGAACAACTAATCCCCCCTGCCTAACCCTTGAGGTACAAGATCTAGCACCATTTTGTTTAAGGACACAACAAGGATGCCTCCACCTCACTCAGTATCCCTGATTACTAGGATTTCTAGGGGTATACCTTGTCATTTTACATACCATAATTATGAGAAGAAAAGATGAGTTTTCCCAAAACGTGATGAACAGAATTATATCCACCATGTTACTTTTTTGTTTGGATATCAGGCCTAGGCATGACAGGTAGACGCTTGAATGATGACAATGGTTCTTTTTGGTCTATATTGTCCTGCAACCTACTACATCAGGGATCACCTTTCCCTTTATTTCTAGGGAATTTTCTTCGATACCCAAAAGAAAGCTCTGATGAAAAGAAACTAGCTATTATCCTCTATTACCTAGCTAGGTTACCTCACCTAGTTCATCCCAAATGACAGTTTCCCATTTTCTTCCAAAGAAGATATGGGATGAGGACTCCTCTTTGGATTTTCTATGACATAGACATTTGGAGACCAACGAAATATCTTTCTTCCTAACCTATTAATTAGTGGGAAGATCCATACTATGAAACCTCCATAATTGGAAGTTGTACTTAGTAGGTATGTCAATACACTATAGAATTTCTCTTCAATCCCGATGATCACCCTCCATTTAAGTAACAAGGAAATACCCCTTTACCGAGAACATTCCTTAGGATAAACCTACACTGATTAGATTGTTTGGTTCCTCATTAATGATATTGTTTTTGAATACATGTAGTTATTTCTGGTTAGTGATGGCTCGAGTAAAGGGCTCAAACCGACTTGATTGGGAGAAAGAGATTTTTGGTGTAGGGCATCCTAGGAATCCAATCATTGAACCAGTCTAATTATAATTCTTCAAGTTTACCTACCCACATCCAATAATCCACCTGGAATAATTCTAATGTACCTGTAGATGACTAAAAATATTCTTTCAAAGATTATAATAGAACCCAGAATCATGGACTCTTGTTTTTCTGTATATATTACCCATATTCCTAGAACAAATATATTTCCCTTCCAGGAAGGCCCAAGCAATATTGTCTTGCATTCTCATAATCTCATCTTTGACACTCTTGTGGCTGATACCCTCATCCCCCACATTCCTGGACATCTTTTCCAATATGACCATCAATATCTACCCTTATATTGAATGTCCAAGTTAAATCTGGATAATATTTTTTCAATATTTTTCATAATAGGATTTTTCATGCTGACAACTAATGACACAATCATATTTATAAATGAATAAACCTAGTTATAATTAGAGATAAGTCCCCTTAAAGAAAGGAACTGATTCTTTCAATTTGTAATGTGAGAATAAATTGTATCCACTATCCCATTAATGTGGTGAATTTGGATCCTCCCTGTAGAAACAAGATCTCCAATATAATTCATGGGGAATTATGTTTTTTTCTACCTAGTCCATCCTCTATTTCTTTCTACCACCTCTTAGAACACCATTTTGAAATGTACACACTATGCTTATCTCAGATGATATCCTAACCACTACACATGAAATGAATATATATAGTATTGTTAAAATTGAAAATAATTTTATTATTTCTATTCAAAAAATATCATGTTGTTAGAGAACAAACATGAGAAATAACACAAGGTGGGATCCTACCCCGATAAGACCACAAGCATCAAGAACTGGTCTTCCTCTACAAATAATTACTCATTGTGTCCTATACTATGATGAAAAGGTTAGTGGATAAGGGGTCACCTAGACTTTGACCCTAGGTAGTCTTAACGAACCCACAATTCCTTCCCATAAAGGAGATGGCCATCCAAGGTGAGATAATATCCCTAAAAGGGATATCAATATCACCTCTAAAAAAACCGATGATGTTAAGAGCCATATTGATGAAGATTAAATCTATTTTTTATGGTCTTTATGAATTTAAAAATTAATCACCACTTTGGAACCCGATGTGTTTTTTTAATATTACTGACCATATAATGAACCATGAAAATTGTGGACAGGGTCGATCTCTCGTTAATAATGACTTGTTGATTTTCTGAGACCCATTGGAGAAGGTAAGCTGCCAGCCTTATATATATAATACTCACCATGAATTTATATGGTAAATGACACATGTTGACAGGAATATATTTATTTAGAGAACATGGGTCTTTAAATTTTTGAATTATGAATAAAGTTGTGGAACAAAAGACCTAGGCTAGGCACCCACCTTTAAATAAATCCTAAATACCCGCCACCAACACCCTCTAAATAAACTCGCACAATGAGATATAAATGGATACTAGGAACACATAGATCCCTGGTGAACTTTCAGCATTAAGTGATTGGATAGACTCTCTAACCTCAGTTTCCCTTAGTATGATTTCAAAAAAAATCATGATCTCAATATATGATGTCCTTAGAGTATTGTCAAATAAATTAGTTGGTTCATTTGGGTTTTTTCTATGAATACCTCACCATGATGATGAAACTATATGATTTTCACATCAATTTTTATAATAGAAACACCTAAAGTACGATTATCCTTGCTACAACCAGATGAGGAGGAGATAATGATCTAAAAGAGCCTGCACTAGGTCCTCAACCCTTACGTTCAAAAAAGAGAAGGTTGCATAATGATTCAAAAAAACAAAGGTATATCCAAAACTAGGTGTTTCGGTTCCACTTTTGGTTATTACTCCTTGTTAATTTATTACCAATGACTCCCAAATCAACGAAGCCATTACGCATAGCCTAAGATGAAAACACATGTCTATCTATTCCAAGAACTTCACCACCCCCGTTATTCTTTCAGGAGTCAAGTATTATGGTGAAATACCCTCCTACAAACCATGCATAATTTCCGAGATCAAAAAAGTCCAGTTCCCCCCATAAGTTCCCCAATTACATAGCCTCTCACTTTTCATAAAAAATGGATAATATTCATTCATATTTATCATCACTAATTAGAAATAAATGGTTGTTTCATAACATCCTCATTTAAAATGGTGTTGTGAGAAGGGATGAATCATATCTTGATTGAAAATTTTATTCCCAAGTTCAGGGAATTATAATTGGAGAAAAAATTTCTCTACTGGATATACATAAAACAATCATATAGTCATTAGCTTTTATTGTGAAAAAGGGTTTCAAAGTGTAATAGTTGGATGTCAAATAAAAATTAATGAATAGTTTCCTTATAAAGGAACCCAACAAATAACAAAAAGAAGGATTTATCATTCATGAAGATGATATTAAAGTGTATTATTTGAATAATGTTTTATATTGGTTTAAAAAATATCAACTTACTTGGTACAGTTGACTATATTTGTTCCTATAGAATATTAATTATAATTGATGAGGGTTTTATCACAAACTATATATCAAAAAGGAGTAAGGGAAATGGATAATGGTGCTCATATACATTGATAATATCATTTTGGTAGGCTCAGATGAAACTAAAGGTAATTATTTTTTAGAACTAATGAGCTAAGATCTAAAAATTCCATTCAACTGTGAATTATAATTTTTCAATGGTTTATAGCTGATTCAAAGAATTTATGGTAAATTCATCTCCCAGATCATAGATTCCATGGAATTGATTATGAGGTTCAATACAGATGATTCTAAACTAATGGGTACTCTATAAGAGACCTTAATTAAAATCTTAAGGATGGTGAATGTGAGGAATTAGATATTACTCTCTACAGATATATAATTAGTATATTTCATTATATGATAACTAATCCCCAAGAAATTTTATTCAACACATATCGTTATACATGATATTAGATTTGTAAAAATTATATTACTAGGAAAACATGGAGACAAATAATATGATTTATTAACCGTAAATTGGATTTGGATTTGTATTATTATAGAAACTCACAATAACTATTGTGGGGATTTATGAACTCTAATTATGCCGGTTCTATAGATGAATTAAAGCATATATCTGGTGGTGTGTTCAACCACAGAAGTTTATAAAAACAATATATTAGAAAGAATAATAATCATATCCTTAATCACTTCACATTCTGAATATATTATAAAAACTAAAAAAAATTCTTGATTTCAATGGATGAAATAATAGCTTGAAGAAATTTTAATTGAATTTGGATCCCCTATTTTGATTGTGTGCGATAAATCAAGTGAAATAAACCTTAGTAAGAATCACATTCCAGATTCAAGAACCAAGAACATGAAGATTAAATATCATTTCCAGAAATAAAAATTAGAACAATGTCTGGTGTCATTGGAATATGTGTCAACTTAAGAAAAGTGATTGATATTATGACAAAGGCAGTCCCTAAATATTATTTCGAAGGGAATATACTCTCTTGGAGTACAAAAAAATCTTTCAACTATTAAAGACTAATGAATTAACTCTAACTACCCCAATAGAATTTCTCTCAATGGAATAATATAAATTTTTTTTATTTTTCAATTTCAAATTTCTAATCCTCATCTATAACCTTTCAGAAAAGTTATATCTTTGTGTTCATTGGAAAAAGGTGGTGAAATATAATCATTTTTATATTAACCATGAATGTATAATTTAAAGGTGTAGATCATCTAAATTTTGAATCGGGGGGGGGGGGGGGGTTGTGAATGTGATGAATGTTCAAATATATCTATTCATTCAAATATTCTCTCTCACACTAATCATGGATTATGTGTGCATAAATTTGGTGATTATTGTGACATTGATACAGGTTATTGATAATAATTTTTCTACTATAGAGTATTTTATAGTTTTTAATTTTAAAAAAACCTAAAGTGGAAGATTTGTAACCCATTGATATTTTAAAAGAACAATAATTTCAATAACATATACAACACACAACGTAGAGCTTATTCGAACCAAAAAATATTTTTATTCAAATATAACTATAAAAAACTTGTTGTTGAATTGGTAGATATGAGTAAGATTAAACACATTATGATATATATATATATATATATATTACATAATCAATTAAAATTTATTTTTTAATTATTAAATAATAAAGAGACAATTTTTCGTAAAAACTTTTTATTCTTCAAAAAACATTTTCTTAAAAAAATATTTTATTTCATTTTAATAGAGATAATTAAAATTAAATTAATTAAATTTTAGAAATTTAATTTAAAAAAATATATCATTTTTTAATCATTATGTAAAAATTATAGTAGAATTAATTTTTAATATTTTTCTAAAAATATTTATTCTACAGTGAATAGTGAACAATTCTGTTTTTATTGAAAATTATATTTTATTCAAGAAGTAACCAAAATTATTAATTTATTTTAAAATGGTAAAAAAGTTAAATTATTTATTATGTAATATTAATAAACTAATTACATTCATTGGAATCAAATTTAAAATTCACTTTTGTAGAAAATTAATTTAAACTTAAAACTGTATTTTCTTGCAAATATTTTTCCAATACATTTTGTGTCTTTATATTGATTTTATTTAAAACACATCTAGAAAATTAATATTTAATAATGGATTCAAAATTTGGAATCTTAATTTATTAATTATTTAAATAATTCCCCTTTATTTTTTGTCATTATGAATAGTAACTTTAGTAATTTTTTATTTCCTCTGTAAGAGTAAAAATTGTAAAATAAGGTTAAAATAATGATATAAGAACTATAAATAAACAATAACCTTGTATTTATACAATTTTATGGGTTTATTTCAGAAGATGTAATCCATGTATAAAATAAATTTCCATTTGTTTCATTTTTTATTGATTTGGACATCTATAATAATTTACGAAAAGATTATCTACAAAATGTCCCTCCCTTGAATTTATTAACTATAAAGCTTTATTATAATGATAAAAGTAGATTCAATTTTGTTATCAATTATAATTTAAAATATAAATTAATTTATCAGTCATAGTTATTTATTTATAATTATTTGTAATTAAAAAACTACATTAAATACTTATGTAACACCGATAAAATATTTATTCAATTAATAAGAAAATATAATAAATTATTTAAAAAACTCTTAAAGTAGGGATTTTTAGTGAGTTAAAGTGATCCATGAAATTTATATATATATATATATATTTTATTTATGATTTAAAATTATATGTTTTAATTAAATTATTGTAACAATTTTTATAGTATAAAATTAAATGAATAGTGTCAAAATGACATTATTGGTATTTTATGAGAATGAAATTTTTATTAAATTATTAAAATATAATAAAAAACATAAAAATGGTAAATTGTGATAATATATGGTCTATAATTTCATATTAATGACATTTTTAAAAAATTTGTACATTATATGTACAATTATTACCGTTTAAGACTGAAAAAGGTATTACTGTTGTTAAGGTTTAAATAAGTTAACTAAGGGGTTAAAACAAAATATACGGTTTAAAATACCACATGAACATATACATTATTTAGTTTTTTTTATGATTTATAAACCATATTCTACATTATATTATAATATATGGCATTTTGGAATCATTTGTATTAATAATGACCTTATTATGTTTTTAAATATTTATGAAATTTTAAATATTCTGCTTTTCTCACTTACTAAAAGACACCCCTAGCCACTCTTATATACATCACATAGAGTTAATTATCTCAAAAATAACGAAAAATTTCTCTTCTAAACATCTTTATCTCGGTTCTAATGTTTCTAGCCTTCTAAAAAGAAAAACCTAGTGCTCATTAAAAGGTTATTTAAAGGTGTTATTTCTAAGAAGAGGCAATTTCCTTAATAGATCACTTCCTATTTTACATATTCTCTTACATCCTATAAATACGTGGTATTATAAATAAAATAAAAACCTCATTATAATAAATATAATAATTTTTTATATTATTAAACCACCCTTATCGAGAAACTTTTATATTAAATGGGAGGTTAAAGTATCACTTTTGTGTATGTAAGACTTTTCATCTCCGCATAGTGATATAATTAATTTTTTCAACATATTTTATGGATAGGTATTATAATGGGTTTATTTTTTTATATTACTATTATGAAAAAAAATTATTCCTTAATTATAATTTTAAATTTATCTTCCTACCTTCCAATCCATTAGAAAATGACAACATCTCTCGTGCTTATGTGTGGACTATAAGGACCCAGCCTTATTAAATTACATAATATTGAATTTTATTCAAGAAATAATTTTCTTTAAAATTAATTATCTTTTTTTAGTTTTTAGTTTTAGATAATTGGGATATAATACATAAATAACATTCCACATTTATATAGAGAAGATTCCACCAAAATGGTATCCATTTCTTCCAAAATATAAAACTTTTCAAATGAAACGTGATTTAATTGAAAATATTCATAAAATTTAACATGTATTCCATATTATTCTTAAAAAACCATATAAACTATTAAAAGCATTTAAAACATGAGATGAGCACAAAAATCACAGCAAGGGTTATAAAAAGGGGAAAATAAAACATTAGTCCATTAATACTTGTAATGTATGAAATAATTTTCCAAAAGACAAACTTGTCACCCATATAAACATACTTTTTGAAAATTGATATTTCCTTGAGATTTCAACCAAAAATATAGAAAATAAATAAATCAATAAAGGTATCTTGGGGCATTACATACATAATCTTATAACCCTCTCAGCTACTATATAATTTGTAACCCTCACAGATACCTTACAATTTGTGTAACCATCGCAGTTACACTTGGAATAACCATACGGATAACCTCCAACATACATATACCCAATGAATTACAGGGAGATATAGGTATCACCCTTCACTATAAAAATTTATTAAGAACCAAAACAGAATCATACAACATGACTATAACATAGAAACCTTTCTTTTGAATTTTGTAAAAAAAATTAAATAGGATTTTAAAAGAAATGCCCATTACAAAAATTATATAATTGAAGTGAGACTTAATAGAGTAGATTTAATATTTATATACACTATAAATACACAGAATTAACCATAATATAAATAAAATTCATCAAATAATCATTTTTAATATAATATAAATAATGAAGTAAAAGTTTACCCGAAGAAAGGAAATCGAGTTATGAATTCCCTCACCTCAGGTTTGTCTTACATAAAATCATTTAACAATCCTGTATAATGTTTAAAATAGTTTTATTAATATCTTAAAGAAATATTTTCATGTTTATAACAGCTTATATGATCATTTAATTACATCATTTCTCTATTTTATTGATAGTATTTTGTTCCTTCCATTGTTTTGGGTGTGTTATTTACATGATTTTCCTGATCGGTTCATGATCAATATTTATTTTCAATTGGAAGTGAAACTCTAGAATTGTAATGGAATTTTATTTAAATATTTACATAACTATTAATTATACCATTTATTATTTTTAATTATTAAATGAGTATGATTCATAGGTTAAAACATTATTGATATTTGTTTAGGTCATTTTGGCGATTCTTCGATCATATTGACCTCATTTTGTTTTATAAATTAATAAAACATGTAAAAAATGATTCTAGAACCTTATATAAGATATAAAACATAAATTATAATCTGATTCAACAATAAATATGGTTTCATGGCTAGTATTTAAGGAATTAAAGAAATTGAAATCACATCATCCACGATGTCGGTAAATCGACACATCACGGACAGTGTTTAAATTTCTTGAAGAAGTGGGAGAGGAGAATAAGTATATCGGTGAATATTCCATAAACATGATGAAAGCAATAATATGTAATATTCTAGATCATTCATTACTCTTTTATAAGGGTATGCGAGGTATGAATAATAACAAAAAACAAAAAGAAAAGAAAAGAAATAATACAAAAGATGATGTCTACATGTTGATATCTTCTCCGTGAGATCCTTCTTAAGGCCTTTGGTTTTTGACTTTTGGTTAGCCTAGTAGGTCTTGAACATGGGGGGATATTCTTGGGGATATTATTTGGTAGAACATATACAATTCTCAATGCTTGATATGTGTGAGAGGAAGAGGCGAATGAGGGTGGTATTTATAGTGGAGGAGATGTGGGATTTTACATTTTTTAATCATTAGTTTAATATTTTTTTCCAAGTCAATGCAAAGACATGATTCTTGTGATCATATTAGATAAAAGAAAATGTGAGTTAAAACCTAGTGGGAGTAAATCATTCATGATGTCAAAATTAATTTATTTGACTGATAATGCGAATATACCGTAATTTACCATATTTCACTATTCTTAAAAAAATAAGAAATTTCATAAAGATCCCAAATATTAACCTTAACCATTTTCTAATGTGTTGAATTAAAAAATGAACACCATTTTTTGAAATTATTTTTCTATATATTATTAATTCAGTTTTTAAATAAAACCATACATTATTCAAATAATAAACATTTTAAAACTATAAATCATTTTATATCACCATGAAATATTAATGAAAATGTCATTATATTAATTCCTTAAGAAAATAAAATATAAATACAATTTACTACTCATTAGGGTCATATTAATATTCATATTACAATTCATAAGGGTGTGTTACTATTCACCAAATATCAAGTTGGTTTTATCAGACTCTAAATAGCATACTGATCACAATTGTAGATGAACATTTTTAGAAATTCAAGACATAGAATTTGATAAATTATGTTTAAATAATAATTATAAATATCTACTTAAAACAAAGTATCACGCATTTTAAAAATTATTTTTCAAACCACTAGGGTGTTACAATATCCCCACTGTAAGAAAATTGTCTCCTCGCACTTTTATTTACTTATTAAACAAGTGAGGGTACCAATACTTAATAGAATATTCAGATTCCCATGTTGCTTCTTCAACCATGTGGTTTCTCCACAAAACCATAACCTTGTGGATTAACTCATTCCAAAATAATTATTTACTTCAATCAAGAATCTGAACTGGTTTCTTTTCATAAGAAACATCCACTTCCAGCTGAACTGCTTCTAAGATCAAAACATTAGAAAAATATACCATATAATTTATCAACATCTAAACATGAAAAACATTATGCACCTGATATTAAATCAGAGTCAAATATTCTTAATATCAAACTAGTCCAAATTTCTAAAGAATTTTTTATGGTCCAATGAAATGTGGAATTAGATTTCCTTTTTTACCAAAATGCATAACACTTTTCCATTGTAGGATTCTAATAAAAATATTATCACCTACCTCAAAAGAAAAGCCTTTCCTCTTGTTGTCTATATAACATTTTTTCCATCTCTGATCTGTCCTCAAGTGTTGCTGGATTAGCTTAACATTCTCAGCCACTTCCTCTGCTAATTCTAGTCCTATAAAATTCATTTCCCCGACTTCATCCCAAAATATATGGAGTTCTATACTGATCCTCATTAAATTCCTCAAAAGGTGCCATCAGAATACTATAATAAAACCTGTTATTATAGGAAAACTCAACTAATGAAGGATGTTGATCCCAACTTCCATGGTAGTCCATTGAATATGCTCTAAACATATCCTCCAACATTGGAATCGTTTGATCTCATTGCTCATATGATTGAGGATAAAAAACTATACTAAAATTTAATTCAGGGACTAATGACTTTTGAATGCTCATCAAATTTTTTGAAGTAAACATAGGATCCCAATTAGATTAAATGTAAAGAAGAGCACCATGCAACCTGAAAATATCTTTTTGGTATAAAAGAGAAATTTTTTCTGAAGACATTGTATCTCGAATAAAAATAAATTTTTTCGATTTAGTCATCCGATCAATAATAACCCAAATCACTTTGTTACCTTGAGAGTACATTCGTTTTCCCACCATGAAGTCCATGGATACATTATCCCATTTCCACTCTGGCAATGGTAATGGATGAATCATCCCCTTCAGTAATTGCTTCTCTGATATAACCTATTGATATGTCATACATTTCATGGTAAAATAAGCAATATCCCCTTTCATTTCATCCCACCAGTAATACTCCCGAAGGTCTCTGTATATCTTAGTACTATCAAAATGAACTGAAAATGGAGAACTATGAGCTTCACACAACAATTTTTTCTTCAACTGGGAATCACAAGGCACACACTACATTTTACCAAATATTAAAACACAATATTTATCAATTTTAAATTATGTAAAATTACCCATTTTAACAAATTATACTTTTTTATGTAGCTCACAATATTCCTTCTGCGATTGCTTAATTATTTATGATAACGATGACTGCACTAAATCCTAAAACAAAATAAAGGTATTTCCTACACAAACAACTTCTATAACAAAATTCATCAAATAATTAATCAGTGGATCATATTCCAAATGTAACATGGTCAATGATGTTTGATGTTTTTTACTCAAGGCATCAGCCACATTATTTCTTTTCCCGGATTGTAATTGATACTGAAATCATAACACTTTATCAGTTCAATCCATCTTCGCTGCCTCGTGGTTTATTTCTTCTGAGTGTATATATACTTCAAACATTTTTGGTCAGTATATATTTGACATTTGGCTCCATATAAATGATGCCCCCAAATTTTAGAAGTAAAAACAAATACTTCCAATTTCAAATTTGGTGTGTTATAATTTAACTCATGAGATTTTAGTTTTCTTAAAGAAAAAGAAACTACCTAATAATTCTACATCAAAACACAACAATGTCCCTTAAATGAATCATCAATTTAAATGACAAACTCATCATTTTGGGAAGGAATGTAAAAAACAATATAATTCACCATAATCTTCATCAATTATAGAAAACAAACATAACATTTTTCATTCCAAATAAATTTAACACCTTTTCATGTTAACATAGTTAGCAGGACAGATAACCGTGAAAGGTTTTTAAAAACCCTTCAGTAATAACCTAATAATTCAAGGAAACTACAAATATCTATAACATTTTTTTTGTCTTTTCCATTCATAAAACACTTTATTTTGGGAAGGATCAAATGTTTTTCCATCCTTATTTATAATTTGACCAAGAAAAGAAATCAATTGCAACAAAAAATCACACTGAACGAATTTTCCATACAGTTTTTTCATTTATCATTTTAAAAAAAAACCTTAGATATTATTCATGCACCTCTTTACTTTTAAAAAATACCATAATGTCATCAAAATACACAACTACAAACATATCCATTAACTCAGGAAGTATTATATTCAAAAGATCCATGAATAAAACATGTGCATTAGTTAACCCAAATGACAAAACCAGAAATTCATAATTTCCATATCTAGTATGAAAAGATGTTTTGAGGATGTCATCCTCTTTCACCTTCAGTTGAAGGTATTTAGATCTAATGACAATCATAGAAAATTACAGATCTCCCTGAATTTGACCAAACAATTCATAGATATGAGGTAAAGGATACTTCAATTTAATAGTGATGTTATTAAAGGATATATAATCAATGCAAAGTCTCATGGAGCGATATTTATTTTAATCAAAAAAATAGGTGCACCCCATGGTGAGGTTCTAGGATGAATGAATCCTTTATCAAGAAACTCATACAACTATTTTTTCAATTCATTAAGTTCCAATTGATCCATTCGATATGGGGGTTTTATAAATGGAATAGAATAAATAACTATGTCAAGTATGAATTTGACTTCTTGTTCAGGCATTACACTAGGTAACTCATCATGAAAAACATCATGTTATTTATTTTCCACTGGAACAACATTAATATGAACAGTTCCCTTGTTTTTAACATTATGAGCAAGATAAATTTCATTTACAAAATTCAATAGTGTCTTAGTTTCCTGATATTTTATAAATTTTATGGGTTTATTCTAGCATAAAAACTGAAAATATTTCTAAAAACCACTTCTTTATCTCTACAATAAATCTTAGTATGATAGATCGAAATCCAATTCATTCCCAAAATGACATAAAACTATACTAAGGGAAAAAGGTTTAGAGGTAAATTAAATCTACATACCACAATAGAAGGATTATTATAATTCCACTTTGATATATTATTTCCCGTTATTATTTTAACAATAGGTTATAGTCTCATTTTTTAGGTGATATTTTCAATTTACTATAAAATTCTTCCAAAATAAAGGAATGGCTAGATCATGTATCGAAAAAAACATTCGTGAATTTTGAGTAAACAAACAAGGTACCTAATAAAACATCATTAGATGGCAGGAAATCTACTAACGTCATTGAAAAAGATCCCACTACACCTTTCTGTTTATATTCGAGCCTCTTGGAATCTTTTATATCTCTCTTTGGGTATACATTTTCATAATGACTCATCTCTCTACATTTAATACACTTTACAGTTTTCTTATCAGGATTAGTATTTGGATAATTTTCATTACAATCTCGTGCCATATGTCTAGATTTACCACATAAAAAACACTTCCCCATTTTGGTAAGGCATTCCCCATGGTGCATTTTTCCACATGTTTCAAAAACTGGAAACTGGAATTTCAAACCCTCAGATTTCTTTAGTAGATTCTCACCCATTTATTTCCATCATGACCACTTATTCTCATTGTTATCAAACTTCATCTGATCATCAGAAAACTTCATCTCTACCCACTCAACACATCAGAAATGTTTCTCATAACTTTTTAATTCATGGGAGGCCAATTCCCTTCAATACCTTGGGTTTTCTCCTAAGTAAAAGTGGTTCATTTTTCTGTCATCTTCTAGAATATTATTTGGAGCATACCTCCCTTTTTGAGTGAAGTTTTCTTCATACACAACCACTGAATCATCCCTCTTTTTTCTTTAGTTCAAGTAATCTGTTGTCTATCCTAATTCATATAACCTTAGGAAAATATTTTTCATGGAAAATGATTTTAAATTCATCCCACTCTAAGTCATCAATCTCGTTTATATCCCTAATATTTTTGAACATTAACTACCACTAATTAGATTCACATCAAAATTATAAATGGAAATACTTGCATTTTGATTATCTAAATATCCCATAACATCATATATATATATTTAGGGGACTTAATCCATATTTCATACACTAATGAGTCAGAAGATCCTTTGAAAGTAGGAGGGTTTTATCTCATTAAATATTACACTATCACTATGTTCTATTGTGGTACCTCAAGTTGTTCTCCTGCATGGTTAACAACACCATTTATTTCATGATTTAGCTGAGCCATTACTATCACAAACTTCTCAGTTATAATCCCTACAATTCCATGATGCTGATTCAGAAGGACATCATTATGTCGGTATCTCTCCGCTTCAGCTTCCCTGTTTCTTCCATGGAAAACCATTCTCAACAAACATATCTTAGTTGAATAAACATTGTAATCTTTAAATGATTTAAAATTTTAAAATAAACATAGAATAAAATCATTTATGGTATTCTATTAACATCATCCTAACCCCTAAATTAATCCAAACCATCCTCTGATACCAACTATAAGGACCCAACCTTATTATATTACATAATCTTGAATTTTAGTCATGAAATAATTTCCATTCAAATTGAGGATATTTTAAAGTTTATAGTTTTAGATAGTTAGAATATAATACATAAATAACATTCCACATTCATGTAGATCACATACCACAAAAGAGTATCCATTTCTTCCAAAATATAAAAACCTTTCAAATGAAACATTATTTCTTTGATAAATCATCATAACATTTAAATTATATTCCATATTAATCTTACAAACCATATAACCTATGAAATTAATTTATAATCATTTAATGAGCACAAAAATCAGAGAAACTGATATAAAAATAGGCAAATAACATATTATTCTATGAATACAGCTAACATATGAAATCCTTTTCAAATAGACATACTTGTCACCCATATAAACTTACTTTGTGAAAATTGATATTTACACGAGATTTCCACCAAACATATATAACACAAATAGAACCATAAAGTTATATTGATGAATTATTTATATAATCTTGTAACCCTCTTGGCTACCTTATAATTTTTAACCCCCAAGGCTACCTTACAATTTGTGTGACCATCGCAGTTACACTTATAGTAACCATACAACCAACCTCCAACTTACACATAAAAAATTAATTAGAGGGAGATATAGTTTCCACCCTTCATCATAAACAATTAAAAATAACAAAAACATAATAATACAACATGAATAATATCATAAAAACATTTCTTTTTAATTTTGTAAAATATAATTTTAAAAGATGATTTTACAAGTGGATTATAAAAGAAAGGCCCATTACAAATATCATATAATTAAAGTGAGACTTAATAGAGTAGATGGAATATGTAAAAGCACTATAAATACAAATAATTCATCATAATATAAAAAAAATGCATCACAAAAACAGTTTTAATACAACATAAATAATGAAGAAGAAGGTTATCCCAATAAATGGAAATCAGGTTAAGAATTCATTTACCTTGGGTTTTTCGTACATAAAACTCATTTAAACTTCATGTA
The DNA here is from genome assembly GCA_963277665.1 of Viscum album. Lineage (NCBI taxonomy): Eukaryota > Viridiplantae > Streptophyta > Magnoliopsida > Santalales > Viscaceae > Viscum > Viscum album. The sequence goes on from OY728143.1 coordinate 1,071,688,238, forward strand.
TAATGGTAGAAAAGGTGTTTCTAATATCTTAAAGAAATATATTCACGTTTATAAAACCTTATATTTTCATTCAATTACATCATTTCTCCCTTGAATTGTTAGTATTTTTTTACTTCTATTGTTTTTTGTGCGTTCTTTACAAGATTTCCATGATTGGTTGATGATGGATATTCTTATTGATTGGAAGTGATACTGCATAATTTGAATGGAATGGTATTTACATATTTCTAGAAACATAAATTATACCATTTATCACATTTAATTATGACATGAGGATGATTAATAAGTTAAAACATTATTGATATTCGTTAAGTACATTTTGTCGATTCTTCGATCGTAATAAATTCATTTTATTTTATAAATTAATAACACATGTAAAAAATTATTCTATAACCTTATATCAGATGTAATAATTATATTATTATCTGGTTCATCTATGAAAATTGTTTCATGACCTGTATTTATAGAAGTAAAAGAAGTTGAAATCACATCGTCTATGATGTAGGTTAATCGACACATCACAGACGATGTTTTACATTCACGGATAAGTGGGAGAGGAGAAGAAGTATAATGGTGAATATTTCTTAAACCTGATTAAATACTGAATATTTAAGATTCTAGATCATTCATGCATCTTGAATAAGGGGAGGTGAGGAAATAAAAATAATTGAAGAAGAAATTGAAAATAAAAGAAAGAAAACAATATAGGATGTTTACCTATTGATCTATTCTCCATGAGATCCTTATTAAGGCCATTCATTTTTACCTTTTGGTGTTACCAAAAGGTATTGGAATTGGGGGAGAGACTTGGGGAAACGATTTGGTAGAACTTAGAAAATTCTTAAGGCTTTAGAGGTGTGAGAGGTAGAGGGGAATACAAGAGGTATTTATAGTGGGGGAGAGGTGGGATTTTACATTATTTTAATCATTAGTTTAATATTTATTTCCAAGACAATGAATATTATTTCATCTTGTGATAAAACTAGTTAAGAGATAATGAGAGTTTAAAACAAGTGTCATTACATTATCCATGATGTCAAAATAGTTTATTTAACTGATAATTTGATTATATTGTATTTTATCATATTTCACTATTCATAAAAAATTCAAGAATTTCATAAATATAACAAATATTTACCCTAAAATTTTTTCTACGTTTAGAATTAAAAAAATAAGTCCATTTTTTGAAAATAAGTTTATAAATATTATTAATTTAATTTTTAAATAATATCATATTTTATTCAAAAATTGACAATATTAGAACTATAAGTCATTTTATATGACATTAAAAAATTAATTAAAATGGAATTATCTTAATGCCTTATGAAGATAAAATAATAATACAATTTAATATTCATTTGATTCATATAAAAATTCCTAAGGGTATGTCACTATTCACTAAAAAATCATGTTGGTTTTATTAGTCTCCCAATAACCTACTGATCACAATTGTAGTTTCCCATTTTTAGAAATTAAAAGCATAGAAGTAGAACAATTATGTTTAAAGTATAGTTATAAATATATACTTAAAACAAAGTATCATGCATTTCAATTTATTTTTAAATACTTGGGACGCTACATCGATTACCACATCCCCAAATCGATGCGATTTGTTTTTCATATACGATTTACATGGATGGTAATAATGATATATTTAGGGAATACTTTTGATGTTAATATAATTATTAATATTATAAAAAATAGGTTACTCTGATAAATTTACAAAGACCAAAACTACAGAACCAAAACATTCATGAAAAATGAAGCAATTATTACAAAGAATAGTGATTTTAATAGGGAATTATTTGTAAATAAGTGATAAAATGTTATAAACAAATAATATATGGTATAATATATATGAGTATAGTTATATAATATCTATATAATACATCAATATTTATTATATAGGAGGTTCAAAAACATATGAAGGAAGTCAGACTTGAGGTAAAGGTTTCTCATCCCACTTTTTTTTCTCATGAGACATAATTCATATTCATAGCCTGATTCTTCTTGAATTGTAAATACATACCATTTGATATAATAAATCATGATTTACATTATAATAATTTTATTTGGATATTCGTTTTAATTTATTCCTTTCATTTGAATTGTGATTCAAAAGTTACCAAAGCGGTAGGGGTTTATTATACAATCTCATAACTATTCTAGATTATTTATATTAAACTATTTTATATTCGAATACAAAAACCAATATTTTTTATACTATGGTTATTTTAATAAATTAAAATATTTCATTTTATTTTCCCTTATTTATGTATTGAAGATAAATTATCATATTTTTATGGAAAAATTACTTTGGTTTTCTACTCGACTAGGAATTGTATTTATCCATATCAATATTCTCTTTAAAATGTTTTATAGAATATTTTTTATATTATAAAATGATGAATTATATCTATTTTTACAAATTTTTTACATTTTAAAAATTGTTTAAAATAAATCTTCTTATCATTTTATAAATAAGGAACTTTTCTAATTTTATTTCAAAAGTATGAAAGGGATTTTTATTATTATATAATTCATCAATAAAATTTACCTCAATCATGGATACTCATTATTTTTAAGTTTAATTTAAAATCTAAATTTTTAAAATGAATCAATTTTCTTTACATAATATTTAAAAAATTATATTTTAAATATGTGATATGAATGTGAAAATGGGAACTTTCCTCAATATTTTTTATTCTCATATTTTTTAAATATTTTAATATATGTCAACATATTTTTCAAGTATTATTCTTCACTAATGATTAATCCATAGAATCCATCAACACTAATTTTATTAATTGTTTATATTCATCTTCTCTGAGAAAATTAATGAAATTATTTATACTAGTTACTCTAATATGAACATTTATTAATTTTTAAGGTATACATATTATGTTTTATTTTTTATTAGTATGATTAATTAATTGGAATTATTAAGTGATGGGTTGGGCCTTTAATTACATAACACCAAGATATATTTCTATGTATCATGAGACAAAATAGTTTTCTAGTCTTATTAAATGGGGTTTTGGTGCATACATACCCATAGTTTATCATATCTTAGCATAAGACCGTGACATTAATTTTTAGATCTCTTACTTTATACTTTCCATAATTATGAAATAAATTATTAATTTCAATGTTTTTTTGAATAATATTCTTGGATAACATTTAGGTTCAAGAGATTATTTATATGAAATCATATGATCTTCATATACTAATTCCATATTTTCATTCAAGATCAATCCATTGATTAAATGGATTTAGTATTTAGTTATTTATCTTTCAATATAGATCATTCCTTATTTTTTGATGATAAATTCCACTATATATAACCCTTGAAAAGTATATAAGCTCAACCCAATTTTTTTCCTTTCCTCAGGATATAAATAAGGAATATTTGAATTATTTAACGGATGTAGAATATTTACATTAAGTATGTTTTTTATTTTACATTTCAATTGAAATGTGATATTTCATTATGTATTATGTTTACCAAGAATATTGATATTTATTTTATTTTGGGATGAAATTACTTGTATATAGTTCTAATGTAATAAAATAACCACCATCTCTGGGCTACTATGTTTTGGGTCTTCACAGTTGGTATCATAGGAATGTTAATTGAAATCTTGGAGAGTAGATTTATGAAAACATAGATTAGGTAACAAAACTATATGGCTGACTTTAAAGAAAATTATAAGTATAAGATAACATCCTAAAAATTATAGATTATGTGGTTTACATCGATTATTAGTGTCACTCATACTATTATTTTGTGTTTTAGTCAAGGGTTATATCCAGGAGGATTAATGTTAACCCTAATTGTGAAAGACAATATGATTATTATGAGAAATAAAATTGGATGATAACTAGAGAGAAATTAATTATGGTTATACTTAATCAGTTATCATGATATATGATTAAAAACCAATACATTAACCAACTCTTGGACACACCAATGAAGAAAAGAATTGAGTTTCTAAGAACTTGGGTAGTGGAGATCATGGAGGAAAGAAATCACAATTTCCATTATATCTAAAATTTTGAAACAGAAACCCTAGAGAATGTATCAATGGGATGGGAAAAAAAATTTATGCGTGTAAAAAGAGAACATATCTAGAAAGTTTCAAGAAAAATGAAGAGTTTGGTGGAGTTATATGAAGATCAACCTAACGTACTATTTATAGTTCAATATATTATCTGTGGGGTGTATAGGAATTATACATGTCAATAATCTAATCCAAGAGTGATCTCCTTGGCCAAGGAAGGTCTTATGTTATACAAACTGGTGAAGTTTAATTATTGAGGTGCTTTAGTATTGGAATGACGGGATGATTGATATTGATGAAGTAAATGGTATGGTATTGGTTAGTGATTTGATGACAATGTAATTTTTTTCAGCTTTGTTGAAGATTATTGTATTTTTTTGAATTATAGAAATAATATGTGATTATATTTCAGGAATATGGATTTTTTCATTTTTTAAATCATAAATTATTTCATGGGGGGTTTTCTTAAGAGTTATGGATATCATCTTGGGTTAATATGTTTATGGTTTCAATAAGTTCAAATTCATAAATAAAACATTTGAGGTTTTAAGTGAATGTATTTAGGTGATTTTAAAATTGTAATCAGTTTTTGGAAGGACAATCCATTATGGATTAAATAACCCTTTTGGGATAGTATATGATTTTTTATGTCCTATTGGATAATGGGAAATAGAGAATCTTAATGGTTAAAAAATGTATTCATTGACAATGTAATATTTTTGAATATATTTAGATCCAAGATTACGATTACCTTTTAGGTTACTATCTATATTTAGTTAATGATATTCTAGTGATGTTTACTAATTTATAATATTATAATGTGATTTATCATAGATATTAATGATATTCTTTTGTTAATTCAATGGGATGATGTATATTTAAATTTTTTAATTAATTAATTGTTTCACAAGAAATATTTTTTTGGTAAGAATGCCACTAAATTTTTGTAATTTAATTAAAAGGGTATTACATCACCATTGTGGTTAAAAAATTATTTAACTTGGAGGTTATTAAACTTAATTGGTATATATGATTATTTACTTTTTAAAAAATATATGTTGACCATTAATTTTTCTTATTTAAAATCAAATGTAAAATTTATTATTTTTTCATATGAAGGATTATATGTTATGGATATTATATTACTATGTGGAAACCATTTCTATTTTGGTTAAAATTTTACTATATTATGAATATATTTTTATACTTTGGTGGAATATATGATCCATTATAATTTTATGTTAGTACTTTAAGAATGAAAATTTCATCTTGAATACTCATTATTTGAGGAAAGGATGTGATTGTGGTTGAAATTGATTAAAAGAGGAAATTATACTTATAAAATAAGTATATTTACATATTTTTTTAGTATATATGAAAATTTATTTCATAAAATATATTAACATTATCTTGAAAAAAAATATTTATCCTATTACAATCATTTTGCATGAATAAACAGCCTTTTCACACATTACATATTTAGGGATTTTTGATCCCTAACCTTTACATGGATGTATTCTACATCACTAAATATTAGTCCTTGGAAGTTAGTTTTCTCCTCCACGACCATATTTTAACCTCCCATTAATTTTATTCTATTTGGAAATATTTTTTTGTGTTACTTTATATAGAATTTTAATTTTTCTTTCACTCTTTTAAGGGGAATTTTTATTAACCATGTTATGATATGGGGGTTCCACAAAAGATTTCCCAAATTTTAAACCCTTTGTTGATGAAATCATGTTAAAATTTTGGAAGAAATGTTTTTAATAGGTTTTTTGGGATGTTATCCAAATATATTTAAATAAAACTGTGTTCGACATCATATACAATATATAACATTGAGATTCAACAAACAATGAAATATTATTATTTAAATATAATTGTTATAACCTTCCTATTAAATTGGATGGTAAAAATAGTATTATCCTAATTAAAATAAATAAATAAATATATTTATATATAACATTCCAACTAAATAAAAATTTATTCATTAATTTTTAAGAAACCATCACTCATTTATTGGTAAGGGCATTTTAGTCATTAAAATGAGTTTTTTCAAAAATGGATTTTTATTCATTTTTATGAGAGATTGTTATAATAAATTTATATAAATTTTAAATGTTTTAATTTATAAAAGTATTTAATTTTTATAATAATAATTTAAATAATGTTTAAGACTAAAATTTGTAGATTTTTCCAAAAATATTAAATTTTAGGTGAATACTGGAAAATACAATTTGTTATTGAAAATCGTATTTCATTATCATGAATTTATAATGTTCTATTTTGTTTGAAAATAGTTTTCATTTTAAATTAGTTCTCTTATTTTATTAATAAAAAAATTATTTTCATTTGAATCAATTTTATGTTTGAATTTAGTATAAAATTTTTTAAAATTAAGAACCAATTTCCAGGAAAACTATTTTTCATTAGTTTTGTGTTTTTATCCTAAATTAATTTGTGAAACTTATATATATTTAATATTTGAAAATAGATTAAATATTTTGTATCTTTAGATCCAAATTTTATAAATATATCCCTTTTATTTTTTTTCATCACAAGTAGTACCCTTTGTGTATTTGTTTTCAACTAGGTAAGGGTTGAATTGATAAAATAGTGTTAAAAACATAAGATAGGGGCTAAAAATAACCCCAAAAAAATTCTTTTTCCCTAGTGGATGGGTTTATTTATCCCATTTTCATATATTTATCATATATAACACCACTTGGTTCCATATTTATTTTTTAAGATATTTATTTTCATTTAAGATATGAATAAATACAAAATGTCAATCTCTTGATTTTAATAAAATTAAATTTTTATAATAAGGATAAAATAGAAAATATTCAGTTATGAATATTTAATCAAAAAGTATAAAAATATTTTTCATAGTTTTAAATTATATATAATATTATTAATTAAATAGTTTCTTTAAATTCTTACACAACACCAATATTGTGTTTGTTAAATTAGTAGGAAAATATAATAACTTATTTTAAAAAATAAAAAGGTAATTTTTTTGAGTGATTTACAATAGACCATGAATTATATATAAATATATGATATATTATATATTTTTTAAAATAATATATTTGAATTATATATTTCTATTTATGTACATAATTTCAAATTAAAAGAATAATGCAAAAAAATAGCCTTGATGATAATTTTTCAAAACTAATATTTTGTTAAATTATTTAAAAATAAAAATAAAAATAAAATATTAAATTTAGGATAGTATACATTCTAAAATTTCACCCATTTCCCATATGTTGTCCAATTTTTTCCTTATAAATAATATTTCATCCCTTTAAGAGAGAAAAAGGAGTTACTACAATTAAAGTTAAAATAGGCAAACAACGGGATTAACAATAAAGTTTAAAATAAAAGTAAGATAAATTTTTAATGGTTGATGATATTTAACCCATATAAGACCTTATGTTATAAAATATGTCTATTTGTAATCATTATTCTTGAATGTTATATTTTTATAGTTTTAATTTTTTTTAAATTCAAAAAGTACCCCTCCCCTCACTTATAAAAGGACACCCATTCCCTATCTTCTTTACACAACCATGAGATACATAGATCGACCAATACAAAATAATTTATCTTCTTATAGTCGTAATATATATTATGGTTGTGGTGGTATTCCTAAAATACAAACCCTAGGATCATTAAGAGAAGTTATATTGGAGTTCTTTCAAAGAATAAGTAATCACCTTAACTGATCACTTTCTTTTTTTACCTATTATTTTAAATTATATAAATATATGGTATTTTTCATAAAATAATAAATTTAGTAACATTAGTATACTGAAATGTTATTATTATGAAACCACAATTATCAACCCACTATTCCATAAAATGGAAAGTGAAAGTATCACTTGTGTGTGCGTACAAATTTTCGTCTCCACATTGAGATCTAGTTCAATTATTATCACCATATTTTATAGATGGGTATTATGATAGGTCTATTGATTATATATATGATAAATATTAAATAATTATCATTCCATAATTATTATATCATATCTACCTTCTTACCTTCCAATCCATTAGAAAACAATAACGTTGTTGGTGTGTATGTGTCGACTACCACCTCCATGAAGTGATGTGCTATTTTTTATATACTCTTTACATGGATGAAAATAACGATAGATTAAATGAATATATAATATTTTATTATCATTATTAAAATAACTATATTATCAAACAATAATAAATGTATAAGGACCAAAACATCCAAACCAAAAAACACATGAAAAACGAAGCACTTATAACCTAGAACAGTGATTTTAAACAAGAAATATTTACAAATAGTTGATAAATGGTTATATGTAAATAAAATATGGTATTTTATATATGATTATGGTTTTTAATATATTTATAATAAACATATATTTATTATCTAGGAGGTTCAAACACATATTATGGAAGAAGGATCGATGATAGTAGTTTATTATCTCACTTTTGTTTCTGTGAGACATATACTAATTCATCACATATTTAATTCATATGGTGTGTATAATAACACTTTTATATAATAAATTATTATATATATTAATAGTATTATTTTTTTATTTAATATTTTTACTTTCTGGGGGTTTATCATCCAAATTATACCAGAGTAGTAAGGGTTTATTTCCTAATCTAATCATTATTCGGGATTGGTAATGTTAATTCATCCAATATGAGAATTAGTTGATATTAAACATTTAAAAATTATATATCAACATAAAATGGTTATTTATGGAAATTAAAAAAAACCATTGATTTTACATTCTTTTAGTACTCTATTTCGACCGGGGTTAAGAGGACCGACGCGCCTGATGGTCGATCTTGAGGAGAGCTAAGTTCCGATCAATCGCTTAGGTCAATTATATTGGTATTTGTTTCAAAATGCCCAACGGTTAATTATCCAATGATCTGTGGACCTACATTCTAAAGGAAGGCGTTCACTGGGTGATTCGGCCAGCGATGATTAAAAACTCACATTAGTCAAGAGGATGGGAAGTCGGGCTCATTTCAACTTTTTTGGGGGGAAATTATTGCATGTTCTGGGACTCTCTTATAGATTTAAGAAGTATTCATATGTTCAAAAATCTTTGGTTTATACCCAATCATATTATCCACAGATTACTTCTGGTTGTCAATGGTTTGCTGAACGTAGGGATTCAGAATCATTTAGGCCCGAGGTTTACCATCCTTCATTGGATTAATGACTCCAAATATCATGGAATCATTGAGATGACACTGGTTTAATGCATTATAATTGGGCACTATGGAGTTTATTATCATCTATGGGTATAGATAACAACTTGAGCGTTTGGATTGAACCCATGAAACATGCTTCCTACGTATCCTTGTGAGAGGAATCATATTCCACATAGTTTGGTCTGAGAGCGTTATTGGGACTTAAATACGGTTAGTGGCCCATTGTTGTGATTAAAGCTCAGGGAGGTTTCCTATGTACCTTGGTTAGGAAACATGGATCAAAACCCAAGTAGTTCATTCTGAGGATTAGGACATACACATGGTTAGTGGCCCGAATTGGGATTGAACCTCAGCAAAGCTTCCTACATACCCTGCTTAGGAGACTGTGATCAAAACCCACATAGTTCGTTCTGAGGATTAGTACTTACACATGGTTAGTGGCCCGATTTGTGATTGAACCTCAGGGTGGGTTCCTATGTACCCTACATAAGAGACAAGGATCAATACCGATGTAGTTCTTTTTGAGTATTGTGATGTTGCATAGGCGTCGTGGCCATTACAAATCCCTAAGCCCACGAGATTCATGCTCGGTGTAAGAAACAAGGGAATGAAACAGACTTGGAGAGCCTCACACATTCTCTCTACCGAGAGAAGTGGAGGAAGATGATGAGTGGAGGAGGAGGTTGGGACTACTGGACTCTCATTCTCCCTGTTGTTGGAGGAAGGTAGGAGTCACGTAGTGGAGCAATGAACCTTCCGTGATGAGAGGGGAAGGTCCATTGGAATCCAGAGAGGATGGTGTGGGGATTACTCCAGGAGGGATGCCCAAGTGCCACTCCCAGGAGAGGGGAGAAGTGCTCACTGTTGGCGCTCATCAAAAGAAAATGCGGGCGGGGTCCCTCAATCCTCAAATGTGGAGAGGCAGAAAGGGGACTCTCTGGCTTGGACCCTACACTACCGTGTGAATGTGAACCCATGAATGTTTTGGGAACCCACTCAAGGGCCGAAGAAACCCCTTTTCCCATGCCTACTGTGGGTATGTGAACTCAAAGCGGCATGCTGATGCACCTGAATGTTGCATCATACGGGTCCTGTGGCTTGGGTAGAGGTCATGGCTTAGGGTCGATGAATAAGCCAATGAAGGGATTACGAAGGATAAGTCTAGATTGGAAGGATTTTATCTAGCTCAGGGAATGGGAACACCATAGGTGTTGGCGGGCCACATGAGTGTATAAGGAGTGGCTCCCTTCGCGTAGGGGGTTCTATGCGGCTAGAGAGGTCGTCCGCGTACTAGGGCGGTACGCAGACGGTTAGGTATACAATGTACCAGGGTGGTACGCGACTTTGGGTTCAGCTCGCGTACCAGGTTGGTACGCAGGGGAGTCCGCGCGAGCAGCAACGACCAGGGGCGACGCCAGTTAGGGGTTCATTGGTCAGGGATTCTCTTGCGTAGGAGGGTGTTACGCGGTGCGTCGGATCGAAAGAGGGGCATAGAATCCACAGTCCACGGGGAATACATCCGCCGAGGGGTAATAGATCGCGGTCTTATTATTATTATTATCTATTTTTAAGTTCGTGGTTCACCAATTTGTTATGCATTTTTTGGTTCCTTATTAATTCGTTTCTAGTTTCATACCTGTTCTAGTTCGAAAATTGGAACTTCGCTGTTTGTGAAATCCTAAGCTCCTTCCATCGAATCCTTCCACCTGAATCTGATCGATCTCTTTCTCTTCCCCCTCGATGTCCTTTTATAGAGGGGGGGGGGGAAGAGATGTATATGTGGTCATGTGGCTCCTTTTTCCGAGGCCCATGACCAGAAACATGGTTCATGGATGACTTGGTCAATCTGCAACTCACGGGGGGCATTGAGTGCACCATACCTGCAAACCAAATTGGTTCAGAGGGTGCTTCGCATTTGTGTAGGGCTCCATCTTTGTTTTGTGAACAATAGAACATGCGGTATGTGGATGTTTGACTTGTTTCACAGTTGGGGCGGTTTGTGACAGTGGACCGGCCTGGCACTTGTCCGGCTTCACGCCCGCGTAGGGTTCCCGACTCCATTTTGCAAATGACATTGGTCTGCAAAGGGGTTGGCTTGCTGAACCGGCCACGTACCATCAATGTTGGACCGGTACGTAGAACGGTCAATCCTTTTTCAATCTTGAGTATTATCCATATTTTTTCCCGATCCTCTGAGGGATATTGGGTAGAATACTTTCTCAAATTAAGTGGAATTCCCATTCATCTTTGCGGATTTTTCAGGACCCTACAAATTCCCCCCATCAGAATGGGGTCCGATCAGAACTAAGAGGAGGCTATTATGATGTTGAGTGGTCCTGAAAATCGATGAGTGATTAGACAATTCTCTAAATTTTTCCTAAGCCAAGGGACACAACGATCATAGTTTTATTTTTTCTAGGGGTTTGTAGAAAAACCCAAAAAACATTTTCTCCTTTCCATAAATACCCTAACTCTTTACTAGGCCCATTTAGTATGGACCTAGAGGGTATAGCCTGAATTTTTCTTAGGTATACCTTTTTGGGTTATTGGCCTGATGGGCTTTGCACTTCTTTTTGTGAGTGTTGTAATGTCCCGCTAACAAGATTATCATTACTGATGTTTTAGGTTGAATAGCATTGACCGGATATGGTGGGGTAAGGGCCCTGACAAAGGTTTGGTTGATTAAAATATGTTTCAATACATTTCAGACGCACGTGGGGGGAACATGTATAATTTGAACAACATGTAGGGAATGTCACAAGGTATGGGGGCCTTATAGGCGTGCAGCGGTAGGAAAAGCATTGCCTAAGGGGGAATTGCCTTTGTTAAATGGGCCAAGGGCGATCAATATGCAGATCCTCTAAGGGAATGGTATGCATAGTCATGAAAAGGTATCCTTAAGTCAATGATTGTCCATTTATGATGTCCTAGGGACTTCGTGGAAGTACGAATTATGGAAACCACCATGGGTGGCATAGAGAGTTATGAAAAACCACTAGGGGTGGCTCGTAAAGGGTATGTGACATCTAAAAGGTTTTGGGAACATCTATATGTATCAGGAGTGTGGACGAAGGGTCCCTGTCCTATGCATTTAGTCAGCATAAAGGATTGTTAGATCTTGTCGCAGTTTAAAGTCATGCAGATGGGAAATTCTATAAAATGGAATGACTTTTCCTAGTTGTCGGTAATCTCTTCAATGACATTCTAGCATAATCAGGCATGGTTGTAGAAGAGGTTGGTAAACTAAATCTCACAGGGTTTCTGAATCCCTAGATGGATATGGGGGCTCAGAGTCCAAGATGCGTACGGAGAGAAGCATTTCCTATGGAAATATTTCCTTTGGTAGACGGGCTAGGGGCGATCAATATGAAGAGATGCTGAGGGCATGGTATACAGTGTCTTCCAAAGGTGTCCTTAGGTCAATGATTGTATTCTCCCAATAGCCGAGAAATCTTCAGGGATGTAAAGGTTTGGGACCACCAGGGGTGGCTTACAATGGTTCGGCTCTTTCTGGGTACAGAGTGTGATTTATGAGGATAAGCTGCCTGGATACAAGAGAATCATCTGGGCTAAATTTCCTGGGAATAGGTGAAGTCATCCCTTCTCACACTGGTGTGAGATGGTGGTTGGCGCAGGTCTGGAACGTGCAACGAGGGACCGAAAAAAGCCGCTATTCTTGATTGAACCCATGACAGGTTTCAACCATGCAGTTTAATGTCATGCAGCGAGGATGTAGGGCATTATTATTATTTGATATTATGCAGTTTATTGTCATGCAGTAAGAACGTATGAGAATTTTAAATTCCGTGCAGTTTAGCATCATGCACGGGGAGAATTTTTAAAGATACTGTACAGTTTAACATCGTGCAGCGAGGACATGGGGCATTTTTAAACCTGTGAAAATGCTTGTAGTTAGAGGCATTTCCTTGGATGTTTAATGCTTGGTATTTTCAGCTTCACGCCAAGTGGCATAGATATGTTCCATGCAGTTTTAATCTTCATGCAGTAAGGACATAGTTGCAAAGGCCACTCTTTATTAGAATGTAACTGGGCCTGAATATCTCAGCATTTCCAAGACGTGGAGTGGGGTTGATGGTGTAAATTGTGGTTCTGGGGCTTCTTGGATCAAGAGAGATGATATGGGGGCTCTGAGACTGGTAAGCGTGTGAGACTAGGAAGAGTATCGCGTGAGGAAATATTGTATTTTATAGACGGTCCAGGGGCTATAAATATGCAGAGACATTGAGGGCATGGTATGAATAGTCATACAAAGGTTTCCACTGGTCGATAACTTTCCACTTCCGATGGACATGAATGATTATTAGGATAAACGATTGTCCGGGCCATGAAATTTGTCATTTGGTAAGGAAATATATGGACATGTCGGGGATGTTCGTCCCTGGTTACTGTTAAAAGTTGAAGAGTTCACCGCACTAATTTATCTTATGCATGGGGTGTACATTTACTTCATGCAGTTTAACATCATTCGGTAAGGATGAATTACTCTTAGATTAACGGTCGCAGAGTTTAGACCATTGGGTGACTATTTCTACAATCAGTTGGAGGGAAATTGAGTTAGGAGGCTCTAGAATACTTTGAACAAGTGCGAGGGAATGAGGGTGTAAAATGTAACTCTAGGGTTTCCTAGATCAAGAGGTATGGTATGGGGGCTCTGAGGCTGGTAAGTGTACAAGTCTAGGAAGAGTACCGCCTATATAAATATTGCATTTGTTAGATGAGCCAGGGGCTATCAATAAGCAGAGCCACTGAGGGCATGGTATGTATAGTCATAAAATGGTGTCCATGGGTCAATAACTTTCCACTTCTGATAGCCATGGTTGATTATGAAAATCTGGGGTTGCTCATAGTACAGAGTTCAGCATATGGGGATAATGGTGTTCATGCATACAAGAAACATCTTCACTGTAATTTCCCGTTGAGTCAGAGTATACTAGCCCTGACTTGATGTTTGTATATGATGATTGTCATGTTAACCATGAGCGGATACATAGGATAACTAGGTAGAGATACCCTTGAAACATTTGGATGTGAAATGGGAACAAAATTATAAACAACTGCTCCATAAATTTTTGTATCGGGAGATATGATATGGGGACCCTGAGGCTGGTAATCGTACGGAAAAAGGAAGAGTATCGCCTGAGGAAATCATGCCTTTGGTAGACGGGCCAGGGGATATCAATATACAGAGCCACTAAGGGCATGGTATACATAGTATTACAAAGGTTTCCATGGTTGATAACTTTACACTTCTGATGGACATGAATGATTATGAAGATCCACAATTATCAAGGTCACCGAGTCTGATGTATGGAGTGGATGCATCCAAACGCTCCAAGAGTACTACCATTCAGTTTCGTCATATATCTTTGGTGGTTCGCGAAGAATTTCATGAAGTTTAACATTGTGTGGTGAGGATTAAGATGAACCAACATGAAAATGGGATTCCATGCAGTTTAACGTCATGAGGTAAGGTCATTGGGCTGGGAAGTTTAACGTCATGCAATAAGGACGAGGAATACACCCCATGCAGGTTTGGTCCTTACATAGAGGAAAGGGAATATTTTTTTCTTTCTTTGTTTTTTTAGATTCATTTGGGATGGATGGGACAAGATGGGGGACACCGACGTCACTAAGTATCCTACATGGGCAGGAATCAAGCCGTACATAGTTCTTTGAATGGGATACACCCCATGCAGGGCTTGTCCGTGCACGGGGAAAGAGGCAATTTTTTTCTCTGGGGTCGGTTGGGCTAGGATGGGGGGATCCTGGAATTACTACATATCCTGAAAGGGATGGAATCATGCCGTACATAGTTTTTGAAAGGGATACACCTCGTGTAAGGTTGGTCCATGCATGAGGGAAGAGGGCATTTTTTCTCTTTGGGGTCGGCTGGGCCATGATGGGGGATCCCGGCGTCACTACGTATCCTACAAGGGTAGGAATAAAGCCGTACATAGTTCTTTAATGATAATACACACCATGCCGGTCTGGTCTGTACACAGGGGGAAAGATCATTTTTAATATTCATTAGGGGGCTGGGCTAGGATGGGGGACCCTAGAATCACTACGTATCCTGCGAGGGTAGGAATCAAGCCATACATTGTTCTCTGAAATCTGTGAAATTTAACGTCATTCGGTGAGGATGAAATACTCTTAGTTTAATGTCATAGAGTTTGGACCAATGGGCGCTTGGTAGTTTAACATCCTGCAGCTCCGACAAAAACTGCTTTTGGTTATGCGAAATACTTCTTTAGAAATCTTGCGTTTGTAGGAGCGGTGGTGAACTGCCTGTCCATGGAGATCAGGGAAAATGCTCCATTGTAGTAGACCTTGTATATAACATATGGTCCCTCCCACTTGGGCTCCAACTATGGAAGATTCTTTCTAGGTATCACTAGGGTCTGGAGGACCAACACCAATTTTCCTTCCAAGAAATACCTAAGATAAACTTTTTTATTGAAGGCTCGTGCAATTCGGTTCTGATATACTTCCAGATGGTGCAAAGTGTGCAACCGCTTCTCATCCAGATGTTCTAATACACCTATCCATTTTTCTGATTTCTCTTCATTGGATAAATGGTCACAAATGGCAACGCGGAGCGAGGGAAATTGGAGCTCAATGGGAAAGACCGCTTCTGTTCCATATACTAATGAGTATGGAGTGGCCCGAGTAGTGGTGTAGATTGTGCTTCAATAATCCCACAATGCATGAAGGAGTTTTTATGACCATGATTTCTTGTCTATGTCCACCATTTTCTGGAGAATGTTGGACATGGTCTTGTTGAAAGCCTCTATTAGATTGTTGGACACTGCATGGTAGCGTGATGAGTGGTTGGCCTTGATACCATATTCTCGGTATAGTTTCTCCAATTCAGAAGAGCAGAAGTTGGTGTCGTTATCCATTAGTATGGTATGAGGGACACCAAATCTGGTAATGATATTGGTTTTCATAAAGTTGAGAATGTTTCTTGCCCCGACTTCCTTGAGGGGTACATCTTCTACCCCTTTTGAGAAAATTTGGTTGCTGGGAGGATATACTTCAGTTGTTTGGCCATGGTGGGAGGATATGGTCCCATGACATCCATTCCCTAGATGGAAAATTTCCAGTAGTACTTGGACAGATGAAGTAAATCTGGGGTTTGTGAGTGAAGATGGCATGAATTTGGCAGGGGTGGTGTTTTGCGGTAAAGTACTCAAAATATTGTACTATGGTGGTCCAATAATACCATAACCTTCGAACCTGATGGGAAATCTTAGACCCTGACTAATGTGCTCCACAAACTCCGGCATACACTTCATTCATGACAGCAGCGGTTTCTTCACCATCAATGCATCTGAGGAGGACTCCGTCGAGGCCTTTTTTGTAGAGGACCTATTGCTGACATGTGCTGCCATATAGGACAAAGTTGATTTCCCTTCTTTGTATTTGCTCTCGTTCAGCCCTATCTGATCGAAGTTCTCCCATTTGAAGGTAGTCTGCAATGGGGGTCATCCCGCTGGTGAAAGGAGAATATGGCTCAGGAACATGATTGGATTCTTTGATTTCTTCCATCTTTGTATGAACAAATGATAAGACCATTTGACGATGAGAAATACTCATAATTGTTTCATCCCGGTCTGGGTCAGCAAGGGATGTGGCCACATTAGCTAATGCATCGTCCTGGGCATTCTGAGATTGGGGAATATTAAGTCAATGTTTGTTCTATGGAGAGTTCTTCCATTAACCCTTGTACATGGTCAAAAAGGGGAACAAACTCCTCATTTTTAATAGTATAGTCACCATTGACTTTCTTGATGACCAGTTCCGAGACACCTTTTACCTTAAGGTGTTGTACTTGTGCCTGGAGTGTGAGCTCCAGGCCCGTAATGAGGGCTTGATTCTCTACCGCATTGTCTATACATCCTTCTGATAGGAGGAAGAAATATAGAAAAACATCCTTTTCTGGGGAGATGAGTATTATCCTCAAACCCACCTTGTTAAATTTGGGATCCTCCATCCTCATCCCTGTGGGGCTACGGGATGCATCATCGAAGTAAATTTCCCATTTTGGGAACTCCTCTTCAACCATGAATATGTCTTCATCAGGTATCTCGATGTCTGGTGAGGTGGTCCCCATCGAGGGGTGCTCTTCCAGAAAATCAGCTAGTTCCTAGCCTTTGATGGATTTCTGAGGCAGAAACCGGATTTCAAACTGTTGTAGGATGACTATCCATCGGGATAGGCACCCGTATAGTATCGGGAATCTGAGGATGTACTTGAGAAGGTTACTACGCGAGACCAAATGGACTTCATGATGCTGCAGATAATGTCGAAATTTTTGAACTATGAAGACCAAGGCCAAACAACTCTTCTCGATGTTTGAGTATCGAGTTTCAACATTTATTATGGTTCGACTGAGGTAATAGAGACTTTTTTCACTGCCAACATCACTTTTCTGTGCGAGGAAGGCCCCCATCGACTACTCTAAGGATGTCACGTATAGGATAAGAGGTCTTCCTTCAATCGTGGGAATGAGCACCGATGGGATTAAGATGTACTTCTTTAGGCTATCGAATGCCTCTTGGAAATAATCTATCCATCGGTACGTAACCCCCTTTTTCATCAACCTAGTGAAGGGAAAACATTTACCCTCGAGGTTGGCTATAAATTTTCTAATATAGACCAGGTGTCCTTGGAATCCTCTCAACTCAGTGAGATTGCAGGGAGGTGGTAAACCAAGTATAGCCTTTTTATTTTCAGTGTCAACTTCGATGCCACGATGGCATACGATGAAGCCAAGGAATTTCCTTGAGATAACCCCAAAGGTGCATTTCAAGGGGTTCATTTTCAAGATATGTTGTCGAAGTTTGTTGAAGAAAGTTTCAATGTCTGACACGTGATCTAAGTGCTATCTTGATATGACCACCAAGTCATCCACATAGCAGTCGACGAATATCCCTAGTAATGGTTTAATGATTTGATTCATGGAGCGTTGATATGTGGTGCTTTCATTCTTGAGAAAAAAGGGCATGACCCTATAGCAGAATACTCTTTGAGGGGACCTGAAGATAGTGGATTCTTCATCTTCTCAGGCCATCCAAGTTTGATTATACCCAGAATAAACATCCATGAAGGAGAGATCCTCATACCCATTCGTTGAGTCGATTAATAACTCAGTGACCAGGAGTAGGAAATAATCTTTCAGGAAATGCCGATTAAGATATCTAAAATAAATGCTGAAGTGGATTTTTCCATTCTTTTTCCTGACAGGGACAATGTTGGCTAGCCAGATGGGGTATTGGACCTCTCGAATGAAGCCCTCTTTAATAATCTTATCAACTTCAGCCTCTATGTTGGCACCATGTGTGGGGTGCATCCTTCTGGAGGATTTTTATAGCCCCGGTGATCATCTGGCAAACCTAAGTGGTGTGTCACCACTTCAGGATCAAGTCCCCGCATTTCTATGTAATTCTAGGAAACAACACCTCAATGTTGCCTCAAGAAATAGGTATATACCTCGTGCTCCTTGGGAGACATGGTTGTACTAATGATATCGGGCCTCAAGTCCTCCTTGGTACCCAGGTTTATTTCCCTAAGCTCGTCCATAGTGGTGGAGATACCTTCCTCAAATGTGGGAGGTGCATCCCTGAGATCTTCCTCCTCTTCTTCCCCCACATCCTCATATTCATGACCAGACATGGGGAGAGTTCTCGACATGGGATCTTGGGAGTCCAGAGGCGAGGCATTGTGGGCGTCCTCACTCAAGTGTTCGCCCCCAAAATTGAGGGTTAGCCGTCATTTCTGCAATGCTATGCTCGGGCATCATGGCTGTAGTCATGAGAATAGCTATGTACGTGTCCGGACTCGAACTCCTTCTCTCAACATGTTTGATGGGAAGTACGTATTCTCCGTTGAGATGCTTGGGGTGGTCATCAGGAACCATTTCCAGACCATTTGGAGCAGGAACCCAGTCGATACCATCGATTGAGGGTTTCTTTTTTCTTTTGGTCATAAAACTCGACGTCAATGTAGTGTGACTCGAAGAACTCAAAAGGGGCCATGTCAGCATGCAATGTTCCACCTTGTCCATTGATGCAATACTTAATAAACTGATGGTAGTATGAAGGAATTTCTATGTGATTATGGAGCCACAACCTTCCCAACAATGCATTGAATGCTGTGTTTTTCCGGACCACCAGAAATTCCAAGTAGGCCACAAGGTCACCAAAATGGTTTTTAGCTTGATTTGTCCCATTGGTTTCTATTCAATCTTTTCATAACCTAACAAATTTGTGGATGAGGGTATTAGATCATCCTCACTATAGTCCAACTTACGAAGTGTATGTAGGGGATAGAGGTTAACTCTAGAGCTGTTTTCAATAAAGACTTTCTGGATCACAACATCATTTAGTGTAGTAGACACATATAGTGTTTGATGTGTCCTTTCATGATGGAAACTTCATCCTGATCGGTGAAGGAAATCAATGCATTGCATTCATCCAGGCCAGTCTCTATCCGGTAAATCTCGGTGGTCGCTACCTTGGCTTGAAACATCTGGGGGATGATTAAAGCTTCTATAAGTGACTGCCTGAGATCTGCTGATAGACTTAGGGCATCCAGGACTGACAATTTGGTTGGTATTGATGCCATCTACTTAGGGATATCGTACTTCTGCCCCAGTGGTCAAAACTTATCCATTGGTGGGAGAGTTTTAGCAGGCACATTGGGAGCTAGGGTATGTGACGAGGAGGGACCGGGCGTGGGGTCGGAGTTCGACGGTGTTCCTACGTTCTGGGGACTCGGCCTGGCTGGTCTGTTTGTGTGCACTAGGCGGCTAGAAACTTGTTTCTCCTCTGATTGGTACCATAGAATGACAGGGCCATAGTGGCTGCTTGTGGAGGGGGATAGATAATATTTCTCTTTCTCAGTCCGTTGAAGTGCTCCCCCATGGATTTCCGCGATATTGACGGTTTGGGCTGGTGTAAAACCATAGGGTTGGTTTCGACCGTGACTGCACCTCCCCTGGTATCCCGTGCTTCTGCGATTCCTCCCCCCGACCCCTTGTGTTGGGAAATCGGGTTCGTAACCATACCCTTCATCAGAGAATGATTCCATTATATGGATGACATTGATGGAACCAAAGATTCGCTTCTCGTCCTATGACAAGTCAACCTGGTCGGTTGTCCCTGATGGTTCTGTTTGGTGTGTTAGTGCCAGTGGCACCCAGTTTGAGGGCATAAAATCTAACAGTGTCAGGGATAACTTCAGCCTTGTTGTGGACTTCTCATCTCATGCTTGTCTCCTCCCTTTTTTATTACGCCTAGATTACCGGATCATGGATGGTTGTGAGGCCAATATTGTTAGTTGTGTGGCATTAGGGGCTGTTTGCAGCAACACCGGCTACTGTAGTTGAGCTCAAATTATTCCCTGATCTCGTTTGACAGTCTTCCGAGTCATCCAGTCATCAAATTTCGGCCCCTTCTTTCGGGTGACTTCCTTCCACCCCTCCCCTTTGTTAGAGTTAGTGGTAGAAATATATTACTCATGTGCTGGGGGTGGTCATAGCTCGACCTGCCTGGAGTCTACCATCCTTTGCAGGAGGTCATTGAAGATGAAGCATTCCTGAATATTGTGCCCCAACATTTGATGGTAGGGACAATAATTAGGCATATCATCATGGCTGACTTCTTCGAGCTTCCTTGGATCTGGGAGGTGGATAAAATTGCAATTCATGCAGGCGATGAAATATCCACAGACTTAGTCCACTCAGAATGAGTATACTTTGTGTCTTCATTCCTTGAACCGGTTCCGCTTCGATCATATTTGATCTTGCCACTTGAAAGGAGGTGTCCGCTGATATAAAGGGGGCCCTTGATGATTTGGTGGAGGCCTAGGCAGTGGAGCAGGCACCGGTGCTGGCTTGATCATGACTGAGGATGCTTCAGCTCTGACTATTCTCTTTGCAGGAGCCTGTGAGGATATTCGGGACTTCAGATTAGTCTGCTGTAGGGAGTCTTCAATTCTCTAGGAAATGACAGATAGATTTCAGAAGCCAGTGGTGCACTCCACTGGTATGAGCAGTGTTTGTAGCTCATCTCGAAGGTTATCGATGCATATGGCCAGCATATCATCATGGGTCATTGTCTTGTTCAGAGAGTAGGTCAGACCCTTTCAACTGGCGATGAAATCTGAGACCCTCTCGTTCTCCCTCTATTTGCAATTCATGAGGTCTCTGACCATTGTTTTAGGCAGAGTTGAGCTGAAGTGGAACATGAACTGCTGCCAAAGGTATTCACCACTTTTTATTGACTGAGCTGGAAGACTCATATACCAGAAGAAGGCAGATCCTTTCTAGGTTCGCACAAAGCATCTGAGTTTCACTGCTTATTGTTTTTTCAAGGTTCCCATCATAGGGTTGCAATATGATGCATAGTGCATAAAATTATGTTCTGGATCGCCAGATCCATTGAAAATAGGGAATAAAGTGGAAGAGGTGTGTTTCTCACCCAATCTGGGTAGGGCTTTCGGTCTGGCTGTACCGGAGCGTGTTAACCTTCTATTTCTTCCAATCGAGCTGTCAGTGCCTCGATGGTGCTGGCGAGACCCTCGTTTACATCTTGTTGGGCCCGGTCTTGGGAAAGTGTAGCCCGAGGCATTGCTTGAGGATCTGGATCGTCTGGCACCAAGGATACATATGCCATTTTTGACACCTCTAGAGGGTTCAAACGTACTCTCTCCAGTTGCTTCTTTAGTGGAGGGAACTATTATTATTCATCTGAACCCATGTCTAGGTAGTTGGACGGACCGGGCGCTGCATTGGACAGGAGCCCAGACCGTGCTTTGTTTTCTGGGGAAAACCTTGGTCTTTGTGGTGCACTTTCTAAGAGTGCACGGTGTGGCTCTTCTTGGGAAGAACTTTCAATAAGACGGTTCCTCTAGAGTAGTTCGGTGTTAAGTCACCTCAATTCTTTCATTTCCTCTTTCTGTCGAGAAAATCCCTCTTCGAGCATAAGTGGCTCGCTTTTATCGAGAGAAGGAGCTAGGTTAAGGGAAACATGTCTTTTGTTCTTATCCTTGTTGGAACCTCATAGTGTGAGCAGAGGAGGGTTAGCTGGAAGGGATGCCATATTTAGGGCGGCCCTCTAGTTCCAGGTGAGCACACCAGATGGTTCGTTGTGGATCACATACTAAACGGAACTGCCATATCTCGATCCATTCGGAATTTCATCATATTTAGTATCACCAATAGGGTTAACCACCATGGCGTTGATGGATTCATATCGCAGGATGGAGGAGATATCATCTTTCAAAAAGGAAGAGGATCTCCAACTTCTTTTACTGATCTTCCCCTTCCTGTCCTGGGATTGCTTTTGGACTCCTTGAAGAAGGGTGATGCGGAGAGTTCTTTGATGAGACCTTACGGTACGCCTCCCTCTTGAAGGGGATGATGATTCGAAGGATGAGATAGGGTAGGAAACTCCTCTTCTGACTATCCTCCCTATACGATAGAATACTGATTCTTGGGGGGGAGGTTGTTGTTGAGGTGATAAAAATTCCCCTAGGCCTGAGGGATGGGGTTGGCTCCATTCCTTGAAAGTTGAGTCTCTTCTCATTTTTATTGGTCTTACAGAGGAATTTGTTTTTAAAAATGCCGCCAACCCTACAGGCTGGGTTTGACCCTAGACTGCAGTAGTGGATGCCGCTATCGCTACCTGCCTGATCATGCGTGCCCCCATTCGGGGGTGAACTGGATTTGATGTTGAGTTCACCTGTGAATCAATCCCCTCCGAGGAGGAAAAGAATGACCACTAATTTGCCTCTCTTAGGTGAGAGGCCTGTTTTATGCATTCAGTGGCCTGATTCAGGAGTTTTTAAATGGATTGTTCCTGTCAGGCCTAATGTTTCTGGGACTTACTCAAGGCATGTCTTTTTTGGATGTGTCGCCTTTCCTGAACATGGACCCCACTCAATTTATTCCTTAACGTGGTGATGTTGCAAGACAGTATGCCGAATGAGTTCTTCTGGGCAGGGAGTGGAGTGAAATATAGAGCTCCATGTTCTCCCCATCCACTAATATAGACTCCCATCAGAGCATCACAAATGAGGCGGTACAATTGGTGTAGTGCACAGAGGCAGGCTAACTCACTCTTTTCTTTACCCTTCTCAAGTCGTGGTTGTCGCACCAAAGGAAGAGATTCCAAGTTAATGTGATGCAAGAGGTATCCTATTGTCTTTAAATGGTTTACATACCCATAGTAGGGCAGGAATCTTGATTTCAGATGGTGGAGGGTTGTCCATATATCGGAGCGGATGTCGTGCACACATTATTCTGACAACATTCGGGGTATGTCGAATTGAGAGGTGGTCGTGGGCCAAAACATAACTGATACATCATCTCTGGTCAGTCGTTTCCTCAGGTGCAGCATGTCGGCATACTCCTCTGCTAGTGATTCCTCAACCTAGATGACCCAACTGGGATGCTCAACAATAGTGTGGTTAGAGGCAGTGGTGCCGCTAGGTATTGAATTATCATTTGGGATATTTTGAGGTGGTTCAGAAGATGAATGTGGCCCTGGACCATCTCCTGATTGAAGAAGGGTGTCGTTGGCGACTAGCTGGGAATCTGACATGATTGATCATGTCCTTCTGAGCACCTTGGCATATGAGGGCTTTTGCGCACTTGATTCGGTAGGGGGAGGACCTTCCTGTTGATATGATATGTCACTGTGGGGAGGACCTTCACAATAACTTCCATCATGGTGTGGATGAACATCATGGTTTGACATATGATGTGTATTCTGGGGAGGACCTTCAAGACACACTATGACAAGGGGAGGAAGTTCTTGTTTGTTGGGGCCATTGCGAGGAGGACCTTCGCAATGGCGGCCGTGGTGGCGAGGACTACCATCCTGGATGTCGCAATGGTGAGGACTACCATCATAGTTGCCGTAGGGATAATTTCGGTGGGGTACACCCTGGGGAGGGCCTTCAGAATGTAATGAAATGAGGGGAGGGCCTTCTCATTGATTGAAGTATCTACAGGGAGGACCTCTATTATTAAAGTGGCGAGGACTACAATCGTGATCTAATGCTCGGCTGCACGGAGTGTCGTTGCAACATAACCCCTGGTGAGGACATTCAGGGTAGGCCACGACAAAGGGAGGGCCTTATTGTCATAATGAGACGTCACTGTGGGGAGGGCCTCTGTAGTTGCGACTACTATAGCGAGGAATACTATAATAATATGTGGTCCCACTGCACGGTGAGTGTTTGCAGCGTATACCATGGGGAGGACCTTCAGGGTGGACCGCAGATAGTGTAGGGCCTTCTTGCTGCTCAATCTTCTGGTC
This sequence comes from Viscum album, assembly GCA_963277665.1. Lineage (NCBI taxonomy): Eukaryota > Viridiplantae > Streptophyta > Magnoliopsida > Santalales > Viscaceae > Viscum > Viscum album. The sequence continues at coordinate 1,071,712,869 of OY728143.1, forward strand.
ACGTGGAGGGCTTCCATGACTCGCATAAAAAGAAGAGATCTCATGATCGATCGTTATATGCTCATGGGGGACGTCCCCACAGGTGCTCTGGGGAGGACCTTTATAGCTGCCTGTAGCGACATTGCGGGGAGGACCTTCACAAATTCTACTGTCACTCCCATAATATGACAATGGGTGGGCAGGGTTCTGCGCCTTCGATATGTGCTTAGAAATATTGGGAACCCCAACTTCCAGTAGAGTAGAGTCATGAACCCTCTATTTATTTTCCGATTTCCTTCAGCGCGTTCGGGGTGCTTTCTTGCAGGCAACGGGGACCATCTGCTATTGATAACAGCAGTCACCTTTGGGTCCCTTTCTAATTGGGTCCCATGATGCTTTTCGGATATGCCGATGAACATTTTGACTTTTAGTAGGGATATATTCCTGCTCTAGAGCATCCACCATGATGGACGGGTGTCCTTTAGTTGGAATGAGTGAAACTACTCAATCTAGTTACCCTTGTATCGCAGAATATGGCCAACGACCCTCCTGGGTGGAAGCATGGATACAGATCTGCTCCAAGGTGCCTATCTCGTCTCTTAGATGAGTCGCCTAAATTAGGGAAATGGGCTCACGAGCCCGAGTCCTTGCTGTTGTCACTTATGCAGTTACATTATGGAAAGTCTGTAAGATATGATCTGGGATCGATACCTACTCCTCCATCATTTTCAGGATACGCAGAGAGACATCTTTGGATGGAATGGGTATGAAGGCTCATTCCGGCATCGAAGTAAGAATATCCTACTCTAGTCCTCCGGTGGTCAGTGGGTACTGAAAATTCTCCTCTGTTGGGGTAGGTGAATGAGTCTTCCCCTATACCGAGATATGTCGGTTTATCTCTCCATTTGCCTCCACATTAGGAGGGCGGACTTTACTTGCATCCGCAGGGAGCTAGCCCTGCATATGTGGGTTTCCCACTGTATCGAGTTGGTGGTGTTTGTTGGCAGGGAGGCGTGCCCGCCTATTAATTGCCGCCACATCTGGATGGTAGGATTTGTTGATCACCACCACATCGGGATGGTAGGCATCAAGAGCATCTTCTAGGAGATGATCCTGCAGGCACTGGGTTGCCACCATGTCTTGTTGGTGGGCTTCATGACCTTGGATAGGTAGAGGTGCATGCCGGGTAGGTGTCGTACTGTGTGAGTGACGGGCTTGATGGAGCTCGACGGGGTTGCGTGCCGGCTCATATAATGCCGCCATTCCTTGATGGAAGACTTTGGAGGAGCGGACAGGTGTACGTGCCTTCTCACAGTACGTCTCCGTGACTGGGCAGCAGAACTCCTCTTTAGGGACAAGGGTGATGACCATTCCCTGGTTGTACGTTTTCCTCCCTCATCGGGCGGTCCGAGGGGCCGGAGCTTGGGAAGCGTGGGCCTGGATCCTCGGGGCAACATCCTCCTTAGCGTGAGGAAATTGAGTCATGGTGTAACCACGATGACATCTTCCAGCGGGGGCCTTAGAGCGGAACCCCCGTTTGGTGGGGATGAAGTCCATAGTGTCGACGTCATCCGCCTCCCTAAGATAAGGGAGGTACGCATTGTCTCATTCCGGGGATAAACACCCAAAACGATTTGAGATGGAAACAGAAGCCGTCTGGATCGACTTTTGTGGCCGTTTCTGGGTAGGTGACCGGCGGGACTTGGTGGATTTGAGGGCGTGCATTACCGCCTCCATCATCGGGAGAGTAACGTTCAAGTGGTACTCTCGGATCAACACATCTGAGACCCATCATTGAAGACACTGAGTAGGTGATAGGGTCCTTCATTGGTGAGGATGTCTGGTCACTGTGTAGCTTGAAGTACGCGTGTGTGAGTTCCTTTGTGATGCCTTTGGATCGAAGGGAGTTCTGAGTGGTACCTGTAAAATATTTTAACAAATACAAATAGCAAACCCGTCAATGTAGCATCTCATGATCCCATTCATTATTAATAGTGTCATGTATGGTGTTTGTAGGATTGATGTGATCCATGATTGAGATATTATTTATTTGGATACTTCTTTTTTAAAAAAATTATATATTTTTTCATAAAAAACATATTACACAAAGTTTCTATTTATTAAAATTTTTAGCATAATTTTTTAGTGATCAATAATGTGGGTTATGATATCTCAATATTATATTATTGAAAACCTTTGGTAACCCCTATAAATTTTTAATTACTTTTTTAGTATATTGATCTATTTTAAAAATTTCATACTATTAATTATAATGATTTTTTTTATGAACATTGTTGTATGATTTTTTCATCTCACTCTCAACCAACCTTATACATGAAAATATTTTGTTCCTTGATTTTTAAGATTATATATTTTTTAGGTTCTATATATATCTATAATTTTACTTTTATAGTTTGATTACAATTTAATTCTCAAGGTTATATTCTACAAAGAAGACATAGTCTATCTTTGGATTTATGCTTGATAATTTATTCTCAACCGACCCACCTATAATATATTTCTATAAAAATATATTTTATGAAATTAATAAACTAGAATCATTGATACTTATATCACGACCAATATTTCAACTCATTTTTTCTTCAAAATTATATTGAATGGATTCTTATATTTAATTTCTCTGAGGGGCATTCCATTTTCAATGTACTTTTGGAAATTTGGTTCTTTAAAAGGGAACACTAATAAAACTTTTTTGTTTGGATGGGATCAAGGTTGGGTTGGGGTTGTGGAAGTTTTATTAACCATATTCTAATGTTTTTGAATTAATATAATTTTTGACCATATCATGTATTATATTTCTAATTATATCTTCATTTTATAGAATGATATCATATTTATGATCATTATATCTATTAAACTATATATAATTAAAATTTAATGATATTAATAAGAACGTCATCCTTTTAATTTAGATATTTTTTTTATGAGGATGTTTCTTAATTTTCTCAAAAATTGGTGCACCATAGAGTTGTGGGGGGGGGGGGGGGTTAATTAGTGTCACTCTTATTTTATAAGTTTCTAAACATAAAATAATCATCTATGATTTTTTAAGATATAATACAAAAAATATTAATATTTCTCATACATGAATGAAAATGAAAAGGAAGTAAATACATCACACACATTTTTTTACGTGGTTTGTTCATAATGTGTTTATCTAATGCATGATGTGATCAGGGTGTCTATGTCATAGATTTTTCATAAATAAATACTCCCTAAATAAAAGTGTTTTTTAAGGTATCATCTTGTAACCATGGTGTTTTTCTTAACACATCATTAAATATTAATGGTTTATTCACTAACTACAACCAGTTACAATTTGATTGAAATATCATGATAAAGATCAGTATAAAATCTATTTTTCTTCTGTAATAAATGCTGACCTTCTTCTTGGGCCTTTAATACTGTTATATTAGTTAATGATCAACTATTAAAGTACCTCAAAAACTAATATTTTGTGATAAAGTAATATATACCAATTAAAATCTGAATACTCAGCCATTCCAACATTATATAGACTCATTTTATCCTCCTCTTTTCATATTTCTTGTAATGAAGTGAAAATTTATAAATGAAATTCTTTCTTTTTTATAAATTATTTAATTATCATGTAATGATGTTATAAAAACACAAGCACTACTTTAGTTATTTTTTAATGTTTTATACTATCAAATTTAAAAGTACATTTGACATAATAACATTTGATAATATATGCATAAAAATGTTAATAAATGACTAGTATATAATAATGGTTGTGATAATGTATAATTGACATAGAAGAACCAAGAGATATAATCTACTAGTAGGATTGTACCATAGTTATCCCATTTTTGGAAGCTTCTAAAGGAGATAACATCAATGGGGTTTCCCCTTGACCAACCCTTAGGCCAATATACAATAGTCGAATCATAAGAGAAACTATTTATGGTATAATTTTAAACTTTCTGATATCAGGACAGGAACCATGTTCATTGAATTATTCCATGAAAGTCTCACCATTGGACACCTTACCCTTAGAGAATTTTTGGGTGTAATAAAGGCATGTGTATCTGGAAGCTAATATTATGAATTTTTATATTTTTGTTTTCAATAAAATAATCATTACATTTATCCTTTATTATTATTAATATATTTTAAATTATAATATAATGTGTTTGATAAAAATTATATATCTATATGGTGAAACACAAAATTTATTTTTTTGAAATCCATCATTTTTATCAAGACACTATATTTTAATGATTTATTAATTTTTTTATGTTAATTATATGTTATTAAAAGTTTATAATCAAAAAATTATTATTAAATATATATGTTAATATAATTTTATTATGTCAAAAAATTATTTGTATAAGGGATACAAACTGTTATTGTAAAAAAAATTAAATATATGCAGTATTTTAATTTAAATAGTTAAATTATCATACTTATAGAATTATTTTCATAAAATTTAAAATATCTTTTAATTCATCATTTACAAAATATCCAATAGTGATTTTTTTATAATTTTCGAAGAGAGTCAAATTTTTGGGCCAAAACTAAATACAGTATAAATATATGGTGTTTATTATGACATCATAATAACCCAAAAGTGATGTGTTATATGAAATAAAATGTATCCATGACCAAATATATATTTAAATTTTAATATAAATTTTTTATATTTTATTTGATTAATATTATAATCCCATAATGAATCATCCAAAACCTATACTATATTTTAAGGTTTTTAAATTAATTCTTTGAAATCATTAGTCACTTACACTTCATCGTGGTAATATTTTAATAAAAATGGTTCCTAAAATTGTAGAATAATTAAAACTACTTCACTTTTGAGTAATCCATGGGTAAAACCCATTTGAATATCTATGCTTTTTATTAGTTTATCATATTGAGTATGAAACCTAAATTTGTAAAATAACAAAGAATCATCTTCTCTTTGGCTATATAAACCAAACAAAACTCACATACCCCTTCAATAAAACCACATTAAAAATGAAATTACTTTTACCTTACCTCTATATAATCCTCCATTTTTCTCTTAATCTTTCACGAGGCTTCTCACATTCTTTTAAAAACACACACTCAAGGTAAGGGATCCACTCATTATCATCTTTATTCAAGAACCTCCATTATATTATACATTTTTTTCTCTTGATAATTTTGATATATGTTTTTTATACATACCTATTATTTTTGTTTATTATTATTTATTAATTATATACCCCTTTCCCTCCCACTCACCCCTTCTATAAACATTTTTCTACGACTGTTATGATGTACAAATTGTCCCATGATTATCCTGGATAAACATTTTTGTTGTGAATACCCATATTCATTTCAACTCAAAGTTATTACTTTCTTTTATATACCTTTCATTGATTATGGATTCATATTCCTATAAACTTAAATCCTTAATAATAGGTTTAAAACTTATTAAAGGAATCTATATTTTGTATGAACCCTTTGGAACACATATTCATGTACATGATATAAAAGTGCTGAGTGCCAAAATTATATATCCCTCCAATGCATTGGGTAATTTTTTAATCTAAATAAATACAATGTATTATTTTTTCTATAGTATCTTAATAACACTATATTATTTTATCTTGGTGATTAGACTTGAATTCTATTAATGATTCATTGTTTTAAGTTGTCTCAACATTCTCATGTTGCAATCATATATAATGGCTTATTTATCAAGATTATGATTACCACCCCTGTTATGTTTCCCTGACATGTCTCTTGGATCACTTTAACTTCTTTAAATTATGTTACTATTTTTATTCCTTTATTAGTATTTATATCTCATCCATTTCTTCTGTCTGTCCTTGGGTTATCCCATGCAATTTTAATAGTGATACTAAATTTTAAGAGCATTCTAAGGAAATTTTTAATAATGTTGTTCTATACATGTATGATGTTGGTATTATATAGACTTAATTTCAAAAATTAAATAGTATTCATGGACTTTGGCGATTATTTTATGTGTACCCTTACGTAGTAAATCATTAACAAAGGTGTAATAAAAAATTGTTTTTCATTGATGGCATCAGAGTGGTTTCTAATTATTTTTGGGATTTCCCTTAGAAATTTGGAGTAATATAATTCACAAAAAGTCTAAACATAGAGAAAATTTGATATGTTTGGGTAAATTATATATTAATTGGTTTCTAATAAAACACATCCCATGCAGGAAACTACAAGAGGATGTGATTCTGGAATAGATGTACATGTTGGTAATATCCTTGAAATGGGAGAATTGAGATGGACTTGATCGTTACGTGGTGAAAAACAATAGTCCTTAATGAACACGTTTTCTGAAACTCCTTGGAATATTATTATGTAAATTTTCATCCCCCTTTATAAACATTTTTATTGGATTATAAAAATTCCCATAAGATTATATTTTAGGAAATATAACATGGATAACTTAGACAGAAACCAACAAATTAATATTGTAAAAAATGCATTTCATTTTTGAGTTATCCCTTTAATCTGCATGGTTTCATTTTTTTGTTTAATAGTTTAAAAATAAAAATCCTTAATTTTACCTTAAATCATAGTCAGTGACTAGGAATAGGGGGAACCCAATCAATAACCAATGTGAATAATGTTATGACCTCCTAAATGACATGTCTAGCATGATGTGAGTTGATGTGAGCCATATTGTGTTTATTCAAAACATCATATCATAAATCAAAATTAATGATTAGAATATATTTTAATTTTTAATATATAGAAGAATAAAAGGATGGTGACTCAAGGATGTTTATCTGATATAGGTGATAATGTAATGAAGGCCCGATTTTATTTTTGAAAAAAAGGTGTAATGTGGGGCTAAGAAAAAATGACACAAAGGAACTGGTATATATTTTAAATCTTGAAAATATGGCCTAAAGCATCTAATTACCTAGTAAAAATGATGATTTTAGTTAACATACTGGATTTAAATAATGTTCAATCAAAGTAACCATTAACTATTTTATTTTATAAATGTAATGAAGTTGGGAATTATCTAAGACAATATTATATTCCAATGATTAAAAAACTTTATGAGAACAAAAAAACTCTAAGACTAATGGAATAAAGAAATTCCTATGTTGAGATGCATCATTATGACCTAATTAAAAATAACTTATAATCCATATTTGTGTTTTTATTTTTTAATTTCAATTGATTCCATATTAGAATATCTTGCAATATTTTTAAGAAAATTGACTCACCACCACAAATGATTTGATATCATCATGGAAAAAATTATATGATTATTGTATCAAAACATGGTGTTTGTGGGAATATTATTGAAACTATTATTATTATATATTTTTTATAATTCAATTATTTTTTTGTATAGATTACATATCCTTGTATACAACCAATATAAATTTCAAGGACAAGTAGTTAACCCTATATATCATGAATAATAATCTAATTCTAAACATTTGTATGGAAGATGATATATCTCATCTGTTATCATCTTCTCAAACATGTATATTATTACCTTGTGATAATGTGTGTCCAGATAAATTTATTTGGAATAAATAAAATATCATGCTTGATGAAATTACCATTGTAAGGTAATATGTTGATGTGTTTCTCGAATAATTTACTCTTCCCCTATTAAATGTGTAGATTAGTTTTCAGATGAACTTTTACCAAGACTAAATAATATTCCTAGGGAAGTTTCTTCATAATTAGAGGGATATCTGTGGATCCATAACAAATAGGGGAAATTAGAGGATGGCCTTGTCCAACTTCGATGATAGATATCTATATTTTCCTTGGATTACTGGGGTACTATTGTTGATTCTTTATAAACATATCATAATTTTCAATACCATCAACCAGTCTTACACAGAATGTAGTCATGTTTGTTTAGATTGAATAATGTGGGGAAATATTTAATGAGTTAAAGATGAGGCTTATCACTACAACTTTTCTCACATTACACACCGGTGAGAAAAAGTTTATGATATATAGTGATGCATCCAAAAATTATCATGGTTCTTTCACTCATGAAACATGACATTGTGATAGCATATTCCTCACACCATCTAATGGTATATCATTAGAACTACAAAAATCATGATCTAGAATCTGTCTTTGACGATCTTTAACTTAATTATTTTGTGACATTATCTATAAAAAACTATGTATGATAAATATATAGATCATAAAATCCTTCAGTATATATTCACATAAAGGAAGATTAATATGTTCCAATGAAATTGGTAATAAATTATGAAGGATTATTATTATTCAATTTTTTAATATAATGTGAAAATAAACAATATAAAATATTTTGCGTATAAATGATCATCTAAGTATATCTATAATGACAACTGTAAGGGATCTAATCCTCTTGGACATGAAAATGATGGAGATGTGAATATTAAAAATATTATCATCCTAACTTACTCAAATAAATCCTCAACTGTGAATTATTGTGAGGATAATGGATGATAATAAATATGATAAGGTTCTATAAAATAAAGTAGAAAATATTTTGGAGTTAAAATTTCCTAAATATGCAGTTATAATGATTAGGAAACAAATATGTGTCTCATCAAAAAAATAATTAAAGAGGGAACTTCAGGATGATGCTCTTTGTTCATCCTTCTCTATTTATCTAGGAATCACTAAGATGTATAAATATTTAATGAAAAAATATGGTGGGATAAAATGAATAGAGATATTACAGAGTATTTATATCTATGCTTTATATACCAAAAAAGTTAATTTAAAATGATAAAATTACAAGGGTATGATGTAACCATATCCCATACCAGTATGGAAATTGGAATACATAATCATGGATTTCATCATAGGATTCCCTGAGATACCTAATGCTAATAACACCATGAAGTTGGTATTAGGTCACCAAACTAAGAAAATGTATTTCATTACTATCAAATAACATTTCTCTCTAGACCAACTTTCTGAGATATATATAAGGTAATTCTCAAGACTCACTGGAGTTCCACTCTTTATTATATCATATTGAGATCTATGGTTTACCTCAAGGTTATTGATAACCCTTCAGTAATCATTGGATATAGAAATGAGATTAACCACTTATTATCACACTCATATAGATGTGAAGTTATAAAAAACCATTCAAATATTTGTGGATATGCTGATATAATTTTCAATGGATTTCCAAGGATGTTGGGATCAACATCATCCCTTAGTGTAGTTCCCATAAAACAATATTTTCCATTATAGAATTAAAATGATACCTTATGAGTATCTTTATGATAATATCTTTTAGAATATAAAATTCTCAGATTAAGTTGGAGAGTTAAAGATGACGAGACCTGATCTTATTCATGATATGACATAGAAGGTTCAAATAGTTTAGAAAAATATGAAATATACAAAAAAGCCAACAAAAAAACTTTTCAGTAAATCTACAAAGAGACCCGGCGTTTTGGAATAGTGATAAACTATTCCATAGTATATCTTTATGGAAATATTTATTTACATTTTGGAATAAGGGAAATATTATACATATATACATCGACCCCTTTATGATCCTTGATTGCATTGGAGTAGAAGCCTATCATCTTGCACTCTCACCAAACCTATCTCAGAAAAATAATGTCTTCCAGGTAACCCTATTAAGGATGTAAATACTAGACCCTTGACTTGTGTTAAAACCAGAGATGGTATCATTGTAAAATGATCTTTCAAGTAAGTCACACCTAGTGAAGATCTTAGAATGTAGAGACAATGTTCTATAAAATATGAAAAATCACATGGTCAGAGTGTTTTAGAGGAACCACATGTTTGAGTAATGGAAAATGGAACTATAACAGGTTTTAGAAAAGAATTTCCCTAACAATATTTATATTATGAAATGATATATTTGAAGGAAAAATTTAATATGGTTGGAATAATGTAATTACCCAAACATTAATAAATGAAATTCCCTATTTTTTAATAAATTAATTCATTATCATGTAATGAAGTTATAGAAAACAAATAAACTACTTTGATTATTTTAGAGAATTATATCCTTTCATATTTTAATTTTCATTATTCATAATAAACATTGATAATATAGTTTTTTAACAATGATTTTATAACTGGTATATATAACAGGTTGTGATAAAGTTCAATTGACTGCCTCTGAAGAAACGATGAAATATAACAATAGGATTATTCCCAATGAAGCCCATTAATTAGAGATTCTAAGTGAGATAACATCACTAGGGGTTTCCCTTGACCAATACCATGGTGAAAATCAGTAACTAAAGCATGATATAATCTCTTTATTGGATAATTTGAAACTCATAAAGATAATTGATCAATCATTGTTCACCAAACCACCCAATTAACATTTTACAATTTTGCACCATACCATTACAGAATTTTGTGGTGTTATAAAGTGATATGTATTTAGACCCTAACTATAAATTTTTTGAAATTATTATTTTTATAGAATAATATTATATTTATCCTTTATTACTAGAATTATTACTTTTAAAATTATTCGATAATGAGTTTGATAAAAATTAGATCTTAATATGATGAAAAAAAATTATTTTTTAGAAATTTATAGTTTCAATAAATATAGATATTTTTAATGAAATCAATATTTATTAAAATAAATATTATTTTAATAAAATGTTATTTCTAAATTTTTTTATCGTAAAAAATAATATTATTTTTTTATGAAATTAAAAATAATTTTTTTAACGGTCAGAAAACTATTTTTCAAAAAAATATATTTTTCAATAATTATGAATTATTTATTTTAAAATAAATATTCAAATATATATTAAATTATTTGGATGACATGTGTATAATTTTTTAAATCATCAAATTGAAATAATCTAATAGTGATTTGTTCATTTTTTGGAGTCAGTAAAATTTTTGAGTTAATATTAAATATGGTATAAATTTACACTATATATTATGAAATCATAATGATAGAAAAGTGATGAGATATATGACATAAATATTATCGAGGAAGAAATATATATTTACCATTTAAAATTATGTTTATTTGAGGTTAATTTATTAATTTAATAAATCAATAATGAATCTTCCAAAACCATTATTATATTTAATGGTTTTGAAAGAAATTATTTGTAAAAAAGACCCACTTAAACATCACCTATAAATTATATTAATTTTTTATATTCTTAAACCTGTAAAATAAATAAAACCACTTCACATTAATAGAAAACACAAGTAAACCCCAAGATAATCTTTGTTTTTTATTAAATTTTCATATATAGTCAAAAACCTATTTTTGGAAAGTAATAAAGAACTATCCACCATTTTTATATATAATCCCACCCAAACTCCCAATCCCATTAAACAATTTTACTGATAAATTAATCTTTCATTCTCTCTCTAGAGTCCTCCCAATTTCCCCACAATCTCTTAATAAGACACCATGCTTTTATAAGCACCCTCTCAAGGTAATGGATCCTCTCCATCTCCACTTTATTCAAGAACCTCCTTTATATTATTATTATTTTTTTCACTTTTTAATATTGGGATATATTTTTATTCATTACTATTACTATAAATATTATTCCCAAGTAAATAGAGACTTTTTCTCTCTTATTCACCACTTTTATAAACCATTATGTACACCTATTATGCTACTAAAATTATCCTATGATTTTTCATGCCAATCATTTGTTTTGTGAATGACAATATATATTTACACTCCAAGTATTCACCTATATGTACCTATAATTCATTTATAGGGTATTTATATTAATTTCACACACACTCCTAAATCACGTGGTTAAAATTTATGAAATACATTCTTATTTTGTAATATCTATGTGGCACACTTATCTATGTAGTTGATGAGAAAGTGATGGGTGGGCCTAGAATTATATAGTCCTTCAATGAATTTAGTAATATTTTAATCTCATGATATTTAATTTTTCTTTTATGGGAGGATATCATAATTAAAATATTCTTTTTTGTACTGGAAGTTATCCTTGACTTATGGTTATGATTCTATGTTTTAATTTGTCACCACATTACCATGTTTTTTATGCTATCATCTTATATCATGCCTAATTATTTAGTATTGTTATTATTACTCCACTTATGTTAAATTTATGTTACTCTTGGATCACATGTAATACTTTACCTTATGTTACACTTTCTTATTCCCTTAATATGATTTATATCTCACCAAATTATTATGTATTTCCCTAGGATATCCTATGTAGTTTTAAAAGTGAAATGGAATTTTAGGATCATGTTATGGAAATTTTCAATAATCTTTTTTATGTATGTATCATGTTGATGTGATATGTACCTAATTTCCAAAATATATAAGGCTTAAATAGTTTTAGGATTATATTATTTGTACATTTAAGTAACAAATCATGAATTATGGTGTAATAAAATATGTGGTTTCGTACTTCATCTCAATCTCAGTTCACTAAATTCTTGGACTATAATGATTTAATTCAAAATTATTGACACAGGTTCTAGTGTCTATTTTGTAAAAATATTTCTCATCTTTTTGGTACTTTTGTATCTCATATAATAACTCACCCACAATAAAAAATCCTCAATATTCTAGAAATAATTAAAAATAGATTAATTAACTAAATATCAGCTTCTAGAAAATTATCACAACTGAATTTTACAATGAGATCCTCTGAGTGATTCCTTAATCAATTGTTCATTTGGTAACATTACCATGATCATAAAATATCTATTTCTAATTTAAACACTATATTCGATGATATTCTATAAATTACATTAATCTAATATCTTCAAATCATAGACCACTTAATAAAACATAAATTGGTATTTCATTAGTAGTGATAACCATTTAAGATAATTAAAAAATATATACATTTTTTATTTCAGATACTGATACTAGAAATCACCTCTCATCATTTTACTGAATCACATTTGGTTAGAATATTTTTTAATGTTCTCAATTTTTGGAAACAATATGAAATAATAAAACATATTATCTTGAACGAAAAAAATTATAATTTTCATGTTGTAATTTAAAATTGTAATAACACGACATTAACCCACTTTGTTTCTATAAATTATACAATCTTCGATCACCATTATTATTTCAAAAAATATTATATTTTAAGACATCAAATAATTTGAGTAATTATGTTATAAAAATTCTCATTACACATTTTTTAGATTGTATTTGTTGAAAAATTTGATAAAGGATGCATACCTATAAATAAATAGTTTTTTGAATAAATGTTCCCTAGGATTTTTTTTCATTATGGTGAATTAGTACTTCACTATGGTAAATTCCATACCATGGGGAACTCATATAGGTATTTTTTTGGTTTATAGAAGTTTGGGTGATGATTGCTTAAGGTGAAAAAAAATAGTTTGAGTTTATGTATAAAAGATCACTATTGTGAAAAGATATAGCCCAGAATGGGTGTTTTGATGTAAGTGGTGGTTGTAGTTATGTTATTGTGCTATTTTTGAAGATATAAATTTTGATACAGAGAAAATGACTATTTAAAGTGAACCATTCCATTTAACTGCATGTGGTTTCATGAATGTATGCCTCAGAGAAACAAGGTAGCCTTGAAAAAGAAAGAATTGTAGTTATAGTATTATGTTGGGTTAAATTGTAGAATATATCTATTCCATGGTGGTAAAATAACGGGTTTTTTATGTCGATGATATACCTAGGTAATATGAGATTTTTATTTTAATAAATAAATGTAAAAAAGGATAACATTCCATGGATATGGGAGTGTAAAAGGCTATTATTACTAGAGACGCACATGGCATGTCATGGTGTATAGAATCAAGGTATTTTATGGGATGCTTATGTGTTTAATTTAAAAAATCCTAGTGAATACACCCAACATTTATGGATGGATTTATGGAAATTCAAATTTTCAATTTTTAATATTTACAGTTAATTTTTAAATCTTCAGTAAGAGAAAAGAATTTCATAGAGTGGAATGTGCTTGAAAGAAGATATTTAAAGGATGGAAACTTCATTTGGGTGAGATAGAGACAATTTTTTGCATAAAACTACTCATCAAAAGGAGAAGTTGAATTCAATATGTTATTGTAAATATTTAAGGGTATTCTAGATCTCTTATATAAGGAAAAATTTGAATAATGATATATTCCACGAATCTTCATTATATTTGGATGTTTTATAAAATAGTTTATAAGAGAAAGACTATATGAGGTTTAAATTTCTATCATCATTCATTAAAGAAAAAAGAAACACAATGAGGAGCAATGAGTTACCTAATAATAGAGGGAAGTGATCCTTCAATTCCATTGTGGTTGAAAACACTGAGGGTCAGCGAGGCTACTTTGAAACTGTAATATATAATAAGGGACCTCTATTTTTTTAGTACACATAAAAATTTACTTTATTTCTATAAAAATCATTGTTTATGGTACATTATCCTTTTACTAAATATTTGTATGTTATATAATAATTTGGATGAGTTTTTCGAGTTTTGAGATGGTTGTATAGTTTTTTGGATTGGTTTTTAAGATTTCAAGTTTAGGGAAAATCATACTTTTTCCCAAGGAACCCATGGAAAGATATTTTTGACTCACTAGGAAGGAACAAATTGTTGAAAAACCATGATGGTTTCCATTATAAACCATGAATGATTATTAATTTTGGATAGTGACATGTACATGATTGGTGCATGGTTTTATAAACCTTTTGGAACCATTGTGTAACTATTTGGTTGTTTTTTAGTTCTATATGCATTGTTAGCATACAATTTTCAAAATTATGTATCATTACTAGGTGAATCAATAGTTTTGAGATAGTAGAATTCTCATGGTCTCTATGAGGTTTGAGAAACAATGTGGATTAACCGTGCGAACTGCATTAAATACTCTGAAAATTAGATTTTACCTTATTTTAGTGCCCCAAAACTCTTATTTTTTATCCTATTGTCCTACTCTCTAAAACTCATATCCTTCTCTAAGTTCTCTTACTGATCCATTTTAATCCATAAAAATGTTTTATGGATCATAATGTGTTGGATCTTTGGAATCAATAATAAGTCCTCATTCTAATTGATTCTCTCTAAATATACTCATATTATCAATAATGGATTAATTTATTTATTATATTGTGGTTGATATATGTTATATGATATTTATTTTAATGGTGTATTATCACATGTTATAAATGTAATAGGTTTCAAGTTCAGGTTTAGAGGTTTAATTTTTTTTATCTTCTACAACAATTATTAAGTATGTAACTTCTCCCCCAATATTCCCATTTTATAACTTTAAGGTTTGATGTTTTAATCACTATATCATTCTTTTTTGTAAAAATAATTGGTTTTAGTACCAATTTAATTGGTTTTTAAAAGATGAAAAAAATGTTTTAGATAAATTTATTGAAATAAATTGGTTTTTAAATGAAACTATTTTTAACTTGGCAGGTGTGGTGCACATGAGTTCATGAAATTGCATTGGCCACACCTTTTTATTTCATACATGCGGACAAAATAAATGTGGAATATGTAATTATTTCAGATGATGACTTGGTGATTGGATTGGTCACCACTCGAGAGTATTGGGTTTATCATTGGGAATTCATGGGTGTGTGTGTGTGTGTTGGGGAATGATTGTGCTATGTGTAATGAAATAATGAATAATTGATTTAGTTCAATTGATTGTATTATATTGTTTTTGTTATGGTAAATGGTTTTGATACTATCATTATCTCTTATAAATAAAAATGAGCTAATATTTTCTTGTTCCTTGGTGTGTGTTGGTAATTCTTTGGGAATCAACTACTATGTTATATACTTTCCCCTAATTAGGTACATTAGTTAATTTTTAAATGTTATATAATGAGGTAAATGTGAAGAAAAGTTATCACACTTCTCTAGAGATACATGATGACGCAATGGTAATGGGAATTTGAGTTGAAATGTGAAGTATGGTTGAGAGGGTTCTTTGGTTGATGCCAATTGGGTGTCTTTGAATTAGGTTTTCCTTGATGTGTTAGTGATGTACTTACATTATACTATATTCTACTTTGGTATTATATTCTCGTTTTGTGTTTTTTTGTATAAATTTTCATGCATAATATAGCATATTTTTTCATTGTTTAATATTTTTGGTTGTTCTAGTCATAAGGAAAATCACCCCCTAAAGATCTTGTATTCCCTTGGAACGTTTTCCACTATTTGTGTCTTATGGATTCCATTTAATGTTAATAGAAACTACGATTATTTCTAAACCAATGGGTTAGGGATAGAATGATACAAATGGTATCAGTATTGGTTATTCAATCCTTTTCCAAAGGTATCAAGGACATAAGAGTTTCATAACATGATATTTATAGCATATAATATATAAATAATATTTTTTGTTTAATTTCACGATACAATGGTGGTATGGGTATAAAAATTGTACTATGAAATGTATATGAGTTCTCTCATCTTATCATCATAGTTTAAGCAGATTGGTGTAGCATATCATTCTCTAATAAAGATAATACTCATGAGGAATTCACTATTCATATTATAATTAATTTTTTCCTGAAAATTATTATTAATGATTGTTTATTTTGATGATTTTGAAATATCAATACATTTTTAAGGAAAATTCAGGGTTGATTATATGTTTTTTGTATTTATAAAATTAATTAGGTTTAATGATCTGGTAAACCACAAGAGAAATATATAGATAATGTGGTTTAACATAATCCACAAGTAATTCATCATCTTATCCAGAGCATAGTATATATATTTCAATCCATGGAATATAAAATACTTGAATCCACAATTATGCCATGAAAATTAATCCTTGGACATTGCGAAACATAATCCACTACTTTTTTTGGTGATTTTGGTCCAAAATAACTAGACACATGATTATGGAAGGTAAATAAAAATATAAATGTTTTGGGAACCCAAGAGGATATGAATGTGGAGATATAGGTTGATATATTTGAGAATATCTCTAAAATGTGGTGAAATATTATTTTCTTGACTAAACAGAACCATGACCTGACAAGGAAAAGATTAATGGAGTTGTTTATGAAAAAAGTTTATCCCCGCATAACTAATATCCTAAAGATGGAAGATTTATTTACCAATACTAAAATCAATTTTTATGGAGTATACAACTAAAATAAAGTGGTTTATGTGTATTTATCTTGAGGTTTCCATTAGTGAGAACATTTAGGTGATGATTTTTGAGCTAGAGTTATGACCTGAAATAAACTATAAGTTGTACTTCATTAATATTAAAAATTATATAGAGATGGTGAATATGGTTATGGTATTGAAAAGTTATATCTTAGGATCCTACATTGGGAAAACACTTTTACCTACACTGGTATAAGTGAAAAAACAAACATTATGAATAACCAAAAGATGGAGATTTATTCACAAGTGACTAAAGAACTAATGATAAAGTAATATGGTTAAATATACTTTCCATTATTCCGTATTAATAAATTGAGATATTATTAATTTGGATAATATCTTAATATTAAATAGGAATGCATTTCACCTCTATTTGAAATCCATAATTATAGGAAAATAGTATACTTGAAATGTTATTGAAGTTAAACTCTGAGAATGACTAATCGTAATGGACTAATCATGTCTAAGTATTAGTATGAACATACAATTTAGTATAAATGAAATGTATATAGAAAATAGAACTGAGAAACCTAGGCTAACTGTTATGTCACATTAACACCTCACTAGTCAACATAATCACAATATAGCGATGAATAATTTTCTAGTACACCTAGTAAGATATTTTATAGTGATCAGCACATGGAAAAGGAGGGTGAGAATGTTACTTTGATATTTCAATGAAATTTTATCTTAAAATATATACATCTAAATTAATTTTTTGATACAAGAGAATCCTACTCTGTTATGTTTCTTGTGTTATTGATCATGTGGGACTTCATGTCGAAATGATGAATCATGACTTGAAACATAAATCATCTCTCAAACAAGGAAATTATTAATAATTTAAGTATGAAGTTAGTTCTCTAACATTATACACAGATTTTTTGGGGATTTCATTATTCTTGATATGTACACAAATAACCAGATTTTTGTAAGGGGTTTTTTGAAATCGTTCAAGTCCTACATCAGATATTTTCCCCATTACATTTTTTCACATCTATGGATGGTGTTGTGCAACACATTAAATGAGATTTGGACAAAAATTCATATAGATAAGGTCCTATGAGATCAATTTCTAGGAATATCTCTTACCGGTTTGTAGTAGTCACTTTGTAAATTATTTATTAAATAAAACTTATATATTGTTCAACCATTGTGGATCAATTTTATGATTACATCCCAATAATTTCTCTAGGTTTCCACCCAAAAAATATTTTAAAAATATGATTGATATCTTACTAGTGAGTAATAATATTTAACATCCATAACATTGGATGAAACCAATAGAATTAATGGGATAGAATGTTCACCTAGAAGAGTTGGAAAGTAAATGACTCATTTAACCTAGTACATCTCCATGGGTAATGCAAGTTCATTTTTTATTGAAGGTTGATTAAACTATTTAACTTTTTCGGAATTATTATAATTTTTTGTAGGTTATGATAAAGAATAAATATTATATTTCAAGAAGTGATTATCTGTTTGATCAATTTAGGGGAGCCAAATGGTTTTCTATGATATATTTTTTATGAATACATAACTAATATAGAGTTCGGAAGGATTATATTTCATTGAAATATTTTAAGAGTATTAATTTTTTTTATAAATATGTTATAGGACCTTTTTTATATGTAATTTACTAGTGGAGTTTATGGAATTCATTAATTTATTTTTTAGGGGTACCATGAAAGATTTTTGGTGGAATTCATCGATGATATCATAGAGTATTATTTTAGTAATTATGGTAAAGAAAATAATAATAATTCAAATTATTGAGGTATGTTCAATTACATTTTTAATAATAATTTAAATTTTGATTTTTGAAAATAAGAGGTATGTTTCCTTGAACAAGAAATTTTTAAAAGAGGGGTTTTAGTAGATCCTGAAATGTTAGGTGTAGTTATCTCTTGTAAACCATTGAATAATGTATTTGAGACATATATTTTTTGTGTCTTAGCTAGGTATTACAAAAAATGCATTAATTTTAATTAATTTCCTTTTGGATGATAGTTTTAAAAAGTAATTCTTTTTTCCATTCCAATATCATGATGAATTAAAAAATTGTTTTCAAGAGATTATGGTTAAACTTACATTAGAACTTATCCTTACGTTTCAAGAGTCATTAGAGGGATAAGTTATCTACTGTGATGCATCTAGAACTATTTTGGGATGTTTTCTTATGTGGGGAGATCATGCTGTGGATTATGAGTCATTAATTTTATGGGTTCATTATAATAAATACCCAAATTAGGATTTATAATTAGTTAATGTAGTTTATTCCTAGTAAACATGGCATCATTATCTTTTTAGTGATAAATTCATAGTATTCCAAAATAATAAAATTTCGAAAAAATTATTATCATCAAGAGATTTGAAAATAATGAAAACAATATGTTTTAAATGCATCTATATATTTGACATTGACAACATATATACACGAGGTAATGGAAATTCAATAGATGAAGAATTGAGTTAGAAGTAAGATAATAAATATTTTAATAAGTCTTTGTATAAATTGAAACTGATGACAGTAATAAATGATATGTATCTAGATTTTAGTGGGGAAGGTGATGTTATAGTATTCTTTCTTGTTTCTCTAGTTATTTATTTTATTGATCAAGTTATAGATTATCCAATATATGATCACAAATTTCTAACTATGAAACCAAAACTCAATGGTGGGGAGACTATTGAGGGATGAATCTTGAATTATTGTTTTTGTTTTTTAGATTTAATTATTTTTCATCCGACATATAAAGAATATCTCTTTTTTAACATATCACCACATGAGATTATATGTTCATCTAGACACTCAGAAAATTTATAATGATATGAGAACATAGTTTTTAAGGGATGGAATGAAAAGGAGGGTTATATATAATGTCTTGGTGTGCCTCACCTATCAACATGTTAAGGTGGAACATTAACGACCAACTAATATATTTAAATCTTTACTTATTACATTGTGGTTATTTGAGAAGTTATCTATGGAATTTATTATAGATCTACTAATAATGGATTTGAAATATTATTCCCTTTGGTTGACTAAGGATGGGCTTTTAAAGATGGACTACTTCATCCCTATTCATGAATCCAATGTGGTAGAATATGTGAAAAAATTATACATTTGGGATGCAGTAAAAATGAAAGACATTCAGGATTCCATTGTGTTTGACCACGAAACTCAGTTTATAACTCGATTTTGGAATTATTTGAAAAAATACCTCTAAAACCAGTTGATCATTAACATGACTTGTCGTCCTCAAATGGATGATCAGTCTGAATAGATTATCTAATAATTTAAATACATTATTTGATCATGTGTTAAGTCTTATTGAATCCTATGAGATGATAATATACCATTAGTGGAATTATCCAAAAATAATAGTGATCAATACTCAGTATATATGGATACATTAAAACAATTAATGGGAATCCATATCAATCTCCACCATCTATGGTGGAAAGGGGTGAGACTTCCCTTATCGATCCAACGGTAGTTCATGAGACAACATAGAATATTAAAATTATTATAAATAGTATAATGATAGCTTAGATACATTAAAAATCATATTTGGATCCCCATCGATGACCTTTATCATTTTATGTGTGTGATAACAGTTTATTAAGAGTCACTTTGAGGCTAGGGAATCATTGTTTTGGTAAACAAGTAAAATTTTATAATCGGTACATTAGGAATTTTAGAGAAATAGAATTAATTAGTGATGTGGCTTATCACATGGGTTTACCACCAATGTTATACTAATTTTATAATTTATTTTATATAACATAATTGAGGATGCACCAACCTCATCCTAACAAGGTTATTTTATGGGAACATGGTGATCTTGAACCAAATTCAACATTGATTCGTAGTATTATATATATTTTTGATAGATAGGAGAAATAAAATTATAAGGAACCATCCTGAAACAGTACATAAATATATATTTTTTGTCAATAATTGACATTATTCCACATTGAGGATCTTTTCATGTTTATATTTTTATATAATTAGGTTATAATTGATACATAACATCCCACATTAATACAAAGTGGATACTTCTAAAAAAGTATCAATTTCATCTATAATAAAAAATGATTACAATAAAACATGATTTATTTTTTTATGAAAAATATTTATAACTTTCGATATGACTTCCTCCTTTCTCTCACCCATAATTATACCCTGTGAAAAACATTTTTAAACATGGAATGAGCACAATAAAATTAAAAAGTGACATAAAAATAAGGAAAGAAACTATTATCTCATAAATATATACAAACCCATCAAAAAATATTAAAAAATTGATAAATTAGCCCATACAACATAATATCTTTATATTACTTCATTAAGTCATAAGTTATCCATAACAAATACTTTGAAAAAATAAAGTATGATGTTAAGTTGTAGAAATAATCCAATTTAACTCTTACATTTACTATATATCTTACAACTACATGGTTTCTAACGTCCATGGTTACATTCAAAATACCCATCAATGTATATTCCATTAATCTATTAAATAAAGCCCTATCAGTTAGCTCTGTCTCACTACCCAATTAATTAGATATCAATAACGGTATCACCAATCCTCAGGTTATCAAAGAATAAATCATACTCATAAACAACATCCAAGAACAAAAACATAAGCATAACACATAAATCATTCAAAAAAGAAAAATTAATTTTCTACTTTGAAAAAACATTTACTTTTTATAAATCCGTGAACATGTGAATGAGAACATTTTTTTTGAAAATAAAATTATAAACATGTAAATGAATCATCAAAATAATAAAGCTATAAGAAAATGAGATATTTTCTCTTTAATCATATGTTAAAAAAAATCATTATGATTTTGTAAAAAAAGTTGAATAAGTAACTTGAAATGAGTTTTTCAAATGAAATTCCCTTAAAAATATTATATCATTAATTAACTAAATAAATTACATGTTTCCATTGTAAATCCATATAAAAGAAATGTAAATACAATATAATACAATCAAAATTTAATTTACACATAACATTACCATCACATAATCAATGAAAATGAAACTTAACCCAATGAATGAAAATTGAGTTAATAAATTTCTTACCAAAACCCATTTCGAAAATAAAATATAAAAGAATGGGGAAATTTTTTTTCTTTTAAAAAAACAATGAATGTATAGGAATCCAAATATCAAAAAAAAATTCATGGTGGTGTAGAAGTTTTTGTCGTTGTATACGTTAAAAATAATAATACTTTTCTCATTTCTAAAAAAGTCCAAGGTTTCATATTGAAAATATAAAAAGTTTAATTTTGGAAAAATATTAAATGAAATTTAAAATAGACATAAAATTTTTTTTAAAATCATTTTATATCCATATGAATGAATATACAAATTAATATCAAGAATATTGACATGGAGAAAAGGGTTTTGTAATGAAATATTTAATCATTAAAAGTATCTCATACCACTTTGACCATTTAAATCATAATCTATTTGAAATATTAACATTTAAAAAAATAACATGATAATAAATAAATTCATGATATGATATATCAAAGGGTATGTATATATATCTCCTAAAATAAGGTAGGTGTATAATATCACAATATGCCTCAATGAACTATTGATAGGAAATACATTACCTTTTGTCTGACTCATCACACACAATATTAATATTCTTAAATATTAAAAAAAGGTCAATTATTAAATTACATGATAACATCATTATATTTTATAATTCATTATATATTAATTATTACCATGTTATAACAATTACTTAATTATTAATGTTCATGTTGGAAATTTTGATAATATTCAGTACAAGAGTCCAAAATGAATTTGGTAGGATGTAAATAGACAAAGTGGTAATTAATCCATAATCTCAAAAATAATATTCATGAAATAATATTAACTTTTATAAATAAATTATACTTTTTAATGTTTCCATTTCATGTTAATATTAAAAATGAATTGTTTTACAGTCTTGGAGTCGGTAAGTCATTTGTACGCATCAGTAAAGTTTACATTTTTCAATGATCATTATGAACATAATATTAACATAATTTTAATTTTAAATATTGATAATAATATCATATTTTTCATAGTTTTATTAAAATATACTTATATATATCATCCATGTGATTGGGTGACGAAAAATGAATCACATCGCTTCATGGATTGATTATTCAGACAAACGCATGAATGACGTTATCATTTAAATAAGAATGGAAAGGTAAGAATTTAAATGATATATTATTCATTTATAATGACAAATATGTTATTATTATTATATATATTAATTAATTGTATCATTATAATCATCCTTGATAGATGGTGATGGAAAATGAGTTATATCAGTTCATGATGTGGTAGTCTGTCTTACACACGAACGACTAATTTTTTCCCATTTGATGGATGCTGATATTATTCCAGGTTTTTATATTAACATATTAAAATATTTTTATATTTATAATTCTATTTTTATTATTTAATAATGTTTTCATAAGATTTTATTGATGTTTAATAAGAAATAAAATAGAAATACTTGATTAAAACAAAACATCTTCTCTAGATGATATCCTTTTCTTAACACCTTAAAAGAACTACGTGTTGTTTTATGCCTAAAATAAGATATATATAAT
This sequence comes from Viscum album, assembly GCA_963277665.1. NCBI lineage: Eukaryota > Viridiplantae > Streptophyta > Magnoliopsida > Santalales > Viscaceae > Viscum > Viscum album. Next base: position 1,071,736,643 of record OY728143.1, read on the forward strand.
ATGTTAGGGATTATAGGAAATAATTTGGGTAGATATTGTCTTAAAAAATTGTTTTTATTTGTGAATAATAGATAATAATGGGTTCTCATTTATAAGAGATGGGAGGGACACCCTTTAAATTATGCAAATAATTAAATTAATATAAGTTACTTTTATATTTAGAATTGATCCAGAAAAATTTATTTAGAATATATGATTATTATGGGTCCAAATACACTCATTCAATAAAAATTAGTTATATTTTTATTATTTTTAATATTTCATATATTTTTATTTTAACCCTTATTTTACCATTTAAACTCTTATTGTGATATCATGTAATTTAACCGTTGAGGCTTAAAATAATTAATATAAAATGTCAAATGACCAATAAATGAGTCATTTATAAAATTTTATGCATTATTAAAATAAATTTTTCATAATTTTTTATTTTTATGCATTTTATTTAACTTAATAAAATATAAATTATTTTAACATATCATTATTGTCAATTTTGACACTATTCATTAATTGACTTTTTAAAATATCATAAAAACATGATATACTCAAAAAATATATTTAAACTCATTAATAACATTTAAAATGAATATATAAAATTATTTTATGACATTTATTATCTCAAATTAAATTGTTTTATGTTTTTAATATCATATATTTCTAAATTCTTTTAAATAAACAATTATTGTATCGTCATTGTGCAAGCCATTAATTTAAATATTTATTACCTAAATATTAAAATTATATTATAATGATAAATATAAACATTTTATATTTCAAAATAATATTAATAGGCATTGATATCCTATATATAACTCTATATTAAAAATATTTCACTTTTTAAAAACAAAAGTATGACTAAATTGACTTTTCATTGAAAACAATAGTATAAATTCATTAACATCTTCCAAGTGGCACTGAGAGCTCATAAAATCAGACCAATAATTCTTTTGGTCGAAAATTAATCATAAAATAATATTAGTACATGTTTTGGTGTGATTTTATAATATTTATAATATTGTTTTACCCCCAATTACCTGATTTACCAATAATTGAGGTAATAAAAATTTACACTATTACTATTCATATTTTTTCTAAAAAAGGTACCTACTTAGAAAATTTGGACCTTATAATTAAAAATATATAATAATTTTTAAAAAATTTAAATAATATAATTTTTTAAAATTAATTAAAAATTAATCTCATTAAGGGAATGAGAAAATTAGATTTTAAAGTAAAAACATTAAAAAGTTCACAATGTTTTTATATTAAATTCAATGTGAAATTGATCCCAATGACCTAAATTAGATAAAAGGATATAAATTATATCTAATTATATTTTATATCCAATAAATAATATAATTTAGAATTATAAATTGTTTATATGCGAAGATGTCCCCAATTTGTATTTTTCACTATTAATCAAAACATGAAACTTATAAAAAAATATAAAAAACAAATTATCCAAAGTAAATTTAATTATTCATATTTCAATGAGTATGTTTATTTAATAAATTATGACATATGAAATTATCAAAAAAATATTTAAAACAAGTGTGCCATCAAAAGGAGGAGAAACAACATTTAAAAAAACATCTTTTATGCATGAAATTCAATTTTTTTATATCATTTCAAGAAAAAAATAAAGTTGAATGTTAAAAATTATATTTTATATTATATATATATATATCATTATTATAATCCAATTAATATTTATTTTTTATTTATTTTTATAAAAGAACTTGCACATATTTAAATAGTTTTTCAGAAAAACAGGTTCTTTTATTTTAAAATGAGTATTAAATTATTTTAAAATTAATTTGTCAGTGAATTATAAATACATGTGTAAAAAATATTTTAATAATTCTTCTAATCCTTTTAATAATCTCCATTCTAATGGCTACATTATAACAACATCATTTAAATAATAATATTTAGTTGTTTGTTTAAGATCGATGTGGGGTATAATTTACACTATCAAACATAATATTTATTTTTTATAAAAACAAGGGATATTACACCCCCCCCCACTTTTGGAAATTTCATCATTACAATTTTTAATTTGGGCCTAATAAGTAAGTTTGAATTTCTAAAATAGCTTTATTGAAATCCCACATCATAATAAGGATTAGTAAGATTTCCACTTTAAAATAATGAAAGGGAAGTATGAAGGTCACCTGAGAAAACACATACCAAGGTTCCATGTAGGATAACAAGGGAATATAAGAGGAAACTAACTATTATGTATTGATGGAGAGTTATAGAGAAAACACTCATGAAAAATATAATAATAAAAAAACCGTAAATATGGGATGGGTAAAAATGCCATTGAATTCTCATTAACAAAAGTAAACAAATAATGTTTTTGGTTCAAGATTCTTTCCATGGAGTTAATGAATTATTTTACTACTTAGACTAAGAACATATGGAAATATACTTAGAAATTATAATTTTATCCTTTAATTTATATCAACCATAAACTCATCATTTTCTCAAAATGATGAGTATTCAAATAAAATTTTCAAGATGGAAGCTCTGAAATCAACTTATAAAGAATCACATAATCCACAAAATATTAAATATCTATTTTTTAAAGACCTATATTTTCCATGTATTGTTTTTAAATTATATGGAATTATTAAGAGTCTACAAAAATTTACATCACATGATCCTGAGGCCCGGAGTGCCCGAAATGTATTTCTGATCTTTTTTGGGTACGTTCAGTAAACGCATGATCAGCATTTTCTAACTTTTAAATTGTTGCTCGGATTAAAAATCCATGGGCAACATTGAATCTGCAATGTCGTGATTCACTTAAGGGATGATTTAATTTGAACACAGTAGGTTTGGAGAAAAAGTTATGTTTTGTGACTTTTTAAAAGAAATAAAATAAAATAAATTTTTTTATTTTATTTTCTTTCATATCCTCCAATGGACAAGAGGTGTGTGGGGCCAGTGATTTGTCAATCCAATCAATGGCTTGAACTAACAACCCTATGTAATGATGTCATTGGGTAATTTTGAAGGATTTTAATTTATGAGAACCCATTAATTCCCCATGTTGTTACTTACCCTCCCCCTATCTTATATATATGGAGCATGGGGGGAGGTACTGGCACAACTTCACCAAGAAATGAAGTGATGAAGCAGCAATGTGACATCAGACCCTTAGAGGATGTAGCCGATCATAACGGGAGGTTATGGGTGACACTAAACCATAAACTAAAGGACGACGTGCGAGCGACATCATTGGGAACCTATTGCGGGAATGAAGAACATGACCCACATTCAAGTGTGGACGTTCTTTAATGGATTTTCGAGTTATTGGGTTTATTCTTTTACACATTGTAAATGATTTCCTCATCCCTGTTCTTGAATAATACGAAGAACACAGACCAACATACTAACGACTTGATCCATGATTCATTCATTTTTGTGGGATTTTTTTTCAGGGTGTCTTTGTATGGTTTAGATTTTTTGTTGATTCAATTGATTATTAAACCCTTAATCCCCATCATATTTATGATCTAATGTGGAGGGCGTGGGCCTAACGAACCCGGCCCGAACCCTCTGTTATCTTGCTATCCTTGCACCTCTATGGAAGACTGCCATCATGGAGACATTGATTGGCAATGCTGAGAATAGCGTGTCTGCATACGCTAGAATAGGATCTTATGGAACATCTCCATGATAGTCATCGGAGTGGCTGACATCGACTAGCCATAAAAGAGGTTCATCACACCGTCGCACGCCACCAATGAGCAGAGGGTCGCGGTTCATCAACCGTGGCAGACGGGGGAGGTGGCCGACGCTTTGACCTACTGTAGAAGCAGGGGATGTGTGACCAAAGTTCCACCAGAGAGTAGGAGGCGACATAACCAGTGCACCAATGGTGGACAGGAAGCCACAGCCGAAGCCACGACGGAGGAAGAAACAGTGCCTCATGTGGGTTCTATGGTGACCGAGCGGTGCCCACGTGACAATGCTGCTTCACAAAAAAATGGAATCTAGTCTATTTGGGGGTTTTGGAGACCCCCCCTGGCTAGGCCAGAACGTGCCCCACCTCAGGCTAGTATGCGCTCCATTGCGGCTGGGCTGCTGACTTACCGGGCCGCCACCTTTGCGTGCCTCCCCCTTGCAGGTCGGGCCGCACCTTTGAAGGATGCCTTTTATGGGCCGAGATGACCTTGTGGGATTCCATTTGTAGGACGCCCCTTTTGTGTCGAGCCCGCCGTGGCCTAGCTCTGGCTGGGTCTGGTTGGGTCGGTCCGACCGGGTCGGACCTGACCCAGGCCAAACAGGGCCCAAAATCACATAAAAAACCATATCATGGGAACTATGCGTTCGTTGGACGAACCGTCTTCGGTGATAGGACCCTTGGAATTCTATGTTCATTTTGGTATACTCTAATTCAGTTTTGGAGACATTTAGAGTATGTTCAGGTTGGATCGAACCCAAATCCCGCTGGGCCCCCAAAACTAAAACACTTAGAACTCACAGACCAGGCATCCGATTGACACATCGTCTGTCACTTTTGAACCCATAAGATAAATTTGTTCTTTTGGGATACTCTTTTTTGGAGCTTATTATTGTTCTAGGGACAAACAATATCTCAAGTGGAATAATCTACAGAACATTAGCACACCAGTTGAGAAGAATCCAGTGGCTCACAATGAGGCATAGGTTGGAGACAGATCATACGGAGGTCAGTACTGAGCGATCCTGTGTAGATCAGCACCTAGAGGTCTTTTTTGGATCATCACCTAGAGGTTTGGTGTGGATCAGCACCTAGAGGTCTGACGAGGACCAGCCTTAGAGAGGCCTTCTAGGGGTTAGTACATATCGACTCTGGGCAGATCTGATCCTATGTGGGTTATTCCAGGGGTTAGTACCTATCAAATATGGGTAGGTTGGATCCTATGTGGATCATTGTGGGGGTTGAAACCTATAAATATTATGTGGGTCAGACTCCGTATGGTCATATGTAGTGCCTCTTGATAGTATTAGATGATCTATCTTCGCCACTAATCATATGTACTTATATACTTCACTGAAAACTAGGTTTGAGCTGAGACTGTAATTGAGTTGTGTCTATTGCTTTGTGCTTTGTGATTGAGATCATGCTTTTTGGTTTTTCTCTTGAAGAATTCTGGGAGACCTTCGGGGGTCTTGGTGTCCCCAATGGGTATTGTAATACTCACCCTTGCACGGGCTTCGCCTGCACCTTGTTGTGTCTTGTGCAGAAGTCAAGAAGTTGGGATGAGGTTTGAGGGAGCCAGGACCAGGCAGTACGCGGAGGTGAGGGGATGACGTGGAGTTCTATGGTGACAATCTGTACCTAACCTTCTAGTAGGATTCTCGGTGGATGATCTAGGAGTTGCTTGTACTTTTCAGTTGTATTTGTACTTTTCAATTATACTCATACTTTCAGTTGGGATTGTATTCCGGCCCCTTTACATTCATCCTTATTTTACTACATCAGTTTTCTTTAAAATTTCTTTTTGTTGTGCTCTCAGACCATGTGTTTGTACATGTTTAAAGGAATTGAATTCCTATTTTAGGTTATACACCTTTCGAGGTCTCCAACCCCTGGCCTATGGAATGCGGGCTTGGGGTAGACATGGCATGGTCCCTGGGGGACGGGTCGTGATAGAGTGTTATTAGAGGAGTCGGTTCTATTGAAGAACTAAGACTCTGAGGCTTTTAATTTAGTAATATTTTTATCTTTTATGAGTGTGGTTATTTTTTCGGGTAGTCCAATGTTGGTGTGGTGGCTGACGTATCCATACATCAGGACCCTAAATTCTGATTTCCAACTCAGTACACAGAAGCACTGATTACATGTGTTTTTGAAGAGTCATTCTTGGGATTTCCTTGAGCCAGCTAACTAGGTATAAATTTTTTACCATGGCACACCTGTCTTCTTTTAGGATTCCCCCATATTGATATCCAGCTAGGATTCCTTAGAGAGTACAAGATGAAGGCCCACCGAGTGATGAGGCCTTAGTGTAGGGCCCTCTTACGGCGTTAGCACCTTCAAGTGGTGTACCAGCACCACCACTACCCATTGGGAAGCCATTTCCACCAGCACAACTATCTGAGGGTGCATTCCTATTGAGTGTGTTGCAAAGGTTTCAATGGAAGAGACCTCTAAGGTTCTGAGGCAAGACGGACCCATAGGCAGTGAGGATTGGCTTGAGGCTATAGTAAAATTTTTCCGCCTAGTTGGGACACCAACTGACCTTATGGTTATCCTATCAGTCAGTCCTTTTTAGGAAGTAGTATAGAGATGGGGGATCTTGACGCCCCAGATACAGAATGAGGAATCCCTTATCTAATTATACATTGAGAGCATTTTCAGGGTAGAGTTCATCCAATAGACCTTAAGCTTTTTCCTATAAAGGAGTTGTTTCACTTACAGTAGGGAAGCATGACAGTGGCCTAGTACTAGGCGAGGTTCACTAATATCTCCTTCTACTCCACCGACATGATACATGAACCTTTCATTATGTTCTAAACCTTTGAGCAGGGTATCTAATGGGAGACCAGAGCAACTATAGTATCACTCAGCCTACCGACTCAGGCTGAGGTGTTAGAGTGAGCGATATTTGTGGAGAGCTTCCGAGCTGAACAGGAACCCACAACGAGAGCCACCACCAGACCTCAAGTATCAGAGTCATATAAAGAAGGTAGTAGGAAGATGAAACAGAGGTACAAGCAGACCAGACTTTCTGGTGGATGACCTGGGATGTCGGGTAGGAGGTATGGAGATCGCGAGGTAGAAGAAGTTAGGTGAGGGACAAGCAGTGTTACATGTGCGGTGGGCAGTGTCACATGGTTCGAGACTACCCGACCCACCATACGGATGAATAGATGATGGTCAAGGGACCACTGAGGAAAAGTCAGAGGTTCAAGAAAGGAGGTCCATATGGTGGAAGATATGGTAGAGGAGCTGTCCATGCAGCAGGCAGTGGGTGGAAATATAAGGTTCTACCACCACCACCACTAGGTGGTCCACCCCAACCACAAGGACCCTGAGGACAGGGACGAGCTCAACTATAGGAAGTTGAGGCCTATAACCACGGTTCTCCAGAGATGATTATAGGTACTATATATTTCTACCAATCCTTAGTTGCAGTATCTATAGACACATGTGTAAGTCACTCTTTTATTGCCACAGTCCTCGATCGATGCTTGGAGAATCCGGTGGAATCGTCGGATTGATCCTTACGGCTAGAGAATCCTACAGGAGAAGATGAAATGATTAAACATTGTTTCTGGCAGTGTGAGCATACTCTAGGAGAAGAGATCTATAAATGGGGTCTTCTAGTAGTGGCGTCGAGGCCTTACGATATCATCTTTGGTATGTAATGGTTATCCACAGTCCATGCTCAGATTTACTGTATTAAAGAAAAATTGTTGTATGTTCGCACGGATGGGACCAGGTTCTCCTTCACTAGAAAGAAGGGAACCTTTTTATCACATGATGGAATTACATAGAGGAGGTTGCAGTCGATCACACACCAGTTGGCTAGCATTACCATTGGGGATGTAGATGTTGAGATTCTGAGTTATCCTATAGTGGTGGACTTGTATGCCAATGTCTTTCCTAATAATGTTCCAGGACTTCCTCTATGCAGAGAGGTAGACTTTCACATCAACATATACCCCGAGAAAGCACTGATATATACCCCAGTATATCAAATGGATCCCTTAGAGCCTCATGAGTTACTGGTACATTTGGAATACTTTCAGGGAAAGGGGTTCATAAGGCTTAGTGTTTCTCCATGGGGAGCCCCAATTTTGTTCGCCAAGAATGCAGATGGGATTATGAGAATCTGTGTGGACTATCAGATTCTAAACTAGGTGACCGTTAAGTAAAATTATACACTTTTGAGGATTGAATATCTTTTCAATCAGCTGAAGGGAGATCGTTGTCCTTTGAAGATTGACCTCATATTAGGCCATCATCAGCATAGGATACGAGACGAGGATGTGAAGAAGATGACTTTCCTATGTTAGTATTGCCATTATGAGTTCTTGGTAAAGCCATTCGGCCTGACCAGTGCCCCAGAAATTTTCATGGGACTCATGAACGGTATCTTTTAGCCGTACCTCAATCTATTTGTGGTGGTGTTAATCGATGAAAACTTGATAAACTTAGCAACAGAGGAGGAGCATGCCTATCAGCTGAAAATAGTTCTGGATACACTCTAAGATCACTAGCTTTATTGTAAGATCTTGATTTGTTGGTTCAAGATATGAGAGGTTCACATTCTAGGACACTTTGTCTCAGAGTATGGAGTTGTAGTGGATCCTTCGATGATATATGTTGTGATTTCTTGGGAGCCACCCAGGAGTGTCACTGAGGTGTGGAGTTTTCTGGGGTTGGCTCGTTACTATTGGAGATTCATGCTTGACTTTTCTAGAGTTGTGGAACCATTGTTAGCATTGACGAAGAAATGGAAGGCATTCATGTGGACAGAGATATTCCAGTAGTGTTTTTAGGAGCTGTGGTAGAGACTGAAGAGTGCCCCCATCTTGAGGCTACCAAAAGAATGTGTTGGGTGTTTAGTCTATTGTGATGCATCAGAGATCGGACATGGGTGTTTCCTGATATAAGAGAGAGAAATTATCTCTTATGGATCATGAATGATGAGGCAACATGAACAGAACTACGCTACCTATGACCTGGAGTTAGCAGCAGTGGTCTTTGCCTTGAATATGTGGAAACATTACTGGATGGGTGAATGTTTTACAGTCTACTTTAATCACAAGAGTCACAGGTATATCTTCTCTCAGAAGTACCTAAACCTGAGACAACAGTGATGTATAGGGTTTCTATAGGACTATGAAATTAAGGTATTCTATACTCCTAGGAAGGGTAACATGGTAGTAGACACACTCAGCATGAGGTCTGGTCTACAGTTACTGAGTGAAGCAACTGAGTGGATAGCCATGTTGATGATATCCATCATGGATAGAGATAGAGCAGCTTACCTCACCTCTATGAAAGTCCCTCCCCGACTCTTTCAACCAGTCAAGAAGGCACAACTTGGGGAAATTGACTACGAGGATAAATGTGCTCAGATATCCTTAGGATATGCACCTGATGGATTTTCAGAAGGTGGGGATCACATCATCTTATTCAGAGGACATACCATGGTACTAGTAGTGCTATAGCGGGAGGTGTTGAGGGAGTTCCAAACATCCCCTCTGGCGGTACATCATGCTTTGGTGAAGATGTACCAGGACCTCCGGTGTTAGCACTAGTGTACAGAGATGAAGAAGACAATGGTGGAGTTTGTCTCACGATACCTCACTTTCCTGTAGGTAAAGGATGAGCACCATGTTCCAACAGGATTTTCTCGGCTACTAGATGTTCTGGAGTGGAAGTGGCATGAGATTTCCATGGCCTTTGTGACAGAGTTTCCATGTACCTTTGTGGGATAGGATTCCATATAGGTGATCATAGACCGGATCACCAAGTCGTCCCAATTCTTATCTATCTAAGTGATCAGTAGAGGGCTTGGGATGCCTCTATGTATAGGATACTGCATGACTTTATGGGGTCCCATAGATGATCGTCTCTAACCATGACACAAATTTTACATCCCATTTGAGGAAGGGATTATAGGAGGCGTTTGGGACTCAGCTACGTTTGAGCACCGCCTTTCATCCTTAGATGGATGGATAGATAGAGCGGACCATTCAGACACTAGAGGACATGCTTCATGCATGCATCCTATATTTTGGCCGTAGTTGGGAGGATCACTTTCCCTTGGTGGAGTTTTATTATAGCAATAGTTGTCACTCCACCATTGGTATGGAACCATTCAAGGCCTTGTACAGTCGACCATACAGATAACCTCTATGCTGAATAGACCCAGGGGAGTCAATATTTCTGGGTCCATAGTTGGTACGGGCTACCACTGAAAAGGTGGAGATCATCCAGGAGCGGCTAATGACTGCACAGAGTAGAATGAAGAGTTATGATGAAAGAAGTTAGAGACCTTTGGATTTCTAAGAGGGGGACCAAATATTCTTGTGTGTCTATCCTTGATGGGGACTACAAAGATTTGGTCGTAGGGAAAGTTATCACCAACGTTTATCGGACCATTTCTGATACATTGGAGGATTGGAGAGGTGGTATACCGCTTGGAACCTGTACCGTAGTTAGAAAGGGTACATGTTATCTTCCAAGTATCCTAGATGAGGTGATATGTGCACGACCCATATCACATCATCATCCATGGAAAGCTGGACTTCGATGATAGGGCGATGTTTACAAAGGTTCCCGTATATATTGAGTATCGAAAGGTGCATGTCCTTCATGGGTAGTTGATACCTCTGGTGCACCTTCGTGGGAAACACGGGAACCTCTAGGAGAACACATGGGAGCAGGAGGCTTATATTTGTGTTAAGTACCCCCATTTGTTATCTTAGTCTATGATGTGGCTTTTGGGGAGGAAAATTACTAAGGTGGGGAGAATGTAAAGACCCAGATTTATATGAAATATTTTAATTAAATGGAATAATTATGAGTCTGTGAAAATTGAAGGTGCAGGATTCCGAGGTGCCAAGTGCCAGAAATGAATTTATGATCATTCTTTCGTGTACGTTCAGTAAACACATGAGGGGAATTTTCTAACTTTTGAATGGTCGCTCTGATTAAAAATCCAAGGGCATTGTTGAATCCATAGTGCAAGGATTCTCCTAATGGAGGCATTACTTTAATCGTATTAGGTCTAGAGAAAAGTTTAATTTTTGAGACTTTTTTAAAGAAAAGAAATCCTAAACAGACAAGAGGTGTATGGGGCCAACATTGTGTCAAGCCAATAAATGGATTGACCTACCAACCCTAAGTAACAAAGTTTTTGGGGAATTAAAAATGTTTCTAATCTATGAGCACCCATTAATTCTCCACGTCGTTATTTACCATCCCCCTCTTATATATATAGATCTCAAGGGGAGGTACCGACACAACTTTTCCAAGAAATGAAGTGATGAAGGAGTTCTGCGACACCAAACCCTTATAGAATGGAGCCGATCATAGCGGGAGGAGACGGGTGACACCGAACCATGAACCAAATAATGACGTGCGAGCTGCATCATTGGGAACCTATTTCTGGAACGAAGAACATGACCCACCTTCAAGAACAGACGTTCTCCAATAGATTTTCGAGGTAGGGGGTTTATTCATTTATACATTTTAAATGATTTCCTCTTACGCGTTATTGAATAATATGAAGAACACGGAGCAAGCGACTAACGGTTTGATCTATTATTCATTTGTTTTTGTGGGAGGTTGTTGTGGGGTATCTTTGTACGGTTTTTATTATTCTTAATTCAACTCATTATTAAACCCTTAATCCCCATCATGTTTAAGAGATAATGTGGGGGGAGAAGGCTTAACGAACCGGCCCAAACCCAATACTATCTTTCTATCCTTGTTCCTCCATGGAAGACCGACGACACGGCGACACTGACCAGCTTTGTTGGGAATAGCCTATCAACGCAGGTTGTAAGAAGAGGATGCGACACAAAGCTGTGAAGTTCATCGGAGCATCCGACACTGGTAACCCATGGAAGAGGAGAGGCGCGCCATCACATGCCTCCGGAGAGTATAGGGTCGTGACTCGTCAACAACGGTGGATGAAGGAGGCGACCATCGCTTCAGATGGCCGCTGAAGGAGGGGTGACGCGACCAGCGCTCTGTTGGAACAAAAGAAGTCACGACCGAAGTTGCGGCGGAGGCCAAACACTGCGCTTCCGGTGGGTTTTCCAGTGACTAAGTAGTGCCCACATGGTGCTGCCACATCACAAGATGAACATCATCTAGGTCGTTCGGGTGTTCGAGAGATCGGGGGTCACGCCCCCCGCACCGTCTAGGCCAGATCGCGCCCCACCTCGAGCTGGTCCGTGCTCCATCATGGCTGGGACACCGCCCTACTAGGCCGCTTCCCTTTACAGGCTAGTTCGGATCTCGACTTAACTGGCTGAGCCTGCCGCGGCCAAGCCAAGACCGGGTTGGACCGAACCCGGGCCCAACAAAGCCAAAAATCACATAAAGTGCCATATCTTTGGAACTGATCATTCGTTTGACAAACCGTCTATTGCAATGGGACCCTTGTATCAAGACGGTCCTTTTGGTATACTAAATTTTAGTTTTGGAGAGAGTTTGAGTATGGGTGGGTTGGATCGAACCCAAATCTAACCAAGCCCCCGGAACTAAAACGCTTAGAACTCACAGATCAATCATCTGACTGACGTGTCGTCTCTCACATTGGAACCCTTACAACATGGCAGTCATTTGGGCTGCTCCTTTTTGAATATTAATAGTGGTTGAGGTATGTATGATATCTCGAGTGGCCGACTCTACATAACTCAAGCGCACTAGGTGCGAGGAATCCAGTGGCTGGTAGTGAGGCAGAGGTTAGAGACAGATCATACAGAGGTTAATACCGAGTGATCCTATGTGGATCAGCACCTAGTGGTCTTATGTGGATCAGAACCTCATTACCTGATGTGGTCCAGCAATAGAGCATCCCATCGTGCTTCAATGATATACCGATTTTGGGAAGATCAGATCTTGTTTGGGTCATTGCAGGGGTTACTAGCTATCGACTCTTGGTGGGTCAGATCCTGTGTGGATCATTAAGGGGGTTAGTACCTATTGATCCTGTATGGGTCAGACTCCGTATGGTTAGAAGCAGTGCCTCTGGACTGAATGAGATGATCCCGATTCCTGAAAAATAATTTGTACTTCTATACTTCACTGAAAACCTGGTTTGATTTGAGACTCTAATTGAGGTGTGCCAATTGAATTGTGCTTTATGATTGAGATCATGCTTTTTGGTTTTCCATTGTGGATTTATAAGAGACCTTTGGGGGTCTCGGGGTCCCTACAGGGTATTGTTATACTCACCCATGCACGGGCTTCACCCACACGTTGTTGTGTCTTGTGCAGACAACGAGCAGATGGGCTGAGGTTTGAGGGAGCCAAGATTAGGCGGTACGTGGAGGAGATTGGCTGACGTGGAGTGTTGTGGTGATGATCTGTACCTACCCTTCAGGTATAAATCTTGGTGGACGATCTAGGATATGTTTTCACTTTTCAGTTGTATTTTTACTTTTCAGTTGTACTCGTACTTTTTGTTGGGCTTGTATTTTGACCCCTTTACATTCATCACTCTTTTACTACAACAGTTTACTTCACAGTTTCTACTTGTTGTGATCTCGAACTATTTGTTTGTACATGTTTATAGGAAATTCCATCTTATTTTAGAGAAAATTCATTTCTGTGCTTTTCACTGACCCCTGGCCTATAGAAGGCGGGGTTGGGGTAGTCATGGCACATGCCCTAGGGGATGAGTTGTGACATATTTACTCTATCATGAAAAATTAACCAGAAACAAAATTTTTAGGAAAAGATAGTTAATTTACCAAAACTAATAAACCATTATATGAAAAAAAAATACATTAATCTTCAAAATTAAAATCTAATACCCATTTTTAACATACACTCTCAAAAAAATATCCTTCAAATTCTTCAAAATTCTCATATTATTCTATCTACCATAATCTTATAGAATTTCAAAAATATTTAATGTATTCCTAAATAATATTAATGACTTAATATCTAAACCATTTTCCAATATCATGTTTATCCATTCAATAAAAGATATATTCCTATACTAAACTTATTATTCATCAATAAAATCATTGAAATATAATGAAAAATTCAGACTAACTGGGAATTCGCATGGGCTCGTGGTAGGTGATTCACCTTTTTCCCAATTCGGTTATGGGTTCAGAACATGAAACTGTACCAGACGTGATGAGTTGTCTCTCATCCTACGGGTTTTCCTTTTTTTAAAACTATATTACACTTATATAACTATCAAAATATGATAAAATCCTAATAAATAACCATAACATCTTTTATCCTCAATGATTTTCATTTAAATTTTATTTTTCTTCCTAAACTATAATAACCCATAATTTACCCAAAAAATGAATGCTTCCAAAAGTACCGTTACTCACTTTAATAATTCATTACATAAATACTCAATGGTGTTTCTGAGACACTAAACATATGATCTACATAAAACTTATAATCCCATTATTATATCCATAACTCTTAAGAAAACATCTTATACTTCAATGTTGTCTAAACCATCATTTAATACCAACTGTAACGAACTGAACTTAAACATTACATAAGACATTATTTTTAATCAAGATTTTTCATTCTTTCACATTGAGGATTTTTTAGGGTTTAGAGTTTACGATAATTATGTCTTAATTCATACATAACATCCCACATTAAAACAATGTGGATACTATTAAAACACTCTCCATTTATTCCATGATATAAAATTCTTAACATTCCTTATTTTTTCTTGAAAAATATTCATAACTTTATATTTGAAATTATATTTTCTTTTAATCATCATTATAACATGTGAAAAAAATTTAAAACATGGGATAATCACAAAAACTTCTATAAGGGAAATAAAAAAAAAGAAGGAAAATATTTATCCATGCAAAACTTACAAGCCTATGAAAACATTTTCGCAAATTTATAATTTTCTCCCATAAAAAATATTCTCCTTATCTTACCTTTTTAAATCTTATGATATCAGTAAAAATAAATAACAAAAATTAATAATAATGTTAACCCATATAAATAATTCCATATCACTCTTACATTTACTATAGCTCTTAGGACTACATAGGGAGTAACCTTCATGGTTATATTTAGAATAAAAACTATTGTATATTCCATAAATATATTAAGAAAAACCATAATAATTAAATCCATATCATTACACATTAATTGGAGAGAAATAACAGGATTACCCACCTTCATTTTATCATGGAACCACTCTTACTCATAAAAAATTCCTATGAACCAAAACACAATCTTAACACATAGATCTTGAATAAAACAAAAATAATATTTCCACTATGAATTCACTTTTAATTTTCAAAAAGTCACACACTTAGAAATGAAAAAACATTATTTGAGAATAAAATTACAAACTTGTAAAATAAACATTAAAACATTAATTTTTTATGAAACCAATATTTTTCATTCATTTCTTTTGTGTTAAAAAACATTCCTTTTGGATTTTGTAAAAACAGTCTAAAGAGTAACTTTAAAGGAGTTATTTAAAAGAAATTCACTTACAAAGATCATAACGTTAATGAAATGAATAAATTTTGTTTATCCACTATAAATACACATAAAACAAATGTAAATACAACATAAGATAATTTATATTCATTTCACACATAACCTTACAATCACATAAAGAAAATGAAGGTTATCCTAATGAATGAAAATTAAGTTTTTAAATAACTTACCAAAACCAATTTAAAAACTAAATACCCAGAAAATGGAAAAAATGTGTTTATTTTTCTCCTAGAAATTTGAGGTCATGTATAGGAATCTATATAGAAAATAATTTTCATTGTGGAGGTAATATGTTGTCACTATATTCATTAAAAATAACATTCATTTTGATTGTAAAGAATGTTAAATTTTCCATATAGAAAACATAGAATGATTCCTCTTTGGAAAATTTTAAATGAATTTAATAATAGTCATAAAATTTTATTTATAATTATTTTATATCCATATAGTTGAATATGTTAATTAATATCATGAATATTGATATGGGAAAAAATATTTGATAATTAAATCCTTAAACATTAAATGTGTCCCATTAAAATTAGAACATCTAAATCAAAATCTTCATGAAAGTGTAACATTTTAAAATATTATAATTGACATGAGAATAAATATATTCATGATATTATATTTCAAATGGGATTTATATACACCTCATAAAATATTGTGGGTGTATAACATCAAAACATTCCTCAATTAAAGGATATTGGTATTAAATCCCTTACCATTAGTCCAACTCATCATGAACAAAAATCATATTCATAAGTAATAAACATAGGTTAATTGTTTACATAGTTTATAACCACATTATAAATCATTATTAATTTTATATCACTTATTATCATGTTGTAAAAGTTACATAAATTTTCATGTTCATGTGAAATGTTTTGATGATATTTGGTAATTGAGTCCAAAATGAAATTGGAATGATGTTAACAACCAAAGTTGTCATAAGTCCATTTTCTACATAATAATATTAGTGAAATAATAATAACTTTTATACAACAATTATATTTTTAAATCTATTAAATATATATGGATATGAAAAAGGATATACATTACAATCATGGAGAAGGCATGTCGTATATTCAAATGAGTAACATTTCGATTTTTCGATGATCATTAAAGAAATAATTTTAATGTCATGTTAGCATTAAATAATTATAATAATATCATATATATATATATATCATATTATTTCTTAAAATATATTAATTTATATTTTTCATGTGATTTGGTGATGGAAAATGATTCACAACACTTTGTGGAGGTGATAGTTCACACGTACGCATGAACGACATTATCATTTTTCTGTGAATGGAAAAGTAAAAACATAAATGATATATTATTATTTAACAATTATAAATAAGTAATTAATATCATATATATCCACTACATCCAT
Source organism: Viscum album (assembly GCA_963277665.1). Classification (NCBI taxonomy): domain Eukaryota; kingdom Viridiplantae; phylum Streptophyta; class Magnoliopsida; order Santalales; family Viscaceae; genus Viscum; species Viscum album. The sequence continues at coordinate 1,071,753,241 of OY728143.1, forward strand.
TATTATAACCACTCTTGAGATACAATTATGTAAAACAAATTATTTCAGTTCGAGAGGTGGTAGTCTTCCATAGACACTAATGATTATTTATATTCGTATTAGATGGAAGTGGAGATGGATTTAGCTGATTATATTAAAATAATATAATATAGGTATATAAAGAATACTATATTTATAATTTAATAATTGTTTAATAATATTTTAAGTAATTGGAAGAAGAAATAAAATAGGATTACTTGACTAAAACCATACCTCTTCCTCAGATGATCTCCTTTTCTTAACACCTTAAAAGCACTAAATATGTTGTCATAACTAAATTAAAAGAACTATTATGTGGTTATTGATTATATAAATGGATTTTGTAAAACATTTTATAAACCAAATTGGTATTTAAGTGTGAATAAAACAGAATTATGTGTTCCCTTTTATAGTAGAGGGGAGGAGCACTATTGGAATTCATCAAATTATTAAATTAATATAATTTTATTATATTTTAAATGGATCGAAACTGATTTATTCAGAATATTGGATGTGTATGGGTATACATCCATTCATAAAATGGAATTTATAAATGTTTTCATTATTTTTTTAATCCTTACATTTTTGTTTTAACCCTTATTTTACCCTTTTAGCTCTTACCATCATATTAAGTAATTTACACTTTGAGGGTTAATATAATTACTATAAAATAAAAAATTACAAATAAATGAGTCATTAATGAAAATTTAAGACTTATATCAATAATTTGATATAATTTTATATTTTTATTAATTTTATATCATTTAATAAATTATTAATTATTTTGAAATATCATTAATGTCAATTTTGACACTATTCATTACTTGAATTCTTAAAAATATTATAACAACCTGATATATTTAAAAAAACTCTTTTAAATCATAAATAACATTACAAAGTAAACTATTAAATTCGTGAATTACATTAATTATCACCATTTTATTTATTTAAATATTTTTAATACAATTTATTTGTCATTTCATTTAATTAAAAAATTATTGTATCATCATTCTGTAAGCCTTTAATTTAAGTATTTCTTTCCTAAAAATTAAAAATAAATTATCATGATAAATATAAATATTTTCTCTTTAAAAATTATAGTTATAGTATAATATAACCACTATATAAATGCATATTAAAAACATTTCACATTTTGAAAACAAATGTATTAGCAAAATCTCCTTTTCATCGAATAAAATATTGTAAATGGATTAATGTCATCCACGTGCCAACAATAGCTCAAAAAAATCATCTGAAAGATGATTTTAATGAATGTTTATCATCCAATTAAATTAGTAAAATTTTTTAGGTAATGTTAGAATATTTATTATATTATTTTTACTATTAATTACAAGATTTACTATTAAGTGAGGTAAAAAAAATTACCAAAGTTACTATTAATATTTTGTGAAAAAATATAAGGTATATTTTTACTATATATTGAAATTAAAATAAAAAATAAGGAATATATTTATAAAAATTAAAAAAATTAATTGGATAAAATTAGGTTAATATTATTTTGTATAAGGAACAAGAAAAAAAAATTTTAAATTAAAAATTTTCAAAAGTTCATAGAGTTTTTATATCCAATTTCAATGTAAAATTGAACCCAATGACTTAAATTAGATGAAATGATATAAAATAAATAAAATTATAAATTTAAAAAAATAAAAATATATAGTTTAACAATATATATTATTTAGATGAAAAAGCTATTTTTAATTAAAATGAAATGTTTTTTCACTATTCTTAAAAATATGAAACTTATCAGAAAAATACAAGAAAATCATCCAATGTAAATTTTGATAATCTAATTTAATATAATAATTTTATTTTTCGTGTATAATATATTAAATTTTAAAAACCTAGATTAAAAAAAGCGCACCGTCAAAAGGAGAAAAAATTTCTTTTTAGAAAAATAATTATTTAATGTGTAAAATCAAATTTGTTTTTATATAATGTCTAGAAAACACATAACACGAATATTAAAAATTATATTTAATATTATATATATATATATATATCTTTTATATAATCAGACCTTATTGATGTTTTTATTTATTGGTATAAAATACACTTGTGCACATTTAAATAGTTTTTCAAAAAAACATTTCCTTTTATTTTAAAAAGGGTTTTACATTATTTTATAATTAATTTTCAAAATAATTATATATAAATTTCTAAACCATATTTTCATAATTCATTTTATCTTGTTCATACCCTCCATTTTAATGGCTAGTTTATAACAATATCATTTAAATAATAATATTTTGTTGTTTGTTTAAGCTCAATATGACATATCTTGTACGCTATCAAATATAGTATTTATTTTTTAAAAAACTTGAGATGTAAAAATTTTTTGTAAAAATTATAGTTTATTATGATACTTATGTAATATTTTATATATTCCATAAAATACCTAGAAACATGTGAAGGAAATACTGGAATATTGGCCTGATCACATTCAAAGCAATGCCAATATCCAAATTTTTTAGGATATAAATGAAAATGGCAGGGATAATTTAAAACCTATAGTTTTAGGTAATTCACAATTTAATTATTTATTTTGATTTTATATAATAAATTGTATTAGTTTTTAGATTTTATGGATAGTTTTTAATTACTTTGGAAGGGTTTTAAGAGTTAATGTTTAGGGAAAACATCACAGTTTCACCTGAAAACTGTGCAATGAGATACTCGGAGTTACTGGGTAGGCACGTAGTTTGGAAAAAATGTAGTTTGATATGATAAATAATCTGATATGTGTGATTATCGGCAATGGAATTTACAAGGTTTTCTCATGGTTTTCTAAACCGCATGGCAGAACTAGAAGACTTAGAGGTCGATGTCCAGTATTATGTGCATAGTTGGAGAAATGTTTTCCAGACCATGTGGAAAAACTATATAGATATCAAGTTAATATATAGTATCATGTGCATAGTTTATGTATAGTTTTCAAAACCATTTGGAACGACCACGAGACTCTATGGTTTGTAGATTATAACATGCACATGGTTGGAATATGTTTTGATGAACCATGTTACATAATAATATGGTATTTAATAAATGACATTAAAATTAGTTTTTAGATCATATTGGGCTCTAAAACTATTATTTTTCTCTTATTCAACTAGGATATTGAACATCAATTATTCCCTAATTTATTTTTTTTGAAGCAATTTCTGATGAATCAAAGTGTGTTGGATCTAAAGTAATAATGGTGAGTCATTATTCTTTACCTTAAAATATAGATTTACTCATCTCATTTCTCATGGATCCATATATCCAACATTTTATAGATAGATCTTCATTATAAAATATATATTTTGGGGATATGTTTTTGGGTCTATTAAAGGGATGAATTTTGAAGGATAGATCTGGGAGTTTCATTTTTTATTCTTCATCTCCTTCAAGAACTATGAAGTATGTGGCTTCTCTCCCATTATACTCATTCTAGAACATGAAAGTTAAATGTTTTAATCTCTCTCTCTATTATTTTTGTGAAAAATAATTTTTTTTAGTACATACATAATTTTTTGTTAAATGAAGAACATGATGTTTTTGATAAATTTATTAAAATAAATCGTTTTTTAAAAGAAATTGATTTCAGTGAGAACCTATCATGTTTTGTTGGAATGGTTAATGGAATTTCATTTTCCAGCCATTAATGGTTTAGACATTAGGACAGTGTCAAAGTAGAAAATGGGATTCCATTTGATGATGAATTAGTTAAAATATAGGTCACTGATCATGAGTATTGGGAATATTATTGGGCACACATGGGTGTATGAGTTGTGGAATGATAATGGTAAGTGGAAAGAATGAATGAATAATAGATTTAGTAAATTTATGTTATTAAACTGTTATTATTATCGGAAAATATTTTTTCTCTAAGACTCTATTTTATATTAATTTGACCTATCTCATTATTTTTATTAGTGGTCTGTGTTGGGATGTTTTTAGGGATCACCTACTCAATTATTAAATCACACCTTCTTGGAGAATATAGTTAATTAATAGATGTTTTATAATAAGATACATGTCATATAATGGTTTCATACTTCTCTAGATATGAATCATGATATAATGAGGATGAGACTTATATATGGATCTTGGATATTTGTTGGGAGGGTTCTTAGGTCTGATTCCATTTGTGTGTCTTTGAGTTCTACTTTAATTATTTTATCGATGATTTTATTCCCTTATACCAACCACTACTTTGACATTATATTCATGTATGATTTTTTGATCAATTTACAAGCATCATAAAGATTTTAATTTTTTATCTCATATTTTGAAGGTTTCTCTTGTCTGAAGGGAAATCAAGACCAGTGAACTTGTATGACTATGTTACTTATTTAAAGCCATTTGTGTCTTGGGATTTTCACCTAAGGTTAGTATCACATATGACTCTTCCCAAACCAATGGATGAGAGAGGTGATTTTAAACATTCTATTTTAATGGCATAATAAGGGTTAAATGTGTATTTGTTTTTTGTTATTTACAGTTTTCAACAATCATGGATGGATTGTAATTTATTGATTGAATTGTTCCTAATAAAAGATGAAGATAAATATAAAGTGTTTAAATTAAATTATTCAAAAATACACTGATTTAAACCCCATTTTAGAGTATATTCCATGGTTAGGAACTAAAAAGTATTAAGGAATGGTTTCAAAGGTTTCATTCTTGATTTGTTAATAATTAGAGATATTTTCAACCATAAATTAATTCTTATCAATGATGGAAATAATTTTACATTATAGAAGATCTATTTTCAATAAGATTTACAATAATTAGGTATGGATGTGTCTATGGAATCTATGAAAGGTATTTCTATCTAGATTTATAATATAAATTTATTAAAATATAATCATATAAAATTATATATGGGCGTTAAGGTAAGTAATTCATTAGGGTGATATCTAGACATCTATATTTACAAAATGGTCATGACTCAAAAAACCTATCACGTAATGTGGGAAAGCATTTGAACTTATATAAAAGTGACATAAATATTATAATTCAAACCTATAGGTTATATGAAAAAATAAAAATAATTAATAATTAATTTAAATTCTATGGTTGATAATTTATTTGATCAAATTAATGTCACTGTAGAGGATATGAGAGGACTGGACGAAGATCGTAAGGATTATAAAATTGTTCAATTAATCATGAGAATAATTTCTCCTAATTTTAATATGAATTTGTTAGTTATTTAAGACAAATATCTGATGGAGATAAAAATAGAAAACCTATATACAAATATAATTAAATATGAAATGTGAAATGAATGTAATGAGTAAAAAGTGAAACTGTGTTATCAAGAACATCATTTTTCTATTTTTAAGTAACTCAATACAAAAGATGTTCTATAAGATGAAAAAGTATATGAAATTATTTTTTTCTTATCTTGTAATATTAAATGTGGAAGGGTAATTTTGAAATTAAAACATACCCTCCATTGATTTAGAATTATAAAAGTATGAAATCTTACAACACAATAGCTCATGATATTTAAAGAAGGTGGTGTAGAACAGTTTTAAGTGAAACACAATGAAGTTTCCAAAAATATAAATAATTTACCTCTCAAAAAGTTGTAAATTTTGATGAAATTGAATTTAATGTGGCCAACTATTATAGGGATCTTGACGAACATGTATTAGTGACTATCATGGATAATAAAAAATATGATGGTTTTGATATTTAAATAAGCACAATTGAGGGTGGAAATGATCATGATTTTGAACATGAAGAAGATATAGAATAAATTTACATTTGGACTGAAAATGATACGGAATAATATGAATTGTTATGTGACCCCAATAATTATATAAAATAATATAAATAAATAAAATATGAATACAGAGCTATGGTTGAAAAAATTATTTAAATAAATTTAAGAAATTAAAAGAGAAAAGTTGAGTTTATACTCACATATGAGAAATAAGTCCATATCATTGATCCCCATTATATATCAAAGAAAAAATGGGTTAATAGTATAGAATAACATCAATATGTTTTTATATCATAGTGACAAAAGTATGTTGACCAAGAGTCTCTTCTCATTCCATAAATAAAATTGGGATGTTATAGATTTTTACAATTTATTGTAAACAATAAAGGGTCCGTCAAAGAATGCATTCCCATATCACACTTATTTTGATTAAATGAAAAATGTAAATCTATTTTGGATTATTAAAATTGGATGGGGTCATCTGTTACATCAACACCTCAATGAAAAGTGTATTTTCAAATAACTCAATAAATTTATTTTAGAGTAGTGAATTATGAAAGGAGAACACAAAAAACCATATTTGTTTCTATGGGTTGTTTAGGAATAGTCAATATGTGCATTTTATTTGTAATAGATTTCATCATGAACATCCAAAACATAAACATGAATAAAAATTTTCTAATTTTATTTTTCTTTTAAGAGTTACTATGTTCATTGGGATGTTTTTGTTAGAAAAGATTATTCATTTTGAATTAAGATTAAAAAAAGGATCCTAAATGAATCTTGGAATGGTTGAATATTATGATAATATTATTCATATAATAATAAAGAAATCAATTTTTAATGAAGAATAATATTTAATAAAGCCAAATGAAAAAAAAAGAAATAATCAACCATCAATAAATTAAAACCACCACTTAATGGTGAAGAAGAAAATTCTAAGAAGGATAATGTTTTTGATATAGTCTTAATAGAAACAAATAACATTGATTTATGGATCCTAGATGGATAATTCACATATTAAATTACTAAATATTAAAATCTCATTAGGGGAATCAAATATAATAAATATTGGTTTTTTTGGAAATGGTGATCACCTCTATTTTTTAGATCTAAAAATATAAAATTTAGTGGAAAAGATCATAAGTAAACAAACATTTTATTTTTTGAATGGCCCTATTATAATCTTCATAGTTTAATTGAATTATGTGACCCAATTAAAGTAGTGGGGTTAAATAAGAAAAGATGAACATCTAAATAAATATATTCTTCAATTGTTATACATGGAAGAATGTTTAGGGATAATATTTACCTTTTTGGTGAAGAAGATTGTTGTTTACTATCCAAGGAATATGAAAACAGTTGTGGCAAAAAACTACTTGACCATTTGAGAAAAAAATCCTTTGAAAGTCTAGAGAAGTTTGATGGAACTTTAGATATTAAAAAACATATATGTTATCGCAATAACACAAGTTATTCTTGTCAATAAGGTAATATCATACAAAATATCTAGAAGCCAAAGAATTGAATGTAATCAAGGCTATTTGAAATCCTACATATGGATCTTTGTCATAAAATTACACCCAGATATACATATATAAAACGAAAATGTATATTTTCTTTATTATTTCTATAAAATGATATGTAAAATAGCTATATATGAAAAATTTATAGTGTTGAAATTCATTACGTGGTATCAGATAGAAGTTGGAAACAATATTTGTGTAAAGATTCAAAGGATATTCCCTGATAATGGTATTAGATTTACTAAAAATAAAGTGAGAAAATATTTGTATAAGCATGAAATTAATTATCATGTTTCACTAGTAAGAAGTCCTCAATAGAAGAAATTTTTTGAAAATAGAAATTTAATTATCAACAATATGGTTTAGATAATGTTTATTTATTATAAAGTAACAATTTTATTTCAGTTTGGGAAAATCCTAAAAAAACCAGTTCAAGGTAGTCTAAAATAATGTATACCTAGTGCGTCCGTCCAAAAAATACCACTTAACACAGGTGGTAAGGAACCAAAACTAGAAAATAGAAAACACGGATCCCCATTATCTTCTCAGGAATAAAGGAAAGTATCTCCCGTATTCTCCTCTCACTGAGTGTGAGAAATTTACACCCTAGGATTGAGGAGTTTTTCCCCCTTTTGATGAGATAAGTGATGGCCCATGGAACCTGATTCTTACCCTATAACTCCCCATGGATCACCATCAAGTCTGTTTCCACTAACTTTAGCATGATATTCTTCCCATGACATGGCTCAAACCCGTTCAGTGTCACATTAACCTCCACCAGGATAGAATCCCCCTACCCAAAGACACTACTAAAGGCCAAAAAACCACCCTTTTATTATCAGGAACAACTAAACCCCCTGCCTAACCCTTGAGGTACAAGATCTAGCACCATTTTGTTTAAGGACACAACAAGGATGCCTCCACCTCACTCAAAATCCCTGATTACTTGGATTTCGAGGGGTATACCTTGTCATTTTACCTACCATAATTATGAGAAGAAAATATGAGTTTTCACAAAACATGATGAATAGAATTATGTCCACCATGTTTCTTTTTTGTTTGGCTATCAGGCCTAGGCCTGACATGTAGGCGCTTGAATGATGACAATGGTTCTTTTTGGTCTATATTGTCCTGCAACCTACTAAATCAGGGATCACCTTTCCCTTTATTTCTAGGGAATTTTCTTCGATACCCAAAAGAAAGGTTTGATGAAAAGAAAATAGCTATTATCCTCTATTACCTAGCTAGGTTACCTCACCTAGTTCATCCCAAATGACAGTTTCCCATTTTCATCCAAATAAGATATGGGATGAGGACTCCTCTTTGGATTTTCTATGACCTAGACATTTGGAGACCAATGAAATACCTTTCTTCCTAACCTATTAATTAGTGGGAAGATCCATACTATGAAACCTCCACAATTGGAAGTTGTACTTAGTAGGGATGTCAATACACTATAGAATTTCTCTTCAATCCCGATGATCACCCTCCATTTAAGTAACAAGGAAATACCCCTTTGCCGAGAACATTTTTTAGGATAAACCTGTACTGATTAGATTGTTTGGTTCCTCATTAATGATATTGTTGTTGAATACATGTAGTTATTTCTGGTTAGCGATGGCTCGAGTAAAGGGCTCAAACCTACTTGATTGGGAGAAAGATATTTTTGGTGTTGGGCATCCTAGGAATCCAATCATTGAACCAGTCCAATTATCATTCTTGAAGTTTACCTACCCACATCCAATAATCCACTGGGAATAATTCTAATGTACCTGTAGATGACTAAAAATATTCTTTCAAAGATTAGAATAGAACCCAGAATCATGGACTCCTGTTTTTCTATACATATTACCCATATTCCTGGCACAAATATATTTCCCTTCCAGGAAGTCCCAAGCAATATTGTCTTGCATTCTCATAATCTCATCTTTGACACTCTTGTGGCTGATACCCTCATCCACCACATTCCTGGCCATCTTTTCCAATATGACCACTGATATCTACCCTCATATTGAAATTCCAAGTTAAAATTGGATAATATTTCTTCAATATTTTTTATAACAGGATTTTTCATGCTGACAAATAATGACACAGTCATATGTATAAATGAATAAACCTAGTTATAATGAGAGATAAGTCCCTCGAAGGAAAGGAACTGATTCTTTCAATTTGTAATGTGAGAATAAATTGTATCCACTATCCCATAAATGTGGTGAATTTGGATCCTACCTGGAGAAACAAGATCTCCAATATAATTCATGGGGGATTATGTTTTTTTCTACCTAGTCCATCCTCTATTTCTTTCTACAACCTCTTAGAACACCATTTTGAAATGTACACACTATGCTTATCTTAGATTATATCCTACCCACTACACATGAAATGAATATATATGGTATTGTTAAAATTGAAAATAATTTTATTACTTCTATTTAAAAAATATCATGTTGTTAGAGAAAAAACATGAGAAATAACACAAGGTGGGATCCTACCCCGATAAGACCACAGGCATCAAGAACTGGTCTTCCTCTACAAATACTTACTCATTGTGTCCTATACTACAATGAAAAGGTTAGTGGATAAGGGGTCACCTAGACATTGACCCCAGGTAGTCTTAACGAACCCACAATTCCTTCCCATAAAGGAGATGGCCATCCAAGGTGAGCTAATATCCCTAAAAGGGATACCAATATCACCTCTAAAAAACCCATGATGTTAAGAGCCATATTGATGAAGATAAAATCTATTTTTTATGGTATTTATGAATTTAAAAATTAATCACCACTTTGGAACCCGATGCATTTTTTTAATATTACTGACCATATAATGAACCATGAAAATTGTGGACAGGGTCAATCTCTCGTTAATAATGACTTGTTGATTTTCTGAGACCAATTGGAGAAGGTAAGATGCCAGCCTTATATAGATAATACTCACCATGAATTTATATGGTAAATGACACATGTTGATAGGAAAATATTTATTTAGAGAACATGGGTATTTAAATTTTTGAATTATGAATAAGGTTGTGGCACAAAAGACCTAGGCTAGGCACCCACCTTTAAATAAATCCTAAATACCGGCCGCCAACACCCTCTAAATATGCTCAAACAATGAGATATAAATGGATACTAGGAACACATAGGTCCCTGGTGAATTTTCATCATTAAGTGATTGGATAGACTCTCTAACCTCAGTTTCCCTTAGTATGATTTCAAAAAAAATTATGATCTAAATATATGATGTCTTTAGAGTATTGTCAAATAAATTAGTTGGTTCATTTGGGTTTTTTCTATGAATACCTCACCATGATGATGAAACCAAATGATATTCACATCAATTTTTATAATAGAAACACCTAAAGTATGATTATCCATGCTACAGACAGATGAGGAGGAGATCATGATCTAAAAAATCCTACACCAGGTCCTCAACCCTTACGTTCGAAAAAGAGAAGGTTGCATAATGATTCAAAAAAACAAAGGTATATCCAAAACTAGGTGTTCCGGTTCCACTTTTGGTTATTAAACCTTGTTAATTTATTACCTATGACTCCCAAATCAACGAAGCCATTACGCATAGCCTAAGATGAAAACACATGTCTATCTATTCCAAAAACTTCACCACCCCCATTATTCTTTCAGGAGTCAAGTATTATGGTGAAATACCCTCCTACAAACCATGCATAATTTCTGAGATCGAAACTGTCCAGTTCCTCCCATAAGTTCCCCAATTACATAGCCTCTCACTTTTCATAAAAAATGGATAATATTCATTCATATTTATCATCACTAATTAGAAATAAATGGTTGTTTCATAACATCCTCATTTTAAATGGTGTTGTGAGAATGGATGAATTATATCTTTATTGAAAAGTTTATTCCCAAGTTCAGGGAATTATAATTGGAGAAAAAATTTCTCTACTGGATTTACATAAAAAAATCATATAGTCTTTAGCTTTTATTTTGAAAAAGGGTTTCAAAGTGTAATAGTTGGATGTCAAATAAAAATTAATGAATAGTTTCCTTATAAAAGAACCCAACAAAGAACAAAAAGATGGATTTATCATTCATGAAGATTATATTAAAGTGTATTGTTTGAATAATGTTTTATATTTGTTTAAAAAATATCAACTTACATGGTACAGTTGACTATATTTGTTCCTATAGAATACTAATTATAATTGATGAGGGTTTTATCACAAACTATATATCAAAAAGGAGTAATGGAAATGGATAATGGTTCTCGTATACATTGATAATATCATTTTGGTAGGCTCATATGAGACTAAAGGTAATTATTTTTTAGAACTAATGAGCTAAGATCTAAAAATTTCATTCAACGATGAATTATAATTTTTCAATGGTTTATATGTGATTCAAAGAATTTATGGTAAATTAATCTCCCAGATCATAGATTCCATGGAATTGATTATGAGGTTCAATACGGATGATTCTAAACTAATCGGTACTCTATAAGAGACCTTAATTAAAATTTTAAGGATGGTGAATGTGAGGAATTAGATGTTACTCACTAGAGATATATAATTAGTATATTTCATTATATGATAACTACTCCCCAAGAAATTGTATTCAACACATATCGTGATACATGATATTAGATTTGTAAAAATTTTATTACTAGGAAAACATTGAGACAAATAATATGATTTATTAACCATATATTGGATTTGGATTTGTATTATTATAGAAACTCACAATAACTATTGTGGGGATTTATGAACTCTAATTATGCCGGTTCTATAGATGAATTAAAGTGTATATCTAGTGGTGTGTTCTACCACAGAAGTTCATAAACATAATATATTAGTAAGAATAATAATCATATCCTTAATCACTTCACATTCTGAATATATTATAAAAACTAAAAAAAATTCTTGATTTCAATGGATGAAATAATAGCTTGAAGAAATTTTAATTGAATTTGGATCCCCTATTTTGATTGTGTGTGATAAATAAAGTGAAATAAACCATAATAAGAATCGTATTCTAGATTCAAGAACCAAGAACATGAAGATTAAATATCATTTCCAGAAATAAAAATTAGAACAATGTCTGGTGTCATTGGAATATGTGTCAACTAAAGAAAAGTGATTGATATTATGACAAAGGCAGTCCCCAAATATTATTTCGAAGGGAATATACACTCTTGGAGTACAAACAAATCTTTCAACTATGAAAGACTACTGAAGTAACTATAACTACCCCAATGGAATTTCTCTCAATGGAATAATATAAAACTTTTTTATTTTTCATTTTCAAATTTCTAATCCTCATCTGTAACCTTTCAGAAAAGTTATATCTTAGTGTTCATTGGAAAAAGGTGGTGAAATATAATCATTTTTATATTAACCATGAATGTATAATTTAAAGGTGTAGATCATCTAAATTTTGAATCGGGGGGGGGGGGGGGTTGTGAATGTGATGAATGTTCAAATATATCTATTCATTCAAATATTCTCTCTCACACTAATCATGGATTATGTGTGCATAAATTTGGTGTTTATTGTGACATTGATACAGGTTATTGATAATAATTTTTCCACTATAGAGTATTTTATAGTTTTCAATTTTAAAAAAACCTAAAGTGGAAGATTTGTAACCCATTGATATTTTAAAAGAACAATAATTTCAATAACATATACAACACACAACATAGAGCTTAATCGAACCAAAAGAATATTTGTATTCAAATATAACTATAAAAAACTTGTTGTTGAATTGGTAGATATGAATAAGATTAAACACATTATGAAATATATATATAAATATATATTACGTAATCAATTAAAATTTATTTTTTAATTATTACAAAATAAAGAGACAATTTTTCGTAAAAACTTTTTATTCTTTAAAAAACATTTTCTTTAAAAAAATATTTTATTTCATTTTATCAGAGATTATTAAAATTAAATTAAGTAAATTTTAGAAATTTAATTTAAAAAAATATATCATTTTTTAATCATTATGTAAAAATTATAGTATAATTAATTTTTAATATTTTTCTAAAAATATTTATTCTACAGTGAATAGTGAACAATTCTGTTTTTATTGAAAATTATATTTTATTCAAGAATTTATCAAAATTATTATTTTATTTTAAAATGGTAAAAAAGTTAAATTAGTTATTATGTAATATTAATAAACTAATTACATTCATTGGAATCAAATTTAAAATTTACTTTTTTAGAAAATTAATTTAAACTTAAAATTGTATTTTCTTGCAAAATTGATTTCCAATACATTTTGTGTCTTTATATTGATTTTATTTAAAACACCTCTAGAAAATTAATATTTAATAATGGATTCAAAATTTGGAATTTTAATTTATTAATTATTTAAATAATTCCCCTTTATATTTTGTCATTATGAATAGTAACTTCAGTAATTATTTTATTTCCTCCGTAAGAGTAAAAATTGTAAAATAAGGTCAAAATAATGATATAAGAACTATAAATAAACAATACCCTTGTATTTATACAATTTTATGGGTTTATTTCAGAAGATTTAATCCATGTATAAAATAAATATCCATTTTTTTCATTTTTTATTGATTTGGACATCTATAATAATTTAAGAAAAGATTATCTACAAAATGTCCCTCCCTTGAATTTACTAACTATAAAGCTTTTTTATAATGATAAAAGTATATTCAATTTTGATATAAATTATAATTTAAAATATAAATTAATTTATCAGTCATAGTTATTTAGTTATAATTATTTGTAATTAAAAAATTACATTAAATACTTATGTAACACCGATAAAATATTTATTCAATTAATAAGAAAATATAATAAATTATTTAAAAAACTCTTAAAGTAGGGATTTTTAGTGAGATAAAGTGATCCACGAAATTTATATATATATATATATATATATTTTTTATGATTTAAAATTATATATTTTAATTAAATTATTGTAACAATTTGTATAGTATAAAATTAAATGAATAGTGTCAAAATGACATTATTGGTATTTTATGAGAATGAAATTTTTATTAAATTATTTAAATATAATAAAAAACATAAAAATGGTAAATTGGGATAATATATGGACTATAATTTCATATTAATGACATTTTTTAAAAAATTTGTACATTATATGTACAATTATTACCGTTTAAGACTGAAAAAGGTGTTACTGTTGTTAAGGTTTAAATAAGTTAACTAAGGGGTTAAAACAAAATATACGGTTTAAAATACCACATGAACATATACATTATTTAGTTTTTTTATGATTTATAAACCATATTCTACATTATATTATAATATATGGCATTTTGGAATCATTTGTATTAATAATGACCTTATTATGTTTTTAAAAATTTATGAAATTTTAAATATTCCACTTTTCTCACTTACAGAAGGACACCCCTAGCCACTCTTATATACATCACATTGAGTTAATTATCTCAAAAATAACGAAAAATTTCTCTTCTAAACATCTTTATCTCGGTTCTAATGTTTCTAGGCTTCTAAAAAGACAAACCCAGTGCTCATTAAAAGGTTATTTAAAGGTGTTATTTGTAAGAAGAGGAAATTTCCTTAATAGATCACTTTTTATTTTACATATTATCTTACATCCTATAAATATGTGGTATTATAAATAAAATAAAAACCTCATTATAATAAATATAATAATTTTTTTATATTATTAAACCACCCTTATCGAGAAACTTTTATATTAAATGGGAGGTTAAAGTATCACTTTTGTGTATGTAAGACTTATCATCTCCGCATAGTGATATAATTAATATTTTCAATATATTATAGGGATAGGTATTATAATGGGTTTAATTTTTTATATTACTATTATGAAAAAAAATTATTCCTTAATTATAATTTTATATTTATCTTCCTACCTTCCAATCCATTATAAAATTATAACATCTCTCGTGCTTATGTGTGGACTATAAGGACCCAGCCTTATTAAATTACATAATATTGAATTTTAGACAAGAAATAATTTTCTTTACAATTAAGGATCTTTTTTAGTTTTTAGTTTTAGATAATTGGGATAAAATACATAAATAACATTCCACATTTATAAAGAGAAGATACCACCAAAATGGTATCAATTTCTTCCAAAATATAAAACTTTTCAAATGAAACGTGATTTTATTGAAAAATATTCATAAAATTTAACATGGATTCCATATTTTTCTTACAAAACCATATAAACTATTAAAAGCATTTAAAACATGATATGAGCACAAAAATCACAGCAAGGGTTATAAAAAGGGGAAAAGAAAACATTAGTCCATTAATACTTGTAATGTATGAAATAATTTTCCAAAAGACAGACTTGTCACCCATATAAACATACTTTTTGAAAATTGATATTTCCTTGATATTTCAACCAAAAATATAGAAAATAAATAAATCAATAAAGGTATCTTGGGGCATTACATACATAATCTTATAACCCTCTCAGCTACTATATTATTTGTAACCCTCACAAATACCTTACAATTTGTGTAACCATCGCAGTTACACTTGGAATAACCATACGGATAACCTCCAACATACATATACCCAATGAATTACAGGGAGATATAGGTATAACCCTTCACTATAAAAATTTATTAAGAACCAAAACAGAATCATACAACATGACTATAACATAGAAACCTTTCTTTTGAATTTTGTAAAAAAAAATTAAAGAGGATTTTAAAAGAAATGCCCATTAAAAAAATTATATAATTGAAGTGAGACTTAATAGAGTAGATGTAATATGTATATACACTATAAATACATAGAATTAACCATAATATAAATAAAATTCATCACAGAATCATTTTTAATACAATATAAATAATGAAGTAAATGTTTACCGGAAGAAAGGAAATCGAGTTATGAATTCCCTCACCTCAGGTTTGTCTTACATAAAATCATTTAAAAATCTTGTATAATGTTTAAAATAGTTTTATTAATATCTTAAAGAAATATTTTCATGTTTATAACAGCTTATATGGTCATTTAATTACATCATTTATCTATTTTATTGATAGTATTTTGTTCCTTCCATTGTTTTGGGTGTGTTATTTACATTATTTTCCTGATCGGTTCATGATCAATATTTATTTTCAATTGGAAGTGAAACTCTAGAATTGTAATGTAATATTATTTAAATATTTACATAACTATTAATTATACCATTTATTATTTTTAATTATGAAATGAGTATGATTCATATGTTAAAACATAATTGATATTCGTTTTGGTCATTTTGGAGATTCTTCGATCGTATTGAACTCATTTTGTTTTATAAATTAATAAAACATGTAAAAAATGATTATAGAACCTTATATAAGATATACAACATAAATTATAATCTGGTTCAACAATAAATATGGTTTCATGGCTAGTATTTAAGGAATTAAAAGAAATTGAAATCACATCGTCCATGATGTCGGTAAATCAACACATCACAGACAGTGTTTAAATTTCTTGAATAAGTGGGAGAGGAGAATAAGTATATCGGTGAATATTCCATTAACATGATGAAAGAAATAATATGTAATATTATAGATCATTCATTACTCTTGTATAAGGGTATGTGAAGTATGAATAATAACAAAAAACAAAAAGAAAAGAAAAGAAATAATACAAAAGATGATGTCTACATTTTGATATCTTCTCCGTGAGATCCTTCTTAAGGCCTTTGGTTTTTGACTTTTGTTTAGCCTAGTAGGTCTTGAACGTGGGGGGATATTCTTGGGGATATGATTTGGTAGAAGATATACAATTCTCAATGCTAGATATGTGTGAGAGGAAGAGGGGAATGAGGGTGGTATTTATAGTGGAGGAGATGTGGGATTTTACATTTATTAATCATTAGTTTAATATTTTTTTCCAATTCAAGGAAAAGACATGATTCTTGTGATCATATTAGATAAAATAAAACGTGAGTTAAAACCTAGTGGGAGTAAATCATTCCTGATGTCAAAATTAATTTATTTAATTGATAATGCGAATATACCGTAATTTACCATATTTCACTATTCACAAAAAATAAGAAATTTCATAAAGATCCCAAAAATTTACCCTAACCATTTTCTAATGTGTAGAATTCAAAAATGAACTCCATTTTTTGAAATTAATTTTCTATATATTATTAATTCAATTTTTAAATAAAACCATACATTATTCAAATAATAAACATTTTAAAACTATAACTCATTTTATATCACCTTGAAACATTAATGAAAATGTCATTATATTAATTCCTTAAGAAAATAAAATAATAATACAATTTACTACTCATTAGGGTCATATTAATATTCATATTACAATTCATAAGGGTGTGTTACTATTCACCAAATATCAAGTTAGTTTTATCAGACTCTAAATATCATACTGATCACAATTGTAGATGAACATTTTTAGAAATTCAAGACATAGAATTTGATAAATTATGTTTAAAGAATAGTTATAAATATCTACTTAAAACGAAGTATCACACATTTTAATTTATTTTTCAAACCGCTGGGGTGTTACAATATCCCCATCGTTGGAAAATTGTATCCTCAAACTTTTATTTACTTATTAAACAAGTGACGGTACCAATACCTAAGAGAATTTTTAGATTCCCATGTTGCTTCTTCAACCATGTGGTTTCTCCACAAAACCATAACCTTGTGGATTAACTCATTCCAAAATAATTATTCACGTTGATCAAGAATCTGAACTGGTTTCTTTTCATAAGAAACATCCACTTCCAGCTGAACTGCTTCTAAGATCAAAACATAAGAAAAATATACCACATAATTTCTCAACATCTAAACATGAAAAACATTATGCATCTGATATTAAATTAGAGTCAAATATTCTTAGTATGAAACTAGTCCAAATTTCAACAGAATTTTGTATGGTCCAATGAAATGGGGAATTAGATTTCCTTTTTTACCAAAATTCATAACAATTTTCCATGGTGGGATTCTAATAAAAATATTATCACCTACCTCAAAAGAAAAGACTTTCCTCTTGTTGTCTATATAACATTTTTTCCATCTCTGATCTGTCCTCAAGTGTCGCTGGATTAGCTTCACATTCTCAGCCACTTCCTCTACTAATTCTAGTCCTATAAAATTCATTTCCCCGACTTCATCCCAAAATATATGGAGTTCTATACTGATCCTCATTAAATTCCTCAAAAGGTTCCATCAGAATACTATAATAAAACCTGTTATTATAGGAAAACTCAACTAATGAAATATGTTGATCCCAACTTCCATGGTAGTCCATTGAATATGCTCTAAACATATCCTCCAACATTGTAATCGTTTGATCTCATTGCTCATATGATTGAGGATGAAAAACTATACTGAAATTTAATTCTGGGACTAATGACTTTAGAATGCTCATCAAATTTTTTGAAGTAAACCTAGGATCCCAACTAGATTCAATGTAAAGAAGAACACCATGCAACCTGAAAATATCTTTTTTGTATAGTAGAGAAATTTTTTCTGAAGACATTGTATCTCGAATAAAAATAAAATTTCTCGATTTAGTCATCCTATCAATAATAACCCAAATCACTTTGTTACCTTGAGAGTAATTTGGTTTTCCCACTATGAAGTCCATGGATACATTATCCCATTTCCACTCTGGCAATGGGAAAGGCTGAATCATCCCCTTTAGTAATTGCTTCTCTGATATAACCTATTGATATGTCATACATTTCATGGTACAATAAGCAATATCCCCTTTCATTTCATCCCTCCAGTAATACTCCCAAAGGTCTGTATATATCTTAGTACTATCGAAATGAACTGAAAATTGAGAACTATGAGCTTCACACAACAATTTTTTCTTCAAGTGGGAATCACAAGGCACACGCTACATTTTACTAAATATTAAAACACAATCTTTATCAAGTTTAAATTATGGAAAATTACCCATTTTAACAAATTATACCTTTTTATGTAGCTCACAATATTCCTTCTGCGCTTGCTTAATTATTTCTGATAACGATGACTACACTAAATCCTAAAACAAAATAAAGGTATTTCCTACACAAACAACTTCTATAACAAAATTCATCAAATAATTAATCAGTGGATCATATTTTGAATGTAACATGGTCAATGATGTTTGATGTTTTTTACTCAAGGCATCAGCCACATTATTTCTTTTCCCGGATTGTTATTGATCCTGAAATCATAACACTTTATCAGTTCAATCCATCTTCGCTGCCTCGTGGTTTATTCCTTCTGAGTGTATATATACTTAAAACATTTTTGGTCAGTATATATTTGACATTTGGCTCCGTATAAATGGTGCCCCCAAATTTTAGAAGCAAAAACAACTACTTCTAATTTCAAATTTGGTGTGTTATAATTTGACTAATGAGGTTTTAGTTTTCTTGAAGAAAAAGCAACTACCTAATAATTCTATATCAGAACACAACTATTTCCCTTAAATGAATCATCAATTTAAATGACAAACTCATCATTTTGAAAAGGAATATAAAAAACTATATAATTCACCATAATCTTCATCAATTCTAGAAAACAAACATAACATTTTTCATTCCAAATAATTTTAACACCTTTTCACGTTAACATAGTTAGCGGGACAGATAACTGTGAAAGGTTTTTAAAAACCCTTCGGTAATAACCTAATAATTCATGGAAACTACAAATATCTATAACATTTTTTTTGTCTTTCCCATTCATAAACCACTTTATTTTGGGAAGGATCAACTGTTATTCCATCCTTATTTATAATTTGACCAAGAAAAGAAATAAATTGCAACAAAAAATCACACTGACTGAATTTTCCATACAGTTTTTTCCTTTATCATTTTTAAACAAACCCTTAGATATTATTCATGCACCTCTTTAATTTTAAAAAATACCATAATGTCATCAAAATACCCAACTACCAACATATCCATTAACTCAGGAAGTATTCTATTCATAAGATCCATGAATAAAACATGTGCATTAGTTAACCCAAATGACATAACCAGAAATTCATAATTTCCATATCTAGTATGAAAAGATGTTTTTAGGATGTCATACTCTTTCACCTTCAGTTGAAGGTATCCTGATCTAAAGTCAATCTTGGAAAATTACATATCTCCATGAATTTGATCAAACAATTCATAGATATGAGGTAAAGGATACTTCAATTTAATAGTGATGTTATTCAAGGATATATAATCAATGCAAAGTCTCATGGAACCATATTTATTTTAATCATCAAAATAGGTGCACCCCATGGTGAAGTTCTAGGATGAATGAATCCTTTATCAAGAAACTCTTACAACTAATTTTTCAATTCATTAAGTTCCAATTGATCCATTTGATATGGGGATTTTATAAATGGAATAGAATAAATAACTATATCAAGTATGAATTTGACTTCCCGTTTATGCATTACACTATGTAACTCATCATGAAAAACATCATGTTATTTATTTTCCACTGGAACAACATTAATATGAACAGTTCCCTTGTTTTTAACATTATGAGCAAGATAAATTTCATTTACAAAATTCAATAGTTTCTTAGTTTCCTGATATATTATAAATTTTATGGGTTTATTCTGGCATAAAAACTGAAAATATTTCTAAAAACCACTTCTTTATCTCTACAATAAATCTTAGTATGATAGACAGAAATCCAATTCATTCCCAAAATGACATAAAACTCTACTAAGGGAAAAAAGGTTTGGAGGTAAATTAAATCTACATACCACAATAGAAGGATTATTATAATTCCACTTTGATATATTATTTCATGTTATTATTTTAACAATAGGTTATAGTCTCATTTTTTGAGGTGATATTTTCAATTTACTATAAAATTCATCCAAAATAAAGGAATGGCTAGATCATGTATCGAAAAAAACTTTTGCGAATTTTGAGTAAACAAACAAGGTACCTAATAAAACTTCATTAGATGGAAGGAAATATACTAACGTCATTGAAAAAGATCCCACTACACCTTTCTATTTATATTCGATCCTCTTTTCATCTTTTATATCTCTCTTTGGGTATACATTTTCATAATGACGCATATATCTACATTTAATACACTTTACAGTTTTCTTATCAGGATTAGTCTTTGGATAATTTTCATTACAATCTCGTGCCATATGTCCAGAATTGCCACATAAAAAACACTTCCCCAGTTTAGTAAGGCATTCCCCATGGTGAATTTTTCCACATGTTTCAAAAACTGGAAAGTGTAATTTCAAACCATCAGATTTCTTTAATAGATTCTCACCCATTGATTTCCATCTTGACCACTTATTCTCATTGTTATCAAACTTCATGTGATCATCAGAAAACTTCATCTCTACCCACTCAACACATCAGAAAAGTTTCTCATAACTTCTTAATTCTTGGGAGGCCAATTCCCTTCAATACCTTGGGTTTTCTCCTGAGTAAAAGTGGTTCATTTTTCTGTCATCTTCTAGAATATTATTTGGAGCATACCTCCATTTCCGAGTGAAGTTTTCTTTATACAAAACCACTGAATCTTCCCTCCTTTCTCTTTAGTTAAAGTAATTTGTTGTCTATCCTAATTCATATAACCTTAGGAAAATATTTTTCATGGAAAATGATTTTAAATTCATCCCACTCTAAGTCATCAATCTCGTTTATATCCCTAATATTTTTGAACATTAACTACCACTAATTAGATTCACATCAATATTATAAATGGAAATCCTTACATTTTGATTATCTAAATATCCCATAACATCATATATATATATTCATGGGACTTAATCCATATTTCATACACTAATGAGTCAGAAGATCCTTTGAAAGTAGGAGGGTTTTATCTCATTAAATATTACACTATCACTATGTTCCATTGTGGTACCTCAAGTTGTTCTCCTGCATGGTTAACAACACCATTTATTTCATGATTTCGCTCAGCCATTACTATCACAAACTTCTCAGTTATAATCCCTACAATTCCATGATGCTGATTCAGAAGGATATCGTTATGTCGGTATCTCTCCACTTCAGCTTCCCTGTTTCTTCAATGGAAAACCATTCTCAACAAACATATATTAGTTGAATAAACACTGTAATCTTTAAATGATTTAAAATTTTAAAATAAACATAGAATAAAATCATTTATGGTATTCTATTAACATCATCCTAACCCCTAAATTTATTCAAACCATCCTCTGATACTACCTATAAGGACCCAACCTTATTACATTACATAATCTTGAATTTTAGTCATGAAATAATTTCCATTCAAATTGAGGATATTTTAAAGTTTATAGATTTAGATAATTGGGATATAATACATAAATAACATTCCACATTCATGTAGATCACATACCACAAAAAGAGTATCCATTTCATCCAAAATATAAAACCTTTCAAATGAAACATTATTTCTTTGATAAATCATCATAACATTTAAATTAGATTCCATATTAGTCTTACAAAACCATATAACCTAGGAAATTCATTTATAATCATTGAATGAGCACAAAAATCAGAGAAACTGATATAAAAATAGGCAAATAACATATTATTCTATGAATACATCTATCATATGAAATCCTTCTCAAATAGACATACTTGTCACCCATATAAACTTACTTTGTGAAAATTGATATTTACACGAGACTTCCACCAAAAATATATAACATAAATATAACTATAAATTTATATTGAGGAATTACTTATATAATCTTGTAACCCTCTTGGGTACCTTATAATATTTAACCCTCATGACTACCTTACAATTTGTGTGACCATCACAGTTACACTTATAGTAACCATACGACCAACCTCCAACTTACACATACACAATTCCATATAGGGAGATATATTATCCACCCTTCATCATAAACAATTCCAAATAACAAAAACATAATAATACAACATGAATAATATCATAAAAACATTTCTTTTTAATTTTGTAAAATATAATTTTAAAAGATAATTTTACAAGAGGATTATAAAAGAAAGGGCCATTACAAATATCATATAATTAAAGTGAGACTTAATAGAGTAGATTGAATATGTATATGAACTATAAATACAAATAATTCATCATAATATAAAAAAAATTCATTACACAAACAGCTTTAATACAACATAAATAATGAAGAAGAAGGTTATCCCAATAAATGGAAATCAGGTTAAGAATTCATTTACCTCAGGTTTTTCGTACATAAAACTCATTTAAACTTCATGTATAATGGTACAAAAAGTGTTACTAATATCTTAAAGAAATATATTCACGTTTATAACACCTTATATTATCATTAAATTACATCATTTCTCCCTCGAATTGTTAGTATTTTTTTTACTTCTATTGTTTTTTGTGCGTTCTTTACATGATTTCCATGATTGGTTGATGATGGATATTCTTATTGATTGGAAGTGATACTGCATAATTTGAATGGAATGGTATTTACATATTTCTAGAAACATAAATTATACCATTTATCACATTTAATTATGACATGAGGATGATTAATAAGTTAAAACATTATTGATATTCGTTAAGGACATTTTGTCAATTCTTCGATCGTAATAAATTCATTTTATTTTATAAATTAATAACACGTGTAAAAAATGATTCTAGAACCATATATCAGATGTAATACTTATATTATTATCTG
Organism: Viscum album; assembly: GCA_963277665.1. Taxonomy (NCBI): domain Eukaryota; kingdom Viridiplantae; phylum Streptophyta; class Magnoliopsida; order Santalales; family Viscaceae; genus Viscum; species Viscum album. The sequence continues at coordinate 1,071,777,158 of OY728143.1, forward strand.
GTTCATCTATGAAAATTATTTCATGACCAGTATTTATAGAAGTAAAAGAAGTTGAAATCACATCGTCCATGATGTAGGTTAATCGACATATCACAGACGATGTTTTACATTCACATATAAGTGGGAGAGGAGAAGAAGTATAATGGTGAATATTTCTTAAACCTGATTAAATACTGAATATGTATGATTCTAGATCATTCATGAATCTTGGATAAGGGGAGGTGAGGAAATAATAATAATTAAAGAAGAAATTGAAAAGAAAAGAAAGAAAACAATATAGGATCTTTACCTATTGATCTATTCTCCATGAAATCCTTATTAAGGCCATTCATTTTTACCTTTTTGTGTGACTAAAAGGTATTGGAAGTGGGGGAGAGACTAGGGGAGACAATTTGGTAGAACATAGAAAATTCTTAAGGCTTTAGAGGTGTGAGAGGTAGAGGGGAATATAATAGGTATTTATAGTGGGGGAGAGGTGGGATTTTACATTATTTTAATCATTAGTTTAATAATTATTTCCAAGACAATGAATATTATTTATTCTTGTGATAAAAATAGTTAAGAGATAATGAGAATTTAAAATAAGTGTCATTACTATATCCATGTTGTCAAAATAGTTTATTTAACTGATAATTTGATTATATTGTATTTTATCATATTTCACTATTCATAAAAAATTCAAGAATTTCATAAATATAAAAAATATTTACCATAAAATGTTTTCTAAGTTTAGAATTAAAAAAATAAGTTCATCTTTTGAAAATAATTTTCTTAATATTATTAATTTAATTTTTAAATAATATCATACTTTATTCAAAAATTGACAATTTTAAAACTATAAGTCACTTTATATGACATTAACAAATTAATGAAAATGGAATTATCTTAATGCCTTATGAAGAAAAAATAATAATACAATTTAATATTCATTTGGGTCATATAAAAATTCCTAAGGGTATGTCACTATTCACTAAAAAATCATGTTGGTTTTATTAGACTCCTAATAACCTACTGATCACAATTGTAGTTTCCCACTTTGAGAAATTAAAAACATAGAAGTAGAAAAATTATGTTTAAAGTATAGTTATAAATATATACTTAAATCAAAGTATCATGCATTTCAATTTATTTTTAAATACTTGGGATGCTACATCGATTACCACATCCCCAAATCGATGCGATTTGTTTTTCATATACGATTTACATGGATGGTAATAATGATATATTTAGGGAATACTTTTGATGTTAATATAATTATTAATATTATAAAAAATAGGTTACTCATAAAAATTTACAAAGACCAAAACTACAGAACCAAAACATTCATGAAAAACGAAGCAATTATCAAATAGAATAGTGATTTTAATAGGGAATTATTTGTAAATAAGTGATAAAATGTTATAAACAAATAATATATGGTATAACATATATGAGTATAGTTATATAATATCTATATAATACATCAATATTTATTATATTGGAGGTTCAAAAACATATGAAGGAAGACAGACTTGAGGTAAAGGTTTCTTATCTCACTTTTTTTTCTCATGAGACATAATTCATATTCACAACCTGATTCTTCATGTGTTGTAAATACATACCATTTCAAATAATAAATCATGATTTACGTTATATTAATTTTATTTGGATATTCGTTTTAATTTATTCCTTTCATTTGAATTGTGATTCAAAAGTTACCAAAGTGGTAGGGGTTTATTTTACAATCTCAGAACTATTCTAGATTATTTATATTAAACTATTTTATATTTGAATACCAAAACCAATATATTTTATACTATTTTTATTTTAATAAATTAAAATATTTCATTTCATTTTCCCTTATTTATGTACTGAAGATAAATTATCATGTTTTTATGGGAAAATTACTTTGGTTTTCTACTCGATTAGGTATTGTATTTCTCAATATCAATATTCTCTTTAAAATGTTTTATAGAATATATTTTATATTATAAAATGATAAATTATATATATTTTTACAAATTTTTTACATTTTAAAAATTGTTTAAAATAAATCTTCTTATCATTTTATAAATAAGGAACTTTTCTAATTTTATTTCAAAAGTATGAAAGGGATGTTTATTATTATATAATTCATCAATAAAATTTACCTCAATCGTGGATGCACATTATTTTTAAGTTTAATTTAAAATATAAATTTTTAAAATGAATCAATTTTCATTACATAATATTTAAAAAAATTATATTTTAAATATGTGATTTCAATATGAAAATGGGAACTTTCCTCAATATTTTTTCTTCTCGTATTTTTTAAATATTTTAATATATGTCAACATATTTTTCAAGTATTATTCTTCACTAAAGATTAATCCATAGAATCCATCCACACTATTTTTATAAATTGTTTATATTCATCTTCTCTGAGAAAATTATTGAAATTATTTATACTAGTTACTCTAACTTGAAGATTTATTAATTTTTAAGGTATACATATTATGTTTTATTTTTTATTAGTATGATTAATTAATTGGAATTATTAAGTGATGGGTGGGGCCTTTAATTACATAACACCAATATATATTTCTATGTATCATGAGACAAAATAGTTTTCTAGACTTATTAAATTGGGTTTTAGTGCATACATACCCATAGTTTATCATATCTTAGCATAAGACCGTGACATTAATTTTTAGATCTCTGACTTTATACTTTTCATAATTATGAAATATATTATTAATTTCAATGTTTTTTTGAATAATATTATTGGATAACATTCAGGATCATGAGGTTATTTATATGAAATCATATGATCTTCATATACTAATTCCATATTTTCATTCAAGATCAATCCATTTATTAAATGGATTTAGTATTTAGTTATTTATCTTTCAATATAGACCGTTCCTTATTTTTTGATGATAAATTCCACTATATATAACCCTTGAAAAGTATATAAACTCAACCTAATTTTTTTCCTTTCCTCAGGATATAAATAAGTAATATTTGAATTATTTAACGGATGTAGAGTATTTACATTAAGTATGTTTTTTATTTTACATTTTAATTGAAATGTGATATTTCATTATGTATTATGTTTACCAAGAATATTGATCTTTATTTTATTTTGGGATGAAATTCCTTGTATATAGTTCTAATGTAATAAAATAAACACCAGCTCTGGGCTACTAAGTTTTTGGTCTTCACAGTTGGTATCATAGGAATGTTAATTGAAAGCTTGGAGAGTAGATTTATGAAAACATAGATTAGGTAACACAACTATATGACTGACTTTAAAGAAAATTATAAGTATAAGATAACATCCTAAAAATTATAGATTATGTGGTTTACATCGATTATTAGTGTCACTCATACTACTCTTTTGGGTTTTAGTCAAGGGTTAGATCCAGGAGGATTAATGTTAACCCAAAATGTGATATACAATATGATTATTATGAGAAATAAAATTGGATGATGACTAGAGAGAAATTAATTATGGTTATACTTAATCAGTTATCATGATATATGATTAAAAACCAATACATTAACCAACTCTTGGACACACCAATGAAGAAAAGAATTGAGTTTCTAAGAACTTGGGTAGTGGAGATCATAGAGGAAAGAAATCACAATTTCCATTATATCTAAAATTTTGAAACAGAAACCCTAGAGAATGTATCAATGGGATGGGAAAAAAAATTTATGCGTGTAATAAGAGAACATATCTAGAAAGTTTCAAGAAAAATGAAGTGTTTGGTGGATTTATATGAAGTTGAACCTAATGTACTATTTATAGTTCAATATATTATTTGTGGGGTGTATAAGAATTATACATCTCAATAATCTAATCCAAGAGTGATCTCCTCGGCCAAGGAAGGTCTTATGTTATACAACCTGGTGAAGTTTAATTATTGAGGTGCTTTAGTATTGGAATGACGGGATGATTGACATTGATGAAGTAAATGGTATGTTATTGGTTAGTGATTTGATGACAATGTGATTTTTTTTACCTTTGTTGAAGATTATTGTATTTTTTTGAATTATAGAAATAATATGTGATTCTATTTCAGGAATATGGATTTTTTCATTTTTTAAAGCATAAATTATTTCATTGGGGGTTATCTTAAGAGTTATGGATATCATCTTGGGTTAATATGTTTATGGATTCAATAATTTAAAATTCATAAATACAACATTTGTGGTTTTAAGTGAATGTATTTAGGGGATTTTAAAATTGTAATCGGTTTTTGGAAGGACAATACATTATGGATTAAATAACCCTTTTGGGATATTATATGATTTTTTATGTATTATTGGATAATGGGAAATAGATAATCTTAATGGTTAAAAAATGTATTCACTGACAATGTAATATTTTTGAATATATTTAGATCCAATATTACGATTACCTTTCAGGTTACTATCTATATTTAGTTAATGATATTCTAGTGAAGTTTACTAAATTATAATATTATAATGTGATTTATCATAGATATTAATGATATTATTTTGTTACATCAACGGGATGATGTATATTTAAAATTTTTAATTAATTAATTGTTTCACAAGAAATATTTTTTTGGTAAGAATGCCACTAAATTTTTGTAATTTAATTAAAGTGGTATGATATCACCATTGTGGTTAAAATATTATTTAATTTGGAGGTTATTAAACTTAATTGGTATATAGGATTATTTACTTTTTAAAAAATATACGTTGACCATTAATTTTCCTTATTGAAAAACAAATGTAAAATTTATTATTTCATCATATGAAGGATTATATATTATGGACATTATATTACTATGTGGAAACCATTTCTATTTTGGTTAAAATTTTACTCTATTATGAATATATTTTTATACTTTAGTGGAATATATGATCCATTATAATTTTATGTTAGTACTTTAAGAATGAAAATTTCATCTTGAATACTTATTATTTGAGGAAAGGATGCGATTGTGGTTGAAATTGATTAAAAGATGAAATTATACTTATAAAATAAGTATATTTCCATATTTTTTTAGTATATATGAAAATTTATTTCATAAAATATATTAACATTATCTTGAAACAAAATATTTATCTTATTACAATCATTTCCCATGAATAAACAGCCTTTTCACACATCACATATTTAGGGATTTTTGATCCTTAACCTTTACATGGATGTATTCTACATCACTAAATATTAGTCCTTGGAAGTTAGTTTTCTCCTCCATGACCATATTTTAACCTCCCATTAATTTTATTATATTTGGAAATATTTTTTTGTGTTACTTTATATAGAATTTTAAATTTTCTTTCACTCTTTAAGGGGAATTTTTATTAACCATGTTATGATATAGGGGTTCCAAAAAAGATTTCCCAAATTTTAAACCTTTTATTGCTGAAATCATGTTAAAATTTTGGAAGAAATGTTTTAATAGGTTTTTGGGGATGTGAACCAAATATATTTAAATAAAACTGTTTTCGACATCATATACAATATATAACATTGAGATTCAATAAACCATGTAATATTATTATTTAAATATAACTGTTTGAACCTTCCCATTAAATTGGATGGTACAAATTGTATTATCCTAATTAAAATAAATAAATAAATATATTTATATATAACATTCCAACTAAATAAAAATTTATTCATTAATTTTTAAGAAACCATCACTCATTTATTGGTAAGGGCATTTTAGTCATTAAAATAAGTTTTTTCCAAAATGGATTTTTATTTATTTTTATGAGAGATTGTTATAATAAATTTATATAAATTTTAAATGTTTTAATTAATAAACGTATTTAATTTTTATAATAAGAATTTAAATAATTTTTAAGACAAAAATTTGTAGATTTTTCCAAAAATAATAATTTTTAGGTGAATACTGAAAAATACAGTTTGTTATTGAAAATCGTATTTCATTATCATGAATTTATAATGTTCCATTTTTTTTAAAATAGGTTTAATTTTAAATTAGTTCTCTTATTTTATTAATAAAAGAAATTATTTTCATTTGAATCAATTTTATGTTTGAATTTAGTATAAAATTTTTTAAAATTAAGAACCATTTTCCAGGAAAACTATTTTTCATTAGTTTTGGGTTTTTATCCTAAATTAATTTGTGAAACTTATATATATTTAATATTTTAAAATAGACAAAATATTTTGTATCTTTAGATACAAATTTTATAAATATATCCCATTTATTTTTTTTTCATCACAAGTAGTACCCTTTGTGTATTTGTTTTCAACTAGGTAAGGGTTGAATTGATAAAATAGTGTTAAAAACCTAAGATAGGGGCTAAAAATAACCCCAAAACATTTCTTTTTCCCTACTGGATGGGTTTATTTATCCCATTTTCATCTATTTATCATATATAACACCACTTGGTTCCATATTTATTTTTAAGACATTTATTTTCATTTAAGATATGAATAAATACAAAATGTCAATCTCTTGATTTTAATAAAATTAAATTTTTATAATAAGGATAAAATAAAAAATATTCAGTTATGAATATTTAATCAAGAAGTATAAAAATATTTTTCATAGTTTTAAATTATATATAATATTATTAATTAAATAGTTTCTTTAAATTCTTACACAACACCAATATTGTGTTTGTTAAATTAGTAGGAAAATATAATAACTTATTTTAAAAAATATAAAGGTAATTTGTCTGAGTGATTTACAATAGACCAAGAATTATATATAAATATATGATATATTATATATTTTTTAAAATAATATATTTTAATTATATATTTCAATTTATGTACATAATTTCAAATTAAAAGAATAATGCAAAAAAATAACCTTGATGATAATTTTTCAAAACTAATATTTTTTTAAATTATTTAACAATAAAAATAAAATTAAAATATTAAATTTAGGATAGTATACATTCTAAAATTTCACCCATTTCCCATATGTTGTCCAATTTTTTCCTTATAAATAATATTTCAACCCTTTAAGAGAGAAAAAGGAGTTACTACAATTAAAGTTAAAATTGGTTAACAAAGGGATTAACAATAAGGTTTAAAATAAAAGTAAGATAAAATTTTAATGGTTGATGATATTTAACCCATATAAGACCTTATGTTATAAAATATGTCTATTTGTAATCATTATTCTTGAATGATATATTTTTATAGTTTTTATTTTTTTTAAAATTCAAAAAGTACCCCTCCCCTCACTTATAAAAGGACACCCATTCCCTATCTTCTTTACACAACCATGAGATACATAGATCGACCAATAAAAAATAATTTATCTTATTATAGTCGTAATATATATTATGGTTGTGGTGGTATTCCTAAAATACAAACCCTAGGATCATTAAGAGAAGTTATATTAGAGTTCTTTCAAAGAATAGGTAATCACCTTAACTGATCACTTTCTTTTTTTACCTATTATTTTACATCATATAAATATATGGTATTTTTCATAAAATAATAAATTTAGTAACATTAGTATACTGAAATTTTATTATTATGAAACCACAATTATAAACCCACTATTCCATAAAATGGAAAGTGAAAGTATCACTTGTGTGTGCGTACAAATTTTCGTCTCCACATAGAGATCCAGTTCAATTATTATCACCATATTTTATAGATGGGTATTATGATAGGTTTATTGATTATATATATGATAAATATTAAATAATTATCATTTCATAATTATTATATCATATCTACCTTCTTACCTTCCAATCCATTAGAAAACAATAACGTTGTTGGTGTGTATGTGTCGACGACCACCTCCACGAAGCGATGTGCTCTTTTTATATACTCTTTACATGGATGAAAATAATGATATATTAAATGAATATATAATATTTTATTATCATTATTAAAATAATTATATTATCAAACAATAATAAATGTATAAGGACCAAAATAGCCAAACCAAAAAACACATGAAAAACGAAGCACTTATAACCTAGAATAGTGATTTTAAACAAGAAATATTTACAAATGGTTGATAAATGGTTATATGTAAATAAAATATGGTATTTTATATATGATTATGGTTTTTAAAATATTTATAATAAACATATATTTATTTTCTAGGATGTTCAAACACATATTATGGAAGAAAGATCGATGATAGTAGTTTATTATCTCACTTTTGTTTCTGTGAGACATATACTAATTCATCACATATTTAATTCATATGGTGTGTATAATAACACTTTTATATAATAAATTATTATATATATTAATAGTATTAAATGTTTTATTTAATGTTTTTACTTTCAGGGGGTTTATGATCCAAATGTTACCAGAGTAGTAAGGGTTTATTTCCTAATTTAATCATTATTCGGGATTGGTAATGTTAATTCCTCCAATATGAGAATTAGTTGATATTAAACATTTAAAAACTATATATCAACATAAAATGGTTATTTATGGAAATTAAAAAAAATTGATTTTACATTCTTTTAGTACTCTGTTTCGACCGGGTTGAGAGGACCGATGCGCCTGATGGTCGATCTTGAGGAGAGCTATGTTCCGATCAGTCGCTTTGGTCATGTATATTGGTATTTGTTTCAAAATGCCCAATGGTTCATTATCCAATGATCTGTGGACCTATATTCTAAAGGCAGGCGTTCACTGGGTGATTCGGCCAGCGATGCTTAAAAACACACATTGGTCGAGAGGATGGGAAGTCGGGCTCATTGAACCTTTTTTGGGGGAAATTATTGCATGTTCTGGGACTCTCTTATAGATTTAAGACGTATTCATATGGTAAAAAATCTTTGGTTTATACCCAATCATATTATCCACAGATTACGTCTGGTTGTCAATGGTTAGCTGAATGCAGGGATTCAGAATCATTTAGGCCCGTGGTTTACCATCCCTCATTAGATTAATGACTCCGAAGAGCTTGGAATCATTGATATGACACCGGTTTGATGCCTTATAATTGGGTACTATGGAGTTTATTATCATCTACGGGGATAGATAAAAAATTGAGTGTTTGGATTGAACCCATGACACATGCTTCCTACGTATCCTTGTGAGAGGAATCATAATCCACATAGTTTGGTTGGAGAGTGTGATTGGGACTTAAATATGGTTAGTGGACCGTTGTTGTGATTAAAGCTCAGGGAGGTTTCCTATGTACCTTGGTTAGGAAACATGGATCAAAACCCAAGTAGTTCATTCTGAGGATTAGGACTTACACATGGTTAGTGGCCCGAATTGGGATTGAACCTCAGGAAAGCTTCCTACATACCCTGCTTAGGGGACTATGATCAAAACCCACATAGTTCTTTCTGAGGATTGGGACTTACACATGGTTAGTGGCCCGATTTGTGATTGAACCTCAGGGAGGCTTCCTATGTACCCTACATAGGAGAGAAGGATCAATACCCACGTAGTTCTTTTTGAGTATTGTGATGTTGCACAGGCATCGTGGCCATTAAAAATACCTAAGCCCACGAGAGTCATGATCGGTGTGAGAAACAAGGGAATGAAACAGACTTGGAGAGCCTCACACATTCTCTCTACCGAGAGAAGGGGAGGAAGTTGATGAGTGGAGGAGGAGGCTGGGACTACTGGACTCTCATTCTCCCTGATGTTGGAGGAAGCTAGGAGTCGCATAGTGGAGCAATGAACCTTTCGTGATGAGAGGGGAAGGGCCATTGGCATCCAGAGAGGATGGTGTGGGGCTTACTCCAGGAGGGATGCCCAGGTGCCACTCCCAGGAGAGGGGAGAAGTGCTCATCGTTGGCGCTCATCAAAAGAAAATGCAGGCGGGGTCCCTCAATCCTCAAAAGTGGAGAGGCAGAAAGGGGACTCTCTGGCTTGGACCCTACACTACCGTGTGAATGTGAACCCATGAATGTTTTGGGAACCCAATCAAGGGCCGAAGAAACCCCTTTTCCCTCGCCTACTGTGGGTATGTGAACTCAAAGCGGCATGATGATGCACCTGAATGTTGCATCATACGGGTCCTGTGGCTTGGGTAGAGGTCATGACTTAGGACCGATGAATAGGCCAATGAAGGGACTGCGAAGGATAAGTCTAGATTGGAAGGATTTTATCTAGCTTGGGGAATGGGAACACCAAAGGAGTTGGTGGTCCACATGAGTGTATAAGGAGTGGCTCCCTTTGCGTAGGGGGTGCTATGCGGCTAGAGAGGTCGTCTGTGTACTAGGGAGGTACACAGACGGTTAGGTATACTGTGTTCCAGGGTGGTACGTGGCTTTGGGTTCGGCTCGCGTACCAGGTTGGTATGCAGGGGAGTCCACGCGAGCAGCAGCGACCAGGGGCAACGCCAGTTGGAGGTTCATCGGTCTGGGATTCGCCTACGTAGGAGGGTGTTACACGGTGCGTCGGATCGAAAGAGGGGAATAGAATCCATGGTCCATGGGGAATACATCCGCAGAGGGGCAATGGATCGCGGTCTTATTATTATCTATTTTTTAGTTCGTGGTTCACCAATTTTTTATGCATTTTTTGGTTCCTTATTAATTCATTTCTAGTTTCATAACTGTTTGGGTTCGCAAATTGGAACTTCGCTGTTTGTGAAATCCTAAGCTCCTTCTATCGAAATTCTTCCACCCGAATCTGATCGATCTCTTTCTCTTCACCCTCGATGTCCTTTTATAGAGGGGGGGGAGAGATGTATATGTGATCATGCGGCTCCTTTTTCAGAGGCCCATGACCAGAAACATGGTTCATGGATGACTTGGTCAATCTGCAACTCACGGGGGGCATTGAGTGCACCATACCCGTGAACCAGATTGGTTCAGAGGGTGCTTCGCAGGTGTGTAGGGCTCCATCATTGTTCTGTGAACAATAGAACATGCGGTCTGGGGATGGTTGACGTGTTTTGCAGTTGGGGCGGTTTGTGACAGTGGACCGGCCTGGAACCTGTCCGGCTTCACGCCCACGTAGGGTTCCTGCCTCCATTTTGCAAATGACATTGGTCCGCAAAGGGGTTGTCTCGCTGAACCTGCCACGTACCATCAATGTTGGACTGGTACGTAGATCGGTCGGTCCTTTTCCAATCTTGAGTATTATCCATATTTTTTCCCGATCTTCTGAGGGATATTCGGTAGAATACTTTCACAAATTAAGTGAAATTCCCATTCATCTTTGCGGATTTTTCAAGACCCTACAAATTCCCCCATCAGAATGGGGTCCGATCAGAACTAAGAGGAGGATATTACGATGTTGAGTGGTCCTAAAAATCGATGAGTGATTAGGCAATTCTCTAAATTTTTCCTGAGCCAAGGGACTCAACGATCATAGTTTGATTTTTTCTAGGGTTTTGTAGAAAAACCCAAAAAACGTTTTCTCCTTTCCATAAATACCCTAACTCTTTCCTAGGCCCATTTAGTATGGACCTAGAGGGTATAGCCTGACTTTTTCTTAGGTCTCCCTTTTTGGGTTATTGGCCTGATGGGCTTTGCACTTCTTTTTGTGAGTGTTGTAATGTCCCGCTAACAAGACTATCGTTAATGATGTTTTAGGTTGAATAGCATTGACCAGATATGGTGTGGTGAGGGCCCTGACAAGTTTTGGTTGATCAAAAGATGTTTCAATACAATTCAGAGGCACGTGGGGGGAACATGTATAATTTGAACAACATGCAGGGCATGTCACAAGGCATGGGAGCCTTATAGGCATGCAGCGGTAGGAAAAGCATTGCCTAAGGAAGACTTTCCTTTGTTAAATGGGCCAAGGGAGATCAATATAAAAATCCTCTAAGGGAATGGTATGCATAGTCATGAAAAGGTGTCCTTAAGTCAATGATTGTCCATTTATGATGGCCTGAGGACTTCATGGAAGTCCGAATTATGGAAACCACCATGGGTGGCTTAGAGAATTATGAAAAACCACTAGGGGTGGCTCGTAAAGGGTATGTGACATATGAAAGGTTTTGGGAACATATATATGAATCAGGAGTGTGGACGAAGGGTCCCTGTCCTACGCATTTAGTCAGCATAAAGGATTGTTGGAGATCGGTGCAGTTTAAAGTCATGCAGCTGGGATATTCGATAAAATGGAACGGCTTTTCCTGGTTGTCGGTAATCTCTTCAATGACATTCTAGCGTAATCAGGCAGGGTTGTAAAAGAGGTTGGTAAACTAAAGCTCAGAGGGTTTCTGAATCCCTAGATGGGTATGGGGGCTCAGAGGCCAAGATGCGTACGGAGAGAAGCATTTCCTAAGGAAATATTGCCTTTGGTAGATGGGCTAGGGGTGATCAATATGAAGAGATGTTGAGGGCATGGTATGCATTGTCATACAAAGGTGTCCTTAGGTCAATGATTGTATTCTTCCAATAGCCGAGAAATCTTCAGGGAAGTAAAGGTTTGGGACCACCAGGGGTGGCTTACAATGGTTCGGCTCTTTCTGGGTACAGAGTGTGATTTATGAGGATAAGGTGCCTGGATACAGGAGAAACATCTGGGCTAAATTTCCCGGGAATAGGTGAAGTCATCCCTTCTCACAATGGTGTGAGATGGTGGTTGGCGCAGGTCTGGCACGTGCAATGAGGGACGGAAAAAAGCCGCTATTCTTGATTGAACCCATGACAGGTTTCAACCATGCAGTTTAATGTCATACAGTGAGGATGGAGGGCATTATTATTATTTGATACTATGTAGTTTATTGTCATGTAGTAAGAACGTATGAGAATTTTAAATTCCATGCAGTTTAGCATCATGCACGGGGATCATTTTTAAAGATACTGTACAGTTTAACGTCATGCAGTGAGGACATGGGGCATTTTTAAACCTGTGAAAATGCTTGTAGTTTGAGGCATTTCCTTGGATGTTTAATGCTTGGTATTTTCAGCTTCACGCCATGTGGAAAAGATATGTTCCATGCAGTTTTAATCTTCATGTGGTAAGGACATAGTTGCAAAGGCCACACTTTATTAGAATGTAACTGGGCATGAATATCTCAGCATTTCCAAGACGTGGAGAGGGGTTGATGGTGTAAATTGTGGTTCCTGGGCTTCTTGGATCACGAGAGATGATATGGGGGCTCTGAGACTGGTAAGCGTATGAGACTAGGAAGAGTATCGCCTGAGTAAATATTGTCTTTTATAGACAGTCCAGGGGCTATCAATATGCAGAGACATTGAGGGCATGGTATTCATAGTCATACAATGGTGTCCACGGGTCGATAACTTTCCACTTCTGATGGCCATGAATGATTATTAGGATCCACGATTGTTCGGTCCATGAAATTTGTCATTTGGTAAGGAAATATGTGGACATGTCAGGGATGTTCGTCCCTAGTTGTTGTTAAAACTTGAAGAGTTCACCGCACTGATTTATCTTGCGCATGGGGTGTACATTTACTTCATGTAGTTTAACGTCGTTCGGTAAGGATGAATTACTCTAAGATTAACGGTCGCAGAGTTCAGACCATTGGGTGACTATTTCTACAATCAGTTGGAGGGAAATTGAGTTAGGAGGCTCTAGTATACTTTGACCAAGTGTGAGGGAATGAGGGTGTAAAATGTAACTCTAGGGTTTCCCAGATCAAGAGGTATGGCATGGGGGCTCTGAGGCTGGTAAGTGTACAAGGCTTGGAAGAGTACCGCCTATGTAAATATTGACTTTGTTAGACGAGCCAAGGGATATCAATAAGAAGAGCCAATGAGGGCATGGTATGTATAGTCATAAAATGGTGTCCATGGGTCAATAACTTTCCACTTCCGATAGCCATGGTTGATTATGAAAATCTGGGGTTGCTCATAGTACAGAGTTCGGCATATGGGGATAATGGTGTTCAAGCATACAAGAAACATCTTCACTGTAATTGCTCGTTGAGTCAGAGTATCCTAGCCCTGACTTGATGTTTGTATATGAATATTTTCATGTTAACCACGGGCGGATACATAGGCTAACTATGTATGGATACCCTGGAAACATTTGGATGTGAAAGGGGAACAAAATTATAAACCACTACTCCATAAATTTTTGGATCGGGAGATATGATATGGGGACCCTGAGGCCGGTAATCGTACGAAAATAGGAAGAGTATCACCTGAGGAAATCTTGCCTTTGGTAGACGGGCCAGGGGATATCAATATACAGAGCCACTGAGGGCATGGTATGCATAGTATTACAAAGGTTTCCACAGGTCGATAACTTTCCACTTCCGATGGACATGAATGATTATGAAGATCCGCAATTATCAAGGTCACGGAGTCTGATGTATGGAGTGGATGCATCCAAACGCTCCAGGAGTACTACCATTCAGTTTCATCGTATATCTTTGGTGGTTCACGATGAATTTCTTGAAGTTTAACATTGTGCGGTGAGGATGAAGATGAACCAACGTGAAAATGGGATTCCATGCATTTTAACGTCATGAGGTAAGGTCACTGGACTTGGCAGTTTAACGTCATGCAATAAGGACGAGGAATACACCCCATGTAAGTCTGGTCCTTACATAGAGAAAAGGGAATATTTTTTTTCTTTATTTGTTTTTTTAGATTCATTTGGGATGGATGGGACAAGATGGGGGACATCGTCATCACTAAGTATCCTACATGGGAAGGAATCAAGCCGTACGTAGTTCTTTGAATGGGATACACCCCATGCAGGGATTGTCTGTGCACGGGGGAAGAGGGAATTTTTTTCTCTGGGGTCGGTTGGGCTAGGATGGGGGATCCTGTCATTACTACATATCCTGCAAGGGCGGGAATCAAGCCGTACATAGTTTTTGAAAGGGATACACCTCGTGTAATGTTGGTCCGTGCATGGGGGAAGAGGGAATTTTTTCTCTTTAGGGTCGGTTGGGCCATGATGGGGGATCCTGGCATCACTACGTATCCTACAAGGGTAGGAATAAAGTCGTACATAGTTCTTTAAAGATAATACACCCCGTTCAGGTCTGGTCTGTACACAGGGGGAAAGGTCATTTTTAATATTCATTAGGGGGCTGGGCTAGGATGGGGGACCCTAGAATCACTATGTATCCTGTGAGGGTAGGAATCAAGCCATACATTGTTCTCTAAAATCTGTGAAATTTAACGTCATTCAGTGAGGAAGAAATACTCTTAGTTTAATGTCATAGAGTTTGGACCAATGGTTGCTTGGTAGTTTAACAACCTGCAGCTCCGACAAAAACTGCTTTTGGTTATGCGAAATACTTCTTTAGAAATATCGCGTTCGTAGGAGTGGTGGTGAACTGCCTGTCCATGGAGATTAGGGAAAATGATCCGTTGTAGTAGACCTTGTATATAAGATATGGTCCCTCCCACTTGGGCTCCAACTTTGGAGGATTATTTCCAGGTATCACTAGGGTCCGGAGGACCAACACTAATTTTCCTTCCAAGAAAGATCAAAGATGAAATTTTTTATTGAAGGCTCGTGCAATTCGGTTCTGATATATTTCCAGATGGTGCAAAGTGTGCAACCGCTTCTCATCCAGATGTTCTAATACACCTAGCCATTTTTTTGATTTCTCATCATTGGATAAATGATCACAAATGGCAATGTGGAGCGAGGGAAATTGGAGCTCAATGGGAAAGACCGCTTCTGTTCCATATACTAATGAGTATGGAGTGGCCCGAGTAGTGGTGTAGATTGTGCTTCAATAATCCCACAATGCATGAAGGAGTTTATATGACCATGATTTATTTTCTATGTCCACCATTTTCTGGAGAATGTTGGACATGTTCTTGTTGAAAGCCTCTATTAGTTTGTTGGACACTGCATGGTAGCGGGATGAGTGGTTGGCCTTGATACCATATTCTCGGTATGGTTTCTCCAATTCAGAAGAGCAGAAGTTGGTTCTGTTATCCATCAGTATGGTATGAGGGACACCAAATATGGTAATGATATTGGTTTTCACAAATTTGACAATGTTTATTGCCCCGACTTCCTTTAGGGGTACATCTTCTACCCCTTTAGAAAAAATTTGGTTGCTGTGAGGATATACTTCAGTTGTTTGGCCGTGGCGGGAGGATATGGTCCCATGACATCCATTCCCCAGATGAAAAATTTCCAGTAGTACGTGGCCAGATGAAGTAAATCTGGGTGTTTGTGAGTGAAGATGGCATGAATTTGGTAGGAGTGGTATTTTGCGGTAAAGTACTCACAATCTTGTACTATGGTGGTCCAATAATACCCAAGCCTTCGAACTTGATGGGAAATCTTAGACCCTGACTAATGTGCTCCACAAACTCTGGCATACACTTCATTCATGACAACAACGGTTTCTTCACCATCAATGCATCTGAGGAGGACTCGGTCGAGGCCTTGTTTGTAGAGGACCTATTCCTGACCTATGCTACCATATAGGACAAAGTTGATTTCCCTTCTCTGTATTTTCTCTCGTTCAGCCCTATCTGATCGAAGTTCTCCCATTTGATGGTAGTCTACAATGGGGGTCATCCCGCTGGTGGAAGGAGCATATGGCTCAGGAACATGATTGAATTCTTTGATTTCTTCCATCTTTGTATGAACAAATGATAAGACCATTTGACGATGAGAAATACTCATAATTGTTTCATCCCGGTCTGGGTCAGCAAGGGATGTGGCCACATTAGCTAATGCATCGGCCTGGGCATTCTGAGACTGGGGAATATAGGTCATTGTTGGTTCTATGGAGAATTCTAACATTAACCCTCGTACATGGTCAAACAGGGGAACCAACTCCTCATTTTTAATAGTATAGTCACCATTGACTTTCTTTATGACCAGTTCCGAGTCACCTTTTACCTTAAGGTGTTGTACTTGTTCCTGGAGTACGAGCTCCAAGCCCGTAATGAGGGCTTGATACTCTGCCTCATTGTCTATACATTCTTCTAATAGGAGGAAGGAATATAGAAAAACATCCTTTTCTGGGGAGATGAGTATTATCCCCAAACCCACCTTGTTAAATTTGGGATCCTCTATCCTCTTCCCTGTGGGGCTACGAGATGCATCATCGAAGTAAATTTCCCATTCTGGGAACTCCTCTTCAACCATGAAAATGACTTCATCAGGTAGCTCGATGTCTGGTGAGGTGGTCCCCATCGAGGGGTGCTCTTCCAGAAAATCTGCTAGTTCCTAGCCTTTGATGGATTTCTGAGGCAGAAACCGGATGTAAAACTGTTGCAGGATGACTATCCATCGAGATAGGCACCCGTTTAGTATCGGGCAGCTGAGGATGTACTTGAGCAGGTTACTACGCAAGAACAAATGGACTTCATGATGCTGTAGATAATGTCGAAATTTTTGAACTGTGAAGACCAAGGCCAAAAAACTCTTCACGATGTTTGAGTATCGAGTTTCAGCATCGATCATGGTTCGACTGAGGTAATAGAGACTATTTTCACTGCCAACATCATTTTTCCGTGCGAGGAAGGCCCCCATCGACTACTCTAAGGACGTCACATATAGGATAAGAGGTCTTCCTTCAATCGTGGGAATGAGCACCGATGGGATTAAGATGTACTTTTTTAGGCTGTCGAATGCCTCTTGGAAGTAATCTATCCATCAGTACGTAACCCCCTTTTTCATCAACCTAGTGAAGAGAAAACATTTACCCTCCAGGTTGGCTATGAATTGTCTAATATAGACCAGGTGTCCTTGGAATCCTCTCAACTCAGTGAGATTGCAGGGAGGTGGTAAACCAAGTATAGACTTTTTATTTTCAGTGTCGACTTCGATGCCACGATGGCATACGATGAAGACAAGGAATTTCCTTGAGATAACCCCAAAGGTGCATTTCAAGGGGTTCATTTTCAAGCTATGTTGTCAAAGTTTTTTAAGACAGTTTCAATGTCTGACACATGATCTAAGAGCTATCTTGATATGACCACCAATTCATCCACATAGCAGTAGACGAATCTCCCCAGTAATGGTTTAATGATTTGATTCATGGAGCGTTGATATGTGGTGCTAGAATTCTTGAGAAAAAATGGGCATGACCCTGTAGCAGAATACTCTTTGAGGGGACCTGAAGGTAGTGGATTCTTCATCTTCTCAGGCCATTCAGATTTGATTATACCCAGAATAACCATCCATGAATGAGAGATCCTCGTACCCATTTGTTGAGTCGATTAATAACTCAGTGACCAGGAGTAGGAAATCATCTTTTTGGAAATGGTGATTAAGATATCTAGAATAAATACAGACGTGGATTTTTCCGTTATTTTTCTTGACAGGGACAATGTTGGCTAGCTAGATGGGGTATTGGACCTCCCAAATGAAGCCCTCTTTAATAAGCTTATCGACTTTAACCTCTATTTTGGAACCATGTGTGGGGTGCATCCTTCTAGAGGCTTTTTTATAGCCCCGGTGATCATCTGGAAGACCTAAGTGGTGTGTCACCACTTCGGGATCAAGTCCCCGCATTTATGTGTAATTCTAGGAAAAAACATCTCAATGTTGCCTCAAGAAATAGGTATATACCTTGTGCTCCTTGGGAGACATGGTTGTACTAATGAGATTGGGCCTCGGGTCCTCCTCGGTACCCAGGTTTATTTCCCTATGCTCATCCACAGTGGTGGAGATACCTTCCTCAAATGCGGGAGGTGCATCCCTGAGATCTTCCTCCTCTTCTTCCCCCACATCCTCATCTTCATGACCAGACAGGGGGAGATTTCTCAAAATGGGATCCTGGGAGTCCAGAGGAGAGGCATTGTGGGCGTCCTCACTCAAGTATTAGCCCCCAAAATTGAGGGTTAGCGGTCATTTCTGCAATGCTATGCTCGGGCATCATGGCTGTAGTCATGAGAATAGCTGTGTACGTGTCCGGACTCGAACTCCTTCTCTCAACATGTTTGAAGAGCAATACATTGTCTCCACTGAGATGCTTGGGGTGGTCATCAGGAACCATTTCCAGACCATTTAGAGCGGGAACCCAGTCGATACCATCGATCGAGGGTTTCTTTTTTCATTTGTCAAAAAAACTCAACATCAATGTAGTGTGGCTCGAAGAGCTCAAAAGGGGCCACGTCAGCGTGAAATGTTCCACCTTTTCCATTGACGCAATACTTAATAAACTGATGGTAGGATGAAGGAATTTTTATGTGCATATGGAGCCACAACCTTCCCAACAAGGCATTGAATGTTGTGTTTTTTCGGACCACCAGAAATTCCAAGTAGGCCACAAGGTCACCAAAATGGGTTTTAGCTTGATTTTCCCCATTGGTTTCTATTCAATCTTTTCATAACCTAACAAATTTGTGGCTGAGGGTATTAGATCATACTCACTATAGCCCAACGTACGAAGTGTATGTAGGGAATAGAGGTTAACTCCAGAGCTGTTTTCAATAAAGACTTTCTGGATCTCAACATCATTTAGTGTAGTAGACACATATAGTGTTTGATGTGTCCTTTCATGATGAATTCTTCATCCTGATCGGTGAAGGAAATCAATGCATTGCATTTAGCCAGGCCAGTCTCTATCCGGTAAATCTCGGTGGTGGCTACCTTGGCTTGAAACTTCTGGGGGCTGATTAAAGCTTCTATAAGTGACTGCCTGAGATCTGCTGACTGACTCAGGGCATCTAGGACTGACAGTTTGGTTGGTACTGATGCCATCTGCTTAGGGATATCGTACTTCTGCACCAGTGGTCAAAACATATCCATTTGTGGGAGAGTTTTAGCAGGCACATTGGGAGCTAGGGTATGTGACGAGGAGGGACCGAGCGTGGGGTCAGAGTTCAACGGTGTTCCTACGTTCTAGGGACTCGGCCTGGCTGGTCTGTTTGTGTGCACTAGGAGGATAGAAACTTGTTTCTCCTCTGATTGGTACCATAGAATGACAGGGCCATGGTGGCTTCTTATGGAGAGGGATAGATATTATTTCTCTTTCTCAGTCCGTTGAAGTGCTCCCCCATGGATTTCCTCAATATTGACGGTTTGGGATGGGGTAAAACCATAGGGTTGGTTTCGACCGTGACTACACCTCCCTTGGTATACCCTGCTTCTGCGATTCCTCCCCCTGACCCCTTGTGTTGGGAACTCGGGTTCGTAACCATACCCTTCATCAGAGAATGATTCCATTATATGGATGACATTTATGAAACCAAAGATTTGATTCTCGTCCTATGAAAAGTCAACCTGGTCGGTTGTCCCTGATGGTTCTTTTTGGTGTGTCAGTGCCAGTGGCGCCATGTTTGAGGGCATAAAATCTAACAGTGTCAGGGATAACTTCAGCCTTGTTGTAGACTGCTCATCTCATGCTTGTCTCCTCCCTTTTTTATTACGCCTAGATGACCGGCTCGTAGATGGTTGTGAGGCCAATATTGTTAGTTGTGTGGCATTAGGGGCTGTTCGTGGCAACACCGGCTACTGTAGTTGAGGTCAAATTATGCCCTGAGCTCGATTGACAGTCTTCTAAGTCATCCAGTCATCAAATTTCGGCCCCTTCTTTCTGGTGACTTCCTTCCACCCCTTCCCTTTGTTAGAGTCAGTGGTAGAAATATATTACTCGTGTGCTGGGGGTGGTCCTAGCTCGACCTTCCTGGAGTCTACCATACTTTGCAGGAGGTCTTTGAAGATGAAGAATTCCTAGATGTTGTGCCCCAACATTCGATGGTAGGGACAATAATCAGGCCTATCATCATGGCTGACTTCTTCAAGCTTCCTTGGCTCTAGAGGTGGAGAATATTGCAATTCATGCCGGCGATGAAATATCCACAGACTTAGTCATCTCAGAATGAGTATACTTTGTGTCTTCATTCCTCGAACTGGTTCCGCTTCAATCATATTTGATCTTCCCACTTGGAAGGAGGTGGCCGCTGATATAATGGGGGCCCTTGATGATTTGGTGGAGGCCTAGGAAGTGGAGAAGTCACAGGTGCTGGCTTGATCAGGACTGAGGACGCTTCAGCTTTGACTATTCTCTTTGTAGGAGCCTGTGAGGCTATTCGGGACTTCAGATTAGTCTACTTCAGGGAGTCTTCAATTCTCTAGGCAATAACAGATAGATTTTGGAAGCCAGTGGTGCACTCCACTGGTATGAGCAGTGTTCGTAGCTCATCTCGAAGGTTATCGATTCATATGGCCAGCATATCATCATGGGTCATTGGTCTATTCAGAGAGTAGGTCAGACCCTTTCAACTGGCGATGAAATATGAGACCCTCTCGTTCTCCCTCTATTTGCAATTCATGAGGCCGCAGACCATTGTTTTAGGCAACGTTGAGCTGAAGTGGAACAGGAACTATTGCTAAAGGTATTCACAACTTTTTATTGACTGAGCTGGTAGACTCATATACCAGAACAAGGAAGATCCTTTCTAGGTCCACACGAAGCATCTGAGTTTCACTGCTTCTTGTTTTTTCAAGGTTCCCATCATAGGGTCGCAATAAGACGCATAGTGCATAAAATTATGTTCCGGGTCGCCAAATCCATTGAATATAGGGAATAAAGGGCTCCCAGAATTGGGTGGAAGAGGTGTGTTTCTCACCCAATCTGGGTAGGGCTTTCAGTCTGGCTGTATCGGAGCGCGTTAACCTTCTATTTCTTCCAATCGAGCTGTTAGTGCCTCGATGGTGCTGGCGAGACCCTGGTTTACATCCTGTTGGGCCCGGTCTTCGGAAAGTTTAGCCCGAGGCATTGCTTGAGGATCTGGATCATCTAGCACCAAGGATACATATGCCACTTGTGACACCTCTAGAGGGTTCAGACGTACTCTCTCAAGTTGTTTCTTTAGTGGAGGGAACTATTGTTATTCATTTGAACCCATGTCCAGGTAGTTGGACGGACCGGGCGCTGCATTGGGAAGGAGCCCAGACTGTGCTTTGTTTTCTGGGGAAAACCATGGTCTTTTTGGTGCATTTTCTAAGAGTGCACGGTGTGGCTCTTCTTGGGAAGAACATTCAATAAGACGGTTCCTCTAGAGTAGTTCGGTGTTAAGTCGCCTAAATTTTTTCATTTCCTCTTCCTGTCGAGAAAATCCCTCTTCAAGCATAAGTGGATCGTTTTTATCGAGAGAAGGATCTAGGTTAAGGAAAAAATGACCTTTGTTCTTATCCATGTTGGAACCTCATAGTGTGAGCGGAGGAGGGTTAGATGGAAGGGATGCCATATTTAAGGCGGCCCTCTAGTTCCGGGTGAGCACACCTGATGGTTCGTTGTGGATCACATACTAAATGGAACTGTCGTATCTCGATCCATTCAGAATTTCATCATCTTTAGTATCACCAATGGGGTTAACCACCATGGCGTTTATGGATTCATATCGCAGGATGGAGGAGATATCATCTTTCAAAAAAGAATAGGATCTCCAACTCCTTTTACTGATCTTCCCCTTCCTGTCCCGAGATTTCTTTCAGACTCCTTGAAGAAGGGTGGTGCAGAGAGTTCTTTGATGCAACCTTACGGTACGCCTCCCTCTTGAAGGGGATGATGATTCAAAGGATGATATAGGGTAGGAAACTCCTCTTCTGACTATTCTCCCTAGACGATAGAATACTGATTCTTGGGGGGGGAGGTTGTTGTTGTGGTGATAAAAATTCCCCTAGGCTTGAGGGATGGGGTTGGATCCATTCCTTGAACGTTGAGTATCTTCCC
Source organism: Viscum album (assembly GCA_963277665.1). Taxonomy (NCBI): domain Eukaryota; kingdom Viridiplantae; phylum Streptophyta; class Magnoliopsida; order Santalales; family Viscaceae; genus Viscum; species Viscum album. Next base: position 1,071,799,624 of record OY728143.1, read on the forward strand.
ATTTTTATTGGTCTTACGGAGTAATTTGTTTTTAAAAATGCCCCCAGTCCTACAGGCTGGGTTTGACCCTGGACTACAGTAGTGGCTGCCGCTATCGCTACCTGCCTGATCATGCGTGCCACCATTCGGGGGTGAACTGGATTTGATGTTGAGTTCACCTGTGAATCAATCCCCTCCGGGGAGGCAGGAAATGACTATTGATTGGCCTCTCTTAGGCGAGAGACCTGTTTTATGCATTCGATGGCCGGATTCAGGAGTTCTTAAATGGCTTGTTCCCATCAGGACTAATGTTTCTGGGACTTACTCAAGGCATGTCTTTTTTGGGTGTGTCGCCTTTCCTGAACAACGACCCCACTCAATTGTTGCCTTGACATGGTGATGTTGCAAGACAGTATGCCGAATGAGTTCTTCTGGTCAGGGAGTGGAGCGAAATATAGAGCTCCATGTTCTCCCCACCCACTAATATAGACTCCCATCAGAGCATCACCAATGAGGCGGTACAATTGGTGTAGTGCACGGAGGCAGGATAACTCACTCTTTCCTTTACCCTTCTCAAGTCGCGGTTGTCGCACCGAAGGAAGAGATTCCAAGTTAATGTGATGCAAGAGGTCTCCTATTGTCTTTAAATGGTTTACATACCCATCTTTGGGTAGGAATCTTGATTTCAGATGGTGGAGGGTTGTCCATATATTGGAGCATATGTCTTGCACACATTATTCTGACAACTTTCTAGGTATGTCGAATTGAGAGGTGGTCGTGGGCCAAAACATAAATGATACATCATCTCTGGTCAGTCGTTTCCTCAGGTGCAGCATGTCAGCATACTCCTCTGCTAGTGATTCCTCAACCTGGATGGCCCAACTGGGATGCTCACCAATAGTGTGGTCATTGGAAGTGGTGCTGCTAGGTATTGAATTATCATTTGGGAGATTCTGAGGTGGTTCAGAAGATGAATGTGTCCCTTGACTATCTCCTGATTGAAGAAGGGTGTCGTTGGCGACTATCTGGGAATCTGACATGCTTTATCATGTCCTTCTGAGCACCTTGGAATATGAGGGCTTTTTCGCGCTTGATTCGGTAGTGGGAGGACCTTCCTGTTGATATGATATGTCACTATGGGGAGGACCTTCACAATAACTTCCATCATGGTGTGGATGAACATCATGGTTTGACATTTGATGTGTATTCTGGGGAGGACCTTCAAGACACACTACGACAAGGGGAGGACCTTCTTGTTTCTTGGGGCCATTGCAGGGAGGACCTTCGCAATAGCGGTCGTGGTGGCAAAGACTACCATCCCGGATGTCGCAATTGTGAGGACTACTATCATAGCTGCTGTAGGGAGAATTTCTGTAGGGTACACCCTGGGGAGGGCCTTTAGAATGTACTACAATGAGGGGAGGGCCTTCTCATTGATTGAAGTATCTACAGGGAGGACCTCTGTTATTAGAGTGGCGAGGACTACCATCGTGATCTAATTCCCAGCTGCACGGAGTGTCGTTGCAACGTAACCCCTAGTGAGGACCTTCAGGGTAGGCCACGACAATGGGAGGGACTTCTTGTCATGATGAGACGTCACTGTTGGGAGGGCCTCCGCAGTTGCGACTACGATAGCAAGGAATACTATAATAATGGTGGTCCCACTGCACGGAGATTGTTTGCAGTGTATACCATGGGGAGGACCTTTAGGGTGGACCGCAGATAGTGTAGGGCCTTCTAGCTGCTCAATCTTCTGGTCACGTGGAGGGCTTCCATGACTCGCATAAAAAGAAGAGATCTCGTGATCGACCATTATATGCTCATGGGGTACGCCCTGCGGGTGCTCTGTGGAGGACCTTTATAGCTACCTGTAGCGACATTGCGGGGAGGACCTTCAAAAATGCTACTGTCACTCCCATAATATGGCAACGGGTGGGTAGGGTTCTGTGCCTTCGATATGTGCTTAGCAATATTGGGAACCCCAGCTTCCAGTAGAGCAGAGTCATGAACCCTCTCTTTATTTTCCGGTTTTCTTCAGCGCGTTCGGGGTGCTTTCTTACAGGCAACGGGGACCATCTGCTGTTGATAACAACAATCACCTTTGGATCCCTTTCTAATTGAGTCCCATGATGCTTTTGGGATATGCCGATGAACATTTTGACTTTTAGTAGGGATATATTCCTAATCTAGAGCATCCAACATGATGGACGGGTGTCCTCTAGTTGGAATGAGTGAAACTGCTCGATCTGGTTACCCTTGTATCGCAGAATATGGCCAACGACCCTCCTGGGTGGAAGCATGGATACAGATCTGCTCCGAGGTGCCTATCTCGTCTCTTAGATGAGTCGCCTAAATTAGGGAAACGGGCTCACGGGCCCGAGTCCTTGCTATTGTCACTTATGCAATTACATTATGGAAAGTCTGCAAGATATGATCTGGGATCGATACCTACTCCTCCATCATTTCCAGGATACGCAGAGAGACATCATTGGATAGAATGGGTATGAAGGCTTATTCTGGTATCGAAGTAGGAATATCCTGCTCCAGTCCTCCGGTGGTCAGTGGGTACTGAAAATTCTCCTCTGTTGGGGTAGGTGAATGAGTCTGCCCCTATGCTGAGATATGCCAGTTTATCTCTCCATTTTCCTCTACATTAAGAGGGCGGACTTTACTTGCATTCGCAGGGAGCTAGCCTTGCATATGTGGTTTTCCCACTGTATCGAGTTGGTGGTGTTTGTTGGCAGGGAGGCGTGCCCGCCTATTAATTTCCGCCACATCTAGATGGTAGGATTTGTTGATCACCACCACATCGGGATGGTAGGCATCAAGAGCATCTTCTAGGAGCTGATCCTGCAGGCGCTGGGTTTCCACCATGTCTCGTTGGTGGGCTTCATTACCCTGGATAGGTAGAGGTGCATGCCGGGTAGGTGTCGTCCTGTGTGAGTGATAGGATTGATGGAGCTCGACGGGGTTGTTTGCCGGCTCATATGATGCCACCAGGTCTTGACGGCGGACTTTGGAGGAGCAGACAGGTGTACGTGCCTGCTCACAATACGTCTCCGTGACTGGGTAGCAGAACTCCTCCTCAGGGACACAGGTGATGACCATTCCCTGGTTGTACATTTTCCGCCCTCATCGAGCGGTCCGAGGGGCCGGAGTTTGGGAAGCATGGGCCTGGATCCTCGGGGAAACATCCTCCTTAGCGTGAGGAAATTGAGTCACGGTGTAACCACGATGACATCTTCCAGCGGGGGCCTTAGAGCGGAACCCCCTTTTGGTGGGGATGAAGTCCACAGTGTCGACCTCATTCGCCTCCCTAAGATAAGGGAGGTACGCATTGTCTCATTCCGGGGATAAACACCCGAAACGGTTTGAGATGGCAACAGAAGCCATCTGGATCGACTTTCGTGGCCGTTTCTGGGTAGGTGACCGGCGGGTCTTGCTGGATTTGAGGGCGTTCATTACCGCCTCCATCATCAGGAGAGTAACGTTCAAGTGGTACTCTCGGATCAACACATCTGAGACCCATCATTGAATACACTGAGTAGGTGATAGGGTCCTTCATTGGTGAGGATGTCTGGTCACTGTGTAGCTTGAAGTACGCGTCTGTGAGTTCCTTTGTGATGCCTTTGGATCGAAGGGAGTTCTGAGTGGTACCTGTAAAATATTTTAACAAATACAAACAGCAAACCCGTCAATGTAGCATCTCATTATCCCATGCATTATTAATGACTTTTCTTGGCCCTCCTTGAGAGTATAAGGGGGCACAGAGTGGGATTAGTTTAAATCCATCTTTCTTGGTTAAAGATTCACGTCAGGTTCACCATTTTTGTTTCGACTGTGGTTGGGAGAACCGATGTGCCTGATGTCCAATCTTGTGGAGAGGTGAGTTCCGCTCAATCGCTTAGGTCAGTTATATCGCTCTTTGTATCGAAATTCCCAATGGTTCTTTATCCAACGATCTGTGGACCTAATTTCCAAATGCAGGAATTCACTGGGCGATTCGTCCAGCAATGCTTAAGAACTCACATTGGTTGAGAGGATGAGAATTCGAGCTCATCGCACCTTTTGGGGGGAAATTATTGCCTGTTCCGGGACTATCTTATTAATTTAATACGTATTAATATGTTCACAATTCTTTGGTTTATACCCAAGAATAGTATCTATGGATTACTCCTGTTTGGAAATGGTTATCTTAACATAGGGATTCATAATCATTTAGTCCCGAGGCTTACCATCCCTCATTGGATTAATGACTCTAAAGAGTTTGGACCCATTGAGACGACACTGGTCTGATTCCTTATAACTGGGACCTCTGGAATTTATTTTCATCTAGGGGGGACAAATAATGACTTGAGCATTTGGATCAAACCCATGATATGGGCTTCCTATGTATCCTCATGAGAGGAATCAGAATCGTTGTAGTTCAATCTGAGGGCATGATTGGGAATTACACATGGTTAGGGGACTGTTGCTGGGATTGAACCATGGGGAGGTTTCCTATGTACCCTGCTTAGGAGGCAGGGATCAAAACGCACAAATTTCGTTCTGAGGATTTGGACTTACACAAGTTTTGGAGCTTGAATTGGGATTGAACCTTAGGGAGGATTCCTACATACCCTAGTTAGGAGACAGGGATCAAAACCCACATAGTTCATTATGAGGATTGGGACTTACACATATTTAGTGGCCAAAATTGGGATTGAACCTTGGGGAGGCTTCCTACATACCATCCTTAGAAGACAATGATCAAAACCCACATATTTTGTTCTGAGTATTGTGATGTTGTGCGGGCACTATGGCCATTACAAATCCCTAATCCCACGTGAGTCATGTTCGGTGTGAGAAATAATGGAATGCAACAGAATTGGTGAGCCTTACACTTTCCCCATACCGAGAGAAGGGGAGTAATATGACGAGCGGAGTAGGAGGCCGGGACTACTTGACTCTCCTTATCCCTAATGTTGGAGGAAGGTAGGAGTGGCATGGTGGATCAATGAACCTTTCTTCATGAGAGGGTAAGGGCCATTGGCTTTCGGCGAGGATGGTGTGGGGATTTCTCTTAGAGGGATGCCCAGGTACCACTCCCAGGAGATGGGAGAAGTTCACACCTTTGGCACTCATCAAAAGAAAACGAAGGTGAGGTCCCTCAATCCTGGAAAGTGGAGAGGAAGAAAGGGGACTCTCAGGCTCGGACCCTACACTACCCTGGGAATGTGAACCCATGAATGTTTTGGGAACTCTCCCAAGGGACGGAGAAACCCCTTTTCCCTCGCCTACCATGGGTTTGTAAACTCAAATCAGTGTCCTGAAGTGCCTAAAGGTTTCATCATACGGGTCCAGTGGCATTGGTAGAGGCCTTGGCTTGGGGCCGATGAATAGGCCAATAAAGGGATTTCGAAGGATCAGACCAGATTGGAAGGATTTTATCTTTCTCAGAGAATGGGAACACCGAAGGATTTGGTGGGCCACATGAATGTATGAGGATTAGATCCCTTTACGTAGGGGGATCCTACGTGATTAGAGAGGCCATCCACATAGCAGGGCGGTACGCAGACTGATACGCATCCTCCATACCATGGTGGTACGTAGCTTCGGGTTCGGCTAGTGTACCGGGTTGGTACATGGGGGAGTCCGTGTGAGCAGCGTCGACCTGGGGTGACACCGGTCGGGTGTTCGTCGGTTAGGGCTTCGCATGTGTAGGAGGGTTATGTGCGGTGTGTCTGATTGGAAAAGGGGAATAGACTCCCTATTCTGTGGGGAATACATCTACCGAGGGGCCATGGATCGTGGTCCTATTATTATTATTATTTTATATTTTTTATGTTCATGGTTCACTAATTTGTTATTTGATTTTTCAGTTCCTTTTTAATTCTTTTCAAGTTTCATACATGTTCTGGTTCGTGAATTGGAACATCAATGTTTTTGAAATCCAATTCTCCTTCCTCAAAAATCCTTCCACCCAAATGTGATCAATTTCTTTCTCCCCCCCCCCTCTATGTCCTTTTATAGAGGGGGGAAAGAGATGTATATGTGGTCATGCAGCACCTTTTGCGGAGGACCATGAGAGGAAACCCGGTTCATGGATGACATGGTCAATCCGAAACTCACGGGGGGCATTGAGTGCACCTTACCCATGAACCAAATTGTCTTGAGGGGAGCTTCACGGTCGCGCAAGGCTCTGTCTCCATTCCACGAACGACATCGCACGCGGTCTGGGGATGGTTGAAGCGTTTTGCGGTTGGGGTGGTTCATGATGGTGGACCGGCCTGGCACCTGTCCTGCTTCGCGCCCGTGTAGGGTTCCCGCCTCTGTTTCGCGAACAACGCTGGTTTGTGGAGGGGTCGGCTCGCTGAACCGACTGCGTACCATCATTGTCGGACCGGTATGCGGACCGGTTGGTCCTTTTCCAATATTGAGTATTCTCCATATTTTTTCCCGATCCTCTGAGGGATATTGGGTAGAATACTTTCTCAAATTAAGTGGAATTCCCAATCCTCTTTGCAGATTTTTCAAGACCCTACATACGCAAAATTCCAAAATGATGTATTTAAGTAAAACTAAATCTATTTTTATATACAGTAGGGAATCCTTTTCTTCTATATCCAATTTTTCCTTGAATAGTTATGAAGAATATTTTTAATATTCTCCAATGATTTATAAAAGTTAATGTTTCCCATTTTTTAATTTTAAAGGCTTTTTTAAAATGAATCATCCTATTATTTTAAAAATGACATACTTTTTGACTTTTCTTAGAGAAGTGTGAAATGAAATTTATTAGATTATCAATAATGAATGAAATTTAGTTATGGTATGAAAACTCAATTATTTGAATATTAATTTACATTTTAACAAGGTTAACTTCATAAAATACTAATTCCTTCATATTTAGAGTTTTTTTTGAATTTAAATAAGTAATTTCAAAGTGAAAAAGGAATCTTCCTAAAAAAGTACAGTGATATTTAAACCATTTTCATCTATGCCAACATCTTTGTTAAATATTATTATTTAATAAGAATATAATTAAAAGTTACCATACATCAAATTTTATAGGTGGTTTATATTAATTTTTACTGGGGAATGTATAGAAATATTTTATACTAGTTCTTCCAATATATATTGTTATTGATTATCAACATATATTGATTGGGTTTTATTCGTTATTATTTTATGAATACATTAGAATTATTAAGTGACTATGAGGACCCAAAATTTTATAGACCCTCGATCCATCGGTATGTCTCATTAGAAAAACTAGTTTGATAGATTTATTAAATGGGGTTTTTTATACTTAACCATAGTTTGAAGTATATTGGAATAATTCCTTAATGGTAGTTTCATATGTTAGGTATTATTAATCCCATCATTAAGAAATTAGAAATTAATGGGGATAGATCCTCATTCACTAGGAATGAAAACATTCCATCCTAGGGTTTTATGAGTTTCTCTATGATGCAAATATTTTCCGCTCTACTATGTTGAAGGAGTATTTATAAATGCTTCACTCTCCAGTTATTTTATGAAGGCTTGGGTGGAAATTATGTTCATTATCTTCAATAGAGACTTTTACTACTACCATTTCTTATCTGAGTCATTTTTTGGCATCATTACACTTGTCAATTGATGTGAATCCCTCCTTTTCCATGTATATATTTAGATCTGGTCTCTACAAAATTGAATTGTAGTTCAATTTTTGGTGTTCGTGTGGGATGCTCATCAGGATGAGACTCTCTAGTGTCTCTCTTGAGTAATGGGATTAAAATTTCCTTCGAGAAGTGGTTCTAGGTGTCCAAAAAGTAGATATTTTTTCGTTGATGTTGTATTTTCCATGGATCTATTTTTATCTGGTCTCCATAGTTATAATCAGCATTTATTGTTAGGTTTTAGGGTGGGTGATCATTTAAAGGAGACTGTAGGGTGCCTCTCCCTGATGGTGTTTCTTATTAGTCCTTCGAGCGGTGACATTTGGTGTCTATAAAATATATTTTTTCTGATGGTGATTGGGGGATTTATGGGTGTGGTGTTCTTGGTATATTGTAGTAGTGGATCGAGTGGATGGTTTTTGTGTGATAATGATGATTTTGGTGGAATTACTAGATCAGGTGGTGTTCATTAAGCCTCAGTGGTTCCGATCAGTGGTGGATAATGGCTATCAATCTACTCTAGTGGCCTCTATCAAGTTTCATTAGCTAATTATCATTTTTTGTACTATTGGATTGAATAGATTGTAGATAACTTGGGGAACACTAGAATTTTTCGCATTGTATTTGGTTTGTGGAATATCTTTTTACATATACCATTGGGTGGAAGACCTAGAAAAAGGGATTGGTGTGCTGAAACCCATCATCTTCCTTCATTCCTCATATTTTTTGGACAATTGGTACCCAGATTAGATATTTCATAATGTTTTTATTAATTTTTTTTCATCAGGTTGAAAGTGTAGTAAGTTCCTCACATGTATTTTTGTTTGGGATGTTTTAAAGAGATATAGGTTTTATGTAACCTCTCATCTATTCCACCCTCTACATTTATGTGTTTTTGGGATGGGTTCTCTTCCATTCTGTGTTGGACCAACACGACACCAAATTTTATCAGGGGTTACACATAAACTTTGAATGATATCACAATTTTACTTTCTTTTAGTGGTGGATATGGGAATTTTTCTACTATTTATCAGGGAATTTTTTTTTCTATTTTACTATCATGACCATTTTTATTATTTTGGGCCAATTTTATAAGGTCACTATTGCCTCTATGTTTGTAATGGGTTGTCACTCTCTCATTTCTCAAAAGAGGTTCTCCTGTTTCTATTTTATTTTATATAGGGGGATTAATGCTCAAACTAATAAACTAAAGTGAAATTACTAAATAATATATATTTGATTATTTTAAATATTATCTATTTATATATTTCAATGCCAAATGATTATTTATAAAAAATCATTTGATCTTCATTTACTCCTTCCATATTTTTATTCAATATCAATTTATTGATCAAATGGAATATGTTTTTAGCTATTTACCTTAACATATTTATTTTTAATTATTTACTCATGGTAATTTAAAATGTAGTTAATCCTTAATGTGTATATAATATTTCCATAAATTTATTTACTTTCCCTAGGATGAGAATAATTAATATCTTTATGAGTTCATATATATATATAGAGTATTTAATTTCATTATGTTTTTTAATTTATATTTCTAATTTTAATTTTAGATTAATGTATATATCTAGGTTTAAAATATTACTAATATTTTTCTCTGGTTGGGAAAAAATTCCATTTATATTGTTTCAATATAGTAATAAAAACATCGATTCTGGGATACCAGGTTTGGGGTCTTTTCAATATGTCTAGAAAAAATTCCATATTATGAATTTTTAGGTTGTTTTTATTGATATATTTTATAATGGAATCTTATCTAGAAAATAGTATAGTTTATTAGAGGACCAATTAAGGATACAACCAACATCAAGAGGGCTGATGATTCGATATTGGGATCATTTTCAATAATTATAAATTTTATCCATTTTTTATCTTAAACCATTTAGGATATTGATTATCTAATTCATTCTTATAATGATATGAATGTATATGAAAGTAGGTAAATATGGAACATGATATTTTCAAATGTTCAGTACTCAATAGGTGTAGATAGTCCATGTAATGTTTTTAAAATAATTAGATATAACTACTACAGAATAATAATTTTAATGTGGTCACATAAAGATTGTAATAAACCTTTACATACATCGCACTATAGTAAAATGACATTGTATGTGATACATTCACATTTACTTATAGTATATGTATAGAAATTATACACATTTTTTAATGAAATTTATAACATAATAAAATTATTCCACCCGGTGATATTTATGTTGTATGTAACCGTACTTTTTGGTTATTCTATTTCTATATATTATTTTTTACTTTCACACTAGTGGGTATGAATTTTTATTTCATCAAAAAATTAATCTAGAATATGATCAATTATATTACCCTTATACCATGCAGAAAAATGTACATAGATCTCTTATTTTCTCTTTGTCTATTTCGTCTTCTTCCCATGAAAATAGATATGAAAATATACATTCTTTTTCACTTCTCTTCATCAGTCTCAGTGATATTAATATTTATGTTGACTGATATCTTATGATTCCTCGATATATAATATCTACAATTGTTACTGTGTAACTTATTAATTATTATTCTTGGTGAAAAAATATTTATGAAACTAATTCACACTGCATATCAAAATTATTTCATTGAGGAATGATCTTTCATAACTCAAGAACACCTTTTAACCACATGAACGTCACATCAAGAATTTATTTCAAAAAAAATTCATGTTTATTAACCTCTATATATATAGGATATTATTCTTATCATTTACTATGATATTTAAATTTTTACTTATTATCTCATTAGAGGTTACCTTTAAATTTTATTTTTAACAAAACATGTATATTTTTGGGTATCTTTTTCCATATGCATGCATGTTAGCACACCCAATCATGCACATACCATCTCCCTTGGGAAAACGTAAATAAGTGTTTGGTGTGACATTTAATTTGTTAAAAATTATTTATAATGAAACACCTACTTCCTTCCAATGATCTAATGTACATGGAATCACCTTCTATCACTATGAAAGCAATTTAGGGTTTATGGGACCTCAGAAACACTTAACATACACAAAGTATATAAAATGTGTTCTTTATTATATAATTTCACTATTCTGTTTTGAAAATTATGAATTATTATCATTATATCACTCAAGTACATTGATTCTATACAATATGGATTCAGGGAAGTCAATAATAATTTTTATTTTCATAACAAAATGGGGGTACATAACATAAGAATTGGCTCATGGATCTTCATCGTGCAATATGTGAGCATAGATATCCACTTATTCATGTAGGTGAGAAGCTCATGGAACTATCTTTTTCCCAATGTAAGAGAAAAAGTACAAATTATATATTTTTAGAAAATGATATCTATTATAACATTTTAAGAGGTAGCAACTTTTTTCATCATTGGGTGGAAATGCTTTTATAGGAAAGTTTCAACACTGATGGATTGATTTAAAATCCTAATAATAATTTCATATCAATCACTAATTCTAATATCACCAATGATATAGGTATTGACATATTTGGTGGGGGTTTCTCAAATATTCAATACTATAAAGCATGTTATGTTTTCTTGTACATGTATGGATTCTCCCTTCATGCTGAGTATCACTCTTACTATTGAAACTAAATGATTTTTTCTCCCGAAACATCATTAACCCCAATTGACTCAAATATTTCACAATTAAATTCATTTTAATCTTAAAAAATGATTCATAATTTGTGAATGTTTGTGTAAGAAAAGCATAGAGTGGATGTTTATCAGTCCATATGATAATATCATTCAAGAATTTTTTGATCATTGGGCCTGATGCTTGCTGTATGGATCAATCTTTGATGGTGGTTGTTCATTAGGTATCATGGCCACAAAATTATGTTTAGTGAGAGGTAGAAGAATCTTATATATAGGTCGGTGAATCATTGGATTAGTGATGATCGAATGGAAATGTTTTATCTAAATCCATTATAATCAGGTGAACAATAACTTCAACTTCCTGATCAAAAATAATATATTCACATGAATTATCTCTCTTATACCAATGATCTTATTCTACATTTACCTCGAACCATACATTGGTTTGGAAACCCATAACATATCACACACCGCAAGGGGAATAACAACCCTTTTTCCCCCTTATACACCACTATTGACACTTTATGGATGTTATGCACAGAGTTATACATCCCACATGATCCATGTGGACCCTATGTGAGCCCAATAACATAATCAACCATGGATACTCATGCATAGTATGGCTCCCATGTGTTTTAGGTTAGCTCTCAAATATGGACTGAGACAGACCTCCTCAAGTGGCTATGGTAGAACTATTTTGTAATAAAAGGCCCAATAATATATTTCTTATAATAATTATATGTATTTAAATTAGTAAAAATCCATTTACACACATCTTCATCTTTAAAAAAATACATGAAATAAAATTATATTGCATTGATTTATTGATAATTACCTCTTCTAAACCGTTATAAAAGAAATTATTTTACATAGTCTTAATATTCCTTCTCATCCAATTTTTTAATATAAATTCAAAATATATATTCATCATCCAATCATATATCTTCAAATCATATTTTTTTGTAAACAATGTTTCATGTCTAAGAACTTAGTGAATCAATTCTTTTGAACTTAATTATGGTTCAAAAATAATGATACTTGTAAATGCAAAGTCTTCAAATGAAAATAATTAAGATAGTAATAATTGAGTAATTTCTTCTCTAATCATTCATCCATAAAATATTCACATTGATATCAATCATGGAAATAATAGATTCTTCACATATAGTAACTTATTTCATTATGACTTCCTAAAAATATTCACATCATTGAAATCATTATATTTCATTAACTATAATTTTCGAACAATAAAATACATTGAAAATAAATTGAACTCATACAAAAAGAGTGATCTTAAATAACCCACTTTGTTTTTTGGAAATACGTTAAAAGTTATTCCCAAATGAATATGTCAATATGATAATCTTTACAATTTTTTTTCAAACATTCATTCCATTTTATCTCCCCCCTTTTTAATAAGATATAAAATGTTCATAATTTATTTTTATCAATTCATACTTAAGCAATGTTTTATCCATCATTTCACTATATGTATACATGAGCTTTGGACAGTGTAAAAAAAGTGGACTTGATTTAGATAATAGATATATCCTTTTACAACTAATATCAATACCTCATGAAATGATAAATGATATTATTTTATTAAAGGGTTGTTTAAATTTTATTTTTTGAATAATATTATTTTATGATATGTGATATTTTTTCAGAAAATTTAAACCTCAAACTCTTGTACCCACTTCGACAAGATGATTAAAAACATGAAACTGAAAAAAACAGGATAAGAAGCCTTAGATCCCTTCCACACATACTCTTTTCTTATGTAATTGATTAATTGAATTACTACACCTTTGTATTATGTTTATTTTTTTTGATAATGAATTATGAGAGATTATTAAAAACACCCCATTACCAATTACATAACCTTCATGCACATTATAGATTAATTAGATTTAATTCTAATTGATATAATTATTTGGACAACAATTTCATCATTCTTTATTTCTCTCCCCATAATAGTAAACACTACTATATATAATAATAGTGGTTAATATCATCAATAATGGATTTAAAAACGTTATGATCTAGAGAATAAAACATAATGGATCATAAATTTGTGGCTATCGAAATTTGAAAACTTCCACAACTTCACTAAGTATTATCTTCTTCAATAAATTTTCTTTTGGATTGATTATATAAGATAAAAACAAGATGGTATCTTCCTTATCATTGTTTTATAGGTTATGGAATCACATTCTTAATATTTATCCAATATTATCCCTTATAATTTATGTACTTGAATACCATTTGTGTAATTTCTCAAGGATGATTAGATCATGATCTTTGATGTCAAGAATTAACATCACCCACTTGTTCTCATATTCTCTCCCTGAGAACAGAAATCACTTTTAATTCCCAAAATTATAATCACAAACAAGATAAAAAATGATTAACAAAATGATGTGAATCTTCCTTTCCAATTAATTTAAACAAAAGGGTTGAGACAGTTTTCTCAAAAATGTTATTCCATTTCCTCTATTGTCCATTCCTGCACATATAAAATTATATTTTGAATTATGTTGAAGGAAATAAATATCTCTTTACATTAACATATTCTTTTGTGTGGAGAATTTTTATTCTTAACTGTTTTCAAGAATCATTCATTATGAAACCCTTTAAGGATTGGTTTTTTATGGTAAAATATTTAAACAACCTTTTATAATAGAATAAAATTTCATTTATATGTCACACAGAACATATTTAAAATAAAAGTTGTCTCTTTTTAAAAAAATCTTATTTAGAATATTTTATTTTCTTTTATCAACAAAATTATCTTGTGCTTATTACGTTTTATTCATTATTTCCAAATCTGATGGATAGATAATTAATATGTCATTAGGAACATTGGTAACAGGTTTAGATATTCCATATGGATTATTTTTAGTTCAATCCCTCTAATTAGTTTTTTGGATACTTCATATGTATTAAAAATCTTGGATTTATAATCTTAGGACTTCAAAACATTATTCTTTAGTGCCACCTTGGGATAATTTTTCTTTTTATATTTTTTTGATTTCTTCTCAAGTTTTATTCTTCTTTCATAGAAAAATTATGTGGTCTTATTTTCTCATAAATTTTGGATAAATGTCTAGAGAATCATGAAAATTTATCATAACCACTACCACTAAAAGAATCACATATTTATTCATGTTAACTAAATATGTTTTCTATAAATATATTTTTCATTACCAGTTCATATTCCTTCTTTATCTCCAGATTTCTTGACCTTTACAAGGGAATCTTTAAATTTTTTTATTTAAGGGATTGCACAAAAAAATTAATGTACAACGCTTGAATCATGTGTATCCCCAACCTAGAACCATAAAAATTTATCTTATTATTTCATATATTGGACGGTTTTGGGTTTTATTAATTATTAATTGGGTTCTTCATGGGGAACCATTTTCAAAATTCTTTTTCTTATCCACCCTTATCCGGGTGGTAAACCTCTCATCACCTTTATTTATAAATAATTGTAATTATTTTTCTAAAAACTGTGCTTTTCATGATAATAAATTTAGAAACATTATTATAAGATGGTATAGATATTACCTATTTCTTATTAGATAAATAAGATATGTAATTTAATTAATTAATTTTATTCATCTCATTTTTTGGCGGTCTTTCAAATTTATAATACTCCAATAAAAACAGAGTAGTAATAGAAACTACCTCCCTCTATTGTGAAGTATCAATAGGTTTATTCTCAATTTTATCAAACTGAACATTTAATTATAGAAATTTCATAATATGGTTTTTTAGATAATTTATCATAATGAACTTATTTAAAAAAACTTATCATTCCTTTAACATACTCTTACAACATCTTAACATTGTTTTGTAATAATGATTCACGTTCCGTAATATTTTTAGATTTCAAAACTAATTATAAAACCCTGACATAAATGCTATTTTTAACTATTATTTATGTTCATGTATATTTTCTCACTGGGTCTTCTTGAATCCTCCATTCTCTCCAACTTAATTGATCAATTATTACTTATACTCTAAGGAAATTATTTTAAGATCCACTATTTATGCTCCAAAGGCTCCATCTTTCTTGAAAATGTTTATATATTCTAATTTTGTTTTCATTCAATGCCTTATAAATTATATAGTAATTACCTTTAAGATATGTGATCTCTTCTATCATTCTTAAAAATATCCCACAGATAATATAGAATAATTATTTAGGATTACCATGCATCATATCCTTTAATTCATCAATTGAAAAATCAAGTGACATGTTATCATTAAAAATAGTTACTGGATCATCTTCAGAATATTTTAGACATGAAATAACACACAAATATTGATCACTTGAATATAATAATCTAATTAAAGAAGAAATATTGTCCATCTCCTTGGTGGAAACATGAGCCACCTACTCTTCACTTTACAAGCATGATGTTTCTTGATTATTAGAAATACTTGGGAAAACTATTGCATCCTCTTATTTAGGAAAGAGTGACATCTCTTTAACTTTTATTTATCTTTATTTTACTTATTAATCATAGTATTAGAAGAAAAAAATTCAAATTACATATAACTAAAACATCACTAAAAATTCACTTCATTTTTAACACAATAAAGAAACTCAAATCATTAATAGAGAATAAATATGATGTAAAGACTATAATACAAATGAAACTTACATCTAATGAAAATTTAGAGGACCACTTTAGGATATACACCAAACTGAGATAATGGTTGAATCAGTGATTGGAAAGTTTTCACCAACTATTAAATTTACCCCTTTTAGCTGTTAAACAAGTTAGTATATTGATTCTCTTATTACATTTCCTTTATCATATGTAAGTATATAAAATATTGTAAATATGAAACACAATATTTTTACAAGTATCACTACTAAATTATATTTTCTAGTCCTTGTAATGGTTTTTAAATAATAAAATACCACAAACCACTTGAAAATAATCCATTAAACGTTGTAATAGTAATGAAGGAATAAACCTCCAGTTTTGTTGCAATATATTTAATTGACAGTACATGTGATCCATACAATATTTGTTATAATTCCTTTATATATAGTTTCCAACTTAATTTTAAGGTAATTTGAGACACAAATAGTTTCTTCCACTTTATGAGACATCTTATTGCATGTCGCATTGATACATTATTATTCCTACATCTTCAATTTATTACTTTCACATAAGTGTAAAAGAAACTATACTTATTCACAATAACAAAATTAATGGTTCAATTTCCACTTAATATCTCTTGTGTAGATAGGTTTAAAAATATATCTTATTTTATATTATTCCATTGCTTCCAATTGTTCTACAAAAATATATGCACAATATATTATTCTATTATTATCTTCTTCAGTAACAATGATATGAATATTAGAGTGGAATAAAATATTAGAAGTACATGATACAAAATATCAATAAATTTTATTTTATTAGTTATATTTTATTTTTATTGGTGAGGAAAATATTTATACAACTAATTCTCACCAGACATTAAATATTATTTCACAAGATAATGATCATTCCCAACTTAAGAACTTCATTTAACTAAATAAATGTAACATTATTCATGTGTTCAATGGAACTCTAATGTTTTTAACCATTTCAAATATATAATATATTATTATTATCATTTAATTTTAAATTTAAATTATTCTTATTATCACAGTTGAGGCTGGAGTTGGATTTCAATTTTAACAAAACATGAATCTTTTTACGTATCATTAATCACATGCATACCTGATATCACTCCCAATCCATGAAACACTGTTTCCCTCTGAAAAACATGAATAAGTGTTTAGTGTAACCTTTAATTTGTGTGGACCTATATATTCATGAAGCACCTACCACCTTCGCATGAGATATTATACATGATATTTCCATAATCCTTCAAAAACTTTGGGTAGGGTTTCTAGAACCTCATGAATAATTTTCATATACATGGTATATCACACATGTTATGTATTTTTTAATGTCACTGTGACTTTGTTAAAACCGTGAAATATTTTTGGTATATCACTAAGGTACCTTCATGAAAACCAATAAAGCTTCATATAACTTAATAATAATTTTCATTTCATAACATATTGAGAGTACCTAACTCAAGCACTCACTCACAACACTTCTTCACACTATGGATGTAACATCCCACCCCATACCATTGTCTTGAGAGGGAGGAGGAATACTACTTGGCATTAAGTGACATTCCTAAGACACCAAAGGATGGAAATAAATGCTAAGGGCGTCAAGAATAAATTGGGGAACAATTTTTCCTTGAGGTAAAATGAACCAACCAAACATTCCATTACTAACAAAACTACAAGATGCATGATAACATAGTATCCCAACCATATATTTTCCAAAAGACAACCAATTTGTTTCATAACAAATCCCAAAGACCAATACAACCAAACTAAAATCTGAGTACCAAGAAGAAGACTACCCAATAAGACCCCAAAGAAGCAGGACACCATCCATAGCTCCACACCAATATCCACGCTCTAATCACCACCAAATTACCAAAGCATCATGTGAAACTACTATGAAAATTAGATTCTTTACTCTTACCTATGTCCAAGAACACAACATCTGAAAACGCACCAAAGTGGAAAATTAGGGGATTAGTACAAATACTCAGTATTTTTTCCTCAAATGAATTCCCGACACATGCCACTAGGATAAAACCATTATAAAATTTATATAAAATGTTCTATATGATGCATTTAATAGTTCAACAATTACCAATAATCCAAACACACCATTACTAAGCCACCATTTCCCAACCCATGAAACCCAAGGGAAAGCCAAATAACCTTGCCATAAGCTATTTAACCATTCCACATACGCACAACAAGATCCATCTTACAATGAAACCAAAAACAAGGAATCCCATAATTGTGGAGCTTTCTTCCAACCCGTTCACCCTTTTCCAACTAGTGGTGCTTCCCAACCAATATCCTTGATGGTGGATCTTCAGTACACTATCCATAACATTTTATAGCGATACTTCCTTCCCACATATTCAAAATCAACACAAGAAATAACACATAATCAAACAAGAATCAAAAATCACCAAGGCTACACAATAAGCACACCATTGTTTTCATCACATGCTAATTCTCTTTAATAAATCACCCATTTATTGAAAACACCATTTAAAAAAAATCATTACAAAAAAATTTCAATAGACAACATATTTATTTAAAAACATCTTTCACAAAATATTTTTCATAATCAAACACTAATTATTTTAAAATCATTATTTTAAAATCACACAACAAAGCTCATTTTTGCAAAAATAACCCATTTTCCAAAAAATCCCCCAAATCATCACCAAATATGTTTCCAACATGATTTTCAAAAAATTATAACCATTACTTTCAAGAAAAAAATTTAATTGTAACCAAAACCACTCGTTCTAACAATGTATAGTCAATAGATAAGCATCTTACCTTTAGGATTCCGGTGAATTCAACCCACATAAAACCGTGCCCTAATATGGGAAAATGATCCACTTAAACATCTAAAAGTCTCCTAACCTATGATTGAAAAGCCTTAAAATCCACACCCAAAGAAAAACCCTAGTTCTACACATAACAGGTGTAGATCTAGAGAACCTAGAGAGATGGAAGAGTATATCTATATAATAACACAAATAACTAAGTGATGAGGCTTATCAAATAATAGTCGGCTCAACTACCCCAAGAAAACCCATCGATATTCTTATAAATCCAATGGGAGATCTCCCCTAACCCTTGATAATAAGATTTACTGAGTGAGGATCAAATTGGAGAAAGTTTGGGTTCCTTTAGGGCAATCTCGAATAATCCCTGTTTTTTAAAAAACCCCAATTTTATGGGTCACATAGTTAGCTCGCACTATTAGAAAAACCGTGTGCTGATAGTGTGCCTACTGATGCCTCAAAGGGGAATCTTACATTCCCTCCTCAATTGATTAGAAAAACCATGCTCAAGACTTGTGTAACCCAACTTCCTATACAGTTTCATCTAACACAGTTTCCTCTAACCATGCTCAAACTGTGAGTCCTTAAAAAGGCATTCAAGACATATCAAAACCTTCCCAAACTCTCCCGAAATTCTTCCAAAATCATCCCAATCACATTAAACACATAATAATGTGTAAAAAATGGCTACATACCTCAAACCGGGGGTTTTATAGTCGATGAGCTTAGAACTCCCCTTCTACGTGTACCTGATAGGATTGTGTAAATATCTAAATCCTCATATATGGTAATGATTATAAATGATCTATTTTTATAAAAATATATATCATATATAAATAATTCATGGTAGAATATTTTATTGATGATTTGTGTGATTCAACTTATGAGAATGGATCATCACATTTTCTACTCCTTAGAATCCCAGGAATAATTCCATTTCAATAATTTATTCTAATATCAAAAAAGATAATAACATTAAAATATTTGATGTGGGTTTCTCAAATATTATATTTTATAAACCATGGTGTGTTTTCTTATGCAATTAAAACTTCTCCCTTCAATGTAAGTATCTGATGTGCATACAAAAAATCATCTCATTATTATCTCTAGATTCCATACACTGAAAATACCTCAAATATTTCACTATTAACATCATTTTTATATCTTATTAGGATTAATATTTCGAGTTAGTATGTGCATAAAGATAATAAAATGCATGCATATCGATCAATATAATAATATTTTTCATTCTCATTTTAATCACTAGTCATGATTCCAAGTACTAGACTTGATCACTATTGGTGCTTTTCCAATAAATAAAATAGTCATGCCATGCATTTGGGAAAGAGGTAGATGGTGAATTTGTTGAGGATGGTTCAATAGTGGTTAAATGATGATCACATGGATACACTTTATCAGTATACATTTTATATAAGTGAATAGTTTCTACGACTTCTTGTCACTGGATTATATATTCACATGGTTGATCTATCCAATATGGATGATGCCATATCACATTCAACTTGATAATGTAATGGGGTTCATCACTCATAACATGGAACACCCCACATGTGGGGGGGGGGGGGTTGATCCACTTACCCCCTTTCATGACACCGTGTACACTCTAGGGGAATAATGTTCATACTAATACATTCAGGGTAATCCATGCAGCCACTGTTAAATCCCACTCTCTTATGCTACCTTGTTTTACAATTCATGGGATGGATCCCACGCGAATAAGGATATCTAATCTATTATATGTGGTTTTAACTGGCCCTTTCTGGAGTGATTATGGTTGTCCTGTTATTTAATAAAAGGCCAACCAAAAATGTTAATTAAGAAAATTATATGTATTCAAATAAGGTAAATTTGTTTATATAATTCATCAACATCAAAACCAAACATATGAAATCATAAGATATTTTATAGTCTTCTTAATTATTCCCTCTTCCACTTCATCATGAAAAATATTATTTTGATTGGTCTTCATATTCCTCCTTTATTATTTAATGATTAATAATTCCAATGATATATTAATAATCCAACAATATGTAGTCACATATTCTTCACTGTTTTAAACCATATTTCAAATCAAACAACATAGTGAAATATGAATTTTGAACTTAAGACTAGTTCAATAATCAGTAGAAATATAATCTAAATTAATTAAATAGAACTTCCCTAAGATAATAATACTTGAGTAATTTCTTCTTCATGCATTCATTAAAAAAATATTCACTTTGACATAAAGCTTGGATATCATGGATACATAAATTTTAGAAAGTTATTTATATATAAAATATATAATACATAAAAATCAGTAAAATATTTTTATTTCATTGAACACTATTGAAAAAAATAACAACCATTATCAATATATATAATCCATACACAAATTTGTCTCTTTTTTTAAATAATGGAGACCTGGATTTTTTTTCACTTTGTTTAATTAATTCTACACCATAGTATTGATCTTACCATGGTGAATTCATAAAATACACATTAAATTTTTTTAATAGTTTGAGTGAAGATTAGTTTAGGAAGACATTCTATTCAACTGGGAGTTTTTTAAGCTAAACATTGAAAAGGGGTGTAACCCAAATTTTTTTTTGGGATATAATTGGAGGTCATGGTAAAGATAATTCATAGTATTTGAAGATCTAGAGTAAAATATGGAAAACAAATAGCCAATCGAAGTTGAACACATTGTTTCACTAGGTGTGGTTGATTAGAATTCATCATAAGAAAAATAAAGGGGCCCAAAACAGTTGTGGTTGTGGCTGTGATGGTATTTCCCTTGGTTAAATGATAGAATATCACTATTACATGGTGGAAAAATGTTGTAAATTTTTATGTTCATGGTGGAAATATGCAAGGAGAGTTTGATATTATAGAGGTGTAAGGAAAAATTTCTAACAAACTATGGAGATGATCATATCATTGTTTTTTCCTATAGACATAGATTCTATGCCATGGTGTTTGAAAGAATCTAATTTTTCTTATTTTTTCTTTATTCAATTAAAATAACATGATAATATACTTCATAGGTATTGATATATTTGTTCTATTTTTAACTATAAAATTTTAAATGGCAATGGTGTGGTTTGAAATCTCAATTTAGTGCTATAAATTTTCAAGTGGATAAGTCACATGATAAAAGAGATTTAATGGAGGGTATATTTATAAGGTTAATTTGGATGTAACAATACATTGAAAATGGGGTGTGAAAATTAGAAATATAATTATATTTCTTACTCAAATTATTTAATGGGATTCACTATTATTTATATATGGTAGAAGTAGATGTAAGAGGTTTTGAATGAGTCTCTTTTGTCTTTATACATTACACAAAATAGAATAGAAGAGAAATATTATCTCTTATTTATATTTTAGAAAATATGTTATGATGAAAAATGAACTATCTTGAGGAGTAGTGAGTTATCTTATGAAAATGAACTATGAAATTTCTATTGATTCACGGTTTCAAATTAGTAGGCCCAGCGAGGTCACTGTGAATATATAATGTACAATAATTTATTATTATTATTTTTATTGTATATTAACATTTTCATGAATTCTTCTTAGAATATCCCATTGATGGTGAGCAATGTAAATTATATTATTTTCTTCACAACATTAATTTATATTATAGATATTGTGAGGTAGATATTTAAGTGTTATTCATGTAGATAAAAAAAGATTAATATCAAGAGTTTTAACTAAATTATTATATAGTAACCTAATTAACCCCCTCTCAAGGTGGATTTCTTTATTAAAGACTTATAAGTTTTCATAATTTTATAATTTCATAAGAACTAACATTCCTCAAATTTTTTTTTATTTTTATTTTTATCAACATTATATCATTATCTAATTTAATTTTCATAACAATAAATCATTCTTGAAATCACTGATTTCTTGGACTTGTGAAATCTCACATTTTTTCATTTTTACGGCCTCCAAATATATCTTATAACATACTTTCTGTTTTATTACACATAAAAAATTTCATTTCAAAGGTACTTTTAAATTGTAAATGACTCTTACAAACATTGAAATAATAATTATGATGTCTCAAATTAATTTTATGAATTATTGGGGCATCCATTCATTTTACTAGGTTACCATGATGATGTATTGTGTTATGCTTTAGACATATTCTGTTATCCTTATGAAATCATGGGGTACCGTTCTAATTTCATGTATGACTCTTATAAATTGAGGTATGACACCCTTGATGTCATGAATTTCTATTCCAAAATGTAAAGCTACTCTTCGAAATTCAAGACATACTCTTATGAAGAACTAAAATAATACATAAAATATTTTTCACTTATCTAAAAATAATTTTATGAATTTTTAATTAATCAATTTTATAGCTTCTACACATAATTAAATAGTTACATTAAATAATCAATGAAACTCACGAATTCAACAAAGGTATTCTCAAATGATCACAAAATAATCCCCAATGAATTGATATCAATCTTAGTAGGCTTTAATGATTCTCATTATGGTGGAAATAAATAAAAACCATCAACTATTCCATTAGGATTTTCAATATCCTCCTTTGTATTTTCTATTATCTCCATTTATCATTTTCATCTTAACTCAACTAATAATATAGGAATCGTCAAATCATATCATTTATCTGATTAGAAGTGTCTTGAACCAATACTACGATATAAAGAAATATTTTTGATAAAATTCCTTATCTTAGTGATTCTTTTTATATATATGGATTATATGTTCTCCCACTCAATGTATAATTATATTTCTCATTTGGTTTATATCCCTCTTATTTATAATAACCACAACATTAGATTCACAAAAAAACAATCCAGATTTTATAATGAATCATACACTATATCTCCCACTTTGATTACATAATCTAATGTATCTTGATGGTTGACTTCCACATGTCCACATGTGAGAAGAGAAGGCTATAGATGATGTTTTATCTTCAATTAATAAAACCAATCACTTGATATTAAAATTTTAAAAGTGTCTTCAATATGATCTTTGGGGAAATTGAATCCATGTTTTACATTTCTAATGGTCATTATTGCTTTAATGTAATGATAAATAATATCAGTTTTCATTATCTAGAGTCTTTAACTAGATTCCATGATATATTAATTGAAATATGATTATCACAATAAATTATCAATGGATTTTAGTTGTTTAAATTCAAATATTCTAGATTAACATTCACCAATATCATATGTGTATAAGAATATGATATAGCAATATTTTATATATTAGGTATTTTCAATGAAACTCAAATTTACTAATTTTTATGATAACTCACACAGCTTTCACCAGAAATTAATTGTCCATTATAAGTGTATTCTCTCTCAATATGATCTACTTTTCATTTTAATTTTTTATCCCAGAATGTTCAAGTCTAATATGTTTTTATATAGTAGTACATGGGAAGTGTACCATTGGAATATCTCAAATTTATTTTATCTTACTCCATAAAAACATCAATATTTTTACTCTAAAACCATTCACAATTAGTCACTATAAAGACAATAGTTGGTATTAATCAACTAAGATAAATTGAACTTCAAATGATTCCCTCAAAATCCTTTTGATTAAATGTTCTTCCACTTCCATCATTACTTATCTTAGTACCAATTAAAATATGTGTATATATTTATGTACAAACTTCCATCAAAAATTAAAATAATAATTATTTGGAATATTTCCCCCTGTATTATTCTATACAAGGATTTTTAAGAAAGTATAAAATACTAAAATGTTTTTTTATCTCTCCCATCATATATATTCCAAAATAAATCATTATTTAATTTTAAAACAATATTGAGATAATCTTTTTCACTAGAAAATATAATTTCGTAACAATATACAATAGAAATTAGTGTATATGTGGACATCTATATGAAATAGATGTTTATATCAACCATTACCTTTGAAAATTACATATCTTTCAAATATCCTTTCAATTTATAATACCTGGAAAATAGAGAATATTTTAATTCATTCAAATGCGTATTTTTCATGAATAAAACCCATGGGTTGTTAAATGAAAACTTATTCTAGTTTTATATTATGAAGGATATATTTAAAATCTATTTGTTAAACCCTGTAATGTCTATATAGTTCCATCTTAATGAAAATTATAATTGGTTTTATAGTTTCCAATGGTGTATTTTTTTCATCAAATACATTCCTTTAATTTTTTATTGGCCTTTTCATACATGACATTCTTTATTTCGTAACACATAACCTTTCTTATTCAAAATGTTTCTGAAAAATCACATTGTTCCAACTAAAATTTCCAATTTAAGCCTTTTAAAAATATATTGTCATTTTATTCTCAATATAATAATGTTTTTTAATCCTAAAAGTGATCAATTAATCATACACAAATTATTTTGAAATAGATTTTTATTCATCATGATAAATGAGAACTATTGATTTTAAATACTAAATCTTATTCTAGTTTTAAATGGTCCCTCTAAATTTACAATTATATTATTTGAATAATTATGAGTCTTAAATAACTAATTATTTAGTATATTATTTCCGAAAGCAATAACTTCATCAGTAGTTTTATCAAAATCTACACCAATAGAATTCCAAATATTTATTTCTTCTTATTCGTTTTATTATTTAGAAAACTTATTGATACAAGATTAAATATTCTCATCACCTAATTTGACTTTCACTTCTATATTTCATTGATTTTTAGTAATTTTTAGATAATTTTTGTCAAAAATATTTTCCATTATTTATTCTATAATTTATAACCACTTCTATTGGATAAATATCTCTTGAAGAAATTTTATTTTTCTATAAACATTCTTATATTAGTTTTCATTATAATTATGTAAAAAGGGATGTTAAAAAAATAAAATGCTTCATATTTTTATGTGTTTTGTACAATATTTCATATATATTAATTTTTGTTTCGAGTATCGATAAAAACATTTTGTGAATATGAAAAATAGTTTAAAAAACATCTCCCTAGGAATATTTTTGAGATTTTTTTCATAGATAGAATAATTATTTGCAACTCAAAAATAAATAAATTTTTCCTTTCTACTAAACCATTATGTTAGGGTGTATATATTATACTATACTGATTCTTCATTCCAATAATTGTGTGATTGATTTCAATACCAACACATGTGTTCTATTTTAAGTTATTTGATAACAACTTTTTGATGTAGAATCCCATATCTTTTCCCAATTATCATCTAAATATTTTTAAAAAGTATAGTACTTTAGAAATATTTTCTATAAATACAACAATTATAATTTTTATTATAATCATAAATTAAATCAATGAAACATAAATCCCTTATGGAAGTATTATTTTTTATTGTACTACCAAAATATATGTTAATTTACACTATTGGTCTAATAGATTAATTATTTTCCAATTTATAGGTTATTTTCATTATATTCCCCTACTAAAATGGTTTTGAAAAAACAACTATTTTAAATTTGAGTTTAGCTAAAATTATAACAACATCATAATTTGATATTTTTATCATATTTCCTAGACCAAGTGGTATAATCCTCTTCTTCCATATTTTTCTCTTATATTTGTAACTCATGCATGATAAAAGGTAGGATACACAATTTAGAAAATATAACCACTTATTCTCTCATCATTGGTGTTAAATCTTCATTATTTAGAGTTCTTAATGATTCAAGAATTTAATTTGAATTAAACTTAATTTCCATCGACACAAAATTATCTCATACATAAAAAATTATGTTTAATACCTAAAATATATATAAAATCATTACATTTAATCCCTGGAGTATCATACTTAACTTAAAAAATCCATTAATTTCTAGAGTGCTATATAAAAATCCAATTTTTGGTATTTTAAAAAAAATTCTAGGTTAAGTGTGAACCTGTACAGCCAACCTTCCCCTAATGCCCCTAATTTCAAGACTAAAAACTACACAAAGGTAAAATACACATTAATTTAGTAATGAGTTGGTTAATGTCACTTAATGACGATCAAAATTTCACATTACCATGTGATTTTAATGATGCATTAATTCTCCTATATTTACATTACTCTTCTTATTCCATGCACGCAAATTTATTAGTGATTGTATCAATAACCATTATAGAAGATGGGTATGAGACATACACAAGATATTTATCTATATTATTGCTATGTAATCCTTCTATCCCATTGAGACTATCAATTTTTGTATTAAAAGAAACAAAATCATTAAAATGTTTTTATGCTATCTCATTACTTACCAAATCTAATGGAGTGAAATTACAAGAACTTATTCGAGCTAAGGCTTCCCCGTGAAGGGGTTTTTTATTGATATTACAGGATTTGGGATTTATGAATTGGTAGAGAGTGAATAATTCTTCATAAAAAATGGTATGTTTACATTTATTATTCTCAAAAAAATTACCTTTAACCAAAAATTATGTTGAATGAGGCTAGGGAAATTAATTCCATCCCTTTCGGAATACAAAGGATGTAGTAGCCACCGCCACTCAGAGTTGATGTTCCCTGAATCCTTAATCAGATTGGGAATGGGGACACACAATCTATTGGGTCCTAAAGTCATCATGTATAGGGCCTCCCTCTAGTGGGACATATGGGTTAGGAGCCGAAAAACGAAGAGGACTAGTACCCAGATTCTCTTCCAATCATAGATTTTCCCAACCATTTTAATTTATACACTGATTCTCCTAGTGACTATGCTAAGGGAATAAAATGGGGTAGCAAAACTTAACCTCATAATAAATAAACTTCCAGAAGACTTCCTTGTCACAAATAAATGATACAAATCCTCATCATGAGTGGATTTGATATATCCATTTCAATGAATATGCATGACCCATGAAACTAATTCTGGCATAGGTGTGGATGATCGATAAGAATTAAGAATCCCAAGTGATCCCTAGTTCCTTTGAGAATAGTCAATTTTTGTAAGGTCATTAGTAGTCCCGGCAGGCACAACCAAAAAATTTCACTTATAAAATCCCATCCTGTGTTAACATAAATAATACATTGAATGAGAGAAAATAAATTTTTTTCACAATTCATGGATTCAGATTCCCTACAACGATCACAATCATTATCAGAGTGAAAATGAACACTAAAATTATAGGTATCGAGAACCCCAATAACAGCAAAAAAACTCATATTCTTGGATGAGTAGCAAATTATTACAAGACCTTTATTGACTACTGATTTGAATCCAATATGGGTATGAGGTTGAAAACATGAATGGAGGCTTTATCAAGGAACTCCACTATCGATATCCCAAATTTTGATGAACCAAGGAAAAAACAAGGAGGATTCTCACCAATCTATAGGGGTAGGGCCTATGGGATCTCAATAGGTGGATAGAGGAAGTTGAGGTAACCATATGGAGCTCTAAAAAAATTAAATTACTATGATCACTGTCCTAATAACCAATCCATACCGAGAGGAACCTTTCTAGGAGGCCAGATCTGTGTACCCACCGTCTAGAGAGGCTGGTAGGTCATTGTTGTCAAGAGAGGCTCCACTCCCATCCTCTTCCCAAGTGAATCTATATCTTTCATAGTGATATCATTTTAAAATTCCACTAACCATCCATTATATTTTAAATATTATTTTAATAATATTTATCAAAAAATATGTCTTAGAAATAACAACTATAACTAATCCATAAATCTATATGAATTCATAAACAAAACTTCAGTAATAAAATATTTTTATTCCTAATTAATGTTTTTAATTTATATCACTTTTTCATTATTGTATTTTTTAAATGAATTATTTTTATACTATCATTATCATAGATATATATTTACCAAACATGATATATATTTCATCTAAGCATTGAAATAATTTTTTTATGAACATATTTGATTCTTTCTTGATCATAGCTTTCTTTATTTGTGAGAATTTAATTATCTTCCCAAAATAATTTCACCTTGATTCATGATTCATACTTGGTACAGATATATTATTCCATCATAAATAAGATTTGTGAATAGTCATTGAACAATAATATATATCCACTTATATTCATTATTTAATGATAAATTAAATTCTATCAATAATTTATTTGTTATTGGAAAACATTACACTATGATCTGTTTGGGGGGGGTATTCATTTTTTCACACTATTACCATTCATTAATGAGTAATAATGTTTTTCACTATTTTCCTTCTATATATTTTGATCATATTTATAGGTTAAAAGTATATTTTTTGTTATAATAGAAATACATTGAGATTATTCTATTGAATATTTTACATGCCCCTTTGATATCATTTTGAATGTTACTTTTCATGATTCATATTTGGTATCAACTATTTTATTATAGTTACCACTCACATTATTCAGTTGTCCTTCATCTCAATGATATTATTATTAAGTATTTATTTTTTATTCTTATTTTATTATATGTTTCTATTCAATATTTTTCACCATATTTTTTATCTACGTAAATTTAAACTTGGTGATTCAATTATTTTAGTAATTTTCTTAGCCTTTTTATTGAAGCGATCTTCTATATATTTAGTTTTTTCACTATATTTTAGATTAAAAACAAATTTATTTCTTCAATTTTTTATTTTATGCACGAAATTATTCCATTTAATATTTCAATATTTATTCTTGGAATGTTATCTCACCATCTTCTTTTTCACTTCATGATAATTCATCATGATTCTCCAAATGAGGCATGGAATTTATGAATTTATCAGTAAATTATTATTTTGGAAAGATACATGGGTAAAGTTCATCCTCATCCTATTTACGCATTATAATAATTCGTTTTATTCATGGATATTTATTACTACTCTCAATAGATTTTCAAACTACTTATGAGTTTCTTCCTTATTTATTCTTTTTAGGAATTTTATTTTTATCAATATATTCTTAATGACCAATTTAATTCTTTTGATACATTATAGAAATGTGTCCAGTTCCAACAAATTTTAAATACATAAGTGGTAGTTTTTCATTTTTACTTTACATTTCCTTATATGATGTTAAATATGATAAGAGAAAATATTATCTTTTAGAAATCATCCTTTTTATCTTTATAGTCTGAATAATTGAATATTTATCTTTTTCAAATTTTATTTTCATTTTTATCATGGATCAAAAATACATTACCTATTTAAAATTATTTTTAAAATCTATATCATATCTCATAACTTATTCAATGGGAATATTTATAAATTCATCATGATTAAAATACTATCTATGTTACTGTACTAGAAATATTAGATTAAACCTATATAAGTTTTTTTTATTTAGGTTCTCCAAATTTATAGAATCTTATATAATTCTATCCATGTACTCTGATGATATTGAATATTTCATTGACTCTAGTTATTTAGTAACCTATATTTTTTTATTCATCAATATTTATATCTTCTATATAATCCTCCAAAATTATAATGTAATTTCTTTGACTTTAATATTTACGTCAAAACAACACTCATGGTTTTTCCATATTTTTTTGTACTTGAATCCTTATTACCTTTTTATATAATTTTTATGATAAGGGAATGATAATTGAATTTCATAACTTTCCATAATCATCTAAATTATTCTTCCCAATAAATTATATTAACACACTTATATTTCTGGGTGTAAATCCAATAATTGTTTAATCAAAACCTTCCCTAACTAGAGATAAAAGTGGGGTAATATAATATTCTTCCATATATGTTTTTTTCTATATCAAATAATGGAACACCTCTTCTATTCATTGAATTTACATTATCTGTCATATTATAGGAAAGGATATATAATAAGGAATCTAAATGATAAGATACAAGTTGATGTGCCCGAGGAATGGGTGAACCAATGTGGGTTGAATTAGTGGTTCTATTATTTTAAAATTTATTTCACTTAATGTAACCTTATTTGTTCTGTTATGATACAATCCTCTTAATATTCCACTAAGACCTACATAAATAAAATTAAAAAATAATGAAGGTAAAATTATATATTGTTTTTAAAGGTTCAATCCCACTTCTAGTACCAAATATTTAATGTGATTGGGGTGTTTGAGTCACATATTTTCTAATAAAAATAAAGAACACGTGGTAATTTGTTTATAGATTTATCAGCGTATGACCATGGAGCGTTTCCTAACAAATCATAGCATACCACTAGTGTATTCATTTATAATCACCAATTAAAATTTGATTAGAACAATATGATAAATATCAATAAAAAATCAATGTTACTTCTATAACTGATGTTTATCTTTATCTAGAAACTTTAAGATAGATAAATAATTGATATTTAACTTCTTAAAGTACATAACCGTTAATATTAAATGAAATAGTTGGATACTACTTCATAACAGATCATTTGACCTTTACCACTTTATATAGTATCATTTTGTAATCTTATTATGAATCCTCTTATCAATCTCAATGGACAAAATGCTAAGGCATTGATAATTTTCTTCATGGATATGGATACCTAGTTTCAGTATCTATTTTATCTCAACATTCCCAATTTTTCCGATACATTAATATCATTCAAAACTGATCCCATTAATTTTGAATTATAAATATTCCATAATTTATTAAAATTTTAAAAATAAACTTTGGCACATTTTTAAAGAATTATAATACATTAATGGTTTGATGAGATCCAATATGTGTATATTTAATCAAATTTTCTCATGTTCACATTCTTATAATCACTAAATATTTTATTATCATTTAACCTCTATCTCCGTTGATATTCCATAAATTTACATCATCTCATTTCTTCTAATTTTAGGTGATTTTAAAGAACATGAATATTTATTCGGTGGTGAACACAATTTAAAATAATTCTAAATGAAATCATATTCACTTCTGGATAGTTCCAATATTGATCACAAAGATTTATTTCACTTTATTACCATGTTTTTAATATTTCTCAATGTTCTTCATGGAATAATTAAAATGATCAAAACATAATAGAACAATGACTTATATTAAATCGCTGGACTATGATTTTCATATGATTAATACAAATTAGATCAATACAACATAATTCTATTTTGTTTCCAAAAATTCATCCAACATGAATCCATATTAATTTTTTTTAAATTTAAGGAATATGAAAAAAAACTAGTTCTTAAGTGATCATTATATATTAAATAATAATTTTGTTTGTGGTGTTTAGTACACTTAATATCACCTTCTGCATCATCACATTGAAATTTTTATAGAATTAATTATTTTTGAAAAAAATTATAATTATAAAATATAAAATATCACATTTTAAAAAAATCTGTGGCTCAAATTAACTCTTATAAAATACTCTATATATCCATTATTTATCCAAAATATCACTTCTATGTCATTTAAATAGTATAAGTGACTCCTTTAAAATATAAAATTGAACTTTTAAAGTCTTACATTACCATATAATATATTTTGGTACCCTTCTGATATATTGGGATCCCTTATGATGTATCGTGTTACCCTTTTTGTTTATTGGATTACCCTTATGAAGTTATGTGATACCCTCAAAAAGTCATATATGACTCTTATGAAGTTTTATATCACACCTCCAATTTATATAATTACTCATAGAATGTGATAAAATACTCTTTATAATTCATAACATACTCTTCCAATTTTAAAAATGGCTTATATGAATAGTTGTAGTACTCTTAAAGTCTCTTCTTATGTTGTAGTTATCTAATTTTTATCATTCACCTAGAATTGTTATATTAATTAAAATAATAACATAACCTCTAAAATTCAACCCAGGACATCTAAAATCATATAAAATGTTCCCAACACTTCAAAATCAGTCTCAACATCCTTCACCGATTCTCATTATCATTGAAAATAAATAAAACCCATCAAAACTTTCATAGGCGTCTCCATTTCTCAGGATATTTTTCATGACAATAAATAAAAAGATTGATAAATTTTTTTAAAAAAATATTGAACATCCATTTACCATTCCACATCATAATAATTATATGTGAAATTTATCATAATTTAAAATTTTCATTAACTGTGTATAATAGAATTTATATTAAATACATGCATATAAAAATATGTTTATTTATTTAGTAAGTGATTTAATATAATT
The DNA here is from genome assembly GCA_963277665.1 of Viscum album. Classification (NCBI taxonomy): domain Eukaryota; kingdom Viridiplantae; phylum Streptophyta; class Magnoliopsida; order Santalales; family Viscaceae; genus Viscum; species Viscum album. The sequence goes on from OY728143.1 coordinate 1,071,832,431, forward strand.
TTATTAATTATATGTTACCCATGGAATACTAATGTTAAATAAATTAGATAGAATGATAATTATTTTAAAAAATATATGTTAAATGAGGTGGAAAATAAAATAAATATGTAATAATTTTTTTAACATACCATTAAATGAAATAAATAAAACAATTTTACTATTTACATGTAAAATATAAATTTTTATGTGAAAGGTATATAAAAGATTAAACATAAAAAATGTGGTGAATTCGTGCTAGAAAAAAAAAATAACTCCCTATATATTTTATCCAATATTAAATTATTGCAAGAAGTATCTCAATGATGATGATGTAATAATGAGATCAAGGGTGTAATAACCCTCATTGACATAAGGGTTTTTACAATGATCAATCATCCTTATTATTTTGTGGTTATTTATTGGTGTGTTTTAGTTGTAATCCCACTATTTGTGTTCCAATTTTCATTCGAGGTAACAAGTAAAAGAGAAATATAATTGTCTTATACTCCCAATTACATGATAAATAACCATAATTATCATGTCTAATAATATTTAATTTCTTTATCTAAACTATTTTGAAATTTTTTACTTGGTCTACACCTCAATTCCTCCCTTAAATATCCATAAATATTCACATTGAATTTTCATAATTCCTCTCAGGGTATTCTATTTTAACCAGAAATACATTTTTCAATGTGGGTCACCACATTTTATATATTTAACTAATATTATGGAATAATGCTTCATACTATTGTGTGATCATCACATGTGAATGATATGGACAAATAAATCTTAGTGATATCATAATATCTCAAAATATCTTTGAAAAAAATTGTATATTGGCATACTGTTTGTGGTCGAGAATATTGGAACTTTCTTGTACCAATAATATTGAATTTTATGAAGCTAAATGGTTTTATTTAAACAAAATAATTTTTCATTATAATTTATGATAAACTATTTAATTAAAAGAATATTATTTTTTTCCAATAAATAGTTTATTTGTTGAGAAATATTTTTTTGAATATATTTCAATATATTTATACTCTTTAACCAAATTAATTTTCTTAAATCAAGAAAATATATATTTTTAGTTCATATTTAAAAAGATATGATTCTATAAATAGATGAATTTTATAAAGAAATTATTGTTTTCAACACCCCATATTTTTTATATTGATTGTGCTGAATATATTAATATTTTTCAAAAACATAATACTTTTATTAAAAATAGTGTAAAGTCTATTTATTCTATATATATTTATTTATTTTGATAAATGTATTGGTTTTTTAGATGTTAAACACATTCTGATTATATGTGAACAACATTGATGATTTTTTATAAAAAATTATTTGATAATATTTTGTGTTAATATGCTATTATTCTTTACGAAATATATTATTTGAGGTAATAGATAAATTATAGTTTTATTATAAATATATTTAATAAATATTTAATAAAAATTTGGTATTAGTTTTTCATGTTAAATAAATATATATAATTATAATAATATAATAATAAAAATACATGTACATAAGTAGAAAAGTGTATATTAATATATTCCATATATAATTTGATCATTATATAGTTTAATTTTTTAATATATTATCCATCTAGAAGCTAGCTTTCAAGATAAACCACACATTGGATTATGCTCAACCAAGCACAAGAGCCAGCTGAACTAGCCACTTAGTCTCGAGGATTTTAGTAGCCACAAAGCACTTGTAGATGGCACCTTGTTGAGAACATGGGTACATTTGGGTCATGTTATGGGTCATCCACAAAGAAAATCTAGGAGCATACTCGTTTACCCTCTTTGGTCGAGTTAATGGGATGCATTAACTAATATATTTGATTAGAAATGGGGAGGATTTCGATATGGGATATGCAAGTTCAAGTACTATTCACCCAACACGAACACATCATTTATATCATAGTCATTCAATTAAAATTATCTTTAATGTCCTATGTTTTATAAGGGCCAGGCATTAAACCTTACATAATCTTGAGTTATTACAAGATTACACATTGATGATCTTTTCAGGTTAGGAGTTTTAGAGAATTAGATCATAAAACTTGCATTACATTCCACATTTAAACAAAGTGGTTACATAAAAGATAATATTCATTTTTCCCATAAATGGAAACATATTTAAAATAAAACATGGATTCTTTCTTGAAACTTCATTAACACTATCATCATATCATGTACCTTTCCCTTGACCTCTGAAAAACATTACAAAGACATGAGATGAGCATAAAAAGCTCAGAAAGGGATATAAAAATATGGAAGGGAAACGTGAGTACATGTATACATAAGAATCAATGAAATCATAATTTACTCATAAATCATAAGCACTTTAACATACCTCATCAAAACATGAATAAATCATAGAATTCATAAGACATAAAGGTAACTTAGGCATTCATAACATTCTTACGTAGGGAGTAACCCTATTGGTTACGTTTGGAATACCCATCACAGTATATTCCCTAAATCTCTTCAGAGAAACCTTAACGTTTAACTCCTTCGTGTTACCCAATGCATTGGAGAGCAATATCGGGCTCACCCGCCCTTAGTTTATCACGGAACCACCCATATTCATAACAATGCCCAAGAACCATAACATAATCGTATCACATAAAACATGAATAAAGGAAACATAAAATTTCCACATTTCAATCACAAGATATCAATAAAACACATTGATATAATAAAAACATTATGAAAAAAAATTTCAATACCAAAATAGAAGAAATTTAATACATGGTATTTATTTATCATTTGAAAAAAATTTATGTCTTGTAGAGGAAGTCGAAACTCAAATAATGGTCATGGCGGTGGAGAAGTCGTTGTCGCCGCATATGTACAACAAAAAAAACATTCCCTTTTGTCGTTTAGTAAAATCTTAGTATAAAAAAGATTACTTTTGAATAAACATAAAAGTCAAAGGGGTTTATACACCGTATAAAATAAAGTTGTGTATAAAACAAAATATGACTCAATGAAAGGAGATTAAGACAAAATCCCGTACAAAGATCATTTTTTTAAAATTAAATATATCTTATATGTGTTTTAAATATATGTACACATAAAGAAAGTATAAATACAAGATAAGACATAATTTTAATATAGGAGATTAACCCAAATAATATAAATTTGGTAAAGAAGTTCCCTTACAAAAATTCGACAGCCTAACGGCGTCACATTCAAATTCAAAAAATGCGTTGATGAGAGATAAAAAGGGTATCTCATCATTTGGACATAAAATTTACATTAATAAGGATATAGAAGAGCATATCTCAACATAAAAATATGTAAATTAATAGACCCAACAAAAGAAGTCTCTTAAAAAGAGGAGGGTGAAAGGTTCCCTTACCGACTTGGGTATCTTTTGAAACATACACCCCATGAAAGAAGGACAATACATCATTGATGTAAATACTCATAAACAAAATTATATTACAAAAAGAGTATAATAATGGGAAGTATATATACCACTCAATGGAAATGGTGTCAAATGTACCATAAATCTCACGAGCATAAAAGTGAGATGAAAAATCTCTTACGAAAACTCGACAACATAACAGTGCCACTCAAAACATCCAAAAATGGATTGATGAGATCAAATAGGGTCTCTCATCATATAAACATAAAAAGTAAAATAATAGTAATATAAAAGAACATCCCAATCATAATAATGATGATCTTAAAAGGAATGACATAAAAGAGTGTACTTAAAAAGAAAGAGAGGGGTAGGATCCCTTACCTCATGTCCGACATGACTTGATTCTTCTCTAATCTCCTGAATAATAAAATTTGGTCAATTTATAATTTTTTTAAGGACATCCATTAAAGATTATTATTAATATCATATCACATATTATAATTTTATAATAATTGGTTAATAAAGTGAGTTCATATCAGACGTTTTTGTCGATGTTCGGTACATGAGTAAAAAATTAAACTTGTTGGAAAAGAATTTTCCATGTATTTATAAGTACATCATATCCAGAATAGTATTTATGTTTTAAATATAATATATATCCAGTATATATTCATATTATACTATTCCATAACATTTGGAGACAAAAAATTAAAAGCACCGTTCATGGAGACGGTAGGCCGTACGTACGCATGAACACTACTTTCATTTTTTCTCATATTAATGGAATTAAAACAAAATGAGAGAGATATATATATTTTAATTCCAGAATGATATACATTATTTATATGTAATATATTACATATATATCAATTATATATATGTACTTATAATAGTACACATCATTTGGAGATAAGAAATGAAATGTACCGTTCATGGAGACGGTAAGTCGTACGTACGCATTAAAGCTACTTTCATTTCTTTTTTTGTATTAAATGGAATGAAATAATAATGATATAAAGTTATATTATAATTCCAGTGTGATATTATATGTAATACCATTAATTCCATCCTTTATACGTCCCACATATGGCATTAACGAATCAAATCACTTTGAGGGGGCGGTAGTCCGCACTTCCTAAAATGAAGATATCGTGTTTACCCATAATGGAAACCATAAAGGTATTACATAAATGAAAAATAGAGAATCTTAAGTAAAACATAAACATATAATATATCATATATAACTATAGTGACATCTTAATTGCCACCTTTGAAGGTGTTAAAATAATATTGAACAATCATCGTTTCGTGAGGCAGTAATTCGCTATCCATAGAAACAGTATGTTCTTTAACCATTAGACAGAGGTGTGTGAAAGTGTAGCTCTAATACTTCTTATAAAAACATACTAGTATATTAAATATACTGGTTTGGTTACAAAAAAATTAATAAAAAGAGTTTAGGGGTTTGGAGAAGCAAAATAAAACGAAAGAACATAAGGGAAGACATTACCTTTAAATCGGGTAACTCTCTTTGATTTGAGCTCAAAGGCTTCCTTGAAAAGGATTATGCCCAAATTGAGATTTAAATGATGAAGAGAGGAATTCAGAGAGATGTAATGGGTAGGGTTTGGCTGATCCAAAGGCTTGAGAGGTGTGTGTAAGGTGGTAGAGGTGGGGGCCTTTTATAAGAGGAGAGGAGAGGCACTCTTGGAAAGTTATAAAATATTACTTTATTATAAAATTATTTTCGGATTTTAAAGGTCCCAAAAGGACATATTTCTAGGTTAAGGTGATAAGGTTTCGAAATAAACCCATAAAATAGGTTTGTGACAAGTGTAAGACTTATATTTAACCCTATCTTCTCATTTTATTTAAATAGTTCATTTATGAGGTAATCACTGCATCGTCACGGTGTCATAAATAAATTATTTTATTTAATGTCTAAAAATTATAAAAAAAATCATGATGTAGGAAATAATTTTATCCTTCTAATGAATATTTATAGTCAAGAATATGACTTTAATAACTCCATTTAATTTTTTTTAGTAAAACAACTCATGTTTGTGACATTTTTATTTTAACTTTAAATAAAAAGTAATTTATATCATTTTCCTACCAAGGTGGCTCCATGGGGTCCCCAACTTGACCCATGGATTTTCTTGGTCAGCCATGACACATCCAATGAGGGTAGGACATGTTTCTAGGTCATTTCATATTATTAAAACATTTTTTTACCTCAAATTACACTAATTACCTCTAATTGCGATTAATAAAACTTAAAAGTTACTATTCAAAAAAATTATTTTAATCCCGTTGAACCATATTTTACTTCCTAATGACAACTATGTATGTTGGATTTTTTAAAATCAAATCATAGAAGTGGAAATGTTTCATTAAACGAAAAATCAGTTTCTTTTACTACCACTTAGTGGTTTCACTATTCATCAAAAATTGATGTTTTTCAAAAAAATACCAAAAATTCACTCTAATCTATATTAGATATTCCGAATTCAAAAATGATGTCTATTTTACAAAATATAAAACATATAAGTTTCATTAATTAATTTAATAATTAATTCCCGTTGTCAAAACAAATAGCGTGTTTTTAAGAAATAATATCTATTAAAAGATTGACACTAGTTTAAGTCCAATTTCAAAGTGAAATTAATTCCAATGACCACTATTGGATTAAATGGTAAAAATATATTCTAATTTCACTTTAAAAACAATTCAAAAGATAATATAATCATATAAATAAATTAGATTAAAAATAGGTTTTGAATTAAAATACAACATTTTTCACTATTCATTAAAAATGAACTTTATCGGAAAAATACCAAAAATTTACACAAAGTAAATTTTGATGTCCCGATTCTAAAGAAAAATTTTATTTTGTCAAATATAACACATAAAATTGTCAAAAAGTGGATTTAAAAGAGGTTCGCCATCAAAAGGCAGTTAATCGACCTTTTAAAGAATATTAGAATGTTTACGCTTAAAATTGGATTAATTAACATTTATAATCCTCTTACATTTATTGTAACAAGTAAAAATATTTGACAAACATATATAATCATTTTGTAGTTAGTTCTGTTCATTCCCTCTGTTACAACGGATAGGCGTTAATGACCATTTACAATAATATTATTTTATTATTAGAGTGCAACGTAAGATTCCCAAGAAACTCTTTGTTGCGTATTGGGTACGCCATCGAGCATTGTGCCCCCTTTAAAGTAATATTAATATTTTATTCACAAAAATGGATAAATGTGAAAAAAATCATATTCTTTATTTACCTGGGGTGTTACATCCTTCCCCCCTTTTGGGAATTGCGTCCTCACAATTTTAAAATTGGGCTTGGAAACTTCATTGAAAATCCCACATCGGAATAAGAGTCAGTAAAAAAATCACTTTAAAATAAAGAAAGAGAAGTACAAAGGTCACCCGAGTTAACCCATACTAGGATTCCATGTAAGAAAACATGGATATGGAGGAAAAAAACAAAGGGTTATGTTCTGAGGGAGAGTGATAGTAAACATGTCTAGGAGAAAGTTAACCACAAGAAAATCACAAACTTGTGATGGGTTAAACGGTATTCGATTCCCCAGTAGGAAAAGTTAACAGACAACATTTTTGTTTTAAGTTACTCTTCATTGAGGAATTTATTTTTGAGCTTAACTAAATCCTAATGAAACATAATTACTTTTCACGTAGACTTTCAACTTCTACTAGATTCATTAATCAAATTCATATTTTCTCCAAAAGACGAGTATTTAGGAAGACTTGTTCGCATTAAGAGTACTATAATTAACTTCTTGAGAATCACCTAATCCAAAAAAGAGAACTATATATTTCCCATGTCTTTAGAAAAAAACCAAAACCAAAATTTTTAGTATCAGATCAGATAATCCAGAAAAGTATAATTCTTTATAAAAATAAAATCTATTCTTAATCTCCAAATTTTGTACAAAAAAAACCCAAAGTTCAACGAAAACCATTCGATAAACAATTGTCCAGAAAATTCTTCAAAGTAAACCAAACTAAGATTGAAACCCAAATATTTGAAGGATTTAATCACATAGTCTTCCAAGTTACAAATTAACTTTTATCTCCAAATAACATCAGTTTTCTTAAATTCTCATATTGAAAAGTAACTAACCTAATCACATATCCTCCATGATAGGTTAATCATTTCCATAGATAACCCAAAATAAACTTACTCTAGATTCCTAAAATCATCTAACTAAAAAGAATTAGTTAAACTAACCAGGGACTTCATGTAGTCCAGTGGTAGGTGATAAATACCATTCGCACTTTGGTTGTGGGTTAGATTCCCACAGCTTTGTCCGACGCAACGGGTTGTCACACGGTCTGTGTGTTGTCCTTTTTCCAAAACTATATAATTCTTAAAACATTCCCCAAAACGAGATAAAATCTTCAAAAATAATCATAACATATTTTAACCTCAAGTTTATCTTATGCCTTTCATTTTCCATCATAACATATAATAACCCATAATTACCTCAAAAGTAATGATCATATAAACTCTAATGATTACCTTTATAATTATTACATGAACTTCCACATCGATTGTTCATCTTATACATGATGCATTATAGAACATACCAAGGTATAATTGGTTGATCATGACACTTTGATAGTTGGTTTTTAACAACCACAAGTTTCATAATTGAATCCTCCATTTCATCCAGTCTCTTAATCAGAGAACCACCACAGTTTCCTTGTAACCTATTATCACTTTGGTTCCTGCTAGATCCATCCATGTACTAAAAACAGAAATGTCAGTGTGAGTATATCAAAAAAACCATCATGTACTAATGAGGAAGATAAACACTAAGATATACTTACTCATTCACTTCATCAAAAACTAGGACTCTTTCTGAAATCCTAACCATTATGGTAATGTAACATATGCTTAGAGAATACCCTAACCTCTAAAGTTATCTAAACCAACCTCTGATACCAACTATAAGGCCCCGGACTTAAACCTTACTTAATCTTGAGTTATTACAAGATTAAACATTGAGGATCTTTTCAAGTTTAGAGTTTTAGAGAATTAGATCATAAAACTTGCATTACATTCCACATTTAAACAAAGTGGTTACATAAAATATTGTATTCATTTTTACCATCAACGGAAACATATTTTATATAAAACATGGATTCTTTCGTGACACTTACTTGAAACTATCATCATATCATGTACCTTTCCCTTGACCTGTGAAAAACATTTCAAAAACTTGGGATGAGCATAAAAAGATCAGTAAGGGATATAAAAATATGGAAAGGAAACGTGAGTACATGTATACATAAGAATCAATGAAATCATACTTTACTCATAAAACATAAGCACTTTAACATCCCTCATCAAAACATGAATAAATCATAGAAATCATAAGACATAAAGGTAACTTGAGGAATTCATAACATTTTTATGTTGGGAGTAACCCTCTTAGTTACATTTAGAATACCCATCATAGTATATTCCCTAATCTCTTCAGAGAAACCGTGACGTTTAACTCCTTCGCGTTACCCAATGCATTGGAGAGCTATATCGGGCTCACCCGCCCTTAGTTTATCACAGAACCACCCATCTTCATAACAATGCCCAAGAACCATAAAATAATATTATCACATAAAACATGCATAAAGGAAACATAGAATTTCCACATTTCAATCAAAATATATCAATAAAATACATTGATATAGTAAAAACTTTATGAAAACCATTTTAAATACCAAAATAGAAGAAAATTAATACATGGTATTTATTTTTTCATTTAAAAAAAAGTTATGGCTTGTAGAGGAAGCCAAAACTCAAATAATGGTCACGGAGGCGGAGAAGTCGTTGTCACCGCATACGTACGACAAAAAACATTCCCTTTTTTCGTTTAGTAAACGCTTCATATAAAAAAGATTCCTTTTGAATAAACGTAAAAGTGAAAGGGTTTTATACACCATATAAAAGAAAGTTGTGTATAAAACAAAATATGCCTCAATGAAAGGAGATTGAGACGAAGCCCCTTACAAAAATCATTTTTTTAAATAAAATATATCATTTATGTGTATTAACTATATGTACACATAAAGAAAGTATAAATACAAGATAGGACATAATTTTAAAGTAGGAGATTAACCCAAAGAATATAAATTGGGTTAGGAGGTTCCCTTACAAAAATTCGACAGCCTAACGTCGTCACTTTCGAATTTAGAAAATGAGTTGATGAGAGATAAAAAGGGTATCTCATCACTTGAACATAAAATTTACATCAATAAGTATATAGAAGAACATATCCCAACATAACAATAAGTAAATTAAAATAACCAACAAAAGAAGTCTTTTAAAAAGAGGTGGGTGAAAGGTTCCCTTAACGACTTGGGTATCTTTCGAAACATACACCCCATGAAAGAAGGACAATACATAATTGATGTAAATACTCATAAACGAAATTATATTACATAGAGAGTAGAATAAGGGGATGTATATATACCACTCAATGGAAATGGTGGAAAATGTAGCATAAATCTCATAGGAATAAAAGTGAGATGAAAAATCCCTTACGAAAACTCGGCAGCCTAACGGAGCCACTCAAAACTTCCAAAAATGGATTTATGAGATCAAATATGGTCTCTAATCATATGAACATAAAAATTACAATAAGAGTAGTATTAAATAACATACCAATCATATTAAATATGAGCTTAAAAGTAATGACATAAAAGAATGTACTTAAAAAGAAAGAGAGGGGTAGGATCCCTTATCTCGTGTCCGACATGACTCGATCGTTATTTAATCTACCGAATAATAAAATTTGTTAAATTTATAATTATTTAAGAAACTACTTTAAATATTATTATTCAGTTCATATCACATATTATAATTTTATAATAATTGGTTAATAAAGTGAGTTCATATCAGACGTTTTTGTCGATGTTCGGTACATGAGTAAAAATTCAACTTGTTGGAAAATAATCTTCCATTTAGTTATAGGTAAATAATATCCAGAATAGTATTTATGTCTTAAATATCATATATATACATTATATATTCATTTTATACTATTCCATAGCATTTGGAGATAAAAAATTAAAATCACTGTTCATGGAGACGGTAGGCCGTACGTACGCATGAACGCTACATTCATTTTTTGTCATATTAATGGAATTAAAACAAAATGAGAGAGAGATATATATATTATAATTCCAGAATGATATAAATTATTTACATTTAATATATTAAATATATATCCATTATATATATGTACTTATAATACTACATAAAATTTGGAGATAAGAAATGAAATGTACCGTTCATGGAGACCATAAGTCGTACGTACGCATTAACGTTACATTCATTTTATTTGTATTCAATGGAATGAAATAATAATGATATAAAGTTATATTATAATTACAGTAGGATATCATATGTAATACCATTAATTCCATCCTTTATACGTCCCATATATGGCATTAATGAATCAAATCACTTTGAGGGGGCGGTAGTCCACACTTGCTAAATGAAGATATCGTGTTTACCCATAATGAAAACCATAAAGGTATGCCATAATTGAAAAATATATATTCTTAAGGAAAACATAAACATATTATATATAATATATAATTATAGTTACATCTTAATGGACACCTTTGAACGTGTTAAAAGAATATTGAACAATCATCGTTTCGTGAGGCAGTAATTCGCTATCCACAGAAATAGTATGTTCTTTAACCATTAGACGGTGGTGTGTGAAAGTGTAGCTCAAATACTTCTTGTAACAACATCCTAGTATATTTAAGATACTGGTGTTGTTACAAAAAAAAGTAATAAAAAGAGTTTTTGGGTTTGGAGAAGCAAAATAAAACAAAAGAACACAAGGGAAGACATTACCTTTAAATCGGGTAACTCTATTTGATTTGAGCTCAAAGGATTCCTTGGAAAGGATTATGCCCAAAGTGAGGCTTCAATGATGAAGATAGGGATGTGGAGAGATGAAATGGGCTGGGGTTGGCTGAGCCAAAGGCTTGAGAGGTGTGTGTATGGTGGTAGAGGTGGGGGCCTTTTATAAGAGGAGAGGAGGGGCACTCTCGGAATGTTATAAAATATTACATTATTATAAAATGATTTTAGGATTTTAAAGGTCCCAAAAGGAAATACTTTGAGGATAAGGTGATACTGTTTCTAAATCCACCCATGAAATCGGTTTTTTCCAAGTGTAAGACTTATATTTCACCCTATCTTCTCATTTTATTTAAATCATTCATTTATGAGGTAATCACAGCATCATCACGGTGTCATAAATAAATTAATTTATTTAATGTCTAAAAATTATAAAAAAATATCATGATTTAGGAAATAATTGTATCTTTCTAATGAATATTTATAGTCAAAAATATGAATTTAATAACCACATTTAAATTTTTTTTAGTAAAACAACTCATGTTTGTGACATTTTTATTTTAACTTTAAATAAAAAGTTATTTATGTAATTTTCCTACCAAAGTGGCTCCATGGGGTCCCCAAGTTGACCCATGGATTTTATTGGTCGGCCATGAAACATCCAAGGAGGGTAGGACATGTGTCTAGGTCATTTAATATTATTAAAACATTATTTTTACCTTAAATTACACTAATTACCTCTAATTGGGATTAATAAAACTTAAAAGTTACTATTAACAAAAAAAATTATTTTAATCCCATTGAACCATATTTTACTTCTTAATTACAACCATTTATGTTGTATTTTTGAAAATAAAATCACATAAGTGGCAAAGTTTCATTTAAACAAAAAATCAGTTTCTTTAACTACCACTTAGTGGTTTCACTATTTATAAAAAATTGTTGTTTTCGTAAAAATACCAAAAATTCACCCTAAGCTATATTTGATATTCCAAATTAAAAAATGATTTTTATTTTAAAAAATTAAAAACATATATGTTTCATTAATTAATTTAATAATTAATTCCCGCTGTGAAAACAAATAGCGTATTTTTAGGAAACAATATCTATTAAAAGATATACACTAGTTTAAGTCCAATTTCAAAGTGAAATTAATTCCAATGACCACTATTGGATTAAATGGTAAAAATATATTCTAATTTCACTTGAAAAACAATTAAAAAGATAATCTAATAATATAAATAAATTATATTAAAAAGAGGTTTTGAATTAAAATACAACATTTTTCACTATTCATTAAAAAATGAACTTTATCGGAAAAATACCAAATATTTACACAAAGTAAATTTTGATGTCCCGATTCTAAAGAAGAATTTTATTTTTGTCAAATATAACACATAAAATTGTCAAAAAGTGGATTTAAAAGAGGTTTACCATCAAAAGGCGGTTAATCGACCTTTTAAAGAATATTAGAATGTTTATGCTTAAAATTGGATTCATTCGCATTTTTAATCCTCTAACATTTATTGTAAAAAGAAAAAATATTTGAAAAACATATATAATAATTTTGTAGTTAGTTATGTTCATTCCCGCCATTACAACGGTTAGGCATTAACTTCCATTTAAAATAATATTATTTTATTATTAGAGTGCAACGTAAGATTCCCAAGAAACATGTTGTTGTGTATTGGGTACGCCATTGAGCATAGCGTCCCATTTAAAGTAATATTAATATTTTATTCACAATAATGGATAAATGTGAAAATGTCATATTCCTTATTTACCTGGGGTATTACAAATTTTTTATCATTGTTTTTTTCACGACACACGTATTGTTCATTTTTCATCCTCAGTATGTAAAATCGAGGCTTTTTATTCTTCTACATCTCCTTCCACTATAAAATATCACTAGTATAAATTACCTACACATAGTGTTCCTCAAGAACCCCTACTACCATTTTCACTACCCAATGGTGAAAAATCTATAACCATCAATATATATTCATAGGAATTTATCCCATAAAAATTATTACACCAATTGAAATTTTTTTACAGAGGAAACATAGTGTGGAAATGAATAAGGATAAATAAATAAATTTATAAAAACTGGAATTTAAATTATGGGTTATAACAATTATGGTTAAATATATAAATATATATGTGTGTTGTCAAACAAATAAAATTGGCATTACCATTATTCTATAAATATGGGGAACAACACAAAGTTTTATGTTTTTTCATAGAACAATAGGAAAACTATCTTATTTTTGATGATTGCGACCTAAAATTATTTGTACTCATTTTTGGCCTTTTTACATATGCATCACCCTAAAATCTCTATATATATATGTATTGAAATCCCATATGGATCCATTAGAAATAGTTATCAGATTCCTCCCTTTCTCCTTATCCCTCACTACCATTCCCATGATTCAACAATAAACAGTATATTTTCCCAATATTGTTTTACATTCCTACTTCAGGTGTTAGATATATTTTAAAAGTTCTATATTTAAAAATTTATTCCATGCTCATTTAATTAAAACTCCATTTTTAATGGGATTAAAATATTATTTTTTCATCTAAAATTTATTTCATGTTGGTAAGGGGTATTATTTTAAAACTATTATTTTCAAATTTTAAATAAGCTCTTCAAATTATTTTATTTTATAAAACACATTTTATGATTTTATATATTATTTTTGAAACCCTTTATTATAATGGGAAATATATTTTTTAAGGTATATTTATTTTCTAAAAACCCATTTTTATGTAATAGTTAACATTTCTTAAAAACATATTTTAAACAAATGTATTTTTTATTATGTTTAAAAAACTAATATTCTTTCTAAGTAATATATATTTGAAAAAATTAATATTATTTTATGTAAAGGAAATAGTTATATTACAACCCTTAATTTTCAAATTATTTATGAAAAACCAAAAAGGAAATTTTATATTCTTTATTCAAGGGTGAATTTAAAATGAAAATGTTTATCATTTTATTTTCTACTATTTTAATAAAATTATATACAAGTTCAAATGGATTTTATAGTTATAATTTTTTCATGAAATTTCATTTTAAATAAATATATGTTAATAATGTTTATACATATGGACATATTCTATTATAAAATTTTCATTTCATAATTTATTTATGAAAAGAATCTACCTCAATTATACTTCATCATAATATGTATTACTGTAAGTAATTTTTATGAAATATGGATTTCTCTTAACATTATGGTATTTTCAGGAAATAAAATTTTTCTAATAATTATGTGATGGAATCAATATTTACTTTTGTAAATAATGTGGGTACATTTTTAATGGAATTTTTTTTTCAAATTAAATTAGAAAATCAAACCACATTAAGAGATTGTTTTTATAGAACCACGAATTTGGGTATAAAATTAGACTATGAGGAATGAGGATTGATCCCATGACCTCAAATTTATGTTGTTAAAAAATATGATACTAATAGTGGACTAAAGAATTTTTTAAGTGTTTCCATGTATCATTTCATTTAGTATAAATAATTATTATTTTCAAAGAAGTTGTTTTAAAAATTTGAGGGGAAACCCTTGTATATATTTCAAAGGTTATTATATTTTATAATAAAATTGGGGTTTCAAAAGTAATAAATGTTTTTATAGGTTTGAATTTTTTTTCCATGGTTATATCATTAGAAATCCATAATGATATATTTTTGAAAATTATTTATTTTTTAATATTATTTATATTTGATAAATTTGATACAAATGTTATTTATTTTATTTTAAGGAAAAATATTATTAATTGATTTAATACCCCTTACTAGGAAATTTTATGCTTAATATATGTTTCAAAATGTTGTCCACAATGTCATTAAAAGTGACAAGGTTTTTTTGTTTTGTTTAATGTGTTATAGAGAGTGAATCTATATAGCTATTTTTTTATAAATTGTGTAATGTTTTATATATTATAAGTAATTTTTCATAACACTATAAAACATAGACTGAAAAGACACTTGGATGTATTAAAAATTGTATTTATTTCAATAATTTTTTTTAAAAATTATGCTGCATTTCTATCACTAGATATAGAAGTATGGATCATGTGCTATTATATTACTATCTTCCATGTATAAAAGAAAAGAAAAACTGATTGCATCGTTTCATGGAGGAGGAAGTACACATGTACGCACGTGTGACATTATTGTTACTAAATATATTGTAAGGTAGGATGGTATATATGATTTTATAATTACATAAGAAAAACTATTTAAAAAGTATATTATATAATCATTATTTTTATATTTATAACCATTAATGCAAAATAGGAATGAAAAATTAATTACACTACTATGTGGAGTCGGTAAGTTGTGCATATCAACTAGTGATGTTCTACTATTCTATTGGATGGAAAATAGGTGAAAATGGTTTTATATAATAATAAAAACATTTCATCAAATTTATTATACTGTAGTAACTATTTTACTATGTATACAACACAATTATATGATTTATAAGAATAAATAAATTTTAAAAGTGTCGGTATATTCGATTACCACCTATTCAATGGACTTCCATTAAATATACTATTAATGGACCTAGTATTGGTGTTTGGGAAAGAACAAAATCTCCATAACATGGATAATTTTTTTTAATTGAGAAATTGGTTGGGTTTTTTAGATCTAGGTTTCTCAGTTTTTTGTAAAGCAAATAGATTAGTGGTGCATTTAATATGTGAGTAGAGGATAATTCTTGTAATTTCTTAAAGATCTAAATTAATATTATATATTTTTAAGGGAAAATGGTTTATAATTGATATAATTTAAATATAATTTCATTATGTGTTAAAATAATCTAAAAAAATAATTATTTTTCAAGTTTATGTGATGTTTCTACCTTATCACTTTTTTAACACCACACTATTAATATTTTTGACAATTATTGCAATATAAAAGTTTTTAGCCATTTAGAGGATAAAAATGATACCATAAAAGTATAATTGGACCATAAAATAAATAAGGGATGATATTATAAACCATAAAATAATCTCTTTATTCTTGTTCATGATTTTGTTAATTTTTATGTAATTTTATAAAATTCTATGTCTAATTTGATATCAATAATGTTGTTTTTACTCTATTAATTTAATTTGACTTTAGAAACCTAAATAGAATAATTTAATTCAAACATAATACCTAAAGAATAACTAGTATGTTAAATTTATCTGTAAAATTAAAGGGATAAAATAATTCCAAAAAATTATATTAATTTTAATATTTTAAAAATCATTTATTTCATTTTTATTAATTGAATTAATATTACACTGATCATGCATAAGAATTTACGATAATGTTTATAAAATAGAAAATTAAAAATAAATTAACCGAAACAAATAAATAAATTATGTTAATTATTAGATTTTGTATTAATTCAAAATATATTATTAATCTTATGGGAACATATAGATGATATTAATGTAAAGAGAGTCACATTTTGGAGTTTTCATCATATAAAATAATATAAATGTAATTTCCATGGTCAAATGATACGAAAATTACCAAAAAAAATTGGAATATATTTCACCAATATCATCCTATTAAATCAAATAATGGAAATTCAAGGGTTTATTTTTATTTCCTTATCACATTATTTTTAACCAAATTATTATATTTACCATTTAATGATGTGACAAAGTTTACCACAACCACTATTCATAATCCCAAAAAATTCATGGAACCTATTCAAAAAAAATTAACCCCATAGTTCCAAAAATAGTATCTATTTTTCATGATCCAATTTCTATAAGTTGGATTAATTTTTTATAATACAATTCCATAAAATTCAACAAAAATCATTTTTTAGAAAAAAAAAATACATTTTTATGAATTAAAATTTTCTTATATCAAAAAAAGATATATTTTTTATTAAAATTATATAATTTAAAATAAGATGAATTATATGTTACATTAATACCTAATAAAAATATATAATAGTAATTTTAAATTTATTTATTTAATGAGAAGAAGTGATGGTTTTTGAAAAATCAGTGATTTCACTATTCACTAAAAATCAATTTTAATAGAGAAATCCATAAATTACACTCAATGTTGTTTTTGATAAAATAATTTTTAAAGTGTAATTATTTTATTAAAATTAAATTTATAAAATTTTGATTATTTAGTTTTTTATTTCTTTCGGGAATAAAATATATATATTCTGATGTTGTTTCTTTAAAAGAGAAATGTTTACTATAATTGAAGCTCAGATGTTACATACATAGTAATGTAAAAACATATCAAATGTAAAATAAATAAGATATATAAAATATTGGTTGATTGAGTGAATTTTAATTTTCTCAATATAAACATCTTTAGATGATCAATATTCATTAAATCCATCATTAAAAAAGTGTCAACCAAGTATTGCACTCAGTGGTAAAACTAGAGTATTATGGAGTCAAAGAATAAAGTTTTTTATCTAATAAGTATTTAATCATAATTAATATAACCTGTTTATTTTTTTCATTAGGGGATATATTCCTTAAATAGAGAACCATCTCTAATTAGCCATTAAAGAATATTGACAAATTAATCCTAGGCAGTTTAATCTAGAATCCTTAATTTTTATGACTCTTATTTAAAATATTCAAAATATTTCCATTGGAGTTTTAATTAATAAATATTTCGTATATAAGACATGGTTATTTATACTTTACTTAAAACATAATCAATCTAGCTTTTGGTCACTTAGACATATAGGTTATGGATATTGTGGTTACATGATCTTATGTTCACTTTATTTTGGTCACTTAACATAGTAAATTTATTATGGTAACTTGATAAAATTACTTGATATTCCCACATGATATGGTCTATTTATATAGTCACTTGATATGGTGTATTTATTTCTCCATGTATTATCTGTAATACTATTCCAAAAATAATTCTCTCAACATTGTAACGTAAGTTCATCATATTATAAGTCAAATACTTCATATGGTTAATTTGAACACTTCATATGGTCTATTGGAAATAAATTTTTGGTCTCTCAAATAATTTTCATGTTTTTAGATTTATGGAAAAACAATGTGGTCTCTAAGCATTCTTATTATGGTTACTTATTTTCTGGTGAGATCAATTGTGTAGTTGGTGAGACATCTTCCACGCTCAAAAATAATATTTCTGTTGTATATCGAAATATTATATTTTTTGTTGAGGATCTTGTGATATATCAACCAATGTCAATCAAATAGGCATGGGGTCAATCCAACTGATGTATTATTTCTTCAAACCTTTTCAAATATTTTGTTAAATTTACGGTCACTCTAAGATATTACACGTGGTTTTTTGATTGGTCATACTGTCACATCATTACATTATTATACTTAATTCATGGTCTATTAGATATTAAAATGGTCAATTCATTTTTTTGTTTTCTCTAGTACTTTAGGAAATCTAGCTTCATCAGACTCATGGTTGATAGTCAGGCTTGATTGTCTTTATGGTCCCTTCCAGACTTGGGAATATTTCCAAATTTTCATAGAAAAATATTTAACTCCCATAAAACAAAAAAAATGATTATATATAATATAAACAAGAATTTCTATTATTAATAAAAATATTTTCCATAATAATCCAAGAAAATGAATAATTAATCAATTTTAATGAAAATACTAGTTTTATTTCAAAATCACTTACATTAAATTTTAAATTTTTAAAAATAGAAGGGAAAAAGTATTGGAAAAATATATATAAATTAATATATTTTAAAAATATTTTCCATGATGGTGGGTAATGTTTTTCATATGGTGTACGTTAAAACAAAAAAATCATTTCACATTTTGGATAAAAATACAAAAGTAACTAATTTAGAAAAGTACTGAAATATTACTTTTTATTTTTTTTAGAATAATCAAAATTTGGTTAAAATATATTTCATATTTTTTTTTATATTAATGAAATTTTTTAAACCATTTTTTTAAAGATATGGACATGGAATAAAAGTTTCTAGATTAAAGTGGTAAATTTTGTTGTTTTTCCTTAAAAACATTATTTTAGTTTCATAAGTAAAAAATGAGAGAAACTTTAGTAGAAAACATATAATGTCTACAAATAAATAAATTATAGGGGAAAAATAATATTTCGGAGATATAGATCATATGATTTTATTTTTGTAAATTTTATGTGTAAAAATCCATGTAGAAATGTGATTATAAAAAAACCCTTACCTCAATTATGTCTTCCTTTATAAGATATCTAACTACCTATATACTAAATTTTTAGTTTATTATAATTTTATATAAGAAATATATTATTTCCTATAACATTATTCATGGTTTAATTATTATATATTATCTCCCATTAATTAATAATATTTCATTATCATCATTATTTTAGGTTATACTACTTTGTTTTTAATTATGTTTTGGTTGAGCTGTTATAGTCCTTTCAATTTGATCATGGTTTATTCATATAAAGAATGTTAAATATTATATATATATATATATCATATATTGTCATTATATTCGTAATTAAAATGAAAAAATAATTTACATCTCTATGTTGTGAAGGTAGTCCATACATACGCATGAGTGATGTTTCCATTTCTGAATGGATGGATTAAAAGATAGGTGAAAATTAATTCACAATTAAAAATTAAATATTATAAAATAAATACCATATATAAACATTTAATATATCATAATTATTAACCATCAATGATGGAGTTAGAAAATTAATTTTATTGATACACGGTGGTTGTAGTCCAAACCTGTGAATGAGTGATACTTATATATCCCAATTGATTTAGAAGAGGTGGTAAATGGTTATTACATCAGTATAATAACATCTAATTATATTTATGATATATTATTCATCATGTTTTTATTGATACATAATGTTTAAATTAATTATAATAAGAAATAAAATTGAAAGTTCTTGGTTAAGATCTATACATCTTCTTCAAGGAACCTACTTTTACTTTCCCCTCAATCCGTGAAGGGTTGGTATTGAGAGAATAAATATCATCTATGATGAAGGTAAGTATTATAGGATGGTTTTTGGTTAGTATATTTTCAAAATTTAATGACCATATTGTGTGAATATGTGAGGAGATGTGGTTCCATTTTATAACTAAGGGGTGGGACACACATTGAACTTCATAAAATATTCCAGCGATATATGCTCACTTCCATTGTATTATGGAAATTTTTTTTCATGTGTTATAATTTTTAATAATATAATGTTTACTTATATCCATACAATTTATATTATAAAATTTTAGGTTATAATCTTACCCTTATCTCTTGGATTAACCCCCATTGTATACATGTTTCAAACTTAGCAATGGTAAATGTGTTTTACCCTTTTTTCTATTCACTATGAGAGAAAATTCATTTTAAAATATTAAATTATATTAATCATAATTATTAAAAATATATAATCAGTTTCAAAATATTAAATTTTTCTATGTGGACTAATTTAATTTTATATAAGCCTACAGACCGCAAAGAAAACCCATTTATGAAAAATAAATTTTTAACTTGAAAATATAACTTATTTCCATTACATTCATAATGAAAATGTGAAATCAATGTTAAAATATATTATCGAATAAATAATATATAAATTTTAGTAAAAAGATTAATAAATAGAGTGTTATTTAATTTATTATGAATAAAACAAATTTCATTTCAAAAACAATTATTTCAAAATGATATTTAAAATACCAAAAATAGACATATACCAAAATGAATTATAATGATGATTCTTTTATAGTTAATTTTATTATTTATATTGATAATATTATTATGTTAAATTTATGTAAAAATTAAAATATAATTATACTTTTACATTAAAATATGCGATAGTTATTATAAAAATTGTTTTTTTTCACAATTCACATAAAAATAATTCATTTTAGAAAAATCTTAGAGATTGACTCTTATAAAATATCTAAATTATGTTAATTTCATTAAATAAAATTTATAAAAATGGTATTAAATATTTCTAATTTTATCATGAAAAAATTAGATAAAACCCATTTTTTATGAGATCATATTTTTGAAGCATAAAATTACATTATTGAGAATTGAGTACTTATTTGTTATGAGTTAATCAATAAATTTTTACTATTTCAAAAATTTCTAAATATTTGTCATAATTCATTTATTACTATTCAATCCTACAAATTTATTGTCTAGTTTATAATTTTTAATTATATCACACTTCATATAGACTTAGGTTTCATTTAAGGAAAACTATAAAATACCTCATGTTTGATTAAAATGAAATACATATAAATTTTTTTGCTATAATATTCTACCCCCATTAAAATTAATTTCACCCAAAAAATAAAAAAACTATAATAAAAATGGGGATATATTTTATTTAAAACATCCTTAGGTTCCCATGTAGCATTTCTCAAATTTTTTATTCCTCTAAATAACTTTTACCAAGTGAGTAGTATTGTTTCATAGAACTTTATCTCTATTGTAAAATATTTCTACTGATAAATCTTCATAGAAATTATCATGATCCCATGGTAAAGCCCTAGAGTTAAATACATGTTGAGGATCAAGTATGTACTTCCTTAGGAGATATACATACAACATGTCTGGAACTTAAGAAAGGACCTATGGGATTTCTATGTAGTAAGAATCTATTCAAATATGATCAATAATCATGAAAGGGATAATAAAACTAGGGAATTTAATTCCCATATTTATGAATATAATAAACTTATTTCATGTATAAATTCTCCGGAATAACCGGTAACCAACATCAAGGACAATATCTTACTGATTATTTTTCAGCATAACGATTATGTAGATAATGAGTTGCCTTTATTGGATACTAAATGGTTTTGACCTTCTATTCCATTTCAATATTTATATCATGTCCCAATATCTTTATTTATCAATATTTATCCAAACATATCATATTTCCACACTTGTTTTTTATATAAGGTTTCATAAGGATCCTTCCAAATGATCAAGTGAAAGATATTTTTGTAATAAAACTTTATTAGAGGAAGGTGTTGATCCTTACCCCCTTGAAAATATTGTAAAAAGGATCTCAACTAATATTATTAGGTTTGAATCGTAATCTCATAAATACTATCATTATTTGGATAACAATAATTAGGGAAATACAACTTCATATCTAGACCCTCATAAATATTTATTTCAATTTTTTTAAACCTCAAATCTTGATTAGATATATGAAAAATCGGTAATCCAATAAACATCAGGACTTCCATATTGTATATCTGAGAAAGTCGACCTAGAGTGAAATATTATATAGTAAAAATGAATTTTTATGACATTTTAAGGTTATCAACTACAACACCAATAGAATTATTATATTTATATGTTTTGGTTATTCTGATGATGAAATCTAAGATGATGTTTTCACGTATCAATTCTGGTCTGAGTAATAGTTGTAACATTCCCTTATAGTTATATCCCTCAACCATAACTTACAGGAATGATAAAAATCTATATACTACTATAAAATATATATCTTAATATTTTCCCACCTAAAATAATCTATCATATCTATATAAATCTGCATAATTCATGGTTGAATAAATAATGCAGGGTTATGCGCTTCATCAGAAAGATCCTTCTATATGTCTAGTGTTGATGGGAAACATGATTAATTCTTCAACCTTATCATTCCATTAGAATCATGAGAGAAATACAGAACATTCCTTACCATTATTTATAGCTCCACATCCTCTATCTACCCCATTTAAAAATTTATATTGGTATATGGTTGAACACTCATTTGAGAAAGATAATATTTCTCCCCTTCAATACTGATTTCAAGGTCCATCATTTTAAAATAGATAAATATTACATATTTGTTTTCCTGATCGTAGATAAGTTATCATGATTTTTTCTACTCAATGTATTATCTCCCTTGTTCTCTTTACTAGGGTTTTAATGTATTTATTATTCATAATTGTTAAACAAAACCTACCATATTCTCTGAAACATATTCAACTCATTGTAGGATAATATTTATATGATTGAAATATAGGTCAAACATTTCCCCATAATGATGATGCGTCTATATTTTAATCTCAATTTTTATACTGGATACTCCAAATCATGTGTGTGAATTGTTTCTCATGAATCTTCATTTTACATGAGGCATAATATATCATCCTATAATTATACATGATGAAAAAACCCAATCCTTTTTAATACGTTACTACTGATAAAAAACCCTTCTCTATTATAGTGTAGTGTGAGCATAGTTTCATGGATCATACTTCTCTTCAGTTCCTTAAAATTTTCTTCACATCTATCTATATAATGTAAGTTAAATCACTTTAAATTTAACATCGTGGGTATATTAAAAATCAATGATAAATAATTTATAATGTGTGGATAATATCAATCAAATCCATGAAAACTAAATTTCCCAATCATAGAGGTTCATCTAGAATAATGTTCAATGACTTCTATCGTTGATAGATCCACTGATATATCATCACATGAGATTATATAACACAATGATGGAATTTTATATAACTAAAATTTTCACTTAGTAAATTTTTCATACAATTTATTCTTATATAGGGTATTCTGTAAAATCCCCAAGAGATCCTCATTGTATTCCTTTATCCGGGAAAATAAGAGAATATCATTTATAAAGATTATAAAAAAATGATCAATCTAATATCTAATGAATATATTCATTAAATACATTAAGATAATACAGTAATTAGTAAAACCAAATGACATCACACTAAATTCATAGACATCATACGTTGATCAGAAGTCTGTCTTGGCCATGCCTTTCATTTTGGCCCTAATTTTATTACATCCAGTTCAAAAAAAATCCTAAAACAAATATGGAGCCTCTTGAAATCGATCAAACAAATATTTAATATACATAATAGGATTCTTATTTCTGATCGCAATTTTTTTAACTTGATGATAATAAATATAGAGTTCCATGGAACTATATTTCTTCTAAAAAAATTGAACGTGTGTATCCCAAGGAGACTATATTAGCTAAATAAAACCCCTATACATATTTTTAGGAATTTTCTTCTTCAATTACTGTAACAAAATCTAGGATATTCTATATGGATTCATTAAAATAATAATAACATCTATTATGATATCATTTAAAAACTAAACTACATGATGTGGAGGAAGACTGAATTTCTATTGTAAATACATCAACAAACTCCCATACAGTTAGAATATCATTGATAATGATTTTATCCCCAACCATTTGAGATAAATGCACCTCTTAAATAAGAATAAAACCCAATAAGGTTTGTAAAATTTCTAATGGGTGTTTAAATATATATCCCTGAACTGATAGAAAATCATAGGATTGTTTGGGATATCAAATATTACTATAGTTCATTAGAAATTATTATGGGTTTTATGTAATGAAATAAAAATCATACCCGTAAACTAATCAAATTAAACTACTAGCATAATTAAAATATTTTAATGAGTCACAATCCAAAAATCTTAAATTGAAGAAGAATCATATACCTAATACGTGATCATTGTATAATTAATATTTTTTAATGTTATTTTATTATCTAATAACTGAGGTGGTAATGTTATATCTTTTTAGAAAAATCAAATATAAAACAGTAGGTTGTATAAGAATCAAATAGAATGTTATTAGTTTTAGAGTGTATGGTATGTTTTCCTTTCACCACATCATTATTTTATCCCATATATGAAAAACTGATTACATGATATTTCACTTTATATCTAGGATTAATATTATTTTAATGTTAATCATCTTAATTAACCCTTATATTTGAGAAATGTTAATATTATTTCCCATAATACACGAATTTAAAATATTTGAGTGTGAGTGGTGTATTTTTGTGATCCTATTCATTTTTTTCCATTAACTGGCCACTAAACATCACTTTGACACTTATTTTCTTGATCAAATTCCTTTCCACAGATAAAACATTTATTACTCCCCTTATCCATTTCAACCATGATATATGTTTTAATATTTTATTTTTATCAAGTAAATTATCTTATAGATAACTCCCTTCATATACATAGTTTTAAATAACTAAAAAACTGATCAATCTTACATTCTTGTTCAATGCAAATACTATAATCATACGTCACAAGTCTTGTAAGATTTACAATAAAGGTATTAATAGATTTATTATCCTTATAATTTATCTCAATGGATTATTTATAAATTCTAATATGAATTATATGAGAAATTTACTTGTTGAAGAATAATATCCTAAATGAATCCCAATATATATAGTCAATATTTAATGATTCTTTAAATTCTTGAAAATTGTACTCCATCGATCAACTTATCATTATAAACCATAAATAGTTAAAGTATCCAATTCATTTTCTAAGAATTAAATAATATTAAATTTTATTTTTATGGGTATTGATCAATTGCTCATAAATTATTATCTTAGAGGACCCACTAAAATAAAGAGGAAGTTGACTCATAAAGCATACTATAGTATGTTTTTTACTCGCTTTATCATCTGAATGTTTAGTAAGATTCATAGCATCTAAATGCAACGTAAGAAAAAATATTTTTCATTTCATCACCCAAAAAAATCTGTTTGTTAGTAGGGAAATAATTATATTCCCATCACATTATACATTATCATGTTCCCTTCTGGATCCAACCATTGCATGAAACTAAATATCTTATTATGAGAAACAATAATCATAATTGTAAATTAAATAAATATAAAAAAATCATCCATAGGATGTCTAGATCATGAAATATTATTTTCAATATGTGAAACCTTGGGTTTAATAATTTTCATTATCTATCTAAACATTTTATAATTTTTCATAACGAAAATGTGAGTTAACCTAAACATATCCATTGGGAGTGTCAAACTAGGTATGTTGTAAGAGCCCATTCACCATCACATAATAGAAGTTTATTAAATCCATCTCCCCATATGTGTTTAACAACATGGTCATCATTAACCAATGCAAAATAGGTCAATAAAAACACCCCATGATTTTTTGAAATATGTTTTTTCAAATAAATCTAATTTTCCCATTGCTTGTTTTATACACAACAATGAGTTTTGACAAACCATAATACATTGTTAATATTATTTTTTAAAAATAATTATTATAAACAATACAATAAAATTGGTTGTATGAATAAGAATAAAAATATTTATAAATTTTTTAATAATGGTTCTAGATGAAATAATATATATAAATAAATAAGTACAAAATTATTTTTGTTTATGACTTTATATACTTAGAAAATAAAAATCTTCTCAAAAAATGAATTTTATTTCTTTTTATAAAAGAATAATAAAATTTACTTTTTTAACTTTTAGAAAATTAATCTTTATCTTTAAATTGATTATTTAAAAAGTGTCTTATATTAAATTTTTTTCATTTAATGATATGATTTATTATTTGATTAATAAATATAAATACTATTTATTAAAATACGACTCTTCTTTTATGGAATTTTCAAAGTTAAATCTAGTTTTAAAATATTTTAAATGTAAAATTATTTCAATTATATTATTATTAATCTAGTTTCATTCATTTTAATCATTTTTATGTTGATTTTTTATAGAAAAACGTATTATACTTGTGAAACTTTTCCCTTTGGGAAACTTCTTTTTCTTTATGTCTAAAATTTAATTTTAAATTTAATTCTACCAATTATATGAATGGATTATGTAAAATATGATTCCATATTTTTAATAAATATAATTGATATTATATAATAATTTCATCTTGAATTTTTTCAAAATGACTATTAAAAATAATAAAAATTATTTATCGTGGTTAATGTTAAAATAGTTTTAACAGGTGTTAAACTAAAATGATAATAATTTAAATGACATAAAAATTTGTAAAATTAATATTTTATTGAACTTTTTTTCATTATATCATGTATGGTTATATAATTATAAATTTTTAATTATTTTTTATGTTTATAATGTAGGTACATCTATTGATTTTAAAAAATTCCTTATTTTTCCTCTCTACCACTTATAAAATGGACCCCCTTCTATACATTTCCAACATCCAAAGTATTTTGGTCAATCTATTAAATACCAAAATATATTATTTAATTCACTCTAAATTTCCTTCATACCATATTTTTATTATGAAACCCTCCAAGTATGGTACTTTGTGATAACCTAATTAGGTTGTCTAAAGAATATGTATCGTACCTATCTGAGTGGTTTATTAGGCATTCTTCCAATTCATTCAAATATTCATCAAATATTATGATAAATAAAATAAATATTTTAACTTAATAATAGGTTATTATGTTAATTTAACATCCTATATAAACCTCTAATTCAATAAAATTTTATATAAAACCTTCAAACTTGTGTACGACGGAGGATTGTCTCACGAACCAATATAATTTTTTTGGCACACCTTATAAAAGAAAGAAACAATGATTAATGTAACATATGTATATAATATTTATGGAATAATAATATTTATAGAATTATAATATTATATCTACCTTATTACCATCAAATCCATTGGAAATCGATAACATCTCTTGTGCATACATGTGGACTATCGCCTCCATAAAGCCCTATGATGCGTTTTTAATTATTTTGACATTGATAATAACAAGAAAATATTTTATGAATATATATATATTTATATATATATATGGGATGTTAAATTAATATTTATCTTTATTTGTTCCGTAGTCTGTCAAAATAGAACCAACATTCATGCATACATACGAATTAACATCTCTTTGTACGTTGTAATAACTTTTTTCACGTCTAAAATTTATAAATAAATTTAAATATTTATATATTAAACATATATGTTATTTATATCACGAATAAGATTATAGATATTATCAAACCAGGAACAAAATATATGGTTTGAAATTACCAAACTAAAACATACATGAACAACAATGAAATTATCACCTAGAATAGTGACATAAACAAAGAATTATTAATTAATCGGTGATAAAAGGTTATAAATAAATAATAAATCATTTGAAAAAAATGTTCATTTTTATTTAATATATGTATACTAAACAAATATTTATTAAAAATGAGTTTATAATGTGTACGAATAAATTCAAGACTTGAGGAAAATATTTTTTTCTCAAATTGCCTACTTTGAGACATATGTTATTTTTGTACACCTATATTATTTTATAAGGTATATATGTATCCCCTTTTAAATTTTATATAAATAATTAATTATTTATCATTATTATTAATTAGTAATTTAATTTTATTATTTCATAGTGATTGGGATTCAAAAGTTACCTAAAAATGTAAGAGATTCTCAGCTCACCTATACTTCTTTGAGATATATACAATATTCACCACAAGTTTCCTTTGTGCAGTGTATATAACACACCATTTAAATTTTATATCATGGAAATATTTATTTTGTTTATATTTAATGTTTTGAAAAAATTTATTCTTTCATGGGGTTTACTTTTCAAAATTTATGAAAAGTTGTTAGGGATTTTTTTCTCACTTTTATTTTCATGGGACACATTCCATATTTGTCACCTATTTCTTTTAGGGTATTTATATTCTTCCATTATTTAATTTTAGAAAAATTATCATGAAATTATGTGATATAAATATCCCTCTATGGTTCCTTATTTTATTGGTCTTATCATTCAAAATTTAACAATGTTTTAAGTGTTTAATAATACAATATCATTATTTATTGGGATTATTTATAATTATTCTTTAGATGATTAAATATTATGAACTATCTATCATGAAACTCATGAACATTATTATATTGTAGTTATTTCATAAAAATACATGTTTTCCATTAGTTTTCATCACTTTAAGAACCCATGATTCTAATATAATATTTTTACGGAAAACTGACTTTAAAACTCCCTTCAGTCGAAAATCATTTTTTTATATTAATATTTTTCAAAAAATGTTTTAAATAATTTATTTAATATTACTTGAATAATTTTTAAATTAATTTTACCCAATTTTTGAATTTTTAACATAATTTTATATATTTAATCTTCTTATCATTTTTCAAATGAGGTACTTTTGAATTTTTATTGAAAATTTATAAGAATTATTTTTACCATACATGGAATGAGTTTATTTTTTCACTATCATGAACACTCAATTATTTGATAATTCCCTTAAAAATTTTCATTATTATTTTAAAATATTTTTTTCCACAATATTTTTTTGAAATTATTAGGTCTTTGAAATTTTTTATTAAAAGATAAAAAGAATATTTTTCTTACTAAATATTCTATTTGATCATTTAAAATTATTATCCATCTATGATAACATACATTTATGTTACTTAAGATTAACTATATTATCTAAGGATGTCATACTTATTCATTCTATATATGATTTATGGTTTTAATGAAAATAGTTTTATGATACCCATTAATTTTCTATAGGCTATGCTATGATGAATTGATGAAATGATTATGAAAACCATTTCTTTTCAATAGTTTATTTTATGATGAAAATTTTATAATGCTTATTTTCTTTTCATAGGTTATAATAGAAATAATTTTTTTTACTTATGCTACACATATATATGATTTTAATTATGAAATAGGTTGGGATTGTATTATATATCCCTCCAATGAATTAGGTGAATAATAATATTTAATTAGATAAATAACACTAGAATGGGGAGTGAACCCTATTCAATAAGGTACATTTCCCAATATAAGAGACTTGGGTGTGATATTTGACTACTGTGATTGTTTGGGGAGTGAACCCATTCCACTATAATATCCCTAGTAGTAATCCATTAATTCTAAGTAAATTATTTTTTACTCTTATATGTATTCCAAAAACAAATGTTTTTTCTAATGTTATTCTATAAAGGATTATGTTATTGGATTAATTTATGAATCATGTATTATAAACTTCCAATATATATAGAATCACTCAAAATTATGATCTTTCATATGTAGGGTATGTTTTCCAATTGTTAATCTAAAGATAACAAAACTTTATGTTCATTTTATTCTTATCTGATCATTAATATCTCCCTTGTATGCTATTATTGAGCGTTTGATCCCTCCCTTTCTTGTATTTCCTTTCCCTAGATATAATTTAAGGTTTTTTGTATAATAAGTCTAATAAGTATGATATTTACGAAGAAACAATTTTGAGATGATATAGTTTACTTATGAACTCTTTTTTATGTGCCCATGTTTCTAAACGCACTAGAAATATTTTATTCTAACATGGATTGTATTATTATGAAATAAATATTCATCTATTTAGATGTAATATCTATATATAATTACTATGGGTCACTAATCATTTTATCAGAGAAATTTCTAGTAAACTATAAGAAACTAAGATGATAAATCTTGTGTGATAACTGTAAGGATTCATCTAAGTATAGTAAAATATCCTTGATTTTTTGTAAAGGATAGATGGTGTGGTTTCTATAAAATTACATACCTCTATAGAAACAATAATTTGATGTGGCTATAGAATAGTTGTACCAAGGGGTAATAAAACTTGATAGGGTGAATTAGGCATTGAATCAATCACCTCTTAGTGCATGATAAATGACTTACTACACACTTGGTTATAAACTCTTGAGGGATATGATTTTAAAATTAAAAAATTATTTATAAATCACTATCATGGATTTGATTAGATATTGATCATTGATAATCAATGTTAAAATTAAGTATTAATATATTGAAAAAATGTTTTCATGCTGAATTTTTTTCATGGTTGATTACATGGATTGAAGATTTGTAACAACCATGCTATCAGTTTTTGATTATTAATGTATTAATGATATAATAAAAAATAAAATGGGGTGATTGGTATGCTCAAATATTGAAGTATCTTTTTTGAGATCAGTTAAATAAATTCAATTCTATCATTAATGGGATTTATTATTATAAATTCCAATCCCCAAATAAAAATATTGAATTTTTACAGAAACAACCAAATGATTTGATGATCACATCTAATATTTATGATTATTCTCTGGTTGAAGTTTGTGGGAATTTCATTCCTACAAATCTTATTATTCTCCCTCTGGTTGAATTTGATATTATCTTAAGAATTGATTGGATTTCTCTAAATAAATACAACATCAATTTTTGAGGATGGGAAGTTACATTTTATATTCCAAACTATCTTGTGATAATCTATAAAATCAATTATAGATATTAACTTTCAATGGATATCACACCAAATGTGTGAAAATTGATCCCTATTCAGAATGGGTTTTTATCTCATACAGTTGGTGATAGACTCACCATAATTGAGCTAACAATTGTGTGATATTTTTTATATCTTTAATAAAGATTTTCTTATTCATCCATATAATCATGAATTTATTTTTCAATAGAACTCATACCATGTTTTATGCCTATTTTAAATACTCTATATAGAATTACACTAATTTAATTGAACGAATTAAGGAAAAATTCCATAAGAATCATGAAAATGTATTTTTTTATCTATGTGAATTACCATGGAGTGGACCTATTATTATTTTTAAGAATAATTATAGATCATTGTAACTCTTCATAATTACTAGAAACTTAACAATATCCATATTAAGTCCAGGTATCATCTACCCCGTATTGATAACTTATTTGATAAACTATGTAGAGATCAGTAATTTTCCAAGATTGGCCTTCATTCTAGATATCATCAACTATGGTTAATAAAAGAAGATATAATATAGAAAACATTATTTAAATTTTTTTGAAACTATGAATATATAGTGATTCCAGTTGGTCTTACTAATTCCCCCACAATATTATATCGATTTAATGAATAAATCATTTTGTGGTTACATTTTTTAGTTTTTATGATAGTCTTTATAGAATATATTCTTATATATTCAAAGTTGAAGGAAGAGTGTGAAGGTAATTTTATAATTGTACTAAATACCATGTATAATGATAAACTATATATATAAAATCATCAATGATTACATTTGGATATAGAAAGTATCATTTTTGTGTCATATAATCACATGGGTTGGTATATATATGGATCCATAAAAGAATAAAGATATTTGACATTGGACCAGACCAACCGTTGTTATATAGATCTGATGTTTTCTTGGTTTCACAGGTTATTATCAACATTTTTAGAGAATTTTTCATGACTGCCTAGTCGACTAACAAATTTTACTCATAAAGGATCCAAGTTCCCTGGACTAAGGAATTTGAATGGGGTTCCAAAGAACTAGAGAGAAGGCTAGTCAGTGGACCTATACTTACATTACCCTATAGTAGATATTTGTTTGTATTAAATATTGTTACATCAAAGAATTTATTCGGATGTGTAATCCTATAGAATTACATGGTGATAGATTATGGCTCACTAAAATTGTATTTTCATGAGAAAAATTTCCTAAATCATTATTTACAGTTAGATATAGTAATTTTATTCATTAAAGATATGGGTAATTATTTTTTATAGAGAAAAATGTGATATATATACTAATCATATAATTATAAAGAATATATTAACACAAAAGGAGTTGAGTATGGGAAACAGAATATGGTTGGAGTTGATTAAATAATATGACTACTCAATATACTACCAACCTGGGAAATAGAATAGCACAGTCCATGCTTTTAGTTAAAAATATTATGATGGATTATCTATATTAAAGATCATAGAAGATCCAATATTTATGAATTTTAAGAGGGTGGATCTAGATATATTGAAATAAGGGGAGAAACATTACCTTTCTAAAATGGGTGTTTAACTTTTTATCCACGTGAAGATTAAAGAGGAATAAAATTAATATGTAGGGATACAAAAAATATAAGAAATGTTGTTGAGTTAAACATTTATTTTGAAGTGAATATTTGATTTGAGAACCATGAATTTGATCCATTTATACAAGATTTGGTGAAGGCGTTTCTCGAGGATTCTCATAGTTCTTCAGTCTATATTAATCCTAGATGTATAAAGATGAATATAGATCTAAAAGAGTATTTCTGGTGGGATATAATGAAGAGGGAAATTATAGAGAATTTATCATAGTTCATGGGAAGCTTGTAACTTAAATTCTAAGATAAAAAATTCTAACAGGTGTTAAAATAGTTTCTATACCAATATAGAAATGGTGAAAAATCACCAAGTACTTTTTTCATCAAACTCCAAAAAAACATATAAAGGTAATAATAGTATATTGATTATATTTGATCTCATTACATAGTTAGAAGACTTAATTTATACTAGATAATACTTCATTATTTATCCTATTTATTGAATATACATTAAAGAGGTGGTAAGGTTTCATAGAGTACCACATTATATTATATTGGATTGGGATCCAAGGTTTACCTCAACATTTTGGATAATTCTTAGACACGATCATGATATAAATTTGACTTTCATAACTGTGTATCATCCTTATACTAATGTTATTTATAATAAAACTATTCAAATCATAAGAGATATTATGATATATTTTTTATTGAATTTATAACGTGTTTGGGATCAACACCTTCCTCTAGAATTGTTTTTATAAAATAATAGATTTCGATCGATCATTCAGATGGATCCTTATAAAGTACTCTATGGAAATAACTGTATAAATACAACCTAATTTGATAAAGTTTTAGAAATAAATCTAATGGGACCTTATTTTGAATAGGAGATGTTAAATAATGTCAGATCCATTTAATATCACATTAATGAGAGTTAGAGTTGAAAAAAAACACTGAAAATCATAGGTGTGAACAAGAATTTAATGTTTGGGATAATTTGTTTATTAATTTACCAATAAAAAAAGGTTAATATATTTGGGAATAAGATAAATTTTATCCCTAGGTATATTTTCCCTTTTGTGATTTTTAATTGAGTGGGAAATGTAACTTATCTTATAGAGCTTCCAATGAACCCCTCTCAAGTTCACGATGTATTCCATGTATCTCTCCTAAGTTGGTATATACATAACCTTTCACATGTAATAAATTATGATATAATACCAATATAGTAACATATTTCTTTTTATTAATATTTTGTGGATATTCTTGATCATAGATATAAAGTGATATGAAACCAGATAACTCACTTGGTCAATGTTTTGTGGTGAAACCATGAATTTGAAGAATCTATACAGGAACATACAGATAAGATGAGGTAAAGGTGTTATCATTTGTTTTTATTGGCGTGAATTTTTTTGAATGATACATTCATTTTAATAGAGATAGAAGTTATTATCTAGAGATTTTATTAAATATGTTTTACCAAGTAAATTTAATTTCTTAGATATCTTGTATTACACACCACACTGAGTTTTAATGAACCTTAATGAAATGTTAATATTTTATTTAAAAATCATCATTATAACATAACCGCTAAATTCAATAATTAGAATAATAATAACCACGTTTTTTAAAGTAATTATAATGGTTTTATATAAATAAAATATATCGATAGTTAAGTACTTAATTTTTTAGTAATGTATTTATATACTTCAAATATACATTTCTTCTTAATAAATGTTTTTTGTTTATTTTTGTGAAAAAATAACAAAATTATTTTTTTGAAATTTTTTAAAATTTATTGAAAAAAATATACATTTTTGAAATCAACATTTTAAAATTCTTTTAGAGTGGATTTTTGAAAATTTTTAGATGAGATTATTTAATAGATGAATAGTGTAAATATTAATTTGTACAAATAACATCCATTATGTTTAAATAATTTGAAAAGTTCTATATTTTTTATAAATGTTCTACAAATACAAATAATTAAATCTTATTATTATTAATCTAATTTATGTCATTTGAATCATTTTTTATTGATGTCTTACATAATTTTTTTTATACTTATGAAAATTTTCTATTTAAAGAAATAAAATTTCTCTTATTATTTAAGATACATTTTACATTAAATATTGGAACATATTTGAATTGAATTTTTTAAAATTGATTCCATATTTGGAATCAAAAAGATTAATAATACATAAAATTGAATTTATTTTTGATCAAAATTAATTGTAAAAATATTAAACAATAATTATCATGGTAAAGTTTGAAACAGGTATTCGAAGGTTATATTGAAATAATAAGGATTATAATTACCTAAATACTTTTAAAATTACTATTATATATCTATATATCAATCTTATCTAATCTATGGTTCTATAATGATCCAATTTTTAGCTTTTTTCCATGGTTATGTATTTTCATTTTCAAAAATACCAAGTGTGTCCTCACACACCCTTATAAATAAGAACCCACTATCCACTCCTTTTCCCACTTATAATGATTTATGGTTTATAACATACTAACTAAAATCCATTTCATACTTCCCTAACCATTTCATAGATTCCTTTTTTCACTATTTATCCCTCTTAAGAATGATTTTGGTGCTATCTTCTATAGGTTTTCTAAATAAGAGGAATCATTTCTAACCGAGCATTTTTGTTTTATTTATTTTACCACCTCCATAAAATATTATTAAAATATGTTGATATAATAACATTATTATCTTAAAAATACTTATATTTTATCATGTTACTGTGATAACCTATTTCCACATGATCCTCCATCAAATGGGAAATGAAACAGTCGGTCGTGTATACAGCGGGCTACCATCTTACGAACTAATGTAATTATTTTTCCACCACATCTTCTCAAGACAATATATAATTATAGATTTAACATATTTATTTGATATTTATTATATAATTATACTATCTTTACAATAATTTCACATATACCATGTTACTTTCCATTGATTTGTAATTTGATAACATCGCTTGTGTGTACATGTGAAATACCACCTCTACTAAGCGATGTGATAAATTTTTCATTTTATTTTGACACAGATTGTAATAAGGATCTATTTTATGAATTTAATAAATATATATATAATATATTATATAACAATTATTCTATAATTATGGATTAATATTTACCTTTTTTACTCCATATTTCAACAAAATGAATCAACGTTCATGCGTATATACGGCTTAACATCTTTGTAAAAGATGTAATTCATTATTCCATATCTAACTTATATGGATTGATCTAAATATTTATATAATAAATATTTATTATATTTATATAATTACTAAAATTATATTTATTTTCAATCCATGATAAAACTATATGACCAAAACATCCTAACTGAAACATACATGAAAAACGATGCAGTTTGAACCCGAAACAGTGATTTTAACCAATAATTATGAATAAACAAGAGATATATAGTTAAAATTAATTCATATATGTTATAATATATATTATTATGGTTATATAATATATTTATAATAATAATATTGTTTTTATACCAGAATTTCTCATGTTTGCAATGAAATTATATAGTTTAGGTATGATATTTTTGTCTGAAATTGTACTATATGGGACAAATGTTTTGTTATTCCTTTATATTATTGTATTTGGTTTATATAAATATCCTTTTAAATTTTATATAAATAACTTATTTATAATCAATATATTTAATATTTCATTTATAGGAATTATTTCATGGGGATTAATATTAAGAACCAACTAAAGCATGTAAGGGATTCTCTTCTCATATTTACTTCTGTGAGGCACAAGTCATATTCACAAATTATTTCTTTTGTTTGGTTTTTTTAATAATAATTAGAAATTTTATATTAAGAAATTATATATTTTAATGATATTTAATTTTTCATTTCATTTTATTACTTCATGTGGCTTATGATTCAAAAGATTCAAAAGTCATATAGTATTTTCATCTCACTTTGATTTTTGTGGGACACATTCTATATTCACCACCTGTTTCTTTTATATGGTAAATAGTCTTCCTATAAATTTATTTTATGATTGATATCATGAAACTTTTAATTTATACATTTCTATATAAGGATACATCTTTTATGGGGATTATTATTCTGAATTTACAAAAGTGGTAGGGTTTTTACAATACAATCTTATTGTTTATGAGGATTATTCATAATTATGCTTCCCAAGATGAAATATCATGATATATTTCTATAAAAACTCATGAATTTCATTATCAAATAATTATTTCTTAAAATATACATATTTTTACTTAATTTTTTTCTTTTTATGTACCCAATAATTTAGAAGAATGTTTTTTATGGAAAACTGGCTTTATCTCTCACTTTAGTTTAAATTAATTTGTATTCCATATCCATGTTTGTATGAAAACGTTTTCATGAATGGTTTAAATATTCTAATTTTATTTTTTAATTAATTTTTACACAAGTTTTAATTTTTATAAAATCAATTAAAATTAATCTTCTTTTATTTTTTTTAAATGTGATATTTTGATCTTTTTAGTGAAAATTGGAAATGAATCATTGATTTACTCTACATTACAAAGACAATATTTTATGCAATCATGACTATGAAAATATTTGATTATAATTTTAAATTTATTAAATTTTATTTTAAAATAAATTTTTTCCATAATATTTTTGAAATGATTATATTTTAATAAGTGATATCAAAGAGAAAAAATATATTTTACTTAAAACAATTTCTATGTTGTAGAACCCTTTGTTTCAAGAAATTAACCCTTTATTTATGATTTTTAACAATGTGAAGTGTTTGGGATTATGTTTGGGATTTTTTGGAATACTCTTTGAATATTTATAGGGATTTTATAAAGGTGTATATTTTGAGAATTGTTAGTCGAAACTGTGTAGCTCCTATACAAACTCATGCAAGGTAAAACATCGGCGTTTGGGTAGGTGCACAGTTAGCCACCTGGTTTTTCCAAATCATGCGGTCACCTAGGAGAATCTAGGAAATGTAGACTATATGGGTTTTACATGGTTGGAACACTATTTGTATAACCATGTGAGACAATAGTGCGAGGTGGTTCTCAAGGAAGGTGATGGTGCATCGATGGCGCATGGTTTGTGAAACCCTAGGACCTAATCATGCACCGTTTAAATCTATATCCTAAAAAAGTTTATTTTTCTTGGAATTATATCGAAACCACATTTTATCAATATTTTCAATCCTAAGATGTTTTTATTCCTCCCAAAGTTTGTCATGTCTCTTCCCTTCTAATTGAAAGCAATATAAAGGCTTCCATTGCTGAATTTAAGTTTTATTCCCTTCGTAAGTATTTTTTTTAGTTTTCCTTAGATCTACTTCTCTTCCCACTCTTAAATTCATTGATATAGTCCACTATAGATGGATATATAATTTTTAATGCTAATAATAATGAGATATACATGTATAGATCGTAGGGAAAGAGATAAAAGGTTATTTTCATATATTTTACTTGGTTTTGTTGATGAATTAATGTCACTATTCATTTCCATCATAATTCATTATGTGTGTGGCTTCACTGTAGGCTCACATTATTAGAACTAGAAGGCATGGAATAAAATTGATTTTTTTACTTGAAATTGATTTTTTCATGAAATTAATTGTTATATTTTTGAGCAAAGGATGGTGGAAACTTTATTTAGTGATGGTATGTTGAATTATGCAATTATTTATAAAAAGTTATTTAAAAAATTATTTTAAAGTGATTATTTTAAAATAGTTTCTTGGTTTTATTCATGGGAAAATGTTTTTTGGAAGGTTTTTCAATAAAAATATTTTTTTATAAATTTTTTTTTGGAATAATTGTATTTTCATGGTTTTTGGGCATTCATGGTAGTGTGTGTTTATATTTCACACATAACCACATTGAAATATGACTTATTTATCAAGGCCAAATGTGTAATGGCAATGGGATATGGGTTAACTTGTAAATACTTGGTATATTGTAAAGATACATCTCATGAGTACGGAACTGTCACCTAGTTCTGCAAGTTTGGATGTGTGGATGTGTGTTTATGTAGATAGAAATGGGTTGTGATGAAAGGATTGTGAAATGAATTTGAAAAAGTTCTTGGTTTATTTCCATGGAAAAGAATTTTAGTGGGGAGAATGGTTATGGTTTGAATTTTTTTTATGGAAATAGTTTTGGTTTTGTGAGAATCTATTTTAAATTGTTTTATATAATTTTTTATATAAATTTATTTATATAAATGGACTAAAATGTTCCCTCCTACTGGAATGAGTAGTAAATTCATTCATAGAAAACATACTGATTTTCATTACCCACCCCTACTTTGGAACATTGCTGCTTTTTAAAATATCATTTTTTGAGAAATGGGTAAAGGTAAAGTATCAAACTTCTTTAGTGGTTCTTTGTGATATTTTTCATGGAATGTAGAGTTAGAGCATGAAGCATGTCGAGAGCTATGGAGATGTGTCTTCAGATTATTATAATTTTTTTGATTAAGTATTCCAATTTGGTACTCTGATTTTTTTATGATTTAATTATGTATCATTGTATTTTGGTATTACATTGAGATCTAAGAAATTGTAATAATTCATTATTTAGTAGTTATTTTTTTATTTTGTGTTTTTTGGGTTGTTTTATTTCTTAAATGGAAAATCATCCCCCAATTTTATTGAATCCCATTGAAATTATTCTCTAGATTATTCACCTGAGGATGTTTCTTATGGCCAAGAAGAAATTCCACCTTGAATCAAGCCAATGTGGAGGGGTAGGATGTTACAAGTGTTATCATCTTGTTTGGTCCTTGATTACAAGTATTTTAAGTTTTTTTCATCCTTGGTTGTAAATTGTGTTATTCATAGAGTTGAATTTCATTTTTTAGTCCTTATGTTTGGTTGGATGAAAGGATTAGGATCATTGGGAAATGAAATGTAAAGAATAAAATGATGTATCTAAACTAGTTATGATTAACTTCCAGTTACCAGGGAGTTGGGTACATAAGTGTTTTGTAGAAACTTATATGATATTTAACATCATTATCATGGGTTTATCCAATGCAACATGAATTACATGCATTTTAATATGATATTACATTAATATTTTTTATTTCATTTTGTTTACTCATTTATGATTTGGTAAAAATGTGAGGATTTTTGAAAATCATTAATTCTTTTATAAATGAGATTTGGGAAAAAAAATTGTTGTGGTCTTTTTAAAATGGTTTTATTTTCAAAAGTATGATAGAATATTCAAAATTGGTTGAATATTTAAATTTTTTAATTTTTTAAAGCATTGTTTTGAGAGGTTTGAAGTGGTATAAATTGAAATTTTTA
The DNA here is from genome assembly GCA_963277665.1 of Viscum album. Taxonomy (NCBI): domain Eukaryota; kingdom Viridiplantae; phylum Streptophyta; class Magnoliopsida; order Santalales; family Viscaceae; genus Viscum; species Viscum album. Next base: position 1,071,872,792 of record OY728143.1, read on the forward strand.
ATACTTCAGTTTCTTGAGAGTGAGACATACATAGTTTATAGTGATTATAGAATATGGCACCGAGTAGATATCATAAGAACCAATCAAAATAGGATGTTTAGAATGTAGTTTCACTTAGGATACATGTTAACCAACATTTGGATTGAATCATCATTCAGTGTTTTCAAACCATTGAGTCATTACTATATCTAGATACACTTTTTATGATATCATTCATAGCTATAAATTCAGGTGGATTAGTTGTGTTCATGAGGGGAGCTGAGAACTCTAACACCAAGAGTTTGAGGAAGAGGGACACTTATTCTCAAGGATTTGGAACACATCAGAAACAGACCACATGATTAATTAACATTTATACAAGACTAAAATGTCCTAGGGAATATTTACAATGTGATTCCATAAATCCTATCAAACGAGATGGTTTGAAACCACCTAGATCATGCCACACTTACAATATTATAGGAAATATTTAATGTTATTATTTTAGTGCTCTATGGTTAGGTGTTCGGTAAAATTATCTTGTGTTGTATACATCGTATGCTTTAACATGATAAAGGCATAAAAATAATTCTCATCAGTAAAACAGGGCTAGTTGTTGTGATTACAAGAATATCATGACTCATTAGTAAGGGAAATTTGAATAGTGAAATAAAGTAGAATCGAAAGGAGTAAGAAATTATATTAAGCTAATCAAGTGATTATTAATAATCAATATTTACCATCGATAACGAGCAGTGATATTCTTTTTAGTTCTACCATTATGCATGATTTTTTTTATACGTGTGAATCCAATTAATTTATTTCTTCTTAACCAATTAAATTGCTGGGTTTAAATGTAAATATGATTCCTTCTTTTCTAAAACATCAAAATCCTCTTAGTCCACAAGAATATTGAGCATTTATGTGTAGATAATGTTTGATAAATATTGATATAGATGGTATGATAGGAGATTTATCTTTTCTTGAAATGAAAATTTAAGATATAATCCTAATAATGGATTGGTTGAGAATGTTCAAGGCTCACATTTAATGTTATGCATGAAAGGATACTTTCATTACTAAGGATATCATCGAGAATCTACTTATAGAGAAAAAGAATGTAACATCCAGTGAAATAGTCTTGTTAGAACCAACAATTAGATAGATATCATACCAGTTAGAAGTGTTAAATTTGGAATTAGTGGAAGAGATCCAGAATAGAAATTTTCTATGGGTTTCTGAAGAGTTTCCAGATGTTTTTCCTGATAATTTCTAAGGGTTTCCTCCCACAAGAGAAAATTAGTTTACAATTGTACTATTTTAAGGGACCAGTATTATTTCTTTTCAAACATACTGGATGAAACTAATAGAAATAAGGGAACTAAAAGTGTTGTTGGAGGAGTTGGAATGTAAAAGGTTAATTTAGCCCAGAATGTCTCTACGGGTAGAAAAGGTTTTGTTTTTCAAAAAGGTGGATAGAACTCTTCAGTTATACATATATTATTTTAATCATAACCATGATATAATAAAGAATATGTATCCAAATCAACTCCTTGATGATCTATTTTATCAATTAATGGGAGCTAAGTGGTTCTCTAATATTAACACATACTCGAGATATCACCAATTGTGGGTTTGGAATAAGGATATTCCAAAAACAAAATTTAGTTGTAGATATGTCCATTATGAGTATGCCTTTATGAATATTATTATTATGAATGCAATCGAAGTCTTTGTGGAATTTATGAATTAGGTATTTCATAAATATCTAGATTCTCTTGTGGGGGGTGTTTGTGGACAACATATTGGTGTATTCAAGGAAAAGGGATGATCATGAGAAACAATTAGTGAAATTGTTTAGAATCTTGAAATATCATTATCTGTATAAAAGGGTATCAAAGTGTGTTTTTTTGATATAGGAGGTAAATTTCCTTTTATATGTAATAAATGAATGAGGTGTTTCTCAGGATTTGAGAATATACAAGATCTCATCTCTTGAAAACCGCCAAAGTATGTCTTCAATATACACACTTTTTTATATCGTGATGGTTATTACTGATGTTTTTGATTATATATCATGACAATCTTCACCTATGATGGATTATTAAAGGAAAAATAATCCATTCCAATGGAATGACGAATGTCAAAAGTCTTTTTAAGAGATAAATGTCTTCTTTACATTATCACCAATAATGATATTGTTGGAATCAGGACAAGGGTATGTGGTGTATTGTGATTCTTCAGGATCAAGGTTAGGATGTGTTCTATTATTGGGATATCATTTTTGTGATTATGGATCATGCAAGTTATAGTTCAAGGGAGTAATTACAGAACACACAATTTGAAGTTAGCTGCCATAATCCATTCTAGGAATAATTAGAGTCATTACCTCTTGAGGGAGAGATTTATTATGTTAATAGATCATAAGAGCTTGAAACATATTTTATTAGAAAGGAATTTAAACTTAAGATAAATAGGATGGATATATTATCTTCAAATTTTTGACATTGAATTGATATAAACACACGGTAAATGAAATTTGGAGGTATATGCATGAATAAGAACGTCACAGACTCTGTTGAAAAAAGATGGTTCAGATATGTGGCAACTGATATCTGTCCAAGATGGCATGCACATGGAATGTAAAGACAAAGGTGAAATTGAAATTTTCTTTCTAGTTTCATTTGTTCCTAATTTTTAGAATATGGTTAAAAGGGTAAAATTGTTTGATTCGGAATGTGTTCTTATGAAGTCAAAAATCAATGGTGGGAAGACCATTAAGGGATTGAGGCTATATGGGAGTTTACTTTTTTCTTTCGAGATCAGATGGTCATTTCTACAGATCATCATGAACATCTTCCTCATGATTAACACCATTCATGATGGTCTATTTATCTGGGAATATAGAATATGTATAATGTTTTTAATCATAGTTTTATTGTGTCACAACCCGTCCCTCGGGGCCCATGTCATGACTATCCTAGGCCCGCCTTCCATAGGCCAGGGGTTGGCGACTAGCACTGAAAGGCGTATTCCCTAAAACTGGGAAGGTATTGCCTTTATAACTTGTAAACACACACAACCAAGCACACTTTAAGATATAAACACAAGTAAACTATATAGTATAAAGAGTGTGTACTAAAAAATAGGGGCTAGAATAAAATCCCAACAATAAATTACAAGAAAACTAAAAAGTACAAGTAAACTGGGAGGTACAAGTAAACCAAATAGCTCCTGTGAACACCCGCCAAGGATCCTACCGGAAGGGTAGGTACAACTCTTAGACGATCGTCTATGTGGTACACCTTGTATTAGTACACCTCCGAGCTACCCCTAGTCCTAGTACTGTCGTCCTCAGTCAGTGTTGTCTACCATCTGCACCAAACACAACAGGGTGCAGGCATTGCAAGTGTAGGGGTTAGTATAACGATACTTAGTTGGGACCCCAATAAACTGAAGGTCTCACAAAATCCACAAGGAATAAACAACAAATAACGAAATAAACTGACAACCCTAATTAGGTATATTCACATATATATACCTAAGATATCAAGTTTACCCACCTCAATCATGAGGAAACACAGAGTATAACTCATAAGCCCAAAGCTCAATTGTTCCACAAAGGAAGGAACACCGCGAAGGTAAGTACCACATAGGTACTCCACACAGAAGAATACCACCAAGGTACTGACTCATATCACAACAGTTATAACTTAGGTACAGAAGCAAAAAGTATTAGATGTAACTACTCAACCACTTTAATACGATAAGAGGCTCTGCTGCTGACCCACACTAGATCACTTGGTGCTATCCTACATAGGATCTCTAGATGCTGGCCCAAATAGGATCTCTAGGTGTTGAGCCACACAGTATTGCTCAGTGCTGACCCACACAGGATAACTCGGTGCTAACCCACATAGGATCACTTGGTGCTGATCTACCTAGGATCGCTCGGTGCTGACCAACATAGGATCACTATGTGCTGACCCACACAAGATTGCTTGGTGCTGACCCACACATGATCATTATTAATTCTTCACATCACAGCTAGCTACTGGGTTCCCACACTAAGATTGCTCATCTCTGGGAGGGTCCTCTCCTCAATCCACTATTCGATACTCCATCTTCCATGATGTCCCACAAAAGAAATTATCCCAAAGAACTACCACATCATATGGGTCTCAACTCAACAGACGGTGCGTCAATCGGACACCCGGTCTGTAAGTTATTACCCTTTTTGTCCCGAGGGCCCAGTTGGATTTGTGATTGATCCAACCCGACCATACCCCAACTTTATCTAAATCTCAACTGAGTCATACCAAAGGGACCATCTAGCTCCATGTTTTATAGCGCCTTTGACAGTTTGTCAAATAGATGCCTGGTGCCAAAGTTATGGCTGATAGAGCGAAAAGCTCATAGCTGGTCCGGGTCAGGTCTTACCTGGTCAGAACGACCTGACCCGATTTGGGTTGACCCAGCCCACTGGTTCTAGCCTAGCCTTCTGGTTCCAACATTCACTAGGTGGCATGGGGTCCACGGAATGGTGCGAGGCCGTGAGGGTGGCGTGAAGGCAGCGAGGGAGGCGAGGATGCGGGGGCCGCAAAAGCCCATGGAGGCCGCGGAGGCCGTAGAGGGTCACAGAGAAGTGCGGGGATATGGGGGTCATGGAGGGGGATGGGCCTACGGAGGCAATGGAGCATTGGAGGTCATTGGGATATGCGAGTTCATGGGGGCCTCAGAGGCCACGGGGCTGCACTAGGCAGCATAGAGGCCGCGGTCGAGCGGGGCGGTTGTGGTGTGGCGGGGTACCCACGGTGCGGTGGTCCCCTGTGGGTGGCCGGATGGCCAGCTATCCTCTTTGCGTGGCGCGGTCGTGCTACACTCCTTCACCGACAGTTGGTTTGGTTGGCCGCTCTTCGTTCTTCGCTGTGGCACAAATCCACCTTCATCCATCGTGAAGAACACACCAATAATGAAGAACGATGTAGGGGTCAAGCCTTGTTTGTTTGGCCCGCACCCTCCATGTTAGAGAAGTAGTAAGAATATCAACAAAAACCTTGAATGAATAATTTTAAATTCTACATGCTGTGACAATGATTATTCCCAAACCTGTAGAAAAAGTAATCATCTGTGGATCAACTAGTTAGAGAGTTGATCTGTGTTCTTTGTTCTTTGTTTAGAAGGGAAGAACATGGGAATCTATAATCATAAATAATAAAAACCCTACCTTGTTTGTTTGTTGACGTCGATAAGGAGGGAAAGAAGGGTATCTATTTAAGAGGTCCCATGTTGGAGGATGTCCTAAGGAAGAATTTGAAGACGTTGGAGAACGTCGGCGTTCTTTGTTGGAGAAGCGTTCTTCATCGGAGAGGTTCTTCATTGGAGAAGCGTAATGTTTCTCCAAGAGTTGGGTGTCACGGAACATTACCAGCGCTTCATCACTTGGTGAAGCCATCCCAAATCATCCTCCCATTCTCCATATAAATAAGATAAGTGGTAGGTAAATAAATATCATGGAATTTATGACGGTTCATTTATTAGGAACCTTCCAAAATTCCTACGATGCTTTTAATTAATATTTAAAAAGGTTCAATCTAATTAATTTACATTAGAGAAATTAATTGGGTGGATTCCAAGGGACTTCCTCACATTTAAGAGGGGGTTGGTTGGTCCCCACCACCATAACACACACATGGGATGTTTTAGTTTAGGTGGTCCCCACTTTATAACATCCACATGCGAGGTTTCAAAAATAGAAAAAAAAATTGAACATTTTTATTTTATTTTATTCTTTAAAAAAAACACAAAAACAAACATTCAACCTCGACCAGATATCATCAAGGTGAATGTCACTTTATTTAAATACTGGCACTACGAGTTCAACGATGTTCTTAGTTTTCAATTCCGAGCACAACTTAAAAAGTTACAAAAACCTGCTTGCACGATTACTGAACGTACCAAAAAAAATTTCAGAAATTCATTTCAGGCACACTGGTCCTCAGAATCATGCTCCTTCAGTTTTAACAGACTCGTAAAATTCCAATATATTAAAAAATTACATGGAAATTCCAGGTCTTTACATTCTCTACACCTCAATGAATTACGTCCCCATAAGCCAAAACTCAAACTAAGGGAACAAGTGGGGATACTGAGCACGTATCTGAGCCTCCTGGTCCCATGTGCTCTCCTGGAGGTTCCTGTGCTACCAGCGAACACGAACCAGAGGTATCGACCACCCACACAGGACCCACTCCTGTCAATCCTCAATCTCTACTAGAACCTCCATAAATGTTTCCCCATCGTTGATGTCCAGATCTTCGTGGTCGATGAAGTGAGAATGTTCGTGCACGTATCTCCTCAACTAGGATACCTGGAAGATGTCATGCACCCAGTGCAACTATTGGGGAAGTTCTAGGAGGTCAGCCACCTCTCCAACTCTACTGAGGACCTAGAAGGGTCTGATGAATCTCATAGATAACTTGCCGCCTCAGCCAAATCTCTGCAATCCTCGTTGAGGTGAGACCCGTAGCAAGAAATAGTCACCATCCTCGAAATCCAGGGGTATCCATCTCTTATCGGTATAAGACTTATGTCCGTTATGTGTAGTCTTCATGTTCTCCTAGATGATCCTCCCCTTCTCTATGGTAGCTTGTACCATCTCTAGTCCCACTAGTACTAAATCCCATGGGTTAGTCCATAACAAAGGTGTTCTACAAGGTTGCCCGTAGAATTTCTCAAAAGGTGCCATCCAAATAGTGGAGTGATAGTTTTTGTTTTATTAAAACTCCATCAAAGGAAAGTGATCCTCCCAGGTGCATCCAAAGTCGAGGACGCAAGCACTTAGCATGTTTTCTAGGGTCTGAATGGTCCGCTCAGTCTGGGCATCCATCTGAGGATGGAAGGCGGTGCTCAAACAAAGCTGCATCCTGAAAGCCTCTTGCAACCACTTCCATATTCGAGAATTAAAATGTGCATCATGATCGGAGAAAATCACTGAGGGTAATCTATGTAACCACACAGTCTCTTGCAAATAGAGGCTTCACAAGCTCTCTACTAAACCCTTCTCTCTGATCGGTAGGTAGTGGGACAACTTGGTGAGCAGTCAACGATCAGCCAGATAGAGTCATGAACTCTAGATGTACGTGGAAGTACTCCCATTAGGTCCATGGATATCCCATCCCACTTCCACTCTTGGACCTCTACTGGAAGAAACTAAGCCTACTAGTACCCGATTCTCCGCCTTCAATAGATGATAGGTGAGGCACCAAGAGAAAACCTATGCTACTGCTTTCTTCATTCCGGCCCACCGGTGTTGTCATCGGAGGTCTTGGTACATATTTTCCACACCTGTATGTACCACTAGAGGGGATTTGTGGAACTCCCACAATAATTCCTCCTGAAGTGATATTGGTACCGTGGTACATTCCTGGAAGAGGATGACGTGCTACCCGCCTTCATAAAATCCATTAGGTTCCTATCCTATGGATATCTGAGCACATAGATCCTCGCAGTCAGTGTACCCACGTTGTTCCTACCTGTCTCTCTGAAGAAGTGGGGGAGTGACTTTAAGAGACTAAAGAAATATACTCCATTTCCATCAATAAAGGATATCTGTAAAGCATCCAACTGCTCTGTCGCCTCACCTAGCAACTGTATACCAGATCTCATACTAAGTTCATTTCATACAACATTCCCCTTAACAAAAGTATAGATTATCTCGAAGTCAAAGTCCAGGAGGAACTCATGCCAATGTCGTTGTCTCAGGTTCAGGTCTTTCAAAGAGAATATATATCTGAGACTCATGTGGTCAGAGTACACTAAAAAATGCTCTCCCATCAATTAATGTTTCCACATATTCAAGGAGAAGACCTCTTCTTCTAACTCCAGGTCATGGGTAGCATAATTCTACTCATGTTTTATTAGCTACCAAGAACCATATGAGATCACTACTCGCTCCTGCATAGGGACACATCCATGTCTGGTCCCTGATTGTCGTAGAAGAATATGAACCCTAAGCCCTCCTTTGGTAGCCTCCAGATGGGGGCTCTAGTCAGCCTCTGCCTCAGCTCCTTAAAACTCTGCTGGTATCCCTCTGACCACACGATGAGTTTCTCCTTATTTATTAATGCTGATAAAGGTGCTGCAACTCTAGAGAAATCTGGAACAAACCTCTTATATTATTAATCAAAACCCAGGATCTCCATACCTCCATCACCCTCCTAGGTGGCTCCAAAGCTAGTATCACCTCGATCTTCACTGGATCCACCACAACTCTAGCCTCTGGGTTCAAATGTCCCAGAAAGTGGATCTCTCAGATCCAGAAATGGGACTTCAAGAGCTTAACATAAAGATAGTTCTCTCAGAGTGTGTCCAGTACTACCGAAAAATGATAGTCATGCTCCTCCTCAGTAGTCGAGTAGATCAGAATGTCATCGATGAAGACTACTACATAGCGATCAACGTACGGCCGAAAGATCTTGTTCATGAGTCCCATGAACACTACTGGAGGGTTGGTCATGCTGAATGGCATAACCAAGAACTCATAATGGTCGTACCAATATCTGAAAGTTGTCTTCTACACATCCTTGTCTCGTACTCTTAGCTGCTGATTTCATGATCTATGGTCTATCTTTGAGAACCACCATGATCTCTTCTACTGATCAAAGAGGACGTCAATCCTAGAGAGTGGGTAATTGTCCTTCACAGTCACCTAATTCAGGTGCCGATATTCAACACAAATCCTCAAGATCCCATCTGCCTTCCTGGAAAACACAATCGTGCCTGCCCATGGAGAAACAATGGGTTGAATGAACCATTTCCCCTATAAGTCCTCCAGTTGTTCCTGCAGGTCTTAAAGATCCATAAGAGCCATCTGATACACTAGTGTAGATATCGATGTTGTCCCGGGGTACAATTAAATGTAAAAGTACACCTCTCTATGAAGAGTTAGACTCGAAACATCATCAGGGAAGACATCTATGTACTGGTCCACCACTATAGGAAAGCTCGAACTCTCCACATCAACTGCTCTGAGGGTAAGGCTAGCCAACTGATGAGTGATCGGCTGCACTCTCTTCCGGGTAAGTCCATCCTATGCATCATAGGCTCCCTTATCACCGGTGAAGGTAAACCTGGTCCCATCCATGCAGACACTCCGCACTTTGTCCCTATTATAATCAATCTGAGCAAAGACTGTAGATAACCAGTCCATACCCAAGATGACGTCGTAAGGCCTCGATGCCGTTACTATGAGTTACCAGCCAAAGCTCTCACCTCACAGAGTAAGCTCACACTACCGGCACCAGTGCGTAATTGTCAAATCCTCTCCCGTTGGAGTCTCTAGCCATAAGGATCGAGCCAATGGCTCTGTTAGAATATCTGAGCTCCGAACAAGGGTAGTGGCTATTAAACAATGACTAGAACCTTTGTCTATAAGTCTTGCACCTATGGTTGATTAGGCACAGATCGTACCTCATATAATCTCTAGAGAACCCTCATTGTAGGCCTCAACTACTTGGAGCCGAGCTCTCCCCTATCCTCCTACTCCCTGTGTTCAAGGTGGACCACCTGGTGGTGGTGTTGGTAACATCACAAATTGTCTCCCACCACCAGCTGCACACCTAGCTCCTCTGCCATGTCTGTCTGCACCCTACAAACCTCCTCAGTCAAACCTCTGTCTCTTTATGGGCGGTCCCTCGACCGTCTTCTGATCATCTGTATGACGGGTTGGACAGTCACAAGCCATGTGACCCTACCCGTTGCATGAGTTTCATGATCCTTGCTTGTCCTACTCTGCCTCGAGAGTCGTGCACCACCGACTCTGAGTAATGTGGTCATCCACTTGTAGTTATAGTCCTCTTGGACCTATGTGACATCTGGTTGCTACCAACTGCAGAAGACTCCGCTACGTGACGTCCGGTGATGGGTCTCACTGTTGGTGGCTGCTCACCAAGAAAACTCTCCACTAAGAGGGCTCTCTCTAACACCCCCACCTGCGTCGGGATGCTGAGTGAGATCATCAAAGCCCTGATCTCCCGCCCGAGTCCTTACTAAAAGGTATGTTCCCTAAAAAATGAGTCATGCACCATATTAGTGGAGTAGAATGAGAGGCCGGTGAACCTCACTGAGTACTGAGCTGCAGTCATGCTGCCCTCCTCCAGATGAAGTAGCTCGTGTATGCACACTGCGTGAAGGGTTGCTTGGACAATATCTTCCTGAAATAGGCTCTCGAAGTATACCTAGAGAAACGTCACCTCATCATGAACCAGGATCATCAATCTCTACCATCTGCCTACTGCTGCCTATAGAAGACTGGCGGCAAGGATCACCATGAGATCAGCTAGTGTCCCTACTAGTTGAATGACTCCAACTACGACCTCCAGCCAATCATCAGCCTCCTCTAGGTCCGTATCTCCCCTGAACCTGGGTGGCCTCTAGCGTTGGAACTCATGCAACATGCTCTAGAGGAGTTCACTCTCTTATGCTAGGGCTAGTGGCATTGGTGGCCCGACGGGTAATGGTACTGCTGGTGCCTCCGCTGGTGCCTCTACTGGAAGAGGACCCTAAACCGAGGCCTCATCGATCGGTGGGATATAAGTACGTACTACTCTCGGAACCCTAGCTAGTTTCTACATGGAGACATTTTGAAAAAAAAAACTGGTGCACCATGGTGAAAAAGTTATACATGGTGAACTGACTCAAAGAGATCACAAATAAAACTCATGAAAACACACACACAATCTATGTTTTCATGCACTGAGTCAGAAATCAGATGTTAGGGTCATTGTGTATGGATACGTCGGCCGCCGTAACAACACTAGGTTCCCTAAACTAATAACCACTCACACTATAATTAATACTATTTTCATTAAAATAAGAATCAGAGTCCTATGTTTTACGGTAGAACTGACACCTATGATACTATTTTGTTATGACCCGTCCCCCAGGGACCATGTCGTGACGACCCCAATCCCACCTTCCACAGGCTTGGGGTGGAGACTAGCACTGAAAGGTGTATTCCCTAAAACTGGGAAGGCATTGCCTTTATAACCTGTAATCACACACAACCAAACATAAATCAAGAAAAAAACACAAATGAAATTTATAGTAAAAAGAGTGTGTACAAAAATTAAAGGGGACAGAATACAAGACCAACTATAAAGTACAAGAAAACTGAAAAATGAAAGTAAACTGGGAGGTACAAGTAAACTGAATATCTCTTGTGAACACCGTAAAATGATCCTACCTGAAGGGTAGGTATATATCTTGAACGATCGTCTCTATGGTATGCCTCGTCTAAGTCCACCTCTGTGCTACCTCCAGTCCTGGAACTCTCATCCTTAGTCAGCACAGTCCATCGTCTGTACGAAACACAATAGGGTACAGGCATAGCCCATGTAGGGGTGAGTATAACGATACTTAATAGGGACCCCGAGACCCTCAAGGTCTCACAATATACACAATGTATAAAACAGAAGAATGAAAACAATTTTCATCCCAACTTAGGTATATTCCCATAAATATACCTATTTTTTCAAGTAAACCCATCTCAACCATAAGGAAACACAAGGCCCAACTCAAAATCCCAATGCCCAACTATTCCACAAAGGAAACAATTCCACAAGGATAAGGCTCATATCACCCCAGGATTTATTTTAGGGGTTGTAACAAGTAACATCTCCAGTCACATTGTTGAACACCTCGGATTCTGGAGAACACCTCCTCTATCAAGTATAGTGGGCGTACCGCATCACATAGAGGCGCTTCCCAAAAACCTTGGACTGCTGAGGTACTCCTCCTATCGAGTACTGTGGGTATGCTGCATCACACAGAGGTGCTCCCCATCGTGGGTCGGCCGCATCGCATAGAAGTGCTCCCCCTCGTGACTTGCTGAGGTACTCCTCCTGTCTAGTACTATGGGTCTGCTGCGTCAGACAGAGGTGCTCCCCCTCATGGCCTACTGAGGTAATCCTCCTGTCGAGTACTGTAGGTATGTTGTGTCACATAGAGGAACTCTCCACTAGGCTCGTCAAGTCACTCCGAGTTGAAACGGTCAGCAGTCGTCAAGTCTCAGCTAGTCGCAGGGTTCTGTACGTATTGCACTATAGAGAACCACTCCTCAAGCCATAGGTCAAAACTCCAACTACCACATAGTCCCACAAAGAAGTATCCTAATGATTTTCCATGTCATAGGGGTCTCAACGCAACAGATGATGCATCAATCGGATGCCCGATCTGTAAGTTATTAGACTTTTAGTCTCGAGGGACCAGTTGGATTCGTGCTCGATCCAAAGAACTGCCACGTTATATGGGTGTCAACACTATAGCCGGTGTGAGGTTGGTGAGGTCGTGGGACAGCGCGAGGGCCACGGTGCGACGTGGGGGTGGCGGAAGGTCCAGGGGCCGCGGGGCGGCGCGGGGGCCGCGTGGCGGCACGGGGGCCGCGGGGCGACACGGGTGCCGCGGGACGGCGCGGGGGCCGCGGGGCAGCGCGGGGGCCGCGGGGCGGCGTGGGTGCCACGCGACGGTGCGGGTGCCGCGAGACAGCGCGGGGGCCTCGGGGCGGCGCGGGGGCCGCGGGGCGGCGCGGGGGCCGCGGGGCGGCGCGGGGGCCGCGGGGCGGCGCGGGGGCCACGGGGCGGCGCGGGGGCCGCGGGGAGGCACGGGGGCCCATGGGGCGGAGTGGGGCTGCGGTGCAGCGGTCCGCTACGGCTGGCTGGATAGCCAGCCCTCCTCTCCGCACGGCGCGATCGCACGTCGTACCTTTGCTGACGGCTGGCTTGGCCGGCCGTCCTTCCTTAGTCGTCGTGGCACAAACTGTGGTTCTCTTCTGTTGGGCTGCGCAGTTTCCCGACACCTTCGTCATGGCCAGCCGTGGTGCCATCCACCGTTCTTGTGCCCTACTAGTTTTGGTTGTTGTCCTACTCCATCGCGAAGTACACAAAAATTAATCACAAGAATTGCAGAGAGTTCGGGCCAGGTTTGTTTGTCCCACACTCTCCATTTTAGATTAGTAGCAAACAACTATAATTTATTCTTGATTTACAATGATTTTACAAGAACGGGAAAGGGGAATAATTCAAACAAACACCTTTCCTAGATGTTTTTTTTTGATTTTTGGGCAAGGAAGAATTAAAATATGTTGATGTTCATTGCACCTTCCCACGCCTCTGATCCTGGGAACATTTTTTAGTTCATCGGATAATCATTATTTGGTGGAGGTTGTTCTTCATTGGAGATAATTTCTTCAAGCTCTACCCATATCCTTCACCAACCAAATCCCCTCAAAGGAAACAGGTGCTAATATAATTTAAATTGGGTAGAGTAATTATATTAGCATGTTTGCAAAATTAATTGTCTCAATTAATTGACTCAATTAAATGAAAAGTGTTGGTATAATTAAAGTTGGAGGGAGTCCATGGGTTAACTCTTCATTAATGAGGGAGTTCAAGGGGTTTCTCCCGTTAAGAGGGTTTGGGTGTTCTTCACCACTATAAATTCAAAATGGGGGGGGGGCAGGGTTAGGCTCGGTGGTCCCCACCTTCATAACATCCAGACGGGAGGTTTCAACAAACAATAATATTAAACATTTTTATTTTATTTTATTATTTCATGAAAAACACAAAACTAACCTTCACCCTGGACCAACTGTCATCGAGGTGTAAGTCTCATTAAGTGAAAACCAGCTTTGTGAGTTCAATAGTGTACTCAGATTTTGATTCTATGCACCGGTTCAAAAGTTACAAGAACCTGCTCGCACGTTTACTGAACGTACCCAAAAAAAGTTCAGAAATGCATTCTGGGCACTCCGGGCCACGGAATCATGAGCCGTCAATTTTCATAGACACATAAAATTATTATATAATTAAGAAAACCTACAAGAAACTTTTGGCTCTTTACATTATCCCCACCTTAGGGCTTTATGTCCCCATAAGCCACAACTCAAAACTAGGAAAACGAGTGGGGGTACTGAGCATGAATCTGAGTCTCTCGCTCCCATGTGCTCTCCTAGAGGTTCCTGTGTTGCCAGAAAACACACACCAAGGGTATCTATTGCCCACGAAGGAACTACTCCTATCAATCCTCAATCTCTATAGGAACCTCCATAAAAGTCTCCCATCATCGAAATCCAACTCCCCGTGGTCGATGATGTGAGAAGGGTCATCCACATGTCTCCGCAGGTGGGATACATGGAAGACGTCGTGCACCTGGTGCAACTAAGGGGGAAGAGATAGGTGGTATTCCACCTCACCAACTCAGCTGAGTTCCTATAAGGTTACGATGAATCTCATAGATAACTTGCTGCCTTGTCCAAATCTCTACAAACCTCATCGTGGTGAGACCCGTAGAAAGACGTGATCACCATCCTTGAACTCTAGAAGTCTCTGTCTCTTGTCGGCATAAGACTTATGCCTACTATGTGCATTCTTTATCTCCTCCTGGATTGTCTGCACTTTCTTTGTGGTATCCCATACCATCACTGCTCCCACTAGTGCTGACTCCCTAGGTCAGTCCAGCACAAAGGTGATCTGCAAGGTCACTTGTACAATGCCTGAAAATGTTCCATCTCAATGGTGGAGTGATAGTTGTTGTATTAGGTGGTGAATCTTGTAGATCATACTTATTGGTTATGCCTCTAGTTATCTTAAAACAAATAACCTATAAATAAGGTTTGACTCATTTAAAAGTTTTGATTCTTTGTGAATATGGTTATTCTCACTAGGTTGAGAAGATTAAAGAGTATAATAGGATGGTGGTGATCAGAACCACTATAAAAATGAAATGTTAATTTTTTTTCTTTTTTTGACACTATATTCTAAAAAATACACTACATTGTTTCCTTACATAATATTAAACATTGATTGATTATTTATTTTAAAAAATTTAAAAGGACTATTAACCACATTTTAGTTCATTTTTTCTTATTTTCTAGTCTAACAATCGCTATCATAGGGTAATTCAAATGGATATAATTTCTATTGTTTATTTTTAACCATACTTATAACCTAAATCTTCTAGACCTAAAAATATAAGGAATGAATATTATTTCTTAAATATGATAGGTATTAATTCAAATTATTGTTGGATACCTCAAAATCAACCATTTTCAGTGGAATTATTTATGGGTATTAGAAATAGATAATAGAATAATACCTAAAAGTATAGATCATTTCAAGATCATGGAAACCCCACATAAACATCCTAAAGATGATCTAGAGGCACTTTTTGGTAGTGATAATATAATTTTTATTTAGAAATATAATGTAATTAATAGTTTATGTTATTTTATAAGTAGATTTGTTTTTATCCTTGTTTTAACACAAATGTTCTTCCATAATATTGATATAATTATTAATGTTAGTAATTATGAAAAAGAAAATATTAAAAGAACCGAACTGGGAAAACATCAAACATAATACTAGGATTTCAAGATGGGAGAAGATGAGATAGTGAACTAGATGTTCCACTAATTTATAAGCTTTATAAATTGTATGAGTTCACATAGTGATACAAATTATAATATTAATCTTATTAAAAGGGCATTGAGAACATTACTAAAAATATGGTATGAATGGAAATTATTACTTGATTAAAGTAATAATTTTAAATAGTATACATTAAATGAACTAATTGGTTCTTTTCTACAGTGCGAACCAATATTGAAAAACTCTACTGCTGAGGAGACTATAGAGAAGAAATGTATTATTTTTAACATAATTTCAATGAATCCTATAACTATTAAAAATTTTGGTTCTAGGAGAGTGAAAAATAGACATCTGATTTTAGAAATAAGCTTTATAAGTTAATTAAAAACAAATGAGGATAGATGTAGTAAAAAAAATTGAAATGATTACAATAAATTTAATATTAGCATTAAATTTAATTGTTTATAAAAATATATATTATGACTGAAGGATGAAATTAGAAATAAAAATTAATTTTCCTTTCCTAAATCATTTCATGAATGACTACTGAAAAAAATAATATAAAATAAATGAGTTTTTTAAGGAAGAGACTATTCAAATAGTTCATATTAAAGGAGTGAAATAAAAAGTGAATGAGTTATAGGGAATCTCAATTTGATATTAGTACATTTTGAGGTTCAATATTCATTCCTTAATAAATTAATTACACTTTATAATGTTTTTTAAGATAAAATAATTTAATATGAAAATGAAATAGAATTTTATTCTTGTTCTGATTACAATTTTATGAATTATGAAGTCAAAAAAAACATAAAGTGTATGAATAAATAAGGAATGATATTGTCGGGATTATTAAAAAATATACTAATATAAAAATTTAAAATAATAAATTGTTCAAATAAAATGAGAAATATAAAATGGTATATGAAAATAAGTATATCTAAATTTCATATAATGATGATAATAAAAGAAATTGGGATTCTGTGATATCGAAACTAAAAGTAAAATATAATAAAGTTAATGATTTTATTACAGTTTTGAATAAGAAACATTAATGAATTTATAATTTAGTATTGGAATACATTATTTATATTTAAATTCAGTGTAAGAAACTAAATCAATAAAATATAAAATTATGAAATATATATTCTAGTTATAATGGAAAAGTTTGTACTAATTTAGAATATATTCAAAAAGAGAATGTGGATATGAAAAAAGAGAGATTATTTAAGAACATAAATTTTATATTTGGTATATATCCTTTTATTTTTTTCAATTTTTTATCTTGAAAAAAATATGAGTGCCTACTAAATTCAGGGAATTTTTAGGCAAGTCTGGCGGTTTCATGGAGCTAAAAACCCAAATGGTGGAAGAAAGCACTTGGCTTCACGACAAGTATAAACTGTGCAATCTGACCCACATAGTTTATCCTAACCATATAGTTAATTTTAGAGTGAAAATAAGTATTCAATATTTTCCCTAACCATGTTACCATGGCTAAAAACCCATTCTTAATATCTTCAATGTTTAACAGATCTTTAAAGAATTATTTTCAAATTGTTTGGAAAACTATGTGTATGAACTATGTGGGTATCCTCTTAAGGTGGTGGCCTTTAAATATTTGATTCATTGATTGGCCAAAATTGTGTCCAAACCATTTGACCACATATTTTTTAGGTAAAATGAAAAAAAATACCTTAATGGATTAAAACTTAAACGTTCTTGTTTTTTAATATTCGAACACATTAGAGAGCCTCCCATTCTCCTAATGAGCTCTCAACCTCCTCCATGATAGATTCATTAATATCATAGTCGTATGGAATATGATTCAATATCTGTTTATCTCATTGGATGAACACCAGTAATAACTTCATTCATCTTTCACATTTTGTATTTTTTTTCTTTCTCTTGATAGAGTTATTTATGTGTAGGCTCATATTCTCTATTTTTATAGTGTTCCACTATTTTTATATTTTCTTCAAATATTTACCAAACCAAAGAACAATAATATATTATTTATCCTCTATAAGAATAAATTTGGTGGCCTAGTTCTTATCCCTAAATTTGTTTTATAATATTTGGAGTTGTGTTGCAGGTCGGTTCCCCCATGTGTTTCCCCTAAATTTAATCTACATTTAAATGTTATCGTTAATTACGATCTCTATGACCATCCTAATACCCCTTCATTTTTTATACCCCTTGCAATATTCCGATAATATTTCAAATGTTTCTATACATGGCTACATAGATAAAACATCTTTTAAATTGTGTAGGAATTACTTCCATGCGGTGATTAAATTAATTAACTACATGAACATATTGGTGTAGAACAGATAAAATACTTACAAATAAAAGATAAATTGAATGATGGTGAGTGGTATGAACATGCAACCTAATTAAATGTAAAAATGGTTACACCATTGTTATTATTGAATGTAAATTTGTTATAAATTAATTGTGGGATCTAATTAAAGATATGAATGTTTTTAATTTTCTTATATGAGTATGATGAAACTTGTTTTATAAATTTGGAATTATGACCCTTGTTTATTTTATTTAATGTTTATGATGATCCTTGATCATGTTTTATATATAAGTAGGAAGAACACACCATCTTCTAATTTGATACATGGTAATGGAGACCCAAAGATTGTGATACGGTCCCCGTGACCCTAGTGAGATTATCTCTCCATGTTGACCCTTATGATTATGATTCGAGTATGGAGACCCATTATAAATGTGATATGGGTATATAGATCATATATAAATGTGATAGGATCATGGAAAACCAATTAAATATGATATGGGTTTGAAAAACCTTTTTTATATGTGGGAATGACAAACCATATTGTTATATATGGGAATGACTGCCGTTATTGTGATATTTGGCATGACGCCCAAACAATAGTGATATTAAGAATGGCACCCCTATTCCTATGTTTCATGGAATTTAATACCTTAATATATCTAATACTCAGGCTACATATTATGGATGTCAACATTATAGCTCTGGTCCATGCTAGTGGTATTAGTCTCATATATGTTTGTAGATTTCATAGTAGATAAAATCCATATATGTGTATACATCTCGTTAGTTATTTAGTGACCATACAGCTGAGGCCGAAGTAGGTATTGTTAGCCTGCAGTCCTTTTAGAATAAAAATTCACCCTTTATAGTTTTATTTACTTTTATGCTTTACTACCTACATTCATCCATATTTTATGCACTGGATAGATATTTATAGACGTCATGAGTGGTGGACTACTAAGTGTTTCTCACACGCTATCTAGGACATTGATGGTACTGAAGTAGTCTATATGACTATAGGTGTGTAAAATGAGAAGCATGAACTTATGGATGTGTGACTTTTTGCATGACTTGGGATGATATTTTGGTAGGAGATAATCAGGGTGGTGCTTGTAATTCCTGGATAGATTTTGGCCATTTTTTATTTTTATATATCATGTACTATATTTATTATCATCCTCCATGCATACATGTTATTCCTATTTTGTCAATACATGCCATCATTATCTTTTGTATATGATTCAATTTGTTTATTTTGACTATTATTTAGTTCTTGGTTGTTTATATTTGGTTCCTATATCTTTTCTCTTATAAATATATTTTTCTTATTTATCTATTGACATAATAATTTTTTGTATGGGGAGGTGGTCTTGAGGCCATTTTTCCCACCAGTCTAGGGAACCTCTACATTGCACCTAGGTCGGGACATCACAATGTTGTATCCGATGTTTCTTTTATTCCATTTTTAGTTTTAGACAATATCTAATAGAGTAGGAATGATTTAATACATAGTTATATGAAACCCCTTGAAGTATCTTACCCATGTTCGGGGTAATAACATGTTTTCTGGAATAAGGAATTGAGGATTATATTCCATACTTGGCATAATTAGTTAAGGGAAATGAAGCATCGATCATGAAGCATTTTATAAACCTTATTTTAACTTCACATTCCATACATATGACATGCCATATATGATCATTTTATGGATTTTATTTCCAATTATATCTATGAGTTATAATGCTAATATAAACCGAAATGATTAACAATTTATATAGGGAATTGTGAAATATAATTGGTACTTAGAGTTCATGCCATAACATAGATATTATTTCTTTCAAAAGAAAAAGAATACACCCTAAAAATTTAATTATGGAACATTGAGTAATAGACCATTGGTCGTAGGGATTAGAACATGTTATGGTTTGGGTAATGTGGGTTCCACACTTCAGCTCATGAGGTATATGGTCCCATATGGGCCAGATTTCATGATCTATATTGTTCACAAATTTAAAGAAAATGGTAATATAAATATGAATTTATAATGAAATTGAAAATGTAAAACATAGATCTTGTCCTAGACCTTACCTTAGTAGTGGGCAGTAGGTAGCAACACATGTGTTATTCTTGATTGATGATATTTCACAGACTAGATTTATGATTAGTAATTGGGGTGTGTTTTAAATATAATTTCATTGTAACGATTCTATTCTAAAATTAGTGGATTATTTAGTTAATTATTTTAATATAAGGTTTGTGTTTGGAATTTGTAGATCAATTCCCCTACGGTGTTGTCTAGTCTTACTCCATGAGGGTGGTGAATACCACACCCTATAGGTGGTGGGTCCTGTGCCACCCATGATACCTATAGTAGTACCACCTATCTAACCTTATTCAATTTTGAGGGTATGAGATGATTTATGATTCTGAGGATATTTTTTGTGGCTTATGTAAACAATATAAGTATCTTTTCACTCTTCCCCTTCTACGAGAGAGTTGACTCGGTAGTTCTAGTTGCAAAATCTACTCATGTTTTTAGGGAATGGAGAATGAAATGTTGAAGGGATATGTATTGAGATAGTAGAGTACATATTAAATATTCTTGAGACACATTTTAATAGGAGAGTGGATCTCACCGCAAATATGTTTCGGGGATCCAAAAAATAATGGTGGTACATTTTGAACCTGGAAGGTCAGTATTGGTATGTGACTTGGAGGGATTACCAACAGAGATTATATGATTCTTTCTAACCTAATACCCTACGGTATAATCATTCCAAGGTGTTCACGGACCTTAAATATAATTCTATGACAGTTATTGACTATTAAAATAATTTAATATATTTTTTGTAATTTGCGGCTACCTATACTATTGATAAGACAACAAAAGTGAGATGATTCTAGGATGGTCTTAGGAATCCAATTCTTACCCATGTAATTTTTTTCCAATTGAATAACATTTATAATAGAGTAAACTAGGATCTCATCGCCAATCAAAACATAAGAGAGGATGTTGGTGAGAACTTGGTAAGTTCCGAAGCTATAGAGGATAGTGGTTTGACTAGTGGTCAGAAGAGTTTCTTTGTGACTAAATGTGTAATCAGTGGAAGCCAGGTAAAACATGATGATAGTTACATGGTTTTTTATTATTGTGGGAATCTTCAGCATAAGCATCCCCAATGTCCTATATACCCGATTGAATGCTGATGTTGTGGCATATTTGGGAATGTTCAACGTTTCTACAAGACTGTACCATATTTATTGAGTGGGAGAGAATCTGTGATAGTTCCACCTTCTAGATCAGGATCAGTATCACCTTTCTAGTCATGTACCTAGAGTACTACCAACCATACAATAAGAGGATGTGTATATAGACATGATATCTAGGATTATGTTATAAAGTGATTTGAGAGAAAACCTATAATGACCCTTAGGTTACATAAATAGATATTACTTCAAAATTGAATAATATTAATTAAAAAAAATTCCAATACAAGTCCGTATTGGTACAGTTTCTTTAGAAACTAGGAAACAAAAACAACTGGTTCTTATGACATCTTCATTATCTCACACTTCTTTCGTCCTAAGTAGACCCTTTTTGACATATCTTACTTAACACTATTATTCATGACATGGGGAAAAGAAAAATATTAAAGGGTGCGATCAAATGCTCTATAAGGGTTAAAAAGGGAGACATTAATCATATCATAATAATAATACACAAGAACATAACATTTGAAAATCTTATCTATCATTAGAATGATTGTGACATCATGCTATGACAAAAATAATAAAAGTTCAAAAGAATCAATGAATGTAATCGAAAAAGTCATAAAATAGGAAATTAATTTTTGTGGTATACATATAAGAATAGAAAATAATTTAAATTAGTCAAGGCTCATTGCTTAGACAATCATAGCAGACATGGTCAATTACTGAACAGAGTTCACTCCTCGTTCCAACCCAATACTAATGAACTAAGATCATTTATCATTCCATCCATGTCTATATAATGAGATATAAATCATTACTCAATTAATTGGAGGAAGATAGAGGTCCCACACATTTCTTAAGGAATTCAATCTTATGTGTTCCATAATAATATAAATTATTCATCATAACCCAAGGAATAAAATGGGTTTCTTTAAAAATCATTCCACCATAACATTATCCATATAAAACCAATGGATTTCCTAAATACAATTCCATAATAAATACAATAAAACTATTGAAAAAACGTATATTATACATGAAACATAACCCTGTTAAATAATTCTATCATAAATTGAAAATGATTTTTACATAATACCATAAATTAATTCATGAGGAAAATATCTTTTCCTTTTTAAAAACATTTTATCAAAATACCATACAATTTTAAAAGAAAATAATTTATTTTAAAACAATATTGAAATTTTATCAAGGATGATTAATTGAAATAAGGTGTTATTAAAATGTAATAAACAGTTTATTCCTCATAAGTTAAAAAAATATTCTACTCATACTTTTTCTGGAAAAAGTAAAAATGTACCTGGTATCAAAAATGAAAAAGGATTCTTGTCAAAAAATTTAATCAAAATTAACCAATGGGTAAAATTGACTCTAAAATATTTTAGAATATTATAAATAATATTATGGAATACACATTTAAGAAACATGAGAATGGATGAAAAATATACCCTAGTGAATAACTATGTATAAAAAATCTCAATTAATAATGTGACTCTGAAATTATCCATTAAATTAGGTCAAATTTACTTTGTATGTATTAAAAAATCTTTTAGAATGATTTAAATATTTTAATTTACTTGTTTAATCATCATAGTTATTTTTATGAAATCATATATGATCATATTATTCTTCGTTTGTTAGTAACGTTATTACTTGTCCATCGAGTATTAATTTCATTATTTTCTTACGCATGTTTTCTCAGATAAGTTCATTTTAATATTCTTTGTTTATAGTTATATCATTTACTTACTTATATTATTATAATATATATAATATTTATTCACGCCATTATTTTATATAATCAATATTTAATTAAGATCATATAGAATGAATTGCATCACATTTTGGAGATGGTAGGTCGTACATAGGCAGGAGTAGTGATATTATTCTCATAATTTTTGAATGGTATTGAATTGGATGGTGTAAAATATTTAATAATAAATATAATGTTATAATGATAATAAATATTCTTTATATCTACCATTATATCCATCCATGTATGGCGGGGCTGAAAAATAGATTACACCACTGTGTCGAAACGGTAAGTCATATGTACGTACGCGTGGTGATTTCATTTTTTGTAGGTTGTATAGAAGATGGAATATGTTTTTTGTATAATTATAATGAAATATAATTATATATGTGATACTAGATTAATTAATTTATAATAAAAAACTCATTAATAGGTATAAGAGGAAGAAATTATATTGAAAGAATCGATAGAAGCGATTACCTGTTCTTCGACGTGCTTCCTCTAATTATTCTCTTGAGGAACTATGGTTGGTATTTGATGAATACCAGGACATCTATAATTTAAATATGGAATTTTATAAGGTAAATGAAAAGTGGATGGCTTATATTGAAGGTAAAACGTTAATTTAAGAGGTGAGTGAGGTGGTTCTTTCTTATAATTGAGGTGAGGTGAACATTCAGGATCTCCAAAAATATTAATTTATAATAAAAATAAAACCCCATAAAAAACATAAGAAATATCCCAATTTATAATATGAGATGATATAGGATTTTAATATCATAAAAAATAAATTTTAGAGTAGTTTTACTTTTAATATAAACCTTATCATTTTAATTAACACGTAGTTGTTTTAATTAATTTTTAACTAGGGTAACAAATATTTCAATATTAAAAGGCTAACATATTTACTTATTTTATATAAATTAGTCTATATATAAATACCTTAGCACATTTTATACTGTATCATAACTATTATATGTTGTTTAAAGAATATTTATTTTTAAATAAGTTAATAAAACATTATTTTTATAAATAATAAATAGTGTCAATTTTGACACTATTCAATTATTGACTTTAAAAAAATATTAAGATAATAAGTTAACATAAAAAAACTATTTTATTATATTCATAAGAGGTCAAAGTAATCTATAAGATTCATTTTACATATTAATTATCCTATATTAAAATTATTTTAAAATTTTTAATTACATTTATTTGATATTTCCATTCATAAAATATCTACTACAACAATTTTCTATAATTATTTGATATGATTATTTTTTATTTAAAATTAAAATAAAATACTATAACAAATATAAATCCTCTATATTTCATAATAATACTTCTAATCAAATATATATTGTTTAAAATATGACATAAAATCTCTAATATTAATTAAAACATGAATGTGACAACATTATCATCACTTTAAACAAAATATTATAAGGTCCATTATCTCTTATATAAGGATTTAAATGGACAATAATTAGACCATTAGATGTTTATAGTCTACATATACACAAAAAAATATGTATTTATCAAGTTTTCATGCCTTTTAATGGTTATTATCATTTTAATAATAATTATTATATTGATTTTTCAATAGTTAAATAATGTTTCCATTATTAAAGTATCAGTGTTTAAGGTAATAGTTTATTTCATAAAAATTAAAAATGAATTATCATGATAAAGAAACAAATTTATAATACAAATGAGTATTTATAATCACATTTATCTTATGTATATGCTCTTATTAAAAATGATATAGTTATTAAATTTGACAAAAACATATTTATCTTTTCTTTAAATGACATAAATTAAATGTCTTAATCTCATCCAAGTGGAATCAAAATGAAACTATTTTGACCCATGGATGATATATGTCGAATTGAAATCATCTAATTATATTATTTTATGTGATAGGGTAATTTAATAATATTATTTTTACCCATAATTTCATTATTTACCCTTTAACTGTATTAATAAAAATTAAAGAAGTTACAATTAATAATGCCCAAAAATAAAAGTAAGTTATTTACATAATTTGAAAATATTTATTTCAAATATAGAATCCATTTTTAAAAATTAAAATCACCAAATTTTTAGTAATTAACTTAAAATTAACCTCATTGTCTAAAAGAGAGAATAAATTTTAAATGTTAAAACATAACAAAATATTGAAATGTTTTTACATTTGAATTCATTGTAAAATTAATCATAATGAGATTAATTATATTGAAATATAAAAATATATTCTATGTATAGTTTAAATACAGTAAGTATTTATAATTTAACCACAAAAATTATTTTGATAAAAATGGTTGTTTTGAATAAAAATTTTGTGTATTTTTACTATTTATCAAAACTTCAATGTGATCATAAAAATATCAAAAATTCATCCAAAGTAAATTTTTATTTCCCTATTCTAAATAAAATGGGTATTCTATCATATAAGAATTATTATTGGGTAAAAATCATAATTTAAAAGGGTTTTACCATTAAATGGACTAAAATTACAGTTTTAAAAAATATAAGTTTTCATACATCAAATAGGGTATATTAATACCCTATGAAAGAATTATCTTTTATATGAATATATAAAATATTTTATTAAGTATATAACATAAATACTTCATTAATTTCATTTACTAATAATACTTCACTCTATGTTTTAATACAAAAATATATAACTAATTTAAATTTTTATCTTAAATAATTTGAAGATAATGAATTCATTATATATTTTCATTAGTTAGTAGTATTTATTCTCATTAACCTAATGGAATGGTTAAAATGGTCATTTTATAAAAAGGCTATCTCATGGTTCATTTAAACTCATGATTTCATGCAATTCAATGTATTGAAAAATTAAAATTATTTAAAAAAAATATTTTATAAAAACATTCAGGTGTTACATTCTACCTTCTATAAACTAAAATTTTCCCTAAAAATTATTCATTTTGAAATAAATAGATGCGGATACATAGTCTTAATTACAACATCATGTTATCAAGTGTCTTCTTCAAATTGGTGGGTTTTCCATAAATCTTTAACCAAGAGAGTGGTCTTGTTTCGTTGAACTTTTTTTATATGATCCAACATCTCTCTCGGTTGTTCCTCATAAGAAATATCTTCCTCCAATGGTACAACTTATGAGTTTAGTACATTTGAAGGATAATGTATGAACTTTTTCATGATAGATACATGTAACACATCATCAACTTGATATATAGTTGGTGGAAGAACTAATTGGTAAGAACCTTCCCAACATGATCTAGAATTTAAAAAGGATCGATATACCAAGGGCTCAACATGACCTTATTTCAAAATCTCATTACTCTATTCTACATAGATATTTATAGAAACACATTGTCACCTACTTAAAACCCTATGTATATTATTCAGTTGTCAGCATAACATTTTTCTGACTCTGAAAAACTCTTATGTGTTGTTGAATAGATCAGACTTTTCTGCAAATTTATCAAGAATATCAGGTCCTAATATATTTCTTTCCCAAAACATAATCCCAACAAGTTGGGGTTATATACTGTAAAGACCCGCAAATTTCAAGGAAATTTTTTTCTTAATTTTCTTTGGAATTTTACAAGAGCGCAGCTTCAGACGGCACCTGATTCCGAGGCCCGGTGTGCCCGGAATCAATTTCCGAAGTTTGGCTCGGGTACGTTCAGTGAACGGACGAGCGGGTTTTTCTATCTTTTGAACCGGTGCCCGGAATAAAATTCTGAGGGCACCGATGAAATCGCAGCGCCGGTATTTGCTTAGAAACGCCTCTTCCGGAGTTGCGTTTTCTCAGACGTGGTTTTTAAATTTTACGGCTTTAAGTCAGAAATAAAATAAAGTTTGTGCGACAACTTTATTTTAAATCACTTAAGCTGCTTGGAAGCCTCTTGAAGTCACTTAAAGACGGCTTGAACTGAGTTGAACTGGATAGGATGCTATCCAGAAATATCCTACCCCCTTTGGTAGGATATTTGTGCGGTGGGACCCGCACGAGCCCCGCCGTTTCTTTCGCTAAGTAACGCACCCGCGAAAACCCGTCAAAGTAACTGAAAAGTCAACCGACGCGTTTTCTTTAATTCTTAACAGACCATTTAATTGGGCGGTTTATTTCGTGAATTAAATGGACTGTTTCTTCGTGAATTAAATGGGTCGTTTCTTTCGTTGAATTAATTCAACGAATTAATGGATCGTTCTTAACCGGTTTCGTGTTGGCATGTTTATAAAATAAGACCAACCTAAAAATCCTTGGAAAGGATTTGAAAGAATCTTCGTTCCTCCACCCTCTCCGCGAAGAACGCGAAGAACGCGAAGAACGCGAAGAACGCGAAGAACGCGAAGAACGCGAAGAACGCGAAGAACGCCGGCGACCGGAATTCGACGACGCACACCAAGATCTGCGACGTCGACGAGATCTACCCGCGACGTTCTTCGGCGACGCCTCTTCTTCCGCGGCCGACCCTCGTTCGGCAACAAAGGTGAGAATCAGATCTTTCTTCTCCCTTTTTAATTTCAATATCAACGGATTTAAACTAATTAAATCCGTTGATCTTGATCCGGAGATTGGCGACGCGACGAGCGATTCCGCGACGACGCGGCGATCTCCATCTTCCGCGACGAGCAATCCCGCGACGATCCCCCGTTCGGCAACGACAAGGTAAGGGTTGATTGGAATATTTTCCTTCCCGTGATTTATTTCTTTTAAAGTAAAGAACTTGATCTTCGAACAATTTTAACATTTAAAATTGTTGTTGATTGTTTTATTGTTCCTCCCGTGGATTATGACTAACGCGGAGGGTGCGGGTCTAACGAACAAGATCCGGCAACCCTCCGCCGATCTATTTTGTTGTGCGGATTTGGCGGACGTCGACAAACCGTGCGGCAAGGGCAATTTGTTGGTTCCGCAGTGAAGATCGTCCCCCGGGAGGAGCATCGGCGCAGACGGGAAAGAAATCGGGCCACCGGAGCATCGCCGGCGGCGCCCGGCGCGCCGCCGTGGAAATCTTCCGCCGCGGCTGAAGCCGCGGCGGCGGCGGCAGCCGGTTCCGCGGCCGCGCGGAACCGGGACGGACGCGGCGGCCCGGCCGCGTCCGCGTGACAGGCGGCCCCCCGCGGGGCCGCAGTTTCTCTCAAGCCGCGGGTTCAACCCCGCGGCGGCGGCAGTTCGGCCGCTCGGCCGAGGCCGAGCCGGCCGGTCCGGTCGGCCGGGCCGCGCCCAGGCCAGACCGGACCCGGCCGAGCCGGTTCGGGCCGGGTCGGGCCGACCCGGTTCGGGCCGACCCGGTTCGGCCGACCCCAGGGGGGGTTCGGGCCGGGTCGCCCCGGGCCCAGTACCCCCGTTTCGGGCCCTCTACGGTCTTTCGCCCATATCTTGGGCCTGGGACCTCCGATTGACGAACCGTCAGCGGCTACGCGATCCTTGGATCGAGACGGTCGTTTCGGTATATTATACTTAAGGTTTCGGAAGACTTTGGGTTCGGCCGAGTTGGTTCGTACACGAAGCCAACCGGGCCCTCGGAGCGGAAACGCTCATAACTTGAGCTACGGACGTCTGATCGACGTACCGTCAGCTGTGGTAGTTTCCTCTAAGTGAGACGGAACTTTTGGCATACTCCGCCCGAGGATCGGATACATGCGGAGTGCGGTCGGGTTGGTTTTTCCCTAAAAACCAACCGGGCCCCTGGGACGAAAATGCCAATAACTCTCAGACCGGGCGTCCGATTGACGCGCCGTCTGTCGCGTTGAGATCCTGTTGTCGATACAGAACTTTTGGATACATCAACTTTGGACTACGTGTCAGTTGATGTATCAGCCTCTCGGCACGTGGAGCGGACCCTCCTAAACGAGCTCGCTTTGTGCGGGAACCCTAGCGCTGGCTGTGACCTCGACGACAGAGCAGAGATCCTCCGTGGACTGCGACGACGGCCGAGCAGAGATCCTCCGTGGACTGCGACGACGACAGAGCAGAGATCCTTCGTGGACTGCGGCGACGACTGTGCAGGGACCTCAGTGGACTGCGTCGACTACTGCACTCAGCGATCCTACGCGGATCAGTGCCCGATCCTGTGTGGGTCCTACTACCGGTTCTGTGTGAGCCACTGCCTACCGGTTCTGTGTGAGCCACTGCCTACAGGTTCTGTGTGAGCCCGATCCTGTGTGGGTCTTCTGCGGGGGTTAGTACCTATCGATCCTTCGTGGGTCCGACGACTTAGACGGATCAGTGATCGTCTTTGACGTCATCTGAAAAAGTATACCTGGTTGAGCTGAATCTTATGTTACTCTCCTTTGTGGATTGTGTTGAACTATCCTTTGTGGATTTACTGTTTACTCTCCTTGTGGATTTGAGTCTTGCTTTCCTTTGTGGATTGAGTTGTTCTTGAGCTCGTGAGCAGAGCTAGAATTGGGGACTTAGGTATATGTATGGGCATATACCTAAGTCGAGTCAGATGTTACTTCGTGATTGCATCTTTCTTTTGTGCTATATCCTTTGTGGATTTCGGGAGACCTTCGGGGGTCTCGGGGTCCTTACTGAGTAGTTGTACTCACCCCTGCACGGGCTATGCCCGCACTTCGTGGTGTTGGTTGCAGACGACGGACAGCGCTGATCGCGGTTGGGGCGTGGAGCAGGACGGTACCTGGAGGTGGACCACTGGACGGGACGTGCTCAGAGCGGACGTGGGGCCCGAGGAGCTTGGAGGCTATCTGTACCCACCCTTCAGGTGGGATTGCCAGTGGGCGACACGAGGCCGCCGTCTTTTCTTCAGTTGCTGTACTTACTTTTCGGTTGTACTTTACAGTTGGGCTTGTATTTCCGGCCCCTTTACTTTTCTGCACTTTACTTTCCGCTTGCTGACTCTGTGTGGTTGTTACTTATAAAGGCAATGCCTTCCCTGTTTACTGGGATTTTACGCCTTGGTGCTAGTCGCCAGCCCCTGGCCTATGGAAGGCGGGCTTGGGGTAGTCACGGCACGGGCCCCGAGGACGGGTCGTGACAAATTGGTATCAGAGGTGGTCGGTTCTACCGCAGACTCTGATCGTCCTTTCTTTCTATGTGAAGCAATAGTGTTTAGTGTATTGAGTGTGGTTATCAGTTCAGGGAGCCCAGTGTTGGTGCGGCGGCCGACGTATCCGTACACCAGGACCCTGACTCCTCATTTCCGACTTAATGCATGAAAACATTGATTGCGTGTATGTTTCAAGTTTTCTTTGTGATTACTTGTGTCAGCTCACCGGGTATACTGATCTGCTTTATGAAAGTCTCAAGTTTTCCTTGTGATTACTTGTGCCAGCTCGCCAGGTATACTGTTCTGACTGTGGTGCTCTTGTTCTCCTTTTCAGGATGGCCCCGCGACGACTGCCAGCTAGGGTTCCGAGTGTTGGGCGCGATGGCAGCCCACCGAGCGACGAGGCCTCGGTGCAGGGCCCTTTGCCAGTAGTGGCACCGGCGGTAGCTTTACCCGCCGAGCCACCGATGCTTCCAGTACCAGACGCCGACGATGCACGTCGCCTCAGGGCACTGCATGAGTTTCAGAGCCAGCGACCGCCCAGGTTTCGCGGTGAGGCGGACCCCCAGGCCGCCGAGGACTGGCTAGAGGCGGTGGTACGGATCTTCAGTCTAGTGAGGACACCAGCGGATCTCATGGTGATCCTCGCAGCGAGCCTCCTGCAGGCGGCGGCAGGACGATGGTGGAGCCTGATGCTCCAGGTTCACGATGAGGCATCCTTGCTCTGGGCGGACTTCGAGAGCCTCTTCCGCTCTGAGTTCGTCCCGGCCACCCTCCGAGCGGTGCGCATCCAGGAGCTTCTCCAGCTGCGCCAGGGCAGCATGACGGTCGCTCAGTACGCGGCGAGGTTCACGGACCTATCTCGCTACTCGACCGACATGGTACGGGACCCCTTCTTCCGGGCCCGGACCTTCGAGCAGGGCTTGCGACAGGAGATTCGGGCGTCGCTGATCTCCCTCAGCATTCCGACCCAGGCGGGAGTACTGGAGCGAGCCCTCCCGATCGAGAGCTTCCTGGCAGAGCCTTCTTCAGCAGCGAGACCTAGCGCAGGGCGGCAGGTAGCTGAGTCATCGGCAGCAGGCAGTCGACGGATGACTCACGGGTCCAGGCAGACAAGACCCCCTCGCAGACGGCCTCAGGACACCGGCTCAGCGGTGCAGGGCACACAGCGGAGTGCCAGCCTTTCGAGAGGCAGGCTGTGCTACTCTTGCGGCGGGCAGGGTCACATGGCTCGTGACTGCCCGACTCGCCGACCAGAGGAGCAGCAGACGGTGGAGGGGCCACCCAGGCAGAGGCAGAGGGTCGACCGTGGCGGTCCGCAGGGAGGAGGCGGACGAGGCAGAGGAGCTGGCCGAGCAGCGGGTGGTGGGCGACGCTTCCAGGCTCTACCCCCACCACCACCAGGAGGGCCACCTCGACCACAGGGAGCTGGCGGGCAGAGACAGGCCCAGCTCCAGGCAGTGGAGGCCTACGACCCCGACATGCCAGAGATGATTCGAGGTACGATCTGTGTCTATTCCACCCTTGCTGCAGTCCTTATAGACACAGGAGCGAGTCACTCTTTCATAGCCTCTGCCCTTGTTCGGAGCTCGGAGATTCCGACTGAGCCGTTGGCTCGATCCTTACGGCTAGAGACTCCTACGGGAGCAGACTCGACGATTACGCACTGGTGCCGGCAGTGTGAGCTTAATCTAGGAGGCGAGAGCTTCGGCTGAGATCTCCTTGTAGCGGCGTCGAGGCCTTACGACGTCATCTTGGGCATGGATTGGCTATCCACGGTTCATGCCCAGATCGACTGTTTTAGGCGCAAGGTGCGATGTGTTCGTACCGACGGGAGCAGGTTTACCTTCACCGGCGAGAAGGGAACCTTTGCAGCACAGGATGGACTTCCGCGGAGGAGAGTGCAGCCCATCTCTCATCAGTTGGCTAGCCTCATCCTAGGAGCAGTGGACGTGCGGAGTCCGGCTTTTCCTGCAGTGGTGGACCAGTACGTGGACGTCTTTCCCGACGACGTTCCAGGGCTACCTCCTCGTAGAGAGGTAGACTTTTACATCGACTTGTACCCCGGGACAGCCCCGATATCTACTCCAGCATATCGGATGGCCCCCGCCGAGCTTCGAGAGCTGCGGGTACAGTTAGAGGACTTGCAGAGCAAGGGGTTTATCCGACCCAGTGTTTCACCCTGGGCTTCCCCGATTTTGTTCGCCAAGAAGGCGGACGGGAGCTTACGACTATGTGTCGACTATCGTCGCCTGAACCAGGTGACAGTGAGGAACAAGTATCCGCTGCCACGGATTGATGACCTCTTCGATCAGCTCAAGGGAGCGCGGTGGTTCTTGAAGATAGACCTCCGGTCAGGCTATCATCAGCTCAGAGTTCGAGACGAGGACGTGCAGAAGACGGCCTTCAGGTGTCGGTATGGCCATTATGAGTTCTTGGTTATGCCGTTCGGCGTAACCAATGCTCCAGCAGTGTTCATGAGCCTCATGAACAGGATCTTCCAGCCATACCTCGACCGATTTGTCGTTGTCTTCATTGACGACATTTTGGTA
This sequence comes from Viscum album, assembly GCA_963277665.1. Taxonomy (NCBI): domain Eukaryota; kingdom Viridiplantae; phylum Streptophyta; class Magnoliopsida; order Santalales; family Viscaceae; genus Viscum; species Viscum album. Next base: position 1,071,905,062 of record OY728143.1, read on the forward strand.
TACTCGACGACTGAGGAGGAGCATGCCTACCACCTGCGAGTTGTGCTAGACACACTCCGAGAGCACCAGCTTTATGGCAAGCTCTCAAAATGCCAGTTCTGGTTGCGTGAGGTCCATTTCTTGGGGCACGTCATTTCTGAGGCGGGAGTTGCAGTGGATCCCGCGAAGATCGAGGCAGTGCTAGCATGGGAGCCACCCAGGAGCGTGACAGAGGTGCGGAGCTTCTTGGGCCTAGCCGGATACTATCGGAGATTTGTGCCGAACTTCTCCAGAGTTGCGGCACCACTCTCAGCCTTGACGAAGAAGGGGAAACCCTTCGTGTGGTCAGACAGATGTCAGCAGATCTTCCAGGAGCTGAGACAGAGATTGACCAGCGCACCTATCTTGAGGTTGCCTGAGGAGGGAGTTGGGTACGTAGTTTACTGCGATGCATCAGGGACTGGACTCGGGTGAGTCCTGATGCAGGAGCGGGCCGTGATCGCCTACGGATCACGTCAGTTGAGGCCGCATGAGCAGAACTACGCCACTCATGACCTGGAGTTAGCAGCAGTGGTCTTCGCTCTGAAGACTTGGCGGCACTATCTGATGGGCGAGCGCTTCACAGTCTTTTCTGACCACCAGAGTCTCAGGTATATCTTCTCTCAGAAGGACCTGAACCTGAGACAGCGGAGATGGCTTGAGTTCCTCCAGGACTATGACTTTGAGATAGTCTATACTCCTGGGAAGGGGAACGTGGTAGCCGATGCCCTCAGCAGGATGACCGGCATTCAGCTGCTTGAGGAGGCGACAGAGCAGCTAGCCTCCTTGCAGATATCCTTCGTGGATAGAGACGGAGCAGCCTTTCTTCAGTCTCTCACAGTCTCTCCTCCACTTCTACAGCGGGTCAGAGAGGCTCAGCATGGGGACGCTGACTGTGAGACCCGGCGTGCACTGATATCCTCAGGTCAGGCGCCTGATGGCTTCTCCCTTGGAGCAGAGCACGACATCCTTTTCAGAGGACGTACCTTCGTACCAGTCGCTTTACGAGAGGAGGTGCTGAGAGAGTTTCACACTTCTCCCTTGGCGGTACATCCCGGAGTGGCGAAGATGTACCAGGATCTCAGACGACAGCACTGGTGGCCGGGCATGAAGAAAGCTGTGGCAGAGTTCGTTTCACGATGCCTCACCTGCCAGCAGGTGAAGGCAGAGCACCAGGTACCAGCAGGCTTGGTACAGCCCTTGGAGGTCCCGGAGTGGAAGTGGGACGGCATATCTATGGACTTCGTGACTGGACTTCCACGCACTTCCAGAGGTCACGACTACATTTGGGTGATTGTCGACCGACTCACCAAGTCGGCACACTTCTTACCCATCAGAGAGCAGGGCTCAGTAGAGAGCTTGGGACGTCTTTACGTCCAGGAGATCGTACGGCTTCACAGTGTGCCATCGTCTATCGTCTCCGATCTAGATGCTCGTTTCACTTCCCGGCTCTGGAAGGGATTGCAGGAGGCGTTCGGGACGCGGCTCCATCTGAGCACAGCCTTCCACCCTCAGACGGATGGTCAGACGGAGAGGACCATACAGACACTCGAGGACATGCTCCGTGCATGTGTTCTCGACTTTGGTCGCAGCTGGGAGGACCACCTACCCTTGGTGGAGTTTGCGTACAACAACAGCTACCACTCCACCATCGGGATGGCACCATACGAGGAGTTGTACGGCAGACCCTGCAGATCACCGTTGTGCTGGACAGACCCTGGGGAGTCAGCACTCGTGGGACCAGAGATGGTCCGAGCCACGACAGAGAAGGTCCAGATCATCCAGGAGAGGATGAGGACAGCTCAGAGCCGGCAGAAGTCATATGCTGACAGGAGGCGGAGGCCACTAGAGTTCGAGGATGGCGACCACGTCTTTTTGCGTGTCTCACCCCGACGTGGTTTACGGAGATTTGGCCGAGGCGGCAAGTTGTCTCCACGCTTCATCGGGCCTTTCCAGGTCCTCAGCAGGATAGGAGAGGTGGCTTATCGCCTGGCTCTACCACCTCAGTTGCACCGGGTGCACGACGTCTTCCACGTGTCTCAGCTAAGGAGATACGTGCACGACCCGACGCACATCATCGACTTTGGGGAGCTGGACGTGGACGATGGGGCGACTTTTGCGGAGGTTCCAGTGGAGATCGAGGATCGACAGGAGCGGGTCCTAGGTGGGCGGTCGATTCCTCTTGTGCGCGTCAGGTGGCAGCACGGGAACCTCCAGGAGAGCACTTGGGAGCGGGAGGCTCAGATGCGTGCTCAGTACCCCCATTTGTTTCCCTAGTTTTTGATGTATCTTTACGGGGACGTAAAGCCCTGAGGTGGGAGTAATGTAAAGACCCGCAAATTTCAAGGAAATTTTTTTCTTAATTTTCTTTGGAATTTTACAAGAGCGCAGCTTCAGACGGCACCTGATTCCGAGACCCGGTGTGCCCGGAATCAATTTCCGAAGTTTGGCTCGGGTACGTTCAGTGAACGGACAAGCGGGTTTTTCTATCTTTTGAACCGGTGCCCGGAATCAAATTCTGAGGGCACCGATGAAATCGCAGCGCCGGTATTTGCTTAGAAACGCCTCTTCCGGAGTTGCGTTTGCTCAGACGTGGTTTTTAAATTTTACGGCTTTAAGTCAGAAATAAAATAAAGTTTGTGCGACAACTTTATTTTAAATCACTTAAGCTGCTTGGAAGCCTCTTGAAGTCACTTAAAGACGGCTTGAACTGAGTTGAACTGGATAGGATGCTATCCAGAAATATCCTACCCCCTTTGGTAGGATATTTGTGCGGTGGGACCCGCACGAGCCCCGCCGTTTCTTTCGCTAAGTAACGCACCCGCGAAAACCCGTCAAAGTAACTGAAAAGTCAACCGACGCGTTTTCTTTAATTCTTAACAGACCATTTAATTGGGTGGTTTATTTCGTGAATTAAATGGACTGTTTCTTCGTGAATTAAATGGGTCGTTTCGTTCGTTGAATTAATTCAACGAATTAATGGATCGTTCTTAACCGGTTTCGTGTTGGCATGTTTATAAAATAAGACCAACCTAAAAATCCTTGGAAAGGATTTGAAAGAATCTTCGTTCCTCCACCCTCTCCGCGAAGAACGCGAAGAACGCGAAGAACGCGAAGAACGCGAAGAACGCGAAGAACGCGAAGAACGCCGGCGACCGGAATTCGACGACGCACACCAAGATCTGCGACGTCGACGAGATCTACCCGCGACGTTCTTCGGCGACGCCTCTTCTTCCGCGGCCGACCCTCGTTCGGCAACAAAGGTGAGAATCAGATCTTTCTTCTCCCTTTTTAATTTCAATATCAACGGATTTAAACTAATTAAATCCGTTGATCTTGATCCGGAGATTGGCGACGCGACGAGCGATTCCGCGACGACGCGACGATCTCCATATTCCGCGACGAGCAATCCCGCGACGATCCCCCGTTCGGCAACGACAAGGTAAGGGTTGATTGGAATATTTTCCTTCCCGTGATTTATTTCTTTTAAAGTAAAGAACTTGATCTTCGAACAATTTTAACATTTAAAATTGTTGTTGATTGTTTTATTGTTCCTCCCGTGGATTATGACTAACACGGAGGGTGCGGGTCTAACGAACAAGATCCGGCAACCCTCCGCCGATCTATTTTGTTGTGCGGATTTGGCGGACGTCGACAAACCATGCGGCAAGGGCAATTTGTTGGTTCCGCAGTGAAGATCGTCCCCCGGGAGGAGCATCGGCGCAGACGGGAAAGAAATCGGGCCACCAGAGCATCTCCGGCGGCCCGCGGAAGGAGGCGGCGGCGCGGGTCGCCGGCGCGGCGGCGCCGGCGACCGGAGGCGGCGGCGCCCGGCGCGCCGCCGTGGAAATCTTCCGCCGCGGCTGAAGCCGCGGCGGCGGCGGCCCGGCCACGTCCGCGTGACAGGCGGCCCCCCGCGGGGCCGCGGTTTCTCTCAAGCCGCGGGTTCAACCCCGCGGCGGCGGCAGTTCGGCCGCTCGGCCGAGGCCGAGCCGGCCGGTCCGGTCGGCCGGGCCGCGCCCAGGCCGGACCGGACCCGGCCGAGCCGGTTCGGGCCGGGTCGGGCCGACCCGGTTCGGGCCGACCCGGTGCGGCCGACCCCAGGGGGGGGTTCGGGCCGGGTCGCCCCGGGCCCAGTACCCCCGTTTCGGGCCCTCTACGGTCTTTCGCCCATATCTTGGGCCTGGGACCTCCGATTGACGAACCGTCAGCGGCTACGCGATCCTTGGATCGAGACGGTCGTTTCGGTATATTATACTCAAGGTTTCGGAAGACTTTGGGTTCGGCCGGGTTGGTTCGTACACGAAGCCAACCGGGCCCTCGGAGCGGAAACGCTCATAACTTGAGCTACGGACGTCCGATCGACGTACCGTCAGCTGTGGTAGTTTCCTCTAAGTGAGACGGAACTTTTGGCATACTCCGCCCGAGGATCGGATACAGGCGGAGTGCGGTCGGGTTGGTTTTTCCCTAAAAACCAACCGGGCCCCTGGGACGAAAATGCCAATAACTCTCAGACCGGGCGTCCGATTGACGCGCCGTCTGTCGCGTTGAGATCCTGTTGTCGATACGGAACTTTTGGATACATCAACTTCGGACTACGTGTCAGTTGATGTATCAGCCTCTCGGCTCGTGGAGCGGACCCTCCTAAACGAGCTCGCTTTGTGCGGGAACCCTAGCGCTGGCTGTGACCTCGACGACAGAGCAGAGATCCTCCGTGGACTGCGACGACGGCAGAGCAGAGATCCTCCGTGGACTGCGACGACGGAAGAGCAGAGATCCTTCGTGGACTGCGGCGACGACTGTGCAGGGACCTCAGTGGACTGCGTCGACTACTGCACTCAGCGATCCTACGCGGATCAGTGCCCGATCCTGTGTGGGTCCTACTACCGGTTCTGTGTGAGCCACTGCCTACCGGTTCTGTGTGAGCCACTGCCTACAGGTTCTGTGTGAGCCCGATCCTGTGTGGGTCTTCTGCGGGGGTTAGTACCTATCGATCCTTCGTGGGTCCGACGACTTAGACGGATCAGTGATCGTCTTTGACGTCATCTGAAAAAGTATACCTGGTTGAGCTGAATCTTATGTTACTCTCCTTTGTGGATTGTGTTGAACTATCCTTTGTGGATTTACTGTTTACTCTCCTTGTGGATTTGAGTCTTGCTTTCCTTTGTGGATTGAGTTGTTCTTGAGCTCGTGAGCAGAGCTAGAATTGGGGACTTAGGTATATGTATGGGCATATACCTAAGTCGAGTCAGATGTTACTTCGTGATTTCATCTTTCTTTTGTGCTATATCCTTTGTGGATTTCGGGAGACCTTCGGGGGTCTCGGGGTCCTTACTGAGTAGTTGTACTCACCCCTGCACGGGCTATGCCCGCACTTCGTGGTGTTGGTTGCAGACGACGGACAGCGCTGATCGCGGTTGGGGCGTGGAGCAGGATGGTACCTGGAGGTGGACCACTGGACGGGACGTGCTCAGAGCGGACGTGGGGCCCGAGGAGCTTGGAGGCTATCTGTACCCACCCTTCAGGTGGGATTGCCAGTGGGCGACACGAGGCCGCCGTCTTTTCTTCAGTTGCTGTACTTACTTTTCGGTTGTACTTTACAGTTGGGCTTGTATTTCCGGCCCCTTTACTTTTCTGCACTTTACTTTCCGCTTGCTGACTCTGTGTGGTTGTTACTTATAAAGGCAATGCCTTCCCTGTTTACTGGGATTTTACGCCTTGGTGCTAGTCGCCAGCCCCTGGCCTATGGAAGGCGGGCTTGGGGTAGTCACGGCACGGGCCCCGAGGACGGGTCGTGACATATACTTATTTCTATATAGGTTTTTATTAGGATCCATATGAATACTAAACAGGAAGACATTTTTGTAATAAAAATCCTCTAATGGAATGCGTTGATCCCAACAACCTTTGAAATCAATAGAGTAAGCTCTAAACATGTCTTCTAGAGTTCTAATTGTCCTCTCAGACTGACCATCTGCCTAGGGATGATAAGTAGTGCTGAAACATAACACTGTATCCAGAGCCTACTAAATAAATTTCTATAACATCGGGGTAATCCTTGGATCTCAATCAGATATTAGGGAAAGTGGTACTCCGTGAAAATTTTCAGCTTCCTTTACACATAAAATAGGAAACCGATCAAGATATAAATCCTCCCTAATAGCAATAAAGTGTGCCGAATTCGTAATATGGCCAAGTATAACCCATATAGCCTTATGGTATTTATATTTTTTTCTAAATCTGATGAAAACTTCTATATTTATGTTTTTTTTATTTCAATTCTGATATTGGCAATGGAAGTAACATCCCATTATACATATGTGTATAAGCCTTATCTTGATGGAAAACCAAGCACTGAGATAAATATTTGACAACATCACTTTTCATTCTATCCCACCAGAAATAATTATTTAGGTACCTTTATATATTTTTGATTCTAGGTTGAATATATAATTAAGAACTGTGAGCATGATCAAATAGATCCTTCTTTAATTTTGGTATGGAATTAATATAAGCCCTATTCCTAAGCTTTATTATTCAATCACAATCATGGTTGAATTTAAGAACATTTCTCACCTTCTTTTGTAGCTCTACACCTTCATTCTGTGCCTCCTTAATCTTCACTTTTATAGATGGTTGGATATTCCTTTGAGAAATATAATATTTCACCACTTAATTTAAAATTTCAAGATCCATCCTTCACTAATCCATAAATATTAGATCTTCTATAATCCTTTTCATTGATAAGATATCATGGTCCATTAAACTCAAACCATTTACCACCTTGTTTTATTTCCCATGGAGGTAATCTATTGAGAATTCATAATATTTAATTAAATCCAACCATATTATTTGGTACATATTCATATCCTTTTGGGTGAAAATATACATTAAACATTTATGATCAGTATAAATATCACATATTTCACCATAATGATAATTCCATTATTTTATTAATTCAATTATTACCACATCTAACTCAGAATCATTAGTTGGGTGATTTTTCTCATAGATTTTCAGTTTTCTCAAGGGATAAGCTATAACCATACCATTTTTCATTAGAAATAAACCTATTACCTTCTTGGATTCATCAATATAGATCACAATATTTTCTCTACTATAAAGAATTCTCTGCCCAAGTGCACTGGCTAACCTTAGTTTTAGCTCCTTGAAATTCTCTTTGAATTTCTCCATCCACACAAACTTAAGTACTTTCCATGTCTAGATGGTGAGTGTATTTTATAATCATGAAAAGTATTTCAAAAAATTTCAACAATATCAATTCAAATAAAGATAACTTAGAATCTCAATAACCATTGTTAGTATCAGCTAACTTTCAATAACTTATGTTATTTCTAGATCCAGAGATATCCCCTCTCTTTAGATTATGTGACCTAAAATGCAACTTTATGATGCCAAAATTCACACTATGTAAATTTTTATTAAATCTTATCCTTTATCAGGGTATTCATTTAAGTTCTAAAGTGATATTCATTTTCATCCTTTCAATTTTAATAGACATTAATATCATCTACAAAAACTACAAAAAATTGATCAAGAGAGTATCTAAATACTCTATTTATTTGGTCCATGAAGATAGCGGGGGATGAGTAAGACCAAAAGTAATATCTATAAATTCATAGTGTCTATACCTTGTGTGGATTTACATATTTGGTATATTATCCTTATTGAACCATAGTTGATGATATCCTGAATGAGGATCATTCATGGAAAAATTATTGAGCTCCATATAGTTGGTAAAATAAATAATCAATGCGAGGAAGAGGATATTTTTTCTTTATAGTGATATTGGTAAGTTCTCGATAATCAACGTAGAGTCTCATTGATCCATATTTCTTCATAACAAATAGGACAATTGCGCCCAAAGGTGATGCGCTAGGGAGTATGAATCTCTTATCAATAATCTATTTTAGTTTATTCTTCAATTCTTGCAACTCAATTAGGGCCATTACATATGGTTTCTTTGCAATAGTCATATCACCTAGTATCCGTTCAATTCAAAACTCAGCCTCACAATTTAGTGGAAGTCCTATTAATTATTCAATAAATACATCATAAAAATATCATACAATATGCGTATTTTTAATGTTGAGTTTATCCCCAACCATTTGAGATATATAACCATAATTAATAGGAATTAATACCCATAATAGGGAATAAATTTCAACAAGAAGGTCATATTCAACATTCAATCAATAGATGATCCAAAATTGATCCAGAATATGAAAGGTGACTTCCCTTACTTATAAATTTATATGTTCTCCTTATTTATAATTCCAATCCATTCTAATAATAACATAAAATTAAACTATAGTATGTATCAAAAGATTTATAGGAATCCATTTCCCACAATATTCAACCATATAAGAATTATAAACATTTGATGTGAACGTTGTACCATTAGGATATTTCACAACTAACTCAACATCTAATTATTGAGGTAATACAGTGATACCCTTATAAAATTCTTCATAAATAAAAGATTGTGTGGATTAAAAATCAAAAAAAACATTTTATACATTAGATTGGATGGTAAGGGTACCTTTCACCACTTCATTATTGTACTCCATAGCGTCGATAGTGATTGCATGTGACATGCCTTTCTATTTGGACTTAAGAGTTTTATGACATTAATCATCATAAATAACCCTCGGGTTAGGCTATTTATTGGCATAACACCCCCTTTCCTGAACATGTAACATTTAAGTGTTGGGGGTGCATTATGTGTAGCGTTTTATTTATTTGGATCATTAAACATCTTTTTACCATCACCTCTATATTCAACTACTCGATGAACATTTTTTCCACACATAAAACATTTATTAATCCCTTCAAGACAATTTCCTCCTTGTTTCTTTCCATAAATTGATCATAAGGGAAAAATCACCTTATTTTCGGTGTTGTCTTTATATTTTCCCTTCAATTCCATTTTTCTCTTCATATCAAACACATAGGATTGATGGGTTACTCCAATTTTCATCTTAAACATGAGACCACATCAAATTATTTACTTGTCACTATTGAAGTCCCTTATAGATAATTCCATTTGGAGACTTGGTTTAAAGCAACTAAAGAATTAATCTTTTTTACTCTCAAGTTAGATAATAATTCCATAAGTGTACCTTTCAAGTCCTATAAAATTTGCTACATAGGTTCCAAGGGATTCATCATCCTTTTTTATGAGATCAAATAACTCCTTCTCCATCTTTGTATGAAAAATATGAGGAAAGTACTTCTCAAAAAATAAGTTCTTGAACTCATCCAATTCCATGGATTCATCTTCCTCTCATTAAATCATATTCTTGATAAGGTTCCACCATTGATCAGCTTCACCTTCCAAACGATATACTGCTAAGATGAATTTATCATGTTCTGAACAATGGAGAATAGAAAATCTCTCTTTAGTTGTACGGATCCATTGTTCAGCCACAAATGGATAAGAAAACCTAATGAAATAAGGTGGACACTACCTCATGAAGGACATAATATAATTTTTTTCCTCATTTTCTATTTAGGAAGTCCTATATGATTCATATCTTCAGAAATTTATGTGATCATATCTATGACATTTTTCAATCCAACTCCCATACCATTTGGTTTCTCCATAGAAAAGTCATTGCATTTCCTATCACATTTAGCATTAACATGATTTCTCTAGGTTTTAGGCATAGACTAAAACAAAGAAGCATAGAATGAGAAACATAAATCATAATGGACAAACCACATAATCACATATAAAATTTCATTTTAGGACACATTATATTTTATCATAGGTTATTCATAATCATTTCTAAAGCACTGGGATTTTAACCTATACATTGACATATCCTTAGGGTTCTTCATTTGGTTTTTTCATCATAGCTTCCCAAGGTTAACTATACCTTTCCAATAATACCAACTATAATGACTCATAATTTAAAAACATAGATATATCTTCTAAATACAATAATATTCACTAAAAAATAAAAAAATTTATGGTAGGATAATATAATTATAGTGTCTTTAGAAACTAGGAAACATAAATCATTTTTTCATAATACATATTTATTGTATCCCACTTTTTTTTGTCATAACATGGCCTATTTTTGAAATATATATCTTCAAAACCTTCATCATGACATGGGGAAATTTTACATATGAAAGGGTGGGAAAAATGGATCACTAAGGGTGCGTAAGTGATACATCAATCATATCATAATCATCAGAAATAAGAACATAGCATTTGAAAATATTATCTTGTATATGAAATATTGTGATAGCATGCCACATGATTTGTCATAAATGTACATAAGAATCAATGAACTTAATCCCAAAATTAATAACAAAAGACATGAAATTTTATGGAATACCCATAATAATATATAATTATTTTATATTAATTAAGGCTCATTTCCAAGACCATAATAGTGGAAAAATTCCATCAATAAACAAACTTCACTCCTCATTCTAGCCATGTACCACTAAACTAAGATCATTTCCTATTCTGTCCAAGTTTATCTCATGAGATATAAATCTTTACCCAATGAATTATAGAGAGATATAGGTCCCAAAAATCTCATAATTAAATAATTCTTACATGTTTTCCAATAACACAAATCATTCATCAATACCCACAGAATAAAATGGGTTTCTTTAAACAACATTACACCGTAATATAATCCATGTAAAACAATTGTATTTCCTAAATAGTACTCCATCATAAAAATTATAAATCCATAGGAAAATTAAGTATATTATACTGGATAAATTAGATTAAATATATTTTTGATATAATACTCGAAATTAATTCTTGAGGAAAATATTATTTATTCTACAAAAACGTTTTCTTTTCTCAAAATGTCACAAATTTTTTTTAAAAGAGTTTATTTGAAGATAAACCTAAAATATTGTAAACTAATATCTATGGAAATAATGTGTTATGAAAACGTAAGAATCTATTTATGATATTTAAGTAAAAAACATTCTCCTCAAACTTTTTCTGAAAAAGACCAAAAGTACCTCATAACACAAACGAAACAATATTCCTTTAATACCATTTAATATAAATTCAAAAATGGGTAAAATTTAATCCAAATTTTTTTATAAGAATAGAAATAATATTTTTAAATGAACAATTATTAAACCTAAACATGGATGATAAATATACCCTAGTAAATAATTACATATAAACAATCTTGAATGATAATGAGATTGAGAATTTTTTCCTAACGTTAGTTCTGGTTTCATTTGTATGTATATAAACCTAATTTATAATAATTTAAATAATTGGTATACTTATATCATTATTATAGTCATTTTTATGATATCATATATGAGAATATTATCATCTTTTTTCATTAACATTATTACTCGTCCATTGGTTGTTAACTTCTATATTATCTTACACATGTTTTTTCAGATAAGTTATTACTACTCTTATTAGGTTATAGTTATATAATTTACAAAATTATATTAGTATAATATATATCATATTTATTTATTCCATTTATTTATATAATCATTCTTTAAATAATATCATGTATAATGAATCACATATCATTTAGAAGATGGTATGTCGTACATAAGCACGAGTGACGACAAAATTCCAATAATTTTTTAATGGTAATGAATTGGATGTTGTATAATATTTCAGAATAAATATCATGTTTTAATATTCATATATATTTTTTATTTATATCATTATACTCATCCAAGTAAGGTGGCGGGGAAAACCATTTTACACCACGACATGGAGATGGTAAGCCGTACGTACGCACACATGATGATTTCATTTTTATAGGATGAATATAAGATGGAATATATTTTTTCATAATAATAATAACATCTCAATATATAAGTGATACATGACTTGTTACTTAATAATGAAACAACTCATGAATAGTAAGTATAAGAAGAAATAAGTTTGAAAGAATCAGCAGAGGAGATTGCCTCTTCTTCGATGTGCTCCCTCTAAATCTTCTCTTAATGCACTAGTGTTTTTCATTGAAGAGGAAAAGAACCAATATAATGTTACAAGGAAAAATTTTATGTGAAATGGGTATGGGATGTACAATATTGATGGATAAAATTGAAGTGAATAGATAAGGGATGAAGTTCCCTTTTATAATTGAGGTGGCAGGCACTTTTGGGATCTCCAAAAATGTTAATTTATAATAATAATAAAACCCTATCCAAAGAACAAAAAAATGCCCCAATCTCTAAGTTTATATTTCATAGGGTTGTAATCTCATCAATAGATAAATTTTATACATGTTTTCTAGTTAATTTAAATCTTATCATTTTACTTAACACTTAGTTACTCTATTTAATTTTTAACTAAGTGAAAAAATATTTCAATATCAAAAGGGTGAAATAATTCCTTATTTGATATCAATTAGATGATAAATAAATACCTTAGAACATTTTATAGAATATAATAATTTTTATCTATTTTTTAAAAAATATTTTATGATTTTTAAATAATTTAATAAAATAGTATTTTGATAACCAATCAATAGTGGCAATTTTGACACTATTCAATTCATTTAATTTTAGAAATATTATGATTATAATTTAACATAGAACCAGACATTAAATTATATTCCTAATGGGGGAATATAATGGATAAAATTATTTCAAAATATTAATTATCCCAAATTTTATTTATTTTAATATTTTTAATAACATTTATTTTATATTTCTCTTAATAATATATATAATAGAACACTATTGTGTAATTATAAAATATGGTTATTTGTTGAATAAAAATTAAAAATAAAATACAGTGAAAAATATAAATCCTCTAGATTTAATAATAATATTTATAATACAATATATCTTATGTAAAATCCTACATTAAAAATTCTTTATTTATTAAGATATGAATGTGACAAGTTTTAAATCACTTAAAATTAAATATTATAAGTGTCAGAGTATCTTATATAGGGTTAAAAATGGTCAATAACTAGACCATTTTATGGATATGGTCGAAATATACTCTAAAAAAAGTTTTTTCACTTTTTTGGGTCTTTTAATGATTATTATCACTTTAATAATAATTATATTATTGATTTATCATCAATTAAATAATATATTCATCATTAAAGAATAAGTCTTTAATGTAGTGATTTATTTCTTAAAAATTGAAAATAAATTATCATGATAAAGAAAATCATGTTATATTTAAAATTAGTTTTTATAATTTTATTTAACTACTGTATTTACAAATATTAAATATGATATAGTTGTTAAAATATGAGTAAAAAATATGGAACTTTTCTTTAAAAAAAATAAATTAAATGTCCTAATCTCATACATGTGGCTTCCAAAGGACACCATTTCTATCATTGGATTATTTAGATTGAAACAAAATAGTGAAATGATGTTATGAAATGTGTTAGGGTAATTTTATAATATTATTTTTACCCTTAATTACATGATTAACTCTTTCACTGTATTAATAAAAATTGTCGAAATTGATACTCATAATTGCCAAAAATAAATGTAAGATATTTGCATAATTTGGAATTAATGATTCCAAATGTGAAATCCATTTTTCAAAATTCAAAGCACATAATTCTCAGTAATTAATTTAAAATTTTTATCATTGTTGGAAAGAGATAACATGCTCTTAAATTTAAAAAATTACAACAGATTGAAATGTTTTTACATCTAAACCTAATGTAAAATTAATGCTAATAACAAAAAATTATATTGAATGATAAAAATACATTGTATTTATACTTTAAATTCATTGAATATTATAATTTATCCATTTAAATTATTTCGATTAAAAAAGTTGTTTTCAATTAAAATGTATTGTGTTTTTACTATTCCTCAAAACTTGAAAGTTTTCAAAAAAATATAAAAAATTTAACCAAAGTAAATTTTTATATTACACTTACAAATAAAATGTTTATGTTGTCATATAAGAAAATTAATGTGTCAAAATATATATTTAAAAGGGATTCACCTTTAAAATGTGGAAAATTACCCTTTTAAAAAATATAGGTTTTTATACATCAAATAGGATTTATTCATACCCTAGGAAAAAATATCTATTATTTGAATATTAAAAATATTTTATTAAGTATATGAAATATATATTTCATTATTTTCATTTAATAATAGTAATTCATTCAATTTATTAATAAATATATATATATTTGATTTATATTTTTTGAAAAATAATTTGTAGTTATTGAATTAACCATACATTTTCATATGTTAATTAATTCAATTCCCACTATCTTCATGGATAGGTTAAAATTGAAATTTTATACTAAGGGTGTCTCATGGTTTGTTTAATGTAAAGATTGCATAAAATGAAAGCTATTGAACAATTAATATTAGTTGAATAAAATATTTCATAAAAAACATTTGTGTGTTACAAAAACTCCTCCAGTTAGTTAGGGTACAACATAAGGCCAGGGATCCGACCATATCTATTTGGTACATCCCATTCTAGAAGGATAGGGTGTCAGTAGATATACCATTTTATTTAATATTCTAGTACCCTAGACTATAGTGTCTTCCCTTTTCGCCACAAGTGGCTCACACTCTTTTATCTCTATAGATATTGTGGAGAGTCTTGGACTTCATGTTACTTATTTTAGGGTTATTATGATTCTTGATACACCATAGGGTTTCAATCACTAAGTGTATTCCAATGTAGTGACAATCATCTTTTGTTAGGAATCCATCATTTTTATGGGACCTACTCTTACTCAAGATGGACTACTTGGTTCCCTAACATGCATATGTGGAATTTTATTTCTAAAATTTGTCATTTACATCACTAGAGCATGGTGTGTATATTCAAAAGGGTGAGTGAGATTTCTAGGAACAAATAGGTAGACTATAACATCATGGGATAGGTGTATTATCCACCCATACTTCTAAACATTACATGAATAATACGGGATTACATCAAATTGAATTCCCTCCTATAATAGATTATTTCAAGGATGTTTTCCTAGATGATTTTATAGGACTACCTCCTAAGAGAGAGGTAGAATTTACTAGAGTGCTAGATCCTGAAGTTAAACCAATATCCATTCCTCATTATAGGATGGGTAATATTGAGTTGGAGGAGTTCAAAATGCATCTATAGGATTATGAGGCCAATGATTTTATACATTATAGTATTTATCCCTGGGTTTTACTTTTCATTTTCACCATAAAGGCGAATGGAACCCCAGGATTACAATTATTCCTATAAGTTGAATTAGCTGACTCTGAAGAACCAATATCCCCTACCTCGTATAAATGATATCTTTGACCTTATTAGAAGATCTATAGTGTTTTTCAAGATTGAATTAATATTGGGATATCATCATGTTTGATTCATAACTTCATTTATTATACCTTTGCTTTTATGTAGTCGATAAGGATTATATGATTATCTCATTATTCCATTTGGACTGACGAACACATCTATCATCGTTATGGATTTCATGAGTTGGGGTTTCCATACAAATTTGGATTCTTTAGTGGTGTGTCTTTATAGATGACATGGTGTTTTAATCTTATACTCGAAGTGACCTTGAAACCCATCTTCAGAGACTTTTGAATAAACTAAGAGAGAACCATTAGTATATTAAGATCATAAAATGTCACTCTATATCAACAAGGTTCATTTCCTAGGTCATATTATATTAGAGGGTGGAGTTTGAGTTGACCTAGAGAATGTGTGAGTTGTGGTTACCTAGGATCATCTGGATAATGTATTCGATATGTAGAGATTATTTAGGCTAGATGGATATTATAGGTTCTTCATAAATGAAATATAACACATAGAAACATCTATTATGAGATTTAATAATAAGTGTGTGAAAATTATATGGTCATAAGATTTATACATAGCCTTTGAGGAGGTGAAAGGGAAATTGGATTCAATGATGACCATGAATCTTCCAAAGCTGTGAAAGATCTATATACACTATTTTGATGCATCAAGTATCATCCTAGGATCTAGTTTGATGTAGTAAGATTTAGTCATTGTTCATGGTTCATGGTATATGATTCCATGTACACATAATTACGTGATGAAAAATCTCAAGTTGGAATCTATTGTTCATGAAATGATTTGTTTGTGGAATTACCTACTGGGTGAGTCTTTGTGGGTTTTATAGGCCAAAAAATACTCAGATATATTTTCACCAAAATTTAATTGAATCCTAGGTAGTAGTTGTAGTGTAAACATATATCCCTTTGACTTAAATATAATCTATATGAATGGGAAAGGAAATTCCATTATTGATTCTTTATGGAGTATGACTCAGATATAGGTTCTATTTGAGGACAATAACAAGTAGAGACTTCCGGATATATTCTCTAAGATGAAAAGAGAGGTGCAAGAATATAATGGAAAATCTATATATCAATCTTTATAAGTGAACTCATCACATCTAGAGAGAGTGAACATGCATAAGTTTTAGTATCCGAAAGTATTGGTCCAACGGGAGAGTATTTCTATATAGGACTTGCCTCTGGATTGCTCTAAGGATGATGATGACATCATGTGTATACATGGTCATATCTAGGTTCCCACAGACATGATAGAGGAACGAATGTGTGAGTTAAGTGATTCTTAGTGGTATGATCACTCAGGTATCTCTATGATGTATCATGATATGTGCTAATTGTTTTGGCAGTAGGGAATAAACATTATATAAAAGGTTTTATCACTAGATGTTCTCCCTCTTAGTAGGTGAAAGTGAAACACTAGTGACCTGCTTCCTTGTTATATCCATTATCATTCCTATAATAAAAATAGGAGGATGTTGTGATGGATTGTTTTCCTCATCTTATCGAGGTCACCACAAGGTAACGACATTGTTTGGGTATCCATGGATAGACTGATGAAAGTATCCCACTTCTTTCATATCTTTTAAAATTTATTAGTTTATGAGTAGGGAATGTTGTCTGTCTATTAGATTATATTATTATATGGAGTCCCTAAAACTATAGTTTATGATAGGGATTCCCATTTTACATCATGTTTCTTATAGGGTTTATAGAGATATATTGGTACATAAGTTCTTCTGAGCACGCCCTTTCACGATCATACTGATGGCCGGTCGGCACAAACGATATCAATGTTGGAGGAAATTCATTGGGAAATCATCCATAGTTTTGGTGATTATTGGAAAAATAATATCTTTCTGATTGAGTTTTCCTATAATAATAGCTATCAAGAAATAATTAAGATGGATCCCTATAAGGCCATGTATTTTTGGAAATTCCATTCACTCTTGTGATGGTTAGAGGTCGGAGAGGCCCAACTACAGGTTCCTCATATCATTCATGATTCATCATATTTAGTACATCTTATTAGTAAGAATATGTAAAATACTTAGTCTATATATAAATATTATAAATATTACCAATAATGACCACTGATGTTAGAGGTAGGGGATCATGTTTTCTTATGGGTATCACCTAGACTTGGGAATAGATGTATACAATGAGAATAGAAGATTCATCCTTGTTATATTAGGTTGTTTGAGATCATAGAGAGAGTCGAGATGGTAGAATATCTATTGATATTACCTCATAGGTACCATGCCATTCATGACATCTTCCACATATCACATTTTCACTATTATCATTCTAAAACATCTCATACTTCTGATCCTGAGAAAGATGAGTTAGATGTTGATGATTCTTTTTAAGGATAATACTATACACCTAATTAAGAGGAACATGAAAGTTATATGAGTTTAGTATTTCTCATTAGAATGGGTTCTATGGTAGTAAGACTGGGTAAAAGATGGAACATTGGAGTGGGAGACGGACGTGTGTGCGAAATGGCTAGAGTCATTCTTAAAGAGCATATCACCTAAACTGGAAGGAAAATTCAAGGATAAATTTCTTTTATGGGGGGAGACTGTAATAACCAAGTCATTATATGAGGTAAGAATCCATTAAAATTTTTTCTGATTTTTTATATTTAAGATAATGTGGATTTTTAATGAGTTAAGAAAAGTTTTAGGGGATCTCATGGCTAGTTCGGAGATCAGTACCACAGACGGGGGAGGAATGAACATGGCCACATGGCTAGGAGAAAGCGTGCAACTGTTCCCATGTTATTTATACTATTTATTTGGGGAATTTCATAGGTAAAATAAGTATGCATGTTTTCCCTAACCATGAACCCAAGGCCACATGTCTGTTTGAATATATTTAGTTCTTAACATATCCTTAAATCTTAGTTTGGGAGCATTTTAGAAAACTGTGCACAGGAATTATATAGCCCTTGTGTTATGGAACTGTAAATTAAATGGATGATGCATGGTTTTTCTAACCATGCGGTCAAACCATGTGACCCACTGGTTTTTAGTGAAAATAACCAAAATACCCTTAATTAATTTCAACATAAACCCTCTTATTTTTTCTTAATTCCAATGTACATAAGATCATGCACTTCTCTTATTGTGATCACAAACTCCACTAAACTATGTTCATTGATATCCCAGCAATCTGGACTCTAATTCAATATTTTTTATCTCATTGAATACATGTTGGTAATATATTCAATTATCTTCTACCTTTTTTAATTTATCTTTCTCTTGATGTATTTACATAAGTGCATACTCATGTGCCCTGTTTTTTTGGAATTAAAATCTTTTTTCATTTTATCACAATGTAGAAAAAACCAAAGGCGGATACTGGATTATTTCCCCTCTAAAGGAATAATGTAGATTGTATAATTCTTATCCCTCAATTATGAGATGTCATATAATTTATGATATTTTTTTACATTCTATTTCCACCATGTGTTCAACCTAAATTTAATCCCCCTTAATGGTTTTCCTTAATTGAGAACCTTATGGCCTTCTTTAATCCCCTTTAATTGTTTTCACTCATTACGGTGTGCCGATCATATTGTCAATGTGGATATAAATGACTCAACGGTCAAAGAATCATCTAAATGGTGTTGGAATAACTTCTATGTTTTGATAACATTAATGAAATGGATGAATGTAGTGGTGTAGAACAACTTACAAACTAACCAATTTAAAATGAATTGAATGGAGTTTAATGGTATGACCAAGTTACCTAATTAAATTGAAAAATTACTATGCCCTTGTTTTTGTTGAATGTAAATGAGTTATAAATTAACTATTTTCAATGATTAAAGCCTATAATCTTTATAATTGTTATCATTAAGAGTGATTTACCTTATATTATAAATTGGGAATAGAGACCCCTATTAAGTTTGTTGAAGGGGAATTATGACACTTATGCATGTTATATATATATTGGCATTGTGTACCTTCTTCAAATGAGATACATGGGTAGGGTGACCCAATGATTGTGATATAAGCATGGTGACCCTAGTGAGATGATATAGGCTTGATGACCTTTATGATTATGATGAGGGAATAGATACCCTTTATAATTGTGATACGGGTATGGAGACCCTATATAAATGTGATACAATCTTGTAGAACCTAAAAAAATGTAATACAGGGCTGAAGTCCATTTTTTTTAATAGTGGGAATGATGACCCTTTATGTTATATACTTGAATGATGATATATATTATGATAATAGGAACGGTGTCCCTACTACTATGATATTAGGCATATAATCCCCTACCCTTCTGATACTTCGCATGGAATCCCTTGATACTTGTGATAATCATGTTAACGATTATGGATGTCTAAGTTACACCTTTGGTTCAGGTTAGTAGTAGTAGCCACATATATGGTTTTATAAACCACTAAGTAAGTAGTCCATATATATGTTTACAGGATTACTTCTTTAGAGATCAAATGGATGAGGTTATAGTAGGTATCATCATTCTGGTGTCCATCTTGAACCAGAATTAACCCTCTTTAATTTTATTTACTACTCTCTTGTATTAACTACAAAGTGTCATATTATCTGAGTTGTCTGGATATTTATAGACGTTGTTGGTGGTGTAAAACTATGATTATATAACATCATATCTGGGACATTGATGGTACATGGAAAAACTATGTGCTTTCTGGTGTAGATAAGGGGATATATCCACTTAGAGATGTGTAAATTATTTCCTGACCTAAGATGAGAGCTTGGTAGCAGATCATCGTGCCAGACTTGGGATACATGGAGAGATATTTTAATTTTTTCGTTTCATATATCATGTACTTTTGGGACTACCTGACACCATGTATACATGTTTTCCCTATTTTTTGGATATATTCCATCACAATCTATTTTATATGATTCGTTTTACTGCTTTTGATTATAATTTAGTTCGTGGTTGTTTTTAGATGATTCCTCTATATTTTACATTATTTATATATTTTTTATATTCATCAATTGGTTTCAATAATGTGCTACACTAACTATAGGGAATAGTCTCCCCATGGACACAACCTAGTCCCTTGTTTCTACTTTGCTACATATTTTGTATGAGAATTTGTTCTTGAGGCCATGTTTCCCACCAGTTCAAGGAACCTCTAATTGGAATATAGTCTAGTTCATCATAGTTTCTAATATTAAATAAAGATGATATAAATTGTTTCAAATAAATAATATGATAAAATGATTTCTATGATGAAACCAATAAAGAAAAATATTGTTTTTGGGTATAATATCTTTTCACCAAGGATGAATATGACTACTTTTTTTAAAAACAGAGAAGAGAGTATTTGAAATTTTACTTATTTTAAATTCAAAATGAAGGTTAATTATTTCAATAAATTAAATTTCAGATTTAATTAATAATTTTTTCACACTAAAACACATATTTCAAGATATATTGTTCTCTTAAAATACCATAAATTTGGTTTTAAATCCATTTGTATTAAAAAATGCTCTGCTGCTAATCTAATTGAACCAAATTTTACATGGGTAACGAAACATTTTTAAAGATTGATTTATTTTATTTAATGATTTTTATAAGACTCAAATAATCATAGTACTTATATTATGGGTCTTACATGCATATGATATTTGATATTTCTAATATAATATCTATTAGTTAATGTGATAGATTCCTAGTTACATTTGTAGACAATTCTAAATGTCATATTTAAAAGATTGGTGATGTTGGATTTTATAAAACGGTAATTATTTAAAATTAATTATTTATAGATAGTTTAAAAAACAAGATAATTAATATATCAAATCTCTATTATGATGGATTGAAATTAATATTTGACAGTAATGAATTTAAAATTTTTAAAAATAATTTTATTTATTTTCTAAAAATAGAAAATTTAATGTATGCACTATTTATATTTTATATCTCACAAAATATGATGTTATGTGTTTAAATATTATAGAAGAATGTGATATTGTATGGCATAATATAATTTTACATGAATGCATCATAATATTTTACATGTTTTCAAATCATGAGAAACATCAATAATTGAAAATGATAAATATAATTAAGTATTTTTTTGTGTGATTCATGTTTGAAGGATAAACATCATATATAATAATTTAACTATGTAAAGAATGTTAGTAATGCTATATTTCCTAAATTTTTATAACGTGATTTATTTGGTCCAATACAACATACTATTTTAGGTGTAAATAAAAATTAATTTTTTAATGTTAATGATGGTAGTACATTCATTGGATTCATTTTTCATCTCATAAAATATATTCTCTGAACATGTTTTTTTATTTCTATAAAATTAATCAAAATTTAAAAAATATTTCAATTTTATTTATTCGATATGATAGAGGTGGTGAATTTTTTAATTTGTAATTTGATAATTTTTTTGAGTACACTGTATATATGTTATATTTTTCTACCCTTTAGACACCACTATAAAATGGCTTAGTTCAAAGAATGTGTAGGTCAATGTAATAAATTAATAGATAAATGATTATTGATTTTTTTATGCCTAAATATTTTTGGGTTGAAGCTGTTAATACAAATTACCATGATTTGAATAGTGTTTTGGTTAAAATTTTTTGAAATAAAACCCCTTATGAATTGTTTGAAGGTTTTAAAAATAATTTTATATATTTTGGGGTTTTGGTTTAAAAGTTATTATTTTATATACCAAATATATTTTAGATATATTTGATTTTAAAAGCAATGATGGAATTTGTATTAGTTTATTATAATACTAGTAAGGAGTATATATTTTATATTAAGATAATTTTAGATATTAAAGATTATGTGAATGTTAAATTTGATAAAAATAAATATAACATGAGAATTAGAATTTAAATTAATATGTTGAAGTATTTAGGGAATTTAATTTTGATGAAGATATTGTTAATGAAAATAAAAATTCATTATTTGAGGGAGAGAAACTTTATTCTCAAAGTGATCCAAAATAAGTGAAATCTCTTAAATATCGCCCAATTGAAAAATTAATTTTAAATATTGAATATGGAATAAAAAATGGAAATATATATTAATTTACCATGAAAATTATTTATTTATTTCTGATTTTGTTCCTATTAATAATGATTAGGCATTAAATAATTCTAACTAGATTACTACTATACATGTTTAATTAAATTAAATTGAAATAAATATAGTTTAAAATTTGGGTTGATTTACCAAAAGAAAAATAAATAATAGGAACACCGTATTTTTTAATAAACATCGTGAAGTTAGAAACATCGTTTAAAATAAATCAAGGCTAGTGGAACAAGGTTATTCCCAAAATATTGAATTTCCATTGAAGAATATTTCTCTCTTGTATCTAGGATAGAAGGAATTATAATCATATTATCACTTTTGTATTTTTCAGATATCAAATTGTTTCAATTTGATGTAATGAAAATATTTTAAAATTAATTAATTTTTTACGAAGTATTTGTTATAAAACCCCCGTATATAGAAAATGAAATTTTTCAAATCCTTTTTTTAAACACAATGATTCTTTACACGGTCTTATGAAAGATCCTAGAGATTATTGTGAGAGACTAAAACGAATTTTGTTGAAAAAATACTTTTCAAAATGAAATGCAGATTCAACATTGTTTAAAAAAAATGCTTAACTAATTTTTTATTTTAAAGATATATATTGATTTCATCATATTTCATTGAATAAATGATTTAATTTGTGATGATTTTTATTAATTAATCATTTGTGAGTTTGATTTGAACATTTTGGGGGACTTGGAATTTTTTTCATGGATTCCAAGTCAATCAAATAAATTATGGTATTTTCAAGAATTAATCTATGTATTCTAAAAATTAATATTAAAAGGATGTTCCTTGATTTTTGAAAGTCTATTCAAACTAACATGGGAAAAATTCCAAATTTTATTTGGATGAATCTTCAAAGAATGTTAATTTAAAAATGTACAGAGGTATAATAGGTAGATTACTATTTTTTACTACATCTAGACTGGATATAATATTTTTAGTTTTTTTTGTGTAAAATATTATGTCAAATCCAAATGAATCTAATCTTAAATATGATAAGAGAGTTATTTAAAATATTAAAATAAAATTTAATACTATTTAATTTTATTTAAAGAATAATATTTTATATATATTATCATATTTTGACATTGATATTTCTGGTTTTAGGATTGACCAAAAAAGCACAACAGGTATGTGTCATTTTTATATTATGAATTTAATTTTAGGTAATTATAATAAAAAAAGATAGTTGCATAATATACAACTGAGACTGAGTATGTTGCTACTCCAAGTTCATATTTTTAAATCATTAAATTTAAAAATAAATTTTCTGATTTTGATATATGTTTTGGTAAAATGATAATATTTTTATAATTATTTTGTTATTTCTATTTTCAAAAATTCTTTTAGACACTATAGAATAGTAAATATATAGTTGTTAGATTTAATTTTTTGAGGAATCATATGAATAAAGGAGACATTATTTTAGAGTTTATTCTAATTGAAAAGAAACTAATAGACATATTTACTAAATAATTGCATTTTATTATTGTAATACCCCAAGATCTTGTAAAATATTTTTTCCCAATAAATTTAATTTCTTGTATGGATTTTTTTACACAAAAAATCATGTTTTATGGAACCACAATATACTATAAATATTATTATTTAAACACGATCATTATAACCTAGCCATTAAATATTGAATTATTGATAAGGATAACCATATTTTTATAATTCAGTAGAGAGTTTTTATATAATTAAAATATGTTTATAAATTAGTACATAATTTTTATTAATTTCTTTATATTGTTTGAAAATGCATTTTTCTCAGAAATTGATTTTTATTTATTTTTTGAATAAATAATAAAATTATTTTTTACCAATTTTAGAAAATTTATTTAAAAAAAAATTCTAAAAAAAATTCAAAAAATTGATTATGGTGAATTTTTGATAATTTTTTGGAAATACTTAATATTCTAATGAATAGTCAAGAATAAAATATTTACCTAAATTTTCCTTTTCATATTATAATTTTAGTAATTTACATCCTGTTTTAAAATGTTTTAAATAAATATTAGTTTAAAAAAGTTATTATTAATCCATTTTATGTTATTTTAAAAAAAATTATATTCAATTTTGGTATAAAATCATTTTATACATATGAAACTCTCCCCTTTGATAACTAGTTTTTTCATCACATCTAGAGGATTGATTTTAAATTAAATTATACCACTTTTTTGAATTAAATTTATAAAACTGGATTCAATATTTTTAATAGTAATAACTAATATTATATAATATGGCCAACATAATTTTTTATAAAAACAAGTAGTGAAAAAGAAAAAATTAATTACTTTGGTTAATGATAAAATGGATTTACCAAGGTTTAAACTAAATATAAAACACTTAAAATGATATAAAAACCTCTCTAATTTCTATTTTCAGGTCATATTTCTCTCATATATCATCTAAATTTCTTTAATGATCCCTGTTTTGTCCTTATGGAAAGTTTTAAACATTGGTATATCTTTTTCTTTTCAAAAAAAGTGTTTCCTCTAGCCTACTTATAAAACGGAACCCCATATCTTCTCCTCTTGACACTTTAAAATAATTTTGGTACAGAAAACGCCTATCTATATCCATTAATTTATTACCTTACCATTTCCTAGATTACTTGGTTTTATTATTAAACCCTCAAATGAAATATTTATGTGTAAATCGAAATAGGTTCTCTTAAGGATAGGTATATTACAAAGCCATGAGTTTTTGTTTTATTTCTTCTTACTCCTCCTTTAAATATTATTAAATTATTATAATATAAAAAATACAGTATATACGTTATACTTAGATCTTATTATGTCATTTTAATAACCAATATTTGTGTCTACCTCCATTAAATGGGGAACAAAACCATCGATTGTGTGTACGGTGGACTACCACCTCAAAGACCCATGCAATACATTTTACATCACCACCTCTCACAAAAGGTGATAATAATAGATTTAATATTTTCATGTAATATTTATGAAATATTTATAATATTTAAATTATAATATCAAATCTTCTATCTTACTTCCAATTCTTTTGAAAACTATAACGCCCGTCATGCGTACGTGTGGACTACCGTCTCCATGAAGTGATCTGATTTTTTTCATTAAATTTTTTAATACATGTTAAAAGGTAAATGTTTAATGAATTTATTTTATATTTATGACATAATTATTATTTTGGATCCTTGATACATTATTTACCATTATATTGATCCATGTGCATATAAAATGGAAACAATATCCATATATATGTATGACCATCCATCTCCATGAATGATGTAATTCATTTTCTCTATATAACATTAATGAATTACTCCAAATACTTATGATGAATATATTAGATACTAGTATCGTGTTTAATACTCTTGGTGTTATGGAACTTTAATAAATGTATGAGGAACAAAAATACCACACAAAAACATAAATAAAAAACTAAACAGTTATTACCCAAAACACGATTATTTAAAAGATACTATTTAAAAAACGAATGTTAAAATATTTAAAGTTAATAATATATGAAATGATATATAGTAATATGAGTTTTTAATAGATTTATAATATATTATTATTTATTATATGTGAGGATTTATGTTTTATTGAAAAGTATAGATTTTAGGTAAGGTATTTTCATCTCACATTGTTTTATATTGGATATTTTCCATATTCGTCACATGTTTCTTTGATGGGGTGTATATTCTTAATTTCAATTACATTTTTGATTATTATAATTAAATTTATCATATATACATATCCATAAAAGGATAATTATTTCATGGGAAATATGATTCCAATATTACAAAAAAACAAGTAAGGGATTTTCGTGTGATTTTTATCTATGTGATACACATGACATATTCACCAATTATTTCTTTTATAGGGTGTATATTCTTCCCATGTATATAATTTTTTATTCTTGATAGAAAAATTATTGGATATACATAACCACATAATGTTCATTATTATAAGGGTCTTACGATTCATAAATACCAAATCATGTAAGGTATTTTTATATTACTTTTATTTATATGGGACACATGACATATTCACCACTTATTTCTTTAATGTAGTGTATATACTACCCAAGAAGGTTTTTTATAATAATTATCATGAAAATTATTTGATATAAACACATCCAAAATCAGACACAAACACACACACACACATATATATATATATATATATATATTAGGTTTCGTTATTTCATGGGTCTTATGATTCAAATGTTACCAAAGTGGGAAAGGTTATATATTTTTGTCTCATTTTTTATCAGGATTATTTATAATTATGTTTCAAATGATGAAATATTTTGATCTAACTCTAAACAAACCACATGAATGTTATTCTCCTCTGGTTATTTCTAGAGAATACATGTTTTCCTTTAATTTTCAAATGCTGAAGGATTAAATAGAAAAAATATTTTTTTAATAAAAACTGAGTTTATATTTTCTTTAGGTCAAAAATACAGTCTCTTCAATGTATATTATTTATAAAAATGTTTTTAATAATTTTTTTAATTTTATTAAATGATTTTTTAAATACACTTTTACCCATGTTTTCATATTTACAAAATTGTTTGAAATGAATATTCTTGTCATTTTCAAAATGAGGTTCTTTTGAATTTTTATTGAAATATTAAATTAATATTTTCTTTAGCATGTCTAGATAGAATAGAATTTTTCACCATCATGACCAAAAAATGATTTTATTCTTCCCTTACATATTTACATTGATTTTTTCAATAGATTTTTTTTATTAAATATTTGGAAAATTTTATATTTAAATAATTTATTTTCAAATGGAATTATTATTTTCTTAAATAATATTTTAATGATAGTTTTATGGAATTTATATTCATAAATATGAAAAACATTATTATTTCTTATGTTTTATTTGGGATATGATCTAATGGCATAATACTTGTAATTTCACAATATGGTTTATTATTATGATGAAAAGTTGTGTATGAATCCCATTTCCTTCCCATTACATATACTATAATGAAATTTTTATGAGACACATTTCTTTTCTACAGTATATTCTTTGATTAAATGATTATAAAAACAATTTTCTTTTCTTGGGTAATGATATTATGAATGATATTTTGGTGCACGCATATAGAATTTTCATTGTATGATTGGTTGTATGTTTGTATCCCTATAATTAACTAGGTATATATTTCTATACTATGAGATCAAATGGTAAATGGGAGGTTTTCCCAAGCACAAAACAAGAAGGTAAACATGAGTTCATACTAATACCAAATTAAGAGGTATTATAGGACGTTATCCTAAGACCAAAATATGGTGCATGGGATGTTATCTTAATTTCAGAGTAGGTACTAGGGTGGTAATCTCAAGACAAAAATGTTATTAATGTCTTGGTGTGTGTGCTTGAAATAATTCTTTCTAGGCATATATGTGTGAAAAAATATATATAATATTACAATGTTATAATATTATGTATTATGTTCATTGGTCCCTTTATAATTTAGTCTTTTTATGACTTCCAAGATTTATGCCATGACTAATGGTAATGATCTATGATATATAAGGTATATTTTTAAATTGTTATTCTCATGTTCCCAAACCCTTATTCTCATGTAATATTGATATATCCCATTTTTACCTTTATTGAGAATCTGGTCTCATGCTTTGTTATGTTTACTTCCACTAGGTTATGAAGAAAGGAATTTTTTATGATATTTCTAAGTTGGGTAATAGTTATAAATAATTTATTGGGAGATTATGTAGTTAACTTATTTTAACACCCCAATAATTTGTGATTTTTTTAATTAAATTTAATATTTTTAATATTTTTTGTTACATGAAACATTTATTTTGTTTTCTGTTACATAAAACACTAAATTTAGCTTGTGTTACATGCAATACTGATTTTAAAAGAAATGTAACATGTTAATAAAATATTATATGATAGTTATAACATATACATTGGAATGGTGGGTATGAATATGAATAACTAAATTATAAAAATATATATTTTACACATGTTTATAAAATAAATTATTTTGTGATCAATTGATAAAAAATGAATATAAAAACCATTTGAAATTATATATATCTTTTTTCGTTGATACTAGTTTCATGAAAACAAACTCCTTTTACCATAATAAATTAAACAAAACACTTTTTTTGAATGATTTTAATGAAACTTTTATATTATATTTTTAATAAAATATTTCAAATCTATATTATGTTTTATATAAATAAGAGGTAATAACAAAAACAATTTTACACTAAAACTGTATTTTTTTAAAAAGTTGGTTTATAAACATTTTGTGTACTTATTTGAAAACTATTTTTTGAAAATTTTAAAAATATCAATTTAAAAAATAAAAATAATTTCTAAAATCATAATATCAATAAAATCATGTAGTGAATTTTTGATAATTTTTTGAGAAGATAATTTTTTTATGAATAGTGAAAAATAGTGAATTGTAATTGAAAACCTCCATTTCATTTGAATTATTTATAAAGTTAAAATATTTTTCACAATGGTTTTAAAGTAAACATAGTTCAACTTTACATATATTAATATAATTTAGTTCATTTTAATCAATTTCATATTGAAATTTGATGTAAAAAAATTGTAAACTTTTTAAAATTTTCACATTGAAACCCCACTTTCTTATCGCGTCTACAAGATCTATTTTAATTTAAAAAAAATCAATTATTTGAATGAAATTAGTACAAATGTATTTCATATTTGGAATCAAAATTATTTATATTATTTAATAATATCAACATAATTTTTGACCAAAATTAATAGGTAAGACATTAAAAATTAATTACCAGTGATATGGTAAAAATGCATTTACCGAGGGTTAAACTAAAAATAAGGGTTAAATGACTCAAAATCATGACTAAATTTTTTTTATAAATATATTAAAAAACTATAATTTATATGTATCAATAATACTCTATTTATTTCACTATAGCATGATAAAAATGGGGCATCATTTTTCTTTTTAATGATTTACTAGTGTGCCACTCACCTTACTCATAAAAGTACACCACATGTCCTCTCATATTCACACCTTAAAAAACGTTCTATTCAACCAATAAATCAAAAATCACTTCCATAATTACATTATCTCACCCTAGATAAATTATTTTTGGTATAAATCTGAACATTTAATGATTTTTGTGAAACCGTAAAAGGGGATACCAGAAGAAAAAGTAACATTTTATAGTCCCATAATCATTTTATTAAATTTATGTGTATTGTTTTCGAAAATATAATCTATAGAAAACACACTTTGGGAAATTTTCTGATCACAATGAGTTAATTGTCATTTTAAATATCCTTTTTTTAATCATAAAATAATCATATTCATAGAGTGAATTAATCATTTGTATAATATATCATTGTTATGGATGTATTTACCCTTATCAATGATGAAAATGGTGATGTTGGTATAACTTCATTAATGTTGGTTCTCAAAATGAAAAAAAAACATGTTATACTTAATGTTTTGGCAAAAATATTAGATATAAAGAGAGTAATAATATCCAAATTTAAATAACAAATTAGATGAATTTGTGGAAAATAAAAAATTACATACCACCACATCATTAAAATCATTAACTTTAGATGTTGTTACTATATAATCTTATCCATTATCTATTATAATTTTCTAAGGTAAATTCTCTTGATGTTTTTTTAGAATTAGTTCACATAATGTCCCTTCTTCAAAAAGTCAATTAATTCAGAATCAATGGTTTCTACCTTTCCCTTGAATTATAATGTATGATGTTATTTTTATCAACACTTGTAAAAACATTTTGTACCCTTCCTACAATATATAGGGTGTTTATTCCCACATTTAGCACTTGTGGGAAATCATATTCTCCTTTATTTTGTGTAGTCATATTTTTCTTGCCTTGATGCATAGATTGAATCTTCTTATCCTGATTACCCTAATATAAATATGACCTAGGGAACTCCTTCTATATCTTAATATAGTTTTAAGTTATAATCTTCTATGAATAATGATTATAAGAAACCAACACCATTTAAGGATTATCATTATACCATAAAGGAAATGAACAATATAATATATTGGTCTGTGTACATAGTATGTAGTATACCTATAAAACCTTACAAAGTTATAATCATTCATAGAAATGTATTCCTCTTTCTTTCTATAATTTGGGAACAATAATTCCATTTATCCTATTTTATCAAGATGAAATTATTTTTTAATGAATACCTCCATGAGAGTTCCCCATTCCATGAACATTATCTCATATTATTCTTTAGTTTTTTCAATTAGTGATCATTATTAGTCTATAACTCCTTTCATATGATAGTATTCCATGAAATTGTTTTCCTTCTCACTACTTACCCTAAAAAATATATTCTCTAAGGATATGGTCTATTTCATAGAAACCAATGGATTGAAATATCATCAAAATTTTGGTTGTTCTTTTCATATGAAGAAATCCATCATATCTAAACCATGTTATCAATTCATATGATACTCTATGCGAACATGTCTATTTTTTATAATCTTGGTAAACTACCCCAATATATTAATGAACTAATTATACTCATCTCTATGTAAATTATTTTGATATGGGGAAATATCTAATTTTTGACTTTGAGTGTGGATAGAATTCACATTACCCACTAGTTAGTCTATATCATTATAGAATGGAATATATATAATTGACTTGTGATATTAGATTTTAAAATAAAATTCCTAGTAAAATTTTTCATGTCTCCCCTATAAGTCTTGATGGATTTTCATTGTATATGTTCTATATTACTTGGTTTATGTAATTATAATCCCAATGGATTCTAATAAACTTCCATTGATACCAACTGTAACATATTAGACACTAGAAACCTAGAGCTGATAGTTATATTACATTATTAGTATAAAGTACTATAGTTTCAAAAGTATTGAATAGTATTGAATTATGTGGAGACTATATCCATAAAAAAATTACCCTTTAGAAAAAATGATACATGATGTGTATATTTTTAGAACATGATGTTCCCTTCCATTATATCCCTGATATTTACACAAATTACTCCCATAGGTTTCCTAGGGAATGGAAAATAAATAACAGTGAGCTTTAATTCATAGTATTTAGTAACATACATATAAAAATTACATAAAATAAACATATAATAAGTGATGTGCAATTAATACATAAAAAACATGAATCCATAATCAACTAAGACTGAGGGAAAGTTATATTCATGATAATAAATGAGAAAATAGATTAAAATAATCATTGATATCATATTAATGGAATTTATAAATTTTTACATCAAAACATCCTATCAAGGCCTCAATCTGTGAAACAATACATGTCATTGAGACCATTTTTAAGACATTATTAGGTTATTGGAAGAGGCATACACTAAAACCCAACCAACATTGTCTTATGAGACCCATCGATTCATCGGGGGATAATATAATGTCAGGACCCACCCATCACTTATTTATGTACAATTAATTCACCATAATATTCATCAAGACTTTAAAAACCATTCCTTGAGTAAACTCTTAGTAAAAAAACAAGGTTATCTATATAATACAGTACAAGGGTATCAAATACTTCCCCATTCAACAGAATAATGTGGATGTCTAAGAGAACATCACTTAATAAACTTTTAAGATATATGGAATCCTTAAAGTAACATGAGGTTCACTTATCAACAAATTATTGTTGATATGGAACTTAAAATGTACAAAGTTATTAAAAAAATATATTAATTGGTTTCAATATATTTCATTGGTATGATATGAAGGAAATTGTAGGAAAATACTTCATCGTAGTTCATTAAGAGCATGTGTGTAATCTAAAGAATATACCACATGATTTTATCCCTAGTTTAATATTATTATTCCCACTCATCATGAAAAAATGTTATTATTAAGTAAGTTTTACACCAACCCGTTTTAGGGTGATTATTTTCAAAGAAATTACAAACACAGTTTTACAACATGGAAAAGGTAACTTGTGAATCAAAGGAATACAAGAGTGGGATAACAAAATATGCTTTTAAATACATTAAATATCTTGAGTACCATGGGATAAAATTTCCATGGTAATTTATAAACCACAAAAAAATAGAATAGGTGGTGATTACAACATGAATCCCAAATAATAATAACTTAGATGGAGTACCCCACTTTTGTTGTTTATAGAAATTTAACAATAACATCTTATAAAAATATGTTTTAAATAATTTTTTAAAATACCATGAATAAATTATTTTCAATAATTTACATATTAAATAGTCAGAATAAACATGACATTAATGAAATTGGGTGTATGTTGAAAAACATGTCTTAATGAGAAGAATTTGAGATGGAAAACCCCTTCCATCTTATCCTGAATTCCATGAATATAAATTAACCACAAGTATAATAAACATATATATATTAATAACATAATTAATTACCTTTATAATATTTATCTTCTTTCATAATCTTCATATGTTTTCATTCTCTACAGGAATTCTCTCAATTTTCCACACCAGTTTTTATTGTTTTGATCATTTTTATGAGTTTTGTAATATAGGTGCTCATAATAATTCTTATTCCAATGTTTATTATTACTGTGTCATTAAATTCACTTTTACTAATAATATATAATAATTTATGATGTATCAAATCTACTTTTGACTGTTTTAGACATAATACTGGAAAATAAGGACGATAATAATATTTTTTAGGTGTTTTTTATAAATGAAGCATAATTTCATAATTGATGAATTAGACATTGATATCATATATTAAGAACAAATAAATTCATTATTTACACATTTAAATCATACTATACTAGAAAATTAGTTCACATATTCATCCATGATAAAAATGTATGCTATTATTCTATTATGTGGTTAAACCGGCCCAAACATGGACCTACTGGGATTAGTGGATGAATATGAATTATATTAGATTTAATATTTCAATAAAATAAGTATAATGATATTATATAGTGATTTTTAGTGTGATATATCATAATTATAAGTATTTATAAATTATATAATGGATATGAAAATATTATTCATTTTGAATGAAACATTATCCTCTTAGTATGCTTATTTTATATGTTTAAACTAATGATGATTTTTTTGACATATCATTAATACGGTTTTTTTTCGAAACACAAACTTATTTATATAAAAAAATTGTATTTTTAGTCTAATACCATCCATATATCTAATTTTGTGAGTAGATAAAGTAAAATGAATCATGTTATGTCGTGTAGGCAATAATCCACACTACACATGAACAAGATTTTTCTCTTACTATATGGAAGTTGTATATGAATAAATAAAGATAATAACATTATTTTAGAAACACTAATTTAAATAAATTATAAAAATTTAATTATATTAGTATAGATATAATAAATTTGAAAAAATATAATCACGAAGAAAACTAAGTAGTTGATAATACTCTTGTCAGAGGTTTGAATTTTCCTTGTATGTATCCTTGAATTTAAAGGAATTTGTATAACTATGAATGAAAATGGGAATATTTTATTGGTATAAGTTTTATGGGATGGAAAATGGTATATTTTTAATGATAAATTCTAATGGTTGGTTTTTGTTGATGTGGTTAATACATTCCCCTTCTTTAAGTGAAGGAAATGGTAGTTTTGGGAACACCGTTAAATTTTTCAAAAAATAAATTTCTTAATTCATGGGTCCATGGATAAAAATGTAAAAGGGGGATATTATTATGATTTTGGGTCAATAATCAATTTAACCACTCCTTTTTGAGTTAATTTTTACTTATTTAGTGTTTTTTTACTTTTTTACTTATACCCTGATTTATCTTTACCTTAGCAGTCATTTTAATGAAAACGATTAATATTGAACTTTTAAATAGTTTTTTACATATAATTTTAATTTTTAATTTTTTTTATCAACGAATGTTTCTTATCTACGAAAATATTAATTTTTTAATGACTGTTATTATTCACTTAAAACCCCTTTTTTGATAAATAATTTTTTGAAGGTTTAAATTTATATAAAATGTAAATTATTTTGGAAAGTAAATTTAATGATATAAATTGATTGGTTAAAAAATAAATAATGTATTCAGGGATTTAATGGAATTAAGACATTGAATCTTCCTTGAATATAGTTTATTCAATGAAAATATAGAGAAATGATTTTATATTAAACTATCATTTTTAATAGATCAACAAAATTTCTAAGGGTTTTATAATTTTAAAAATATCGTAAAATGTATATTTTTATGCCTAAAATTAATTATTAATTATATAAATTGGTATCCAATCTTATGGTTATTTATTATAAAACAATAAAGTCATAATGATTAAAAATTTCATGATAATATTAATTTTCAAAAAAAAAATTACCATTTATATGAAAATAAAAAATATATAATAAGTTATTTTCTATAAATAATTTTAAAATGGAATTAGTTTGGAAAATTTCATATTATAAAATTTAAATATTATATAAATTCTTGAATAAAGGATCTTTAATGGGGGTATTGAATAATAATCTATGATATGGTGTTTACCTGATACTATAGGGTCTCAAGATATTACATTGATACTTATATACTAGTCGGTAGAATGAAACCAACGAAAAAACACAATCGGGGACTTGACCCTATGACGCACACCCCAAACCCTGCCCACCCCAACCACCAAATACGCTCATAGGAGAAATATTACATTGATAATTATTTATGATGAAAATTATGATATTGGTATAACAATATTAAAGTAGGTGTTTTTATCAACCCAAGAAGGACTTTTATATACCAATGAAAGAGTTAGTGTATATTGTTATATAATAGTAATATACATTTATCAAATGAATAATGATGTTAGTGTATCATCATTATAGTTTATGCTAATATTTATAAAGTCTTTATATGAGAATATAATTTAAAATGAATATAAAAAACTATATACTTGATAAACTCACTCCTAAAAATTTATTCCTTAAAAATTCATGGATTTTGGATTAATTATTGGAATAAGATATATCACCCCTAAAATTGTATGGGTGTTACTATTTATTTATTTTTGTACAATAAAGATAATTTTATTCTTTTTTTAGTCTTAAGATATCATATGATTATATTCAAGAGGAATTGTGCCAACATGTAGAGAAATAATAAATAGATGCATGCTAATTAGTGGTTCCTCACCATCTAGCCATTGGGCTAACAAAAACACCTACAGGCTATCCAGACCCACCATATAGCCATTAAGCTTCAATTAGGCAACTAGTGTTTAATTTGTAAGCTTTTGGGGGGCAGTGGTTGTTTAGTGGACTACTAGTTAATATTTGTTTATGTGAAACATTCTAATTTTATAATAAATCACTATTTTTCTTATCCCTCCTCCCTAAATCTCACTCGACATGCCCAGATTTAGGTGACTCTATTTTGTGATTTCGGATCGCTCTTCCTCATATTTTATCTGTTTGAAGTAACATTTGTTCCAGAAGATCCTTTTTGATTTTTATGAGTTTATATTAGATAAAGGTTCTTCTTTATTATAAATAATTCTTAATATAACTATATTTTAATGTATTTGGGGCTGATCCTAGGGATTTAACCAATGGGGATTGATTCAGTTGGTGGTTCTTGGAAATTATGTTTTTTTAAACATGAGGTTGGATTTCCTTAACATATTATAACTTTTTATATATATGTTTCACTTGATTAGCATGTGGGTGAATTTAATACCTAAGATAAATCTATTTTTTTAATTGATTATAATTTTGGAACATTTGTAACCTTATAAAAAAATGATACGTGACTTGATTGGAATATTGTTGCATGTGTTTCCATTTGAGAAATTTGTTGTGTAATTTTAAAGTGATAGTTTTCTTATATTTTCATTATACATCATGACATGGTCGATTCATGGTATGTAATATGAAACCTTACTCTAATTAGTATGGGGCTATCCATCATGAGATGGTTGAGTCAAGGGATGATATGTATTACTTAGTACTAATACTATTTTGTCTATTCAACGATGAGATGGTTTATTCATTGGATTAATTTTGATACCCTATCTTTTTTACTATCTTGATGTGACATACCTTAGAGTATAAGGTTCAATATGTTAGGGACAAGTTTCATTGAAGCCTCATTAATGAACGATTACTTAGCTAGTATGTCGATTTTGTATGATTTATTTAATGTAATTTTATTCAAATTTATTTCCACATACTAAACTTATTCTATGGATGCATTAGTAGAATCCTACCAGGATTCATACTCTCACACTCCATGGTAATTTTAGTAAAAATGAAAATCTTATGGTCTAGGATCTAGTGAAGGGAAATGAACCTATATCAAGAAGTTGAGTAGGAGGGGTAGGGTGGAACATGGCGATATCGAGATGGACTCTGAAATATTGTATTATATTTCATCATTTAACATTCTATATTTTTTTAATTTTATTACATTGACCTATTATATAGAGGGATCCTATTTACAGGATGCTAGTATTTTTTGAAATCTTGTGACTCTATGGATATTGTTTTTTATTACATCCACTTTATCTATATAGGTTTTTTAGTTATTTTTTACATTTGTTGTATTAATGATTTTTAAACTATACAACTGAGTGTACAGTCTCCCCAAGAATATTTAAATTCACCAACCTCTAATAAAAATCCTCTTACATATAGGGATCTGAACATGATGTCATGAAACCCTCTAACCAAGATCATGTTATTTGGAATTGGGAGTTATAATGTGGTTTCACATGGTATTTTAATTTTTTATGATTGTAGACTTAGTAAAATGGATATTGGATAGTAAATAAATTGGTCGGGTAATTATGGTATTTCCTTTCTTATAATCATATAACATACCTCAGAGGTTCCATGGTAGTGGTATTTCATTTAAATATTATAGGACTATATTTTCATGACATTTTATGGGAAATATATTGTGATTATAGTTTATGGGATTTTATCCTAGATGATTGGAATGAGTGGGTGAGTTCATAAATGATAGATTGGTGAACAGGTTTACATTTCATTCACTTGTTGTGACATCCCTAACTCAGATTCCACTAAAGGTGTGCCAAGCCCATTTGGCCACATGGCCTCATGCACATCTCTACAAATTCCAGACGCTACAAACTTGAAGAAAGGGCATAGGGTGTCCTTACTGAAAATATTACCTCAATACCAGAGTGTACCACTGTGGATGAATATAATATAATAAGTTATAAGTAGAGGAAGAAATTTAATAATAAATAGAATGTATAGTATAAGTAAAAATAAATGATAATATAATATCTTCAACTGATATAAATATAAAAAAGATGATGATTGTATGTCTTGTGTCTATATGGATGTAAAACATGTATATTGAGTAGCATAAAATGCATGCTATACAAAATTAGAAAAAAGGAATACAAAAACAATACCACGCATCCTGATCTTTAGCTCGATCATATACTACAAGTTCCATCCTAATCCAAGAAATAAATAATGTGTATGAATTAATACACATCCCTTTATCAACATTATAATATATATTGAATTTCTTAGTTCTAATTGAGGTCTTGGTAGTGTGTGGGTTAAATCTCAATATGGACCTACAAATGATTTATATAATATTATTTCTATATAATATAAACTAAAAAAGTGTGGAAGAATGAAAATATAATATTAAAGTAGTATAGTAATGTAAATACCCATGTACCTGCTTCGTCCCTCAGTTGGTGCCTAAACAAGTAACAATTTAATTTATTAATTTAGTTTTAGATTATATATTAATGTCACATGAGACATAGACATCACTGATATCACCTCATGATGGTAACTGTGATGTTTTTATGTTGTAATAAGTAAACCATTATTCATATTAATAATAAAAGTTTTCCATGTTAATAAATTAGATAACAAAGACCTCATGGTCCACCAACGGAATAGTAACTACAATCTAGCTGAGGGAAATATTTTAATCCATGGAGCATCATCCAAGCCACTCCATAATGATGATGATCTAACTTATTCTAAGGAAAACATCCAAAGTAAAACAAGATATGATATGGCTATGCCCAAGGATGTAACCAAGGCATCTCTTGTTTATAAAATCCTAGTTGGATCCAAAGAGTTTATCCAAGGAATCCTATAATTGATATAGAATGGTTCTGATAGTGTCATATTGGGCACCCACTAATAGATTATGATGAGTATCCAATGTGGGTCTCAACCAAGGAAATTGGAACCCTTGAATTGGAATGGAATCCATGAGTGATCAAGGCATTCCCGTGAGAATCCAAAACCTACCTCGAGTCTGACCACTCCTATAATGATTTCAAGGTGTATATAAATTTATGCACCTTTCATTTAATTCATTTAATAAGTTAGGCCATGGTATGGTCATTTAATTCAATATGATCAAGATGTTCAATCCTTTCATTTCATTAGTGTGACAATTCCAAGGAGCATTAGCCATTAAATTCATTTTCTCATTAATTTTTTAGGTCTCTCCTTTACCATTACTATCTTGAAAATTATAGTCCCAGGATGGTCAACCACATTCAATAAATTCAATAAAAACTAGGAAAAATCATATATATATAATATACTTTCAAATATATAAATTAACATTAGTTAATTCAGTTGATGAAATTACCTTAGGATGGTCAAGTGATTAGTATCCAAGTTAATTTAAATTTATTAGTTAAACACATATTAAACAAGGAAGGCTTACATATAACTAGTGTAAGTTTATACACACCCGAATGGTGGTGCTGAAATAGAAGTAAAGCACTAAAAACCAATTAATGAATAACACCCTACATGGGTTGGTCTTCATGATGGATGTAACCACTAATGATGTATAACATATGTGGAATTAGTATTATAACATGTTTTTAATGAACCCAAGAAAAGAATATTAATTAAATAGAATATTCCCAATGAAATAGATGCACCCACAAAGGAATTTATAAAATGATGAATCTTGAGTAGTGAGTTATATACCACATGCCTCACACTCATATAACTCTCCTC
The DNA here is from genome assembly GCA_963277665.1 of Viscum album. Taxonomy (NCBI): domain Eukaryota; kingdom Viridiplantae; phylum Streptophyta; class Magnoliopsida; order Santalales; family Viscaceae; genus Viscum; species Viscum album. The sequence goes on from OY728143.1 coordinate 1,071,944,496, forward strand.
ATCTAATATCATCCAATAGTTTGGACTTGATATGAAGAGATATGAAAAATTTAATAGTTCCCTAAAATTGGGTCATATGATCCTACATCTAAATAGAATCACTGATAAGAAGATGAACAACCAAAGATTAAAAATGAGTTAATAACATAGCAATGTTAATCTAATGAGACATATGACACTTTGATCAAACTCTAGATAGAAACTAGAGATTAATTCCAAGAATTAGATTTAAAGAGGCTTCAAAATGGAGAAAGTTGGAGGGGCTATCCAATAGAGTTAAACAAGGAGAAGAGGGTTTGATTTAATTTTATTATTTAGGGGGAAATGTTAAATCACCCAATTTTGGCCTTCTAATTGTTTGACCACATGGGTTATTAGATAGTTCACAGTCTACTATAGAGAGGGGAACCCTCATGGATTGACCACATGGTTAGGGAAATCATTCTCTAAACATTTTAAAGGCATCCAAATTTGTTTTAGCATTTTTTCACAGTCGTGCACCCCTTATCACCCCACTGTCCATGCTTTCATGGTTAAATATAATAGTGTCTTAGGCCCCCAAACAATTTCCCTTTAACATGTGTATATATTATTTTCTCCAGCAGTTGTTATTAAAAGCTTTGAAAAACCATTAAACCTTCACTAACTATTTAGGGATTAATAATAGGTAAGTAAAAATTAATGACAAAAAAATTTAAAGGATTCGTAGCTGAGTGAAATATCAGGTTATTAAAGTCTCCCACCTAAAGGAACTCATCCCCAAGTTCACCTTCCAATGGAATAAAAATAGTAATTGAGAACAAAATTGGACACTAAGAACATATATAGGCCTCTTTCTCCCATGTCATTTCATGTACATGACCATGATTCCAGATAAACCTTACCATAGGGATAGACTAACCTTGGAGATCCTTTATACTCTAGTTAACGATGCATATAATATATTCCTCAAATGAAGCCCAAACATCTAACTCAACTTCCTTGAGATCAAAATTGTGAAATGGGCCATCATGATACAAGTAAATATTTTAAACATAGATAACTTCATGTACGGAATGGTACCTCTAAGGTAACAGAAACTAATGGGCTACTGTCCCGATTGTCTCCAGAATCTCAAATTTCCCTACATAACGAGCTCACGAATTCCATTTCCTTTGTATCTACCAATTCCCTAACATGGTAAATACCCATAAAAAGCATGATCCCAATTATTGAACTCCATAGTTCCTCGACGGTGATCGGAATAATATTTATACCTATTCTAATCAGTATACATATACTTTCTGATCAACTAAACCTTCTCCAAAGTCTCATGTTTGATAGGAGGACCTAGTAGGTCTACCTCACCTTCCTCTAGCAAGAATAGGGTAAAATGGAACAAAATACCATAAAATTACACAAAAGTATGCATCTGAATCATCACCTGAATTCCATTATTATAGGATTACTAAATGAGAGGGATGTGATTCTCCTATGAAAATTTAAAATCAATGACTCATTCCTAGATCAGGTCCTATAAAAAATGTATCATCTATTATGATTTTCCATCAGCCTGAGGGTGAATGGTTGTTCTCAGAATCACTTAAATATCCATAGCCTTTTGTAACCCCTACTAGAACTATGACATGAAATGAGCATCCCTATCTGAAACAATTGTACAAGGGACCTCGGGTAGTTGTATGATCTCACCGAAAAACAGTCTTCTCAACTCATCAATAGTTAAAGTATCCAAGATATGAATGAAGTGGGATAAATTCATTAGTTAGTAAATGACATGACTAACATAGTCATTGCCTTGATGTGTCCTTAGTAAACTGACTACAAAGTCCATGGAAACATCTTTCTATTTTAATTACCAGACCGGATGCGGTTTTAACAAGACTTTAGGTCTTTGGTGCTCTGCTTTCACTTGTTAACCGGTGGAGAACCTAGTGATAATGACATTTATCCAAATTTTCATCCCAGGCCACCAGTATTGGCATCGCCAAACTCGATACACATTTGAGATTCCTAGAAGAACTGCCCACCGAAAAGCATGGGACTCATGCATGAACTTATCTCTCATATTTGTAGGAACCCAAATATGTCCATGTATACACATGATGTTTTCTCTATCTACAAACCAATCTAGAGGTGTGTTATTTCCTAAAATACTTTCATAGAGATCCAATACCTCAGGATTTATTTTTTTTACTCTTCACCTTCTTAAGGAAGTAAGAGGTAAATATAAATTCATAGAGATAACACTACATGTGACTATCATGAAACTCCATATGCAGCTAAAAAAATAGGGTCATTAATTTCCATTCATCATCGGCTTCTCATAAGGCCTATTCTTGAGTTTTCCAACTCATCGAATTTACTACTTCATTTCCCTTTCAACGAATATAGGCAAGCTAAAAATAGAAGTAATGAAGATAATTGATCAATCTTCACTGTTTGAGACTCAAGAAACACTAAGTAAATATATATTTGAGGATCTTGTGGTCCGTATAAACCACAAAGAGCCCAAACAATAAAAAATTTCTCCCTCAACATAGGTTATGGACAACTACTTCTAGATCAATTTTGTTTCTTAGGATGTTTCTATCATAAGGCCTCAACTGCAGTGATCTATATTCAACAACTCTATCCTCCTATATCAAATATACTCTAAGGATGATTCCTAATGCATCACATAACATTGAATATCTTTGGTGAGACTTTGTAAGTATCATATTTTGTGATGAAGAAAGCGTTATTTTCATCTCCTAAAAGTATTTATTTATATGTTCTGAACACATGAACATGACACACATCTTAGTAAAACCAATAAGATGTATAGAATATAATGGTAAGTCTTGTATGGAACAACTATAATATCCATCCAATCCAAATAAAATATATATATTAGAAATGTTCTTTTCATTCTCCAAGTAAATCACAAAACTAAGTTCTCTAGGTCAACAAATACTCCTAATTCTAAGATAATATGAAAAAATAAGTTAAATTTATTGATCCTAAAGTGTCACATAGAAGTCTTTGAATAAATATGATGCTATATAAGTGTACTCAGAATGATATCAATTTTATTATCATGGTCTCTATTAGTTTGAGAATACATCAATATTTCTTCCATAAATACTAGCAAAAAAGAATCCAAATAGGTGTGGAACACCCTATTCATTAGAGCGATAATAATGTTAGGCCCATTCGTAAGATCAAACAATGTAAAGAGGTAATCACTCAAATCATACCTTCAATGGAAAGATGAATGAAGTATGTTTAATGAACTAACTCACACCAAATGATAGACAGGTCATAGGTTGATATTAGCAAACACCCTAGCTTCTCAGGTCAGGAAAAACATGTTAACTATTAGAGCTAGTGCATATTGATTATTGACTATAATATGGTTCAAATATATTTAATCCACACTTAAACAAAGGGTATCATCCTCCTTCATTAGGAAAATAATGGGAGAACCCCAAGAGGTAGTATTGGGCCATATAAACCCATTGGCATATAGATCCTCTAACTACTACTTCAGCTCATGGAGTGTAGTAGGAGAAATATTATATGGAGTAATGGACACTATATATACTCATGGAACTAGATAAATCTTAAACTCTACCTCTCTTAGTAGGTAATCCAAAAAAATTATTGGGAAATACTTCCTTGAAACATTCTAATACTAGAGGGAATTCAACCTGATGCAAACCCTGGTCCTCCAAGAAGAGATTGGAAATATGGTCAGTAAATACAACAATCCCATGATGATTATTTATATCTCTACTATCCCGAACATCCCAATCACTATTATGTCGATGACTACTACCATATGGCAAAGTAAAAGAAACCTTATGGTGACAGTAGTTAAGAAATTTGTGAAACAGAATGAAAAAATTAATCCAAAGAATGACATAAAAGATAGTTATTTTGATAACCAAGAGGTTCCATAAGAAAGGGTAAATATATAACTCAAGGGGATGGTCCCTACATTTTAATATCCCCTTGGAATATACTCCCAATAGAATATGAAGGGTCAGTGAACCATAATAATATTAAAATTTCAAAATAAGGAATTCCATGATAGATAAAGAGATAAAAAATTATGAAGAACCTATATTAAAAAAAGTAGATACTTTAATAGAGGATAATAGAATAGTACCTCATACTGTAGATAGTCTTGTAGCTTGATCCTTGTGAATCAGCTATAACGCTTTCAACAAACCTAGTCTACAAGGATGTGACATAGTTAGACTAATTAGATCAAAACCACTATACTGGCACTACTAGTGATCTAAAGTTTGGTTATTATGGCCATGACCTCCTATACTTATAGTATTATATATGATACTCTAACTCCCCACCTGTAGATGCATAAAATATCCATCCCCTGAATGTAGAGCTATTTCAGAACCTCTTCCACTAGAAACTAATCGAAAGGGATAACATAATATCTAAATATTCACCATATAGATTCATGACCAACACTCTAGATAGTCTCTATAATACTATAGATTCATGTCCCCCTATCATACACACTGATGACACACCATGGAGCTAGCATCATTGGTACTCTGTCTACAACTTCCCTGAATAGAAATCTTGAGATATCGCTTTTGGCAACAGCAAAAACTACTGGACTATAGCGGCACTGGTTCTATGCCTGGTAATATCTCCATCCCCCAGTTTTCTATCAAATGATAAGATCCTAATTAAATATTTCAATTAAGGTAGGTAGGAAAAAATATATTCTCTATAGTATTGATGGAATACAAAAGCCCCTACTGGAAACGTATATCCTTCTAAATCTCATCACTGGCTAGAATCGGTGAAAAGCATTACAATTAAATGAAATGAACTAAATACTCCATTAATGAAATAGAACCCTAATAGAGAGGAATAAAATATCTTTACGGGTCAGATTTTAGAATATGAAGAAATAATTACACATAGAAGATATTGAAGAAGTTATCACATACCATATCCTAGTAGCGACCTACCTGGGTAATCACGTCTGACCAGCACTTGGCCGAATCACGAAATTTGTAAGTAGAAATCTTGACCATATACTCCACATAAATCTATATATACTGAAATATAAACAAGGTGGAATCTATCCATGAATCAATAACCTGTATACCACCATCCATGAGAATACTGGAGGGTGTTGTTTTAGGAATTCTTGGGTCATGTCAACTATTGTAGATGAAGCTTTTAGTGACAAGACCCTAGCTATCCCAGAGCTGGTGTCTACTGTTATTATGTTTTCATTATTACATGGAATCAAATATCGAAGGAACAAGTGTTTAATAGTAATAATAAACTATATACATATTTGTGAAAATAATATAATAATTAAAAAATTTAGTTCTTTTTAAATAAATATCTTCAAGGTTATCTCAAATCCATCTAGTAAATCCTGGAAGATCATTTATAGTATGCTTATTGGTTTTCATTGGAAATAAACATAATAAGGGTGATCTCAAATGCCCAGTAAGGAAAAAATATCATGGACATAATAAAGAATCAACTTGAATAGTCAATATATAAAGGTAAATAACTGAACACACATACCATGTAATCATTAAACAGAATAAAAGTGCATAAAAATATGGAAAATAAATAAATGGAAACACATTCCATTAAATATATAGATAAGGAAAAAATTCATATATAATGGTAATAAACTAAAACTCATTCCATCTAAATAACACAAAATAAAATTTATCCATAGATATGTAAATGAATAACCTCATGGATTAATAATAATTTAATTTAATATGACAGAAATGATTAATTATGGGACACCATGTTTCCTAGGTACATAGTACCTTTATCATCAAAACTATCCACAATAAGGATTAAAAAATACAATGTAAAAAATCCATCTAAGGTGGCTATATAAATGACTTCCCCCATGAGACTACTAATGCATTGATGGGATATCTATAACTAGGCTCCACCCGTGTCGTACCAGTCCAAAAAATTACTCATATTGAATAATAGAAATAAATAATATGACTTATATAAAAGCCATATTGAATAAAGAATAAAAACATATAAATATTTCCCCAAATAATTATACCACATTCAAAGTAGACACAGTATGTAAAATGGTATAATGTTTAAGAAATAGTAATATCCCTGATAAATGAAATGGATAATTAAGGGAAATTCAATGATCATAATAAATTTAATATTTCAAGTTAATATGAATACTATCCTTGGAAGAAATAGTAATAAACTGTCCATATGAAGATTATGGATGGTATCAATACAACATACCCCAACTGACATAAAATAAAGGGTTTTTGACTTTGGTTAATGGTAATATTATAAACAAATATTTTAAAAACACTCTTAAAAATTATAAATTTGATTTGAAAAACCTTTTGAAAATACTTTTGGTTTTAAAATATCTATTTTAAAATTATTTTCATTAAAAATAATCTATTAAACCTTCTAGGTAATCTTTAGAGAAATGATGCTAGATAAATCAGTATATGTCTTACGAGGTAAAAGGATACATTCCTTTTTCAAGGTAAAAGGGTTAAAAAATGACTTATACCGAAATCGATAATAAGATTCTATTAAACATATAGTGAAAGTAAAAAAGGTAAAAAATTATTTCCCACAACATCTTAAAAACATTTTTTTCAATATTTTAATAAAACATGGTTTTTAGAAAAAAAACAGATTATCTGACTAAAGAGAGAAATGATGTCAGGTTTTATTAAAAACAAGTTTAAATAACTTTTGTTCCAAATAGTGTTAAATTGTACTAATAAATTAAAAAGGTATTGAATTAATATATATGAAAGGAAAATTAAAGGTTTTATGGTATAATGTTAATATATTTTCCTTGAATAGAAATACCATTGAAAGATCCTTAAAGTAATTATTGAGGAAAATAATCTCTAAACAGTCTAAAGTGTCCCATAACACTTTGAAACATTTTAAATCATAAAAATAAAGAACAAATAATATTAAATTAAAATCATAAATAACATGAAAATAAATTAATTACTTATATAATATATAAAATGTGTAGTCAATACACCAAAAAAAATATATAAGTGGTGAACATGACATTTTTCTCATGGATGTAAAAAGAGAGACGAGAATCCCTTACCCTGAGTATCCTTTCAGGTGAACTTCCTTTAACCACCAATATAATAAAATTATGTTAATTTTATACATTATTGATAATATTTTTTCATTTTTATCATTAATTTTTTTTCTCTTATAACTATGTTGTATACAAATACTTAAACAATTAATTTTACATTGGGTGTTTTGACCAAATTAGGTTTATATGTCAAAAAAAATTGGTAGGTAAAATATGGTCCAAAGGGTCATTAAATAACATCTATAGAATAATGATGATGATATAATTGTCATATTTATACATCAATTACACTTTTAAAATCAATCATTAAATATTATTAGGAAAATTTAATCAATTTTGCAATCATGGAGATGGTATGTCGTACGTATGCATGAGTAACGCTCTCATTTTTTCATGATCATTATGGAAAGATGGTAAGTAGAATTATATCTTCCTAGAATGATAATTATATCATAAATACCATATTATTTTGTTATATATACTTATATATATAATTTTTGTTATGTAAACAGAATCACATCGTGTCAAATAGGCGGTAGTCCACACATCCTCGTATGATGTTATCACTTTTTAAGTGAGTGAAAGGGTAATAAAAATGATATATACATATATATATATATATATCCAGACATATAATAATTCCATTAATATAATATATATATGTTTATTATGTATTATATTTTTAATTATAACCATTATTTATCCATTACATGTATCATGCACAGAAATCGCATTGCTTTGATGGGCGGCAGTCCACACTTCCTCGAACGATGTTATCGTATTAACATAAAATTGAAAGTATTAAATTTATGTGTTATAAAATTATTCAAAAAATTTTAATACCTAATAAATATTTTATATATCATTTAAAACTATATTTTCCATCATAATGGAAACTATGAGAGGTGGTAAGGAAAAATGAACGAACGTTATTTTGTGAGGAAGTGGTTCTCCATACACATAAATAGTATGTTCGTTTCCCATTAGATGGAAGTATTTCTAAGTGTAGTTATAACAATTATATTAAAAACATAATATTATATTTAGTATACTGTTGTTTTGTTATAATCAAATAATAAGAATATTTTAGGGGTTGGAGAATGAAAATAAAAATAGAAAGGATAAAGAAAGATGTTACCTCGTAATTTGGTAACTTATTTAGTGTGTACCAAAAGGCATCCTTGGAAGGATTTATTCCAAAATTAAGGCTTCATGGTTAAGGGGATGTTTTTTGGGAACCTATTTTAAATGATATTTTCTAAACCAATGTGGGTTGAGTGGTGTGATCAATGAGGAGAGATGGTGGACTTTTATAAAGAAGGAAAAGGACTAACATGGAATTTTTGGAAACAAGTTAGGTGTACACATGTTATTTACAAACAAAATCCATTAAAGATAAAAACAAAACGAAATAATGTAAGGTTTCTGGACGAGGTATGGATAAAAAATTGGTTTTGGACATTTGGAAACATTATTTGGGCCTCTATGTTAATGGTTCTGTCCTTTATTATGCTTAATTTTACCTTAATTATTATAAATAATTTTCATTAACTTCATTAATATTTTTTTTTCAAAAATAAATTTTGAATTGTTAGAAATTAGAAATTATTATTATTAAAAATTGGTAATCCCTTTTCTTAAATTACAATGGCATAAGTGGCAGAAACAGTATTAAAATTCATCCAACATGCGGGACAATAATGGGGGTTTTTAAAGAAAAAAATGTCTGATAGTTTGCTATGTAATTATAGTAAATTTAAAATTTAAATTAAATAAAATTACATACATTTTATTAATTGATAATCTTATTAAATATATTAAACTTTAAGACAAATTAACGTTATAATTTATCCTCAAAAATTAATTAGATGAAAAAGTTGGTTGAACTAAAATTCATGTTTTTAACAATTTGGTAAAAAATGATCTATTTCATAGAAATATAAAATATTCACCATAAAATAATTATTATGTTAATATTTAAAATATGGAGTTTATTATTAACATATTTAATCAACTAAAGTGAAAAAAGTTTTATTTAAAAGTGTTTCTCCATTAAATTGCGGTAAAATTGCCTTTATAAAAAATATAGGCTTTTATGTGTGAAATGGGGTTTGATCTCATCTTATGCATATCAAACCTAATAGATGAATATAAAAACTATTATATAGAATATTTAAATATATATATTACATTAAAATCATTCAATAATTGCAATTAATTTTTCTTATTAAGATAAAACTCCTTGAGAAGCATAAAAATAAAAATATTTCTTTTTATATTCAATCGGTTCTTATTTTCATCTCTCATTAGATAATAATCTATAAATTCATTTTATATTTATATAAACCACATATTTTCATATGTTAGTTAATACTATTCACATCTACTAACATAATGGCTAGTTTATATCATATTATATTAATTAATAATATTTTAATATTACATTATTATATGGTGAAACTCGATATTGTATGTAACACAAGATATCATTGAAGGTCTCTCTTGTGTGTAACACAATTTATTGAGAAAGGTATCTCTTTCATTTAATGAATGATAAATATGTGTTGCATGCATTAAAATGTATAGAATATTTTTTAAATAGTAAATATATTGTAAAGTATCTCGATATTTTATTCCCTTACGTGCTTCGTGTCATTTTTCATACACACTATCAATTACAAGGTTATTACATTATAATTTCGGCGTGTTACATTCTCCCCACCTTATGTAAATTGTGTCCATATAATTTAGACTTGATCTTGGTAAAATAATTTTTAATATTTCCTAAATTTAAATACCACATAAGGAGAAGGGTTCATAAGTCATCCTCTATAGAAGACAAAATGGAATGTACAAAGGTCACATGGACTACCATATATCTAGTAATCTAAGTAGGAGAAAATTAGTGGAAATTAGAGATATGTACTTAGAGGAAAATCATAAATATTTACAATTAGGGAATGAGATAATCAATAACAAATAAGTTAATTATCATTAAATGTTGAGGGCCTCAAATATATAAATACTTTATTATTTAGAATACCATAAATTCAACATAAATTAAGTTATTGGGAAAATTTTATTTTGATGTAAATTTACTAATGTTGGGTAATTGTTTTACTAAACAAGTATGTAGGGAAATTTTCTTACTTGATAGGTTTCAATTTCATATGAACAATCCTAACATCCTGTTATTCATCAATAAATCCCAATTTAATCATTTCATACCAGAAATTAATTACTAATAATGTAATTTTTAATTCCTAAATCACTAAAATAGACTTTTAAGGGATCATAAGTACAATAAATGAGTGAAAAGTATAAATATTTTTTTCTAACTATCTTCCAAAACCAATACAGCTAATAGATTAATCTTTAATCCTCCCAAAATATATCACTAGTAACTCATTAACATTTATTCATAAAATTATTTAATGAAAAATAATGAATAATTAACCAGGACACTGTGTAGGTCAGTCGCTCGCACGGAACCCTTGTCATCCTTCGGCGATGGGTTGAAGACACCTGGCATTTCCATATCTAATTTCTTGTCCTCGGATTACATGATGTGATTTCCTAAAACAATATTAATAAAATTTAAAAAATAACTATTATAGGAATCCTTGATTTTAGTTTAATTAATAAATATAATTTTAAATAAGGTTTTTCATGCAACCCTAATACATAAATACTTCATCCACTTATTTTCACATAGATCCTTCCTAGTTATAGAGTTTATCCATAATATCATTAGTTCATTTCAAAATCATCAAACCTTATCTCCAATATAAAATACATTAGATTTCACCTAGGTTATTCATTATCAAAAACTATTATATTGTCTTTTAACGAATATGTGTATTATCCAAAGTATATTCACCGGGAGTGTCAAACCAGGTGCATATTAAGGCACGTTGTCTTGTACCAAGTTTCCAAGAGTCAGGCTCAGATTACCTTGTCAATGCTATTACTCTTAGGTACATCTATTCCAAAAAAATTTCCACTTTTAGTATCCAGACAGGGATGTATTTCTAAGAATACCCACATAATATATACCTTAATAAACTAAAATGGTTTTCTTCTATAATAATATTCATTGTATATCTTTTTTTATGTACTCTAACTTATGTTTTCTTAAATATAATTTCCACGAATGCTATTAAACGTCCTCTGATACCAACTTTAGTGACCTAAACCCATATAGCCCTGATCCAGTGTCTAATATTATTGCATTCTCATGATTACATAGAATAAAATATCAAAGGAACAAGAGTTTGGTAGTCTTGGTAAAAAAGATATATACATGAGAAAAGAGTATACAAATTACCCCATATATATTTTTTACTTTATAAATAAATAACATTAAGGATAACTCTAATCCATCTATTAAATAAATATATATATTTAATAGTATTCTTCTTGGGTTTTAGAGGAAATAAAAATAACAAGTCTGAGATCAAATTCTTAATAAGGAAAAAATATAGTGGAAGAAATAAATAATCAAATCTAATATTCAATATAGAAAGTTAAAAATTGAAAACACCTTACATGTAATCAATAAACTGAATGAAAGTGCATAAATAACATGGAAAGTTAATAAATTGAAACACATTCCATTTAATTTCTAGATAAGGAAAAATAAATATGGAAAGGTATGAAATTGAAACTTATTCTATCAAAATAACATAAAATGAAATGTATCGATAGATATGTCAATGAAAAACATCTTATAAGAAAAATAAATGAAATTAATATCATGGAAATTCTTAATTATTAGATACCATGTTTCTTATGTATATAGAACCTTTTCCTTCAAGACATTTCACAAGATAGTTTAAAAAATATCTAGTAAAAACTCATATTAAGTGGCTAGCCAAATGAATTGTCCCTTGAGACTAACAATGAAAGGTTGGGATATTATAATTTGGTCCCACCCATATCATAATATTCCAAATCTTTCCTCATATTGATTAATTGAAATAAATAATATGCCATATGAAATAAATGTATTCAATAAAGAGTTCATATTTATAAATATTTCCCAACATAAATAAATTACTATAGAAGTATAAACCTTATGTTAAATGGTATATGTTTTAGGCAACATTAATTTCAAAAATAAATGATACAAATAATTAGGTAAAATTCAATGATCATAAAAGATTCAATATTTCAAATAGAGAAAAGAAATCAACTAAGTGAATGTGAATAATATCTCTACCCAAATTATTAAAAAACAATCCATAGTACGATAATGATGGTATCAATACCACTTACCCAAAGTGCAGTAAAATTAAGTATTCATTTTGTTGATGAATGGAAATATTATAAAAGTATCTTCTCAATTTTTTTTTTGAAAATATAATTTTTTTTGAAAAACCATTTGACAACACATTTTTTTAAAATACCTTTATAAAAATATTTTCATTAAAAAATATCCTTTGATCTTTCTAGTGAAGCCTTGGAGAAATGACGGTGGATAAATCCATACATATCATATGAGGTAAAAAAGAAACATTATTTTCACAAGGTAAAAAGGGTTAGAAAAATTCTTTTTTTCCAAAAGCGACAAGTGGATTACTTTAAAAACATTGTCATAATACAAAAGGGTATTAATTTCTTTAAAAAATAATTTTAAAAACAGGTTTTAAATTCTTTTAATAAAACAAGGTATTTATAAGAAAGTATGTTCTACATATAAAGAGACTAATAAAGTTGGGTTTTATTAAAAACAATAAATAAAACATGAGTACCAAATAGTATGAAAATGGTACTAATAATTGAAAAATATCATGAATTACTAGAGGGGGGGAAATGAAAGGGTTTATTGAACAATAGTAATATAATATCCTTGAATGGAGATACCATTAAAATATAGTTAATGTTATTGTTGATGAAAATATTATTTGAACATTCCAAAGTGTCTCATACCACTATGAATTATATAATATATAATAATGGGTCTTAGATACACCCCATAAAATATTTAAGTGGTGAACATGGAATTTATATCACGGATGTAAAAAGGGAGATGAGAATCCCTTTTCGTGAGTTTCCTTTTGGGTGAAGGTCCATTAACATCATATATATTAAAATTATTGTAATTTTGTACATTCTTGCTAAATTTTTTTCATTATTATAATTAATTTTATTTCAATTATTAATATTTTGAATACAACTACTCACACAATTAATTCAACATCGGATATTTTGACTAAATTTGGTTTATATGCGATCAAAAACATATGGGGTCAAATATTGTTATGGGGGTCATTAAATACCATATCCAGAATAATAAACATGACATAATTATCATATTTATACATTAATTATAATTTTAAGATTAATTATTAAATATGTTTATGAAAAATGAATCAATGTTACAATCATAGAGACGGTAAGTTGTTTGTACGTATGAGTAACATTCTCATTTTTCAATAATTGTTATGGGAAGAAGGTAAGTAAAATTCTATCTTTCAAGAATGATAATTATATCATAAATAATATATTATTTAGTAATATATAATTATATATATATATATATATTTGATTTAAAAGGATATACATATTGTCAAGTAGGTGGTAGTCCACACGTCCACGAACGACGTTATCACTTTTAACGTGTGTGAAAGGGTAATAAAGAAAATTATATATATATATATATCCAGAGATGTAATTGTATCATTAATTTCATATTAATGTTTTTTATAACTCATATATTTTATTATAACCATCATTTTTACATTCCATGTATCGTGTTAATGAATCACATCACTTTGAGTGGGTGGTAGTCCACACTTCCTCAAATGACGTTTTCGTATTGACATAAATTATAAAGAATCAAAATTATATGATATAAAAGTATTAAGAAATTATATAGATGTAATAAATATCATATATATCATATATAAACATAATTTATATCATTATTGTCACCATTATAGGGCTAAGAGAAAAATGAACATTTATTGTTTCAGGAGGCATTAGTTCACCGTACACAAAAATAGTATGTTTGATTCCAACTAGATGGAAGTTTGTGTAATTGAAGGTCAATACCTTATAAAAAACATCCTATTATCTTTATTATATTGGTTTTTTTACTTCAAGAATAAAATAATAATATTTGAGGGGTTGAAAATGTAAATCAAAAAGGAAAGTTTAAGAAAGATATTACCTCTTGATCGGGTAACTTTTTTTGGTGTGTGCCAAATGATTCATTGTTAGGATTTGTTCCCCAAGGGAGGCTTCATGTTATAGGTAAGGGATGTAGGGAATATATTTGGGATTAAATTTTCAAAACAAAATTGGATTCATAGGTATGATGAATAAGGATAGGTGGTGGCCTATTAATGGAAAGAAAAACGACTCACATGGATTTTTCAGAAACAATTTTGGTGTACACCTGTTCTTACTTAACACAAGTCATCCAAAACAAAAAAAACTAAATAATTGAATTTTCATGGACTACTTATGTACATACAATGGGTGTTTAACATGTTTCTATGTCATTTGGGCACCTAAGATATATGTTTAGTCCTTTATTAGATTAATTTTACCATAATAATTAAAATTAATTTTAATTACATTCACTAATATTTTTAGTAAAACAAATTGGTCATGTTAGAAATTTTAAATTATATTAATTCCAAATATGGAATAAATTTTTCTAAATTCTAATAACATATGTGGCCGAAATTAATTTAAAATTCATAACGCATGTAGGACAACAACGAGGGTTTTTAAAGTAAAATTGTCTGAATGTTTTCTATGTTTTATAATCAATTTCAATGTGAAATTAACTCTAATGAAATAAATTTTATTAAATTATAAAAATAATATCTAATTATAGTTTAAAACCAATTCAAATTCTATTTTATCCATATAAATAAATTACATGAAAGGGAAGTTTTGAACTAAAATTCAGTATTTTTAACTATTCTTTAAAAAGTGAAATGTTTCTGAGAAGCTATAAAAATTTCACCATGACCACATTTTATTGGATAAATTTATAATATGAACATTATTTTTATATATTAAATCAATTAAAGTTTCATACTCATAATTAAAATGGGTTCTCCTTTAAAAGGTGGGAAATTTTCCTTTATAAAAAATATAGGTTTTTATGTTAAAATTGGGATTGTTCTCAGCTTATGTATATAATACCTAAGGGGTGAATATATAAAATATTTTATTGAATATATAAAATATATATTTAATTAATTTGAATTATTTATTTTAATTAATTATTTTTGTTAATATAAAACTCCGTTGAAAGCATAAAAATAAAAATATTTCTTTTATATCAAATTGTTTCTTATTTTCATTTCTAATTAGTTAGTGACCAATGAATTAATTTTATATTTATATAAACCAAATATTCTTATAATTTAATTAATACTATTCAGAACCACTAACATAACAACTATGTTATATCGTATTATATTAAATAATAATATTTTAATAATACATTGTTATTTGGTGAAACATGGTCTTGTGTGTAATATAAGCTATCATGGAAGGTGGATCCTTTGTTTAACGCAAGCTATTGAGGAAGTATTCTATTGCGTGTAATTCAAGTTTACTTAGTGATTCATGAATTGAGAAATATATATATATATATATTTAAATAGTAAATATATTATAAAGTGTTCAGATATTTTATTCCCTTATGGGCTTGGTGTCACATGTCATACATGCTATAAAATGAAAGGTTTATACTGTAGAAATTTGGGTTGTCACATAAGTCGTGTAGGACCATTCATGGACTTTATCTAACATAGGAAACTATAATGAACCTGAGCATCAGTCTCCAAAATAGGTACAATAGTTAGGGTCTCAAATAGAACTCCTAGTGCTAGGATTAGCAGCTCATGAACTAGTATGTTTATAGCATGGTCATCGCCACCCTCCCGACGCACGATATGAGTACTTGATGGAATAATTGGATCACTACCCCTAGAAATAAACCCCTTATATCATGTTATAGTTCTATATGTTGAAAAGTTATTAAATATAAGTTTCACTTTTACAGTTTTCATTTACTTATTTCTAAATATCAAGGTTTATCTAAAGTCTATCTTTATTCCCTATTGAGTCAAGTCACATACTCTTTATTACTAAGAACAAGATCCAATTGAATATAAATCTAATGTCTCGACTCAGTATGTCACTAATTCCAATTCATGAGGGCCCATAACACCTCATGAATTAAAACCATCAATCACTCAATCATGTCCAAGAGTAGCATAAGTATATCTATTCAAAAAAGGCTCACTAAATAATCAAAGTCATATCAAGCAATGAAAATATTGAAATACACTTATATTCCATGGAAATATGAATGGCATTTGATTTCTACTTGATTATGTTGATTCCTGTAAAAATTATCTTGGTCTTCATATGATCCAGACAGGGATAAAATGATATCCTCAATCAGAATTATAAATATAACTCCAATTCAACATGTGTTACACCCAATGGTAAAATTTAATAAATGGAAATATTAAAAAAATAACAATAATTATAAATTAGGAAACTCATCGTTTAACCTAAACATGGGTTCACGACACCCAATATTAGATAATGAAAAATTTCAAGGGGTCATAGTATCCAATTTATTGTCTCCAAATATTAAATAAAGGAACACTGTGATACCACATTGTGATGTCTCAGTCATAGATTCCATTGAAGGTACCGTGATCCCGATTAGCCACATGGCCCCAAGCGCATCTCCTCGAATGCTAGAGGCCTTCGGCTAGCAGCGATGTCCAGAGGTTTGTTTGCGTGGATACTATTACCTCAATAATACAGTGTAACATAGTGGATTAATATAATATAAAAGTAGATAAATAGAAGAAGCTGTGGAATAATAAAATTAATGTGTATAAAAATAAATAGTAATGATAACACAACAACTACAACTGATAAAAATATAAAAAAGTTGACAATGATATTCCATGTATCTATAAATATAAAAAACATATATTTCGAGAAACATAAAACACATTCTATAAAATATTATTAAAAAGGAATCTAAAGAATACCCCAAACATCTCGAGCTCTATTTTAGTTTTATGCCACTAGTACCATCCTAATGCAAGAATGTAATCAAGTATCTAAAGTAAAACGCATCCCTTTTTCAACACATTCATACATATAGTATTATTGGTTCCTAACGGTAGTCTAGATTTGGTGTGAGATAAATCTATATATTCTACTACCAATCGTTTCTATAACATCATTTTTCTGTAATATAAATTGAAACAGTTTGAAATTATGCATATATAAGAGTAAAGTAATACAATAATCTAAATACCCATGTACCTGATTCATCCTTCAGCTAGTGTCTAAACATTTCACTAATAAATTTTTTAATTAAGTTTTTGTTTATATATTTATGTCATATGAGTAATAGAAAATGCTATCATCTTCTCCTGATAGTAATAATGAAGGTTTCATGATGTAATATGAAAACTAGTATTGATATTGTTAATGAAATTGTTACAAGGTAATAACAAAGGCCACCAAGACCTCATGGGTTTCCCAATCTGTAGTAACTGTAGTCTAGATTAGGGTAATAGTGTAATCAGTGGAAGATCTTCCAAGGAATTTGAAAATTATGACGATCTAACTGAGTCCAAGGAAAACATCCAAGGTAAAATAAGATGAGTTATGGCTAAGACGAATGATATAACCAAAGAACCTCATGACTGTAGAATCCATGCTAGAAGCAACGAGTGTATCCAAGGAATATTACAATTAATATAGAAGGGATCATATGGTTTCATGTTGGGAATCCAATGAAAGATGAGGATCGGTTTCCAAGGTGGGTCTCAACCATGGCAACTGGAATCCTTGAATCGAAATGGTATCCAAGAGTGACCGAGGAATTCCATCAGGAATCCAAAATATAACTCACGTATGAAAACTATTATATTGATATAAATGTACATATACAATTAGTAACATAAAATTTAATTAATTTAAGATGTTATGATATTTGATTTACATGCAATTTAATAACTTAAATATGTTCAAACCTTTCCTTACATTAGTCTGATGAGGCCAAGAATCATGAAACCATTTATCTCATTTCTTATTTAATTACTTGGTTTTATCCTATACCATTCATATCATTAAAATACTAGGAAAATTATGAGAAACAACATGAAATTCATTTATTATAAACTAGACCAAGTCAAATATATATACAATATACTTTCCAATTTACCAATTAAAATTGATTAATCCACTTGAAGCACTTAATTTTGGTGGTTCAAGTGATTAATGAACACAGTAGTTTCCATTTTATTTATTAAATAGTAATTAAATGAGGAATTACTTCCTTTAGCATGGTAATTCTAAGGCCCACCCAAATGGTGGCAGTCACACACAAGTAAATATCTAAAAACCTAATTATTAGTTACACCCTACATGGGATGATAATTATTGTGGACATAACCACCAAAAATGAATAACATATATGAAATGGGTCATAGAACATGGTTTTAATGACTAAAATCATGGAATATTAATTAAATAGATGATTCACGATGAAATAAAAATGCCCACATGATAATTTATAAAACAGATAATATTGAGGAGTGAGTTATAGTCCACTAACCTCAAACTTGTACAACACTCCTCATCCAGTATCAGCCTCTATTTTGGCCTTGATTGGAAGATATCTAAACAAAGGGTCAATGCCTTAATATTGGGTCATATTAGATAGCATCTAAATATAATCATAGATATGATGAATAAATAAGAATGATTAAAATTGAATTGAGAATTTACTGATGTAGATCCAACGAGACAGATGACGCTTTGATCTGAATCTAGTAGGACGCTCGAGATCGATTCCTATTATAGTATTGAAAAAAGGATTAAAAATGGGGGTAGTTGGGTGGTTGTCTACTATAAGAAACTAGATATTCTTTTCAAGTATGTCTTTCATTTCTAGCTATTTTTTAGGAAAAGAGGAGAATATGTAAATTTAATGAGTATATGTCGTGTACTTTGGTGTACACGTCATGTACTCGGTTGTCGTGGGTGACAGTGTACTAACCGTGTAGTGGCTGAGTTAATGGCCATGTGGGGTGACCTGGAGACTACCTAAAGTGGGGTCTTCTTAAATCATGTACACATTGTGTACCCTTGAAGAACACATAGTGTATTTTATTTTTATTTCATTAAATGGCCCAAGGTCACGTCCCATTCACAAAAAAGATCGTCTTCTAGGTCAGTCATGTCCATGAGTGAATGAGATAGCCAATTATTCTCAGAGCCCATGACTCACAGCCATCTGTTCTCTGAATCGGACTCAATCAGTTTTGTTGTAATCACATCGGCATGTGCTTCTTTCTTCTAGATCCTCATTCCTTGATTTCTCCTCTCTCGTAAGATATCCTCGATTTAACGTTTTATATGTTTTTGTAGATATACATAATTCTTGGGAGATTCAAGGCATGAGGCTCACGTATATCAATCATACAACACCAAGGTGGGTGGTTTGTGCCTTTCTGTAGATATTCTTTGAGTTATATATAAAAAGTTCCCAATAACCTTGTTCGGGGTATTGCATGTTTATGGTTTTTAGCCCTATTATTGCATGTTATTCCTTGTCTTCATGAGTATAGTATTCATGATTGTAAATAGGGGTTTTTACCTTGCTAAGGATGTCTTTTCCCATGTTTCTTGATATTGACCATTGGTATAGCTTTTCCTATTAGGATGATTTGTTTTCCATTACTAGTATTGTTAGGATGTAGTGAAATTATCTAACATGTTGTGAGATACTATAGAATGTTATCCTAGTAGTTCATGATTTTTACTTTAGCAGACATATACCATTTGTGCATGATTGACTTAGAGAGGGCTATGGGAACCTGGTGTTGTAGACCATTGGGGGAATGGACACTGAGGGCTTCCCCATAGTGTCTTTTTACTTTTATGTTGCGAGACCATAGGGGGTTGACTTTGTGCTCCCTCAACGTCTCTGTAGTTGCACGTTGTGATACCACAGGTGGAATTGGACATTTATTTCTTCTTTAGTGTATCTATAGTTACTAATACGAGACTACAAGTGGAATTGATGGGGGGTGCTTCCTCAGAGAGTATGCACTAAAGATGAACCAGAGGGGTTACACTGTGAGATCTTCTTAGAGGGTTTCTTGTGTTTGATTGATAGAAACAGAGGGGTTAGGATATGAATACTTAATAGAGGGTTACTAATGATTTTTGGTTTCTTAACTAATAAATTAAAATGGATGTAATTGAAACTGTAGGACTGTTTACTTTTGAGTACTTCTTTGTTTATTGCAACATTTTTCATATTTCATGCCATATATATTCATTGATTATTAGGAAAAGATATTTGGGTGGTTTCCTACTAGGATTGGCTTCACACCCTATATGGGTCATGATTTTAGGCCAAAATAGATTATATTTGTGCAGGTACAAACAATGGTAAGTTCCCTTCTACTTCAGGTACTTGATTTATGTGGAGCTAGAGAGCATGGGACCAAGCTGAGGTGTGCGATATTATTGGAGTTTATTTTTTTCTTTGTACTTTGTTTTAGTATTGTGTTCTAGAATTGTGAATTTTTTTGGTTGATTTCCAAGACATATGTATCATGCATCATATATATATGTGTGTGTGTGTGTGTGTGTGTGTGTTCTCTAATTATGTATTACTTCAGTGTTCCGCTATTTACTTATTACTTGTTTTTACTAATTTTACTATTGTTATCAGTCTATTTTGGCTGCATTACTCTGCCAATGAGAACATATTTTCTCCACTATCACACTCAGGTCTCTCACAGCTAGTCGGAAGCCTCAAGCATTTGGGAAAATGCGATTTCGGCCATGTGGCCAATTGGGTACGGGTCACCTATGGGCGGCATCCAGAACCTGGACGTTAAAAAGTAGTATTAGAGGAATTATATTCTTCTTGAGTTACTTTTTGGATCCTATATCTAGGGATTGGAAAGAATAGTTACATGGAAACAAGCTGGGCTTTTTATTAGCTAACCTGTGTATAGGGAAAAGCTAATTTACCTCGATTATTGAATTTTTTTTGGGTTTGAAATTATTACAATTGACTTTATTTAACCATTGGGTGATTCACATGTTTTTTGTTACTATTATTGATATTATTGAGGTTATATTTTTCTTGTAACATGATGAGATGAGGGTATTCCAAATCATGCATCATATAGGAACTTTCTAGAGATCACATGTCATGCATACATGCCATGCCATTTAGGGTGCATTACTGATTCCATGTTCTGGTGATAAATGTTGTTCTAGATATTCATGTTTTTTTGATATATGCCTTGATAGAATACCCTCTATTTTTTAGGGTACTGTATTGTGTAAGGATTAATTTTAACGAACTCCAAACATTGGTTCTTGAGGTGTTATGGGCCCTCATAGACTGGAATTTGGTGGATCATCTCTCTGTTAAGTTTGTGTATGACATGTGAGAGATTCCAAGCTTTTATTTGTGAGGCGTATGGGCCCTCATAGATCGTAATTTGGCACTTTAATGTTCATTTTGGTGTTTTCTAGTTTTCGGAGTAGTTTCGGAGGCTTACTATCTGGAAAAACCCATAATAAAGGATGTGTAATGATGAATACACGCCATGTTTCCTTTTGTTTGGGAAGGAAATATTTTTCTTAGGTACATATTGTGTACTGTATGTACATGCCGTGTATTCTCTAATTGTGTCTTGGTTGTGTGGACATAGATATGAGGTTAAAAATTCATTGGTGGAACACCCCATGTACTAGACGTACAAGCCGTGTATATTGACCATGTGTCCAGACGTGTGACCAATGACATGGGTGGATAATGGGTAGTTCGTACACACGATGTTTGTAAAAAACAAGTCATGTAGAGTCATCCATGTAATTGGTCATGTGACTAACAACACAGGTCGTTGAAGTTTGTCTAGTACATGCTGTGTTTGGCACAAACACGCCATGTTGTCTTGTTTTAGGGGAAATATGTGGGTTAGTCATTTAGAAGAACTCGGAAAAGGGAACATGATTCATGTACATGTCATGTCTTCAAGAAACACACTGTGTGTATGGGGTGTTACATGACCAGAGTTTTCAGGAGTACATTCCCATGAGAATGCTTAAAGGAACGTGTCGTGTAAGGGTTATACACACCGTGTATCCCTGTTTTGAAAATATTAAATGATTTATTTCTACAATTACCTTATTACACTTCTATGTTTCAGTCACTGATAACCTCGAACTAAGTGTACCCTGGACCTTGAAGATTCATGCCACCAAGACATCCTCCAGTTGTACGCCAGTTACAGGGTAGTGTTCAGACACCAGACATGGATGATCATGAATTGCCAGCAGATCCTCCTATAGTGCCGGTCATGGAACCAACCATTATTCTTGGTGCAGGTGCTGATTCATAGTTTCAAGAGGGATTCTTGAGGTTCATAAATACCGTCTGAGGAGTACCACATCATTCCCCTTCTATGGTAGAGCTGACACAGGTTTTCTAATAGCAGCATCCTCCCACATTCACAGGGGAAAAAGGACCCCAGGCTACAATGTCAGGGTTAGATACCGTGATAGTTATCTTCGAGCATCTAGAGAAACCTCTAGAGAGTAGGGTGAAACTAACCATATATATGTATTGGGAATCCTCTAAGAGATGGCGGGATGTGATCTCACTTGCAGGATTCCAGCAGTCCATGGATTGGGATGAGTTCCAGTGTGCCTTTTACGATTAATTCTACCCAGAGAATTTGAGGGTCGATCTATCCCGAAAGTTTATGAGTCTGGAATAGGGTATTATTTCTGTCATGGAGTAATCTTCTCGGTTCATAGAGTTTCACAACTTCATGCCTATTCTAGGAAGAGATTAGTTATTCATGGAGATAATGTTTGACGATGGTCTTAGGAATGACATCTGATCTAAGGTGAACATATTTAGGATGACTTCCATCACGTCTATAGTCAACAACGAGCTGATAAAAGAGCAAAATATGAGGTATTCTAGAGCTGTGAGGCAGGGAATTGGGTATCCAGAGTTGTTACTCCTCAAAATGATAGTAGGAATCCCCACAGGGAGTCTACGTGCGGATATCATAGTAGACAAGATACTTCTTCTGGTATCTTGGTAGTGTGATAACAGTGTGGGAAGAGTGGTCATACGAGGTCACATTGCTCGAGAGACCCAGTTGAGTGTCGATATTCCATCAAGATGGGTCATCTTAATCATTTCTTTCATTTCATCTCACTAATAGCTGGTGATAGGAGTTCTTCTTTGACTCCACATTGAAGAGAAACACCACAAGTTCTTCAACACTCTAGGAACTATAGTTATTCTGACCATTTAGGCCAAGGTGTAGGTCGCATCCGTATTTTCTAGTCACCAAGATTTCAGCGACAACAGCATGGATCATCTCAGGGTGGTTAGGCAGGGTCACAGGGCCGCGGTACATGCCATAATATTTTAGTAGAGAATACCATGTAAGATAATGATCCTAGACCCTCTAAAGTTGAGATACGATCCTAGTTTCCTATTTATTATCTTATCCACCTACTGATATAGGGTCTTCCCATAGATTCATATATGTTTCTATTATAGAGAGCCTTGGGATCTATATCTTTTCTTCTATTGATGTCTTGATTTTGGAAACTTTGTTGGAGACAAGAACAGCTAGTGTACGATAATGAAAGGAGTTCCCTCTTCAGGTTGGTGGGTGTCACTTTTTATGGGACATCTGTGTCTTAGAGATTAAGGTCTATGATGTAATTCTTGAAATGGGCTAGTTATTTCACTTCTAAGATGTTGTCAAATACTATCATCGTAGGGTTAGTTTCACAACACCAGAGGGCAGATCATTTCTTTAGAAGGGATAATGGGATGTCCAGGCAAGCAGAGCGGGACCTGAGCATCATGGGTTGGGAGGAGTTATAGCCCAGATTTCTAGTCTATATCTGGATGAAGAGGGGACTTCATAGTTGGACCTTTCTCTAATGGTCGATCATTTCAGGGATTTCATTCCAGAGGACTTTATAGGTATGCCTCCTGAGTAAGAGGTAGACTTTTCTATTGATCTTGTTCCAAGAGCGACATCAGCATCCATTACTCCTTATAGGATGGCTACACCAGAGTTACAGGAGATAGAGAATCAGTTGGAGGAGTTGTTGTAAAAGGGTTTCATCTGACCCAGTACTTCTCCTTGGGGTTTTTTCATCCTATTTGAGAAGAAGTTGGAAGGTACCCTTAGACTTTGGGTGGATTATCAGATGTTAAACCAGTTAACAGTGAAGAACTAATATCCCTTTCCAAGGATTGATGTTCTCTTTGATCATTTTCAAGGATCTAGGGTGTTCGTGAAGATTGACTTGAGATCCAGTTATCATCAATTGCACAATAGACCATCAGATATACCACTTACATACTTTTAGTGCATGTATGATCTATACAAATATGTGGTTATGTCATTCAGTCTCATGAACACACATGTGGTTTTCATGGCTCTAATGAACTGAGTGTTCCATCCATACTTAGATTCTTTCATGGTAGTATTCGTGGACATATCTTGTTGTAATCTCACACTAGACATGACCATGCCACAAATCTTGATATATTTTTGAGTACACTGAGATATAACCAATTATATACTAAGCTCTCAAAATCCCACTTTTTGATGAACCAAAATCACTTATTTGGTCTTGCTATCTCTGAGACATGAGTTTCATTAGACCAAGATAAATTGAGAGTAGTAGTTTCCTGGGATAAGCCAAAGAATTTATTTGAGGTATGATGTTTTCTAGGGATGTATAAATACTATAGGTGTTTCATAAAATACTTTAATCCATAGTAGTTCCACTGATGGTCCTGAATAAGAAGGTTGAAAAGTTTTTGTGGATAGATTAGTGTGAGTCTGACTTTTAGGAGATGAAAGGATAGTTAAGAGCAGCACCGATACTAATATTTCTAGAGTTGGGAAAGAGTTATATATTTTACTATAATGCATCAGGTATCAGGCTAGGAGCAGTTATTATAAAGAGTTAAGGAGTCATTGCATACAGGTCTCGGTATTTGAGGCCACATTAGAGGAATTACTGGACACACGATCTTGAGTTAGTTGTAGTTGTTCATGCTCTGTGCTGTTGGAGACATTATCTTTTGGGAGATCATTTTGTGGTTTTCACCGATCACAAAAGTCTCAAATATATCTTTAATGAGTGTGATTTGAACTTGAGATAGTGGAGGTGGGTTGAGTTCCTTCAGTATTTTGACTTTGAGCATTCTTACATGCCTAGGAAAGGAAATGCGGTTGTTGATGTATTGAGAAGGAGGACTCATATATAGGAAGTTCAGGAGGCCAGTAGTGAATGGAAGCTTAAGGTTCTATTATATAAGTTGAATTTGGAGTTGTATGATAGAAACAAGATGATTTTTCTTTCTTTTGTAGTTCTTACCTCTATTCTTCTTGATCGAGTGATAATGAGGCGACTAACAGATTAAAAATGCATAGTTCTACAGGAAACTCTGTTAGGAGAGGAACCTATTCCTAGATGGACCTTAGGGAAAGACGAGATCTTCTATTTCTGGGGGTGTATATGGGTGTCAGAATACATACATGAGGAGATTATATGAGATATTCATTTCTCATTTTGGGAAGTTCATCCTGATGTCACCAAGATATATTGAGATCTGCACCATTAGTATTGGTGGCCAGGTATGAAGAGAGATGTTGCTAGGTTTGTGATGAGATGTTCCACTTGTGAGTAGGTGAAGGCGGAGCATCAAAGAACAGTAGGTCTTTTGAAGCATTTTCCCATTCCTGAGTTGAAGTGGAACAATTTCGCGATGAACTTCATGACAAGTTTACCAAGGTATCTTTGAGGGAATGATTCACTTTGGGTTGTCTTTGACAGACTCAAGAAGTATTCTCACTTCTTGCCGATCAAGGCGACCTTCAGTGTAGATGAGTTGGGAAGGTTGTACATCCAAGATATTGTATGTCTACATGGGGCTCCACACTCCATTGTTTCATCCAGGGATGAACATTTTACTTCTTAGGTATAGAAGGGATTACATTGGGATTTGGGTACACATGTACTTCTGAGTACAGCTTTCCACCGCCAAAAATATTGCCAGACCGAGCGTACGATTCAGGTGCTGGAGGACATGCTTCAAGAATCCATCCTAGATTTTGGTGGTTCTTGGGATAAGCACATATCACTTGTAGATTTTTCGTAAAAAATAGTTTTCAAGAAACAATTCAGATGGCACATTAAGAGGCTTTGTATGGTAGGCCATTCCAATCACCCCCATGTTGGATTGATGTAAGAGATGTGACTTTTCTAGGACCTCATCTTTTCTAGGAGACCACAGAGCAGATAAAGTTGATTTGGAAGAGGAAGGATATTGCACATTCACAACAGAATTATTATGATGATTGAAAAAAATGACCTCTAGAGTTTGAGGTCAGAGATCAGTTGTTCCGACATGTCACACCGAGGTTGGTACATATAAGGGTTAGGAGATAGGGAAATCTTTCGCTAAGATATGTTGGACCGTTTGGGGTTTTGGATAGAGTCGAGATAGTATCCTATCAGTTTCATTTACCTCATAGGTGTTGTTCTATGCACGAAGTCTTCCACATTTCTCATCTTAGATGTAACTTCTCAGACCTATCTCATGTCTTTAAAATAGAGGAGGTTGAGCTAGAGGTGAACACATCATTAGAGGATCATCCTATATGGGATCTTGATCTTAGTGTGAAGGTTCTCTATTTCCAGTTTGTTCCTCTGGTATGAGTGATATCGTAGCATGGGCGAGTACAGGATGAGACATGGGCGAGGGAGGTCGATGTATGATCGTAGGGGCCAGAGCTGTTTGAGGTTTTTTATTCTACACTACTTTTCTAGGGAAATTTGGGTGAAAATTTCGCTAATGGTATAAGTTTGTAAGAACCCGGATCTTATTTTTAGGTATGTCTTTCATTTCTAGTTGTTTTTTGAGAAAAATAAGAGAATTTGTAAATTTAAGGAGTACACACCAGGAACATTAGAGTAAATGCCGTGTACCCTATTGCCACGGGTGACCATGTACTGACCATGTAACAGCCGAGTACATGGCTGTGTGGGATGACACAGAGACCGCCTAAAGTGGGGGCTAGTTAAAGAAAGTACACGTCATGTACCCATGAAGAAAATTCCATGTACTTTTTCTATTTCCTTAAATGGAATGGGGTCGAGTCTTGTTCAAAAAATACCTTCTTCTAGGTTAGTCTCATCTAGAAGCATATGAGGCCACTGATTCTTCTATGAGCCCTAGAATCACCGTCCATTCTTTGAATTGAACTCCATTTTTTGTGTTGGAATCACATCGGTGAGTTATTCTTTCTTCTAGATCCTTGTTCCTTGATTTCTCCTCTCTTGTGGGATATCCTTGGTTGAACGTTTTAGATATTTTTTGTAGATCTATGGTGTTCTAGGTAGATTAAAGTCCTGAGGATATTTTATATAGATTTTACAACGACGAGGTATCTTTTTTATGATGTTCTATAGTTATTATTTGAGTTATATGTGCATGATTTCCCAATACCCTTTTTCGGGGTATTGCGTGTTTATGGTTTTTAGCCCTGTTATTTCCTACTATTACTTTTGTTCTTGAGTAGAAGATTTATGCTTGTAAGTAGGTTTATTTAACTTGATATGGGTGTCTTTTCCCATATTTCATGATATTTACCATTGGTCTATCTTTTCTTAATAGGCTGCGTTGTTTTCCATGCCTAGTATTTTTAGGATGGAGTGAAATTATCTGACAAGCTGTGAGATATTGTATAATATTATCCAAGTAGTTCTTGTGGGTCAAATTAGCTTCCATATAATGTTTGTGCATGATTGAATTACATAGAGCCATGGGAACATGGTGTAGTAGACCATACGGGGAATGGATGTTGAGGATTTTCCCAGAGGGTCTATTTAGTTTTACGTTGTGAGACCATTGGGGTATGGAATTTGTGATCCCTAGGAGTGTTTGTTGTTCCACGTTGCAAGAACACATGGGTAATTAGACATTGAGTGCTTCCTCAGAGTTTATATAGATAAAAATATGATACCACATGGGTAATTGATATTGATTTCTTCCTCATAGAATCCGCGCTAAAGATGAAACATAGGGGTTAGACTCTATGTACTTATTAGAGGGTTTCTTGTGTTTGATTGGTTAAAACAGAGGGTTTAGTCTCTGAGTACTTCCAAAAGGGTTACTTATGAATGTTTTTTTCTTAAATAATAAATTAAAATGGATGTAATTGAGACTATAGGATTGTTTACTTTTGCGTACTTATTTGTTTGTTGGTACATTTTTCATATTTCCGGCCATATATATTTACTGACTGTTAGCCATAGATCTTTGAGTGGTTTCCTATGGGGATTCAACTCACACCCTGTTTGGTTTATGATTTTGGGCCCAAACATATTATATTATTAAAGGTCTAGATAAGGTCAAGCACCCTTATACTTTATATACTAGATTACTATGGAGCTGGAGAGAATGGGACCAATCTGAGGCATGCGATTCCATTTGAGTTTATCTATTTTCTGTCTACTTTTATTTATTATTTAAATCTAGCATTATGACTTGTTTGGTTACTTTCCTAAACATATGTAACATGCATCATTTATATATATATGTTCTCCAATTGTGTATTACTTATAATCTTATTTTTTTACTTATTTCATGTTTTTACAGCTTTTCCTACTATTATCTGTCTATTTTCGTTGCATTACTCTTCCAATGATGGAATAGTTTCCCCACTATCAAACCTAAGGACCTCACTTCTAGTCGGTAGCCTCTGGCATTTGAGGAGATTCCATTGAGGCCATGTGACAAACCAGGTATGGGACACCTATGAGTGGCTTCCAAAACAGGGACATTATATCAACTGCAATGAGAAAGGGATAAGAGTGTTTGATTAATTAGATATTTTAATGGGGGAATTTTCAATTTTGGTATTCACACAATTTTGGAAGTCTCACGGTTTTATAAACTGTGCACCAACTTTACATGGTCAGCTGTAGAGAAGGGAAACCACACGGTTAGGCCACACATTTAGGAAAACTATACACAAACCATGAGGAATGCCTCAACAATTTTTTGGTAGCATTTCACATATATGTGGCCCAAATCGAAATGTTTCGTAAAACTATGTGCCCCATATCACCTCATTGTCAAGCCTCACATAGGTAAATCCAACTATGTAACCTGTACCAAACGGTTTCCTCTAATTGTACCACCAGCCATTTTTCTCCACCGGTCATGATTCCAAGCTCGGTACAATCTCCTAACACCGATGAAACCTGTGAAAACTCATTAGGTATCCAGTACCAATCTGTAAAAGAGAATTAAACCAAAATTTAAAGGATATGTACCAGAGTGAATAGTCAATTTCTTGCACTTCTTCCATGTGATTATCATATCCCAAATATTATATAAATTTTAATTATATAATTTTGAATAATGTAAAATTTCATTGATGTGTTAAGCTATTAGGTAATTAATGATTAGGATGCCTAGTAACCAAGAGTAGACTATTATACTTTGTTTCTATAGGTTATAATCTACTAATTAATTACTTAAATTCTATTGATGTTTTATGATGTTAAGGGAAATTATGTGTTTTCTTCAAACATTTCAGATATTCCCCTTATAAGAAATCCCATTATGTCTCCTAGGGACCTAGTTCGAGAGGTTCTTAATGTGTTATATTCTTTTTTTGTGCCTCTGGAAGTATTGGAGGGTGTAGATGGAACAAATTTGATATTTTTACTAGAATTCCATTTATTGAAACTGATTTTTACTGCAAGATGGAGGAGCATAGATGATTGGATAAAAAATGAGGGATTTGTTCATGATTATTAGTTACAACATTCTCTGAAATTTTATGTTATATGGGTCTATTAGGATTTAGGTGACTGGATTGATATCATTGATGTGATTTTTGATCTTCTTTAGTCTCTTTTTGATCAGAGGGTGAATTTAGCAGCGTTTATGCTTCATGGACCCTCTAGGAGGTTGTGGGACACAATGGATTAAGAGAAGATAGATGAGGGTCTGAAATGAAGGTATATTGAATACAAATTCATAACAAAATTATCTCCAAATAAGATGAGGTTTGATCGGTCATAAGAGTTGATTGAGTCTTGGAATAGAGAGCTATCATAGGATAGTTATACTACTCATTTTGTAAATTCACAATCCTTTACACATATTTTGTATTCAAATGATGAATAAATGGATATAAATTTTAAATTGCGGTTACTAACCATGTGAGGCGCCATCTTAGGAAATATGGCTATAAATTCTTTATAGATTTTATTTTTAAGGCCTTTATAATCAAGTGGGGTCTAGAGTAAGATATGTAAATAGCTTTCTTCACAATTTTATGGTACAAATGTGTGATACCTATAGATTATTTGTGGATTCCTCTTCGGATGGTAGAATTAGAAGAGATAAGATGATTATAAATGGAGGTGAAATAATTTAAAATCAAATTAGAGGTTCTTTAACTATTTCTATGGGCGGATTTATTCCGCCATGTTTCTAGTTCAGAATGGAGGGACACCGCAACATGTTCTATAATAGTGCACTGAGAGAGATATATTAGTATTTTGTGATAGGATACCTCCTATGATATTTATTAATAATATCACAGAGGGGATTGGGAAGGAATTTTGGGAAGATGAAGGCATCCAAGGCTTTTTAAATGGGACCACATATTGATATTTTGTATACTATATAAAAGTCAGGTCATGGAATAGGTTGAGAATACGGGGAACCGTTTTTGATTTCTTATGATTTTATGGCCCAGGTGATATAGCGATAGTAAGGTAATGTCTATAAATCTTATGAAAGAATGGTTTATATGATAGATCAGGTTCCACATGACACTGTAGAGGGGACATCTATGGTGATAGGTAGGTTCATATTGTATATATGCTTTATACTATCTTTTTTTCTTATATTATATTCTCCTTATATTATTTTCTATAAATTTATTTATATTATATAATAAATATTATTATTTAAAATGATATTATTATACTTTGAAATTCTTATGAGGTAGATAATAGATCATAATTAGTGATTCCCATAGTTTATTGTATTGAATGTAGGATACAAATGTCAATGTGTCTTTTTTGTTCAATAAAATTCTTAGACTTGATGGTATCTCTGGTACAGATTGGTTAAAGATTTTTTATGTTCTCATTGATTTCCCCTCTAAGACATTTTACTTTATTAATCCTAAGTGAAATGTGTTTTTTTTAACTTCAGAATGGGATTTAGGATCTAAAAGGGTTTAATTAGACTACATTCAAATAATAATCATTTAATTGCTAGTGGTGGTCATAGTTTTTATAGAAGACAGGGTGACTATTACATTCACGCTGCCTTTTATGGTGGACAATTAATAGGATTCTTTTCTAGAGTATTTATTGGGACTTCCTTTAGAAGGAGGAATTTATTTTCATATTGAATTCATTCCAAGTGAAAAATCGATATCAATTCCTCCATATCATATAGAACTAGTCGATTTGAAGGGTTTAAAAGTGCACGTTGAGGATCTATAGGAGATATGGTTTATTCATATGAGGACTTACCATTGGGGTTATCCTATCCAATTCATCATAAAAATGAATGGTAGTCTTTGGTTATATGTGGATTATCAGAATATAAATCATGTCATAAAAAAATAGGTATCAATTACCATAGATAGATGAATTTTTTGACTAGTTGAATGAATCCATGTGATTATCTAGGATTTAATTTTTTTTCTATATATCATCAAATTTGGCTAATGACTGAGGACATTCAAAAAATAGTATTCAGTATATGAAATGAATTTTTTGAGTATCTTATAATTTTTTTATGTTGAAGAATTCACAAAAAAAAGTTTATATATCTCATGAATTATATTATTCATCCATATGTATACTCTATTGTTTTATTACAAATTATATATTGATATACTCATGAACCTTGGAATTATAATAAAAACACATATTTTTTGTGGTGAGTAAACATCATCTGTATCATCTTTTGGAAATTTTTTTGAATTGTCATTTTAGGATCCAAGAGGTATGTTTACTCAAGAAGCTGATCTCGAATGTTGGATTAATATTAGTTGATCTATTAAAGGTGGAAGTAGCGATATAATGGGAGTGTCATAACAACATGTTTTAGGTTTTGATATTTCTAGTATTGGTCAAATATTATAGGAGGTTCATTCAAGGATTCTCTCATTTTGAAGAACCTATGACTAAGCTCACTAAGAAGGGAGGAAACATAAAATATATGAAATTGTGAAATGTCTTTTCAGGAGCTAAAAAATACGTTGACATACTCTCCTATTATGACTCTTACAAACCTAGTGATTAAATATATAGTCTATTGTGATTATTTAGGAGTTAGCTTAGGGTTTCCTTGATACATGATGATCTGGTAGTCACTTATGGTTTTCTTCATCAATGAGTCCTTGAATGTAACTATATCTCAGAGTCAATTGAAATGGTTTATTTTAGGAATTGTTCCTATCATTATCTCTTTTGTGAGATATTCTTCATCTAAAAAACCATCATATATTATGATGCATTTTCTTATAATGAGTCTTAAACTAATGGAAGAGTCATTTGGTTAAAAAAACGCATATATTACACTTTGAGATGGGTTATTAACCAGCTAAATGTAGAGTTTTTATGTAAGCTCTTAGAAGGAAGACATATTAACTGGGAAATTAAGCATCATAAGAGGAGTGAATGCTATTGGGATCGTTATCATATTTGAATATGGATGAATTTTTTGGTAAGGGGGGACTTATGATCCATTGGTCATCAATTCCTTATTAATGTATCACATAAGGATGTGGTATGAAAATTATTTAGACTATTAGGGGGTGCGTGAGTGACTTATGGGAGGTGAACCTATATTAGGATGGTCCTAGAATTAGATCTATGTAATTCATGCCCATGGTATGGTCGTGGTTCAAAATTTAATGTGAGAAAAATTAATAGACTTCTTTGAATCACAATGGGTAGTGAACTCGAGATCAACTAAGATTAATCATGAAATTAGGTGACACTCAAGGAGGCTCAGTATGAAAAGGGATATTGAAAATATTGGATACTGCTACCTTATATATTAGAGGATAAAAGTGTAAAATTAGTGAGTAAGAAGGTTAATAAACCTCATCCAGTTCTGGTATGATAATGTAATGGGTGACCATGGATTTTATAATGGGGATAACTAGAACCTTGGGGTTGAGAAACTATTTGGGTTATTATTGATCAGTTGAAAAATTTCATGATCCTATTCTATATTAGATAGACCCAATAAGTAGATGAATTCGGTAGATTGTAGGTTTGGTTGATCGTACCATTTCATGGATTTCTTTTGAGTATTATGTCATTCCATGATGCATGATTCCCATAAAAATTTTGGTAAAGCCTATAGAACTTCATGGGAACATTGTTGAAGAGGAAAATGAAATTTTATCCACTGGTCAACAAGAAATATGAGAGGATGTTCCAAACTATGAAGATATTATTTGAGTATCTTTCTTCAATTTTAATGGATCCATGGAGGACATATGGATTTTTTGTAGTTTCTGTATAAAACCATGTTTAATCTATTGATTTTTATGTCTTTGTTTGGAGATATTTATGGTCAACCGTGTCAACTACCATTATGTTAGATTGAGATAGGAAAGTTAGTAGGGAACAAACTATGTCTAGTGGAAGACAAATATGAGCAACTATAGTTAATTCATAAGTGGTTGATTACCACTATGATAAGATATTTTGTAATACCCCATAATTTTAAAATGAAACTATATTCTATAGTGTATATGAAACACACCACCATGGATAAACAAACCATGAAATAATATTATTTTAAATATGAATATGATAACCTAGCTATTTAATTGGTGGGTATGAATAAGAGTGGCTGTAATATAAAATATAACTATTATTTTTATATTCAATAAAAATTTATTGATTAATTTTTTGGAAATAAGCTCTTAATTTTCAGTAAAGTAATTTTATTCTTTAAAAATATATTTTCTTATAAAAAGGGCATAATTGTTATTTATAAGTTAGCATATTAGTTAATTTATTCCCTTTTATAAATTTTATTAGACAAAAAGGATATCAATTTTGAAATTATAATATCATTATTATCTTGAAAATATTTTTTGGAATTTTAGAAAAGATTTATTTTTTAATGAATAGTCAAAATTGATGATTTTATAAAAAAAATGCCTTTATTTTCATATATTCTCAAAGCCATGTTTTTTTAATAGGTTATAAATTTTCATTAATTAATTTTTATTAAAGATAATCAAAATAATTACATTTTAATTAATATTTTTTTAACTTTTTGTATAGAATCATTTTTATACTTGAAATTTTCTTATCTCAAAAACCATTTTTTTCATCACATTTTGAGGGTTCATTTTAAAATAAAAATTATATATTTATATTAATTGAATTTTATTAAATGAATTCCATTTTTTGATAATAATTTATTAATTTGGTAAATAGTTCAACATTATTTTTTTATAATAAAGTGTAACCATGGAAAAACATTCATCTCAGTAAATGGTAAAATGAGTTAAACTTGATTCAAACTATAGAATGATGCTTCAAATCATCCATAAACCGGAATATATTTCATTTTATGATTATAATTTAACTACCCGTTAATATATTCAATAATATGGAATTTTTAGTTCCATTAACCTCTTATAAACACATTAATATTATTTTAAGTAAAGGAAAACTACAAAATTTCCCTTTCATGATTTTGGTATATATTATACTTTACAAAAACCCAATTTTTTTATTTCTATAATTGTTTTTTAATATTATTATTATTTTATGATGGTATTTTTTTTTAATTTTAATTATGAAATAATTTCCTTAAATTCCTATGCAATGTTGACACAGTGCATGTGTAGGTTGTAGAAAAATAGTATAAATTTATTTGAAAACATAATAGATAATACTTTTTGTTGTTATGATATTACATGAATTATTTGGATAAATATAATATATCAGTTGTGGTTTAAAATATTATACCTTAACTATACTATTATCTTATAAAAAAACATACATTACATTCATAGATATTACATTAAAATTTATGAATATTCATTACAAAACTTAAGAAAAGCATGTTAGTAATGTATAGACATAGTGTCTTTAGAAACTGGGACACAAAAACAATTGGTTCATAATATATCAACACTTTCTCTCTCTAATTTCTCCATAAATATCCCCATTTGACATACATTACTTAATACCCTTCACAATGTGTTGGGGAAAATAATCACAAGATAGGATGATATCAGATGATCAGTATGGGTAAATAATGGAGATATCAGTCATATCATAAAAATAAGACATAATAACATATTGTTTTGAACTCTTATCCTACATATGAAAGATCATGACATCATGTCATGGGATAAATCATAAAAGTTCAAACGAATCAATGAATATAAACAAAAAATTCATAACATAAGACATGAAATTTTGGGTCATACACATAAGCATAAAAAATCATTTAATTTAGTCAGATATCATTTCCAAGACCATAATAGCAGACAATGTTCATTACTAAATTAGGTTACTTCCCATTTCATCCTCGTATTGCTGAATGGAGATCATTTCCTATTCCAACCATATCTATATCATGAGATATAAATAATTACCCAATGAATTGGAGGGAGATATATTTACCACACAACATATGATTAAATCATTCTTACATGTGCTATAGAAACATAAATCATTCATCATTTCAAAACCCAAGGAATAAAATGGGGTTGTTAAACATCATTCCATCACAACACAATCCATGTATAACAAATCGATTTCATAAATATAATTTCATTATTAACATAATAAAACCATATAAATAATAGGGATATTATAATAGAAACATATCCATATTAAATAATTTCATCTTAGATGGAACATAATTTTGATAACATACTGGAAATTATTTTTTTTGGAAAATATCATTTCTTCTTCGCAACCATTTTATTTTCTCAAAATGCCTCACAATTTAAAAAGAAAAAAATTTATTTTAAATAACATTAAAATATTATACAGGAATCATCATGTAAATATGGTGTTAGGAAATTATACAAATCAATTCATGATATATAAGTTACAAGAAAACATTCTCCTCTTACTTTTGTTGAATAAGTCAAAAAGTACTTCGTATCGAAAATGAAATATATTTTATTCAAACAATTTATAAAAACTCACCAATGGGTAATATTGAAATTAAAACATTTTATAATAATAGAAATAACATTTTTTAATACATATTTCAGAAAAATTTACAAGGATTATAAATATAATGCGGTTAATACATATATATAAACAATCTCAGATAAAAATGAGTTTGTGAAAGTATACATTAACTTGGGTCTGATATCCTTTGTATGTATCTAAAACTCATGTGTAATAATTTAAATAATATCATTGAACTATTCCATAATCATAGTAATTTATTTGATATCATATATGATCATATCATCATCTTTTTGTAATTAACATTTCATTATTACTTATTATTCAGGTATAAAAGACTTCATTTTATTATGCACGTTTCGCTGAATAAGTGTCTAATTATTCTTTATAGGTTATAGTTATATCATTTAAAGAATTATATTAATATAATATACATCATATTTATTCATTATACACATTTATATCATCATGATTTAATGTATACCCTCTAGAAATAATCACATCGCATCGTAGATATGGCAGGTCATACGTACACACGAGAGATTATACCATTCCTTTAATTATGAAATGTTATGGAAGTTGATGGTATATATATTAATCCTGAATAAATATACTATTATAATAATCATACATAGTTATTATTATCAACATTTTACCCATTCAAGTAATTTTTTGGTGAAAAACATATTACACCATGATGTGGATATGATAATTCATATATACGCACGCGTGGTGGTTTCGTTTTTCATTGGATGGATTGAAGGTTGAAAAAGGATATTAAATAACCATAATAAAATATAATTATATAGGTTATAATGGATTTAATACTTACTAATGTAAAAAAATTAAGATGAAGTTGAAGAATAAATGATCTTGAGATAGTAGGTAAAGGAGATTACCTCTTTTTCGGCAAGCTCCTTCTAGATCTCCTCTTAAAGGCCCTAAATTTGGTCTTTTAAGTAGAATAGAACCCATATAATCTGACAAGGGATGTTTAAAATGGAAATAGTCAGGGTATAGATTAACTTTAAGGCCCAATGAGTTATTAAGAAATGATGGATGATGATCCCTATTATAGTTGATGTTGGGAGATCCTTTGGAATTTTCAAAAATATTTATTTATATTAAAATCAAACCACATTGAAAAACCTCAAAAATGTCATAATTTAGAATATGATATGACATAAGGTTGTAATATCTTCATAAAATTAATTTTAGACAAGTTTTTATTTTAATTTAAGTAGTATCATATTAATTAACACTTAGTAATTCTATTTAATTGTTAACTAGGGTAATAAATTTTTCAATATTAAAAAGTTGAAATGTTTATTTATTTGATATAATTAGACAAGAAATGAATAATTTATAAAATTTTAAACCATATCATTATTAGTATATATTTATAAATATTTCTTTATTATTTGTGTAGAATATAATAGTACATTATTTTGATAAAAAATCAACAGTGTCACTTTTGAAACTATTCAATTCATTGATTATTAAAAATATGAAGATAACAAGTTAAATTCAAACCAAAAAATTATTATATTTATAATAGTTAAAGTTAATATATAAAATTAATTTGATAAATTAATTATCCAAATTATATTTATTTTAATATTTTTAATAACATTTATATGTTTTCTCCATTAATAAAATAATTAGAACATCAGTTTTGTGTAGTTATTTAATATACATATTTGTTAGTTAAAAATTAAAAAAATACAATAACAAAGATAATTATGCTATATTTTATATTAATATTTATAGTATAATATATATTCTGGAAAATCCTATATTAAAAAAGTTATAAATTTTAACATGTTAATGGGAAAAATTTAACATCACTTTAAATAAAATATTATAAGGGTCATAATCTTTTCCATATGGATCCAAATGATCAATAACTAAACCCTTGGATTATTAATGTTGAGATATAACTGAAAAATAAGATTTTTTCAAGTGTTTGGGTTCTTCAATGGTTATTATCGTTTAAATTTTTTTATTATTGATCTATCATCAAGTAAATAAGTTCTCCATTATCAATTTATAAACCTCTAAGGTATTTATTTATATCCTAAAAATTTAAAATAATCTAACATTATAAGTAAAAACATTTTATATTTATAAAGAGTATTTATATTTTAATTTTCCTTCTGTATAAAATTATATTATAAATTATATAGTAATTAGAATTTGGGAAAGACATATATTTAACTTTTATTTAAATAAAATAAATTAAATGGATAAATCTAATCCAAGTGGCATCCAATGGATACTATTTCAACCCATGGATGAATTAGGTAAAAACACACACATCCAATGATATTAGGAAAAGTGTTATGGAAATTTTATAATATTATTTATACCTTTAATTACATGATTTACTCTTTGAGCGTATTAATAAAAATTATCAAGGTTACTATTCATAATGCCAAAATTAAAAAAAAATCTTATTTACATAATTTCGACCCACTGATTCCAAATATGATGTACATTTTTAAAAATTAAAAACACATAAGTTTCAATAATTAATTTATAATTAATCTCATTTTCAGAAATAAAAAATGAATTTTTTAAGTTATAACATTACAAAAGATTAAAATGTTTTTACATGTAAAATCAATGTAAAATTAATGATAATGAACTACATTATATTGCATGATAAAAATATATTCTATTTATAATTTTATAACATTCAATAAAATAATTTATCCATGAAAATTATTTTTCTAAAAAAGTTGTTTTAAAATTAAAAATACGATATTTATATTATTTTTCAAATGTTGAAAGTTATTAGAAAAATAAAAAAATAATAGAAAGTAAATTTTTAAATCCCTATTCCAAATAATAGGTATATTTTTTCATATTAAAATTATCAATGTGTCAAAAATTTAATTAAAAAGGGTTCTCCATTAAAAATAGGTAGAATTTACCTTTAAATATATGATTTTTTTTCATGAAATAGGGTTTATTCGTACCTAATGACTAAAATATCGATTGGGTGAATAAAAAATGTATTTGATATATTTCATTATTAATTCCAAATTATAATTTCAATTCACTTAATTTATTAACAAATAAATACAAATATTTCCTTTACATTTAATTGGTTTATTATTTTTATAAATAATTGATATCCAAATAATTTGGAATACATTTTCATATGTTAGTTATATTTGTTCCCACTAAATTAATTGATAGGTTATAATGGTCATTTTATTCCAAGGGAATCTTGTGGTTCTTTTGAACTCATGACTGTGTGCAATGTAATATATTGAAGAATTAAAATTATTTAAAGAAAATATTTCATAAAAACATCTAGGTGTTATGTTATACCCCCATTAAACTAACTTTCTTCCCTAAAATTCTTTTCTTGGATGAAAATAATAGAGGATACCACTTCCTCATCATATCCTCAAGTTTCCACATAGCTTCCTCAATGTGGTGGTTCTTCTATAAAACATTAACCAAGCAAGTGGTCTTGTTTCGTTGAACTTTTTCACTACAATCCAGAATCTATATTGGTTGTTCTTCATAAGAATGGTCTTGCTCAAATAGTATGACTTATGAGTTTAGAACATGTAAAATATTAGGTATTTACTTTCTCATGAGAGAAACATAGACCACATCATGAACATGAGAGATATTTTTTTTGGAGGGGCCAACTGATAAGCCACCTTCCCAACACGATCTATAATTTGAAAAAGACCGATATACTAAGGGCTTAGATTTATATTCTTTACAAATCGTGTTGCTCTATTCTAGGGACATATCTGTATAAACACATTGTTACCCACTTCAAAATATAGGTATTTTATTCATTTTTCATCATGAATGTTTTTTCAACATTGATATTCTCTTATGTGGTGTTTAATAGATCTAACATTTTTTCCATTTCATTAACAAGATAAGGTCTTAATATATTAATTTCCCAAAATCATCTCATATTGTTGTAGTTGTTCACTCATTTCTATAGAGATCTTCTTAAGGATCCATCTGAATACTAGAGTGAAATATGTTGTTATAAGAACATGATACCAAAGGTAGGTGTTGATCCCAACCACATTCGAAATATATAATGAAATCTTTAAACATGTCTTCTTGAGTTTGAAGTGTCCTCTCAAACTGATCATCTATTTGAGGATGATTAGTAGTGTTGAAACATAACTCTCTATCCAGAGCCTATTGAGGGCATATCTAGAACTTCAAGGTAAACCTTGTATCCTGATCAAATATAATAGAAGGTGGTACTCCATTAAATATTACCACTTCCTTAATGTATATCCTAAAAAGATTATAATGATTGAAATCATATATAATATCAATGATGTTTTTTTACATCGTATGGATATCGATTATAACCCATATAGAATTTTGGACTATAAATGTTTTAGGATTTCCAACGAAAATGTTTGTGGTGATGTTTTCCCATTTCCATTCTGGTATGGGTAATGGTTGTAAAATCACTTTAGAATTTTGTTTCTCATCTGTAAATTTCTAAAAAACCAAGCCTCGAGAGACATATTCCAGAACATTTATTTACATTCCATCCCACAAAAAATACTCTTTCGAGTCTACGTACATCTTTTTTCTTTTAGTATGAATAAACAATGAAGGACTATGAGCCTGATCCAATAACTCCTTATTTAATATTTGTATAGGAGTAATAAAAACATATTTCATGAACCTTATTCTTCCATTATAATCAAGATTGAATTCAATAACATTTCTCACCTTATTTTATAGATCTCTATACATTCTTTATAAGACTCTTTAATATTCACTTGCATAGATGGTTGAACATTCATTTGAAAAAGATAAGATTTATCCCCTTCCTATAAAATTTCATGATATATCCATCATAAATACATAAATATTGGATCATTTATGATACTCCTCATGGATAGGGTTTTATGGTCCTTTCGACTCATAGCATCTTCCACCTTGTTTTATTTCCTAAGGTGTTAATGTGTTCAGTAGTAGTAATATGTAATCTACTCCAACCATATTTTTTGATGCATATTCATATCCTTTTCTGCGAAAATATACTTTAAAAATTTATGATCCGTATAAATATCACACATTTACCCATAAATATAATTCCTCCATATATTTAATTAAAATATTACTATTTCAAACTCCAAATCATGATTTGGGTAATTTGTTCATGGATTTTCAATTGTAGTGAGGCATAATCTATCACCATATCATTTTTCATGAGAACACATCCTATACCCTTTTTAGATGCATCATTATAGATCACAAAATTTTCTCCACTACAAGGGAGTGTAAGAATAGTTTCACTTAATAACCTTATTTTTAGCTCTTTTAAATTATCTCCGCATTCCTCCATCAACACAAACGTAACTCATTTACGATTTAACATGGTAAGTGTATTATATAGTTGAGAAAAGTCATTCAAAAAACATCAATAATTTCCATCAAAACCAAGAATGATTTGAATCTTATTTACTACTATCAGACTAGGCCAACATTCAACAACTTCTCTTTTTTCTAGATCCAAATATATCCCCTCTATTGAGATTATATTACCCAAAGATGAAAACTTCTAAAACCAAAATTCGCACTTGGTAAATTTTTCATAAATCTTATCCTTTCTCAAGGTATTCAGTACAATTCTCAAGTGATCTTCATGTTATATCATTATCATTGAATAAACTAGAATATTATCTATAAATACTAAGAAACATTAATCAATATAATATCTAAAGACTCTATTAATTAAGTCCATGAGGGTATTGGTTCAACAGTAATACCAAAAGGAATCAAAATAAATTAATAGTGTCCATAAATTGTTTGGAATGTCATATTTGCTATATCCTCCTTCATGACCATTAATTGATGAAATCCAAAATAATGATCAATCTTGGAAAAGTGTTGAGATCCATTTAGTTGGTCTACTAAGTCATCAATACCTGGAAGAGGATATTTATTCTTGGTATTGATCTTATTAAGTTCTCGATAATCAATATAGAGTCACATTGATTCATATGTCTTCTTAACAAAGAGAATATGTGCACCCCAATGTGACACTAGGTCGTATGAATACCTTATCAATATTATCTTGTAGTTTCTTCTTAAATTACCCTAACTCAACTGGGGCCATTCTATAAGTTGTCATTGAAATAGTCATAACACACGGTATGAGTTCTATTGAAAAATTTACTTCATGATCTGCTGAAAGACCTATTAATTCTTCTAGAATGAAATAAAAAATTCATATACAATAGATGTATTATTATTGGTGAGTTTCTTCCCAACCACTTGAGATAGATAAATTTTATTTATCATAATAAAGACCCATAAGATGGACTAAATTTCAATTATAATATCATACTCATCCTTGCATTGATATATAATCATTGATTCCTTAGGAATATGAAATGTTATTTCACTTCCATGAAAAATGATATGAGCTCCATATAGAGAAAAACTATCCACTGTAATAATCAAATCAAAATCCAATAAAGGAAGGATCATAAGATTTATATGAAGCACTTTCCCACAAACATCAACTATAGAATAATTATAAAATTTTTATGAGATTTTTATTCCATTAGGAGTTATCACATCTAGATCAACATCTAATTAGTGAGGTAATACAATGATACCCTTAGATAATTCTTATGAAATAAAAGATTGGGTGGATCCAGAATAAAAAAAACATTTTCTACTTTTGAGTTGATGGGAAGTGTACCTATCACCACTTCATTATCATACTCCACCTCACCAATTGTGATCGCTTGTGACTTTCAATTGTCTTTGTCCTTGATAGTTTTATTATTTTGATCATCATTGATATCCCTTGGAATGGGGAATTAGTTGGAATAATTACCCATTTTATAGTACTTTTAGAATTTAAGTATAATTGGTGAATTCTGTATAGGCTTTTATATATTTTTATCATTAGAAATATTTTTACCATCACATCAAAATTTAACTAAAAATGAAATTCTCTCCAATATATAAAACATTTTATAGTTCCTTTAAGAAACATTCTTCCCTATTTATTTCCACACATTGAGCATAAGGGAAAACATAACTTATTTTCAATTTGGTCTTTAGACATTCCCTAAATTCAATTTTTATCTTCTTATCAAACCCATAGAACTAATTGGATACTCCAATCTCCATATAAACATTGTGAGCACATAGAAAAATTTCCTTATAACTATAAATGTCCCTTATGGATAATTCCCTTCAGAGGCATGGTTTTAATCCACTAATGAATTGATCAATTTTAAACTTAATTCGGATAATATTTCTAGAAGTGTACTATACAAGTCTTGGGAGATTTTCATTATAATCCATCACCAATTCGTCATCATTTTTATTAAGATCAATGAACTCCTTCTCCATCACTGTTCAAATAATATGAGGGAATTACTTATTGAAAAATAAGTTCTTGAACTCCTCCCATTATATAGAGTCAATTTCATATCTTTGCCACAAATTCTTTATAAGGTTCTACCAGTGATAAGCTTCATCATCCAAACGATAGAATGTTAAGATGAATTTGTCTTGTTATAAACATTGGAGAACTAAAAATATATTTTTAGTGGTATATATGAATTTTTCAACCACCGGTGGATCATAATACTCACTGAAAAAGGTGTACTCTACCTCATGAAGGACTCAACACAATGTTGTTCTCTCCTTTTCTTGTCTATAAGTCTTTCATGATTCATAGATTTAGAATGATTTGTGAGAAAAACTATAATATTTTCACTCCATCTCCCATAGAATTTGGTTTCTCAGGAGTAAAACTATTGGATTTCGCCTTCACATTTAACATTAACGTAGTTCCTTTGGGTTCCATCCATTGACTAAAACCAATAATTAACACAAATAATAATGGAAAAACCACAAAATCAGGAATAAAATTTCAATTTAAGACATATTAGGTTTTATCCTTGGTTATTCCTGATAATTTCTAAAACGATAGGATTGTAACCTATACTTTTACATATCCTTAGGGTTTCAACTATTGATTTCTCATCCTAGATTATAATGGTTAACTA
Source organism: Viscum album (assembly GCA_963277665.1). NCBI lineage: Eukaryota > Viridiplantae > Streptophyta > Magnoliopsida > Santalales > Viscaceae > Viscum > Viscum album. Next base: position 1,071,988,983 of record OY728143.1, read on the forward strand.
TACCTTCACTCTGATACCAACTATAATGACTCAAACATTACATGCCTAGATATTACATCAAAACTGAATAATATTCATTAAAAACATAATAATACAACTCTAGGACTATATAGGTTTATTGTATTTAGAAATTGGGACACATTAAAAATTGGTTTATAAAACATCTACATTGTCTCCAACTTATTTCTTTATAACTAGACAGCTTTTGATATATCAAACTTAATATCCTTCTTCATGACCCGAGAAAAATAATACTACGAAAGGGGGATATCATTTGCTCATTAAGGGTAAAAGAGCGATATAGTAATCATATCATAATCATAAGACATAATAACATAACACTTGAAAATATTATCTTTCATTTGAAAGATCATGATGTCATGTCAAGCAATAAATCATAAAAGTTATTAAGAATCATTGAACATAATCTCAAAATTCATAACAGAAGAAATGAAATTTTGTGTCATACAAATAAGATTACAAAATAATTTCATATTAATCATGGTGCATCTCAAAGAACATCATAGTGGACAGAGTATATTACTGAACCAAGTTTACTTCTTTTTCCAGCCTGGTAATACTAAACTGAGGTCATTTTCCATTACATCACTGTCTATCTCATGAGATACAAATATTTATCCCATTTATTTGATTGAGACATAGGTCCCACCCATATTATAATGAAATCATTCTTACATATTCCACAAAAACATAAATCATTTATCATTTCATAACCCAATGAATAAAATGGATTCCTTAAACATCATTCCATCTTAACATAATCCATGTATAATATATGGATTTCATAAATACCATTAAATAATAAACATAATTAAACCATAAGAATAATTGGGATAGTATACTTGAAACATATATTTATTAAATAATTTTATCTTAGATAAAAAATAATCATGAAAAAACATTTGAAATTAATTCATGAAAAAATATCCTTTCTTCTTCAAAATCGTTTTCTTTTCTGAAAATGACACAATATTTTAAAACAAAATAATTTATTTAAAAATATCCTTGAAATATTATAAAAGAGTATTCATGGAAATAATGTGTTATGGAAGAAAAAAATCCATTGATGTTATATAAGTTAAAAGAAAACATTCTCCTCTTACTTTTTTTGAATAAATCAAAAGGCACCCCATATCAAAAACAACAAAAAGAATTATTTATACCATTTAATAAAAATTCACCGATATGTAAAATTGACTTTACACAATTATAGATGAATAAAAAAATATTTTTTAATAAAAATTTCAGAAACATAGACATGTATTATAAATACACCCTATTAAATACTTATATACAAACAATCTCATATAATAACGAGATTGCAAAATTATCTCTTACTAAAGGTCAGATATCCTTTGTATTTGTCTGGATTTCCATTATAATTTTTTAATTAATGTCATTAAATTATTACATAATCATTTTAATTTTTATGATATCATATATTATCATGTTAGCATCTTTTTGTTAATAGCATTTCATTATTACTTGTTATTGGGGTATAAAGAGCATCATTTTCTTAAGAATGTTTTGTCGAATTAGATTTGGTTCTTCTTCTTAGGTTATAGTTATATCATTTCCATAATTATATCAATATAATATTTATAATATTTATTAATTTTATACATTTATCATATCATGATTTAATGGGTATCAAGTATAATTAATCACATCGCTTCGTGGAGACAATAGGTTCTACGTACTCACAGGTGATGATATATTTCTTTTCATTATAAAATTGTATGGAATTGAATGGTATATATATTGTTTTACAATAATTTTACCATTATAATAATCATATATAGTTTTTTATTTCCATCATTATACTCATCCAAGTAAGTTAGTGGTAAAATAATTACACCATGGTGTTGATATGGTAAGCTATACGTACACACACGCGGTGATTTAGTTTTTTATAGGATGGATATAAGGTGAAATAAGGTTGTTTTATAAAAATAATAATAACTCAATATATATTAAATACTTTATTTTTTACTTAATAATAGAAATAAAAAATGAAGAGGAATTAGAAGATGAAATTATCTTGATAGAGTCGGTAAAGGAGATTGCTTCTTCTTTAGGGAGCTCTCTCTATATCCCCTCTTAAATTTACTAAAGTTAGTCTTTTTAGATGACCAATAACTCTAGAATTTGGATAGAGAGTTTTATAAGGGAAATTAATAGGGTGTGGATTAAATTAAATGCTCAATGTGTTGTGAATAAATATGGGAGGAGGTGCCCATTCATAGTTGAGTTTGGGGGCACCTTTGTAATTTCCAAAGATATTTATTTATAATAAAATCAAACCACATACAAAAAAAAACAAAAAATGTACTAATATGGAATATGAAATGAGATAAGGTTATAATATAATAAACCAATAAATATTATATAAGTTTTCTATAAATTTAAAGATTAAATTTTAATAAACACATAGTTATTTTATTTATTTTTTAACTAGGGTAAGAAATATTTAAATATTAAAATGCTGAAATATTTACTTATTTGATGCCAATTAGACCATAAAAAATAATTTAGAACATTTTAGAAAATATAATAATTATTACACATTTTTAAAAAATATTTTTAATATTTTTAAATAATTTAATAATATATTATTTGGATAAACAGTCAATATTGTCAATTTTTACACTATTAAATTCATTGATTTTTAAAAATATTAAGATAACATGTTAACTTAAGAAAACAATATTATTTTTATAAGTGTTCAGGGTTATATTGAAAAGTAATTATATGAATTAATTATACCAAATTATATTCATTTTAATATTTTTAATAACATTTATTTTTTTTCTCCATCAATAAATTAATTAAAACCTTAGTTTTATGTAATTATTTAATAAACCTATTTTTTTGTTAAAAATTAAAAATAAAATACCATAAAAAATATAATTATTCTAAATTTAAGAGGAATATTTATATTATAACATATCATCTAGAAAATAAAATATTAAATATGATATGTTTATTAGAATGTGAATTTGGAAACTTTAACATCACTTTAAATAAAATTTTATTTCTGTCATAATATTTTCCATTTGGATCCAAATGGCCAATAACTAGACACATATATTATTATGGTTGATATATAATTGAAAAATAATATTTTTTAAAGTGTTTTTGGCTTTTAATGATTATTATAATTTTAATGAAAATTGTATTATTGATTTCTCTTCAATTAAATAATTTCTCCATTATAATTTTATAAGATTTTAAAGTAATTATCAATCCCTTAAAAAGTAAAAATAAATTACCATGATAACTAAGAATATTTTATATTTCAAAAGATTATATGTAATGTAATTTATATTCTATATAAGTTTATATTAAAAATGTTAAATTTTTTAAAATTTGGGTAAGAAATATTTTACTTTTCTTTAAATAAAATATATTAAATTTCTTAATCTCATCAATGTGGATTCCAAAAGATATTATTTGTATAAAAGGATGTTTTAGGTTGAAGAAAAATCATCCAATGATATTAGGAAATGTTTTAAGATAATTTTATGAAATTATTTTTAACTTTAATTATATAATTTATCCTTTTATTGTATTAATAAAAATTAGAGAATTTACTATTCATAATGCCCAAAAATAAAAGAAAGATTTTTACATAATTTGGACATAATAATTCCAAATATTAAATCCATTTTTAAAAATTTATAAGACCAATGTTTTAGTATTTAATTGAAAATTAGTCTCTATTTCAGAATGAGAAAATGAGTTTTAAAAGTTAAAACATTGTAAAAGATTGATATGTTTTTTACAACTACATTCAATGTAAAATTAAATCTAATGACCTACATCATATTAACTGATTAAAATATATTATATTTATAATTTTAATCCATTTAATAATATAATTTAATAAAAAAAATATTTTGATGAAAAAATTTGTTTTAATAAAAATTTAGTATATTTTTACTATTCATCATAACTTAAATGTTATTAGAAATATATAAAAAATTCATCCAATGTGAATTTTTTCACCCCGGATAAAAAAAGAGTTTATTTTCTTATAAAAGATTTTATTGTGTCAAAATTTTAATTTAAAAATGGTTCCCCATTAAAAATCACTAAAATTACTCTAAAAAAATATAGGTTTTTATACATGAAGAACGGTTTATTAATACCCAATGAATAAAATATCTATTTGGTGAATATAAAAATACATTATTAAATATATAACATATATATTTCATTAATTTAATTTAATTATTGTAATTTAATTAATTCATTAATTCAAAAAATCAAATGTTTTTTTACATTTAATTGGTTTATATTTTTCAAAAATAATTTGAAGCACAATAACTCACCATAAATTTTCATATGTTAGTTATATTTATTCCTACTAACATAACGGCTAGGTTATAATGACCATTTTATAAAAAGGGTATCTTGGGGTCCATTGAAACAAGAAATTACGTGTAATAAAATATATTTAAGAATTAAAATTATTTAAATAAAAAATTTCTTAAAAACATTCAGGTGTTACGTATCTTGATATTTTTTATATTCAACTATGTGAATATTCCCACAAATGAGTTTAATGGTATATTGTGTTAGTAATATATTATTAAATGATTTAATAATCATAAAAATATTTTCTTCTATCCATTTAATTATATATGGTTAATAATAACAACGGGTTTTTAATTATATGTTATTTATCCTTTTAAAGTAACTTTATTAACCCTTAAATTGTAAAAAACTTTGACATCATGGTAATATTCAAAAGGGATAATTGAGGTTAAAACTAATATATAAGAGTTAAAACCTCACATAAACTGGAATAAATTTTATTGGATGAGATTATCTTCACTTATCTTTACCATATATTATAAATATAACAATTTTTACCTTGTGAATAAGAAAATTAATATATATTAATTTAATACATTATGTGATTCCAAGGTCACCCCTCTCCATTCTCATATAAGGACCTAACCCATATTCTCTTCTTTAAACTTCTTGATCCATATATCTTGACCATGATATTCCCAAATAACTACCCAAAATTATCATGTACTTCCTAGAGGTCTTATTCTCACCAAAGGAGTAACATATAAGAGGTTTGGTGTAAGTGAAAGGAGGTTCTTCAAATAGGAGGTAAATGTTTTAACCGATCACTTTCAGTTTAACTTTTCTTCTACATAACTCAATTATATCCTAAAAATCACAATAAAATAGAATATGTATATACGATATAACTATATTTTATTATGTTAATGACATAACTTTATTTATATCATTTTTTAATCAAATCAGAAACAAAACCACCATTCGTGTGTACATGCAGACTACTACCTCATGAATCGATGAATTTCATTTCTCATAATTTCCCTTCATGGATAGTTATTATGAAGTATGTTAGGTGTATATATTTGAAATTAATTACATAATTATTATTGTATAAAAATAACATACCATCTGTATTCAAGATATTTCAGTTGTTAAAAATAAAATCATCACACATGTGTATGTACTGCTTATTGTCTCCATATACCGATATTCTTCATTTTTTAAAAACTGATTATTATAGATTGTTATGGGGATAAATTTGATGAATTTATTTAATTTTTATAACATTATAGTTATTATTTGGAAACAATATATTATTTTATTTAATTATTATTTATCAATTTAATTGTAAAAAATATCGCTCGTGTGTACGTGTGGACTATTGCCTTGCGAGCTCAGGTATATTGTTTTTCATAACCTATTTTCATGGATGAAACTATAATTTTATTTTAGTTATAAAAATTTTAATTTTTTAGTTATTACTATTTTTTAGATTATGTAAAAATTAAACTATTGACCGTCGTCAACCTATAAAAATCATTATTCAATTACAAACTGAACATCCTCAAAATAACTGATGTGGACTTAACAGATTATGAATTTAAATATTTCATTGGTAAAAAAAATTAAATGGTTTTATAGTGATTTAATAAACATGTAAAAGGTTATTAAAAAATTTAATAATTAAAATATATTTATTATATGAGATTTAAGGTACATATATAACAATGTAGGACTTAGTGTATGGGTTTTCTTATCTCAATTTCATTTCATTTGGTTATAAATCATTTTTAATGACTTTGTTATTCCTTGATTTTTTAGTTGATCCCTGAATTTTTTTTATTTTAGATTTATTATATTATTATTTTGATTTAGTTATGTCTTCAAAATTAATAATTGTATTTTTTATCACTCAAAAAATAATGAACTTTTCAAGGGTTTTTATTGCCCCAATATAATTTTTTGAGATATTTATCATATCGTACACTATGATTTCATTGTATTATATACATAATTACCCGTAAATTAATTTAAAAATAATAATTAATGTTATTCATGGGATCTATATCTCCAAATCATATTATTCTTTTCAATGAAGTTAGATTCAAAAATTTATAAAGTTGTAAATGAATTGTGATGTAATCTCATTTAATTTTAGAATAGTTTCTGATCGTGATTCATTTAGGTAAAATATTATGGCCTTAATTCCCTAAAACTCATATATATTATTCTGATCTAGTTATTTATATTATTTACAATATTTCTTTTTATTTTCCAATATTTTTTTTAAAGTGTATCAAAATATCTTTTTTAGGAAATCCAAACACATTTCTTTTTTTGGTCCGGAATCTTTTCTCTTTTATAACCGTTATCTTTAGAAAGATTTTAAAATTTTTATTTCCCACAAAGAAATTATTTTTGAATTCACTGTAATCTATGTTTAAATTTTTTTTTAATTATTTTAAAATTTTCTTTTTCATTATACAAAGAAAGTAATTTTGGTTTTTAATAGAAGTTTGAAATGAATCTTTATTTTAACATTTACCCTATGAATTGATTTTCAAACTATCATAAATATTATTTTCATTTAAGGTTAGTTTATAAATTTCCATGTTTATTTTTGAAGAAAATATTTTTATTTATAATATGTATGTTTTTATAAAATATTATAAAAATACTATTTCCATAATTTCTTATGAAATGTATTAAATTTTATTTTATAGCTATTTTTAATCCTTTGAAACGTCCCTTATTATTTTCATATCTTCAATGGGAATATGTTCTAATGATTTCGTCGATATTTTTTTTGTATGTATTATGATATTTTTATTATGATTTTCTTGGATCCCATTCAATTTACAAAAGTGTATTAAGTTAATGAAAAACCGATAGTTATTCTTGAGGGTGTTTTGTTGAAATGTGAAAGATTATAAATGATATTTTCTATAAAATGGTACTTATAAATATATATATATATATATGTATGTATATATAATTAATTAATTGGTGGCTCTATTATAAACCAACAAAACTAGGTTATGTTATAAACCAAGTATGGGTTGTTATGTTATAAACTGAGGTTCAGTGGGTCCTTTACAACCCACACATGTATTGGATAAATAGATAGAGTTAACTATTGTATGTAAATCCTAAGATATGGTGGAGTTTACTAAATATTAGTACCTCTTAAGAGATAAATAAGTCAACTATCTTTAATTACACTTAATATAACATTGAAATTATCCTATTATGGTGATTTTATGGTGAATGTTTAGTGTTCTGAGTTACCACATTTCTTTCTTTATGATTCTAAAAATTTATAATGTTTCATTTGTTCAAGTATTATTTTCACATGGATCAAGATTCTTTTAACATATGTGTATCGTATTTTTTAAAATCAATTATCTTCGTTTCATTATTTATGTTATGATTTTTTATGGGTTTTAATTATCTTAATTTATTTTCACACACATTGAAAATGTTTTCATGCATTTTTATCGTTTTTTTCATCAAATATATTCAATTATTTAGGCATATTTTTACCATTATTAAGAATTTGATCTCAATCATTTAATATTTATTTTTCCCAGGATAAAAAAATATATTCTGTAAAATATATATATAATGGTTTAACATGGATAATATTGAATATGTATTGTCAAATAAGAAACGTTTTTTATAGTATAAAAATATATTACATGAATAAATAGGTATTGTTATATTATATTTTTTCTTGATTATATAAAACACTAAACATAAATTATCTATAATTATGTATGTGATCCAAATTTTTTGGTTTATTTTGAATGTTTTGGATGGAAAAAATTGCATCAAGATTATCAGAATAAAATCCATAAATTAAAATATTATACATTCCGTATTAGATATAATAGTGTGTGGACAATATAATTATAGTTAGTATCATAGCATATATAAGATAACATTATATATTATTTTGTTTCCATGTGATTTTAAATAAAGATTTATGGATACCATTATGGGTTTATCATTTTAAGATTCGTTATATTTTCGGAGTCATAGATAACATTTTTGAGTTATCATGATGGGTTTTTAAATATATTAATGATATTTTGTGTGAAATTTTATTAGGTTGCGGTAAAAGAACCCCTTGGGTTTATCATGTGATTTAACAAGAAGGATTTTTTGGTCAGAAGAACATTAAATTTTTTGGGATCTAAAATTAATAGTATGAGATAACTTTTTAGGTTAATACAATATTTAATATCGATGTAAATAAGGTTAATAGAGATACATAGTTAAATATTTTATTTTATTATCTAAGTTGTACATTGGGCATTATTATAAAAATTTTAGAGTAAAATTTATTATTTATTCATATGAAGGTTCATTAATTTTTTGTATTATCTTTCTATTTGTTATTAATTTTGAATTAGAAATTATTTGAGTGTTATCTTTTTATCCTTTTCTAGATATTATAATCAATTAAAATTCAATGATTTGGGCATAATAATGATTCTTCAAGGATACACATTGGTTGGAATATTAGATAAGATAGAGGAGGAATCTTGTTAAAACCGACAAAAAAATGATGAAATAACATTTATGGATTTGAAGAAAATAAAATGTGAATATTTTAAATGTTATTATTAAATATAAAAAATAAATCACTAATAAAATAATTTTTTTATCTTTTTATAATTATTTATGATGAATTTATGGTCTTCATTCTCTCTTATTAATTCATTATTTTTTTCATTATTTTTCTTGACATTGCATTCTCTCTCACTCTCCATCATTATTTGGAGACTACTTTTCTTCCCCATTTCCATATTTTCACTTCCCAATAATTTTCTTCTATTCGAATACTGTTTATTTTATATTCCAAATGACCTTCATGTTCTCATTTCCATCTTTTCAAAAGGAAGATTTATTAACCCTTTTTAGGTTGTGGGTATTCAAAAAAATATATTAAAATAATAAACCCCTTGATTTCCAAGATAAATATCATATTATGTGGATGAAATTTATTTACATAGGTGGTGTGTAATGCATTTACCTATTATATTAAAAGAAATGTTTGTTTGACAACATATACCACATACAACACCAATCTTAATTGAACCACAAAGTAACATTATTTTAAATATGATCGTTATAAAATATTTATTAAATTCATGGGTATGGATAGGAATAACTGATTTAGAGAAAATATATATAATGATTCAACTTAATAAAAATTTGTTAATTATTTCTTAGAAAATATGACCTAAATTTTTACTAGTAAATTAATGTTTGAAATATATTTTTTCTTCGAAAAGAATTATTATTTTTTGAGAAATTATTATATTAAATTTATACTGTAGTAAAAAATTATATTATTTTCAAATCATTACAACAAAATTATCTTTAGGTAATGTTTGGTGATTTTTTTGAAGAGAACAATTTTTCAGTAAATAATGAAAATAATAATTTTATGGAAAACTATCAATCCTTTTCAGATATTTAAAAGGTAATTTTTTTTTTGAATTCGTTTTGAAACATAACTAGTTAATTTTGAATATAAATAATCCAATAAACATCATTATAATTGATATTATTCTTAATTTGGGTGTTTATTGTATTTGTACTTATAGTGGCTTTTTTCTGGAAAGTTGTTTTCAACACATTATATGAATTTATTTAAATGTAATTTATACCTCCAATAAGAATTGAATTTTTTGAAATGATTAAAATATTTTTTTATTATCATTTTCTAATCTTTTAAGTAGTTCAAATTTATATTTGGTCATTATTAATAGTAACCATGGTAAAATTTATCATCTCAATAAAGGGGAAATGTGATTAACAACAATAAAAAGAGAAAATAAGGCCTCAATAAAATCCACAAAAATACATGTATTACATTTTATGATGATAATTAGGTATAAAAATTTATATATAATAATATTTTTTATTCTGGTGCCAGTTTTTCTAAGACCAATACCTTTATATAATTTTTTTAATGGAAAATTACAAATTTTATCTTTCTTGCTTTTAATATCTAAAATATGTGGTTATAGAGATAGAATAAATTTATGAATAGTTATAATATTTTATTAATAATATTACTAATTAATTTTTGGTTTTTTATTTATTTTTAGCATTTTTTGTTAAAATAGTTACCTTAAAATCTTAAAGAAACATTTACACAATTCTTATACATGTTGTAGAAAAATAAAGTAAATGATTGTAAAAAATGTAATGTATTATTTTTAGGTGAGTTATAGTAGTAAAAGAATTTTATTGTAAATTATAGTGTAATATTTATTTTCTTAATATTTATATTTTGGTGAATTTACTCTCTTGATATTTTTTTATGTTAATTATTTGAATAATCCATAAAATGACTTTAATGGTATATTGTGTTAAATAAGATTTTATTAAATGATTTAAAATTTAGGAAAATATTTTAATCAGTAAAGAGAATGTTATGTAGTTAATAATTTTAACCATTTTATAATTATTGGTCACTTGTAATTTTATAGTAACATTATTAATGTATATATAGTAAAAAACTTTGTTACTACGTCAATCATCTAAAGGGTTAACAAGGTTTAAAATGAAAAGACAAGAGCCAAAACATCACCTAAAATTGTATAAATTATATTTAGTTAGATTATTTATATTTATATTTCCTGTATATTCTAAATAAATAGATTTTTCTACTAAACCATAAATTCTTGTTTATATTAATTTATCACTATAAGTAATATCTTCTATCAGCACTATTATATAAGTCCACTAAACCCAAAATCGTCCATGCACTTATGAATCAATTTATCTAAACCAATATCTACCCAAATAACTTTTCGAAATTACTCCTCATACCCTTTAGGTCCCATTGACACCAAAAATACCAACCTATAAGTCTTTCAGTTTAAGAAAAATGATATTCTTCAAATAATATGTAATCATCTAAACTGAGCATTTTTATTTTAATTTTTATTAAACCTCATTAAATATAATTACACATATTAAAATATAATATCACAATAATATCCCATGTACTCATATTTTACTCTATTATTTTAATAATATTATTTACTTAATTTTTAATAAAATGGGAAATGAAAGCATAGTTTGTTCATACATTTGCACTACCGCTTCACAAACTGATGAATTTCATTTATCATAACTACCTTTCATTGTTGTTTATTTTAATGGATTTAATGTTTATATATGATATTAATTAAATAATTAAGATTTTTTATATATAATATATCAACTATATTTAAACCATTCAAATGATTAAAAAATATAATCTCTGTACATTTTTGCGTACAAACTACTATCTCCATGTAGTGATTTACATCATTTTTCAAAAACCAATTCTCATGGATGGTTATAGGGATAGATATAATGAAATTATTTGAGGTTTATAACATGATAATGAGTATTTAATGACAATATTTTATTTTATTTTTTTATTTATCATCAACATAATTGTAGAAATAGCGCTTGTGTGTAATTGGACACTACCACATCGTGATCTTTCATATTTTTTTAATAACCACTTTTCATAGATTACTATAAAATTGTTTTTAATGTATAAATTTTATATTTATGTATGTATTTTTTTTCTTATAATAATTTATCAATGAAATTTTTACCTCATTCAACCGACAAAATTTATTTTTCAATTAGTAACGGAATGTCCAAAAAAATGATGTTGATTTAATTATTTATTTAATATAATGAATCATTGGAAGAAGTAATATAAATTGTTTAATTTTAGCATATAAATCATGATAAGTTTCTTAAATATTTAAATAATATATATAAATTTTTTATACAAGATTTAATAGACATAAATATAAATTTGTGACTCTGTGTAAGGTTTTTCTTTCCTCAAGTTCCTTTCATTGGGTTATAAGACTTCTTCGTTGGATTTGTTACACTGTGATTGTGTGTTAATTAATCTATAAATTGTTTTATGTTATAATAAAACTTTTTTTATTTGTATTTACATATGTTCACATAATCGATTCATAAAGAAATACAGTCTCTTCATGTATAGATATTTCATCATTTTAAATGAATAGTCCATACATTACAAATTTAAATTCCTTAGGATTTAATAGTTTACTGTCCTCAGAAACATGGAAACACAAACACTTGTCCATTAGTGACCCATTTTATCTCAAAATAAGATCTTATTAACTAAAAACCTTCTTATATATATCAAACATAAAACATATATTCATTATATGGGGATAGGAAACATAATAATGGGTGATCTCGTGTTCTCATTAAGTGTAAAAAAGAGAGATACACATGTATTACATGCACATACTAGTGTTAAACCCTGAGAATAACATTAGAAAACCATACCATTCCTAACAATGATTATAATCCCCAATCATCATTATCCACGATAGAACAACATTGGAATAAGAAATATATTTGTGGGAAACGTATAAGAAAAAAAAATTATTTCCATTTTAGCCAAGGTTTACTGCCAATACCATCATAGTGGGAAACATCCTTCATCGAACTGGCTTTACTCCTCATTCTAGCCTTATTTAACTGAACCATGTTCAATTCCCATTCCAACATTGTGTTACTGAACCATAATCACTTCATATTCCATCCATTTCTTACAGTACAAGGTTAACTTTTTATTCCATCCCTTTCTATCTTGTGAAATCTAAATCTTTATCTAATTCATTGGAGGGAGATATATTTCCAAGCATTCACCAAATTAAATCATATATATTTGTTCCACATGATCATAAACATTCATCATATCATAACCCATGAAATTAAATGGTTATCATAACCATTATATCATCACTTGTGGAAAAGATATTGTTTTCATAATCATTTAATAAATGAATAACCTGTGAAAAGAAGAGGGAAGAAGAGGGTTTCACAAACATTTCATCAGAGTATAACCCATGGATGAGTAATGGGTTTCATAAACTTCATCACATCAAAAAATAAACAATTTTGATAATTAATATGAATGTTATACATTGATAATATACACAATAATGAAAATGTAACACCAACCTATTTAATCAAATATGTAAAATAATTTTAAAAGATCATTTAAAAAATTTCATGAGGAAATTATCCTTTCTTATTAGAAAATTATTTTTAAAACTTGAAAAATGTAGAAAAAAAATTTCATTGAAAATACCCTTGAAAGAATATAAATGATTCTTTTAATCATTGATTTTTCATGATGTTTTAATCTTTTGTTCATATAGTATGCATTAAAACAATTATTCCATTCATTTATTCAATAAAATAAAAATATGAAAATTTTTGAAATTGACATGAATATTCAATTAAAAAAATTAAAAAAATTAAAAAATAGTTAAAATTTTCTTTTAAAAATAGTAATATATTAATAAAAAGTTTTTTAAATCATTTTTTGAAAATATAGTTTTTTGAGAAAAAATATTTCTGACCGAATAGAGAAATAAAGTATATCTTTCTTAAAAACATTTTCATATTAATTTTAAGTACCATATAGTGGTAAAATGATAAAATTACTTGAAAATATCATGAATAACTAGAGTATAAGAAAATTATTGATTATTATTAAGTGTTATATCATGATATTTCAACAGTGGAGACTTAATTATAAACAATTCTAATAAATTATGGGATTGTGACATTAAATCATTACATATTTTATAACATTTAATCATAATACCCATGATGGAATAACATAAAAAGATTAATTAAATATCATGATGATGAATAAATTCATAATATTACATGTCAAATTTTCTTTATATGCACCTCGTGATAGAATATATGTGCATAATGTAACGTACGTCTCAAAGAAAGAAAATTTAGACAAAAATACCTCACCTCTTTGGTAAAGTTTTAACCACAAACCCCATGAAATAGATTTTGTAAAATAAATATAAACCACAATAAATTTATGGATACTCACCATAAAATACTTGCATGGGTTTTATATACACCACATCAAATGAATAGGTGTTGAATATGAGATGTGTCTCATATCAATAAAAAGTGAGATGGAAATCCCTTACCTTAAGTCTTGAGTTCCTTTGTAATAATAAGAAAGTAATATATAATAAATATATGTTTTTACACATATAATAAAGAACCATATTAAAATATATCATACCATATATTATTTAATTTTTCACTTTTATTACCAGTTTATTAACAATTTCATGTTAATGTTAAGATTTAGGTAAGGACCACTTTGTTATTCTTATATGTTTTGACTTCTTATTGATAGTCCTATTACATAAATCATAATATCATAATATCAAATATTTAAACCAAGATATTAATATCATATATATTAAATATATATTTATTTAGAGTAATCCATAAAAATTTTTCATAAGAAATGAAATACACTGTTTATTGAGATGGTAGGTCATAGGTACGCATGAACATTGCTTCCATTTTCTTTTTGGATTGAATAAAAAGAAAATTAAATGATAAATAATAATTCCAGAATATTTTTAATTTAAAATATATCACAAGATTTCTTTAAACCCATCTTTAATACATTTTATGTAATGTGTGAACAAATCATATCACTTCATGAGGGAGTATTCCACCGTAGACACGAGTGATGTTATCATATTCTTGAAAAATAGAGAGTATGTAGGTATGTGTGATATATTAATTCAAACATAATTTAAACATCATAAATATAAATAATATTATATATAAACTGTAAACACGTCATCATGTACAATCGTTATTAGTGGTAATGAAAAAATGAATGATATCAGTTTAAGAGGTGTTAGTCAAACGTACACACGAACAATGATTTTGTAACCAATTTTACAGAAGTATAGATAATTTTAGGTATTTATATTAACATAAAAACATATAGATATTTTATAAGATATTTTTATTATATAATAATCATATAATAAGAACTAAATGGGGTGGATGAAGAAATAAAACAAAAAATATTATTGGTGAATGTTACTTCTTCTTCAGGTATCCTACTTAGGTTTGTGCAATAGGATTTCCTAGGATGGATTTCATAAAAAAAATAAGTCTTCTAGTATTGGGGTAAAGAGGTTAGAAGGTTTTTTGGTAAATTTTTTTCTAATCCAAATCAGTTTTAAAGTGTTATGAAAAGAGTAGAGGGGTGGGCTTTTATAATTGTGGAAGAGGATAGAGTTGGAATTTTTTTGGAGGAAATAATTGGTTCCACATTTTCCACATGGAAAAAAACTTCAAAATGGATCAAATTGTAACCTCAGTCATTATAAGGTCAAAAAATTTCCAAAAAATATTTTTTATTTTAGATTATAGATAAATTTGACCATTTTCTTTTCAGTTTTCCCACCTGCAAAACAAATTATACTTTCACCATGGTAAATAATTTTTTTCACTATTCATTTTGATAAAAAATTAAGTTATTCATATTATAATTTTTAATTTATTATTATTACAAATATTTAATCCCTTTTTACCAAATTAAAATCAAAGAATAGAAAAAAATTAATTACATATAAATCCTACAGACGTGATGAGAAAGTTATTTTTTAAATAAAAAATAATCAAAAGTTTATAATGATTTTATATGCAATTTTAGTGTGAAATCGATTTCAAATACCTAAATTATATTAATATATTAATATATTAATAATTTTACTAATTTTACTTTAAATTTTTTTTAATATATACTTTAACTATATAAATAAATTAAATTAAAAGACAACATTCAAATAAAATTTAGTAATTTTTACTATTCATCAAAAAAGTATTATTTTTAAAAAAATCACAAATAATTACTCTAATATAATTTTTATATTTCAATTTTAAACATGAATATTAATATCTAAAATAAATATTTTTAATGTTTTAAAAATTATCTTTAAAATAATCATGCCATTAAAAGGTGAAAAAACTGATTTTTTGAAAAATATAGTTTTTAAGTGTAAAAATGGATTTATTATTATCTATTGTCACATAATATTAATGTTAAATATTTTATTGAATATATAATATAAATATTTAATTAAAATCATTCACCATTTTTTTATTTTTTTAGAACACATTCATTTTCCTAAGAAATTGTTTTCTTAGAAAAAGAATTCTTTATTTTCAAATGGTATTTTTTTTTAATTGTAATTAATTGGTCACTAAAAAAATATTATATATAAATATATAAACCATATTTTTATAATTTAGATAAACCATTTCATACCCACCATTTCAATATCTATGTGATAACTATCTCATTAAAAATAATATTTTAACTCTATTCTTGTTTTTTTTAAACTCAGTATTGAATGTAATGTAAACAAAACTAAGGATTGTGTGTAACAAAAGGCAAGATTGGTGTTGTGTGTAATGAAAAATAAAATAAGTTTTTTATGTAATTAAATCTTAGAATCATTTTTTTCTATAATTAAATATTAACATTGTGTTGCGTGGAGCACAAACTATTACTGAAATTTAATTTATTCGTAAAAACTTTAATTAACAAAATATAAATTTTTTACATTATACCCTCATTAAAATTATTTTTTTACTAAAAATTTAACACTTTTATAGAAATAAATGAGGATAATTTTAACACATCATATTCTTCTTTTCCCACAAAACATCATCAAACAGGTGGTTTCACCATCAAATATCGACCAGGTGAGTGATCTTGTTTTGTAAAACCTTCTATATTTGATCAAGAATATCTAATGGTTTTTTCTCACAAGAAATATCATACTCTAGTGGTATAACCTCTATCTTCATTAAATGTCATAGATCAGGTATATAATTCCTTACGAGTGATATATGGAACACATCATGAACCTAATAAAGTTTTGGTGGAAGAACCAAAGAATAAGTTATTGTCTTGAAATGGCCAATTATTTCAATGGTACATATATACCTAAGGCTTAGTTTTCCCTTCATTCTTAAATTATTAAAATTCATATAATTACCATCTCACTAACATAAAATTTAATATTTCATAAATTATTATCATGATAATATTTCTATCATATTTTTGTCGTCCTAATATATTATTGAATAGATTTAACATTCTATTCCATCTCATTATTCTCTTAGGTCTCAATAGCTTTCTTTATAAATCTTATTTTTAATACATTAGAGTTCTATACTTATTTCTATAAAGGGATTTATAAGGATCCATCATAAAGTTCAATTGATAACTATTTTTTCAAGAAAATTCAATTTTAATAAGGTCTAATCCAAACCACAATTAAAATATATTGAACAATATTTTAGCATATCATCTAGGATTTGAAATGTTCATAAAGACTAACTATCTATTTGTGGATGATATGACATGATGAAACTCAAACCTATATCAAGATTATGGTGAATAATTCATCAAAATATTAAGGTAATTTTTAGATCTTGATCAGATTCAATTTAATGTTTTACTCCATGAAATCATACCACATCCTTAATATATATCTCAGAAAACTTATCCCAAGAGAAATATTTTCTGATATTGGTTAATAGTGATTACTTTTTATGATTATAAACTACAACCCATGTAGCATTATTCCCTTTATATTTTCTCTTGTTTCTGATGAAAAAATCTAAATTAATGACTTCTCATATTCTTCTAAGGTATGGAAAATGGTTATTATATCATTTTAAACATTTTTCTACTATCCTTTAATTGGTGAATTTCTAAGCACCAAGATACATACTCATAAATTGCTCTATTTTTATCATCCCACTGTAATTAATTGTTTATATAGAATGGTTGTATGAGTTATAGACTTTTCATCATTTAGTTTTAGGATAAATCATCATGGTCTTATTGGATGCAACAGGTTGTCACCCGAATTACAGGTTTTCCTTTTCCATCGAAGATAAGATAAACCCTAAATGTTACCAACACCATTAATTATATGGCCACAAAAACATATTCCTTCTCAAAACCAAAGTGTTTTTTCTATAAATGTCTCTTAAAATACTCTTAATCATGATAAAATATCATCACGTTAAACCTCATGAGGTGTCACGACCCGTCCTTGGTGCCCGTGCCGTGACGACCCCAAGCCCACCTTCTATAGGCTAGGGGCTGGAGACTAGCACCAAGGCATAATTCCCGATAAAAAGGGAAGGCATTGCCTTTGTAAAGTAAACAAACACCATAGAGGAAGCAAGCAGAAGTAAACACTGAGTAAAAACTGGGTACAACAGTAAGTGCGGAAAAGTAAGTGGGCCAGAATACAAACCCAAAATGAAAGTAAAATACAACTGAAAGGAAGTACAACAACTATAAAGTAAATCCGCTATGGCGAGCCGTCCTCTGGTACTCCCACCTGAAGGGTGGGTACAGATAGCCTCCACACCTCCTCGGGTCCAGCCGCCCGCTCCGAGTGCGTCCCACCCAGTGGTCCACCTCCAGGTACCATCCTGCTCCGCAAGCCTCAACCACGATCAGCGTTGTTCGTTGTCTGCAACCAACACAACGTAGTGCGGACATCGCCCGTGTAGGGGTGAGTATAAGCTACTCAGTAGGGACCCCGAGACCCCCGAAGCTCTCCCAGAATCCACAAGGTATAATCCACAAAGGAAGACACAATCACGAAGTAACATTCTTCACCACTTAGGTATATGCACATACATATACCTAAGTCATCAATTCTCACTCGACTCCAACATCCGAGCCCAAGTACAACCCAGGCCACACAGGAAAACACAACCCAATCCACACAGGAAAGCCTAACGTAATCCAGACAGGATAACAAGTCAATCTTATCGAAGATAATAATTGAAAGTCAAGATTAAGCTCACACAGGTATACTTCTTCGTAAGATGATAGATATGATGAAATATTGCCACTGATTAAGCTAAGCCATCAGACCCACACAGGATCGAGAGTTAATAACCCTAGAAATGACCCACAAAGGATCGATAGATGACTAACCCCCGTAATGACCCACATAGGATCGGACCCACACAGGATCTGTAGGCGCTAGACCACACAGGACCGCTGAGCACTGACCCACAAAGGATCTAACCCACACAGGATCGGTAGCACTGATCCACGTAGGATCGCTGAGTGCTGTAGTCGTCGACGTCGAATCCATGGAGGATTTATGCACAGTCGTCATCGTCGTCTCAGTCGCAGCCATCTCTAGGGTTCCCGCACACAGCAAGCTCATTCGGGAGGGTCCGCTCCATGAGCCAAGGGGCTGATACATCAACTGACACATAGTCTGGAGTTGATGTATTCAAAAGTTCCGTATCGTCAATAGGAACTCAATGCGACAGACGGTGCATCGATCGGACGCCCTGTCAGAGAGTTATTGGATTTTTTTGTTCCAGGGACCCGGTTGGTTTTTAAGTCAAAACCAACATGACCGTACTCCAACTACATCCAAACATCAATCAGTGTAATCCAAAAGGTCCGTCTCACTTAGAGGAATCCAACAAAGTCGACGACACGTCAATCGGACGTCCGGAACTCAAGTTATAAGTGTTTCCGCTCCGAGGGCCCGGTTGGTTTCATGTACAAGCCAACCTGGATAAACCCAAAGTATGCTGAAACCTTGAGTTAAATATATCTAAACTACTGTCTCATTCCAAGGATCGCATTGCCACTGACGGTGCGTCGATCAGAGGTCTGCAGCCCATGTTATGGGAAAAAGATGGTGAGAGGTCTGGTATGAAGGGGTTCGGGCCCAGCCCGATACCCTTTGGGTCAGCCTGAACTGATTCGACCCATCCCGGGTCTAGGTCCAGCCTACTTGGGCACGACCCAGATCGGCCCGGCTGGTGCGGCCCGGCCTGGGCAGCCGGCTCGGCGCGCAGGCGCCAGCCAGATGGCTTGGCCATTTCGGCAGAGATGACAGGGGTGCGGGGGGGGGGGGGGGGGGGGGGGGGGGGCTACCCCTCGCCCATTTGTAATCTGCGGCCCCCATGTGGGGGGCCTCTCATGTCTGGCCAACTGGGGGTTATGAACCCCCAGCTCTTCCTCTGGTCGGCCAGCCCGCTCCGGCCGGCCAGCTGTTGCCGCCATGGGACCGGCAAGGGCCGGTCCCCCTACTCCGACGCCGGTGGCCCGGAATTGGCCGCCGGTTCCCCTGCTTCACCGAGGCCTAGGCCGCAGCCTTGGACTGTCCGGCGTGGCGCGACGGCGCCGCGCCCCTCCACCGCGGCCCCGCTCCGGCCGTGGTGTTTTCGTGATCCTTTGGCATGGCGGAACGGCGCTGCGACCTTATTCAACTTCATCGGTGCGACGCGACGGCGTCGTGCATCCTTGCCGCACGATCCCGCACGGTGCGTCGGCACTGCAACATTTTCCTTCAAACCGCAACAATACAAGAAATAGGGAGGATGGTCGGCCATGTTTGTGCGGTCCAGCCCCCTCCCGTTAATCGATAGCAAGTGGCAAAGTTTCACGAAGAATGATAATAGAAGTAATCAGGAAAAAAAATTTAAATAAACCCCTACCTCGTCAAATTTGTTGAGAGAGGGTTCATCGCAAAAATAACTATCGCGGAAGAAGACGTCACGGAAGGAGAAAGTCACGTCGCAGAGAAATGATTCATCGGGGTCGTGTCGTCGATCTCCGAGGATCCGACGTTCTTCGCGTTCTTTGTGTTCTTCGTCGAGGAGAAAGAACTACAAGAGCTTTTCCTTTTTCTCTCAAATCCTCCCAACACAAAAAGTTCCAACCAAAATAAAATAAAAACTTCCCTTAATTTATTAACATGACTTAAGTTGAAATACAAAAGTTGAATTAACCCTCTCAAATTTAACTCACCTAATTAATTAACATAAGTTATGAACTATAATGGTGAGTTGAAGGAGTTAGGGAATATGAAGGGGTGGGGTTCATGTGGACCCCACCGCCCTCATAACCTCTCATGGGAAGTTGGGTGGTTACCCAACTTCCACCCAAATGTTTTAATTACCAAGTAAAAATAAAAATTGAAGATTAATTTTTTATTTTAACTTCCACAATTTTTAACAACCTCTCTCGTGAATACGCAACTCCAGAAAAGGTGTTCCTAAGAAAATATCGGCACTGCGAATTCATCAGTTCCCTCAGAATTCGATTCCAAGCACCGGTTCAAAAGTTAGAAAAACCCGCTCGTTCGTTCACTGAACACACCCGAGCTAATCTTCGGTTAGAAATTACAGGCACACTGGGCCTCAGAATCAAGTTCCATCAGAAACCCAGTTCTTGTCAAATCCCAAAAAAAATTAAGAAAAAATTTCCCTTGAATTTTATGGATCATTACATTACTCCCACCTCATGGCTTTATGTCCTTGTAAAGATACAAAAAAAACTAGTGGAAAAAATGTGGTTACTGTGCACGCATCTGAGCCTCCCGCTCCCAAGTTCTCTCTTGGAGGTTCTTGTGATTCCATATGATGTGCACTAGAGGAATTGACCATCCACGTAAGACCCGCTCCTGTCAATCCTCGATCTCCACTGGGACCTCCGCAAAAGTCGCCCCATCATCAATGTCCAGCTCCCCATGGTCAATGATATGTGTCGGGTCATGTACGTATCTCCTCAGCTGAGATACGTGGAAGTCGTCGTGCACTCGGTGCAACTGAGGTAGTAGATCCAGGCGATAAGCTACCTCACCAATCCTGTTGAGGACCTGGAATGGTCCGATGAAGCGTGGAGACAACTTTCCACCTCATACAAATATTCGTATACCACATCGAGGTGAGACCCACAAGAAATACGTGGTCTCCATCCTCGAACTCCAGTGGCCTCCACCTTCTGTCCACATAAGACTTCTACCGGCTCCGAGCTATCCTCATCCGCTCCTGGATGTCCTGGACCTTCTCTGTCGTGGCCTGTACCATCTCCGGTCCCACAAGTGCTAACTCCCCAGGGTCTGTCCAGCACAGAGGAGATCTGCATGGTCGGCCATACAACGCCTCGTATTGTGCCATCCCAATGGTGGAGTGGTAGCTGTTGTTGTACGCGAACTCCACCAAGGGTAGGTGGTCCTCCCAGCTACGACCATAGTTGAGGACACATGCATGGATCATATCCTCGAGAGTCTGAATGGTCCTCTCCGTTTGACCATTTGTCTGAGGATGAAAGGTAGTACTAAGACGTAGCTGGGTCCCAAATTCCCCCAGCAACCCCTTCCAAATCCAGGAAGTAAAACGAGCATCTCGATCAGATATTATAGATGATGGCACACCATGAAGCCGCACAATATTTTGAACGTAGAGACGTCCCAAGCTCTCCACTGAGCCCTTCTCTCTGATGGGAAAGAAGTGAGCTTACTTGGTGAGTCGGTCGAAAATCACCCAAATGGAGTTGTGACCTCTAGAAGTGCGTGGAATTCCAGTCACGAAGTCCATAGATATCACGTCCCACTTCCAATCCAAGACCTCCGAGGGCTGTACCAAGCCTGTTGGTACCTGGTGCTCTACCTTCACCTACTGGCAGGTGAGGCATCGAGAAACGAACTCTACCACATCCTTCTTCATGCCCGGCAACTAGTGCTGTCGTCTAAGGCCCTAGTACATCTTCGCCACTCCAGGATATACCGCTAATGTGGAAGTGTGAAACTCTCTCAGCACCTCCTCTCGTAAAGCAACCAGTACCAAGGTAAGTCTGCTGAAAAATACATCGTTCTCTCCTCCTAAGGAGAAACCATTAGGTGCCTGTCCTGAGGATATCTGTGCATGCTGTGTCTCATAGTTGGCGTCCCCATACTGTGCCTCTCTGACCCGCTGCAGTAGTGGAGAAGTGACTATGAGTGACTGAAGAAAGGCTGCTCCATCTCTATCCACGAATGATATCCTCAAAGCGGCTAGCTGCTCTGTCGCCTCCCCAAGTAGTTGGATGCCCGTCCTCCTGCTTAGAGCATTAGCTACTACGTTCCCCTTCCTAGGAATATAGACTATCTCAAAGTCATAGTCTTGGAGGAACTCGATCCATCGCCGTTGTCTCAGGTTCAGTTCCATCTATGAAAAGATGTACCTAAGACTCTGATGGTCAGAATATAATGTAAAGTGCTCGCCCATCAGATAGTGTCGCCACATCTTCAGAGAGAAGACCACTACTGCTAACTCCAGGTCTTTGGTATCATAGTTCTACTCATGCGGCCTCAACTGACATGATCCATAGGAGATCATGTCCCTCTCCTGCATCAGGACACATCCGAGTCCGGTCCCTGATGCATCGCAGTAAACTACATACCCTACTCCCTCCTCTGGCAACCTCAAGATAGGCGCGCTGGTCAATCTTTGTCTCAGCTTCTGGAAGCTCTGCTGACATCTTTCTGACCACACAAAGTGTTTCCCCTTCATTTTCAAAGCTGAGAGTGGTGCCAAAACTCTGGAGAAGTCTGGCACAAATCTCCAGTAGTACCCAGCTAGTCCCAAGAAACTCCGCACCTCCGACACGCTCCTGAGTGGCTCCCAAGCTAGCACTGCCTCGATCTTCGCAGGATCCACCGCAACTCCTGCCTCAGAGATGACATGTTCCAAGAAGTGGACCTCGTGTATCCAGAACTGAAACATCGAGATATTTCCATAAAGCTGGTGCTCTCGGGGTGTGTCTAGTACAACCCGCAAGTGGTAGGCGTGCTCCTCCTCAGTCGTCTTGTAAATCAAAATGTCGTCGATGGAGACCACGACAAATCTATCGAGGTATGGCTGAAAGATCCTGGTCAGGAGGGCCATGAACACTAATGGAGCATTGGTTACACCGAATGGAATAACCAAGAACTCATAGTGGTCGTACGGACATCCGAAGGTCGTCTTCTGCACGTCCTCGTCCCGAACTCTAAGCTGATGATAGCCTGACCTGAGGTCTATCTTCGAGAACCACCGTGATCCCTTGAGCTGATCGAAGAGTTCATCAATCCTCGGTAGCGGATACTTGTTCCTCACGGTCACCTGGTTTAGGCGACGATAGTCGACACAAATTCGGAAGCTCCTGTCCGCCTTCTTGGCGAACAAAATCGGGGAAGCCCAGGGTGAAACACTGGGTCGGATGACTCCCTTGCCCTGCAAGTGCTCCAACTGTACCCGTAGATCTTGAAGCTCAGCGGGGGCCATCTGATATGCTGGAGTGGATATCGGGGTTGTCCTGGCATACAGTTCAACATAAAAGTCTACCTCTCTGCGAGGAGGTAGTCCTGGAACGTCATTGGGAAAAACGTCCGTATACTGATCCACCACTACAGGAAAACCGGGACTCTGCACGTCAACTGCTCCTAGGATGAGGCTAGCCAACTGATGAGTGAAGGGATGTACTCTCCTCTTCGAGAGTACATCCTGTGCTGCGAAGGCTCCCTTCTCACCAGTAAATGTGTACCTGCTCCCGTCGGTGTGTACACACCGCACCTTGCGCCTAATACAGTCGATCTTAGCATGGACTGTAGATAACCAATCCATGCCCAAGATGAAATCGTAAGGCCTCGACGCCACTACAAGAATATCCCATCCAAAGCTCTTGCCTCCAAGAGTAAGCTCACACTGCCGGAACCAGTGCGTAATCGTTGAGTCTGCTCTCGTAGGAGTCTCTAGCCATAAGGATCGATCCAACGGCTTTGTCGGAATCTCCGAGCTCCGAAAAAGGCAGCAGGTATGAAATAATGACTCACTCCTGTGTATATAAGAACTACATCAAAGGTGGAATAGATACATATAGTACCTCGAATCATCTCAGGTGCGCCGTGGTCGTAGGCCTCCACTGGCTGAAGCTGTGCCTGTCTCTACCCGCCAGCTCCCTGTGGTCGGGGTGGACCTCCTGGTGGTTATGGTGGTAGAGCCTCAAAGTGTTGCCCACCACTTGTTGCTCGGCCAACACCTCTTCCTTGTCCGCATGCTCCCTGCGGACCGCCACGGCCGACCCTCTACCTCTACCTGGGTGGTCCCTCAACCGTCTGCTGCTCCTCTGCACGGTGGGTCGGGCAGTCACGAGCCATGTGGCCCTGTCCGCCACAAGCGTAGCACTGTCTGCCTCTCGAAAGACTGGCTCCACGCTGTGTGCCCCGCACCACTGAGACTGTGTCCTGAGGTTGTCTTCCTGAGGGTCTGGTCTTCCTGGACCCATGAGTCATCTGTTGACTGCCTGCTGCAGAAGACTCTTCTACGTGCCGCCATGCGGTAGGTCTCACTGCTGATGTAGGCTCAGAAAGGAAGCTCTCGATGAGAAGGGTGTGCTCCAGTACCCCTGCCTGTGTCGGAATGCTGAGGGAGATCAGCGATTCCCTGATCTCATGCCTCAATCCCTGCTCAATGGTTCGGGCCCGGAAGAATGGGTCTCGTACCATGTCTGTCGAATAGCGTGAGAGATCGGTAAATCTCGCCGAGTAATGGGCGACCGTCAAGCTGCCCTACTATAGCTGTAGAAGCTCCTGGATACGCACCGCACGGAGGGTGGATAGGACGAAATCCGAGTGGAAGAGGTTCTCAAAGTGCGTCCAGAGGAGAGATGCCTCGTTGTGCACCTGGAGCATCAAACTCTACCATCTGCCTGCTGCCGCATGCAGGAGGCTCGCTGCGAGGATCACCATGAGGTCTGCGGGTGTCCTCACTAACCTGAAAACCCGTACAACTGACTCCAACCAATCCTCGGCTGCCTGAGGGTCCATCTCCCTGCGGAACCTGGGCGGTCACTGACACTGAAACTCATGCAGTGCACTAAGGTGACGTGCATCGTCAGCGGCTGGGGTTGGTAGCATCGGTGGCTCGGCGGATAGCGGTATCGCCGGTGCCTCTACTATCAAAGGGCCCTGTATCGAGTCCTCATCGCTCGGTGGGCTGTCGTCACGCACAACTCTCAGAACCCTAGCTGGCTGCCATCGTGGGGCCATCCTGAAAAGAAACAGGTGCGCCACAGTCAAACAGTATACGTGGTGAGCTGACATAATGTAACCACAATGAAAACATGAAACACACATGCAATCAATTTTTTCTTGAATTAAGTCAGAAATCAGAAGTCAGGGTCCTGGTGTATGGATACGTCGGTCACCACACCAACACTAGACTCCCTGGACTGATAGCCACACTCAATACTCTTAACACTATTTCTTCACATAGAAAAAGGTCAGTGTCCTAAGTTCTGCAGTAGAACCAAACTCCTCTGATACCAATTTGTCACGACCTGTCTTCGGGGCCTGTGCTGTGACTACCCCAAGCCCGCCTTTCATAGACCAGGGGCTAGCGACTAGAACCAAGGCGTAATTCCTGGTAAAAAGGGAATGCATTGCCTTTGTAAAGTAAACAAACACCACAGAGAAAGCAAGCAGAAGTAAACACTAAGTAAAAACTGGGTACAATAGTAAGTGCGGAAAAGTAAGTGGGCCAGAATACAAACCCAAACTGAATGTAAAATACAACTGAAAGGAAGTACAACAACTTTAAAGTAAAGCCGCTACAGTGAGCCGTCCTCTGGTACTCCCACCTGAAGGGTGGGTACAGATATCCTCCACAGCTCCTCGGGTCCAGCCGTCTGCACCGAGTACGTCCCGCCCAGTGGTCCACCTCCAGGTATCGTCCTGCTCCACAAGCCTCAACCACGATCAGTGTTGTCCGTCATCTACAACCAAAACAACGTAGTGCGGGCATAGCCCATGTAGGGGTGAGTATAAGCTACTCAGTAGGGACCCCGAGACCCCCCGAAGGTCTCCTAGAATCCACAAAGGATAATCCAAAAAGGAAGATACAATCACGAAGTAACATCTGTCACCACTTAGGCATATGCCCATACATATACCTAAGTCATCAATTCTCGTTCGGCTCCAACATCCGAGCCAAAGTACAACCCCGTTCACACAAGAAAACACAACCCAATCCACACAGGAAAGCATAACGTAATCCACACTGGATAACATGTCATTCTTATCGAAGATAAGAATTGAAAGTCAAGATTCAACTCACATAGGTATACTTCTTCGTAAGACGATAGGGATGATCATATTTTTCCACTAATTCATCTAAGGTGTCGGACCCACACAGGATAGATAGGTACTAACCCCCGCGATGACCCATAAAGGATCGATAGGTAACTAACCCCCGCAATGACCCACACAAGATCGGACCCACACAGGATCTGTTGGCGCTGGCCCACACAGGACCGCTGAGCGCTGACCCACACAGGATTTGACCCACACAGGATTGGTAGCACTGATCCACATAGGATAGCTGAGTGTTGTAGTCGTCTCCATCGAATCCATGGAGTATTTCTCAAAAGTCATCATCGTCGTCACAGTCGCAACCAACTCTAGGGTTCCCGCACACAGCAAGCTCGTTTGGGAGGGTCCGCTCCACGAGCCGAGGGGCTGATACATCAACTGACACATAGTATGGATTTGATGTATCCAAAAGTTCTGTATCGTCAACAGGAACTCAACGCAATAGATGGTGCGTCGATCGGACGCCCGGTCTAAGAGTTATTGGATTTTTCGTTTCAGGGACCCGGTTGGGTTTTAAGTCAAAACCAACCTAACCGTACTCCAACTACATCCAAACCTTGAGCGTAGTAAGCCAAAAGTTCTGTCTCACTTAGAGGAATCTAACAAAGTCGACGTCACGTCAATCGGATGTCCCAAACTCAAGTTATAATTGTTTCCGCTCTGAGGGCCCGATTAGTTTCGTGTACGAACAAACCTGGCCGAACCCAAAGTACTCCGAAATCATGATTGTAATATATCAAAATGACCGTCTCATTCCAAAGATCGCATCGCCACTAACGGTGCATCGATCGATGGTCCGCATCCCAAGTTATGGGCAAAGGACCGTGAGAGGTTCGGTATTAGGGGGTTCAGGCCCAGTCCGGCCCACTTGGGCGCCGCTCGGCACAACTGGCGCGGCCCAGCCCAACCTGGGCGTGGCCCGGCCTGGCAGACCGGCCTGGGCAGTCGGCCCGTCGTGCTAGCGCGCTTGCGCCAGCCAGATGGCTCGGCTGTTTCGGCCTAGCGGACAGGGGTGCGAGGGGGGGGGGGGCGCTGCACCCCGTCCGTTTGTAATCCTCTGGCCGGCCGGCTTGCTCCGGCCTGCCAGATGTTGCCGCTACGGGACCGGCAAGTGCCGGTCCCCCTGCTCCGATGCCGGCGGCCCAGAACCGGCCGCCGGTTCCCCTGCTTCGCCGCAGCCTCTACCGAGGCCTTGGACAGTCCGGCCCCGCGCGACGGCCCCGCTCCGGCCACGGTGTTTTCATGATCCTCTGGCGCAGCGGAACGGCACTGAGACCTTATTCAACTTCATCGGTGCGGCGTGACGGGGCCGTGCATCATTTCCACATGATCCCGCACGGTGCATCGGCACCGCATCATTTTCCTTCGAACCGCTACAATAAAATAAATAGGGAGGAGGGTCGGCCGTGTTTGTGCGGTCCGGCCCCCTCCCGTTAATCGATAGTAAGCGGAAAAGTTTCATGAAGAACGGCAATATAAGTAATCAAGAACAACAATTTAAATAAACCCCTACCTCGTCGAATTCGTTGAGCGAGGGTTCATCGCGGAAATAACCGTTGCGGAAGAAGACGTCGCGGAAGGAGAGAGTCACGTCACGGAGAAATGATTCGTCAGCGTCGCGTCGTCGATATTCGAGGATCCGGCGTTCTTCGCGTTCTTCGCGTTCTTCGTCGAGGAGGAAGAACTTCAAGAGCTTTTCATTTTTCTCCCAAATCCTCCCAACGCAACAAGTTCCAACCAAAATAAAATAAGAACTTCCCTTATTTTATTAACATGGCTTAAGTTGAAATTAAAATGTTAAATTAACCCTCTCAAATTAAACCCACCTAATTAATTAACATAAGTTATCAACTTTAATGGTGAGTTGAAAGAGTTAGGGAATATGAAGGGGTGGGGTTCGTGTGGGCCCCACCATCCTCATAACCTCTCATGTGAAGCTGGGTGGTTACCCAACATCCACCCAAAGGTTTTAATTACCAAGTAATAATAAAAATTGAAGCTCAATTTTTTATTTTAACTTCCATAATTTTTAACAACCTCTATCGTGAAAACGTAGCTCCGGAAAAGGTTTTCCTAAGGAAATACCGGCGCTGCAAATTCATCAGTGCCCTTAGAATTCGATTCTGAGCACCGGGTAAAAAGTTAGAAAACCCCGCTCATTCGTTCACTTAACGTACCAGAGAAAATCTTCGGTTAGAAATTACGGGCACACCAAGCCTCGCAATCAAGTGCCGTCAGAAACTGCATTCTTGTAAAATCCCAAAGAAAATTAAGAAAAATTTTCCCTTGAATTTTATGGATCTTTACATGAGGGGTGTCTAATAATTTGAACTTACGATCCACCTCAAATATATAAAACCTAGATGGAATCCAAAACTATTAATGGATACCTATATTCCTCCAAATATAACATAATTATTAGATGTTTCATGATTATTACAACCCAAATATCATTAGAAGAATACTTATTCAACATAATTATGTAATCCTAATAAAAAAATATTGCAATCCTTCTACTTAACTAACATGGGATATTTCATTTATTGGTGAAGAATTTAATTCTTAGGACATGGAAATAATTTGGATAATTCCCATGTTCTCTATAGATAAGATAGTGAAATCCTAAAAAACGTTCTATCTATGTCCTTATTTTCTATATAGATAACATATTCCCCTTTATTTGAGATATTCCTTCAAGTTTTTCATCCCACCTTCATGATATATAGGATATAGAATATTATTTTTTCTATTTTTATTACAACATGAACATTCATAAATGTTCATATTCATCTTATTTCAGGTGTTACGAATCTAAACAATGTTTATGTTTTTTAAAATATATATCATTATATTTAATTATGCATATTCACAATATCTTTCTCTCCCATCATTATTCAATATAGTTAATCATATTCACTAAATTTTTTATCTGATTTAAGGTTAATATGATCTATTCTGATTCTATCCCTTGACTAGAACTAAAAAACATAGTGTTATAAATTATAATCATAATGGGAAACCAAATAATCATAAAAATAACTTATAGGATGTCTAAATCATGACAAAATGTTTTCAATGTATGTCACCTTAAATTTATACCTGCTAATTCCAAGCCATCATATATTTAAATATTTCTAGATGGTTCATAAATAGTTTATGGCTTTAAAAATCTTATCCCACAAGAGTGTCGAACAAGGTGTAATGTAAGACCCGTTGTCGTTCACTAGTTCCCAGTCAAGTCAAACTCAATATGGTGTTTTTGGTTTTGTTACCCCTTATTTACATCTATACTAGATTCACATATACCTGTATTATTCATATTGGGATGAAATATATTGGAAACCACTCTATTAATACTCTAACAAAATTATAAAACATTCTCATATATTTGTCTCTTCCTTATACATATCCTTAGACATGTCCTTATAGACCTCACTAAGGTTTTATCATATTATTTTTAAAAGGATAACTAAGACCTCTATTTGATACCAACTATAGAGGACTTGGATTTTCATATATAGAATAATAGATATTCAAATAATTATAAAATTATACTCATAAGGGCCATGATATTTAGTTCCTTTGGATACTTAGAAACATATACTCTAGTCCATTAGTGAACTATATCATCACCCACTATGATATTCATGAATAACACCCTTCTTAAATATTTCATACATAATACATATCTTCATTACCTAGGGTAGGGAAACATAAGAAATGGTGATTTTAGATGATCAGTAAGGGTAAACATGGGAGATACATAGGCATAATATGAGAATAACGGTATGATAAATGATTATAACATTTAAAAACCATACCATGCATATCAAAGATCATAATTTTGAATTATGGCTAAAATATGGGAATTTTAAAATATATAAATCATTAGGGAATCAAATAACATGATCCATAAGAGAAAAAATACATAATACATAGATTTGTGGAATACTAGTAAGTATATAAAATCATTTCCATATTAGACAAGGATCATTACTAAAACCATCATAGTATAAAAGTTACATTACTGAACAAGGTTCACTCTCCATTTTAGAACTATCTTACTGAATCATATTTACTTCCCATTCCACCCATGTATTAATGAATAGGGTTCACTTCCCATTCTAGTACTATTTATCTCATGAGATATAAATCATTACCCAATTCATTGGAGGGGGATATTGGTCCCATAAATCACATAATGAAATAATACACATGTATTCTAGAAGACCATAAACATTTATTATATTATATCCTATGAAAATAAATTTTTATTATAAACATCATATCATAACCTATGGAAAAGACCTAGGTTTCATAATCATTTCATCATAAAATAACCTGTGAGAAGAAGCCAGTTTCAAAATAATTTCATTTTGGCATAAACGGTTAAAGAGAAAATGTTTCATTAATATCGTGAAATTAAAATATAAACCATTTAGAGAAATAATATAAATGTTATTCATGGATTATATACCCAATAATGGGTAGGTAACACCAACAGATGCCATCTTAGAGAGAAAATAATTTTCAGAAAACATTTAAATAATTTATTGATGAAAATATCCATTCAAATTTAAATCATATCTTTAAATTATAAATTTTCAAAAAATAGCATTTAAAATAACCTTTTAAACATATAAAGTTTGATTTGAATCAATTATTGTTTATGATGTCTAGAGATTTTTTTCTTATTGTACATGTTAAAATTACGATCCATTTCACATTTTTAGTAAAATATAGTCAGGTGTTGTTTAGAAAATGACATGAGGATTCAATTAAAAAAATTTAGTAAAAAGTCACACATGGGTAAAAATGGATTTTAAAAATCATAAGTTTGAAATTACATATTTTTGAAAACATTTTTAGAAAACATCATTTTGGAAGAAAATCTATTTCCAATCAAAGAGATAAACACAGTCTGATTATATTAAAAACATTTTTATAATAATTTTATGTAAAAATGAGTCAAAAATGATATCATTAGTTGAATATATCATTAATAACAAAATTATATGAAACATCATGAGACTTAGTGAGAGTTATATCATGATATTTCAACATTGGATACTTAATCACAAATAATCCTGATATATGATGAGATTGTAACAAAAAATTGGTACCACTTTGGTTTCATGGAATCATAGTTACCATGAAGGGATAACATAAAACTAAGCTTAAAATATTATGATGATGAATTAAATCTTGATATTAGATCAAAATGGAATGTATATACACCTTATAAGTGAATGTAGGTATATAACATAACGTACGTCTCAAAGAAGGTAAATTGAGATTAAAATCCTTTACTACTTTGGTAATATTTTAATTATAAACCCCTTGAAATAGAATCCCTAAAATAGATATGTAAATATAAATAATTTTCATTTGAATATTCACAGAATAAATTAATGGGAATATATACACCACATAAATGAAATAGGTGATGAATATGGAATATGTCTCATAGAAGTAAAAAAAAGTTAGACAGAAATCCCTTACCTTAAGTCATGACTTCTATCGTAATCATAAAACCCTCCTATATAATAAATATAAATTTATTATAAATCTATATAATAAAAATATTTTCATATATCCTACCATATATTACTTACTTATTTCCTTTTATTACCCATTTATTAACACTTTAATGTTAATATTGTGTTTCAGGTAATAACCGATTTGTTTTTTGTATGTGTTATGAATTTTTATTTGTGGGTATCCTACTTTGATCATTATTCCATAATATCTATAATGTAAAACTTTATATAAATATAATATATATTAATTATGTATTCATTTGTAACAGTCCATAAAATCTATTGATAGGAAATTAAATATAATATTCATGGAGATGGTTGGTTGTACATATTAATGAACGACAATTCCATTTTCTTGTTAGATTGGTATAAAGAGAAATAAATGATATATTTTCATTAAAGTAACATTATTATTTCAAATCAGTCCAATAATTTCATTAAATATTTCCTTAATAGATTCAATTTAAACAATGAGTAAATAATGTCTCTTTTCGAGGCATCAGTATGTCCTATACACGACCAACTTTATCCTATTCTCACAAAATAGAGAGTATAAAGGTATGAATGATATAATAATTAAAAAATCACAATAACCTCAAAAATATCATAAATATCATATCTACTCTATAAATATTTAATCACGTCCAATCATGATAGGTTGTAATGGAAAAATGAGTGACATTGATTCGTGATGTGGTATTTTTTCATACACACGAATGATGATTTCATTACCCATTTAATAGAAGTGGGCATTCTTATAGGTAATTACCTTAACATAAAAACATATAAGTATATTTAATATACTAAGCTTATCTTATATCCATGGTATAAGGATATTTAATTTTGGTTTATGAAGAAATAAAAGAAAAAAATTGGTTTACGAACATTATATCCTCTTGAGTTATCAACCTTAGGTTTTCACTAAATGCCTTCCTTGAAAGAATTTATTACCAAAATAAGGCTTCTAAGATGAGGGGATGAAATTTGAAAGTATATTTGGGTAGTTATAGGAAAAACTGGTTTTATATTGTGACTAAAATTGAATAGGGGTGGCCTTTTATAAATGGGGAAGAGGACACAATTGGTATTCTTGAAAGGAAAAAAGTAATCCCACATTTTACGTGTAAAAAAAGAGTACAAAATGGTTGAAATTCAAACCTTATACATGATGAGGTTGATATATGAATAGAAAATATTTCTTATAAAAACAATTAGTTAAATTTTTCTCTTATAAGTTTATTTTGACCCCCATTAAACCCATTTATACCATAACCTCTTTAAATTAATTTTACCATTTTTACTATTCATTTAGGCCAAAAATTCAATTGTAATTATTAGAAATTATAAATTATTCTAATTCTAAATATGGAATAAATTTTTATAAATACCATTCACAAAATTGGAACAAATTAATTAAAAATTAATCTTGATTTCTTGATGAGAAAGTGAGGTGTTAACGAAAAAAATGATCTAATGTTTATATAGTTATTATTTTGAATTTCAATTTAAAATTATTTCCAATGAACTAAATTAGATTAATAGATCTATATTTAAACTAATTATTATGTTAAAATAATTTACAATATAATTTAACTTTATAAAAAAATTAAATGAAAATGAATTTTTCAATTAAAATCCATTAATTTTCAATATTAATCAAAAAAATGAGACGTTTCCAAAAAATACAAAAATATCAATCCAATATAATTTGTATCTGTAGATTTGAAAAATTATTTTTTTTTTGTAAAATAAATTTTATAATTTTTTCAAAAATTATATTTATCAAAATTTCTCTATAAAAAGGTTAAAAACCTTCTGTGTAAGAAAATATTGTTTGTAATAATACAATGGGATTTACTGTAACATCCCAAGAATTTATAGAATAATGGATTTTCATATATATTAATATTTTTTAAATTTAATATTAATTTTAGTTTAATATGGACAACATGTATGATAGTGTACTGGACATGCAACAATGGGTTTCTCTGAAATTTTACGTTGCACACAACACTGAGTTATATCAAAAAATAATACAACAATGATATTATTATTTTAAATGATAGTTAATGTATAGCTGTTATATTAGAGTGAATGAAAATAAATTACTATATTTTTATTTTACATATTTTATAAATATTATTACATTTATCCAATGAATTTTATAGGAAAAAAATGAGAATGAATCTATTTTTAAGCATAAAATACTCTAATATTTTAAAAAAAGGTCATTTTACCACCTTCTGATGGAGAACCCTTTTTAAAAATAGTTTTTTTTCAAATTTGTATGTTTTATTTGATAAAATAAAATTCTTATTTTGAATCAGAAAATCAAAAAAAAATAATTATGTTGAAAGTTTGGTATTTTTATAATAAAATTCATATTTTTATGAATAGTAAAAAATGTAGCATTTTAATTTAAAACTACATTTTCATCTCATTTATTTATATAGTTATACTGTCCATTTAATTTTTTTAAAGAGTAATTGGATTAATGTTTTACCATTTAATTTAACGGTTTTTATTGGAAGTAATTTCACATTTAAATTGGACAGAGAAACATGTCAATCTTTTGATAGTTTTTAATTTTTAAAAACATTTTTATTTGTTTTGACAATGGAAATTAATTTTAAATTGATTTCATTCAATTATATATTTTTAATTTGGAAAAGTGGATTCCATATTTGTAAAATTGGATTCAATATTTATAATCAAAAGTTATAAATTATGTAAATATTAAACCTTTTATTTTTTGACATTATGAACAGTACCTTCAATCATTATTATTTTCCATGGTTAAATGGAAAATCAGGTAAATAGGTGTAAAAAATAATATTTTAATACTGTAAAACTTCCCTAACATGTATCCTAATCCTATTGGATGAGATATTTCCGACCATGATCATATTTGGGTCTAATTTAGGACCCCTTAGATCTACTTGGGTGTGATAATTACTTTTATAATATTTAATTTAATGAAAAGGGAAATATAACATAAACATGTATCTCCAAACTAAAAAAATTAATTTGGTTTATATAAGTGATATCTTCAATAATAAATATTAATTATAAATATAATAATATTTCCTATAATTTGGTATTTTATTTATAATTTTATACATTAAATTAATATATATATATATATATATATGACATAATTATGTTGCAGTGATTACCTTATTAATGAAATATTCAAAAAAATGATATTATAAATATTGAAATTAATGTAATTTGAAAATTTTGAGGTCATCTAAAAAAAATTGGATGAAATTGACATGTGAGGGGCTATTTAATGCCTTTGGTTTAAAGGAATAAAGCATTTATGACTTTAGAAAAATCAATATCTAAATAGTGTTAAAATTGACATAAATAAGTTTCAAAAACAAATACTATTTTATTAAATGATATAATAGTCCTAAAGATAAAATAATCAAATAAATGACTTATATAATGTCTAAAATTTCATTAATTATCCACTTGTGGTTCTCTTTTCATTTTATAGTAACTATAGTAACCATGTACTAGGAAAATACAACAAGACATGGTAAGAGTAAATGTTTTTAACTAAGGTTCAAATCTAAAAGATAAGGTTAATTTTGTGATTTAAATTTCCTAAAACCTATTGGTTTTGATTATTTTGAACCATTATCATATTATCCATGAAATTTATCACTTTGGAACTATTATTATTTGAAAATAAATTTATAATAAAATAATATTTGAAGACTTTCCTAAAGAGCCTCTCCATCCTCTTATAAAAGGTCACTACCTCTACCTACATAATCAAACCTCTAATTCCCCTTGTCTCATCCAAATTATTCTAAAATAATCTCCCAATATCCCTCCCTTAATCCTAGAATCCTTACATTTAGAATTATTATATTCAAAAATGCCTTTTGGAAAAAATCAAAAGAAGTTACCCGATTTAGAGGTAACATCTTCTCTCAAGATCCTTTCATTTGTTTTCTTAAAAAACAGCCAAAACCTATATTTCTTCCATTATTTTATAATAGAACCTATATAATAAATATAATAGTATTTTTTATGCTAATTGTTCAACCTACACTTTCACACACCTTTATCTAATGGATATAGAGCATATTATTTCTATATGTGGTGAACTATTGTCTCACGAAACGATGATTGTTCAGTTTTCTCCTACCACCTCTCATGGTGAAATTTATGATGGAAATATTTTTATATATGATATATATTCAATATATATTATCACTATTATTCTTTAATTTTTATTTCCAACATAAATTTATTCTTTTCATAATGTGTCAATACAATAATTTCATTTGAGGAAGTGTGGACTACCGCCCCCTCAAAGTCATATGAATCAATCATTCCATACATAAAACAATTAAAGGATGGTGTTAATGAACATATGTAACATATATAACATAGATATTATAATTTAATTATAATATACCTATGTATATTTTATTTTTTATTCCACTAATATGATAATGAAATGAAATTAGCATTCAGGCATTCGCACGACCTACAATCTCCATGAACGGTGAATTTCATTTCTTATCTCCAAATGTTATGAAAT
This sequence comes from Viscum album, assembly GCA_963277665.1. Taxonomy (NCBI): domain Eukaryota; kingdom Viridiplantae; phylum Streptophyta; class Magnoliopsida; order Santalales; family Viscaceae; genus Viscum; species Viscum album. The sequence continues at coordinate 1,072,026,305 of OY728143.1, forward strand.
ATTATAAATACATATATATGGAATATATTTGATATCATAATCATGAATAATATTCTAGAAATTATATACTTATGATGATATGGATAATTTTCATCAAAACAAGTTCATTTTTTTCTCAAATACCGAACATCGAAAAAACATCTGATATGAACATAAATAATTAACTAATTGTTGTAAAATGGTAATAAGTGATATAAAATTAATAGTTAAATTTAAAAAAGGTTATAAATAAAGTATAAATTATCCTATGTTTATTATTCAATAATCTAAAGAGTGAACGAGAAAATTTTTACTCAGGGTAAGGGACTCCATCTCAATTTCCATTCATTAAGGAATTTCTTGATAATATGTACCTTTATTATTTTTTAGTGTGTATATATAGAAACTATGATATTTAATATCCATATATTATATATATTAATGTCATTTATTAAATCCTTGAGATTAATATTTAAATGTTCAATGTTGTATGGGACACATTTAACATTTAAATATTTTATTATAAAATCTTTTTCTTCCTAAAACTAAATTACATATTTAATTATTTGGGTATAAAAGGAATATACCATATATTTAATTTAAATATTTAATTAAATGAAATGTTTTAAAAAAGAGATATTTTTATACATATAATTTTACTTTCATTACAAAATTTCAAAAAGATTTTTTTAATTTATACGGAGACAATGACATCTCTACATCGTAACTAATATTTTATATTTGGCTTCCTCTATAAGAATTATTGTAGTTTAAAATTAGAATAAATAAATTATTAATTTATTTGGTTGTCCTAGGATCTAAAATGGGTTCTTAAATAAAAATGGTATTTTTGTGCAGAAATGTTTTTCATATGGGACTAGAAGATGTTTTTAAAAATGGGGTTTTGTGATGAACGTGTTTTATTCCTAAAATGTTAAATGAGAATTATATGAAACGGTTGAGCCCAATATAGATTATAAAAATGTTTTAGTCCAATTATAGATCATGGTTGATCCTGACACAACTTAAGTGAAGTTTTGAGCCCCATTATAGCTCACGGGTGAGCCCGACATAGCTTATACGAAGGGTTGAGCCCCATTATAGCTCATGGGTGAGCCCGATATAGCTTATATAAAGAGTGATCCCCATTATAGATATCAAATTTTGAATTCAACCATATGGTTATTCTAATTGTAAGATTTTTAAAATGTATTTTTCTATATGAATCTCTATGTATCTTAATGTATTTTTAATTTCTTTTATTGGTTTTAGTAGTTTTTATTGAGAAAAATGAATAAGAGTTGTTTATGTGAAAATGTTTTGTTTCATCTACTCAAAGAAAAATGAATGGGTTGTCCGGTTTTAACTAGACTTATGGTTTTTCTTTACTTTTTTTTATCCCTTACTGATATTTTTGTTATCATCTCATGTTTTTAAATGTTTTCATAGGATTTAATGGAGAATTTAGTCAAGGATGGAATCAAGGAAAAGTTATAATGATTAAACATGAAAATAAATTGTGTTTCTTTTAAAAGTTTTTATTTTATAGAATAAACAGATACTATTGGAAGTGTTCACTTCATATTTCTATGTTTTTGTTAAGTAATATTGGTGGCCTAATTATCCTAATCTATTAACCTAAAAGGATCCTAAATGTGGATTATTAACTTAACTCAAGATTATATAATGTTTTAAGATGGGACCTATATTTATTGTAATATTTTATCACATAATATGAAGGATAAATAGTTTTATTTAATATATACTATATGAATATAATTAATAAAATTCAATAAAATTGGTTCATATTTTTTATTGAGGTAGAATACATTCATTTTCATAAAAATATTTTTTTAGAACAAGATTTACTTTATTATAAAATATTTTCTATTTTCACTTATAATTAATTTTTCACCAAAGAATTCAATATATATACTTTTGTGAACCTTATTTTTATAATTTAGTCTTTGTATTCATAACCACCATTCCAACGACTAGGTGATAACTATCATATTTATAATAATATTTTAATAGTATGCCAGGTTTCATTCAAACTCAGTATTGTGTGTATTGAAAGCTAAAATCCAGATTGTATATAACACAAGACAAAAATATTGTTTCATGTAACGCAAGAAAAAATCAGTGTTTCATGTAACACATGATTAAAATAAGTTTTTTTTTGTAATTAAAAATTAACAAGGTGTTTCATATAGCACTTTCTATCAAGAAAATTAAATTTATTCGAAAATAAATAAATTCACAAAAACTCAAGGTGTTGAACATCATAGATTAATTATCACTATAAATATTATGATGTATTGATGGAGGATTCCACGCTAATGGAGAAATGGGAAGTTATCATTTATTCTGAGGAAGAGATGTTGGAGAAATCGATTCCTTTCAATGCATCGAAGGAGGATCAAGCTAAGATGTCTGAGAGAGCTCTTGAAGTGGAAACTAATAGGATGCAGATGGAGTGGATTGAAAAACAAGATCGTATTTTGGAAAGAGGGTTTAGTGTAGGGATGTTAAGCATGGAAGAGTTCGTACAGACATGGTACAATATTTCTATTTAGTTTGAGGAACTCATCAAAGATGAACCAGAGTTAGAGGTAAATGGACTTCTCCAGAAACTACTTAGAAATAATGCATATAATATTCTTAAACTTGATTTCAATGGTTCGTCTATTTATTTCACAATTTGATACTTTGTTTTTCTATTTAGACATGGGTTCTCACTTTCCTTTAAAAGTGTTAGAAATAAAAAATTGATTTATGATGATGATATTTCATGTCAAGTAACATGATAAATTTTTTTGGTAAAATTACTGAAACATTATTGAATTTTGACATATTACTTCATATAATTCATGGAATTATAAATACGTGTCATATTCTTAATTTTAATTACTTTTGATTTGAAATTTATCAAATTAGTAAAGGATTTACGTTAAAATGTCATTTATTTTAATGATTGTTTATGTTTAAACTTCTCTTGGGGGAAATTTAATGCTATTAATTTCTTGAACCACATATTAATTATAATATTATTTAAATTTCTAATAATTCCAATATTTTTATAATTTTCCTATATTTGGTACATAAGGATAATAAAAAGAATTTTTTTAGAAAACCAACATTATTTCTCTTTTTATGTCTGAAATATTTTCTCTTCCAAGTCTATATTTAGAAATTTCTTATGAATTTTCATCAATATGAAGAAATTATTGTTTAAATTCATTAAAAAATTTGTTTTAGTATGCTTACAAATGTTTAAAAGGAATACATTGTCAATTTTTCAAGCTGGGTAATTTTGGTTTTTTCTATATGTGTGAATGAGATATTTTTTTAATCATTTTCCAAATGAATATATTATACCACCATCATAACTATTTTTTATTGGATTTTTGACTCTAAATTTTTCATTATTATTTTTAAATAATTTTTTTCCCAAATATTATTGAAATATTTGCAAAATAATTTAAAAATGATATTTTTTATGTTTTCAAATAAATATCTTAATTTTTTTAATAGAATTTTTCATCTGTTGAGAAATCCGTTCTTATTTTCCTATAGTCTAATGGGGATATATTCTAAAAATACCATCCTTATTAATTATATGGATGTATTATTATTAATTAAAATAGATATTTGTAGATCCCATTTCTTTCCCATGATTTAACTGAGCTAAACATGAATAACACCTGTTTTAAAGGCGATTATGTTGAAAATTGGAAGATTCTAAATGTTTTGTTCATTATATGGTACCTAGAAATATGTATGGATGATATAAGGGTGGTTTTTCTAGAAACCAATGACTTTTGGTTATGTTATAAACTAAGGATGTATGGTCATTTCATAATCCAATTATGGGTATGTCCATTATATCCCTCCAATGCATTGGGTAAAGTGATAGAGCTTACTATTGTATGTAAATCCTAATATAAAATGATGTTAACTACATTATGTTGCCTTTGTGATATGACAGAGTTCATTGAATATTAGTATTTCTTAAGTGATTATATTTTTCACTCTTGTAAGTTACTCGTAAGAGAATTTTGGGATTATCCTATTTAAGTGATTCTATTGTTAATTTTTGATGTTCCATGTTACTATCATTATTTCATTTTTATTTCAAAAAGTTAAAATGTTTCCCTTGATCAATGATTATTTTCACAGGGCATGTGATTATGTACTCATATTTATGTCATCTCCTATTAAATCCTTGTTCCATGACTCAATTTTTATGCTCTAGGGTTTGATGTGTAAGAATTTTTTTTCATTATTCTCTTTTACTTTGAATATGTTATCATACCTTTATGCTCATATTTTTCTCATTTAATATATTAAACAATTAGTTCATATGGTTACCATTACATAGAATTTGATCTAACCCTTATAATGTTTTATTTCCCTAGGTAATATAGAAAACTTTTATGTAAGATATTTAAAGAAGGGTTTCATATGTGTAAAAACATATGGTTTTATATGAATTTTCATTTCAATAAACTTTGGGTATTTGATATCTTTCCTTACATGAAACCCAGAGTCTAAAAAAACCGTGATATAGTATACTAGTATACCCTTTTCATTAAATTGGAAAGAATTAATATCAATAAAAACATTAAGTAAAATTTGTAAAAATGTTTTAATTAATAGAATTTATTTATTAATTCATAACAAATATGTACTTAATTTTCAAAAAAGTCATTTTACGCTTCAAAAAAATAAAATTTTTATTTAAATCCTTCAATACATGAAAATTATTATTATTTTATTTTATCTTTAGAATTTTTATTTTAAGTAATTTATGTCATTTTTTATATCGTAATTTTAATATTATATTGGGGTGGATTATTATGATTTTTCAAGAATATTTATTTTTCAGTGAAGAATGAAAAATATTTTTTTGTAAAAATATAATTTTATGTCATTAAATTTTGGAATTTAAATGTAATATTATGTTTTAGTTTAATATAAATTTAAAATTATTATCCTTTAATTATAAAAAATATATATAATTTACTATGATTTATCATTATGATTAGCTTTTCTTTAGATTACTTTTTATGCTTAAAGACACATTTTTCTAAAATGTTTTCTGACACTTAATGTATATTTATAAAAATGATTTAAATTTTTATCTTTTTATTAATGGTTATAAATAAATTTATAGATTATATTTTAAATAAAATATGTTAATATTCATTTTATGATTTTTAATAAATTTGGAATGAATGTAAATTTAGTTTTATACAAATGTTTATTTCTAAAAACAGGTTTTTGTTGCATTTGGGGTCCCTATTCGAAAATTATTTTCTTTCACTTATAGATATTTAGTTTGATAAAATAATTTCAATAATTTTATTCATAATTTAAATTTTTTTAATGAGTCCAATTTCATTTTTTTTATAATGAAAAGGAAAAACATTAAAAATAGTTACCATGGTTAAGATTAAAATTAGTTTATCAGGGGTTAACCTAAGATATATGGTTAGTATTTCCAAATAAAACAATATAATTATTTTTTTGAATTTATTCAGGCCCTATTTAATCTTAAATTATCATTATTGTAAATTTTTATCCCCTTATTCATGAAAACATCTTTATGTAATTTAAATATTTTAAGTAATTCCATGAGTGTCCTCTCACTCGCTTATAAAAGGGAACCTACTCACCACCCTTATTTGCTAATTTTGGTAATTAGAGATCATAAAATACCAAAATTAATACCTTTTGATCTTCCATCCATTTATTCTATATCCCATTTTCATCTTCTAAGACTAATCGTTCAAGGATTAATATGTCATTCAAAATAAGACTATCAAAAAATGGGTATAAATATTAATCAATAACATTGAATTTCATATCTTATTTCAGATCCAATTAAACTATTTCATCTAAAAAATGGGATTAATCTAGTATCATCATTATATTTTTATGAAATTGTTATTATTTCAAAAAAAATTCTCACATATTCTCCACTAATTGGGAAATGAAAGCATCACTCATGCGTACATGTGGACTACTGCCTCCACATAGTAATTTGATTCATTTTATTTCACCATAATTAATGGTTGGTTATTGTGATGGATTAAATTGATATAAATATATAAATATATATATGTATTCTTTAATAATTATTCTTTAATTTTAAATTATTTTTTATATTTTTTTAATCCATCCATCGAAAAGTGTAAAACATCACGCATGTATACGTACGAACTACCATCTTTACGAAGTGATGTAATTAAAATTTCTTTACCTATTTATATGAATTTTTATTAAACTATTCATAATGATTAAATTTTATAAATATGAAATTATTTATATTATTAATTTTATGTAACCATGATTAAGATTAAATGAACACAATAGATGAAATGAAACATTCATTAAAAATGCAATAGTTATCAAAAAGAAAAATGATTTTAATAAATAATTATTATTAAATGGGTGTTTAAATGTTATAATTGGACTATATGTGGTGTTATTGGTTTTAATATAGTTATATTATATAATTATTATACATTTATATTTTTATAAATTAATTAAGAGTACATTCAATGTAAGAATTACTTGAGGTAACAGAATTATGTAACAATTTTACTTTTTAGAGGGATTTTTGATTTTTAAAAATATTATGAAAAAATTATATGGTTTATCTTTAAAAAATATAATTAATTTTATTATTCTCTATTTATTTTTCGAGATTACTTGTTTTCCATTCATTTTCCACTCTTTAAGTACTCAAGGGACTAAAAGAATTATATTCAATAATAAATGGAATTTTTTTTATATTAGGTCGGGAATAATTTTTTTTTCAAGTCAACATATTCATTAAAATGTTTTCTAATTTTTTTTACTATTCTTTAATGATTTATTATAGTAAATTTTATAGACTTTTGACGTTCAATAAATTTTTTTTAAAATAAATCTTCTTGACATTTTCCAAACACGATACTTTTTTCTGAATGTGTGAATGAAATATTTTTTTTAATACATACCACATGAAATGATTTTCCCACCACCATGAATACTAAATTTCATTAATTATTCCAATATAATTTTCCATTTTTTATATAAAATAAATTATTTTCATTTTTTTTGAAGATTTTATATTTCAAACATGTGATTTTAAAATGAAAATTTTATTTTCCAAGAAAAAATATTAACTAATCTCTTAAAATAATTTTTCAAGTATGATAACATACTTTGATGTTACTTATGCTACATTAGGGATATGATACTTTAATACCATACATATTATTTATTTATATTATTTATTATTATTATAATTATATATTATTGAATCTTTTTATCTTTTTACATGGGTTAATCTACGATAAAATTGTAAAATTTATCATGATCATATTTAAAATATATGATTGGATAATGATTATGTGATGGGTGGGTCTGTTATAGTCCCATAATGAATTGTAAATGATTAATATTTGACTATCTAAATGGGTACATTATGGTTTATCACAATCCAAAAATAGCTTCCATTGGAGTTTATCCCAAACCCAAAAGATAGAAGAATGTAGTTTATCCCAAGACTGAAGAAGGTATACAGGTTCTTAGTCCAAGCATAACATGTGATGAATTTATTGGTGGGTAACCTGGACATAATATTTATTATAATTATTATTATGAAATAATTTATATAAATATTTATTTAAATTGTATTTTGGATACTTAATTATATCATGGATAATTTTGTATTAATTCTTTATGATTCATGTACTGTGAACTTCCATGATTTATTAAATGACTCATGACTTTGATCTACGAATTACTGGGATATATTTTAAAATTTTAAGATCATATTATTATACTATTATGTTCATATTATAAATAAATGGTCACTAATATATCATTTTTTACCCACATAAATCATCTAATATAAGCATTTATTATTTTTTTAATTTCCCTAGTACACAAATAATTCTTTTATGTATGATATTTATAAGGATATTGTTTGTGAAGAAAAAATTTATGGGAGATAATAAATATATTTCATGTACCAATTTCTTATGCATCCATGTTTTTAATGACGTTAAACCTTTATGGTTATAAGAGTTAGTTTAATGGAATGTAATTAAATTTAATCTAGTTCGATGGAATGTATGAAATTCTTCGGTCACCTCATTCGATATCAGAGAAAGGTTATGTTATTTTTCATAACTAAGATGAGATAACTTTAGTGATAAATCTTTAGATAAGATAATGTATAGAATAAAATAATCTATTTTATTAAATTATGTATTATGGTTTTCTTATAAAATGTGTATGTATCTAGATAATATGAAGTAGATGTAGTTTTAGCACAGATGAACTAATGACTAGAAACATTGAATGGGGAGGATTGGGTATTAACATGATTGTCGCATGTGAATGATGAGTGGGACAAAGACTGAACACATGGATATATACTCCCAGAGGATGTTCTTGGGTTAATTAATATTTTTGTTGTGATCCATCATGGAGTACATGAATAAATTATTACCTTAGGTAACCCTGTTTAAATCTAAGGTTTCGGGATTTAGACTACCTCTGAATTATTTTCATGATAATAATATTGTTATGATAATTTTTTAATACCTAACTAACCATTTTGGATTTATTAATTGAATTTAAAGAGATTAATGATATTTAGGTGATGATATAAATACTAAAATATTGAATTATTTTCTTTGATCTTAGTCATTGGAATTAATTTATATCATGAAAATTCACTAGAAATGTTTATAAATACAATTAATTATTAATTGATGAGTTATCTGTAAAATATCTTAATGGATCAATGTATATATCTCAAGTCTATAATTATTCCCAAATTTATGTTTTTTCAATTATTTTTTCAACAAATCTCTTTATTCTCCCTTTAATTGAATTTGATATAGATTTTTTTCATGTATTTTCATGGTGTATATATAGACCATATTTGTTTCCAATTATGTGTTGTTAAATTTGATACTCCAAAAAACCTATGATCATAACTTGGTGAGAAAGTTAATATGAAAATACAATAGAAATTTTATCCAATAAATGGTTTTTGAATGCTAGTAAAATGAGATATTTATCACAAATGGTTGGGGACAATATCAAAATTGATGATATTACTATTATATGGGAGTTTGTTAATGAGTTTATATAAGAGTTTCCAAGTCATTCTATAAATCATGAATATTATTTTGAATAGAAATAATACCTAGTAACACACTTGTTTTAAATAATCCATATAGAATTTAATTGATTGAGTTATATAAATTAAAGTCAAAACTCCAAGATAATCGTGATAAGGTAATCATTTGGCCATGTGATTCACCTTGTGGTTCACATATAACTTTTTAATAAGAAATATGAAAAAACGAGATTCTTTATTAGTTTTCATGAACATAATAAGATCAGGATCAAGGATAATTATCCACTTCCCTGTAATGATGGTTTTTTTTATAATGTATGATTATATAAAAAAAATCCAATATTGATCATTGATCTGGATACTATCAATTGAGGGTAAAAAGATAATACATACCCAATATAACTTTATATATGAGTTATAAACAATATAAATTTATTGTAATGGAATTTAGTATTACTAATTTTTCCTATATCTTTATAGATTTATTAAATATAGTTCTTAAATATTATATTGATCTATTTTTGGTAGTCTTTAAAGATTATATTTTCTTATATAAGCAAAGATAAAGGAAGATAATTAAGGTCACTTGAGTATTTTTATAAAGAACTTAAATAAGGATACTTTTTTAGAAAAATTTAATAAGTGTGAATTTTGTCTTGATAATGTTTCATTTTTAGTCCATTAATCTCAATAGAGGTTATATAAATGGATCCATCAATGAAAAAATTTATTGAAATTTTCCCTAGATCCACCAATATTACTGATATACATAGATCAATTATATTATAAAGATATCATCAATTATTTTGAAATTATTTTTCATGGATATCTAATCCACACAATAAGTTAAATCAGAAGGGAGTAAAGTTTATTTGGACAAATGAATGTGAAGAAAATTTGAAGTAAACAAATTGAAGTTTTTTGAGTGCACTTGTGCTCAATATATTCTATAGTGAAGAACGGTTTTTGAATTATAGGGACACATAAAATAAGGAAACGTTATTTTTTATATAGTATTAAATGTTTATATATTATGAATCACTCTAATTGAAGTTTCAGGAGAAACATTAACTAAATCATGATTTGGATTTTGTTGAGGTACTTTTACATTAATGGTATGGATTCATTATATTTATAGGGAATTGAAAGACATATATATTTATTATATATGTTTAAAGTATATATTCATCAATAAATAGTTAAATATACACCAAATATAATGGTTTTAATTGATTAAGGATTATAAATACACAATACATTACCACCCTGGTAAAGTGAACATGGAAATTAATGCATTAATTTGAAAATAATATTCTAGATAATATATGTTAAGGATTAAAATTCATCCAATATTTATTTATTTTTAAAGGGTGGACCTTAAAATCTTAAAATAATGTGAGAAATTATATCATTTTCAATTGAGTGTTCAACCATATATTAATGTCTTGATTAATGAAGTAGAAAATTATGATGTAAAGATGCAATAGATTATGGGAAATTTTCATGAATTAATCATTTCTCTTAATAATGTGATAATATTGATAAAATGAGTTTATATCCCATCATTAAACTACTTGAAGAAAGATCTATTGAAATAATCTAATAGCTCATAATTCTCTAATCAGCGAATGAAAATTATTATAGATCTAAAAGATTATTTCTAGTGGGACAACAAGATGAGTGATATTATTGAGTTTGTATCTCAGTACATGAATATTATTTAGTTAAAACTGAGAGATAAAATCTTAAGGGGATTTTACAACCATTACCCATTCCCTAATGTAAATGAGAAATAATCACCATCTATTTTTTTCATTAAACTACCCAAAATATATAAGTAACAATGTTATTTTTGTTGTAGTCGATCACCTTATTAACTTATCACAATTAGTTTATATCAGAGGTAATTTTACCATAATTATTTTTCTTCGATATAGATTAAGGAATTGGAAAGGTTTAATATAATAAAACATTATATAGTATCTGATCGAGCTCTAATTTTTACCTCAATGTATTGGTGAAGTGTACAACAATATTTGGGTACAATGTTATGTTTAGTACTAATTATAATATTTATAAATTTGGTCATTTTGAGAGGACCATTCAATCCTTGTAGGATATATTGATACTCTATTATCTATATTTCAAATTTGGTTAGGATAATAACAATCCTATTGATCATATCTCTTAAAATAATAGCTTTAACTCATATGTTTAAATGGAACATTATTAATCCCCCTATGTAAGAAAGTTAATAACTCTAATGTATTGAGAATATTTTAAGAAGTAAAGTTGATGGAAACCTAAGATAACTGATGAACTGGGTGAGGTTTCAAGATCCATTTAACAGAACATCATGGAAACTTAGAGTCTATCGAAGAGTTATTTTGAAAAAACATGTGAGAAAAAAAATTTGATATTGGTGATAAGGTATTCCTGTTAATTTATACATGAAATATGGTTATTAAATTATAGAATAATGGAATGTTGATCCCTAGATATAGCATACCTTTATTTATTCTTGACTGAGTAAGGATTGTAGCTTATATCTTGGTATATCCACCAAACGTCTCTCAAGTTCATGATGTATTCCACATATCTCTCATAAGGATGGACATTCTTTACCCTTCACATATACTGAATTCAATGGGTATTCCAATAGAGGATGATCTTTCCTATAAATAATGTCTTACAAAAATATGGGTTCATTGAGATATAGTGCTACAAAATAGGACTACTCACCTGTTTGAAGTTATCTATAGGAAACATAAATTTGAAAAATCTACATGGGAAAATAAATATGTGTTGAGGAAAATATATCTTCATTATTTTCATTAGAGACAAACAATTTAAAGGGAAAAATTAATATTAAGGTTAGTACAATTTAACCCCTAATATTTTATATGTTTTTCTTTTGAAATTAACTTGTGGAATATGATATCTTACCTTACACTTAACATTGATCCTAATTGAACGATCATATAATATACCATTATAACTTAGAAATTAAATTAGAATTTATGAATATTAATATATAAATTATAGAAAATAGTGTAATGGTTTTAAATATTGATAATTTATTGATTAGTTCATAAAAATTATATACACAATGTTCATTAAAATCATTTTAAGCTTTAAGGATAATTTTTCATAAATATTAGGTTTTATAGAATTTAATTCATGGATATTATAATATATTTCTAGAATTTTTTTAAAATTTATTTGAAATAATTAATATCATTTAAAAAATAAACAATATTTTTGTTGGGTTAATTTTTATGATTTTTATGAATTTTGTTTCTTAAGGAATAGTGAAAATTTCCAACTTTTGTAAAAATTACATTTTTTAATTAATTAAGTAATTTAAAAGAACTATTATTTATTTAATTTGATATTAAAGTAAATTAATTACTATTATAATTATAAATAATCTAATTAATTAAATATAAATTTTCATTATAGTTTTTTTTTATAAGTTCAATTTTTGGTTTAATAATATATTTTTCTAAAAACAGTTTTTACATGCATAATTTTATTTTTATCTAAATGAATTAAATTAATCTCAATTTATTAATCTTTTTATTAATTTTATATATTATAAAATATTATAAAATATTTTAAAATTTATTTTATAGTTTTTACAAGGAATGGAATAAAGGTATGTTCATATTAATCATTTAAATTTTATTTTTCTAAAAATGATTTTTCAATTCATTTTCTGAACTTATTTTAAAATTAAATTCTACCAATTATAGAAATTTAATTTTCTAAAATATACTACATATTTTTAATCATTATATTAAAATTTATTAATGATTCTATATAAATTTATTTCATAATTAATAGTAAAACCAGTAAAAAATTTATCTCACATTGAAGGTTAAGATGGGTTTATCTGGGCGTTAAACTAATATACAAGGGTAATATTCCATCATATACATGTACAATTATTATTTTATATACATATTTATACACTATCATATCCTACCATTTATTTTTTATACATTTGGACAACTTTTACAAGAAAATGTAATTATATTATTTATATATTATTTATAATTACATGGGTCTCTTCTCCCTCACTAACAAAAGAGAAAATTTTATCCACCATTATAACTAAATAGTGAGAATTGTGGATCATATTATTACTACCCTAATTCCTTCTAGTATTCCTTACCATCTTTCTATATCCTCTAGTCTTCTATAATACCAATCATTTAAGGCATAAGGTGTAATCCAATGTTGGCCTCTTAAAGAAGATATATAAATTTGAACTGAGATATTTCAATTGTATTTATTCCCTTTTCTCCTCTAAACATACTAAATCTATATAAACATGATGAATATAGTATAAAAAATATTTTTAGATGTTATTATGATGATTCCACAACCATTCCCCATCTATTCTTTACCAAATGGGAAACGAGATTGTCACTCATGCATATGTGTGGGTTACAACCTTCATATAGCGACATGATTCCGCTTCCATCACCATCATTCATGGTTAGTTATTAAGACAGATTTAATCAATATAAATTATATTTACAATATAATAATTATTATTTAAATATAAATTTTAATTTACTTTACTTTCATTTCATCTATCATGAAGTGGAAAGTATCACTCATGCGTACATATAGACCACCATCTCCATAAATTGATGTAATTTATTTTTCAGTATAAACCATTATAAAATTGTATATAATGATTAGATATTATACATACTTAGGAAATTATTAAGTGTTTGGAAATGAAAAAACCATGATCATGATGAAAATATCATAATAGATGAATAAAAATATTCATTAAAAATTAAAGAGTTATTACCTGGAATAGTGATTTTAATAAAGAATTATCAATAAATTGGAATTCAAATGTTATAATTGAACCATATATTTTATTGTAGGTATAAAAATGGTTCCATTATAGAATTATCATAAATTTAAAAATATTTAAACATGATCTTTGAAAACATTAAAAGTAATACAGACATGACATATGAGTTTTTCCTTATAATCTCACTTTTTTAGGGATTGTTTATTCTTAAATTTATAATGATTAAATTATATAATTTTTCTATCCAAAGTCAAATTTATCTTTTTCTCATAATTTTATTTTTTGATATTATATTTTTTCTTTCATTTTTGTTTCTGTATATACTTAAGAGACCAAATGAATGTTTTAATGAAAACACAATTTTATTTATATCTCTGGTCGGGAATAATGTTATTTCTTTTCCATAAAATTTTTAAATGATTTTCTGAATATTTTATTGATTATAAAATGATTTATTAATTTAATTTTTAACAATGTTTGAATTTATATAAATTTTTTATAAGTAATACCTTTTCTATTTTCTGAATGAGGTACTTTTTATTAAAGTATGAATGAAATATTTTTTTCAACATATATTGCACATAAAGGTTTTTTTTCCATCATGAAAAAAAAATTCATTGAATCTTATTTTACATTATTATATTATTATTTTCAGAGAAATTTGTTTGTAACTTTTTTAATTTTTATATTTAAATAAGTGATTTCAAAATGAAAATGGTATTTTTTCCAGGAAATGTTATCGTGATATTTTAATGGAATTTATCAATTATGATAACATTTATGTAAGTTACATATTATAATAAAGGGATATTATATTATTATAATATACGTATTAATTACATAGATTTTTTTTGAAAATAAAAATAAATTTGGAATGAAACCGATTTTCACTCTCTATAGATTTAGATATACTAAAATTATTAATTTTTTCATGTTCTTTTATAATACATATGAATGGATTGTGATTATGGTATGGGATGTTTTCTTATATCCCTATAATGAATTAGGTAATTATTAAAATTTTTTTGATCAAATATTATGTGGGAGGATATCCTAATCCCAAAGATAGGGTATTTGAGAGTTGACCCAAGATGAAAAGATGGAGCTTAGGAGGTTATCCTATGAGAGAAGTAGAAACATGGGTTGTTATCCTAATACTAATATGTGATGAATGTCATAGTGGGTAGAAATTATATAATATTTATATGGTTATGATTATTCAGCAATTTATGGAACACTTTTACAACATGATCTTATTTGAATGTTAAAATATCAAGGCACATACTCTTCGAATTATTAATGATTCTTATTGTATAAACAATGAAACAATATGAAATAAACAATGAATCTAATATAACTATTATTAGGTATTATTTTCAAAACAAATATCATGTAATCATACACTTATTCTCATTTTATACATATATAATTTGTAATTTCCTAGAACCGACTCACCATGGAGTAGTCGAACCTGGTTGGCCACTTGGTCCCAAACATGCCTCCCCATTGGATAGTGGCTACCAACTACTTGTTATGGATTATGATTTTATAGTGGGTGGACTATGTATTCTTTTGAAATCTGAGAATAATGGTAATAAATATGAAAAATTAGTATAAGAAATATAATAATAATAGAAAATAACAAAGCAGATGGTAGTATAATCATAAAAGAAATGAATAATCATTAGAATATATAAATTTCATCATATATAAATTATGATGGAATTAATCTATAAAAGGAAAGACGTAATAAATGGAATCAATTATAAACTATGGTAAATCCTAAAAAACTAATAAAAAGGTAAAAAATTATCCAAGAATCTTGAGCCCTAGACAAGTCATCTTCTACTAAGATCGCATAATAATTCAAATTGTCAGGTGTTCAAAGTATTATTCTTACACTTTTCCACACATGCGATCTTATAATATTCCTAAGTATCAATAGTATCCTAGATCGGGTTTGAGATAAATCTCAGTAGGACACCACCAACTAGTTCAATACTAATCCAATCTATGAATATAAACTATAACTATGTGTAGGTATTTAAAATAAAATCAATGCTAATGTGAATAAACAATACCTACTTTAACCTTGGTTGGGAATTTAACTTAATATGTGATCATTTAATTAGAATCTAAGGGATTATCATTATAAAATAATGGTTATCATAGAGTAATAATGATTTTAATAAATAAGAAGGATATAAGGAGAACTCAATGGATCATTGACATCAGGGGTCGATATAACTCATAGTGGAAACTCATATAGCATGGGAATAAGATTATGAGTGTAATAAAAGATGAAAAATTAAATTCCACTATAAAATAATCTAATCGAGTCCATGGAACTATCATGACCCATCTCTTGGGGCCCATTCCATGACTCCCCCAAGCCCGCCACTCGAAGGCCATGGGTTGGAGACTTATGCCGAAGGTGTCAACCTACAAGTGGGGAGAATTTCATTGAGTACCTATACACATGAAAATACAACCACATCTCAGGAAAACCAGAAAAAAGAACATTCATTCTATTAAAAACCCACTGAGTGAAAAGGTACAACTGAAAGTAAATAGTCCAAAATATAAACCCAACAAAATAAAACTCTAACAAGAGAAAGTACAAGATCGATGGAAAGTCATCTACTGAAATCCCTACCTAATGGTTAAGTATAGAGTATTTCTCGAAAGTTCTAAAAGTAATTCCTACCTGCCTAATATCACTAGGAATCGCGTGGTCTGGGGCCACCAAGTCCTCCACCAAGTCTCTGGTCATCTATAACAGACACAACTTGTGCGGGCGAAGCCCATGCAGAGGTGAGTAACATAATACTCAGTAGGGACCCCAAACCAAAAAGGAAATACCATAATGTAATCCACAATAAAACCATGATTCATGATCTCGAATCATGATCACGAAGCAAGATATATCACTCCTTGTAGAATCTAGACTGATGAATGTAAACTATCAGTTATATCACTGAACACCATGGTCTACTAAAGTACTCATCCCAAATGAGTATTTTTGGTATGTTGGGTCACACAGAGCTGCTCCCCACTGTGGGCCTTCCAAGTCACATAGATCTTCTTCCCCTTAACCATGGACTATTGAGGTACCCATCCCTAATGAGAACCATTGGTATGCTAGGTCCCACAAAGGGGCTCCCCAATATAGGAATGTCGGGTCACACAGTGTTTCTTCCCACCTTGGCCATCTTACTAAGGCACTCCTCCCCATCGAGTATCGTGGGTATGCCGGGTCACACAAATCCACTCACCACCCTCATCCTACCAATTCAATCATAGTAAATTACCACTAGGCCATCGTAGTTGACCCACAAAGGGTCTCTTTTCAGCAGTATTCAGGTCTTAGTCGGTCATAGGATCTCCACACATAGTGAGATTGATTCCAAGAAAACGGATCCTCAATCCATTCAACATATTTCAACATCCATAAAATCCTATGTAGATTATTCAAAAATATATGTCTCATCACTAGGGTTCCAATTCCACAAATGTATCATTAACTGGACACCTGGTTTGAAAGATATAGCAATATTTTGGAAAAGGGTCTTGTTGGGTCCAGGTCTACCAACCCGACCTGGATCCAACCCAACCCAGATCCATCATAGCTTAGGTCCAGCTCGTTTGTCAACTTGCCCATCCGGCCATGGGTTCAGCCTGACCCAATGGGGTAGGTCTGGCCCATTAGGCTCGGGTCCAGCATGCTGGGGTGGTGTGTGCCCTACCCGATCCACCATAGGCCGACCAGTTTCCTTCTCAAGCTCAGACGCATTGTGCATCCGTGGTGTTCCATTATGCGCCCAGTCTAACCCAAATGCATGGGATTTCTTCACACCATCAAGGGACCCCATGCCATCAGGATCTACGACCCACAACTATAGGCAGCGTCCCTACTGCCTGCCGCCTGCTGCTCTTACCGCTTCCCCACAGTAAAATCTAGCCGCAGCTACCACCTCGGGTGCGTCTTCATAGAACTCCACCACCCACCGTTTGCCACTGATGTTAGATCTGATGATCCAACAAGTATTTCCATGGGCCACCAAGTTATCTGAGGTGGTCCTTTTTTTACGTTGTCTACACCTTCGATCTCCAGGGTTTTCCACCTTTCCTACTAGGGACTCAAAGATTATTTTTCATCACTTAGTGGTTTGGACACAAAGAATGCTCAAGGTGGAGGGGTTTGGTCCTTGTTCTGGTCATCCTGTGCCCTCCGTATTAGATTTTAAACAAGGGGAGGTTTTTAATTGAAGTTATATAAAAAAAATAATTAATAATACCAATGAAAAACTCCAATAAAATTACATGTATGCAAGAATGAGTGATTAGTAGATCATCAAGTTCGTGGGTTAGTCTGCTTTCATCATTTTAGAATAAAGAACGAGGAAACATAAAACAAACAAACCCTACCTCTTTTGATTTCACATTTGAAATGATCTTTCCATGTGGATTAAAGTTCCATTGGAATTTGATGCTCTTTGGTACCATTCTTCAAGATGCATTGATGTCTCTGGCGATTCGCCAGTGTTCGTCATTCGTCAATAGAGAGAATTCTCACCATAGGTTCATCTGAGAAATTCCACCATTTGATCATGATTTCTCCAACGTGATAAACCATTAAAATAAAACACATCGTAGTGTTTTTTATGATACATCATCGCATCATTACGTTCTTTCATTTATGAAACAATATATTGGTTATGATTTATTTAATGCATCATTATTCTGCAAATTTATGAGCCATTAATGAGCTTCATTTAATGCGACTCGTCGTCTCTATTTCACGGCACAACAGCACCTCAATTCCACCACCCTAGAGTTATAAAAATAAATAAAATACCTTTTTTAGCTGTTTTATATTTTTTCTGAAATGTATGAATATTTTATTTTTTGGCCGAGCCTTACCGATTGATGTTTGGTCCATTATAGTCAGATCACATTGTTCTGATTCAAATGGTGCCCTCAGATTTTTGATCTGACCACCTATTTAAATGTTAGAAAAAACATGCTCGTACATTTACATATAAGAACTAAAAAATGTTCAAAATTATATTCCGAGATCACTGGTACTTGAAATAAAGTTTCTCCATAGTGTTTGGTCTCGAAATGATTTTATATAATTTAAAAATTACATGAAATTTCTGAGACAATACATTACCCCCACCATTATGGATTTATGTCCCCATAATCCAAAACAAATCTAAAGGAACAAATGGGGGTACTGAGCACAAATCTCATAAAAAATTTCGATATGCTCTCCTAGATATTCTAGTTCTTCCACCGAACGCACACTAGAGGAATCAGCCATCCACGAAGGACCCTCTCTAGTTTATCCTCTATCTCCACTGGGAACTCTAAAAACATTACCCCATCATCAATGTCTATCTCACCACAATCGATAACGTGAAATGGAACATGCATGTACCTCCCCAACAGTAACACGTGGAAAAAATCTTGTATTTGTGGGGGGGAGCTAGATGGTATACAACCTTTCCAACATTGCTAAGAATTTGGAAAGTTCCGATGAACCTTGGATATAACATACCACCATGGCCAAATCTTCTCAATCTCCGTCGTCGTGAGACCTGAAGCAACACATGTTCTCTCTCCTCAAAATATAATGGAATCCATCTTCTATCCACATACGACTTCTGTCTACTCTATGAAATCCTCATCAACTCTTGGATGTTCTACACCTTCTTCATGGTATCTCGTACCAATCCTGGACCCATGAGTGTTGGCTCCCCAGGGTTTGTCTATCACATAGGTGATCTGCAAGGATTCCTGTGTAATTCCACGAATGGTGAAGTTAAAATAGTGTATCGTTAACTATTGTTGTATAGAAACTCCACCATTGGCAAGTGGTCCTCCCAACTATGACCAAAAACCAGAACACAAGCATGAAGCATTTCATACATGTTTCGTATGGTCTGCTCTATCTAATCATCCATCTGTGGGTGAAAGGATGTGCTCAAGAATATATAATTCCTTAATGTATCCTGAAATCCCTTCCAAAAGTGGGATATAAAGTGTTCATCATAATATTAGATGATTTTTGAAGGAACCTCATGGATCCATACTATTTCCTTGATATAGAGGTGTCACAAACCCTCTAGCAATCCCTAATCCCTAATGGGTTGGAAGTAAGCTGACATTGTGAGTCAAACAATGATCACCCAGAGATAATCATTGCCCTTGGAAATGCATTGTAATCCTATCACAAAATCTATTGAGATACCATCCCACTTCCACTCTGGTACATAAAGTGGTTATTACAGGCCAGCTGAAACCTGATGTTTAACCTACACTTACTGACTAGTGAGGCATCGTGAAATGAACTCAACCATTTCTATCATCATTCTTGGACACCAGAACTATTGTTGAAGATCCTGGTACATCTTTTCCACTGTAGGATGTTACACAAAGGGATAGGTATGGAACTCCCATAAAATATCTTCTCGTAATTCAATTGGTAAATTTTTTACCCTTTTAAAAGTATGTTGTGCTCTCCACCTATCAAAAATCCATCAGGTGCCTATCCTAAGGATAACTTAGCACATTGGGCCTCACAGTAAATATCCACATGTTGTTCCTCCCAAACTCTTTGTAGGAGTGGGGGAGTGATATTCATTAACTAAGGTTATGTTTCTCCATCATAATCCATGAAAGATATCTGCATCAAGGTTATCTACTTTGTTTCCTCACTCAGCAGTTGTAAAACAAACCTCCTGCTAAGTGTGTCTGCCACCACATTCCCCTTCCTAGGAGTAAATACTATCTCAAAGTCAGAGTACTAGAGGATATCCATCCATCACTATTGTATCTAGTTCATCTCCTTCTATGAGAATATATACGTACGAATCTTGTGGTTGGAGTAAACTGTATGGTGTTAACCCATAAATTATTTCCACAACATCTTCAAATTAAGGACCACCACTACCAACTCTAGGTCATGTGTCTTGTAGTTCCGCTCATGATGCATCAACTACCATAAACCATAGGTGATCATGGCTCACTATTGTACCTTGAAACAACATAGTCCGGTCCCTGATGCATCACATAAAACTCCATACCAACACCCTCCTCTAGTAGTCTCAAGATGGAGGCACTCTTTAATCTCCACCTCAGGTTCGAGAAACTCTACTGGTACTTTTCTATCTATAGGAAGGTTTATCCCTTCTGTGTCAAATCCAATAAGGGTGATGCTACTCTGGAAAAGTCCGGCACAAACTTCAGGTAGTATCCGGACAACCCCATGAAATCCCACACCTCAGTAATGCTCTTAGGTGGCTCCCAAACCAGCATTGCCTCTACCTTTTACGAATCCACTGAAACTCTATCCTCAAAGATGATGTATCCCAAAAATCAGACCTCCCAAATATATAACTGGTACTTCGAGAGCTTACCATAAAGCAGGCACTCTCATAGTGTATCCATGGCTATCTGTAGCTTTGTATTGTGCTCCTCCTCTGACACTGAGAACACCAAGATGTCATTAATGAAGACTATGATGAACCGGTCAAGCTAAGGCTGGAAGATTATGTTCATGGGTCCCATGAACACAGTTGGGGCATTGGCCATTCCAAAAGGCATCACCAAAAACTCATAGTCGATATAAAAGCATCTAATGTTTGTCTTCGGTACATCCCCATCCTGTACCTGAAGATTATAATAGCCTGGTTGGAGGTCTATCATCAAGAACCCCCACTCTACATTCATCTGATTGAAGAGGTCATTAATCCTAGGCAGTGGATACTTTTTTTTTCATGGTCACCAGTTTTAGGCACTGGAAGTCCATGCACAACCTCAAACTCTCATCTTACTTCATGGAAAACAACGCTGGGGCTACCCATGGTTAAATGTTGGTCTCATGAAGCCCTTATCTTACAAAACCTCCAGTTTTACCCTACACATGAGAAGCTTTTTGGGAGCTATAACGACCCATACATTACATACATGGTTAATACTTCAAAATTTAAGCACACTTATTACAACATATAATAAAACCATGAAAGGACCGTATAGGTATAGAGTCTTTAGAAACTGGGAAACATAAACAATTGGTTCATAAAACATCTACTTTGCCTCCCAGTCATTTCATCATATCTAGAGTACATTTTTGTCATATCCTACTTAATAACATTCTTCCCGACCTGGGGAAACAAAACATACAAAAGGGTGAGCTCAAATTCTCAGTAAGGGTAAACAAAATAAATATCAATCACATCATATACATAAGAACATAACTTTTGGAAATCTTAACCTGCAAAATAGATCATAATTTAATAACATGGGATAAATCATAGTAGTGAAATGTAATCCCAATAATCACAACTTAAAACATGAAACTTTTTGGTATACACACATAATCATATAGAATCATTTCTTGTTAGTCCAGACTCATTGCCAAGACTATCTTAGTGGACAAAGTCCATTTCTGAACCGAGTTCACTCCTCGTTTCAGTCCTGTTTCACTGAAACGATTTAACCTACCGTTCTAGCCATGTCTATCTCATGAGATATAAAATATTTACCCAATGAATTGGAGGGAGATATAGGTCCCACCCATCCCATAATGATACCATTATTATGTGTGCCACAAAATCATAAATCATACATCATTGCATAACCCATGTAATAAAAATGGGAATCTTAAACATCGTGACATCATAAAACAATTCATATAAGATAATGGAATTCATAAATATAATTCCATCACAACATAATCAAATCAATGTAATAATAGGGATAGAAATAGAACCCTTTATTATCTTAGATGGAAAATAATTTTGATAAAACACTTGAACTCCATTCTTGAGGAAAATATCATTTCTGCTTCACAAACACTTTTCCTTTCTTGACATGTCGTACAATTCTAAACTAAAAGAAGTTGATTAAAAATAAACTTGAAAACTTTTAAAGTAAGCTTCTTGAAAATAATGTTTTAAAAATCCATTCATGCCATATAAGTTAAAAAAACATTCTTCGTACTTTTTTCAGAAAAGTCAAAAAGTACCTCGTACGAAAAATGACAAAAGATTCCTTTCATATCCTTTAATAAAAACTCACCGAAGGGTAAAATTGGATTTAAAAAATTTGAGGTGGATGGAAATAATATTACATATTGATAAAACATGGATGTGGATGATAAAATACACCCCACTAAAATAATAAAGTATAAACAATCTCAGATAAAAATGAGATTGTGATATTTCCCTTACCTTAGGTCCGATTTGCCTCGTAAGTATCCGAACCTCCTGTATAATGATTTAAATAATGTTATTGACTTATTAAAGAATAATAATTATTGTTATGATATCATATATGGTCATATTCTTAGCTTCTTAGTAGTAATATTTTATTGCTACTTATTATTCGGGTGTTTATAACTTTTTGTTCTTATGCATGTTTTGTCGAATACATTCTTCTTCTTCTCTTTAGGTTATAGATACATCATTTACAGAATGGTATTAATGTACTATATATCATATTTATTCATTCAATTCATTTATATAATTATTATGCAATGAAGATCATGTAGAACGAATCACATCACATCGTGGAGACGGTATTCCGTACGTACGCACGAACGATGATATCGTTCCCATGGTCGTGGAATTGTATTGGGGTGTATGTATACTATTTCTGAATCAATATCACTTTAAAATAATCATATATAGTAATTATTTACACCATTATACCCATCCAAGTAAGGTGGTGGGGAAAAATAGATTACACCACGGTGTGGAGACGGTATTCCGTACGTACGCACGCGCAGTGATTTCATTTTCAATAGGATTGATAGACGTTGAAATAGGGTTGTTTCATAATTATAATAACATATCGGTATATTAGTGATACTGATGTTATTACTTCATAATTAAACAACTAAAGAAGAAGATGTTGAAGAAGAAAGAATTTGGAAATGATCGGTAATGGATATTACCTCTTTTTGACGCGCCTCTTCTTAACCTCCTCTTAGGGCACTAGGGTTGGTCTTTGAAGAACACAAGAACCTCTATGATGATTCTAGGGAAGTGTTTAAGTGAAATGGGAAGTGTTTGGACGAGCTTTAAGGCTCAAATTAGTGTGAGGAGGAGAGGGAGGAGGTGCCCTTTTATAAGGGAGGAGAGGGGCACCTTTGGAAATATAAGAAATATTAGTTTATATTAAATCCCAACTCCACATAAAAACTTCCCAAATGACTCATATACGAAGCTTAGATGAGATAGGGTTGTAATCTCATCAACCAATAAAATTTATACATGTTAGGAATTTATTTTAAACATTATCAACTTGATTTATCCTTATTTATCAATTTAATTTTATTTGTGATTATAATATTCTAAATTTTAAATTATTATTAATAAATACATATGTGTTCTGAATTTTCCATAATTTGACACTTTATGACATTTTCGACCATATAAAGTTTAATTTATAATTTTTAAATATTTTTGTGATTTTTAAACAATTTTATAATATGTTATTTTTATAAAATAACAATAGTGTCAATTTTGACACTATTCATTTATTTGAATTTTAATAAAATATATACAGAGGATATGTTCTAAAAAAAGATTTAATAGATTAATAAAATATCATATGTATCTATAAAATTATTGGAGCACATTAAATAGTGCATATAATAATTATTTTAATATTTTTAAACCATTTATTTTATATTTTAATTAATAAAATAAATTCAACATCACTATTGTGTCACAATTAATGATAATTATTCAATCCCTAAAAATTATAAATAAATTTCTATGATGTAGATAATTGTATTAGATTTCTGGAGACTATTCAGGTTCTAAGTTTCATTAAGTTTATCACCAAATTAAAATTATTATACTTATATGATTTAAGAAAGTGACATGCTGTCACATTCTTTGGTTTTAATAATAATTAAATTATTGTCATAGAAAAAAAGTCTATTAAATGAATCTAATCAGACCCTTAGGTGATAGGGTCGACTTTTAGTCATCCAATAGGATTTTCTCAGGTGTTAGGGTAATTTTATAATCTTATATTTACCCTTAATTACCTGATTTACCTTTAACTATGGTAAATAAAATTTACCGTAGTTACTATTCATAATGCCCAAAAATAAAAAGTAGACTATAAAATAATTTGGACCCATTGATTCGGAATATGGAATCCATTTTTCAAAATTCAAAACATATAAGTTGCAGTAATTAATTTAAAATAAATCTTGTTGTTAAGAAAACGGGTTTTAGAACTTAAAACATTGCCAAAGATTGAAATGTTTTTACCTATGAATTCAATGTGAAATTAATGCCAATGACATACATTATATTAAATGGTAAAAATATATTCTATCTCTACTTTAAAACCATTCTATATTATAATTTGACCATATTAATTTTCTCAATGAAAAAAGTTGTTTTTAATTAAAAATTAGCGTATTTTTACTATTCATCAAAATATGAAAGTTATCAGAAAAATATCAAAAATTTATCCAAAGTAAATTTTTATATCCTGATTCAAAATAATAATTTTATTTTGTAAAATGGAACTTATAAATGTGTCAAAAACTAGATTTAATGTGGGTGCGCCATCAAAAGGCGGAAGAACTGTATTTTTTGATAAATAATTATTTTACCCAAAAAAATTATTTTGTTCTCTTACCATGTTCTAGAAAATGTGTAAGATGAATAATAATGTTGTAAAATTTAAAATTCAGCTAATACTATTCATAACGGCTAGATTGCAATATTATAATAATATATCGGTGTTTAGTGGAACTCGGTATTGCGTACTACACACACTATCGAGGAAGGTCGCGATTGCGTGCAGGAAAAGATTTCTTTGATATAAAAGTCTTGGGTGTTACATTCTACCCCCCTTAAAATGAATTTCTCCCTCGAAATTCGTCACTTTGTAACAAACAGATGATGATACCTCTCCCTTATCATATCCTCAAGATCCCATGTAGCTTTTTCTAATTGGTGGTTCCTCCATAAAACTTTCACCAAGTGAGTGGTCTTGTTTCGTAGGACTTTTTCACTACGATCCAGAATCTCTATCGGTTTTTCTTCATAAGAAAGATCTTTCTCCAGTGGTACAACTTCTGAGTTGAGTACATGTGAATGATCAGGTATGTACTTTCTCAGGAGAGATACATGGAACACATCTTGAACTTGAGAGAGATTCGGTGGAAGCGTCAATCGGTAAGATACCTTCCCAACACGATCCAGTATTTCAAAAGGACCGATATATCTAGGGCTCAACTTCCCCTTCTTTCCAAATCTCATGACCCACTTCCAGGGAGATATTCATAAGAACACTTTATCACCCACTTCAAAATCTAGGTCTTTTCCTCGGCTGTCGGCATAACTTTTCTGTCGACTCTAAGCTTCTCTTATGTGTTGTTGAATAGATCAGACCTTTTCTACCATCTCATCAACAATATCAGGTCCTAATAGCTTTATTTCCCCAACGTCATCCCAGCAAGTTGGAGTCCTGCTTTTCTTTCCATAGATAGCTTCATAAGGATCCATCTGAATACTGGAGTGAAAGATATTATTATAAGAAAATTACACCAAAGGTAGGTGTTGATCCCAACCACCTTTGAAATCCATAGAGCAAGCTCTCAACATATCTTCTAGAGTTTAAATTGTTCTCTCAGACTGACCGTCTTTCTGAGGATGATAAGCAGTGCTGAAACACAACTCTATATCTAGAGTATGCTGAAGACTTCGCCAAAAAGTTGAGGTAAACCTTGGATCCCGATCAGATATAATAGAAAGTTGTACTCCATGAAATCTTACCACTTCCTTCACATATATCCTGGCAAGTTGATCTAGAGATAAATCCTCTCTAATAGCAATGAAGTGTGCAGACTTTGTAAGGCGATCAACTATGACCCAGATAGCATTATTGCCTTTGGATGTTTTAGGAAGTCCCATGACAAAGTCCATAGTGATGTTTTCCCATTTCCATGCGGGTATGGGTAATGGTTGTAACTTCTCCTTAGGCTTCTGTCTCTCAGATTTAACTTGGTGACAAACCAAGCATCGAGAGACATATTCAGAAACATCTATTTTCATGCCATCCCACCAGAAGTACTCTTTCAGGTTCCTATACATCTTCGTGCTTCCAGGATGAATAGAGAATGATGAACTATGATCCTCATCCAGCAGCTCCTTCTTTAATCCGGGGATGGGAGGAACACAAACCCAATTCCTGAACTTTATTATCCCATCACAATCATGGTTGAATTCAGGAACATTTCTCACCTTCTTTTGTAACTCGACATCTTCTTTCTGTGCCTCTTTAATCTTCACATGTATAGATGGTTGAACATTCATTTGAGAAAGATACGATTTTCCCCCTTTCATTATAATTCCAAGATCCATCCTTTGTAAATCCATAAATATTGGATCTTTTGTGATCCTCATCATGGATAAGATGGCATGGTCTTGTCGACTTAATGCATCTGCCACCTTGTTTTCTTTCCCAGGGTGGTAATGAATTGAGCAGTCGTAATCCTTAATCAGCTCTAACCATCTTCATTGGTTCATATTCATCTCCTTTTGTGTGAAAATATACTTTAAACTTTTATGATCAGTATATATATCACACCGTTTACCATAAAGGTAATGCCTCCAAATATTTAATGCAATGATTACCGCAGCTAACTCCAAATCATGAGTTGGGTAATTTTGCTCATGTATTTTCAACTGTCGTGAGGCATAAGCTATCACCATATCATTTTGCATAAGAACACACCCCAAACCCTTCTTGGATGCATCACTGTAGATCATAAACAATTCTCCACTACAAGGCAGTGTGAGCATAGGTGCACTGGATAACCTTCTTTTCAACTCCTTGAAATTCTCTTCACACTCCTCCGTCCAAACAAACTTAACTCCTTTCTGAGTCAACTTGGTGAGTGGATTAGATAATAATGAAAAATCATTCACAAAACGTTGATAATATCCATCCAAACCAAGAAAACTTCGGATCTCATCCACTGTTGTTGGTCTCGACCATCTTTCGATAACCTCTATTTTTGCTGGATCCACAGATATCCCCTCTTTTGAGATTATGTGACCTAAAAATGAAACTCTATGAAGCCAAAATTCACACTTGGTAAATTTGGCATAAAGCTTCTCCTTTCTCAGGGTCTTTAATATAATTCTCAAGTGATCTTCATGTTCTTACTTGCTCTTTGAATATACAAGAATATCGTCTATAAAGACTACCAAAAACTGATCAAGATAGTCTCTAAAGACTCTATTCATCAGATCCATGAAGATAGCAGGGGCATTAGTAAGACCAAATGGCATCACTATAAATTCATAGTGTCTATACCTTGTATGGAAAGTCGTCTTCGGTATATCCTCCTTTTTGACCCTTAATTGGTGATACCCTGAACGAAGATCAATCTTGGAAAAGTATTGAGCTCCTCGTAGTTGGTTAAATAATTCATCAATGCGTGGGAGAGGATATTTGTTCTTGATACTGATCTTGTTAAGTTCTCGATAATCAATGCAGAGTCTCATTGATCCATATTTCTTCTTAATAAACAGAAAAGGTGCTCCCCAAGGTGACGCACTAGGGCATATGAACCCCTTATCAAGATTCTCTTGGAATTGCATCTTCAATTCCTGCAACTCAATTGGGGCCATTCTATAAGGTGTCTTTGAAATAGTCAAAGCACCTGGTACGAGTTCTATTGAAAACTCAACTTCACGATTTGGTGGGAGACCCGGTAATTCCTCCGGAAAGACATCATCAAACTCCCGTACAATGGGCATATTCTTAATCGTGAGTTTCTCACCAACAATTTGAGATAAATAACCTTCATTTAGTGGATTCAATACCCATAAAATGGAAGAAATTTCCACTGGAAGGTTATGCTCATCCTTGCATCGATAGACGATCATAGATTGATCTGGAATATGAAATGTGACTTCCCTTCTTTGGCAATTGATATGAACTCCATGTAGAGAAAGCCAATCCATGCCAAGAATCAAATCAAATTACACTATAGGAAGGATCACAATATTTGAAGGAAGCACTTTCCCACAAACTTCAATCAGAGAAGAATTATAAACTTTTGATGCGATTGTTGTGCCATTAGGGGTTGTCACAGCTAACTCAACATCTAACTGTTGAGGTAATACAGTGATATCCTTGGAAAATTCTTCAGAAATAAAGGATTGAGTGGATCCAAAATCAAATAAAACATTTGCTACTTTAGAGTGGATTGTAAGTGTACCTTTCACCACATCGTTATCGTACTCCACATTGCTGATATAAATTGCTTGTGACATTCCTTTGTCTTTAGCCTTAAGAGTTTGTTGACGTCGACCATCATCATCAACACATGGATTTGGGCATTGATTGGCATAATGCCCCATCTCCTTGCACTTGAAACATTGAAGTGTAGTAGGTTCATTCTGTGTGTCCCTTCCTTTGTTTGCATCATTAGACATCTTCTTCCAATCATTGCGGCATTCAAATTCCCGATTACCTTCCTTTCCACGTTTGAAACATTTACTTTTCCCTTTAAGACAACTACCTCCAAGTTTCTTTCCACACATTGAGCATAAGGGAAAGCTCATATTCTTTTCAGTGTGCTCCTTATATTTTCCTTTGAATTCCATTTTCCTCTTCTTATCAAACTCATATGACTGATGGGTTACTGTAATCTCCATCTCAACTTTGAGAACACATCGAACGATTTCCTCATAGCTATTGAAGTCCCTTAGGGCTAACGCCCTTCGAGGACTTGGTTTTAATCCACTAAAGAATCGATTGATCTTACTCTCAGGTTGGATAATAATACCAGAAGCGTACCCTACAAGTCTTGTAAAATTTTCTTCATAAGTACCAAAAGATTCATCATCATTTTGCTTCAATTCAAGAAACTCTTTCTCCATCTTTGTTCGGAGAATACGAGGGAAGTACTTATTGAAAAATATTTTCTTGAACTCGTCCCATTCCATGGACTCAATTTCATCCCTTTTCCTCATATTCTTAATAAGATTCCACCATTGATCAGCATCTCCTTCCAAACGATATACTACTAGGTTGACTTTATCATGTTCAGAACATTAAAGAACTGAAAATATATTTTTCGTAGTACTAATCCATTGTTCAACAACTAATGGATCAGTAGACCCGCTGAAAGATGGTGGACGCTGCCTCATGAAGGATTAAACTGAATTTTGCTCCTTCCTTTGCTCGTTTGGAAGTCCTGTATGATTCATAGCTTGAGAAAGTTGTGTGATCATGGCTACAAGATTTTGCATTCCAGCTCTCATAATATTTGGTTGCTCAGGGGGACAATCATTGCATTGCCTGTCACATTCCGCATTAACACGGTTCCTTCGGGTTCCAGCCATTCACTAAAACGAAGAAGAATAGTGTGAGAAACACTAATTATAATAGGAAAAACACATAATCAGGAATAAAATTTGACACTTAAGGTCTTATCATAGGTTTTTGATGGCCATTTCTAAAACACTATGATTGTGTTCTATGCTTAGATTTATCCTTAGGATTCTTACTAAGTCTTTCACATCCTAGTTTCCAAAGGTTGACTATAACCTTTCCTCTGATACCAACTATAATGACCCATACTTTACATACATTGTTAATACTTCAAAATTGAAGCACACTTATTACAACATATAACAAAACCATGAAAGGACTGTATAGGTATAGAGTCTTTAGAAACTGGGAAACATAAACAACTGGTTCATAAAGCATTTACTTTGCCTCCCAATCATTTCATCATATCTAGAGTCCCTTTTTGGCATATCCTACTTAATAACCTTCTTCCTGACCTAGGGAAATAAAACATACAAAAGGGTGAGCTCAAATGATCAGTAAGGGTAAACAAAAGAAATATCAATCACATCATATACCTAAGAACATAACTTTTGGAAATCTTAACCTGCAAAAAAGTTCATAATTTCATAACATGGGATAAATCATAGTAGTGAAATGTAATCCCAATAATCATAAACTAAAACATTAAACTTTGTGTCATACACACATAATCATAGAGAATCATTTCTTGTTAGTCAAGACTCATTTCCAAGACTATCCTAGTGGACAAAGTCCATTTCTGAACTGAGTTCACTCCTCGTTTCAGTCCTGTTTCACAGAACCGGTTTAACCTGCCATTCCATCCATGTCTATATCATGAGATATAAAATCTTTTCCCAATGCATTGGAGGGATATATAGGTCCCACCCATCTCATAATGATACCATTCTTATGTGTGACACAAAATCATAAATCATACATCATTGCATATCCCATGTAATAAAAATGGGAATCTTAAACATCGTGACATCATAAAAAAATTCATATAAGATAAAGGAATTCATAAATATAATTACATCACAACATAATCAAATCAATGTAATAATAGGGATATAAACAGAACCCTTTATTATCTTAGATGGAAAATAATTTTGATAAAACACTTGAACTCCATTCTTGAGGAAAATATCCTTTCTGATTCAAAAACACTTTTCCTTTCTTAACATGTCGTATAATTCTAAACTAAAAGAAGTTGATTAAAAATAAGTTTGAAAACATGTAAAGTAAGCTTCTTGAAAATAATTTTTTAAAAATCCATTCATCCAGTATAAGTTAAAAAAAACATTCTTCGTACTTTTGTCAGAAAAGTCAAAAAGTACCTCGTACGAAAAACGACAAAAGATTCCTTTCATATCCTTTACTAAAAACTCACCGAAGGGTAAAATTGGATTTAAAAAATTGTAGGTGGATGGAAATAATATTACATATTGATAAAACATGTATGTGTATGAAAAAATACACCCCAGTAAATACTAAAGTATAAACAATCTTGGATAAAAATGAGATTGTGATATTTCCCTTACCTTAGGTCCGATTTGCCTCGTAAGTGTCCTAACCTCCTATATAATGATTTAAATAATGTTATTTACTTATTATAGAATCATAATTAATTATTATGATATCATATATGGTCATATTCTTAGCTTCTTAGTAGTAATATTTCATTGCGACTTTTTATTCGGGTGTTTATAACTTTTTGTTCTTATGCATGTTTTGTTGAATACATTCTTATTCTTCTCTTTAGGTTATAGATACATCATTTCCAGAATGGTATTATTATACTATATATCATATTTATTCATTAAATTCATTTATATAATCATTATTCAATGAATATCATGTAGAACGAATCGCATCACATCGTGGAGACGGTATTCCGTACATATGCACGAACGATGATATCGTTCCCATGATCGTGGAATTGTATTGGAGTGTATGTATACTTTTTCAGAATAAATATCACTTTACAATAATCATATATTGTAATTATTTACACCATTATACCCATCCAAGTATGGTGGTGGGGGAAAATAGATTACACCACGGCGTGGAGACGGTATTCCGTACGTACGCACGCG
The DNA here is from genome assembly GCA_963277665.1 of Viscum album. Taxonomy (NCBI): domain Eukaryota; kingdom Viridiplantae; phylum Streptophyta; class Magnoliopsida; order Santalales; family Viscaceae; genus Viscum; species Viscum album. The sequence goes on from OY728143.1 coordinate 1,072,058,736, forward strand.
CGGTGATTTCGTTTTCCATAGGAAGGATAGATGTTGAAATAGCATTATTTCATACTTATAATAACATATCAGTATATTAGTGGTACGGATTTTATTACTTCATAATTAAACAACTAAAGAAGAAGATGTTGAAGAAGAAAGAATTTGGAAAGGATCGGTAATGGATATTACCTCTTTTTGACGCGCCTCTTCTTAACCTCCTCTTAGGGCACTAGGGTTGGTCTTTGAAGAAGACCAGAACCTCTAGGATGATTCTAGGGAAGTGGGGAAGTTAAATGGGTAGGGTTTGGCTGAGCTTTAAGGCTCAAATTGGTGTGAGGAGGAGAGAGAGGAGGTGCCCTTTTATAAGGGAGGAGAGGGGCACCTTTGGAAATATAAGAAATATTAGTTTATATTAAATCCCAACCCCACATAAAAACATCCAAAATGACTCATATCAAAATATTAGATTAGATAGGGTTATAATATCATCAACCAATAAAATTTATACATGTTAGGAATTTATTTTAAACATTATCAACTTGATTTATCTTTATTTATCAATTTTATTTTATTTGTGGTAATAGTATTCTAAATTTTAAATTATTATTAATAAATACACATGTGTTGTGAATTTTCCATAATTTGACACTTTATGACATTTTAGACCATATAAATTTTAATTTATATTTTTTAAATATTTTTGTGATTTTTAAACAATTTTATAATATGTTATTTTTATAAAATAACAATAGTGTCAATTTTGACACTATTCATTTATTTGAATTTAAATAAAATATATACAGAGGATATGTTTGAACTAAAAGCTTTAATAGATTAATTAAATGTCATATGTATCTATAAAATTAGTGTATCACATTAAATAGTGCATATAATAATTATTTTAATATTTTAAAACCATTTATTTTATATTTTAATTAATAAAATAATTTCAACATCACAATTGTGTCATAATTAATGATAATTATTTAATCCCGAAAAATTATAAATAAATTCCTATGATTTAGATAATTGTATTATCGTTCTGGAGACTATTCATCTTCTAAGTTTCATTAAGTTTATCACCACATTAAAATTATTATACTTATATGATATAAGAAAGTGACATGTTGTCACATTATTTTGTTTTAATAATAATTAAATTATTTTCATGGACAAAAGTATATTAAATGAATCTAATCATACGCTTAGGTGATATGGGTCGACTTTTAGTCATCCAATAGGATTTTAGCAGGTGTTAGGGTAATTTTATAATCTTATATTTACCCTTAATTACCCGATTTACCTTTATCTATGGTAAATAAAATTTACCGTAGTTACTATTCATAATGCCCAAAAATAAAATGTATCCAATTAAAATAATTTGGACCCATTTATTCTGAATATGGAATCCATTTTTCAAAATTAAAAACATATAAGTTGTAGTAATTAATTTAAAATAAATCCCGTTGTTAAGAAAACAGGTTTTAGAACTTAAAACATTGCCAAAGATTGAAATGTTTTTACCTATGAATTCAATGTGAAATTAATGCAAATGACCTATATTATATTAAATGGTAAAAATATATTCTATCTATACTTTAAAACCATTCAATATTATAATTTTACCATATAAATTATCTCAATGAAAAAATTTGTTTTTAATTAAAAATTAGCGTATTTTTATTATTCATCAAAATATGAAAGTTATCAGAAAAATATCAAAAATTTATCCATAGTAAATTTTTATATCCTGATTCAAAAGAATAATTTTATTTTGTCAAATTGAACTTATAAATGTGTCAAAAACTAGATTTAATGTGGGTGGGCCATCAAAAGGCAGCAAAACTGCATTTTTTGATAAATACTTATTTTACCCAAAAAAATTATTTTGTTCTCTTACCATGTTCTAGAAAATGTGTAAGATGAATAATAATGTTATAAAATTTAAAAATCAGTTAATACTATTCATATTCATAACGGCTAGTTTATAATATTAAATTAATATATCGTTGTTTAGTGGAACTCGGTATTGCGTACTACACACGCTATTGAGGAAGGTCGCGATTGCGTGCAGCGAAAGATTACTTTGATATAAAAGTCTCGGGTGTTACAGGATCCATCTAATATGATGGTGTGGATATCAGTTTCATCTTATGATACATATCGATGCATTAGTCTACCTCTCTACGTGGAGGTAGTCCCGGATCATCCTTAGGTAAGATGACCTTGTACTCTTCCACCACTATAGGAAGGTGAGGACTACTCTCATCCACCACACCAAGGGTGAGGCTAGAACACCTGTGAGTGATTGGCTACCCCCTCCTGCGAGTAAGTATGTCTTATGTTGATATGTATTCCTTCTCACCGACAAAGAAAAAACGTTTTTCATCTCTACAAACACACCACATTGTGCGACTAAAACAGTCGATCTGAGCATTGAATATGGATAAACATCCCATACCCAATATAAAATCATAGGGCCTTGACGCCACTACTAAGAGATCACAGCTGAGGTTCTCATCTCCCAGAGTAAGCTCACACTGCTAGAACCACTGTGTAATCATCAAATCCCATCCTATAAGAGTCTGTAATCGTAAGGATCAAGCCAACGTCTCCACCCGAATCTCCGAGATCTGAACAAGATTTGTGGAAAGTAAAGAGTGATCGGAACCTGTGTCTATAAGAACTACAACTAATGTGGAGAAGCCATGGATCAGACATCTAAACATCTCTGGAGCACCATTTTCATAAGCCTCTACTACATGAAGTTGTGCTCTCCCTTCTCTATCTTCTCCCTAAGGTTGGGGTGGACCCCCTAGGCGTGGTGGCGGTAGTACCTCAAATCTTAACACACTTCCTATTGTTTGTCCTTCTATTTTTCCACATCCACTAACCTGCAGAAATACTTTCTCAAACCTCTCCCTCTACCTCATTATACCCTCGACTATCCTTCGATCGCATGTGCGGCGGGTCGGGCAGTCAGGAGCCATGTTTCCCTACCCGATGCATGTGAATAAAAGACTAGCTCCATATTGACTCCCTCTACTTTGGGATCCCCGAACTACCGACCCTGAGTGCTAAGTTCATCCCCTGATAGATCGGAACCACTTGGGTCCCTGTGTTCATTATCTGCTAATCACCACTAAAGACTCTTCCACTTTATGCCTAATGGTGGATCTAGCCATTAGCGCCTACTCTTCCAGAAATCTCTCTATAAGTAGTGCATGTTCCAGCACCCCATCCTGGGTAGGGATTTTGAGAGACACCATGGATGTCTTGATCTCCCAGTGCAACCCCTAATTAAAGGCTCGATCCCTAAAGAACGGGCATGGAACCATATTTTTAGATTAGTGAGAAATCTTGGTAAACCTCAATGAGTACTCTGATACTATCATGCTCCCCGGCTATAGGTGCAGTAGAAAATGTATGTGCACTGAGCGCAATGTCATGTGGAAGAAATCCTCCTAAAAATGGTGATCAACGTGGATCAAGGTGAGGTTCACCTCATCATTATTCTCAATGGTCAAGCTCCACCATCACCCGATCGAGCCATAAAGAAGGATCGTAAGATAAGATTTACATCTGATCAAGTGGTGTCCTCACTAAGAGGAAGACACAAATCATCGCTTCTAGCAAGTCCTCAACACCGTGAGGATATATCTATCCCATAATCCTAGAAGGTCTTTGTCTCTAAAAAACATTCAAGGCACTGGTTCTGCCTATGTCATCCACCGGTAACACAAGTAGTAAATGTTAATAGTGGGTGGTGGTAACACTAAAACACCACCTGGTGGGGACATCTGTAGCATAGGTCCTTGAATTGACACCTCGTTGGTAGGTGGGATGTTCTTACGGCCATGTATCAGAATCCTAGAACATTTTATACATGGAGGCATCCTGAAACATGTCATGATTTACCACAACCAATAGCTTATTTTTTGTGAGATGACTGTAATTTAAAAAGAACATAAGGAAACACTCAATTCTTATATGATGCATGGAACAATTATTTTTATATACATAACTGAAAATCATAATTTATGGTCGTGAAGTATGGATACATCAGTCGCTGGACCAATAATGGACCACTTGAATTTAAAAGTTAAACTCGAATCATTTTTCACAGTTTCCCAAAAACAAAACAACATACTTTTGTTCTTTGAGGTATAACCGACCACCTCTTATACAACTTTTTCCCAAATCATCACCTAGGTCATGTGAGATGACTCCCCCATGCCCGTCTTTCAAAGGCCAGGGGTTGGAGACTAGCGCTGAAGGCCACGACCTGCAAGTGGGAGTCATTTTACTGAGCATCTTTACAAAGGCATGTACAACCACATCCCAAGAAAACTAGATAGGAGAACATGCATGCTTCTAAACAACCACTAAGTGAAAATGTACAACTAAATGTAAATGGGGAAGAATATAAACCAAAAAAAAAAGAAAACTGGAACATTAGAAAGTATAAGATAGATGGAAATACATCCTCTAAAAACCCCACCCGATTGGTAAGTATAGAGTATCTGTCAGAAGCTGTGTAAGCATGTCGTTCCTTCTTAATATAACTAGACACTGTCGGGTCCTGAGCCACCATGTCCTCCACCAAGTCGTTGGTCATCGGCACTAGGAACAACACGTGCGGGCAAATCCCATGTAGGGGTGAGTAATAGAATACTCAGTAGAGACCCCAAACCAATATGGAAACACAACAAAGAAATCAACATGAAAACTATGAAGCATGATCACGAATCCTAATCAAAAATCAAGAGAACTCACCAAAGGTGTAATCTAGAGTATGGAAAGTAAGAGTATCGGTCATTTCATCTAACAACTTGGGCTGCTAAAGTACTCCTCCACAATGAGTACCATGGGTATATTGGGTCACACAAAGCTCCTGCCTACTGTGGACCTACCAGGTCACACAGATCCTCTTCCCCCTAACTTTGGACAGTTGTGTTACTCATCCCAGATTAGCACCGTGGGTATGTTGGGTAACACAGAGCCTCTACCAATTGTGGTCATTTTGGGTCACACAGATCTCCTTCCCACCTTGGCCATCATACTGAGGTTCCACTACTGGAAATGGGGTCTTTCCCAACAGTTCTAAACCGTTGGGAAATCCTGTAGAACCGTTGGTATATGTTATACCAATGGTTTTGTAAACCGTAGGGAAGTAAGTCGTTGGGAAAACCTATCCCAATGATTTACAAAGAACCGTTGGTATAGGTTTGTAAAATTAACCTATGAAAATTGTTTGGCCAACCATTGGAATAAGTTCTCCCAATGGTTTACACAAAACTGCAGGTAAAACTAAGGAAATCAACTCTTTCCAAATAGTTTCTAAACCATTAGCAATGGTTTTTTCCAATGCTTCTCATTGAACCATTGGAAAAAAAATCCCTAGAAACATTTCTCAATAATTTTTAATCCATTGGGAAAGGGTTTTTACCAATGGTCGAAAGCCTATGCCAACGGTTTAAAATTGTTGGCATAGGCTATGCTGTGCAAATTGCACAACAGCCTGCAATTTTCACAGCAGCCTCTAATGATGTCCATTCTACTCTTTTCCAATTAATATACCTGCAATAACAAACTAAGACATACATATAGAGAATAAATTCATACACATTTAACATATAATTCATTCTTTAACTATACACATCCAGAAATAAATCATAATTCATAATGTAATTATAAACATACATAATTGATTTAGAATTCAATATAAAATTTATATGAAAATTATATGTGGAATCTGGAATTAAATTCATAATTGAATACATAAATAATTTAATTATAAATTATCAATAAAATACATAAAATAATTAATAAGTATCAATAGAATCATAATATGTTTGTTTGGTTTTTCATATACAAGTTGTTTTTACAAAAAATAATGTCCATTTTAAACAAAATACGTACACTTGGAGTGATATCGGCCACACCATTCCTTGAATTGAGGCTGGGTTGACTCATACAAGTTATATATGACCCATGGATCTTTTTCCTAAAGTATCAACATATTATGAAAGTGTTTGGTTGGTTTTACGTCTGCCATTTTCTTTTTTCACTTAAAATGTTGTTCATTTCAAAAAAAAAATGGGACACCTTGAGTGGTTCTGGCCATACTATGCCTCAGATTAAGGTGGTATTAACTCATACAAATCACATATGACTCATTTATTATTGTGATAAATTTTCAACAAATTATGAATTTGTTTGGTTAGTTTTTCGTATGAGAGTAGTTGTTTTCAATTAAAATGTTGTCCATTTCAAATAATAGTGAGACACTTTGAGTGGTGATGGCCACACCGGGACTTGGATTGAGTCAAGGTTGACTCATACACATCACATATGACTCATGGGTCGTTTTCTTAATGTTTCAACAGAATCTGAAAGCATTTGTTCAGTTTTCCATATGTCAGTTGTTGTTTTCACTTAAAATGATGTACTTTTGAAACAAAAGAGAGACACTTTGAGTGGTTATGGCCACACCACACCTCGGATTAAGGCGATGTTGACTCATACATATCCCATATGACCCATGGATATTTTTTCTAAAGTTTCAAAAGAATAAGAATGCGTTTAGTCAGTTTTCCATCTATCAGTTGTACTTTTCACTTAAAATGTTGTCCATTTCAAATAAAACTAAGAAACTTTAAGATGTTCTGGCCACACTGCACCACATATTTAGGTAAGGTTGACTCATAAACATCACTTATAACCCATTTATTGTTTTCCTATAGTTTAAATGGAATCTGAATGATTTTGGTCTGTTTTCCGTATATTAGTTGTTGTTTTCACATAAAATGATGTCTATTTTAAACAAAAGAGAGACACTTTGAGTGGTGCCGGCGACAATGCACCTCGGATTGAGGTAGGGTTGACTTTTACATGTCACATATGACTCATGTATCATTTTACTAAAGCATAAACACATTCAGAATGTGTTTGGTCAGTTTTCCATATGACAGTAGTTTTCACATAAAATGTTGTTCATTTCAAAAAAAATGAGACACTTTGAGTGGTTTCGGTCACACCATGCCTCAGATTAATGAAGGTTTGACTCTTAAACGTCACATAAGACCCATTGATCGTTGTGATAAACTTTCAACACATTACGAATGTGTTTGGTAAGTTTTATGTATGCCAGTAGTTGTTTTCAATTAAAATATTGTCCATTTCAAATATATGTGAGACACTTTGAGTAGTGTCAGCCACACTAGGCCTTGGATTGAGGTAGGGTTAACTCGTACACATCACATATGACCCATGGATCGTTTTCCAAAATTTTCAACAGAATTTGAATGCATTTGGTCAATTTCCTGTATGTCATCTATTTTTTTCACTTAAAATGAAGTCCATTTTAAACGAAAGAGATACACTTTGACTGTTTCTGGCCATACTGTGCCTCGTATTGAGGCAGAGTTGACTCGTACACATCAAAAATGACTCATGGATTGTTTTACTAAAGGTTCAATAGAATTTGAATGTGTTTGGTCAGTTTTCTGTATGTTAATTGTTGTTTTCACATAAAATAAAGTCCATTTTAAACTAAAGAGAGGCACTTTGAGTGGTTTCAGCCACATCGTACCTTGGATTGAGGAGGGGTTGACTTTTACATGTCACAAATGACCCATGGAACGTTTTTATAAAGTTTCAATAGAATCCGAATGTGTTTGGTCAGTTTTTCGTATGTCAGTTGTTGTTTTCACTTAAAATGTTTTCCATTTCAAATAAAAGTGAGAAACATTGAGTGGTGGCGACCACACCAAGCCTAGTATTGAGACACAATTGACTCGTAAATGGGAAAAATTACCCATGGACTGTTTTTCTAAAGTATCAATACTATATGAATACATTTGGTTGGTTATCCATATGCTAATTGTAATTTTTAATTAAAATGTTGTCCATTTCAAATAAAACTGAGACGGTTTGAGGGGTAATGTCCACACCGGACCTCATATTGAGGCGGGGTTGACTTTTACACATCACATATGATCCATGGACAAGTTTCCTAAAGTTTCAACAGAATAAGAATGCATTTGGTTGGTTTTCGATTTTCCAGTTGTTGTTTTCACTTAAAATGATGTCCATTTTAAACAATAGAGAGACACTTTGAGTGGTTCCGGCCACACTGTGCCTCAGATTGAGGCAGGTTTGACTCGCACACATCACATATGACCCATGTATCATTTTTCTATAGTATAAACACATTCTGAATGCGTTTGGTTGGTTTTCCATATGTTAGTTGTTGTTTTCACTTAAAATTTTGTCCATTTAAAAAAAAGACACATAGAGTGATACCGGCCACACCACCCCTCAGATTGAGGTGGGGTTTACTCGTATACATCACATATGACAGATAGATCATTTTTATAAAGTATCAACTTAATCCGAATGTGTTTGTTCAGTTTTTCGTATGCTAGTTGTTCTCTTCACTTAAAGTGCTATCCATTTTAAACAAAAGAGACATAGTTAGAGTTCTATCGGCCACACCGAGCCTCAGATTGAGTCAAGGTTAACTTGAAAACATCACATATGACCCATGGATCGTTTTCCTAATGTTTCAACAGAATACAAATGTGTTTGATCGGTTTTTCTTATGTCATTTATTGTTTTCACTTAAAATGAAATCCATTTTAAATGAAAGAGATACACTTTGAGTGGTGTCGGCCACACTGTTCCTCTTATTGAGGCGGGGTTGACTCTTATACATAATTAATGACCCATGGATTGTTTTCTTAAAGGTTTAACAGAATCTGAATGCATTTGGTCAGTTTTCCGTATGTTAGTTGTTGTTTTCACTTAAAATAAAATCCATTTTAAACTGAAGAGAGAGAATTTGAGTGGTTCTAGCCACACCGCTCCTCGGATTGAGGAAGGGTTGACTCTTACACATCAAAAATGAACGATGGATCGTTTTTCTAAAGTTTAAATATATTATGAATGCATTTTGTCAGTTTTTTGTATGTCAGTTTTTGTTTTCGCTTAAAATGTTTTCCATTTCAAATAAAATTGAGACACTTTGAGTGGTGGCAGCCACACTGAGCCTCAGATAGAGGCGTGGTTGACTCGTACACTAGAAAAATGACCCATGGATCATTTTGATAAAGAATACACACATTCCCAATGCACATGGTTGGTTTTATGTAAGCCAGTTGTTGTTTTCACTTAAAATGTATTCCATTTAAAAAAATACACTTAGATTGATACCAGACCCACCACTCCTTGGATTGAGGTGGGGTTGACTCATATACGTCAATTATGATAGATGTATTGTTTTTTTAAAGTATCAACAGAATCTGAATTTGTTTGTTCAGTTTTCCATATGCTAGTTGTTCTTTTCACTTAAAATCCTATCCATTTAAAAAAAGAGACACAGTTAGAGTGCTATCGGCCACACTGTGCCTTGTATTGAGGTAGGGTTGACTCATACACATCAAATATGACCCATGGATCGTTTTTATAAATTTTAAACAGAATATAAATGTGTTTGTTCAGTTTTCCATTTGTCATTTATTGTTTTCAGTTAAAATGAAGTCCATTTTAATCGAAAGAGAGACATATTTTGTGGTGTTGGCCACACCGTGCCTTATATTGAGGTGAGTTTGACTCATACACATCAAAAATGACTCATGGATCATTTTCCTAAAGGTTCAATAGAATCTGAATGTGTTTGGTCATTTTTTCATATGCTAGTTGGTATTTTCACTTAAAATGAAATCCATTTTAAACTAAAGAGAGACACTTTGAGTGGTTCCGGCCACACTGCGTCTTGTATTATGGAAGGGTTGAATTTTACACATAACAAATGACCCATGGAACGTTTTCAAAAAGTTTCAATAGAATCCTAATGTGTTTGGTCGGTTTTTCATATGTCAATTGTTGTTTTCACTTAAAATGTTTTCCATTTCAAATAATACTGAGACACTTTGAGTGGTGGAGGCCACACCAAGCCTCATATTGAGGTGTGTTTGACTCGTACATGGGAAAAATGACCCATGGATCATTGTGCTAATGTATTAATACAATCTGAAAACATTTGTTTAGTTTTTCGTATGCCAATTGTAATTTTCAAATAAAATGTTGTTCATTTCAAATAAATCTGAGATAGTTTTAGTGGTACCAGCCACACCAGCCCTCGGTTTGAGTTTTGGTTGACTCTTACACATCACATATGACCCACAGATCGTTTTCATAATGTTTCAATGGAATCTAAATGCATTTGGTTGATTTTCTATATGTCATTTTTTGTTTTCACTTAAAATGAAGTCCATTTTAAACGAAAGAGTGACACATTGAGTGGTGTCGGCCACACCAAACCTCAGATTGAGGCAGGGTTGACTCGTACACATCTCATATGACTCATGGATCATTTTCCTAAAGAATCAACACATTCCGAATGCTTTTGGTCAGTTTTCCGTATGTTAGTTGTTGTTTTCACTTAAAATGTATTCCATTTAAAAAAAGAGAGACACTTAGAGTGATACCAGCTACACCGCATCTTTTATTGAGGCGGGTTTGACTCATATACGTCACATATGACAGATGGATTTCTGTTCTAAAGTATCAATAGAATCTGAATTCGTTTGGTTGGTTTTTCGAATGCCAGTTGTTCTTTTCACCTAAAATCCAGTCCATTTAAAAAAAGAGACACAATTAGATTGATATCGGCCACACCGTGCCTCATATTGAAGCGAGGATGACTCATACATATCACATATGACCCATGGATTGTTTTCCTAAAGATTAAACACAATTTGAATGTGTTTGGTCGGTTTTCCGTATGTCATTTATTGTTTTCACTTAAAATGAAGTCCATTTTAAATGAAGGAGAGAAACTAAGAGTGATACCGGCTAATCCACTCCTCAGATTGAGGAGGGGATTACTCGTATATGTCACTTATGATATATTTATCATTTTTCTAAAGTATCAATAGAATCCGAATGTGTTTAGATAGTTTTTCATAATCCAGTTTTTCTTTTCACTTAAAATCCTGTCCATTTTAAACACAAGAGACATAGTTAGAGTGCTATCGGCCACATTGGGCCTCAGATTGAGGTGGAGTTGACTCATACATGTTTCGAATGATGCATGGATCATTGTGCTAAATTATCAACACAATATGAATCTGTTTGGCTGGTTTTTCGTATACTAGTTGTTTTGACTTAAAATGATGTCCATTTTAAAACAAAAGTGATACAGTTTGAGTGCTACGGGCCACACTAGGCCTCAGATTGAGTCAAGGTTGACTCATACACATCACATATGACACATCGATCATTATCCTAATGTTTCAATAGAATCTTAATTCGTTTTTTGGTTTTTTGTATGGCAGTTGTTGTTTTAACTTAAAATGATGTGTATTTTAAGCAAAAGAGAGACATTTTGAGTGGTGCATGCCACACCGCGTATCGGATTGAGGTGGGGTTGACTCGTACATGTCACTTTTGACTCATGGATCATTTTCCTAAAGTATAAATAGAATACCAATGATTTTGTTCAGTTTTTTGTGTGCCAATTGTTGTTTTCACTTAAAATTATGTCCATTTTAACCATAAGAGAGACACTTTGAGTGGTGTTGGCCACACCACGCCTCGGATTTAGGAGGACTTAATTACCAAGTATCTCACATAGGGGACCAGGTATCACCTGAGGCATGATATTACCATCTTTAAAAATAGACATGTCCTCGGTTTATCTCCAATGGAACCAATATCACTCACGAGTAAAAGAAACCATCATGGTAGCCCTCACCTAGAAACCTAAGCATATATCCTGGAATTTCAAGTCTAAATTCCTTGAGCATGACAAGTACATCTATGAGTCCTTAACATGTAACCCATGTATTATCCTAACAATTGAAAAGTAATCCAAATCAAACAAGGCATAATTCACATAACATGGAGAATGTACAACAAGGATTTGTATTCAAATTAAAGCATGTCATCACATGCATTTGAAGAGAATGAGCTAATAAGATTACCAAGACATTCATATACTTCAAGACATACAAAAATTGAATAATCCTGAATAACATTTCATGACTAGAGAAATAAAAAAAGGCATGTGAAATCAGCATTCCTACATTTACATATCATCCATGAGGTATAACATTTAATCAACTTGTAATAGTTTTTTACATAAGGCATACGAGTCTCATTTACTTGCATACACAGTGGTAAAAAAAGAAAAATGATATTCATATTCGGGGGGCTTTGGGGTCCAAAAAGGAGGGTGGGGTGTCTGGGGGGCTATCCGGGGGGGTCTAGGGAGAAGGGGGCGCTATCTGGGGGGGGCTGTTCAGGGGGTTGTCCGTGGTCCAAGGAGGTGAGTGGGGGGGAGGCTATCTAGGGGATGTCTGGGGAGGCTATCCGGGGACCAAGGTTTAATTTCATAAAGTACAGAAAAAAACATTTATTGGCCATGAAGGACACATAAAGTATAGCCAAAAACATTTATTATTAAATTTGAGATTAACAATAATGTATGTCAATGATAACAACATTACTGAATTAAACTGGTGACTTATCTAAACATTTTTATGGATGTCTACACATGACATCATGGCTAGTGATAAGCACCCCACCCTCATAAAAGTGAGTATTGGCCATAAAGGACACATAATATACAACGTAAAATGAGAACCATATTTAATTGACCCTAAAGTTTTATTAGTACAGTCATCTTGGGGAAATAGAATATATGATCCTACTTAACTGATGATTTCAAAAGCTCGTATTCCATATGTTGGACACTATATAAGTTAAGAAATCATGGGAGGATGGGTATACATCATTCAATTTCTTAAATTCTAGTGAGAATGAAGGCTTGAATTAATGACATGGGTTCACTGATTAAATGAGGGTAGAGATTTCATAGGCTGTGTAAATAGAATGATTAAATAAGGGTAGAGGTTGCATACATTGTGCATGGTGGGGGAGTCTTAGGTAATTTAGAAACTAAAATAAATTCCCATCATAGGCATCGATAAGAAACATCATCATCAAAAGAAAATCCAAATAAAAAAGGACTACAAACATCAAACACTTCACGAAGTCACTACTATGCATGGTTTATCCACATGTTTAGCACTAATTGTATACCTTAATCATGAACCACCTCTAAAGATCCCAGTTTTCACAAATAAACATATAATATTTCCCATGATCACTGAATGACTTATCACTAATTGGTAAATATCTCAGAATATATTTTAAACCACTCATTTATAGGCTCAAAATGTAAATATAATCTTGAACCAACGATGGCATCTCTTCACAACACATTCTCACACACCATTTTTCTAATGTGGTACTAAATACCAAACATTGTCACATAAAAAGTTTACTATAACAAAATAAATGACACAAGCCTTATTAAAAAATTCCTATTTTAATAAAACACTTTCCTCAAGATTAAATCATTTCTGAAATATATTTCAAAATCCATTTTAAATAATAATATCTATTTGATCATTTTTAACAAATATTTGGAGTATTCTCAAGGAACGCCCATTTGGAAAAGTCACATTATATGCCCAATTTCCATGCCAAACCATTAAAAACAACTAACATGGGACAATTATCAACCACAAATAACTTAACTAGAAATTAAAAAAGTAGAAACCAAATGTGATATAGAATTTAATGTTATGTCAGGGGAAATGAGATTAAATAGAGACAAAAATATCATAAATGGTTCCAATATCATTTCTTTTAATTAAAACCACCCATAATAGGAAGGGTAATGCCTCATACACCTAATCTTTAATAAAACAAACCAAATCCCCAATTAAGAACCATAAGTTTTTACAACACTGAATTTAGGGTTTCCACCTTCAATAAAATGGATGAATATGTAAGAGAAGTGGAAAATGAGAAAGAAGGCATGAAGATTTGAACTTATCCCATCTAAGCTGAAGGGGGAGTCTCAATTGATTTGATGGAGGTTCACCTGGGGCGTGCACGGGAGCTTCATCAAATTGGGGGAGAACTAGCCAATACAGGAACATCTGCTTGATTTTGCTACAATTTTTGGGAACTTTTCCTAACAGTTTTTAAAAACCGTTGGGAAAATCTTATCGTTACGAACGGTTTTGTATAAACCATTGGGAAAAGGAGCAGCCTATGAATATTTCCAAACGGTTTTATTCCAACCATTGGGAAATCATCACATATCTCAACCTTTACCAACGGTTTGATGAAACCATTGGTAAGGGTCTCCTATAACAATAGTTTTGATTAACCGTTGGTATAAGAGCATTTGGAAAACCTAAATTTCTTGTAGTGTACACCTCCACATTGATTATAGTGGGTATCCTAGGTCACACAGATCTACTCCCCACCATGTGTCTTCTAGGTCAAATAGATCTGCTTCTCACTACGCCATCATATCTGATCCACATAGGGTCTTTTGTCAGTAATCTTCGGCTCTTAGTGAGTCGTAGGATCTTTTCATGTTGTGAGATTGATTCTGAAAGAACTGCTCCTTAATCTATTCATCTTATTTCAACTTACATGAAATAATTTGTATATTATTCTAAATTATCTGTCTCATCACGAGGATTCTAACACTATAAATGGATTATCAATCGGACACTCAGTTTGAATGATATAACCATTTTTTTTTTGAAAAGGAGTTGGTTGGGCCTGGTTCTGTTCTGTCCTGGTCGAATCGAACAGACCTGACCCAGTCTGGGGTTCCCCGACTAGACCTAGATTTAGTTTGGCTTAGGTCTGTCCCATGGGTTTTTGGTATCAGCTTGACCCAATGGGGTGGGCCTGGCCCACTAGGGCATCTCGTACCCTGCCCGGTCCTCCATAGGCAGAACAGTTCCCTCCTCCAGCCCGAATGTGTAGCACATTCAGGGTGCACCATCACATGGTTGGTCAAACCCGACCACCCTAGTTTTCAGCACGTGGTCAGAGGACCTTGTTCCATGATCAGTCATGGCCCACGGTTGTGGGCCGCATCCCTACCACCAGCCGTCGGACCAAGCAATGGCATCTCTTACCACTTCATCATGTCCTGAGTTGGCTGTGGCTACCTCCTCTGACTAACAGTCGAGGCACGCTGTCGTGGCGGGCCACCACCCACCCATGGACACCACCCGTGAGTTCTTCCTTGGACCACCAGGTCCATTCCGGTGGTCCTTTCTTCACATCGTTTGTGCCTTCGGCCTATGTGGGTCGCCACCTTTACTACTAAGGCCTTGAAGCTTGTTTTCCTTCACTTGGAGGTTTGGCCATGAAGAATGCACAAGGCAGAGGGGTTTGGGCCTTGTTCGGGTTGTCCCGTTCCCTCAACATTAGAGTTCAAACAGGGGGGATGTTTGGTATTGAAGTTCTATCAAGCAAATAATTAATAATCATGGAAAAAAACTCCAAGAAACGAACTCTCACGCAAGAAAGAGTGATCTATGGATCAACCTTTTTGTTGGTTAATCCACATTCGTCATTTTAGAATAAAGAATAGGGAAACTTAAAACAAAAAAGAAACCCCAACCTCATTGGAGTTCTTCATTGAAATGATCTGTTTGTGAGGATTTAAGTTCTATTGGAGTTCGACGCTCTCTAGTCCCCTTCTTCGAGGTGCATCGATGTTTCTAGAGATTCGTCCGCATTTTTCATTTTTATTTGATTGAATTATCTTTATAGGTTTATTAGATAAATTCTACCATTGGATCTAGATGTCTACAATGCTTTAACCCATTAGAAGAAAAGATGTCAATGTGTTTTTGATACGATGTGATGTCGCGTCGTTATGATATTTCATTTATGAAATAGTATATCTATTACACTTTATTTAATGTTTCATTATGATACACATTTACAAGCCATTAATGAGCTTTATTTAATTTAACTCATCATCTATTTGTCACTGTACTACAGTGCTGACATTCCCTAACCCAATGGTTGGGAAAAACAACTAAAATATCTTTTTAAGTTATTTTATTTTTTTCCAAAAAGTTCAAAAATTAGCTTTTTTGGTCGATCCTTGTTGGATGATGTTTGGTCCACATTAGGTTAATCCCACCATTCTGAGTTCAATGGTTCCCTTGGATTTTTCATCGGAGAACTGGTTTAAAAGTTAGAAAAAACTCGCTCGCACATTTATTTAAATGAATTAAACAAATTCAAAATTCTATTCCAGCCTCACCAATCCTCGAAATCAGGTTCCATCAGAGTGTTTGATGTAGAAATAATTCTATATAATTCAAAAAAAATGGAATTTTCGAGACATTATAGGAACTTATCCAAAATATTCATTGACTATTTATGACTAAGCCTAATGGGGTGAATAGATGGTGCCGCATATCTGAAGACTTCAAGTTGAATCCAATGATTGTATCCAAGGAATTGTAATATCCAAAAAAATTGTGAATCATAAGTATACTGATAAATAATTAATGTAATAAGAAAAGTTCCTGATTATATGGTGGGAATATCCCATGGAATTCTGATCAATAAATCAGAATTGAGTTTTCTCAGTTCTAAAGGAATTAACATAGGAATCCATGTATAGCTCAGTTCTATCCATTCTAATAATGATGAAAATAGTTTAAAGGTATTAGTCACCTTATAGTTATTTCATATATATACATATCCAATTATAGGCTTAGTAATAATCATACCAAATAAATTTTCATTAGTTTAACTATATTAAATTTTTATCACATGTGGAATGTTAAAAAGAGGACATGAAAAAAATTGTCAATTAAAATTTCAAAAGTAAGCGCCATGTGACATCTCTACTTATATACATTCCATTTAATAATATATAATACATTCATTTAACTTAGTCCACTTATATTATCAAATTTCTAGTAGAGAATAGTCGAATGGTGTCCCAAATAATCTCAAAATAGGTCACCAACTGAATAAAGAAAGAAAAAAACCCTAATTTGGTGGTCCTCGTTAAGGACTCAACCTCCAAAAGTGTCAATATCTATCAATAGGGTTTCTAAAATAAATTTATATTAACAAATATAAGACATATTCATTTAAGTATCAATACCAGGGGAAACAGGCATGCGCATGAGGGGAGAAATTTATAAAATTTCATGTTTTTGAGGGATAAGTCATAAACCACATTCCTTATGTGTGTAGTAGATGTTTCTTCCAGTATCGGCCCTTAGATTAGCTCGGATTGAAAAAAATATAAGATCATAAAAACTCCCTAAAATTAGGGCGTAAGATATCACACTAAAATAACATCATCAATAGAAAGATAAATGAAAAAATTTCATGAGTAATGAAGAAGATACAAGTCATAATCCAGTGAGATGATTGAATCTTGATTCTAATGTTGGCTGGATAAGTTGTTGATGAACCTAGGTGGATATGATTAATGGAGGATCTCTCAATGAGGATGTAGATCCTACTATGTAGTGGAAAGAAAAAAAATATGATTGTATTAAATTTATTATGGGAAAAGTGTTAATTTTTCCCAGAAATAAAGGATCACATGGTTTGGCCAAATGGGTGGCCAGAACATGTGCCAACCATGTGACACACACTACCTCAAGAGACCCATCACATACGATATCCATATGGTTTAAGTAACCATGTAAATCCCATTAAGAATACTTATAAAACATGTCTAAGACCAATCAAATAGTCATGTGACCTGGGTTTCATAGTTAGGGAATATTGTGTGGCCCACTACTATTCACTAAACCACCCTATATGTGTTTCTCTAATAGTCTGTACTTTGTTACATGATTCCCACTGACCCTATTAAGAAACCTTTTCTTCCAAAATATGATGATCCTAACTCTGAGAATTTCTTAAACACCATCATTTCCCCCATAACCTTGGTAGGAATTCATATTAGTTTAAAACTAAGGAATTAAACTGAATATAAAAGTATCCATTCCTAGACGAAAAAATGTGTTCTTTCATAATTCCCCTATTAAAGGATCTCAGAATTGAGTTTCACTTCCAAGGGTGGTAAAGCCTCATCTATGAATAACTACATCCACTAAGATCATACATTTGCCTCCCACTCCCATGTATGGTACTATATATGGTCTTCATTTCATATCACCTATACTAAAGGTACATACTGGCCTCAGAGAGCCTTCATACTATGCTATATGTTGTGTATAAGATACATTGAAATAGAGTCATAGGAATATCATTCAACATTATCTGGGTTAAAGGTATAAGACAGTTTTTCATGGTGACATAGAATCCATGAAACATGGAAGACGTAATGCATGTCATGGTACCTATGAGTAAACAACAACTAAAATTCTACTATCGTCACTGTATCCAAGATCTGAAAAGACTCAAAAAATTCAAGAGACAACATCCATTTCCTATATATCCTTATATTCCAAAGCTTGGGTGATACCCATAATAAAAAAAGAACTAACAACATGAACTCTAGATGTCATCGATGACAATATGCATATGATTTTTGTCTAGAATATGAAGAATGCATACAACTTCTTAGAAATTTCACATAATTTGAAGTCTCATGAATGAGATGAGGACCTCGTAGCACTGTCTTCCATGCCTCTAGATAGAAGAGAGGTGAACAAAATGTCCTACCCTCTATGTGCTCATATTGAGACATCTTAATTGTTTCATAATGTTGTTATTGTAAGAAATCTTCAAAAGTGGGATAACTTTCTCACAACAACCTTTAAAATAGTAAACACAATCTTGGAGTATGCCCTCTAGAACATATATATTCTATTTTGAATGGCCATCAATATGATGGTGAAAATATGTGTTGATAACACTCGTTTACCCAAAACATTATATAACCCATTTCAGAACCTCAATGTGAAACGACCATCCATATATGAAATGATAGAATAAGGGACCTGGTGTAGGCTTATAATATCATGTACATATAGTAATCTCATATTATCGACTAATAATGTCTCCTAGGTATATCAAAATTAGGATAACTTCATTAGTCAATCCATGTGTACACAATATGCTTATCTACCTTTAGGTGACCTTGGTAACCTAGTAAAATATTTCCATTAAGACATCATCCCATTTACATTTTAGGGCCGGATATAAAAATCTAGTAGGACACTGATTTTCTATGTTCACCTGCTAATAGGTGGAGCAATAAGTGATAAAACATGTGATCTAAAATTTCATACTAGGACAAAAATACTAGTGACTCATATCAAAATACATATTGGATATACCATGGTGAAATACAAAACGAGAATATTTAGATTGTTATTTAAATGTCTTTTTCATAACTATAGAAACCCATATATGCCCACATATTTTTTGGATGTCATCTCCATCCATAGATCAATCTATATGAAGGTCCTCACTATAAATAATTTTCTGTAGGAACAAACCTTTAGGATCTGAAGCCGTCTCATCACACTACCATTGAGTATAGAGACATGTGTAAGGGTTATAATAAAATAATTCTCATGAAACTCTTAAAACTCCATATGAAAATCATAAAATAATATCATTAACTTGCATTCATTAATGGATTCCTGAATGACTTGTTCCAGAGTTTTCTGACTTTGCACATCAACTGACACATTTCCCTTTCCAAGCATGTAGGTGTGTTCATAGTCAAACTATTAAAGATATATGAACCATATTTTATATATGAGATTCAATTCATGTTGTGTAACGATATATTTTAGTCTATTTTTGTCCATAAACACCAAAATTTGTTCTCTTATATGATAATCCCTCTTGAAATTCAAGGCATGAATGACAATCGCAAGCTCGAGTTCATGTATTATATTATTAAGCTCGTGAGGTATTAACTACCAAGGATTTTATTCAATGACTCGATCTTCATGCATCAAGTTTTAACCCATCCCTATTCCGGATGCATCATATAAAACTATATATCCTCTTATAAGATTTGGAATAACTAGAATCAGGGCTGAATTAATCCTTCCTTTTATCTTATGAAAGGTCTTACAACATTATACAGATTATAATAACTTCACACCCTTTTTAGATAGAACAATAAAAGTTCTTAAAAGGTGTGATAATTCATGTTTGAAACATCTTAAGTATCCATACAGCCTAAATAAAACCCATATAGCAAACACATTCTCAGGATTCTCTCAGGAAAATAAAACACTCACCTTATCTTGTTGAACTTATACTCCTGGTTCTGATCTAATATTACCCAATAAGTTAACCTTCACAGTCCAAAAGTGGAAATTTTTGAGATTATAATGTAACTGATTCTCTCTCAGTGTACTAAATATCATTTCAAGAGGTTTGGCATAGTTGATTAGAGTATGAGAATAAACAAATATGTTATCCAAAAAACCATGGCAAAGGAATCCATATAGGGGTGGAAGATCCTGTTCTCTATGTACAGGAAAACAATAGGTGGTTTCTTAATACTGAACGACATAACCAGGTACTCATATAAAGCATACTGACTTTGGAAATCCGTATGTGGTATATTTGAAGGCCTAAATCTCATTGGTTGATAGCCTAAACTCATGTGGATCATTAATAAGACTCTCGATCCTCGTATATTTTCAAATAGATCAACACTTCGAGGTAAATAATATTCATTATTTATATTAAGATAATTAAATTATCTATAATAAATTCATATCTTAAGGTTTTAATCTACCTTTATAGAGAAAAGGACTGGATAACCCCAAGAATATGTACTTGATTAGATAAAACCCTTAGATTTGAAATCCTCCAACTCTCTCTTGAGGACCTTTAGCATAGTATGTTACATCTTATAAAAAGGAATAGATATGTGGGATACTAATATAATAAGATCTATTGTAAAATCTAACTATCTCTTTTGAGGAAGTCCAAATAAGTCTTCGAGAAAGACATCCCTAAAACGATCCATCATGGGAGGAAAATCTGTTTGACACACTTTCTGCTCATCTAGAAAAGGTCTATAAATCTGGGATGTAACTCATCACAACCCATGATTTTTTTGTCCATATCTAATATCCTAGATACTCCACTAACCCTTGTAAAGATGACTATAACCCTCTAGTGATATAATGAAAACTCTATAGCATTAGTAGTCCACAAATTCATTGTTGGAGAACAAACAGTATATCTTGAGAATGAAATCATATCCCACCATCTAGAGGATTTAGAGGTCCTATAAGAAACAATAACTTTCAACCTCAAGGGGGAAGTCCTTAAATTGAAATATAACCATTTACCTAACACCCAAGAGTGATTTGAGGGTCATAAATCCCGAAAACGTTTTAAATTTTAGGCCTAATAACTTCCATGATTGATATTGAAATAAATTAGTGCAAGGAACCTGTATTAAAAAATAGATATAATAATAGAGGTTTCTATAATAATACCTCAAATACTATATGGTAATTGACTCTACTCCTCAGGTATCTATTTTAATGCATGAATCAATCATGATCTCGGACCTAAGCTACATCTATATTACCTAGAGTAGATCCACTCTACTAGTACTAAAAATCCCAATTATGGATACCTCATCTATCCATGTTGGTTCTTCTCTAGCTTCCTACTGGACGTCGAGCCACTGATCATTCTAATGAAGGTGTAGCTGGTGTGGGTCCTCTTTCACTAGATATGGGTGGAAATTTCTGAAACTCCCTCTAATGGGGACATATCCTGTGGAAATCACGACACTCTAATGGGTATATACCACATTGTGTCTTTACATTCCCCTACCAACCTTATTGATGGTATACAAAAAATCTACAATTATGGATACCCTATCCACTATTATTTCGATGATAAAAACCAAGGTTATACTTCTTATTACTGTAACAAGTACTTCCCTGTCTATGTACTAACCCTCTATGCCCAGCAATATCATATTATCTCAAGATTCCATTAGTAAGATCATTGTTCAATATCGTAGAAAAGTTAGATAGGTAAAAAATATCACTTGTGAGAGGATAGAATAACTGATCTATTCCCCAAATCATCTCACTCATGATAACTCATCACAATAAAGAAGTAGTGTGAAGTGTTGAAGCATTGTAGAATGAGACGAATAGTCCATTATTAACATATCACCCTACTCCAAGATCAAGAAATTTCTAGATCAGTTTTCTCTTAGAAAATGAGGGAAAATGTAATCATAGAGGAAATTATGTAAGTCCACCTTGACCACTACCTAATGAAAATTATCCTAGGTAATCACATCCTTCCATTTCATGGCATAATCACATAATATATATGTGGAGATCTTGATTTTTCTCTATGGAGGTGTCTCAAAATACTCTATGATTTATAAAATCGATTCTATCAGTGACTCAACACCCTGAGGATCTTCATCCCCTATGAATAGGGTGATATTACTATTTTAACTCATGATTAATATAGGAAATCCTAAGTTTAGTACATAGAAAACCCTGGATTAACCACATCATATATAGAAAACTCTCTTGTAGCTGAGTATTAATTCTCCATTCATGAATACAAGTGGTTCCACAGGTGGAACTACTAGAGGTAATACTATTCTCTTATATCCCACCACTTATTAACCATGATCATCTCTTCCCTCATAGAACAAGAATTGATGACATCGTGGTGGAATGATTATGTAAATTCCAACCCCACACTTCAGAAAAAACATAACAACATGGATAAGATATATAATGGAATCTTAATAAGGAAAAGGGTTCACTAACCATCATACTACCCTTAGTACCCACATATACATCCAGGGTATTGGTATGCATTCATTTTTTTTCATTTATAGGGGTTTCATTAAATGGATGGTCAATTGAAATTTATGGAGTAAATACTCTTCAAAATACACTCGACATATCTATTTACTAAAAATAGTTTCATATATAATTATGATTTATATCTTAAATCTATTGGTGATTTTATATGTATTACAATCTTCAATTAAATGGATTTTTCTTACAAGTTTATAAAGTACCATACTCTTTGTAAATTGAAACTGACATCCATTTAATAACAACCCTCCCCTTACATTTGGTCTCAAAATGTAGCGAGTATGGAATGATGGATCGATTTTAAAGAGTTACCCTTTCTAGATTATAATGGTTCATACACCTTATAAATTGAAATTTACAATCATACAATCATAGTCAAATCTCAACTCATGTAACCTGGGTTATATAGATGATAGGTGTTGAAATTTTATGTTTGAGATGAAACCGTCAATCTATATAGTAAAAAACAATTTATATTGATGCTGAAATTTTAAACTACCAATTCCCATTCCTTGAAAAAGATTTTAGTGGAATGGTAATATATCACAACCCAGGATCATTCAAAAATCATAGCTAAAATAAGTAATGAAAGTTATAAAATGAACTAATATGTCATGGAATATGCATGGAATATGAATCATGGATGCCTATAATGATTCATGTAACAATTATCCTTTCCATATTGGTAAAATGTAGGATATAACCTTACAAAAATTCATTTCAATCTTCCAATGGTGAAAATATGACTATAAAAATCAAAATATATAACAATAATTTCCCAAACCTATGCTACTTGGTGTTAACCCCAAACAATCATTAGTTACCCCCAAGAATGTCTTATAACCTAGTTTCGTGACATTCCTAATATCATGTATAATTTACTAAGAAATAAGAAAATAACAGAAAACTACTATGATTCCACATTTTGATATAATGGACTCAGGTCACTCCTGAGTAGCTGAACCTAGTTTTCCGCTTCTCCTCAAGTGCACCTCCCTATACACCAAAGCCTTTCGAATAGAAATTATGGTGTGTGATATGTAATAATTTTCCACATAATACTCATTCTAAATACATTTTCATTAGGATCATTCCATTAACTTTCATCAAATGTGACAATATAAATAGTAGACATTCAACAAATTATCAATTATAATTTCAAAATTAATTTCCAAGTGATATCTATACTCACATACTTTCCATATAAAAATTTATAATACATTAATTTAAGATAAAGAAAATATCATATAAATGGTCAAGTATAGCACACCCTAATAGTGTCCAAAATAATTTCAAAATATGACACCAAAATAATAAATAAATAATGCACCCTAATTGGGTGTTCATCATTAAGATCCCAAGCTCCCATGGTGTCAATAATTATCAATAGGGTTTTAGAACACAATTTACTCGAACAAATTTAAGGAAGATTTGTTTAAGGATAAATTCCCTATATAACTGGAATACCCATAATGGTAAAAATTTATAAATGGAGTGACTTTTAAGGTTATTTAATAGACCACTTACCTTATGACTATAGTATAGGCCTCGTCCAGTATCAACCCTTAGATTGGCATGCATCGGAAGAAAAGTGGAGAATAAAAAAATGCACTGAAGATTATACATAAAATATCACACCTAAATAACATTGAAGAGTTAAGGGAAAAATTAAAAGCAACACATAAGGAATGAAACACTTACTAGAAGCAATCCAATGAGACGAATGGATCTCGATTCTGGGTTTGGACGGAGAATTTGTTGATGAAACATGGTGGACAATGTGATAGGAGGAGCACCCAACATGGAAGAGGGGGTCCTATTGTGCCCTGGAAAGAAAATAAATATAAGGATTTTATTAATACTCTTATGTTAAAAGAGATATTTCACCCATGAAATAAGGGGTCACATTATTCGTCCACATGGTTTTCCATACCGTATGCGAACTGTATTCCATACACTTCCACAAGAGACCCCTCACATGGGATGGCCACAAAGTTTGACTCACTATGTGTATCCCATTCAAAAAAACATATTCAACATGTCTAACGAAAATTTTATTTTCATATGAACTTATTTTCATGGTATTGGAAAACTATACAGCCCTCTTATCTACACTAAACCACCCACAAGGTTTTTTATAATCATGTATACTAGGTTGTACGGTTTCCCCTAACCATGTGGCCTAGTTGTTTCCTCCAAAATATATGGTTCCATGCTCTGATAAATCCATGTACACCCTAATTTTATCTATAACCTTACTATTAATTCATATTAGTTTAAATACTAGTAATGAAATTAAGAATTAAAGGATCCATACAATGAATAAAAATCGGGTTCTTATATAATCATTAATATCTCCCTTTTAACCCTACTGATCATCAGACCTCACCTTTTATTATTTTTTTTTCAAGGATATTATGAAAGGCAATAAGTATGATATTCATAATAAGGGTTCAAGTTGTGAATAAATTAATTTTAGATGATGAAAATCTATTATGTATTTTTTTTATGTATCCATACTTCCAAATATACTAAAAAATTATAGATCTAACATAGATCATAAAGATATGTAATTAATATTCATCCTATAATATGTCATATTTAAGTATAAAATGATTTTTTTGATATAATGTGGGTGATTTTGAAGAGTTGTTACAAAATAAGAAATGATTGGTAAAGTAAGAAAATTGATTACTTCAAGACATGAGTGTTGTTATATAATATTTTTTCATAATTCATAAAAACCTTAATCATAAAAGGCCCTTTTTTATTTTAGTGATCCAACATTTACATTTAATGTTTTTTGTTATGTATAGATAAAATTGGTTCATATTTATTAGTATAAAATCCAAAAATGTAAATATTATATTTATTGTATTGGATTTCGGTTTCTTTGATTGGGGATGTTATACTGCATTATTATAAAAAACTATTGGTGACGACCTTTGTATTTCATAGTGGGTTATCATGTGTTCTTATAGGTTTAAACCTGTTTGGGGCAATATGGGATATGGAAATAGGGTCAAAAACACCATATTTTTTTAGTTTTTTGAGATTATGAAATGAATTGGGAGAGTGGATTATTAGTTGGATTTTCATCGACATCACCGAAGCATGTAGGATGTGTTCCATATATCACATCTTCACAAAAATTATCCATACATAAGACATTTAATTTATAACAATTATGTTGAGATAAAGGCAAATGATTTGTTCATGGAATATCCAATACACATTATGTACCAAATTAAGAATGTTTTATGAGGGGATATCATACCTATTATCCATTTATTATTGTAAAATGGATGCATCCATGATAATACACGACGATTTGAGTCAGATTCAAAAGAATAGTGGTTTGTGTTTTTATAGGATACTTCGTGAGACACTTTTAAGGGAAGATATATCCATAGAGGGAGTGTTTGTAATGAAACTCAGATTTTCAGTTCATTAATATTTATATTTTCTCTATCTAATCAAGTGAACTTCTTTCTTTCTTGGATGTTATAGGTCCAAGGATGTCTTTAGAGTTGATTATGGAGGAACATGGATAATATACATCTAAAATACTATAGGGGACTTATTCTAGCTAGTGGTGCCTCATCATCCAACTGATGGGCTAACAAGAATCCCTATAGGCTTTCTGGACCCACCAACCATTTGATTGACTCAACAACGTGATTTTTATTGAATGGGGCCTTGTTATTTTACTATAAACCCTTATTTTACTTCTCCCTTATTCTCTTATACCTTAATTAGAACTATATAGATGTATATAAATATCTTTGGAAAATTTTCCTCCCTCTTCATCATCTGTACTCCATTTGAAGTGTGTTTTGATGTGTAAGACATAATTCAATGTTTATAAGCTATATTACCCCTAAATTATTTCCATATCTTGTTTCTTCTAATTGTAACCCTTTTTTATTAATTTGCGGATGATATAAGTGATTTAGTGCATGATGTATTATTTTTTTGTATTTATTGGTTATTATACTTTG
Source organism: Viscum album (assembly GCA_963277665.1). NCBI lineage: Eukaryota > Viridiplantae > Streptophyta > Magnoliopsida > Santalales > Viscaceae > Viscum > Viscum album. The sequence goes on from OY728143.1 coordinate 1,072,085,407, forward strand.
TTATTACTAAGGGAAGAATCCCTTACCATGATATAACTTCTACATAAAGATGTATAATTCGATTATAATGTAGGTGGTCATATAAACATGTGATAAATCAACTATGTAAATTTATTGGAATGTGGTTGTATGTGTAGATCTATAAGAAATTTTCATTTTGATTGATCATAATGTGGTTTTTTGTGTTTCATAGTGAGAAATTAACTATTTGAATTTAATGAGAAAAATGACATATATTGTGTTTGTCCATCAAGATTTGGTTGAGCCATGGGATGAAATGTGAAACCCTACTTTGATTATATTGTTTTTATCCATCATTAGATGGATGAGCTATGAGATGATATTTATAAATTTCTCCTAGTACTATCTGTTTTTATCCATCGATGAGATGGTCAAATCATCATAAGAATTGTTAAACCTTTTTTAGTTTATTTGATGGAATTGATATGACATATCTTATAGCATGGTTCTGGAGCAGATTGAATTGGAGTTCATGGAATCCTATAATGATCATGATGACCCAACTGGTAGTGTGATTACATAAGATATTTTCCAGTAATTTTATACTCCACTATATACACATTCCAGACTTATTCTAGGGATACATTGGTTGTATATAATGGGATATTATAATCACACCCATAATAGGAAAATTAGCTTGCTTAAACAGTTTTTAGTCAGGGAACTATAGAAGGGAAAGTTTCCTATGTCAAGAAGTTGAGTAGGTGGTAGGTTCGACCAAGGTAAAACTACAATAGACTTTATGACTCATTTATATTTTTATATTCTATTTATTTTTGGAATATTTATCTACCATATATGGGGATATTGTTGATTGGATATTAATCTTGTATTCCATATTTTTACTGTATGAATATTTTTTCCTTATTAATTTGTATTTAACAAGTTATGTTGTTTATTCAATTAGTATATCTATTTCAATTTATATTCTATTTTTTATTATATGATATTGATGGAATTGCCTCTCCACATTTCTGATAAGGCCCTCACTGCTGGTTGTCATCCTCTTACATATTAGGAGGCGTGTATTAGGATATGGGACCCTTCAATAAAGATTTTTTTAGGGTGTTAGACCAAAGTCTACCAAAAATATAGTAAGACATTAAGATAGGTACCATATTTTAGGATTAAGGAGAAAAAGGAAGTAAAACTGTGTCTCGGGAGGGGTATTTGAGGGGTCCTTTTATAGGATATTTTTGAGATTCATTATATAAAATATTAAGTACATAGTGTCTAAAGTTTCCATTATTAATGGAATACGAAAAAAATATGGAAAATAAAGGATATATTTCATGAATCACATCATCCATATAATTTATAAACAATATTTAGTGATATTTTATGTCTATACAACTTAGTTTAACAACTTTTTATCTTCTTTTACCCTTATTGTGGAAACAAAATTTCCACGTTGGTATCTTATTTTCATGCCTAAAAAAGTAGACCTTATTACCAAATTTTAACATTATAATTAAAAATATAAAATTCATTTTTTTATATTTGACTTATAAAATTGATATAAAAAATAGAACATATCTTTTGAAATATTTTGTTTTTAAGAAAAAATATAATTTATTTTTAAAAATTTCCATTTAATAAATATTAGTTGAATGTTAATTTATTTTATTTTTAATATTTTCATTTACATTAATTAAAATAATTCTTTTTCGATGATTAATTTAATTTTTTATGATAAACATTATACAAAACAATCCTTGAGAAATAGGTCTTTTAAACTTTGAATGATTTTATATTTATCTATAACTAATTAATAATCAATGAATGACTATTCATTAATTATATATATATACTAAATATCATTTAATTTTATGTTCTAAAATTTTTAAATTTATCATTTAAATTAAAGCATATTATATTTTATAAAAATACTTTTTTTAATAAAACCTTTTCGTTTTTCCTTGAATGATTTCAATTGTATTCCTTAAAGTTGATTGATTATTTATTTTTTGTTATTAATTTATTTTACAAATAATTCATTTAATTTTATTAGGACATTTTATTAATATCATTCATTGAAAGTAATAAAAATTAAAAAAAATACAAACTTCGTAATTTTTTTCACTATAATCATTTTTATTCCTAAAAAATGATTAGTATCCCTAAATTCATATTAAAAAATTATAATTCTATTTTAAATAAATATTTTATATGAAAATTTATTTTTTTAAAATCTAGATAAATGATATATATATTAACTATGTACTGGTAATTCTAAATAGGTTACATTTTTATTAGTATTATACCCAATGTATATATATCCTTTTATACGGTTCACTTAAGGGTTATATTACCCACATTATAGTCTATAGATTAATATCATTTTGTCTTCAAAAAATAACACTTATCATTCATATATTTGTTAACTTTTTTCTAATCATATGTTTTATCCTTTGATGATTTTTTTTTATTTTTTGTTTAGATCATATTATAGTGATTACCGACGGTGAAGACGTTCTAGGGGACATTCTAGTTGTAAAAATGTTGTTATTTTTATTTATTTACCCATTATAAATAATATGTTTTTAAGGGATGAAGTAATCTATGGTATGTAATACATGGTTTCATGTATTATCGTAGAAATTTTATATTGTGAGTGAATAAAATTTTATTAGTTTTTTTAATATTGTATATCTCTAACTTCTTAATAAGGTTCAAATATATTTATAGAATATAAAAACATAAATATGAAAGATAAATATGCAGTTCAAGGGAAAAAATCCTTTATAAAATGTAGCATCTTATATTTTCACCCCTTAAATAAATTTTACCTTCATAATTTCAATTATATGTCACTAATGGAAACAATTGGGAGGGTATATTATATAGACGTGACGTAATATATAATTCATAATGAGATAAAAACCAGATTGTTTTTTTAATACTTTGAAATTATTTAATAAAAACGTCAATGCACTTATTCATGGTGTATATATCTTCAATAGTGAGTTTCTACCCAACAATTTCAATTCAATACCCCACATAATTGTGCATTAATACCCATATATAGAAATTATTTTACATAAGTATTTTATAATCAACCATTCATTTATATGAAATCATGAGTTGATTTTGGATATGAAATTTGATTTTCTTATCCTGAAAATTAATATATCCTTTTTGTGGAGATATCAAACCCATTCTCAATATCACATCGAATTAATAAAGCCTCCTTGTATAGAGAGATAAACCATTCCATATATCACATAAAATTATTGAGTGGGATATGATATATAATTTATAATGAGATAAAAACTCGATTATTTTAGTAAAAAATTAATAATATTTAATAAAAACATCAATGTATTTATTCATGTTAGATATATCATCAATAGTGAGTTTCTACCAAACAATTTTAGTTTAATACCCTACATAATTGTGTATTAAGACCCATATAATGGAATTATTTTACATAATGATTTTATAATCATCCTTTCACTAATATGAAATCATGAGTTTATTTTGGATATAAAATATGATTTTCCTATCCCAAAAAATAATATATCCTCTTTGTAGAGGGAGCCAAACCATTCCAAAAAACATCTATTAGAGAGGAGTTATATTATTTTACTAAAAAATAAATAACAATATAAATTTTCACCAATAATTGATTCTCAAATCATTTGGCTAATGATTTTGTGCTCCTTTCAAACATTCATGATATAGAGGTGTGAGAAGAAGAAAAAGTAAAATAAGACATTTTTATCCCTTGACTATATGATGAGTGTACATTTCAGCTTTCATTTTCATGAATAACTCTATAAATTTTGATTGTATAAGACTTACCTTTATCACTCAGATTTGGTGGCTATTAATTTTTTTTCCACATTAGCCCATGTGTTAGGGAATTGATTACTGTAATTCAAAAAATCCTTGATTTTATGGAATTTAATTGTGGTTTCTTCATTAGTTAGGTAAATATTATCCTCTATTTTATTGAAAATCCTCTCTATACCTCTCAATAATCACCATCTCAAGGGAAAACCTTATATAGATGAATCATTTTTCTGTTCGTTTTGAAAAAATTACTGGGTTTTTTTTATTATATTTTAAGTAAGATGGAAGTCAGGTCATGTTTAAAATATTATTTTTATCACATGAATTTCCATGAAACAACGTGTTTCATTATTTTTCTTGTTTTTTGGTTTGATATGGTACATTTTAATAATTTTAACTTGATATAGATAGCGAAAAATAACTATAAGACTTTCAAAACTAGTTTTTATCCAGTATGGTTTCTCCTTGAGAATATCACTACATCATGCATCACAACCTTTTTTAACTTGGTTTCACCTATTTCAATTCAGTTTCTAAAACGAAAAGGTTTAACATGTGTAATAAAAAATAATATCTCAAGAAATGGATAGTAAATAAACATTTGAATATGAAAAATAAAACCTAATATTTTTTAATCTATGTCACCTTCCATGAAAGGACCCAAGTCTGAGAAACCAGACTCATCCCTTAAAAATACTGTGTAAATGTTTTTATAAAAGAAAATTGAATAAATAAACAACATTAAATGAAAAAAAGGATCTTTTACCATCTCATGTTCTGGAAAATTTAATACATGAACATACATTCCAATGATAACATAAAAAGAAAATAGTGATTGTTTAAAGTGATTTTATCTACAACATAGTTTCAACATAATAAGCATTCTAAAACTTTAAAAGTGTTCATGAAACATAAGGTGAGAAAAAATGCCAAGTAAGCAGTTTAAAAACAAAATCATTAAGAAATAATTTTCTGTTAAATTTTTTTAAAGCAAATGCATTAAAATAATGAAATTAATATTTCACATAACATATCATCACCATTTTCATGAGATATTTTGAAACAGCTTCTAGGATATGTTATGCTCAAAATTCATAAACTTATTTAGGAGTTATAAATAAAATGTATTATAAAAATCATGCAGTCATGTTCACAGGACTGTAGTTCCTTTTATATGTTAGTTAATGACCAAATATATTCATTCTATTACATTCCATATGTGCGGATAAGAATTTACACATGAAATAATATTTATTCCGAATTGAAAAAAATATAATGAAATTTTTCATTGTGGTTTGGAAACAGAAATATTAAATATTCTTTATAAAATAATGTCTACACAAATATTTATTTAAATAAGAACCATGTGCACGTGGAAAATATGATTAATACTGGTTCATTAATGAATGATCACTATCCATAGATATCTTACTAATTGGATAATAATATGGTAATTCTCTTACTAGAATCATCATGAGGGAATTTATAATGTATGACAATCATAACATTTTTTCAAGGTCTCATGCTAAGACCATACATAACCATTCTATCAAGGCCTTGTGCCATGACTAAGTTTATCTCATGAGACCCACTAATGCATTTAGAGTCCATAACGGGTCTCATCCATTATATAATAAGTCATATTAATTCCTCACTTGTCTAATAAAATTATGTATTTAAATCAAAGTCTCTCATACCACTTTGATTTATTTAAATCTTATCACACATGAAATAAATTCATAAAATGATAAAAAAGTTTTCCATATCACCATGAAAAGTGTAGTTCTTAATCCATGTATTCTCATAAAAATATTCATTTCATCCTTAAATTGATTATCTTATTTGTAAGTTATCAATAAATTGAATAATGAAATAAATGAACATCCAATCAAAAAATCATATATATTTTTGTATTGTAGGAATAATTTTATAATAACTAAACTGTTTTTGAAAATAAAGAATACAAAATAACTCATTTCAATTAAAACAACTTAAAATGTGTAAAAATATTCTTATTTATTAATTTCTAAATTTAGACTTAAAATTTAATATTAATTCTCAAAATTATCGGGGATGTGAGGTATGTTGAATGATCATGATTATATGTAGATGCAACATCCTCACTTAAAATAAAACTTGATGACATGTTATTCACTTATTTATAAATACAAAAATAAACTTATGGATAGGTCAATACAATTATATATATTAAAAAAATGGTTCATCATTATATTTATACATATACCTTGATATATATATATATATACCAAAATAACTTGATATATATATACAAATACCTTTATATATATATCCCTATAGATTTGAAAATAATTTTATCCCAAAATAAATTTATCTCTTATATATACATGTTTCTATTTGTGAATTCAAAACATATAACAAATGTTTAATATGTCTATAATTATATATGTATATAATTTACATTGAATTAGAATATTGATTTTGGTGGAATACATGTTTGAACAAAACGTCGATAATTGATAAAATTCATTGGAAGATCAAATATGATATCGAATTACAAACATTGATAACATATTATGATGAAGTAGATTTATTAAAACATAATTTTTACAGGCATAACATATTTTTGTCACAAAATATAATAATTAATATCACTACTAATCCATGAGTTGAAATAGGATTAAATATTTATAATCTAATACCATAAATATTTAATACCTCTTTAATTATGTGTCCTAAAAATAATTATGCAATGATGGCTAGTTATATATATAGAGTAATGATCCCATAATAATACCGCTGACATTATTTGGAAATAAATATTACTTAAGTTCCACACCTCGAACCGGGATTTTATTTTATTTTATGATTTCATTGGTTTTAAATTATTTTGCTCTGGATTGACTTGAGTCTCGGATAATATTTTTGAGTTTTCGATTAAAAGCACACGTTTTGCGTTTGACGTCGCCAGGCGCATGGGTGGAGCACATGTTGGAAACCCCCGCATAGCTCCTCTTAGGCATTGGCACGATTCGCCTGCCTTCTGAGATATAAAATGAGTAAAGATGGTGATTAATTGTGTTATTTTAAAAAAAAATTATTGTTGTTATTATTATTATTATTATTGTTACGGGTAAACATTTGAATGGCTTTAAATGTCAATAATTTTTTTTATCAAGTGTTGTTAATTGTTTTTATTATTATCATTTTTATACTATTACTATGATTAATGTTATAACTATTATTATTATTAATAGATTTCATTATTATTTTTATTTGTTTTATTTTATTTTATTTATTTATATATGTTTTATCTTTTTTTTCTCGTCGTTTTCCTCTCCCCTAACCCTAGCAGCACCCCCATATATTTTTTTGGTCCCTCTCCCTTCCTTCCCCTCTTCCGTGCGCCAACACCCTCACCCTCTCCTTTTTCCTCCAGCAGCGCACCCTGCTCCCTCCCACTCTCTTCCTTACACAGCGCCGTAGCACCCCCTGGAAACCTCAAATCCCTCCCTCTCACTCTCTTCTGCTCGAATTGTAGCGCTGCATCCCATCCGCTCCAACCTGCTCCAGTTTCTCCATGTGTTACACATATACCACCTTTATCCCTTCTCCACACTTCACCCTTCCCCACCTGGTGAGCCTCCCGCCAGCTCCAGCTCCTTTGCTCCGCCGACCCTCCTGCACCGCACCAGTGTCGTGCCTGACCGACCTCGCCCCTCCGATGTCAATCAGCACCTCCCGGCCTTGTATCTGTTTTCCTCCCCATGGACACCATCTATCCGACTCCCCCGCATGGACCCGTCAGACGCTCCGCTGTACCCCAGCCCTTCAGCTGCTGTCCGGTGCCTCGGCCTCCTCTCTCTACGCACAACAGCTGGCCTCCTGTCTTCCCTATCCATGGCCAGCTGCACACCTCCCCAAGGTTTCTTTTATTTTTTTAGTTATTTTTACTTTTATTATCATTATAATTATTATTATTATTAATACTATTATAATAATAATTATTATTTTTATTTTTACTATTTTTATTAATATTAATCTTATTATTGTTATTATTATTATTATTATTATTATGATGGTTGTTATTATTATTATTATTATTATTGTTATTATTTTTATTATTATTACTATTTTTATTAATATTAATTTTATTATTGTTATTATTATAATTATTATTATTATTATCATTATTCTTGCTTTTGCCTTTGCTTTTGTTAGGGGGTTTTATCAACATATGTTTTTTTGGTAGGATTATTGTTTTAGAACCCGTGCGAAGCGATTCCGAGTTTGCGTCGTCGTCACGCTTCAGTTTCGAGGTGAGCATTTCTCCCCGATGCTTGGTTTCGCATGCTCTAGTGAGTTTTTGTATGTGTTTTGAGTCTTTGATATTTAGTGTGTAGGGCATTGGACTTTACCGTGATTTTTCGAACGTGCGTCGTTTCATCACATCGTGTATCTGAGGTAGGTTCAATTTTCACTACTTTTAACATTTAAGTTACATTATTTCCTACTATTTGTGCACACTAATTGTTCAAAATAAATAGTTTATTAATTCTAAATAATGTGAGATAATATACGATAATCAATTTTTAATATAAGATAGTTAATCTTTAAATGATTATTTAGTGTAAAAATAGCGGTTTATTTCATACAGGACGCCAGAAATATTTTTTTGATGATCGGACACCCAATAATGAAAGAATGCCCATTTGGATTTTAAACATAATTCACAGAATGTAAAATAGAGTTCTATTTTATTGCTAAATGATTTCTTTTGAATCGTGAACAAGTACTTTTGGTTCTTTTGAGAAGTTGCCTGGTCGGCTCTAAAATTTTATTTGGAAAAATAAAATGGTTTGGCTTGGCTTGGTTTATAAATATATTTTCAACCTGTGAAGTAGTGTTTTGGGGGTTCTTTAAATGGTTTTAAACTGGGTTTGGTCTTATAAAGAAGTGGTACTTTTTTTAGATTAGTGACTGTGAAATGTTTTTAATGCCCGTTTGGCACTTTATGGGAAGCGATGAATTTTTTTTGATAAAAACCCTCTTAGGACGACTCACAAGCCTTGGTTGCAATGGATTGTTTGGGAGGCCGCGCTTAGAGGATCCCAGGTACTTGAGTAGTTAAAGGCAAGAGGTTGTCCCATGGAGTGGATAGGGGTGATGCCTGTTGTGCTATATATATAGATATATCTGATTGGATGCTCGGTTGGCATCGGTTGGCTCAGACCCTTTTTAAACACATGAGACATGGGAATCTAGAATATTGAGAGAATATTATAAGAATGATTACTGCACTGGTAGGTTACGGTTCTGACCAGTGGCCCATAATAGGTGGATATACTAGGTTTATTAGTATGGGATTTCCCTCGACCTGCCTGAGAGAGGATGGTTGAGCATATTGTGCATTTTGATTTCATCATGACATGTCGATAAGGATGATTTCCCATGTATTGGTGTCTTCTGGTTTATTCTCGATCTCCTAGGTTCACCCATGTTTATTTATCTTTTGTTTCTTGAAGTAGTGATTATAATGCTCACATGTATGCTTACATTTCCCTTTCTGTGTGTTTTAATTTGTTAATTCAAGTGTTTTTTTCCCTTGGAAAGTGGTAAATTGCTTTTGATTAGGATTCAAAAAATTATTTTCAAATGAAAGTGTTTAATCCTCTTTGTAAAAATATGAAAAATATAAACATCACTTTCCCTTTTCCTAAAAAGCCATTGACACTAATGAAATGAAGACAAATTTAGAAATGGTAAAGGGAAATGGTTTGTCCTTTGTTTTTAAGTAGAATACACAGAAAACCATACTTTTATAAATTGTAGTTCAAACTTTAAATGATTTTTCTTTTATTTTAAAGGTACTGCATTGGGAATAGATATCGGGCTAGCCTACTGAGTTTTAATAATCACGCCTATAATTCCTTTCTTTTTTTAGTGTTTGTGCAGGCAATAGATTGAGTGTGCTATCCTAGTGCGACGCTTGAACGTTGAGTCAGAGAGCGACCCATGAGGTCGCACAGAGTTTGTTCGGACGTCGTGTCTAGTCAGTTTGATTTTTGTTTGTTATTGTTTAGTATTTTTTTTTTAGTTTATTTGTCTTACGCTGCTCTGTATTATTTTTATACTGTATTATTTATTTATATTGGGCGAAGTCGTTCCCACAGCCACTGTTGATGCCCTGGCGCTTGTCGCCAGCCCGGGAGGATCGGGAACGCCTCTCGGGCCATTTTGTGGACCGACTCGGGTGACCGGTTCAGAGTCGACCCAGGTTGGTTCGTGACAAAATGGTATCAGAGGAGGTCAGATCTTAGTGGACCTCATTGTTTAGAGCACCCTTTGTTATTTGGGATGTCAAGGTAGATGGAGTAGGACTGTCGGGACTCGAGGGGTAGGTGCGGGAAGAGCGTCACGAACTCTTGCCCATACTGATCCTCATGTTTCCATGGGAAGTTCGGTTTAATTTGTTTATTTGGGTTTTTATGGAAAGGTTTTGCGATTGGGATACAACAAAGGGATTTTGGGCCACTAGTCCTCCTAACCCTCATGGCTTGGCAAGCCATGCAGAGCTAGGGGCATGGTCTAAGATGGCTCTCTATGTCAGTGACGTGTTTGGCATATGGCCTCCAACCATATGGTCAAGTCACCCATTGACACTAGTCCCCTGTTTGATTTTTTTTTGGGTTTCCCTTGATTTCTGAAAGTTGTTTGAATCAGAAAAGTTGGTTTTGGAAAAAAAAATGTTTGTTTGGAATGAAATGTTTGATTTGTAGATTATTTTAAAATAAGTGGTATGAATGAATTGTTTTTGGAAAATAAAGTTGATTTGTTTTGGCCGTCATGTTTCGATGAGTTCTCACATGCATTGTGGTATGTTGGAAATGTTGATGGATTTCTGGTATGGTGGATGGATGACCAGGGTGGCATAGATACATGCATGTGAGTGAGACTATAAAGAATACCAATGGTGAGGGATTAACCCACCAAGATTGTTTTAAATTAAATATGTTTTCAAAGAGAAAGGTTTTAATGTTATGATAACTTGTTTTCTCATGTTTTGAACATGTCACCTACATAGTTTTTGATTTTGAGGTTTTTATTTATTCATTGAGTGGTATTGATTGGGTTTTTGACTTTTCCTTGTCCAGTAGTTATCCCTTTTAAGATTCTATGGGTGATCTTAGTGAGGTTGATCAACCTAAGGATTTTATGATTGAGTTTCATAAGCTGGATCCACCTCTATTTTATGGTAAAGAAGACCCTTCCGTAGCGGAGGAGTGGATGCAGAAGATTGAAAGGGACCTTAACCTCATTGTTTTTTCGAGTCGTTTAAGTTCAATTTTGAAACCTTCATGCTTGATGGTTCACCTTATATGTGGTGGAAGTCGGTGTCTCGGAACAAGCCCCGTCAGGAGATTACTTGGGAGTTCTTCAAGGCCTCGTTCATTCACCAGTATTTCTCTAAGGAAGAAAGGGTGAGAAAGGGGATGGAGATGTGTTGTTTACAGCAGGGCGTCAGATCCGTGTTGGAATATTTCCAGCGCTTTGTGGAGCTAGTACCTTATGATTCATAGTATGCCACGAATGACCCCATGAAGGTTCAATGCTTTGAGGCGGGTCTCCGCCCTGATCTACAGTTGAAGGTGTGAGAGTCCAACCTAAATTCTTTTGTCGACGTGTCAAGACAAACTTTTCATGTCGAATCCATGATGAAAGGAGTGCCCGAAGTGGTCCTCCTTCCTTTGATCCCTATGAGCAGTGGTGAAGGTTCTGGAAAAGAGTTGAGTAAGAAAATGAAAGTGGATGGAGCAGGTCATGGAATCAGGAGGCCTCATGATCTTTCATCAACCTCTTTGGAGCGAGAGATTATTGTGTGTTATCAGTGTGGCAAGCAGGGTCACAATAAGTCATCATTCCCAATCACTCCGAAGCCCTGCTAGGCATATGGACGCCTGGGTCACTTGCGATGATTTTGTCGGGGCGTTGCAAGAAAGTGTCGCAGAGGAAGTTCTCAGAAGTAGTGTGATGTTGAGTCTTTGTTCAAAGTTTCTGGTGCAATTTTCCTTTTATTTTAAGGGATCTTTTATCATTTTAGTTTTACTGATGGTGTTTTGGGTTTGAAATGTTTGGGAATGTCATGGGTCTTTTGACAAACTCCGGATTTCAATGCTGATATTTTTTTACATTTTAAAATCATGTCCTTTCTTTTTTCAAATAAAAAGATGTATATTTATCATTGGGATTATCAGAACCTGACTCTGAGGAAAAAGATGCTTCATCCATCAAAGCTCCTACTAAAAGGTCTTGGAGTGTAGCCGACGCGTAGTCAGGAATCCTCGGGGAATTTTAAAGGGTCTGGTTAGGATTGCGCCTCTATTATTGGGGTGAGACAGTTTTAGCATGTCTGTTGTAGTTTTACCATCTTTATAATTTTTCCTCCTGTCGCAAGGATTGCAATGGACTTATCCCTCGCACAATGTCTCTAATGGTGCATTGTTGTTTACAAGTGAGGTGTCAATTAGTGGTCTTTCATGGACCACTGATGTAAATTAATTGCGGTCCTGATTTGTGCTCATCCCTAAGTGGTGAGTCATGAGTAGTTTTATGTCCAAGTTTTAGTGATCCAATCTTTGGGCCCTCCCTCCCCGCCCTTGGTGTAGAGACCCGAAGCCTGACTTACATGGACATTACATTAAATTTGCGGAATAATTAGTACATAACAAAAACCCACACACAAGGATCGTAATAGTTTAGTGTCTTTGGAAACTCGGAATATAATCTTCTAATCCTGGTGACATATCTTCAATATCTCCCATAAATATCTTCCTTTTTTATACCTAAAAACTTTCTTTATATCCTGGGGAAAATAAAACATAATAGGGTGAGCTCAAATTCTCAGTAAGGGTAAACAAAAGAAATATCAATCACATAGTATACACAAGCACATAACTTTTGGAAATCTTAACATGTAAAAGAGATCATAATTTCATAACATGGGATAAATCATGGCAGTAAAATGTAATCACAATAATCATAACATAAAACATGAAACATTGTGGCATACACATATAATCATAGAGAATCATTTCTTGTTAGTCAAGACTCATTGCCAAGACTATCTTAGTGGACAAAGTCCCTTTCTGAACCGAGTCACCCTCGTTCCAGTCATGTTTCACTGAACCGGTATAAACTACCGTTCCAGCCATGTCTATCTCATGAGATATAAAATCTTTACCCAATGCATTGGAGGGAGATATTGGTCCCACCCATCTCATAATGATACCATTCTTATGTGTGCCACAAAATCATAAACCATACATCATTGCATAACCCATGTAATAAAAATGGGAATCGTAAACATCATGACATCATAAAACAATTCATATAAGATAAAGGAATTCATAAAAATAATTCCATCACAACATAATCAAATCAATGTAATAATATGGATAAAAACAGAACCCTTTATTATCTTAGATGTAAAATAATTTTGATAAAACACTTGAACTCCATTCTTGAGGAAAATATCCTTTCTACTTCAAAAATACTTTTCCTTTTTTAACATGTCATACAATTCTAAACTAAAAGAAGTTTATTAAAAATAAACTTGAAAACATGTAAAGGAAGCTTCTTGGAAATAATATATTAAAAATCCATTCATGCCGTATAAGTTAAAAAAAACATTCTTCATACTTTTGTCGGAAAAGTCAAAAAGTACCTCGTACGAAAAACGAAAAAAGATTCCTTTCTTATCTTTTACTAAAAATTCACCGAAGGGTAAAATTGGATTTAAACAATTGTAGGTGTATGGAAATAATATTACATATTTAGGAAACATGGATGTGGATGATAAAATACACCCCAGTAAATTCCAAAGTAAAAACAATCTCGGATAAAAATGAGATTGTGATATTTTCCCTTACCTTAGATCCGACTTGCTTTGTAAGTGTCTGAACCTCCTGTATAATGATTTAAATAATGTTATTGAATTATTCCAGAATCATAATTATTTTTATGATATCATATATGGTCATATTCTTCGCTTCTTAGTAGTAATATTTCATTGTTACTTGTTATTCGGGTGTTTATAACTATTTGTTCTTATGCATGTTTTGTCGAATAAATTATTATTCTTTTCTTTAGGTTATAGATACCTCATTTCTAGAATGGTATTAGTGTAATATATATCATATTAATTCAATTCAATTCATTTATATAATCATTATGAAATGAAGATCATGTAGAATGAGTCGCATCACATCGTGGAGACGGTATTCCGTACGTACGCACGAGTGATGATATCGTTCCTATGATCGTGGAATTGTATTGGTGTATATGTATACTATTTAAGAATCAATATCACTTTATAATAGTCATATATAGTCATTATTTACACCATTATACCCATCCATGTAAGGTGGTGGTGGAAAACAGATTACACCACAGTGTGGAGATGGTATTCTGTACGTACGCACGCGCGGTGATTTCTTTTTCCGTAGGATGAATAGATGGTGAAATAGGGTTGTTTCATACTTATAATAACATATCAGTATATTAGTGATACTGATGTTATTTACTTCATAATGAAACAACTAAATAAGAAGAAGTAGAAGAAGAAATAATGATGAAAGAATCGGTAACGGACATTACCTCTTCTTTGAAGTGATTCTTAGAGTCCTTATTTTAGGGCACTAAAATTGGTCTTTGAGGACGACCAGAACCTCTATAATGTTTCTTGGAAAGTGGAGAGGAGAATTGGGCAGGGGTTGTATGAGTTTGAAGGATAAAAGTTGTGTGAGTAAGAGAGGGAGGAGGTGCCCTTTTATAAGGGAGGAGAGGGGCACCTTTGGAATAACTAAAAATATTATTTTATTATAAAGCCAAATTCGGTTTTAACTAGCTCCAAATTGATTTATTTCGAAGATAAGGTGGGTATGGGTCGAAATCCCCTCATCCAATATAATTTAGACAAGTTTAGGTTCCTATTTTAACCTTGTCATTTAGATTTAACATTAAGTTAAATAATTTTACTTTTACCGTGTCTTCTTGTGTTCTTACACTATAAGGTTAATAAACATACTATAAGAAGCCAAAAGAACCCCAAATTGTTTATTATTAATATATATAACCTTATCTAAGTCATTTGGTCGAGCCTTAGATTTTTAGGAATAAAAGAACAATTAATAATATAATATTTGTTTTAAAAACTATTTTATGTCAATTTTGACACTATTCAGTAATTGATTTTTGTGAAAATCATAAAAGAATTATAAGTTCTAAAAAAGTTAATTAAATCAATACTAACATGTCATATTAACCTAGAAAATTAGTTTAATTCATGAAAAGTCTCAAATTATATTTATTTGTGTATTTATAACATCAATTATGTCAATATTTCATTAATAAGATAATTACTGCATCATCGTTGTGTCAAAAATAAATTAAAGTATTTAATCTCTAAAATTTACAAATAAAATACCATTATGTAGGAAATCTGTTTATCTTTCTAATTAATATTTATAGTCTAATTTATCTTATGTATAACCCTATATTAGAAATGTTTTACTAAATACACTTTGATTTTAACTCTTTTAACTATTCTTTGAATTAAATAATAATAAATGTCCTAATCTAATTCAAGTGGGCCTAAATGGTCATATTTTATTCCTAAGTTTGTTTTGGTCGAAATAAACTTGTCCAATAGGATTAGGACATGTGTTAGGGTAATATTAATATCATTTTTACCCTTAATTATCCTATTTACTTTTAACCGTGGTAAATAAAAGTAAAAAATTACTATTCAGAAAAAAATAATTTTCATCTCATTGAACCACATTTTACATACTGACATCAACCGTGTCTCTCGGATTTTTGAAATTCCATTCACAGAAGCGGTAAAATTAAGATTTATGAAAAAATTAATTTTTTTAACTACCACTTACAAGTTTCACTATTCATCAAAAATTGAAGTTTTTCAGAAAAATGCCAAAATTTCACCCTAAGCTATAATTGATATTCCGAATTTAAAAATTATTTCTATTTTACAAAATTCCCAACATATAAGTTGCATTAATTAATTTTATAATTAATTTCCGCTGTCACAACAAATAGCGTGTTTTTAAGAGATAATAACTATCAAAAGATTAACACTTGTTTATGTCTGGTGTAAATGTGAAATTACATACAATGACCAACATTGTATTGAATTGTAAAAATATATTCTAAATATACTTTAAAACAACTTAAATTAATAATTTATCACTATTAATTATTCTGATTAAAAAAGTTGTTTTTAATTATAATTTAGTAATTTTCAATATTCATCAAAATATGAAAGTTATCCGAAAAGTACCAAAATTTCACCTTAGGATAAATTCGATACTCCGAATCCAAAAATGAAGTCCATTTTGAGAGATAAATTTTCTAAAATTTTAAAAGGTGGTTATTACTATTCTTAACGGCTAGTTTTAATAATATTTTAATAGCATATCGTTGTTTAATGAAACTCAGTATTACGTACTACACACGCTATCGAGGAAGGTCGAGATTGAGTGTAATGAAAGGCAAGTCAAGGATGTGTGTTGTGAAAGCTCCTTTTGGTGTAGCGTACAACACTAGACATTAATAAAATTAAAAAGAATATTTTTCATAAAATCTCGCGGTGTTACATTCTACCCCCCTTAAAATTAATTTCGCCCTCGAAATTCGTCGGGGTTATACATGGTTTACTATTAGAATGTTTATTTAATAGAAACCCACATCGTAAAAAGGAATACCAAAACCAATCTTTAAAAACGAAAGTATGAAACGTAACGGTTACCCAAATAAACTAATCACTAGGTTTCCACATAGGTGAAAATATGGATATGGAAGAAAAATCTAACCATCATGTTCTGATGGAGAGTGGTAGATAACATGGCTATGGAAAAGCCAACAATCACAAATCCATAAATTTGTTATGATCTAAGGTACAATCCGATTAATCAGATATAATAGCACTATGACAACATTTTTGGTTTTCAAGATCGTTTCCCTAAAGTTGAAGAATTTGAATTTGAATAGATACTTACTTTATTTTGGTACAATCTAATTGTTGTTCGTTCTTTGAACAATATCCACTTCATCTCTTAAAGAAATGAAGTTGAATTTGTTATTCATGAAGTGTTAATTTATCATGTGATAGAATGATGGGTCATTCCATCTGTCTCAAACAAAAGGTTAGAAAAGTTATCAAAAATTACATAAGTCCATCTATAGTGAGATTAATCATATATGGTTCCTAAAATGGACTTATACTTCATATATCGTACTGCATAATAAAATAAAACTTGTTTCTACTAAACAGTGACTTCTTGTAGGCTAGTGGTAGGCGATAAAGGCCAGTCGCACTTCGGTTGTGGGTTCGATTCCCACAGCCTTGTCTGACGCGATGGGTTTTCTCCCATCCTGCAGGTTGTCCTTTTTCTAAAACTATATTACTACAACATCCCATCAATAATATCGAAAGAACTTCTATCCTTAAACAATACTAACTTATGTCCAACATAATCCATTCCAATCTTTAGGCTTATCCATAATACTTCAGTCCACTCTCATAACATAGTGAAAACGATTACCAGAGATTTAATACCATCGTTGATCCCCATATATCATAAGATATGTTTTGTTGGTCACATTCCAAACATTCAAAGTCCTTAATCATGTATTCTCTTGAATACCTTAGTGAAAACATGAATGCAGTCAAAATTCTATATACTCAAACCATGATATCACTTAGTCCTTATATCAATCATGAGCTCATGAATACTGTTAAACATTTCATTTTCTCGTTTTCCCTTCATTATGCGCATGTCATCTTATTTCCAAAAAAATATCTCAATCACTTTGAATACCACATTATACCAACACATAAATATTCCAATACTTTATGATACCACATTATTCTGGAATCCCATTACATAAACACTTAATCATTCCACCACATCATTGTCATATTCAACATCGCCAATAGTGATCGCATGTGACTTCCCTTTGTCCTTTTCCTTCAGTGGTTGCTCATGTTGATCATCACTAACCCTTGGATTAGGGCATTTATTAGCATAATGCCCCATTTCCTTGCACTTGAAGAATTGAAATGTTGGTCGTGCGTTCTCTGCAGTGTTTGCTTTATTCACATCATTAGAATCCCTTTTTCCATTACTTAGACACTCAGCTGCTTGATGACCTTCTTTTCCACACTTAAAACATTTTCTAGTTCCTTTAAGACAATCTCCACCATGCTTCTTTCCACACTTTGTGCATAAGGAAACATTCATTTTTTTTTTCACCATTATTCTGAGATTTCTCCTTGAACTCCATCTTTAGTTTCTTTTCAAAACCATGAGGTGGATATGTAACACCAACTTCCATTTCTACCTTCATAGCACAACACACAATTTCTTCATAGCTACTAAAGTCTCTTATAGCTAATTCCCTTCTAAGACTTGGTTTTAAGCCACTGAAAAATCGATCAACTTTACTTTCAGGTTGGATGATAATTCTAGATGCATACCTTGAAAGTCTTGTAAAATTTGCTTCGTATATACCAATAGATTCATAATCCTTTTGCTTTAGTTCAAGAAACTCCTTCTCCATCTTTGTTCGAAGAATACGAGGGAAGTACTTATTGAAAAATAAGTCCTTGAACTTGTCCCATTCCATGGACTCAATTTCATCTCTTTGCCTCGTATTCTTGATAAGATTCCACCATTGATCAGCTTCACCTTCCAAACGATATACTTCTAAGATGACTTTATCATGTTCAGAACATTGAAGAACTGAAAATTTCTTTTCAGTGGTACTGATCCATTGTTCAGCAACAAGTGGATCAGAAGACCCACTGAAAGAAGGTGGACGTTGCCTCATGAAGGACTCAATAGAATATTGTTCCCTTCTATGCTCATTTGGAAGTCCAGAATGATTCATAGCTTGTGTAAGTACAGCAATAAGATCTTGCACTCCATCTCCCATAACATTTCTTTGTTCAGGAGTACAACCATTGCATTGTCCATTACATTGATCAACACGGTTCCTTCGGGTTCCAGACATCATCTAAAACCCAAAAAGAATAGTGTGAGAGGAAAAAAAATCATGCTAGGGAAAACAACATAATAAAGGGGGAGTAACTTCAATATCTAACATCCTAGGTTTAATTCTATGATCTTTAGCGTAATTGTAGTACTATAACCTATACGTATACTTAACCTTAGGGACATCCCTAGACATACCTTAGAAATATCTCTAGGGATCTCACTAACGTTTTCGCATCCTAGTTTCCAAAGGTTGACTAAACCTTTCCTCTGATACCAATTGTAGAGACCCGAAGCCTGACTTACATGGACATTACATTACATTTTCGGAATACATAGTACATAACAAAAACACACACACAAGGATCGTAATAGTTTAGTGTCTTTGGAAACTCGGAATATAATCTTCTAATCCTGGTGACAGATCTTCAACATCTCTCATAAAGATCTTCCTTTTTTATATACCTAAAACCATTCTTTATATCCTGGGGAAAGGAAAACATAATAGGGTGAGCTCAAATGCTCAGTAAGGGTAAACAAAAGAAATATCAATCACATTGTATACACAAGCACATAACTTTTGGAAATCTTAACCTGCCAAAGAGATCATAATTTCATAACATGGGGTAAATCATGGTAGTGAAATGTAATCATAATAATCATAACTTAAAACATGAAACTTTGTGTCATACACACATAATAATAGAGAATCATTTCTTGTTAGTCAAGACTCATTGCCAAGACTATCTTAGTGGACAAAGTCCCTTTCTGAACCGAGTCACCCTCGTTCCAGTCCTGTTTCAATGAACCAGTATAACCTACCGTTCCAGCCATGTCTATCTCATGAGATATAAAATCTTTACCCAATGCATTGGAGGGAGATATAGGTCCTACCCATCTCATAATGATATCATTCTTATGTGTTCCACAAAATCATAAACCATACATCATTACATAACCCATGTAATAAAAATGGGAATCGTAAACATCATGACATCATAAAACAATTCATATACAATAAAGGAATTCATAAAAATAATTCTATCACAACATAATCAAATCAATGTAATAATAGGAATAAAAACAGAACCCTTTATTATCTTAGATGGAAAATAATTTTGATAAAACACTTGAACTCTATTCTTGAGGAAAATATCCTTTCTACTTCAAAAATACTTTTCCTTTTTTAACACGTCATACAATTCTAAACTAAAAGAAGTTGATTAAAAATAAACTTGAAAACATGTAAAGGAATCTTCTTGGAAATAATGTTTTAAAAATCCATTCATGCCGTATAAGTTAAAAAAACATTCTTCATACTTTTGTTGGAAAAGTCAAAAAGTACCTTGTACGAAAAACGACAAAAGATTCCTTTCTTATCTTTTACTAAAAATTCACCGAAGGGTAAAATTGGATTTAAACAATTGTAGGTGGATGGAAATAATATTACATATTGAGGAAACATGGATGTGGATGATAAAATACACCCCAGTAAATGCCAAAGTAAAAACAATCTCGGATAAAAATAAGATTGTGATATTTTCCCTTACCTTAGGTCTAACTTGATTTGTAAGTGTCCGAACCTCCTGTATAATGATTTAAATAATGTTATTTACTTATTCCAGAATCATACTTATTTTTATGATATCATATATGGTCATATGCTTAGCTTCTTAGTAGTAATATTTCATTGCTACTTGTTATTCGGGTGTTTATAACTTTTTGTTCTTATGCGTGTTTTGTTGAATAAATTCTTATCCTTTTCTTTAGGTTATAGATACCTCATTTCCAGAATGGTATTAGTTTAATATATATCATATTCATTCAATTCAATTCATTTATATAATCATTATGAAATTAAGATCATGTAGAATGAGTCGCATCACATCGTGGAGACGGTATTTCGTACGTACACACGAGTGATGATATCGTTCCTATGATCGTGGAATTGTATTGGAGTATATGTATACTATTTCAGAATCAATATCACTTTATAATAGTCATATATAGTCATTATTTACACCATTATACCCATCCAAGTAAGGTGGTGGGGGAAAACAGATTACACCACGGCGTGGACACGGTATTCCGTACGTACGCACGCGCGGTGATTTCTTTTTCCGTAGGATGGATAGAAGGTGAAATAGGGTTGTTTCATACTTATAATAACATATCAGTATAAGAGTGATACTGATGTTATTACTTCATAATGAAATAACTAAAGAAGAAGAAGTGGAAGATGAAATAAAGATGAAAGAATCGGTAACGGACATTACCTCTTCTTTGAAGTGCTTCTTTGAGTCCTTCTTTAGGGCACTAAAACTGGTCTTTGAGGAAGACCAGAACCTCTAGGATGTTTCTAGGAAAGTGTAGAGGAGAATTGGTCAGGGGTTGGACGATCTTGAAGGCTCAAAGTTGTGTGAGGAAGAGAGGGAGGAGGTGCCCTTTTATAAGGGAGGAGAGGGGCACCTTTGGAATAACTAAAAATATTATTTTATTATAAAGCCAAATTCGGTTTTAAATAGCTCCAAATAAATTTATTTCGAAGCTAAAGTGGGGATAGGTCGAAATCCTCTCATACAATAGAATTTAGAAAAGTTTAGGTTCCTATTTTAACCTTATCATTTAGATTTAACATTAAGTTAAATAATTTTACTTTTACCATGTCTTCTTGTGTTCTTACACTATAAGGTTAATAAACTTATTATAAGAAGCCAAACGAACCCCAAATTGTTTATTATTAATATATATAACCTTATCTAAGTCATTTGGCCGAAACTTAGATTTTTAGGAATAAAATAACAATTAATAATATAATATTTGTTTTAAAAACTATTTTATATCAATTTTGACACTATTTAGTAATTGATTTTTGTAAAAATCATAACAGAATGATAAGTTCGAAAAAAGTTAATTAAATCAATACTAACATGTCTTATTAACCTATAAAATTAGTGTAATTCATAAAAAGTCTCAAATTATATTTATTTGTGTATTTATAACATCAATTATGTCAATATTTCATTAATAATATAATTACTGCATCATCGTTGTGTCATAAATAAATTAAATTATTTAACGTCTAAAAATTACAAATAAAATACCATTATGTAGGAAATATTTGTATATTTCTAATTAATATTTATAGTCGAATTTATCTTATGTATAACCCTATATTAAAAATGTTTTATTAAATAAACTTTGATTTTAACTCTTTTAACTCTTCTTTGAATTAAATAATAATAAATGTCCTAATCTAATTCAAGTGGGACTAAATGGTCATATTTTATTCCTAAGTTTGTTTTGGGTCGAAATAAACTTGTCCAATAGGATTAAGACATGTGTTAGGGTAATATTAATATCATTTTTACCCTTAATTGCCCTATTTACTTTTAAACGTGGTAAATAAAAGTAAAAAGTTACTATTCATCAAAATAAATTTTCATCTCATTGAACCACATTTTACTTACTGACATAAACCATGTCTCTTGAATTTTTTAAATTCCATTCATAGAAGTGGTAAAATTAAGATTTATGAAAAAATTAATTTTTTTAACTACCACTTAGTAGTTTCACTATTCATCAAAAATTGAAGTTTTTCAGAAAAATGCCAAAATTTCACCCTAAGCTATAATTGATATTCCGAATTCAATAATGATTTCTATTTTACAAAATTCCCAACATATAAGTTGCATTAATTAATTTTATAATTAATTTCCGCTGTCACAACAAATAGCATGTTTTTAAGCGATAATAACTATCAAAAGATTAACACTTGTTTATGTCTGGTGTAAATGTGAAATTACATCCAATGACCAACATTGTATTGAATTGTAAAAATAGATTCTAAATATACTTTAAAACCACTCAAATTAATAATTTATCACTATTAATTATTTCGATTAAAAATGTTGTTTTTAATTATAATTTAGTAATTTTCAGTATTCATCAAAATATGAAAGTAATCCGAAAAGTACCAAAATTTCACCTTAGGATAAATTCGATACTCCGAATCCAAAAATGAAGTCCATTTTGAGAGCTAAAATTTCTAAAATTTTAAAAGGTGGTTATTACTATTCTTAACGGCTAGTTTTAATAATATTTTAATAGCATATCGTTGTTTAGTGAAACTCAGTATTACGTACTACACACGCTATCGAGGAAGGTCGCGATTTCGTGTAATGCAAGGCAAGTCAAGGATGTGTGTTGTGAAAGCTCTTTTTGGTGTAGCGTATAACACAAGACATTAATAAAATAAAAAAGAATATTTTTCATAAAATCTCGGGGTGTTACACTTGGGGTAATGGGTTTTTGGTTAGTGCAGACTCTCAGATGAACTTATCTCACTTTTGGACAGGAGTAAGTGGTTTAAATGTTTTTTCTTTGCTTTTTATAGCTTGAGAAAGGCCTAGTTCAGGACTAAGTTGGATTTATGTATGGTCGCTAGTAGGTCGGTTCCTTATGGTGGGGAGACCCACTATGAGTCTCTTTGAGCTTTCTATTAAGTTGTTATCGGGTGATAGTTGATTTTTTA
Source organism: Viscum album (assembly GCA_963277665.1). Classification (NCBI taxonomy): domain Eukaryota; kingdom Viridiplantae; phylum Streptophyta; class Magnoliopsida; order Santalales; family Viscaceae; genus Viscum; species Viscum album. The sequence goes on from OY728143.1 coordinate 1,072,108,810, forward strand.
TGGTGGGGAGCCGTTCATGCCTACCCTTTACTGGTGATTTATTTCTGGAAAGGAGGTTGAGTCCCGTAGATGGTTGATTAAATGTCCTTTGGTTAAGAGGTTGGATCTTGTTAATGTAGAATCCTTAGGCGTCGATCGATCGGCTAGACAGTGTTGTGGCTTTCCAGGGGTGGAAAGTGTTGTGGTGGGGAGAATTGTCACACCTCGAACCATGCTTTTATTTTATTTTATGATTCCTTTGGTTTTAAATTATTTTTCTCTGGTTCAAGTTCAGTATCAGATGATATTATTGAGTTTTCGATTAAAAGCGCACTTTTTGGGTTTGACGTCGCCGGGCGCACAAGCGGAGCACGTGTTGGAAACCCCGGCGCATCTCCGCTTAGGCATTGACACGATTCGCCTACCGTCTAAGATCTAAAATGAGTAAATATGGTGATTAATTGTGTTATTTAAAAAAATTATTGTTATTATTATTATTATTATTATTATTATTATTACGGGTAAAAATTTGAATGGGTTTTAATGTCAATAATTATTTTTATCAAGTGTTGTTAATTGTTTTTATTATTATCATTTTTATATTATTACTATAATTAATGTTATAACTATTATTATTGTTAATATCTTTTATTATTATTATTTTTATTTGTTTTATTTTATTTTATTTATTTATTTATTTATGTTTTCTCTTTTTTTCCCATCATTTTCCTCTCCCCTAACCCTAGCAGCACCCCCATATCTTTTTTTGGTCCCTCTCCCTTGCTACCCCTCATCTGCGTTCCGCCACCCTCACCCTCTCCTTTTTCCTCCACCAGCGCACCCTGCTACCTCCCACTCTCTCCCTTGTGCAGCGCCATAGTGCCCCCTAGAAACCTGAGATCCCTCCCTCTCACTCTCTTCTGCTTGAATTGTAGCGTTGCATCCCAGCCGCTCCAACCTGCTCTAGTTTCTCTGTACAGCACACCTCTCCCACTTTTATCCCTTCTCCGCACTTCACCCTTCCCAACCTGGCGAGCCTCCCACCTGCTTCAGCTCATTCGCTCTGCCGACCCTCCTGCCCCACACCAACGTCATGCCTGACTGGCCTCGCCCCTCCGACATCGAGTCGTGCCTATCTTCCTTGTAGATGGTTTCCTCCCCATGGCCACCATCTAGCCGCCTTTCCACCCCCGCTCGGACCCGTCACACGCTCCGCCAAACCCCGGCCCTTCAGTCGTTGTTCAGTGCCTCGACCTCCTCTCCCTACACACAGCAGTCGGCCTCCCGGATTCCCTGTCCACAGCCAGCCGCACACCTCCCCAAGGTTTCTTTTATTTTTTTAGTTATTTTTACATTGATTATCATTATAATTATTATTATTATTATTACTATTATTTTTATTTTTATTTTTATTGTTATTTTTACTATTTTTATTAATATTAATCTTATTATTTTTATTATTATTATTATTATTTTTATAATGATTATTATTATTATTATTAGTATTGTTATTATTATTGTTATTATGATTGTTATTTTTACTATTTTTATTAATATTATTATTAATATTATTATTATTATTATTATTTATTTTTCCTTTCCTTTTGTTAGGGGGTTTTATCAACTTATGTTTTTTTTGGTAGGATTATTGTTTTAGATCCTGCACGGAGCGATTCCGAGTTTGCATCGTCGTCGCGCTACAGTTTTGAGGTGAGAATGTCTCCCCGACGCTTGGTTTCGCATGATCTAGTGAGTTTTTTTATGTTTTATGAGTCTTTCATATTTAGTGTGTAGGGCGTTGGACTTTACCGTGCTTTTTCGAACGTGCCTCGTTACATCGCATCGTGTATCTGAGGTAGTTTCCATTTGCACAACTTTGAAAATTTAAGTTACATTATTTCATGCTATTTGTGCACACTAATTGTTCAAAATAAATATTTTATTAATTCTAAATAATGTGATATAATATACGATAATTAATTTTTAATATAAGATAGTTAATCTTTAAATGATTATTTAGTCAAAAAAGAGCCGTTTATTTTATGCAGGATGCTTGAAATATTTTTTTGACGAGCGGACAGCCAAGAATGAAAGAAGGCCAATTTGGATTTTAAACATAGTTCACGGAATTTAAAATAGAGTTCTGGTTTAATGCGAAATGATTTGTTTTGAAGCGTGAACAAGTACTTTGGGTTCTTTTGAGAAGTTGCCTGGTCGGCTCTTAAAGTTTATTTGGAAAAATAAAATGGTTTGGTTTGGTATGGTTTATAAAAATATTGTCAGCCTGTGAAGTAGTGTTTTGGGGGTTCTTTAAATGGTTTTAAACTGGGTTTTGTCTTATAAAGAAGTGGAACTTTTTTTAGATTAGTGATTGTGAAATGTTTTTAATGCCTGTTTGGCACTTTATGGAAAGCGATGAAAATGTTTTGATAAAAACCCTCTTAGGATGACTCTCATGCCTTAGTTGCAATGGATTGTTTGGGAGGCCGCGCTTAGAGGCTCCCAAGTACTTGAGTAGTTAAAGGTAAGATGTTGTCCCATGGAGTGGCTCGGGGTCATGCCTGTTGTTCTATATATATAGATATATCAGATTAGATGCACGGTTGGAATCGGTTGGCTCACCCCCTTTTTAAACACTTGAGACATAAGAATCTGGAATATTGGGAGAATATTCTAAGAATGATTGATGCACTGGTAGGTTATGGTTCTGAACAGTGTCCCATAGTAGGTGGATATACTAGGTTTATTACTATGGGATTTTCCCTCGACCAATCTGAGAGAGGATGGTTGAGCGTATTGTGCATTTTTATTTCATCGTGACATGTCGATAAAGATGATTTCTCATGTATTGGTGTCTTCTGGTTTATTCTCGATCTCCTAGGTTCACCCATGTCTATTCACCTTTTGTTGCTTGTAGTAGTGATTATTATGGTCACATGTATGCCTACATTTCCCTTGCTGTGTGTTTTACTTTGTGAATTCTGGTGTTTTGTTTTCCTTTGAAAGTGGTAAATTGCTTTTCATTAGGATTCAAAAAAATGGTTTTCAAATGAAAGTGTTTAATCCAATTTGTACAAATTGGAAAATATAAACATCACTTTCCCTTTTCCTAAAAAGCCATTGACACTAATGAAGTTAACCCAAATTTGGAAATGGTAAAGGGAAATGGTTCGTACTTTGTTTTTAAGTAGAATACTTAGAAAAACATACTTTTATAAATTGTAGTTAAAACTTGAAATGATGTTTCTATTATTTTAAAGGTAGTGCATTGGGAATAGATATCGGGCTAGCCTACTGAGTTTTAATACTCACGCCTATAGTTCCTTTCTATTTTTAGTGTTTGTGGAGGCTATAGCTTGAGTGCGCTCGCCTAGGGAGATGCTTGATCGTTGATTCGTAGATCAACCCATGAGGTCGCATGGAGTTTGTTCGGACGTCGTGTCTGGTCAATTTGATTTTTGTTTGTTCTTGTTTAGTATTTTATTTTTGGTTTATTTGTCCTGCGCTACTCTGTAATATTTTTATACTATTTTATTTATTTATACTGGAAAAGTCATTCCCATAGCCTCTGTTGATGCCCTGGCGCTTGTCGCCAGCCCGGGAGGATCGGGAACGCCTCTCGGGCCATGTCACGGATCGGCTTGGGTGACTGGTTCAGAGTCGACCTGGGTTGGTTCGTGACATTAAGTGTGATAATAATGAATACATAGATAGTAATATGATTGAAATTTAATTTACAAAAATTTTATTTCATTAATGTAATATTTAAGTAAATATTAAGAAGAAAATATTGATATCTATATACACATATAACATATTCACATATTTTTTAGAACTATGATATATATATATATATATATATATTTGTGTATACTTATATATAAAATAACATTTCCTATATATTAGTTTGTTACGCATTATTATTAAACCATGCAAAAAAGTATAACTTATATATATATATATATGAAGAATTGGGAACTAGAAGTACTGTAATTATATAATAAAAATGAAAAAATGAAAAGTCCCCATAATAATTTCAAATTCAAAATCCATAATTTTAAAATAAAGTTGCTAAATCCCATAAACATTTGAAAATCCAGAATTAAAATCTGAACACTAATAAACACAAACTCGTATTTTCAAAATTATTTTGAAAAAAATAAATACTGAATCACTTACATAATGATACATTTTTTCTTTAAAATACGCACACACAGATATATATATGTATGTATGTATACATAAAAATGGAATTTCTAATAATAATTTTAGAACTATAATTCCCTTAAAAAATAAGTTTGAACGTAATAAAATCATAATTTTGAAAGGTTATAAATAAAGAAGACCCTAACAGAAACAAGGTTCACAAAATACTAACTTTTTGAATCAAGATGTCATCAAATGTTTTCATTAACGAAAATTCACATTTCATCAAATAAATAATTTCTCCTTACATATGTTTAAAATTCCTTTTTTCACATCTAGTATTTTATGAATTGTAGCAACACTCATAAAAACATATAAACTCATACTTGTACTTGGGTTGAAAATAAATTATGCATACACAATAACAAAAAATAAATATCGAACTCCTTTTGAAAAAATGTTTCAATACTCTGTATGAGTTTTATAATGCTAATTGTGAGGTCCATAAGTTAATAAAAAATGAATAAATAATTATAAAATAACTCTTACGCAAACATAAATTAAAAATTGACATTAACTCTTCATAAATTAAATCTATTAAATAAAATATATAATCTCCTTATATGATTTTCAGTTGAAAAAGAGGAGAAAACCATTTCCATTTCATAAATAAAATTTCTGATAAATAAATGTATGAAATTAAATTGTATTACCATATAGAAAATTAATGACTCGTGAAATAAAAACACCATAAAAATATCTCTTATTGGAAACAAAAAATGCAGACCTTTTGCTACAACAATTTTGCATTCACTCTCACACTGACTAGAAATGGTTGTTTTAAAGATTACATTTGATATTGATTTTATATCCATAATCTTCACTATAAAATTATAATAATACATATAAAAGTGTATCAATAAAATAAACATAATAAAAAATGACACACAACTATTCATAAAATATGTAGATGCAATGAAATGATAAACGACACACAATGAGTGCATAAAATTGACAAAAGCAGTTTAAAAAACTAGGTGAAATAGACATCACTGGACCATTAAACCTATGTTCAGATTAAAAAAATGAATAAAAAACAATACTATGATAGAAGATTGATTGATATCAATCTAATGACAATTAAAAGATAGTAAAAATTAAAATTAGATTAACTGGTGGGCAGAAATCTGAAATTGACTCCTAAAAATAAATGATTTGGTCACCTACCAATAGATTTAAAAATCCTAGAATAGATGGAAGATGGAGACAATGAGAAATCCAAACTTGGAGTTTGGAATTGTAACCCCTCATGCACACTTAAATCCCTAGAATTGACCTCAGGATGGTCTCTTCCTCTCTATACTTCGGCAACACCATTCGACTCTCCCTGGCAGGCATGATTTTCCCCCACTGGCGGTCAGACATGGCTTCTCCAACACACTCAGACCCTCATAAAGCCTCCCCAGTCAATGTCACCTACTAGGAAACCCTCCTCTACCTGAGGGTATTAAATCCTACCAAGATTTCCCCCTATATGACTCACAAATTGACCCCCCCCCCCCCCCGCATATTCTGGTTTCTTCTTCTTATTATTTTTATTATCCATTTTATTATTTTATTATTATTATTATTATTATTATTTTATTATTATTATATATTTAACTTAAATTTATGTTTAATATATTTTATGTTTAGATTTAGTATTAAAGTAGTCATATAATTTTATTATAATTTTGTTAAACAAAACCATAATATTAAAAAATTTGAAAACAATTAAACTAATCAAAATTTATAATTTAAAACTAATAATTATAAACTCATATACATATATGTATATATTTATATAAAAATACATTAAACCCAAATAATTTTAATATAATTTTCAATGTCACAATAAATATTTATTTTCATAAATTAGAAAATTGAATATTAATAGTGCATTTTTAAAAAAATAATTTTACTTTTGACATTAATATTTTAAAATAATAATTATAAATGAAATATATAATATAAAATTATATTTTATTAAAAAAAAATTGTAATAATATGACACATAATTATTATTTTTTATTTACTGAATCAATATATTAAAATTTATGATTTCATGATACTATAAAGTATAATTAATCTATATTATTTTAATATGGAAACATGTGTTAAAAAAAATCATCATTTTGATAATACTATAAATAAAAGTGATAAAATTTAAATTCGGTTAAAAGAAATCATATGATTTTATTAAAATATTTCATAATACTATTTATTTAACTTATAATTCATTGTTTAGTTAGCATAATTTAAACACATAAATTACTAATGTTTGTGCCGAGTTGTAAGAAAACATAATTTTATAAAACCAAAAATATTATTTCAAAACATTTAAAACCAATCCAAGTGTCATATTAAAATCACAATGAACAAAAAATAATGGTAAATACAATCCAATGTCTATTTTTTAATGTTCATATAAGGGTTCTATAAATACCCATATGTACGACATCAAGGACAGAATGACATCAGTTCCCCTTTATCTATTTCCATGATGGTTTTTACATCCCTTTTACTCTCACTATTCTAATTATTACTCTAACTAATACTTTTTTTGTTTGGGTGGATCCAAGGGATGATGGCTACTTAATCAAACTTTTTGTGATGTTGGGTGGTCTTCTGTTTGTTCTATTAGTTCTTGCGATGAGTTTTTTTGAGTAGTTTTAATCCCTTGGATCAATGTATTGTGTTAGAGTTTCTATTAAATAAAATGTTTCTTATCTTATTCTATACGAATTTGTGTTGGATGTTACCATCATTAAACAAAACAAAAAACAATAATAATAATAAAATTAATCATAATAACTAAAAAAATATTATTATTACAAATATTAATATGCCAGGGGTGTTATATTATCCCCCTTAATTGAATTGTTCCCTTGCAATTACCACATACTCTATCAGCACTAAAATTATGTCGTTAACCATGATGTCCCATCACTGGGTGCACTACCATGGATAATCCATTGATGACCTCAGGTGGATTCCCAGGGTAGTTTTCAGTTATTCAATTTCCTTGGCTCATAGACACCTTGAGCAGTTAGTTTTAAACCTATGTGTAAAACACTCGGGTTTCTATGAGGCATGGGAGGTATAGAGCTTAGAGATTTCAGTATAGACTTTTTCCTTATAGATCTATCGAACTATCTCATTCCTAAGAGTTTTTATTTCATAGAGTCTCCCATTCATAATAAAACTCGGAACCTAGAATAGATAATCTACACAAAGGTCACCCTTCATTGTAGCTTCCCATAATTTTCCTAAGGCTAGGTAATTCTCAAACAGAGTGAAACATAGAAAGAGACCTTTATGATACTTTACCCTAAACTTATTTTATGAGAATTGTGCATTATTCATATGGTGATAGAAATAACTATCTCCTTGGTAGAACCAAAGGATATTAGGGCTAATAGTCAACTGGTATAGGTGTTTGTAGGTAAGATGCAGGTTTTTGAAAGGATGGTATGCTTCAGAACATGACTTGAAAATTATGTCCCCAAATAATTAATTATGGAGATATAAGAGGTTTTTTGGTGAGACCTCTCCTTCTATATAAAAATTGGGAGAAATTAATTTTCCATAGAAAAGAAAACATAAATTACGGGGTTTATTATAATTTTACAGTTTTCACTAGGTTATTCCTTTGAAACCAATTGTAATGACCCGGGCCCGAGCTACCAGACTCGGCCCTTATAAATGTTGGGTATATTTAAAAAAAAATAAAAATCAATAAATACATAGAATTAAATAAAACAGAGGATATTTTACCGTCCCATGTTCAGTTAAATTAGATACATGAACTTACATTCCAAAGATAACATAAAAAAGAAAATAATGATTATTTAGCATGATTTCATCCACAGTAGAGTTTCAATACAGCGAGTATGATAATATTGTAAATTTGATTATAAAATTTAGGGTGATCACACAAATTCCCACTAAGGGGTTTTAAAATAAAACCATTAAGAAATAATATTCCTTAAAAAAAATTTAAAATCACTTTCATTAAAATCAAGAAATTAATATTTCACATAACATGTCATCACCATTTTTTTGAGAGATTCTAAAATAGATTCTAGGGTATCTTATGCTCAAAATTTCTAAACATATTTAGGATTTATAAATAGATTTAATTATAAAAATCATGCAGGCACATGAATATAAATTCATGAAGTGACATCTATAAGTTATGTAATGACCAAACATATTCATTCTATCATATTCCAGAAGTGCAGATAAGAATTTACACATGAAATAATATTTATTCATAATTTCACATAAGATTATTTCATTTTTCATTATTATTTGGAAACATATATTTTAAATCTTTTTTATAGAATAATTTCTACACAAGTATTTATTTAAATAATAACCTTGTGCACTTGGAAAAACTGATTAATATTGGTTCATTAAAGAATGATCACTAGCCATAGATATCATATAATTAGATAATCACATGGTCCTTCCCTTCCTAGAATCATTATAAGGGAATGCATAATACATGAAAATAATAACATTCTTTCAAGGCCTCTTTCCAATACCATACAAAACCATTCGGTAAAGGCCACGTGACATGACCTATTTTGTCGCATTAGACTTACCGATGAATCAAGAGGCTATAGAAGGCCTCACCCATCATATAATAAGCCTTATAAATTCCTCACATGTCCAATAAAAGTATGTATTTAAATAAAAGTGTCTCATTCCACTTTCATTTATTTAAATCTTATCATAGATGTAATAATTTCATTAAATGATCAAAAGTTTCCCATACCGCCTTGAAAAGTTTAGCTCTTAATTCATTTATTTTGATAAAAATATTCATCTCACACTTAAATCGATTATCTCTATTTTTAAGTTATCAATAAAAATAATAATTAAATAAACACATATTCAATCAAAAACTCATATATTTTTTTGTCTTCTCGGAATAATTTTATAAGAAATAAACATGTCTAGCACGTAAAAAATATTAATGAACTCATTTTAATTAAAACAACTTCAAACTTAGAGAAATATACCTATTTAATAATTTATAAAGTTTTCCATAAAAATTATAATGATATAAAAAAATTATCAGGGATGTGAGGTATGTCGCACGACCATGATTATATGCAGATGCAACATCCTTACTTTAAATATATCCTGGTGACATGTTATGTGCATATTTAGAAATGACAAATAAACTTGTCGATAGTTCAATTCAATTTTATATATAAAAAATAAATATCTCAACCTTATATTTATACATATAACTATATATATATATATATATTTACCTTGATATATATATACATATACCTTGATATATATATATATATATACATATATATATCCCTATGGATTTGAAAATAATTTTATCCCAAAATAATTTTATCTCTTATAAACACATGTTTTACTTTGAACATTTAAAATATATAAAAAATGTTTAATATGTCGATAATTATATATGTATATAATTGACATTGAATTACAACATTAATTTTCATGGAATACATGTTTTAAAAAAACATCGATAAATGAGAAAATTCATTGGGAGATCAAATCTGATATCGAATTATAAACATTGATAATAAATTATATTGCGGATGTTCTATTAAAACATAATTTTTAAGAACATAACATATTTATGTAACCAAATAAAATAATCAATCTCAATACACATCCATGAGTTAAAATATGATTAAATATTTATAATCTAATACCTTAAATATTTAATACCTCTTTCATTAGGTGTTCTAAAAATATTTATGCAACGTTGGATAATTAAACATATAGAGTAATGCTCCCATAATAATTCCACTTACATTATTTGGAAATACATATTACTTATGTGTTCCAATAATGAATTAGTATATAGTAATATGCTTGGAATTTGAATTTGATAAATTTCATTTCATGAATGTAATCGTTAAGTAAATATTATGTTGAAAAGATGGATATATACAAACTCACATAACATATTTACATATTTTTATAAAATTCAAATATATATATATATATATATATCTGTGTGTGTGTGTGTGTGTATCTATGTGTGCTTATATCCAATACAATATTTCCTATATTTTTTGGTTATACATTATAAATATATCTCTCATAAAACTATAACTTATATATATATGCTGAATTAGAAACTAGAAGTACTATAATTATATAATAAAAATTGAAAAATGTGAAGTCCCCTGAATAATTTAAAATTCAAAATCCATAATTTGAAAGAAAAAAAATTAGTTAACGCCCATACTCATTTGAAATTCCAGAATTAAAATCCAAACACTAATAACCACAAACCCATATTTTCCAAATTAGTTTAATAAAAATAAATACTGAATCACTTATATAATCAAACATCATTACTTTTAAATACATACATATATATATATAAACATAAAAAAGGGAATTTTAATTATTATTTGAGAACAAAACTTACCTTAAATAATAATTGTGATCAAAATAAAATCATTATTTTGAAAGGTTTGAAATAAAGATGACCCTAACACAAACATGGTTCATAAAATACTAACTTTGTTAATCAAGATGTAAATAAATTTTTTCATCATGCCAAATTAAAATTTCATCAAATAAATAATTTTCCATTACAAAAGTATAAAATAGACTTACTCATAACTATTATTTTATGAATTGTAGGAAAACCCATAAAACATATAAACTTCTACTCACATTTTATTTGAAAATAAATCATGCATACACAATAACAATAAAAAAATAGCATCCCCCTTACGCAAATATGTTTAACTACTTTGTATGAGTTTTAAAATGCTAATTTTGAGGTATATAAGTGAATAACATAATATAAATAATTATAAAATAACCCTTATGTAATCTTAAATTAAAACTTGACATTAACTCTACATAAATTAAATAAGTTCAATAAAATATATAATCTCTGTAAATGATTTGTATTAGAAAATGAGGAGAAAAATATTTCCCTTGCATAAATAATTTTTTTGATAAATAAATGTTTGAAATTAAATTGTATTCCATTATATAAAATTAAATAGACTCACAAACATAAAACACCAAAAACATAAATGATCCCTTACTTGAAAGATAAATTACAGACCTTCTGCTGCTGTAATTTTGCATTCACTCTCACACTGACTGACAATGATTTTTTTAAAGTTTACATTTCATATGGGTTTATATATATAATCTTCACTATGAAATGATAATAACATATATCTATGTGGATAAATCAATGGACTAGAAGAATAATTACACAGATCTAGTGCTTAAAATATACAGATGCAATCAAATGAAAATTGACCCACATCCAGTGGATAAAATTGACAAAAGTAGTTTAAAAAAATATTAAATAGACATTTGCGGACCATTCAACCTCTGTTCAGATTAAAAAATTTAGAACAGACAAAAAACTTATCGTAGAAAATTGATTGATATTTGTCTAATAATAATAAAATGATACGAAAAATGAAAAGTGGGTGAACATGTGGGTAGAAATCAGAAATTAACCACAAAAAAATGATTTGGTCACCTCTCTATGGATCTGTCAACTTGAGAATAGATATAAGAAGAATAAAACAAGATCTCCAACCCCGATGCTCAGAATTAGAACCCCTAACTCACATAGGACTCCCCGACATGGTCGTCAGGTTGGTCCCAGCCTCTCCATGCATGCGCAACGCCGCTCAACTCTCCCTTGTCAATATGATGTTTCCCCTTCGGTGGTCAGACTCAGTTTCACCCACACTCTCAGACACTCATGAAGCCACCCCGATTGACGTCCCTTGATGCGCAACCCAACTCGACCCAAGGATCTCAAACCCTACCCTGGTTTCCCTATACACGAATCACAACCTGACCCACCACCTGGATATTCATATTTCTTCTTCTTTTTTATTATTAGTTTTTTTATTTTATTATTATTATTCTTGTTGTTATTGTTTTTGTTGTTATTTTTTCATTTTTATTTATTTAAAATAAAAGTATGTTTAATATATTTTATTTTTAAATTTAGTATTAAAATATTCATATTATTTTATTATAATTTCATTAAATAAAACGATAATATTAATAATTTTATAACAATTAAATTAATCAAAATTTATAATTTAAAACTAATAATTATAACCTCAAATACACATATGTATATATATATATATATCAAAATCTATTAAACCCAAATAATTTTAATATAGGTTTTTATGCCACACTAAATAATTTTTTTGATAAATTAAAAAGTGAAAAAATTGTGTATTTTTGCCAAAATAATGTTACTTATGACATTAATATTTTAAAATAATAATTATAAATGACATATATAATAAGAAATTATATTTTATTAAAAAAAATATATAATAATATTACTTTTAAATATTTTTTTACTAAATAAATATATTAGAATGTATCATTTCATGATAATACAAAGTATAATTAATCTATATTTTCTTAATATGTCGACATGCATTAAAACAAAATTTTAATTTTCATAATACTATAAATAAAACCGATAAAATTTCATTTTGATTAAAAAAATCATATGGTTTTATTAAAATTATTCATTAAAATAATTATTTAACTTATAATTCGTTGTTTAATTAACATAATTAAACACATAAATTACTAATGTTTCTGTTGAGTTTTAAGAACACATAATTTTATTAAACCAAAAATATTATTTCAAATAATTTAAAACAAATCCAACGGTTATATTAAAATCCCAACAGTCAAAACATAATGGTCAATAAAATATGACGACCATTTTTTTAACGGTTATATATGGGTTATAAAAATAGCCATATGTATGGTGTCAATGTCATGACCTGTTCCTTGGGGCCCGTGCCATGAAATTCCCAAGCTCGCCTTCTATAGGCCAAGGGCTAGAAAATAGCACCAGAAATGCATATCCCTATAATGGGAAGGTATTTCCTTTTAACCTTTATAGACACACAGTCTAAGAATTCAACAAGAAGTAACCACAAAGTAAACTACTGTAGTAAAAGAGTGTTGGAAGTAAAAGGGGCCGGAATGCAGGCCCAACTGTAAGAGTGCGAGTACAACTAAAATAAAAATACAACCGAAAAAGGGAAAACAACTACTGGGTCATCCTCTAAGTATCAAACCTGATGGTTAGGTACAGATCTCCTCCTTTTCACTCCTCATCCATATGTCTCCTCCACGTCACGTCATGCCAAATGGTCCACCTTCGAGCACTGTCCATTCTTGGATCCCTCAGCCTCGATCAATTTTGTTCCTCATCTACACAGGACACAACAGGGTGTGGGTGAATCCCATGCAAGGGTGAGTATAAAAAAAGTCAGTAGGGACCCTGATACCCCCGTATGTCTCCTAGAGTTCCACAAATGAAATACCACAAAGAAAGACCTCAATCTCAAAGCACGAAGTGATGGAAATCAACTCTAATTAGGTATATTCCCAAAAAAATACCTAAGTTATCAAGATAAAATCATCTCATACATGAGGGATGAAAACCAAAAAGGTAACACCACAAAGGTAGAAGTACCACACATGTATCACCATGGAGACAACACCTTGATGGTAGAAGTACCACACAGGTAACACCACAATGACAGGAGTACCACACAAGTAACACCACGAAGGTAGAAGTACAACACAGGTAACACCACGAAGACAGGATTACCCGACATGTGACACCATGAATTTAGAAGTACCAAAAAGGTAACACCACGAATGCAGAAGTTCCACACAGGTCACACTATGAAGATAGAAGTACCACACAGGTAACACCACAAAGATAGAAGTACCACACAGGTAACACCATGAATCTTGAAGTACCAAATAGCTACACCACAAAGCTAGAAGTACCACACATGTACACCACAAATATAGAAGTACCACATTACTCATAGGTACACCACGAAGCTTGAAGTACCACACGAGTACACTATGAATATAAAAGTACCATAGAGGTAACACCGTGAAGATAGGAGTAGCACACAGGTAACACCACGAACATAGAATTTACTCATCTCACAATCAGGTATAACTTATGTATCGAAGTACAGATGATTAGTCATAAGGCTGGATCAACTTATTCTGTTAAGTAGCACTACTTCTGACCCACACATGATCAATATGTAACTAACCCCCGTTGACGAGCATAGGATCGATTGGTAATTGACCCCAACTGACCCAAAAATTATTGATAGGTAAATAACCCCCACTGACCGACCCAGGATCCAACCCACATAGAATCGGTATACGCTGACCCATACAGGATCACCGAGCACTGACCTACACAGGATCAGACCCACACAGGATTGGTATAATCTAACTCACATAGGATCGCTAAGCACTGACCCACACAGGATCTTACCCACACAAGATCAGTATGTGCTGAACCACACAAAATTTTTGAGCACTGAACCACAAAGGATCAGTGTTCTTCTTTCACATTACAGTCTTCCAGGGAATTACTCGCACCCAAGGCGCTCGAGTTCCATCAAATCTGCCTCTCGAGATATCAGTTTTACCTCATCCACCAACAGGATCCTCAAAAGAGTTACCCAAAGGGCTGCCATGTCATAATGGTTCCAATGTGATAGACGGTGTGTCAATCTGATGTCTGGTCTATGAGTTATATATGTTTTAGTTCCAAGGGCTCGGTTGGATCTGAGCACCATCCAACCCAGCCATACTCCAACTATCTCCAAAACTCAAGAAGAGTATACCAAAATAACCCTCTCGATCTGATGTCTCTATTACCATAGATGGTTTGTCAAATGTACGCCCAGTTTTCAAGATATGGCAACCAAGGCGTATCTAGATCCAGATGGGCTCGGGTCCGTTTCGACCCGACAGACCCGTCCTGACCCTGTTCGGGTCACCCAGCCCAGCTCGGCCTGCGGGGCACGGCCTGATCGTTCGTTTATGGTCCACACGACTGGGTGCGGTCTGCTCGGCTAGGTGCGGTCCGCCGGGCAGGGCCCGCACAAGCCACTACCCAGGGGAAGGCACCCCCCGGTATTCCAAATAGTCTATGGACCGTTTGGCTGGCGCATGTTGGTGTGAGGGGCCCACCGGAGTGGGTCCTGCTTGGTGCGTCATGGCTGGTTGGATTTTTTTTGTCCTCCTACCAGCGGCGCGACTGCGTCGCTGTCCTCCCATAGCCAGTCGGGTGCTGGCCACTCTCCGGGTGTACCTCCTACTCAAGGCCTGACCGGACGGGTGTCGCCCACCCTCTGGTGTGCCACCTGCTTGAATTGTGGCTGACCGGATGTCAGTCACCCTCTAGTGCATCGTCGATCGAATCGTGGCCTCCTCTTTAACCATTGGTGCGGACGTGTGTCTCCCTCTTCCACACTGTCGACCGACGTTCTGGACACCGCCTTCTTCCACACGCCATTGCAGCTTTGTTCTAAGCCCAAAAAATATGACGTCTGCATATTCACAATCCTCGGGTCGAGATATCTGCGTCCATGAGTCACACTCAACGAGGTGTTGTGTTTTTATCATGCTTAATTATTTGGAATCATTGAACGCGCGAAGAACTTAAGAAATTAATCAAGGTATAAGTGTGAATCGATTTCCATATTTGTCTGGCCATCGTCATTGTGAATCATGTATAAGAAGAATCAACAAAAATATTTAGTCATACATCAAATTAAAACCCCCTAGCTGGAAGAGATGTTCGCTGATGACGGTCGACAGAACCTCCTTCGTCATTTTCGTGAGTTCATGACTTGGTGGCGCTCAACACTTCTTGCTAGAACTAGTCTCATTCTCTAAGTGATTGGTGTCGTTGTACTTTGTTATGGCTTCATCGCTTGGTGAGGTCGTGCCAACACCACTCCCCGAGCACCATTTAAATAGGAAGGGATAAGGAGTGTGCAACGCTCGGGGAATTAATGAGGATCATTTAGTTGATGAACCTCCCAAATTCCCAATGGTACAGTTATGGGAAAAGAAGATTCAATCCACTTGTTGGCTTGACACGTCACTGGTCATGCCAGCATCATTCGTCCGTTAGAGGAAAAAAATAAAATAAAATAACAAAACTTGTTATTTTATTAATCTTTAAAAAGTCTGCAAAAATAACTTTTTCACCCGACCTATTGTGGTCAAATTAAAGCCTCTCTTAATAGATTCTCAGCTGTGAAGATTCAATGGTGCCCTCAGATTTTTAATCCAAGCACCAGTTCAGAATTTACAAAACACTGCTCGCATGTTTACTGAACGTACCTGAAAAAAAGTCCATAAAAATATTAACAATCACCCTCAACCCGCGCTGGTCGAAGTTAGGATCTTCCTAATTGAGACATGACCTAAGGAACCCAACTACACTATCAGATTTCAAATATGAGTTATAGTTTAGAAGTTATTGATTTTATAATAAAATAATTGTCACATAATTATTTTATTTACGGCCAAAAACTAACATTCACTGGTGGCCTGCATTGGCCAATGCTAATATCTACCTAACGAAATCATACCCTCAAAATTTTTGCGGTGGTCTCGAATTTTTAATCTATGTTACTGTTTGTGAGTTATAAGTATTTAAAAAATAAAATAACTCTATTTAATTATTTTATTTACTATTATGCCATTTTCGGGTTTTCTCAAAGGAGGCTCAAAATGACTAAACTAAAGTTGTGCCTAGGGTAAACCAGCCATTATGAATGCAATAGGGCCCCCATACTTATTATTAGGGAAATTGTTTAAATTTTATTCTAATTTTTTAGAAAAACTGCTTACGCGTGCTAATTAAAGTTTAACAACACTTCGTCTGGTCATTCCGGGCACTCTGGGCCTCGAAATCGCGCTCTGTCAAGTTTCGAGGTCTCAAAATAATTCCATATAATTAAAATATATATATATATAAATTCTGGGACATGACATACTTCCTACCTTGGGTATTTACATCCCTTAAATCCACAACATAGACAAAATAAACAAATGGGGGGGGGGGGGGCGGGTACTGAACCTGAAACTGAGCC
This sequence comes from Viscum album, assembly GCA_963277665.1. Lineage (NCBI taxonomy): Eukaryota > Viridiplantae > Streptophyta > Magnoliopsida > Santalales > Viscaceae > Viscum > Viscum album. Next base: position 1,072,125,945 of record OY728143.1, read on the forward strand.
TCCCAATCCCATGGGCTCTCCTGGAGGTTCTCGTGCTTCCGAAAAATGTACATCATAGGTATCGACCACCAAAAAAGGACCTTCTCCTATCAATCCTCAATCTCTATAGGAACCTCTGTAAATGTCACCACATCGTATAAGTCCATATCTCCATGGTCGATAACGTGCGATGGATCATGCACGCATCTCCTCAGCCGTGACACATGGAAAACATTATGTGCCAAGAGAATATGTGGGGAAAGAGATAGATGGTATGACATCTCACACACTCTGCTAAGAATCTAGAAAGTTCCAATGAACCTCAGAGATAAATTTTCACCCTAACCAAGTCTCTGCAAACCTCATCGAGGTGAGACTCATAATAAAACATGGTCTCTCTCCTCATGTTGGAATAAGACTTCTGCCGGCTCTAAATAGTTTTCACTTACTAACAAGTGAGGCATCGTGATACAAACTGTTACACTTCTTCCTTCATTTTTTGTCATTTGTACTGATTCTTAAGGTCCTGGTACATCTTCCCCACTCCCAGACATAACATTAAATGGGATTTATGGATCTCCCTCAACACCTCTTCTTGAAGAGTCACTAGTACTATGGTGCATCCTCTAAAAAGGATGGTGTGCTCCCCACCTTTAAAAATATCCTTCAGGAGACCGTCCTGAGGATATCTAAGCATGTCTGTCCTCGAAGTAAATGTATCATGATATGCCTCCTAAATTTTCTAATGAATTGTGGGAGTGACAGTCATAGACTGGAGGTAAGCTGCTCCATCTATATCCACAAAGTATATCCCTAGGGTGACTATCTGCTCTGATTCCTCACTTAGCAACTGCTGACCAAACCTCCTACTGAGTGTGTCTACTATCACATTCCCCTTCACAGGAGTAAATTCTATCTTTAAGTCATCATCCTGGATGAACTCTAGCCATTGCCTCTATCTTAAGATCAGGTGCCTCTGAGATAAGATATACCTGAGACTCTTGTGATCAGATTAGACTGTTAAACATCCACCCATCAAGTAATGTTGCCATATCTTCAAGGTGTACACCACTACTGCTAACTTTAGGTCATGGGTAGCATAGTTCTGATCGTTATTATCTGTATCAGCTCCTAAAACCTCTACTGAAACTTCTCCCTCCCCAGGAAAGGATACCCCTTCTTCAAGATAAAAAGAGTGCCTCTACCCAAGAGAAGTCCAGTTCAAATCTTTGGTAGTACCCATCCAAATCAGAAGTCTCTCTCCCTTCGAGGAGGTAAGCCTGGACACAACTTTTTAAAGGGTGTCCCCAAACTCTACCACTTCTGATGAAAACTCATAACCCCTACTGCCATGAGGATAAGGCTAGACAAATCAAGAGTGATCAACCGCACCCTTCTATACATGAGTTTATTCTGTGATGCCTCAGTTTCCTTTTTCTTTAACCAAGGAAACCCTCATTCTAACATTTTAGATAAACCACAACCTTATTTCATAATAGATTTAATCTAAGTATGAATTTTTTATGCCCAGTCCATACCCAAACTAATTTCATAAGGCCTCGACGTTGCCACCAATAGGTTCCAACCGAAACTCTTGCATCGAGGGTCAAATAACACTGTCAGAATAAGTGTGATTATCGAGTCTCCTCCCAAAGGTATCTCCAGACGTGAGGGTCAATTCAATGGTTTAACTGGAATCCCTAGGTCTTGGACATCATTCATGGAAGGATTTAATGATTGGTTCCTATGTCTATTGATACGATAGCTAGTAGTAGACACAGAACGTACCTCAAATCATTCCTTTAGACCTTGGGTCGCACTCCTTAACCACATGAAGCTACTCCCTTCCCCTCTCCTCCTGTTCAATGAGCCTGGTGGGGACCACATAGGGGGGTGGTGTGTAACATGTTGAAATGTACACCACCTCATGCTATCATCCAAGCACTACTTCCACATCTGCATCCTTGCAGATTTATCTATCCTTATCAAATCCTCTTCCTGAAACATTTTACACTCCCAAGTCTCTAAGACTGGCCCCAGTTTCCTAAATTTCCACTACTAACATTCACTGGCTATATCAGCTCATCCAAATAAAATTCAACCACAAATTTCCTCTTTATCACCCAAACATAAGTAGGAATGCATAGAATAATAGTGTTAGCCATGATGTCCCTAAACACACCTCGCTCGGAGGTTTAACCCCTAAATCACAAAACATAATATATTCATAGAGTACATAGGAATAGTTAGTATGCCATGATGAATACTTAGCTACCGACATGTGGTCCTGCTAAAGCTGTAGAAGCTCTAGGGAACTCTCATCCATAGCCTCCAACCAGTCCTCAGCTTCCTGGGAATCTATCTCACCTCGAAACCTTGGAAGCCTATACCGCTGGAACTCGTGAAACGTGCTCAATTAGCAAGCACCGTCCTCCAGTGTGGCTGGTGTTAACTACAGCCCAACAAGTTGTGGTGTTGTTGGTACACCACCCGAAGGGGCCAACATAGTAAGAGGACCCTGCACCAGAGCCTCATCGCTCGTTGGGTCGTCATTGTGTACTCTCTAGAGAATCCTAGCTAGCTGTTTACGTGGAGGCATCCTGATAAAGAAGAGGTTCTCCACAGTCATTTAGTTGTACCTGGTGATATGACTCAAGAAAACACAAGAAATACTTTTCAAAACACAAGAAATAAATGTTTTCGTGTGCTGAGTGGGAAATCAGAACTCAGGGTTTTAGTGTGTGGATACGTCGACCGCCACACAAACACTAGATTCCCCAAACTAAAAACCACACTCATAACACATAAGACTATTACCACACATAAAAGATCAGAGTCCTAGTTCTTATCTATAACTGAACTCCTCTAATACCACTTTGTCATGACCAGTCCCTCAGGGCCCATGCCGTGACTACCCCTATCCCACCTTCTATAGGCCAGGGGATGGAGACTAGCACCGGAAAGACGTATCCCTATAATGGGAAGGTATTGAATTGTAATCTATACATACACATAGTCCAAGAACACAACAAGAATCAACCACAAAGTAGTTTTTTGTAGTAAAAGAGTGCTAAAAGTAAAAGGGGCCAGAATACAAGCCAAACTGTAAGAGTACAAGTACAACTAAAAGAACAATACAACTGAAAAAGCGGAAACAACTACTAGGTCATCCTCTAAGGATCCTACTTGAATTGTAGTAGATCTCCTCCTCAGCACTCCTTGTCCATCTATCTCCTCCACATCATGTCATGCCAAATGGTCCACTTACAAGCACCGTCCAGTCCTGGCTCCCTCAGCCTTGAACAATGTTATCTTCCATCTGCACAAGACACAACAAGGTGTGGGTGAAGCCCGTGAAAGGGTGAGTATAACAATACTCAGTATGGACCCCAAGAAACATGTAGGTCTCCTATAGTTACACAAAGTAAATACCACAAAGTAGGACCTCAATCTCAAAGCATGAAGCAATAGACATGAACTCTACTTAGGTATATAACCATAAATATAATTAATTTATCATTGAAAACTCATCTCATAAATTGGGGATGAATACCACAAAGGAACACCATGAAGGTAGAATTACCACAGAAGTAACACCACGGAGACAACACCTCGATGGTAGAATTACCACACATGTAACACAACAATGATAGAAGTACCACACAAGTAACACCACGTAGTTTGAAGTACCAAACAGGTAACACCATGAAGATAGTCATACCACATAAATGACACCACGAAGTTATAAGTATCACAAAGATAACACCACGAAGATAGAAGTACCACACAGGTAACACCACAAAGATAGAAGTACCACACATGTAACACCACGAAAGATAGATATACCAAATAGGTTACACCATGAAGGTAGAAGTACCACACAGGTAACACCATGAATCTAGAAGTACCACATAGGTACACCAAGAACCTATAAGTTCCACACAGTTACACCACGAAGATAGAAGTACCACATGACTCACAGGTACACCACGAAGCAAGAAGTACCACACAGGTACACCACAAAGATAGAACTACCACATAGGTAACACCACAAAAATAGGAGTACCACATAGGTAATACCATGAAGATAGAATTGACTCAGCTCACAAAAAGTTATAACTTATGTATAAAAGTATAGATGATTAGTTGTAAGGCCAGATCATCTTATTCGGTTAGGTAGTAGTGCTTCTGACCCACACAGGATTGATAGGTAACTAACCTCCGCTAGACCACATAGGATCGATAGGTAACTAACTCCCATTGAACCATATAGGATCTATAGGTAAATAACCCTCGCTAACCCACACATGATCTAACCCACATAACATCGGTAGGCAATGACCAAGACCGGATCGTTGAGCACTAACCCACACAGGATCGACCCACACAGGATTTGTATGCACTGACCCACACAGGATCGATAGGTAACTAACTCCCATTGACCCATATAGGATTGATAAGTAAATAACCCCCTTTGACTCACACAGGATCTGACCCACATAGTATCAGTAGGCGTTGGCCCAGACAGGATCGTTGAGCACTGACCCACACAAGATCGACCCACATTGGATCTGTATGCACTGACCCACATAGGATCGTTGAGCACTGACCCGCATATGATTTGACCCACACAGTATCAGTATGCGTTGACCCACACAGGATCTCTGAGCACTGAACCACAATGGATCAATGTTCTTCCTTCACGTTACAGCCTATCAATGGATTCCTCGCACCCGGTGCGCTCAAGTTCCATAGAATCTGCCTCTCAAGATATCGGTCATACCTCATCCACCACCAAAATCCACAAAAGAGTAACCCAAAAAAACCTTCATGTCTTAAGGGTTCCATTGCGAAAGAAGGTGCGTCAATCGGATGTCTGGTCTGTGAGTTATAAGAGTTTTAGTTCCGGGGGCCCAGTTGGATTCAGGCTCCATCCAACCTAGTTGTAATCCAAGTATCTTTAAAAATCAAGAGGAGTATACCAAAAGTACCATATCAATCCAATGATTTTGGTTCCACAGACGGTTGATTAAACGGACACCCAGTTCTCTTGATTGGGCCACAAAGGCATATTAGGGTCAAGATGGGCCCGAGTCCGGTCCGACCAGTCTCGACCCGGCCTGGGCCGACCCGACCCTATTCGGGTCGACCCAACCTAAATGGGAAGGACTGTACCCGGCCCAGCCCATTGGGCCACAACCCATCCCACTCGGTGCAGCCCACCCTGTTGGGTACGATTTGCCTGGCTGGGTGCGGTCCACCCAGCTGGGTGTGGTCCATCGTGGCGGGGCCTGCCCTAGCCACTACCCGGGGGGAGGTGCCCCTGTTATTTTGAACGGTCTATAGACCATTCGGCTAGAGCCTGTTGGTGTATAGGATCCACCAGAGCGGGACCTTCTCGGTGTGTCATAACCAACTAGATTTCTGATCGGCCCTCCTACCAGCAGTGTAACGGCGCCGCTGTCCTCCCACGGCCGTCCAGGTGCTGGTCACTCTATGGGGGCACCTACTACTCAAGTTGTGGCCACCCAGGTGTCGTCCACCCTCTAGTGCGCCGCCTGCTTGAACTGCAGCCAGCCAGATGTCGGCAGCCCTCTGGAGCATCGCCGCTCGTACTATGGCCCACTCCTCAATCGGCAGCACAGACGCGCGCCACCCTCTTACATGTGGCCGGCCGGCATACCAAACGCCTTCTTCCACATGCCATCACAGCTTGTTCTAATCCCCAAAAATATTATGTCCTCATATTCATGATCCTCAGGTCGATATCTTCATGTCTATAAGTCGCGCTCAACGAGAGGTTGTGTTTTTAGTACGCTTAATTATTTAGCATTGAAGAAACCAGAAAGAATGCATGAAGAACGTAAGAAATGAATCAAGGTATTAGTGCAGATCGATGGCCATGTTTGTTTAGCCATAATCATTGTGAATCAAGTATATGAAGAATCAATAAAAAATATTTAACCATACTTCAAATTAAAACCCCCTACCTGGAAGAGATGTTCGCTGATGATAGTTGAAAAAAAGTTCAGAAAATTATTAATAGTCACCCTCGACCCGCGCTAGTTGAGGTTAGGATCTACCTAAGTGAAACACACCCAAACAATCCCAATAGTACACTCTGATTTTAAATCTGATTTATCATTTAAAATTTATGTATTTTATAATAAAATAATTGTCACTTTATTATTTTATTTATGGCCAAAAACTAACTTTCACTAGTGGCTCATGCTGGCTAATGTTAGTATCTTCCTAAAGAATGCATACCCTCACGAGTTCAGTGATGGTCTCATATTTTTAATCCAAGTTACCATTCATTAGTTATAATCATTTGAATAATAATATAACTTTATTTAATTATTTTATTTACGGTTATTCCATTTTTTGGTTTTCTCACAGGAGGCTCGCGCCGACTAAAATTAAGTCACGCCTAGGGTAAACCCACCATCCTGAATGAAACAGTGCCCTCAGATTTTTTATCTGGGAAACCGTTTAATATTTATTCTACATTTTTCAGTAAAACTGCTTATGTGTTCTAATTTATGCTTAACAAAACTTCGTCGGATCATTCCGGGCACTTCGGGCCTCAAAATCACACACCTTCAAATTTCGAGGTCTCAAAATATTTCCATATAACTGAAACAAATTATTCAAAAATTCCGGGACATTATAGTCAAGGAAACAATGACATCAGTTTCCATTTTTCTACTTCCAGGATGGTTTTATACATCTCTTTTACTCTCAATGTTTTTTATATTCTTATCACTATTTATTTGGTGGATCCAAGGGACAGGGGCAACTTAATCGGTCTTGTTGTGATGTTAGGTGGTCTTTTATTTGATCTATTAGGTCCCAAAATGAGTTTTCATGAGTAGTTGAAATCTGTTTCTTCAATATAATGTGCTCATGTTTCTATGGAATTAAATTTTTCTTATCTTATTTTGTAAGAATTTGTTTTGGATGGCATCAATATTAAACAAAACATAAAAACAATAATGCAATTAGTCATAATAAAAAACAAAATATTATTATTACAAATATAAATATATCAGGGGTACCACATTCCTTTTATCATATGATAATTTGAGTTCAATGAATCTTTCATTAAGTCAACTTCTCTTATACATATTAACCTAATTACCAATGAAATTAAACCCTTCTCTATTGCTAATGGAAGAACCCCAAACCCACACTTCTAGATCCAATGATAAAAATTAAAAAATATTTATATATATATTCTTTGATACCATGTGAGAAGAACCAAGAATGACACATATATATTTGAAATCATTTACATAATTTCAATATTACATCTCAGAAATTCATACAAATCCAAACCCAAAAAATATTGCCTTTGGAAATTATCTTCATAAATTAATTATTTCATAATATTTCTTCATAATATCCTAAGAAATGATATTATCATGTACTATAATTAATCATATGACATACTTAATATTTTATTCATTACTTAGAGAATGGAAATATAAGAAATGGGTGAGGTGAAACACTTAATAATGGATAAATTTATCAATGAATTAGAATAATGAATATTATAGCAATGTGAAAAAACAATAAACAAGGGAGGAATATAAAATTAAAAATAACATGGTATCATTAAAGTTTTCCATAAAAAAATATGTGGATACATTACCTCAAAATGACCATCATGAATTCATACATATACCATGGTGTAAGAATATAATATAATGAGATGATAATCCAAATCCATGAAGAATCACATAAGAATGTGTCATAACATAGAAATGTTTCTTAAGAAAAATCATAATAAATCATAACATTGTGAACATAGCTAAGCACAATCATATCCACACCCAAATATGTGAACATAGTTTAACACAATCATGTACACGCATAAAATTGTGAAATAAGATACTCATAATAATTTCCATATACAAATGTGTGATCAAAGATACCCTCCAACATGTATATGGATAAACTATTTTATAATGATATCCTAAATCTAGTTCATGAAAAAACCTATAAAAATTTTATCCGTAATCTTTTCCAATCCCAATGTTGTGAAAATTACTACCCACATTCATGTTTATACTAAAGCATAGGGAAAAGGTTCCTAAAACAAAATTCATGAACAATATCACTATATCATGAGATATAAAACATTACCCAATGTATTGAAGGAATACAGTATTTCCACCCATAATATAATTATAAAACACACATATGTGTATAATTTAAATTTGACAACATTCACAATACCATTATATTTGGATTAATCCAGGGTAAATAAATGGGTTTAATGAAAACATTCATAAGATATTATCATAATACATCCAAAGAAATAAGGTGTATGTTATAATTATAAAATACCCCTAATTAAGTATAAAAAAAATTAGGGATATTGAAAAATATAAAAACCTCTTTTATAATAGAATTAGATTATTACATGGAAAAATTAGTGGAAATATCCTTTGATTTGATAAAAAAATTAAAACAAATTAGAAAAAAAATTATATTATAAATTAATTTATAAAACCATGAAATATATTATATTAACTTTCTTAAATGAAATCTATGAAGATATTAAGAAAATTTGTTCATGTAGAAAATATCTTTGAAATAGATTCATTTTTCTGCATTATAAATAAAAGTAAAGTTGGAAGAAAATGATTATACTTAAAACATTAAAATAATATTAATTTTCCAATGAAATTAAAGTCTAATGGAAAAAAACTTAATAAACAATATATATAAATATAAGGATATTTACAAAACAATACATAAATTATAGACATGGAGAATAATTATTCCTAACAAAAATTAATAAATAAGGTCAGGTCCACTCATAAATATCAATTTTTGTCAAATTTTGAACCAATGAGAGAGAAAATTATAAGAATAAATTAGAAAATAGAAAAGAGCATATGAAAATAATTTCAATGGGTTTATAGAGATAAATTACATTAAATTTCTCCCCATGTATGTTTAAATATAAAAAATCTCAATTTTAAAGTGATATTAGAAAATAAACCCTTATAAAGTTGGAAAATTTTAAATCAAAATTCATTGAACGAAATAAGTATAGCATTTTAAATACCATTAATTACATGAATAAACATTTTAAAATAAATTTATGAGTATGTATATATGACACATAATGAAATAATGTGATGAATGTAGTTTATATCTTGGTGAGATAATATTGAGATGAAAAATCTATTACCTATTTAGTAAAAAATTATTTAAAAGTGAAATAATTTTTAAATATTTAAAGTGTTAATTACTATATAATCCCATAAATAATTATATATGAATACTAGCATATAAAAACAATTTGGTTTCTCAGATATTGTGATCATGAAGAAAGAATTATAACTAAATAAAACTCAGCGAAAAAGTTGAGTTAATAAAAATAGGTGCATATATGGTAATAAAATAGTTAATATAATATAAAGGACGGATAAAAAATATACATATAACTATAATTAGAGAAAAAATAATGTTTATTATAGAATTAAATGGGGGTAGTAAGTATAGAATATAAATATAAATTTCAAATACAATTTGAAATAATTCTCTAAGATTGAACATTTGAGGTCAAAAAGACATACAAATACTTCAAACATCTATAATAGTTCTATTATTTCTTTTATAAAAAACATAACCATATTAATCTCTTAATAAAATTATTTTTTATATTATGATTTATACTCTTAAATTATAATAATTTTACACATATTTTTGTTAAATAATATTTATTTTCATCATTTGATGTTTGTAAATTTCACAATTTTCATAAATGTTTCATAATGGTAATTTAATCACCATTTTGTGATAATAATTTAATAATTGGAATATTATTATATAAAGTTGAATATTTTTTACTTAATTATTTATTCAGTCCCATATTTGTTTGATGAAATTTATGGGCAAGGTTCTTGATAATAAAATCCACAATGAGCTTGTTTTTGGAAATTTACCGATAACAAATAATTACATTGTAATAAGCATTTAATTTTTTTACACTATACATAAAAAATAAAATTCATGCCATAAGTTACTCCTTAATATAATATAAAACCATTATTTATCTCTTTTATACTTATAATTGAGGAAAATTATGATGTTATTATAGAATAGTCAATGTAGGTGTTTCTACTAACCCAAACAAGAATATGACATAATAATGAAAGATTAATATTATAAAGTTATATAATAGTTATTTTATTTATCATAAGAATAATGATTTTAATATAACATCATTATAGTTTATATTCAGAATTATAATTAGTGTTTATGTTAAATTAAATTATTAGGATGGTGAAGAATTAGATACTCGATGAATTCACTCATTCTCAAAACGGGTTTCTTTAGAAAGGAAGGAATCTAGATTCCATTACGGAAGTATAAGATAGAAAAATTCTAATAATACATTGTTATAGAATAAATGGAAACTTATTCAAGATATAACTAAATTAATATAGTGGGGTTAGGTGGTGGTGTTATTTGGAGGTGTCTTTTATAGTTGGCTTTGAAGGGGTAATTCTGTAAATATTCATTATTTAATGTATACATATTTAATTTTAAAATAAATATGTATAAAAATGAATATTAATATATATTTTTAATGAAAATTATTATTGATAAAATTTGGAGATAACTTATCATGATATTTTAATTATTTCCCACTTATTTTAACGACTTTTAACAGATTTTAGCTTTACAGTGATAACTCAATTTTGACTAAAACTACATATATTTATGCATAAAAAATTAGGCCTTACTACCTAATTTATAAATTACTATTCCAAATATGGAATAAATTATATTAAATTTAATTTTTATAAGTGATAAAAATAAACTTTAATATAGAATACATTACTCAGAAAAAACAATTTTTTGAAATATTGCCCTTTAAATTATAAAATGAATTTAATATTATAAAATACCATTTAATGAAAATTAGATGAATTTTAATTCATTTTTTTAATTATATTATGAATAAATATCATTAAAATCCGTCTTTTATAATTATTATTTTGATTTTTTATGTTAAAATGCATCACACAAAAAATAACCCTTTGAATAATTGGTTTTCCGTAACATTGAATGATTATATTTTAATTTATAAATAATTAATATTAAATGAATGAATGTTTATAAATTTATTTGTATATATTAAAAAGAAATTTTATTAATTTTGATACTCTAAATATGAGACAATTATCTTTTAAATAAAAACATATAATATATAATATAAGAAATGTTTTATATAAAATATTCTTTTTTTTAATTACTAAATTAGTATCACTTATAGTAAATTAATGGTTTATTGGATGTAATAAATTTTTGATACTAACAATTACTTTAATTTCATCATTTTTTATTATTGATATCATTCGTTAAAAGTAATAAATTTTACAACAGTACACACTTCTTAAAGAAATTTCATATAATCATTGGTATTTTGAAAATTAGATTACTATCTCTTTATTATTTTTAATAAATTATGTATTATTTTTAAACCTAATATCTAAAATTAATTTTTTAACATTAAATAAAATTCCGGTATATTAACTAAATTAAAGTAATTGAAAATTGTTAACAAATTTACTAGTACTATACCCAATGGTTATATACCCTTCAATAGGGGTCCTATAATGGTTATATTACCCCATTACATTCTATAAATTAATATTATTATATCATTAAAAAGAAATATTTTCATTCCTATATTTTTTATTTTTTCTACTACACTCTTTCTCATTTCATAACTTTTTTTTGTTGGTGGTTTATTTTTAGTAATGAGATTCCCGAAGGTGAAGATGATCTTTGAAATTTCCATCTTATAAAAATATTATCTATTTTTTAGTTTATTATCCCATTATAATCTATTCACTTTTAAGGGATATATTTTTCCATGATATGTAATACATGGTTTCATATATATATTTTTTAAATTCATCATCATGAGTAAATAAAATGTTGTTATTTTGATTCATATCTTGTATGAAAAACTTCATACCCAAGTTCAAAAATTTTAATTGAAAAGAAAAAAAAATATGAATAATAAAAATATCATTTAAGAAAATAAAAGATTTCCTAAAACCTGGGGTGTAACATTATACCCCCTTAAATAAAATATTTCTTTATAATTTTAATTATCTATCACATATATGAATAGTTTATGTAACACCCCGAGATTTTATGAGATATATTATTTTTTATTTCTTTGATGTCTTCTATTATACACTACACTAAGATTAGCTTGTACTATATGCAACACCGTATTAGCTTTCAGTATAAGCAACACTATTCTTGGCTCGTGTTACACACAATTTTTAGTTCGTTTTGTAGAAATTATTTTACGCAACATTAAGTATAGATTTTGTTTAATGTATAAATGAAATAAGTTTTGATTATGTTATACACAACACCAAACTGAGCTTTCACTACATGCAGACCTGACTTGGCTTGCATTACATGCAATCAAGACCTTCTTCGATGGCATGTGTAATACACAATACCATGTTCCACTAAACGTGATATTATTATAATATTATTATGAACTAGCCATTATGAATAGTAATACCCACTTTTTGAAATTTTATAAATTTTATCTTTCAAAATGGACTTCATTTTTGGATTTGGAATATCCAAATTAACCTATAGTGAAGTTTTTGTATTTTACTGAAAACATTCAATTTTTGATGAATAGTGAAAACACTAGGTTACTATTTAGAAACTGAATTTTTATTTAAATAATTATGTATTTTATTTAAATTTATTTTTGGTCAAAATTGATACATAATACCTATATATGTTCAATGTAATTCATTTGATTCATTTTATAATGATTTTAGATATATAAAAATTTTATTGAACTTTTCACCGTCTTTTACCCACTTCCTAGGAGAATTTGAAAATCTACATAAAACATAATTTTACTATTTCTGTGACTGAAATTTCGAAAATATGAGAGACAATGTTAATATCATGAAGTAAAATTTGGTTCAATAAGATAAATTTTTTTTGGTGAATAGAAACTTTTTACTTTTATTTACCATGGTTAAATGTAAATAGGGTAATTAAGTGTAAAAATGACATTATTATTACCCTAAAACATGTCCTAATTCTATTGGGAAATTTTAATTCGACCAAAAACAACCTTATGAATAAAATATTACCCTTTAGGTCCGCTTGAATTAGATTAGGACACTTATTATTACTTTATTTAATGAAGAGTTAAAATAGTTAAAATCAATGTCTAATACATAAAACATTTTTAATATAGGGTTATACATGAGATAAATTCAACTATAAATATTAATTAGAAATATAAAATGATTTCCTACATAATTTTATTTTATTTATAATTTTTAGACATTAAATTATTTAATTTATTTATGTCACAATGATGATGTAGTAATTACCTTATTAATGAAATATTAACATAATTGATGTTATAAATACCCAAATAAATGTAATGTGAGACTTTTTATGAATTAAAATAATTTTATAGGTTAATATGACATTTTGGTATTAATTAAATTAAGTTTTTTAGAACTAATCATGCTTTTATGAGTTTCACAAAAATCAATTACCAAATAGTGTCAAAATTGACATAAAATAGTTTTCAAAACAAATATTATATTATTAATTGTTATTATATTATTAAAAATATAAATTTCGGCAAAATGACTTAGATAAGGTTATATATATTAATAATGAACCACTTGGGGTTATTTTGTCTTGTTATAATAAGTTTATTAACCATATAGTGGAAGAAAACAAGAAGACATGGTAAAAGTTAAATTATTTAACTTAGAGTTAAATCTAAATGATATGGTTAAAATAGTAATCTAAACTAGTATAAAACCTATTTTTTGAGAGTATTTATACCAATACCCACATTATCTTATAAATAAATCAATTTTTAGCTTTTATAAACCGAATATGACTTTATTATAAAATAATATTTTAAGTTTTTCTAAAGGTGCCCCTCTCCTCTCTTATAAAAAGGGCACCCCATCCCTCTTCTCTTCAGACCCTTTTGAGCCATTATGCTCAGAAAAACCCTGTCCATTTCCCTTCTCAGATTCCCTATAAACATTATATAGGTTCTGGTCTCCTCAAAAAACCAGCCCAAGTTCCTTAAGAGGAGGTTAAGAAGAGGCGCATCAAAGAAGAGGTAATATCCTTGACCGATTCTTTCCAATTTATTTCTTCATATACTTATTATTATTTATTTGTTTTATAATAATTAATAAAATAAGTATAAATCATATAATGATATGTTATTATAAATATTAAACAACCCGATTTCATCTTTTATCCATCCTACGGAAAATGAAATCACCGCGCGTGCGTACGTATGAAACACCATATCCACGTCATGGTGTAATCTATTTTCCACCACCACCTTACTTGGATGGGTATAATGGTGTAAATAAATAACTATATATGATTATTTTGATGTGATATTGATTCTAAAATATTATACATACACTTCAATACAATTCCATGATCATGGGAATGATATCATCGCTCGTGCGTACGTATGGACTACCGTCTCCACGAACACGATGAGATTCATCTTCCATGATTAACCATTAAAGGATGATTATAAAGTATATATAATAAATAATCATGAAATATATTACATAATAATGATACTGGATTTATGTACATATTTGTTTCATTTACTTAATTCCATTTAATTCAATAAGGAAATGAAAACAGTGTTCATGCTTACGCCTTGCCTACCGTCTCCATGAACGCTGTATTTCATTCCATATATTTATATACTGAATATATATTATATATAAATCATTTTTTAAATTCTTTAATTAATTAATTCATGATATAAGTAATAATATCCAGAACAACATGTCGAAACACGTACGATAAATGAAACGATTTTACCCAAAACGCTACTTTAACATGGAATTTACAAAATAAAGGGTAATATAAAGTCATAAGTGAACCATATATGATATAATAACAATGAATATGATTCCTTAATAAGTCAATTAGATTATTTAAATCATTATACAGGAGGTTCGGATATGTACGAAGCATATCGGACCTATGGTAAGGGATAATTATTCCAATCTCGTTCTTATCTGAGATTGTTTATTCATAAGTATTTACTGGGGTTATTGTTATCATCCATGTCCATGTTTTATAAAAGTGATTTTATGTATGCTTAAAGTTTTTTTCAACCATGTTTGACTTTTACCACATGTTATGAAAGGAATATTATTTTTGTTTACCATATGAGGAACTTTTTGACTTTTCCGAGAAAAGTACGAGGAGAATATTTTTGTTAACTTATACAGCATGAAAAAAAATTTACGGTATCATAACGTCTTATTTTCATGAAGCATACTCTACAAGATTTAATGACTATTTTCAACAAAATAATTTTCTTTAAAAATTACAGAAAATTTTGTGAAAAGAAAATGATTTTGAAAAGAAAGGATATTTTCCTCAAGAATTCATTTCAAGTGTTTTTTCAAAACCAATTTCCATCTAAGATGAAATTATTTCATATGTGTATGTTTCAAGAGTAATGTCTCTATGATTTATATGTTTTCACTTTTCTTATGATGAAATGACATCCATTTGTTGGATTATGTGATGATGGTATGATGTTTATGAAATCCATTTTATTCATTGGGTTATGATGAATGATTTATGTATCTTTTGTGGCACAAGTAAGAATGATTTCATTATGAGATGGGTGGGACCTATAGCTCCCTCTAATACATTGGGTAAAGATTTATATCTCATGAGATATACATATCTGAAATAGTAAGTTAATCTGGTTCAGTGATACAGGACTGAAACGAGGAGTGAACTCGATTCAGAAAGGGACTTTGTCCACTAAGATGGTCTTGGCAGAAATGCCTTTGCTACTATAAAAATCATATCATGTGCTTAATGTTTTTCCACAATTAAATGTTTTATTCCCATGTTATTTTACCATGACTGATGTTCCTTTATGATCTATTCCTTACGTACTACCAAGATTTATTTCACAACTCATGATTTTTATGTTTAAACTTTATGTTCATGTTTTGAAGTTCAAGTTTATATGGTTTTTTTATTTTTTTTCATGCTTACCCTTACTAAGAATTTGAGCTCACCCTTTATATGTTTTATTTTCCCCAGGATATAATTAAAGATTTTAGGTAAAAAAGGAATATCTTTATGGGAGATGTTGAAGATCTTTCACCATGATTATAAGAGTATATTCCGAGTTTCCAAAGACACTAAACTATTATATTCTTTGTGTGTTTTTTTTGTTATGTATTAAGTATTCTGCAAAAGTAATGTAATTTACATGTACGTCACGCTTTGGGTCTCTACAGTTAGTATCAAAGGAAAGGTTTAGATAACCTTGGGAAACTAGGATGCGAAAACTTTAGTGATATCCCTAGAGATATTTCAAAGGTATATCTAGGGATGTCCCTAAGGTTAAGTATAAGTATAATTTATATTCCTAGAATTACAGAAATTATATTAGAATTAAACCTAAGATGTTAGATATTGAAGGTACTCCCCCTTGATTATGATTTTTTCCTCTCACACTATTCGTTTTGGGTCTTAAAAAATGGCTGGAAATAGGAAGATTCACAATAATGGAGGATATGATGGACAATGGAATGATATTCCTCATAGGAAACCAAATGAAACGGGATTTGGAAGTCCAAACATCATTATTATGCCTAATCGGCAATATCATAGTATGATCAATAATCTCAACTTTGGTAAGTATCCCGACTCATCTAATAAGAGAAAGATGGAGTTAATGATGATCATAGAGGAAAGAAAGTTCAATTCCCCTCATGTAAATCATGTGGGAAGAGCCATCAGAGAGAATGTTTCAAAGGAACTGAAAGATGCTTTGGGTGTGGAAAAGAAGGACACAGATCCAGTAATTGTAAAGGAAAAGGTTCTGTTAACACAATGGACAAGGATAATGGTATTGCTAAGACATCAACAGCGGTTAAATGTTTCAAATGTGGAATGTAAGGGCATTATGCAAACCAATGCCCTAAAGGAAAATCTCATGAAGAGAATCAGTATGGTCATATGGGTAGTATTTATTTGGATGATGATGGAGATACTGCAAATGATATATGAGATGAATGAAATGATGAAGCTCGGTCAGTGGTTTAAGAAGGTAGTTTAATAATTGTATGTTTATCACGAATAATGTATGGTACTATGGAATAAATAAAAATCTAAGGATTGTTACACTGTTGTCTTTCCTTGAGTTTCTAAAAGTATATGATGAATGGTACCATTAACCATGAAAGGTTATTCATATATTTTTGGAAAGAAGATGATATGTTCATAATGAAGGGATAAAGAGATAATGAAATGTTTGATAGTATTAATGAGCTCATGATTGATGTAACGAAAAAGTGATTTCATGGTTTGAGTATATAGTAATTTTAAGACTTTGGTATGTGGAAAGAGTTAACTTTTGACAACATTAATGTTTTCACTATGGTTCAATGGGCATTCATTTTTCAAGATAATACATGATTATGGTATTCACATGTCTAGAATATGACCAACAAGATTTATTTTATGATATCTGGGGGATAAATGATAGTATTCACATTCTTGTTATGTGACCTTTCCAGTAATAGTTTTCTTTATAATATGAGATGGGACAGATGAATTTTTGATAAGTCTAAAGATTGGAATGGATTATTTTGGACATTAGATGATATTGTTTAAGGCTAAAACTTTTTTCAATATTATTTTTGTAATTTTATAATAGTGTAGTTTTATAAAAAGGACAACCCGTAGGATGGGCGAAAACCCATCGCGTCGGACAAGGCTGTGGGAATCAAACCCACAACCAAAGTGTGACATGCCTTTATTGCCTAACATTGGCCTACAAGAAGTCCATGATTAGTAGGAACTAGTTTTATTTTATTAAGCGGTATGATAGATGAAGTATAAGTTCAATTTTGGAATCATATATGATTATTCTCACTATAGATGGACTTATGTATATTTAATAACTTATGCTATCCTTTTTCTGATAGAAACATATGGGATGACTTATCATTCTATCACATGATCTGCTAACACTTCATGAATGAGAAATTCAGCTTCAGTTCTTTAAATATAGATGAAGTGGAAATTGTTCATGGAATGACCAACGATGATATTACACTGAAATCAAGTAAGTATTTCTCCTTATGTAAAAGTTCATCAATGTTAGAGAAATGATCTTGGAAACCAAAAATTTTGTCCAAGTACTTTCATATCTAATGAATCATATGGTACCTTAGTTCATCAAAAATTTATGGCTTTATGATTTTTGGCTTTTTCATAGCTATGTTCTCTACCACTCTCTATCAGAACTTGACGGTTATATTTCTCTTCCATATTCATATTTTCACTAATATACTCCTATTTGGGAACCGAAGTGATGAGTCACTTTCGGTATCCGTTTTGTTTCTAGATTTCCTTTTTAAAATTATGATTTAGTATTCCTTTTTACGATGTGGGTTTCTATGAATGAAACTTTAAATTAGTAAACGATTTATAAACCCGATGAATTTCGAGGGCGAAATTCATTTTAAGGGGGGTAGAATGTAACACCCCGAGATTTTATGAGATATATTATTTTTAATTTCTTTGATGTCTTATGTTATACAATACACCAAGATTATCTTATACTATAAGCAATACCTTATTAGCTTGCAGTATATGCAACACGATTCTTGGCTCTTGTTACACACAATTTCAAGTTTGTTTTGTGGAAATCATTTTATGCAACATTAAGTATTGATTTTGTTTAATGTATAAATGAAATAAGTTTTGATTATGTTATATGAAACACCAAACGGAGATTTCAATACACGTAGCCCTGACTTGGATTGCATTACAGGCAATCAAGACCTTCTTCAATAGCATGTGTAGTACGCAATACCAAGTTTCATTAAACGAGATATTATTATCATATTATTATTAACTAGCCATTATAAATAGTAATACCCAATTTTTCGAATTTTATAAATTTTATCTTTCAAAATGGAAATCATTTTGGGATTCGGAATATTGAAATTACCTTACGGCGATTTTTTGGTATTTTTCTGAAAACATTCAATTTTTAACGAATAGTGAAAATACTGGGTTACTATTTAAAAATCGACTTTTTATTTAAATAATTATTTATTTTATTTAAATTTATTTTAGGTCAAAATTGATACATAATTCCTATATAAGTTCAATGTAATTCATTTGAGTCATTTTATAATAATTTTTTATATATAAAAATTTTAGTGAACTTTTCATTGACTTTTACCCACCTCCTAGGAGAATTTGAAAATCTACATAAAACTTAATTTTAACGCTTCTTTGAGTGGAATTTCAAAAATCTGAGAGACATGGTTAATATCAAGGAGTAAAATTTGGTTCAATAAGATAAAAATAATTTTTCATGAATAGTAACTTTTTACATTTATTTACCACGGTAAAAAGTAAATAGGGTAATTAAGGGTAAAAATGATATTATTATTACCCTAACACATGTCCCAATTCTATTGGATAAGTAAAATTAGACCATAAAAAACCTTAGGAATAAAATATTACCTTTTAGGTCCACTTTTATTAGATTGGGACACTTATTATTACTTTATTTAAAGAAGAGTTAAAATAGTTAAAATCAAATTTTAATAACTAAAACATCTTTAATATAGGGTAATACATGAGATAAATTCGACTATAAATAATCATTAGAAGTCTAAAAGTATTTCTCACATAATGATATTTTATTTATACTTTTTAGAAATTAAATAATTTAATTTATTTATGACACAATTATGATGCAGTAATCACCTTATTAATGAAATATTAACATATTTGATGTTATAAATACCCAAATAAATTTAATTTGAGACATTTTATGAATTAAACTAATTTTATAGGTTAATATGACATTTTATTATTGATTTAAATATCGTTTTTAGAACTAATCATTCTGTTATGAGTTTCACAAAAATCAATTACCAAATAGTGTCAAAATTGACATAAAATAGTTTTTAAAACAAATATTATATTATTAAATGTTATCATATTCATAAAAATCTAAGGTTCGTCCAAATGACTTATATAAGGTTATAGATATTAATAATTAACAACTTGGGGTTCATTTGTCTTGTAATAATAAGTTTATTAACCATATAGTGGAATAAAACTAGAAGACACGGTAAAAGTTAAATTATATAACTTAGAGTTAAATCTAAATGATAATGTTAAAATAGTAACCTAAACTTGTCTAAAACCTATTGGTTAACATTATATTGACCCAGCCCCACTTTAGCTTCAAAATAAATCAATTTGGATCTTTTATAAACCAAATATGACTTTATTATAAAATAATATTTTATGTTTTTCCAAAGGTGCCCCTCTCCTCCCTTATAAAAAGGGAACCCCTTCCCTCTTCTCTACACACCCTTTTGAGACTTTAAGCTCAGAAAAACCCTACCCATTTCCTTTCTCATATTCCCTAGAAACATTATAGAGGTTCCAGTCTCCTCGAAATACCAACCCTAGTGCATTTAGAGGAGGTTAAGAAGAGGCACGTCAAAGAAGAGGTAATATCTTTTACTAATTATTTCCAATTTATTTCTTCTTCTACATATTATTGTTTATATTTTTAATCATAAATTGATAAAATCAGTATCACTAATATACTGATATGTTATTATAAATATCAAACAACCCAATTTCATCTTCTATCTATCCTACGGAAGACGAAATAATCGCGCATGCGTACGTACGGAATACTGTCTCCATGCCAGGGTGTAATATGTTTTCCACCACCACCCTACTTGGATGGGTATAATGGTTTAAATAAATAACTATATATGATTACTGTAAAGTGATATTGATTCTGAAATATTATATATACACTTCTATACAATTCAACGATCATGGGAATGATATCAGCGGTCGTGCATACGTACGAACTACCGTCTACACGAACACGATGAGATTCATTTTCCATGATTAACCATTCAAGTATGATTATAATGTATATATAATAAATAATCATGAAATATATTACATAATAATTATACTGGATTTATGTACATATATGTTTCATTTACTTAATTCCATTTAATTCAATAAGGAAACGAAAACAGCGTTCATGCGTACGCAGGGCCTACTGTCTCCATGAACGGTGTATTTCATTCCATATATTTATATACTAAATATATATTATATATAAATCATGTTTTACATTCTAGAATTAAGTAAATTAGGATATAAGTAATAATATCAAGAACAAAATGTCGAAATACATACGATAAATGAAACCATTTTACCCAAAACGCTGCTTTAACATGGAATTTGCAAAATAATGGGTAATATAAAGTCATAAGTGAACAATATATGATATCATAACAATGAATATGATTCTGTAATAAGTCAATAACATTATTTAAATAATTATACAGGAGGTTCGAATACATATGAAGCATATCGGACCTAAGGTAAGGGATAATTATTCCAATCTCATTCTTATTCAAGATTGTTTATACGTAAGTATTTACTGGGGTTATTGTTATCATCCATGTCCATGTTTTCTAAAAGTCTTTTTATGTATGCTTAAAGTCCTTTTTACCCGTTTTTGACTTTTACCACATGTTATGAAGGGAATATTTTTTTGTTTACCATACGAGGAACTTTTTGAATTTTCCGACAAAAGTACGAGGATAATATTTTTTTAACTTATACAGCATGAATAGATTTTTACGATATCATAATGACTTATTTTCATGAATCTTACTCTAAAATATTCAATGACTATTTTCAACAAAATCATTTTCTTTTAAAATTACATGGCATTTTTTGAAAAGAAAATTATTTTGAAAAGAAAGGATACTTTCCTCAAGAATTCATTTCAAGTGTTTTATCAAAACTGATTTCCATCTAAGATGACATTATTTCATATGTGTATGTTACAAGTATAATGTCTCTATGATTTACATGGTTTCACTTTTCTTATGATGAAATGATATCCATTTTTTGGATTATGTGATGATGGGATGATGTTTATGAAACCCATTTTATTCCTTGGGTTATGATGAATGATTTATGTATATTTTTCGGCACAAGTAAGAATGATTTCATTATGAGATGGGTGGGACCTATATCTACTTCAAATGCATTGGGTAAAGATTTATATCTCATGAGATAGACATGGCTAAAATAGTATGTTAATCTAGTTCAGTGATACATGATGGGAATGAGGACTGAACTCGATTCATAAAGGGTCTTTGTCCACTAATATGGTATTGGAAGCAATTCCTTGGCTACTATGGAAATCATATCATGTACATAATGTTATTCCACAATTAAATGTTTTATCCCCATGTTATTTTATCATGACTGATGTTCCTTTATGATATATCCCTTACATAATTCCAAGATTTATTTCACAACTCATGATTTTGATGTTTAAACTTTATGTTCATGTTTTGAAGTTCAAATGTATAAGGTTTGTTTTATTTTTTTTTCCATGCTTACCCTGACTAAGAATTTGAGCTCACCCTTTATATGTTTTCTTTTCCCTGAGATATAAAGAAAGGTTTTAGGTAAAAAAAAGGGATGATATTTATGGGATATGTTGAAGATATTTCACCACAATTAAAAGATTATATTCCGAGTTTCCAAATACAATAAACTATTATAGTACTTGTGTGTCTATTTTTGTTATGTATTAAGTATTCCGCAAAAGTAATTTAATGTCCATTTATTTAGTTATTTGTGTCTCTACATTTTAGGGTATTAATAAGATATATATAACTAAAGATATAATTTTTATTTAGATATTTACTTCAAGATCTAGGTAATCCTAGAAACCTCTTCAATAAAAACATCAATGTATTTATTTATAATTGAGAAGACCAAAAAGGTTTCTTTCTCACCAATAATTTCAGTAAAATACCTATCTTGATTGGGTATTAAGACTCATAATGTAATTTTCATTGGTATTTCATAATCATACTTACATAGATATATGATATTGGGTTCATTCAGGATATGAATTTTGATCTCGTTGTCCCAAAAATTAATTTGGCCCTTATATAGAGTGATCCAATCCATTCCTAATATAATATTATATTTTACTAAAGAGATATTAATAATTTTTTCATGAATAACATTCCCAGAAAAATATCAAGGAGGAGTTATTTCCTTGGATTGAAATAATCAGACCAAAATAATTTTTCAATGATAAATAGATATCAAATCATTAGGATAGTTATTTTATGCTCCTAGAAAAAATTCTCGATATAAATGAGAATAATAAACATTAATTAAATAATAATATTGTTTCCCTTTAGTATTTGGTGTATAAAATTCACCATTTGTTTTCGTCACCCACTTCAATAGTTATAATTGAATAATAATTACTATTTTCACTTGTCTTGGTAAGATTTTAATGTTTTTATTGTAATGAATTTGGTTGGGGAATTTATTTTCAAAAGGCCCAAACTCCTTAAAACTGATGTATTAATGTTTGATTGATGCATTAGTTTGGAACTTTTTATCTTCAATTATATTGACCAGCAATTTCCTCCCTCTTTTGAAATCACTATCTTGATGCACAACCCTTACACACTTAAATAATTTTATTTTTCCTCTCTAGGTTTTTTTAGATATTATTCCTATATTTTTGTCATGTGGGATGCCAGTTCTTCTTTACTCCTTTCTTTTTATCATCACAACTTCCATAAAACATCATTTTTTCCTTATTTTGTTTTTTTGGGTGGTTAATATGCTTCATGTTAATAATTGTAACTTATGATATTTTGGGTAATAATAACCATAAATTTTTCAATTCTACATCTAATAATGTTTGGTTTATCATTGGTATAATCACTGTATTATCCATGAAAACCTTTATTAGCTTGATTTTTCATGATTCTAGTCATTTTGTTAAATAAAAAGGGTTAACATAGTAATAAAATATAATATCTCATGAAAGGTGGAGTAAATAATCATATTTATATGAAAAATCCCACATAATATATCTTAATCTAGGAAAAATTCTGATTAAATTATGATACATTATGTTTAAACTAATTTTTTTATATTGTGTTCTATTATACTTCAAAATTGAATCCCCAAAAATAAGTAAATTATTATAATATACTAACTAAAGCACACCAAATCCAAACTACCAAATCTAGTGTCATAAATAAAAAATTTACATATATGATTTGATACAAAGTGAGATGGACCAATTAGAAAATGCATAAACATTTCACAATTTCCATAATATTAACATTATATCTTATAATTTTACGCAATCCAAGAGAAAAATGTTGAGTCTATTTGAAGGTTGTCTACATTAATTATTTATTACAAAATATTTCACCAATATATTTGATATATATTCATCTCATATTATATACTTATGGGAACATCCTACTTAATATCATTCTTCATTACCTAGGGAATTGAAACAAATGAAAGGGGTGAACTCAAATGATAAATAAGGAAAAACACTAATCAATGATTCATAATGGGGTATACTATAAGAATATAATAATATATAATCCTTAGGAAAATATCTAATTAAAAATAAAATGGTATTATAAGAATTTTCTATAAGGAATGATATAAGGATATATAACAACAAAAATATCTTCATGAAAGCATTCACATACAATGGTGTGATAATGTAGAATCAAGAGACAATAATCTTGATCCTTTGAGCATAACATAGGATTTTGGAATAATATATAAATGTGGAATTGAATAATCACAATAAATCATAACATAATTAATATATCTAACTCAAATTACATCTACACAGATACTTATAAACATAGCTACATGTAGTCATATCTACTAAAGTTCCCTTTAAAATCAGGGATGGTTGAAGGGGAGGGGTAAGTAAGCTATTTTAATTTTTTTACCAAATTCCAATTTCATTAAAAAAATTAACCCATTTTAAATATAAACCTATTTTATTAGTTATTTTGACTGTAATAGTTTTGTTTAACCAATAAATAAATACCACAAGTAATGTAGGAATTTAAGTAAAAGATTGATATAATTTTTTTACAAGGTTGGACACAAAGTCCTACTCCTTTCCATGACTAATTATTTACCCCAATAAACTATTCTATGATATAATAAATAATTGATTGTTTTTTTCTATTATTCACTCTCTAATAGAACATATCAACATGTATAAAACTTTCATCTTCTCATAGGACTTCCACAAATTTTGCTTCACACTAAACTAACAAATTCAGAATATGATTTCTATATATACCCTGAGTCATTCATATTTTATAGCTTCCCACCATGTATAAAAAACTGTACTATTTATTTTTCCTATATGATTTAGATCAAAAAATATTCTTAGGATGATTCAGTATCAACAAGATTGGTCCCCTTTATCTCAATAGAGTCCTCAACTATCATCGGTTCTTCGTGAATATCAACATGCAACCTGGTATCTCTTTTATCTCATATTTACCATTATTCAATCTATTTTCTCACTTGTATTTATCAACTAAATGAGCTCATTTGATCTCCTAGAATTCAATAGACACTTATATTTTTAAAGTATCAACACAAATAATAAGAAAATGAAAACAAGTTTCACTTATCCTTGGATTATTCTACTTAAAATTTTAAAATAATTTATATCATAAGATTATTATCCTTCATACAATTAAATAAATTCATGATATTCAATTCATAATTAGTTCAAAATCCACTTCCTTTCTTAAGGACTGGATAAATATCCACTTATCCTTTTATCTCTTAATGATTTCCTTTGTTCTTATTATTAGATCAACTCTTATAATACAATTCAAAAACAAACTTATCTACTGTATTTTTCTTTTTATATATATGTTACTAAAAATATTATTCTTTATATTTTTAATATAAAATATCATGAAATAATTTCCCACAATCCTCATTCACCATTTTCCACTTTTTCCAATATCGGTTAACACCCATGATCTCATTTTATTTTTTCTCTCAACCACTATCTATTGAATATTTGTAGGAGTACCATTTCATTTTTACATTCTTCATCTTTTATATTTTCCTAAGATATTATGGAATATTATGTTAGTAGGATAAATTTCTGTATATTATTCTCATATTATTCAAAAAATAAAACTACTTAAATCAATAGTAGAATCATTTATCCTAGTTTCATAATAAATCACACAGTTAATAAATCACTGGCTTGACTTGTCTTCTTCATTATACTATAGACTCAAACAAGTACATTATAAATTAACCCACTATCTTAACAAACTCATATTTATTTAATATTTGAATCACATTTATCTATTTTATTTAGATAATTTCATATCCCCACATGCATTGTCACATTGAACTTCTCAATTCTATTTAGAAATATTAAATTTTAAATATTATCATTTTAATTTCATGGGTAGATATAACAATGATTTCTTCAGTATTTCATCTCATTCGTATTAAATAAAATAAATTAGATAAAATGTAATTTTTTGATTTTTATATCAACTATTTTTAGCATCAACATCATCAGTAGCCATTTTAGTATAATAAAATAGTTCTAAACTCTAAGTTTCATATATTGAATAATTCTGTCAAAATTTTCTTAGCTTTTATCTTCACTTTCTCAGCATGAATATTATCTTCTCCATATATAGATATTATATCATATTTAATTTTTGAAGATTTTTTTCATGAAAATCATTCCACGCATTTGACATTCAATTTTTTTCTTTTAATATTAAATATATAATATTTATATCTCAGTGTCCAGAAATCTAAAACTTCTCTTCATATATAAGTTTATGAATACTAAATATCCAAAATATGAATCTTATCTAAATTATGTAAATGAATTGGTATAATCATGTTTACATAGACCAATCCTTTTAAAAATGATATCTACATAGATTCATAAGATGGTTACACATGGGTGTTTCGTGCTTATACATGAGAAAATCTAGCAGATGATACTTACACAACAACAAAATCATTATTATATATTGGTTGGATGATGCCTGTGTACATGTATAATGATTTTAGTAAAAATACCAAATCTACTAAGATGGTGGTTATAGGGAAATATATTAATTCTTATGTAGATCCTCTGTCTCTAAGGTGATGGTTATATAAAAGTTCAGAGTACAATTTTTTTCCATAAAATCCAAAAACTAAAAATCTTTCATATACTTTCAGTGAAACTTTGGAAGATATATTTCCTTCTTGAATATATTATAAACACCATTGGTAATATTTTAATCCTTTATAAACTATTTATGACCATTCCCAAACAACTTTTCAACCTTTGAACTCTTCTTTAATTTTATTAATGTTGAAAACTACAATTGACAAAATTTGCCACTAAAATAACCATCTCATGTGTTTGTGTTCATGGATGTATTTTTATTTTCTTTTATTATATTTTTCTATGTTTCTAATTATTTAAAACCCTTTTATAATTTTATATGAAAAATTATTTTTAAAAACCTCTCTATATTTTAATTATAACATGATTTATAGTCATAAAAATTTTATAATTCTAGTTTCATTTTAAATAAAATATGTTTACATAAATTTTATTAATCTATGAACAAGTATAATTCCATCTCTAGTATATTTTCATTTTTATCCAAACATGATACATTCTTTTGGTATCAAAAAGTGTTTTAAGTTAAAATAAGTTATATTTTTTGTTTGCATTTAATTTATAAATTATTCTTTACTTATGGAATTATTATCAAAATTGTTTTGTTGAAAAAAATGATTTTATCTAAATTTCATTAAAATAAATGAAAGACTGATGTTATTTTTTAATGGGTTCACCGATTTTCCAAAAACATGAAATAGTTATACAATTCTTAATTTTGCATAATTTGTTTTTTTATTTGATATATCATTTATTTTTAATCGGGACCACTATAATTTTGTTTAGTTGTAAATAAAAAATAAATTATCCATTTTATTCTAATACATTAAACTCTAAAAACATTATTTACATACCTTAAAATTTGATCGAATATCTGCAATTATTTTTTGATGTATTGCAAATTTATTTTAACAATTTTTTCCAGATATCTCATTTAATATGTATAACAATTAAGATATTTCTGATTATTTAGAAACCTCTAGAAATTATCATAAATTAATTCTTTTGGTTTTACTTCTAATTCAATATTTTATATATATTAAAAATTCTCTGATGTTTCGGTGTCAATGATTGTATATAAAATGATGAATTACAATTAATCGTCTTCTTCCTCATGCCTCTTTCATCCATAGAACCTCCTAAAGCTTTTTCCTCTTCATGAATTTCAACATATCTTCCCTTAATAATCTCCCCCATGAATTACCAAACATAAACTTCATGTTTATAGTTCAATAGTTACTTTCTTTTATTATTTATAAAAATAAAAAACGGAATCATTCATGTTAACTAACGATGAATTATTAATTTTTTATTCCTTAAATAGAAAAGAATTTATTTATTTTTAATGATGATACATTCCTCTATTTTCAAAGGTGATACATTTCTCTTTTCCCATAGTGGGGAATTTCTCTATTCAGAACAGTGGGACATGTGAGACATGTGATACATGCACAACCATAAATCATCAAAAATAGTAATGTTTTATGTTTTTAAATTTATGAGAGATAGCATATACCATCAATAAACTAGTATCCCTGAAGAGGAATTTTTGAAGATAATTACTATTTTATTTAAAATATGTTTTAATACTTTGTGTATTTGTATTTTTATCTTACTATTATGAATATAATAAATTCTTATATTCACAAGATGAAATATATTAGTTTAGAAACAAATGATAATCATACCTAATGTTGGAATTTACATATATCTTGAAAATGTGACTTCCTACTTCTTATTTAGTTAATTTTTTCGTCATTTTATCTATCATTTTAGTTAACCTCTTTATCATTTTGATACAATATTTATTTTGTAAAACGTCACATAGATCATAACAAAATTACTTCATAAAAAAGGTTTATTCACTCATGTATTTTGATCATGCACTAAATGCAATACACGGTGTACCTGGTATGACTCAAATTATATAGTTTTTGTTTTAAATTGACATTTTTTAATGTATTTATTCATATTTATGTTAAATTTATTTCATTATAATATTAATAATATAATAATTGGTTTCTTATACTTTTGTATTATTTTTCTTTATTTGGGGTTGTTTGTTCAAAGATTCTTTTTCTCTTGTGATATTGTACATTGATGATGCAATGGAAATAATGACAACATATAAGTGGGGGAAAATGTATACAACTATCATGAAAAGGTTAATTCATACAAATTATTTAATCAATTTATTCATCATTTAATCTACAATTTGTAAGTAAATTTCCTTTTAGATTTTATCTATTTTTTATTTAGTTTTTCCAAAAATCTTTTGAGAGGCCACATTTTTCATTCAATGATCTATAAAAAAATAAAAAATAAGTAAAATATTTTTTTTCTAATTAAATAGGAAACCCCATGTTGGCTGATACATGAAGTGTTTCAGGGATAATGAGGTTTCTCTTCTATAAGAATGGATTTTTTTTCTCTCTTATAGTTATTTAATGATATTTAAAAGCAAAACACATATGGTATACTCAACCATACACACCTCAATCTGATACACAATATTCTTGGTATGACTCAAACTATATTTCTTTATTTTATAATTTACATTTTACTTAAAATAATATCAGTTTCCCAAAACTGAGAAAACACATTAATATTGTTTTGATACATTAGTACATCAATCCATAAGTAATTTGTGGTATGTATGAATTATCCAAACCTTAATCTGACATGGTGTGGCTGGAATTACTCCAACTGTGTCTGTTAATTAAAAATTAAAATTAATTTTAATAAAAAGAACAAGTGTCATACTGAAGAAATGCATTTTGATTGTTTTTATCCTTTAGGAAAATGATCCATATGTCATTTTTGATGTGTACTAATCAACTTTACCTCAATATGAAACATAGTTTGATGAATATAACTCTATGTGCGTTTTTTTATATAAATATGATATTATTTTTAGTAAAAATAACAAGTAACACAATAAAAAATGAGAAAAAATAATTTTTATTATTTATACATTAGGAAAATAGTTCATAAGTTATTTTTAACGTATAAGAATCAACTACACCTTAATCGGACACACAGTTTTATCGATATGACTCAAAGTGTCTGTTATTAGCTTAAAATTGACATTTTAGTTCAAAACATGTGTTAATCACTAAAAACAAATAAAATACACACCAATTTTATTTAAAATTTATTTAAATGGTTCAGAAGTCATTTATGACATTTAAGAATCAGTCTCACATGAAACTAAAACATAATGTGACTGGTATGACTCAAAGTGTGTGTTCCCATTTTGAAATGTCATTTCAATAAAAAAAGTGACATTCTCAAAAATGAAAAAAAAAATCATATTTTCATACATTATAAAAAACCATCTATATTTCATTTTTTATTTTAGGAATCAACCCCACCTCAATATGATATACAATGTGAGCGATATATACTCATGTGAGTCTTTTTATTTAAAATTAACATTATGTTTTTTAAAAATAATAATTGAAATACTGAAAACTAATAAAACACATTCACATTTCCTTGATACTTGAGGAAAATAATCCAAAAGTCATTTATGATTAGTATGAATCAATTAAATCTCAATTTGATGCTTGGTGTGACTGGTATAACTCCATGTATTTCCTTTTAATTAAAATTGACATTAATTTTTGTAAAATAAAAAAGTTACAAATTCAAAAATGAAGAAACACATTCAGATTGTTTTGATACATTATCAAAAATATCTATATGTCATTTTTATGTTTATTAATGAACCAAACCTCAATCATATGCACATTGTGACTGATATGACTCCATGTTTTTCTTTTTTTTAAATTGACACTAATTTTATGAAAAACAACAAGCGATATACTAGAAACTAACAAAAAACATTAATTTTTTTGATAATATAAGAAAACTATCTATAATTCATTTTGGATGTGTAATAACCAACCTATCCTCAATCAGATGCAAGACATGACTAGTATAACTCCATGTGTGCCTTTTTATTTAGAATTGACATTAAATTTTGTAACAAAATATAACATGTTGAAAACTGAGAAAAAGATTTTGGAGTTTTTGTTACTTTAGTAAAATGATCCATATATCATTTTTGATTTCTAAGATTCAACCATACCTCAATCTGATACACGATGTGTCAATAATACTGTAAGTGTGTATTTTTACTTAAAATTGACGTTAATTTTAGTAAAAAGAATAACTGACATACTAAAAACTAGGAAATGAAATTTCAAATGTCTTAGTACTTTAGTAAAATGATCTATTACTAGTTTATGTTGTGTGGGAACCAACCACACCAATATAACACATTGTTTCGCCAATAAAACTCTATATGTGTCTTTTCATTTAAAATTGAGCTTAATTTTAGTAAAAAGAACAAGTGAAATAATGAAAAAAAAAACTCATTCAGAATGCTTTGATAACTTAATCAAAATTATCCATAAGTCATGTTTTACATGTAAGAATCAACCTCGTCTTAATTCGGTGCATGATGTGACTAGTATGACTCAAAGTTTGATTTTTTACATAAAATTGACATTCATTTTGGTAAAAAATAAGTGACCTAATGAAAAAAGAGAAAAAAATATTTAAATTATTTTAATAAATTATAAAAATGATCTGTAATTCATGTGTGATGTGTATAAATCAACCACACCTCAATATGATGCACAGTGAGACTGGTATTACTCCTATTATGTTTTTTATTTAAAATTGACATTAATTTTAGTAAAAAGAAAATGTGTAATACTAAAAACTAAAAAAAATACATTCATATTATTTTTATAATTTCTGAAAATGATATGTAAATCCTTTTTGATGTGTAGGAATCAACCCCAAATCAATACGATGCACATGGTGACATGTATAAATTTATCTATTTCCTTTTATATAAAATGGACATTTTATTAACGTATTCTTTCATAATTATATTCTATTTATTTCTATATAGTATTAAAAACCTATGATATTTTTTATTTTATGGGTGGATTATTTTTCTCAGGAAAGAGTGGTGTTTTCAGTAATTTAAACCATCGTAAGTCTTTTTTGAGAGGGGGTAGTGGGTGTGATAAAGGTGAAGAAACCTTAATCTCTATAAATGTCTGTGGATATTAATTTCAAATATAATTATAAAAAACATTGATTGAAATGTATATAGTTTTTTTTGTATTTTTTATATAAGTTTTATTTCAATTAAATTATTCATTTTCATAAATGTGTATTTTTTTATACAAGTTAAATGTGTATTTACCATAGTGTGTTATTATTCAAACGGCATGCCGTAACAGATGACAGTTGATTAGTGTTATTTCTAGTATTGATAAAATATATCCTCTATCATATATAATGGATGATCTGATAAAGAGGGTTGTTGTCAACTCTAATCAATGTTCTAAATAATGGGGGCCTTTACTGTTGCATTTTTAGAACTGATAAAGTTCCACCTTTATCATTTCTTTTTTAGTAATGATAAAGGTGTTTCCCCTTTAACAGCATTGAGGACAACATTGTTTTTTAGCACTGTTATATCACTTTTTCATGTCGTTAAAGAACCATAATGTGGTAGTGATTTGATAATTGTGAGAGATGTGAGACATGTGAGACATTGGAGATAGGAGACACATGTGTGGCATGTGAGACATGTGAGATATGTGATATATGTGACGTATGTGTGACATGTGAGACATTTCTACATTCTAAAGATGATAAATTTCCACATTCAAATGATGAATTATTTTTTATCAGAAATTACTCATTTTCACTCAAAAATGAATCATATTTTTCACTCAAATGTGACTCATTTTAAAATTGTGACTCTTTATTGAACTAACAATGACTTCTATTTTGGACAATTAGTGACTCATAATCTGTTTTTCATATTTTTATATTTTGATGAGATACATATATATATTAAGTATTTTATGTATTTTATTGATTTCCAAAATTAATATATATTATATATTATCAATAAAAAGTATTATTATAATTTTATAATTAGTATTAAAAGGATATCAATTTCATTTATTACACATATATCATATTTTAGATATTTTTAATATTTATATCATGAATTGATTTATTAGATCTTATTGTAATATAATTTAATATTTTTTTATGACCAAAAATTTCAAACTTATTTAATGAAATTAAAAATAGTATATTTATTTTTTTAGAACATGCTCAATTAAATTGAAATTTATTTAATATTTATTTCAATCAGTTATATGATTTTTATAATATTTCACTGATTTTTTTAAATTTAATGGTCAATTAAAAGAGTGTTGAATTGGCCTTTAGTTTTTAGTTCAAAATTTTTTTGTTGTGATTATTCTACATAATATGTTTCTACCTCTCATGAATAATTCAACCATTTTCCAATTAGAGTTTATTTACAATTATATTTTTTAGTTAGTTTTATTTTACAGATATTATTTAAAGGTTCTAGGACACTTCAATGAATATATTGTATTACTTATTTTATACACTATTATTTCACAATAATGTGATTTGAAAATTTCAAATTGTTCTAGGAACCAAATTCTTATGTAACACTGTATTTTATCACCTAGAAACTCTCTCAAGGTTGGGATTAATTCTATTTCAACTTCTTTTTCAATGATAAAATGACCATATCTAATCCTAAAGCACTAGTACCTATGATTTCATTATTTATATTTTAATTTAGTTGGTTTCTGTGTCTGTAACACTATTTCCAATATCTCAAACACTCTCTCATTTTTTTATTTATTCTTTTACATAAAAAAATCATTTCTTCTTCTCTTTAATCAGGTTGTGACTCCAAGATTCTAAATTCATGATATAATTGTTTTGACTCGCTATATCTAAAGTCAGGACTATTCAATTTGTGAATCATTATATCAAAACTTATGTTGTAATTGGTTTTTGACTCCCTATACAAATTTTAATTTCATGGTTATTCATCCACTAGAAAAGGATTCAGTAATTGGGTTATGATCTCTCCTCAAAAATTAGTATAGTAAACATGTATTTCTCAATGAGTAGGGAGTTATAAGACAATATTGGGTCCACTTTGGACCAAATTAGATTAAATATTCATGTGTTCATTTCATTATTTCCACTACTAATTATCCATAATAATTAAAATTAATAATAAATTTAAATAATTGATTAATTTGATTAAAAATTTTAATCGGTTGTATTCACCCCCTATGGAAAATTTTTCATTACCCTATCTAACCTAAAAATTGGTATCAATGTATAACCTTCCTAATAATAATTTAGATATGTCATTCTCTTTCTGGATATTGAACATTGATATTAATGGTTTTTTCTTTTAAAATAAGCCAATGCCCTTATAGATTCTTATTTTTTTTTTATTTTTTGTAACCTATTCCTAGAACTCATAGTCTAAGGATAAATATTTTATAATATGGCAGGATTAAACACAAATCATTCATAGATTCCTAAAAATCCCTCATACTTTGACGGAAACAATTATGGATACTGGGAATTACAAATGGAGGTATACATTAAACAATTTACCATTGAAAAAATAGTCCATCGTGGAAAAATCATACACTCTATTAGAAGATGAACCATATAAACATACTAAAAATGGTGCTACTGGATATTTTATAAAATAGAAAAATGTTAATATTTTATATTGAGCTTTTAAGATAAGTGTTTCTAGTCATGATTCTTCTTGTAATAAAGCTCATGAAATTTGAATTATTCTAAAATATACTCACCTTAACCCAAAAAAATTGATTCGAACTATGATTCGAATGGATTGAGCAGAGTATAAGGACTTTAAGATAGGTAAGGATGAAACAATAAATCAAATGTTACACTAATTCAAAATTTTTGTGAATTTAATGAATTCCCTTGGATGGTATTTGTATAACCCCATATAAGGATAATGATTCTTGATATAACTAATAAATAAGTGGTACACAAAGAAGGTTTTAATTGATGAAATTAATAATTTCAAAGTATATAAATTTAATGAACTCATAATATCACTTATTCAACATGAACATGAGTTGAATAATATTGCAGTATAGGAGAGTATATATAATAAAGGTAATAATTTTAAATATAATATAAATTTTAATTATAAAACATAGGAATATTAGGAATGATAATGTGAAAAAAAGAGAATGGAAATATATGAAAAGGGATTTATAATTTAATAAAGAGAAAGAAAAAAATTTAAAAAGATACCTGGTAAAGATCAAATGATTTATCGAAAGGATGGGAAAGTTAAAACATATGGAATAGATGTAATGTGTTATAAATATACAAAGAATGGGAATATCAAGATCAACTATCCTAATATAAAGTAACAAGTTAACGATAAAAAATACATGAATTAATTGGAATAAAGAAATATAATTATATATAAAGCTTCACCAAATTATCTGACTCACCTGATGAATCTAAAGGTGAAAAAGAGACAAAAACCACTGTTTACTGGTGAAAAATACAAATAAGGTTAGTAATAATTCTTAATATAGTTATTATTCTGTATGTTAAGGTTATTTTTTTAATGATTTATTTTAAGAAAATTAAAAACCAAAAAAAACAATGTTTTAAGGGATTTTGAATCGTATAAAGAATTAAAAGAATAAAATAAAAGGATTTTAAAAGAAAGTAAGAATCTCAATAAATAGATTGATTCTCTCATATATGAAATAATAAATTTTTCATATTATTTTAAAGGTATGATCTGTGATGTTTTTGAGTCCCTTAAAAAATTAAATTATAGTTAAAAGGGGGTTAAGAGACATTATCAACTTTTCTTGAAGGAAATGAAAAATATGATAAGATAATATATTTGATAAAACAAAATAAAAATAAAAATTGTTTTAGTTATAATATGTAGGCCCAAAATTATATAAGACTAAATTTTTTATAATTTATACTAGAAAAGTTTCTTCTATGTCATGCTTTAAATATTTTTATTCAGGTTCATTATGTAAATAAATTTCCTCTTAGATTGCATCAATCTATTGGTAATAAAAATATGTATAATTTAAAAATTTATTCTTCTTGATTAACTTCCAATAAATGTTATAAATCATTATGGGTACCAGAGAGTTATATTGTATACCCAGTTGAACCCAAAATAAATTGAATACCAAAAATTCCAAGTAATTTATTTTTGTAGGAAAAATGTATTTGTCACATAAATAACTACAATAAGTGTATCGATCATGACTATTCATGAAAAATGCCATAAAACATTATAATTTTATCTTCTAAACCAAATATGACAGAGTCTATGTAATTTTTGGAGATAACTCTAAAGGAAATGTTAATGGTTTTGGTAAAGTAGGGAGTTCTAATGTTGTTTTAATTTGTAAAGTTTTATACATTGATGGTTTCAAAGTTAACTTAATTACTATATTATGATCATGTGATAATGGTGTGCATGTTAAATTTTATGATAATAAATGTTTAGTTTATTAATATGAAAATTTATTATTTTAAGCTAATAGGAAATATAATATTTATTCTATTAATTTATCTGATATCTCTAATGAAAATGTTCAGTTTTTTAATACTATATAAATTGATAATGTTATTTGGGATAAAATTATTTGACTTTATCATTTCTGAGTGACACACATTTTATAAAATTAATTATTTGTTATAGAGTTTTAAAAGTTAAAGCTAAGTAAAGATATTATTGTTTATTCATTTATAAAAGGTAACCAGCGTAAATATAATCTATCAAATCCACCTACCATGTTTCTACTTCTAAACCTTTTGAATAATTATATATTCATTTATTTTTTATAATTAAAGATATTAGTTTATGTGAATTGAAATATTATTTTTTTATTAGTTAGGATTTTAGACTATTTAAATGGTCTTATTTCATGTCTCATAAGCTTAAAACCTTAACTATTCTTATTTATTTTTGTAAGATAGTTCAAAATATTAAATTTTGTTTAATTATTTATATTAGAAATGATAATAGAGGGGAATTTGTTAATTTTAATCTTGAAAACATTTGTGAACACAAAATTGTTATACTCATAATTTTTATGCTGCTAGAACACCCCAACAAAATGGTGTTGTAGATGGAAATATAGAACTATTCAAGTGATGGGTCAACAAATGCTTAATGAATATAATTTTCCAAAATATTTTTGTGCTGAATCTATTAATACTGATTTAAATGTTTTAAATAGGATATATGCTAGACCGTTATTGGATAAAACACCTTATGAATTGTTTAATAGTAGAAAACCAAATATTGGTTATTTAAATTTTTGTTGTTGTGTAGTTTTATCATAAATAAAGAAAATAATTTAGATAAATTCAATGATAAAAGTGTTGAAGGTATCTTTATATGTTTTATTATAATAGTAAATCTTATATATTTTATAATAAGAATACTATGACTAGTGAAGAATATTTTCATATAAAGATTGGCGGAACATGTGATCTCTGAAAAACTATTTTAGAAAATATTTATTATGAATTTAGATATTTTAAATTCATTGAAGAAAAAAATCATGATAAAAATGAATAAATTGAGGGGGAGCATACTCCTTCTCATCCTGATCCAAAATCATGAATGATTCTTATAGATCATCATATTGAAAGTGATATTGGAAATGTTCATTCTGGTGTTAAAACTATAAATTCTATTTTAATATTTGTGTCAATTCTTCTTTTATTTCTAATTTTGTTTCTAATAATATTAAATATGAGTTAAATGATTTTTAATATATAGTATCTATGAAAGTATAGATTAATAAATTTTTAAAAAAAATGTTTGGTCCTTAGTATAATTACCTAAGGATTAGGATGTAAATGGAACCAAATAGATATTTAGAATCAAGATCGATGAATCTAGACATATTGTCAAAAACAAATATAGACTTTTTACTAAAGGATACTCTCAAAAAAAGATACACAATTTTAATATTCATTTTACTTGTTTCCATGATAGATGATATTGTAATCTTATTGTATTTTTTGGTTTTAAATGTTTTGAATTACATCAAATGGGTGAAAAAAGTGATTTCTTAAATCGTTTTATAAATGATGAAGTCTATGTTTCTCAACCCTATAATTTGAAAATAAAATTTTTTCTAATATTGTTTTTAAATTATTTAAATATTCATATACTCACAAAACATCTCATCATTCATGGTATGAAAATATTTATTTCTTATTATTAAATAATGGTTTTAATAAAGGCAATATTGATCCTAAACTTTTTTTTAGAATAATTTTTAATGATGTTTTAATTGTAAAAATTTATGTTGATAATATAGTTTTTAGTTCAACTAGTGAAATTAATTGTAATTATTTTTTTATAGTGATGTCTTTTGATTTTTCATTATTTTAATATGAGAATTAATGTACTTTATTGGACTTTAAATTTCTCTATGGAAAGATGAAATTTTTCTTAATAAATATAATTACGCTAAAGAGTTAGTTACACTATTTTGTCACGATTCTTATAAATATATGAATACTATTATGGGTACTAGTTTTAAATTATATGTTTATGCATCTGGAAAGTCTGTTGATATTAAATTTTATATAGGCATGATTCGTAGCTGGTTGTATTTAATTGCATATAGACCTGATATAATGTTTATTGTTGGTTTATATGCTATATTGCAAGATATTCCTAAATAAAGTCATATTAAAGCTATTAATAAATAATTATATATGTTAAAGGAACTATTTATTCAAGTTTATTTTATCCAAAATATAACTATTTTTTTTTCACATATTTTTTTAAATATGATTTTGGAAGTTGTATAATTGATTGAAAAATAACACCAGGTATGTGTGATTTTCTGGGAAAATATTAATTTCTTTTTATTTTAAGAAGAAACTACAAGTTTCTCTATCAACTGCATAAGCTATATATACCTCAAATACACGTTTTTGTGATCAAATTTTATGGATAAAAAAATTTATGTTATTTTTGTATTTATCCTAGTAAATTTCATTTTTATTTTTATAACACATCTATAATTTCTATTTATAAAAATCTATTATATCATTCTATAACAAAAAATATCTATCATAGATTTCATTATATTGGAAATCATGTGAAAACAATGATATTATTTTGGAATTTATCTCTACTAAAAATCTTCTATCAAACATATTTACTAAACTATTATACTCTGTTAAGTTTGAAAAAAATAAATTTGATCATGGAATGTTATAAATTTATTTATATTATTATTTTTTTATCTAGGGGTGTTTTTGTTAAATTATTATATTTATTTATAAATAGGGGGAGAAAATTTAATTTAAATGTTTAGGTTATTATAATCAAACAAAAAGGGGGGATATTTTTTGTGCATGTTCATTCATGTATTTCGGTTTTTCTTTATTACGTGTTATTTTATTTTTTTACTTCAAGACCTTTTATCATTTTATGTGAAAAACTATTTTATAAAAATCATTTATATTCTAATTATAACATGAGATTATTTTATTATAATAATATAATTCTAGTTTCATAATAAGGATAATGAGTTTATATAACTTTTTCAAACTATGATGAATTCAAATTATAACTCTTTAATGTTCGTATTTTTATATGAACATGATGTATTCTTTTGGTCTCAAGAAGTGTTTTTAGTTTAAAATACTTCATAGTTTTCTTATGTACTTATTTTATAACTTGTGATAGACTGATACAATTCTCACAAAATTTATTCTATTGAAGATAAAACACTTTTATCCCGAATTAATTTTAGATGATAGAAGACTGGTTTTATTGTCTACTGGGTTTTCCAATTATCTGAGTATGATGCAAAAGATCTATAATTCTGAATTTTTTAGAATACAAAATATTTATTATTTCTTTGATAAATCATTATTTTATAATCATATTTTCCCATTTTTTCTTTAGTTCTATAGATAAAATAGTTTTATTCATTTAATTAAACTATTTAAGTCTCTAAAAATGTCATTTACATACCTTAAAAATTGGTTGAAGTTATATAATTCTTTCTATAGTATTCAAAAAATTTATTCACTATTTTTTTATGATATCTCATTAAATTTATATAAAGATTAGAATTTTATTTATTTTTTGGTATATACTGAACTTATTATCAATTATTTCTTATAAACCTACTTCAAATTCATTCTTTTATATGGTTTAAAATATTAATGAAGTTTCTGTGTCAATGTTTATACAAAAAAGGATGAATTAATATTCATCATCATCTTCCTAAAGAATATTTATTCCATTGATTCTCCTCATGATTATTCTCCTTCATGAATAACACTTTTTATTAAATTAGTCATCTCCTTGAAGAATCACCAATCATTAACATCATATTTATTGTTTAATAACAGCTCTCTTTTCTTGTTTCTAAAAAGCCAAGAGTGACTCATTCATCTTAACTAATGGTGACATCTTCATTTTTTTATTTATTTTACAATGATATATTTATCTATTTTCAATGGTGATACATTTCTATTTTTTCAATAGTGATACATTTCTCTATTCCCAATGGTGATACATTTCTATATTCTCAACAGTGAGACATATGAGGCATGGGAAGCATGCAACGCATGTGATACATGTGAGACATTTAATACATGTGAGACATGTGGCATATGTGAGGGATGTGTGACCTGTGAGGGATGTGAAACATGTTATTCATGTGAGGCATGTGAACCATGTTATCCATTTGGGGCTTGTGATCCATGTGAGACATTTCTAAATTTTCAACTATGGGAAATTTCTACATTCCAAAGTTAACTCATTTTGTTATCAATGATGGCTCAATATCACTCAATGGAGAATCATATTTTCACACAAACATGACTCTTATTTTAATTAATTTTGACTAATTTTTGAACTATTGGTACCTCATTTTTTAAACTAATGATGACCCACACTCTAGGTTTCATGTTTTTTATATTTTGATGAACTGAATACTTTTATTAATTTTTAATTTTTTTATTTATTTCAAAAATTCTTATTTATTATATATTTTATATCTGAAGTATTATAATAATATTTAGTTAGTTATATAATTTTTTTAAATTATTTTATTGTACACGAAATATATTTAATAAAAATATAATATTTATATATTGAATTGATTTTTTGGTCATATTATTATCTAAATTAATATTTATTAAAATTCAACATATTAAAACATATTTTATGGAATTTAAATAATTATATTTTGTTAGTGACATTCTATATTAAATTTAAATTTATTTTATATATTTTTAATCAGTATTATGATATTTATGGGATTACATTGAATCGTTATATCATTTAATGGGATATTCAAATATGTTTGAATTGGTCTTTTTTTAATTCAAACATTTTTTATAACTATTATTCACAATAAATCTCTAACTCTCTTGAGTAATTAATCTATTTTGAATTTTATTTTCCTTACCTGGAGATTATTTTTACAATTTTATTTTAAAGATATTATATAAATATTATAGGACACTTTTAGGAATATATTTGATTACTACTTCCTAAATGGCCTGAAAGACTTTGTTTTTTTATTAATTTTGATAATCCCCTTTAAAGGGATGATGGGGAACCCTTAAATGAACTATAGGATTAGAAATTATATTGGCCACAGGCTTGGAGACATTACAGGACCTATAGGACTTATGGAAATCATACAAACAATGACTAGTTGAAACTACCCCACCCTGGAATCTGCATCGTGACCAGCTCTCCACCTTTGCATGGCTGTTCAGCTAGCATGTCCATGTGCAGGTGCACAGGGTTGAATTAAGTCCTCTTAATATTCTATCAACTTAATGATATTATAAGATCTTATCCTGAGGGCATGTACCTGCATTATTTTTCTTCTTCGCCCTATAGTTATCAGTCTATAAAACTATTTCCCATCTCTTACATACACTCTATATGTTTTAATTTATGTGTCTATATAAAAAATAATTTATACTTCTCTTTACTTTGATTTTGACTCATGTATTCTAATTTCAAGATCTGCGGTTCATCAATCCATTTATCTAATTTCAAGACTATTTGATTTGTGACTCATGGTATCTATATTTAGGTTATAATTGGGTTGCGAATCCCTGTATAAATGTCTGTGTTGTGTTTATCCCTCACCAAAAAAATATTTTTTAATTGGGTTATGATTCACCCTCTTAAATCATTATAGGGTATATGTATCTCTCATGAAGGAGAGAAGTATAAGATTGTACGAGGTCCACTTTGGACTTAAGATGTATAAAAATACTTGTGTACATTTGTTTTATTTCCTCTATTAATTATCTATAATAATTAATCAATAATCAATATATTTGATTAAAATTTTTAATTTGGTTTATTCACCCTCCTCTATAAAATTTTTCATTACCCTATCCATCCTAAAAAATATATTTGTTGGTTAAAACATATTTCATAATCCATTTGTATCATTATTAAAATGATCATTTCTTTAATAATTTCATCAATTTATCTCCCCATTTAAGATAGCCTTCGACTCTGATATTGTATCTACTTTACGATATTGACCCACCCAATATTTAAAATATATTTAAAATATTTTATATATCACTCTCACACACCTAACACCAATATTTTACTTGAGGACTATCATATTAAATCATATGTTATTAGTAGATTCACATTAAGTATATAACACTCCCAAACTCTATTGACCATAGATGAAAATTTCTTTATAACTCTAATGGATGTTGGGTCTTCTCCTTTACCCAAATTTTATGGGAAATATTCAGGTATTTTATTGGTTATTTTTAATCTTACTTCATCACCCAAGATTTTATGATGATTGAAAAAAATATTAATATGTGCTATAAATAAAAAACAAAGTGGAACCACAAAGGTAACTCCGATATATCTCTTTGGATTTGTTCTCGATAATTTGAACTTCCAAATACAAGAGGTTATTTTAAATATTTCATTATTAGTAAAAATTTCCTCTACTCCTTAAATACAATAAATAAAATGGAAGAATTATTTTTTCTCTCCCAGTATAAGTTTTATACTACATTAGATCCATGAAGAGTTTCTCTATGGGAAAATTTCCCCCTATTAATCTTCTAAATTAAATAATGTTCGTCTCCCCTTTTATTCTTACACTTATATTACACATAGTTAATTAAATCATAGAATTTTTGAACCATTGGTTTATCCACAATGAGTCTAGGTAAGTCATATAAAAATTTACATGCAAAAATATGATATAGAAAACAAGAGTGATTTTACCAAAACATCAAGACTATAATTATAAAATAAAAATTGTGGTACCAACTCTAAATTTAATCTATATGATAATGTTACTAAAATTTATATATAATGTTCCTAAACCTACACACAACTACAAAAAAAAATCTATGAATTCCAATACAAGTTGTTTTTTTCTCTTTTTTTCCAATAAATCTATTTGATTATATATAAAAAAATAAAAAAAATTATGAGAGTTGATATAATAGCTCAATATTAAAAATTTTCAATAGCTATATTTATTTCATTCTTTAAAAAATAAATAATTATCTGACAGCTTTACTCTGTTTGTTAGATCCCACTCAAGCATGATTTCCATAAATCTTGACTCTAGAATGAAATAATTATTAAAGAAGTATTGATACAAGTTTATGTACTATAAAAATTAAAAAAAACACTATTTGAAATTTTAGTTGACCAATATGGGTAAAATTATATTAATTTCACCTTCATTTACTTCTTCAAACAACCACTAAAATATTTGAATAAAATGACTCTAACATTAATACTTTATTTTATTACTAGGGATAAGCCTTGATTATAAAATATGAATCAATTTCCAGTGAATTAATATTTTTGGATCATATTACTTAAAAATGATTCAAGATTAATTATAAAAATAAGTACATCTTTGTAATCATGGTTTTATCTTCATTTCTATCCTGTATATTAATTAGAATAACATTAATCTTAAGCAGGAATAAAATTTCAATTATTAAATCAATTCTCAAAATCTGTCACTTCATGTAGATAATATGTCCATAATATTAATATATAACTAGTCACATTCTCAGCCTTCTCCTTTTATGTGTACTTGTTCCTTATAAAAAAAGGTTTTTCACTTAAACCCAGTTGTTTTATTCTCTTGAAAATTTTAAAGTACTTTTAGCCAGGGATCCACATCATGAAATTTTTAGGAGTGTTTAAAACAATATTAAACCATCAAAAAGGATCATATTTATATCATATAATACACTATTTGGGTATACAATTATTATCATCCTCATTTATGTCTTCCCATTGTAATTTTCTTATGTGTTTCTTTGATTAGGTCTCCTTTTGATTCAAGATTTATCCCTTGGATCCTAAACATTTTCGAATTTTTTTGGTGATCCATAATGTGTCATTTTCTATCACAATATAAAAATATTATTTTATTTGGTGTGAAATATTTCTCATCATTTATCAATATCTTCTTGTGAGTGAAATTCTTTATAGGTATCTTCATGTTATT
The DNA here is from genome assembly GCA_963277665.1 of Viscum album. Classification (NCBI taxonomy): domain Eukaryota; kingdom Viridiplantae; phylum Streptophyta; class Magnoliopsida; order Santalales; family Viscaceae; genus Viscum; species Viscum album. Next base: position 1,072,170,555 of record OY728143.1, read on the forward strand.
CTTTCCCAATAAAGGCAATTCTTTATTTTCTCATTAATTTTTTAACTATAGAGTCATATTTTCATTATTATGTGAGTCATGTGGTATTGGTATATACCAATATTACATAAAATTATATCCATGTAAATTTTTATTTTAGTGAAATTTTAATGGATATAAATTTTTTTCATTGATATATTATTCCTATTATATGAATTCTACTAGTAAGTATGCTCTCGGTTTTAGCATTAATCCTCATTTCTCCTTGCCTTTTACCATCTTCAAAAGTTTACATGTTACACCAAGAATATTTGGATATCTTCTTAGACCACTAGTACCACCATTATTTTCCAACAAATGTCTTTATTTTTACATTTTGATTAGGTTTTACATATTTTTTATTTTTTGGACATATATACAACTATACATTACATATATAAATATTAAAATTTATTAGATTAATATTCATTATATATTTTTATTATCCATGAAAAACATTAAAGGTTTAGTCTCATTAGATAATATGGATATATAAATAATAGGTACATAAAAGGTCTACATCATTTCCAACATAGTTATTCACAACTTGTGCCCTTATTAGAAATACCATACATAAAACCTTTAATCATATCCCAATGAAATGGAAACATTAGAAAGTGTGAGGATAGATTCTCAATATGGGTAAATAAGTGAGATATCAATCAATGATCATATATAGGAATATAATGATCATGAATTCATGACAGCATGAGCTTAACATTTGAGAATTATATAGAAAAATTCATAAATCATAACCATGGAAAAATTGATTTGGCATATCCTATTACATGAATCATATAAGAATCCAAGAACATGTTCCATGAGGTTATAACATAAATAATAATATCACATCAAAAAATAGTGGAACAAATTGTCTAATAATCATAAAAAATAATTTTTTTGTCAATTTTACCCTTCAATAAACTAATACCAAGTTAAGATTGGGATAACCCCATGTGTACCTACTTTTATATTGGGATCACATCCTATATACCCTCATTATGGAATGAGATAACCTCTCATATAAGTGTTTTTGTGCTAGGGATAGCTTCATGTGTATCATATGAGATCATAATACATTAATCATTACCTAATTCATTAAAGGGATGTAAAATAACAACCAATCAAATAATTATAATCCATTAATATGTATGACACAAGATCATGAAAGAGTTTATCTTTACATCAAGCATGATATATGGAAAAGAAAATAAGTTTCATTAATGTTAAATAATCATAACCCTAACCTATCCCTATGAAGAATAATTATGGAAATATTGGATCATATCCCCATTAAATTATAATAATCATAAAATATTTTTTATAGATAAAATTACAATTAAAAAAACATTATAACATTTTAACGGAAAATACCCTTTTCATTTCTAAAAATTACTTACTTAAAATAAATAAAAAATAAAAAAAATTAAAGAAATTATTTCCATTGAAAAAATCATAAAAAATTTTAATTCATTCATTAAATCAAAGATAAGTTGTGATAGTGGTAAAATACATTCATATGATGTACATTAAAATAAATATTCCTTTAACATCTTTAACGAAAAGCCAAAACTACCTTATTAGAAAAATGAAAAGTAGAATCCATTAAATTTTTTATAGAAATTAAAACATGGGTTAAAAATAAATTAATAAATTATTTTATAATATTTTAAATATTATTAAAAAACATTTATACAAAATATATAAATTAATAAAACTTATTCCAACCCAAATAGAAAAACAAACTGATTTTTCATAAAAATACTTTTTTAGTCTCTTTAGTAAAAAGAGAGAGAAAATTTAAAGTAAAGAATGTACTAAATAAAAATAAGTAGTGTATAAAAAATAAAAAATGTATTTATAGTTATGTCATATAATTATTTCATCATAAATTTTATCATAAAAAATCATGATAAAAAGTGATATTATAAATTAAAACCCTTACAAATTTGGTAACATGTGATTCATAACCCCCTTGAAATAACTAATACCAAATGAAACATTAGATTTATTTATCATAATTATATTATTGATAATACATATCAATTTTTCTATAGATACACCTCATAAAATAATATAGTTGTATAACATAACATATGTCCCAAAGGAGACAATTGTTTATGATAATCTCTGACCACTTTGGAAACATTCATATCAAATATCCTTGGATGAAATAATTTTAATTATATATTTAAATAAAATAAATAAATAAGGATAAATTATATAACATATAAAAGTGTAATTATATTGGCATCATAAACATAAATATTTGTGTAACATCAAACAGATCTCAATGAAAAAATATAGAGATGAAGAACACTTTCAATCTCTCTTACGTGATTCATAAGAACTCTAAAATCATATATAATAAATTTATATTTATTATAATTATATAATATAAAAATTTACAGTTGTATACTATCATATATGATCCAATTATAACATTTTATAGCTTTTTATTGATATATATATTTTAAATCCCTATTCCAAGATAAAAGAAGATTCATTTTTCTTCGATGTTTTGGATTGACATTTATGGTCCCTGGACATTGAACATGGCTCTGTAATCTTAATAGAATTAATAATGTGATAATTATGATATTTAATCATTATATTCAGTTTTTTACCACTCATATAATGTGGTGATATAAAATTAATTTCATCACTTTGTGAAGATTGACTTATATACATACATATAAGTGATATTTCTAAATTTTGATGGATAGAAAAAAAGAAAAATATATTAAAATTTAAATTTATCAAATCATTATTATATAATAAATATCATATATATATATATATATTTAATAAATCATTTTTATAATCCATTTTAATTAGAAATAGAAAATGAATCGCATTTCTTTGGGGAGATAGTAGCGAACATGCACGCATGAGAAACTTTATCATTTTCCAAAGATTATGAAGGTAAGAAGGTAGATAGGATATTACAATTTTTTATGATTAATAATTTTATTAATATCTTATATAATAAATCATTAAATATATCATAATAACTATAGACAAAATATAGTGATATAAAATTAATCACATCACTATGTGGAAGAGATAATCCACAAATATATAAGAACAAAACTTTAATTTCCTACTTGATGGAAAATAGGTGTAAATTTGTTTTGAAATACTCATAATAACATCTATGTATATTGATTCTAGTATTTTAATAATATTATGATGGATATATTTGTTTTAGATAATTTGTAATATTGAATAAAATTTAAGGATGTCAATAAATAATTGTACTTCTTCTTTGAGAGACCTCATCTAGCTTACAACTTACTCTTTGAAATATTAGTCTTACGAGAAGACTAGAAAATCAAGGATGAATTGTTGTAAAATATGAATATTTTTTAGGTATTCTATATATTATCTAATGTACATATGAGTTAAAAAAATAGAAAGAATTTTTATTTTCAATTACTGGATGAGTAAATTTTAGATTGAAGGTTTCATAATACAATCTTGAGTATTGTAATGTGTAAAATTAATCTATTTGTACATGGAATGAGACTAAAAATTTGTAACTATTTTGTGGGTGGGTATCATACTATTTTATATATGATTCAATGGATTTTAAGGTTTCTGTAATAGGAATATGGTTTGGTGAACTAGGTTTAGGTTAAACCTTGTAGAACCCTGATGTTCAAAGTTCTTTTAGTTCATTTGATAAATAGTATAGTTCTATCGAAAAAATTTAGAATGGTTTTTTTAAAAATGATTGATTTAAAGTGTAAATGTTTTTATAATCTTCTATGGTTTTATATTTACTTGTTAGGTTAGTGCGTGACTGTGGTTCCAAACCATGCGAGGTGGTGACTATTTAAGAAGTCTCAACTACATGGTTGGGAGACCATTTAGAGAGCCACAGATACAACATGTATGGATCATCAAAGGGTTAAATTTATCATTTCACTCCACCCCCAAAATTTTAAGGGGGAACAACCTTCCCCTTATCCGACTCACCCTAAGTAGAAATCCCTCCTCCCTATCCTTGAATGTTATTCTCCTTTGATTAGGGGATGTTTTAAGGTCCTTATTTGGTGATTTGTGGTGTTTCTCTAACTTTGGAAATATCCTTAGAATTTCACATCCCCTATTAATTTAGATTGCTATAATCAACTATATGTTTTTTAGTTGGGATATAGGGTTATATCTATGAGATCAGTTGATTGTGGATGAGCCTTTTTAGGCCTGTCCAAATGTTATCATGCCTTTGCAATAAATTTAAAAATCTTTTATTAAAGTTAAATTATCTCACATTATTTCTATATATCAATTTTTATGTTTCATGTAGATTCACAAGGATGAAACTAATAGTGATTTCCGTTATTAAATTTCACTAAATAAACTATTTAATTAAAATAAATTTAAATATTCCATTAAAATTAATGAGTTTTATAAGTCACATACATCTCTTATGAACTAGCTCGATTCCTTTGTCACTAAAGGATGATTCTAGGAAATTTGAGATAATGGAGGGCATCCATTCCTCTTGAGCGGTGTTGATAGACCTACTAAGACCTAGTGGCCCTAGTATATGAATTGGTATCACCCCTATTTGGAGTTGAATTGTGTCTAGAGATAACTAGACCATGGGGGTCTTACGAAACATTTTAGATAACTAGGTGATTCTAGGACTCTTTAGAGGTGAAGTTGAATCTGATGTGTCTTGTTATCTGATTCCTAGGCATATGTGGGTTGGCCTTGGGAAGATTGAGATTCAGGTTTGGTTGGTGGACTAACCAAGAGTGACCTTAAGGATTGAGATGGAATGTGGCCCATCTCTTGAGAATTATTTATGTGTAAAGACTTCATGTAGTTATAAATGTTGTACCATCTTATTGATACTGTTGTAATATAATATATCATTAAATCTTTGTTTGATGACTCAAGATCCAATATGATACCAAGTACTCAAAGTAGAGTGCCTTAATTTCAGAATATTAAGGGGGGCCTGGTAACCACCTCTGGTACATAACCCTATTGAGAGGATAGATATAAAAATGGGTAGATACATTCATGGGTTTCACCTTATAACCCATATAAAAATTAGAGTCTATATTTGTTGTGGTGAGCATGACCACACTCTTATGAGTCCGACTATAGTAGTCTGGTGTATTAGGTAGATGAAAAACATTGTTTATAATTTATTTTTTATTTTTATTTGGATATGTTATATTCTATAGGGATTCTTTATTATTATATAAAAACACCAATAGGGGAGGATACTGAAAATTTTATAGGGTTTATTCCATGGATGTGGACAATTAAATGGGGGAGGTTGTTTAGATTCCTATAGAGATTACCCCCAAATGTGGAAACTCCCATAGGTGAGGGTAGATGTAATAATTTTATATATTATTTCTGGATGATAATAATAACATTAGGGAAGATTAATATTTTTATAGGTATTATATTTGGTATGTTCAAATTTACCATCAAATTTTATCCCTATGGTGGATTTACAATGGGAATTTGGAGCCTTTTTTCTTACAAGGGTATACTATATACCGATTTGTGGTTATTTTGGTACACTATGGTGAAAGATGATTAAATGTTTGTAATGATTATTTTATAATACCATAGTTTAATTTTTAAATATTATTAGTTTCTATTTCATGGATTTATATATGATAATGATCTAGTATATAGGGATGGAGATTCTAGGTTCATTCCCTATACTAGTGATATTATTAGGTTATGACTTGTTGAGAAAACATACATAAAATAAGGATTTGGAGATATTTGAATACTCACATACATGATGTTTCTAATACTATAATAGAACACACCATATGGGTTGTTTGAGTTGTTATGGTTGGAACAATTTTATGATGTGCTCAGAGACTCACTAACATCATTCTGGAAGAGGTATGGTTGAATAGTTCATTAACCCAAGTATCAAAGGTTCTTTATTTTATTTTTTATTTTATTTGATCATATATAATTCACATATCATGAATGATTTTGTCAGAAAAGTATTGTGTTGGTGGTTCCCTATAGATTTTTGAACTCACACCCAACTCAGACCGCCATTGTGCATAGCTACCAAAGATAATGTTAAATTTGTTATAATAATTGTTTGGACTGAGGTCATTAGATTGATCAGGTGGTATGTTTCAGTTTGGTATTTTAATTATAGTATGAGGAATGAATCTAGTATTTTGAAAATCCAATGTCTTTTATTTATTATTTAATTCTTGTATAAATATTCCACTAGGACGGTGGTTCATTAGAGGATGTATTGAAATGTTGTTCATGCATTTATGGAATTTCATTTATCATTTAGTATTGTTTATATTTATCTTAATCTGATTCCAATTTATTTTGTTATTTATCATTATTTACTATTTTATATCTTATTTTTTACTCTGATATATGGGTTATAGTATCCTAATAATACAACCTTATATCCATACTGATTGTCTGATGCCTCTAGTGTTTGGGAAGTTGTTCTTGAGTTATAGTAGTGACCATTAGTATAGATACCAATCAGTGGTATATGAAAGTGGGTCTTTAAAAAGAAATATAATAGGACTCATTTTCATTTTTCTTATAGATTTAGAATTTGGTATACTATAGATTTAGGAACATGTCAGAGCTTATAGAGGATATTTGTATTGTGTGTCCAGAAAACCTGATCCATTAGGAATTCCCTGTTATTAGGGATGGTATTACTATATTTGATGAGGTTGTTATGGATAGATGTGATTTTTTTTCTTGATCAATGCATATATGGTTTGGACATTATGGTTACTTGTGGATTATGGATTTTTTTCCCATTGGGAATAAGCTGGTGCTTTTATTTTTACTCTTGGTCTATAAAATCAAGAATAATTTCATGAATCATATGAGGAAAATTGGATTCCCATTAAATTAAATCTTGTTCATATGTTTTTTATCATTGAAAACTGAAGTTTAGTTGTTAAAATTTTCAAAAACAACAGAGATGAATTTTTAAACAGTAATTACATAGATATATTTTACTTAGCTTGACTTACTTCCATATGTATCTCCTTTATATGGTAAGTTATATGGAACTATGGTTATATGCTTTGCGATAAAGGTAATTTTTTGAGGTCATATGCATAAGAGGTACAACAAACCTGGTGGGATGATATTTTATTGGATGCATAATATCAAACCCTTGGGGTGATTTCATTGAGGATTGTTTATTTAAATTTACTAGTAATAACCTATTTAATTTTTTACCATATATATTGGAATTATATTCTATATAGCTGAGCCATCTAGAAATAGTTACATAGTAGGGGTCAACTAGGGATGTGTCATTTCATGTATATTGATTGATATATAGGATGGTGTTTCCACAGGGGTACTTCCCAGTGTGGATTCTTGTGATGGTGGGTTCCTTAGTTGTGGGTGGTGGTTTGTGTGTGATTTTTTCATATTTGAGACACGGTGAGTGGGTGTTTTGGTATATCTTTTTGGGGATTTCTATACAATATTATGGATGGAACCCTATGAGTTTCAAACATTATAAGACCCGACTATTAGGGCATGATTGGAGACATAGAGACCCATGTTTTTAACTTGAACAATATTATCTTACTGTGTGTTTTGGTTGAGGGTGACCCATTATAGGGTCTATATGGGTTTGGTGGTACTCTTTAATATATAATTATAGGTAGGTTCTTTGGGGCATGAGACCAGCACATAGAAGGTGATTAGGGTTTACATTATAGGCAGGATGATCCATTTGATTTTGATAAACCACATAAAGTGATTTATTTATACTTGTTTATATGAATAGGATTGTTAGGGTGCCTAACCATGTTGACTAGTGTATTTTCTTTTTTTTTGCAGTGTGGTCTGAGCATCGGTGGATTCTCATTATTGGATTGACATTGTGATATGAGAATTCATGTGAATAGACATGGGACTATTGAAGTACCTCATTTTAAGATGATTTCCAATGTTACTCCTCTTGCGTTCATAATAACATCCCATGGATAATAGTCACCATTAACTTGGTGATGCGTGAATCACAGGATCATGATTCGAGTCATGGAATCTGTGAGTGGTCTTTAATGACCGAGGATAAAAGAGGATGATATAATGGTAATGTTCATGATAGACAGGGGTTTAGATGGGGGATTAAAATGTACCCATGTATGACATAGGACTTCACAAATGGATCAAGTGATATGGAATGGTTAACCCAATCCCGAACCTTTACATTCATTTTAAGGGAGACGTAGATTCAGGTATTGGTAAAAAATGATCATGAATCATGAAGAGTGATATATGTTTCATGATGGAACCAATTGAGATGACTCTTTATGTGTTGGTTTATCCACATCGGATTATATTTTGAGTGATGACTAGTGAATGGAAAGAAGTGATTGGGATCAAGTTTCAGTGTTATGGATAAGGGAATTCTCTTAAGGTGGGTAGTAGGATATCAATCATGAGTTTATGAATCTTACATGGGAAGGGTCATGGTACTATATAATAGATGATGTATGGTAAATTTTATATTATGATGCCTAGAAATATTCACAGTGGATGTTTTGTCCAAGTAATTTCACAGAATGTTGGTTATAGGATTTAGTGATCATGCTTGGATGTTTGTGAGATGCATCTAGGAATGAGGAATCTCTGACGGGGTTTTAATTGAACATTGATAGTTAGACAAAATTATTTTTGGTATGGATCTGATAGAGGGGGTTTGACCACCATTATTGTGTATACATAGATGTTCTAAGATGAGAAACATATTGAATAAGTCATTTGAGATATAATAGTAGATTTTTTTGCATTATTCGGGACCATTTGAGGGAGGGTTTACATACTCATGTTGTTCATGGACGATGGAGGAACATCTTTTCTAACATGGAATTAAAAATCTAAAAATTGGAGCATCTTTATCATATTTGAATGGGTGTGGTTGTTGTAAACCAGTCCAAGAGTATCATTAGGATGCTATTTGTATTTTAATGGACAATTATAATAGTGGAGGCATCATTCCTTAAAATTGGCCATTACAACCTAGGTCATATGGTTGGAAGATCCATATGATGACTGATGAATGGGGTGATTATGTGTTCATGTATCAGGATGAAAATAATTTGGTAAGTGTCATGATAATGATTCAGTGGTGTCTATGGGTGATGGATTCTGATTTTTTTATCTTAATCACCCTAGTTGGAAAGTTGAATTTTAGAAGAACATTGGGAGTTTGAGGATATAACATGTCCATTTGAGAAATACATCATCACTGAGGTAGGTTTTTATGTACATTTGGATGACCCAAAAGTATTATCAAGTTTGATAAGAATTATGGTGTGTATTCAATAAAATCTTGTGTCCATATGAGTTGAAAAGTTTATAATAAATTTTAATTTTCAATTACTTTATGTGTTTAATTTTTATTGGATGTTTGGAATGTATTTTTGACTGTCTTAATTCAAAAAATTGACACCTTTGGACATTTGCTGATACATGATAGGTGGATCATGTGTTCAGGTGAGGTTCAGGAGTTTCGTTTTTTTATTTTAATGGATTTGGAGGTTTCAATCTAGGGAGCATAGTCTGGAGCACACATTTTAGGGGAACTATATGACTTGATGATTCTCAATAAACCGTTAGATAATTTTATAAGGATAATGGTTGTTTGGAATGGTTTGGAATGGTTTGATCAAGGAATTGAAGAAAAGTTCTATTTTTATGGGAAACTATGTGAGTGATCCAAAGGGTTATACAACAACCTGAAAAGTTGGTCAATGGTTTGGAAAAGAGTGTGGCCAAAAATGTGATGTGGTGGGTGTTGAGGTAGTCCCATTAGAATAGTCATCATATCGGTTCGAACAACATGTGCCCAAATAATTTTTCTCATAAAAGAGAAAAAATTATCATTTTAATGTTGAAAATTTAAGGGGAAATCTTACCTTTATATCTTCCACCTCCTCCTCATGCACATCAAAACCTCATACCATCATTATTTCATATACTCCATTTATTAGGTGGTTTTTAGGTAATTATTTTGAGAGTATATTTTATTATTAAACACTAGTAAGATCCTCAAACTTACCCCTCATGTCATTGAAAATCTTTGGCTTGATAATTTAGGGATTTGGTTATAACTCCACCAGATCATGGTGGAATTGATAGAGAATGGTGGGTATTTAGTTATACTGAGGATTATAGTGATATGATAACTCTTCCAAATGTTTTGGATATTTATTCTGTTTGAGGTAAATTTCACTATGAGCTTATTATGTTTTTTAGTAAAAAATTAATTGAAATTCTTATTTATTTGGAATTTGATATTGTGGATTTTTCATGGTTTAGGGTAAGGGATGTGAGATCGACCTCTGGGGTGTCATTGTAGGTGGTTCTTGTGTGGTGTAACATAGAGAGTTATTTAAAATTATTCCACATTTAAATTGATTTAATTATTACATTTTAAATGTTTTAAATAAATAATTTTTTTGTTTGACTTCAGTTAGGATCATGGTTTTTGAAGATGAACTCAGTTGATTGTGGAAGTGTCTTGATGGGCCTTGGATGTTATTATTGGCCCTTGATGAAAAATTGGAAAATATTCTTTAAAATGTAAGGAACCTTGCATGCTTTCTCTATGGCATTTATATTTTCTTATGTTGAATGTAGATACACAAGCACAACACTGTGGGTGATTCACATGCTTAAATTTAATTAAATATAATGTTTTAATTAAATTAAATTGAAATATTTTTTCTAAATAGATAATATATGAGGGTTAGAAACAACCTTTGTGCGCTAGATCTATTACTTAGCTAATGATGCTTAATGTCAAGAATATTTAAATATTAGTAGTACACCATACATTTTATGAGATCAGTCCAAACTTAGTGAGACCTAGTGGCTAGGGTATAGGATCCCAGATCTTCCCTTGAGATTGGGGAAATGTGACTAAAGATAAATAAACCATGGGGGTCCAGTGAGACCTTTTAGATTCTTGGTGGTTTCCTAACAACCTGATAGGTGAATATGAATCTAATGTGGATTTATATACCATACAAAATCTTTAGTTGATAGAACATAGGCTGACAAAGATTCAGGTTTATAATTTGATCAACATAATGAATACTTGAGGATTGATATGTCTCATGGAATACCTCATGACTTTTTGCTATGTGTTGAGACCCTATTTAACCAGTAAGGCCATGGTAACCTATTGATGAAGCCACAGGATGCATTTTCCTTAAGGAATTGGTTGATTGTCCAAGACATTGTATGACACAGATGAGTCCAAGTAGAGTTCTTTTATTTTATGACATTAAGGTGAATCTAGTAGATACTCCATGGAACATGACAGTAGTGGGATTTTGGATATAAAAATGGTTAGATACAATCAAAAGTTCCCCCATTTGAACTTGGATTTATATTTGATCCAGTTTAGGTAGTGATGTGCTAGGTCACCCTAGAGATTTCATCCATGGTTTCCTAAAGGGTTGGATATATTTAAATCCATGTTAATATTTTTATTTTTATTTTTATGTGGGATATGGAATACATCAATGGTAATCCTAATTATTTTATGGAAAATATACTATGGTAGGATGCTAAAATAATTATTAATATTATTCCCTAGAGGTTTACACTTTTATAGGGGTTGTTGGTCATGATTCCTGGGTGTATAATTTCTAGATATAGAAACTTATATATGGGATGTGAGTTGTGATTATTTTAGAGTTTATTCAAGGATGAGAATAATCCTATAGGGTTAGTTGATATTTTTATAGGTATTATGCTCAGGATGTTCAAATGAACCATTATGTGGTAGCCCAATTTGGTATATATGGCGGGGGATTGGAGACTATTGTGTTCTAAGGTTCAACTGTATGTCGAGGCATGGATAGTCTAGTATACCATGGTGATCATGAATTTAGGTTTTTTTTACTATCATATACTCCCATAGTGTAGGTTTTGTATACTATTAGTGAGGCTAAAATGGATTTAGAGTTGTGGTTGATCTGTTATACTAGGATAAAGCTTCTAGGAGCATTCCCCAAGTCTTTGATACTATTGAGTTGTGTCTTAAGGGAAAAAATCTCTTAGGGGATTTATTTTATTACTTTGGAATACTAAAATATTAAATGTTTGTGATATTATTTTTGGAATCACCCTATTGGTGGTTTGATTGGTTATGCTTGGCATGATTATGTGACATGATCAGAGACTCCAACGTTAAAAAGAAAACTTGTATGGTTGATCAGGTCACAGACTTAAGGGTCGATAGTGGTAAATTTTATTTTTTAGATGAACATGTAATATTGAAATATAATGGTATATTATTTTTATTATATGACTTAATTGGTGTTATGATTCTAGGTTTTTTACTCACACCTTATTTAGGCTACCACTAGACATGTGTACCAGGGCATGCGTTCAATAATTTATAAGAAAAATGTTATGCTGATACCTAGGGTTTGAATGAGTGGTATGTATTAGATGTGTACATGCATCATGTAATGAGACATTTCTTAAGGAGGTTATGGAGTTATTTATGTATATATAAGAGGACCAATACACTATTAGTGGATTTATAGCATGATTTTTTGGGTATTCATGGAATATCATTTATTATTCTATATTATTGATATTTATCTACTTGTAAATATATTTTATTTTTCGTATGTGTTACTCAGATATTTTTAGAATTATTTACCACTCTGATATAGGTTGTATAATCTCTCCAAAATACCACCATAGACCCCTACCACAAGTCATAAGACTTGCTCATATGAGGATGCATGCATAAGGTATTATGGAGACCATTATCCATAACATCGTTCAATGGTTTGACAAGGAATGATGTTATTTTGGATGAGATAAAAGGCTTAACGTTTATAAATAATGTTGGATAAGTGGTTCCACTTTATATGGGAGAGGAGGTACACACTTATAATTACTTATAAGAGTTCAATAATATATGGTCACTTTCAGGATAAAGTAGATTAGAATGGATAAGAAATAAAAGTAGGATAAATAATGTTGAAACATATTCAACTAATAATAAATATATATGTTTAGGTGGAATTCCGACTACTATTTATTTTTTTAGCACCTTGGTATACCTTTTTAGCCTTAAATGTAATTAATGAACAATTGATATTTGTATAATTTAATATAAAAATATTTAGATTGAAAATAATATAGTATGTTAATTATTTGTATTAAAAATAAATAAACCATTTTACTTGATTACTTTTCTATAATTATAAAATATTCATTCATAATGCAATAAAAACCCAGTTTTATAAAAATAAATTTCTAAAATTAAAACTGAATACACTTCCAGTCCATTCATTTTAAAAAAATAAAATGAGTATTAAAATATTTTATTGAAAATATAATATAAAATTTTCATTTAAAATTAAACAATGGATACAAATTTAAATTTTTTAAATAAAAATAATTATACATAAATTTTTTATTTATAAAAAATTGTTTTTAAGCCCAAAAATGAACTTATATTAAATTAAAATGTGGTGTTGATTCATATATAATTTATTAGATAATTTATAATTAAATGAGAATTATATCACATTATGATCAAATTGAAAACATAATGTCACTGTTGAACTTTTTCATTTTCTGAATGAAATGATAGTTTTATAAAAATAATATTTTTAACTATTCATTGTAAAAAAAATCTTTTTAGAAAAATCCTAAAATCTCACCCTAAGATAATTTTGACATGCTAATTTGAAAAAATAAATTTATCTCTTCATATAAAATTCATAAAATTAATATAAATTAATTTTATTTTCTATGAAAAAATGGAAATAAAATCATTTTTTTATTAAAACATATTTATGAAGTGTAAAATGACTTTACTCAAAATTTATTACTTATTTATCATGAATCAATAAATAAAGTTTAATTATATAAATATATTATACAGTTTTTATAAATTTTTTATTCATATTCTTAATCCTTATTTAATGCCTATATAATAAAGACCACATTTAAATAATATTTTTATAATATATCAATTTTCTCTTAAAGCTTAACATTGCATGTAAAGAAAGATATCATGAATATTATATTTTTAAACTAAAATTTCAGGCTATTACAATCTCTACCCTAAATAAGTTATTTCCTCATAATTTTTAACTCAGTAAACAGTTTTTCATTATTTTCAAAAATTATTATTGAAAATTCACATTATTTAAAGTGATAATGAAACATCTTTCATAAGGGGATGTTGGAAACATAATGATATCCTAAATTAACACATAATTGGATTTCGAGATAAGGTCAACATAAATTTAAAGTAAAATATATGGACTTGGAGGAGAGGGTTAATTTTGAACGAGTAATAGTGGTTGATAAATAACATAGTCATTGAAAATTTAATTACCACAATACAATAAATCAATGAGTTATAAAACAATAGTCAATTTTTTAGAAATAACTAAAAAAGAAAAAAATCAAGGTCCTTTTCCCATAGCTGTGGAATTATTTTACCACGAAATATGAGAAAATATAATTGATTTATTTAAATCCAAAACCATAATTTCATCCTTTAGATGTTTTTTTCAGTTATTTTCCACCAATCATCCACCCATATTCCAATAATGGATGAAAAATTAATTTCTTTATGCCTAGAGTACAAAAATAAAATTTTAATAGATCATAATTTCTTAAAATTAATGATAACATATTCCTCTTTTCTCTATTCATTTATTGAAACTGAAAATTTATTATTCATTCTAAGATATCCAACATGAGTAATCTATATTTTGAAAGATTATTTTAAATAATATCAATAATTTTACCAAAATATATACAATTTTTTTTAAAAATATATTAAATTATAAATCGTTTCAAATCCCAACTAACAAATATTAAAACCCCAAAAATTAATAAAGATGGTCACAAATTTCTAAAATTATCGTAACCTAAATCCCCAAACAATATAATGTACCTATTTATCACACATAAAAAAACATTTGAATAAATTTAAAATATATAAATATTTTAAATGTAAATATATTTAATTTTTCATCATATAATAATTAGTATATACAAACACAAAATAAAAGTAATCAATCATGACAAATGAATTATTTGTAATTCCTATTAATTTTATTTTACATTTAATATGAATTTTTATTTAAACGGTGAATTTATAAATTTTTAATGTTATTTTGTTAAAAAGGACTTAATTTGTGGAATAATCACATTGCAAAAATCATGGATTGATGTTTTCTATATTTCATTAAAAATAGAGAGCTGGAATTTAAAAATATAGTATAAGTAACATATAAGTATCATATTTTTTGATAATATATTTATAAATACTAGCTTATAGAGGTAATTTTTTTATTTTAGCTTTCACTTTAATAGAGAAACATAAACCCCTTAAAATTGTTTTATGTGTTCTCTCACTTTGTGAAGCAATAATATTTTATTCTAATATTTAATACTAGAACGTCATCCTTCTCCTCCTACAAATACCACCCCTCACCACCCCATTTCATCACTCATTATAATCCTTGATCATCCAAACTATTACCTAGTAACTTTCTAACTCTACACCCACATACATAGGCCTTTCTTCTAGGAAGAAAAACTTTCACTAAATGTGTTAATCTTATTCAAAAGGATGGAACTCAATAGCCAAGCAATGGTTCTTATTCCTAGAACTTCCAGAATAATTTGAGATCAATTTATCATGATCTCATTTAAAAATTTATATGATTTTCTTAAATACTCATATATCTATTTTATTATCATCCATTTGATCCATTTTTGTGTTTTTTATATTAATTTCCTCTCAATGTACCCTTTTAATAACTTGTTACTATATCAGTATTATAGTTTTCTTAGTTATATCTTCTCATTTCTAATAAAGGATTATTATTCAATAAAAACCATGATTCATAATTTTAAAGGAATAAAATGGTTCTATAATTCCATTATTATTGGTATTTCTAAATCTTATTGATATGTGATTAAATATTTCCTCTTATCAATCCCGGATCATAAGCTATTATTACATCAAAATACCGATTTTTCAAAAACATTGTATTTTCAATTTAATTATTAAATACCAACTTTAAATAACAAAGTTAATGTTTAAAAGTGGACTGAAATAGTATATTATTATAATATTACTATTTTAAAAATATTCCAACTTTATTGGTTTTTCCTAACATTTAAAAAAATTTGAAAACAACTTCTCACCAACGTTGTTTAATGACACAGAAGTGAACGGTAATGTCTATATAATTTTTCTTACTTTAGGAAAATTATTCTAAATTAATTTATGATTGAATGAAATATTAATATTAAATTAATTTATTTTTTTGGATTCTGTAATATTTAAATATATATCATCACATTAAAAATAAATATAAAAATAGTATTTTTATCTTTTTTTTAAAAAAAAATTATTTATGAAGATTCTAAAAATTATAATTATTATATAATATATTAAACTCTATAAGTTATAGAATTATATGAAACATAAACCTTAAAAGATTTTAATTTTATGAAACTATTACACTATGAAAATTTACTAGTTCAAATACCCCTAAATATTTTTGTATACAATGAACCAAGGAAACCCAAAATGATCAATGAAAACTCTACTAAAATGAATTATACATGATAATAAGTGAAATAAATGGCATAATAATTATAAAATGAACAATAAAAATGATATTTGGAATGTATAAAATTTGAATTAGTTTATTATCTTTGATTTTAGAGAACTCATTATGTGATATAATATTTAAGGTGTGTGTTTTTTGCCTTGATTTACTTCACTTGAGACTTAATATAAATTATACATATATTCTCCTTTTATATGATTTAAATAAAACCTAGTTAATTAATTTATCATAAATTACCATTTTTAAATTATTTTGAAACTATATTTTATGATCTCCTTTTCCGATTTCATGATTCATTACTAAACTCATAAGTGGAAGCCTAAACCCGACTCTTTCCTTTTGGGGTTATCACATGTTTCTTTGTAACTCTTTCACTTTGTTTTTAAATCATAAAAAATATGACTCTCTTATTCTATTTATTATTATATCTCATTCTCATTTTTTAGGAAATTTATGAAGTTATTTATCCCTTTATACTAATTCTTAAATTCAAAATCGGTAAAGATTATAAAGAAATATTTCTATAATCTTCCTCAACAAGTTTATTCATTCTTATGTAAATTTATTTTCAAGGTTCCATTATTGATAAAATATATTATTACGATAATTTTTTAAAATCCTTTAAATTCCCTTTTTTAAAATGGTTTCTGAATTCCATTCATTTCTATTTTCAAATGAAAACATCAAAAAAAGTTAATAAAATTGTTTTCAAGATTTTACATTTATTTGACTTCTATATTTATCAATATTATTTTTCAAAGGCTTTATTTACATTACATGTTTTAATCATAAATCATTTTTTTTGAATATTAAACTGCTGAAATTTATTTCTTTACTTAATGGTGAAATTTTCCTTTAATTTCAATGTTGTGTAAAACTAAGAAATTATTTTATTAAAACCAATTTGATTTGACGTCTTCCTCTAAACCATTTTCATAAATGTTTAAAAATATTCATTTTTTTACTCTTTACAATGATGTATTTCCTTTAATATTGTCTTTCAAATAGGTAGATATTATTCCAAAATAATACTTTGATTCATTATCCTTGTCTTTATGTATATTTGGTGTTATGTAAGTGATATCTCTATAAATTAAATGATCCATAACTACCACATTAATGCCTAATAATCCCTTTTTCATGAACATAACCTTCCTTATACTTTATTTCTTTTGTGATTACCCTATGTTTAATTATTTTTATTAATATGAGTCACCTAGATACCCATACATCAATTAACTGGGGAAATTATTGACTAAACTATATACCATTTATTTATAAAATCTAAATAGATTATACTATACTATCTTAATTGTAATTTATTTACCAAGAGATTTAGTTATGTTTGTTATATACCCATACAATTCCCTCGTATTTATTATTTTAGGATTACTGATGGGTTTATGTATGTTTCCCTTTTTTGGAACATATATACATGTATATATTATTATATAATTATTGGTCCCATAATTATATATACCTCTAACACATTTTATTATGTTTTATATCTCTTGAGATGATATATATGTGAGTGGGAACTAAACACATTCCACTTTGGGACATTTTCCTCTATGAAAGCTTGTCATGGTAGTGAGCAATGTCTTAAACTTATAATATCTTTGCTTATTTGTGTCCACATTCCTATGACCCTTATGACTATAATGCATCTATGGAATCTTTTTCATGTTCATTTTTTCTATTGTTGATTCCATTTTATGTTTATTGACTCTCATGGCATCTCATCCAATTTTATGACAAGAAATATGAATATTATCGTATGTTTATTTTTTAATTTAATATGTCTTACTCCTTTAATCATGAAATTTTTTTCGTGATAATATATTTAATTGTTTGTGAATTATTTCATCATTATAATAATTTAAACCTTTACCCTGTATTTATATGGAACCATTTCTTATTTTCCCCATTTTCATAGTAATATATTTTAAAGAACACGTATAAGATATTTATATGTGTGTAGATTTATTTAGGGGGAATTTGTATTGTAACAAGAGATTAGATGGATATGTACATTATTTATGAAGACAATAGATTTTCTACCATGGGGGTTTTTCATAATAAATTTGATGCATTAAATTATGTTTGTTTATCAAGGGATATAAAAGTGTAGGTCAGGGGAATCTCTGAGTATATTAGAGCAGAGGTTAGTTTTTTTTTCAGAATTCGGATTTTGAATATTTGGGTATAGAGACATATATAGATAACCATTCTCTATATATTACAAGTATAAGTATAATTAATATGACCCAACAAGATTAAAATTACCCTGTTACTTATGATTCATCCTTATAATTGAAATTATTTATATTTAAATTTTTTATTAGTATTGTGGTGAAAAAATATATGTATTAAAAAGAGTTTTTAGTGTGTAAAATTGTCGAGAAACAACTTATTTAAGCATGGTAGAATGTAAAATCTCATATTCTAAATGAATTTATTTATCATTTTATTTGTAAAATTATAAATTTAAATTCTAAATGATCTTATACACATATTTATCAACCAAGATATTTCCTTTACATGTTTCTCTTTAAAATATTAGTTCATTAATAGTTTAAATTTAATTTTCAAAAATGGTTTTATGAAATATATTTGGATGTTTTTATGATTCTCATAAATGAATATTTTTATAAAAATAATAAATTTTAGTTTAATTTTAATTTTATCATAGTAATTAATTTTTTACGATATAATGGTTAATATAGTATGACAAAAGTTTTCAAATACTTCTAGTTATAACAGATTAAAAATAATTCTATATTACATTTTTTGTGAAAAATATGATGAATGGTAAAATATTAATTTTACATTAAATTAATACATCATTAAGTCCTTTAATTTACATAATAGTTCATTTAATTTCTATATGTATTTTATCACATTGTATGTACATATTTTTATATTCAAAAATAACTTTTAAAATATAAACTAGCATGTTTTATAAAAAATAATAACCTTATAATGTATTTATTATTACTTTAGAATGTGATTCCTATTAGGTATAATTTATTAATATAAACCAATTATAATAAAAAATTTATAATATGGTTTTTAGAAATGTCAAATGGTCATTAACATATAATTTTAATCATATTATATAAATTTGGTTAAACTAAAATCGTTTTATCAATTATAAATTT
This sequence comes from Viscum album, assembly GCA_963277665.1. Classification (NCBI taxonomy): domain Eukaryota; kingdom Viridiplantae; phylum Streptophyta; class Magnoliopsida; order Santalales; family Viscaceae; genus Viscum; species Viscum album. The sequence continues at coordinate 1,072,190,386 of OY728143.1, forward strand.
AAAACCGAAATTATTGAAATTTAGAATAATAATTCCAAAAAAACATAATGTTTTATATGTAAAAATAATTAATTATTAATTATATAAAAAATATATATATAATAACAGGCCTAAAAGTAACCAATCATGACAAAATAAGTGGTTTTTAATCTAAATAAATTGATCATCCATATAATATATATTTTTATTTAAAGGATGAAAATAAAATTTTTAAAAATTTATTTTTATAAAAAGGAATACATATTTTAAAAGACCATGTTGAAAATGGTTAGAGTGATGTTTTTTTATTTTATAAAAAAATATTGATTTGAAATGGTAAAATATTGTATAAGTATTATATTTTATAAAAATATATATGAAAGAAATTATTAGTTTTAAATAAGTTATATGATATTATAAATTTCACCATTACTGTATAATCACAATTTCCATATTATTGGTTCACATGTTCTTTCACAATGTGAACAAATTATATTTTATTACAATTTCTTATCTTAAAACAACCTCCTCCTCCTCCTCCTATAAATACTACAATTCACCACATTCAAAGCCCCGGTTGGAAAAAATAAAACAATCTCTACCTAAATCTCTAGTAACTTACCTAGTTATCCGGACTTTAAAAAATATCTCTATAGATGATGTTGATCTCAATTAAAGGAGGTGAATCAAGATAAAGGTAAGGGTTCATATTCCTAGACCTTCCACTTTAATTTGAGATTCATTTATCATGAACTATTTTAAAGAATAATTTAATATTTTGAAATTCATATATTTATATATATATTAATCATTCATTTGATCCATTTTTTAGTGTATTATGTCAATTCCCTCTAATCGAACCCTTTTTAAAACCATTTACTGTGTAAAAATTGTGGTTTTCTTTATTCCTTATTTTTAGTTCTTATTTAAGAATATTTTGATATAATCTCCATGAAACATGAATTTAATATTTTTAAATGATTCCATATTAATGTTAAAATAATTATTATTATATCTTTTTGATATGATATTACCAATTCCATCTCCTCAAATCCATTTCATAAGCTATTATTACATCGACATATAGATGTTTCAACAACACGGTCTCTTCATTTCAATATTCTTTAAATATTTTAAATAAAAAATCTATTTTTTTGAGTTACATAAAAATATATTTATTATAATATTAATATTTTACTAGAAATACAACATTATTTTTAATTTTATATCTTTTAAACTATTTTGGAAATCATTAAAAACTATTGTGGTTTTACACTATATAAGTGAACAATAACATTTTCCTAAAATTTCATAAATTATATAAATTATTTAACATTAATTTAATGAATGAATATAATATTAATATTCCATTAGTTTCGTGATTATTTTTTTTAATAATTAAATAACTATAATTACATTGATTTTAAACATAAAAAATACATGATACTTTTTATCTTTTTTAAACAAGAATATCGTGGAAGATTCTTTAAATGGAAATTATTTCATCATCAATTAAAATTAATAAATTTACGAATTTTATAAAACATATACCTTTATACTTGTGGAGTTTATAAAACCATTTTAATATAACCATTTTCCAATATAAATTCCTCATAAAATTTTTGGATGTTATGAACCGAGTAACCTTAAAATAGTCGACATGAACTATAATAATTTATTAAAGAAATTAAAAATCATAATAACTAAATTAGAAATGAATAAAAATGAAATTAATTAAAAATAAAAATTGTATTATGATTTTAAAAAATTAACATTTTTTTATTATATATGATGATAGAGAACTCATGAAATGAGCTGGGATTTAAGGTAAGGATTCTTTGTTTCAGTTTCCTTCCTTTAAGATATAATCAAAATTATACACTTATTATTCTATTAAATTATTCACTTAAATTACATTAAATTATTTTATAATAAATCATATTTTGTGCATGTTTTTAAATCTCTATATTATTATCTCTTTCTATATGATTTTGAATAATTACCAAACTCATAAGTGGAATCTCAAACCCAACTCTTTCCATTCGGGTCATCGCATATTTTTCTATCAATATATCTCTTAATTTTTCAATAAAAATAATATTATTATTTTGTTATTCAATTTATTTATCTATTTACTTTATTTATAGGGACATTCATGCCATTATTTATACCTTTTGACTATTTCTTAAATTCAAACTTCATAAAAATTATACGAGAATCATTTTATTGTCTTCCTCCAAAAAAATTGCTTATTGTTTTAGTCCAAATATTTCTAATATATATTTATTGAGATATGTTATCATAAGAATAATGTTTTAAAATATATTATGTTTCCTTTTATAAAAATATTAATTAATATGACATGTTTCTATTTATATATGTAATTTCCAATAAATTTTATTATAATTATTTTAAAATTTTCCTTTCCATTTTCCTCTCTATTTTTAAAGAGTTTACTCTTGGAAGATATTATTTATATGATATGATTTAATTATAATTCATTCTTTTAAAATAGACTTTTCTTATATTTATATCTTTTCTTAATGTTTATATTATAATTTTAATTCAAATTTGTGTAAAACTAATAGATTATTTTGCTAAAGTCTATTCAATTTCAGGTATTACTTTGAATGGTTTTCATACATATCAATAAATATTCAATGTTTCGTTATTTTTAATTATATACTTCCTTGAATATTATCTTCCCCAAAAAGTAGATACTATTCCAAAACAATCCTTTGATTTATTATCCATTTCCCAATATATATGAAATATGATGTAGGTGGGATATTTATAAGATAAATGATGCATCCCTACTGTTTTCTATCCTAGTTATCCTTTGTGCATAAACATGGTGTTTCATCCAAAGTATTTCCTCGATGAATATCCAAGTTTTCATTCTTTTTATTAATGGGTTTTGACCTAGATAACCATTCATTGATTGACTATATAAATTATATACTCATCCATATACCCTTTATTTTTATAGTTTAAATACATTATACTTCATTATATTAATTGAAAGGTATTTACCTATATAGTTAATTATGTTCATTAGATGACCATTTAATTTCTTTAGGTTTATGATGTTATGATTAATAATAGATTTATGTATTTTTTATTTATGATGAACACATATTACATATTATGATATGATGGGTGTTCCTAAATCTATATATTCCTCTAATTAATTGGTAAATCTTTTATATCTCATGATATGATATTTATGGGGCTAGGGATTATACTCAATCATATACAAATGTTTTTCACAATATTATGTAGTATTGGAAGTGAAATTTGGATTATTCTTATGATGTCCTGATTTTACCCACATTTATATGAAACTCATGATTACAGTTGGCCTATGACGTATTCTTATCTTAATCCATGTTTCTATGAATGATTACATGTTATGTTTAATGAAAATTAAGACATATAACACCATTTTATGAAATTATTTATTTATATTCTCTCATGTATCTTCTATAATTTTATATGTATTACTCTTGTTATCATTCCATTTCTCACATGATCGGGTCTTTCATTTATTATGAAAGTTTCCATCATTATAATTATTTAACCCCTCACAGATAATTTTAACCCACTTTTTTCATAGGTTTCCCAATTTCCCAAGGAATTTCTATGAAGGGATATATATCAGATATTTTTATGTCTGAAAACTTTTTGTGGAAGAAATTTGAATTTTTAAATGAATTTAGATGGATATATATATATTTAATAAATACACAAAACTTCTGATCTTTATAGTTTTTCATAATCCATGTAAGGTATTGAAAGTATATATATTTATAATCAAATTTGGAAGTGCGTTTATGGTGAGTCTCATATAGGGGCTAGATATTGATTATGCATATATATAATTGTCCTTATATATCTCTCAAACTAACTCATATGATGGTTATAGAGTACTAAATAGATGATTATCCAAAGCATTGTACTCTAAGATGATGGTTATAAATAAGTATAGACTAAGAAAAAAAAATTCTTAAACAACAAAATCAAAAATTATTTTTAATAACTTCAAATTCACATTATATCAAAAAAACAATCTCAAATCACCTAAAAACTCTATTATGAATATATGAAACCTTAATGAACTATTCCCAACCATTCCCAGGAACCATTATGGAATATGTAATCTAATTTGAGTTATCCATTGTAGATAACTTTACATAACAAATTCAACCATCAAACTCTTTATACAAGTATTCAGTAACACTAATTTCCATATTCATTTATAATAGTATAGAAATGATCAGTTTTCCAACACATTCAACACTTTATTTCTTCATTTAATTAGGTCTTACCTTAGTTAAGAAATATTCTTCACGCCATTATCCTATCCTCCTATCAAACTTATCCAAAATGTTCTATAAAGAACTATCACACATGTGTAACCTATCATGTAATTGAGGACCATATAATTAAATAATAATTTATATGTTTATTCACACAAAAAAACCAACACTTCCAAACACAATTGCCAATATATGAAACATTCTTTTTAACTTCAATATCAGCCAACTCTTCACTTTTGCCTCTATTTCATGGGTAGTATTCATGTCTTATTTTGGTTGGGTTAATTCTCACTCCATCAACCAACACTAAAAAGTTGTTGAAAACATTCATATTGATATTATATAATAAAAACAAAAACAATCAAACACTAAATGGAACTCTATTTAGGCATAAATCATTAATCAAAGCCACACATAATCATATCCTTTCCGAAACATGTGAAACAATATATAACATCCTAGGTAAATAAATAATAACCCATTTTCATATTTATTGATATTTTTGAATTAAATTTTTATTTTAATTCAAAGGGGATGCTATGTTTGATGGCTTACCCGATACACAACAAAAGGTTTCTTTGAAATATTACGTTGCACACTAATAATATAATATTATTATTTTAAATGGCACTTAACGCCGAGCCATTGTATTGGTGGAAATGAATATAACTAACTAAAATATTATTATATATTTTTGTTAAATGTTTTTTAAATTTATCCAATAAAATTTAGAGGCTTAAAATAAGAAAGAAATTCGATTTGAAGCAAAAATACTCTAATATTCATTAAAGGACCGATTTAACACCTTTTGATGGAGAACCATATTTAAATATAGTTTTGGTAATTTTTATATGTTATATTTGACAAAATAAAATTATTCTTTATAATCGGGACATAAAAATCTACTTTGGAAAGAATTCTGGTATTTTTCTGATAAAATTCATTTTTTGATGAATAGTGAAAAATATGTCATTTAATTCCAAACTGCGTTTTAATATAATTTATTTATATGGTTATATTATCTTTTTAATTTGTTTTAAAGTTTAATTAGAATATATTTATACAATATAATTCAATGTTGGTCATTGGAATTAATTTCACTTTGAAATTGAACATAAACAATTGTCAATCTTTTGATAGTTATTTTTTCTTAAAAACGTACTATTTGTTTTAACAACGGGAATTAATTTTAAATTAATTAATTCCACTTTTATATTTTTAATTTGGAAAATTAGACATCATTTTTGAATTCAAGATATCAAATAAATCTTAGGCTTAATTTTGTGTATTTTTCTGAAAAACCTCAATATTTTATGAATAGTGAAACCACTTAGTAGTAGTTAAAAAAGTGACTTTTACATTTAAATGAAATTTTACCACTTCTATGAGTTGAATTTCCAAAATCCAAGACACACGGTTAATATCAAGAAGTAAAATTAGGTTCAATAAGATGAAAATAGTTTTTGGTGATTAGTAACTTTTGACTTATTTACCGCGGTTAAAGGTAAATATGGTAATTCAATGTTAAAAGTATATTATAATAATAAAAAATTACCTTAACACTTATATTAACCTTATTGGATGAGTCATGGCCGACCATGGGCATCCTTGGGTCTATTTTGGGACCCAATGGAGCCACATGAGAGTGATATTGACTCTTTAGATTAATTAATTTAAAGTAAAGACAAAAATGACACAAACAAATATCTTTTAGTAAATTAATTTTTACGTGGAGTTATATGAGTTATATTTTAGACTATAAATATTCATTGGAAATCCAAATATGTTTCCTAAATCATGTTTTTTTATAATTTTTATATATCAAATAAATTAAATTATTTATGACACAATAATGATGCATTGTTTACCTCATTAATAAATGATTTAAATAAATATGATTATAATGGTTATAATATTATCCAAAACATGTCCAATTGTGATTGGATGATTTTATTTCTAATATTAGTCATCTTATATTTGACTTTAATGTGTTTTGGACCTTTTGAAACCGAAGATAAGTTTATAATAAAATAATAGTTTCACACTTTCTTAAAGATCCCCTTCTCTCCCTTATAAAAAGAGACCACTTACAACCAATTATGCACACTTATAAAGCCTTTTTTCTCATCCAAACTTTTCCCAATTAATATCCCTACATCCCTATCCTCTACCTAGAAGCCTTAATTTATGCAGAAGTCACTTCAAAAAGTTCTTTTGGTTCAAACCAAAGAGAGTAACCCAAATTAAAGGTAACAGTTTCTCTTAAATTCATTTATTTTATTTTACTTCTACAACCCCATGAAATATTTTTATTACTTTCTTTTGTAACAACACCAGTATATTAAATATACTAGAGTTTTTTTATAAGAAGTAATTTAGCTACACTTACAGACACCTCCATCTAATGGGTGAAGAAAATAATGTTTCTATGGATGGAAAACGAACGCCTCACAAAACGATAATTGTTCGATTATCTCCTACCTCCTCTTATGGTGGCCATTATGATGGCACTGTATTTATATATTATGTTTCTTATGTTTATTGTTTCTCAATTCTTCTATAATTTTCATTTAAAAACACACCATTATGATTTCTAATATGTGTGACCACGATAATTTCATTTGAGGAAATGCGGCCCACCACCCCTCAAGGTGATATGATTCATTCATGACATTCATGGAATGTATAAATGATAGAGTTAATTTAATTGTGTAAAACATATATCATATGATATTATACTGTAATTATAATATACCTATGTATCATTATGTTTTAATTCCATTAAAATAAAAAAATAGAAATGAAAGTAGCATTCATGCGTGTGTACAGCTTACCGTCTCCATGAAAGGTGCATTTCATTTATTATCTCAAAATGTTATGTAATATTATAAATACATTTATATAAGGGATATATAATATTTATATAATATCTAAATCATTTATATCATTCTGGAGATAATGTACTTTTTACCACATGGACAAATTGTAATTATAACAAGTTCATTTTTGACTCAAGTTCTGAACATCAATAAAATATCCAATATGAACTCAAATAATTAACTAATTATTATAGAAAGGTAATAATTGATATAAAAGGAATAATAAAATTTATAATTGTTCTTAATAAAGTATAAATTAACTTATTTTTATTATTCAAGAATAACAAGAAACACAGAAGACAATTCAGACTTAAGGTAAGGGGTTTCTTATCTCACTTTTATTTCTGTGAGATTTCTATTGTTCACCACTTATTCATTGCATGTAATGTGTTTACTGCCCATGATTTTATTCATTGTGTAATATAATTTAATTTATGGATGTTTACATCATCATTGTATGATCCTTATTTCATGGTTTTATGTTTTTTATGTTACCAAATCGATAAGGTAATTTGGAATTTCAATTTCTACTCATTAGGTATTACACATACTTCGTTGATTATTTTACTCCAAGTTTATGTGTGGAATCACTATTAATTTTCTTATGTCATAATTTCCACTCCCCTTTATGTGGATATAATTTTTATACACATAATCTCTCTGTTGATAAATTCTCAAGTCGTTGATATGAACTTGATAAGAGTAATTTTATCTCAATATCCATTTATTGAGTTAAAAATCCAATTCATTACTGTTTTTTTTACAAGAATATATGAGAATGTAATCTAATTGATTCGAACTGAATATCCAATCATATTTAGTGTATTTATATTATTCACACATAATTATGTCATTTATTTATCCTTAACCTAAGGATACGGTCTTTATAAGAGATTTCATCTCAAATTACATTATATTGAGACTTCTTTGTTGTTATACACCAAATCACTTTTATATGGTGTATATAATGTAATTTGACATAGTATATCAGGAATAACTTTATTCTCATGATATTAAAATATTTTTATTACCTCAATTTTTTGTATTCAAGTGTCTCTCTTTTGGTTAGGAACTCTAACTAAATTATCATCTTTATATGTTTTAATGAATTATTATTCTAAATATTTCTCGTTAATGTCCATGTTTTAAAAATGGTTTTTAGGATTTATTTATATAGACATTAATGTTTTAAAATTAAAATTCCTTTTAAAAGATTCAAAGTGGTATGGGACACTTTGATTCATAAATCTATTTTAAACAGCTTCGTGATAAATAGTGATTCTTTTGAATGTTTTCAAGAAAAAGAGGGATATTTCTCACAAATAGTTTTGATAATTATTTTCATCTTTCTAGATATCCTTAATTATTCTCGATTGAAATTAATATGTTATAATACAACCTTCCATATTTTATTGAATGAGTTATTTTTGACTGTGGATGTGCTATTTTTATACCATTCATGGTTTGTGGATAATGTATTGACATTTAGCATGCTAGTTTTAATATGAATGTTTATGTTATGTTTCAAACTTTTCATATCAGGAATGCATTAGACTTATTAAGTGATGGGTGGAGCCTGCTATAATTCTTAGATGCATCGGTAGGTCTCACGAGATGAAGTAGTGTCTTGGCACAATGCCTTGACAAAATCTTATCTGTAGTCTTGGAACAAGGCCTTGACTATGTGGTTATGATAGTCTCTCATTACGTATTCCATCATTATGAATGTGGTTATTGATAATTCATTTTAATATTTGACTAGTATAATATCCATGTGAATAAGTAAATGGCATTATTTCATTTTTTTGTAATATTATACTGAATTTCAAGTTTAAAATGCTTTTGTTTTAGTTATGCATGTCCTTAAATGTTTATGCATATTTATGAAAGTTTCTACTATATTTTTATCCTTGATGAGCATTTGATCTCACCCGTTTCTTTGTTTTATTTATCCCAAGATGTGAAGAAGTTAGTTATGAGTGACTTGCAGGCATAATCTAGGAATATTGGATGTTTCCAATGGAATAATTTAGTGTTTTTTTTTCTTTTGAAGTTGTAATGTTGACCTTGTAAATGTATCTAGTATTTCCAAAGCTACTAAACTGATCAGTATTTCATGACATGATTTTCTTGAATCATGCCAATGTTATATAATAATGTACCAAGTCCTGGTAACTTGGGTCGGGGTGTTATAGTTGGTATCAGAGGAAGTTTAGTACAAACCTTGCAAGATAGATTTAGATAAACTCTGATTAGATAACATATCCCTAATATACACTTTGACAATTAGTATAGAAAAACTTCCTAAAATATTGGTATTGTAGAAAATTTTTTACTTTTCTAAGAAATACATCCCTATCTGGATACGAGTAGGTAGAGGCGGATTTAGCACCGATGTACCTAGAGGTAATCCCTGAAAACACCGCTTTGAGCTAGACTCGAACGGGAACTGGTGCACGACAACTGGCCTTGTTGCACTCTTGGATACGACTCTCCTGGGGGATATACTTAGGATAACTTAAATTTTCTTTACAATCCAATTTGAAGGATTTTAATATAAGATGAGAATAAATAACCTTGGTTAATACTAGGGTGTTTTTTATTAAAAATAAGGTGTGATGATATTTTCTAAATAATTTTATGTCTATTCTTACTCAATCAATGTTTTCTTGCTTTAGTCAATGGCTGGATTCCAAAGAATTCATAGTAACTTTGAGAATGATGTACAAGGTGGGAATGATGGTGGAAATGAGCAAAAAAATGGAATGTTGATAAGCGTAAAAGATATTGTGTTCATGAAAAATCAGTTTTCCAAAAATATGATCAACAACATATATATTAACCAACTCCCAAAATCAACAAAAAAGAGAAAGTCTATGAATGATAAGAGCTCTAGTAGTGGATACCATGGAGAAAAGAATCCTCAATTTCCATCATGCAGGAAATGTTGAAGGAGACACCCAGGAAAGTGTCTCAATGGATCAAAGAAATGCTTTACGTGTGGGAAAGGACATAAAGTGAAGAATTGACGAGGAAAAATGAAGAGTACTATGGAAGAAAATAAAAATGGTCATGAGAATCCATTTATAGTCATTCTTGGTAAATTTAGGGGACCTGGACATTACTCGAGTGAATGACCAATTCTATACGATATTTTCTTGGTCAAAGAAGAAGCTATGTGGAAATAAATGGTTGGAGAAATTTTTAAAAATATTAGCGCTTCTTGTTTATGGGATTACTTTGGAATAAATTTCTCTTGTATTTGTAACCCTGCAGTTTGTCATGTGAAAATGATATTTTAGGAAGAATTATTTTTTCTCTTGTGGATATATTCATAAATATCCTTTTGGTTTTATATGATCATTGGGTTTGAGGAAATTACAAGTTATTATATTTTGGGAGGAAAATTCAAAGTACGAGATAAAATTTGTGGTTAAATTATGTTATGGTTTTTTTGAGGAATTTATCTTATTTTGTTAATGTTATAAAATATAGTTTTTGAAAAAGGACAACAGGCAGACCGTGTGACAACCCATCGCATCGGACAAAACTGTGGGAATCAAACCCACAACCAGAGTGCGACTGGGATTTATCACCTCCCACTAGACTATGTGAAGTCCCTGGTTATTGTGACTAATTATTTTTAGTTAAATGATTTTATTTATCAATAATAAGTTTATTTTGGATCTTATGTCTTATCAAATTAATACCCTCAGTATAGGAAAATGATTTGGTGATTAAGTGATAAATGTTATTTGGAAGATTTTCGCTTTTTTGGGAACACTATATTCCCAAGGAAAATAGAATACTATGAGATTTCATTTGAGGAGTAATGGTGGATTTTTTTTCTATGTTTTTATTGTGGATTTATAGTGATTTGGGTTATTTATTGAAATGATTAACCTATAATAGAGAATATGTGATTAGTTTAATTACTTTTAAGTATGTGACATTAAGAGTAGTTGATGTCATTTGGAGATACAATTTAACATGGAAGACTGTGTAATCAAATTCTTCTTTGTTTTGGGTTTTAAAATTAGTTTAGATTATACTGATGGATTTTTAGGACAATTGTTTATTGAATGGTATTTATTGAAATTTGGGTATTGTTGGTTTAATTTTAGAAATTAATATTAGTATTTCTTTCTCTAAAGTATTATCCTTTTTGGGGATCATATGATCTTGTACTAACAATTTTGGTGGTGTTTAATCTCTTAAGAGAAGGTGAATATATTGTTTATCTTTTTTGGATCATGTTACTCTCTAGGAGCTGATTCTAGATCTTTCGGTGTGACCAAGTCATCTTGAATACTCATCGTTTGAAAAAAAAAGATGAGTTGGTGGTAGAAATTTATTAAATAATAAGACTCTACTTAAAAATTAAGTATATCTCTTTATGTTCTTAGTCAATCTCATAAATAAATTCCTCAACTTTATTAAATGGAACTTAAAACAAAAAAACGATATATGTTTTCTTTTCCTTCTGCGAAACTATTAACCATTTATCCCATCAAAAGTTTGTGATTTTCTTGTTGTTAACATTCTCGTAATATTGTTTTCTATCCCTCTCCATCAGAACTTGACACTTTGTTTTCTCTTCCATATCCATGTTTTCATGGAATCCTAGTATCTATTGTCTCGGGTAACCTTTTTTACTTCTCTTAATATATTTTAAATTGATAGTTTTGTTGACTCTTTTTCCGATGTGGGGCATTCAATTAAGTTTCTAAGCCCAATTTTAAAATTTTGAGGACGCAATTCTCAAAAGGGGGGAAGGATGTAACATCCTAGGTAAATAAAGAATAATAAATTTTCATATTTGTTGATATTTCTGAATTAAATTTTAATTTTAATTTAAAGGGGATGCTATGTTCGATGGCTTACCTAATACACAACAACAGGTTTCTTTGAAATCTTACGTTGCACACTAATAATATAATATTATTATTTTAAATGGCACTTAACGCTGAGTAATTTTATTGGTGTAAATGAATAGAACTAACTAAAATATTTTTATATATGTTTTTTAAATTTTTTTTACATTAATCCAATAAAATTTAGAGGCTTAAAATAAGAAAGGAATTCGATTTTAAGCATAAATACTCTAATATTCATTAAAGGGCCAATTTACCGCCTTTTAATGGAGAAACGACTTTGAATATAGTTTTGGTAATTTTTATAGGCTATATTTGACAAAATAAAATTCTTCTTTAGAATTGGGAAATCAAAATCTACTTTGGGAAGAATTTTCATATTTTTCTGATAAAATTCATTTTTTTGACGAATAGTGAAAAATACTGTATTTTAATTCAAAATTGTGTTTTAAAATAATTTATTTATATGGTTATATTATCTTTTTAATTTTTTTAAAAGTGTAATTTGAATATTTTTTTACCATTTAATTAAATTTTGGTCATTGTAATTAATTTCACATTGAAATTGGACATAAACAAGTGTCAATCTTTTGATAGTTATTATTTCTTAAAAACACGCTATTTGTTTTAACAACGTGAATTAATTTTAAATTAATTAATTCCACTTTTATGTTTTGAATTTGGAAAAACAGACATCATTTTTTAATTCATAATTTCAAATAAATCTTTGGATGAATTTTGGGTATTTTTTCTGAAAAACTGCAATTTTTTAAGAATAGTGAAACCACTTAGTAGTAGTTAAAAAGGTAATTTTATATTTAAATGAAATTTTACCACTTCTGTGAGTTGAATTTCAAAAATCCGAGACACACGGTTAATATCAAGAATTAAAATGTGGTTCAATAAGATAAAAATAATTTTTGGTGAATAGTAACTTATGACTTTTATTTGCCACGGTTAATGGTAAATAAGGTAATTCAAGGTAAAAAGTATATTATAATAATAAAAAATTATCTTAACTCTTGTCCTAACCTTATTGGGTAAGTCATTTTCGACCATGGGCATACTTGGATTGATTTTGTTACCCCATGGAGCCACTTGATAGTGATAATTACTCTTTAGATTAATTAATTTAAAGTAAAGACAAAAATGAAAAACAAATATCTTTTAGTAAATCAATTTTTAAATGGGGTTATATAAGTTATATTTTCTACTATAAATATTAATTGGAAATCCAAACCAATTTACTACATCTTTGTATTTCTTTAATAATTTTTAGACATCATATAAATTAAATTATTTATGAGACAATAATGATGCATTGTTTACCTCATTAATAAATGATTTAAATAAATAAGATTATAATGATTAAAATATTATCCAAAACATGTCAAATTATGATTGTATGATTTTATTTCGAATATTAGTCATCTTATCTTCGACATTATTGTTTTTTGGACCTTTTGAAACCGAAGATATGTTTATAATAAAATAATAGTTTCACACTTTCTTAAAGAGCCCCTCCTCTGCCTTATAAAAAGAGACCACCTACAACCAATTATTCACACCTCTCAAGCCTTTTTTTCTCATCCAAACTCTGCCCAATTAAGCATCCTACATCCCTCCCCTCTACCTAGAAGCCTTACTTTAGGCATAAGGCATGTCAATAAGTTCTTTTGTTTCAAACCAAAGGGAGTTACCCAAATTAAAGGTAAATGTTTCTCTTAAAGTCATTTCTTTTATTTTACTTCTCCAACCCCATGAAATCATTTTACTCCTTTATTTTGTAACAAAAATAGTATATTAAATATACTATTATGTTTTTATAATAATTATTTGAGATACACTTACACACATCTCCATCTAATGGGTAAAGAACATAATGTTTTTGCAGATGACAAACTAACGCCTCATGAAATGATGATTGTTCGATTATCTCCTACCGCCTATTTTGGTGGTAATTATGATGGCACTATATTTATATATTATGTTTATTATGTTTATGTTTTCTCTATTCATCTGTAATTTTCATTTAAAAACACACCATTATGCTTTCCAATATGTGTGACCACGATAATTTCATTTGAGGAAGTGCGGACTACCGCCCCCTCAAGGTGATATGATTCGTTCATGACATTCATGGAACGTATAAAGGATAGAGTTAATTGAATTATTTAAAACATATATCATATGATATAATAATGGAATTATAATATACCTATGTATCATTATGTTTTAATTCCATTAAAATAAAAAAAAATAGAAATGAAAGTAGCATTCATGCGTACGTACGGCTTACTGTCTCCATGAAAGGTGCATTTCAGTTCTTATCCCCAAATGTTATGTACTTTTATAAATACAAATATATACTGGATATATAATATTTATATGATATCTAAATCATTTATATCATTCTGGAGATAATTTACTTTTTACCACATGGACAAATTGTAATTATAACAAGTTCATTTTTTACTCAATTTCCGAACATCAATAAAATATCCAATATGAACTCAAATAATTAACTAATTATTATAGAAAGGTAATAAGTGATATAAAAGGAATACGAAAATTTAAAAGTGTTCTTAATCCATTATAAGTTAACTTAAGTTTATTATTCCGGAATAACAAGGAACACACAAGACAATTCGGACTTGAGGTAAGGTTTTTTTTATCTCACTTTTAATTCCGTGAGATTTCCATTGTTCACCACTTATTCATTGCATGTGTTGTGGTTAACGCCCATGATTTTATTCATTGTGTAATATACTTTAATTTATGTATATTTACATCATCATTTTATGATCCTTCTTTCATGGGTGTATGTTTCGTAAGATACCAAATCGATAAGGGAATTTGAAATTTCAATTTCCACTCATTCGGCATTACGCATACTTCATTGATTATTTTACTCCAAGATTATGTGTGGAATCACTATTAATTTTCTTATGTCATAATTTCCACTCCCCTTTATTTGGATATACTTTTAATACACATAATCACCCCATTTTTAAATTCTCATGTCGTCGATATGAACTTGATAAGAGTAATTTTAACTCAATCTCCATTTATTGAGTTAAAAACCCAATTCATTGGTGTTGTTTTTACAAGAATATACATGAATGTACTCTGATTGATTCACGCAGAATATCCAATCATCTTTAGTGAATTTATATTTTTCACACATAATTATGTCATTGATTTATCCTTATACTAAGGATACGGTCTTTATATGAGATTTCATCTCAAATTTCATTTCATTGAGACTTCTTTTTTGTTATACACCAAAAAACTCTTATATGGTGTATATAATGTAATTTGACATAGTATATCATGAATTCATTTATTCTCATGTTTTTACAATGTTTTTATTACCTTAATTATTTGTATTTAAGTGTCTCTCTTTTTGTTAGAAACTCTAACTAAAAAATCATCTTTAAATGTTTTAAAGAATTATTCTTCTAAATCTTTCTCATTAATGTCCATGTTTTAAAAATGGTTTTAAGGATTTATTTATATGGAAATTAATGTTTTGAAATTAAAATTCCTTTTGAAAGATTCAAAGTGGTATTGGAAACTTTGATTAAAAAATCTATTTAAAACTGCTTCTTGATAAATACTGATACTTTTGAATGTTTTCAAGAAAAAAGGGGGATATTTATCTCAAATAGTTTTGATGATTATTTTCATCTATGTCTATATCCTTCATTATTCTCGATTTAGGTTAATTTATTACAATAAAACCATCCATATTGTGTTGAATGAGTTATTTTTTACTCTGGATGTGCTTTTTTTATGCCATTCATGGTTTGTGGATAAATTATTGACATTTCGAATGATAGTTTTAATATGAATGTTTATGTTATGTTTCAAACTTCCCATATGAGGAATGCATTGTACTTAGTAAGTGACGGGTGGAGCCCGATATAGCTCCTTGATGCATCGGTATATCTAATGAGACAAACTAATGTCTTGGCACAAGGCCTTGACAAAATCTTATTTGTAGTCTTGGCACAAGGACTTGACTATGTGGTTATGATAGTCTGGCATTATAAATTCCATCATTATGAAAGTGGTTATTTTTATTTCATGTGATTATTAGACTAGTAGAATATCCATGTGAATAAGTAAATGGCATTATTTCATTTTTATACCATATTTTGTTGAAGTTCAAGTTTAAAAGGCATTTGTTTTAGTTATGGATTGCGTTAAGTGTTTATGCTTATTTATGAAAGTTTCTGCTATATTGTTATCCTTACTGAGCATTTGATCTCACCCCTTTCTATGTTTTATTTTTCCCAGGATGTGATGAATTTAGTTATGAGTGACCTTCAGGCATAATCTAGGAAGCTTAGATGTGTCCAATAGAATAATTTAGTGTTGTTTTTCTTTTCCTGTTTTAATGTTGACCTTATGAATGTATCTAGTATTTCCAAAGATACTAAATTGATTGGTCTTTCGGGACATGATTTCCTTATACCATGCCAATGTTATGTAATAATGCACCGACTCTGGGTAAATGGGGTCGGGGTGTTACACAATCCACGTATAATCATGTATACACACAAACCTATGAACAATGATACCTATAATAATTTCTAAATAGAAACTAGTGAATTAATATGCCCATAATATAATTTACTAATAAATATTAGAACATAGAATCCTGGAATCATTCCCATGTATAAGTATATGAAAGAAGTTACCCAAAATCATTTCCACACTTAGAATCTTTATCTAATGAGATATAAAACATTTCTGAATACAATGATAGTCTATATCAAACCCACCTATCATATAATTATAACAAAACATGTATATTACCAACATAAATATGAAAAAATTCACAATACCATTATAAATTGATTAACCTATGAGAAATAAATGGCTTTTATAAAAATACCCCTAATATATTATCCTATTAAATATAGAGAAATAAAATTAATGGTATCATTATAATATATCTCTACTGAATCATAACAAACAATAAATAATTTTATCAAAGATGAGAAATACTTTGAGTTGGATACTATGATGGTATATTTGTGATTATTACTCAAAGTCTCACTTTGTCCAATCAATGAAACTTTCTAAAATTAACATTATATGTTTAATTTTATAAGACCATTTGGAAAAGTTCATTCATTTTCGTGATAGGAAGGATAATGGTAATTACTAGAGGTGCAAGTTGTGACATTTAAATGTAGATTTTAGATCTGACTTCCCATAAAAGGATCTAGGTTATGAAATGAAATAGTCATAGGGTGTTAAAAATATATTATTTTTCTTGGTTAAATGTAGTTTTTATGGTATCCTTTGGTTTAATTTAGAGATGAGATGTCAAAAATCATTTTTCACTTGAGTGAAGTGTTTGTTTGAGTTGATTTTATTTTTTAAATGAAATAGAAAAAATAAAATCAAATTTATTTGATCAATAATCTTATTATATTAGGGTGGTATTTCCATTTTCATTATTTTAATATTATTAAGAATAGTTTGTATTCCCTTGTTTTAATTTTCAAATGAATGATTCTCTAATTTGTTTATAAAACATGATGTTTCTAAGTTTATTGTGGAGATTTATCTAATTGGGATTACTAATTGTTCATCTCCCCATACTATGTGTTTAGAATGTATCATAGATACCCAAAAAATAAAACACTACTAAAATACAAAGGAAGTGTACAATTTGTATTTGTTTCTCTTAAGAAATTTATATGTAACTCAGTATATTCGCAAACATTAATATAATTTATGTACACTAACCACCCAATTAAACATGTTCATTCGTATATAAGAGGCACTGAGTTATGTGAGGTCATATGTTGTCATCCTAATCCATAAATAATCAATATGTTCAAAACCATGAATATAATTGTTTTAAAATCACCAAAAATGTTTTAAAACCAATATCAATGTATAGAATAGTGTTTTATTCATAAAATGTTAGAGTAAAGAATCATAATGGTTTTCCATCCCTTCCTTGGTCACTTTTGTTACACACCTCCATTCAAAGGATAATATTGATTGAAGAGGAAGACTAATTAATTTTAGAATTAAAGATAATCATAAAATAAAAACAGATGCAAAAAACAATAACAAAAATAAACTATCAAATGATCACTTGATAGCCTCAAACCTTTGAAATAATCATATATTTAAGGATATCAAGTTTCATTTTCTTTTGGCATGTCAAATCATTATGGGATCCTCATTTTTTAATTTTTTTTAATATTTTCCTTCTTTTTTCGATTTCTTTCCCAACAATGATGAAAACAACCATAACAATAAAAATATTCCCCTTAATTGTTATTTTATGAAATATGATACATTTATTAATTCATTTTTTCAACAATAATTAGTTGAATCAATACTAAGGTTGTAACAAAAATCATTAAATTGAAGAGAATATGACCGTTACGAATTTACATTGTCACATCAAAAATTATAATGATTTTCATAGTAAAATAATGTCTACAATGTAGGGAAAATCATTATAGTGTGTAGATATTATCCTTAATGTGGTAAGATTTATACTTACAAAGACCTTGATGATTTCTATATAACAACGGAATCTTGATTTTAAAGAACTAGATTATGGTTACTTATTACTAGATTATGGTTATAATTATTGTTGTATGATGGCTACAAATAACTGTGATGATAGATACATAGGGATTGGATGATGGTAATGAGTATAACGATGTTAACCTTCCTACAAAATTCTTGGGGATTTGAATCCATCACCTTGTTCTAGAAATTTCCACTTTGCTTAATATTTCACTTATAAAATATGAAATTCATTTTTTAATTCCATTTTCAAAGGCTACTCAATAAAGAGACAAATAATAACTATTATAAATCTATCCTTATTACCCAAAAGAATCATGTAAGTAGTGTAAATTCCCAACATAACCATACTAAAAAATACACACACAATCAAATGATATAAATCATTAATTCCAACAATTATTATAACTCAATTAATAACTAAATATAAGGTAATAAAATTAATTTAATATAAAAACAAATATCATGAATATATAAACTATATCATTCCGTTGATAAACAATTGTTGGACTCCAAAACAATAATCTTCAAAAATATTGCCCAGGAAAATTAAAACACTAAACAATGTGAGTTTATCTTTTAAAAAATAATAGTTATAAATCTTATCATGCCTCTTTAATGTTTCTTATCACATATTATTCATTATTTTCATTCTATCCATTTACTCTTCATCAATCCTGTGATTCACATTAATACCTACATTTCAATAAATTTCTCTCTCCACACTTAATTATGAATTTCTGAAATATAATTTCTCATTAAATGTTAATTAAACGTTTACCATAAGATTTAGTAATTTATTCACTACACACAATGAGTTAAATATTAGTAAAAATCATGAAATATTATTAGGGTTTTTCTATAGATTATGTTTTGGTGGGTATTATTGATAATATAATGGGTTAAATTATTGTAATTTTTTCAATTTCGAGTCATAATGTATAATTTTTAGTGTCATTCAAGAATGTAATACTCTATATATATGTATTTAATTTATATAGCTCCTCGCCCTTATATTATAGTATGATAGATCAATCCTTTAACATTTATTCAATAGTATAACCCATTCTTACTATTTTTATACACAAGATTCATTTTTTTACATAAATTCTACTCTAAATGGATTATTAGGACATTAAAATTTATCTTATGGATGTGAGATGTACTTTTCCCCTGATTATAAATCATTTCCATCAATTTTTATGTATTCAAGGACATATTTTCAAAAATATATATTACATCCTCTCAAATTGACCCAACTATATAATACTTACGTAACAGATTACATTATAAAATTGATATTTCATTTAACTTCGGTTATACTCCAACAACATCTTATGTTTTTTGTACACATTAGACAAATACAGAATCAATGAAATGCCGTTTCACCATTTAACCATTTATGTAATTGTTTGAACTTGAATTCATATCTATAATTTATGTGCAAAATTGAATTTTTTGGGAATAATAGTGGTATTTTACATAAAATATTGATATAATTTAATTATACGATGTAAATTATAACAATGACATTTTTAGAATTATTACCAACAACATTTTTCTCACTAAAAATTACACAAATGATGCAACATGTCATCAATTCAGCTGAAACATAATTCTCAAAATAGCTTTTTCTAACTCAACCTTTCTCTCCATGTCACTTAAGTTAAAACTTGATCATTCATGTACATCAAGGGAAAGGTAAATAAGAATATATTTTATTTTAATATTTCTTTTTACCTAAATTATTCATGGATTATAAGGGATATAAGGATAAAATGACAAGGAAGTATTGAATATAGATTTCATTATGAAGAGTGATTATAATAAAATAAATGACTCAATCATATAAAGTATAATGTTCTCAATAATCCAAGTTATTTACTATATTATTCATAAACCTATAGTTATTCAATAATGTATCTTTTCTCTCATGGAGAATAGAATTGTAGTAATATGTCAATATAACTTAAAAATTCAAACTGATCGGTGAATATAATGCCTGACAACATTCCATGACATGATATACAAAAATCAATGCACTTTTCATTAATTTATGTTACGTAGAATTTGAAAAAAAAAGTTAATTATTTCATTCATATAATGTGAATAAATGGGTAAACTCAATTCCAACTAATTATAATAGATTATAATTTCTCATGGGAATTCAAATTAAGATCAAAATTCTTTCAAATGACACTAAAAATGAAAAATAAAAAAAATCAAAGATATAAAAAAATGAAAAATAGAATAATTTTTTTGAAGAATATTAAAATAAAAAAAATTCCTTCCCCACACATGTTTTTGTTTGTGTATAAAATGAAATCTAATAGTTTTTATATGTAATAATATTTAAATTAGCATCATAGATATCATCTATGTGAGATAAAAATATAAAACCTGATTGTTCTAATTTATAATAAGGTTTTAAGAGTATGATCTCCTCTACTAGTTCTTGGAGAATGTTTCCTTGAAATATATTTATAATATTCCCATTTATAGTGTATATGTTATTTTTTGATTCTTTTTTGATTTTCACATCATCTATTGTATGTGATTAAGTAACTATAAATGAACATTCCAACCTAGAATTAAACTTACCTAGCATTAGCTTCAGTATTGAGTTTTGAAGAAAAACTTTTTCCTCTGGATAGAATCCTTTTTTATAAAATATCTTATAATGAGATAAAAAATTCATTTCTTTGTAAATTATATAATTTAAAAATCTTGCCTCAATATTTCTTCCAACTTATATATTTTTTTATTATATTATTTTCCATACTTTTACATGTAAAAATTTAACTCTCTCACCACACAGTATGCCTCATCTTATTACTCCAAAGGTATGTGATAACTCTTCTCATCAATCAACCTATATGGGATCATTTCATGAATTGGCCGAAGGCATTCATTTTTATTTATTTTTGATAACTCCCCATTCAAGGGATGAGGGGGAACCCTTACAAGGCCCATAGGTTCAGATATTACATGGCCCGTTGGCTTATGATATTACATGATCCGAAGGTATTAGGGAATTCAACCAGACTATCTATAAGGAATTTCCCCTTCCCAGCATCTGCATCTTGATATTATATCACTACCTTTTCATGACTATCTGGCTAGGCTTCTCGTGCAAGAACAGGCTGGTACCAATGGCATAGCCATACCCTCTCATTATGACAATCCATTTGGCTCTGCTCTGGTGAGTGCACCTACTCTGAATCCTCTTATAGGGTTGCTCCTTTTTTTGTACTATGTCTAGGGACTCCATTAGTGTGGCCTAAAGGCCCTTGGGGTTTCCCTAAGGCCTTAAGGTGTCCCGAAGCCTTGAGAATCAACTGGCCCGAAGGCCTTAGGTTGCTTGAAAGCCTTGCAGGACCCGAGGACCAAACTGGTGGCCCGAAAGCCCAGATGGATGAATAGTTTCGGCTGCTATAGTACTGAACAGTGATTGCTATAGTTCCTGATATAGTGACTGATACAGTGCCTACTATAGTTACTGCTTTAGTACTGCTACAGTGCTCATAAATATGCCTCCACCCGGATTTGATCTCGGGTCTCTTAGATGCACCTAGCGAGTCCTCACCAACTGGGTTGAGGCTCTTGTGCCCTGTATGGGATCATTCAAACAGGTGTTTTATAAGATTTCAAATAGTCCCATAGGTGTCTTACAACCATTAGATCTAGTTTTTCATATTTGATTTGATAGTTTCAACTTAATTTTATTTTATTTATCTATTCAGAACTTTAGCTTTCCTATTTTTCTATATAAGGTAGTGTCTGAACATATTATGATACAGTCCATACATACTCATAAAATCATATATGATCCTATAATAAAAATTAGTTCCTTAATAATCTATAATCTCTATTATAAATACAAATATAAAAAATATTCATCTAAACAAAATAGAACATAAAATTACCATAATCAGTTTTTGTGGCAATGGAAGTAAAACATTTTTAAACATAATAAGATAATAATATAATATAAGTTTTAATAAATTACATGATAAAGTTTCCTGTGAAATATATTCCCCATACATCAAAAATTTCCTTCAATATGAATTTTTTTAGATGATTTCATGTCTCTTTGTCATTATTCTAATGAATTAACATTATAACATTTTTTATGAAATTAATGTCCATCTTTAATAGAAGTCGGTGAATAAATTTATAATTATAAAACATTCATCAAACTCCTTTGGGGTCCAATGTTTCCTCAAAAATCTATTTTCTAAAAAAATTTAAAAAAAATTGTATTTCACTCTCAGGTAACCATCATCGTGTTGCTTGATCTTTATAGATTTTATGCAGATTAAGACATTTGAAATGTAGAATTTTGATTTAGATTCAAGGAAAAGAATATATTAAGGGTTCATATAAGATGTTACTTTATAATTTGACAAATATTTGAACATGATAGCATACCAACATACTTCTCCTTCAACTATTTATAATTATTCTTCTATAATATGGTAATTCACTAGTTCATGGTCAAGAATCTCAACATCTTTTGTTTTGGGTAATCAACGTAGATGATTGAACACTTAGCTATCAACTATTTAGTTATCTTTAACCAAAATACTAAATTCATAGAGTATAAACATCATTATTACATGTCCATGAACTTATTTAGGTTTCTTTCCCAAGTATTTATGGGTTTTATAATAGAAAATAACTGTTATAATATTTCCTATGAAATAGTGTGTGAATTTCTCAAAAGAAAAAACGATTAATAATAACTTTTTTTAGTGGTTTTGTATTAATTCTTGGATTAATATAGTGTAATTGATTAATATTTAATGTAATGATATTTTCCTTCAATAATTTTGGATAGTAATACTCCCACAACATAGTTGGAAGAAACAAAAAGTATCTCAAAAGATTTCTCCCAGTTGGGAGGTCGAATCACTGGTGGTTGGTTAGTATACTATGTAAATCATATAATGTTTCTTTAAAAAAAATTAAACAAAAATCAACATATTTATAAAGTATCATAGAAAGGCAAATATAAATCATGATAATGTAATAGATGAATCTTATATAAAATTGTTCATATCCAAGAATATACTAAAAATGTTTAACATAAGTTGGATAAGATAAAAAATTTATCACTTCAAGTATAGTATTATACACATCAATACATTTTTTTAATGAAATTCCCATAGACTATTCTTCATTCCACTATAAAATTACCTTTTTCAAATTTAGGAACAATGTTCTTTTCAATGAATGTTTTTAATAAATTATATTTTTTAAACAATAGTCCAAATAATAACTAAAATAGTGAAATCATCCAAAATACCTCTAAGAAGTATTTAATGTGACCTAAAATGATTAATTACATATATGTATGATAAATAAATTGGGAATTAGATAATCTAAATATAATATTTTTGTTATAAAAATATTGAAAGGGATAGGTAAATATAGGCTTATTCTAACACTGAGGCTCAATGAGATCCTAAAATTACTAGAAATTCAAATTAAAAAACTTGTGGGTTTTTCCTACAAAACATTCCAACATTTTGTTGATAATTAGAATCTAAAAATGATCTTTCCTAGTGAACTGATTTGACTTACTTTAGTTTATTTAGATTATCTAGTTATATTGAGAAAATTGAGAACATGAGCTCTTTTCTTTGTGAAAATAAAGGTTATAGAATTATGAATAAAGGCATTTTACACTTATCTTGAAAGAATGTGAGGATCAATTCATAAGGTATAACTTTAGTAAAGATTCACCCTACTTCTTAAAAACAATTATTTTAAATACCATCATTAAGAAAGTGGGCATATCAAATGGTATGTGTGATGATGTAGCTCATGGAGGATATCTTGTCAAGAAATTTCATCCATTTAGCTGGCAGCTTCCATGAAAGGTAAATCTACCCTACCCTGATTACTTGAACAATTGTAGTGTATTCTCATTAACACCAATTTTTTTCCATATCCTATTATATTCCAAGTCAATTTTCTTTTATTAGACTGGTCATTTCACCCTCTAAAGTGGTGGTAGTCTTTATAGATCATGCAGATACTCCACAACATACCAACTACTGCTTCTAAAGATATCTACATAGCTTGAAGGCCCCCAGTATCCTCTAGATGTTCTATATGTGTTATATTTCATCCAACCAGTGAAGGGGGGATCTAAAACACTTCAATATTTACTTGAGGTTTTGGATCTTTACCAGCCAGATTCAGACTCCTAAGGATCATGAATTATTTTAATGAGTTGCTGTAACATTGGGAATGTGGTGCATTAGGGAGATACAACATAACAATAATTCGGTACGATAAAGTTGAGAATTGAGTTTCTTATATACATGTATCAGATTATTCCTACCTCTCCATATCACATGAATCAGTTCATCACAAGCCACCATAAGATGAAAAGTATTTTTATTGGAGACTTATATGTCACGTAGTGTTGGTAAAAATTGTAGAAGGGAGTTTTTTAGAGAAAGGTGAATCTCAAAAATGTCAAGAGAAATTTCCCATAAGGATGAGGTAGTGTTTTAAGAAATAATTATATTATTGAAATCTTCATGATGTTGGTTGTATAAGAAAAACATAAATAATAATGAAATTCCATCCTTTTGAAGATTATTGTCCAATGGTACCTTGTTGAGATATATCATCAAAATAAGGGTAAACCTAGAGGAAATAAACCATTTTTTATTCATATTCCTAATCCTTTTTTTATCCTATTGAAAAAAATTTGATAAATAATTTCCTTGAGTTAGGTAAACTAGTGGGAGATGGCTCCTAGATGAGCATGTCTTCCTGATTTATAAAATCATAGTTGGAAACCATTCAAGAAATGTCATCAGGAATCATGCCCATAATTTAAATTTAATCCTTGATTTATGTGTTGAATTCAATTTCATTTTTGAGGGGCTGATCAGATCAATTAGGGGGCTATAATCCAATTTGAGTTCCAAAAACATAGAGTGGAATTCACTTTAACAATCCAGTGAGAGTTGATGAGAATTTTCTGAAGGATATTTCTTAAACCAGACCAAATAGAGGACTCAACATAATTTAAATTTCCAGTAATGATTCTTTCAATGAATCTTTATTAGAGAAATAATATTAGGGTAGTTTTTTTTGACATGTCACCAACTGAACTAGCATTGCAAAGCCTAGTTGAAGAGTTCTAGGTTCTTGATTCCAAGCCCTCCAAGAGTAATTAGCATGAAACATTATTTCCAAGGTTCTATGAGAAGTTTCCTTTAAATAATGCTTCCACTCAATATAAAATTACTCATCATGTACTTAATTATTTTGAAAACAGAGATAAGACATAAATAAAACATGAATGAATAAACTATCTTTGATATCACTACATGATTGATGAGAAAAATGTGTCCTTCCATTGAGATTGAATTAACTTTCCAATACTCTAATTTATGTCTAATAAAACTCAAGTAATTTTGAAAATAAAAGGCATGAGGCATACCCCGGAATATGGGGACTCCAATGTATGTGAAAGGGAGTGATCATTCCCTTATTACCAGATCATCGGTGATAAAACTCTTTCATGATGCTGAGATATTCTTCCCAAAGTAAATAAATTGCATGCCCTAGTTGATTTATTGGCTGGAAAAATTTTCATAGTGAAGATGTAAATTCTTGATATTGAGGAAATTTCTCTTATCTCCCTATGGAAAAAATAGCAATTTCATCAGCAAAAAATAGATGAGAGGGGGTATACGTACCTATAGTCGCAATGATGGTTTCCATTTCACCCTTGTCCTCCATGTGAAGAAAAATTATACAAATATAATCTTATACAATTTCAAAGATACTCACTAATAGTGGATCCACATGCCTCACCCCCTAGATAATTAGAAGTACTTTTCTAGGGACCTGTTCACAAGAATAAATATATTGTCTGATTCTAGAAGGGATTTGACTGATTTTATTAACTTTTAATTTAATCCAATTATGTGAAGTACATTTCCTATGAACCCTAATCCATAGTTTCAAAAGTTTTATATTGTCAACATTTATTGTAATATTTCCTCCTCAGGTGGGCTTTCTTAGTTTATGTACACACTTTGTGGTAGTCATAAAACATTCTTGAATTTATTTTCATTTTAAATTTTCAAATTGATTCAATGATACAATTTTTTATGAAACCCATGAAATCTAATTGAAAATAATATTTATAATGATTTGGTGGTTTGTGTTGACAAGAGAAATGGTTCAAAATTGTATTATTTCACTATAATTCTCCACCTTTGGAATCAAAGAAAAAAATTGAGCATTGAATCCTTGAGTAAAGGACCCACCCTTTAAAAAGTGTTTCACAAGTTTGCACACATCATTTTGCAAGATCTCAAAGTATAATTTAAAGAAGATGTTTGTGAACCCATCTAGACCCGAAGATATTTCTTTTCTAGGCTAAAGACTCCACCAAAAATTTCAAAATCCAGTAGAATATAGGTGACAAGAGATTTTTCCATCTCAGTTATCAATTTAGGAATGATATTTTCATTGGTAAAAGGATTATTTGTTGTACCATTAAACATATTTTGGTAAAAATATTCAATGTGGTTATACAGATCTTGTATTTCCTCCAGAATGTGGTCTCTATATTTTAAAAGAGATAGGGACTTATTTTCCTTCCTGACCATTTGATGTGCATTGAAGAATATAGTGTTTATATCCCCATCATTGAGTCAACTAACATTAAAAACATCTCTTTTGATGTTTACAATAAGTTTAATAAGATTTTTAATCTTAATAGATGTCTCAGATTCTTGTTCAGTGCCTTTAGAGAAGATTATTTTGGTAATTGATTGCTGTAGATCATGGAGAGAGCCTTCAAGGGCCTAACTTTCTACAAAAATTGAGATAAACTTCACTTTTCACCATTCTTTCAATTATTCTTTAAGAGAATTGATTTTTGAGATGAAAACTAGGGGATTGGAATAATTCTAATTCAAGGCCCATGCAGTTTGGGAAATATTGGAAAACTCGGGAAGAGCATCCCATGCATTATTAAATCTTAATTGAATAGGTTTTCCCCTCCAGTTGTTATGATCGATAACCACGATGAGATGGTGATCGAAATTGTGTTTTTCCAATGTGAAACATGATATTTATTTATAATTACCAATTGAGGAATAATTTATAAAATCCCTATCAATTATACTTGCTCTCATACTAGTGGGGTACCTCATATACATGGTATATTTGGCCCCTATGAGATTTTTTTTAGTTAAACCTATTTTCTCCACATAATCTCTAAATTATTTGATGGATATGGAGCTAAAAACATGTCCCATATTCTAATCAGTGTGAATGATTTCATTAAAATCTCACATAACAATCCAAGGATTCATTATGACACTTTACATCCCCATAATTTATGTCCATAAATTCCTCCTATCAATATAATATCTGAAAGCATAAATAATTGAACAGAAAAATTTTCATCCCGATAAAAGGAAGATACATGTAATAATATACTTATCCTTGTGAAATATTGCTAGTTTCTCAACCATGATGCGAGAAAATAGATATATTATATCATTTTTGGAGACAATATGAGTAGTTTCCAGAAATGTGTAGCCACAAATTCTTAAAGAAGTTCTATGTATTGGGATATTAAACATTGGTTTAGAAAGACCTATAAAATCATGTTTGTATCTACCTGCAAGGAGAATTATGAGACTTTAAGATCTAGGTTTGGATACTCCCCGGTAGTTTCAAAAGATAATCCTCATTATGTCTTCGTATTGGGGGTTAATAACCTCTTTCATTTCATGTCAATATGCCTTCTTGTTTTCATAATAGCCTCTTCCTTTATTTAATTTGTAACATATTCTGATTCTTTTGAGATATCATCAGAGTGAGTTTGTGTAGTAGCATTGTCTACCCCCTTTTTAAAAATTTTGGCTGCATTGTCTCTCATTTGGATTTTCACTATAATGTCAAAATTTGTCTCTCTATGCCCCTTACAAATTGACATATTATGCTCATACATAGTCACATAATGATCCTCTAAATCTATAGCTACATCAATATCAAAAGTAATGAAATATTTAATAAACTCTTCATCTTTCATCAAAAAAGTTGTAGAGAAGACATCTGATGAGAGGTTCAAGAGATTATCCTCAGGTTCAACAATATTATTTTACTACTCATTACACTCAATTGAGTTTATTTTAATTGTAGCATCACAAATTATCTAATCCTATTCCCCAACCAGGACTGCCCATGAGGAGCTAGTTATAGATGATTTATTAACTTTCAGACCCTTCATTAGTTCAAATGTATTTTTCCTTCCATTTCCATTATATTATTGATCTTGATTCTTGATACATTCTTCTAAAATGTTCTCCTAGAATCTATCCTAAACATCTTTTCCACTAATCAATAGTTTTTAAATGACTGGCCAACCATCTTTCAATACTTGAAAAATTGAAAAGGTTCTCAAATTTGTATTTGATCTTTATATGATAATCAATAGAAACCAGGGAGACCCTATCAGGTGGAGTCGATTCCATATCAATTTCGATTAAAAATCTTGAAAATAATTCAAGATATCCATTTATAGTGAGTTGATAAATCATCCGTGGTGTACCAATTCTAGAGGCTAAATCATTGAGTATTTTTGGATACATGTAAACCCATTCAAGTCCATTGATTTTGGTCCATACATAAAAAAATAGAGTACCATTGATTAAATTGGTTTAAATTTTCATCCCAATCATAATTTCTGTAGTATCCTAGCTAGAGATTCTCATTTCCAATGCACCATACCATATCAAGATATTATTTCATCTCCAAGATGATGTGAAAGTACCCCTTGCTGATCGGAATTGGCCTTCATTTCAAAGATCTCTAGAAATACGAGATCCTTTTTTTTTGTCTGCATAAGACTATGGATTCTTTCCTTTCTTATAGGATAGTAGACCAAGAACCAAAAACCTACAAAGGTTCATACTTTTTTTGAGAACATGTGGATTTTTATTTACTATGATTGAATTATCCCTCGAGTGTGTAAGCATATGTGATTTTTTTCATTCAGATGTAGCATTAGGAGAATCGATGAGAGCCTCCACAAACAAATTTTTTTTGCAGGGAATGGAAAATGAATCTGAACCAATTCCACCACTATTTGGGTGAATAGTGAATTATTTTTACAACTCAAGTTTTAATGAATTCATGTCCGATCTATATCATAGAATAGGAATTCGTTATCCTTAAGTTGACAGTAGGGTTTTTGTGCCCTTGCCATCTCCTCTAATCTGAAGAATTAGTTAATCATAATTAGTCACAAGATCTTGTTTAATGATTTTTTAATCAAATATTCTAGAGTTATTTTTAATTATAACAAGCATAAACTATTTTAGATTATTCATCAATATGTCCAGACAAGAATTTCTTGGTTTTATGTCGATGATCTTGACCCATTGTGAATCTAAAAAGGGGTAGATGATGTAAAATTCTATTAAATTACCTATCTCATTCAATATAACATCTATCAAGATTTTATTGATCCTTATTTGGGGTTACCTAATGGGGTTTTCATTTTCATTAAGAAAAATTTAATGCATGATAATTTTTGAATTGATTCCTTGGATATCTTCAAAAATATGACTTACTTCTTGAACATTCTCTATTAAAATTTCAATACTTGGTACTATTGGTTTTTTATATGTTATTAAAAATTATTTTTTTTATTTTTTTCTCATTCCATTAGGTATACATATTCAATATCACGGGTTAATGTTTTTAATTTTAGCTTCAGGAGATACTCTGAAGATGAAATAATATTTAGATTTCTCACTTCCATAGATTAGATTTACTACACAAGAGATGACATATAATATAACTAATTATTAAATAAACTATCAAATCAATTAAATAATTAATAGTTTACCTCTTCCGAAACAAAATATTTATTATCAATTTATGATTATATTCATTCTCCATGGAGTTTTCAATAATTAAGTGTTTCTATAAACAATTATTTCATGAAACATACCATGATCATCATTAGGTTTGGCCTATTTACTGAGTTAAATTTTATGAATGGATTTATCCTCTGAAGGGTTCTTTATAGAGTAAAAAATAATTAAGTCAATGGTGTTTTCTCTAATTTCTGTGTAGAGAGTTAATTAATACACATTGCTAAAAAATTTATCTATATTTAAGAAGTGTATTACAAAAAATAATTGGTTAGTTGGGGAGGTACATTAAATAATTGCCTCCTTCTATATTATAAGTCATTCTCTTAGTGATTTTCTAGATAGCAATGGTTGAGATTCCCCCTATTGGAGGGGGTGCTTAGGCTTCATCTTCCTCAAAGGATCAGACATACTTCATTCTCCCACAACCTAATCAGGATTTTCTCTTAATGTTTTTGAAGATCTAGGAAAGCCTAAAAGTTCCAGACCTATTTTAATGATCACCTCATCTATTGATCTCATCATCGGAGTTTATAGAAGATTTTTTCCCACAAGACCCCTCTATTATTAATATTATTGTAAATCTAGTAGGTTAATTCTTTTGTTATGAAAGTATAATGGATTCATTTAGGCAAATTATTTATCCATATATTTGTGTTTAAGTTTATGTTTCAAAGCCTGCAAGGGAGTGGTCCTGGATTATAGTTTCAAAAATAATTATGTTGAAAACAAGAAGTAGTTTTTTGAATGATGGATATACTATTTTTCATCATATGGTCAGATCAGTCATTTGGTTTCATCATTCCATCGTGTCCATTGGAATAGGTATGGGGTTAATTATCCTAATATGATGGGATTAGAAACTTGTAATAACGTTATGGT
Source organism: Viscum album (assembly GCA_963277665.1). NCBI lineage: Eukaryota > Viridiplantae > Streptophyta > Magnoliopsida > Santalales > Viscaceae > Viscum > Viscum album. The sequence continues at coordinate 1,072,221,822 of OY728143.1, forward strand.
AGACCATTTGGGTACCAAAAAGTTGGGTCATTATAATTTCATCAAGATATAGGAAAAACCATGAATCATGACCCATATATTGAGGATATATATGATTTTTTAAGGCATGATTTTGTTGATAGTAGTCTGATGAGGTGGGCCTAGGCTGATTCAGGGGGGACTAAGGGGGTGTATGGAGATGATTGATCATGCCCTAATAGCATCATAAAATTTATTCCTCATATTAAGAGGTTGTGAGACCCGTATGTGATTCTACTCATGATTTAATGATTACATGCAAGGTTGGTCCAAACAATTACAATAATATGGATATTGAAATCCAAGGTGAATGAGATGATCAAGGGGTTGGGATGAATACAATGAATTGTTCAAGTCCTATAAGAGCTGTGGATACTATTTAACATGAAAACCAATTTGGAGGACTGGAAATTTAAGGGGAACATAGAAGATAAAATAGAATCAGAATATGTGGATCATTTCAATTAGGATAAAGAAACCTATGGGGAAGATGCAGCTGATGAGAGTGCAACAAATTTCTAAAGATATGGTGCAGTGGGAAGACACAGTAGAGGAATTCACTTCCAGATAAGATAGAATGGGTAAAAAGGAAACTTTGATTCAAGTAGTTGTATTCTGGTCAAAGGGAATAAATATAAAGGGAGGAATCATAACTCCCATTTTCCCAATGAAATAGAGAAATTTCATTCCAAAAAGATAAGGCATAAGGTAAGGGATATTGAGTTAGAAAATAGTTAAATACATAGGAAATAATCTGACACTCTAGGGAAGAAATTTTGGATGGGCCATACTTTTTAAGGCTTCCCAATAGGATGTAGATAGTATTGTTTTTAGATTACATCCAGTGGAAGCTAATGAAGAGCAGTGTAGGTGGTTCAAATAGAATGACTCAATGAAAGAAAAAAATAAATGTGTAGGAGTTTATTCAAACATGGGACAAGATGTATTATTTCTTTGAAGACCAAATCAGGGATGATCTAGAAACAATGGAAAATCCTCTACACAAAAAATTATATAGGGACAATTCTTTAAAGATACTTAAACATTATTTTAATGGTTCTTTGATCTCTTATTTCATTTGATTATTTATGTTTATGGTGTGTGGGGTATTTATGATTATTTGGGTGCAGAATGTAGGTGTGGTTTTTAGATGGTGTAATTATGATGGTTTACTCTTAACCCAAAAAGTGATGTTTTTTAAAATAAATATTTTTCAGTTTAAATAAATGGGTTAGTGTGGTTGTGTTAAATATTCCTATATATTGAGTATATAAAATTATCTTATGATGATCGTTTTTTTAACTCTAAAACCCCATTTTTCTAAAACTTTTATTGGAAACGTAGTGGGTCTTTTTGCAAGTTATAGAACCACTATTATGGGATTATATTTTCCTATGTTAAACTAAGTAAAAAAATTATGATTCATAACATTAATGGATGTAATTAAATTATATAAATCACCAAAAAAAGTTTTTGAGACAATCATGTAAGCGATAGAAAATAAAATTTGATCCTGATATATTGTAGAAAATTTTGGTGCAATAAAATCTAATATACTCCCTCTTAGGCTGAGTATCTTATTCCCTTAAATAATCCTCAATTTAGTATAAATATCATCGAGTAACTTAGAATAATTTGGGATTTTTTGAGATATTTTAAAAGGATAATATTAATTTTAATATTCTAGATTGTATTAGAAATTTATTTTTAAAGTTCTGCGTTTTATATTTACAATGATTAGATCAATTTTTATGGTAATGAAAATAGAAAATATTATTCTACCTTTTATATCTTTTCAATGAGGTTTATTGTTTATTTATTCTTAGCCTAACCATATCCTCTTCATATTTATTCTCTTCTTCCCATGATGGGTATTCTAGAATCTTCGTAGATTTTTCAACTTTTTTATCTTCACTGTTGGGTTAATTTTTCTAAGGTTTAAGTGGGGACAATGAATGGATTTACTTTCCACATTTATAGTTACCATTATCACATTAACATTCAGGTTAGTGACTATTTGACCTATTATTTTCATTAATTATTGGATATGATTTTTAACATACAACCCTCTTGGTTCCTTAACTCTTCTACTTCATACCTCAGCTTTTAAACTTCATATCCTAGTTACTATTTAACTAGAGATTACCCCTATTTTTATGTTTTATTTAAGGTTATATTTTGTTATAATAGTGTTGGTGGGTAGTTCGGTTGGTCTGGGTATTTTTTATTGTCTTTAGAAAGGTTTATCTGTTCATGAATGTTTTATTTTTCTATATGAATGGGGGATAATATTGGTCTTGGTTTGGGTCTAGTGGTATATACTAATTTTTTGTTATAAAATATAATTTCTAATTTCTAATTATTTTTATATCTTAGATTTTATTGTGGTTACTTCATCTACTCTTAGGTTGTTGAACAGCTCTCAATTACCTTAACATTAGGTCATTGATCATTATAATGATTATGGGAAAACACAAACCACATAATAAGATATGTTGTTTTTATTCACTAGTTTTCATCAAGGATATTTTTTAAATAGAATTTTTCTATAGTGAGGTTTATATTCTACCAAAGGTGATGAATCGGAATATATTACCTCATTAATTACTATTATTCTTAATCCTCTTGTGTCAAATAGTCATGTTTTTTGTGCAATCTTTCAATGATTCCTTCTAAATATAATAATGATTTTTTTATTTATGTTACACAAGAATGTGGGTTCGAAATAAATATATCACACTATTAGAAATCATGATTTTCCCAACACTTTTATACCAATGGTTCCTTTGAACCATTGGTATAGGTGTTCTTTACCAATGGTTTATGAAAACCATTGGTAAAGATGGGTAAAAATTGAGTTTTCCCAACAGTTTGATGAAACCTTTGGGAAAGATGGGTAAAAAATGTGTTTTCCCAATGGTTTGATGAAACCGTTGGGAAATATTGGTAAAAATTGAGTTTTCCCAATGGTTTTTAACAACCGTTGTAAAAAGTTTCCCCCAAATTTGACAAGGCAGGTGACCCCCCACCCCGATTCTGGAAGCAGATCCTGATTCCAAAAGTTGCAACTCCAGAAGCACTACCCGACTCCCATAAGCCCTTGAGAAGCCCCAACACAGGTGCACCTCTTCCATATGATCATCTTCTAGGTTAGGCTCCTTCCACATCTTCTCAAGGATATCCTTCCACCTATTCCTAAGGATATCCTTCTATTCTCAAGGATATCTTTATTCTCTATTTCTAGGGATTTTGAAATCTTTTATGATTCACTACTCCACGAATTGTGTACTCAAATCACTACATTATTGTACACATAATCTAATTAATGTATTCATTACTCATATACATTTATAAGGTAATGATGTCTCTTTATTGTGTTATAATTTGAAAGATTCATAGTTTTTTTAATCTCAATGCTTCAAATATTACAGTATCATGTATATGAACTCATAAGAAATTGTTTGTAATATTTATTCATAGTATTTCATGAAAATCACTCCTTTCATTAAGATCATGTCAAACATGAAGATATTATTCATCTTAAATTTTGTACATTGTGTATTACATAAATAGTATGTATAATTTTTCTATCAAAATCTATATATATAAAAAATGACACATTGTTCACTTATCCTTTGTACAATAGAACATATGGAGTATCTTATTGAACATTGAAAAATATTATGTGGTCCCTGATTATTCTTTATAGAAGAAATAATAAATACTTAACTGTACTATCCAATGTTCTTTTTGAATAAAAAATATATAACCGAGGATGATCATGGGGACAATGGTGAGGACGATGACAAGGACAGAGATGGCGGTGAGGATGAGGCTGATGTTTCACTCTGGATATTTTTGAATACAGTATAACTCTTTATTTTTTACCAAATATTGAATACAATGATTTTAAAATGGTTCGGAGGTGAGTGATGTTATATGATATTTTATGGGTTATTGTGAGGATTTTCTTTCCCTTTAATTTATTGGTTCATAAAATATATGTTAGTGCTACATATATTATGTAATTGGAATTGGTAAAGTAAAATGTTGGTCTCGGAATTCCAAGTTGGTTATTTGTATAGTATTCTCTATCAAAAGTGCATATATCTCTATTGACTATGGGTTTATTTTCTAATTGTCATGCTGCAGTCACAGAATGTCATTCGGACCCGCGGTTTCCACGGCACGACTGAATATGTGTTTTTTAGGTGTTTCGCTCGCTTCAAAAACGTGTGTGGGGTGGTCGAAATCAGTCGAACGACCTCAGAATGCCATGAAATCAGACGAAAACAATGGGTGGGTGAATTTTGAAATGGTCGGATAGAAGGATTGTCAATCGGAGGTTTCATGTGACTGTGGTGGCCGAAAACGCACTCCGTGTGTCGTAAATGGGCAAAACAAGTGTTTAACGGTCAAATACATCCCGAACGACATCAGAATGACTTCAAATCACATGAAAACACCCTAATTATTATTTGAGAGGTGTATGAGGAGACGAAACGTCATTAGGACTCGTGGTTTGTGCGGTACTACTGAATATGTGTTTTTTAGGTGTTTGGTGCGCTTGAAAAACGTGCGTGCGGTGGTCGAAACTGGCCGAAAGACCTCGGAATGCCATGAAATCGGACGAAAACAAAGGTTGGGTGAATTTTGAAATGGTTAGCTTGACGGAACGTCAATCGGAGGTGTCTTGTGACCACGGTGGCCGAAAATGCACTCCGCGTGTTGTAAATGTCCAAAACATGCATTTAACAGTCAAATGCATGCCGAATGACATTAGAATGACTTTAAATCACACGAAAACACCCTAATTATTATTCATGAGTTGTAAAAGGAGACGTCACATCATTCGGACACACGGTTTTCATGGCCCAACTGAGTATGTGTTTTTTGGGTGTTTAGAACGCTTGAAAAATGTGCGTGTGGTGGTCGATACCGGCCAAACAACCTTGGAATTCCATGAATTCGGACGATAACAAATATTGGGTGAATTCTGAAATGTTTAGCAAGAAGGCACGTCAATCAGATGTTTCGTGTGACCGCGATGGCCGAAAACACTCTCCACGTGTCATAAATGGCCAAAACATGTGTTTAACGGTCAAATTCATGCCGAATGACAACGTAATGGCTTGAAATCACACGAAAACACCCTAATTATTATTCTTGATGTGTACGAGGAGGCAAAATGTCATTCATACATGCAGTTTGCGCGACACGACTGAATATGTGTTATTTAGGTGTTTAGAACGCTTGAAAAACATGCATGGGGTGGTCGATACAAACTGAACCACCTCATAATGCCATGAAATTAGACTACAGAAAAGTGTGGGTGAATTTTGAAATGGTCATCCAGACGGCACGTCAATCGGAGGATTCGTGTGACTACGATGGCCAAAAACGCACTTCGCAAGTCGTAAATGCCCAAAACATGTGTTTAACAGTCAAATGCATGTCGAACTACATCAGAAGGACTTGAAATAACACTAAAAACCCTAATTATTATTTGTGAGTTGTACGAGGATACGAGACGTCATTCGGATGCATGGTTTGTGCGGCACGGCTGAATATGTGTTTTTTTGGTGTTTGGCACGCTAGAAAAATGTATGTGGGGTGGTCTATAATGGACGAACGACCTCGGAATACCATTAAATTGGACGAAAACAAAGAGTGGGTGAATTGAGAAATGGTCAGCCAGATGACATGTCAATCAGAGGTGTCGTGTGATAGTGGTGGCCGAAAAACGCACTCTGCGTGTCGTAAATGGCAAGAACATGCGTTTAACGGTCAAATGCATCCCAAACTACATCGTAATGACTTTAAATCATATGAAAACACCCTAATTATTATTTTTGAGATGTAAGAGGAGACAAAACGTCATTAGGACACGCGGTTTGTGCGGCATGGCTGAATATGTGTTTTTTAGGTGTTTGGTGCGCTTGAAAAACGTGTGTGGGGTGGTCGAAACTAGCCGAACGACCTCGGGATACCATGAAATCATAAAAAAACAAAGAGTGGGTGAATTTTAAAATGGTCGGCTAGACGGCACGTCAATCAGAGGTGTCGTGTGACCGTAGTGGCCGAAAACGTACCCAGCTTGTCATAAATGGCCAAAACAAGCGTTTAATGGTCAAATGCATGTCGAACGACATCATAATGACTTGAAATCACAAGGAAACTCCCTAATTATTATTTTTGATGTGTATGAGGAGATTTAATGTCAATCGAACGTGCGGTTTGCACGGTACGGCTGAATATGTGTTTTTTAGGTGTTTGGCGCGCTTGAAAAACGTGTGTTGGGTGGTCAAAATTGGTTAAACGACCTCAGAATACCATGAAATTAGACGACAACAAAGGGTGGGTGAATTGTGAAATGTTCGGCCAGACGACACATCAATTAGAGGTGTCGTGTGACCGCGGTGGCCGAAAACGCACTTTGTGTGTCATAAATGACCAAAACATGCATTTAACAGTCAAATGCATGCCAAACGACATCAGAATGACTTTAAATCACAATAAAACACCCTGATTATTATTCATGGGGTGTACAAGGAGACGGAATGTCATTCGGATGTGCGGTTTGCATGGCATGGCTAAATATGTGTTTTTTAGGTGTTTGGCGCACTTGAAAAACGTGCGTGGGGTGGTCGATACTGGCCAAACGACCTCAGAATATCATGAAATCAGACGACAACAAAGAGTGGGTGACTTGTGAAATGGTCGGCAATACAGCACATCAATTGGAGGTGTTGTGTGACTGTGGTGGCCAAAAACGTACTCCGCATTTCGTAAATGGCCAAAACATGCGTTTAACGGTCAAATGCATGCTGAACAACATCAGAATGACTTTAAATCAAATGAAAACACCCTAATTATTATTCGTGAGGTGTACGGGGAGATGGCATGACATTCGGACATGCGGTTTTCACGAAACGGTTGAATATGTGTTTCTAGGTGTTTTACACACTCGAAAAATGTGCATGGGGTGGTCGATACCGGCTGAACGACCTCTGCATGCCATGAAATCAGACGACAACAAATGGTGGGTGAATTGTGAAATGGTCAGCCAGAATTCACGTCAATTAGAGGTGTTGTGTGACTGCAGTGGCCGAAAACGCACTCCGCGTGTCGTCAATGGCCAAAACATGCGTTTAACAGTTAAATCCATGCCGAACGACATCATAATGACTTGAAATCACACGAAAACACCCTAATTATTATTTGTGAGGTGTAAGAGGAGACAACACATCATTAGGAAATGTGGTTTGCGCATGACGGCTGAATATGGGTTTTTTAGGTGTTTAGTGCGCTTGAAAAACGTGCGTGGGGTGGTCGATACCGGCCGAATGACTTCAGAATGCCATGAAATCGGACGACAACAAAGGGTTGGTGAATTGATAAATGGTCGGCTAAGAGGCACGTCAATCAGAGGTGTCGTGTGACCGCGGTGGCTGAAAACACACTCCTCGTGTCATAAATTGGAAAAACTTTCATTTAATAGTCAAATGAATGTCGAACGATATCGTAATGACTTTAAATCACACTAAAACACCCTAATTATTATTCTTGTGGTGTATGAGGAGACGACACGCCATTCGGATGCGTGGTTTGCACGACACAGCTAAATATTTGTTTTTACGGGATTGGAACGCTTGAAAAACATTCGTGGGGTGGTCAAAACCGGCCGAACGACATTAAAATACCATGAAATCAGAAGAAAACAAAGAGTGGGTGAATTGTGAAGTGGTCGGCTAGAAGGTACGTCAATGAGAGGAGTCGTGTGACTACGGTGGCCGATAACGCACTCCCCGTGTCGTAAATGGCCAAAACATATGTTTAATGGTCAAATTCATGCTGAACGAAATCGGAATAACTTGAAATCACAAAAAAACACTATAATTGTTATTAATGAGGTGTATGAGGTGACGACACGTTATTCCGACACGCGGTTTGCGCGGCACGGCTGAATATGTGTTTTTTTGTGTTTGGCACGCTTGAAAAACGTGCATGGGGTGGTCGATACCGGCCGAACGACCTCGGAATGCCATGAAATCGGACGACAACAAAGGGTGGGTGAATTTTGAAATGGTCGGGTAGGCGGCACATCAATCAGAGGTGTTGTGTGACCGCGATGGCCAAAAACGCACCCCTCGTGTCGTAAATGGCCAAAACATGCACATAACAGTCAAATGCATGCCGAACAACATCTGAATGACTTAAAATCACATAAAAACACCCTAATAATTATTATTGAGGTGTAAGAGGAGACGAAACATCATTTGGACGCGCGGTTTGTACGGAACGGCTAAATATGTGTTTTTTAGGTGTTAGGCGCGCTTGAAAAACGTGTGTGGGGTGGTCAAAATGAGCCGAACAACCTCAGAATACCATGAAATCAGACGACAACAATGAGTGTGTGAATTGTGAAATGGTCGGCTAAATGGCATGTCAATCAGAGGTGGCGTGTGACCGCAGTGGCCGAAAACGCATTCTGCGTGTCGTAAATGGCCAAAACATGCGTTTAACAGTCAAATGCATGTCGAACAACTTCAGAATGACTTGAAATCACACAAAAACACCCTAATTATTATTCGTGAGTTGTATGAGGAGACGAAACATCATTCGGACATGCGGTTTTCACGGCACAGAAAAATATGTTTTTTTGTGTTTGGAACGCTTGGAAAACATGCGTGGGGTGGTCGATACCGGTCGAAAGACCTCAGAATGAAATTAAATCGGACGACAACAAAGGGTGGGTGAATTTTTAAATGTTCGGCCATACGGAATGACAATCGGAGGTGTCATGTGACCGCGGTGGCTGAAAACACACTCAGCATGTCGTAAATGGCCAAAACATGTGTTTAATGGTCAAATGCATGCCGAACGACATTTGAATGACTTTAAATCACACGAAAACACCCTTATTATTATTATTATTATTGAGGTGTGTGAGGAGATGACACATCATTCAGACACATGGTTTGCACGGCATGGCTGAATATGTGTTTTTTAGGTGTTTGGAGGCTTCAAAAATGCGCGTGGGGTAGTTGAAACTGGATTAATGACCTCAAAATACCATGAAATTAGACTAAAACAAATATTGGGTGAATTGTGAAATGGTCGGCCAGAAGGCACATCAATCGGAGGTGTCGTGTGACTGCGGTGGCCGAAAACGCACTTCGCGTGTCGTAAATGGCCAAAACATGCGTTTAACGGTCAAATGCATACCGAATGACCTCAGAATGACTTGAAATCAGACGAAAACAACCTAATTAATATTCTTGAGATATACGAGGATATGGCACGTCATTCAAACATGTGGCTTATGCATCACAGTTGATTATGTGTTTTTTTGTGTTTGGCACGATTGAAAAATGTGGATGGGGTGGTCGATACCAGCCGAACAACCTCGGAATGACATGAAATCGAGCGACAAAAAAGGGTGGGTGAATTGTGAAATGGTTGGTCAGAAAGAACGTCACTCGGAGGTGTCGTGTGACCGCGGTGACCAAAAACACAATCTGTGTGTCGTAAATGGCCAAAACGTGTGTTTAACGGTCAAATGCATGTTGAACGATATAAGAATGACTTGAAATCACATGAAAACACCCTAATTATTATTCATGAGGTTTAATAGGATACGAAACATCATTCGTACATGTGGTTTGCACGGTACGGCTGAATGTGTGTTTTATAAGTGTTTAGCATGCTTGAAAAACGTGCGTGGGGTGGTAAAAACCGGCCCAACGACCTCAGAACACCATGAAATCAGACAACAACAAAGAGTGGGTGAATTTTAAAATGTTTGGCTAGATGTCACGTCAATCAGAGATGTCATGTGACCTCGGTGGTAGAAAATGCACTCTGCGTGTCGTAAATGGCCAAAATGTGCGGTTAATGGTCAAATTCATCCCTAACAACATTGGAATGACTTGAAATCACACAAAACACCGAAATTATTATTTTTGAGGTGTACGAGGAGACGACACATCATTAGGACGTGTGGTTTGAACAGCACGGCTGAATATGTGTTTTTTAGGTGTTTGGCACGCTTGAAAAACATGCGTGGGGTGGTCGATACTGGCTGAACGACCTCAGAATGCCATGAAATCAGATGAAAACAAAGGGTGGATGAATTGTGAAATGGCCAGACAGACGACATGTCAATCGGAGGTGTCGTGTGTCCGCGGTGGCCGAAAACGCACTCTGCATGTGGTAAATGGGAAAAACATGCATTTAACTATCAAATACTTTGCAAACGACATCAGAATGACAGAAAATCACAGGAAAACACCCTAATTATTATTCTTGAAGTGTACGAGGAGACGGAATGTCATTCGAACACGCGGTTTGTGTTGTGCGGTTGAATATGTATTTTTTGGGTGTTTGGCGCGCTTGAAAATCATGTCTAGGGTGGTCAAAACTGTCCAAACAACCTCAGAATACCATGAAATCAGACGAAAACAAAGAGTGTGTCAATTGTGAAATGGTCGGCTAGATGGAACATCAATAGGAGGTGTCATGTGACCGCGGTGTCCAATAACGCACTCCACCTATTGTAAATGGCCAAAACATGCGTTTAATGGTCAAATGCATGCCGAACGACATCAGAACAACTTTAAATCACATTAAAACACCCTAATTATTATTCGTGGGGTGTAAGAGAAGACGGAATGTCATTTGGACGCATGGTTTGCGTGGCACACCTGAATATGTGTTTTTTAGGTGTTTGGCGCGCTTGGAAAACGTTTGTGGGGTGGTTGAAACTGGACGAACGACCTTGGAATACCATGAAATAAGATGAAAAAAATGGTGGCTGAATTGTGAAATGTTTGGCTAGACACCACGTCAATTGGAGGTGTCGTGTGACCACAGTGGCCAAAAACGTACTTTGCATGTTGTAAATGGCTAGAACATGCATTTAGCGGTCAAATGCTTTCCAAAATCTTTTTGAATGTGTTGATACTTTAGGAAAATGATACATGGGTAATTTTTGACATGTATGAATCAACCCCGCCTCAATCCGAGATGTGGTGTGGCCAACACCACTCAAAGTGTCTCTCTTTTGTTTAAAATGGACATCATTTTAAGTGAAAACAACAACTGATATACGAAAAACCAACCAAACGCATTCGGATTCTATTGAAATTTTAGAAAAACTATTTTTGGGTCATATGTGACGTGTATGAGTCAACCCTACCACAATCCAAAACGTGGTGTGGCCGACACCACTCAAAGTGTCTCTCTTTTGTTTAAAATGAACATCATTTTAAGTGAAAACGACAATTAACATATGGAAAATCGACCAAATGCATTTTGATTCTGTTTAAAATTTAAAAAAAATGATCCATGGGTCATATGTGACACGTACGAGTCAAACCTGCCTCAATCCAAGGCGTGGTGTGGCCGATACCACTCAAAGTGTCACTCTTTTGTTTAGAATGGACATCATTTTAAGTGAAAACAATAACTGACATATGGAAAACCGACCAAACAGATTCGGATTTGGTTTAAACTTTAGGAAAATGAATCATGGATCATATGTGATGTGTACGAGTCAACCGCATCTCAATCTGAAGGCCGATGTGGCCAAAACCACTCAAACTGTCTCACTTTTACTTGAAATGGGAAGGATTTTAAGTGAAAACAACAACTAGCTTACGGAAAACCCACCAAATATATTTGGATTGTGTTGATACTTTAGCGCAATTATCCATGGGTCGTATATGACGTGAATGAGTCAAAACCGCCTCAATCCGAGGCGCGGCGTGGCCAGCACCACTCAAAGTGTCTCACCTTTATTTGAAACGGAAAACATTTTAAGTGAAAACAACAAATGACATACGGAAAACCAACCAAACTCATTCATATTCTATTTATACTTTATGAAAACAATCCATGTGTCATCTATGACGTGTACAAGTCAACCTCACCTCAATCCAAGGCATGGTGTGGCCGTTATCACTCAAAGTGTATGTATTTTGTTTAAAATGGACATCATTTTAAGTAAAAACAACTGGTATACGGAAACCCGGCCAAATGTATTCGGATTCTCTTCATACTTTATTTTGGGGTTATTAGATTATAATTTCTGAATTCAATTGTGTATGTGTTACATGAAATTCAATTTTTTATGTATTATTAATTCTGTATAACCCACCCCCTAGACACCCCTACCCCCGTGGACATCCCCTCACCCCTGGACACCCCCACCTCCCAGGACACCCCCAACCCCTTCTATGTCATATTATAATTGTGTTATATATAATTCATAATTCTGTATGCAAAATAATTAATTTTGTATGTGTTATTGATTCATAATTCAGAATTCATTACATAATTCATTCTGCATGTATTCAATTGAGAATTCAATTATGAATTCTTTATTGCATAGGGTAATTGGGTTCATATACATTATTATAATTTTGGTACATTCCATGGTTATAATAGTATCCTGTTTTTATGTTCTTTTGTGTGCTATAGTAGGTGTTTGTTTTTGGTATTAAGAGTGTATGCAGGTGTGTAGTTGAGTGTGTGGTGGAAGAGATTTTAGGTGGTTGGCTGTGAAATTCTTGTTATACACTATAGCAACGGTTTACTAAAACTGTTGGTATAGTGCTGTAGATATTTTTACCAATGGTTTTAGTAAACTATTGGTAAAACATGGAAATACTCCTATATACCAATGGTTCTTTAAACCATTGGTAAAATTGGATTATAGTGCCAGTATTGCCAACGGTTTGTAAAACCGTTGGCAATACTCCAATTACACTGCCTTTCCCAACAGTTATACAAAAAATGTTGGTAATGGTATACTTCCACTCCTTACATTCCAATGGATTTCCAAACCATTGGTATACTATATACCAACGGTTTGGTAGCCTTTACCAACGGTTTGAAACCATTGGTAAAGGCTTAATTTTTAGTAGTGTCATTTTCAATAAAACAATTGTTAGAGAATATAATAATGTGTTTACCATTGATTCATTGATGGGGTAATCTACCACAAATCTTTAAGAATCACTACCAATACTATTTAAGAGTATCTCATAGTATGTAAATATCTTTCTATATAGATGTGCCTCTAGAAGAAGCAATAAATAATTGTGGGAACCGTCTCTCCCGACCCTACCAGTCATGAACTTTTCTTGGTTATATAAAGTGCAACCACTCATTATACTTTCATTCAAGTGGAAATTGAATTTCTTCTACTTTTGTTCTACAGCTAATCCTTAGGGATTCAGTATCGACAAGACAAGCACAAACCCTTTTATAATTTTTTTATGATCTTCTCTTATGAAGGCATGAAATAATTATATGGTTTGGATTAATAACTTTTTCAATTAAAAATCATCTTGTAACATAGGCATGATCATCTGATTATTTTGGTTGATGGATTATGGGGAACACATGTCACTAAAGGTCTAATTTTTGTTGGTTTCCATGATTACAGGACCAATATGAACACCAGATGTTTTAATTGGATATTTCAAGGTAAAACCCGTTAATTAATACTATGAATTTAATTTTCAATTGATATTTATAAAATTTCATCAAAATTATGGTTCAAAAGAGTAATGGTTTTATTACGTGTCATAATCATGCAATTTGAAAGATATATTATGGTACTAACTCTTAATAAAGAACACTAAGTTTTAACAATAAAACATCATTATGTCTATGACATGAATTTTTTTCATAGGATAATTTATTAATAGTTGTAACATAAGGGTTACTCTAATGAGGAGGGTTAAGAAATTAGTGCACACATGATAAAATAGGGTTTTGATTTGTTTTGATTTCTTTATAGGAATTGTAAAATTCTATGATTGCATTCAGTTGATTAATAATTTGATGGATTCATGATGGAAATTCCATTTTCAATTATATAATAGTAATTAAAATAGTAATTCTTCTCTTCTTATAAATTCATAATAGAAATATTCCACAATAGATTCATTAAAATCTTGAGGATAAATATAATTATGGTGACTAATATTATAGTGATTACTAATAGTTCATATTCTATTATCGCTTTTTTGAAAACTATGAATGATAAAAAAAATAGTAACATGATCTTAAAATATAAAGGAAATATCCAATCATAAATTTGGGATACTATAAAATAGTTAAGTAACTCAATTCATTCATGTTCAAGTAATTGTAACAAAGTCACCTCACAATAAAATATGTACCTTTATTGAAATGTTTTACATGGTTGAGGAAGGTTACAAGTTATCAAAATAATTAATAAATAATGAAAAAGGTCAAAATCATAAGAAAACATTTATTTGAATTATCTATTAGTCACTAAAAACTAAAATCAATCAACAAAATAGAGCTTTATTCATTATTTGCAAGAAGGAAAATTTATAATGGATTTTCTTCCCTTCCTTGATCACTCAGGTTTTACCACTCCATTTAAATGGTGACATAGATAAAGGAAGAAGAAGATGTGATTGATGAATTAAATATAATTAAAAAATAAAAACTAATGAATCTAATATAAGCAATAAAAACTCTATAATATACTCTCCATTGAACTCTCGATGGATTCCCATATTTAGCCACATTTTCTTTTTAAAAGAGATTTGGTTTCTTTCACTTTAATTTGGTCAAATACCATTGATAACCTATCTTTTTAAAATTTTATATAGATTAGATCTTCATTTTATTCCACTTATAACCATGATATTATCTTCTAAAAAACTGCATTTCTATTCTTTGTTCGTGATCAAAATATCTTAGGTATATTTATCTGCATAGACACCTCTAATTGGTTATTTAAATATTGGTGTGGTAGTTCAAGGACATTGGTTTATGTAGAGATAATCCTTCAAATGTTCACTTCGGACATAACTATTCCCCTTATTTTCACAAAGGTATGAGTTCTATGTAGTAGGGATCATTCATAGGTGTGTAGAGGTGAAGCTTGATTTGGCTAGATTCATGCTTACAAGGAACTAGATAATGGCTCATTAGAGTTCAATTCAAGCTTACATAAAAATAGATAATGGTAATATAGTGATGGATGATGTCTAATAAGATAAATGGATAATGGTGATGTAGCTTTGTAATGATGATTACATACATCATGGATAACAGTCATGAAAACAATGTCTTTTTCATTTCATCAAGTTTTTTGGGTGGATGAATCCATAATAATCATCCATGAATTGAAAATTTCATTAATATTTTTCTATTCAATCATGGAATCCAATATCACATTTCTTTATATAAGCCTTTATAATAGCATGATGATGAATAATTAGTTTAAATCTATTATTATTAATTAAAAAATCATGTAATTAAATTACATTCAAAACATTACCAATTTAAACAATATTTACACAATCAAATAATCTAAAAAATTACTTACAAAACTTATTAGAGCACAATGAATAAGTATATAAGAGGGAATAAAATGAATTAAATGTTAGTAAAATATAATTTATTTATGGAAAATGTTAATAACCCAACAAGTAATCATTGGACTCCAAGATATGTGATATTCAAAAATAATTGACAAATAAATGTGAAAACACTATCCAATGTCAGTTTATGTTTTTGAATTCCACGATTTTAAAACATCTAAAGCATCCTCGATTTTATTATTACCATATAATTCATTATGATAATTTAATTACTTTCCACTTATTAAATCCTCTTGTAAAAACATGTACCTAGGTTTCTTGGAATATATCACTACATACTCATGTATAAATTTTAATCAAATATTTTCTCATTCTAAGTTCTTATAAGGTTTTCAACAGTCTTGATGAATTTCTCTATCTCTCTCTAATGAGTCATGTATGTTTTCTCATCAAGAGGAATTTTTAATGTTATTCAATGTATTATGGGTATCTAGATTATTTTCAGAATATCATAAAGTGTATTAGGGTTTATGGATCTATTTTGGAACATAATTCGTGTTTTTTAAATTCTGTCAAGAATAGATTCCTCCTTAAATCATTATTTTATTAATACAGATCCACTCTTTTGAGATATAATATTATAGATAGTAACTTTAACATTATAGTAGAAATAAAATCTCTTATCATTGTTTTCTTTATCATGTTTCAATTTTTTACATTAATTATGATTTTAAAGGTAGATATGGACATTGAAATTTTCTTTTATTGGTGAGAGATCTACCCTGACCATGATGGGGAAGTATTTCTCGACATTTTGATGTATTAAATTTCATTTATTCAAACTTATTTAAAACATAATCCCAAATATCACATGTTTTATCGCACTTGTATAGTATATTAAATGGTAGATTCCATATTCTATTCAACTTTAGTTATCCTCTAACCTACTCTTTGGTTATTTAGGTGGTTAAATTTAGATAACTTTATAATCCATCATAAATGTCTTCCCTCTTTCACTATTATAATATTATTTCAATTTGAATTAAGATAAGGAATTTATATAAAGAAATTAATTTTTTAGGGAAACTGAGTTATCTTTTAAATAAAACTATGTATAACTTTCTCACTTTTTTCAATCATAATTTTAAAAACTACATATTCTAGATCACCTTTTAAAACATTAACACTTATGTTCAACCTAGATCATGAATACGATTCTAAATATCAGTATATATATTCTTTATTCATAATGTGGAATTATAATAAGTTTATCCATTTCATCTTTGGTATAAAAATTTCAAAGTAAAATTTATTCCTAAAAATAATGTTCATTATAAAAGGTAATTTATAACCAAGGAATTCTTCAATAATATTAATAAAAAATGTTTACAATTATCAATTATCATTACTAGATTATTCAAAAAGTTTTTTCCTTCCATATTTAATTTTCTCTATTATTATGAAGGTAATTTCAATAGTATTTAAAAATATGTTCATATGACTCTAATTTAAGTGATTAAAAAATAGGAGAACATGTCATAGAATGAGATTTAAAAAATAATATACTTTGCCTGAATTTCCGTCATTGATAATTTCAAAATAATTTAATTTTTGTATTATTATTTGTTGAATAAATGGTAGAAATCAGTTTGACCTAATATAAATATATTCAAAGTTTAAAAATAAATTAAAAAAAATCTTAATAGGTTATAAAATGACACTAAAATTAAGAAATAAATGAACACAATTTAAAATAACAAAAAATTGAAAAATAAAAACAATTTTTATATTTTATCAAATATAAAGGTTCAATATCATTGAAATTAATTTTTCATAATCATAATTTAATTAAAATATATTTATAATCTAATATTATTTTAAATGGAATGATAACAGT
Source organism: Viscum album (assembly GCA_963277665.1). Taxonomy (NCBI): domain Eukaryota; kingdom Viridiplantae; phylum Streptophyta; class Magnoliopsida; order Santalales; family Viscaceae; genus Viscum; species Viscum album. The sequence goes on from OY728143.1 coordinate 1,072,239,111, forward strand.
CTTTTAACTATTAATGAAAGGCCAAACCTGGTAATTCTTATTGATAAAAATGTTAGAGGTGTGTGGGAAAGTTTCCATGGAATTTATTTAGTTTGTGACCATTGAAACTGAGTGGGTTATTATTTACTTATTTGGTGATCATCACATCACTTAAGGGATATAAATTTTTAAGTGTAGATATATTTTCCCATTTAGAAATAATATTAACAGAAATCATTCTGAGTCTTTAATTTTGAAGAAACACTTAGTTCCTTATATGGAATTATTTTTAACCAAATGAACTTATCAGGATCCACTATAGTACCTTATTTTGAATTTCAATAATTTTAGAAATATTATCTCATTATTTAATCATACTCCTACACCTATATTTTTATTTCATTTCTAGATTTTTCTTTAATTTCCAGATTTTTCTATATCCAAATTTATATTTCTCACAGTATAGTATACCTTTTGTTCTAACTACATATGTTGGTAAAAAATATTCCCATAAATAAAATATTACCATATAATTCCAATGCATATTATATATATATATATTAATTTATTCCCATAAAGTTTATTTTAACCATTGGATAAATTATTTTCTATATATTTCATGATTTTTCCCTAAAAATCCTTTGATTTCCCTATTCAGAACTTTTTCTTTCCCATTTATTTGAGGATTATAGTGTATGGATGTATTTTGAAATAATATATTCCTACTAAAAAATCCTCTATACTCATACTTTATAAATTTTTTCCTTGATAATTGATGATTTATTTTGGAACTCCAAAAAAACAAACATAATTATTCTTAGAAAAAGAATTCAAAACATTAACATCAATAGTTTTTAAGTCCATATATTATACACATTTTGAATCATAATTGAATACTAATAGAATGTAATAGTTTCCAAACTATATGATATATTGTCCCATTTAATATGTTCATTATACTTAAAAAAATTCATAAACACTTATTAGTTTTAGGACATTATTTTTTGTTAGATATGTTTCTAGTGAATTGAAATTTATCACATTTTTTTCAAAATTCATGTTCTCCTTTTAAAAATATAGACCAATAAATTATTAATTAAAAAACATACCTATTTTTACTTTTGGGTATAATGTTTATTCCATAATATATAGTATAAAATATTTAAAAAATTATTGAATTTAACTCTCAGGAATCTATCTTCTTAATACTTGATGATGGAATGTTTTCAAATGACAAGGATGTTTCCAAATGTAATATTTTGAATCATGTTTATTACCAGGAATTTTTTAAGGGTTTATGTGATATGGTACTTGATAAATAACCAAATATTTAAAAATATCACCAGACCTTGGTACCTATCCTTTAATCAATGACAACATCTCTTTTAAAATGTGGTCATTATATTATTCTTAATCTTGAATCTCAACTTCTAATATGTTGGTTAATATAATTATATAGTCATACAATTTGTACTTAGTTAACTTATTGTATTTAATGACTATATTTAAATATTTAATTAGTTATATCTATCCCACAGGCTTCTTATTTTTCTATTCCTTACTTATTATGTATCTAAGGTCTTCATGGTGAGAAAAGATTTGGACTTTAGTTTTCAATAACTAAGATCTAAATTATTTCAAAGAAATAAAAACTTATATGAACTTGTTATTAGTGTCTTTGTGCATATATTGGAAATAATCTAGTGGATGTGATGAATATTCAATGGATTGATATTTTCCTTCAATACTTTTTTCATAGAACAACTCTTGGAGCATTGTTGGAAATAACACAATGTTGTTTAAAAGGTTACTACTATTTAGGTGCATGCATCACTTATGGAGTGATTAATCTAATTTTAAATTCATCAAATATTTCCCTATAACCAAAATAAAAAAAAATAAGTCAATATTTTTAAAATTTTACCTTTAAAGTGGAAGAAAACTTTTCTTAAAAGCTTTGATAAATCTCTACTAAAATTCCAAATGTCCTATAAATTATCTAACATGTTTCACAAAAGGTGAATAAGATAAATAATTTATCGATTAATTTATTATTTATTAACCTCAATAATATAATTTAATATTTTATTCATGTTGAATAATATTATTTCCATAATAAAATTACATTTTTTAAAATTAAAAATAAGATTATTGTTTATGCAGTTTTAAAATATTTTTCTTGATTTTTAAAAAAATGGAAAACATAATTACCATGTGAAAGTGAAATCATTAAAAAATACCTCTTGTTTGTTTTTCATGCAATATAAAAACATACATACCTTAAATTTATTAAAATTAACTACTGTATTACACAATAAAAATGGTATCCTTTTACAATAAAAACATCCAAATGGATAGGTAATTTCAATCTTCAGTCGATCATTCGGTGTAATGGGAATTGGGAATAACATAAAAATATATCCAGAATACTATATAAGGTTCTTCATATAAATATTTATAGTGTTTTTTCAATTAAATAAATGAGACAAATATCTTTTATAGTGAATTTATTTTACTTACTATAGTCCATATATACTCTGGAGCTCCTATGAAGTGGAATCAACTAATTTCATTCATTCGTCACTATGTGTAGTTTATTTAATTTTTTTAAAACAATGTGAATAGGTTTCAAAAAATGCGAGCATGAAAAGAATAATATAATATAATATTCTAATAAATTATCTATAACTTTATTCACAATATCAATCATGGTTGGGATGAGACTTATTTTGTTCTTCCTAATATCTTAAGAGTTTTCTTTAAGAAGATTTATTGCATGAAAATTTTGGAATTAATGGTTGGGATATTAACTATAATATAACATATTTAGTACATGTAGAGACCTGAATCTTGACGTACATGGACATTACATTACTTTTGCAGAATACATAATACATAACAAAAATAGACACACAAGGACCGTAATAGTTTATTGTCTTTGGAAACTTGGAACGTAATCTTCTAGTCGTGGTGAAAGATCTTCAACATCTCCCATAAAGATATTCCACTTTTTGTTTCCTTACCTAAAACCTTTCTTTTAATCCTGGGGGAAAATAAAACATAAAAAGGGTAAGCTCAAATGCTTATTAAGGGTAATCATGGATAAAATAAAACATACCATATACATTTGAACTTAAAAACATGAACATAATGATTAAACATCAAAATCTTGAGCAACGACATAAAACATGGAAGTACATAAGGAATAGATCATAATGGTACATAAATCATGATAAAATAGCATGGGAATAAAACATGTAATTGTGTAATCCATTAAGCACATGTAATTATTTCCATAGTAGCCAAGGCATTGCTGCCAAGACCATCTTAGTGGACAAAGTCCCTTTCTGAATCGAGTTCACTCCTCGTTCCAGTCCTGTAATACTGAACCGGGATAACTTAACGTTCCATCCATGTCTATCTCATGAGATATAAATCTTTACCCAATTCATTGGAGGGAGATATAGGTCCCACCCATCTAATAATTAAATCATTCTTACTTGTGCCACAAAATAAACATACATCATTCCTAAAAACCCAATAAATAAAATGGGTTTCATAAACATCATCCCATCATCACATAATACATATAAAAGAAATGGATATCATTTCATAATAATAGAATTTAAACCATGCAAATCATAGAGACATTATACATGAAACATTCACATATGAAATAATGTCATCTTTGATGAAAATTGGTTTTGATAAAAATCTTGAAATGAATTCTTGAGGAAAATATCCTTTTTTCTTCAAAATCATTTTCTTTTCACAAAATGTCATGCAATTTTAAATGAAAAGGATTTTGTAGAAAATAGTCATGAATAATTTTGGAAGAATCTTCATGAAAAATAGTCTTTATAAAACCGTAAAAATCCTTTCATGCCGTATACGTTAAAAAAACATTCTTCTCGTACTTTTATCGAAAAAGTCAAAAAGTACCTTGTAGGGTAAATAAAAGAAAGATTCCTTCCATACCATTGGGTAAAAGTCAAAATGGGTAAAAAGGACTTTAAATATACATGAAACCATTTTTAGGAGACATGGACATGGATTATAACAATAACCCTAGTAAATACTTACGAATAAAAAATCTCGGATTAGAATGAGATTGGAATAGTTATCCCTTACCTTAGATCTGATATGATTCGTACGTATCTAAACCTCATGTATAATGATTTAAATAATGTCATTGACTTATTAAAGAATCATATTCATTGTTATGATATCATTTATGGTTCACTTATGACTTAATATTACCCGTTCTTTTGTAAATTCCATGTTAAAGAGCATTTTGGGTAAAATCGTTTCATTTGTCGTCCTTGTTTTGACTTGTAATTATTCATATGATTACTTAGATAATGATTACATAATTCCATAATATAAAAAATTATTTATATATAGTATATATTCAGAATATACATATATATAATAGATCAATAAATGGAATGAAATACGCCGTTCATGGAGACGGTAGGTCGTACGTACGCATGAACGTTGTTTTTGTTTCCTCATTGAATTGAATGGAATTAATTGGATGACATACATATATATATACATAAATCCAGTATCATTATTATTTCATGATTACATGTTATATATACTTTATAATCATTTATGAATGGTTAATCATTGATAATGAATCTCATCGTGTCGTGGAGACGGTATTCTGTACGTACGCATGAGCGATGATATCGTTCCCATGATTGTGGAATTTTATCGGAGTGTATGTATACTATAACAGAATCAATATCACTTTAAAATAATCATATATATTTATTATTTACACCATTATACCCATCCAAGTAAGGTGGTGGTGGAAAATTGATTACACCACGGCGTGGAGACGGTATTCCGTACGTACGCACACGCGGTGATTTCATTTTCCATAGGATGGATAGATGGTGAAATAGGGTTGTTTCATACATATAATAACATATAATTATATGATTGATACAGATGTTATAACTTCATAATTAAAAAACCTAAGAAGAATAAGTGGAAGAAGAAATAAAGTTGAAAGAATCGGTAACGGACATTACCTCTTCTTTGAAGCCCCTCTTTGAGACCTCCTCATAGGGCACTAAAATGGGTCTTTAATTAAGACCAGGACCTCTAGGATGTTTCTAGGGAAGTGGACAAGAGAATTCGGCAGGGTTTGGATGAGCTTCAAGGCTCAAAATGGTGTGAGTAAGAGAGAGAGGAGGTTCCCCTTTATAAGAGAGGAGTGGGGAACCTTAAGAAAAACTAAAAATATTATTTTATTATAAAGTCATATTCAGTTTTTAATAGCTCAAAATTGAGTTATTTCGAAGCTATGGTGGGGATGTGTCGAAATACTATCATCCAATAGAATTTAGACAAGTTTAGATTTCAATTTTAACCTTATCATTTTGATTTAACATTAAGTTAAATAATTTTTCTTTTATCGTGTCTTCTTGTTTTCTTACACTATAAGGTTACTAAACTTACTATAACAAGAAAAAAGAACCCCAAGTAGTTTATTATTAATATATATAACCTTATATAAGTCATTTGGCCAAACCTTAGATTTTTAGAAATAAAATAACAATTAATAAGATAATATTTGTTTTAAAAACTATTTGATGTCAGTTTTGACACTATTTGGTAATTGATTTTTTTGAAAATCATAACAGAATGATTAGTTCGAAAAACATTAACTAAATAAATACTAACATGTCATATTAACCTAGAAAATTAGTTTAATTCATAAAAGTCCTCAAATTACATATATTTGGGTATTTATAACATCAATTATGTCAATATTTCATTAATAAGATAATTATTGCATCATCATTGTGTCATAAATAAATTAAATTATTTTAAGTCTAAAAATTAAAAATAAACTATCATTATGTATAAAAAATTTATAGCTTTCTATGAAATATTTACAGTCGAATTTATCTTATGGATAACCCTATATTAAAAATGATTTAGTTATTAAACTTTGATTTTAACTATTTCAACCCTTCTTTAAATAAATTAATAATAAATGTCATAATCTAATCCAAGTGGGCCTAAATGGTCAATGTTTATTCCTAAGGTTGTTTCTGGCCGAATTACACTTATCCAATAGAATTAGGACATGTGTTAGGGTAATAATAATATCATTTTTACCCTTAATTACCCTATTTACTTTTAACCGTGGTAAAAAAAAGTAAAAAGTTACTATTCACCAAATATTATTTTCATCTCATTGAACCACATTTTAGTCCTTTATATTAACCATGTCTCTCAGATTTTTGAAATTCCACTCACAGAAGCGGTAAAATTAAGTTTTTTGAAAAATTCAGTTTTTTAACAACCACTTAGTGGTTTCACTATTCATCAAAAAAATTAAAGTTTCCAGAAAAATACCAAAAATTAGGCCTAAGATATATTTGATATTATGAATTAAAAAATGATGTCTATTTTAGTAAATTCAAAACATTTCAGTTATATTAATTAATTTAAAAATTAATTTCCGTCGTAAAAACAAATAGCATGTTCTTAAAAGATAAAAACTATCAAAAGATTGACACATGTTTATGTCTGGTTTAAATGTGAAATTACATCCAATGACCAACATTGTATTAAATTGTAAAAATATATTCTAAATATACTTTAAAACAACTCAAATTAATAATTTATCACTATTAATTATTTTGATTAAAAAAGATGTTTTTAATTAAAATTTAGTAATTTTCACTATTCATCAGAATATGAAAGTTATCCAAAAAGAACCAAAATTTCACCCTAAGCTAATTTAGATATTCCGAATCCAAAAATGAATTCCATTTTGAAAGATAAAATTTATAAAATTTCAAAAAGTGGGTATTACTATTCATAACAGCTAGTTTATAATAATATTATAATAATATCTCATTTAGTGAAACTTGATATTGCGTACTACACACGCTATCGAGGAAGGTCTAGATTGCGTGTAATGCGAGGCAAGTCAGGGATGTGTGTTATTCAAGCTCCTTTTGGTGTAGCGTACAACACAAGACATTAATTAAAAAAATATTTTTCATAAAACCTCGGGGTGTTACATTCTACCCCCCTTAAAATGAATTTCGCCCTCGAAATTCATCGGGGTTATAAATGGTTTACTACTTGAAAGTTTCTTTAATAGAAACCCACATCGTAAAAAGGAATACCAAAACATGTATTTAAAAAATTAATGTATGAAATGTAATGGTTACCCAAATTAACTAATCACTAGGTTTTCACGTAGGAGGACATAGATGAAAATATGGATATGGAAGAAAAATCTAACCATCAAGTTCTGATGGTGAGTGGTAGAGAACATGGCTATGAAAAAGTCAACAATAACAAAGCCATAAATTTGTGACATTATAGGGTACCATCTGATTCATCGGATATGAGGGCACTAGGACAACTTTTTTGGTTTTCAAGATCATTTCCCTAAAGTTGAAGAATTTGAATTAGAATAAATACTTACTTTATTTTGGTACAATCTCACTGTTGTTCATGGCTTGAAAAATTTCTACTTCATCTCTTAAAGAAATGAAGTTGAATTTGTTATTCGTGAAATGTTAGCAGATCATGTGATAGAATGACGGTTCATTCCATCTGTCTCAAATAAAAGGTTAGAAAAAGTTATTAAATATACATAAGTCGATCTATAGTGAGATTAATCATATATGGTTCTTAAAATGGACTTATACTTCATATATCATATTGCATAATATAATAAAACTATTTTCTACTAAACAGGGAATTCCTGTAGGCCAGTGGTAGGCGATAAAGGCCAGTCGCACTTCGGTTGTGGGTTCGATTCCCACAGCCTTGTCCGACGCAATGGGCTGTCACCCTTCCTCCAGGTTGTCCTTTTTCTAAAACTACATTACTATAACATCCCATCAATAATATTGAAAAAAGTTCTATCCTTAAACAATACTAACTTATGTCCAACATAATACATTCCAATCTTTATCTAAAATACTTCGGTCCAAGCTCATAGTATAAAGAAAATGATTACTTGAAATGTCATCAACCAACCATCATTTATCCCCCATATATCTTGTTGGTCACATTTCAATCATGTGAATACCTTAATCATGTATTCTCTTGAAAAATGAAAACCCATTAAACCTTAGTGAAAACATGAATGTTGTAAAAATTTAACTCTTTCCACATACCAAAATCCAAAAATTGAATATACTCAAACCATGATATAACCTTATACTTATATCAATCATGAGCTCATGAATACTATCAAACATTTAATTTTCTCCTTATCCCTTCATTATGTGCATATCATCTACTTTCCAAAAACACGGGTACCATTCATCACACACATTCCAAACTTAAGGAAAGACAACAGTGTAACAATCCTTAGATGTCTCTTTATTCAATAGTACCATGATATTACTTATACAAAATTACACTTGATAAACATGTAATCATTCCACTACCTTCTTAAACTATTGACCGAGCTTCATCAATTCTTTCATCTCACATATCATTTGTAGTCTCTTCATCATCATCAACATAAATATTACCCATATGACCATACTGATTCTCTTCATGAGACTTTCCCCTAGGGAATTGGTTTACATAATGCCCGTACATTCAACATTTAAAACATTTAACCATTGTTGATGTCGTGGCAATACCATTATCCTTATCCATGGTGTTAACTGAACCTTTTCCTCTACACTTACTGGCTTTATGTCCTTCTTTTCCACACCCAAAGCATCTTCCAGTTCCTTTGAAACATTCTCCTTGATGCCTCTTCCCACATGATTTACATAGGAGAAATTGAACTTTCTTTCATCTATGATCATCATGAAACTCCATCTTTCTCTTATTAGCCGAGTCAAGAAACTTACCAAATTTGAGTTTGTTGATCATATTATGAGATTGCTGATTCGGAATAATAATGATGTTTGGACATCCAAATCCCATTTCATTTGGTTGCTCATGAATAATATCATTCCATTTTCCATCATATCCCCCATTATCGTGAATCTTCATGTTTCCAGCCATTTTCTAAAACCCAAAAAAAATAGTGTGAGAGGAAAAAATCATGCTAGGGAAAACAACATATTAAAGGGGGAATACCCTCAATATCTAACATCTTAGGTTAAATTCTAACATCGTTACTGTAGTTGTAGGACTATATCCTATACATATACGTATCCTTAGGGACATCCCTAGACATACCTTAGAAATATCTCTAGGGATCTCACTAACGTTTTCGCAACCTAGTTTCCAAAGGTCGACTAAACCTTTCCTCTAATACAAACTGTAGAGACCCAAATCTTGACGTACATGGACATTACATTACTTTTTCAGAATACATAATACATAACAAAAATAGACACACAAGGACCGTAATAGTTTAGTGTCTTTGGAAACTTGGAACGTAATCTTCCAATCGTGGTGAAAGATCTTCAACATCTCCTATAAAGATCTTACACTTTTTGTTTCCTTACCTAAAACCTTTCTTTTAATCCTAGGGGAAAATAAAACATAAAAAGGGTGAGCTAAAATTCTCAGTAAGCATAATCATGGATAAAATAAAACATACCATATACATTTGAACGTAAAAACATGAACATAATGTTTAAACATCAAAATCTTGAGCAATGATATAAAACATGGAAGTACATAAGGCATAGATCATAATGGTACATAAATCATGATAAAATAGCATGGGAATAAAACATTTAATTGTGGCATCTATTAAGCACTTGTAATGATTTCCATAGTAGCCAAGGCATTTCTACCAAGACCATCTTAGTGGACAAAGTCCCTTTCTGAATCGAGTTCACTCCTTGTTCCAGTCCAGTAATACTGAACCAGATTAACTTATTGTTCCATCCATGTCTATCTCATGAGATATAAATATTTAACCAATTCATTGGAAGGGGATATAGGTCCCACCCATCTCACAATGAAATCATTCTTACTTGTGCCACAAAATAAACAAACATCATTCATAAAAACCCAAGAAATAAAATGGGTTTCATAAACATCATCCCATCATCACATAATCCATATAAAAGAAATGGATTTCATTTCATTATAAGAGAAGTGAAACCATGTAAATCATAGAGACATTATACTTGAAAAATACACATATGAAATAATGTCATCATAGATGAAAAATGGTTTTGATAAAACACTTGAAATGAATTCTTTAGGAAAATATCCTTTTTTCTTCAAAATCGTTTTCTTTTCACAAAATTTCATGCAATTTTAAAAGAAAAGTATTTTGTTGAAAATATTCATGAAATATTTTGGAGGTAGCTTCATGAAAACAAGGCTTTATAAAACCGTAAAAATCCTTTCATGCCGTGTACGTTAAAAAAACATTCTTCTCGTACTTTTGTCGAAAAAGTCAAAAAGTACCTTGTAGGGTAAATAAAAGAATGATTCCATCAATACCATTGGGTAAAAGTCAAATGGGTAAAAATGACTTTAAACATACATGAAACAATTTTTAGGAAACAAGGACATGGATGATAACAATAACCCCAGTAAATACCTACGAATAAACAATCTCGGATAAGAACGAGATTGGAATAGTTATCCCTTACCTTAGGTCCGATATGCTTCGTACGTATCTGAACCTCCTGTATAATGATTTAAATAATTTCATTGACTTATTATATAATCATATTCATTGTTATGATATCATATATGGTTCACTTATGACTTTATATTACCCATTCTTTTGTAAATTCCATGTTAAAGAGCGTTTTGGGTAAAATCGTTTCATTTTTCATCTGTGTTTTGACATTTAATTATTCATATGATTACTTAGATCAGGATTACTTAATTCTAGAATATAAAAAATGATTTATATATAATATATATTCATAATATACATATATATAATAGATTGATAAATGTAAATAAATACACCGTTCATGGAGACGGTAGGCCGTACATACGCATGAACGTTGTTTTTGTTTCATCATTGAGTTGAATGGAATTAATTGGATGACATAAATATATATATATACATAAATACAGTATCATTATTATGTTATATATTTCATGATTACTTATTATATATACTTTATAATCATTTATGAATGGTTAATCATTGAGAATGAATCTCATCGCGTCGTGGAGACAGTATTCCGTACGTACGCACGAGCGATGATATCGTTCCCATGATCGTGGAATTTTATTGGAGTGTATGTATACTATAACAGAATCTATATCAATTTACAACAATAATATATAGTTATTATTTACACCATTATACTCATCCAAGTAAGGTGGTGATGGAAAATATATTACACCACGGCGTGGAGACGGTATTCCGTACGTACGCACGCGCAGTGATTTCGTTTTCTGTAGGATGGATAAATGGTGAAATAGGGTTGTTTCATACTTATAATAACATATAATTATTGGAGTGATACTGATGTTATTACTTCATAATGAAACAACCTAAGAAGAAGAAGTGGAAGACGTAATAAATTTGAAAGAATTGGTAATGGACATTACCTCTTCTTTGAAGCTCCTCTTTGAGACCTCCTCTTAGGGCACTAAAATTGGTCTTTTAAGAAGCGCAGGACCTCTAAGACGTTTCTAAGGAAGTGGAGAAGAGAATTTTTCAGGGGTTGTCTGAGCTTCAAGGCTCAAAATGGAGTGAGGAAGAGAGGGAGGAGGTGCCCTTTTATACGGGAGGAGAGGGGCACCTTAAGAAAAAACAAAAAATATTATTTTATTATAAAGTCATATTCGGTTTTTAATAGCTCCAAATTGAGTTATTTAGAAGATAAGGTAGGGATGGGTCGAAATCATATCATCAAATAGAATTTTTAAATGTTTAGGTTTCTATTTTAACCTTATCATTTAGATTTAACATTAAGTTAAATAATTTTTCCTTTACCGTGTCTTCTTGTTTTCTTACACTATAAGGTTAATAATCATACTATAACAAGCCAAACTAACCCAAAGTTGTTTATTATTAATATATATAACCTTATCTAAGTCATTTGGCCGATCCTTGGATTTTTAAGAATAAATTAACAATAATAGTATAATATTAGTTTTAAAAACTATTTGATGTCAATTTTGACACTATTTGGTAATTGATTTTTTTGGAAATCATAACAGAATGATTAGTTCGAACAAAGTTAACTAAATAAATACAAACATGTCATATTAACCTAGAAAATTAGTTTAATTCATAAAAAAGTCTCAAATTACATTTATTTGGATATTTATAACATCAATTATGTCAATATTTCATTAATAAGATAATTACTGCATCATCATTGTGTGATAAATAAATTAAATTATTTTAAGTTTAAAATTTACAAATAAAATACCATTATGTAGGAAATTTTTTTATATTTCTAATTAATATTTATAGTCGAATTTATCTTATGTATAACCATATATTAAAAATGATTTAGTTATTAAACGTTGATTTTAGTTATTTTAACCCTTAAATAAATTAATAATAAATGTCCTAATCTAATCCAAGTGGGCCTAAATGGTCATATTTTATTCCTAAGGTTGTTTTTGGCCGAACTAAACTTATCCAATAGAATTAGGACATGTGTTAGGGTAATAATAATATCATTTTTACCCTTAATTACCCTATTTACTTTTAACCGTGGTAAAAAAAAGTACAAAGTTACTATTCATCAAAAATTATTTTCATCTCATTGAACCACATTTTAGTTCTTGATATTAACCGTGTCTCTTGTATTTTCGAAATTCCACTCACAGAATTGGTAAAATTAAGTTTTATGAAAAATTCAGTTTTTTAACTACCAGTTAGTGGTTTCACTATTCATCAAAAAAATGAAAGTTTCCAAAAAAATACCAAAAAATAGGCCTAAGCTATATTTGATATTATGAATTCAAAAATTATTTATATTTTACCAAATTAAAAACATATCAGTTACATTAATTAATTTAAAAATTAATTCTCGTCGTCAAAACAAATAGCGTGTTCTTAAGAGATAATAACTATCAAAAGATTGACACTTGTTTATGTCTGGTTTAAATGTGAAATTACATCCAATGAACAAAATTGTATTAAATTGTAAAAATTTATTCTAAATATACTTTAAAAGCACTCAAATTAATAATTTATCACTCTGAATTATTTCGATTAAAAAAGTTGTTTTTAATTAAAATTTAGAAATTTTCACTATTCATCAGAATATGAATGTTATCGGAAAAGTACCAAAATTTCACCCTAAGATAATTTCGATATTCCGAATCCAAAAATGAAGCCCATTTTGAAAGATAAAATTTATAAAATTTCAAAAAGTGGGTTTTACTATTCATAATGGCTAGTTCATAATAATTTTGTAATAATATCTCGTTTAGTGAAACTCAGTATTGCATACTACACATGCTATCGAGGAAGGTCACGATTGCGTGTAATGAAAGACAAGTCAGGGATGCGTGTTGTGCAACCTCCTTTTGGTGTAGCATACAACACAAGACATTAATTAAAAAGAATATTTCTCATAAAATCTCGGGGTGTTACAGTACATGTTCTCCATTAAAATTTAAATAAATTTCTTCTATCTATTTGGAAACATTTTATTATAAATTATTACTAGAAATTGTTCATCCTTCATTTGGTACACATATTTGAGATTAGAGGGTAATGGTTTGAATTCCTAATTTAGGGTCTTCTCCTAAAATGATATAATATTTTGGATTATTTGTTCCAAAAAATAAATTTCAAATAAAATAAGATCATATATAATATATCTCAGTATTAAAAAAACTATAAAATCCTTCAAAAAATTTAGTGCATAACTATTTTACTAAACTATAAAAAAAATCTATATTCTAGATAAGATTACTTCTCTATAGATTTTTATAATATTTAGGGATTATAAAATGCTAGGATTTCATTAAATATAGCAACATTGTCATTAGGATTATCCTATTTAATGTGTGAAGGTGTAAGAAGTTAATGATCCTCTGAATGTTTCATAATTGAGTAAAAAATATTAAAGTGTACAATGTAGTCTCAAAACTCCATGGTGAGGGTTCCTCCATCCATAATGATGATTGTCTTATTTGTATTCAAGATGGTTTCAATAAAAATAATTTTTGTATGGTATAGTATTATATATTTCACCATGTTGGGTACATTAAATTGTATTGGGAAGACTATATTTTAATAATTTATTGACAAATCTTCCAAAAATACATAAGAAAAGTAGATTTATTTTTTTATGTTATACAACTACTCTAATAGGAATCAATTCTCACATTTACAAAAAATAAATAACCGAGTGAGGAATAAAATTATGATAATCATAAAAATAAAATAATTAATCAAAACAAATTAGTTAACTAATGGTAAAAGGGATAAAAATGGCATTATATGTTGAAATACTATGAGTTGTGGTTATGTGATAAAATTAGTTACACCCCATCCTAGGTTGAGAATATAACTCTATTAAAGAACAACATTTTCAGTGAAATTATCCTCGAGTAACATAGTATACATGATGATTTTTTTATATCTGCTAATCGTGTAATATGTTTCTCAAATTTTGGGAATATTTACAAATTGTTTTGAAGTTATTCCTCTTGGATTTTATTTGATTTGATCATTACTGATAGGGGTGTAAGTCGAATGAATTCATTAATATTTTTATTCATTTTCAATGGGATTTTATATTTCATTCTTCTTTGAATATCTCTAATATCTTCTTATTTATTCTCTTATTACCTAGAGTAGTTTTCATGAGTCTTACCAAAATTATAACTTTACTCCCTTTATTTTTGGGTTGAATATTCTCTAGTTTATATGGGTATATTAAATGAATATCATTTCCACTGATTTTAGTTACCATTACAACATTACCCATTTTTTGGGTCTATCTATGATGGATTTATTCCTAGATTATTTATAGAATTTCCACTTGAATTCTCACACATTTACTTAAATCTTCCGCTTCATGTGTTAACTTCTCTACATTAGGTAGTTTTTTCCACTATAATGGGAATTTTTCATGGGAAAAGGTTGATCAATGTATCTATCTTACAATAATATTGATGTTGGTTCAGTTAAAAGTTTTTGGGTTTTTATATATTGAAAGGGTGGTGGGTGTAGAAAAGGTTTGGTTTTCTTTTAGAATTGTGGTTGTTACTGGTAAAAGTTTTGTTACCATGGTCTATACTGAATTTACTAGTTCCTTAATCCAAATTATACTTGGGAATTTTCTATCCATTTGGTATTTTATTGTAGATATTGTATCTGATTATAGTATATTAAATAGTTCTCAATTTGATGAATTTTGACACACATATTATTAAAATTATTATGGGATGAACAAAAAAACATTCCCTAACAAGTTCTTTCTGATAAATGGATTTATTTAATTCTATTTTTCTAACATTACTTGTTAAAAATTTAATATTATATTCAAATTATTGTGATAAATCATAAAATATTACCACATGAAGTCCTTCTGTGCTAATACATGTTGTGTCAATCTATTGTGAATGATATGCAGTCTTTAAAAGATATGTTTTGAATTTCGTAGTGATTTTTATATCAAACATTCTCTTACTGATGGATTTAAATCATTTCTATCATATTCAATCATGTTTTGGTTAAATAATACAAGAATTTGGCTCTCCTAGAAGACGTGATAATGGAAGAAAGAACAATGCTTCTTAAACAGCTCCCAAAACACATAAATAGTCCCTAATTATACATTAATATTGATATAGATAATATTTTTGATGAATATGATTTTTAGGGTGGGGAATAATCTATAAAATATTATATATATTTATTTGTATCTTTACATTATGATCAATAAAATTTTGGAAGTATTTTTATTAATCCAATTTTCAATTTATTGTAATTTCATAACACATTATTAACAATATGATTTTTTTGGCGGATGGTTTGTGGTTCACAACTGACCCTTATGATATGATTTTGGCTTTAATCCATGATAGAAGGATAAATTTTACCACTATAAGTTTTCTTTTTTCTATCATGAAAAATAACACAAACTCATATTTTATGTTTATTTTTCTCGGTCTAGTTTATAATGTTTGTTTAATTTTCAGATCATAAGTGTAATTTTTATTTTTATTGATCTTATACATTTAATTTAGAAGTTGTATTTTCGAATTGTATCCCCATTAATATATTGATTTTTGTACATGGAAATATTATGAGGTGTGTCCAAAAAAAATATTTTCCTAGGTAAATGTAGTTATATTGGTAACTTGTGGTTGTCTCCAGATAGGAGTGCTAAAAAAATTGTCACTTAAGAAAAGGGGTTGTTTAAAATGTTTTAATTTCATAAAAATAAATTTGAAACACTATGATTGAGATTAATTGAAATATAAAGTGATTATTTCAAAGTTTTATATCCATTTTAAATGTTACCTTATTTTTAAAACATTATTTCTACTCTTCTAATAATTGATAAATGAATGATTCCTCGATAAATTTTTCAAACACACGAGGTTTAATGTTATTGTATAGATTGATCAAATGGTTATTACTACTTGGTATCGAAATTACTGTTTGTGATGAAATTATTAATTATACCCATATAATAATCAATTCATAAACTTATAAGGTAATACCCAATCAGGTTTTGGTGGTCTTCGATAATTCTGAATTAACTTACTACCCTCACCATGTTCCAAAAATTACTAGACACTCACTACAAAAAATGACAAGTTCTATCATAGAAAATATTCACTAGGTATATGGATTTTATATTTTATCATCATAATTTATAAATTAATAACTTAAAAACTATAAACCCAATTATATTAGAAGTATCAAATAGTCATCGAAAAAAATCATTGAATAGAAGAGTGTTTTATACATAAAGAAAAGGAGACAAAATTTGTAATGGATATCTTTACCTTCCATAGCAATCTATGTTTTACCCATATAATTGAATGAATAAAGAGGTGATAGGGGAAAATAAGACATTATATAATTTAAAATATATATATATAAACTAAAACAAAAAAATTTAGTAACAACAAACTCTATATTGAACTCTCCTGTGAACTCTCAATAGCTTCTATACATTGGACTTTTACTCATATTAATGATATCTGATTTAATTCTCTATTAATAGGTCATATACCCAAATGAACCTTTATTTTTTAATTTTTATAATGTTTCCTTATTTCTCATATTTCTTTCCCATCCATTATCTCTTCTTACTGAAAATACCCATCTTTCTATTCTTAATTCTTGATTGAAATATCATTAATATTATAATCCACATTTTTATCTCCAATAGGATGCATGAATGATGAGTTGGTATCATAAATGATATGATTGAAGTGTATATGATACTTGAAAATTTCCCTTGCTACATCATACCTCTAATTAATTTTAAAAAATGGTGATGTCTATACAGCAGGGATCATACTAACAATGTGAATAGATGATTCATACAGTGGCTAGATTTATTATTACAGAGTGATAGACAATTTTTATGAAATGTTTGATTCATGATTACATGATAATGTATAATGGTCCCAAAATTCTGGATTATTTTTATGTAGTGAAATGGATGATGGTAACACAAATCAATGATAATGGTTATGAAAACATGTGATAATGGTTACAGAGACAATGCATTTTCCAATTCTCCATGTTTCTTGGAGGGGTGAATCCATAACAATATTCCATGAATTTTCACATTATTTGACAACATTATTATTAATAATTACAATATTTTTTCTTTTCAGGCATCAAGTCTTTATTATTTCATGATAAAAAATAAATAGTGACAATCCTTTCTTATTACACTAAAAATAAAACATGAAAATTAAATTCATAATTCTACCATTTTAGTTAATATTCACAAAACCAAATGATATAAAATTTTTTAAAACTCAATGAATAAATAAATATGATGTAATAAAATGATTTAAATATAATTAAAATATCAAGAAATTATGTACTATTTAAGGAGCTTAATCCTACTAGTCATGATGTCAAACCAACTACATTTTTAATTATGATTTTTTGGGTTATATTTTACCATATTCTCTATTCAATATATAAAAATGTATTCTTTCATATATTATTAGTTTATTGATGGATAATGATAATAAATGTATTATATAAAAAGGATGATGCCAATTTTTTAAACATCAAAAATGTGATCCATGGGAATTCATCGATTTCAAGAATCTTATATAGTGATTTGTGGATATATATTCATTTGAAATTCCATTATACTATAGATTATCAGTTTTTACATGATATTTGTGATTGGATTACTTGTTTTATATTTATCCCATATTGGCTATTACCACCTATGGTTGTTATTTATATCTAATAAGGGAAATATTTCAGGGAACATTAGAAATTGGGAAAAATAAGTATATTATATAGGTCATGGCCTTCAACTACTGGGTGTGATCATGACCCAATTTTCAACTGTTTTTTCATTTATGGGGAGATATATTAGGTTTCCTTTCCTCCTATTGTTGACATATTTCGTGATTTTTTTCCAATTTATTTCATTGGAATTCCACCTGATTATGAGGTTGGGTTTATGATTCATATATTTCCATGTAAAAATACAACATTGTATCTTCCATATAGGATATATCATTTAGAGCTTCAAGAGTTAAAATATTAGATTTTGGATATAAAGGTGATGGAGTTTATGAGGTAGATTCCATCCCATTCAGGTAAATTAACATTATTCTCAAATAAGGAAGAGGACTCCATGAAATTGTGTAAGGATTATTAGAGATTGAACCAGGTGATATTCAAGAAATGATAATCACTACCATGTATCTATGTTTTTTATATTAGAGTATCTATAGTGTTCTATATGATTTATTTTAAGGAAAGGTATAATTAATTGAGAGTGAATCCTTTTAACATACCTTGTACATCATTTAGGATAACAAATGACCAAAGTGAGTACATTTTAATATTGTTAAATTTTTTTAATGAAGTAGCAGTTTTTATAAACCTAATGAATTAGGTCTTCCCGTACTATTTGGATTATATTACGGATGTATTTGTTGAAAAAATTAGTGTTCACTCTATGTCAAGGTAGTTGAATTCATGAAATATTGAGATTATTTTTTTTTGTACAAAGAGAAAATTAGTTGTATACTAAAATATCAATGTGTATGTTTTGGATTTATTCTATGTGATTTATTGTAATGTGATATCGAGTACTGGGTAATTATTTGACCCTGAGAAGGTTGAAGATGTGGTTTCTTGGGAGGGCCCAATAATTCTTTAATGATCTATAATTTTATGGTATATTCTCGTTATTATGAATGATTAAAATAGGGATTTTCAAAATTGTCATCATATATGGTAGCCCTAACTAAGAATGGAGTAATGTTCCATTGGTTTTATATTTATAAGGGAATATTTTAGGATATATAATTTATATTATTTTCTATAATTAACATGAACATACTAGAGTTATTTAAGGATTATATATTATATTATAATTCATCACAAGTGAATCATTCTGTCTTAATACATGAGGGATATATAGTCACTTATGGGCCCAAGTAGTTGATGTTTCTTGAATGAAACAACCAACTAAAAAACCTTTATTTTTAAATTTTTTTAAAAATAATGAGATATAATAATAAGTATTATTTGTGTGATAGGTTCATACTATATAATGATCATGAGTTCTTGTGGTATATTTTCTCATATCAAAACCTATACCTTCATCATCATGGGTTGGAAAAGATCTTTAAATCCTTCTACATTGATATAGATTATTATTTTAGGAATGGGAAATCCTTTATTTATTTGTTGAATAGGATGACTCGTGCCCTAGTGGTATAAGTGTCGAGCAGTGAGTGGTGGATGATAACCCACTTTACAAAGATAAGACTTGATTCTCAACAATTCCTTTGTTGAGAAACCATTACATCCTTTTGTTTGACCTCATCACTGCTCTATATCAAGGTGGTGATTCATATATCATATTTGGGTTGTCTTAGGTTGATAAAGGACATATATTTCATGGATCCCCCACCATACTAGTATCTTGATAACAACAAAGTTATTTAGTGTAAGTTAAATTTTTGGTCTCCTATAAGCATGTGATAAGTGATTATAATGGACTCAAATTACATGAGGTGTGTCTTATATCTATGTTTGACCAAGATGTGTCATGATTTACATAGGCAGTATTAGTATCCAAGGCTGGATAGGTATATTACGGGTTTGGTCACACAATTATCACCACGTTAAGAGGTGAAGGTAAAAAATTAGTGGCTCATTGGTCTTAAAAAATCACTACTAATTAATAAGTATAATGGGTAATATTTTACATTAGAGTTACTATAGTTGTTATTGAGGAATCCATGAGTTAATGATTCAATTTGGTTTATTTTAGATTTATTGACTAAGGTTACCCATTTATTATAAATTTGATAGGCTTTCTAAATTAATAAGCTTTTTAAGATCTATTTTTGTGATGAAATATGTTTTTCATATGTTGAATTAGAGAATCATCTCATAATGAGATACCCACTTTAAATTTTACTTCTAGAGAGGGTTACATAAGGTTCATTATCTATAGGTGGAACTGAGAAATTCCTACTACCCATAGAGAGATGAAAATTCTAAGTGTATCATTCAGATGTTGGAGGATATATTTTTTGTGTGTGTGCTAGATTTTAGAGGTTTTTAGGAGAACCATTTATCTCTTGTATAGTTTACCTAAATAAAATGTTATCAGAAATTGATTCGAATATAGAATTTTGAGGATTTATATATTAGGCAGTTTAAAACACTTCTTTGTTCGATGGATGTTGGAGAGTATGTTATTATTGGACCAAGTCAATTATTGTGAATTTTTATAGGTGTGACATAGATTGGGAAACCATATTACAACAAGGTAGGGGAAAATGGAACCCATGTATGTGGTTCTATTTAAGATTGTACAAAGAATTAGTGTAGTGGAGTAATAGTTGGAATATCCATAATATTTCAGTTCCAATTATGATGTATTTTACATTTCACATGTTAAAATATATTATTCCAACACTTATAAAGTGAATAAAAAAGATTAAATAAAGACCAATTTTAATTAATTATTTGAGTGGAATATTATTCAAAAAATAGACTAGATCAATACCACTTTGAATAAAAATATGGTACCATTGATATAGGTGTAATAGAAGGAGGAGTGTATCCCAATGGAAGCATGTGAATGGAAGTACGTTGATAGGGTGTAATGGATGCATTTTTTCATCTATTAGTCAAATATATGTTCAGAAATGTTTCCTAAGGATGATAAAATATATAGTTGGGACATCGTAACATCCCAGATCAGAAAAGTTATGAACTTTATTTAATTTCCCCAAAAAAAAACAAACCTAATTGAATTTCTACTGAAATTTATATTTTCAAAATATTTTTAGTGATTTTATGAATGGATGGGAGTCTAAAAAGTTAGTTTTGTTATGATTCTAGTCCAGGTATGTGCTTTTCAAACTCTTATAGGTGTTGAGGCTGCCAGTTTATGTAGAAAACTATGTATCGGAAGTTTTTTAAAAAATATAGGATTGGTTTATTCTTTTTTATTGATTATAATACTAATTTTTTTCTTCTAGTGAGATATATGGGAGGATTATAGGTGTTTGAATTTGTTTGGTTATTTTGAAATGATTTTTTAAATTATTTGGAGACACATCAATTTTTTAAAAAAGGGTTAGATATTGAAATTTATGTATGGGGGTGATTCCCCTTATGTATGAATTTTAATGGATTTAAATTTTTTTGGGCCCTTATATATTCATTTTAGATAAACCTTACATATTATGGAAAGACGATTCTATAAGGGATATTTAAAGAAGTTGTGTGATAATTTTTAGATGTCCAGTTAAAATGCATCCCGAATATTTATGATGGAAGGATATTTTCATCCATACATAGAGTGTGATTTTATGGAATTTATATGTCTATATGATGATACATTGAATTTTTTTAGATGAACATCTATATTTTCCAAAATATTATATCTAGATTAAGAATTTTATATATCATATTTCATTTTGTTATGTTCTGAGAATATAAGATCACGGAGGTTGTGATTAAATTTCATGGTCTAGGAATTTAGAATTTTGATATGTATAAGACCATTATATATTAGTCTTTATGATCTTTATGTATTGGTTATAGTGACCATATATCATTACTTTTCGTATATAACGACCCGAGTCCGGAGCCCCTCCACTGGTGCCCCGTACCTGGTTCGCTACGTGACCTCAAGAGCGTTTCCCCGAACACCAGAGGCTTCCGACTAGCAGTGAGGGCCTTGGTGAGTTGGTGGGGAAACTATTCCCTCCTTCGGTAAGTTATACAAGGTAAGAAAATAACAATAAACAACGGAATTATAAAACAACATGCATAATAGCAGAAACCAAATAGTAGAAGCAATGTAGATATATAACTATGATGAAAATGATATAGCAGGTACAGGTATCTAAGGAAAATAGAAAACACAACAACGTGCTGAAATACAACTGAAACCAAGTGTGAAAGAAAACAAAGTAAGCACCTCAGCATCGTGAGCCACGGCTCGGTCCCATGCTCCCCTGCTCCTACTGTAATCAAGATCCTGAAGTAGAAGGGAGCTTGCCCTTGTCTATACCTGCAGCAACATAGTCTTCTTAGGCCCAAAAGCATGGGCCAAACAGGGTGTGAGATACAATCCCAGTAGGCAATCACCCAAATATTTGTGCCTATTAGTCAATGAATACATGGTAGTAATAAAACAAGAAGTAGTAAACAGAAAAGCCCAAGCAGATACAATCCACAGTTCTAGCAAACAATGTACAAAAGTAAACAACCAGCAACAAAAGAAGGACATGTAACCCTCTGGGTAGCCCTCACAGTCTAACCCCTATGGTTCAACCTATCAGTACTAGTAACCCTCTGGGAAGCACACACAATCACACCCCTCTGGTTCAGCTATGTAATTAAGCAGACTCTCTGGGGAAGCACTCACCGTCAATTCCCCCTATAGTCGCGTATCGTGCTAAAGGATCTTTGGGGAAGCACTCAACGTAAATTCCCCCATTGGCCCACGTCGTGGATCTACAGACTCTCTGGGGAAGTACTCAACGTCAATTCCCCCTATAGTCTCTCATCGTAATTTAAAGACACTCTGGAGAATCCCTTCCGTCAATTCTCCCTTTGGCCTGCTACTCTAGGTTCTCACAGTCATAAGTACAATTAAACATGCTCTGTGTGTATATATCATCCAAGTAAACTTAAAGAACCACTTGGATATCATTCTATGGCTCATCAACAATAACAAAACAATAGTTCTGATATCATACAACTAGGAATGGTAACTGGAAAACGCCCAACAGGAAAAACAAGCACGACAAAGAAATCAGAGCACAAAATAAATTACTTTACTCACAAGCAATAACCTCTACTAAGGAAACCATGAAAAGTAATAAAATAGTAGGGGAAAAACATGAAACATTGAATACCCTGTTCATGGGTATTGGTGGAAATTGCATATAATATTCATCAACGTTCTACGGAAAGGCACAAACCACCTACCTCGATCCTAGGTGATCGATATCCGTGAACCATGACGACAAGATTCCCCTTGGAACGACGTAGATATGAGAAAACGCACATTACGCTAAACCTACGATAACATGGAAACCTGAAGAAATCAATAAACAAGACACAAGCAGAATGAAGAACTCACCGCTACGATTCCAATGCAATCGACCATGCTCGAATCAGAGAACGGACGACGAGGTGGGAGCTCGTGGAAGATCCGGCCGTACGGGTTGCTTCGGATAGACGAAAACTGGAGAAGAAGGTGAAAACAGGGGTTATACGCGACCCCGGTCCATTTAATAAAAAAAATAAAGTACACTGCGGGTACTTTTAGAGTACACGACGTGTTCGGGGTCCTTTCTGTACACCACCAAAATCGGTCTCCATGTCACCCCTACACACCGTGTGTGTGGCCCGGGTATATCCAGCATACGGCTTCGAGTCGGATCAGAGTACACAGCCTGTACTCAGAATGTACACGGCGTGTACTTTGAAAATTTCCATAAAAATTCATTTTTCTTAAAAAATATAGAAAAAAGGAAAACATAAATGAAAAAAGATCTGGGTTCTTACCAACTTCCCCCCTTAAATAAATTCCTCCCCAAATTTCCCTAACGAGGCGGAGAAGGAGAAACACCGAACAGCTCTGGCCATTGCGATCTTATATCAATCTCCCTCTCCCAGGTCTCATCTTGTACTCGCTTGTGCTGCCATAGCACTCGTACTAGAGGAACAGACCGCCCGCGGACAACCTTCGTACTGTGATCGAAAATACGGATAGGATGATCCTCGAACGATGCATCCTCTTCAAGCTCGACTTCCTCGGGCTGAAGGATGTGAGATGGGTCTGAAAAGTAACGTCGGAGTTGAGAGATGTGGAAGACGTCGTGCATGGCCCGATACCTCTGAGGTAGATGCAACTGATAGTCGACCGACCCAACTCGCTCCAAGACCTCAAATGTCCCGACATACCACAGTGAAAGCTTACCCTATCTGTGAATCCTCTTGTGTCCAAACCTCGGTGCGACACGCAGGAAAACCTGATCACCGACCTCGAACTCCAGAGGTCGTATCCACTGATCAGCATAAGACTTCTGTCGAGACTGTGCCATAGTCATCCTCTTCTAAATCCTCTCTATCTGTTCTGAGGTCTCCTGAACAAGACGAGGTCCTAGCAAAGCTACCTCTCCTGCCTCCAGTCAGTATAAGGGTGATCGGCATGGCGTACTATACAAAGCCTCGTATAGCGCCATCTGAATGGTCGCCTGGAAACTGTTATTGTAGGAGAACTCCACCAAAGGGATATGCTTCTCCCAATAACCACCAAAGTCTAGAATGCAAGCCCGGAGCATATCCTCAAGCATATGGATCGTACGCTTGGACTGGCCATCAGTCTGGGAATGGTATGATGTACTCAAAATTACTTGTATACCCATAGCCTTCTGAATTCCCTGCCAGAACCAAGAGGTAAAGCGCGCATCTCTGTCTGAAATAATAGAATGTGGAACTCCATGCAGACGAACAATCTCTCTGATGTAAAGTCATCCCAGATCATGGACATTGAAGGTCTCCTTGATCGGTAAGAAGTGAGAAACCTTCGTAAGCCTGTCGACGACAACCCAAAGAGCATCGTTCCCTCGAGGTGTCCTCGGCAACCCAGTCACGAAGTCTATTACGACATCATTTTACTTCCATTCCGGAATGGGTAATTGCTGTAAAATCCCTACTAGTCGCTGATGCTCTTCTTTCACCTGCTGACAAGTAGAACATCTCATGAAAAAACCAGCAACATCCTTCTTCATACCTGGCCACCAGTATTAGCAATGAAGGTCCTGATACATCTTGGTGATGCCAAGATGAACTTCCCAAACAGAGGAATGGAAATACCTCATCAGCTCCTCGTGTATGTCTGTTGGCACCCATATGCATCCTTGGAAATGCAAGATCTCATCCTCTCCCACTGTCCATCCAGGAAGAAGGTCAACTCCTGACACACTCTCCTGCAGGACTAAGCCTTCTGAGCCTGATAGCTGCCTCATCCGTACCCGATCAAGTAGCGTGGAGGTAACAGCTACAGAAGATAGAAAAGTCTATCCAAATCTGTCGTGCACCTCCAGATGCATCTCAAAGAACAGATCCATCAGTTACCACTCACTACTAGCCTCCTGAACTGCCTGAAATTAAATTCTCCTGCTCAACGCATCAGCCATGGCGTTGCCCTTTCCCGGTGTATAGGTGAGCTCAAAATCAAAAGACTGAAGATACTCGACCCACCTGCGCTGCCTCAGTTTAAAATCACGCTGTGTGAAGATATACTTGAGACTCTTGTGGTCAGTGAAGACCACAAAGTGATCTCCCAGAAGATAGTGTCTCCAACAGCGCAAGGTATGAACTACAGCAGCTCACTCCAAATCATGCCTAGGGTAGTTCCTCTCATGTGGCCTCAACTGCCGAGACCCATACGCAACAAATCCATCTCCCTATATAAGCACGGCTCCCAGCCCAATTCCTGAAGCATCACAGTAAATAGTGTAGCTCTTTCCTGGCTCCAGCAAGACTAGTATCGGTGCTGATGTAAACCTCCCTTTCTGCTCCTGAAAGGCTGACTCACAAGAATCTGACCATGAGAACTTCACCCCCTTCTTGGTCAGTCCCATCAAAGGTGCTGCTAGGTGCGAAAAGTCCTGAATGAAGCTTCTGTAGTATCCATCCAACCCTAGGAAACTTCGTACATCAAAGACGTTCTTCGGATGCTCCCAGGAAACTACAACTCACACTTTCTCTGGGTCCACTGATACTCTTGCATCTGAGATGGCGTGACCTAAGAAGTGAATCTGATTCATCCAGAAGTGTCACTTCGAGAGTTTAGCATAAAGCTGATGCTCTCTCAGTGTACTCAGAATGATATCAAGATGTGTGGCATGGTTTTGTAGAGTGTGAGAGTACACCAAGATATCGCCCATGAAGACCATGAAAAAGGAGTCCAAGTAAAGATGGAACACTCAGTTCATCAGTGCCATGAAAACTGCAGGCGCGTTCGTGAGACTGAACAACATGAATGTATACTCATATAGACCATACCTACTCTTGAAGGCTGTTAGAGGTATATCTGATGGTCTAACGTGCAACCGATGATAACCGGACCTCAAGTCGATCTTCGAGAACACCCGGGCTCCTCGAAGCTGATCGAAAAGGTCATCAATCCACAGCAAGGGATATCGGTTCTTGACCGTCATCTGGTTCAGCTTTTGATAATCCACACAAAGCCAAATGGTACCATCTGCCTTCTTCACAAACAGAATAGGCGAACCCTAAGGAGAAGTACTGGGTCGAATGAAACCCTTAGCCTGTAGCTCCTCCTACTGTTTCTTGAGCTCCTGTAACTCAGGTGTGGCCATCCTATAGGGAGGAATGGACACCGGTGTCACTCCTAGAAAAGGATCAATAGAGAAGTATACCTCACAATCCAGAGGCAGACCTGAAAGGTCTTCTGTAAAGACGTCCCTGAAGCGATTCACCACTGGAGGAAAGTCCAACTGTGGTGTCCCCTGATCATCCAGATAAAGACTAGCAATATAGGCTATCACCCCTCCTAGCCCAAGATGCTCTTGTCCTGCCCGACTCGCCCGAACGTCCCACTCGCCTTTATAAAGATAGGACTCACCCTCTGGTGAAACGAAACTCACTCTAAGACGATAACAATCGATGACTACCTGAAAGGGAATCATCCAATCCATGCCAAGGATGACATCATAGCCTTTCATATCTAGGACATAGAGATCCCATATGAAGAGATACCCTGCAACCTCGATAGGGCACTCTCTACACTGGCGTACACTAGATGTCCTCATTCCAAAAGGTGTGTCTAGTGTCAACGAGTCATTAGAAGAAAAGATGCAGAGTCCAAGGCTCTCCAAAACAGCAACAAAGATAAAGCTATCTGTACCACCAGTATCGAAAAGGGCCGAAGATAAAACTGAGGCTACTAAAATCGTACCTCGAACAGTAGAAGGGTCGGGATCCTGCTCCTGATAAGTCTGCTCCATAGTGAAGGACTGGCATGTACCGCGACCCTGTGCCCCTGGCTGACCACTCTGAGTTGAACCGCCCTATTGGTGTTGAGGAACTGGTGGCTGGATGCCACGGCCTTGACCTCCACCTTGGCCCGAACAGCCAGAAGAACTACAGTTCCCCAACTGGTGATAAACTAGCGGTGCTGCTCCTAAATGAGGAGTCATGGAAGAACCCCAGTCACCAGCTACTGGTGATAAAACCTAGCAAAACTTCTGAAGGTGACCCATTTTTTCGTAGAATCGGCACTCCACGGGGCCCCTCTAGCACTGCGGCCTCATGTGCCTTGTACAGCCACACTGATAGCATGTCACCTGGCTACCTGATTATGTGTCTCGCTTCCTCGAATCACCAGGTGTAGGCTCCCTACGGTGCTTTTTTCTGTCATCTGGAAGATGGATAGCTCTGGAAGCAGAACCGCCCTAACTTGCAGCTCCAGAGACTCTGAGATTGTGCTCTACAATCAATGACTGATTGACGATGGATGTAATGGAAGTTAGCTGGAAGATGTTCACCTACGAGAAGATCTCCCGCCTGAGTCCATCCTCAAACTTCCTCGCCAAGAGCACCCCACTCCCATCCCTATGGGGTGTAAAACATTGTAGCTTAGTGAAACGAGAGGAATACTCCATGATATATAGAGTACCCCACTCTAAGATCATGAACTCCCAGGCTCGATCGGCCCTCAGGGTTTTTGGGTAGAAGTAGTCTTAGAACACGCGCTGGAACTCCTCCCAAACCATAGCCTGCTGCTGACCTACCTGTGAGATCATGCCCCACCACATCTTGGCAGAGTCTCGGAGCATGTAGGTGGTGAGCTTGACCCGCCTCTTAGGAGGCGTCTCTAGATGCTCGAAGATAGTCAGCATGGCTTCCAGCCATGACTCTGTAGCCTGAGGTCCTCCTTCCCCCGAGAATGTGTGAGGATGATGCTGCTGAAAGACCGGCGTCAAATCTTCCATAGACGTGGCAGGAGGTGGAGCTCCTTGGAAGGCCTGCATCATCCTCATGAAACCTTCCCTGAATTATGCATCAGCACCTGCAACCGGTATAATAGTCAGTGCCAAGGCTGGCCCGAATAGAGGATCGACAGGAAGTCCCTGATCAGCCCTATCTGGCGTCTGATCACTGCCCAATGACAGACGTATGACTGGAGGATGTCTCGGAGGAATAGTTCTGAAAGATAAAAACAACACCTTAGATCAGGAAAACAATGACAGAGAACACAGGGTACAAAATGGGAATAGGGAAAGAAAAACACAAAGTTTACAAAACCCGACTACACGGCATGTATAAGAACTACACAGCATGTCTTCTAAAGCTACAGACATGGGTGTGTACTCCTTCACTACAAGTCGTGTACACTTCAAACTATACAGTGTGTTGGACACACACATGGCATGTACTTGAAAACGGTTTCCCTACCTGAGTCTCCTTACACGGCTACCCCACACGGTCTGACTTAACCCGAGGCTACACAGCGTGTTCTCAACACACACGGCGTGTACTAGACAAGGCTTTCGCGGCCTGTGTTTGTGAATCACACGGTCGTCTACACATCTGAACCTTACACGGTGTGCTCCAAACAAACACGGCATGCATAGGCATGGTGACCTCGTCCCGTGTTGTTCATGAAACTGCCGGGTACTTGGAAAATACTACATGGTGTGTTCCGAATAAACACAGTGTGTGGAAAAGAAGGTAACGTCGGCCCATGTTGTTTGAGACACGGCCGGGTACCTGGACAAGACTACATGGTGTGTTCCCTAAGGACACGACATGTTCTACCCGAGCTTCCCTGGCCCGTGTTGTTAGTGACATGGCCGGGTACACGGATCCCAACTTACACGGCGTGTACCAATCATACACGGCATGTTCCCGAAGTTACTCCCACGACACCGTGTTCTACTCACACGGTCAGTGACACGGTCTGAAAACTACATGGCGTGTATCCAAAAAGTGCATGCTGTGTATTCTAGTTTTTTCTGGGCTGTAGCTCAGAAACTGCTCAGACTCCCAGAAACACTAAAACAAGGGAAAGAGGTGCCATATTTCGATTCGTGAGGGCCCATACTCCCCGCGAATCAAATATCAGCATCTCCTATAGTCACATACAAGGGAAAACAACATCTCTCTAACATAACAGTAGGGATTCTATCAAGAATCTATCACAACAGCATGCAAAATCTACACAATGCCTATCACAAGAGAATGCAATCGCTAATGCACCATAGATGGCATGGCAAGGATGCATGGAATGTGATTTCTAGAAGTGCCTGTATGATGAATGAGATGGCATACCCTCATATCATTAGGTTGTGATAGAAATAGAACCAAAATATCAAAACAATAACTACACAAGTCATGCGAATCACTCTATGTGAAAACATATCAACCATAAAACTCAAAACCAGAAAACTGCAATTAACGAGGTAGTATGGATTTTCCCTGTACATGGGTTAGCTACTCCCGGGCACAGCTTAATACCAAGTACTGAATCCATCCTATCCCTGGATAGAGTCTCAAAACAGTAAAGCAAGAGAAAATAACTCCTCTTATACCACTTTGTTATGACCCGAGTCTGGAGCTCCTCAACTGGTGCCCCGTACCCGGTTCTCTACGTGACCTCAAGCACGTTTCCCTGAATGCCAGAGGCTGCCGACTAGCATCGAGGGCCTTGGTGAGTCGTTGGGGAAACTATGACCTCATTCGGTAAGGTATACAAGGTAAGAAAACAACAATAAACAGTGGTAGTTAAAAAACAACATGCATAACAGTAGAAACCAAACAGCGGAAGCAAAGTAGATATATAACTATGACGAAAATGATGCAGCAGGTAAAAGTATCTAAGGAAAACAAAAAACACAACAACGTTCTGAAATAATACTGAAAACAAGTGATAAAGAAAACAAAGTATGCTCCTCAGCATCGCGAGCCACGGCTTGGTCCCATGCCCCCCAACTCCTGGTGCAATCAAGATCCTGAAGTAGAAGGGTTCTTGCCATTGTCTATACCTGCAGCAACATGGTCTGCTTGGGCCCAAAAGCATGGCCCAAACAGGGTATGAGATACAATCCCAGGAGGAAATCACCCAATGATTTGTGCCTAACAGTCAATGAATACATGGCAGTAATAAAACAAGAATCAGTAAATAGAAAAGCACAAGCAGCTATAATCCATAGTTCTAGTAAAAAAATTACACAAGTAAACAGCCAGCAACAAAAGAAGAACGAGTAACCCTCTGGGTAGCCATCACAGTCTAACCCCTATGGTTCAACCTATCAGTACTAGTAACCCTCTAGAAAGCACACACAGTCTCACCCCTCTGGTTCAGCTACGTAATTAAGCAGACTCTCTAGGGAACCACTCACCGTCAACTCCCCCTATAGTCTCGTATCATGCTAAAGACTCTCTAGGGAATCACTCAACATAAATTCCCCATGTGGCCCGTGTTGTGGATCTATAGACTCTCTGGGAATGCACTCAACGTCAATTCCCCCTATAGTCTCGCATCGTTATTGAAAGACACTCTGGAGAAGCCCTTCCGTCAATTCTCCCTTTGGTCTGCTACTCTTGGTTCTCACAGTCCTGAGTACAACTAAACATGCTCAGCGCATGTATATCGTCCAAGTAAACCTCTAGAACTACTTGGATTTCATTCTATGGCTCAATAGAAATAACAAAACAATAGTTCCGCTATCCTACAACTAGGCATGGCAACTGGAAAAATGCCCAACAGGAAAACCAAGCATGGCAAAGAAATCTGAGCACAAAATAAATTACTCTACTCACAAGCAGTATCCTCTACTAAAGCAACCAAGCAAAGCAGGAAAACAGAAGGGGCAAAAAAGGAAACACGAAATACCCCGTTCACGAGTATTGGTGGACATTGCACATAATATTTGTCAAAATTCTACAGAAAGGAACAAACAACCTACCTCGATCCTAGGTGATCGATACCCGTGAACCAAGACAACAAATTCCCCTTAGAATGACGTAGATCTGAGAAAACGCACAAAACTCTAAACCTATGATAACTTGGAAACCAGGAAGAATCATGAAACAAGACTCAAGCAAAAGGAAGAACTCACTGCTTCGATTCCAACGCAATTTATCGTGCTTGAATCGGAGAACGGATGGCGAGGTGGTAGCTCGTCGAAGATCTGGCCGTACGGGTTGCTTCGGATCGACGAAAATTGGAGAATAAGGTGAAAACGGGGGTTAGACGTGACCCCGATCAATTTAATAATAAAAAAAAGTACATGGCATGTACTTTTAGTGTACACGTCATGTACTGGGTCCCTTCCGTACACCGCCAAAATCAGCCTCCACATCACCCCTACACACCATGTGTGTGGCCCGGGTACGGCCAGCACACGGCTTCAAGCCAGATCAGAGTACATGACATGTACTCAGAAAGTACACAATGTGTACTATGAAAATTTCTAGAAAAATTCATTTTGCTTAAAAACTCCAGAAAAAACGAAAACATACCTGAAAAAAGATCCGGGTTCTTAAATCGAAAATTTAGAAAAAAATAGAAACCCTCATATTTTGGGCTTCTATTCCCTAATGTGTATTATAAAATATGATAGTTTAAGTGTCAGTTTCATGGAATTAGTGTCACAAAAACAAATCTTCAGAATAATTGTCTTATAGAGGTGGTGTGAATTTATGGTTAGATGAGATGGTTCTTTATATTTTGGAGTTCAAAACTTCGAGACATATTTGGGGTTTTTAATATGATTGAAAGTGGGACTCTTATTATTCCATCTATGTGCATGACCTTTATATGTTGTGTATGGTTAACCATATGTATTGGGCATATAAACCCTTACATTTTCCTATTCTGTGATTTTTGAAAATATATTACCTTTATGTATGGAATTTTTCACATAGGAAATGACTCTACTGGTTTTTATAAAATGATTCAAAAGGTAATCCAACATATGTTCTATTTTTAATTATTCAAATTTTATTTTTATGTATTCCTCAAGTTGTGAGGTATTACTCATAAGAATTGAATTTTTTTTAATTTATTAGATCTTTTAATATGACTTTTATAGCATTTGAAAAATTTAGGACACTTGTGTGTTGAGAATGTACTCCTCATATCACTATAGAATAATTCCATGTGGTTTCATTATATAATTCTGATAGTCAAGATAATAAAATATGTTTTAATAGATGGAAATACAAACGTTAGGGCCATTTAGGGAGTCAGGAGGTTGAGGGGATTTATAAAATAAATATGTAATAATAAATTATATGATTATAAAAATAAATTAAATAAAGGGATATTAAGACAAAACAATAATGATTTCTCAGTTACGGTAATGACTATCTCCTTTTAACTATTTCACCCCTTTTTAATTATGTAGCATTAAAGGGAGATCTCTTTTATTTATTAACATCTTCACAATTCATTTTTACCAAGATATACTTAAGGGGAAATATATTTCAATTAAATTATTCTTTCTCAATTTTGAATTTAATTTTATATCTTTCTCGCAATTATGCTAATTTTCCTCTATTTTATGATTTTTGGTAGAGACCTTGATTCCTTACATTTGATCTTGTTTTAGCTTACAATATTACATTTGAAGGTTCCTATAAGAAGAAGGTAGATGGTACCTAAGTTATCCCAAATTAAAAAACTTTATATTATGTGTGTGTGATATGTGTTGACACTGACCTAACAAACAGTATCCCAAAATTTAATTAAATTATTTAAGCTTCCTTCTCATCTGAAATTTAAATTATTCATACCATGAATGGTTTATATGAAAATTTAAGACCAAAACTTTTATAATCCTAGAGTGGAATTTCTTTTAACTAAATAAATGTAAAATTTTAAACTATCAATGGTGAATTTGTTTAGGTCAGATATGACCCAATATATAGTGGGATAATGTTTACTATTTTGGGGTGGAATTCATAGAGTAGGTGATAATTATAATTTGATAAAGGTTTTGGGGTCGGATGAAACCCCTGGGGTGGTGTTAATTTGATAAAGTATTTGGGAAAGAATATGGGTCCCATGTAATAATGATATTCTAGTAAATGTTATGGGGTAGGATATGGCCCCCATGATTTTTATATTCTCAGTAGGTTTTAGTGTACGATGTGGTTCCCCCTAAAGTGGTATTATATCAGGTTTAGATAAATCTAGAACTAACTGAAAGGGGTATGGTCTATCAAGGGTGTTTTAATAAAACATTAGGATCAATAATGGTTTAGTTACTTATACAATTAGTTTTTTTATTATGGAACATCATCATGAACACGATATGAAAGAATATACTTAGAGAAACCATTGTTTCTATCCAATATAGTTGTACTCATACTTTTCTCAAGATATGTTGGGTTCCAAATAACAATTCGTTGATATATTTCAAGATAAGGGTAATTCAGCAATGATTTATGGTTTATTTATTTTTTATGTTCCTACATTTATTTTATTTTTTTTCAAAATGTTATGTATATGATTCACCCATTATGGTTCTTTATTTTTTCCTATATGAATTATATGTCATGTATAACATTTGTTTTGATATATAGTTAGTATAGGTGATTTTATATTTTCACTTTTACATCATTTATGGTATTTCTTACTCATCTATATTATTCTTATTATTACTTGATCAACCCTTACTTATGGTTATTTAATCTGGGGTATAGTATCCCCTTGATTGTTATTAGACCCTCGCTACTAGTCAACAACATTTGGTATATGGGGTGGTTCACCAAAGGATAATGAGAACTCCAATCAAGTTACAATAATGTGACTCAGGGTGGGACATAACACTATATCAATATCTATACTACATTAGTGTGGTGTTCACAAAAAATCACTAAGGATGAAAATTAAAAACATAATATAATTGATTAAAAAAATACACCAAAAAATTAAATATAATTAAAGTAAATCCCACAAAAATAATGAAATAAAAACACTTGAATTATCCAAGGAAGTCAACTTATCAAAATCCTTATTAATAGAAGTTATAAAACATACATGATACTTAAGGAGTAAGAATATAATACCAATAAATAAATTTGGTTTATACCCACTGGGTCAATAAACCAACAACCTTACCATACCATGGATACAAAGAATAATAAGTATCCATATAATATTATCAAATCCTCTATGAACATGCCTAGAATATATTTATATTCAGATTCCAATATTATCCTAAACATGACATCTTTAATCCATCACCATACTAGAGAAATACAAGCAAAAATATTCAAAACTAAACACACACCATCCCACTAAGATATTGTAACGAATATTTTACTTATAACATAATAAATTAATGCATCATTAAATATCATGTTATGAAACCTTTTATTTGTTACTACATGACAAAAAACCCACCACAATGAATAACCATTGAAAAGACACTTGTAACTATAATATTATTTTCATAGATTCAAGGGGAGTGAGGAATAATAACTTGAAGGGATGGGACACTTTCAACATTAGGAATTGACCACTGAGTAAATCCTTCCATCTCATATAAATGACATTAAAAAACAAAACACAAA
The DNA here is from genome assembly GCA_963277665.1 of Viscum album. Classification (NCBI taxonomy): domain Eukaryota; kingdom Viridiplantae; phylum Streptophyta; class Magnoliopsida; order Santalales; family Viscaceae; genus Viscum; species Viscum album. The sequence goes on from OY728143.1 coordinate 1,072,274,275, forward strand.
CACAATGCATAAAATTGATGAATAATAATAATAAAACCCATGAATCATCCAAATATAAGTACTATAAGGTGGTGGGAGGATAATTTCTCCACTCTATTAATATACACTTGGATTGATTCTAAAACCCTTCATCATTATTTTGTCTCCTAAAAAAGAAATAAAAATATATAATTAGTGAAATTTTGAATTTTTTCTTTAACATATTAAGAATTATCTAGTACTCTTTTTTATCAAATATCTATTTAATATATCATAAACATATTCTAATATTCTTATTTTATCTTCAAATGAATTATTTTCCTAAAAATTATGTTTCAATCATCTTTAGGTAAAGTCTTATTTTCTAAAAAAATGTTTTTAAAGTAATATTATGCTTCAGGAGAATTATTTATCTAATATAGAGAGTAATTTAATATAAAAACTATTATACATATTTATCTATAAAAACATAATCAAAAGATCAGTATAGACTTCCTTGTCTATTAAACCATTCATGTGAGTCTATTTCACATATATATGATAAAATTTAAATTTAATTAGAATTATAATAGCTTAAAAATATCAATGGTAGAAAATATGGATTTTTATGTGAATGTTTTATTAATATTTTATTCTTTTGCCTATGTATATACTTGTAACACTAATATACTATTGTTTAATTCTATTTTGATTTTCACTTTAATCTTATTTTTAAAAATAAATTTTCTCCAAAAGAAATTCAACTTCAATGGACTATAAAAATTTTATTTAGACAAATGACTATCAATTGAATCAATTTATTAATACATAGACTTGTCCAAATTGTTTTCCTATTATTAAATTTAAAAATTAATTTATTTTAATTTATAAAATAGTGATACGTTTCCAATTATATTCATTATTGGTGTATTAAAATAGGTTTTTTCAGACCCAATTATCTCATCTTACATTATATTCACTCTTTTGTTTTTATATTGAGTTTTTTAGAAATATTAAGATCAATTACCACATTATAATCATTAGATTAATCATTTGATACAATGTATTCATTCCTTTAAATTTATAGATATCTTACTATATCATTATTTTCTATATCCATTTAATAATTTTTTCTCATTCATTAATATCTCCAATCACAATTAATAAATTATTTTATTTTATCTTATATAGAATTTTATTAAACATATTTTTTCTACTATTTTAAGTGGATTACTGGACGTTTGGCACCTTCTTTATCTTCACATATGAATTATTTTTATTCTTATTTGAATTATTTAACATTATTTTAAGAACATGGATATAGAAATACATTTAAAATTCATTTCATAGGTGGAAAATAATTTTTAGTTATCAATCTTATAGTTACTCATGATAAAAATAATTAAAATAATATATTAATTTCATAATCTAAAATATACATCACAGAAACTATCACACAACCCGTGGAATAAATTTTTCAGTTTCTTGGTTATTATCTACAAAATAAGTTTATTTTCTGAAGATCGAGAACATTTTTCTATGATTCTAATCCTATATAACTTTTTAAAGAAATACCATTAGCCAGAATCATCCTCAAAACATTAGGAATGTCAACAAAAGAAAGGGGTGTTCCCAAATTCTAAGTAAGGTGTGGATAAAATTGTCACCTAGGATATGTTCGTAAGAATGATTGAAAAACATAAGTATAAGGGAAATATCATAACATCATGAATGATAATAATAATACATGTGTGACATTAAAAGTAAATGGAATAATAACATAAGGAAAAAATCAACATAGATACATAATATTTATAACATGTGTTATAATTATTTAACATCAACCTTGAATAATGACATCATAAGATCATAATTTATGAAAACTTTAAAAAATGGAACAATAATTATCATAGGAAACATTATCGTCATAATCCAAATCACATTTTATGATGATTTTGAGAAACTAAAATATAATCCTGAAAACATATCACATGATATATGAACTCATAGACAATGTATTATAGGGTGATATAGAATCCCACCCATCATTAATCTATACATACATGTTATGATTAAAAAGGAATAAATTTTCAAAATATAAAGAACCCATGGAAATAAAATGTACTCCATAAAAAATATAAAATGAAATAATTCTATTTTCAAAAACAAAATCATGTAAAAAATATGGGATTCTTAAAACTAAAAAATGGTAAAAAAACATCATGAATTAAATAATTTGATGTTAAAAACATAGTAACCAAAATTATTCATGTAATGAAATAAAATATAGAGTAAAACATGAAACATAACTCCCTTTTATGTAAATAATTATTAATATAGATATTAATATTAAAACTAAATCATGAAAATATATTCCTTGAAAACATTTTGTATTCATTGATGTAATATCCATAATTATGAGTCCCTTTTCAAAATGTCTCCTATATTTTTTTGAAAAATAAAATAAAATAAAATATTTAATGGAGGTAGATTTGGATTAAAAATTATTATCCCAAAAAATAAATATAGATCATCAATATAAATTTAATTTCTGGGAAAAATACAGTTCAATAAGAAATTTTATAACTCAATGAAAGGACTTTGAGTTACCAAACCACATAACATTACCCTTAATTTCCAAAGCTATAATTTAACCTCTTATATGATAAAAATAAAAATGATAGTTACTGATTTAATCATATTATACATACATATATATATATATATATCCATTTATAATCTAAATTTATATCAATTATCTTCATGTATTGTATTTTTATAATCACTTTTCAATATTTAATGTTTATAATAATGACCCTTTGGAACTAGGATTGTTAAAGATGTATTAATATTACGTATTCAATAAAATTTTATCATTTTAAAATCATTAAAGGTATATTAATTTATTTTTTATATTGACTTATAAATTTTTAATTCTATAACATTTTAGTTTTAGTTGTGTCTTATGAAGAAAAAATTGATATTGAACTTGTTTTCAGTCATTTATGGATATCAATTGATTAAATTATAATGATGGTTAATTTTTATGTTATACATAAAGATATATATTCATGATATATATATTATATATATATAATATATTCTTATCTAATATAAACTAAAAACATCTAAAAAATCTGAGCTGAAAACCGAATCCATCGTTTAATGGAGGCAGTAGTGTACACATACACATGGTTATTGATTTAATTTTTCAATTGGAGGAAGAGGTAAGTAACATGTATTATAATTTATAGATCTATTATATGATATATATATATATATATCATGTATATTAATTTAATTCCACTTTTTTCTATCCCAATCAGGTAGAGAAGAAAAATGAAACATGCTTCTTTATGGAGGTAAAAGTCAAAATGTATGCACGATTCCTATTTTTTTTATAAAATTTTAAGGTAAAGGTGTATAATGACTGTAAAATAATTATAAAAAAATAAAAATATACTAATTATACACATGTTAACATTTTATGATTTTTTAGTCTAATTTGATGATGAAAAGTGAATATAAATAAAGTGGAATGATAAGTGAGATGTTAGAAATTTATACATCACTTATTGGAATATATTATTTTTATATGGGGATAATACCTTACAGGATTATGATTGTAGAGGAATACATCCTCATGAACATGGTCAGTAAATTTTAGGAGTGTTTTTGGTTGATTTTTTTCTAAACTCTATGGGTTGTATGATGAGGGGACGTGAGGATAGAAATTCCCATTTTATAATAAAGAGGGAAGGGATTTATGTGAATAAAAAATCTTGTTAATAATGGTATGTCCCTATCAAAGAAAGAAGCTCCAATATTAAGAAATAATATTTGGGTTATGAATAAAATCTATAAAATACTAAACCACTCATTCCAACACACTTTTTAAACATGTTTCTAGTGTTTCCCTTACGGTAAAACCATTTTTTCCCAATTTTTATTTTTTCTACAGTAAAGATTTGGTACTAAAGTAATTGATACTTTATGATTGAAAATAAAAAGGTAATTATTATATAATTTATACCTAATTATTCTAAATATGAAATATATTTTTTTATACTACTACTCTAAAATCAATAAAAATCATTTTTAAAATAATTAATGTATAAGGTATTAATTTTTTAAAATATTACTTCAGTTATAAAATGTAAGATATGTTTATATAGATTAGAAAAAAGCTAAAATTATAAAGTCACTTTTAGAATAAAAAAATTTCTTAAAAACTTTTCTCATGAATTTCTAATTCATATTTTTATATTAATAATGTAACAAAATTATTGTTATTTGTAAGAAAAGTATTTTTAATATAAACCTAAATATAAGTCCTTTTATAAAAATTTAAAAAATTCATCATATGATAATATTTCTAAGATAAATCAAAAAATGATGTTTATTTTTTCAAATTAACCTTCTAACCTTTTTATTTTCCTAATTTTAAAACATAAAATATATCATAATAATATTTTTATAAGAAAATTAATTTTTCTATATTACTATTAATTTTCATATAAATTACTATTAATTTAGTGTCATCCTATTATTCATATAATGAATATATATTTTTGGTGTACAATCATCAGAAATATAGTTCCATGAAATAAAAATCTAATTTTTGAAAATTATATTTTTAAGCATAATTTGAATATAGAAAAAGTGACCTTTTCAAATGTATAATAATTTATAGTATATTTATACATATAAAAAATTTATTAAATGTTTATATAATAGTATTTTTTAATTACTTAATCCAATAATTATCTTTGTATTAGACCTATACATCTGATAATCTCTATTTTCATTTTTAGGTGGTCGTTCAGCTAGCCTGGATCTTGTGGAAATCTCTATGAGCTTTGAATTATCCTAAATATGGTTTTTCTTATACTATACATGATCATATTCAGATAGGGATTGGTCAAGTGAAAACCCCAATGATTCCATCTCTCTTCCAAGCATAGAGAAATGGGCTTCCTAAGGAAGAATTCAAGACCCTGACTCTATTTCTTCTTCATTTATTTATTGATTTTGTGGTATAATTATTTCAGTTTATAAAATATAATTTAATAAATATATTTCAATGGTTATATTTAATAATAAATATATCTCATGGATTTTATATTTTGTTTAATTTTGTGTATGAAACACTATATTTAAAATATTATTTAATTAACCAGGATATATGGTGAATTATCGTGTCATTGCATCCCCCCATTAAATAAATTATGTACTTGAAATTTTAATTATTACTTCCTAATAAAGATAGCTAAGGGTACATATAAGATGAGTTTAGTTTTAATTTCTTAATGTGGAATCAAAAATATCTATTTAATTTTAATTAAAATCATCCCAATATTTTTTTTTCTTTCTATCCATTTGAGTTAAATACCACACATTCTTTTATATTATCACATTGTATAATAAATCCTTCATTTCAACCTATATCTTTATTTGTTTTACCTTGGTTATTTTTAATTAGGTTATCATATTATCTTAAAAATAATCCCTCAATATAATTGGGAAATAAATCATTAATATATGTTTTTAAATAGAATATGATCAACTAATTCATATCCCCCAAGACTCTCAAACCATATGTGTGGTTAAACCTATTTTTTGTGCACCAGGTGATGAATGAATCAATATCCAGCCCACCCATTTTATGTTGAATACCCCTAGTTACATATTTTCTAGAGTTTAACATCATGTTACTCGTTTTTATTTACCTCATGATCATTTTATTATCATTATTCGGTTGTGATTTTTCTATTGTAGTTTTGGGTGAAATTTTGAGACTTTTGGAGGTTTTATAGGCTATAAGTGGGAGCCACACAGTTTTCCCAAATCATGTTATACTCTAGTGAAAATGTTGAAACCCTATAGAGTGAGGGATTTATGTTTGGTACATGGTTTTAAAAACTTTTCACCCACCTAGGATAAATTTTTCTCCAGGGATAGTGAGTCTTGAGGGGGCACACTATTAGGGAACACATTTTGTCTAACTATGTTACCCTATCCAGGAAACTGTGCATGCAAACTTTTTTTATTCAAAAATTTACTGTAAAATTTTTTAACTCCTTAGTTTAACCCTCGATTAACCCCCACTCAACCTAAATTTAATTCCTTGTCTTTGTAAAATCTCAAGAAGTGGTTTTGTCTACTCACACCCCTTCTCTTTCCGGATCAAAGCATCGTTCATCACGTTTAATCTCCACTGTTAAGCGGGCCTCTTCTCAAATTTTTTCATCCATATCTCATTCCTACCTCCATATATTTTTATAAATCATTATTTATTGGATGGATATAAAAACTATTTTTATTGGATCTTGATTCTAGGATTGATTTCTTGATCTCTGATGACTTCGTTCTTTGTTGGTGAATCTCATTGCGGGTGTCAATTCATGATCTTTGATAAAAGGTATGTGGTTTCAATTTAGATTTTACTAATAATTAAAACCTTAAATTTATTTATTAGTTTTAAATATATTTCAATCGAATTACAAAACCTTTATTTAAATAAATTTTATTATAAAATTTTAAATGGCATGGATATTGGAACCCCCCCCCAATTCCAATGAAATTGGAATTTGGAATGTGTTTTTAAAAATGATGTAATTGATTATATGTTATGTGAATTGATTATATAAAATGGATTACATAGAAATTATGAAAAAGTATTATTGTTTTTTTATTGAAATGGAATGAAATGATAAATGCCCCATGTTTTTTAAATTGAATTACAATATTGAAATTGAGAATTTTGAAATTTAATTGCAAATGATGATTAATTTGAAAAGAAAAGATTTTAAATTTTTCTATTTATTTATTGATAACATATAGTTCTGGGTAGTTAGAGGATTATTTCGGGAAATCATGCTAGTATCTTGATCACATAACATTGGATTGATGATGAAAAATATAACAAAAACATTTTTCAGTATATCTTATCCCTAATGGGATGTTGATGAGTCATATTTGGACTAAGCCTGGGGGATGTTTATACACTTACACTGTTTTGATCACTAATATAATAAGTGTGAGGATCCTATAGCCAGAAGATAACATAAAATAGTGTAGATTCTCATGGTAGTTATTTCAATTGTTTTTATTTTCTATACCATTCATTATTGAAATGTTTTATTCCTTCCAAATTATGTGTACAAATTATTTTATATATAATTGTTATTTAATGTATGCTGGAAAGTATTTCTAACCTTTTAAAAAAAGTTTTGTTTGGTTTTAAATATGAAAATGATATATTATTCCATGAACTATTTTATTTAAATTTAAAGCATGATTTGTTTATTATTTTGTAATATGTTATGGAACACTTTGTAAGACCCTACTGGTCATTATAGCTCATACCCTACCTTTTTCGTTGGGTGTTTGTATATTTTATTTTTCTAGGTCTGAGATAAGGGAAAGTGCCACATTGTGTTAGTAGATGTTATTTATCCTTTGGAGCTTGTCTTATTTATATCGAATTTATATGTTTGTATTTATCCCTAGTACATAATGTTGTACTAATTTTTGTTTTGTTACACCTGTTTTGTTTCTAGTAAATTCTCCTTTTTGAGTGTTGAGAATACTGACTTGTATCTTTTAACTTCCACTCTTTTGTGGAAAATTCATTCCCTCTTATTCTTGTATAATTCCATGTTACACTAGAAAACCCATGGGAATATGGAACTCCCAATGATCTATATCACTACCTTCCCATATATTAGGGTACTAGGTTATTTAGGATGGTTAATTAAAAAGTGGTATTAAAGGTGAAAGTTTAGCATCATTACTTGATTTCAGTATATAGTTTTTGATATCATTTAAGAGCATATAAGATAGTTATAAGTTATTGTATGGACATATCTTATTTTGATATACCTTTAGTCACTATGGGTGGTTTGGGAAAGTCTTACTAGGAAATAATTTGATTTATTTTTAGTAGTTTACCTACTTTTGATTTTGATAGTTTGAAATCCAAATCCTAATATAATGTTTGATGGGATTAATTTTCTTATTTCTCTTATTTTATTTTTGATCTAAGTAATCATCTGATTTTATCTATTTTTTTTACTAATATCGTGTTGAATCATTCCTCTAAGAGGAATTGTGAATAGTCCCCGAATGGAAGTTGATGGTTAACCATAGTGACTGGATTCTCATGTGTGCCGGAATCTAATTGATATTATTATATGTGGTTTCCAGAATCTTGTATAGGAGAAAACACATATTTCTATTCAATATCTATTTTATAAAACATAGAGGAATGAATCTCATAATAATTCCCAGTATTTCCTTCTCTTGATGACACCAGTGTTCCAAGGATCAAATTATCCTTAAGAGTATGAAGTTTCATTGAGAAATATAAAGCTTCTATTTGATTTCTTGTAATATAATTATTATATAAAGGTGAAATTTTCCACTTACAAGATGGAATAACCTATAAGGATATGGTTAATTTTTATGGTTACATTGAAGAAGAATTAGGTTTTAGAGTGGAAGGACTTTGGGGTTCATTTCACTGATTAGATCTATCTAGATTCTATAGAGATGGAAAAAGATATGGAATTTTTTAAACTCTAATTGTATGACAGGACCGTGAAAGAGCATGTGGACCTATTTTACAAGACAGTTCAATTTTCACCTAATATTTGTATCAAATGAGAACATAAAGACTCAATAGTTCCATATGTGACTTCGTCCTAATATTCATTATCATGTTTTCTTGTAAAAGATCACTAATTAGGTTGACATGCTAGATAGGGTGTCGGCGGTTGAGATTGACATGGCTGGTAAGTTGCGGTTGACATAACTTCTATTTTCACCCATTAATAGTTATGTGAGTTCCTTTAAATGGAATAGGAAGTGTGATGAGTCTAATTTTGGATCTCTATAGCAATAGTCCTCTATAAATCCATTATTTCTTGTAAGAGTCCCTTTGGATTAATTTAAGTGTTAATAACCTTGGAATTTAAAACAAATTTTCATTATGAAACCTAAGATCTGTAGTTCGTTTGGATTTTCATGACACATGTAGAAATTAGGTTATATCATTCATTCTCAATTTAGTTGAATGAACCCATCATCACCTAAAATTAATTTGGTACAATAAGATGCTTCTTTGACAAATGGTTTCCAAACACATGAATTTAGAAGGAATTTTATTCATACAATGGAAGAGTATCTAGTGAAATATGATATAGGTACCATTACTGTGAGAGGTACCATCACTATATCTTCATATTTAGTGACTACTTTATTTGATATGGGTGCATCTCACTCATTTTTATCTACTCTTATTATGAACCTGCTAAATCTTCCTTTAGAGATTTTTTCTTACGTGGTGGGTATTACCATACCACTTTGAATGTAAAGAGGGTATGTTCTATGTTTTCCTTCTTTTTTATTCTCTTTATTATACATCAAGATTACTAGGGGTTTCATGGATCTTGAAATGAACCCTCTTGATGTCATTCTCAAGATGGATTGGATCATTTCCAATAAGGCCCAAATTGATTGTTATCTTAGAGGGGTTTTCTTTACCATTCCCTATCGTTTGTGTCATATATTTCAGAGATAATGACACCTGAGGATGAGTAGAATTGGTAATTTTTATCAAGAGTTAGGGAAAGTAATATCAATGTTTACTTTTGATCTACAGTGGTAATCATTGATTGACTATCTCACTCTAGTTTTTGTTGAGTTTCTAGAAATATTTCTTTCTCATTTCATTAGTTTTCCATAGAAAATAAAGGTAAAGTAATCTATTGATTTATTCCTTGGTACTCAGTTGGTATTTATATGTTATTACCTTAAGGTTCCACCTTAAATGAAATATTTGAAGTCTCAGTTCGATAATCTGTTAGAGAAAATATATATATGCTTGAGTGTGTCACCTTGGGAGGCACTTGTTCTCTTTTCTAAGAATTCTGATGGAAAAAAATCCTATGTTTTGATTATAAAAAACTCAATCGTGTTACAGTGATGAAAAAGTTTTTATTTCATTATATAGATGATCTTTTGGACCATTTTTAGAGGGGTGATGTGGTTCTTGGAGATTGATCTTTGATATGGTTATCACTTGGTGATAACAAAAGAATCTGAGATTCAAAAAACCACCTTCTAGTGAATGTATGTCCACTATTAGTATAATTTCATTCCATTTGTTTCAATAACTAACCCTGTATATTTTATGGATTTGATTAACATGATATTTCATGAGTATCTTGATACATTCATTGTAGGCTTTGTGCATGAAATCCTAGTTTACTCTCTTATTGAGTAGGTTCATGTGCATCATCTAAGAAAAGCTATTAATTTATTGAAATATAATTGACTTTATTCTAAGCTATTAAAATGTGATTTCTAGATTCATTAAGTGATGTTGTTGGGACACCTGGTCTTAGAACATGGTGTCTTAGTTGATCTGGAGAAGTTGAAATTTGTTATGACATGGGAGAAACCACATAATGTTTTTTAAAATTAGAGATTCTTGGGATGTGTTATTATATAGGGTGGTCATGTGGTGGCCTATGGTCTATGGAACCTTAGGCCACATGATAAAAATTATTCAACCTATGACCTTGAAATCATAGTTGTGATGCATTCACTTAAGAGTTAGCGACATAACCTTTTTTAAATAATGTTTTACCATGTACTTTGACCATAAGAGAATGAGTTATATATTCTATAAAAAATATTTGAATCTTTTTTAGAGTCATTAAGTGGAGTACCTGTAGTCTTTTTATTTTGACATTTCCTACAACCTGGGGAACGTAAATTTCATTATTGATCAAATAAGTATAAAACTTTCGACCGAGACTATGAAGAAATAATCATAAAAGTGCAACTTGATTTCTATTTTTTCACATTTTCATTTAGTATTCTTAGATAAATATTACAATGTTGTCTTAGAGGTGTTCATTTGACATCTAATATTTTAAAGTTGATTCTTTATGAAAAAATGCTTGATGATGAATTCTATAGAATTAAGAAATCTTTTTATGGTAGGGAGACTATTTCAGAGTGTTTACTCTCCAAAACGGGTATACTATGTTTCTAAAACCAGTATATTCTACCTTTTCCAATGAGAAAATATATTATTTGGGATTTATATTTTAATATCCTGATATTTTAAAAGAAATCATCATGTTCTATAGCATACAAGAAATGCGACATCAATCTTAAAAGAACTACTAAATATTATAACTTAACATTTATCATTATAACCATTCCATTAGATAAGAGGAAATGAATTGTATTATAATATATATATATATAATATTCATAATCATTGATAATGTACTAATTAATTCATTATAAAAAAATACTATATTTTTAGAAAAATAATTATATTTAACAGGAACATATTTTCTGTAAAAAAGATTTTTATTGATGTTTTATGTAAAACTAATATAATAATTTTGTTATCTTTTAAAAAATTAATTTTATAAAATTAATATCATGTATAAATCATCTTAAGAAATTCTTAAGGTGATTTTTTGATAATTTTCAGAAAAGTTTGAATTTTTAATGAATATTAAAAAAACAGATTTTTATTTAAAGTATTTACATGTTAAAATTATGTTTGGGATTCTTTTTAATTATTAATTAGAAAAATTATATTTAAAATAATCCAATTAATAATTTTAATTGGATTTTATATTATAGGATATTATAAAAACAATTAATATTCAGAAAGGGCATATTTCTAAAAACCTATTTTTGATTGCATTTTTTCAATTTTATTTTCAATTAAATTATGTAAATTATATGATTATATTTTTGAAAATATGATGTAATATTTTGATTCATACGGACTAAATTTAGTAAATTTTCCACTTTTATTATTGGTCAATATGAATAGTAACCTTAGTAAATTTTTCTACCATCAAAAGAAATTTTGGGTAATTTAGGTTAAAAATATATTGATAAAGACTATAAAATAACCCTAAAACATGATGAAATTATATTTTATGAAATTAATATTACCATAAACCCCTAAGTATAAAAATCGAGATTTTTAAGGGATAATTGTCTATAAAAATGACTTATATATTATTTAAATCAAAGAAAGTCACGAAATATCACTTTCTTTGTCTTAAATATCTCTTATGTGAACAGATGGGAAAAAATGAGGTTGTGACTGAATATAAGTGTCCATGTTAAACTTAATAAACTTATTTTAATGTAATAAAATTATTTATTACTTTTCAGGTCACTTGAATAAGATTATCGCCTTTGTAGTATTTAATTTATTGAAAATTCAAACATGTCACACTCTTATTTTTAATAAGTATAATATTGTTAATATGGGATAAAATTGATGATATGTTCAACAATAAATTTTTAATGAAAGTATAAAAGGTTTATACAAATAATGTTGATTTATTTATAATTTTAAAAAATTAAATAATTACCTTAAATAATTACACAACCACGATGCAATAATTATTAAATTAATTGAAAAATAAAATTAATGACATCAAGAATATTAAAAGAAAAATGAGTTGAATTAGTTAAGGTTTTAAAATATTTTTATAGATTATTATTAAATTTTAGATGTGTATTAAATGATTTGGATTTAATTTATCTTATTGTCTTGATTTTCTTAAAGTCAAAGTAATAAATCTTGTCAAAATTGTCAAAAAATGATATTTTATTAAATTGATATTTAATAAATTATTTAAAAAATAAAAAGTTATTATGATAAGATCTAAAATGTCATAAATTTACTATTTATGATTAAATGACACTATATAAGCAAAAAAAATACAAATTTTATATTAAAAAGAAAGGTGTTATTGTAATTAAAATTTAAATAGTTTAACTAAGGGTAAATCAAAATGATAAGGTTCTAAATAATATCAAAACTCTCCAAAAATATATTGGTTGATGATATACCAACCCTATATTATCTTATATGCTAATTCATGTCCATTTTGTGATATTTGTATAGAAAATGAATTTATTATAATTAATCTTTAGATAAATTTCAAAAGTTCCCCTCACCTCAATTATAAAAGGGAACCTCCTCCCTCACTTCCTTTAATAACTTTTATCCTTATATCCTGACCATACAATAACAATTAATCATCTAAAACTCCATATATATATATATATTCTATATGGGGTTGTCTTATCAAAATACCAACCTTATTCCCCTTTAAAAGAGATCTAATGGAGACATTTTGAATTAGAGGTAACCACACTTATCGATCACTTTCATTTTCTAATCTTCTTTATCTCCCCTAAATCTAAGATATATATCATAAAATAGAAAAGTAATCATTCTAAGCCTAATTAAATATGATTATGATTACGATCAATCCATTATACACCCCATTTTTTATAAAACATGATGTGAATGTTTCGCTCATTCATACGTACGACTTACTATCTCTATGTAGCGATATAATTCATTTTCCAGCACCATATTTTATGGATGGGTATTATGATGGGACTAATGATTATATATTATATTTATACTATAATAATATTTCTTTAATTATAATATTATATCTTCCTTCTTATCATCTAATCATTTGGGAAATGATAATGATGCTCGGGCGTAAGCATGGACTACTATCTCCACAATTCAATGGGATTCGTTTTTCATATATATTACATATGGGTGGTAATAAGTATGAATTTTATAAATTTATATAGTATATATACAAAATATTAAATATTCTTGGAAATATTAGTTATTATTTACCTTTATTTCATTCCATCAAACAAAAAATTAATATTATGTTCACGCGTACATATGGCCTACCATCTCGATGAATGGTGTAATTCATTTTTCTAACTCTAATTTCTATGAAAAGTTAGAAATATTTATATAATTGTTATATATTATTTTTATACAATTATTAATAATATTTAAATTGTGATTCTAAGATCAAACTATAAGGACAAATAATGGTTAACCAAAACATGCTTGAAAATGAAATAGTTATCACCTAGAATAGTGATTTTTATAATAAATTTTTAATAAAAAGATAATAAGATATTATAAATAAATAATACAATGTATTATTTAATTAAGGTTTTGGAATAAATTAATAATAAATACATATTTATTATATAGGTGTTTTGAACATGAAAAAATAAATACAATACTTGAGATAATCTATTTCATAACTTATTTTCTATTTATTATGTTAATCATCTACTTCATTGATTTTATCATGCTAAGATTTCATCTGAAATAACATTTTATTATATTATGTTGAATTAAAACTTGTTTTATGTTGATTTATAATGGATAAAAATAATCTATTCATTTTATTAACACTCACTTCAAGGATATTATCTTTCTAAAGGGAATCGTCTCAATTCTCTTCCACTAAGGAACATTTTGATTCTATACACCTATATTATTTTATAAGGTATATATAATTAACCTTATATATGATATATCATGAATTAATTTATTATAATGATATTTAGTGTTTTTTTAAATGTTTTTCCTTAATGGGGCATAAAATTTTACTGATTATAAAGTGGTAAGGGTTTATTTCATAGTCTCTTCATTATTAAATATTGTTTATTTTTATGTATCTATTTGGAAAAATTTACCTTCCACTTCCACATTTTATAAAAAAAATTAAAATGGGTTTTACTATTCTCTTATAACCTTTTAAAATCATTTTTATGCATTTTTTAATTATTCAAACATGGTTTGAAAAGAATAATTTATCTTTTTCTAAAAAGGTTTCTTTGTTACTTTTTTGGAAAAACAATATGTAAGGATCTATTTAACCTATTAGTAATGAGAGGATTTTCCCAAATACCTGATGAATTAATGTTTTGATGTTTCTTATATAATATTTCAAGGTTATTTTAAAAGAGATTTTTTTCCCTTTGAAATTGTACATCATTTAGAAAATGTTTTCAAAGGGAACATATTTTTTTCTCTAGATTTAATTCAAGTGATCTTTAAAAATCATTTTCCATATAATATAGTATTATTTTATTTTACTTATGTTTTACTAGGGATATGATCTAATGATACCATTATTATTCTTTCTCTAAATTTTTTATGTTTATGGGGGAATGATGTTTATGAATTCCATTTCATTTCCATAAGTTATGTAATGATGAAATGTTTATGAAACCCATTTCTTTTTATGTGTTATAATATTATGAATAATTTATTTTACTATGGGAAACATTTGAATGGTTTCATTATTTGATGTGTGGGACCTATATCTCCCTCCAATTAATTGGGTAAGGAATTATATCACATGAGATATTTAAGGGGAAAAAGTAGATGTATTTGATCTACTATGGGAAATAAATCCAAGTGCTTGATCATTTATAGGAAACATTTGTTAAGGCCTAATCTGATAGTCCTTTTAATTAATGTTTACATATGAAAATGTTTATATACTTATGATAATTACACATACATTTATAACATGAACTTATAGTTCATGATTGATTTTTGATGAATTCTCATTCTTATGATTCATTTGATTTGAATTGTTAATGTTTTAGGACATGAACCTTGTTTAAAATATATGATAGGTTGGGTATGAACTTATAAAGTTATGTTCATGATCACATACCCTTATAATCATCTAATGATTTTATATGATAATATATTGATATCTACTATGTTTACCTTAACTAATAATCTGATATCACTTCTTTATTATGTTTCCTTTTACCGAAGTTATGAACGAACGTTATAATTGTGATGTGTTGAAGAGGGGTGTTATAAATGAAGATATTTTTATAGATGATATGGATTTTTGATGGGATATATGTTTATTTTTATAAGATAAGTAAGAATTTATCATCATTCTATAATAATCTAAACCAAAAAGGACCTTCAAAATGTAATTGATCTGTTATTTCCTTTTGATGTTTTAAGTTTTGATGGAAAAAACTAGGTTACATTGTAACATTTATGTTTATAGCACTAAATTTGGAAGTATGGACTTTGAGCTGCAAAATTTGGTATTAGAGGTCGACTTAGATAACTTTATATATTTGGTTTTTTTCATGTGAGGTTATTTTTTAGAGTTATAGATACATTAATGGGTATATAAGATCATAAGTTTAGAGTCGTATACGCCACTTTAGAGGTTTTAAGTGATGAAATTTTGAGGTGATTAATATTATTTTTAGAGACATTTAAATTTTTTGTGAATTATGGGTTATTATATTTTGGGAATCAAAATGAAAGGCATGATATAACCTTTAAGGTCCATTTTTTTAATATGGAATATATTATGTTTATTTTATGCATTTATTTAAAATTTATAAAAGTATTATAATTATTATTGTTATATATAAAGAAAAACTCGCAGGATAGGTGAAAACATGTCATGTTTGGAAAGGCCACAAGTTTTAAACCCACAACCAAAGGGTGAAAAGATTTCATTTCCTAACACTATACAATGTGAATTCTTGGTTAGTATGACATTTTTTTAGTTAATTGATTTTATATATTAAGAAAATCTTAATTTTAGGGAACATATGTTTCATTGTATAGATAACCATGGGTTGGGATATTGATTTATTGGATAAGTTGTTAATGTTATTTCAAAAGAATATTTCCATTTTTGGAAAACATTATATTGTATTACAGGAAATATTTTAATGAATAATGTTTGAATTGTATTTCAGAGGCATATATGTATTCATTTTGGATTTTGTAAATGGTTATCATAAATTTAAAATTATTAGGGAAATTAATTTTTAGTATGAGATATTATGAGTGAATGATGTTATTTAAAGATAAACTTTAAAATTTATTATGGGAGATGATGAGATCAAATCCTTCTGATGTCAGATTTCAATATTAGTCTAGAAAAAAAATTAAGTTGGTTATTTATTCAATGAACTATATTGAACTTTTGGTATTATTGATACAATGGTTTATTATTTTTGAAACATTATATTATATTGTACTAACTATTATTATTTTAGCTAATTACTAAAGATAATAAGAATAAATAGTTATTATATTGAGTATTTTTTTGATCTTTTGAATATGATTTTGATTTTTCATTCATGAAAAAAATTCATCTTCAATACTCATCTTTTGATCAAAAGATGAGTTTTCAATTGAAATTTATTAGAGGATAACGCACTACTTTTCAAGTAAGTATATTTCCTTTTGTTTTCAATATAAGAAGTAAAATTATTACTCAACTCTATGAAAAAAAATTAGAAAAAAATATTATCCATTTAATTTTCTTATTGAGGAATCAATGGAATTTTAACCAAAAATAGATTTCTTATTTTGTGACGGAAAACATTCTAAAGACCATGTTCTTTATCACACTATATCATAACATGATAGTTAGAATTCTATTCTATTTCCACATTTTCATTTTCCTCTAATTTTATTCTATTTTTAATCATAGTTTTTTTGTGTCCATCATATTTTATTTTTCATATATTTAAGAGTATGTTTTATTAAACCTTTTTCCGATGATGGATTTTGACAAAGGTATTTTGAAAATTAAAAATCTTGGAAACAAAGAACAAGTTAAAATTTTTAGGGAGAAATCAATTATTGGGGAATTTAATATCTCCATATTTTAAATGGAAACACTATGTTAAATTGCATAAAATAAATTCCCCATCAAGCTTACAAGAAAAAATAAATTTTACTATTTAAATGTGAGAATTATAAACTAGTCATCAAATTCGACAGAATGAATATTATTATGAAATATATCAAATTTTCATATTCATTTATAATTTTTTAATTAATTCATTATAAATAAGTACTATATTTTTAGTAAATTCCATTTATTCATTAAAACATATTTTCTTCAGAAATGTTTTTTATTGATTTTTATCAATAAATAATATAATATATTTTTTGAGATTTTAGAAAATTTATTTTAAAAAATGAACTTAATTTTTTAAATTATCATGTCAAAATTTTCCTATGTTAAATTTTTGATAATTTTCTAAAAATTATGAATTTTTAATGAATATTGAAAAAATATCGATTTTTATTTTAAATTTTTTAAAAGGTAATTTTATTTTAAAATTAGTTTTAAAATATCTTTAGTTCAGTTTTATTTAAAATAGTCCATTTTTTTAAATTGATTTTATACTTGAGTATAGGGCAAAAAAATTATATATATAAAAGGTAATTTTTCTGAAAAACTGTTTTTCATTGAATTTCATAGTTATATTTGAAAT
Organism: Viscum album; assembly: GCA_963277665.1. Taxonomy (NCBI): domain Eukaryota; kingdom Viridiplantae; phylum Streptophyta; class Magnoliopsida; order Santalales; family Viscaceae; genus Viscum; species Viscum album. The sequence continues at coordinate 1,072,292,413 of OY728143.1, forward strand.
TAAATTATAGAACTTATCTGATTTTAATTATAAAAAATGGATTCAATATTTTGATTAATAATTTGAAAATATATTAAATAGTATCCTTTTAGTTTTTTCCAATATGAATAGTCACATTTGTAAATTTCGTTACGATGAAGGTTAAATTGGGTAAGTTATGTTAAAAATAAAATGAAAAGGATAATAAAATGACCCTAACACTTTAAAAAATATTATTTCATGAATTTAATTCAAAACTAAAAAACTAAGTTTATAAATTGAGTTATTTAATGGACAGGTTTTATTGAAAATGACATATATAATTTTTTAATCAAAGAATGTCACAAAATGTCACTTTCTATGTCTTAAATTTCCATTATTTGTCAACATGGGGAGAAAATTATCTTATGAACGAATATAAGTTTCCATTTTAAAATTAATAAAATTATTTTGTTTAAATAAATTTATTTATGACTTTTAGGGTCACTTTAATAAGATTACGACCTTTGTAGTATTTTATATAATGAAAAGTCAAACACGCCCTATTTTTATTTTTAATGTGGAGTTAAACATAATATATTATATAAAATAAATATTCTTTATAAATATAAAATATTTATATAAATCGTGATAATTTATTTATAAATTTTGGAAATTAAATAATTACATTAAATAATTAAAGGATGATGTAGCAATAATTATTCAATGAATGGAAAAATAAAATAAATGATATTAAATAAATTAAAATATATTTTATTTTATTTTATTTTATCAATTTTTTTTTAAAAAATTATAGTTGAAAATGACATATTGGGGGTGTTTTAAATTACTTTTTAAAAATTTATCATGTTTTATTGATTTTCCGAATTTCTATGTAATGAATACTGTCAAAATTTACACTACATATATTTTATCAAAATGAAATTTTATTAAATTATTTAAAAAGCATAAAATATATAAATAATAAAAAATAATATTATTAGGATGAAAATTTTATAAATTCATCATTTATGGATAATTTACACTATATAAGTAAAAATTACAATTTTTTATATTAAAAAATGTGTTACCATAGTTAAAATTAAAATAGGTTAACTAATGGTTAATTAGAATGATAAGGATTAAAATTATACCAAAAAATGTCTAAAATATATTAGATTATGATATTACAACCATCTACTATATTAACATCAAATGAATTTCCATTTGGTGGTATTTGGATAGAAAACTAATTTATTATAATTTATCTTTTGGAAAATTTCAAAAGTGCCCCTCACCTCAATTATAAAATGGAACCTCCTCCCTCACTTCATTTCATAACTTTTATTCTTATATCTATACCATAAACTACCAATTTATATTTTAAACTTCCCTATTCGAATTATTGAGTTAATTTTCTTCTCAAAAGACCAACTCTTAAGCCCTTTAGAATAGATCCAAAGGAAAAATTTTAAAGAAGATGTATCTCATCTTAATGATCACTTTATTTTTTCACTATTATTTATCTCCTATAACTCTATGATTTCCATCATAAAATAAAAAATTTCAGAATCAGAAATTTGATGATGTTTTATTATTATTATAAACACACCAATATACACCCCATTTATCATTAAACAAGAAGTTAATGTATCGCTCTTGTGTTTGCAAAGCTTATTATCTCCGTGTAGCGATACAACTCATTTTTATCACCAAATGTTATAGATAGATATTATAATGGGATTAATTATTATATATAATATTTATAATATAATTATATTTCTATAATTATAATATCATATATACCTTCTTACCATATAATCTTTTTAGGAAACGATAATGTTGCCTAAGCGTATGTATGAACTACCACATTCGTGATGTGATGTGATTCATATTTGATCTATATTTCAAAAATATGATAATACAGAGAAATTTTATGAATATATATGATATAATAATTATTATGGAAATATTAATTATTATTTATCTTTATTTCAGTCTATCAATCAAAAAATTAAAACACTGTTCATGAGTGCATATGGCCTATAGTCTCTATGAATGGTGTAACTCATTTTTTCTATATCTAATTTATATGAATGATTATAAATATAAATATAATTTTTATGTATTATTTTCATACCATCACTATCTATCAATAAATTATGATACCAATATCAAAGTATAATTTCCAAAAATTTTGAACCGAAACATGCTTGGAAGACGAAGTAATTATCACCAAGAATGTTGATTTTAATAACCAATTATTAATAAAGGATGAAAATATGTAATACATAAATAATATATGTTATTATATAATTAAGGTAATGAAATAAATATATAATAAATACATATTTATTATACAATGGGTTTTATGGTGAACAAGCAATGACAATACTTTAGGTAAGGGATTTCATAACTCTATTTCCATTTATTGTGTTAAACATCTACTTTGTTGATTTTTTCATTCTAAGATTATGTTTTAAATGACATTGGATATCATTCCAATTTTTTATGTTGATTTATAATGATAAAAATAATCTATTAATTTGATTCATACTCACTTCAATGATATTATCTTTGTAAAGGACATTGTCTCTATTTTCTTTTGTTGAGGAATATTTTGATATTGTGAACCTATATTATTTTATGAGGTGTATATAACACCAAATAGATATTTTATATCATTAATTTATTTATTATCATGATATTTAATGTTTCTTTAAATTTTATTCATTCATGGGGCACCCAATTCAACTGATTATAAAGTGGTAAGGGTACATTTTACAATCTCATAATTATTCAAGGTTATTTATGTATAAGTCTCTATTTGGTAAAATTTATCATTCAATTGAATGTTTTATAAAAAAAATTACCAAGGTTTTTTATATTATCCTAATAATTTTAAAATACATTTTTATCCTTTTTTTTAGTTCTTACAACCCTATTTGTAATGAATGTTTTCTCGTGATCTAAAAAATACACTTTGTGAATTTTTTGGAAAAAATATACCGAAGAATTGTTTTTAACTTTTTCATAATGATATTATTTTATATTTTTCATAAAACTTTACTATTTTTGTGCTTCATATAAAATATTACAAGTTTATTTTCATAGATAATTTTTTCCTCTGTAATTATGAGGCTTTTAAGAAAATGTTTTCCAACGGAAAATATATTTTCCTCATGAAATTTTTCAAGTGATCTTTCAAAATCATTATCCATCTAAGATAATGTTATTTTATTTTAATTTGGTTTTAATTGGGTTATGATCCAATTATACCTCTCTAATTATCTCTGTTAATTTGTTTTGTTTATGATGGGTTGATGTTTACGTATTTTATTTCTTTCCGTGAGTTTTTTTATGATGAATGTTTTTAAAACAATTTTTTATAGATTTTGAGATGTTGAATAATTTATGGTCCTATGGCACACATATGTAATAATTCATTATGTGATGTTTGGTACCTATATATCGCTTCATTATATTGGGTAATGAATTTTATCTCATGAAATAGTTAATTGAAACAAGTCGATATGCTTGATTCAATATGGGAAACAAGGATAAGTGCTTGATCTGTTATGGGAAATATGTGTTATGGCCATATATGAAAGTATTTTTAATTAAAATTGATATATGAAATTTATTCTACACTTATGATTATTCAACACACATATATTACTTTATCATATGGTTTATGATTGAGTTATAATGAATTCTCATTCTTATGGTTCATGACTTTTGAAATGTCAATGTTTTATGATGTGAATTATATTTATAATCTATAATAGTTTGGGTATGAACTTATTAGGTTTGGTTCATGATCACATACCATTATTGTCATATAATAGTTTAATATGATCATGGATTTAAATATCATATGTTTATCCTCTTGTAACATCTGAGCTCGCCCATTTGTTATGTTTTCCTTTCCCCAGTTTATAAAGAAAGGTTTTGTATAGGATGTTTCAAAGAAGGCTGGTCAACATAAATAAATTTTGGGAGATGATATAGATTTTTTGGGAATTTTTTTTTATTTTACTAGGATATGTAATAGTTTTTACAAATTCTATAAAACTCTAAACCTAAAACATCCATTTGTATCTATGTGATCTAATATTTAATTTTATTGTTGTAAGTTTTTTATGTAAAAAAATTAAGTCTCATTTGTAAATTTAATGTCTTTAGCACTGGATATGGAAGTGTGTATAGGCTATTACATCCATAAATCCAAGTGGGTTGTGAACCTAGTAACCATAAAGATGTTTTATGACATGCAGTGATGATTCTGGTGTCCAGGTATGACAAGGAACATCATCAACTTTGTTTCATGTTGTTACACTTGTCAACATGTCAAGGTCAAGCACCAGATGCATTCAGGTTTTCTTCAGCCACATCTACTGCTGACTAGGAAGTGGGATGAAAGATATATGGAATTTTTGGTTGGGTTTCCATCTACCCCTAGAATGAATAATGTTATATGGTTTTTTTGGTTGGGTTTTCATATATTTCTATTTTCTATAGTCTTTGATAGAGATTCTCATTTTACCTTTTGTTTTTTGAAAGGCCTTTATAAGGTGATGGGATCTCATGTTTTTTGGAGTAAAATATACCATTCATAAATGGATGTCTATATATAGATATATATTCATATATTCTATGTTCATGTGTTCTTGACTTTATTGGAGCTTGGGATAACCAATTGGGATTTGTTGAGTTCACTTATAACAATAGTTACCCATCCATGGTCAGAATATATCCTTTTGAGGCCTCGCATGGTTGAACTTGTAAATATCTACTGTGTTGGTCATAGATTGTTGATATTTCCTTTTCATCACTAAGTTTTATCCAATAAATTATAGTGAAAATTCTTTTGATTCCTCGAATAATGATGATGTCATAGAGAATGTATATATCTTATGCTGGTAGTCTTTGTAGACTAGGGGAGTTCTCTGTTCATGTCCTGGTGTCCTTGAGAGTTTCACATCAGCTAGGAAATTTATATCATTGGAGGAAAGGGAAGTTTTGTCCTTGTTTTTTAGAACCTTTTGAGGTTTTTGAGTATGTGGAGAATATAGTATACCATTTATCACTTCCATTGTAGTTTAATTCAACAAATTATTTTTTCCATGTATCACATCTTTGAAAGTATCTTTCTCATCAATCTCTTTTTTCAGGTGAGTGATCTTGATATGGAGACCAATTTATCTTTGACTGAGAATCCAGATAGAATAGTTTATTCTGAGAATATGGTGATTTGTGGTAGGATGTTACCTTTAGTTATTGTGATATGGTATAATGTTTTCTATTCTAATGAGACTTCGGAACATTAAGAAATCATAAGAGAGCAGTGAGCTCATCTCATTGATTTGGAAACCTCTTGATAGGAATTATGGGGAAACCTTTTATATGGTGGTGAGGCTATAACATCCCATTACTTATTTCCAGGTACACCTAGAACCTTTTTTATCATGATTTTTATAAGTTTTCCTTTTGTTTTTTAGGGTGATATTTGGATAACTTTGTAGGTTTTCTTTGTTGTGCATGGCTGCAACATGGTTTTTCCAGACTGTGCACTCATCTACAGAAAACCATTCAACCTTGGATAGTGAGGGCTTGGGTGGTTGGTGAAAAAATTTAAAATTCATGTTCCCAACAAGGAGAAATAGTTCACCTTCTATAGTGAGTCCAAAGGGGGTTCCTGGTTAGAGAGTACGATTTTTTAACTATGTGGAACCCTATATGAAACTGTGTTCATGGAATTTTTTTATTCATAATATGAATTTTAAAATCCTAAACCCACTGTTTCAACCTCCAGTCGACTCCCACTAGACCTAACTATAATTCATTTTCTTATCAGGCTCTCAATAAGTGATATTGTCTCCTCAAATCCCTTCTATTGGAAGATAAAATCATGTTTTATTACTTTTAATCTTCTCTAGTAAATGAATCTCATATCTAATTATTTATTCTACTCTATCCTTCCTTCCTCATTATCATTTTATAGATCATAATGTTTTGGATGGATCTAAACTCTATTTTATTGGATATTAATTTAAGGTTTTATTTCTTGATCTCTGAAACCTTCTTTATTCATTGGAAAATCCAAATTTTGGTGTCGATTCTAGAACTTTGATTAAATATAAGTGATTCTATTTGATATTATCCATATAATTGAAACCTTGATTTTATTGAATTTTTTTTAATGTATTTAAATTTATTAATAGAAATTTCATTTAAACAGATTTGATTATGAATATTTAAATAGAAGGGTTTTTGGGTAAAAACCCCAACTTCTAATTGAATTGGAATTTAGGGCATGTTTTGAAAAATTATGAAATTGATGAAATGATTTAAAAATAGATTTTATAAAATTAATTACTTTGAAATGATGAAAAAATATCATTAGTATTTTATTGAAAATTAATTAAATGATGAAAACCCCATGTTTTGGTTTTAAAATTGTATTTTCATATTGAAACTGGGAATTTGGAAATAGAATTTTAATTGATGATTTTTTGAAATGAAATTATTCTCCCATTTTATATTGATTGATTGAGGACATTTGATCATGTATAGTTAATGGGATATTTGGGATAAGCATTCTAGGATCTCTATCCACTATAATTTTATTGGTGATGAAAATACAAAAAAAAACCAATTCATCATATCTTATCACTGATGAGACGTTTATGAGTCATATTCTTCCAGAGCCTAAGGGACGTGTGTACACATACTTAGTCATGACCACTTCTATAATAAGTGTGACAATACTAAATCGAAAAACTAATTTAATTCATGTAAGATGACCATGATTATTATTGTGATTGTTTTCATTGTATATTCTATTGATTATAGGACATTTTGATTCATTTCAAATGATTTATATAAATGATTTTTTTAACAAAATTTATTTAATAAATATTTGAAATGATTTTTATCCTTTGAAAAGAAGCATGTTTTTTTAAAATATGAAAATGATATGTTATGTCATGCACTATTTTATTTAAATTATAGTCAATATTTGCTTTATTATTATGAAATCTTTACAAAATAATTGGTGAAACCCTACCATGATTTATATCTCATACCCTACCTTCGGCTTTGAGAGTTTGAATATTTTCTTATGTCAGGTTCAAGTAAAGGTAAAGTTCCACTTGGAGGTGGTAGATGTTCTTGATCCTTTGGACCATGGGTATTTTATATCATCTTGGTATTTTTTCTTTTCTTCCTAGTACTTGATGATGTACTTATTTAGGTTTTGTTATACCAGTTTGATTTTTGGTACTTTCTTCCATTGGATTGTTGAGCATACTAGCTTGTATATTTTATCTTCTATTTTATTGTGGAAGATTTGTTCCTTCTTTTTATAGTATAATTTCTTGTGCTATTTTAACATATTTAGGGATTGGTAAATCCCTTAGACCTATATCACTGTTTTCATTGGCATCCAGATACTAGGGTATCACGGTAGGTTTGTGGCATAGAGCATGTATCCACGTGTATATTTATAAAAGATTTTTTTGTTAAAAAAATTATGTACTAAGGAATTTACTAACATTTTTAGATATCATCATATTTTTAGACTTATTTCTAGGGTTTTTAAGAAGGTTTTTTAACCCAAACATGTAATGTCTCAAAAATTCCATGTAAAGTTCTTTTAAATTATATAGAATTATTTCATGACTAGACGCTTTGACAGCACCTGATTCTGAGGGTCATTGATCCCGAAATAGAATTTTGAATTTTTTTTAAGTTCATTTAGGTAAACATGTGAGCTTGTTTTTATAACTTTTAAACCTATGTTCAGATCAAAAATATGAGGGCACCGTTTAACTCAGAATGGAAGGATCTGCCTTCAATGGACATAACCTCGACCGGCACGGGTCAAGGGAAAAATTATTTTTCTGACTTTTTAAAGAAAATGTTACAAATAAAATAAACTTGTTTTATTTTATTTTATTTTTCAAATCATTACATCTCAATGTTTTTCCAAACACTTAAAACTGAATATGTTATTTCATTAAATGAAACAGTGTAATGACTTCGTAATAGAAACGTAACTAAAACATTGATTTATGTTTCATCCTTTAATGGCCAAGAAGAAAACATAGGATTGTTGGCACAATCATGGTTATGATCTGATGTTATGGTGGGTGATGATGAAGAACACCACCCCCCCCCCAAACAGATCATCACTAATGATGATCTACAAAGACCCGTAACCAAAGGATCACGGAACGACGAATGCAGCGACACCACTCATCACCAATGAATGATCTGACACATTTAGGGGTTTGTTTTTATTTTATGTTTCTCCATTAATTTGACAAAATTATGAACACGGATCAACCCAAAAATAGGTTGATCCGCAGATCACACGTTCTTGTGGGAGGGTACTTTTATTCGGGTTTGGTGTCAGAATTATTTGATTAAATTGTGATTGAACATAAATTATATATCCTATATTTCTAAATATATACTATATAAGGCATGGGATTACATGAACAAGGTCCACGCCCCTATGCCTTGTGTTTTTTTTCATTCTTCATGGTTGCATCTTGGGAGTGGTTTCAAGGAGGATTTGAGACCATCGCAGGGAAGATGGAATCCTCTGGAGGATATAGCCACAAGCAGCGTGAAGAACGGACCACTGGAGCATACTTAATTGTCCACTGAAGAACCTTTTGGTGCACCAGAACCAGTGGTGGTGACCCACAGCTACGGTCGTGGGTGGGTGGCGGTGTACTGGAAGAAGTTTCATAGTGGGATTGAGCAGCAGTTGTGTTGGCAGCTGGCGGCGGGCGAACGCGACCACCCAGCCGCGTCGGAGGTACTGTGGACACGACACCATTCCATGTCACACATGGAAAGGCCACGGTCAACCGACTTCACCAGAGGAGGTTTCCTCATGGATGAATTTCTGGGTTGGGGGAGAAGACGTGGCTTCCAGCTGCATCCTGACAAGGTAAGAGCATGTATGCCTATGGTAGACCGGGCAGGGTGGGGTCTGCCATAGCGGGCTGAACCAGTGGCCCAATGGGCCTACATCCAACATTCCGGACCAAGATATACCCAATCTAGACTAGATATGGGTTGAGCTTTAGGACCTGTGTGGGGTCGGTGGACTTGGGTCGGGTCAGGTTGGAATAGATATGGACCCAACTAAGTCCTTTTTTGAAAACGCCAATATCTTTCAAATCGGGTGTCTAATTGATGAGCTGTTAGCATTGTTGGAACCCATGGATAGAGACCGATATTTTGTAATAATATAATTATAATTTATTTGAAGTTGAAATATAATTAATGTATTGAGGATATATTCTCCCTGAATCAAGCACACTACGTATGGAAACCCTACGATTGGATGAGACCTGAAGACTGTAGGAATGAGACACTATCTGGGTCAGCTACGATAGACCAGTGGGAAGTGGCTATATGTGACTTGGTAGGACCATAGTGGGGAGTGACTCTGTGGGACCCAAAATACATGTGTTACTCGACAGGAGGAGTGCCTCAGTATGGCCAAGGTGGGAAGCCGCTCTGTGTGACCTGGCATTCCCACAGTGGAGAGAAGCTCTATAGGACCCATTATACCCACGGTACTCATCAGGAATAGGTACCAAAGTAGTCCATGGTTTGTGTTATGTGGCTCTGTGTGACCCGGTAGGCCCACTATACTCCTTGAGGAGGAGTTCTCCAGCATCCCAAGGTGTTCAATGATACGACTGATGGTCCTACTTTCCATACTCTAGACTATAACAAATGTGAGTTGTCTTGATTTGTGGTTTTATTTGTGTATTGTTTGTGGTCTTTATGTGTTGGTTTGGGGCCCCTACTAAGTATATTGTCACTCACTCCTACACGGGCTCTGCCCACACATGTTGTATCTGGCACAGACGGCTGCAGCCTTGATGGAGGACTTGGTGGCCCAGGACCCGGTGGTGCCTAGTGGGACAAGGCATGCATTCCATACTTCTACAGCTTACAGTAGCTACTATACACTTACCCATCATGTGGGATGTTCAGATAATGGATTTCAAATATTTCTTGTACTTTCCTATTTTCAGTTCATCTTTTGTTGGGTTTGTTTTCTGGACCATTTGACATACAGTTTCTACTTTTACTCAATGGTTGTTTAGTGTAATTCATGTTTATCTTTCCATATTTGGGATATGGTTTCATGTGTGTACATACATATACTCAGGAAAATACCTCCCACTTTCACCCAGATGCTTTTGGTGCTATTTTCCAACACCTGGACTTTAGGAGGCGGGCATGGGGGATGTCACGGTACGGGCCCCAGTGGACAGATCATGAAAAAGAAGTATCAAAGGTGGTCAGTTCTACCTCAAAATACCAGGAGTCTATTGTTTGTATTTTTGAAAATACCATTAAATGTTTTGAGTTTGACTTTTAGATTTGGGGATTCCAGTGTTGGTGGGCTGTCTGACGTATCCATACACTAGGACCTTGAATTCGGCTTTTTGGATTTATACATAAAAACACCGGTTTCATGAATCATATAGTAATTTACTGTCTTCTTATGTTCTTCTTGAATAAGAGCCATCTCACTATCTATAATCTATTTACTATCATACATCATGATCTGTATTAGGATGACTCTATGCAGACAGTCATCTTGGATTTTGATATGTGACCTAGAGGACTGATCGCCTATAGATGAGATGTCGATTCGGGGACCAGTTCTAGAGATATCCCCTCCAGGGGGCACCAGTGTTACCACCACCCATTGACTGGTAGTTAATATCAGAGTTACCAGTAAAGGGAACATTTCATCTTAGAACCATACATGAGTTCCAGATACAGAGACCTCACTGGTTCAGAGGAGAGACATATCATCAAGCCACTGAGGACTGGTGGAGGTAGTGATGTAGGTTTTTCACATAGTGAGTCACCACTTGACCAAACGACTATCTAGATGTGAGCCTTATTTATGGATAGGTAGGGAGATGGTGGAGCTTGAAAATTCAGATTCACAATTAGAAAACCCTCTCTTGGGATAACATTGAGTAGATTTTCTGGGATAAGTTCTTCCCTGTGATGTTTCACATAGTGTGCATACAGGAGTTTCTTAACCTAATTTAGGGTAGCATGTCTGTGGTTGAGTACATGGAGAGGTTTATAGACCTCCCCACTACTCTACGGATATGGTGTGAACCCCTTTCATTAGGGGTCAGACCTTCAAGTAGGGACTCCAATGGAATGCTAGGGTGTCAATGGTTTCCCTCAGCATCCCCACTAAGGTTGGAGTGCTAGATCAAGCCCTTTTTATGGAGAGATTCCTAGAAGTGTAGGTGCTGACAATGAGAGCCACCAGTAAACACCATGTGGAAGAGTCTTCAGTGCTAAGCAGTAGGAAGTAGACGCAGCGAGCCAAGTGGGTAATATCTTTCAGGGTATGACACTAGGACTCGGGGTCAGTAGTGCGGGGATCCCAGAGTATAGGGAGTCAGTAAGGAACTAGGTTTTGATTCACATGTGGTGGGTAGTGAAACATGACTCGTGATTGCCCAGCACGCTGCAGAGATGATCAGTAGATGGTCAAAAGACTTCCAAGGTAGAGGTAGAGTTTCAAGCGAGGAGGTCTACAAGGCGGCGAATGTGGCATGGGAGCATGACGGGTAGCAGGTGATGGGAAATAGTTCGAGGTACTACCTCAACCACCCCCAGGCGGTCCACCACGACCTCAGGGAGCAAGTGGATAGGGACGAGCTCAGCCTCAGGTAGTGGAGGCTTATGCCCTTGACACTCTAGAAATTATTAGACGTATGATCTGCGTCTTCTCCACCATAGTTGTAGTTCTTAAAGACACAGGTTACAGTCACTCTTTCCTTGCCAGAGACTGTGTTCGACGCTCGGAGATTCCAGTTGAGCTTTTGGCTCAATACTTACAATTATAGGCTCTTATGGGAAGGTATTCGACAATTAACATTGGTTCTAGTAGTGTGAGGTTACTCTAGGAGGAAAGAGTTGTGGTTGGGATCTCTTAGTAGAATATTGGAGGAAATGTGAAATCATCTTAGGTATAGAATTGCTATCTATAGTCCATGATTAGATTGATCATATTAGACTTAAATTGTGGTGTGTCTGCAAGGATGGGACAAGGTTTTCCTTCACCTATGAGAATGGAACTTTTGCATCACAGGATGGACTTTCTTAGAGTAGGGTGCAGTATATCACTCACCAGTTGGCTATCCTCACCCTATGTGTGGTGGATGAGAGGAGTCTAATAATTCCTATAGTGTTAGAAGAGTACGATTATTTCGTTCTTGAGGATGTTATGGTACTACCTCTTCATAGGTAGGTAGAATTATACATCGACCTGTACCCTTATACGACACTAGTATCCATAATGGAATATCATGTGGCTCCCTTAGAGCTTCATGAATTAAGGGTACAGTTCAAGGACTTCTTGTATAAGTCCTTCGTGAGGCCCATCATTTCACCATGGCCAGACCAAGTGTTGTTTTCCAAAAAGTCAGATGGGGTCTGGAGGCTATGTGTGGACTTACGACACTTAAACCAGGTTACTGTGGTGAACAAGTATCCACTTACAAGGATTTATGACCTCTTAGATAAGCTCAAGGGAGAGAGGTGGTTCTTGAAGATAGACCTCAGATCAGGCTATCATCGGCTTTGGGTACGGTATGAAGACATACCGAATACAACCTTTAGATACAGGTATGGAAACTATGATTTTTTAGTGATGCCTTTGGATGTAACCAATGACATAGAAGTGTTAATGGGACTCATGAATAGGGTATTCTAGCCTTACCTTGACCAGTTCATTATGTCTTCATTGATGAAATCTTTGTGTATTCGACGTCAGAGGAGGAGAACCCTACCTACCTACAGATATTCTTGAATACACTCTAAGAGCACCATCTTTATGATGAGCTCTCGAAGTGCAAGTTCTGGATTTTTGAGGTCCACTTTCTTGGACACGTCATCTTAGAGGATGGAGTTTTAGTAGATTCGGTGAAGATAGAGGCAGTGCTTTATTCGGTGCCACCTAGGAGTGTGATTGAGGTGTGGAGTTTCCTGGGGTTTTCTAGATACTACTGGAGGTTTGTGCCTAACTTTTACAGAGTATAAAAACCTTTATCGTGCTTGAAACGGGAGGTAAAACCCTTCATGTGGAAATAGAAGTTCTAGAAAAGTTTCGAGGAGATGAGGTAGAGATAGACGAGTGACCCTATATTGAGACTACCTGAAGAGTCCATTGGGTATGTAGTATTATTCGATGCATCAGGGACCAGACTGGGTTGTGTCCTGATGCAGGACTGAGTTGTGATCGCATATGGATCATGGCTGTTGAGGAAACATGAATAGAACTACATGAACCATAACTTATAGTTAGCAGTAGTGGTATTTTCTTTGAAGATTTGGTGGCACTATTTTATGGGTGAAAAGTTTACCGTCTATTCCAACCACAAGAGTCTCAGGTATATCTTCCCAAGGAAGGACCTGAACTTTAGATAGTGCTTATGGCTGGAGTTCCTCGAAGACTATGACTTTGAGATAGTCTATACTCCTGGGAAGGATAACATGGTGGTAGACGCACTCGACAAGAGGTCTGGTCTACAACTTCTAAGTGAGGAAATGAAGCAATTACCCGCGATTCAGGTATCCTTTGTGGATGATGATGGAGCATTTTACCTTTATTTGATCATTGTCACTCCTCCACTCTTACAACGAGTCAGATAGGCATAGCTTGTGGATGTTGACTTTGATGCCCAACGTGTAATGTTATCCTCATGATAAGCTTCTGATGAATATTTAATAGGTGGGGAGCATATATTCTTTTCAAAGGATGTACCCTAGTACTGGTGATGTTGTGGGAGGAGGTGTTGAGGGAGTTCCATACATCCCTTTTTTGCGGTACATCAGGGTGTGGTGAAGATGTACTAGGTCCTCCAATGTCAGTAATGATGATAAGGGATGATGAAAGTGGTGTTAGATTCCATTTCACGATGTCGCACTTGTTATCATGTGAAGGATAAGCATTTGATTCTAGCAGGCTTGGCCCAACCACTTGAGGTACTGAAGCGGAAATGGGATGATATCTCGACAAACTTTTTGAAGGGGTTGCCATGAATTTCTAGGGGCTACGATTATATCTGGGTGATCATTTAATGAATTACCATTTTAGCTCACATCATACCCATCCAAGAGTAGGGATCAAAAGAGGGATTCAGACGCCTCTACATCCAAGAGATAGTGCAGCTTCATAGGGTACCTTTAACAATCATCTCATACTGTGATTCTCTCTTTACATCCCAGCTATGGGAGGGTTTATTGGAGGCATTTGGGAGTCAACTGTGCTTGAGCACAGACTATAACTATCAAGCAGATGGTTAGACAGAGCAGAACATACGGACCTTGGAGCACATGCTTCATGTTTGTGACCTTTATTTTGGTCATAGTTGGGAGGAACACCTACCATTGGTAAAGTTTTCATACAACAACAGATATCACTCCACCGTTTTCATGGAACTATTTGATTCCTTGTATAGGCATTCATGAAGATCACCTCTTTTGTGGATAAACCTAGGGGAGTCCACACTAATGGATCCAGAGTTGGTATAGGATACCACTGAAAAGATTCAGGTCATCCATTAGCGGATATGGACTGCACAGAGCAGGAAGAAATCATATGCTGATAGGAGACAGAGACCCCTGGAGTTCAAGGAAAGAGACCATGTGTTCCTTTGGGTCTCACCCCAATAGGATTTGTGAATATTTGACTGGGGAGAATATTTGTCTTCACGGTTTATCAGAGCTTTTCAAATTATTAGCAGAGTTGTCGATGTGGTGTACCACCTGGCTCTTCCCCAATAGATACACCGGGTGCACAATGTTTTTCATTTGTCGCAGCTGAGAAAATGTGTGCATGATCCATCTCACTTCATCTACTGGGGTGATCTGGACATTGACGATGGGGAGATGTTTGTAGAGTTCTAGGAGGATATAGAGGATTTATAGGAGAAATCCCTTAATGGATATTATATTCCTCTTGTGAACATTCGTTGGCAACACAGGAATATCCAAGAGAGAACGTTAGATTGGGAGGCTTAGATTCATTCTCAGTACCCCCATTTGTTTGTTTTTCCATTTTTTGGATTACGAAGATGTGAATCTATACAATGGGAGTAATGTAATGTCCCAGAAATTCCATGTAATTGTTTTTCAATTATATGGAATTATTTTGAGACCATACGCTTTGACATGACCTGATTTCAAGTACTGGTGAGCCTGGGATAGAATTTTGAACTTTTTTTAAGTTCATTTATGTAAACAGGTGATTGGGTTTTTCTAACTTTTAAACTAGTGCCCAGATAAAAAATATGAGGGCACTGGTGTACTCATAGTGGAGGGATTCTCCTAGAATGGACCTAACCTCGACCAGCATGGGTTGAGGGAAAAAGTTATTTCTATAAATTTTTAAAAAAGTTAAAAAAAACTTTTTTTATTTTATTTTTATGAATTTTCAAATAGTTGAAGATCAACGGTTTTCTAATGAAGAGAAACCAAATACTTTGTTTTATTAAATGAAATAGCGTAATGACTTCTAAACAGAAACGTAATTGAAATGATGATTCACATTTCATACTTTAATGGCCAAGAAGACAATGTATGGGTTTTGGAAAAATCTTGTTCTACTCTGAAGCTACGGTGCATGGCGATGATGAATGACCCCCCCCCCCCAGAACAAATAGTCACTAATGATGATCGACCCACAGATGTAACTGGATGATCATGGAATGAAGAAAGTAGCAACATTGTTCACCACTAACAAAAATCAGACTCAAGTAGGTTTTTTTGTTTTAAGTTTCTCCATTCATTTTTCTAAATGAAGAAAATGGATCAAAACACAAATAGGTTGATCTATAAATTACTATTGAACTTCAATTGGTTGATCCACAAATAGGTTGGTGTCTGCCTACGTTCTTGTAGAAGGGTACTTTTCATTGGGTTTTTCACTAGGATTATTTGATTAAATTACTATTGAACTTCAATTATATATCCCATGTTTCTAAACCTCTAATGAGGAGGGTGTAGGTGGACACCAACAAGGCCTGAGCCCCTTTGCCTTTTGTGTTTTATTCTTTCTTCGTGGTTGCATCTTTGAAGTGGAAACAAGGAGGATTTGAGGCCATCGAAAAGAATATGGAATCCTCTGGAGGCCATAGGTGAAAGAGGAATAAATAATGGACCACCAAAGCGGAAATGGTGGTCCACAGAAGAATCCATTGGCAATCACCAGCCCCGGCAGTTGTGTGGTAAGAGATGCCGACCTCTGTGCTGGCGGCAGGTGGATGTGGCCACTCAGTTGTGTTGGAGGTACAATGGATGCGACATCATGATGTGTCATATGCGGAAAGATTGTGGTCAACTGACCATGGTGGAGGAGGTTTCCTTTCAGACGACCCGCGGGGCAGAGGGAGCGGATGCGGCTTCCAGCCGCATCCCGGTCAGGTAAGATTCGGTACACCTATAGTGAACCAGGTAGGATCCAGGTTGGTTTGACACACCTGGGTTGGTTCGGTGGACCCCGGGTCGGGTATGGTTAGTCTGACCAGGTATGACCAGACCAAGACCCAATCATGCCCTTTTTTAAAAAATGTCAATATCTTTCAAACCAGGAATCCAATTGACGAACTGTTTATGGTGTTGGAACCCTCACGATGAGGTGGATCATTTGTCATAATATAAGGAGACTTTCATGAAATTTGAAATATGGGGAATATATTGAGGAGAGGTTCTCCCAAAATCAAGGCACTACATGTGGAGACCCTAATGTTGGCTGAAACCTAAAGACTGTAGGCAAGAAATCCGATGTGGATCAGTTATGATGGCCCAATTAGAAGAGGCGTTGTGTGACCCAGTAGGAACATAGTGGAGAGAAGTTCTGTGTAACCTGGAAGACCCACGGTACTCGACAAGAGGAGTACCTGAATATGGAAAAAGTGGAAAGCGGCTCTGTGTGACCTGGCATGCCCATGTTGGGGAGTGGACCAGTGTGTCCCATCATACCCATAGTACTCACCATGTATGAGTACCAAAGTAGTCCAAGGTTAGTGGGAAGTGTCTCTATGTGACTTGGAAGATCAATTGTACTCATTGAGGAGGAGTTCTCAAGTAGCCCAAGGTGTTTGATGATATGACTGATGGTCCTACTTTTAATAATCTGTATTATACCTGATGTGAGATTTATTGCTTTGTGGTTTTATTTGTAGATTTCATTGTGCTATTTCCTTATTTGTTTTGGGCCACTACTGAGTATATTATTACTCCCCCATCCATGGGATCCACCCACATGTGTTGTGTCTGGTGCAGATGACCACTACCTTGACAGATGACTTGGTGGCCTAGGACCAGATGGTTCCCAGTGATACCAGGAAGCACTGGTGTACTAATACAGTTTTCAGTGACTACTCTACACTTACCCATCATTTCGGGTGTTTAGTGAATGGATTTCATATTTTCCTTGTACTATCAAGTTTTTTTAGGAAATAAGGATTATATTAATGGCGAAAATCAGCAGTCGTACATAAGCATAGCCAAGAAGGGAGATTTTCCAGCCATAGTTGGTTGACATCGAAGGTCCCTGAGGCTGCCAACTGATGGGCCGTGTTGTTTCCTTCCCTTTTGGTAAAAGAGAAGGTGCAATAAGAGAAGACTTGGAACAACGAGTGGATTCTTCTGATGATAAAGCCAAAGGCCTGGAGTCCGGAGTCATCGTGGTTAATAGCATTGATAACCAAAAGGCATTCAGACTCGATGATGATATCATCCCATCCACATTCTACAGCGAACATCATTCCTACCAGAATGGCATAGGCCTCAACAACTATAGGTTCCTAGAAAGCATGATGTGGTTCATATTTTTCTGCAATGATCTGCCCCAGATTATTTCGATCCAGGAGGTCATGAGCAACAGGCCCATCCTTGGGGAGAGAAGCATCTATGTTAAGCTTAAGAATCCATACCTTTGGGATGGTCCAGTGAGGGGAACATGTGGGGGAATGCCTGGCATAAAGTGTCCTTTTAGGTCCTTCCTTCCCTCAATCCATGAAGTGGATCATTCAATCCAGAACTTGGGAGGCTGATGAACATGGCGGAAACCCGAATTGTTACGCTGAACCCAAATGATCTAGGCCAGGGTGCAATGGGAGCTTGCATCAAATGATGAAAGAGAGAAACACTAGCGCATCAGGAGATCGGGGAGGTCAGAGGCAATGTCCGTGAAGCATCTGAAGCCGAGTCCCATTTATTCCAAATTTCCTTGGCTCTCGGGCAGTGAAAGATGGCATGCTAAGGGGTTTCATGAATATTCAGGAAAAAAGGGCCGGATTCACCACTAGCCATATGTCGGTAAACAAGGAGGCTCATGGTAGGGAGGGTGCCCGTGCACACCTGCCACCAAAACTGTCGAATTTTTTGGGGGACGCTGAGATTTCAAAGAACTTTCCATGGTCCCTCATCTCGGTCATGAGAGTGAATTCCAAGAGCCAGTTTGTACCCAGATCTCACCATGAACTCACCTGAAGAATCATTGGTCCAAAAAATATGGCCAGTTCCGGCATCGGGGACCCAGGGGATGCTCATAATAATTATTTGGTCTCTTTCATTAAACCATTCTTGGATCTTTTCTACACACCATCCCGGGCCCTGGTCTGAAAAGAGGCAATTGACAGTGGTTTTTTCAAGACCTGGTTGAGCGGGGGATGTGGCCTGCACACCATCCTTATCGAAATGACAAGGATCGGTCCAAATGTTGATGGATGATCCATTTCCAATCCTCTTGCCCAGTCCTTTTTCCCAGAGATTGCAGTCCGCCCAAATACTTCTCCAGAAGAAGCTTGGGCGGGGGACAAGAAAGGGGCCTCGGAAGTCCGTGTGGGGAAAGTACTTGGCACAGAGAACGTGTTCACATAAATATTATGGACGGTTAAGAAGGTGCCATACTTTTTTGGCCAATAGTGCATCATTGAACAACAGAAGATTCTGGAATCCCATACCTCCCTCCGACTTGGGTTTGTAGAGTCTCTCCCATGCCAACCAGTGGGGTCGATTTCTGCCATCATTTTTCCCCCACCAGAATTTGGAAGTAAGTGAATGGATTAGGTTGACGATGGCCGCTGGGAGCTTAAACATCAATATAAATTAGCTAGGGATAGACTGGATGACAGCTTTAATGAGGGTTCCTTTTCCAGCTTTGGAGATGATTTTTGGGGTCCAGCCTTGAATTGTTTTCTCAATCCTATCCACCATAGCTAAAAAGATTTATTTTTTGCACCATCCAATCACTGTAGGGAGTCTAATATACTTCTGGTGTTTATCGACCAAATGGACGCCTGTAGATACACAAAGATCAGCTCTCTTGGTAGAGGGCACCTCTATGCTGAATGAGATTTCCAATTTTCCGTGGTTAACAGACTATCCAGACGCTCGCTCATATTGCTAGATCGCTTGGCTGATCACTCAGAATTCATTAACAGTGGCTCTAGAGAAAAGGAGGTAGTTGTCAGTGAAGAAGAGATGTGACACTTCTGGGATCTCACGGCAGACCTTTTGACTATGAATAGACTTAGAGGATGCAGCCCTGGAAATCAGGTTAGAGAAAACATCATCCACCAATGTGAAGAGAAAAGGGGAGAGAGGGTCTCCCTGGCGCAGGCCTCGGGTTGGGGTGAATCCTCTAGTGAGCTCCCCATTGACCTAGATTCTGAGGGAGACGGTCGAGATGCAGTGCATGACAATTTTTTTCCATTTAGTGCAGAAGCCCATTCTCAGCATCACAGCTCTAAGGAACTGTCATTCCACTTTATCATATGCTTTGTTCATATATAGTTTCCAGGACATTGTTCCTCTTTTTTCAGTGGAGCATGTTTTCATAGATTGAAATGCTTTAGAGGCCACAATTTCATTATCAGTAATCATCCAATTGGCCATGAAGGCGCTCTGGTTTTCGGTGACAATATCAGGAAGCCAAGGACGCAGCCGATTGACAAGGATTTTTTATAAGATCTTATAAGAAACATTGGAGAGGCTAATAAGTATAAAATCAGGAATCTCTTAAGGTTTCTTGATTTTGGGGATGAGGACGAGGACCATTTTGTTAATGGCGGAAATGCTTGTATTCCCTGCCCAGATGTTTTTTATCATTTTGCAGATGTCAGGACCGATGATGTGCTAGTATGTTTTAAAAAAATGGTGTGAAAACCATCTGGTCTTGGGGCTTTAGTGGGGTGGATATGCTTCAAAGTCATGTGTATCTCATCATTCGTCACATCTTTTGTAAGCTTCCGGTTAAACTCCTTGGTGATCACAGGTTTGATTCATTCTTCCACTTTAGCGGACATGGAAGGAGTCCCCATGGAGGAGAGGTTCTGGAAATAGCCAACTAAAGCTTTGTGAATGCCACAGGTGTTAGAAACTTTTCTTCCATCTAGTTGTGAAAGGCTCCTGATAGAGTTTTTTCAGTTCCTAGCAGACGCTTTCAGGTGGAAATACCTTGTATTAGCATCGACCTCTTTAATATGGGTGTCACACGCCCGCATATCCCAAAATATTTCCTTAACATGAAGGGAAATGTCCATCTCTCTTTGAGTGGCACCAATTATGGAAATGTTTCCACTGGAAGGGGTTGCCAGAGTAAGTTGTGAAATTTCTTTTCAAGGACATCACAATGCCTATCAGGTTGGTGGAATTTCTTGGTGCTCCAATATCTCAGGCTAGAAGCAACCTATTTGAGATTGAGGATAACATCTTCCTGGGAACCCGTCCAACTTGATTGGACCACATCTTTTCATTCCTGGTATTTTACCCATAAGATCTCAAATCTGAAGGGTCTGTTGGGTTATCGATTTCGTTCACCTTGCAAGAAGTCAATGAGAACTGGGCAGTGAATGGAACAGTTAAGGTTCAGGTGGCCAACATGAAACATATTAAATAGATTGATCTAATCAGTAGAACCCAGAAATCTATCAAGATGCTCAGTGATGCGAGTACCTTCAGTATTGTCGTGGAACCAAGTAAAAAGATTACTTGTGAACCCCATATCAACTAGGTTCGCCTTAGTGACCGCATCTTTGAAGTTAGACATCGAGGCAGGGTGTCGAAAACATCTGCCTCTTTTTTCTTTATGGAACATGATCTCATTGAAATCACCTCCGAAGAGAATAGGGCTAGGTAGATCATGTCGCAGCTTGCATAGAAGGTCCCATGACTTCCCCTTATTAGAATGGGATGGCCATCCATAGAATCCCACAAAGTTCCAAGGTGGGTGCATGTTAGATTGAATAGTCGTAGCCACTTGGTGCATGGAGGAAGACAAAATTTTAACGTCAATATTGTCCTTCCAGAAGAGACAAAGGCCCCCAACATGGCCTTGTATAGGCATCGTAAAATAGCCTTAGAAGCCACACTTTTGAGCAATACTATTGATGTCCTTGTTTTCCAGTACGGTTTCGAATAGGAAAACCATATTGGGGTGACTTTGAGAGCAATTAAGCTTAAGCATTCTAACCGTTTGTGGTTTTCCAAGCCCATGAAAGTTCCAGCATAACACAATCATTACTCTAGGCAGGGCTGGGTCTCGCCCGCCGCCGCCTTTGGATCCTCCAGACTCAATTCTCCGCTTGTCATTTTTCGTATTTTGGTGGGATTCCTCCCCGATTAGCATGTTTCAGTTTGTCATTTCCTGACCTCGGGGTTAGGGTATTCTGTGTGACCATCTCTTCCTCCCCGTTGCACCCTTTTCCACATGCGACGGGTGATTGGGCCCAGCATTGGGGTTCCCATCAGTCCATGGGCCTCCATTGGTGTTTTATTAATTACGGACGATTGTGGATCTGGATCTGGATCTGGTGGCTTGAAGTGCATCTACATTGGCATTGAGCATTTCCTTGGTGGTTCTTTTTACCTCGTCTTCGACCTTGTGGATGGTTGAACTTTTTCCTTCAAATGGTTAGGATGAACTTCAGCTCCTCTCTGAGTGGGATAGTGAGTGTTGGAGAAATCCGGAGGTCCTAGCATAATGGCTTGTCCAAGTAGAGGTTCCACCTGACTGGTATGTGCCAACATGAGATGATCACAGTCCTTTTGTTTTTCCGTCTCAGGGATGAAAGAATATTTACTCATTTTTTCATAGATCCAAGGGCCATATTGGAGGGTGATGTCACCTGATCCACTCTTGGGTTTCGTGGAACACATTCTTTCCTGGTGGCCAAGACGGCCACAAAAAAAAAGCAGAAGAGTGGGAGTTTCTCAAATTCAAAGGATATCCGGGTGTTGGCCTCATCGATTTTTATGAACATTCCCCTCATCAGGGGATTTGATACCATGAATTATGCCATGATCCAAACCTCAGGGCCCCATTGAATTGGGTCTGAGCCGTCCCATTCATGAAAGTGTCCTAGACTGTCCCCAATTGCACTCAATATGTGTTTCATTCTAGCATGGAGGGGGATTCCTTTAACTCGTATCCAGAAGGAAGAGCGGGTTAAATTCACTCACTGGATATCATCTCCCCCTTTGAATTCCTCAATGAAGAGTAGTTGATTATCGAAGGACTAGGATATTCCACACAAGATTTTGTCTCTATCGCTCTCGTTAAAAAACTCAAAGATGATGTGATTAGTCCCCGCCTCTCGAATAGCCACACCTGCATCAAGTTTCCAGATGGACTGGAGATTTTTTTGAGAGCCCCCTGATTAACCAAAATGTTTTCAATGAACTTTCCAACAATGAGTAGAGACATGTGTTTTTCAAAGAGTGGGTCTTCATTTTTCTGTACTTTGATCGCCGCTTTTCTTAGTCAGTTAGGGACAGTCCCTTACACTGCTTAACTAAATCTTCTTCTATAGCGCAATTCAAGGGATGAGTGCACAATCCTCTTAAGGGGTCGACACCCTGGCAGATCCCAAACCACCCTCACTTTAAAAAAAACCCGTCCAACAAAAGGGCCTTTGGACTGAAGCCTTTTCTTCAGCCCCTTACGTGGTCCACCCACCTGAGACCGCCTCCATAGCCTTTTCAATCAAAACAACCAAAATACTGGTCACGTCCGAGACCCGCGTCGTGCACCACCCCGTCTTCGCGGAGCAACTCCCCATGGGAGGCCTTCGCAGCTTTACCACGTCTCGGTCCTTTGCGAGTAAACAACCTCGGAGCCTCTTGGTAAGAACGCCGCAGACCAGCCACCGTGCGAACATGTGACTCCTACGTCCTTCACAAAAGATGTTTCGTGAACTGGCCTCTTCAGGACCTCGCTTCGCGAACCAGAAACCAAGTGCCACAGCCGTTCAGGGTAGGTGCTTCACGGAGCAAACATAGCACGAGCACAAAAATGCCTCGAAACAACATAGTTGTTGCTTCGAGACTCAAGTTCTTCGCGAATCGACCCCTTCGTGGCAGGTGCTTCGCGAATCCTCCTCTTCGTGAGCGCTCAAAACTGGGAAACCAATATTGAGTGTGCTTTGCGGATCAAACCCCAAACAGCAAAAACTTCGCACCATCATGGAATTGGAACCCACCCCCAATTCGTCTTCTGTCTTCGTGAAGCCGGAACGAAGGCCAAAAAGGAGAGGGAAGTGATGAACAATTTTGTCCCGATATGTATGAAGAAATCGGGAAAGATTGCAAGGTTCCCTGGACGGCCGGATCTGTGTCAGGAGGCAAGAGCGAACAAAGAGAGAATTTCGACTCCCTTCGAGCCCTAGGGATAGCTCCGGGAACTGGTGGAGACTCTCAGAGGCAGACAGAGCAGTGACTTCGCCACGGGGGTTGAGGCGCGGCATAGAAGAAGGGTAACAAAAACGAGCCGCCAAAAACACCTCAGATCCACAGCCCCAGCGCGGGTGCAGATGAGGAAGAACGTGTCACCGCAGATCTAGATCTCCAAGGAAGGAGAGGCTGGCCATAGGAAAACCCTATGTGGGAAACTCTCATCCACGAGCGAGAGACTTCTTGTACTATCATATTTTTATTTCGTCTTCAGTTGGGTTTTTATTCTTTCCCATTTTACAAACTGTTTGTACTTTTATTTAGTGGTTGTTTAGTGGAATGCATTTTTATCTTTCCAACTTTGGGGCATGGTTGTCGTTGTGTGTGTTCAGGAACTCCGGAAAATTCCTACCACTTGTAGGTCAATGCCTTCAGTGCTATTCACCAACCCCTTGCCTTCGAGAGGCGGGCTTAGGGGATGTCATGGTATGGGCCCTAGGGGACGAGTCGTGACATAACACCAATTCTAAATTGAAAAATATCAAAAAATAAATAAATAAATCATTTCTCTATAAAAAACTATAGAGTCTCATGATAACCATAACATAAATAAAAAATTAATTTCATGATTAAAATAATAAATCACATAAATATTCACACAACCTAGGGAACACAAGGTTTAGTGAAACAGAGATGAGATTCCTAATAATATTATTTTATGATAGTCCTGAACAAGGATCGTTAATTATGCTCCTCTACACCCATTTCTATACATCCCATTATTATGTGACATGCTCAAAACTAGGGAAATAAAATATGATAATGGTCTATGATTAAATTCTTATTAAGGTATGAATAGATATTTTATTAAGGATGAGTTTGTTATCATATGTGAGAAACATGATAATAAAGGAAATATCGTGACATCATGAGTAATAATTATAATACACAAGTGAGTTTAAAAGTTTATGGAATGATAATATAAAGCCACAAAATATAAACATTGATGAATAGTAGCTATAACATAGCTTATAGACATTTAATAAAAACATTGAACCATGAGATCATAAGATCATAATGAATACAATTCCTTAACTACGGTACAAAAATTATTAAAGAATAACATTACTTTCAGGAGCTGCACAATCAGTGACCATGCTCATGTGAAACTAAAATACATTCATCAATACTTATCTTATGGAATATTCACACATAACTAATGAATTGGAGGTAGATATATGACTTCACCAATAATTTATCCATACTTGTATTTGCAACTTAAAAATCATATATTTTTTAAATTATTAATTACCCATGGAAATAAAATGGGTTTCATGAAACTTCTAAATTAATATCATTCTCTTTCTATAAAGAACCCATAGAAATAAAATGATTTTCATTAATTAATGTAAATCATTCACTTTTAAAAAGTAACCCATGGAAATAAAATATGCTTCATAAAACTTAAAAATGGTATAAAATAATAACTTGAATTTAATTTATTGATACCAAAAAATGATCATCCAAAAATATAACATAATAAAATTAAATATATAGTGAAATATGAAATCAAACTTCGAAATTATGGTTCTCTTTTCAAAAATTATCATATGATTTTTTTAAAATTGTAAATAAACCCTTTAATAAAATGTTATTTTCATAGTAAATTATTTTTTCCATGAAATAAAGATTTAAAATCATTCAAAAGGTGATTTATTGAAGAAACAATGTTCAATAATAAATTCTATAACTCAAAGGAAGGACTTTTAGTTACCAAGTCTCGTACCATTATAATTTATTTCCAAGAAAATAATTTATCCACATGTATCAAAAATATAAACATCTTAATTACCTATTTTAAAACCATATTCATATACACTTAAATTTATACTCTTCATTGATAGTAATACTCTTCTTGTATTTAATCTTTATAATATTTTTGTAAGATAGTGTGTTAGTAATCTTAGCTACTTTGGACATGGATTGTAAAAGATGTATTGATCTTGATAATTCTATAAAGGTTATTCATTTCTAAACCATTATAGGTTCTATAATTGTGTTCTAATCAACCCTATAATTATAAAATAACAACTCATGGTAGTTTTAGTCATATTTCATGAAGACAAAATTAATGTTCAACTGGTTTTGGGTTATTTACCAATATCAATGGATTACCTTAAATTTACCATTAATTTTTGTCTTATCTATAAATAACCATATTATTAATATATATATTACTTTTTTATATATTCTATATACTCTTTAAAGATGAAATAAAACCATCCATTAAATCTGTAGTGAATAACAGAAAGAATCATTACATGAAGGCGACAGTCTGCACATACGTATGGATGTTGGTTTTCTTTTCCAAACTGAGGAAAACATAAATAGGATTTTATATCATTTAAATAACAAAAATATGATATATATATATCATAAAAATATAGTTATTTTTTATTTTTGACAGTTTAGGTTAGGTATTAAATGAATACTAAACACATTTATTTGTGGTTATGTAGTCTGAACATACATGTGATTCTTGTGTTTTTATTTTTAAAAGAATAATGTAAATGTGGTTAATGATTCTACAATCACTATAATAACATTATAAAATAATAATAATATTGTTTTATCATTTATATGTGGAGTAATGGAAGTTGAGTAATAACTAGTTCACATAAATAAATAGAAATGGGAATGGAGTGGTTATGAATATATACCTCATTTCATGGATTATCTCCATTAAAAATATTTTTAAGCCATTGAGGGATGGTATTTTTATAATGTAAGATCTACTTTAATGTTTCTAAAATGATTTATAAGGGTTTTTAAATATCATGGGATAAAATAATAGGGTTTTAGTGTGAGGGTAAGTGAAGAGAGTGGGGTACATTTTATAAGTGAAAAGGGATATAATTTTTGTACATTCCCAAAACATTTTAAATATTGGTATGTCACTCTAAGATAAAGTATCAACAATGATGGGAAATAATAGAGGGAGGAATAGAAAATTTAATGACCTGAATAATTCCTTTCTGTTTATAATAGCACTTGTTTTACAATGTATGTTTTATTTTATTCACATAGAAATAATATGAAATTTCATAATAACATTCTATATCATTAATTAATATTGACTATAATAGCTAGAAAAAATACATGGAGATAAAAAAATGCACAAAGTAAAATAAAATCCATTGGATTTAATTTCCCAATGAAGATTAATCTTGTCATAAATTTGTTAGAAAGAAATAGAAGAGTTGGGAATATGTTAGATATTATCAAGGAAAGTGTAGAAACATTATAAGAGATATAATGAATGTAGAGGTATTATAGTGTTTGATTATATATTGGGTATAAATGGTAAAGTGTACATTAGGATATTATTGTTAAATAGTGGTTAGTCAATATGTCTGATGGTCAATGTGACCATTGGTCGATATGACTATTGGTAATTATGAGAATTGATAATAATTTAATCTTTTGAATTGTTTTGTATAATAGATAATTAAAAGAGGTATTTTATTTCTAAGGGGGAAATGGTGGCCTCAACTATTAGGATATTCCCATTAAATATCATTTATCAAAACATGTGATGGAAGTATCATCATTAGGATTCGACCCTGACCATGCCTCTATATAGATTCAATATGTAAGTCTAGATAAGAATAAAATATAAGAAAAGTTCAAGTTAGTGGGAATCAAAATAAGTTCAATGTTAGCGGATTCACCCCATGAAATTATCACCATCTTTCTCCTCATGCTAAGGTTTATTACGGTGTAATAATGGGTTACATATCTGGACCTTATAATAATAAACATTGAATTTTGTTTTTCCAAATGAAATTGGAGTTTCTTCAATCTAATTTTTAATATCATTATATTTTTTAAATTACACATGAATGTATGATGAATAGTTTAAATATATTTTTTTGATATAGAAAAAATTAATTTTATTTTTAGGAAATATAAAAAAAAATGAAAATTCATCTATTATGAATAAAATTTATCTTCATGAAATATCATTTTAAAATACGATTTATTTAAATATAATTGATAAAATAATGTTATAATGTTCCATATAATTTTTATAAATGTTATAAAGTTGATTATGACATAAAAATTTAATTTTTTAATAAAAAAAGTGTATTAATTTAAAATTTTAAAATATTATATTCAGTTATAATTTTATATATACTTATAATTTTATTTTAAATTAGCATGGTGAAATTATGTTACGGTGATATTTTGAGAATTTTCTAAATTACATTATTTTACAGTGAATAATAAAAAACAATTTTTTGATTTTGTGTATTTTATGACTTTATAAATATGTAATACTAATTTAATAATTAATAAAATTGAATGTAGAGACCCAAATCTTGACGTACATGGACAATACATTACTTTTGCAGAATACTTAATACATATAAAAAACCAAAACTCCAGGATCATAATAGTTTAGTGTCTTTGGAAACTCAGAATATAATCTTATAATCTCAGTGAAAGATCTTCAATAACTCCAATAAAGATCTTCCCCTTTTGTTTTCTTACCTAAAACCTTTATTGAAATCCTGGGGAAAAGAAAACATATAATGGGTGAGCTAAAATTCTCAGTAACGGTGTGCATGGAGAAAATAAAACAAACCATATAGCATTGAAATTAAAAACATGAACATAATGTTTAAACATCAAAATATTGAGAAAAGACATAAATCTTGGAAGTACATAAGGCATGTATCATAATGGAACATCAATCTTGATAAAATATCATTGGAATAAAACATGTAATTGTGGAAACCATTCAGCACTTGTTATGGTTTCCATAGTAGCCAAGGCATTGCTTCCAAGACCATCTTAGTTGACAAAGTCCCTTTCTGAATTGAGTTCACACCTCATTCCAGTCATGTATCACTGAATCGGATTAACTTACCATTCCATCCATGTCTATCTCATGAGATATAAATCTTTACCCAATTCATTGGAGTGAGATATAGGTCCCACCCATCTCATAATGAAATCATTCTTTCATGTGCCACAAAATCATAAATCATACATCATAGCATAACCCATGTAACAGAATGGGATTCTAAAACATCATTCCATCATAACATAATCCATATGAAAAAATGGATATAACTTCATCATAAGAAGAATCAAATCTTGTAAATAATGGAGACTTTATACTTGAAGCATAAACATATTAAATATTGTCATTTTTTATGGAAAATATTTTTGATAAAACACTTGAAATGAAATCTTGAGGAAAATATCCTTTCTTCTTCAAAATCATTTTCTTTTCACAAAATGTGCCATGAAATTTTAAAAGAAAAGGGTTTTGTTGAAAATAATCATGAAATCTTGTATAGTAATCTTCATAAAAATGAGGCGTTATGAAACTGTAAAAATCTTTTCATGCCGTATAAGTTAAAAATAACATTCTCCTCATACTTTTGTCAGAAAAGACAAAAAGTACCTCGTAAAAGAATGATTACATAGATACCATGTAGTTAAAGTAAAAATGGTTAAAAAGGACTTTAAACATACATGAAGCCATTTTTAGAAAATTGGTACATGGATGATAAATATAACCCCAGTAAATACTTACGTATAAGAAATCTCATATAAAAAATGAGATTAGAAAAGTTGTCCCTTAACTTATGTCCGATATGCTTTTTATATATCTGAACCTCCTGTATAATGATTTAAATAATGTCATTTAGTTATTAAAAATCATATTAATTGTTATTATATCATATATGGTTCACTTAGGTATTTATATTACCCGTTCATGTCACGAACCAAATCTGGTCACCGCCAAAATCGACACCAAATCCAGCCCGTGACAAGGCCCGAAGGGCGTTCCCGATCCTCACGGGCTGGCACAAGTGCCCGGGTATCATATAATGATAATTGGGAATGATTTACCCGATTTTATAAACATTAAACAACAAAAAAACTCAATAAAACAAATCTGGATTTTTCAACTAAAAACATCTTTTACAAAATTTCAGAACAGAATTACATAAGTTAAAACTACGTTTAAAGACCATTACAAAGGTAAAAAACAAATAAGGACAGCCCAAGAACCCTTATGGAAAGGGGCACCACCCTTACGCTATCTCCACAAGACTTCACTACCAAGGACCTGCCAGAAACCCGAACCACTGGAACTAAAAACTATACCCAACCTGCAACAACAAAAATAACCAAGTCTAATTACACCCAAGGGTGTAAGTAGGGTGTGAGACAAATCCCAATAAGATACCACCACTAATAGATTCCATGTGATAAACATTTAATGCTGAAAAGAATGCAAGTTTTCAAAGACATGAGATGCTAGTTAAAATTTCTAAAAGATGTAACATTAAATAAAAACAGTTTTCAGGTGGGCTAATTTAAAGAATAAAAACATTTAAAATAAATACCATAGCTACTTAATTTTCCAGCCTCTCATACCGTATACCGACGGTAAGAACAAAGTATCTAGTGAGCACAAGCAATGGGAAATAACCCCTAGGAACTAGCTAGTTGTGGGTCCCAGGTACCTCGTATCTCAGTGAGAGTAACCATTACGAATATCCATTCTCATGCACGAGCCACTAGTAGGGAACATACCCATAACCTAGTGGTCCCCAATAATCGTCATCATAGTTTAGTTAGAGTTGTAAGCGTCAATCTTGCTAAGTGAAACTGAGGCCAAACCTCACAGATTCACTAGCATACTAGTACACATCCACCCACCTAGATACCCGGGTTTTCCCCTTGTGCTCAAACAAGTTCAACAAGTCAAGATATATCCTTTGCACATGAAAATATCATTTCCATATCAAAAATTCACCAAAAATCCCACATTTATACCACACAAGTCACAAAAGTACACTTATTATTCAAATTGATTTTGAAATCCGACTCATACAAAAAAATCCCACAACACTCTTCACATTACATGGACACTTCCACAAATCCTTTAAACCATTTTTATAAACCATTCCAAGACATTATAACTCACATAAAATCCCACTCAAATAACATATAATACCACTTTCATCAACAGAATTCAATTTTCACAACACACTCACACAAAACAGCCCACAACCATGTTTTGTATCTCTCTTCCCATTTTCTAAAACATTTCAGCACTTTATAAAACATTCTAAAAAAATATTTGAAATCTTAAATAACCACCATACCTTTCAAAAACCCATATTAGGTGATCACACCCCCCAACAGTACATATACACTCTTTTATCCAGTTTGTTTAACCAAACAAAACATTAACAATTTTCAAAAAAACAACTCAAGTGGTGTAACTATGTCTTGCACACAAAACCCTTTTCAAAACCCCCATTTAAGACGAAAACCATTCCAATTCCTATCAAAAATAGAATTGTAAGCCCTAGATATATTTATAAAAACACATTCATGTGTAATAAAATAACCTTGAATAATACCACAAAAGATACAAATGAAAACACACATTTTCTTAAAATGACCTCAAGAAGTATAACAATGTTTTACACATCAAACCTATTAAAAAAACTTCTTTTTAGAACCACATGACACTAGTAAATTACCAAACCAGAATTTTCAGGCCAAACAAGATTTAATGAAACAATTTCATAAGTTATAAACCACACCCAAATAAAACCCCATGAGTTACACATGAAAACACCCAATTTCATGTTAAAAAGCGACTATAAAATTTAACACAAAACCAAATCAATCCTAAATAGTTTTCACACCACACCCAACATATGAGGAATATTAAAAATGGTTAAATACAGCAAGATAACTCATCACTAATTGTTTACACATGGAACCACCTACCTTTTGAGTCAAGACCCTTGAATCTTGGTGTGAAACCTCAACCACACCTCCGCCGCACCACAAGGATGTGAAAACAAACCCTAAACCATAATATTTCACCAAAAATACCCCAAATAAAACCCTAGGTATGAACCCTAACATATGGACACTCTATAAATTTATGAAAGTGGGAGGAAACCCTAAAGAGAATGAAGGAATTGAAGAGAGAAACACATACCAAATATAATCTTGAAAAAAACAACTCAACATCCACCAGCATCTGAATTTGAAAACATCCAACCATTCATGTGATTTTCTAACAAATATTATTTGATCTTTTAGGAACTGTAATGGGGAAAAAAGAGTAAAAATAGAAGAAGTTATTAAAGGATCAATTTACCTCTCCAAATCTAGACGATTTCTGGAATCCAGTGAAGATTCGACCAGTTTCGTGATACTATCGAGCTCCAAATTGTGGGAGGAGGGAATGGGTTCGTGTCTTAGGTAAGTGGGCTCGGGTGAGAGTTTGAATAACCGAAGAAAAGCAAATATTGAAGGAGATATTAAATAATTAAAATTTATTTTAATGCAGAAAATGGGCTTTCGGGCAGGCCCAATCCCTTACCTAAAAACCCATATCCACCATGATTATGGATTTATAAATGGTCCAAATTAATATGGTTGTGTTAATAGGTTAGGGGATGACAATTATTAATTTTAATGGATGAAAAATGTTGAAAAATGAAGGAGTTATAAAGGAATCAAAATTTGTTTTTAAATATGGAATTGGACTCACGGTTTGGACCAATTCATAAAAACTCCCCCATTCCTCTATAAATGCTTGGGAAACCCTCAAAAGAAAGCATGAATGGAAATTAAATTGAATTTAACTTTAAAATAATTCATTTATGTGACAATTCTCCCCACCATGAAAACTTTCTGCCCCGGAAAGTCACATCAATGCCAAAGCAACAACCAAATCCAACTGAGTAACAAAGAGGTACTCCCTTGCCAGGTTTCACCCCCAAAGGCCAAAACACCTCCAGTGATCAATTAAGGATTACTCTCACAACCAAAACATACACCACTTTCCTGAAATGTTAAATCAAATTCATACTTTATCCCAAAAGAAAACTCCTCAAACACTATCTGAACAAGACTCAAGCATTTCACCCAAACGAACAACAACATCAAACAAGGATACACATACCTATAACTAAACCATTGGTCACTCTCCAATCCCAACATTTACTCAAGGAATATGTTAGTAGCTAGATAGTTTTTAATAATACTACCTACTACCAAGCCAAGACCATGGATAAATCTGAGTTATTGGTACGGGGTGGTCACAAATAGGCTCCCCGCCAAAAGAGACAACCTATATTTTTCTGAGAGAGAATCAGAACACTAATAGGGGAGGCCTAAACTGACTCCTTAGTACAAAGGGTAGAATTACATTCAATGTTTGTGAAGGAATGTACATGATAATCATAGTGGGTCTCCCCACCATAATAACTAACCATCTTAACTGACCATCATGGGCCAACACAGATAGGCCCAATTTTTTTTTAAAGATTTGGGAAGGGCATAGGGTTAGTCTGCACAATTTGGGAAACCGTGCACTAGCTTTGAAGATCATTCTTTCTGCATTTCTCCCTGGAACACGGTCACTACTAATCGTGCACAAACTGTGTCCTCAGTATTTCTATCCAAATTTCCAACCATTCTCTAATGAATCCATGGAAACCAAAGTGGGAGGGAATGACATTACGTGAAGTCATGGGTACAAGGCCCTCCACCTATTTCCACCGAACGGGAACAAAAGAGAAAAGATAATGACACCAGAGGTTTAAAATCTTCCTATATTTAATGATGAGGATAGGACATTGTACAAGTGTTTAAAAGACCCTAGGGTTTCCCCTGACTACGAGCCAGCTTCTCTCCGAGACCTATGGCTAGAGCTCAAATGATTGAAGCATCTTCAGCCTCGCAGTTGGGCTTTGGAAACACCTTGGATGATAATTATTCTTTCGATGCAACCAATAACTACCCCTCAATCCCTGATATGTTTTCCATGACATAAAACATTCCAAACTCACGTTACCCTAACCCGATGTATCACTGAAACAAGGGATTAGAAAATGCACACACAACAATCCTTGTTTGTTCGGGTGAGAAACAATAGAAGTAAAGAACACCTAAACTCACCTTCCTCTAAAATGGAATATTATGAAGTTTTTCCAAGGGATACATTCACCCAACATAACAGGGACTCTCAAAGGATTTCACGACTTTCACCTATATGGTCAATCGAGCACATGACATCATAAGGCATCATCGAAAATGACCATTGCGACTGATATTAACAATGCATGGAGAGGGACCTTATACGACATCCCCCAAAAACACACAATTCTAGAAAGTGGCTACAATATCCTATCATGAAAATATTTCTCACACTGGTGGTTTAACATGAACTCATGCTTCATAGAAACTTTGAAGAACCCAAAGGCCCTCTTAGACACCATCGAGGCACTCATCCACACTAACAACCGTAGAGCACATCCACCTTCAACGAATCAGGAAACTTAAGAAACTATGGTATCTTTGAACCTTCCACAAGCACTCTCTAATTACAAGAGGATATAAAAATCAAAGAAAGAAATGGGTGTAGACTCAATCTATATATCTCGAGAAAAAAAATATTCCTTATATTGATCAACTGGAGGATTTTCAAATGGAAAAATAATCTGGGTTGCACTTCAGTTATGCATTAACCCTTAATGGGGCCATACCTTATCCAACAGGAGAACATAAAGACCAAACCAAGCTGGTCCATTGGTCAAAAAGTGCCACAAACCGGATCCAAACACATGAAGGGATCCACCATAAAGGTGTCCCGAAACATATCTTAGAGGAGACTACTAACCGGTCCTTCTACCCAGCTTACCGACCAAACACAAACTCAAAACACAGTTCCAAAAGGAGGGGTTGTTGGACTCAAAACATCCCACAACATCAACATTTTTCAAAAACACATAATATAAACCATCTCAAACAATTCATCAAGACATTATGTTTCTCTTTAAAAACCTTTCTTTGAAAAAAAGGGTTCAGCGGTTAGTGCATCCACCAATGGTACCCCATGAGCCTTACACATGCATGTTTCTGTGCCACCCCGGGCACCCTCCTCATATCCATCCTGTAACTCATCTATTCATGTCATCCACCATCCATATTCTCATATAACCCCATGAATGTGGTTTCTCATGAAAATACCAAAGGTTAAAACAAAAATTCTTTCTACTTTTCAAAACCAAAATGTTCAACCAAAACATCCTTTTTCTTAAAACCGCTAACCACAAGATCAAAATCCCAACTCACATCTTAAAAAACATTTCATAAAGACACAAACATTTAGAAAATAACTCACTTTCAAGATATTCACATCAATTTCAAAACATATCATCCCATTAAAACACCCTTTGATTGTTTAGAAAACTCTATTGGAAACACATTTCAAAACAAAATTCAATATAGTTCCTGCTTTCAAAAGAGGTGTTAGCACACCATTTTCCATTTCAAAACAATTCTAAAAATTCAGTTCCACCATTTCATAAATAAAACCATTCCCTATTTATTTGAAAATCATTTCACAAAAACATTACACTTCTTAAAACCAAAGTTCCAAGATTTCAAAACCTAAGAACAAAGTAATGTGAGAGGAAACTAGTTTCAGTGGGTGATTAGGGAATATGGTTGGCATCCATACTCCAATCACTTCACTATCATAGAGAGTGTTCTAGGGAGTATCCTTGGCTTCACATGGCTTTCCAGGCCCTGCGAGCTAACTAGGACCATTAACCCAACTCTCTTTTCATTTCCCCTAATCATCATCGAACCAAGAAAACCAAAGGACTTAAATAAATCCCGACATCTCCGGGAAACACGAATCCCATTATGAGGTGCGGTGATCAGGAAAACTACACATAACATGAATTCCATGTCCCAACAAACCTAACTCCAGACTATCCTAACTCTTCCCCAAATAACATGACTCAAAGAGTTAACCTGAACCCCCTTTGATACCATTTTGTCACGAACCAAATCTGGTCGCCGCCAAAATCGACACCAAACCCAGCCCGTGACAAGGCCTGAAAGAGCGTTCCTGATCCCCATGGGCTGGAACAAGTGCCCGGGTATTATATAATGATAATTGAGAAGGATTTACCCGATTTTATAAACATTAAACAACAAAAAAAAACTCAATAAAACAAATCTGGTTTTTTCAACTAAAACCATCTTTTACAAAATTTCAGAACAGAAT
Organism: Viscum album; assembly: GCA_963277665.1. Taxonomy (NCBI): domain Eukaryota; kingdom Viridiplantae; phylum Streptophyta; class Magnoliopsida; order Santalales; family Viscaceae; genus Viscum; species Viscum album. The sequence goes on from OY728143.1 coordinate 1,072,328,261, forward strand.
TACATAAGTTAAAACTACGTTTAAAGACCATTACAAAGGTAAAAAACAAATAAGGATAGCCCAATAACCATTATGGAAGGGGGAACCATCCTTATGCTATCTCCACAAGACCTCACTACCAAGGACATGCCAGAAACCCGAACCACTGGAACTAAAAACTGTACCCAACCTGCGACAACAAAAATAACCAAGTCTAATTACACCCAAGGGTGTAAGTAGGGTGTGATCCAAATCCCAATAAGATACCACCACTAATATATTCCATGTGATAAACATTTAATGGTGAAAAACATGCAATTTTTGAAAGACATGAGATGCTAGTTAAAATTTCTAAAAGATGCAACATCAAATAAAAACAGTTTTCAGGTGGGCTAATTTAAAGAATAAAAACATTTAAAATAAATACCATATCTACTTAATGTTCCATCCTCTAATACCGTATACTGACGGTAAGAACAAAGTATCCAGTGAGCACAAGCAATGGGAAATAACCCCTAGGCACTAGCTAGTTGTGGGTCCCAGGTACCTCGTATCTCGGTGAGAGTAACCATCACAAATATCCATTCTCATGCACGAGCCACTAGTATGGAACATAACCATAACCTAGTGGTCCACAATAATCATCATCATAGTTTATTTAGAGTTGTAAGCGTCAATATTGCTAAGTGAAACTGAGGCCAAACCTCACAGATTCACTAGCATACTAGTAAACGTCCACCCACCTAGATACCTGGGTTTTCCCTTTGTGCTCAAACAAGTTCAACAAGTCAAGATATATAATTTTCACATGAAAATATCATTTCCATATCAAAAATTCACCAAAAATCCCACATGTATACCACACAAGTCACAAAAGTATACTTTTCATTCAAATTGATTTTGAAATCAGACTCATAAAAAAATAGCCCACAACAATCTTCACTTTACATGGGCACTTCCACAAATCCTTTAAACCATTTTTATAAACCATTCCAAGACATTATAACTCACATAACAGCCCACTCAAATAACATATAATACCTCTTTCATCAACAAAATTCAATTTTCACAACACACTCACACAAAACAGCCCACAACCATGTTTTGCAGCTCTCTTCCCATTTTCGAAAACATTTCATCACTTTATAAAACATTCTAAAAAAATTATTTGAAATCTTAAATAACCACCATATCTTTGAAAAATCCATATTAAGTTATCACACCCCCCAAAACATTACATATACACTCTTTTATCCACTTTGTTTAACCAAACAAAACATTCACAATTTTCAAAAAAAACAACTCAAGGGGTGTAACTATGCCTTGCTCACAAAAGCCATTTCAAAACTCCCATTTATGACAAAAACCATACCAATTCCAATCAAAAATATAATTTGAAGTCCTAGATACATTTATAAAAACACATTCAAGTGTTATAAAATTACATTGAATAATACCACAAAAGATACAAATGAAAACACACATTTTCCTAAAATGACCTCAAGAAGTATAACAATGTTTTACACATCAAAACTATTCAAAACCCTTCCTTTTAGAACCACATGACACTAGTAAATTACCAAACCAGAATTTTCAGGACAAACAAGATTTAATTAACCAATTTCATAAGTTATAAACCACACCCAAATAAAACCCCATGAGTTACACATGAAAACACCCAATTTCATGTTAAAAAGCGACTATAAAATTTAACACATAACCAAATCAATCATAAACAGTTTTCACACCACACCCAACATATGAGGAATATGAAAAATTGTTTAATATAGAAAGCTAACTCATCACTAATTATTTACACATGGAACCACCTACCTTTTGAGTCAAAACCCTTGAATCTTGGTGCGAAACCTCAACCGCACCTCCGCCGCACCACAAGGATGTAAAAACAAACCCTAAACCATAATATTTCACCAACAATACCCCAAATAAAACCCTACATATGAACCCTAACATCTGGACACTCTATAAATTTATGAAAGTGGGAGGAAACCCTAAAGAGAAGGAAGGAATTGAAGAGGGAAACACATACCCAAACTAATCTTGAAGAAAACGACTCAAACTCCACCAGCATATGTATTTTAAAACATCCAACCATTCATGGGATTTTCTAACAAAGATTAGGATATATTTTAGGAACTGGATTGGGGAAAAAAGACTAAAAATAGAAGAAGTTATTAAAGGATCAATTTACCTCTCCAAATCTGGACGATTTCTGAAATCCAGTGCAGTTTCGACCAGTTTCTCGATTCTATAGAGCTCCAAATTGTTGGAGGAGGGAATGGGGTCCTGCCTTGGGTAATTGGGCTCGATTGAGAGTTGGAATAACTGAATAAAAGCAATTAGTTAAGGAGATATTAAAGAATTAAAATTTATTTTTAATGCAGAAAATGAGCTTTCTGGCAGGCCAAATCCCTTATCTAAAAACCCATATCCACCATGATTATGGATTTATAAATGGTCCAAATTAATATGGTAGAGTTAATAGGTCAGGTTATGACAATTAGGAATTGGAATGGATGAAAAATGTTGAAAAATGAAGGAGTTATAAAGGAATCAAAATTTATTTTTAAATCTGGAATTGTGCTCACGGTTTGGCCCAATTCATAAATACTCCCCCATTCCTCTATAAATGCTTGGGAGACCCTCAAAACAAAGCATGAATGGTAATTAAAAGGAATTTAACTTTAAAATAAATCATGTATGTGATAGTTCATTTGTCAATTCCATGTTAAAGTAGCGTTTTGGGTAAAATTGTTTCATTTATCGTACGTGTTTGGACTTGTTGTTCTTGATATTATTATTACTTATATCATGATTTAATTACTTCCAAAATGTAAAACATGATTTATATATCATATATATTCAGAATATATATATAATATATAGATAAATGAAATGAAACACACTGTTCATGGAAACGGTAGGTCGTACGTACGCATGAACGTTGTTTTCCTTTCCTTATTGACTTGAATGGAAGTAATTAGATGACATATATATATATATATACATAAATCCAGTAGCTTTATAATGTCATGTATTTCATTATTATTTCTTATATATACTTTTTAATCATTCTTGAATAGTTAACATTGAGAATTAATCTCATCACGTCGTGGAGACGATAGTCCGTACGTACGCACGAGCGATAATATCATTCCCATGATTATTGAATTGAATTGGAGTGGATGATACAATATATCAGAATCAGTATTATGTTATAATAACTATTTATAGTTATTATTTACACCATTATACACATCCAAGTAAGGTGGTGTTGTAAAAACAGATTACACCACGGCATGGAGACAATATTTCGTAGGTACGCACGCGCAGTGATTCCATTTTCCGTAAGATGGATAGAAGGTGAAATGGGGTTGTTTCATATTTATAATAACATATCAGTATATTATTGATACTGATGTTATTACTTTATAATGAAACAAATAAATAAAAATAAGTTGAAGAAGAAAAATCTTGAAAGAATCGGTAGAAGAGATTACCTCTTCTTCGAGGCACCTCCTTTAAACTTCTTCTTAGGGTACTAGGGTTGGCCTTTTGAGAAAAACAGAACCAATATGATATAACTAGAGAGGTTGAGAAGATTACTTGGCAGGGTTTGGCTGAGCTTCAATGCTCAAAAGGGTGTGAAGAGAAGTGGGAAGTGGTTCCCTTTTTATAAGGGAGGAGAGGGGAACCTTTGGAAATCTTAAAAATATTAATTTATAATAAATATAACCCCACTTAAAAACCTCCAAAAATGACACATATTCAAATATTAGATGATATAGGGATGTAATCTCATCAACAAATGAAATTTAGACATGTAGGGAATTTATGTTAAACATTATCAACCTAATTTATCCTTATTTAATCTATTAAATTTTATTTGTGGCAATAAGATTCTAAATTTTAAATTATTATAAATAATTACTTATGTTCTCTGAATTATCCATAATTAGATAATTTATGACCTTTTACGACTATATAAATTTAAATTTATTTTTTTAAAATTTTTTTGTAATTTTTAAACAATTTAATAATATGTTATTTTTATAAAATAAAAATAGAGTCAATTTTGACACTATTCATTTATTTGAATTTAAATAAAATCCACACAGAGGATATATTTGAACTAAAATATTTTATAGGTTCCTAACATGTCATAGTAATCTATAAAATTAGTCTATCCCATTAAATAGTTAATATAATATTTATTTTACTATATGTAAAACCATTTATTTGATATTTCTCTTAATAAAATAATTGTTACAACATTTTATAATAATTAAAAAATATACTTATTTGTTGCATAAAAATTAAAAATAAAATACTAGGATAAAGATAAATCTTATATATTTCATAAGAATACATTTAGTCGGATTTATCTTCTAAAAAACACAAATTGTAAGATGTTATATTTATTAAATTATGAAGGTGACAACTTTGACATCATATAAAATAAAATAATATTAGTGTCATAATTGGTTTTTTATAAGACTCAAAATGGTCATATATTCGGTCATTGGATGCTTATGGTGTATATATACGCTACCAATAATTTTTTTTCATGTTTGGGATCCCTTTAATATGTATTACTATTTCAATAAAAACAATATTATTTATTTTTTTACTAAATAAATAATTTTTGTATCATTAATGTATAAGATAATAAGGTAATTAAATAACTCTTTAAAATTACAAATAAATTACCATGATAAATAAAATCATTTTAGCTTTCAAATGAGTATTTATAACCGAATTTATATTCTGTATAACCTTATATTAAAAATACTTTAATTATTAAAGTTTGAGTGAGAAATATTTCACTTTCCTTTAAATAAAATAAACTAAAGGTCTTAATCACCTCCAAGTGGGTTCTAATAGATTCCATTTAGACCCAAATATGACTTAGGATGAAATATAATCATCCAATTGTATTAATACAAGTGTTAGGTTAATTCTATAATATTATATTTACCCTTAATTACACGATTTACCTTTTATTATGGTAAATAAAATTTACCGTAGTTACTATTCAAAATGCCCAAAAATAAAAAAGTAGTCTATTAATATAATTTGGACCCACTAATTCTAAATATGGAATCCATTTTTCCAAATTCAATACATAGAAGTTTCAGAAATTAAATTAAAATTTATCTCAATATCGAAAGAAAACGGGTTTTTGTTTAGAACATTGCAAAAGATTGAATTGATTTAACCTACGAATTCAATGTAAAATCAATGCTAATGACATACATTATATTAAATGGTAAAAATATATTATATTTATAATTTAAAAACATTAAATATTATAATATAACCATATAAATTATTACGATGAAAAAATTTCTTTTTAATTAAAATATAGCGTGTTTTTACTATTCATTAAAATATGAAAGTTATCAGAATAATATGAAAAATTTATCCAAGGTAAAATTTTATATCCTGATTTCAAATAACAATTTTCTTTTGTAAAATTGAACTTATAAACATGTCAAAAACTAGATTTAATGTGGGTGCGCCATCAAAAGGTGGAAAAACTGCATTTTTTTAAAAATACTTATTTTACCCGAAAAATTTATTTTATTCTCATACCATGTTCTAGAAAATGCATAATATGAATAATAATTTTATAAAATTAAAAATTTAGTTAATACTATTCATAACGGCTAGTTTTTGATAATATTATAACCATATATCGTTGTTCAGTGAAACCCAGTATTGCGTACAACACATGCTATCGAGGAAGGTCACGATTGCGTGTAATGCAAGCCAGGTTAGGGTTTCTTGTAGTGAAATCTCCGTTTTGTGTTGCGTATAACATAATTCAAAACATATTTCTTTTATAAATTAAACAAAATCTATACTTAATGTTGCATAGGATAATTTCTACAAAATGAACTTGAAATTGTGTGTAACACGAGCATAGAATATTGTTGTGTATACTGCAAGCTAATACGGTGTCGCGTATAGAACAAGATAATTTTGGTGTAGTGTACAATACAATACATCAACGAAATTAAATAAATATTCTTCATAAAATCTCGGGGTGTTACATTCTACCCCCCTTAAAATGAATTTCGCCCACAAAATTTGTCGGGGTTATAAATGGTTTACTACTTGGAAGTTTCTTTAATAGAAACCCAAATCGTAAAAAGGAATACCAAAACATAACTTTAAAAAATAAATTATGAAATGTAACAGTTACACAAATTAACTAATCACTGGGTTTCCACATAGGAGAATGTAGGTGAAAAATATGGATATGGAAGAGAAATATAACCATCATGTTCTGATGGAGAGTGGTAGAGAACATGGCTATGAAAAATTCAACAATCACAAGACCATAACTTTTTGATGATCTAAGGTACCATCGGATTCATCGAATATGAGAGTACTAGGACAACATTTTTGGTTTTCAAGATCATTTCCCTAATGTTGATGATTTTTTTATAAGGATAAATGCTTACTTGATTTCAGTGTAGAATCATCATTGGTCATTCCATGAACAATTTCCGATTCATCTCTTATTTAAAGATAGGAAGTTGAATTTGACATTCTTAAAGTATTATAAGATCACGCGATAGAATGATAGGTCATTCCATCAGTCTCTATAATAATTAAATGTGAGTATAAGATATTAAATATACATAAGTCCATCTATGGTGAGGTTAATCATACATGGTTCCAAAAATGGACTTATACTTCATCTATAATACAACATAATAAAATAAAACTACTTTCTACAAACCAGGGACTTCCTGTAGGCCAGTGGTAGGCGATGAAGGCCTGTCTCACTTCAGTTGTGGGTTCGATTCCTGCAACCTTGTGCAATGCGATGGGTTTTCGCTCGTCCTGCAGGTTGTCCTTTTTTCTAAAACTATACTATCATAATATTAAAAAGCTATATCCTTAAACAACACTATCTGTTTTCCAAATTAATCCATTCCAACCTTTAAGCTTTTCGAAAATACTTCTGTTTAATCTTATAGTATAAAGATAATTATTACTAAAAAGGTCATATAACAAGCACATGAATACCATCATTTATCCCTCATATATCACAAGATATATCTTTTTGATCGTATTCCAAACATGTGAATACCTTAATCTTGTATTCTTGAGAAAAATGAATACCCATTGAACCTTACTAAAAACATGAATGTTGTCAAAAGTTAACTCTATCCACATAACAAAATCCCAAAATTTCGATATACTCAAACCATGGTATCATTTTGTCTTTATATCAGTCATGAGCTCATGAATACTATCAAACATATTATTTTCTCCTTATCCATTCAATATGTGCATATCATCTACTTTCCAAAAATATTTCAGTCACTTTTCATGGTTACCAGTACCATATTCTTATTGAAAACCACAATTGACCGATACATGCATATTCCAATATACCATAAAAGTACCTCAACAACATTATTCTTTAATAAAAATACATAAACACTTCAATCCATCCTCTTCAATGATTGTCATGGAATAAGTCCATCCTTGATTTAGAAGTAACCTCTTAGGTCAGGGCATTGAGTTGGGTAATGCCCATGTTCTCCACAGATAAGACATTGAAATCCATAACAATCGGTCACTCTATGACCCTTCTCTCCACACAGATAACATCTTCCCCTCCATTTGATGTATTCATCAAGGTTCTTCTTCCATTCTTTATAAATCTCAATCTTCCTTTATTTATGCTCCTCAGCATGCGAACATGCATAAAAGTATATCTTCCTCTTATTTGATGAATTAGGAATACCACTAAATTTCACCTTGTTAATCATATATCACGAAGAATGATTCGGAATAATCACAATATATTTCTCTCAAGGCATTAAGAAATTTCGTTTCTCATAGTCACCAATTTTTCCATTGGATTCAATGTTAACCGAATTCCTTCTGGTTCCCTCCATTGACTAAAACACAAAAAGAATTCTGTGAGAGGAAAAAATCATACAAGGAAAATAACATAATCAAGGGGGTGTACCTTCTACATCTAACATCTTAGGTTTAATTCTAATAACATTACCATAATTCTAGGACTATAACCTATACTTATACTTAACCTTAGGGACATCCCTAGACATACCTTAGAAATATCTTTAAGGATCTCACTAAAGTTTTCGCATCCTAGTCTCCAAAGGTTGACTAAACCTTTCCTCTGATACCAACAGTAGAGACCCAAATCTTGACATACATGGACAATACATTACTTTTGCGGAATACTTAATACATAACAAAAACCAAAACTCAAGGATCGTAATATTTTAGTGTCTTTGGAAACTCAGAATATAATCTTCTAATCTTGGTGAAAGATTTTCAATAACTCCAATAATGATCTTCCCCTTTTGTTTTCTTACCTAAAACCTTTCTTGAAATCCTGGAGAAAAGAAAATATATAAAGGTTGAGCTCAAATTCTCAGTAAGGGTAAGCATGGAGAAAATAAAACTAACCATATACCATTTAACATAAAAACATGAGCATAATGTTTAAACATCAAAATATTGAGCATAGACATAAATCTTGGAAGTAAATAAGGAATGTATCATAATGGAACATCAATCTTTATAAAATATCATGATAATAAAACATGTAATTGTGGAAACCATTCAGCACTTGTTATGATTTACATAGTAGCCAAGGCATTGCTGCCAAGACCATCTTACCGGACAAAGTCCCTTTCTGAATTGAGTTCACTCCTCATTCCAATCATGTATCACTGAACCAGATTAACTTACCATTCTAGCCATGACTATCTCATGAGATATAAATATTTACCCAATGCATTGGAGGTAGATATAGGTCTCACCCATCTCATAATGAAATCATTCTTTCGTGTGCTAGAAAATCATAAATCATACATCATAGCATAACCCATGTAATAGAATGGGATTCTAAAACATCATGCCATCATAACATAATCCATATAAAAAAATGGATATGATTTCATCATAAGAAGAATTAAACCATGTAAATAATGGAGACATTATACTTGAAACATAAACATATTAAATATTGTCATTTTAGATGGAAAATATTTTTGATAAAACACTTGAAATGAAATCTTGAGAAAAATATCCTTTCTTCTTCAAAATCATTTTCTTTTCACAAAATGTCATGAAATTTTAAAATAAAAGGGTTTTGTTGAAAATAATCATTCAATATTGTATAGGATGATTCATGAAAATGAGGCGTTATGAAACCGTAAAAATCTGTTCACGTCGTATAAGTTAAAAATAACATTCTCCACGTACTTTTGTTAGAAAAGTCAAAAAGTACCTCATAAAAGAAAGATTACTTACATACCATGTATTAAAATTAAAAAATGGTTAAAAATGACTTTAGGCATACATGAAACCATTTTTAGAAAATTGGGACATGGATGATAAATATAACCTCATTAAATACTTACGTATAAGCAATCTCGGATAAAAAACGAGATTGGAAAAGTTATCCCTTACCTTATGTCTGATATGCTTTATATGTATATGAACCTCCTATATAATGATTTAAATAATGTCATTGAGTTATTAAAAATCATACTAATCGTTATTGTATCATATATGGTTCACTTAGTAATTTATATTACCCGTTCATTTGTCAATTCCATGTTAAAGTACCGTTTTGGGTAAAATCGTTTCAATTATTGTACGTGTTTGGACTTGTTGTTCTTGATATTATTATTACTTATATCATGATTTAATTAATTAAAATTTAAAACATGATTTATATATCATATATTTTCAGTATATATATACATATAATAGATAGATAAATGAAATGAAACACACCGTTCATGGAAACAGTAGGTCGTACGTACGAATAAAAATTGTTTTCTTTTCCTTATTGACTTGAATGTAATTAAGTAGATGACATATATATATATATACATAAATCTAGTAGCTTTATAATTTCATATATTTTATTAGTATTTCTTATATATACTTTATAATCATTCTTGAATAGTTAACATGGAGAATGAATCTCATCACGTCATGGAAACGGTAGTCCGTACGTACGCACGAGCGATGATATCATTCTCATAATTATTGAATTGAATTGGAGTGGATGATACAATATAACAAAATCAGTATGATATTATAATAACTATTTATAGTTATTATTTACACCATTATACCCATCCAAGTAAGGTGGTGTTGGAAAAACATATTACACCACGACGTGGAGACGGTATTCCTTACGTACGCACGCGCGGTGATTTCGTTTTCCATAGGATGGATAGAAGGTTAAATGGGGTTGTTTCATATTTATAATAACATATCAGTATATTAGTGATACTTATGTTATTAATTTATAATTAAACAACAAAAGAAGAAGAAGTTGAAGAAGAAAGAAGCTTGAAAGAATCGGTTGAAGAGATTACCTCTTCTTCGACGCACCTCCTTTAAACTTCTTCATAGGGAACTAGGGTTGGTCTTTTGAGAAGACCAGAACCTATATGATATAACTAGAGAGGTTGAGAAGAGTAATTTTCAGGTTTTTACTAAGCTTTAAGTCTCAAAAGGGTGAGAAGAGAAGTGGGAAGCGGTTTCGTTTTTATAAGGGATGAGAGGGGAACGTTTATAAATCTTAAAATTATTAATTTATAATAAATCTAACCCCACTTAAAAACCTCCAAAAATGAATCATATTAAAATATTAAAATTTATAGGGTTTTAATCTCATCAACCAATAAAATTTAGACCTGTAGGGAATTTGTTTTAAACATTATCAACCTGATTTATCCTTATTTAATCTATCAAATTGTATTTGTGGTAATAAGATTCTAAATTTTAAATTGTTATAAATAATTACTTATGTGCTGTTAATTATCCATAATTAAATAATTTATGAAATTTTAGACTATATAGATTTAAATTTATAATTTTTAAATATTTTTTGTGATTTTAAACAATTTAATAATATGTTATTTTTATAAAATAAAAATAGTGTCAATTTTAACACTATTCATTTACTGGAATTTAAATAAAATCCACATAGAGGATATATTAAAACTAAAATATTTAATAGTTTCCTAACATGTCTTATTAATCTATAAAATTAGTGGAGAACAATAAATAGTTCATATAATATTTATTTTACTATTTTTAAAACCATTTATTTGATAATTCTCTTGATAAAATAATTACTACAACATTTTTGTATAATTATTAAATATACTTATTTGTTGCATAAAAATTAAAAATAAAATACTAGGATGAAGTTAAATCTTATATATTTCATAATAATACATTTATTCGGATTTATCATCTAAAACCCCTAAATATTAAAATGTTATATTTATTAAATTATGAAGGTAATAACTTTGACATCATATAAAATAAAATAATATAAGTGTCATAATAACTTTTATAAGACTCAGAACGGTCATATATTTTTTCATTGGATGATTATGGTATATATATACACTACAAATAATTTTTGGTCAGGTATGTGATCCCTTTAATATGTATTACTTTTTCAATAAAAACAATATTATTGATTTTTTTACTAAATAAATAATTTCTGCATCATTAATGTATAAGCTAATAAGGTAATTAAATAAATCTTAAAAATTACAAATAAATTACCATGATAAAGAAACATATTTTAGATTTAAAATGAGTATTTATAACCGGATTTATATTCTGTATAACCTTATATTAAAAATACTTTAATTATTAAAGTTTGAGTGAGATATATTTCACTTTACTTTAAATAAAATAAACTAAAGGTATTAATCACATCCAAGTGGGTTCTAATGGATTATATTTAGACCCGAATATGACTTAGGATGAAATATAATAATCCAATTGTATTAAGAAAAGTGTTAGGTTAATTTTATAATATTATATTTACCCTTAATTACCTGATTTACCTTTTATTGTGGTAAATAAAATTTACCGTAGTTACTATTTATAATGCCTAGAAATAAAAAAGTAGTCTATTAATATAATTTGGACCCACTAGTTCCAAATATGGAATCCATTTTTCCAAATTCAATACACATAATTTTCATAAATTATATTAAAATTAATCTCATTGTCGAAAGAAAATGGGTTTTTGTTTAGAAAATTGCAAAAGATTGAATTGATTTAACCTACGAATTCAATGTAAAATCAATGATAATGAAATACATTATATTAAATAGTAAAAATATATTCTATTTATACTTTTAAACCATTCAATATTATAATTTAACCACATAAATTATTAAGATGAAAAAATTTGTTTTTAATTAAAAATATAGCGTGTTTTTACTATTCATTAAAATATGAAATTTATCAGAATAATATGAGAAATTTATCCAAGGTAAAATTTTATATCCTGATTAAAAATAATAATTTTATTTTGTAAAATTGAACTTATAAACGTGTCAAAAACTATATTTAATGTGGGTTCTCCATCAGAAAGCTGCAAAACTGCATTTTTTTAAAAATAATTATTTTATCCAAAAAAATTATTTTATTCTCATACCATGTTCTAGAAAATTATTAATATGAATAATAATGTTATAAAATTCAAAATGTAGTTAATACTATTCATAACGGCTTTTTCATGATAATATTATAACCATATATCGTTGTTTAGTGAAACCCGATATAGCCTACAACACACGCTATCGAGGAAGGTCACGATTGCGTGTAATGCAAGCCAGGTCAGGGTTGCGTGTAGTGCAATCTCCCTTTGGTGTTGCATATAACATAATTAAAAACTTATTTCATTTATAAATTAAAAAAATCTCTACTTAATATTGCATAGAATAATTTCTACAAAACGAACTTAAAATTATGTGTAACACGAGCCAAGAATAGTGTTGTGTATACTGCCAGCTAATACGGTGTCGCATATAGCACAAGCTAATTTTGGTGTAGAGTACAACACAAGATATAAACGAAATTAAAAGAATATTCTTCATAAAATCTCTGGGTGTTACATTGAATCCTCAAAAAAATAATTATTTTTATTAATATATTTTATTTTAATGAATTAAAATGAATTTCCAAACCTATAAATAACTTTCTAGAGTCTAAAATGGAATTTATGGTCTCAAAAAAATTATTATTTTGAAATGTTATTTTACCATTCCAAACATAATATTAAAATTTTAATTTCTATCCTAAAACTAAAGTATTTCATAATAAAGCTTCAATATTCCATAAACCATATTCCAAAACCATGGGTAAGACAATGGTTTTCCATTTTCCATAATAAATATTTCAAAGGATTATATTTAAATGTTAATAAAAATCCTCTTATATTTACTGTAAATGTCAAACTCTAAACCCTATTTAATTAACACTTAATCCATTAATCATGATATTCCCCTAATTCTCCCACCATATATCATTCCAAGGAGTTTCTAAGGTTCGAAGGATATCTTATCGAAATTTAAGAATCTATCTTCTATGGTAATTGATTTTTCTTTATTTAATTTTTACCCTACTAAATCATTTGTAGTTTTAAATAAAATATAAAAATAATAATTTTTTCATACACTTATGTTCTTTATTTTAAAATAAAAAAATTTCCCTATCAATGATTCACTTCCATTATCACTCATTAATCTTGATCCATAAACAACTTTGTATACTCATAATGTGGTCTGAATCATCCATTAATTTCCAATGCCTCTCTTTTTATATTAAATATACCCAACCCAATTAATATTCAATATAATTCATATATAAGTAATTATACTTAACTTATTGGATATTTCCATGTATTTATCCCACATAACATTCACATGTGTTAAAAATAATGAAATTTTCCTGTTTTAAAGATCATATGTGTGCAATGGATTTATATAATACTCACCCATTATTATCCATTAGTTATTGATGAAATGATTTATTATAATTGATGTGAAATAACATAGATTAATAAATATAATGTTTTTTATATTATTTTACACTAATTAATTGAGTAAATAATTAATTTATATAGATGACATGTTTTACGATTCCTTGTTTAATAACCATAGTAATATGTTTTATGATTCCTTGGTATTGATCATTGGTGATCTCTTTATGAATTTAGCATTTGTATTAATGTTTCATTTTTATATTGTAGACAAACTTCCATGTAATGTATCACATACTTATGATTATTATCTCATGGTATTCCTTATGTTTTATCCATTTTAATCACTCATGTTCCACTCCATTTTTTATCCCTTACTAGGATTTATTACCTCTCCTTTATGTTGATTTATGTCCCTCATATATCACATGAAGTTAGGGGACCTAGGATGGAAAAATAATGGAGTCTTTAAAGATGACTAAATATTGTTTATGTTATTATTTTATTTATGTAATTAATGAATTATATACCTAGTCTCCAAGTCACTAAACCTAAAAGGATCATTATAAGTAATTAATGTAATATTTTTTGAAGTAAATATGTTTAAAATTAGTTATTAAAATTGAGGGATATAATAGTTCATATTGAAGTAAATATTTAATTATTATTCGAAATTGGGACTAGAAAACATTATTAAAACTCCTAGGGATAAGTTTAAAAATTGGGAAACATCCTAAATTTTTTTAAAGCATAATGCGAGTGATTACTAAGAAATAAAATCTCATTATATATACTACAATAGGATGTGGATTTGGAACAATTTTGTGAGTGATTTCTAAGAAATAAAATCTTTTTATAGATAATATAAGAGGATGTGGATTTGGAACAACTGTACCTAAGGGTAATAACCCTAAAAATGGAGGATTGGAAATTAACTCTATTATCACCCAATTCCTAAAAAATTATCCTTAATGAACATCGGGTGTGATACTCCCTGATGATATTCATTAGTTACTCACTTTTGTTTTACAAATAGTTATGAAAGATTTATAAATAATTTAAATTTTAAAAAAAACGAAGTATATAATCCTAGAAAAAATTTACAAAGAAATTCTATAATTAATAATTTCATTATAATTATTATTATAATATTTAAATTAGTTAAAAATTCCTCAATTAGGTTTTTTTCTTTTAGATAAATGGAAGAAAATAGAAGGAATTGTGTAAATAAAAAATACAACAGAAAATGTGATGATGATCATCCCAATATAGGGTGAAATGGATTTGAAAAAAACATGATGATGCTGAATTAGTTATCTCGGGTAATTATTAACAACCTAAACTATATGGATAATATTAATTCACGAAGGAATGTAAAATAGAAGTTAAATATTTTATTCCTTAACGAACCCATATTTTTAATAGAACCACTAATCCACCGATCTCAAAAATAATTGATCAATAATACATAAAAGATATGTTATTTTCTTCATTGTTCTATGTAATAAATTTTTTTTTTGATAGTATATATCATTGTGGGAGAATATGATCAGTGGTATAAATATATGAATAAAAAAAGATGATATATGAGGTTAAATCTATTGAATATAGAAACTTTAAAAATGAAATTTTCAACAATTACATTCCTCACACCCTATAAACTGAGATGGTGAGGGAATTCCTTGATATGAATAAAAGGGAAAATAAATTCATAGGAAATTATGAGTTGAACTTTACAAGGAACGCATGTTACAATTCATTCTCCACAATCACTTCTAATTTGATTATAGAATGATTATTTAGTATACTAAGGACCCACCTGTAGAAATATTTTCCAATATTATGCATTAAGAGTTATGAAGCATTAATATGATATGCACTCTAAATGGAAATGGAATTTGGAGATACATATTGGCCTCATGGACATAAAGGAAAGGATAGAAGGATAAAGCTAAATTTTGGAATGAATTTCGAGGATGAAATTGAAGGGAAGAAAAAATACCCACCCATTTGAAATAACTATGTAAAGAATAATTATATGAATTATTTGTAAAGAAGTGGAATATGGTACAAGTTTGAAATAGATTTTTATATAGCTTGTAACCATCATGGATATGTAATGACTCAACATCTTGATTATAAGGACCCAGCCTTAAACATTTACATAATCTTGAATTAAAATGAATAATTCACATTGAGGATATTTTCAGGTTTATATTTTTAAGGAATTAGTCCATAACATATACATGACGACATGAATAATACATGTAGACACATCTACTCAGTTTCTATTTTTTCCACAAAATAAAAACTCTTGAAAAAAATGTTTCATGTCTAGTTCCATGTTTTACACTGCATGACATTTCATTGATCCCATATTTAACCCTATTCCACTTTATGTACTGTGAAAAACATTTCAAAAACTTGGGATGAGCATAAAAATATCAGTAAGGGATACACAACAAAAGAAAAATATTAGTTTTTCAAAATAACAAGTAAACCATGAATACTTTATCATAAGTAATATATTTCACCTTTATGAAGTAGTAAATACTTTTCACTGAATAAAAGATCATTTTTTACCCTTTTTTAACCAAAATATTGCCATAAAACCCATATAAAGAACACATAACATATAAAGGTAACTTGGGACATAAACATTCTTAAGTGGAATAACCATACGGTTGACTTCGAGACATATCACTAAATAGAATATCCATACAGCTGACTTCCATACCCAATGCATTGGAGTTTATAACGTAAACACTCGTCCTGGTTTATCATGCCACCACCCATCATTTGCTTTATCATGTAACCACCCATCAAATGTCCAAGTACCATTATAAAATCATAACCCATAAAATAATTCAAATATAAACATTTCACTAATAACATATAATTTCCAATCACAAATAATAATTTCAAGATATTTAAATAATAAACCCATTTCAAAAACCATTTCCAATACCAAATCACCCAAAAAATAGAATAAGGGATTTCATTTTCATTTTATAAGTCATTAAGGCTTATAACAGATTCCAAATAACGATTAAGGCGGCAAAGAGGTCATTGTCACCGCAAACGTTAAAAACATTCCATTTGTCGTTTAGTAAAACGCTTCATAGAAAAAATATTTCCTTTCAATGAAATTAAAAGTACAAGGGTTTTATTATTCACCGTGTAAAGGAACAAGGTATATATTATCGAAATATGCCTCAATGAAATGAGATTGAGACGAAGTCCCTTACCTCGTGTCCGACTTGACCTGTTCATTCTTTAATCTCCAAAATAATAAACGAAAGTTAATTTATACTTTCTTAAGAACCTTTTTAAACTTTATTATTCCTTTTATTTCACTTATTTCCATGTTATAAACATTCTATAATCATTTAAGTTAATAATGGTTGTTTTGTCGATATTTGGTACTTGAGTCACAAATGAACACCATATAATTACAAGTTTTCCATGTGGTCAATAATCCATTATCTCTATAATGATATTAATGATTTAGATATCATATAAATTATATATATCTAGTGTATATATGTATTTATAACAGTACATAACATTTTGGAGATAAGAAATGAAATGCACCGTCAATGGAGACGGTAAGTCGTACGTACACATAAACGCTACTTTAATTTCTATTTCATAATTTAATATAATTAAAACATAATGATACAATGTTATATTATAATTACAGTATAATATCATATATAATATCATTAACACTATTTGTATACATCCTACATATGTAATTAAAGAGTCGTATCACTTTGAGGGGGCGGTAGTCCGCACTTCCTAAAATGAAATTATCGCGGTTACCCATTATGGAAACCATAAATGTAGGATATAAATGTAAAATAAAAAGTCATAAAGAAAACATAAACATAATATATATCATATATAAATACAGTTCCATCTTAATGGCCACAATGAGAGGTGGTAGGAGATAATCTAATAATCATCATTTCGTGAGGCGTTAGTTTTCCATCCACAAAAGCAGTATGTTCTTCACCCATTAGATGGATGTGTGTGTAATTTTAGTTCAAATAATTTTCATAAAAACATCCTAGTATATTTAGTATATTGTTTTAGTTATAAAATAAAGTAATAAAAAGATTTTAGGGTTAGAGAAGTAAAATAAATGAAAAGAAGTTAACAGGAATCGTTACCTTTAATTTGGGTAACTCCATTTGGTTTGAACCAAAAGGAATTCTTGAAGTGCTTTATGCCTAAGTTAAGACTTTTAAGAGAAGGAGAGGGAAATTGAGTGATTATTTGGTCAGGGTTTTTATGAGACAAGCGGCTTGAGAGTTGTGAGAAATAAGTACTAAGTGAGGACTTTTAAAAAGGGGAGGAGGGACACTTTAGGAAAGTGTGAAAATATTATTTTATTATATAATGATATTCGGTTTCTAAAGGTCCAAAAATAATTAAAGTAGAATATAATATGACTCATGGTCGAAATAAAATCATCCAATAAAAATTAGATATGTTTTGGATATTGTTTTAATATTTATGATCTTATTCATTTTAATCTTTTATTAATGAGGTAAACACTGCATCATTATTGTGTCACAAATAATTTAATTTATTTAATGTCTAAAAATTATAAAAAAAACTACCATGACATTAGAAATCTTTTTAAATTTCCAAGGAATGTTTATAGTCTAAAATATAGCTTATATAACCCCATGTACAAATTTATTTACTAAAAGATATTTGTTTGTGTCATTTTTATCATTACTTTTAGTTAATTAATCTAAAGTGTCATTATCACTCCCAAGTGGCTCCATGGGGCCCCAAAATCGACCCAAATATTGTAATGGTTGTAAATGACTCAACCAATAAGGTTAGGACAAGTTTTAAGGTAATTTTGTATTATTATAATATTCTTTTTACCTTGAATTACCCTATTTAGCTTTATCTGTGGTAAATAAAAGTCAAAATTTACTAATCACCAAAAATTATTTTCATCTTATTGAACCACTTTTTTATTAATAATAACAACCATGTATTTCATAATTTCATAATTTAATCCATATAAGTGGTAAAATTTCATTTAAATGAAAATGTCAGTTTTTAACTACTACTTAGTGGTTTCACTATTCATTAAAAATTGAAGTTTTTTAGAAAACTACCAAAATTTCAGTCTAAGCTATATTTTATATTCCAAATTAAAAAATGAATTCAATTTTACCAAATTCAAAAAATAGAAGTAGCATTAACTAATTTAAAATTAATTCCTGTTGTCAAAACAAATAGCATGTTTTTAAGAAACAATAACTATCAAAAGATCAACACTTGTTTATATCCAATTTTAAAGTGAAATTAATTCAAATGAACATCATTGGATTAATTGGTAAAAATATAATATAATTACACTTTAAAACCAATTAAAAAGATAATATAACCATATAAATAAATTAGATTAAAAATCACTTTTGAAGAAAAATATAGTATTTTTAACTATTCATTAAAAATTGAAATTTACAAGAAAAATACCAAAAATTTACCCAAAGTAAATTTTAATGTCCCAAATATAATTGAGAATTTTATTTTGTCAAATATAACATATAAAAATGACCAAAACTATATTTAAAGAGGGTTCTCCATCAAAAGAATGTAAATTGACCTTTAAGTGAATATATTAGAGTATTTATGCTTAAAATTAGATTCATTCATATTTTAAGCCCCTAACTTTTATTGGATAAATGTAAAAACATTTAATAAACATGTATAATCATATTTTAGTTAGTTCTATTCATTCTCACCATTATAACGGCTAGACATTAACTACCATTTAAAATAATAATATTATATTATTAGTGTGGAATGTATGATTTTAAAGAAACTTGTTGTTGCGTATCAGGTAAGCCATTGAACATAGCATCCACTTTAAATTAAAATTAATATTTATTTCACAAATATTAATAAAAAATATAATGTATTATTTCTTTATTTCCCTGGGATATTACATTGATACCAATAAAAATGGAATATGGTTTCAGCACTACCCATCATGAAATGATTTGTGTTTGGGGAGAAGGTAAATCGCAGTAATAAATTTACAAATCATAAGATAATGGAGTGAATGTGAAACCAACCCCAAGAGAGGAAAAGTGATCAAGGTCATTTTTTTCAAACAAAATGTCTAGATTTGAGGATTTATATAATATTTTTTAAGGTACAATCATCGTACACTTGATGCATGCCTGTCATAGGGCGTGGAAAAAAAATTATTTCATAAGTTAAAATATAGTAATGTGGTTGACCTGGTATGTGTCCCGAAGAGGAGTGCACACAAAACGGGTTGTCACATTAAAATGGGGGTAGAAATGTTGTGCTTTTGAAAAGGAAATTTGAAATTCAAATAATTGAAAAAATATGATATTAAAAAGGGTGATTATATTGGAGTCGGTTTCCTAATTTTCATTCTATCCTTGTACAATTTAATTCAAACCTATTCTTCATAGTTTATTAAAGTGAGTTTCCACAATCGTTTCCTCTCACTTCCTTGGTGAAATTATTATTGTGAAAGAAAACCTTACCAAGATCTTGGTTTGGTCAACTCTCCTTCCATGTGTAAAATAGTTGTATTGAATATCCTTAATTGAAATGGGAAATACCTGATCAGGTTTTGTTTATCCCAAACAATCAAGAACATTCACTACACCTTATACACGTACTGACGATCGTCGTGTACTTCACCACTAATTCCTGGTTTATTCCATCGTATATAAACTGAAAATTAGTGGAGGGTGATTATGATTATTTTACCAAGGCAAGAATAAATAATGGAATTAATATTCAATAACAATTTCAATTGATGATAAAATCCGCTATAAGAAATTGAAATCAACTTTGAAGAAGAAAGAAATTTCTTCAATTGCATCCAAGAACTCAAGCATTACAATGTAGAAAACCAACTCTTCCCCAATCACTCCAAATGTTTACCCCACTATGGTAAGGGTAATCTAGATTAATGGGGAATAAGAAGGAATTACAAAACTATAAAAAAAATGAAATAAAATAAAAATCCGAAATTTTCTCCTTCTTGGTGTCCCGAAAGGAATGGGGTGGAGAATGGGATGATTTGGGAAGGAGGTGAGGGCCTTCTTTTATAGGCATAATTCGACCTCCGAATGTTTTCTCATTTTAGTCCACATAAATGACCTCTTCACATGTTCCACCCTTCATTAATGATGTTCATAATTATCGTTTCCATTTCCCCTCAAAATTTCAGAGGATATGGACATGTATGCCGAGATTTATGGTCGTTTTACTCTGAGAATTTATTCTGTCCAGTCAGACTCTCTAAATCGCAAACCTCTAGATTAGGGTGATTAAATGACCCATTAAAAGGCCAATTCATGCGTCCCTTCCTTCATTAAATAAGATCCAACACTCATTTCGTGTCCACCCACTGAATATCACAACATTTGGGCCCACCATGATTGAGTTATGAAGCCCACGCCAAAACTAGGTAGAACTGAAAACTGTTTTCTTTCTCCCAATTGTGAGCTTCTTTTGAGCTTCCATATGGCCGATTCAGCTTTTAGTCCAAACATAGAAAATTAAAACCTAGATGTTTAGAATCTTTAAATGAAATAATTTTTCAATTTGAATCAGTGTAGAAAATTTTATGGCCAAATTACAAAAATACTTTAAAACTGTTAAAACTCCAAAATGGACAATTTTTACTATTCAGCTCAAAATAACACCAATATCATAAAAATGAAACAATTCATCTTAGAGGAAAAATTTTGTGGGTTTAAAATAATGATATTCAATATAATTTAATTGAAAATATTTTCTCTATCAATTCCCCCACACTTAGCACTAGGACTCCTGGACAAGTAAAAATCAAATCAACTCAAATCCAAAACACATATCAATGAGATCTACCAAATCAATTCCAAGAAACAAAAAGATATCATGCCTCCTCAAAAACAATTATTTAATGTTCTCCATTTTAGATTTTAATATATTTCCACTTCATTTCTTATCTCATTCACACAAAACACCTACCTCACATGAATTTTCTCTCATCTTACAAATGTAAATGCTGAACAAGGCTTTTCTCATCCAAACTCACACAAGAGTCACCATAGGCTTGATAAATTCCTACTTATCCACCCGATGTGAGTCAAGGACATGTGATTCTCATGAGGAATTTTTAGGGTTGTTATATGGCTTCTAGTTAGTAGGATTTAGATGATTAAAAATTCTAAGGCCGAAAAAGGAAGGCTTGGCTCTTATTGAAGCAAAATTGAAAGATTCTAATTTTCACTCAAATATGGTCTCCTTCACATTCCCTTTGTTGAAAATAGTCTCTATTATCATTCAATCAGATCAGAAAAAAAAATTCAATCTTTTCAAACATGATTTTTTTGAAAGCTCTAGATAGGAACAACTTTCTTTTTACATTGAAAGCTCCAGAAAGGCACAACTTTTCTTATCATTAAATCTCCAAAAAAGGCACAGATTTCAACAGAATAATTTTTCAACATCACATGCATCTCTTCCACAATTTATTTTCCACCCAAAGTATCACCAAATGAGGTATTACACCACAGGACATCTTTCCCCACACTTAAGTTCAACTAGATCATGCAATTTCACTTCAAGAGAAGGTAGGATAGGGAAAATTGGCTTGTAATGTGGCTAACCTAACATGCAATTCATGGATACTAGGGGCTAAAATAAAGGATAAATGTAAAGGTGGGCCATAATGAAAAGGATTATTTTGAAAAGGGGGCTTGAAACCAAATAAATGCCTCAATCATTTAAAACACACGTACCCCAAACCCTCAAGTTTTGAAAGAAATAAATAAAATTCTGGTTTAAGCAAGCATGGTCTGGTTATCTCAAGAAATGATGTGAATAAAAAGAATATGATAAAAATGGTTTAGAAGCCTCACAAGAAAGTGATTTCAAAGATATAGACAGTGAAATATGGCATGAGATTCAAAAATCAGTGTACTTTTCATGAAATTCCATGAGATTTGAACTAGAAACAAAGCCATTTTTAGTATTCATTTAAGCTCAGTTTCATGAAATAGATTGGTTCACTCATTGACATCGGGTTTAAAAATGGTATTGATAATCATTTCATCTCAAAAGTTTCAAAAACACACCAAAAATTTAAAAATAAACAAAATTTTGAAAACACACATTTTTTTTATTTTTGAAAAAAAAACATCAAATAAAAATACTATACTACAAAGGTTCCCTCCCCCACACTTAAATGATGTATTTTCCTCAATTAATTCAAGTGGATTTAATATATAAGCCAATTTTCAAATGAATCACAACATAAAGCAAGTGTAAAGGAGAGGTAAAACCTGATGGCTCTTATTTATAGACAGGTTGGAGGATCGGGATCTCCTCCACTGGCTCTGATGGCAGGGTCCCAAGGAATTTGTTCAACCTATGCCCATTCACAATGAATGGACCATGCTCTCCATCCTTCACAATCTACACAGCACCTAAAGGATATACATGAGTAACTAAAAATCAACCCTCCCATCTAGAATGAAGTTTACCTAGCATTAGCTTGAGTCTGGAATTGAATAGCAACACTTTATCTCCAGGACGGAATTCTTTCGGTTGGATCAGCTTGTCATGGGCCACTCTTGTTCCCTCGTTGTAAATCTTGGAATTTTCAAATGCTTCTCTTCTAATTCCCTCTAGCTTCTGTAACTGCAACCTTCTCTCTTTCCTAGCACTTCCAAGATCCAGATTTATCTTCCTCACAACCCAATACACCTTATGCTACAGTTCCACGGGTACGTGACAACTTTTCCCATAAATCAACCTATATGGACTCATTCCAATTGGGGACTTGTAGGCTGTCTTATAATCCCATAAAGTATATTCGAATCTTTGGCTCCAATCCTTCCTGTTTGTATTAACAGTCTTTTCCAAAATTCCTTAGATTTTTTTTGTTGGAAACTTCAGCTTTCCCATTAGTCTGTGGATTATAGGGAGTTGATGTTTTATGATGCACCCCATACTTCTTCGGCAAAGTCTACATTGTATAATTGCATAATTGAGTCCCCTGATCACTGATGATTTCTCTAGGCACTCCAAACCTAAAAAATATGTTAGACCTGACAAAATCAAAAACAACTTTAGCATCGTTAGTCCTTGTGGCTTTTGCTTCCACCCATTTGGAAACATAATCAACTGCAAGCAAGATATAATAATTTTCAAATGACATCGAGAAAGGTCCCATAAAATATATCACCCAAACTTCAAAAATGTCACAAAAATTCAATGGGTTTTTGGGAATTTCTTGTCTCTTTGAAATATTTCCTGAAAACTGACATTTTTCAAATATTTTTCAAAATTCATGAGCATCTTTAAAAATGGTGGGCCAATAAATTCCAGATTCTAAAACCTTCCTTGATGTCCTTTAAAGTCTAAAGTGGCCTCCACAAGCTAATGTGTGACAAAAATCAAAGACATATTTAACTTCACTTTTAGGTAAACATCTTCTTATTACTTGATCATTGAAAATATTCCAAAGGAATGGATCATCCCAAATGAAATACCTATATTCAACTTTCAGTTTTTGAATTTGGTGAGAATTGAAATGAGATGGGACCTGAGATGTTACCAGAAAATTGACTATGTCAGTATACCAAGGCACTTCTCCTTCAATAAAGTACAACTGCTCTCTTGAAATTTGATCATTCAGTGGGTCTCTTTCTTGAACTGCAATTTCAGCAGTTTTTGGCAGTCTACTTAAGTGATCAGCCACTTGGTTCTCAGATCCCTTTTTATCCTTGATTTATATATTGAACTCCTGCAGCAGTATCAGCCATCTCATTAACCTTTGTTTAGCATCAGATTTCTTCATCAAGTACCTCAAAGCTGCATGATCAGAAAACACAATGATTTTAGTTCCAAGAAGATATGATCTAAATCTTTCTAAAGCAAAAAAACTGCAAAGAACTTTTTTTCCGTTGTTGTGTAATTGAATTGGGCCACATATTAAGTTCTCGATGCATATAAAATGACTTTTGGTCTTCCCTCAATTCACTGAGAAAGTACTGCTCCAACTTCTTGGTTGGAGGCATCACAAAGTAGTTCAAATGGTTCTTCCCAATTTGGAGGCTACATCACAGGTGGTGAAATCAATCTCTTCTTCAAATCATCAAAGGATTCCCTACATGCACCATTGAAATCAAAATCAGCATCTTTCAGAAGTAATCTAGAGAGAGGGAGATAAATCTTACTCAAATCTTAGATAAACCTCCTGTAGAATCCTGCATGTCCTAAAAATGATCTAACATGTTTCACACAAGTTGGGTAAGGCAATGAATTTGTCACTTCAATTTTTGATTTATCCACTTCAATTCCATTTTTGGAGATGACATGGCCAATTACAATTCTTCTTTGAACCCTGAAATGACACTTTTCAAAATTTAAAACAAGATTTTTTTTCAATGCAGGTTTTCAAAAAAAAAATCCAGATTTTTCAAGCAATGATCAAAAGAATCTCCAAAAACTGTGAAATCATCTAAGAAAACATACAAGCAATTTTAAATGTGATCAGAAAATATACTCACCATGCACCCCTGAAATGTACCTGGAGCATTACATAATCCAAATGGAATTGTTTTATATGAAAAAGTACCAAAAGGGCATGTAAATGTCGTTTTCTCTTGATCCTCAGGAGCAATGGGTACCTGAAAGTAACATGAAAATCTATCCAAAAGAAATAATGACTTCTACCTGCTAATATTTATAACATTTGGTCAATTAAGGGGATGGGGAAATGATCTTTTAGAGTGACTTGGTTCAATTTCCTAAAATCAATGCACACTCTCCAGCTGTTTTGAATTCTCATAGGGATTAACTCATTCTTTTCATTCCTCAAATTGGTCAAGCCAGTTTTTTTGGAATGACATGAATAGGGCTGACCCACTATGAATCTGAAATGGGATAGATGATCCCAGCTTCCAAAATCTTCTCGATCTCCTTCTTCACAACTCCCATCAAGGTGGGATTCAGTCTTCTTTGGGGTTGTCTAACAAGTTTGGAATCTATCTCAAGAATAATTATTTGTGAGAATATTTTTGGGTTTATTCCTGGGATATCACCTAAGATCCATCCTATTTCCTGGACATTCTCTCTCAAAAGCTCAATCAATGATTTTTCATGGATTTTAGAGAGATTATTACCAATTATCACTGGTAGTTTTTATCCCTCCCTAAGGTATACGTATTTCAAATTATTGGGGAGTGGTTTGAGTTCCAGATCAGGGGGATGCTCAAGGGATGAGACTAAATTGACGTTTCCCACTTCCAAATTTTGGGCCTCCTCTTCCTCCCACCTGAAGTCAGAATCTCCAACATCTTCAGCATCCACATTTTCAATGATATTTCCAAGGGAATATGTCTCTCCTAATTCTAAGAATTCATAGAATGTAACGCCCCGACCCTAGTTACCCAGAGTCGGTGCATTATTACATAACATTGGCATGATCACAAGAAAGATCAAATCTCGAAAGACCGATTGGTTTAGTAGACTTGGAAACACTAGATATATTCCTAAGTTTTACATTACATCATAAAATGAAAAAAACTACTACAAAAACATATTGTCTCCATAATACACACTCATATCCCCACATAATATCCTTGTAGGTCATTCATAATTTACTTCTTCACTTCCTGGGAAAAATAAAACATAGAAAAGGGGTGAGCTCAAATGCCCAGTAAGGATAACAATATAGCGGAACATTCAAAATAAACATAAACATTTAAGGCAATGCATTACTAAAACAAAAGCCTTTTAAACTTGAACTTCAACATAGTATGGCAAAAGTAAAATGAAATAATTCCATTTACTTGTTCAGATGGATATTCTACTAATCGAATAATCACATGCAATATCAATAACCACTTTCATAATGTTGGAATGCATAATGCCAGACTATCATAACCACATAGCCAAGGCCTCGTTCCAAGACTACAAATAAGATTTTGTCAAGGCCTTGTGCCAAGACACTAGTTTGTCTCATTAGACCTACCGATGCATCGAGGAGCTATAGTGGGCTCCACCCATCACATATTAAGTCCAATGCATTCCCATATGAAAAGGTTTAAACATAACATAAACATTCGTATTAAAACTAGCATACGAAATGTAAATAATTTCACCATAAACTATGAATGGTATAAAAATAGCACATCCACAGTCAAACATATCACAAAACCTTCAATACAATATAGAAGTTTTGTATCATAACAAATCAACTTCAAATAAGCGGAAAATCCATCAAAGGATGTTGACATAGATGAAATCAAAACACTTTTTAGAGAAATATCTCTTTCTATTTTTGAAATCATTTAAGAGCCATATAAAATAGAACATTTTCTTTGAAAATATTCTTATAAGCTTGTAAGGAAATCTTTGAAGATTTTATAATGGCGGAAAATAACCGCACCCGCCGTATAAGTTAAAAAAACATTCTTACCTTAATTCTGTCGAAAAGGTTAAAAGGACCTTGTTTTGAAAACGACGGAAAGGTTCCTCTTATAAAAATTCAAACAAGGGTATAAATGAATTTAACCCATATTCCTGTAAATAATAAAAATGTTTTGAAATACATTTTTAAGAAAACATGGATGTGTATGATAAATAGATCCCAGTAGATTATTACATATAAACAACCTCGAATAATGAAGAGATTGTGAAATAACCCTTACCTTGTACTTTTCCTTGGTTGGGGTAGGTTAACCTCCTGTATAATGGTGAAATAATTGTTATTAAATTATACAATAATCATATACATTAATATGATATCATATATGATCTTTTAATATTGATTTAATAATAATATCTTAGTATTATCGTTGTTTTGGGTGTTAACTTACTTGTTTTCTTTTATATGTTTTGTTACATAAGACATGTTTGTAAAGGATAGGTTGTATATTATTCATATCCAGAATGATATCAAGTCCTTAAACATCATTTTTTAAATCATCAAATGA
The DNA here is from genome assembly GCA_963277665.1 of Viscum album. Classification (NCBI taxonomy): domain Eukaryota; kingdom Viridiplantae; phylum Streptophyta; class Magnoliopsida; order Santalales; family Viscaceae; genus Viscum; species Viscum album. The sequence goes on from OY728143.1 coordinate 1,072,356,086, forward strand.
TAATTATACTTGAATGGATATGATGGAGAATGAATCTCATCGCGTTCGTGGAGATGGTAGTCCGTACATACGCACGAGCAACAATATCATTCTTTTGATATTAAAATAATATATAAATGGTTGTTATATCATATATACAGAATCATTAACATGTTATATTTATTATTTAAATGAGTTACATATCATTATTATACCCATCCAAATAATAATATATTGAATAACAATTACACCACGACATGGAGATGGTAAGCCGTACGTACGCACGTATGGTGACATGTTATTCAAAGGGTGGATAGAATACTGAATATGGTTGTTCCATATTTATAATACCATCACAGAATATATATGATACTGGAGTTATTATTTTATAATGGTAACAACAAAGGAAGAAGAAGTGGAAGAAGAAATGAACTTGGAAAAGGGTGGTGAAATCATTACCTCTTCTTCGGGTTCTTCCTTTTGATTTGATCAAAAGGGATCCATAGGTTGGATTTCTGATCAAACTAAGGCCTCTAGGTTGTATTGAATGATGTTGGGAGAGTATTTGGGCAGAGTTTGTCAGAACCAAAAGGCTTTTAAGCTGTGAATAAATGAGAAGGAGGAGTGCCCTTTTATAAGAGGGGTGAGGGGCACCTTTGGAAAAGCTAGAGATATTAGTTTATAATAAATTAATATTCGGTTTATAATGGCTCCAAAGTTGATTATTTAAATTTTAAGGTTGGTATGGGTCGAAAACAACTCAACTAATAGAATTTAGACAGGTTTGGGTACTTATATTAACCTTATCTTTAAGTATTAACTCTAAGTTAATTAGTTTCACTTTTACAATGTCTCTTTGTATTTTTATATAATATGGTTAATAAACTTACTATATATATCCAAGAGACCCCAAAGTGGTCCATTAATGATGAACCTATCATGATATAAGTCTCTTGGCCGATCCTTAGATTTTTAGGAATTTAATATCAATTAATAATATAATATTTGTTTTAAGAACTCTTTTATGTCAATTTGGACACTATTCAATAGTTGATTTTTGTGAAACTCATAACAGATTGATTGCTTCGAAAGAAGTCAATTAAATCAATACTAATATATCATATTATCCAATAAAATTATTTTAATTCATTAAAAGTTTCATATTATATTTATTTGGGAATTTATAATATCAATTATTTTAATTTTTCACTATTATGATAATTACTGCATCATCATTGTGTCATAAATAAATTAAATTATTTAATCTCTAAAAATTTAAAATAAAATATCATCATGTAATAAATATTTTTATCTTTCTAATTAATATTTATAGTCTAAAAGCTAACATACATAACCCTATGTAAAAATTGTTTTTCTAAAAGATATATACTTATGTCATTTTTGTACTTATTTTAACTTAATTAAAATAAAGTGTCCCTATCACCTACAAGTGGATCCATGGGGTCCCAAAATCAACCCAAAGATGCCTATGGTCGAACATGTATCAAAAAATAAGGCTAGGACACGTTTTAGGGTAATTTAGTATTATTATAATATTATTTTTAACCCTTATTTACCGGATTTACCCTTAACCATGGTAAATAAAATATTTACCGCAGTAATTATTCAAAATGTCTAAAAATAAAAGTTACCTATTTACACAATTTGAATATCCTGATTCCAAATATGGAATCCATTTTTCCAAATTCAAAACACAAAAGTGGCAGAAATTAATTTAAAATTAATTCTCGCTGTCAAAACAAAAAGCGTGTTTTTAAGAGATAATAACTATCAAAAGATTGACACTTGTTTATGTTCAGTTTAATTGTAAAATTATGTCCAATGACCAAAATTATATTAAATGGTAAAAATATATTCTAAATATACTTTAAAACCACTAAAATTTATAATTTATCACTATTAATTATTTTGATTAAAAAAGTTGTTTTTAATTAAAATTTAGTAATTTTCACTATTCATCAAAATATTAAAGTTATCCGAAAAGTACCAAAATTTCACCTTAGGCTAAATTAGATATTCCAAATCCAAAAATGAAGTCCATTTTGATATATAATATATATATAATTTCAAAAAGTAGGTATTACTAATCATAACAGCTAGTTTGATTGGTTATGGTGTGTTAGAACTCGGTGTTCCGTACAACACAAGCTAGCATACCGTGGAAGATTGGGATGTTTCATTTTAAATTTTTGATGTCCCCATTTAGTCAAAATGTTTAATATATAGTATTTAAAAAGGGTTCACTATTAAAAGTTGGTAAAAGTGCAATACTGAAAATGAATTTGTTCTTACATTATGTCTAAGAAACTCATAATATGGATTCTAAAATTATAAGGATTATATAAAGTTTAAAATTTAGTTAACACTATTCATAACCTCTTTTGGATGGATTGTTTGGTAAGTCATGGTGCGATTTAACTTGGTGTTTCATGTAGTGAATGTTATTGAATTATTTTGAAGAAATAACACACTATAAAATCTTGGGGTGTTACATTCTCCCCTCCTTCAATAAATTGTGTCCTCGCAATTTGAAATTGTTATTTGAAAATAAAAGGTTGAAAATAGAAAATATCTTTGTGGGAAAACCCACATCAGAAATTAGGTTACTAAAATTTAGTCCTAATATGAGGAAAAGAGAAATTAAAGGGTCACCACCAAATTATGATCTCTATTAGGAGAACACTGGTGGCAATTAGAGACATATAATTGGAGGAAAAACGTAAATATTTATAGGTAGTGATTGAGGTCATCAATCACAAAAAAGTATAAAATTGAGGTCCTTAAATTCATCAATCTATTATTATTTGAAATACCATCGGTTCAACAAAACATAGGTTATTGGGATAACACATTTTTTGACGTTTCAAAATATCTTAGTTGAAATCCCACATCGAAAAATGAATTAATGAGGTCTCTATTTAAAATTAAGAGTGGAAAATATGAAGATTACCGAAAATAACACATACTAGGGTTCCATGTAGGAAAATATGGATATGGAATAGAAATATAACCATCAATTATCTGATGGAGAGTGGTAGAGAACATGGCTATGAAAAGGCCAAAAATCCCAAATCCATAAATTAGTGATGATTTAAGGTACCATTTGGGACAACATTTTTGTTCTAAGTTCCTTTTCTTAATGTTGAGGAATTTATTTATGAGATTAGATAAGATCATAAGGATATATACTTACTTTATAATTAGAGTTTTATCCATTAATAAATTTCTACCACAAACTCATATTTCACTCTAAAAGATAATAGAACGTAAAAAAAATTTCTATTTATACTATTCGTACAGGGTTCCAAAATAAATGAATTTATAATTCATCTACCAGATCTTTTAAAAAACTAAATTATTTAATCCAGGACATCTCGTGGGCCAGTGGTAGGTGATACACCCTTGTCGCCCTTCGGTTGCAGGTTCAAGTCTCGCAGCCTTGCCGGACGCGACGGGTTGCCACCCGACCTCCAGGATGTCCTTTTATGGAAATCCAAAATAATCCAAACTAGAACTATCCAAAATACTTCAGCCCAAAATTTATAAGGAAGGTAAACATAATGTAGATCCTTTTTACCCCATAATAGCATATGAATACCTTCATCATGTATTCTTTCAATACACTGAAACATCCTGAATTACCATAAAACCTTTTTGATTACATTCATGATCCCTCATTCCTTAAAGAACAATAGATATACTCCTTCAATCCAAAAATGTTTTAAACCCCAACAATGATGGAATATACAAATCATTAATCAGTTCCAAGGTAGTCAAGAATATCCAATATAATTTATCCAAAACAATCATGTATTATTCCAAAATCACTACCTCGGTATCGGAACTATATTATGGTTTATCATTCTCTCAACCATATATTTTCCAAAAATTTATCCTGCTATTGAGTCACTTTTCTTTGTTCCACACAATCTCAAGTCCTTAATGAAATAGTACTACAGTACAATCCTTATATACTCCATAATTATTATAACAAGTGCATTTTTGATACAACACTCAAATGACATAATCAACATAAGAACTCTAATCATTCCTCTTCATCTGTGGTAGTATCATAACTTGATTATTATCCAATAGGATCATTTACGGCATAGTCTGATTACTGGGACATTGGTTCGCGTAGTGTCCAAACTCCTTGCAAATGAAGCATTGTAAATTTGAAACTATTTTCTTACCCTTGCAGTCACGTACTTTGTGCCCTTTTCCTCTACACTTATAACAAACTCTAATTCCTTTCAGGCAAGTTCCAGGGTGTTTCTTTCCACAGTTACCACATATGGTAAAATTCTTCTTTTCCCTCTTCCCTTTATCCATCCATCTCTCTTCCATACTTTTCTTCTCTTGCTTACCTTCAAATCCATAAGAATCAGTAAACTCTTTACTTATCTTATCAACACATGATATTATTTCTTCATATGATGATAATACATGCGAGACTATTTCTTTTGTAAATTCTGGCTTAAGACCATAAAATATATGACCCTTCTTTCTCTTTGTATCATGTGCATTTCTAGAGTTCTCATTCCTTCTACTAGGCCCCATTTCTAAACAATGGCATACATTAGATTAGTTTATGAATAACAATACCTAATCCCAAACTTGTAAGACACATAACATAAATTAAATAGTTTATGGATATAATCCATAATAATAAAAATGTCTCCTTTGAGGAAGTATATACTCATAAACCCTTCATAATGATTTGTAATGAAAATGAGAGTTATTCTAAGCATATCCCCCAGGAGTGTCGTAACCAAGAGTGTAGCAAGGCCCGTTGTCGTGCACCAGTTCCCATTCGAGTCTAGCTCAAAGCGGTGTTTTCGGGTTTTACCCCTAGGTACATCTGTGCCAGAGCCGCCTCTACCTGCTCGTATCCAGACTAGGATGTATTGCTCGAAAACTCACAAAATCTCTACAATACCAAAATTCTATGAATTTCTTCTATACTAATCCTCAAAGTTCATCTTAGGTCTACGTGCTCTAATCAGAGTTTATCTAAATCTAGATTCCAAGGTTTGTACTAAACTTCCTCAGATACCAACTGTAATGCCCCGACCCTAGTTACCCAGATTCGGTGCATTATTACATAACATTGGCATGATCACAAGAAAGATCAAATCTTGAAAGACCGATTGGTTTAGTATCCTTGGAAACACTAGATATATTCATAAGTTTTACATTACATCATAAAATGAAAAAAACTACTACTACAACATATTGTCTCCATAATCCACACTCATATCCCCACATAATATCCTTGCAGGTCATTCATAATTTACTTCTTCACTTCCTGGGAAAAATAAAACATAGAAAAGGGGTGATCTCAAATGCCCAGTAAGGATAACAATATAGTGGAACATTCAAAATAAGCATAAACATTTAAGGCAACGCATTACTAAAACAAAAGCCTTTTAAACTTGAACTTCAACATAGTATGGAAAAAGTAAAATGAAATAATGCCATTTACTTGTTCACATGGATATTTTACTAATCGAATAATCACATGCAATATCAATAACCACTTTCATAATGTTGGAATGCATAATTCTAGACTATCATAACCACATAGCCAAGGCCTCGTGCCAAGACTACAAATAAGATTTTGTCAAGGCCTTGTGTCAAGACACTAGTTTGTCTCATGAGACCTACCGATGCATCGAGGAGCTATAGCGGGCTCCACCCGTCACATATTAAGTCCAATGCATTCCCATATGAATGGGTTTAAACATAACATAAACATTCGTATTAAAACTAGCATACGAAATGTCAATAATTTCACCATAAACTATGAATGGTATAAAAATATCACATCCACAGTCAAACATATCACAAAACCTACAATACAATATTGAAGTTTTGTATCATAACAAATCAACTTCAAATAAGCATAAAATCCATCAAAGGACGTTGACATAGATGAAATCAAAACACTTTTTAGAGAAATATCTCTTTCTATTTCTGAAATTATTTAAGAGCCATATAAAATAAAAAATTTTCTTTGAAAATATTCTTATAAGCTTGTAATGAAAGCTTTGAAGATTTTATAACGGCGGAAAATAACCGTACCCGCCATATAAGTTAAAAAAACATTCTTACCTTAATTCTGTCGAAAAGGTTAAAATGACCTTGTTTTGAAAATGACGAAAAGATTCTTCTTATAAAAAGTCAAACATGGGTATAAATGACTTTAACCCATATTCTTGTAAGTAATAAAAATGTTTTGAAATACATTTTTATGAAAACATGGATGTGGATGATAAAGAGATCCCAGTAGATTATTACATATAAACAACCTCGGATAATGAAGAGATAGTGAAATAACCCTTACCTTGTACTTTTCCTTGGTTGGGGTAGGTTAACCTCCTGTATAATGGTGAAATAATTGTTATTAAATTATAAAATAATCATATACATTAATATGATATCATATATGATCTTTTAATATTGATTTGATAATAATATCTTAGTATTATCGTTGTTTCGGGTGTTAACTTACTTGTTTTATTTTATATGTTTTGTTACATAAGACATGTTTGTAAAGGATAGGTTGTATATTATTCATATACATAATTATATCAAGTCCTTAAACATCATTTTTTAAATCATCAAATGATAATTATACTTGAATGGATACGATGGAGAATGAATCTCATCGCGTTCGTGGAGATGGTAGTCCGTACGTATGCACGAGCGACAATATCATTCTTTTGATATTAAAATAATATATAAATGGTTGTTATATCATATATACAGAATCATTAACATGTTATATTTATTATTTAAATGAGTTACATATCATTATTATACCCATCCAAATAATAATATATTGAATAACAATTACACCACGACGTGGAGACGGTAAGCCGTACATACACACGTATGGTGACATGTTATTCAAAGGGTGGATAGAATACTGAATATGGTTGTACCATATTTATAATAACATCAGAGAATATATATTATACTGGAGTTATTATTTTAGAATGGTAACAACAAAGGAAGAAGAAGTGGAAGAAGAAATGAACTTGGAAAAGGGTGGTGAAATCATTACCTCTTCTTCGGGTTCTTCCTTTTGATTTGATCAAAAGGGATCCATAAGTTGGATTTCTGATCAAACTAAGGCCTCTAGATTGTAGTGAGGGATGTTGGGAGAGTATTTGGGTAGAGTTTGTCCGAACCAAAAGGCTTTGAAGGTGTGAATAAATGATCAGGAGGAGTGCCCTTTTATAAGAGGGGTGAGGGGCACCTTTGGAAAAGCTAGAGATATTAGTCTATAATAAATTCATATTCGGTTTATAATGGCTCAAAAGTATATTATTTAAATGTTAAGGTGGGTATGGGTCGAACACAACTCAACCAATAAAATTTATACAGGTTTGGATACTTATATTAACCTTATCTTTTAGTATTAACTCTAAGTTAATTAGTTTCACTTTTACTATGTCTCTTTGCATTTTTATATAATATGGTTAATAAACTTACTGTATACTTCCAAGAGACCCCCAAGTGGTCCATTAATGATGAACCTATCATGATATAAGTCTCTTGGACGATCCTTAGATTTTTAGGAATTTAATATCAATTAATAATATAATATTTGTTTTAAGAACTCTTTTATGTCAATTTTGACACTATTCAATAGTTGATTTTTGTGAAACTCATAACAGATTTATTACTTAGAACAAAGTCAATTAAATAAATCCTAATATATCTTATTATCCTATAAAATTAGTTTAATTCATTAAAAGTTTCATATTATATTTATTTGGGTATTTATAATATCAATTATTTTAATTTTTCACTATTATGATAATTACTGCATCATCATTGTGTCATAAATACATTATATTATTTAATCTATAAAAATTGAAAATAAAATATCATAATGTAGGAAATATTTTTATCTTTCTAAGGAATTTTTATAGTCGAAAATCTAACATATATAACCCTATTTAAAAATTGTTTTTCTAAAAGATATATACTTATGTCATTTTTATACTTATTTTAACTTAATTAAAATAAAGTGTCCCTATCACCTACAAGTGGATCCATGGGGTCCCAAAATCGACCCAAAGATGCCTATGGTCGAACATGTATCAACCAATAAGGCTAGGACACGTTTTAGGGTAAATTAGTATTATTATAATATTATTTTTTAACCCTTATTTACTGGATTTACCCTTAACCATGGTAAATAAAATATTTACCGCAGTAATTATTCAAAATGTCTAAAAATAAAAGTTACCTATTTACACAATTTGAACATCCTGATTCCAAATATGAAATCCATTTTTCCAAATTCAAAACACAGAAGTGGCAGAAATTAATTTAAAATTAATTCTCGCTGTCAAAACAAAAAGCATGTTTTTAAGAGATAATAACTATCAAAAGATTGACACTTGTTTATGTTCGGTTTAATTGTAAAATTATGTCCAATGACCAACATTATATTAAATGGTAAAAATATATTCTAAATATACTTTAAAACCACTCAAATTAATAATTTATCACTATTAATTATTTTGATTAAAAAAGTTGTTTTTAATTAAAATTTAGTAATTTTCACTATTCATCAAAATATTAAAGTTATCTGAAAAGTACCAAAATTTCACCTTAGGCTAAATTAGATATTCCAAATCCAAAAATGAAGTCCATTTTGAAATATAAAATATATATAATTTCAAAAGGTAGGTATTACTAATCATAACAGCTAGTTTGATTGGTTATGGTGTGTTAGAACTCGGTGTTGCGTACAACACAAGCTAGCGTACCGTGGAAGCTTGAGATGTTTCATTTTAAATTTTGGATGTCCCCATTTAGTCTAAAAGTTTAATATATAGTATTTAAAAAGGGTTCAATATTATAATTTGGTAAAATTGCAATACTGAAAATGAATTTGTTCTTACATTATGTCTAAGAAACTCATAATATGGATTCTAAAATTATAAGGATTATATAAAGTTTAAAATTTAGTTAACACTATTCATAACCTCTTTTGAATGGCTTGTTTGGTAAGTCATGGTGAGATTGAACTTGGTGTTGCATGTAGTGAAAGTTATTGAATTATTTTGAAGAAATAACACACTATAAAATCTTGGGGTGTTACATAGAACATACCTAATTATTCAATTGATTCTACACCAACTTCATGGGAGAGTGAAAAGAGGGAGTGATCTTCTGATGGGTGCCTCTTGGATTCAAAAATATTGAAGTGAACCATGCTCTCTCAAAACTCCATGGTGAGTGTTCCTTCATGAACATTGATGATCTTCCTTGCTGTTTTCAGGAATGGTCTCCCTAGGATGATGGGAGATTGGGATGGTGCTCGGTCTTCCTCCATGGAAAGGATATAAAAGTCTACTGGAAAGATTAATCCTCTCACTCCTTCAAGTACATCTTTAATGACTCCAGCTAGGAAAATGGTGGATCTGTTTGCTAATTGTACCACCACCCGAGTTGGTTTTAGTTCTCCGATCTGCAAATGTAAAAACACTGAGTGAGGCATCACATTTATCGAAGATCCAAGATCACATAATGCATCAGTAAAATTTAAAGAACTGATAGTATAGGGAATAGAGAAAGTCCTTGGATCTTGACATTTTTGTGGTATCGATGGTGTGATTAATGCTGAGACGCTTCTTCCTAAGTTGATTCTTTCATTTCCATCTAGCCTCTTTCTTTTAGTACACATATCCTTCGGAAATTTTGCATATTTGGGGATTTGTTTGATTGCATCCAGTAGGGGGATATTAATTTCAACATTTCGGAATGTTTCTTGAATTTCTCGTTGAAGTCATTCTTCTTCACCCTTCTTTGACTCAACCAATGCTGATGGGATATCTTTTTTCTCCCTTTGTTGTTTTTGAAGATTTGTTTCTATTCTTTCCTTCCGAAACCTTGTTCTTTCTCTTTTTTTGTCGACTCCATCTTTTTGATGGATAGTACGAGCTTCAGAAGATTCCCTGGAATCATCCTCCTCATTTTTTCCTGGTGGTGTGAGCTTCTTCCCACTACGGTTTGTGATTGCACTAACATTCTCCTTTGGATTGGGAATTGTTTGTGAGGGAAGTTTACCTGGGTTCTTGGTGAGAGCATCCATAATGCTTGTAAATTGATCAGCTAGCTTGTCCATTTTATCTTCTAATCCCGCAACTCTTGTCTTAAGCTGTTGATCTTCATTTGTCGGTGCACTTGTGGATGGTTTCTCATAATTCTTCCACTGGAAAGGTGGTGGTTGGAAATTTTGTTGTTATTGGAAGGGATGCTTATAAAGTTGTTGGAATTCTATAAGATTCTGATATTGCAACTGAAAAGGTGCTCTGGCTTGGTTCTGTTGAAACCCATACCCTGGTTGGGCTTGCGGTTGGTATTGCCTTTGTTGATAGGCTACAACACAACTTTATGTCCCCTACACTTCTGGCCATTGATCAGTGAAATGAGAATTATAAGTGCATAAACCACATACCTGATTTTGACCTTGTTGTTCCTTCACGTGGTTCATAGCTATTTGTCTCACCAACCTAGTGAGTTCACCCATTTCATTCCTAATTAAATCTACTGAATCCGATGTTCTTACCTCATGGATTCCTCTGGTTCCGAACTGCTGTGAGTTTTGTGCAATCTTTTCAATCAATCCTTTGGCATCTGTTGGTGACCTGTCAATCAAGGCTCCTCCAGATAATGCATCTAGAAAGTTTCGATCATTTTCAAGCAATCCTTGTAAGAAGAAAACAATGAAATGGTGTTCTTCCACATTCTAGTTTATACAACTGGCACAGAGCTTCTTGAATCATTTCTAGTATTCTTAATGTGTTTCACTGGTTGATTAGTGAATGGCATAGATCTCTTTTCAGATAGCTTTGCTCCTGGATGCGGGGAAAAACTTTTTCATGAAGCATATTTGAAGATATTCCCAGTCTTGGACTTCTCCTAGTTATATACTATACAACCATTCATTTGTTTCTCCCTCGAGTGAGAAGGGAAATGCCCTCCACTTTACCTGTTCTTCTGCAACACCTCAGGGTCTGCAGCTGGAGCACACATTTGTAAATTCCTGGATATGCCTATTGGGGTCTTCACCTACAAGACCATGGAATTTAGGATGAATTTGAATCATGTTAATGCGCAATTCAAAATCATTTTCTAATGTAGGAATAGCTAGTTGATTTCGTTGGTTAGAGAATTGTGGGGCGCAAAGATCACGCAATGTTTGGTTGGGATTGCCAGCCATTGGAGGTTCAGAGTGATCACCGGATGTGTCACTCGAATCTGTAAGTTGAATTTATTCAAAATCTAATTGAAAAATTTTCTTTCTCAATTGGGTTATTGTTCTCTCAATTTCAGGATCAAATTCAATTAAATTGTTGTTTGAACTCTAGGTCATTCAAAATAAAGAAGTAAAAACTATTTTTTTAAGGTTCTTGAGGCACTGCCTCCCCAGAAACAGTGCCCAGTTTGATGAACACTTGTTGTAGGGAATGGAAAAACAAGTATTTCCTAAGTTTAAATAAATTAATGTGGTTGACCTGGGATGTCTCCTAAATAGGAGTTCACACAAAACGGGTTGTCACTTTAAAACAGGGGTAAAAATGTTGTGCTTTTGAAAAAGAAATTTGAAATTCAAATGATTGAAAAAATATGATATTAAAAGGGTGATTTGGTTGAGGTCGGTTTCCTAATTCTAATGCTATCCTTGTTCAATTTAATTCAAACCTCTTCTTCTTATTTGATTAAAGTGAGTTTACACAATCATTTCCTCTCACTTCCTTTGTGAAATTATTATTGTGAAAGAAAAACCTTACCAAGATCTTGGTTTGGTAAACTCTTTTTCCATGTGTAAAATAGTTGTATTGAATATCCTTAACTGAAATGGGAAATACCCGATCAGGTTTTGTTTATCCTGAAAATCAAAAACATTCACTACACCTTTTACATGTACTGACGATCCTCGAGTACTTCACCACTAATTCCTGGTTTATTCCATCATATATAAACCAGAAATTAGTGGAGGGAGATTATGATTATTTTACCAAGGGAAAAATAAAAAAACAGAATTATTATTCAAGAACAATCACACTTGATTATCAAATCCTCTATAAGAAATTGAAAAAAACTTTGAAAAAGAAATAAATTTATTCAATTGTGTCCAAGAACTCAAGCATTACAATGTAGAAAACCAACCCTTCCCCAATCACTCCAAATGTTTACCCCACCATTGTAAGGGTAATAGAGATGAATGGGGAAGAAGAAGGCATTAAAAAATGAAAAATAAATGAAATAAAAGAAAAAGCCGAAATTTTCTCCTTCTTGATGTCCCGGGAGGAATGGGGTGGAGAATGGGTTGATTTGGGAATGAGGTGAGGGCCTCCTTTTATAGGCAGAATTCGACCGGTGAAAGTTTGCACGTTTTAGACCCCATAAATGACCTCTTCACGCGTTCCACCCTTCATTAATGATGCTCATAATTATCTTGGATGTGTCCTCTAAAAATATCATAGGATATGGACATGTATTCCGTGAGTTATAGCCATTTTACCTTGAGAATTTATTCTGTCCAGTAAGACTCTCCAAATCACAAACCTCCAGATTAGGGTGATTAAATGACCCATTAAACGTCAAATTAACGTGGAACTTACTTCATTAAAGATTCTCCAACACCCCTTGAGTGTATACCCACTGAATATCACATCATTTGGGCCCACCATGAATGAGTTAGGAAGCCCACACCAAAACTAGGCAGAACTAAAAACTGTTTTCTTTCTCCCACTTGTGAGCGTCTTTTGATATTCCATATGGCCGATTCAGCATTTAGTCCAAAAATAGTAAATGAATATATGGATGTGTAGATCATGGAAAATAAATAATTTTTCAATTTAGATTAGTGTAGATAATGTTATGGCCAAATTACATAAATAATTTAAAACTGTTAAAAATCCAAAATGGCCAATTTTTACAATTCAGCTCAAAATAACACCAATATCATAAAAATGAAACAATTAATCTTAGTGGAAAACTTATGTGGGTTTAAAAAAATGATATTAAATATAAATTAATTAAAAATATTTGATCTATAAATACTCAAATCCAACAATTTTATTTTTTTGATTTTGTTTCTACACATTATCTTATTTCATTAATGTTTTCAAAGAAATTCCAATTAAAACATCAACTTATAGTGATATAGTTTTTTATTAAATCTATTGGCGCAACTATTCAGGAATCAAGGATAAATTTTGATTCCCCAATTAACTATTGTGAGTGAAATCCTTCCACAATACTTGCGGTAATTCATTGGTGGAATTGGACAAAATACTTCTGATGGTTTGGTTGTCATGTTATAATGAAATGATCAAATATATAAGAAAAGGATATTCATTTTTCATGAAGATACAACCCATAATTATCATAAATGGAGAGTTATCCTAGCTTGATACATTCCATGAACCACATTATATTTAATTATTTATGGAAATGATTAGTGAAGGAAAAAATAAATTGAATTATTATAATAGTATATGTACTGATTTTTTCAATATTACATTAATATATTTTTTAAATAGTTACTTGATCCAACCCTATAATTATAGGTACATTTCTAAATTTAACTTATACATGGATCCAATTCAATATCAAAGACCCCATATAGTAGTTCATATATGGAGATTGACAAATTAAATTAGTAACTTCAGAATCATTTGGACAAGGGATTGATTCAACCAAGTGTGTCTCCATTGGGATAAAAAATTTTCTTTGTATAGAAGAAGGATGGATCAATCAAGCTATACATTTATTGTATAGAACTTAATGGAATAATAGTGAATAAAAATACTATATTTCAAGGATTGGTGATTTTTCTATCCATCTTCATGGGGATTAATTATTCTCTATGATACGCCTATGATCAGGGTATCATAAACTGAGGGTGAATAAAGAATATTATTGAAGATTTCCTTCTAAAATTGATATGAGAAACATTAGATTTTTTTATTCCATTTGGATTCACTAATTATACTGCTATATTTATGGATTAGATTAATATAGTCATTAAGAACAACATTGATAAATTTGTGGTGGAATTTACTAAAGATGTACTATTATATTCCATAAGTCCTAAGGAGTATAAGGATCATATAAGGGTAATATTAAAAACATAGACTAAATAGATTATTTTTGGTAAATTTAAAAAATGTTATTTCCTATTACAACATGTGACATTATTCAGACATATTGTCACTAGTGAAGGAATCAGAGTGGGTCCAACAAAGAAAAAGTTCACAGTGGAGTGTCTGTGTCTTACAATAGTAATGGAGATTTATAGTTTCCATGGTATAGAAATATATTATAGAAGGATTGTGAAAAAAATTTGTCTTTATGTCCATTAACAAGGTTAACCTAAAATGGAATTATGTTTATCCATAAAAAAGATTCTGAATAAAGTTTCCAAGAAATGAAGAACATTTTGGTTACTGTACATCTATTAATATTACCCTCTAATGGGTAAATATTATTTATTAATAGTAATTTATTATTTAATGGAATTAAATGATTACTCATAAAAAATGAAAATTATGTTTTTTATACATCTCTGTAATTAATTCCTCATGAAAATAATTATTATATCTATGATTTCAATATATCTATAGACATATTTATATTAACAATAAGGAGTCTCAATATTTATAGGGACAAGTGTGTTATACACACCTAACACTAGTTTATAAATTATATATTCATATAAATTGAACTGAACATTAGAAAAATGAGATGGTTCGAGATCCATAAGGATTATTATTTGTCTATCCATTATCAAAATGGAAAATAAAACAAATGTGTTTATGTTTTTTCTAGGAAACAAGTTAGATTCCTTTTAATGATTAGGATTAAAAGATAACCATTGATTAAGGACCTAGTAAGGATATACATGGATTTCATAAGGGGTGGTACATCATAAATCATATACTAAATTATTTCACAACCATCATTTCTAGAGAAGATAAAGAATGTATAAAGAGAAGATCCTAAGTTTCAAATGAAGATACAAGCTATAAAAAATTGAATTATTTCTGAGTATAATATTGATCATTTGAGGGTACCGAGGTTTGTTAAATGGATATGTATCACATCTGGTATAGAATTGAGGGAAAACATATGGATGAATCTCATAACCTCACATTCTCTATACATCCCATGGGAACCAAATCGTATAGGGGTCAAAAAGATCATTATTGGTGGGAAAATGAGAAAATAGAAATTTCTAATTATATAGAATGATGTTTGGTATGTCATCATGTGAAGGAGGAGTGATAACTACCAAAAAGAGTGTCACAAAAAACTACCCATGCCTATATGAAACTTGGACAACATCACTATGAACTTCATTAATAGTCTTCCTATAAAATACAAAGAAAATAATTCTATATGGATAATCATTGAAAGATTAACTAATTATTCCCATTTTAACTCTAAATAAGAAAATTTATCCTTTCATAACCTTTCTCGTATCTATATTCAAGAAGTGGTGAGACATAATAGGGCGCCACTGTCAATTGTTTGAGACCGTGATCCAAGAATTACTTCTATATTCTAGAGGAACCTTCAAAAGTATATGAACACCAATGTAAACCTTAGAACATCCTATAATCTTAAATATGATGGTAAGTATGAGATAATTGTTCATATATTGGAATAAATGTTATGGGATAGCTAACATAACGTTAATGGGAGTTGGAATTTACATCTTCCACTTGTTTAATTCCAATATAACAATATTTTTTAGTTGATTATTGAAAATTTTCCTTATAAATAAATATATAGAAAGATTTTTAGAACTAAAACATGCTTGGATGAATTTAGAGAATTAAAACTATTGGTAATAGATATTTTGAAATAAAATATTGACAAAATGCAAGAGATCAAAAAACAAATCATGAATGATTATTGTCAAAAAAAAGTTCTGATGATAATAAATTTAATTAAATAGAGTTTCATCTTTAGGATTATGTATTAATAAAAATATCCCAAAGGAAAAAATTCACAATATTATATGAAAAAAGGAAATTTTATACTAAGGATAATTGTACCATTTTAGAATTTTGGAGGTGTTAGAGTGGTTTCCTATTAGGTATCACTACCTTCAAATCATTATTATGTCTATGGTTTCTTCTATGTGTCTATGTTAAGAAATTTTATTTCATACCCAACACATATATTATAAAAAATGGTATAGAATTGGAACCTATTCTGCCATGTGAATAATAACTAATCCAGATTCTTGATAAATGTGAACAAGTGTAGAGTTAAATGAAAACCTGACTCAAGAAAGTATTATGTTGGAAATCATGAGTTGAATGAATCAACCTAGGAGCATAAAGAATCATGTAAGGGTAAATACCCTCATTATTTGTGGTAAGAAATAAATTTCAAGGATAAAATTTACATGTGGTAGAATATAACATCCCAAAAATTCAATTATGTTGTTAAGGAAAACTATTTTTCAATGAATGATTTTTTACCATCACATAGAAATACTATTACATTTATTAATAATATTACACATCATGAATTAATATTGACTATAATATATAAAAACGGTATTGTTAGATAAAAAAATATAACAATGTATGTACTTATGTAGACTCTATAGGATTGAATTCTCCATTGCAGATCACTCATGCAATAAAAATGGTAAAAATAAATCGAAGAGTTAGTAATAGGATATAATTTATAAAGAGAATTGTATAACCTTTTTTTTGAAAAGTAATGAAAGTTAAGGTATGATAATACTAAAGTATAAATAAGTTATAATGTTTAATTTGATCATTATGATAAGACTACTACCTACCTATTTACTCATATAACCATTTGGAATTATGAATTTTGGTAATAATTTTACTTTTAGAATTAGGGTATGTAAATGGAATTTATAAAATATAATTAATTAAGATGGGGGAAACAATGGAATTAACTATTATGATCATGACCTTTGAATCCCATTTATCATAACATGGGAGGGATGTATCGTCACTAGGGTTTGTCCTTATCCAATTCCATTTAGAGCTTAAAAAAGTATGTATTAAGTGGAATTGACAACTCTAGAAGATTATGTAAGTGGAAATAACCACTAGGTCAATGCTAGTTTATCCACCCCATTAAAGGAACAAAATCACACTATTTACCCTTATGAAATATTCAAGTGTAATAAAAAGTTTCCTATATATACCTTATAATCATAATGGCGTAATTTTTTATTTTTCTAAATGAGATAGTGGTTTATTCAATCTCATTTTCATTATTATTTTATATTAAAAAATACACATAAATGTGAGTTGGATAATATAAATATATTTTTGGATATAATTAAACAAAATTTTATTTTCAAAAAATATAAAACCTTTTATTATTGATTTGTGAGTTTGAAATAAGTTTTTTTGTTAGAATAGTTTTATACCAAACAATTTAAAAAATGATAATATGATTTTTTAATGTCCCAAGTAATTATTATAAGTGTTAGAATGTTTATGAGGTCATAAAATGAATTTTTTAAATAAATTATTTTTTTTAATTTTAATATCGTCAAATTTATATAATTAGTATGATAAAATAATATTTATACTTTTTATAAGCATATAAAAATTAGGTAAGGGTAAAATTTTAAGAATTTTATGAAATTAAAAATATAATTATGTGTTTTTGGTATATTTTATGACTTTGGAAAATTATTATAATGTTGGAATAATTAATAAAATATAATGAAAGATCAATAATATATTTTTACTTAAAAATCGTATCTTGATGAGTTATAATTAATTTCAAAACCTATAAATAACTTTCTAAAGTATAAAATGGAAATTAATGTTTTAAAAACATTATTTTATGAAAAGAATTACATTACCATTAAAAAACATAATATAAAATTTTGATTTTCATATATGAAACTCAATTATTTCCAAAAAATCCTTATACATTTCATAAACCAATATCTAAAACCATGGATAAGCCAATGGATTCCATTTTCCACAACCTATATTTCAAAGGTGAGTATTTAAAAATTAATAACCAATCCTCACACATTTCTATAAGTACCCAACTCTCCACCCCATTATATTCACTAAAAATTCATTAATAATGATGATTCCCTAATTTTTATTCTCTATATCTTTTACATGGAGTTTCTGAGGTTCCAAGGAACTCTCCATAACATTTAAGAATCTATCTCAAAGGGTAATGGATTATATTCCTCTTATTTTTGTATGATTACTTCCTTTGAAGTTAGTAATCAAATTTATATGTTATTTTATCCTAATTAAATTATTATCATTATATTATTTTTAAAATGTTGTTCCACTAATGATAAACTAACATTATGTCTCATTATGACCATTCTATAGACTACTTTGTATACCTATTTTGCTACCAGAATCATCCTTTAATTTTTTAAACCTATCTATTTGTGTT
The DNA here is from genome assembly GCA_963277665.1 of Viscum album. Taxonomy (NCBI): domain Eukaryota; kingdom Viridiplantae; phylum Streptophyta; class Magnoliopsida; order Santalales; family Viscaceae; genus Viscum; species Viscum album. The sequence continues at coordinate 1,072,374,557 of OY728143.1, forward strand.
AGTAATACCCAACACTATTTATACTCATCGGTATTCATATATATATATATATATATCCATGTGTGTGTGTGTTTAATTACAATTAATTTATTGGGTAGTTCCACGTATGAAACCCACATTTCCTTATTATGGGTTTAAAATGATGAAATGTTCAAGTCTTTATACACTTATGTACTCAATGAATTTATATAAATCATGTCCTTTATTCTCTATGGGTTATTTATGAAATTATTTGTTAGGATAAATGTGGATCACATGAATTAAGACATTTGAATGGTGTTCCCTGAGAGTTTTCTAGGAAATTTGGTCAATAATTAGTCTATAGAGATGACATGTCTTATGATACCTAGGTAGTATATTCTAGGACACTTTGGTATTGAACCTTGGTGTTATGCTCATGAATTCTTCATTTTTATATTTTGTCCATATTTACATTATATTCATCACATACATATGTTTATGCTCTCATATCATGCCCCGTGTTTTATCCATGTTAATTGATCATGTTCTATTTCTATTTTTTAAGGTCTTTCCCTATTTTCCCAACCCTTTTTACCCCTTTTTATTTTTATAGGGATAATTATTTTTACCAAAATAAATTTTCTTGATGGATTTAAAATAAAATAGTAATTATTACATAGTTTGGATCTAATGATTCAAGTTTTTATATCTTTTTTATTATAATAATTTAATGAAAGTGATAAATATGAATATTAAAATACTAGATGTGTAATGAATTACTTATTTTTCAAAAGTACTACCTGAGTTCTAAAATGTATAATTTATATTTTAAAATAAAAAACAATTAAACATTAAGTTATAAATTAAATATTTACTCTTATAAAAACAATCAATGAATTTACAATTCATACTTATATGCTACTACTATTATAAAAGTCATTTTATTTGTAAAAATGGTATTTTTCACTATTTACCTAAAATAAAGCATTTTAAAAATATCCAAAAAATATATATTAAGCTAATATTGACTTGATACACACAAAAAATGAATTTATTTTTATTAAATTCACATTATAAAATATATAAATATTATTTTTCAATATAAAAAATATCATATATCAAAAAACATGTTTTATAATAAAAAAAATTCATCTAGTATATTAACTATTCTACTTCCTATAAATTCAAAAAATTAATCTATTTCTTAATTATTATTCATACGATAAATATGTATTTTTATTATTAATTCCTAATAAACATGAATCATAGAAATAAAACAACAATTTTTGGAGAAAAAAATTATGGAAACAATTATTTGAGGAAAAATGAAATTTTGAATGGTGTAAAAATAATGATATATATTTATATACATATATTTAATATTATTTTTATATACTCCTAATCCTTACTTACAAAACCCCTTAGGATATTCATTTGAGAATTAAAAATTGGATAAATTCTTATTTCATTCTTATGTGGTAGTTTTGCTAGCATGGATCTTGTGACAATCTCCATGAGCTTGCACATAACCTGTATATGGTTTTTCATGGACAACTATTTCCTATGTTCATGTTGGGTTTGGTCTATGGTAGACCGCTGTGAAGCATCATCCCTTATGATCTTAGACAAATTTTATTCTTGTGGAAGACTTCCAATCCTAGATTCCATTACTTATTACATTCATTATTGATTTTATAAAGTGGTTACTTCATTTTATACCAGCTAATTTGATGGCTATGTTTGAATAGCCATATTAAAAATTAAAAATATATTATAGTTTTTTATTATATGTTAGTATATTTTCTAAAATATTATATTTTATATATTATTTAACTAAGGATTATTTTCAGTTAGATCTCATGTTGTTATAAATTGTGACCCATTTTATAAATTAAAAATTATCTAAGTAGCATCCTTCAAAAAGGTTATTATAATATTTTATATAATTAAAATAGTTATTTATATATTTTTAAAAACATGTTCTCCCTATAAATTTACATATTTAATTATGGTATTCCCAAAGTTCAAACTATATAGATAGTTATATTTTTTCATATAGCAGTATCCCTAATGGGTTTTGTATTAAATGGAATTATAAAATCTATGAATATTTTTTATAATCTTATACTAATTGTCATCACTCCTTTTTATCATCATAATATAGTCTATAAATTATATTTGGGATATACTAGAATAATTTCACCTATACTATTACTACCAATCCTTTTTTTAATTTTTAAAATTTTACATTAAGTTTAAGTGGGAACCACATAGTCAAAAATTAAAAACCATCAATAGAGAATCCTAATTCAAAATTAAAAATATATAATTGATCCACAGTTCCAAAATTTAAGAATTATCCTTGATTCCATCACCACCAGTACATCGAGCTATGAGATTCTAATCCACGTAATCAACCATGTTATTATCGCCCATCAACATGTCATCATCATACTCATCTAATCATCATCAACAACGCGATCTCACCACATCAAATGAAATCATCATCAATTTGAAACTTTCATGACCAAAACCAACGGCTTCCACAATAACCAGAAATGAAAAATGCAAAAACCAAAGACACATATCCAGGAATTCACCAAACAAGCATCAAACAGATCGATCGCTCACTAAAAAGTAAAACAAACCTTCATCATTGACTTTGAGGAAGAAACACCACAAAAATAAATATACCAAACAATATACTTTGAATTTTATGCTTCCTCCTATAAAAGTCACCATCATTGAATAGGAAGATAACTATATCGTCTTCATATGAGAAAACAAACTCAGTTCATGAAATGAGCAACATTAATAGGCAAATCACACATCCCAAAACCTATTTGTTACCACTTCTCCATATTTTACTATGAGATGAGTATATGAACAAAATTTAAGAGTAGGGATTCAAGAATATGAGGGCTCTAACGTCGGTGCCATCAAAAACACTGAAACTAGTATCCAAAAACTAGGGAAAGCCGACTCATGTAGCACCTAGAAAAATTTCTACCACTAAACCAAAAATCCCAAAACAACTTTTTTACCACCGCTCCATATCTGAAATGGAGAGTATTAGTGTAATGTATGGTTAGAGAAGGGTTTGGGTGGCCAGTGGAATCAATAGAAAAAAAATATTCTTTAGCACCACTAAAACATCTGTGTGGCACTTTCACAAAGAAGAACATCACCACTATGGAAGTGGATAGTGACCCCATCCATGGATAATCAGTGAGAAATAGAAACTAGAGAGAGATACTAGACATAAGAAGAGTTGAGAGAAGAGGAAAATGAGAGGAGGAGACAAAGAGAAAATATGGAGTGGAGGGTAAAGCCTCTAGAGAGGAATCTTCAACTCATTATCCATTTTTATACAAAAAAAATATTTATAAATACAACATTCCTTCATTAAAGGTAGCATCCATATCGAGAATTATGACTTTGTTAACTTTTCTATTCATCCATAAGATCTTTAAAAAACATAAAACAAAATTGTGATGAGTACAAAAATCTCATTAAAGGATATAAAAAAATAAACTCATTAGTCTATTATAAAACCCTAAATTAATAATATCTTTTAACATAATAAACTTTGATCTAAAAAAATATTTATTTACTTAAAAATGAAATCAAAATTTATGCCAAAATTGTTTCATAAAACACATTTTAATAACACATAAAGGAGAAAAATCATAATCATTATAATTTCTTATAAAACAAGAGAACCCATGAAAAAACATTCATAAAAACATACTTTTTTACCCAAAAAGGGAAAAATCATTCCTGTTAAAATATCATTAGTTTAAATTTCTAAATAAAACGATTTCCACCAAAACTCATAAGAAAGCATAAAAAATTCATATAAATTCCTTGGGAAATAATCTTCATATAATCCTTGCAAAAAAGAATTAAATTGTTATAACCATATGGTTTAACTCTAACATAATTCTTTAGAGAATACAATCATTTCCCAATGAAATAGAGAGTTATCTGGGTGCACTCTTCATATAAGCTATATATGTTACACCAATCATCATGGGATATATCGAGCTCACCAATTATCATAAAAAATCTCTAATGACCTTATCATGAATAATTTTTTTAATCTTTCACATTTTCATCATAAATACCTATATAAAATCTTTTGAACCCATATCAAAAATACAATTGGATATTGTAATAGTATTTTATTTTAAAAAACATTTTAAAGACTAAAATTCCATGAAAAAAGAGAAAGATTGTTTTTATTTAAAGATAAAATTAAATATTATAAATGAATTTAACCATCAAATAATAGTTCTAGGAATGGTAAAATTCATTTTTTTTGTATATTTTAAAATATAATATTCTATTTTCATTTTGTAAACAATGTAAAAATTTCTTGTATAAGATACGGATAAATATTCCATTAGAATAAATTTGAAATAAAATAAAAGGAGTAATAAAATTTCATTTATATTTAAATAATTTCCATATAAATACATATGAAAATTATTTATGAGAACATGTACATGGAAGAAAATTATTTAGTAAATAAATCATTAAAACATTTTTAAACGAGGTTTTAGGTTAAAGTTTCCCATCACCTTGAGTCCAACTCATCACATACGTTCATTATATACTGAAATAATGAACTTATGATAATTTTTTATGTTATTTGAATCATTTTTCAAGTTTTCTAATTTATTTATTTTTATTTAAAACCATTTAATATTCAATTACTTAATCTTTTATTTTCATGTTGGATGTTTTGATGACATTCAACTCATATGTCCAAAATGTCTTCAGTAGGTTTAATATGGTCGATGTGGTAAATTTTATAACATCTAAAGAATAATAATAATGAAATTTTTATCATTTTTATAAATAAATTATGATTTTAAAACCAAATTTTATTGATGTAAATAAAAATTAATTACGTTACACTCATAGAGACGATAGTCTGTACGAATTTATGAGTAAGATATCCATTTTACAACGATCATTATGGAAAAAATGTCAGTGCTATTATATATTTACAAAATTATAATTAAAAAATAAATATAATGTTATATCTTTAAAAATACTTATATATGTATTCCATATGATGTGGTGATGAAAAATTGATCACATCGCTTCATGGAGGTAGTAGTCTACAAGTACGCACAAACGATGTTATCATTTTCAATGAATGGAAAGGTAAAAAAGTAGATGATATATTATACTTTAATCATAATAAATGGTTCATAAATATTATATATCTATATATATATATATATTTAATCTTTCATTAAATCCATCTATGAGATGTAGCGATGTAAAATTAATTAAATCGGTTCATGTGGCCGTAGTCTTCCATACATAAATATGATGGTTTAATTTCTCATTTGATGGAAGAATGAGATATATATAGATTATTTAATTAACATAATAGAATATTATTATATGTTATATTTTTATGTTATTATATATTCATGTTTTAATAATATATTAATAAGTCAGAAGAAGAAATAAAGCTAAAATAATATGTCAAAAGTTATACCTCTTCTTCAGACAATATCCATTTCTTTAAACTTTTAGACCTCTAACAGTGGTATTATTCATGCACCAAGGATTAAATTATTAGGGTAATGATTATAGGAGATGTTTTGGTTAGGTATTTACCGAAAATATGGCTCTTTAAGTGTGTAAAAAAGTGTATAGGGGGTTTCTTTTTATAATGAGGGGATGATGATTCTTGAAATTTTTTAAAGTATTAAATTAATAGAAATTAGTTTTCATATTAAAATTGCTTAAAATTTATAATATTATAGTATAATTTGAGTATGAGTCCAAATAATATCATCCAATATAATTTTTAAAATTTGGATTATGTTTTTACCCATATCATTTTTTAACCCACTTGTTAACCCTTTTGACCATTACTGTGATATCAGTGTTTTTTAATATTTAGTGTTCAAAATAGTTACTATAAAAGGGTAATTAGTCTATAAATGGATAATGATTGATATTTTCAACCATATCTAAATATATTGGATGAATATATGATTTTTTGTAACATTAAATCTTTTCATAAATTGTTGTTTATTATAAAATATCATTATTTTTTTAAACTATTTGTTTACATTGACTTTAATATCATACAGACTACAAATTAATTCTAATAAAATTAATTAACACTTCCCTAATGTTTTATATTAATATAATACATTTTCAGGGAAAAATCATTCATTTTATATTAATTATTATATTTTTAAAATTATTTACTTTTTCATTTAATTAAATAAATATTACATTGGTGTTGCGTAATAATTTATGGTAATTATTTTAATAGCTAAATATTTGATATAAATTACCATGATAAATATAATAATTTAACTTTAAAATAAACATCTACAACCCAATAATTTTTTTATCCCTAACAAAAAATTATATATATATATTTAATGAAAGAAAGTGATATATTTTTCATTTATCTTTTAATTAATTACAACATTGATCAAAATAATATGAAAATGGAAGTAAAAGTTCATATGTATGAATCTTGAATTAGTATGGATGTATTATACTCATCTAATTAAATTAAGATGAGTGTTAGGGTCTTTTTCTAGTCGATACCATATTATTTTGACCCATATTTTTATGATTTACCCTTACCATGGTGATAATTATTTACAATAGTTATTATTCCTAGTGATAAAAAATAAAAGGGACCTATTTTCCAAATTTGGACCTCAAAATTCCAAATATGTATTCCATGCTTCAAAAATTTCCTTTTTATTTATAAAAAGGTTTTTATTCCAAATTCAACTGTTAAATTGGAACTATTAAACATAATTGGATTATTAAAATTATAATATATTTAATGTTACTTTTAAAACATTTTAAAACAAAATGGAACTTTATTAATTCTTCAAAAAAATATAGTTTTCATGAAAATATTTATTACTTCACTATTCACAGAAAAATCAATCTTTTCAGAAAAATTGCAAATATCACTCCAATATATTTTTCACAATATAATTCCCAGCATTATATCATTTCTATAAAATAATATTTATAAAATTTCCTAAAATTAAAAATAATATTTACTCAAAAAATGAAATAAAACTCCTTTTTTAAGAAAGCATATTTCTGATGAATAAAATGACTTCACTAAAAACTGAGTGATTATTTAAAAGGCATTTATCAATAAATTCATATTGATTATTACTATTATATATATTTCAAGATGTAGTTAATCCTATTTATAACCACTAATTTAATGAATTTGTTATAATATTCATATTTAAATAATAATATTTCATTTTTTATTTTGGATTGATTCCATGTGTTATATACACTTTTGAATGTAGTCTTATTTTTTGAAACATTAGGGTGTTACATTCTCCCCATTTTAATAAATATTATCCACACAATTTTAACTTGATCTAAGTAATCAATGGTTTTAAATCTTAAAATGACTTTTTTAAAATCTCATATCATAAAAAGGGTTAATAAAAATTCCTCCTAAAAAGAATATAAGGGATATACCATTGTCATCAGTATTAACACTTAACCAAGTTTCCCAAATAGTAGAAAATTAAGGGCCAGTGAAAATATGAACATGGAAGAAAAGTATAATTTATTAATAATAATGGATAATTATATGGAACATTGATCACAAGGAAGTAATCAATAATGATAAATTTAACGACTATAAAACTATAAACAAATGAGGTGTGAAAAAGAAAATCGATTTGTTAGAAATATAAGTAAAAGGATAACATTTTTATTTCAAAATCATGTTACCAAAAATGAGTAATTCCGTTACCATAAAAACCAAGAACATTATGAAATATACTTACATGAAAAGTATAATTTCATCATTTAGTCAATTTCCACCACAATATCATCTTTTTCCCAAAATAATGAGTACTAAAGATGAATTTTTATCATGCCTTAAGAACTAAAATAAACTTATAATGGAAAAAATAATTCCACATATTGATAACAATCCATTCCTCCTATATTTATATATTTTCCAATAGAAAAAAATGTTATCATAAGGTAAGATGATTTCCAAAGTGAATAAACCTTAAAATGAAGAAATAATACATTTTTCTCCAAAATTAAACAATATTACTAATTGTTCAATGAAGACCATTCCAAAAATAATTTTCCTTAAAATTCATCAAAATATTCCTCATTAATATTAAATCCCAATTATTATAATTATTTTATCCCATATTAATAAGAAATACATTTATTATTTATCTCTAAATAACATCAATCGCTCTTAAAGTCTCATACCAAAAATATATATGAAATACTCTTATAATCTAAATGATCTGATAATCATTTCTATATAAAAAATCAACATAAATCCACATTAAAATCATATATTATTCTAAAATATAAATCAACCATTAATCCTCAAATAAAAACCCCTAAGATTCTATTTACCTTAATCATATAATTTACCCAAATAATATAGTGATATATTTTTAAAATAACATTAATCACATAATCAATAAATAACTATTCCACCCCATGGTTATTTATATGATAAAATATATTTCTATCAAAATAATATTTATTTATAATTTTATACTAAAAACGACATCATATAGGCCAGTGGAAGGGGTTTCACCCTAGTCTCCCTTCAGTTGTGAATTCAATCCCCATGGCCTTGATAGATGTTATGGGTAATCTATTTTACTAAAATTATATTAATATAATTCCTATAACACATCCATAATATATAAATAAAATCTTAAAAAATAATATTAATTATAAAATCATTTTTTAAACTATACGGTATTCTGTACAGCTCTTTTTCCAAAATATAAAATAATCATAATTGATTATCATTGCCTTAACATCAAGCACATATTATCCTAAAGGATTATTTATCAAATAATCATATATAAATAAATTAGTGAATCCAAAAATTATGACATTTTTCTACACCAATTTTCAAAGGTATTGATTCTATCTAACATATGCTTCCAAAATTTTGAAAACAAATTTTTTTATAGAATAATCCTTAGGGGGATCATGATTCTCAAAATATTTAGAATATATCAGAACATCATTGATAAATATATCATTAAACTTCATTCTTAATCCTTTAACCATGCTTGGTCATATGATTCTTTAATACATTATTCTTACATGTCAATGTTATAAAATTCTCTCTTATTGTTTGACAATATCAACTCAATCATGTTTCATTATTAAAACATCATAAAAATAATTCATAAATTAAATCAAAATATTAGGGTCTTATATTATATTGTTGATATCCCCTATATCTTGTAGAATAAATTTTATATCTATAAAAATTAAATATTCAATTATGTGGTGGTATTTCCCCTTTCAAATGATATGGATTATTTTTCATTTCTAAATAAAATAAAATAAATTCCATGATCCATATAAATTTTTGAGAAATTAATTTTTTTTAATATATAAAACTGTTCCTTTCAGATGATTCAGATTTTCAAAAAAAATTGAAACCATTAGAAAAATATTTTTCTATGATAGTGATGATTAAATACTTTGGAAAGGATAATAAGGTTGTATGAAATCTTTTTCCTTTCATCTTGATTAATGATGTTTAATATATGAAAAATAAAATCATTAAAAAATGAAATAAATTATAGTAATTTTATATTAAAATGTTACTTGTAAAAGATATAAAAATAGAATCTCTATAGTAATTTAACATTAAAATCAATGAAAATAAACTTAATGACTTCCACATTAAATAATTTCTTAACCTAAAATGATTTCTCATACCTTTCCACTTTCATCCCCCAAAAAAGTAATATAATTATTATGAAATAATCCTTCTTTTTAAACCTAAATTTTACATATACCTAAACACATCAAAAAATATACCAAAATATCATTAATCACATTAGAATAATGTAAGGACCCGACCCCAGTTGCCCAGAGCCAATGCCTTATTGATTACATTGGAATATAAACAGGGAACAAGAATCCTGAAGTACTGAGTAGTTTAGTATTATTAGAAACCAGATGCATACATAAGTTCAATATTACAACTTGAAAATAAATACAACATAGAAACTCCTTAGACAACATCCATAACTCCTATGTTATTCCAGCATGTCATTCATAATAAACTACTTCCCGCCCTGAGAAAATGAAACATATGAAAGGGGTGAGTTATAATGCTCAGTAAGAGTAAAAGATAAAACTAAAGATAGCATGAACATAAGACATGGTGAATAATTGAAAACACATGCCTTTAATAATAATCTTGAACACGTCATGGCAGTAATATGAGCTGAGTTAATAATACCATAATAGAACATAATCATCAGTATTCTACTAGTCTAATAGCAACATTAAATTTCAATTTCTAGCTTCATAATGAGGGAATTACATATACTAAACATTCTAAAACATTTTTTCAAGGCCTCATCTAAGACAACTAATGATTAAAGTCTCATCCAAAATCCTTATATCACATTGGGAAAGGCCTCGTCCAATTCCACATCTATTTGTCTCATGAGACCTACCGATGCATAGAGGGGTTATAGAGGGCCCCACCCATCACATAATAAGTCTAATGTGTTCCTAATATGAATGGGAGTCAACATAAACAACATGTAAATTCATATTGAAACTATCAAATTAAATGTAACTAACTTTCCTAAATCATTAAACATAAAACACTAACCATTCTGAGTAATATGGTAAATGATTTTATGATAGATCATACAAAATATAGTTAGTTATAAACCATTAAATATAATATGGTAGATTATTTTATAAATTAACAATCCCAATAATAAATAATAATCAATAAGAGTGTTGAATTAGATGAAAATACTCATATAAAATTCTTAAGCAATTATTGAGATAAATACTCTTTATTTTTTAAAAGAAGAGTTATTTTGCAAAAATATTTTTATAAAACCATAAGTGAAGTAAAATAGTATTTTCATAATAAAATGGGTGATTTTATAAAGATAATGGTTTCCAAAAAATATATATATTCGATTGCAATTGAAAATAGGTAAGAATTAGGGAAATTCCATTGAATCGAGCTTATAATCTGGAAATAGTTTTGAAAGTTTCTTTTAAAACATGTAACTATCCATAAAATAGGGAAGAATTATGATTTGTGTACATATATATAACACCCAAATAGATTTATGAGGATTAAATAATAATAAACAAGAATTTCATTGAAGTAATTAGGCAATAAAAGTAACCCAAATGAACATGGAAGTTCGGGTTAGAAAACCCTTACCTTAACTCCAAACGTGTTCCACTCTTGAACTTAAGCTCCTAGAATATGACATTATAATTATTAATAATCTACTTCAGAACACATTATAAATGTATTAATTTTATCATAATACTTTTTAGTTCATTTATGGAATAATTTATAATTTATTATATATAATGTTTTGGTTCCAGAGTGTTCATTTTCTTTATTTTCATATTTGGATCACTTGTTTTTAAGTTTGTGTAATGGATGTAAATCTCCAGAACTGAAATTATATATTATTTATGAATATACATATGTGTTATTGATCATTTATATCACTTTTTTATATGGCATGAGAATGATTTATTATATAGATCTTTAATGAAAACTATTTCGGTTAAATTGTGGGTTTTGATTACAATGAACTCATTTATTTATTATAACGTAATACCATTTGTAAAAAGGGATTAGAAAACATTAAATAGGTTATATTAGATATATAATAATCTGGTTCAACCATAAAAATAATGGTTTCATGACCAGAATTGATAATGATAACAGAAATCAAAATCTCATTGTCCTTTAATGTGGTAAATTGACACATCTCAGATGGTGTTCTTGCTACAAGTATAAAAGAAGGTAAAACAAAGAGATGATGATAAATTATTCAACTATAATGTCAAAATTCCTGTACATGTAATTTAGTTGATTCATTAAAACATTTTGATAAGGAGAGGTAATAGAAAAATAAAACAAATGAACTTGAAAGGGAAGACAAAGAATTGAAAAGAGGAATTTACCTCTGGAACCAAACTTCCTTGAGAGCCTCCTTAAGGGAGATTTTTTGTTCTTTTTATGAGACCAAGTCTTTCTGGACGTCTAATAGGAGGTTGGTAAGATATTTTACATAATTTTTAGAATGAAAAAGGCTTGAGAAGAGTGAATGTAAGAGGGGGTGAGGCGGGTTTATAGTGGAGGAGAGAGGGGATAAAATTCATTAATTTATTATATCTCCCCTAGACAAAGAATAGTGAGTCTTCCATGACCAAGAATAGTAAATTTATCATTTTAGTTTGAACCAAGTGGTATTACATCACTTGTGATGTCATAAATATTGTATTTAACTGATAATCTATATATATGGTATTTTACCGTATTTCACTATTCATAAAAAATTTAAGTATTTTAGAAAAATCCCAAAAATTTACCCATACCGTTTTTCAATGTGTAGAATCAAAAAATGAAGTTCATTTTTCAAAAACAAATTCTTAATATTATTAATGTAATATTTAATTAAAATCATATTTTTTCTAAAAAACAATAGTTTTAAAAAATTCTTTTACTTATTACAAACCATATGTATATCATACATTAACTTGAATATTATTTATATACTATCACAGGTAAGGATACTATTAATTAGGGTATATCAATATTCATAAGGGTATGTTAATATTCATAAGGATAGGTTACTATTCATCAAAAATAACATTTTTCTTATTGGACTCCAAATAACTTACTGATCGCAACCGTGTATGTCAGATTTTCAAAATTCACATCACAGAAGTGACAAACATATGTTTTAAGGGTCACATAGCACTTAGTAGTTAATTATTTTGTGATTTCATGTGATTATGACATATTTATAAGAAATTAATTTCTATTGAAAAATATTGGGTCATTACATTCTTCCCCCTTCGTAAATTTCGCCCTCAAAATTTCAATTTACAATCTAGGATAAAAATAGGTGGGGTACTTTTCCTTCATTGCTTCCTCTAGTTCCCATGTTTCCTCTTCATACTTATGGTTTCTCTATAGTACCTTGACCAGATGAGTAGTCTTGTTACGTAGAACTTTGTCTCTATGATCCCAGATTTTCACTAGATGGTCCTCATAGGAAAGATCATCCTCCAACTGTACCACCTCTAAAGAGAATGCATCTGAAGAGTCTGGTATGTACTTTCTTAATAAGGATATATGAAATACATCATGTACTTTAGTCATAGTAGGTGGAAGTTTCAGTCGATAGGCCACAGTTCCAACTCGATCAAGGATCTCAAAAGGGCCGATATACTTGGGACTTAGTTTTCCATTCTTCCCAAACCTCATGACCTTCTTCTATGGAGATATGTGTAGAAATACCAGGTCTCCAAATTTCAACTGAAGTTCTCATCAATGGTTATCTGCATAACTCTTTTGTCGACTTTGGGCTGCCATGATATGATACGGAATAGTTTTCACCTTCTCCATCATTTCTTCAACCAATTCAGTTCCTATCAAATTTCTCTCACCGACTTTATCCCAACACGCTGGTTTTATACACCTTTTCCCATAAAGGGCTTCATATGGTGTCATTCGGATGCTCGAGTGGAAACTATTGTTGTAGGAGAATTCAACTAGTGGAAGATGTTGGACCTATCCTCCATTGAATGACATAGAACATGCTCTCAACATTTCGTCTAGTGTTTGAACAGTCTGATCAGATTGACCATCAGTTTGAGGATGATAGGTCATACTGAAGTTCAGTTTAGTGCTTAGAGAATGTTAGAAAATTTTCCAGAACATTTATGTGAATCTAGCATCATGGTCATATTCAATATATAGTGGTACTCCATGAATACTTACCACTTCTTTGGTGTAAATAAATGCAATTTTATCCAACGAGAAGTCCTCTCAAATCATGATAAATTGAGATTTCTTTGTCAGATGATCCACAATGACCTATATAGCATTGTTTCCTCTGGATGTCCTTGGAAGTCCTATGAAAAATTCTATGGTAATGTTCTCTCACTTCCATGTTGTATGGGTAGTGGTTGCATCATCCTCTTAGACTTTTACCTCTCAGACTTCACTTGTATATTCAGTAATCTCCATTTTCATATTGTCCCACCAAAAGTTTTCTCAGATATCTTGATACATCTTTGTGCTACCAGGGTGTATAGAGAAATGAGAGCTATGATCATCATCGAATAGTTCTCTCTTTAGCTCAAGAATAGTGGGAACACAAAGCCTCTTCCCAAATTTCAAAATACCACCATCATATGTGAATTCAGTCAACTTCCAATTACTTATAGAATTAATTTTCTTTTGAAACACCTCATCATCAGCCTGAGAACTATTTATCCTCTCCAATAAAGAAGGTTTAGAAACCATTTAAAAAAGTAATGATGTGTTACCTTCCTTGATAATTCCCATATCTATCCTTACTAGATCCATTAACAAAGGATCCCTTTCAACTCTCATCTTGTTCAGAACTCCATGATTCTTTCTGCTCAAAGCATCTGCTACCTTATTTTCCTTCCCCGGGTGGTAGTGTATTGTGAAATAATAATCCTTGAGTAGCTTAATCCATCTCCTTTGTCTCAGGTTGAGTTCTTTCTGTGATAATATATATTTAAAACTCTTATGATCTGTATATATCTCACACTTTTCACCATAGAGGTAGTGTCTCCAAATATTTAGAGAAAATATTATTGATTCTAACTCAATATAATGAGTTGGATAGTTTTTTTCATTAATATTTAGTTTCCTAGATGCATAGTCAATCACTCGATCATTCTGCATAAGGAAACAACCAAGTACCTTCTTTAATGCATCACTGTAGATAACAACCCCATCATTCTACGATGGTAGGGTTACGATCGGATCATTAACTAACCTCTTCTTCAAACCTTTAAAACAAAATTCACATTATTTTTTCCATACAAACTTAACCCCTTTTTCTGTGATATTGGTCATTGGGTTGGCTAAATGGGTGATGTTCTGAATGAAATGCTGATAATAACCTTCTAAACCAATAAAACTATGTACCTATGTTATGTCTGTTGGAGTAGGCCATTCTTGCACAGCATTTTTCTTCATAGTATCTACAGATATTTAATCCTTAGAGAAAATATGGCCCAGAAAAGAAATTGATTGGTTCCTGAAATCACACTTTCTAAAATTACCATATAATTCATTTCTTCTCAGAGTCTTCAAAATAGTGCGCAAGTGATTTTCATGTTCTTCATAGATTTTAGACTACACCAGGATATCATCACTAAACACCACCACAAAGTCATCATGATATTTCTTGAAAACTCTATTCATCATATCCATAAAAAATGGTGGTGAATTAGTTAGTTCAAAAGTCATTACTGTAAACTCTTAATGATCATACCTAGTTCAGAATGGTATTTTTGGAATGTCTTCCTTCCTCCCAAGTAACTGATGATATCCAGATTGAAGATCAATCTTTGAAAAATATTGGGCTCCCTGAAGTTGATCGAATAAATCATTAATTCGTGGCAGAGGATACTTATTCTTTACTATAATAGCATTGATTTCCCTTTAATCAATGCACAAAATCATAGACTTATCTTTCTTCTTAAAAAAAAGAACAGGGGATCCCCATGGAGAAATGCTAGGGTGAATAAATCCTTTATAACTCAATTCCTCTTATTGTTTCATTAGATCCACTAACTCCAGAGTGGCCATTATATAATGGGTCTTTGATATAGGCCTTGAACCACGAATTAAGTCAGTGGAAAACTCAATTTTCTGCTCTAGAGGATTTCCAGGTAAATCCTCTAGAAATACATCAACATATTCTTGCACAACAGGTACGTCTTCTATTTTAACATTATTTTCCTCAGCCATAGTTATTTCATTCTCTTCCTCCCCGATAATTGAATTTAGTTGATCTATTAGGGGTGTATCTAGATAATAATCTAGTGGTGATGTTTCTTCTCTAAAGACAAGGTACTCCTTATCATCATCAAAAATTGTATCCTCCTAATTCTTACAATAAATTTTCTCATCATGGTCCAAAATCCAATCCATATTGAGGATTATATCAAATTCAATCATGGGTATGTCAATGAGATCAACAGATAAAGAACATTTATATGCCCTAATGGGAATTGATTCACAAAATAATGTTGCAATGATACTTCCCTTAAGAGTTTTGACTGACAAATCCCATGTTAAACCAAATTGGAAATATATAATTTTCTTAGCTAATTAGAAAGATATGTAACAATGTGATGATACAGAATCAAATAAATCATTTTCTAGGATTGATGAAACGATCAATGTACCTTCCACCACATCATTCATAACTTCAACCTCTGCAGGTGTGATCAAATAAGATTTTCCCTACTCCCTCGGCCTTTTCTGTTGCATATTTCCTTGACACTTTGGACAATCATTATCATAATGTCCCATATCCCGAAAATTATAGCAATGAACATTAATGGATTCATTCTTCCCCTTGAAATCTCCTACAAGATTTCCTTTCTAACCCCATTTGTTGTGTACTACTTTTCCCTTTAAGCATGCACCCGGGTGTTTCCGTCCACAATTATCACAGGGTGGAAATTCAACTCTTACCTTCTTCCCTGTTTCCTTATTTCCTTTCCCAGAGTTTTCAGCATCCCTCTTCTTTTATTTCTTTCCCTTAAATTCATAACACTTAGAGAATTCTTTTTCTTTCTTGATAGCACATGAAACTATATCCTCATATGATGAAAAACTTTGGGATATCAGTACCCATCAGAGGAATCGCTTTAGGCCATCAAAGAATCGATAAATTTTTCTCCTTGGATTTTATATATAGTCCACAGCATGTCTTGCTAACCTTGTGAATTTGTCTTCACACTTGGAAACATTTTCATCCTCCCTCTACCGTATATTCAAGAATTTCCTCCCCATATCTGCTCATTATTCTAGAGGGAAATATTTTTCTTAGAACATTTTCATAAAATCCATCCATTCCACCTCTTTTATTTCTTCCTCCTCCTTTGTGATTTGAATTAACGACCACCACTGATCTTCATCTCCAGTTATACGATATACTACCATGACCACCTTCTCTCTTTCATTATATCCCAAATCAAGAAATATCTTCTCAAGGGAATATATCCACTTATCTGCTATAAATGGGTTTGTAGTCCTATTGAATGGTGGAGGTTGTTGTCGTATAAAGTGATCTAACATATCTCCTCCACGTGGTGTATCCGAATACTCTATATTGGTAAGGTTATTATTCAAAAACTGAGTAAGTTGTCCCATTATAGTTATGAGTTTCTTAGTACCAATCATAGAACCAGATCCAACATCATTATCTCGCATTAGAGGGAAATACCTATAGGGGACACGTGCATTCGTGCGATTTCCATTCCTTATACTAGGAACCATTTCTAAATAATGGCATACACTATATTTGGGTATGAATCATAATTTATAATCTCAATGTAGAAAAATACTAAGCATAAATTGAAATTCTACGCATAGCTAATCTCTTAATTATTTACATGGTATCTTTGAAGAAAAGTTTACATTTAAATCCTTCATAATGGATTGTAAAGAAAACTTGAATTATCCTAAGCATATCCCCTGGGAGTGTCAAATCCAAGAGTGCATCAAGGCCCGTTGACGTATACTAGGATACCTCGGGTAAAGCCTGAAACTCCTTGTCGGGGCTTTCACTCCTAGGTATATCTATTCCAGAGCCACCTCTAACTACTCGTATCCAGACAGGGATGTATTTCTTGAATGATACACATAATATATTCCTTACTAAAATACCAGGGCGTTATTGTATATTTATCCTCAAAGAATCACTTAGGTATTCCTCCCTAATCTACATTTCCTAAATCTTGTTTCAATGTTTTCTACTAAACATCCTCTGATACCAACTATTAGGACCCGACCCCAATTGCCTAGAGTCGGTGCCTTATTGATTACATTGGCATGTAAACAAGGAAAATGCATCCCGAATGACTGATTAGTTTAGTATTATTGGAAACAAGATACATACATAAGTTCAATATTACAACAAGAAAAGAAATACAACATAGAAACTCCTTAGACAATATCCATAACTCCAGGGTTATTTTAGCATTTCATTCATAATAAACTTCTTCCTATCCTAAGAAAATGAATCATAAGAAAGGGGTGATCTCAAAAACTCATTAAGAGTAATCAATACAGTGGAAGACAGCATAAACATAAGACATGGTGCATAATTGAAATACATGCATTAAATAATAAACTTGAACACATTATGTCAGGAATATAAGCTGAGTAAATAATGCCACAATAAAACATAATAATCGGTATTCTACTAGTTTAATAACCACACGAACTTTCAATTTCTAGCTTTATAATGAGGGAAGTGCATATGAAGGAAATTCTGAAAAAAAAATCAAGGCCTTGTCCAAGACGTTTAATGGTTTAGGGCTCGACCAACATCTTTATATCACATTGGGAAAGGCCTCGGCCAATTCCACGTCTATTTGTCTCATGAGACCTAACGATGCATCAAGGGGCTATAGCGGGCTGCACCCATCACATAATAAGTCTAATTCATTCCTTATATAAGTGGTTATTACAATAAAAAAAATATACATTCATATTGAAACTATCATATGAAATGTAACTAACTTTCTCCAATCATTAAACATAAAACACTAACCACTCTGAGTAATATGGTGAATGGTTTTAGGATAGATCATCCACAATAGAGTTAGTAATAAACCATTAAATATAATATGGTAGATAAATTAATAAATTAATAAACCCAATAATAAATAATAATCAATAAGAGTTTTGAATTAGACGAAAATAGTCTTATGAAATCATTAAGCAATTCTTGAGATAAATAATCTTTATTTTTTAAAAGAAGAGTTCTTTGAGAAAAATATTTGTATAAAACCAGAAGTGAAGTAAAACAGTATTTTTATAACAAAATGAGAGATTTTATAAAGATAATGGTTTCCAAAAAAATAGATTATAGAGTTCCCTTGAAAATAGATAAGGATTTGGGAAATTCCCTTGAATCGCGCTTGTATTTTGGAAACAGTTTTGAAAGTTTCTTTTAAAAAATGTAACTATCCATAAAATAGGGAAGGATATTAGTTGGTGTAAATATATAGAACATTCACACAGATTTATGGGGATTACATTATAATATACAAAAATTTCATTCAAGTAATTAGTCAATAAAAGTAACTTGAATGAAAATGGAAGTTCGGGTGAGAAAACCCTTACTTTAACTCCAAACATGTTCCGCTCTTGATCTTAAGCTCCTGGAATATGAAATTATAATTATTAATAATATAATTCAGAACCTATTATACATTTATTTAGTTTATCATAATTCTTTTTAGTTCATTTATGTCATTATTGATAAGTTATTATATAGAATTTTTTCGTTATGGTGTTTTCGTTTTCTTTATTTTCATAATCAGTTCACTTGTTTTTAAGTATGTGGAATGGATGTAAATCTCCAAAATTGAAATTATATATTATTGATGATTATAAATATGTGTTATTGGTCATTTATATCACTTTTATACATGGAATAAGAATGATTTATTATATATATCTTTAATGAAAATTGTTTCAGTTAAATTGTGGGTTTTGATTACAACGAACTCATTTTTCTTTATTACATAATACCACCTGTACAAAGGTATTACAGAACCTTATATAGGTTATATTAAATATATAATAATCTTGTTCAACTATAACAATAATGGTTTCATGAACAGAATTGATAATTATAATAGAAATCAAAATCTCATCATCCTTGAATGTGGTAAATTGACACATCTCGGATGGTGTTCTTGATACTAGTATAAAAGAAGTTAAAATGGAGAGATGATGATAAATTATTCCACTATAATGAAAATATTACAGTACATGTAAGGTACTTTGTTCATGACAACATTTTTATAAGGATAGGTAATAGAAAAAGAAAACAAATGAACTTCAAAAGAAAGACAAAGAATTGAAAAGAGGAATTTACCTCTTGAACCAAACTTCCTTGAAAGACTCTATAAGGGAGAGGTTTTTGCCTTTTTATAAGACCAAGGCTTGAAATGTGTGGGAGAGGAGGTTGGTAGGATATTTGGGCAGAATTTGGATAAGGAACAATGCTTGAGAGTAGTGAATGGAAGAGGCAGTTAGGGGGGTTTTATAATGGAGGAGAGTGGGGAT
Source organism: Viscum album (assembly GCA_963277665.1). Lineage (NCBI taxonomy): Eukaryota > Viridiplantae > Streptophyta > Magnoliopsida > Santalales > Viscaceae > Viscum > Viscum album. The sequence continues at coordinate 1,072,394,706 of OY728143.1, forward strand.
AAAATTCATTAATTTATTATATCTCCTCAAGACAAGGAATAGTAAATATTATATGACCAATAATAGTAATTTTATCATGTCAGTTTGAACCAAGTAGGATTACATCACTTGTGATTTCATAAATAGTGTATTTAACTGATAATTTTTATATATAGTATTTTATCATATTTCACTATTCATAAAAAATTCAACTATTTCAGAAAAATCCCAAAGATTCACCCCAACCATTTTTTGAAATTTAGAATCCAAAAATGAAGTTAATTTTTCAAATATAATTTTCTAAATATGATTAATTTAATATTTAATTAAAATCATAATTTATTCTAAAACACAACTGTTTTAAAACATTCTTTTACTTATTCCAAAACATAGGTATATCGTACTTTCACTTGAATATTGTTTATATACTATTACAGGTAAGGTTAATATTCATTAGGATATATCACTATTCATAAGGGTATGTTAATATTCATAATGGTAGGTTACTATTCACCAAAAATTTAGTTTTTCTTATTGGACTCCAAATAACTTACTGATTGCAACCGTGTATGTCAGATTTTCAGAATTCACATCACAAAAGTGACAAACTTATGTTTTAAGGGTCCCATAGCACTTAGTAGTTAATTATGTTGTGATTTAATTTGATTATGACATATTTATAAGAAATGAATTTCCATTGAAAAATATTGGGTCGTAACAAATAAAATCACTTAAAACCTTAAAATAAGGTTTATTTACCATTGATCTTATTATAAACCTTAGAGTTGTTAACCAATGATGGTTATGTAATCCTAAACATAGGTCAATGTTAAAAACCAAGACATCATAACGTAAGGTTCATATAATAACCTCTCGTTCACCATACATGGTATCTCATGAGACAAAAAAATTACCCAATTCATTAGATTTCTATCTGGGCCCTCCAATCATAATCATAACATGTAAATACATAAGTTTTATATATAGATTATATAACATAATAACATATTTCATCAAATTTAATACCATTATTATGGAATTTGTGTTACACACATGGAATTACCTAAGAAATGAATTATTTGTACAAATATTTGAATACCCTTGAGTGGAAATGGGTATGGGTATACACCACATAAATGATCATCATGGAAAATCAAAGTGACGTTTTGACAACATAATGGCAGTACATGAAGATTCATAAACAGGTTAAATGAGAGATAAAGGGGTATCTCAACACTATTCATTAAAATGTATAGTATGAGGGATATGTAAGAAGATAATTCAATATGAAAATTTTGGAATTATTAGTCCTAAGACAAGGAGGGTGTTGGAATAAAAATTTGGCATCGTAAAATTAAAGGATAATTTCTCTAATATAAAGATGATACATAATGAATCATGATAAGAATTTTTTATAGTGAAATGGCTCACTAATCAGTTTGAAATAATATGTTAAGTAATAGGTATTTGAAAAATTATATCACATCAATAGTAATTGGATGAAAAAGTAGATTACATAAATGATGCTCTTGAATAAAGAGGAGAAAGAGATGATCCATTACTAAATTTCAGCATATTAACGACATAGGTAAATATAATAATGAGAGGAGATAAATGATATATAATTTTTAGGAAATAAATTGGACCACAAAATTCTCTTAATAGATACATTAAAACTTAAATAATAGATATTCAAAAGGCTAATTAAAAATAAGGTGCTTGAATGGAAAAGAAGAGAGTGAAATCCCTTACTAAATTTCAGCATAGTAATGACTTAGATAAATGCAATAATGGGAAGGGATAAATAATCTATAATTATAATAACATCAACTAAATAGTAAATGGACATTTATAAGAGCATTAAAATATATGAAATTGATATTAAAAAGGTTATATACAAAGAAGGTGCTCAAATTGAAAAAAAAAGAGTGGTACCTTACCTTGAGAGGGTGATACCAAAAGCATTAGAGGATATTTTTGAGAGCTCAGGGCAACTGTAAGAGCTCGGATCTTATTTTTAGGTATGTTTTCATTTTTTGGTTTATTTAAGAAAAAGTGGTTTTTCTGGAAATTTCTTAAGTACATGACGTGTACTTTATAAGTACACACCGTGTACTTGGTTACCATGGGTAGCTGTGTGCTGGCTGTGTAACGGGCATGCACATGGTCATGTGTGGTGACCTAGAGACCACCTAATACGAGGGCCAGAAATGGAAAGTACAAACCATGTACTTTTTTTCATTAAACGGATCAGGGTCATGTCTAATTGGCAGAAGTGTCTTCTTCCTCACCTTCTTCGACCAAGAGCGTCTATATAGTGTTGATTCTTCTCTAAGCCCCCAAATTGTCTTCAGTTCTCCGAATTGAACTCCATCGGTTACGTTGGAATTTCATCAGTGAGTTCTCTCTTCTTCTTGAACCTCATTTCCTAATTTATCCTATCTCACAAGTTATCTTCGGTTGAGTATTTTAGACGTTTTTGTAGATCTACGGCGTTCTAAGGTGATTCAAGGCTTCAGATTCAAGTATGGAGATCTAACAATGTCGAGGTAGGTGGTTTATGCCTTTTTGTAGATAGTATTTGAGTTATATGTGCAAAAGTTCCCAATAACCTTGTTTAGAGTATTGTGTGTTTATGGTTTTTAGCCATGTTATTGCCTACAATGACTTGTTTGTTTGGATAGTGGTTAATGGTTTGTGGATAGGAATAAATTTGATATGCCATGGATGTTTTCCCCATGTTTTCTTGTATTGGCTGTTTGGTCTGGTGTTCCTGTTAGGTTGATTGTTTTTTCCCTGCCTAGTATTGTAGGATGAAGTGATTATTTATCTGACATATAATGATATGTTGTATACTGTTTATACAAGTCATTCTTGTGGTTTACTTTGGCTGCTATATATCGATGTACATGATTGACTTACATCGGGCCATGAGAACCTGATGTAGTAAACCATAGGGAGAATGGACGTCGAGGGATTCTCCAGAGTGTAGGTCTTATTTTTATGTTGTGAGACCATATAGGGAATGGAAGTAAGTGCTTCCTTATAGTGTCTATAGTTCCTCGATACAGGACACAAGGGGAATTCGACATTGAGTGCTTATTCAGAGTGCCTATTAGTTACCGATACGAGACTATAGGGTGAATTGATGGTGAGTGCTTCCTTAGAGAGTTTGTGCTAAAGATGAACCAGAGGGGTTAGAATCTGTGTAATTCCCAGAGGGTTTCTTATGTTTGTTTTTTTGAACTAGAGGGGTTAGAATGTGAGTACTTCCAAGATGGTTTCCTTCTTTTGATTAGTTGTTTTCTTGATATATGAAAATGAATGCCATGAAACTGTAGGTGGGTTTACATTTGAGTACTTCATTGTGTACTATTTTTTTTATTGCCTACCATATATATTCATTGACTATTAGGCATTAATCTTTGGGTGGTTGTCTATTGGGATTAGTCTCACACCTAGTTTGGGTCATGCTTTTGGACCCAAATAGATTATATTGCAGTGGGTATAGATAAGGGCAACCACCCTTCTACTTCACGTACTTGATAGCTGAGAAGCTGGAGAGCATGGGACCAAGCCGAGGCTTGCGATACTGCTGGAGATTTTTTTTCTTTCTTTTGTACTTTGTTTTATTACTATTTTCTAGCATTGTGACTTTTTGGCTACTTTACTTGACATATGTATCATGCATCATTTATATATGTGGGCTCCAGTTGTTTATTACTTCTGTTGTTTACTTATTGCATGGTTTACTACTTCTGCTATTACTATCTGTTTTACTTTATCTACGTTACTCTAACAACGAGGGAATAGTTTCCCCACTATCACACCCAAGGCCCTCACTGATAGTCGGCAACCTCTATCTTTTAGGGAAATATGTTTGATTCCATGTGACCAACTGGGTACGGGGCGCCTCTAGGTGGCTTCCAGAACCGAGACATTACAAAGTAGTGTCAGATGGTTTCTTTTCTTCTTGACTTACTGTTTGGAGCCTATATCTAGGGATAGGAAGGAATAGGTACTTAGTAATAAGTTTAGCCTGAGAGTAGCTAACCCATGTATAGGGAAAATTCAATCTACCTTGTTGTTTCAATTTTTCTAGTTTTTCAGTTTTATAGTTGATTTGATTTCATTGTTGGGTAATTCATATGTTTTGTGACGTTATTGTTGATGTTATTTAGGTTCTCTTTCTGTTGTAACCTGATGAGATAAGGGTATTCCATCTCATTCATCATATAGGCACTTGCAATAAATCTCATGTCATGCATTCTTTCCATGCCATTTAGGGTGCATTAGCAATTGCATTTGTTGTGATAGATGTTGTGTTAGATATGCATGTTGTTGTGATAGATTCCTTGATATAATACCTTCATTTTTATAAGGTATTGGATTGTGTAATTTTTTATTTTAATAAACACCAATATTTGGTTCTTGAGGTGTTATGGGCCCTCAAGGACTGGAATTTGGTGGATCATTTCATTGTTATCCTTGTTATAACATGTATAAGATGCCAAGCTTTTTTTGGGGGGGATTATGGGCCCTCGCGGATAATAATTTGGATCTTTAATGTTCATTTTAGTTTCTTTTTGGGTTCTAGAGTAGTTTTTGAGGCTTACTATTCGGAAAAAACCAGAATACATGGCGTGTAATGATTAATACATGTCATGTGTCCTTATATTCAGGAAGGAAGTGTTTTTATTAATTACATGTCGTGTACTATATATACACACCGTGTAGTATCTAACTGCATCACTAACCATGTGGGTAAAGACATGGGGTTGGGAAATCTTGGGGGAACACGCCACGTACCGGTTCTACATGTGGTGTTGTGTAGACCTGTGTCCGCCCGTGTGACTAACTACATGGATGGATTAAAACTTAAGTTATACAAGCCAGGTCAAGCGTGAACACTCCGTGTAGTGTAACCCATGTATTCGACCATGTTACGAACAACACGGGATGGTGGAAACCTTCTTGTACATGCCATATCTGGAATAAACACACCATTTATAGTCAGTCATGTGTTCACCCATGTGAATAACAACACGGGTAGTTGAAACCTAATAAGTACATGTTATGTCCATCAGGAACACGCCATGTAGAGTGAGCTGGGTCACCGGTCATGTGACTAACAACATGGGTCAGTGAAGGTCATCTCGTACACGATGTGTCTGGAACTAACATGCCGAGTAGTTTTCTTCTAGGAGAACCGTGTGGCTTAGATATGTAAAAGAACATGGGTAGGGAAAGAGGATTCAAGTACACGCCATGTGTTAGGACAACACGCCGTGTGTATGGGGTGTTACACGACCAGTTTTGGTAGAAATACAAGCCCATGTGAAGGCTTAAGGGAACATGTCGTGAAGTCATTATACACACCATGTATCCTTGTTTTGAAAATCCTGAATTCTTTCTTTCTCATGTCCCCTTCTTACACTTATAGTTTTCAGTCTTCATTAATCTTTGTCTAAGGTGTGCGCTTGACCTTGAAGAGTCATGACAATGAGAAGTCCTCCAATAGTACGCCAGTTACCAGGCAGTGATCAGACAATGGACATAGATGATCAAGGACTACCAGTAGATCCTCCTGTAGTGTCAGTCTTGGCACCAGCCTTCATTCTGGATACAGGTGTTGATGCAAAGTCTCGAGAGGGATTTATTAGGTTCATGCAAAACATCCGAGGAGTACCGCATCATGCCCCGTCTATGGCAGAGTTGATGTGAGTTTTTCAATAGCAGCATCCTCCCACTTTCTCAGGGGATGGAGGACCTTAGGCTATGGAGTTATGGCTAGAGTCCATGTTATCTATCTTCTAGCATTTGGAGACACCTCCAGATAGGAGGGTGAATCTCGCTATATATATGCTATAGGACTCCGCCAAGAGATGGTGGGATAAGATCTCATAGGCGGGATGCTAGCAGGTCATGGTTTGGGATGAGTTCCACTATGCCTTATACTAATACTTCTATCCAAGGAATTTAAGGGAGATCGAGCCTGATATTTCAGGAGTCTAGAGTAGGGTACATTTTCTGTTATAGAGTATTCTTCTTTATTCACAGATCTGCAGTGCTTAACACCAATTCCAAGAGGTGATGAGTTATTCATGGAAAGGAAGTTTGAGGATGGTCTCGGGTATGACATCTGATCTCAGGTGAACATCTTCAGGTTGACTTCCATCACTTCAATAGTCAACCAAGCTCTGATCATAGAGCGAAATATGACGGATTTTGAAGTTTTGATCTAGGGAAGCTCGACATCCCGAGTTGGTATCCCTACTAATGAAAGTAGGAAGCACCACAGATTGTCTACGCGTGGAGATCCAAAGAGGCAAGAGACTTCTTCGGTATCCAAGTGGTGTGAGACCAGTGAAAAAAGGTTGGGCATACGAGGCCACATTATCAGAGAGTCTCACTGGAGTGTCGATCTTGCGGCAAGATGGGTGATATTCTGCGTTTCTATTAGATATTTTCACGAGCAGCCGGTGACAGGGGTTCTTCTATGACTCCTCGTTCAAGAGCAGCACCACCAGTTTCTCACCAGTCAGGGAACTGGAGTTCTCCCGGCCATTCCAGCCAAGGTGGAGGTCACAGACATGGTATTCAGTCACCAGGCTTTCAGCGACATTTGGGTGGATCAGCTCATTGTGGTTATGTAGGGCCACATGTAATGCCCCAACCCCAGTTACCCAGAGTCAATGCATTATTTAACACTTTTTCATGATTATAAGAAATATGGTCCCAAAGGACTGATCAGTTTAGCAGTCTTGGAAAATAGATTGCATACATGAACTTTACATTACAATATAAAATGAAAAACAACAATAACATTGTCCTATTTTGAACACATTCATATCCCTTAGCCTATCCCTACAGGTCAACCATAAAATACTTCTTCACATCCTGGGAAAATTAAAACATATATAAAGGGGTGAGATCAAATTCCCAGTAAGTATAACAATATAGCGGAAACTTCCATAAATAATAATAAACATTTAAGGTGATGTATTAGACTAAAAAATAATTTTAAACATAAACTACTGCATAATATGGACAATTTAAATCAAATAATTTCATTTAATTATTCACATGGTTATTCGACTTTTCAAATAATCACATGTAATATCAATAACCAATTTCTTAATGATTGAATGCATAATGCCAGACTTCATAACCAAATAGTCAAGGCCTTGTGCCAAGACTACAAATAAGATTTTTTCAAGGCCTTGTTCGAAGAAACTATTTTGTCTCATGAAACCTACCGATGCATCGAGGAGCTATAGCGGGCTCCACCCATCACTTACTAAGTCCAATTCATTCCTCATATGAAAAGTTTTAAACATATGATAAACATTTGTATTAAAAGTAGCATACGAAATGTCAATACTTTATCCATAAATCATGAATGGTATAAAAATAAAACATCCACAGTCAAACATTTCATAAAACCTTCAATAAAATATGGAAGATTTGTATCAGAATAAATCAACTTCAAACAAGTTTAGAATCCACCAAATGATGTTGACATAGATGAAAATGATTTTTAAAACTCTTAGAGAGAAATATCCCTTTTTCATGAAAACATTTAAAAGTCACACAATTTAAAAAGGAATAAATTTTAAGACATTTTTTAATCAAAGTTTCCCATACCACTTTGAAAATTTTGAAATTAATTAACATTTTAAAAACATTCATTTCCATATAAATAAATCCTTAAAAACCATTTTGAAAACATAAACATTAATGAGAATGATTTAGAAGAATAAATATTTAAAACATTTAAAATGATGTTTTAGTAAAAAAAATAGTTTAAAAGAATCCCTTTGAAAACTATTTCATGAAACATGTACTTGGATATAAAATATGTCTCAGTAGATACTTACATAAAAACAACCTCATATAATAAAGAGATTGTGAAATTAACCCTTACCCTACACTTTCCTTTGGTCGAGGGTACGTTTATCCTCCTATATAATGACCATAGTATGCTATTAAATTATAAAAAACCCCATTCATATTTATTATATCATACATGATTCATTTATGACTTTATACTACCCATTTAATAATAATTTCCATGTTAAATTAACATTTCGGGTAATAATCGCTTTCCTTATCGTATGTGTTTTAACTTGTTACTCTTGATTGTATCACTTAGAACATGATTTAAATACTTCCAGAATATAAAACATGATTTATATATAATATATATTTAGAATATAAATATGTATAATAGACGTATGTATTAAATGGAAAACACTGTTTATGGAGACAGTAGGTCGTACGTACGCATAAACGTTTTTTTCATTTTCATATCGTATTGAACGGAACTAAGTGAATAAGATATATGTATGTACATATATATATATATATATAAAGTATAATTATTATGTCATATATTACATACTTATTAATGATATATATATATATATATATTTATAATCATCGTTTAATGGTGAACGTGGAAATGAATCTCATCACGTCATGGAGACGGTAATCCGTACGTACGAACGAGCGACAATAGCATTATATTGATGAAGAAATTGAATGTAATTGGATGGTATATCATATATAAATAATAATTAACATGTTATATTTATTATTTAGATCATTTATACTCATTATTATACCCATCCAAACAACGAAGAGTTTGAATAACAAACTACAGCACGGCATGGAGACGGTAATCTGTACGTACACATGTATGGTGACTTTGTCATTTATTGGATGGATAGAATAATGAATATAGTTGTAAAATTTTTATAATAACATAAAATTTTATAGAATATACTAGAGTTATTATTTTATAATGGAAACAACAAATAAATGGTAAGTGTAAGAAGAAAAGAACTTGAAAGAGGTGATTAAATATTTACCTCTTCTTCGGGTTCATTATTTTGATTTGATCAAAAGGGCTCCATAGGTTGGCTTTCTGACCAAATAAAGGCCTTTATGATGAAGGGATTAAAGTTTGGAGGATATTTCTATAGGGTTTGGCCGAGCACAAAGGCTTTGGTGGTGTGAAATTAAGAGAAGGAAAAGTTCCCGTTTATAAGAGAGGTGAGGGTCACTTTAGGAAAAGCTAGAAATTTTAGTATATAATAAAATTATTTTAGGTTTTTAAAGGCTCAGAAATTAATTATTTAAAGTATAAGGTGGGTATATGTCTAAAATAACTCAACCAATAGGTTTTAGATAGGTTGGGGTCACCATATTAACCTTATCTTTTAGATTTAACTCTTAGTTAAATAGTTTGACATTTACCATGTCTATTTATATTTTTATATTATATGGTTAATAAACTTACTATGAACTGACAAGAGAACCCCAATAGGTTCATTAATGACATATATTATATTAGTAAGGCCCTTTTGTCCTAACATTATATTTTTAGGAATATTATATCAACCAATAATATAGTATTTGTTTTAAAAACTCAATTATGTCAATTTTGACATTATTTAATAAATGATTTTTGTTAAAGTCCTAAAAACTTTATTACTTAGAAATAAATTCCTATGTTCAATAATAACATGTCATATTAACCTAAAAATTTCGTGGGATTCATAAAAATTCTAAGATTATATTTATTTGGATATTAATAATATCAATTATTTTAATATTTTATTATTAAGGTAATTACTACGTTGTCATTATGTCATAAATAAATTAAATTATTTAATGTCTAAAAATTATAAATAAAATACCATTATGTAATAATTTTTTTTAGATTTATATGGAATATATATAGTCGAATTTATCTTATATATAACCCTATATTAAAAGTGTTTTATTTATTAAACATTGAATTTAACTCTTTTAACTCATCTTGAAATAAAATAATAATAAATGTCATAATCTTATCCATGTGGACAAAAGGGGGGAATATTTTATTCCTACTGTTGTTTTTTGTCTAATTATACATATCCAATGGAATTAGGACATGTTTCAGGGTAATTATGATATCATTTTTACCCTTAATTACCATATTTACTTTTAACCATGGTAAATAAAAGTCAAAAATCACGATTCACCAAAAAATATTTCCACCTTATTGAACCATATTTTACTTATTGATATTAATTGTTTCTCTCAAATTTTTTAATTTCAACTCACAGAAGTGGTAAAATTAACATTTATGCAGATTTTCAAATGCTCCTATGATGTGGGTAAAAGACGGAAACAATTCGATAAAATTTTATATATCTAAACTTATTATAAAATGACTTCAATAAATTACATTGAAATTATATGGGTATTATATATCTTTTTGACTTGATATAAATTAAAATAAAACAACTAATTATTTATATAAAATGTCAGTTTAAAATTATAACGCAGTGTTTTTCACTATTCATCAAAAATTGAAAGTTTTCAGAAAAATACCAAAATTACCCTAAGCTAATTTGGATATTAAAAATTCAAAAATTAAGTCTATTTTACCAAACTCAAAACATAGAATTTGAATTTATTAATTTAAAATTAATTCTCGTATTCGAAACCAAAAAGCGGGTTTTTAAAAATTAAAAACTATCAAAAGATTAACATGTGTTTATGTCAAATTTAAATGTGAAATTACTTATAATGAACTAAATTGTATTAAATGATAAAAATATAATCTAATTATAATATATAACCTTTAAAATTCAAAATTTTACACTATAAATTATTTCGATTAAAAAACATTTTTTAATTAAAACATAGTATTTCTCAATATTCGTCAAAATGTGAAAGTTATCAGAAAAGTACCAAAAATTTATCCAAACTAAATTTTTATGTCTATCTTCTAAATAAGAATTTAATTTCATTAAATTTAATATATAAAAGTTTCCAAATATTGGTTTTAAAAAGGGTTTTCCATTAAAAGGTAGTAGAATTTCATTTTTTGAAAAATACTTCTTTCATCTGAAATAAATGAATTTGTACTTATATTATGTCTAAGAAACCCATAATATGGATGTTAAAATTATATAAAGTATATAAGATTCAAAATGTAGTTAATACTATTCATAACTGCTTTTGGAACGGTTACTTTAGTAAGTTGTGGTGCGCTCGAACTCGGTGTTGCGTTTAGTGAAAGATATTAAATTAATTTAATGAGATAACATACTACAAAATATTGGGGTGTTACATAATAGTGTCATGGTATAGGAAAGACTTTTGCAGTGTCATGGTATAGAAAAGTCTTTGGATTTGTATCTTTTCTTATGATGATATCTTGATTCTAGACACTTCTTTTGGTACTAGAATGACTAGTGTATGATAGTGCAAGGAGTGCCCTCTTGAGGTTTGTGGGTGTCACTTCTCATAGAACCTTTATGTCTTAGAGATTACGGGTTATGACATCATTCTCAGAATGGACTGTTTAGTTCCATTTCAGGATATTTTTTACCACTATCACTCTATAGGTGAGTTTCACATTGCCATTGGGAAGATAATTTCTTCATAATGGAAAATGGGATGTCCAGGCAAGCTGAGCAGAACCCGAGCATCATGGGTTGGGAGGAGTTACAACCAAGATCACCTATTTATATATATATGAATAGGGGACTTCTCAAATGTATTTTCCTCTAGTGGTGGATCATTTTAGGGATGTCTTTCTAGAGGACTTTTTAGCTTTGCCTCCAGAGAATGCAGTATACTTTTCTATTGAGTTTGTGCCAGGAGCGGCACCGGTGCCCATTCCTCCTTATAGGATGGCTACACAAGAGTTTTAGGAGCTCAAGAAGCATTTGGAGGAGTAGTAGGTAAAGTGTTTCATCTGACCCAATACATCTCCTAGGGGTTCTCCTGTCCTATTTTCGAAGAAGGTGGATGGTACCCTCATAATTTGTGTGGATTATCAGAAGCTGAACCAGTAGATGGTCAAGAACCAATATCCTTTTCCAAGGATTTAAGATCTCTTTGATCATCTTCGATGAGCCCAGATCTTCTCGAAGATTGGCTTGATATCCGATTATCATCAGTTGCACGTCAGACCATCTGATATACCTCTTACAGCCTTCCGTAGTAGGTATGGTCTATAAAAGTATGTGGTTATGTCATTCAGTCTCACAAACTCACCTGTAGTCTTTATGGCACTCATGAACCGAGTATTCCATCCATACTTGGATTATTTCATGGTATTCTTAGTGGACTATATCTTAGTGTACTATTACACTTGACACGACCATGCTACCAATCTTGAGATCATTATGAGTACACTGAGAGAGAATCAATTATATGCTAAGCTCTAAAAATTCCACTTTTGGATGGATCAAATTCACTTCTTGGGTCATGTTATCTCAGAGACAGGAGTATCAGTAGACCTAGAGAAAGTGAGAGTAGTAGTTTCTTTGGAGAAACTGAAGAACGTCTTTGATGTGAGGAGTTTCCTAGGGTGGTATGAATACTATAGACGTTTCATACATGACTTTTCATGATTATCATCACCACTGATGGGCCTGAATAAGAAGGTTGCGAAATTCTTGTGGTCAGATTATTGTGAGTCAGCCTTTTAGGAGCTGAAAGAGAGGTTGAATTCAGCACCGGTGCCAGTATTGACATAGCTGAGCAAGAGATATAATGTTTACTATGATGCTTCAGGAATCAAGCTGGGAGTTGTGCTTATACTGGGGGAAGGAGTAGTTGTGTATAGTTCTTGGTAGTTGAAGCCACATGAGAGTAATTACACGATGCACAATATCAAGTTGGCTGCAATTGTTCATGATTTACACTGTTTTAGACATTATCTTCTAGGAGAGTATTTTATGGTTTTAACTGACCACAAAAGTCTCAAGAAAATCTTCACTCGGGGTGATCTAAATTTGAGACAGTGAAGGTGGTTTGAGTACCTTTAGTCCTTTGACTTTGATCTTTCCTATACACACGATAAAGGAAATGCAGTAGCTGAGGCGTTGAGCTGGAGAACTTAGATACAAGATGTTCAAGAGTCCAGTGGTGAGTGGAAGCTTATAGATCTATTCTCTGAGATGCATTTGGAGGTGCATGACAGACATGGATAGAATTTTATTTCTTCTGTGGCTGTTAACTTTACTCTTCTTGATCGAGTGTGAATAAGGAAGCTATTTGATTCTGAAGGCCTGGTCCTATAAGAGAGTGTCTTAGGAGAGGACCCCATTCCTAGATGGACTATAGGTGAGGATGAGATCATGTGTTTTCATGGGAGTGTATGGGTTTCATCAGACATGTGTGAGGATTTGATGCGGGACTTTCATTCCTCAATTTGGGCAGTTAATCTTGGTGTCACCAAGATGTATCGTGATATACACAGTCGTTATTGGTGTCTAGGTATGAAAAGGGATATTGCTGGTTTTTTTATGAGGTGTTCCACCTGTCTGTAGGTGAAGGCAGAACATCAGCAACCAGTGGGAATTTTTTAGTAGGTACCCATTCCCGAGTGGAAGTGGAATGATGTCATGATGGATTTTATGACAGGTTTTCTGAGGTTACCTCATAGGAATGATGTAGTATGGGTTGTCATTGACAGAATCACGAATGTTTCTCACTTCTTTCCAATCAAGGAGACCTTCATTGTTGATGAACTGGGAAGGTTTTACATCCGAGAGATTGTATGTTTACATGGAGTTCCACACTTCATTGTTTCAAACAGGGATTCCCATTTTACTTCTCTGGTCTGCTAGGGGTTACAGAAGGCTTTGGGTACACAGGTGCTTTTGAGTACCGCTTATCATCCTCAGACAGATGGTCGTCTGAGCATACGATTCCTGTGCATGAGGACATTCTTCAAGCATGCATCCTAGATTTTGGAGGTTCTTGGTAAAAGCACATACCTCTTGTGGAGTTTTCCTACAATAATAGTTTTCAAGAATCTATTCATATGGTACCATATGAGGCTTTTTACGGTAGGCCATTTCAATCACCCTTATGTTTGCTGGATGTAGGAGGGGCAGCTATGTTGGGACCTTGTCTTATCCAAGAGACCACAGAGCAGATAGAGTTGATTTAGAATAGGATGACTACTACACAGTCTCGATATAATCCTAATGTTGGTCGATGGAGATGACCTCTGCAGGTCGAGGTCAGAGATCAGTTTTTCCTACGTTTCACACCGATGTTGAGACACCGGAGTATTAAGATACATGTTAAGCTTTCGTCGAGGTACGCCGGTCCATTTGAGGTGTTGGAAAGAGTTTTTCTGGTTGCCTATCGGTTGTAGTTACCTCATAGGTACTGGGCTATGCACGACGTCTTCCATGTTTCTTAGCTTCGATGTTACTTCTCAGACTCGTCTCATATTTTCCAACCTATAGAGGTTGATCTTGAGGTTGATGCCTTGTTTGAGGAGCATCTTATATGGATTGTTGATCGCAGTGAAAAGGTTCTCCATATCCAATATGTTCCTCTAGTATGAGTGTTATGGTATCACGAGTGAGTACAGGACGAGACCTGGGAGAGGGAGGCCGATGTACGATCATAGTGGTCAGAGATTTTTGAGGATTCTTCTTATATGTTGCCTTACTAGGTAAATTCAGGGACAAATTTATTTAAGTGGGGGAAGTTTTTAAGAGTCCAGATCTTCTTTTCAGGTATTTTTTTTCCTTTTCTGGTGTTTTTAAGAAAAAAGGTTTTTTGGGAAATTTCTTAAGTACACGTCATGTGTTGGCCATGTAAGGATCATGCACACGGCCGTGTGTGGTGGCCTGGAGACTGCCTAATGTGGGGGTTGGTAGGGGCGAGTACACGCTGTGTACTTATAATGTACAGGTCATGTACTTTCTTTTTTTTTATTAAATAGACCGGGGTCACGTTTAATTGGAAGAAGTGTCTTATTCTTTTCCCTATTCGATCGAGAGCATCTATACGTCACTTATTCTTCTCTGATCCCCTGAATCGTTGTCCGTTATCCGAATTGAACTTCGTCAATTTTGTTGGAATCGCATCGGTTAATTCTCTCTTCTTCTTGAACCTTGTTTCCTGATTTCTCTTCTATCTCAAGTTTTCTTCAGTTGAACATTTTAGACGTTTTTGTATATCTACGATGTTCTAAGGTGATTCAAGGATTGATATTCAAGTATAGCGATCTCACAACACCGAGGTAGGTGGTTTGTGCCTTTCTGTAGATAGTATTCGAGTTATATGTGCAAAAGTACCCAATACCCTTGTTTGGGGTATTGGGTGTTTATGGTTTTTATCCCTGCTATTGCCTATTATGCCTTGTTTGTTTGGATAGAGGTTAATTGTATATGAATAGGATTAACTTTGATATGCCATGGATGTTTTTCCCATGTTTTCTTGTTTTGACCATTTGGTCTGGTGTTCCTGTTACCTTTCTTGTTTTTCCCCTACCTAGTATTGTAGGATGAAGTGATTATTTATTTGACATGCTACGATATATTATAGACAATTTAGCGAAGTAGTTGTTGAGGTTTACTTTGGATACTATATATCATTATACATGATTTAATTACACTGGTCCATGAGAACTTGGTGTAGTAGACCATAGGGAAAATGAACATTGATGGCTTCTCTAGAGCGTATGTCTTACTTTTATGTTGTGAGACCATAGGGGGAATGGAAGTAAGTTCTTCCTCAAAGTATCTGTAGTTCCTCAATGCGGGCCATATTCGGAATTTAACATTGATTGGTTCCTTATAGTGCCTATTTTTTTACCAACATGAGACTATAGGGGGAGTTGACGGTGAGTGATTTCTCAGAGAGTATGTGATAAATTTGAACCAGAGGGGTTAGACTGTGTGTACTTCCCATAGGGTTGCTTGTGTTTATTTGGTTTAACCAGAGGGGTTAGGCTGTGAGTACTTCCCAGAGGGTTACCTGCTTTTGATTAGTTTTTTGCTCGATATATGAAACTGAATTCTTTGAAACATTAGGATTGTTTACTTTTGTGTACTTCCTTGTTTACTGTTTTTTTATTATTGCCTGCCATATATATTCACTGACTGTGAGGCACAAATATTTGGGTGGTTTCCTACTGGGATCACTACGGGAAAAAGGGTATTTGCGACGGGTTATTTGTGATGGGGATAAATCCCGTCGCAAATAGCCCCGTTAAAAACTTATTTGCGACGGGGGTATTTGCCCGTCGCAAATAAGTAGTCTTTTGCGACGGGTTAGCTTTCCCCGTCACAAAAGAACTGGCGTGCTTTGCGCGCCAAATCGCGGGAAACGTATTTGCGGCCGGGGAATATTCCCGTCGCAAATAACCGGCGGCAGTAAAAGGTATTTGCGACGGGAATATTCCCCCGTCGCAAATAGTATGTCGGTAGGTTGTTATTTGCGACGGGACCCGTCGCAAATAACTATTTAACCGTTGATCGTAATAAATGATGGCTAAGGTATTTGCGACGGGTATCCCGTCGCAAATGGACCCGTCGCAAATAATCTAACCTATAAATACCCCCATCCGTTTTTTTCAATTCATTCTCAAACTCTATCTTCTCCTTCTCTCAAAATTCTATTTCTAGAGTTCAATGTTTCTTAAGTTTAATTTTTTTCTCCAGAGTTGATATTGAAGTTTTCAAGAAGGATCAGAGATCAACCTCAGATCAATTTTAAAGGTATTTATGTTCATTTTAATTTAATATTTATTTTAAATTTTTTATTTGTTTCAATTATTCTTAATTAGTTGTAATTTAATTATGTTTACCTTATTCTGTTACTTAATAAGTTTAAATTATTAGTATTGTTCATAGTTAATGGTAATTAGGAATAATTAGTAATAATTTTCAATAATTAAGAATAAATACTAATAATTAGTAATAAATACCAATAATTAGGAATAATAACATTATTACATTATTAGTATATTTTATTATTAATATTAAAATAATATAATTTTTTATATTATATACAATTCTCCTTTCATCTGTGTGTTTTCTGTCTCTACATGTAATATATGTATGTGGAGACAGAAAACACACAAATGAAAGGAGAATTGTATATAATATAGAAAATTATATTATTTTAATATTAATAATAAAATATACTAATGATGTTATTATTCCTAATTATTGGTAATTATTCCTAATTATTGGTAATTATTCATATAATTACCAATAATTTGGAATAATTACCAATAATTAGCAATATTTAGGAATAATTAGTAATAATTAGTAATAATTACCAATAATTAGTAATAATTAGTAATAATTACCAATAATTAGTAATAATTGCCAATAATTAGTAATAATTATCAATAATTAGTAATACTTACCAATAATTAGTAATACTTACCAATAATTAGTAATAATTACCAATAATTAGTAATAATTAGTAATAATTATCAATAATTATCAATAATTAGTAATAATTAGTAATAATTACTAAAAATTACCACTAATTAGTAATAATTAGGAATAATTACCAATAATTAGTAATAATTAGTAATAATTAGTAATAATTACCAATAATTAGTAATAATTAACAATAATTAGTAATAATTACCAATAATTAGTAATAATTACCAATAATTATCAATAATTACCGATAATTACCAATAATTAGGAATAATTACCAATAATTAGGAATAATTACCAATAATTAGGAATAATTACCAATAATTAGTAATAATTACTAATAATTAGGAATAATTACCAATAATTAGGAATAATTAGTAATAATTACCAATAATTAGGAATAATTAGTAATAATTAGTAATAATTAGTAATAACTACCAATAATTAGTAATAATTAGTAATAATTAGTAATAATTAGTAATAATTAGTAATAATTACCAATAGTTAGTTATAATTACCAATAATTAGTAATAATTAGTAATAATTAGTAATAATTACCAATAATTAGTAATAATTACCAATAATTAGGAATAATTACCAATAATTAGGAATAATTACCAATAATTAGTAATAACTAGTAATAATTAGGAATAATTCGTAATAATTACCAATAATTAGTAATAATTAGTAATAATTAGTAATAATTACCAATAATTACCAATAATTACCGATAATTACCAATAATTAGGAATAATTACCAGTAATTAGGAATAATTACCAATAATTAGTAATAATTAGTAATAATTACCAATAATTAGTAATAATTACCAATAATTACCAATAATTACCAATAATTACCGATAATTAGTAATAATTAGTAATAATTAGAAATACAAATAATTAGGAATAATTACCAATAATTACCAATAATTAGTAATAATTACCAACAATTAGTAATAATTACCAATAATTACCAATAATTACCGATAATTAGTAATAATTACCGATAGTTAGGAATAATTACCAATAATTAGTCATAATTAGTAATAATTACCAATAATTAGTAATAATTATCAATAATTAGTAATAATTACCAATAATTACCCATAATTACCGATAATTACCAATAATTAGGAATAATTACCAATAATTAGGAATAATTACCAATAATTAGGAATAATTACCAATAATTACCAATAATTAGTAATAATTACCAACAATTAGTAATAATTTCCAATAATTTCCAATAATTACCGATAATTACCGATAATTAGTAATAATTAGTAATAATTAGGAATAATTAGTAATAATTAGTAATAATTACCAATAATTAGTAATAATTACCAATAATTAGTAATAATTACCAATAATTACCCATAATTACCGATAATTACCAATAATTAGGAATAATTACCAATAATTAGGAATAATTACCAATAATTAGGAATAATTATCAATAATTAGCAATAATTAGTAATAATTAGGAATAATTACCAATAATTAGTAATAATTAGTAATAATCATAAATAATTAGTAATAATTAGTAATAATTACCAATAATTAGTAATAATTAGTAATAATTAGTAATAATTACCAATAATTCGTAATAATTAGTAATAATTAGTAATAATTAGTAATAATTAGTAATAATTACCAATAATTAGTAATAATTAACAATAATTAGTAATAATTACCAATAATTAGTAATAATTACCAATAATTACCAATAATTACCGATAATTAGTAATAATTAGTAATAATTAGGAATAATTACCAATAATTAGTAAAAATTAGTAATAATTACCAATAATTAGTAATAATTAGTAATAATTAGTAATAATTACCAATAATTAGTAATAATTAGTAATAATTAGTAATAATTACCAATAATTAGTAATAATTACTAATAATTAGTAATAATTAGTAATAATTAATAATAATTACCAATAATTAGTATTAATTACCAATAATTAGTAATTATTACCAATAATTACCAATAATTACCGATAATTACCAATAATTAGTAATAATTACCAATAATTAGTAATAATTAGTAATAATTAGGAATAATTACTAATAATTAGTAATAATTAGTAATAATTACCAATAATTAGTAATAATTAGTAATAATTAGTAATAATTAACAATAATTAGTAATAATTAGTAATAATTAGTAATAATTACCAATAATTAGTAATAATTACCAATAATTAGTAATAGTTAGTAATAATTAATAATAATTACCAATAATTAGTATTAATTACCAATAATTAGTAATAATTACCAATAATTACCAATAATTACCGATAATTACCAATAATTACGAATAATTATAAAAAATTAGAAATAATTACCAATAATTAGGAATAATTACCCATAATTAGGAATAATTACCAATAGTTAGGAATAATTACCAATAATTAGGAATAATTACCAATAATTAGGAATAATTACCAATAATATTAGTACAATGAAAATAATAAAAAATTTATATAATATTAAAATTATCAATATTTGAAACAGGTTTTTCTTTATTCTCAACATATTCAATTCTTAAAGGGTCAATTTTTAGGTATATCTCAATAAAAATTTTGCTTCAGTTGTGTATGATGTAAACTCTATAATTATCTTTGCTTGAGTGTTTTTTCTAACAAATTATTCAAAACTAGTAATGCTTTTATATTTTATAGAAAAATATGGAACAACGAGGTCGTCAAAAATCATTATTAGGTGACCACATATGGATAAATCAATGTAGAAATCCAAACAGTTCTGGTTTAAATCCAGTATATGTAGAGGGTGTGGAGACTTTTTTATAATTTGCGGCATCAAATCCGGAATTTGTTTCAGAAGGAAAAATAAAATTCTCTTGCAGAAAATGTGCATTGAGAACGTTTGACACGTTTGACAAAGTGGAGGGACATCTCTTGTGTTTTGGATTTCAACCAGATTATGTTTTTTGGTATCAACACGGTGAACGCAGTTCCAGAGCAGGTGATACCAACTTGATTCCGGATCCATCCCGGTTTCAAGATTTAGTACATGATGTTGCAGGTTCATCTGTTCAACATACTGAAACTCTGGATGATATAGCTTCAAATCCTGAGTTGGCACCGTCTGAATTTTATGAGTTGTTGAGGTCTGCTGAGGATGCATTATATCCTGGCTGCAAGATGATCAAATTAGAAGCAGTTGAAAAATTTATGGCTATCAAATCAGATAACGGAATGTCAAACACCTGTTTTGACCAGATATTTTCTTTGCTTAAAACACTATTACCCGAAGGAAATGTTTTTCCTGCAAATTAATATGAGAGTAAGAGGCTGGTTCGAAATTTGGGACTTACTTTTCAGAAGATTCATGCATGTTCAAATGACTGTATTTTATATTCTGGGGAAAATGAGTCGTTGGATAGTTGTCCCACATGTGGGCAACTGAGATATAAAGAATGACAACATGGGAAGTCTGGTTTGATTCCTGTAAAATAGTTGAGATATTTTCCGCTTACATCCAGACTTCAGCGTTTATTCATGTCTAAGAATACAGTGACAATGATGTCATGGCATAAAG
This sequence comes from Viscum album, assembly GCA_963277665.1. NCBI lineage: Eukaryota > Viridiplantae > Streptophyta > Magnoliopsida > Santalales > Viscaceae > Viscum > Viscum album. Next base: position 1,072,415,468 of record OY728143.1, read on the forward strand.
AGAATATTTCAACCGATAAAAGCTTGAATCATCCAGCTGATGGTGATTCATGGAAACATTTTGATAGAGTGCATCCATCCTTTGCTTTAAGAGCTAGAAATGTTCGACTGGGCCTTTCCACTGATGGTTTCTGTCCGTTCGGATCTTATGGTACTCAATATTCATGTTGACCTATTTTTTTAACTCCATACAATTTACCTCCATGGATGTTGATGAAGGATCCATATATCTTTTTGACTTTACTAATTCCAGGACATCCGAAGAAAAATATTGATGTTTATTTGAAACCATTGATTGATGAATTAAATTTATTGTGGAGTACTGGTGTCAGTACCTATGATGTTGTAACGAAACAGAATTTCATACTGAGAGCAGCTTTGATGTGGACAATTAGTGACTTTCCGGCTTATGGGATGTTATCTAGTTGGAGTACACATGGTCAGAAATCATGTACTTACTGTATGGGAGAGAACAAAGCATTTATGCTCATTCATGGAAAGAAACCTTGTTATTTTGACTGTCATCGCAGATTTCTTCCAGCTGATCATCCTTTTCAGAGAAACAGATCTCATTTCAGAAAAGGAACAATTGAAATGGATGGACCTCCAAAAATGCTATCAGGTTCAGAGTTAAAATCAGTTGTATTTTCATTACCTCCCATCACTTTTGGTCCCACAATAAACCAACAGAAAATTTCTGGTTTTGGGAAAGAACACAATTGGATTAAACGTAGCATATTTTGGGATTTGCTATATTGGTCTAATTTGTTGGTCCAACACATGTTAGATGTCATGCATATTGAGAAGAACTGTTTTGATAATTTGTTTCATACAGTTTTGGATATGCCAGGAAAGAGAAAAGACAATGTAAATGCACGTTTAGATCTTGCCCAAATTTGCAGCCGTCCAGAATTGGAACTGTTTGAGAATGTCAAAACAGAAAGGTTACTGAAACCAAAAGCATCTTATACACTGTCTAAAGAAAACCGTTTATTATTTTGTCAGTGGATTGCAGATTTGAGACTTCCAGATGGCTGTGCTTCCAATTTGGGTAGATGCGTAAAGAATGGTCATATTACTGGATTAAAAAGTCATGATTGTCATGTTATAATGGAAAACATCTACCCATTGGATTAAGAGGTCTGTTGAATTCTGTGATTTGGGATTCCATAACAGACATGTCTCATTTTTTTCGGGAAATTTGTGCGACTACAGCAGATTATGATGCTCTAGGAAAACTTGAAAAAGATGTTATTGTAATTATATGTAAACTGGAAAAAAATATTTCCGCCATCTTTCTTTGACTCAATGGAACATTTGATGTTACATTTTCCATATGAAGCCAAATGTGGAGGTCCAGTATAGTTTCGATGGATGTACCCATTTGAAAGATGCATGAAAAAATTGAAAATAAAAGTGCGTAACAAAGCATCTGTTGAAGGATCTATTGCAGAAGCTTATTTGCAAGAGGAAATATCTTTTTTCTGCTCCCATTATTTTGAATCTGAGTATCCTTCAAAACACAACCGAATGGGACGGAACGAGAGGAATATTGATGAAAGAGACAATCAATTATCTATTTTCAACCAGCCAGAGCTTGGTTTTGGTGGAGTTTATGAACGTTGGCTTTCAGATGATGAACATCATAGAGCTCATACGGATGTTCTTCTCAACTGTGAAGAGATGACATCAGTTGTACTATAAGTGTTTATATCACTTATTCTATCATTTATGTTATAGTAAATAACTTTGGTTTTTATAGGTTGTATGATAATCATATCATGAAAAAAATTCCACAAATTACAGCAGCTGCTCTCGAAGAACGTCGACTGAAAAATTTCTCTCAGTGGTTTCAAAAACTGGTAACATAAATTCTTTATCATTTAGCAACTCATTCAATGTATAGTTTACTATATTGATAATTATTTCACAAATTTTTAGGTGTCTCGACATACTGATAAAATTGACAAACGGCTATGTGTATTGAGTAACCCACCTTCCAAACTTGTTAAAACTTATAATGCATATGTGGTGAATGGATTTCTATTTCACACACATGCATATGGGGAATCGAAAAAAACAATGAATAGTGGAGTTAGCTTGAGAGGATCTCATCATCGATAAAATGAAGTTGACTTTTATGGCATACTTGATGAAATCATTGAACTCTGTTATCTTGGACAACATTACATAACCATGTTCAAATGTCGGTGGTTGGATACAGAGAGAGGCGTGTGTGTTCATCCGACTCATGGAATCATCGATATTAAATGTAAAAGTGCTCTCGCAGTAAATGAACCATTATTATTGGCTCAACAGGCACATCAAGTTTATTACGCAAAGTACTATGCTACATCAAGATACTTGACTGATTGGTGGAGTGTAATAAAAATCAAAATTCGAGACAATCAGTTTAGTCAAAGTGAATGTGCTTTCACTGATGTGCAAAGAATTGAAGTTTTTCAAGACAGTACTCAAAATCAATCTTTTTTACAAAGAGACGTGAGTATCGACGACGACACCCCACATTTAAGAGTCGGTGATGACGATGATGTTAATGATGTCACATATGAATTTGAAATGGTAAGAGATGAAGCAACTGTAACTCGAATTGATATCGATGATGTTGAGGAGGAATATGAAGATGACATTGAAATATATGAAGATGATGATGAAGATGAACACTGATAGAATTCCATGGTATTTATATACAATCATAATATGTATATATGTATATATAATAGTAATTATCAATTATTTGCTAACAACATTAACATTTTCTGTTTCAGATGGACGACGCCACATTTCGTGAGTTGGCGGATGCTGACCTTCCTTTCGATGTGGATGAGTTGCGGGCAGATGACCCTCAGCCTACAGGTTCTCCAGGGAGTATGCGGAGGGGGAGAAGTCTTGCACAATTGATGATTCCTGACCCCGTCCCCGAGTGACGTCCACGTCTTGGGTTTGATCCATGCACACGGAGGTGTGATATCCTGTGTGATAACCTGTGGATTTGACTAAGATTTCATTAATCTATTCACATAATAAATGTTTATTATTTTTACAGTTTTCCGCATATAGCAGTCGGACAGGGCAGCGCTAGTTTGCGCAACTATTTCTCTCAGTCGTGGACCACATGGGAGCAGATTCCCATTGATGTGCAGTAGGCCATGTTCGACCATTGGTTGGTACGTACATAAATAAATAATTTTTATTTTGAAAATTATTTCATTTCTAACTTGATATTTTTATTTATTTGTAGGGTTTATGGTATCTGATCGAGGATACCATGTGTGACGCCATCCACGAGGCATGGGAGGTGGCCATACGTGATCGCTTTTGTCAGTTGTTTGCACAATTCAAGAAAAGCTGCCATGAAGAAAGCACGAGTGTCGGATTTTGACGAGTCATGTAGAGCACACCGACCAGAGTACATTTCATCCCATGTATGGGATGGATTATGTGCGCACTGGTTGAGTGGTGCCTTTCAGAGGAGATCATCGGTGGGGAGGCAGAATCGGGGGAGACAGGAGGTGACTCATCGAGCTGGGAGTCGTTCTTTCAGTACTCATAGACAGCATCTGGTACGTACATTATTTATAAATATTTTATATAACTATAAATATTAATAGTTTATTTTTTATTCTTATATGTTGTCGAGCACCCCGATATTACGGAGTACGACGTATATCGGAGGATGTATAGTGATCCTGCTACTGGGGAGCTCAGAGGTGATCGTCAGCATCACATCATGGTCAGTATTATTTGTTTTCAAGTTTAAAAATTAACTGCATATTATATATTCACAATTTTAATTTTTAATTGCAACTACAGGAGTCATATGAGGCCGCAGCGTCACAGACCCAGCCTGAGAGTCAAGCTGAGTCATCAGATCAGACCACTGGCCGTCAGTTTAATGAGGTGGCATAGATGCAGGCCACCCAGTATGCCTTCGAGAAGGGCAGGGTAGGTGGTATCAGCTCTCGACTGACTCCCGGAGATTAGTATGGCAGTGCTGCGATGTCGGCGTCCAGCTCAAGAGGAGCTCGTGCATCTTCTTCTACTACAAAGTATGAGGATCAGCTACGATCTTAGACTGCACTGATAGAGAGTCTCCAACAGGAGTAGGAGCAGATGCGTCAGCAGCATGAGGAGGAGCGTCGACGCCAGCAGCAGTTGTACGAGGAGCAGACGAGTCGGTGGCAGCAGGAGCATCAGGAGCAGATGGAGTACATGCACTGACTCACTCATGCTTTAGTGATGAAGTTTCCTCCACCACCATCTGCAGATCCCCCCTCCCCCCCTCCTTCAGATTAGAGTTTGTTTTTATGTTATAAAATTTTTGAAATCAAAATATGATTTTTTTTTCTATTCGTAGTTTCTGTCTCATTATAAAATATTAATAATATTATATTTTGAAATAACAAAATTAATATGAATAATAATATTATTTATATTTTATAATATTAAATTATATATATATATATTAAAATTTTATAATATTATAATTTAATTATATTTTTTTGTAATACTTGAATTATTTTAATATTTGAATGTAAAATAATTCTACTATTTTTATATTAATTAAAATAACTTATTAATATTTTTTTTATTTATGAATTTTATTTCTAATATTATTAATATTATTTTTTATTTTTGAATTATAATTGGATTATTATTATATTAATTAAAATAATTTGTTAATAATTTATTTATTTTATTTTTTTATAGTATTTGCGACAGGATACTATGCCCATCACAAATAGTATTATTATTATATGCATTAAAATAATTTATTAATAGTTTTTTATTTTTTTTAAATAGTTTTTACGGCAGGCCCGTCGCAACAGGTATTTGCGACGGGGCCCATCGCAATTACTATTTGAAAAGTTTTTTACAAATATACGGAGTACTATTTGCGACGGGGAGAATCCCCGTCGCAAATAATTGTTGTTGCGACACCGTTTTCAGCAACGGGCCATTTCCGACGGGCCTCCGTCGCAAAAAGCCATTTGCGACGACATCCCGTCGCAAATGACCCGTTGCAAATACCAGTTTTTCTAGTAGTGGATTAGTCTCACACCTTATTTAGTTCATGATTTTGGGCCTAAACAGATTATATTGTTGCAGGTATAGATAAGGGAAAGCACCCTCCTACTTTAGGTACTTGATTGCTGAAGAGCTTGAGAGCATGGGACCAAGCCAAGGCTTGTGATACTGCTGAATATTTTTCTAATTTCGTTTTTTACTTTGGTTTATTAATGTTTTCCAGCATTGTGACTTATTTGGATACTTTCCTAGACATATGTATCATGCATCATTTATATATGTGTGCTCTAGTTGTTTATTACTTCCAATGTCTACTTATTGCATGTTTTACAGCTTCTGTTATTTCTATTTGTTTTAGTTTTGCTGTTTTACTCTACCAATGAGGGCATAGTTTCCCCACTATCACACCCAAATCCCTCACTGCTAGTCGGCAGCCTCTCATGTTTGGGGAAATGTGCTTGAGGCCATGTGACCAATTGAGTACGGGGCGCCTCTAGGTGGCTTCCGAAACTAGGACATTACAGGAACCTTGGGAAGAATCTAGATAGAGTAGATCAGGGTTATAATGTGATTAATTGTTTTTTAGTGAATATTAATGGGGGATTGGTTGGGTTTATATAGGAAAATATAGGGGAGTTCTTATTATTTTTCAAACTTAGGTTTTGGACTATGTATACTAAAATAATAAAAACCAGAAACCATCCTATTACTTTTCCCATTGTATCTTCTATATAGAATTTATTTTTATTATTTTATAATGAAAAGAGTGTAATTCAATAAAATATTACCCTTGATGAAGTGGAAGTGACTCATGTCCATAATGAATTGGTTTTAAAACCTTAAAATATGACATTGGTTATTAAGGAATCATAAAGGCTATATAAAATTAATCAAATGACCTAAGAACATTATTTTAAAGTGTAGAAATAAATTTGGTTGTGTATAAATTTTATAAAATTTATTATATCAATTTTACATCATTATAAGGTCATTATACACAACATATATATATATATAATATTTAATTTTTACTTGAAAATTTGATTGTCTCATAAAATAATGAAAAATTATTCATTCAATAATTTTGACATTATGATTCCAAAAACAATATTTATATTAATCAAATAATTTAATAAATTGTTTAATTTTCTCTATTAAGAAATTAATCAACAAATATTGAGAAATTATTAGGTTTTTTACAGTAATAGTTTTTAAGCCCTTATACCAATTAAATTTGACTTCATAAAAATTATATTACCCGTTAACCTTATTAAAAAAATTAATATTATTATTTTGATAAAATCTTATTTATTTTAAAATTTTAATAATTCATAAAAATGAATTTATTAATTGAAACTTCTTATTAAATGAAAATAAAATTTTGGTTTTATCATATCAAAATCTATTTATATCAATATTATTTCTTTATTATTTATAAAGAAAAAATGTCATTATTATATTAAAACAAATATATAAATATACATAGTATTAGGTTTAATCTTTTTATAGAACTTTTAAATTATTCTCTCCCTTAATTAATCACTTTTCATTTCTCTGTGATAATAAACATTTACTATTCATATTGTCCAAAAAAATAAGTTAGACTTATTACATAATATTATTAATTATTATTAAAAATATTGTATCCATTTTATCAAAATAAATTCATATAGGTGGAATAATTTAATTAAAAATAAAATCCTCATGAATGATGGAAAGAGGTTTTTTCCAAAAAAATGCATTTTCTAAGGAAAAGATGAATTTACATTAACTCTATAACTAGTATTGTTAATTATATAAATTTAATTTAATAAGTATATATATGTGATACATAAGTTTAATTTAAATCATTAAACATTATGGGTTATTTTTAATTACATAAAATAGAGAAACTTTATACAATTTTAAAAAATATAAGAAAAATGTATTTTTAATACTAAAGTAAACTTATTTAAAAATTTTGTATAAATATGATTTAAATTTAATTAATTGGATTTAACATTAAATAAATAGTACATATGCGACTTTCAAATAAAATTAAAATAATTATGGGACTTCTAAATTAGTTAATTTATCAAAATAAATTACCGTTTAAAAAATGGTATTTTTACACTATTAATGGAAAAATAAATATGTATTGAAAAAAACAAAAACTTCACCCTAATTTAATTTTCATATGATTATTTCAATAATGGTGTTAATTTTATCAAATACATTTTCTAAATCTTATATAAATTATTTATAATCATTTCTCACAAAAAGAAATATTTTTTTTAAAGAAAATGTTTTTTGAGGAATAAAATTAAATTACATAAAATTTAGTGATTATTTACTAATAATTTATTAAAAAATATGTTTATTAGTTAATATATTTGTATTTCTTAATGTATTTAATTTTATTCATACCAAAAAATTTGAGGGTTAGGTTATAATGTTCATATTTAAGTGGTCTTTCTTTTTTGGGTTTGGTGTTGTATATTGCATACGCTATCGAACATAATTTTCTATTTTAAAAACTTATGGAAATAAATTATTCCTTTATTTAATAAATTTCATCATTGAAATTTTAACATGATATTGGAATGATATTATTTGACACTTAAAAATATCTTATTAAAAACTCACATTGTAAAACACATTAATAAAATATCTACTTGATAATAAAGAAAGGAAAGTAATAAAGAAATCACATAAATATGTTTCCAAGTAATATAATTTTAGTGGTAAGTGTAAATATTGAAACTGAAGAAAAAAACATACACCCAGGAACTAATTGAGTGTGATAGAGGACATATTTAATAAACATTCAACAATAGAAAAACCTTAAATCTATGATGGGTGAACATCCCATCAATTCATCAAAAATAAACATAATAAGACAACATTTTTTCAAGATCATTTTCCTAGAGTTAAGGACTTCATTTTCCATATAATCTATGAACCTAATGAGATATCATTTCTTGTAAATTATAGTTTCAAACATTAATCAATTTATATTATAGTTTCATATTTTCTCAAAATGATGAATAGTAAAGATACATTTTTTTATTCCTAAGGCCCTAAAATAATCTTCTAAAGGATCACTTAATCCACTAAAGTATAAAAAGTTATTCCTCTTCTCATTACTAAATATAAAATGGTGTGAATAAATTGTGATAATAATAAAAATGAATAATCTTTGATAAATTAAAAATACCAAAGGTTTAATATAGATAATTACCTATATAAATACACCCATATCCCAAATAACACCAATAACCTGAGCATTGTAGAATGTTTTAACTTTAAAGGTTATCTCATGACCTTCATCTTACACCTCAAAAAACATAATAAATTTATTCTCAAATAATAATTTATATTAAACCTAATGGGTATATATACCTCAACCAAATAAATCATATCCCTAAATACTAGTAATTACCTAAAAATCAAGAAATATTTCATCTATTAATATATTTCCCAAAATATTATTAATCATGCTAAACTTTAATCAAATACATCTTCAAAATTGGTATCAATTATTTTAAAAATAATATTATATATTGACATTCCATCCAAATATTATTTAGGTTTATCCCAATATCAAACTTATATTAAATGTTATCAATCCCTCAATCATGTATTTTCCAAAATAAAATCTTATCAGTAAATAAATTTTATAGGTTATCATTACTGTTAAACATATGTTTGAAATGTAACGACCCGAAATTTTGAATAAGTCTTGTTTCCTAGTTTCATGTGTTATTTTTATTTTATTTTTATACTCAACAAAAATGTTTTATTTGATAAACATGATTATAATTAAAATGAGACCTTTTGGGTTTTTACTGTTATATGACCATTGTTCAATATGACCACTATAAACTAAATGTTTCGATTATTGTCTCTAAATATAAGTGATCTTGGTTAATTAATATAGAGAGAAGATTTGATGGCCTCACCCAGTAGTCTTGGACCGATCGAAGCCCATCTAACAGAACTTGGGAAGGAGGTAGAACCATTGGGTTTTGCTCTGGACCAAACCCAAGCCGAACTTCATCGTGTGAAGCTAGAACGGAATCGCCTTTGCGAGAAGTTCAAACTAATAGAAATTACTACTCGTGAAATATTGGCTGAGCCTCTCTCGGATTCTATCACCCTAGCACACCTTACTCTTAGGTCCTATGCTGGTATTATAAGGGGCTATGTAACGAGACCATGGATACCTTGTGTAATCCTTGTTTTAAATAAAAAATTGGGATTTCTTCTTATGATGAAGTTTCTGAATTTTCAAATGACTGGATAAAAATAGTATGCATATTTTTGATGAATTTTAAAAAGGATATTTTAAAAAAAAATGTTTATGTAAACCTTAAATAATTAAAAATGTGTAATGATTTTAAAAAAATGGTCTTCTACAATTATGTTCAGTAAAAAATTTAGAGTCTAATAATATCAACTTGATTTTTGATGAATAGTAAATTATGAATAGTGATTTTATGATTAGGATTAGTAATATGACCAAATGGATTAGTAATCTCACTTAAAGAAAGCTTTAAAATAATCTAGGCACCTTGATTTAGTAATGTGATTCAATCAAATGGTTAAATAACGGTTTCATAAATTATTATTCAAGTATTAGTTTTTTTAGGTGAATAGTGTTTTTTAATTAAAAATTAAATTAAAAATATTTAGAAAATTATTTTTATAAAATGGATTTCATTTTTGAACTCAGAGCACTAATATTATGTTATGGTAATTTTTGGGGTTTTTTCTGAAAAAATGAATTTTCGGTCAATAGTGTATTTATTTAAAAATAAATTTAATAATATTTATAAAAATATTTTTATAAAATGGAGTTCATTTTTGAAATCATAGCATTGATATTTGGTTAGTGTGAAATTTTGGGATTCTTCTGAGAAAGTTGAATTTTCAGTGAATAGTAAAAATACAGTTTTAGGGTTTCGGTATGTTTAATGACATCATAACTGTGTCATGGTGATTTCATGAGATATTTTAAGGGTTTGTTGACCTAAGGTGATGGATATTTGTATTGGGGGCCCCATACGGCCTAAATTAATGGGAAATATTATGGGAGAGAACATGGTTTTGAGAAAAGTACATGTGAGGTGTCCCTTGGCCATTAATGCATTGTCCCCTCACTTTCCCTATAAATACCATGCCCTCCTCTCATCCATTAGACTCCAAAACCATCCTCAACGAAGTTCTGGTCTCCTTACCTCCCAAGGAGTCCTCTCGAAGTTCCCCCAGGCCCTCAAGCTCCAAACCTTTGAGTTTTAAGAGTTACATTTTAAGGTAAGGGATCTGATCTCTCACATTCTTTTCAAGAAATTTCTTTTATGTAATTTCTTTTATGCTCCATGTTCTTATTTTAAAGGGTGTTATTTTATACTCCTTTTAATTACCTTTTCATGTTCACAAAATGAGATATCCCCTCTTACTCTCATTATTTCGCTTTATGATGTTTTAAGTGGCGCCGTTAGGCTGCTGAAATTTTTGTAACGGATTCTTTCTTCCTTCTCATTTTCAAGATCTATTTTCTTGTCAAGTATTTCAAGTTCCTTTTTATTATGTTGGGGTATGATCTCTAAATTTGTCATAATGATCTTTTATGATCATATGATGAGAGATCCCATTTGATCTCTTCAAATTCAGTATTTTGATGTTTAAGTGGTGTCGTTAGGCTGCCAAATTTTTAAGTGGTTCTTCACCCTTCTCGTTTTGAAGTTCTACTTTCATGAAAATTCTTTCAAGTTCCTTTTTATTATGTTGGGGTACGATCTCTAAATTTATCATACTGATCTTTTATGATCATATGATGAGAGACCACATTCGATCTCTTCAATTCAGTATTTTGAAGTTTTAAGTGGCGCCGTTAGGCTGCCGAATTTTTAAGTGGTTCTTCACCCTTCTCGTTTTGAAGTTCTACTTTCATGTCAATTCTTTAAAGTTACTTTTTATTATGTTGGGGTATTATATCTAAATTTATCATACTGATATTTTATGATCATATGATGAGATACCCCATTTGATCTCTTCAATTCAGTATTTTGAAGTTTTAAGTGGTGCCGTTAGGCTGCCGAATTTTTAAGTGGTTCTTCACCCTTCTCGTTTTGAAGTTCTACTTTCATGTCAATTATTTCAAGTTCATATTATTATGTTGGGGTATGATTTATAAATATATAATACTGATATTTTATGTTAATATTATGAGAGACCCTATTTGATCTCTTCAATTCAGTATTTTGAAGTTTTAAGTGACGTCGTTAGGCTGCCGAATTTTGAAGTAGTTCTTCACCCTTCTCATTTTGAAGTTCTACTTTCATGTCAATTATTTCAAGTTCCTTTTATTATGTTGGTGTATGATCTCTAAATCTATTATACTGATCTTTTATTTTCATATGATGAGAGACCCTATTTGATCTCTTCAATTCATTATTATTGAAGTTTAAGTGCCACCGTTAGGCTGTCGAATTTTCATAAGAGAAATCTTATTTTGTCTTCATTTCATGTTCTGCATTTCATATGGTACATCTTCCAAATATCTTTACCATGTTAATAAATCCTTCATATTTTGTCCCTCTACTGTTTTATGGGTCATTTATGAATGTTTGACCCATGTCCCCTCTCTTTAAATGTTTTCTAAAACCCCAAAACGTAGCCGTTATGCTGCAGGATTTTCGACTCAAAATGCCTCTCTCTTTTCTCAAAATTATTTTATGTTATTAAGTTAATACTCAAAGATATTATTTCTATAGGGGTATTCACATATATATCAAAATGTTCTATTTTAAATTCTGGGATTTACATACATGAAACCCGCTTTCCCTTTTCGTGCGTTTAAAGTGACATAAAGATCATGTCTTTAAAGCAGTTTTTAAAAACTTATGATTATGAAATGAAACCCATTTATTTTATGCTATATGGGTTGTTTATGAAATGATTGATGATTATATATGTGTCTCACATGATAATAAATACATGTCAAGGGTGCTCCCAGATTGCGCTCCAATGCATTGGGTAAAGGCTTAATCTCTAGAGATTACCATTTTTAACGACGCCTTGGTGAATAACCTTGGTAATTTTTAACGACACCTTGGGGATGGACCTTGGTGAAATGAAACGATTGTAAATATTAAATGTTGCAGCCACATATTCAAGTTATAAAAAATGTTATTTTTTTATTATGATATATCTCATGATTTCTTTCTTATGCCTTAAAGTTCGTTTCATGTCCTTATTTAAGTATCTCAAGTTCACATGTAAAATGTTTCTCTTGTTTCCCTTACTGGGCCTTCCTCTCACCCTTTCTTTTGATGTATGTCCCCAGGTTATGAGATGCAGTAATGAAACTAGGATGAACATGAGGAGAATCCTTTCAAGTGTTTAAGAAGAATGTTTTATGTTTTCATGTTTTAAGTTCCTGGTTTCCAAGACACTAAACCTTAAAGATCCTCGGTTTTGTAAAATGTAATGAAGGTTTATGTTATAAAAAGACGGGATGCTATAGTTGGTATCAAAGTATGGTTTAGTTATTTGTGGAAATTAGGATATGAAAAATTTAGGAAGAAGCCTATAGAAAAGTTTATATATAGTAAATCTTCTTGTTATTTTGGTGAGTATTGAGTAATGGGTTTCCAAGCAAATACATCCCTCTCTGGATACGAGCAGGTAGAGGTGGCTCTGGCACAGATTTACATAGGGGTAAAACCCGAAAACACTGCTTTGAGCTAGACTCGAACTGGAACTGGTACACGACAACGGGCCTTGCTGCACTCTTGGTTATGACACTCCCGGGGGATATGCTTTGGTAAATTAATAAGCTTAGTATGAACCATTATTAAAGGAACAAGGATAAAACAAAATAAAGATTCACATAAGAATATATGATCATGGATAACCTAGTTTGGAACCTAGGGGATCACAAGTTAGGATATACTTTTATTCTACATGTTTATCCTTTTATGCTTAAGGTTTCCTTTTCATGATTATTAGCTAAGTATTTAAGCCCCTAATTATAGTTTCTTTTATTAGTTAATGGAGGGAAATGGAAGAACATGTCCCAACAACCAATGTGATAGGAAATGCGATGATTGCCGTATTAATATGACATAGATGATTAGGGGATTAAAGGATGATTATTATTTTCGAAGTCGTTCACTATTTTGGGGACCCTATATGATCGAGGTAAATAGATTACTACGGTATTTTCATTGAGGAGTAAGGTTGACTTATATTTTGAAGAATCGATGAATATAAGGTGGACTTATAGTAATTTAGGTTACTTATGGGAATGATTAACCTGTCTTGGGTAAAATATGTTTAGGTTAGCTACTTTTGTTATAAGATTTTAGGAGTGGTTGATGTTGTTTCGATATGAACAATGAAGTTTATTTTGGAAGACTATGTTATCAAATCCTTCTTGTATTTGGGTTTCAATCTTAGTTTAGTTTATTTTGAGAAATTTTATGGACTATTATTTATGGAATGGTCTATGATGAACTTTGGGTAGTACCATGGAACATTGAAGATTTAAAATTAGTTTCCTTTCCTATGGGATTCTTTCTTTTTGAAGAGTTTTTTTACCTTACCCTTTCTGTTTTTGGGATAATGTTTAAAGATAGAAGAAATAGATAGTTAATCTTTTATGGATTATGTGATTCTCTAGAAGATGATTCTTTTTCTTTTGATGAGACCAAGTAGTTTTGAATGCTCATCATTTGGAGAAAATATTAGTTTTGGTAGAGACTTATTAAAGTATGAAACTCTACATGAAGGTAGATATATTTCCTTATGTTTTTGTTCTATGTTGTAAATGAATTCCTAAAAATTATGAAAAGGAATGTAAAACAAAAACGTTGTTGGTTTACGTTTCCTACTAGGTAATTAGTGACCGCTTACACACATCATAATTTTAGGATTTTCTGGTGGTTAACTTCCTCCTAGTCATGTTTTCTATCACTCACCTTTAGAACGTAACCCTTTGTTTTCTCCTCCATGTGCATGTTTCCTACATGGAATCCTAGTATGAGTAAACTCGGGTGGCCTTTGTACTTCCTTTTCCTTCTTTTAAAGTAATAGTGTTACTGACTCTTTTTCCGATGTGGGACTTTCAATGAAATTTCAAAACACAATTTTAAAAATTGTGAGGACGCAATTTCTTAAGGGGGGAAGATTGTAATGACCCAAAATTTTGAATAAGTCTTTATTCCTAGTTTCATGTGTTATTTTTATTTTATTTTTATACTCAACAAAAATGTTTTATTTGATAAACATGATTATAATTAAAATGAGACCTTTGGGTTTTGACTGTTATATGACCATTGTTCAATATGATCACTAGAAACTAAATGTTTCGATTATTGTCTCTAAATACTAGTGATCTTGGTTAATTAATATAGGGAGAAGATTCGATAGCCTCACCCAGTAGTCTTGAACCGATCGAAACCCATCTAACAGAACTTGGGAAGGAGGTAGCACCACTGGGCTTTGCTCTGGACCAAACCCAAGCCGAACTTCATCATGTGAAGCTAGAACGGAATTGCCTTTGCGAGAAGTTCAAACTAATAGAAATTACTACTCGTGCAATGTTGGCCGAGCCTCCCTCGGATTCTATCACCCTAGCACACCTTACTCTTAGGTCCTATGCTGGTATTATAAGGGGCCATGTAACGAGACCGTGAATGCCTTGTGTAATCCTTGTTTTAAATAAAAAATTGGGATTTCGTCTTATGATGAAGTTTTTGAATTTTCAAATGACCGGATAGAAATAGTATGCATATTTTTGATGAATTTTAAAAAGGATATTAAAAAAAATGTTTATGTAAACCTTAAATAATTAAAAATCTATAATGATTTTCGAAAAATGGTCTTCTACAATTATGTTCAGTACGAAATTTAGAGTCTAATAAGATCAACTTGATTTTTGATGAATAGTAAATTATGAATAGTGATTTTATGAGTAGGATTAGTAATATGACCAAATGGATTAGTAATCTAACTTAAAGAAAGTTTTAAAATAATCTAGGCACCTTGATTTAGTAATGTGATTCAATCAAATGGTTAAATAGCGGTTTCATAAATTATTATTCAAATATTAGTTTATTTCAGGTGAATAGTGTTTTTTAATTAAAAATTAAATTAAAAATATTTAGAAAATTATTTTTATAAAATGGATTTCATTTTTGAACTCAGAGCACTGATATTATGTTATGGTAATTTTTGGGGTTTTTTCTGAAAAAAATGAATTTTTGGTGAATAGTGTATTTATTTAAAAATAAATTTAAAAATATTTATAAAATTATTTTTATAAAATGGAGTTCATTTTTGAAATCAGAGAATTGATATTTGGTTAGTGTGAAATTTTGGTATTTTTCTGAGAAAGTTGAATTTTCAGTGAATAGTAAAAATACAGTTTTAGGGTTTCGTTATGTTTAATGACATCATAACTGTGTCATGGTGATTTCATGAGATATTTTAAGGGTTGGCCAACCTAAGGTGATGGATATTTGTATTGGGGGGCCCATGTGGCCTAACTTAATGGTAAATATCATGGGAGAGAACATGGTTTTGAGAAAAGCACATGTGAGGTGTCCCTTGGCCATTAATGTCTTGTCCCCTCACTTTCCCTCTAAATACCAAGCCCTCCTCTCATACATTCGACTCCAAAACCATCCCCAACGAAGTTCTGGTCTCCTTACCTCCCAAGGAGTCCTCCCAAGGTGCCCCCAAGCCCTGAAGGTCCAAACCTTTTAGTTTTAAGAGTTACGTTTTAATGTAAGGGATCCGATCTCTCTCTTTCTTTTCTAGAAATCTCTTTTATGTAATTTCTTTTATGCTCCATGTTCTTATGTTAAAGGGTGTTATTTTATACTCCTCTTACTTCCCTTTTCATGTTCACATAATGAGATATCCCCTATTACTATCATTATTTCGTTTTATGAAGTTTTATGTGGCGCTGTTTGGCTGCCGAAATTTTTGTAACGGATTCATTCTTCCTTCTCATTTTCAAGATCTATTTTCTTGTCAAGTCTTTCACGTTCCTTTTTATTATGTTGGGATATGATCTCTAAATTTATCATACTGATCCTTTATGATCATATGATGAGAGACCCCATTTTATCTCTTCAAATTCAGTATTTTGAAGTTTAAGTGGTGTCGTTAGGCTGCCGAATTTTTAAGTGGTTCTTCACCCTTCTCGTTTTGAAGTTCTGCTTTCATGTCAATTATTTCAAGTTCCTTTTTATTATGTTGGGGTATGATCTCTAAATTTATCATACTGATATTTTATTATCATATTATGAGATACCCCATTTGATCTCTTCAATTTAGTATTTTGATGTTTTAAGTGGTGCCATTAGGCTGCCGAATTTTTAAGTGGTTCTTCACCCTTCTCGTTTTGAAGTTCTACTTTCATGTCAATTCTTTAAAGTTCCTTTTTATTATGTTGGGGTATGATATCTAAATTTATCATACTTATCTTTTATGATCATATGATTAGAGTCCCCATTTTATCTCTTCAATTCAGTATTTTGAAGTTTTAAGTGGCACGGTTAGGCTGCGGAATTTTTAAGTGGTTCTTCACCCTTCTCGTTTTGAAGTTCTACTTTCATGTCAATTATTTCAAGTTCCTATTATTATGTTGGCGTATGATTTATAAATCTATAATACTGATATTTTATGTTAATATGATGAGAGACCCTATTTGATCTCTTCAATTCAGTATTTTAAAGTTTTAAGTGACGCCGTTAGGCTGCCGAATTTTTAAGTGGTTCTTCACCCTTCTCATTTTGAAGTTCTACTTTCATGTCAATTATTTCAAGTTCCTTTTATTATGTTTGTGTATGATCTATAAATATATCATACTGATCTTTTATGTTCATATGATGATAGACCCTATTTGATCTCGTCAATTCATTTTTATTGAAGTTTAAGTGCCACCATTAGGCTGGGGAATTTTTTTAAGAGAAATCTTATTTTGTCTTCATTTCATGTTCTTCATTTCATATGGTACATCTTCCAAATCTCATTACCATGTTCATAAATCTTTCATATTCTGTCTCTCTATTGTTTTATGGGTCATTTATGAATGTTTTACCCATGTCCCCTTTCTTTCAATGTTTTTTAAAACCCCAAAACGTAGTCGTTATACTGCAGGATTTTCATCTCTAAATGCCTCTCTCTTATCTCAAAATTATTTTACGTTATTAAGTGAATACTCAAAGATATTATTTCTACAAGGGTATTAAAATATATATATAAATGTTCTATTTTAAATTCTGGTATTTACATACATGAAACCCGCTTTCCCTTTTCGTGGGTTTAAAGTGACATAAAGATCATGTCTTTAAAGCAGTTTTTAAAACGTTATGATTATGAAATGAAACCCATTTATTTTATGCTATATGGGTTGTTTATGAAATGATTGATGATTATATATGTGGATCACATTATAATAAAGACATGTCTGTGGTGCGTCCAGATAGTGCTCCAATGCATTGGGTAAAGGCTTAATCTCTAGAGATGACCATTTTTAACGACGCCTTGGTGAATAACCTTGGTAATTTTTAACAACACCTTGGGGATGGACCTTGGTGAAACGAAACGATTATCAATATTAAATGTTGCAGCCACATCTTCAAGTTATGAAAATTTTTATTTTTTTTATTATGATATATCTCATGATTTCTTTCTTGTGCCTTAAAGTTCGTTTCATGTACTTATTGAAGTATCTCAAGTTCACATGTAAAATGTTTCTCTTGTTTCTCTTACTGGGCCTTCTGCTCACCATTTCTTTTGATGTATGTCCCCAGGTTATGAGATGCTGTAATGAACCTAGGATGAACATGAGGAGAATCCTTTCAATTGTTTAAGAAGAATGTTTTATGTTTTCATGTTTTAAGTTCCTGGTTTCCAAGACACTAAACCTTAAAGATCCTCAGTTTTGTAAAATGTGATGAAGGTTTATGTTTTAAAAAGACGGGATGCTATAGAAATACATAAAGAAAAAATACTGTCTAAAATCCTTATATTTTTCATGATTCTTATGTTCACAATGTCATTGATATACTACATTTATAAAATCATTCTCAAATAACAATTAATAAACACTTTAACCCTTATGATTAAATTATTTCCATAGCATAGGTTCTTCATTAGTATATTATTTAACACTTGGATTAGGGAATCGAATCATATTGTGAACATATTCCCCATAGATAATAAATTAAACAAAAATTAGTGTTGTAGGATATAATTTATTCCCTTACATATTAATCTTAATTTTTTAATGGAAACTAGATAATTTAGGTCTTATTCTTTCTACAATTAAAACACCTTCAAGTTCCTTTTGAGGAATTTCTCTTGGTTCCTCTTTCCATATTTTCAACATTTAAGAAATTTAATCCTCCTTTAATTTTCAACTTTATCAGATGAAAATCCTTAAAAAAAATTCCTCATTTTATTTTATGGATCTATACATTATACCATGTTTAAATTTTTAATCATGATTTTTGATGGTTGGTTTTTCATGATCACAATATGTCTTGCTTGAGAACCCATCATGTTAGCATATCATTTGGGTAGTCATCACATTTCCCTTCATATATGTTTTTATTATTGTTTCTCTTATTTCCATATGTTGATTTTAATAAACAGAAAAAATAGTGATTATTACTTTTAAACTATTTAAAATATAAATGGGAAACCATTAAAATTAAAGGAATAACTCATAAATGACATATAGTCTTTAACATATGAATTTGTTGGCTTCAGTCTAATTTTTTTGACATATTTTATAACATTGACTCTCATGTGTAATTTTTATCACTTAATAATGGTTCATAATGAGCTTGTGGATTTACCAAAGACTATCCCTAGGAAGTTTCAAACTAGGGGTGTAGTAAGGCCCATTATTATGCACCAGATCGAGATTGATTCTAGCTCAATACAGTGTTTTCATAGTTATTACCCCTAGGTGCATCTATTCCAGACCACGTCCACATGTATTATCTATATAGGGATATATTTTCCTAGAAACCAATTACTCTATACAATACCAAAACATAGGGATTTTTTCCAAAACATAGTATTATCCTAAAGGATTTGTCTAGAATTTTCTAATCCTAATCCAAAAAATAACTTGACTTCCCTTTGATAAAAACTATGACATCATAAACATAATTCATGGATAACCAACAATATATAATAAAATAATGTTCTTAGGATAACCTTTCTTTCACTATAAATGGCATTTCATGATACTAAAACATTACTCAATGCATTAGAGAGATGTATGGGCAGAACCATCATAATCATATCATATACGTGCATAAATTTGTCATATATATCATATAACATAAGAATATATTTCATCACATGTAATATCATGATTAAGGATTATGGGTTATATATATATATAATTACTAAATAAATGATTTATATATTAAAATAGGTGTTTAACCTTGAGTGGAAATGGTTATGGGTATACACCTTAAAAATATTTAGAATATAAAATACTAGTGAAATTTCAACAGTATAATGAGATTACTAAAGGATTCATAAAATTGTTCAATGGGACAGAATCAGGTCTGTCATAACATGTAAGTAAAAAAAATAATAGTATTAGGGATATCAAAGAACATAATATAACACTAATTTTTTTGAATTAATAGTCATAAGACAAGAAGGGTTATTGAATAAAAAATTGTTATTGGAAAATCATAGGATAATTTTTATAGATTAATAGGGGTACATAATGAATTAGGGTAGGGAATAATGAGAGTGTAAGGGGTCACTAAGAACTTATAAATCATAAGGGTATTAAAAGAAAAGTTTAAAATCATATACCATCAATAATAATTTTATGAAAAAGTGCATTACGTAAATGAGGTTCTTAAAGAATAGATTGGTTTATATATGAAATGATATGGGAGTTATTTAATATTTCCCAGACATAGATTTTGGACTCTACATAATTAAATAATCAAAACCACAAACCTTAATATAGTTTTTTCCAATTATTTCTACAAAATAAAAGTGGTATTAATTATTTCATTAGATTAATGGATTAAATTATTAATACATTTTTATTTTTTATGTTTAAGTGAGTCATTCACATAAAGAATTTATTTTTAAACATTATAACATATTATTGGTTTTGGGGGATTTATAAACGCAATATAAAATTAATTTAATAAACTAAAAAACAAATTATTTTAAAAGGGACAAATATATTTGGTCTTAGATACTTTTATTTCATTTATTATATCATATATGGGTCATTATGATACCAAAATGTACACCATATAATTATACCATATTTATTTTTTATCTGAAAATTCAATTGTCTCTGGAAATTATAAAAAATCAACTATTAGATAATTTCTACATTCAGATTCCAAAAAGAATATTTAATTTTCCAAATAATTATCTATATTTTTTAATGTTAACTTTTAAAATAATAATTGACATACATTAAGAAATTTTTTTGTAACAGTTTTTGAATGCCTATAACAATTACATTTGACTTCATAAAAATTATATTATCCTTAAAATTTAATAAAAAAATTTAAGTTGATCTTATTAGATAATAATAATTAAGAATAATTCAAATATGAAATCTATTTTATCAAAATCAATTCATATATTTGGAATAATTTAATTTAAAATAAAACATGCAAGTGGGATTGAAAGTAGTTTTCCTGAAAAAATACATTTTTGATGGAAAATATGATTTCGCTTTAACGTTTTAACTAGAAATATTCATTATATGAATTTTAATTAATAATTATAGATATATGATCTATAAATTTATTTTAAATCATAACACATGATGGGTTATTTTTTATTAATTAAAATGGAAAAGTATTATTCATTTTGGAAAAGATTTTAGAAAAATATGTTTTCAAGCCTAAAAATAAACTTAATTAAAATATGGTATAATGATGATTTTAATGTAATTAATTGTATTACATATACCTAAATAATACATATGTTAATTTAAAATAAAATTAAAATAATAACTTGTTATTTAAATTATTTAATTTATCATAAGAAAATATAGTTTTGCAAATAAAATCGTTTTTTACTATTCACTCAAAAATAAATATTTTTTGAAAAATCAAAAAAAATCACCCAATGTTAATTTTTATATTATGATTTAAATATTTATCTTCAATTAAATAAATATTTTTTCAAAATTTTGTATAAATTAATTATAATATGTCCCACAAAAATATATATATAACATTTTTTAAGAAAGCATATTTTTTTAAGAATAAATTGACATTACTAAAACATTAGTGATTATTTACGATGTATTTATAAATAAATTTATGTTTAGTTTTATATATTTATATCTTAAATATTTTATTTAGACTGATTCATACATGAAAATTAATGGTTGGGATTATAATGGTCATATTTAAATCATCATTGTTTGTTTGGGTTTGGTGTTGTGTATCACAAACACTATCGAACATAATTATCCATTTTAAAAACTCGGGGTGTTACTATATTTTTCATAACTCTTAAATTAACCTTACATAAAACATATTATTATCCAAAGTTATCTAAACACTTTTTCGGATAAAACTATAAGGACCTGGATATAAAAAATGACATAATCATATGTTTTTAGTTAATAATTATATTTCATACATTTCAATGATGCTTACAATTTAGATTTTTATATAATTTTTCCATAATTATTATATTACAACCCATATATTAAAAATTCAAAAATTCTACTCATTATTTTTTTCACACAAAATATTCATTATAAAGACATGCGAGCTTCATTTTAGGCAACTTCTATATGTGGACTTCTAACTTTATTAACTTTTATACTAATCCTTATGACCAATGAAAAATATATAAAATGTGGGATGAGCACAAAATTATCATTATAGAACCAAAAAATAATTAAATAACCCCATTATTATATTTTAAACACATAAACTCATAAAAAGAATTTTCCTTAAACATAATAAAATTTGAGGGCAAAAATTAATTATTTATATACACATAAAATCAAAATTTATGCCTAAATTTTTTATAAAACACATTACAAGAAATAATAATTAAAAAATAATAAAAATGAGGTACTTTTAAAAAACATGACAACTCATGAAAACACTTTATTAAAAATATAATTTTTTACCAAAAAGGGAAAAACTCTTCTTTTAAAATGTCATTATATTGCCTTTAGAAACCTAAAAATACCCATGAAAACTCATAATAAAGACTAGATAATTCATATAAGTTCCTTGTAATATAATATACATGGAACCATTACAATAAAACTTATAATTTTACTAATCATATGGTTTACTTCCAACTTTATTCTTTAGGGAACAAAATCATTACTCATTACATTGGAGTACTATCAGGGCACACTCATTGTATGAGCTATATCAATATCACCCATCACAAAAAGATATATTGGGTCCTCATGTCATGATAAATAATTTCCAAGAACCTTATCCTTAACAAAACATTTTAATCGTCACCTTAGAATCATAAATCCCTTGAAAAACTCTTTTAAACCCATATGTAGAATATTTTTAGTAATTAAACTATGATTTCCTTATGAAAAAATTTCAAAAATAAAATTCAGATAATAAAATAAAAAGGGGTTTTCATTGAAAAAAACATCGTGGCTTATAGAGAAATTTAAAAATCAATGAATGGTTATGTTGGAGTGAAAATTTATTTTCACCATATACATTAAAATGGATTGTAATTTTAACTTTTATAAATAATGTCAAAATGTTTCATATAAAATATAGAAAAGCATTCCTTTTGAAATATATTAAAATAAAATAAATTCCTAAAATTTCCTTTATAATTAAATTATTTCCAAATAAATATATACATATATAATTTTGTTAATTAATATGGACATGGAAGAAAATTATCTAGAGAATAAATATTTAAAACATTTTTAAATGAGGTGTTCGGTTAAAGTGTATCCTACCTTAAGTGAAAATCATCATGTACATTTTTTATAATCATGAATAATAAAATTATTTTAATTATTTAAAATATTTTTAACCATTTAAATGTTTATTATTCCTTTTATTTGTGTTTAATAGCATGTTATATTCAATTACTTAATCATTTAACTTCATGATGGACGTTTTGATTTTTTTTACCCGCAAATTCAGCCATAAGCTAAGCTTCTAACCATTTATTAAAAATAAATAGAAAAGGTACAAAGGAGATGATTGGGGTCAAATAGGGTAACTTTCCCTCATCCATAAAGTACAAAATTATAGATCATAATAAGACATATCATTCCCATAGTCAGACTCATCACATGTTTCCCATTTAGACTGAGGCTTACCCTGGTTTATGATCTTAAAAATATCAGAATTGTACTTACCTAACAACTTTGAAGAAGATCAGGTAGACACAGTGTGAGGTGTGTTAGAGTAATCCTTCCCCAGCCTTCTCTTCAAGGAATCATGAGTGTCATCTTTACTTCCTTTTCTAGATAAGAGTGCATCCTTAAAAGAGGCAGGATCATCGCTGCCTGTTTTCACCCCTTCCACTTCAGAGATGTCACCCCACTTCTCATCAACCCTAGAGGAGTTCAATAAATTCTTAATTTCATCGAGAAAATCAACAGGTTGAGGATTCCCAAATTGATCATCCAATCTAGGATCAGGCACACCAGTCCCATCATGTGTCAAGATTACACCAGGACAATCAAGCGTGATAGGGTTTGAAGTGTCAGTGCAAGTAAGATGCCCAACAAAAGTGGGGCAAGAATTCTCTCCAGTATCGACTAATCCAATGAGAGAAATATCACTCATACTTTTTAAACTAATAATGAAATATGTATATGAAAATTGAACTAAGTTCAAATCATGGTGATGATAGGTCATACGTACATAAGAGTAAAATTTCAATTTTTCTATGATCATTATAGAAATTAGTTAAGTGTTATTTAAAATTTAATTAAAAATTATTATATCATAAATGTCATATTTTATTTTTAAATAAAATTAAATATTTCATTTATATGATGTGGTGATGCAAAAAAACCACCTCACTTTGTGGAAGTGGTAGTCCACATATACGCACAAACGACGTTATCATTTTTTAATGAATGGAAAGGTAAGAACCTAGATGATGTAATATCTTTATAAAATGAAAAATATTTCATTAATATCATATATATATGTGTATAGATAAATTATATCCATAATTAAATTCATTCTTTATAGGCGATGATGGACAATGAATTGTGTCAGCTCGTGAGGTGGTAGTCCTCTATACACACGAATGATGGTTTTTTTATCCAATTGATGGAGGAAAGAGATTGGTATAGTAATTTAAAATAACATAAAAAATCATATCATGTGGGGTGAAATAATTTTATTATTTAATCATGTTTGAATAATATGTGAATGATGTGGATTAATAAATAACACTAAAACATTATTTTAAATGCTACACTATTTCTTCTGACAATATTCTTTGATTAACACATTAATCCCTATTAGGTTGGTATTATTCATAAAAAATACATCTAAATTAAGTTTATGAACTTTTGGAATGTGTTTGGGTAGTCCTTGGCTCAACCAAATGTCTCTTGAAGTGTGTAGAGGATAGGATAAGGGGTGCACATTTATAATGAGGGGAGGGGAATTCTTGGAATTTCTTATAGTATAAAAATAATATAAATTTATTTTCATATTAAAATGGATAAAAATTGATCATATTAAAAAATAATATTTTTATGAGTATAAATCCTCTCACCCAATAAAATTTTACTACATTAGAGTAAGCTTTTACCCTTATTTTTTGTATTGACACCCAACCCTTTTGGAAATTATAATTGATAATAATGTTTTTTACTTATTAGGGGTAAAATAGTTATTATAAAAGTAAAAATGCATCATAAATAGGCCATGGTTTATAATTTGAACCATATACAAATCATTTAGTAGGATATATTATTTTGATGAATATTAAGCCTTTTAATATTATATTTTTTATTATAAAATATCATTAAGGTTAATTTTTAGACTATTAATTTACTTTGACTTTACTAAAATCAATACAAAAGAAAAGAATTAGAATATAATAAATTGAAACCTCCCTAAAATTTTATATTTATCTAAAAAAATTTGTAACACAACAATTCAATCAAATTATAGTACATTAAAAACAATTAAAAACATTTAATTTTTTTATTTAATTTTATATATAATGTGTTGGTGTTGCATCATCACTTAGGATAATTATTTAAATACTAAAAATTTAAAATAAATTGTCATGATAGGAAAAATATTTTATCTTTACAATAACCATTTATAACAAAACATAATTTATCTTTATCCATGTCACAAAATATTATAGATATTAGTAGAAAGAAAGTTACATTTTATACTTTATCTTTTTCATAATTATTATAAATGTGAAAATGACATAAAAATGGGGAAAAAGGTCATATAACAAAATACTAGATGATTATGGATTCAATATAATCATACAATGAAATAAATTTAAGTTTTATGGTTATTTTTGTGTCTTTTTCATATTGTTTTTGACATTAATTACTGGATATACCCTCAATGTTGTGATAATTATTTACTATGGATAATATTCGTAATAACCAAAAATAAAAAGGGTTCTATTTAACAAATTTTGACCTTATAATTCTAAATATGGAAACATTTTTCAATATTAAATTCACAAAAGTGATATAATTTAATTTAATAAGAAAATTAAAAAGGTAATAAAAAACATTTTTTTAGAAAAAATAACTTTCAGGTATAATTTTTTTTTTACCAAATTAAAAAATTAAATTTATTTAATTGAGATTAGTTATATTATTATTAATATATTAAAATAATTTTACATTTATAATATTTTTTTTAAAAAATGTAACTTTGTGAATTCTAGAAAAAAAATATATTTTTCAATGAAAATCATTATTTTTTCACTATTCACTGGAATATGAATCTCTTCAAAAAAATCCCAAATACAAATCCATGATATTTTTAACATGATGATTTAAAAAATGATTTAATTTTTATAAAATAAAATTTCTTAAATGTTCCTGAAATTAATTATAAAATTTTATTAGAAAAATCAATAAATACTATTTTTGAAGAAAATGTATTTTTGAATAATAAAATGAAATTACTGAACATTGAGTGATTATTGCCTTGACCTACTATTACTAGATACTCAAGTAAAGGTAATATATATCTGAAGGTTCCCCATTTTGTAGTCAAAAACTACACGATCAGGTGAAAAGTATCTGACTATCATGTGGAGGCATACACCTCTATGGAGTTTGAAACTTAAATAGGGGAATAAAATTCCTATGATCTAATGTCTGAAGAATTCAAGGATACTAATCCCTCCATCACCCCAAGTGTTAAAAATGATATAGTGTGATGAGTGGGAAACCATTTTTAGTTTCAATAAAAAAATTATAAATAAGGACCTATAGGTCAATACTACACAAGAAGAGTTTTACAGGAAGGTTGGGAGGCATATCCAAGTCAAATTTAACAAGGAGAAGGGTGCCTGGATCATAAAACAACATGGCCTATTGTCACATGGATTAAATGGAATGAATATTACTATAGAATTTCTCATCCACACTTGGTAAAAGATTACACTCAATATTGAATACCTCTTCAATGATAATTTGAATGGGAAGGAAATCACCCTTTAATGGAGTCTCCATAGGGGTAATGTTTCAAATAATCATAAACTGCAATTCATGGATTCAACTATTACCTGTGATGTATGTTGATTTCCTTATTATGTTCTTGACTGGTTTCCCACTTTTTCCTTAAAGTCCTTCTTCTCAATAAAAATATTTATTTTTGGAGTGGAGTAGCTAAAAATTTAGTGGTTATTCACTAAGTATTCATTAATAAATTTATATTGACTTAAAACTTAATATATATTTAATAAATAAGTTATTATTATTAAAATTTTAAATTTAATGGCTAGTTTATAACTATAATATTTAAATAATATTATATCATCATTTTTTAGGATTAGTGTTTCGTGTCATATACCCTATCAAATATAGTATTCTTTTTAAAATTTAATGGTGTTAAAATACTGGCCTAGAAAACCTATGTTGATGCCTGTGTATTTATTCAACAAGGAATAAATCATGTTCCCAATCACCAAGGATTGGATCAAAGTCCATGTTTATCAACCATTTACTCTTGGGAATTATTTTACACACATATAAAATATTAAAATAAACATTCAATTTTTTACTGAGAATATCACTTGAGGTGTTAAAATATTATACTTATTATGATAAGAAATCTTGAAACTATTAAAATAAAAACTCAACCATACGTGGTGAAAAAATATATTTAATTAATGTGTTTACATGATATCTCAAAATATAAAGTAAACCAATAAGAAAATAATGGATGGTGAGGTCCTTTATAAAGAACATCCATAAAACAAAAAAATATACATAAACACTGAAACAAACTCTATGTCTATATAACCCATGATCACCTTCAACTTTTCCTTATCACCATAACTCCTAACAAGGAAGTATTAAACAATGGTGTAATAAGTAGAGAATTTAATTACCCATGTATTGTGGATAATGTTCACCTTCTATTTTTAATGATCACAAAACCAGGTTTTTAATAATACAGATGAATTTCATTTTTTTCTATAAGTAATATGTATTCTGAGAATAGGTGATAAATATGTATAATTATGATATACCACTAATATAGACATCATTTTCCATGACATAGATCCAACAGAAAAATATCTCTAATTCTGAGCCACCACCAGGATATCACATCGTCCAGCTATCATACCGTTGGACAGAAGAGTTGAAAAATTATGAGACACTATTAGCAGACACACCACCAGGATTTCATGCCTCCATAACATAATTTTGGCTATGTATGAGATACTTCCATATGTCACCCCACCAACTCATACCGCCATTACTAAAATGTTACTGAAGTATGAGACACCATCAGAGTATATATCGTCAGAACAAACACTATTAGTTGAGACAATGCCAATATAGTGTAAATTTGGATAAGTATAAGACATCACGAGAGTATCATACCGCTTGACCATAATACCGATTGATCTTGACACAACCATATCTTAAGACACCACCATTGTTTTTCTAATTTAATTAGTTTTAATTACTTTACACTAATGGATATATTCATGAAATTTAATGTTATTTACTATTTTAATGATTATGCCTTAAATTTCCAACATAAAGCATGCCAGAAAGTGAATAATGAGGAAAAATATGATTTAGATATTTCTGTTGTTGCTGATAAAAATGGATTACACGCTCTCATATAGACATAGAGAATAATATATAGGAAAGATGTAGAAACACTATATTGAATAAAATATATGTGGATATAAAGATATCACTATTCACTAAATATCTGAGTGATGGAGAGTTGAACCTATTGTAAGACACATATATCTCACCTGCTATGAACACTCGACTGAGAAATCAAAAGCATCATAACATCCATTTCATTTCATCAGTCAGAAAACAAGATTTTGTGACACTATTTTCCTAAATATTTAGAAATAACATCACTCAATCTTTATTATTGATTCAAATCAAGAGTAACAAATTACATTTCAAAAAACCCTTCACCTCAAATATCTATACTCCTAGATTTCTCAATTCATTTTTGTTTTATTCCATTTTTTTCAGTTTGTGTGCTTACACTGATTTAGCACATGCACACTGTCTCTTACACTAAATAGGAAGATACTTAATATCTTTTCAAACACTTTTCTTTTTTTCTCTAACAAATAAGAGTGGTAGAGGTCCATCTGTGGCCAATTTCTTTTTACTCCCACTGATAACTATAGAAGAGGTCATTTGTGACCTGGATAATCGTAAACTATTGTATAATCTTGATCCAGGTTGTGGATCATCTTGTTTATTTTATATAAAATACTTGGTTTTAGGTGATCACCAAGTGTAGAGGACTAAGTCTCATCTTGAGACTGAACCAATTGTATTCATTAATTCTGTTGGGTGTTTTTATTTTGTTTTTAATTCCACTTTAAACTAAAAACTATTTTAACTATAAACAAAATATATATACTTTGATATTTATCTAAATTCGTGTTCATATATTATTTTGATAATGTAAAAATATTTCAATGGATTCAATAATATTATATATATTATTCATCAATACCTAATCAATATTTAGAGAAATATCGATAAATATCAAGACATATATAAAACTACTCATTTTGATAAACATTAATATAATTTAAAAATTAGTGTATTTCAAAAAAATCATTCTTAACATAAATTTTTAATGGGTACTCAACTCACCCCCCCCCCCCTTGAGATACTCACTCCGACCAAAATTTGGTATAAAAGGGGTGTTTTCTTTCATTAGTATTAAATTTTTCAAAAAAATCATATGTGGTTTCAGTTATACGATCTTTAATTTTAGTTGGTTATAAATTTAGTTATTTAATATGGGTACTCGTCAAGAAGTTTATGCTACCAAAATTCCTCCTTTCTTAAATTTATCAAATTATGTCTAATGAAAAATAAAGATGAAAATTCACATAGAGATCATGGGTTTTGATATTTGGTCTGAAATATAAGATGAATATGTAACACCTAGTATTTCTAAAAGCACTTGGGATGATATATCTAAATTAGCATAAAATAATAATTTTAAATCTATGAATTCTCTGCATTATTCTTTAGTGATGTAGAGTTTAATATAATTTCTTCCTGTAAAAATACTTTTAAAATTTGGGACACTTTGTCTATTTCTCATGAGGTAACTTCAAATGTAAAATAAATGAGTATTAATACCTATACTAATAAATATTATAATTTTAAAATTAATATTGATGAACCCATTTATGAGATGTACCACATGTTTAATGAGATTTTCAATTCCATGATCTCACTAGTAAATCATATATTTGACAATGAAAAGATAATGATATTATTGAGATGACTACCAGAAATATGGAGAGGAACTTCATTTGAAATAAGATAATCATGTGATATAAGTCAAATACCTTTTAAAGAGTTGATTATAAATCTTATCATGTAAGAAGAATAACTAAAATTAAATAATGAGAAATATGAGGAACCAAAAATGTCTCACCTAGCTAAAAGGTTGAAGAAGTTATGCATGAAGAAATGTTTTTTAGAAACCCAAAAAATAAAGGCAAATATGAAAATAAAGTAAATTGGAAGAAAAATGATGATGATGATCGAAAGGAAATTTTATACTTTGAATCAAAAATAAAAGGTAATATAAAATATGATTGTCCTAAGATGAAAAACAAAAAAAATATGAGGACAAGGATAGATTATTCAAAAAGGATATGAAATCCACTTGGAGTGCATATGAAGACATCTCTAGTGACTCTAATTTTTCACCTGAATAAAAACTAGAAAGACCAAACATGTGCCTCATGACTAAAGTCAGTGGGGTACTTTAAATACCTACTGTTTCTAGTGGTTTCATTCTTAATGAGTATGATAATTCTGACAATAAATAAAATTATGATAATAATATTCTAAATGAAGAATTATTTTACTGTTAAAATCTACTAGAAGACACATTTAGTGAGCTAGAAGATAAATACAATGTTCTAAAATGATATTTTTCTCTAACTATAAATGGTAATTCTAAGTTGTCTATTGAAAAAGGATAAAAGTGTTCAATTGATCAAAGAAAATAATGGACATAAAAATTCAAATAAGAAATTGAATAAATACCTTGAGAAATTTAAAAATACTAGGGATACATTAACACAAATTTTGGTAAAGCATGTTTCTCCAAAACACGTTACTAGGATGGTATGTGAACCTAGATATAGTAGAATAATTGAAAATAATTTTTCCATAAAACCAGACCTAAAAGCTCCTCTAAAAATCATTTTTCAAAAGGTCCTAATTTTTTTTTCTAGGGGTCTATAATCCATTTATAGAAAACCCATGAGCAAAATGTCGATTCCCAAATACTTTATTACAAACATTTCTAGTACCAAATAGTTTTTCGTATCAAAATAATTTCTTGTTTAAAACTTGCCTTATAAGAAAAATGATTGAATACTTCTATAATAATTCTATGGTACTTGGATAGTGGATGTTTAGGACATATGGTTTAAGGATATTCTTATGTCAAGAGCCTTATCACGTTTGATGGTGGCTATGCCACCTTTGGCTACAATGAGATAGAAAAAATCATCATCCTATGCCAGATTGGTAACAA
This sequence comes from Viscum album, assembly GCA_963277665.1. Lineage (NCBI taxonomy): Eukaryota > Viridiplantae > Streptophyta > Magnoliopsida > Santalales > Viscaceae > Viscum > Viscum album. The sequence goes on from OY728143.1 coordinate 1,072,446,783, forward strand.
AAAATCAGTTATAATTTCTAAATATTTATATTTTTCTTGTTTAAAATATAATATGTTTATAATTTCACAGTTGTGTAATGATGGTTTTTCTGTTAATTTTGAGAATGATGCTTGTAATATTTTTTATTCTAAAAATGATTTAATTTTTAATATTTTGATAAATTAAAAATTTTATGTTGTAGATTAAAATTCTTTAGTTTCTCGAAATTTTTCATTCTTAAGTTACTTTCATAGGGAATCATGGGTTTGGAATAGGAGACTAGGAAATTGTAACTTTCACTCATTTAGGAATCTAACTAGAAAGGGGTTAGTTAAGTATCTACTTGAACTTCAGTTCCAAACTGATAAAGTCTAATGGATATAACATAAATTTTATTTTAAACTAAAGAAAGAAGTGTGAATTTTTCAACCTCTTGAGTTGGTTCACATGGTTCACACAGATTTTTTGTACCTTCTAGAGTTTCAAGTCTTAATAGGATGAAAAATGTTTATGTTATAGTGGATTTCTATTCTATGTATACTTGGGTAAATTTTGTATATCACAAAAGAAAACCTTGTACTTACATTACCAAGTATGATAAATATTTAGAAAATCATAGTGGACTGAGAATTAAAACCTTAAGGAGTAATCATATCCTTGAGTTTGAGAATCTTGATTTTGAATAATTTTGTTAAAAAAATGGCTACACTCATAACTTATCTACTCATAGAAACCCCTATAAGAATGTAGTTGGTGAAATAATAAATGGAACCTTATAAGATATATCCTAGACCATGATAAATGATTCTGACCTACCTATCTATTTTTTGGTCAGAAGTTGTTCATACATCCTATTGATTTATCAGTAGTGTTTTAATCTGAAATATCCTTAAGAAAACCCTTTATGAGTTGTGGAATAATTGGAATCCTAAGGTTAATTAATTTAGAGTTTTTATTTGAAAATTCATTATTCTTAACAATAAGTATAACTTGAAAAAAATTTATTCCAAAAGTGATGAAGGAATTTTCCTTTGTTATTCAATTTCTAGAAAATCTTATACAATGTTCAATAAGAAGACAATAGCTACGAAATAATATATTCATATAAAATTTTATGAAACTAATCCACAGGATCCTAATACCACTTTAGAAAAAATTTATTGTGATTTATCTTCTTTGAACATAAATTCAAAACATTTAGAGTCACCTGTAAAACAAGCATAAAAATCATCCAATTCTGAAAAAATTTCAGAACTTCTAGAACCTAATAATAAAAATACAGAAGTGACCAGTCCCTATTTATATAGAGTTGTTAGAACTATTATGTACCATCCTTTAGATTCATTTGTAAGTGATCTAAACAAATGAACTCAAACTAGATCTTTTATTTTAAATCATGTTGAACATCAAGTGTTCTTGTCTTAGCTTGAACCTTAGAACATTAATGAAGCTATTAATGATGAATTCTGGGTAATATAAATGTAAGAAGAGTTAAATAAGTTTGAAATTATCAAATTTTGGTAACTTATAGATAGACTCAAGGACACATTGACTATTGACACTAAATGGATTTTTATAAATATAGTTGATGAGTTGGGTAATATAGATAGAAAAAGGCTAGACTAGATTCACAATATCATAGTTAGGAAGAAGGGATTGACTATGAGAAAACCTTTTCAGCTCTAGCCAGCCTTGAGTCTATAAGAATCCCACTTGCTTATATATCTCATATAGATTTCATACAGATCTTAAGGATTTAAATCTTTATCAAATTGATGGTAAGAGTGCACTCTTAAATGGTTTTTTAATTGATGATGTTTTTGTGGAATAACCCCCTAGTGGTCAAAATCCCCACTTTCCAAATAATGTTTTTAAATTAACAAAATCTTTATATGCTTTGAAACAAGATCCTATATCTCAGTATAATAGGATCATTAATTTTTTAATTTCAAAATGTTTTTTAAAAGTAATATATGATCATTCCCTTTTTATAAAAACAATTTCTAAAGATGTATTATTAGTAAAAATCTATGATGATGATATTTTTTCAGATATTCAAAAAATTATTCATGTACTAATTTTTAAAAAATGATGCAAAATGAATTTTAAATGAGTTTAATGGGTGGAATCAAATTCTTTCTTGGATTTTATATTTTTCAAAATAGGTAAGGAATTATTTTAAACCAACGTGAATATACAATAGATCTTATAAAACATTTTAACTTAGATAGCACTAAAATTAGTTATACTCTTTTGAGTACCACCTATAAATTGGATATTGATGAAGCTAGGAAACAAGTTATAGGGGTATGATTGGAATTCTTCTCTACTTGAATACTAGTCGACCAGATATTATGTTTAGTATTTGTTTGTGTGTTAATTTTTAAGAAACCCTAAAATATTCACGTCTTTTTACTGTTAAAATAATTTTCAAATACCTCAAATATTCAACTAATTTAGGATTTTTTTACCCTAGAGGATGTTTATATGATTTATTAAGTTATTCTAATACTGATTTTGGTAGAGGTATGTTAGGTAGAAAAAAACCTCTAGATTATTTCACTTTTTAGGCATGTATATAGTTTTATACAACTAAGTATCCGCAAATTTATTGAGTAAATAATTATACTCTAGGGATGTAACATCTATGATACCTTCATGAATAACCATGGTAATATGTTTTATGAAATCCTAGAGATGAACCGTGGAGATATTCTTATGAATTTGTCATAGTTAGGTTATAGACAAATTTATATTATATATATCAAATAATAATAATTATGATCTCATTTTATACCTCATTTTTTTATCTATGACAATCGATCATGTTCAATTTCATCTATATATCCCTTACTAAGAGTTATGTTAACCCCTTTATATTAATGTATATCCTCATAAAATAATATACTATGAAGAGACCTAGGATGGATTTTTAAAGCTTTATTTCAAGAGAATTAAATAAAGATTTTCTTTTTTTATGAAATATATTATTCATTTATTAGTTACATTTTTTCAAGACACTAAACCTCAAAATAAACTTTGAATTTATTAATGTGATATTTTATTATGAAATTATATTACAAATCAATAATTAAAAAAGTTGATCCCTATAGTTAATATCAACAAAAAATGTGATGAGAACATTCCCTATATAATGGTATCTAGAGTTGAAAACTTCATGAAGATTAAAAATTAGTCATATCAGGTTATAAATAGTAACATAATCAATTTATATCATCTTATTTATCAAGAAAGTAACACCTTGCAGTTGAATCCGACATGTTTCAATAACCACATGTTTTTATAAGAACCTCATATTTTTGTATCATAGAATAATTTATCTACAGTATAGAAAATATATTTAAAATAATTTATTGTTTTATGTACTAAAATTTTGCTTTGGTGGTATACCACATAGAGGGAGAAGCTGATCAGTGGTGGAAATAGATTAAGAACCCCAATCCAAAGGATGAGTTAGAAGCTATTGAGTGGGAATACATAAAAACCTTTTCCAATGTGTATTTTCCTTAAACAATTTAAATTATAATGGAAATTAAATTACTTGAATTTAATAAAAATGAAAATTATTTGGTGGGTAGTTATGAGGTGAAATTTTCAAGGATTACATAATATGCTTCAATCTATGTAATTTATTATGATGGGAATATCAACAGTTCTTTAGTGGGATAAGACCTTATCTATAGAAAGTTCATAAAATATAAGAATTTATGATTTATGAGGAGATCGTGTGGTGTTATCTCAAATTATAAATTCTGTTTGGAGTTATATAGTTGTCTTCTATTCGAAATTATAATTAGAGGATGATGGATAAAAATTTTAGAAATAATTTTGACCATGAAGGGGGAAGAAAGAAACAATAACTAACCATGTGAATTGTAATAAGTGTGGAAGAGATGACCACATATCTCAAAACTATCATGGAGATGTAAATACTCAACATCTAAATATCAATGAAAAGGTAAATATAAAGAAATTAGAATATTCAATTCAATGATTCAAGTGTGGGAGCATGAAAATTTTACTAATAAAGATTGAAATCAAAATATAATGGTGGGAAACTAATTTCAACCACTTTAGAGGGTAATAGATAAAGGTCATGATTTTTCAATCACGATGGATGAATTCAATATCGAAATAATGTAGTGGCATGTATACTCATTGTAAACTCATTTTGATCAAGTATATTGTTTTATTCTAGTTCAACACATTCTTTTATTTCATTTAATTTTGAAAAAAAAAACATAATGTTAAACATTAAACTATTATTGGTAGATTATTTGGTTAAATCTCCCAGACTAACTATTCAAGCATAAAAATATATAGGTATTCCCCTATTAAATTTGGTTTATAAAATATCTCTTAAAATTTTTAGGTCATTCCAATGGTGAAATTCAACATATTACTAGGGATTTATTGGTTGTTGAAGTATGATTCCATGATGAAATATATAATTAAGGAAATTTTAGTTCTAATTATAGGAAAAGATATAATTATATTATATGGTGGGATATCCTATACCATGTATTGTCATAAAACACCTCATTTTTTCTTATTTATGTTAATTATTGGTCATGGGGGGAATGAAAATATAAAAATAGGATATATATCCTTTTTTATAGAATATGTTGATATATATCCTTACAAATTACATGGAACTACCCTAAAAAGATATGTAGAGTTCTCAGATGAACTCATACCAATATCCAAGATAATATCAGAGACCCTATATATAATGGAATATGTGGAGTTATAGTAAATAAAGAAAAAAATCAAAATATTTTGGAGAAGGGTTTTATTCGATCGAGTTTGTCTCCATAGGATGAAAAGATTCACTTTTAAAGAATAATTATGGATAAATGTGATTATTAATTGATTACATAAAACATATTCAGATCATAATAAGGAACAAATACCATATTCCAAGGATTGGTTATTTGTTTGAAAAACTTAATTGGGACCAATACTTATCCAAGTTTGAGATTTAATTGGGGTATAATCATTTAGGGGTAAATAGATAATATATACTAAAGACTGAATTTTGGACAAGATATTGAAAATAATATTTTTTTTACTATTAATTTTGTCTCAACTAATGATCCTTAAATATTTATGGATTTTATGAATAGATTATTTTGGGATACCCTGATAAATTCATACTAGTAATTATCAATTATATTCTGATATATTCAAAAATTATTGTAGAGAATGATGATCATATAAATGTTTTATTAAAAATATAGAGGAAAGAGAATATTTTTCTTAAATTCATTAAATGAGAGTTCTGGTTAAAATAAGTATCATTATTAGAACACATTATGTCCAGGAAGAAATATAAATTGATGTAACAAATAAACAGATTGTGTATGAGTGAACTCATCCTATAATAGTGATAGACATTCATAATTGTTTTCCTCTAAGAGGATACTATATAAATTTTGTGAAAAAATATTCAAAGAATTATATTACATGGAAAAAAGTTAACTATATTAGGAGTTAAGTGTTTGTAGATGGAGGAGTGTGCATAATTTTTATGATAACTGAAATATAGGTTGTCTAGTGAACATGTAAAAACATTACCCTTTAACAGGGAAGTATTTTTCATTTATAGTGATTCATATTTGAAAGGACATTGATGTGTACTCATGAATAATGAACTGGTAATTTCCAATGCATCTCGATAGTTGAATCCTCATGAAAAGAATTATCTTACCCAATATTTGGACTAAGATACAGTTTCCTTTTCATTAATGATATAATGACACTATCTTTATGGGTATCAGTGTGATATATACACAGAACACCATACTCTAAAATTTATATTCACACAAATATAAATGAACATGTGATAATGTAGATGGTTGGATATTTCTAAGGACTGTGATTTTTTATTCATTATCACCCAAGAAAAGAAATCACTTTTTCTTATGTGTTGAGTAGGAAAGACCTTAAAGTTCATGATATGATGAGGTTTGAAGGGGATCCATTGATCAAGAACTTTCTAAAGATTGAAATGGAAATTATAAGGGATGGAAATTCATCAATACTATCCCAAATGATATAACAAGCATAATTATTGGAGAAGATCATGAAAGAAAAAAAGGGGTTATCATAGGCTATAAAAGATATATAAGCTATGAAAAATGGGAAGCTTCATATGTTTAATGTTGACAAAGACAAACTATTGAGGTTTGGTACAAATCTATATTTCCAAAATTTTACAAATAAAAAGAAAGAGATGATGGATTAATATCACATATATGTATTCTATATACATCCTAGAAGAAATAAAATGTATATGGACATGTTAAAACATTATTAGGGGGTAAAATGAAAATGGGGGTTGTTGATTATATTGAAATATTTATGGTATGTTAGTAAGTGAATGGGGAGAAATAACTAATAAAAGGATTGTTAAAAATACTACTCATACTTGTGTGTAAATTGGATAACATCACTATGAAGATTGTTAATGGATATCCTAATAAATAAAATGGAAACAATTCCATATGGATAATTATTAATAGATTAACACAGCCTTTCCATTTTTTCACTATATGATAATATTTCACCCTTGATCGCCTTTGATCATTTGTATACTTAAGAAATTATGATATTTTATATTGAAAAATTGTAATTTGTTTCAAAAAGATATCCATGGTTTACTTATATGTTCTGGAGGAGCCATCAAAGGTATTTTAATACTAAAGTAAACCTTAAAATATCCAATCATCCGCAAAATGATGGTGTTTCTAAGAGAGATATTGAGAAACTAGAAGACATGTTACGGGATAGATCATATGACTTTATAAGTATTTTGGATCAACATATTTAACTTATAAAATTATCTTATAAAAATATTTTTCACTCATGTATTCAAATGGATCCTTATGAATCACTCTATGGGATGATGTGTATAACTTAAACATACTATTAAAAAGTTGGAGAAGGAAAATTTATGGGATTAATATTTTTAAAGTATACTATGGAAATGATAAATGTTATCTAGAAACATATCATTGATACTCAAATTTGAAAAACATTTTACACTGATAATAGAAAAAGGGCACAAAATTTCATATTGGGAATCATGTATTTCTCAAAATATCACCTTGGAAAGGAGTCATGATATTTTAAAGTAAATGATAAATGGTTAAATAGTACATTAGACCATATGTGATTATAGACTATGTTACAGTAGTTTTCTACTATTTTTTACAACCTACAATTCTTTCCAATTTCAATTATGCCTTCCACGTGTCATTGTTAATAATTTATATGTTATACCTAACACATTTTTTGGACACAGATGGAGTCAAATTGTAACTAATCCTATAATTTGATGAAGAAAAAATCTATATTCTTGATAAAAGGGATCATATGTTGAGTAACAAGACAAATCAACTCATGAAAGTATTGAGGAAAACTCACAAGTTCAATGAATAAACATGGGATACTAAAGAAATTATAAAGGAGAAATACCACCCATTTGTTTTCAGACATGACACAAATTTCAAGGATGAAGTTTCTTATTAGGGTATAATGGGATGAAATTTATTTTATGTTATTTATATAATAACTCTTATTTCAAAATAAATATTTTATTATGAGAATATAAAATATTATATTTTAAAAAAAATTACACATCATGAAATAGAATTGGAAATAAAAACTAAGAATAGTATAAGGAGATAAATGTAAGATAATAATACATATACTACAAGAAACTCTATAGGACCAAATTATTCCATGAAGACAACTTCTTCCATGCTTACTGTAAAAATAAAGAGGGACAATAAGAATAATACATACATTATCAAGGGAAGTGTGGAACCTTTGAAAGTGAAGTATTTAATGTTGAGGTAATGTTACAGTATATAAAGTTAAATGTGACCATTGGGATCTATATGTTACCTAACCATTACATTATTTTTTTAATGATACTTTTATATAACCATTAGAATTGTAATTATATACAATAGAAGAATAAAATTCCATTTTAAAATTAAACTAAAATATATTATCATTAAATTTTAAGTGCATTATTATATATCCATACAATCTTTATGAACTAATATGTATGATATTATAACATTTAGAAACCCTTAAAGTGAATAAATAATGTTTTTCCTTTTAAAAATAATTTTTTATAAGAAATATGTGATTTTTATTTAAAATAATTATTATTATACTTAAGAATTTATTTTTAAAAATAAATATTATATTTGAAACTATTAATTAAAATTTAGTTTATGGTGAAATTTTTAGAATTTCCTAAAATTCATTATCTCTCATTAAATAGTAAAAATATAGTTTTTGTTTTCACTATGTTTTATGTATTCATAAATATATAATGATGATTTTTTTTAATTATTAAAATTTAATTCATGACCAAAAGTATGTTATTTTATTAATATAATATTTTTTAATTAATTAAAATAAATATATGAACCTATAACTATCTTTCCAACGTTTAAAATTATAATTGGTGTTTTAAAAACATTATTTTGTGAAAAAATTAATACCCCATTCCAAAATAATTTATCAAAATGTTCAATTATCAAACTAGAATATTTCAAAAAAAAATTTAATCATCTATTATCCAAAAACCATTATTGTCCCATTGCTATTTTTTCAAAACATGGAATTCCAAGGGTTAATAATGAAAAATAATAAACAATTTTTCTCACTTTTCTATAAATTTGCACCTCTTTACCACATTTTGTTCACTCTCAATATATTTAGGATGTCCCTACCTATCTTATTCTCTCACTATGATATTTCTTGAATCTCTAAATCAATAAATGAATAACTACTCCATGATTATGAACTGATATATAAGGTAAGGTATTCCCCCCCATTATCAAATAACTCACTTTATAGTTATCCATTTAATCTTAAAGCTATTAAATTATGATTATCTTATATTCATTTAATTTATTAACAATTTTTTCTAAAAAAGAGATACTTTAATTCTCTCTCATTAATATTTTTTTATAAACCATTATGTATACCAATTATGCTACCAAAATTGTTTTATGATTTTACATGCCTTAATATTTTATGTTGTGAATTCCCAAACCTATTTTTATTCTTGTGTGTTCATATAGATATAATTATACTTATGTTATTTTGGATTTACATGTATAAAACCCACATTACATTATCATTTGTTAAAAATTATGAAACGTTCATGTCTTTAAACACTTATATATATGATGATTTTATATAAAAATCATTCTTTATTCTCTATGAGTTATTGATGAAATGCTTTATTATTATATATGATCTATATGGAAAACATGGATGAAGTTATATAAATTTTGAATACTTATAGAACTTAAATTAAATTTTTAATGAATTAATGACAAGAGAGTACATGTTTATGATAATCTGGTGAATAACCATGGTAATATTTTTTACGATAGCTTGGTGATGAACCTTGGTGATATACTTATGAATACTGCATTTTAATATTATAGCCACATTTTAATGTTATGTATCATATAATTTTAATTATTTTATCATTTTATGCTTCAATTTTTATGCATTATAATTATTAATGTTCCATTTTCTTATTTTATCTCTTATTGGGCTTTATTCTAACCCTTTTCTTTTGATGTTTTCCCCATGAAAATATATATAGTCAGTTGACTGAGGATATATTTTAATATAATTTTTTTAAGAGGATTATTAATGATTAGGTTTTTTAAGAACAATATAATTAATTAATTATTTAAATATTTTACAAGAAATTAACCCTCAAATATCCTTTCAAAGTTATTAAAGTTATATTTTTTTAAGTAGTTATGGGAAAAATCATGTGTTAAAAATGTGGGTCTCCATACCACATGCCTCCAATTTCCACACCAAGTGATGCTTGGTAAATAATAATCACCTTAACTAATAAAATACTACCATTGTGTGAATAAATTTTAATAACCCGTGTAATTATGAAATAAATCACCTTCATTTTTTTATTCATCATAAAAATATTAAATAGTTTTTAAATCAAAAAGGAAATAGTTTTAACTAATATCTTTTTGTATATTGTTTTATTTATAAGTTTATTTTATTAATTTTATAATTTTAATTATAAAAAATTAATATAATTTTTTAAATCATCATATAAAAATTTACTTACGGTGAAATTTTGGGATTTTAAGAAAAAATGAAAATTTCTGTAAATATTGAAAATTAGCGATTTTTGTAAAAAAAGTCATTCCATTTCAATAAATTAAGTAACTTAAAATTAAAAAAATCAATATGATTTAAATTTAAATATGTATTATTTAATAATATTTAATTAAATTAATTAATTTTTATTCAACTTTATATTGGATTTTAGTCTAAGTTTGTTTTCTCGATTCAAAAATAGGATTTAAAAAAAACTATTTTAAAATGAATAATGTTTCTAAATTTTAATTAATTAAAATAATACCTGATGAGGAATATTTAAAATTAAATTTTTAGATTATATTGCAATAAATATTATATTAGATACAAATATTGATTATTATTAGTTATAGATTTAATATAAAACCATATTATTCTTGAAAAATAAACATCTCGAAAACCTTTTTTTTCAACGCGCCTATAGGCTTTATTTTAAATTTAATTTCTTCACTTATATAAGTTGAATTTGGAAAAATGGATTATATATTTTTAGTAAATATAATTTATATTATCTAATAATTTTAGTATAATTTTTTACCAAAATTCGTAGTCAAAAATGTAAAAATTAATTTCCACAGTTAAGGAAAAATGTGATTATCACGGGTTAAAATAAAATGATTAGGGTTAAAATGAACTAAAGAATCATATAAAATATATTTTATGGAATTATATAATCCATATAATTTATAATTATCTATAATACACCGTTTTTACCCTTTTGACATGTGAAAAATGTGGGCACACCTTTTTTTAAAAAAAATTACAATTGTGTCACTCCCCTCACTTCAAAAAGGCCACTCACTCTCCTCCCATATTCATAACTTAAACCCATTTTGGTTTGGAGAATATATACCTGAATAAAATTAAAAATTCCATCCCATAATCCAAGAATAATTTTTTGGTCAAAAATATATTCTAGGAATACATTATGTATAACCCAATAGAGGTGGTTGAACAAGATGTAAAATTTCTAACTATGCATTTTTGTTTTATTTATTCTTGCAAATAATTAAAATATTATTCATTTATTGTTATATAATTACAAAATTATATCCCATTTACTGATATGTTATTATGTTAATGACATGAATAATATCCATCTCCTCTACCCTCGAATTGGAAATGATATCATTTCTTGTGTGTACGGAAGACTACTTCCTAATGAACTAATGTGACACATTTTCCATCAACATATATAACGGTTAGGTATGAATATGGATATAAAGTATATATATGATATTTATAAGATAATTTTACCTATTTATTCATTATATCATATATAAATTTTTTTACTTTTCATTTTGTAGGATATATAACAATGTTGCTCATGTGTGCGGTGCACTACCGTCTCACAAAGTAATGTGATGTGTTTTTCATGAACACTTTACAAGGACGGTAATAAAGATAAATTAATGAATAAAATATATATATATATATATAATAATTATTAAACTTATTAATTATTTATCACTTTGAAATTTTAATATATAATTTTATTTCTTACGTTTTTACTCACTAACAAATGATAACATTGTTCATGTATGTGTATACTACCACTTCTACAAAGTGATGTGACTCTATTTTAATCACCACACCACATTGATGATATATATATATGTATATTTATAAAAATATGTTATATATTATATTATTATCATTATTTAAAGATATAATACTACTTAACATTTTTCAAAAATTATCATTGAAAATTGAAATGTTACTCATGCGTACGTACGACCTATTGTATCCATGATCATAACATACTTCATTTATAAAAAAATAATAAATTATTGTTATTAAAAAAATAATTTATGTATAAATAAGATAATTATTTCATGATTATTATTCGATACATGTTTAAATAATGACCTCTTTGACTATAGTCAACCTACCAAATCCATTTTTGACACATAATCCAAATATCATTGAAACATGCGACATAGACTTAATTGATTAAGTAATCATATATAACATGGTTATAAGTGAAATAAAAGAATTAATAAAGTTGAAAAAGGTTCTTAAGTAATTGAATAATTAACTTATGTTTATTATTTAGGAGGGTAAACAACATATATGATGAGTCGGACTCAAGGTAAGGGACTTCATCTCAATTTTCTTTCAATGGGGAATATTTTGATGTTATAAAACTATATTATTTTATGATGTGTGTATATATATCCCCTATGATATGTTATGTCATGATTTTATCCATACTCATTTATTTATTGTGTTTTTAATGTTATTATTTTAGGGGTCCTATGATTCAAATGTTGTGATAAGTAGCTTTTATTTTAAAAAACCGCTTTTAATGTTTTCCTTATAAATATATTTTTCCTCTATTTATACATTTTCAAAATGATTTTATTATAGAAATGAGAGTTTTATAAATATAATTTGGTCTTTCGTTGACTATTTTTTAAAAAATGGAATATTTGTATGGAATGTATGACTTTCGTTACATATAATAAATAGAACGTTCTATTCTAACATATACGGTGAAAAAAACTTTTCTTCCACCGTATCCATTATTTGATATTGGTATTCCTTAAAAATATTTGATGTTTTATATAAAAAAACCTTCATTCCATTTTTTTTGTATTGAAAATGGGTTTTAAAATGGATTGATAGTTTAATATCTAAAAATATTCTCTTATGGGTGAAGAGAATATTTTATGAGTGTAATGTTAAAAATTGAAAGATTTTATGTCTTATTATTACATTATGGTTTCTAGATATCATTTATATATATGGGTGGTTATGCTATAAACCATGTATGGTTGGTTACATTATAATCCATGGAGGGGAGGTTTTGTTATAAACCATGGATGGTTGGGTCAATAATAGTCCTCCAATGCATTAGGTATGGAATTTTTCAATATGGTCATTCCATTTATAAGAGTGATATAGATAATGATACACCAAGATAAATATATTATTTATCTGTTATTTATATTTTATTTGATGATTTTATATAAGAAAAAAAATTAGTCTTATAATGTGAAAATTATTCATTTATATTGATCAACGAATATTGATATAAAGGCAAACATTTCATGGGTATTTATTTTTTAACTAGACTAACAGTATTCATTATTTTTATATCTCTTACTATGATTTTTTTTTCTCATACCACTTTTTTAAAATGTTTTCACAGGGTCTAAGAGTGGATAAGGGAATCGAAGAAGGAATTTTGAATGTTATAAAGATTTTTCTTGAAAAGAAACCTTGTTTTATTTTAAAATATTCATTTGAAGAAAAATGGATAATGATTGAAAGTGTCCAATTTCTATTATATTGTTATATTATTTATGATTTATGGACTTATTATCTAAAACAATAAACCTAAAAAGATCCTCAAATTTAAGAGAATGGATTCTTGAATTACATCTTGGGATTATGTAATTTTAAGGATGGGTCCTTATAGTTTGTATCAGTGATATGTTTAGATAGCTTTAGTGTTCAAGAAAATTATAATATAATACCCTTGAAAGATATTACATTACAGTTAATTTAAAATTATAAATAATTTAAAGGTTTACTTGTTTATTCATCTAAACACTATTTGTTCATAATGGTATTCCATAGAGGAAATATGAAATCTGCAGTGGAAAGACACTGAGAGGAAAATATCATTCCAAATCAAGATCCTGGTATGGTTGGAATTGGAAGAAAAATAGTTTTTTTAGTTTTTGATCAGTTTACAATAGCTATTAATGGGGGTGGTATCCATTTTATTGAGTAAGTAGTACTACCATAAAGGAACATGTCAATATTGGACCATTTTATGAATTAACATCCCCCATAATTCGGTGGATCATCTAACTATGTGATAGTTGAAGGATACATTAAATCCCTATAAAAGATAATTATTTTAATGTTTTTATCATATTCTGAAAAAGGTAAGTCCATATATTTACCATTTTTAAGGATAAGTCGAATAGTGGTGGTCAATGATTAATAATATCAGAGAAAGGGAAGACATTTATGCCTTATAATTCTATGACTTTAATAATATTTTCATTGAAAAATATTTTACTAAGGATCTTCGAATTAGGTTAGAAAAACAATTATTTGAATTGGGATAAAAATAGGAATATTTGGTAGTTGTATATGATGAAAACTTCACATGATTGGAAAGTTAAGTCCCAAAATTTTATTTGGGATCTTGATAGTAAGTTAAATCAGTTTTACTCAAGTTTGAATCCAAAATGTATAAAAGCATTGGATTCATATAAATTTAAAAACTATAAGAAACTTGGTTTATGTGTAGAGAAGGTATAAATGGAGCTTCTCAATGATCATATATTCCATGAAAAAAAATAATAATACGTCCAGTTGGTAGGTAATGAGGACACATTTTACAAATAAATCTGTAGGTAAGAAAAACAAATTCACATCTTATGATAAGTGTGGTAAAAATCATCCTCAAGAATGTATTATAGAGTCGGAGAAGTTGTTATGATGTGTTATGTTTGTCCATATGGCTTGTGATGTCAAGGTAAATGATCATAAAAAAATGAAAATTTGATGGTAGGATTTTAAATTACAATGAGTTGGGGAATTATTCCAACATGTTTCCATAGTTTATTTCTCAGGGTTAAAAGTATCATGATAAAATGGAAAAAGGGTCTGGAAAAATAGATTCCTGATAAAATAGTTGATGTTGGGCAATCAAATGAAGTGGTGAAATGCACATAATTGGTTTATTAAAATTATTCCAATACCCTATTTGGCTATGGATATTCACATTATATCATCCCTGAAAAAATTTCAGGTAAAATTTAAATATCACCATAGGATAAAAAGATATAACTTTTAGTGAAAACTAAGGGCAGAAGCCTTAAAGAAATAAAGATTTATATAAATATTCCAATTATCGTTAGTGGGATGGACTTTCCCATAAATATTTTTGAAATGGACATATTATAGTTTGATATCATTCATGGTATGGATTAAGTTTTAATTTTTCATCTTAATATAGATTTAAAGGCTATTAAATCCATGTTCAATGATTTCATGACTTTGATAACATTCCAAGAAGTAGATAAATTTATTAGAGGTGTTAGTGAAAGTTACCAAGTATATATTGTTGAAAATAAATAAATTATTCAAATTAGTAATGTGCTAATAGTAAATGAATACATCAATGTATTTCCTAGTTATTTTTTTGGTATTATTTAGGATTGGGATTCTAATTTTACTATTGACTCAGTGCCTAATTATAATAATATATCTAAACCCCAATATCCAATGGCTCAAGTGGAAATTTTAGAATTGAAAAAATCATTGGAGGAGTTGTTAGATAGAGTTTTCATTCCTCCTAGCACATCACCACGGGGTGATACTATTCTATTTGATAAAAATAAAGATGGTTCAACAATACATTTCATTTATTATTTATCCTTAAATAAAATTACTATTAAAAAATTATTGTATTACTCATATCGTTGATTTGTTTGATTAGATCTATGGAGATCAGTATTTTTTCAGGGTTAACCAGAGGTATGGGTACTAGAAGAAGTAGGAGGAGAAGGATGAAATTCTAAAGACTACATTCAAGAATATATATGGACACTATGGGTTTATATTTATTCTATTTGGGTTGTCTAATGAACCTACTATATTTATGGACCTTATAAATATATTTTTTCATGATTTATTATATAAATTTTTGGTTGTGTTTTTTGATGAAATTTTTTATATTCTAAAAGTAAAAAAAAGATATTAAAGTAACCTAAGGATTGTTTTAAAACCCTTAAAAGAAAATAAACACTATGGTAAATTTAGTAAGTGTGAATTTTTGTTGCAAACAATTTATTTCCTTGGACATATTATTTCTAAAAATAGAATAATAGTTGAAATTTTGAAGAAAAGTTGATCATGAGTGGACAAGACCCCCAAATATCAGATATTTTCATGGTAGTCTTAGATTAGAGGGTTACTATAAGAAGTTTGTTGAAAACTTTTCTCATTTGTGTATCCTAGGGACTAAGATAACTCAAAAAGGATTTAAATTCAACTATAAAAAACAATATTATAATTGTTTTTATGAACTAAAAGGAAGATTAGTGAATTCTTCAATGTTTTCCAATTCTTCCACACATGGTTAATTCATTATATATAATGATGTTTCATTAAAGGGACTTGGTTGTATCTTGATGCAAAATGATGAAGAAATTTCTTATACTTCAAGTGAGTTGAAACCTCATGAGTTAAATTACCCTAATCATTATTTGTCATTAGATACTATTGTTTTTTATTAAAATAATTGGAGGCATCAACAATATAGAGTAAATTTTAGAATATATACTAATCCAAAAAGTTTAAAGTATATATTCACTTATAAAAAATTTAAAATGAGACAAATAATATGGTTTGAACTTTTCATGTATTATGATTACACGATTAATTATTATCCATGAAAATAAAACAAAGTGGAAAATGATTTAAGTTAGATATATAACTCTATGTTAGCCATGATATATTTCTAACATAACCCTTTGGTTAATGATTTGATAAATTTTGGCCTAGAATTTGGGTATTCAATGACATATTTTATTTTGATTCAGGTTTCATTATAGTATAATTTGTTATAAATAATTAATCAAGCTCATAAAGATGATAAATATTTTTAAGGAAAGGTATAATCTACTACAAAGGTTATGTTTCATGAGTTTAATATTAATGAATAATGTGTTTTATGATTTGTAAAAATATTGTGTGTAACTTTTGATTCTTAGTTAAGAAATGGGATATTAAGTGAAGCTAATAGTTCTCCATTTTCTATTCATCAATGAAACACTAGTATTTGTCGATACTTTTGGGGATATTATTGGTGGGATGGAATGAAAAGATATATTATTAACTTTACCATGAAGTGTTTGAATTTTCATCATGTTAAAATAGAAATACAATTACCGATGGTAATGCTTCAATAGTCATCAGTGTCTAAGTGGAAATGAGAAAACATTTCCATTAATTTTTTGGTGTGATTACAAAAGAATCGATGAGGTAATATTTTCATTTGGGTTGTTATTAATTGATTAAATAAATCTCTAAATTTTTTGTTCCTTCATGATAATATTACTATATATAAAATTTATAGATAGTATCTAATAGTGATATTTATGTTAAATGGAGTGTCCCTCTCTATTGTAGTAGATCATAATCCCAAGTTCACATATAATTTTTAGAAAGGACTTCAGAAATATTTGGTTACTGAATTAAATTTCAAAGAATCTCTTCATCCTAAAACTAATGGTTAGACTAAGAAGAAAATTTAGACCATGTATTATATGTATCATTCTTATTAAATGGTTTCCAAGGAATTTGGGATCAACATATTTTTTTGGTTGAGTTTTCATATAATAATAGTTTTCATTCTAGTATATATATGGTAAAATTTGAGGTATTATATGGAAAGCGGTGTCGAATGTTATCATTTCAGAATAAAGTATGAGAAAATAAGTTTATGGGGACAAATATGGTAGAGGAAATGGATGAAAAGGTTCATTTGATTTAGCAACATAATATTATGACTAATATTAGGAATAAATGTTATGTGGATAACCAGAGGAATGATATTTATTTTGAGGTAGGTGATCATGTTTTTTCATAAATTATATACATGTAAAGGTTATATGAATTTTTTTTAAATGGGAATTTAATTAAATTTTTAATTATACCATATTAACCCCTAGAAAATGTTGTATTAGTTTCCTACTAATTTGACTTACCTATGAGTTTATCTTAGGTACAAAACATTTTTCATGTCCCAATGTTAATAAAATATACGTCCCATTCATCTCATAATTTGATCCCTGAAGTAGTATAGTTAGAAGTGAACAATTATAATAAGGAATAACCAGCTTATATTCTTGACCATATATATTATGTGTTGCGGAATAAGGTGATTCTCTAGGTTAAGGTTTTATGAAAAACCATAAAGTTAAAGAGGTAATAAGGGAATCTGAAAATGCTATGAGGGAAAGATGTCCCCACATGATTAATAAGTGATTAAAATTGTGAGGATAAATTTTCAAAAAGTTTGAAGAATGTAAAAAACCAGGTAATGATAGAATAAATCACTTTCATGCTTTTATTCATTGTAAAAATATTATGTATTTTTTAAATAAAAAATGAAATAGTTTTAAATAATTCTATTCTTATAAGGTTTTATTTGAATGTTAAATTTATAAATATTAGAATTTAGAATTTTAAAAAATAATATAATTTTTAAAATAAATATATAAAATTTACTTGGGGTTAAATTATTAGATTTTATAGAAAATAATGATTTAGCGATGAATAGTGAAAAATACTGATTTTTATAAAAAATCATTTATTTACAGTAAATTAAGTAATATAAAATTGATTATAAGTATTTAATATGATATAAAGTAAAATAAGTTTTATTTATATATTTTTATTCCACTTAATTACTTCTTAATAAACTTTATATTTTATTTTACTATTAGTTTATTTTTGGGTTTAAAAACAAGAGTTTTTTAAAAATAATCTTAAAATGCATAATGTTTCTCCATTTTAGTTAATTAAAATAATACCTATTGAGGTATTTTTTAAATAAAAATTTTATATTTTTTATAAATTAATATTAATTTCTATTCATAAAATTATTTTTATTACTCATGTAGCAAATATAAAATATTTTTTTTCTCAAAAAATACAATTCATAAAATACGTTTTTTCATCGCATTTGTGGGTTTTTTAAATATAATTTTCCCCCTTATGTGATTCTAATTTGGTAAAATGGATTAAATATTTTTAATCATCATAATTTAAATTATATAATAAGGTCAACATAATTTTTTAACAAAATGAATAGTGAAAACATTAAAAATTATTTACCATGGTTAAGGTAAAAATGGGTTTATTATGGGTTAAACTAAAATGATAAGGGTTAAAATGACATAAATACCTATCTAAAATCTATTTTATGGCCATATTATGACATTATAATGTATATTTATCAATAATAATCCATTTTTGACCCATTTTCATATTAAAAACATGGGTAAACATTTTTCATTTCAAATATTACAAGTGTGTCACTCACCCCATTTATAAAAGGTCACCTTATATTATGTCTTATTAACAACTTAAAACCCTTTTGGTTCTGAAACTACCTACCCAAATCACTTAATAAATTTAATTCCCTAATCCTGTAATCATTTTCTGTTCATGTATCCATTCTAGGAATAATTTAGGTATAATCATAAACAGGTGGTACGAGAAGAGGTAAAATTACTTACAATGAATTTTTGTATTATTTTTTCTTCCCCACCTTAAAATATTATAAATTTATTATTATATATTAGAAAAAATATATAACATATACTTATAAGTTATTATGTTATATAAATGACATATATACATCTCTTATTCTATCAAATGGAAAATGATAACGTTGCTCGTGTGTCCAGCAGACTACCACCTCACGGACATATGTGACACATTTTCTATCAGCACTAGTCATAGTTGGGTATGATAATGGATATAAAGTATATATATTATATTTAAAAAATAATTATACCTATTGAGTGATTATATTATATAAAAAAATTTACATTCCATTTCTTAGGGGTTACGATAATGTCTCTCATGTGTACAGTGAAGTACCGCCTTGCAAAGAGATATGATTTGGTTTTCACTAGCACTTTACATGGAAGGTAATAATAAAAAAATTTAATTAATATATGTGATATAAATTAAATAATTAATATATTGATGACATATTTATCATTCTAAAAACATAATACATCATTTTATTTCTTTCCTTTTCACTCATTGAAAAATGATAACGTCATTCATGTATGTGTGGATTATTAGCTTCACGAATTGATGTGATTATATTTTCATAACCACACCGCATGGATGATTATGTTAGTATATTTAATGAAATTTTATTTAATATAATATATTATTATTATTATTTAATGATAAAATATTACTTAACTTGTTTACATAATGATCGTTGAAAAGTTGAAATGTTACTCATGCATACGTTTGACCTATCGTCTCCAGGATCGTAACATACTTCATTTATCTAAACTATATTTCAAGATTGGTCTCAAAATTATAATTTATTTATATATATATATATATATATATATATTTTTGTGTGTGAAAATATTATTATTATTATTATTATTATATAGATATTTAAATAACTACCTCTTTTACCATAGTCAACCTACCGAAGTCATTTTTGAAGCATAATCCCAATATCATCAAAACATATGTGGTAAAATTAATTTATTGTAAAATCATATATAACATGTTAATAAGTGAAAAAAATGAATAATAAAAATTAAAACTTTATTAATTAATAAAATAATTAACCAAATTTTATTATTCATGAAGATAACAAACATGTGTGATGAGTCAGGCTTAAGGTAGGGGACTTCCTCTCAATTTCCTTTCATTGAGGCATATTTTGATGTTATGCACCTATATTATTTTACTAGGTGTAGATACAATCCCATTAAAATTTTATACCATGAATTTATCTATTATAATTTTATTTAATGTTCTATTTTATTTTATTCTTTCAGGGGTATTATTGTTTAAATATTTCCAATGTGATGAGTGGATTTTGTTTTTAAAAACAATTATTTTAATTTTTTCCATCTAAATTTCTTTTTCATCCATGTTTATGTTTTAAAAATAATTTAATTATGGAAATGATAATTTTATGAACGGAATTTTTGTATTTATTTCAATTTTTTTCAAAAAAGAGAATCTTTTTTTGGAATACGTGACTTTCATTACAAACTACAAAAGGAATGTCCTATTTTAAAGTATATTATGATAATGAATTTTCTTCCATAATAACCATTACTTGAAGTCCATATTCCTTTACAAGATTTCAAGATTTTTTAAAAAAATAACCCCATTCCATTTTTGGGTATGTTTTATTAAAAATGGGTTTTTAAAGGGGGTGGGTATTTTAATATCTGAAAAACATTTCATATGGTTTAAGATAATATTTTATGAGTGTGATGTTTAAAATTACATGCTTTTATGTTTTATGATTATTTTATATTTCTTTAAAATTATTTATCTTCATGGTTGGTTACATTATAAACCACTGACTAGTGGTTACATTATAAACCAAGTATGGTTGGTTATGTTATAAACTGAGGATTATTGGTTACTTTATAAACAAAGTATGGGTGGGTTTATGATATCCATCCAATGCATTGGGTATAGAAGTCAACTACAAGGTAATTCCATTTGTAAGAGTGATGTGGATAATGGTTTCATAAGATAATTATAATATTGATCAATTTTATCTAGGGGATTTAATGATTTTATTTTAGAAAAATGTTTTTGGGTTTTACATTTGAAAATTATTTACTTCTTTCACTCAAAGAACACTTATATAAAGGTAAAAATTTCATGGGTTTTTATGTTGACATTGGACAAAAAATTTTCTTTATTTTTATATCCCTTATTGAGATTTTTGTTCTCATACCATGTTTTTTAAATGTTTTACATGGGTTTTAAGGATGGGTAAGGGAAATAAATAATTCAAGTTGAATGTCATGAATATTTTTCAAAAAAATAAATCATATTTTATATTAAAAGTTTCATATTGTAAAAAAGGATACTGATCGGAAGTTTCCAATTTATATTATATAGTTATGTTATAAATGAGTTGTGGAATAATTATTTAAAACCTTAAACCATAAAATATTATTAATTTAAAGGTAATTCATTCTTAACATAAATCTCAATATTACGTAATTTTTAAGATTGTGTACATGTATAAATCTCCCAAAATAATTACTCTAGTGTCTTCTTCAATTCATGATTGAGTAGAAGTAATTAGAACTAGAAGTATTTGGGTTATATAAAGGTTTTGACACTAAAAATTATTTTTAAATAAAACTTCACTCATTCCCTAACAAGTTTAGGACTGAGTACCCTCCCAATAAGACCACCCAATCAATGAAACTACCCAATTAATACTTTCATTGAAGTGATGAATAAGGTACCATATTTCTCAAACTCTCATTTATGTTTTTTCCAAGGGTTTCCATACATAGTGTCCATAAATACATAGATTGAAGATGTACCAAACCTTCTATGTAATTCCTTGGTACCCCACTTATGTTAGTCACTTTCATTGCCTAAATTCATCCCTTTCACCCTAGTGGATCAAAATTACTTATATGTACTCTTTTGCCTCGGTCAAATCCTAAAAAAATTGTTTCTCCCAATTCTCCTCCATGGATTTCTCATATACCTGAATGGCTCCATAGGCAAGAATTCCAAGTCCCTTCTTGTAATAAATTTAGATTTTATGAAATATTTTTTTGAATTTCTTTTATAGATTTTGTTACATGCAACATCGAACCTAAACAAATCATGAAATATTATTATTTAAACATGACCATTATAAAATAACTACTAAAATTAAAATTTATGAAAATGATTAAATAAATTATATATATATATATATATATATCTAAATAAAAAAAATTAATGATTAATAATTAAATGTATATTTTTTAGAAAATACATTTTACTCTTCAAAAATATGTTTTCATCAAAAATTATCTTTATTATTTTATATTAGAGAATATTATAATGAATTTTATAATTTTTTAGATCTTTTTCAAAAATAATATATCATTTTTTATATCAGATTATCTAAAAAAGATTATGTTGAGATTTTGATATTTTTAAAAAATATATTTTTTAATGAATATTGAAAATAATAATTTTTATTGAAAATTGTATATCATTTTTAGGTATTTATAAAGTAAAATTATATTTGGGATTAGTTTTAAAATTTATTTATTTATTTTTTATTAAAAATAGTTAAATATTTGTCTTTGGAATTTATTATAAACTCTAATTGATTTAAAAAATAGCACACAAAAATGAATTTTTCTAAAAAGTGATTTTCAATGTGTTTTGCACACTTGTTTTAAAATTACTTTCATCCACTTATAGTTATTAAATTTTATAAAATGTAATACTTATTTTTATTTAGAGGGTTCAAATTTTTTAAATATGCCCCGTTCATTTTTTACAATATGAATAGTAACCGTGATATAATTTATCACCATGGTAAAGGGTAAATAAGATTAATCATGGTTAAAAATAAGTGATAAATCTATAATTTTTATTCTTAATTCTTATTATATGAAATAAATTAGACCATTATCACGTAATTATCTAAATTTATTTTTTTTAATGGGAAATATTCTATGAATATGATCTATATAATTTTAAAGTAATGAATGTTACAAAATTTCACTCTCTTAGATTTAAATATATTTTATGTATTTACATAGAGACAGAAGAAAATTATGAACAAAATTAAATTTTTATTTTTTGAATAATGAAACTATCTTCATAATTATAATTTAATTCTAATTTTTAGTGATAATATATTTACATAAATTTATTGTGTAATGCTAATACAATTTGTATTCAATTAAAATAAAAAAATAAATGAAATTAAAAATATTACAAGTAATATAATTTGAGTGAGATATAGTGTTCCAAAAAAATTATATTAAACTATCATATTTTTTTTCTATTTAAAAGGATTATATTTGAAATCAAAATTGTTATGTATATATTTTAAGTCAAATAAAATGAATTTATTCAAAAATGAAATTAATGATATTTCATCAAAATGATATTTTATTGAATTATTTATAAATATTTAAATAGGAAAATCTGGATAATATATGGTCTAAAATTTCTTCCATTTGAAATTTATGATCTGGTTTTCAACTTATATGTAAAATTAAAACCCTTTAATATTGAAAAATATATTACCTCATTTAAGGTTAAAATAGGTTAACTAATGGATTAAACCAACATATAAGGTTTAAAAAACCAAATAAACTTGTAAAAAATTTATGAGTTGATTGTATTTGAACCCAATACTACCTTATATTACAATACTTGTTAGTTTGGTTGAATTTATGTATATATCTAGCTTTATTATATTTTAATATTTTAATAAATTCAAAGAGTTCCCCTCCCATCACTTATAAATTAGCACCCCCCCTTCTCTTATTCACGCCAATTTCAGCCATCTAGATCGACCAAAACCCACCAAATTCTCTTTCCAAATCCCATAGACACATTTCAAAGGTTCTGGTCTTCAAAAAAGACCAACCCTAGGGTCCATAAGAGGAAATCTAAATAAATTGTTTCAAATAATAGGTAATCGCCTTAACCGATCACTTTCTATTTAATTTCAATTTTACCTCATCTAAATATTTTATATTATTTAAAAATATTAAATTAAGTGTTATAAATATATATAAATGTTATTATTATTATTAAAACAACTCTATTCACCCTCTTTCCATAAAATGTGATGTGAATTTATCGCTCGTGCATACGTTCAACATACTAGTGATAGATTTAATTTTCCCTCGGCAACATTTGTGGATGATTATTATGATGGGTTTAATGTTTATATATTATATTTACGATATTATTATTATTATAAAATTGAAATATAATATCTAACTCCATACCTTTCTATCCTTAGGAAAACAATAGTATCTCATGTGCATACATGTGGACTACCACCTCCACAAAGTGATATGATTTTTTTTCATTTTCCATTTTACATGGATGGTAATAATGATAGAGTAAATAAATATAAATGATTTATATAATTTAATAATTATTTTTTAAAGGTTAATTATTTTTTACCATTCTTTCATTCCATATATTGAAAAGTAAGAAATAGTGTTCATGTGTACGTACGACCTATCGTCTCCCTGAATGGTGCAATTAATTTCTCTATCTCTATATTTTATGATTGATTATAAAAATGTATATAATGGATTTATATTATATTTATATAATGATTTAAATTATATATATGGTTAAAACATGATCAAATTTCAATGACCAAAACTTCTAAACAAAAACATATGTGAACATTTAAGTAGATATCACTCAGAATAGTTATTTTAATAAATAATTGTTAATAAATAGGTAAAAAAAGGGTAATAAGGAAATAATATCTTGTTTTATATATGTTATTATAGTTCATTAAAATATTTATAATAAATATAAATTTATTATACATGATTTTTGAACACGTAAAAAGAAATTTAGACACGAGGTAAGGGATTTTCGTCTCACTTTTATTTCTATGGTATACATGTCATATTCAACACTTGTTTCTTTTATATAATGTATTTGATGTCCAAGAATTTATTTTATGATGATTATTATGAATTTTTTTGGAATTTAATTTCCATATAAGGTTATTTCTTTCATTGGTCTTATTATTAAAATGTTACCAAAGGGGTAAGGTTTTTATGTCACAATCTCATTGTTTATCGATATTGTATATAATTAAATTTGTGATTATTAAAAACTAAGATATAATTATCAATAAACCCATTATTTTCTTATACTATATTAATTTATTAATAATACTTTTTTATTTTATTTTTTTTCATCTTATGTACTCAACATAAAAAAAATATGTTTTTAAGGAAAATTGACTCTATTTCTCTCCACGGTTGAAAAAAGCCTTCTTTTTTCATGTCCATATTTTATAAAAAAATTAAAGAAGGTTTTTTCAATTATCCAATTATTTATAAAAGTCATTTTACCAATGTTTTACTTTTTACAAAATTATTTGAAATTAATCTCCTTATTCTTTTCTGAATGATGTACTTTTAACTTTTTACAAAAGTTCGAAAAGAATACTTCTATTTTAACGTATATGGTATGAATGGAATTTATCACCATCATGACTACTTAATTATTTGAAGATTACTTTAAAATCTTCAATGGTTATTTGTAGATATAAATTTTTCATAAAATTTTGTATTTTTTTAAAAAATTATTTCAAAATGTAAATTATATGTTCCTCAATAAATATTCTTCTAATATTTTACAAAAATCATCATAATATCTACTTTTTATGTTAATTATAATTTAATGGGGATATTATTTTTTGATACAATTATTATTCTTTATCTGGGTGGTTTATTATTATAATGATGTGATATTTAAAAAACCTCTTTATTTTTAATGGGTTTTGTTATAATGTTATGATTTATGATCTTATGGAATATATAAAAATTAATTATGATTATTTTAAGTTTGGTTCCATTAAATCACAAAAATTAATTGGGCATAGATTCATAACTCATGAGGTAAATATGGTATGCATTAACTTTATTTCATGTTCAAAATTTCATGCATGGATCTTGTTTTCGTTTCTATAAGATTAACTGTAGAATAAAATTTAATTTCTATAAGATTAAACAAGGACCTAGATTTCATATACATAATATTAGTAAAGGACCTAGATTTTGATGATATAAGTTTTTGTATGGAAATAGATATCATATCCAACATATTATACATTGACAATATTTTCATGTCAATAATTTTATTAGAGGGTCTCATTTTAGGTCCTTAACATAATGAGTGAATCTGTTTCTTTTTATACATTTTCACAATGTTACAATATTTTTTTCGCATTCATATATTTATTTTATACTATCATGACTCATGTGAATTGAATTTATTTATGATTCATGATACATGAACTACTAAGAATTATTCAATGACTAAAAAATATCATTTTTGTTATGCAGGGTATAGTTTTCAAATGTTAAAATAATATTATCACACACTTATTCTCATGTTATATTATTATCTCTATTTTTTAACCTTACTGAGTATCTGAGGTAACCCTTTATTATGTTTTATTTTTTCATATAATGAATAAATTTTTTAAGTATAATATATATAAGAACGGAATGGTAATGAAGAACAAAGTGTGATATGATATAGATATACCATGAACCAGTCAATTATATATCCATGTTTCTAAAAATACAAGACCTATATTATTCTAGTGTGAATTGTTATATTATTTATTAAATATTCAGATAATAATATGTAATATCTATATATGAAAATTATTGGTCACAATATTTTTTATCAATTATTTCATGGGTAATCATAATATCCTATGTTTTTTCATTAATATTTAGAGTTATTAGAATAAAATCGGTCATTTATTCCTCTAATAATGAGGATTTATACTAATAGGAAATCAGTGAAATCTATCATGGCTCATGACACTCATCCTATATATTCTAAAACCACTCTACATAGCTATCATGAATCTATTAAGCCTTTTAATGTCCAACTAAATATCTATAGGTATAATTAGGACTCTAACCTAGTGTAATCCCATACTATAAAGGTCTTTTAATTTGTAATCCTAATAATAAATCATTTCTAATAACATATTCTTAAAGGCCATTATCATATGAACATGAACTACAAGAAATGATAGTAAAAAATGTATGACTTAAAAATGGTCCCATTTGTATGAATTGAAAAGAAGTAACATTATCCATAGATACACAACCACATAAATCATCATGATGTTTCTTATCACATAATAATAGAATTCATGATGTGCCTTATTAAATGGAACCAAAATTCATAGTTTTTTAATTCCATCCATAAGGATAATTAAGAATCCCATATCATCAGCTTTATCATAATTCCATAACATGTTTCATCTCCATGTATAGTGAAAATTTATAAAGTGCATAGATATATGGATTTAAACCATAACATAATTTTTCAATAAGGGAAAATAAGAAAAAACTTTCATATGTAAATTTTCATCATAAATTCATGATTATAATCAACTAATTTCATAATGAGGGTAAGTAGTGTTATTACTACGAATTATTTCATGAATAATTCATCATCATTGTTATTTATTTAAGAATAAATGGTTCAAACCATTCCAAGATAAGGGAAAATAAGAGAGATAGTGCATATGAGGGTTTAAAGTAGTGGAAACTGAGGTAATACCCTCTATTAAGGTCCTTATCCTTATCTATGAGGGTATTCCTGCCAGTTGAGCATAAAGAAATACAATTATGTGAAGCAATTTAAGCTTGGTGATCTTACACTTTGTTTCCCTCCCATCATATGTGAACCATATTTGTGTTGCTATTGAGGAGCCCTTTGCATTTTTGGATAATATAGGAGATCAACTAGGGGTATTACATTTACCATGTAGAGCATTGTAAAGAAGAATACAATCCATTTTCACTTCACTAATATCAATATTGTTTTGGTGGCATAAGCTGAGACCAGTGATCAGGGCCATGGCCTCGGCCTAAAGAGTGTGACCAGACCCACAGTGCATTGTAAACACCATGATGAACGGGCCACCCCTCTGCCCCACATAATGGATTTCCTATAGGAACCGTCCATGTTAATTTTAATACCTATGGGAGGAGGATTCTATCTCACCCAATGACCCATGGTGGTTATGAGAGGATCATTAACACCCTGAGTTCTTGATTGTAGATGTTTGAGAGTATAAGCCACATGAAAGTTCCTATGGATTATGGGTTGGTCAATAAGCACACTCCTTGTTTTGGTAATAATGAGATTCCCCAAATAATGACCTCCCTCATTCCTAGATTTGTTTCTCACTTTCAAAATGCATCAATAGCTAGTTATCAGGACCATATCCGGAGCCTTCCTCTTTGTATCAGACTCTAGAAAACCCTAGAACCATCTCTCAATGAACGGATCCCTAGAAAGTGCCTAACATGACAAGGTAGTGAAATCAGCAAAGAAGCCCCACACCATGTGATCAAGTGGATACCCACATTTTTTAAGTGGGAGGAGAACCTGAATGAATCAGAGCCCTGGTGTAACACCCTAAAATTTTCTAAAAATAAATAAGAACGCATGGAACTTTTCTTTAATTGGATATTTATAGCAATCCTTTTAACATAATTTTTCCACTTCTATGTTTTGAATTTCAAGAAACTGTCATCTACATTTGTGTTCAGTATGTTATTTGGAGTCTATTGGAACCAACTTGTTTTTGGGTGAATAGTAACATATTATTATGAATAGTTATATGACCCTAATGAATAGTAAATTTTATTATTATTTTATTTTATTAAGGCTTTATGATAATTGCATCTAGGTTAGTTTTTCATTGTGATAAAAAAGTAGTTATAGAATTAGAACTGTTAATTTTTGAATTATGTATGCTTTAATTTAAAAGTAAAATTAATAATATTTAGAAAATTATTTTTGAAAAAAGGAATTCATTTTTTAATTCTACATGTCGAAAAATGGTTAGGGTAAATTTTTGGGATTTTTATGAAATTCAAGAATTTTTTAGGAATAGTAAAATACGATAAAATACGATAAATGCTAAATACTTGATTTACTACATCATAGGTGATGCAAGAATGATGTAATCCTACTTGGTTCGAACTCACATGACATATTTTACTATTTGGGGTCACATGAATTGAGATTATTCATATTCTTGAGTAAAATATTATAATAATGATTAAAATAATCTAAAATACCTCCCCTCCTCCAGTATAAATACAACCTTCACTCCCCTCTTCCTCCCACACCTCTCAAGCCTTGATCATTGTCTAATTTCTACCAAATTCCATCCCTAATATTCTTCCTCACGTCCTAGAGCTTTTGGTCTCACCAAAAGACCAAAACCAAATCCCTTAAGGAGGATCTCAAGGAGAAGAGATCAAGAGGTAAACATCCTATTTTATTTTCTTTATTTTCTTTAATTTTATGTTATTCTATTCCATTCCCTTTGGCTTATGATGGAATATTTCATTAAATATCAACTTACTACCCATATTATGTATGAATGATGAGATATCCCCTTCCTCTCATCAAACTTTTTTTATGAAATTTTAAGAGACTCTATTAGGCTGCCGAATTTTCGTGAGAAATTTATCAAGTTTTCTTTTATTTTAAGATTCCTTTATTTTATTTTTCTTTCCTCCCCTCATCTTAACCAAGAGGCATGAAAGCACTATAATCTTGTATATTATGTATGCTCTCATGTTCATATAAAATTCATCATAATTGTTTTTCTACTCCCCCGTTCATTCAAGGAATTAAAATATTGCCCGCGATGTGTCAAATTACTGACAACATGGATGATGTGATTTCAATTTCCATTAATTCTTTCAAGTCTGGTCATGGAACCATTTATATGGTTGAACCAGGTTATAATATATGTTTTATGACTCACCCATGGTTATTATGTCTTATTATGTGTATTTACAGTATATATACATACTAAATCCACTCTATCAACTCTCTCTTCAATTGTATGATATTCATAAGGGGATTTTCTTTAAAAATTCTCTTTTTAAATTCAGTTTTATGAAATTACAAAGCAATTTTTTTTGGAATTATCATGTTGTATGATTATGTTTTGGTTCTTGGGAATTATTTATGAAGAAGGGTGGGACCTATATTTCCCTCCAATTCATTGGGTATGAGTAAGTTGGAGGTCGGCCGTATGGTTACTCCAAGTGTAACTGTGTTGGTTACACAAAGTAAGGTAGTCGTGAGGGTTACAAATTATAAGGTATCCAAGAATGGTTAAAAGATTATGTAAGTAATTCCCCAAGATACCTCTATGATTATATTTATTTTCTCATGTTTTTGTGGATCTTTTGAGAATCTCATGTTACACAAAGTAAGTATTTATGAGTGAAAAACATGTCTTCTGAAAATGTTTTCATATGTTATGAGTATTCATGGAATAATGTGCTCTTTCCTTGTTTTTTCCTCCATTACTGAGCTTTTGTGCTCATCCCAAGTTTTTAAATGATTTTTCACAGGTTAATGGATGTGTAATACAGATAATTAAACCATGTTAAATGTTGAAGAATTGTCATGGAGTCTTGTTTTATGTTTTAATGTTTTATATTTTGAAAAAAAATAGAAACTGTTTTTATGGTATCCACTCTGTAATAATGTGTAATGTCATGAATGTATTGTCCTAATTCTCTAAATATCTAAACATGAAAAGATCTTAAATGTAAAAGTAAGTGTTTTTGTTGACTAAATTCAAGATTATCTATTTAATAAGGTTGGGTCCTTATAGTTGGTATCAAAGGATGGTTTAGATAACTTTAGGGGTTAGGGTGATGTTAATAGAATACCATAAATGATTTTCACTTTGTTTATTTTTTTATAGAAATTAAAGATTACCATGTTGCTTCATCAAAGATATGTTTGTTCAGAATGGTTGTACGTGGAAGGAGAAGGGATACTGAAGAGGAGAGGCACCGGCAGAATGACATCCTTCCATAACTATAGCCTGAAATGGAAGGGATTGGAACTGAGTAGTTTGTGACAGTAATGGCTCAGCTAACATAGACAATAAATGGTGGTGAAATCCATTCAAGAGAACCAATATAGGTATCACAACGGAACATGACAGTAGTGGAACATTTTATGAGACAACATCCTCCTATATTCAATGGATATTCTGACTCAGTAGTAGCTTAAGGATGGATCAAAGCCCTTGAAATGATATTCGATGTTAGGGGATGTTCAGAAAATTAAA
The DNA here is from genome assembly GCA_963277665.1 of Viscum album. Taxonomy (NCBI): domain Eukaryota; kingdom Viridiplantae; phylum Streptophyta; class Magnoliopsida; order Santalales; family Viscaceae; genus Viscum; species Viscum album. The sequence goes on from OY728143.1 coordinate 1,072,478,387, forward strand.
AGGTAAGTCTTGAAATTTATCGTTTTGAAAGGGAATCTGATCAGTGGTGGTCAATGGCAAGGAATGTCAGGGGTAGAGAGAATTTTGATGCTATAGAGTGGGAGGAATTTAAAACTATTTTCCTTGAAAAATAGTTTCCTAAGGTGGTGTGACTTAGAATGGAGAAGAAATTACATGAATTGAAATAGAAAGAGGAAGATTCAGTGGTTGTGTATGAAGAAAACTTCACCCGACTAGTGAGGTATGATCCAAATCTTATTCCGTATCTTGATAGAAAAATCAACCGCTTTTACTCAGGACTGAAGCCAAGGTATCGAAGGACATTGGACTCTCATGAATTCAAAAGTTATGAGAAACTTGTCAAATGTGTTGAGAGGGTAGAGATGTATTTTTTTGATGATCACATGCATTTTGGAAACAAAGAGAAGAAGAGGTCCAGATGGAATGTAATGGGTAAGAATCAACCAATGAAATTTGATGGTAGGAAAATCCAATTTTTAGTTTGTGAAAAGGGTGGCAAGAAACAGCCTGGGGAATGTCTTAGAAAAACTGGGAAGTGTTTTAAATGTGGTAAGTTTGGACATTTAGCCCGGGATTACAATGAAAATGATCTTATGAATAATCATGATAAGCTGACTATAGAGTGTTTTAAATGTGGTGAAATGGGTCATTATAAAAATTTCATCCCAAAGAGAGATCCGAATGATGCTAAGAAGCCAGAAAATAAGAAAAAAGGTGTAATGAGATCCTTTGTGACTACGTCAGTAGATGTCGGGCCATCCAATGAAGTTGTCTCAGGTACTTTTTTTGTTCACTCAGATTTTGCTAAAGTTTTGTTTGATATGGGTTCTACACATTCCTTCATCTCTAAGAAATTTTCTAGTAAATTGGAAATATTACCTCAACAAATGATACACGAACTTGTTGTTAAAACACCAAGGGGAAATGTTATAGAAAATAGGAATTATAAGAATATTTCTATTGTGGTCTATGGAAAGAATTTACCTTTAAACCTCGTTGTTTTACCCTTAGTCGAGTTTGATATTATTTTGGGGATGGACTGGCTTTTTGATTATCATGCTAAGACTGATTTTAGAGCTAAAGAAGTTGTTTTTCAGAAAGAGTTTCTGTTTGTTTACAAGAATGAACCCATAAAAATTATAACATATCAATAAGCTGAGAAACTATTGAAAGATGGAAATGAATTTTATCTTGCTTATCTTTTTGAAAACAAGGGAAATATTTAAATTAATGATGTTCCAGTGGTAAATGAATACCTTGATGTTTTTTCTGATGAGTTACCCGGTGTTATACCTGATCAAGAAGTCATGTACACAATTTACTTAGTTCCTGATTCTAAGACAATTTCAAAAACCCCTTTCATATGGCTCTAATAGAACTTATTTAATTGAAAAATCAGTTGCAGGATTTTCTTGACAAAGGATTCATTTATCTTAGCACTTCACCATAGGGAGCCCCTGTTTTTTGTTAAAAATAAAGATGATTCCACGAGACTTTGAATTGATTATAGAGTTTTGAATAACATAACTATTAAAAACAAGTATCCTCTTCCTCATATTGATGACTTGTTTGATCAGCTCTAGGGAGCTCAGTACTTTTCTAAGATTAACTTGAGATCCGGATACCATCAGTTGAAGGTGAAAAAGGATAACATCCCAAAAATAGCCTTTCATACTAGATATGGGCATTATGAATTTTTTGTTATGTCGTTTGGATTAACTAATGCACCTGTTGTATTCATGAATCTTATAAATATAGTATTTCATGAGTTCTTGGATAAGTGTTTGGTTGTATTTATTGATGACATTCTGGTATTTTCTAAAAATAAAGAGGAGAATGAAAAACATCTCAGGGTTGTTTTTCATACTTTAAAAGAAAAGAAACTATATGGAAAATTCTGAAAGTGTGATTTTTGGTTGCAACATATTTCTTTTCTTGGGAACATTGTAAATAAGGATGGAATAATAGTTGATCCTTCCAAAAAAAAGTAGTTGATGAATGGCTAAGACCCACAAATGTTATAGATATTCATAGTTTTCTGGGCTTAGCAAGTTATTATCGACAGTTTGTTAAGAACTTTGCACGGTTATCTAGCCCAATAACTAAGTTAACACGGAAAAAGGTTAAATTTGTTTGGACAGAATAATGTGATGTTTTTTCAGCAACTGAAGAAGAGATTGGTGAATACTCCAGTTTTGGCCATACCTTCCCGAAATGGCGAGTTTGTGATCTACAGTGATTCTTCTTTGATGGGACTTGGATGTGTTTTGATGCAGAATGATCAGGTAATTGCCTATGCTTCGAGACAACTTAAACCTCATGAGATAAATTATCCCACACATGATTTGGAATTGGCATCTGTGGTTTTTTCTTTGAATATTTGGAGGCATCATCTATACGGAACCAAATGCCAAATATATATTGACCATAAAAGTCTAAAGTATATATTCACTCCGAAGGAACTAAACATGAGGCAGAGAAGATAGCTAGAACTGATAAAGGATTATGACTGCACGATCAATTACCATCCTAGAAAAGAAAAAAAAATAGTCGATGCCTTAAGTCAGAAACATCATGCATCATTAACCATTATACGTTTGGAACATAATCCCTTGATTAATGATTTGAGGAATTTTGGCTTGGAAGTTATTGGTTCAGGGAATACCTTTGTTTTGTTTTAGGTTTTAGTTCAGTCTTCATTGTCAGACAGAATTAAGAAAGTGTAGAAGGAAGATTCTGAGCTATAGAAAAAGCTATAATTGGTTAAAATGGGTAAGTTTTCAGGATTTAATCTTGATAAATATTATGTTTTAATATTTGAAAAAAAGGTTGTGTAATTCTTGTGATTCCCATTTGAAGAAAGAATTGTTGTGTGAAACTCATAGTTCTCCATTTTTTTTCATCCTGGCAGTACTAAGATGTACAGAGACCTTCGGGATTATTATTGGTGGGATGGAATGAAAAGAGATATTGCGGATTTTACCATGAAATGTTTGACGTGTCAACAGGTTAAAGTAGAGTGGCAGTTACTAAAGGGGATGCTTCATCCTTTGATAGTGCCAGAGTGGAAATAGGAGAATGTATCCATGGACTTTGTGGTGGGACTACCAAATACTTCTCGAGGTAAAAATTCTATTTGGGTTATTGTTGATCGGATAAAAAAATCTGCACATTTTCTATTAATTCGAGATACAATGTCTTTGGATCAGATTTCTCGATTGTACCTCGAGGAGATTGTCAGGTTACATGGAGTTCCTCTTTCCATTGTATCTGACCGAGATCCTAGGTTAACTTCTAAATTTTTTAAGGGACTTCAAAAGTTGTTGGGCACAGTGTTAAATTTCTATACAACTTTTCATCCTCAATCAGATGGGCAGTCAGAACAAATGATTCAAACTTTGTAGGATATGATTAGAGCTTGTTCAATGGACTATCAGGGAAGTTGGGATTAGTATATTTCTTTAGTTGAGTTTTCTTATAATAATAGTTTTCATTCTAGTATTCATATGGAACCTTTTGAGGCCTTGTATGGGAAGTGGTGTCGGACTCTAGAGTTTTGGGATGAAGTTGGTGAAATAAAGATGATGGAGCCAGAATTAGTTGAAGAAGTGGCTGAGAAAGTGAGGATAATCTAGCAGCACATGAGGACAGCTCAGAGCAGACAAAAAAGTTATGCAGATAACAGAAGGAAAGACTTCTCCTTCGACGTAGGTGACCATGTTTTCCTTAAAATCTCTCCTTGTAAATGTGTGATGTGTTTCGGTAAGAAAGAAAATCTAAGTCCATGATTCATCGGTCCTTTTGAAATATTGGAGAATGTTGGAATAGTTGCATACCATGTAGCTTTTCCTCCGAGTTTGTTTCAGGTACACAATGTTTTTCATGTTTCGATGTTGAGAAAGTATGTGCCAGATTCATCACATGTCTTGATCCCAGAAGCAGTTCAGCTGGAAGAGAACACTTCTTATGAAGAGAACCCAGTTCAGATTCTTGATCGAAGGGAACATGTATTTTGGAATAAGGTAATCCACCAGGTAAAGGTTTTGTGGAGAAACCACATAGTTGAGGAAGAAACATGGGAGTCTGAAAATGCTATGAGAGAAAAATACCCTCAGTTGTTTAATAAGTAAATAAAATTGTGGGGACACAATTTCAAAAAGGTGGGGATAATGTAACACCCCAAGTTTTTCTTAAAATAAATAAGAAATCATGGAACTTTGTTTTAAGTGGATATTTATAACTTTACTTTTAACATAATTTTTCCACTTCTATGTTTTTAATTTCAAGAAACTATCATCTACATTTGTGTTCAGTATGTTATTCAGAGTCTATTGGAACCAACTTGTTTTTTAGTGAATAGTAACATACCCTTATGAATACTAATATGAATATTTATATGGCCCCAATGAATAGTAAATTTTATTATTATTTTATTTTATTATGGATTTATGATAATAGCATCTAGGTTAGTTTTTCATTCTGATAAAGAAGTAGTTATAGAATTAGAACTATTAATTTTTGAATTAAGTATGCTTTTATTTAAAAGTTAAATTAATAATATTTAGAAAATTATTAATTAAAAATGGACTTCATTTTTTAATTCTACACATTGAAAAATGTTTATCGTAAATTTTTGTGATTTTTATGAAATTCAAGAATTTTTTATGAATAGTAAAATACGATAAAATACGATAAATGATAAATACTTGATTTACTGCATCATAGGTGATGCAAGGATGTTGTAATCCCACCTGGTTCGAACTCACATGACATGTATTACTATTTGAGGTCACATGAATTGAGATTATTCATAGTCTTGAGTAAAATATTATAATAATGATTAAAATAATCTAAAATACCTCCCCTCCTCCACTATAAATACCACCATCACTCCCCTCTTCCTCCCACACCTCTCAAGCCATGAGAATTGTCTAATTTATGCCAAATTCCCTCCCCAATATTATTCCACACATCCTAGATATTTTGGTCTCACCAAAAGTCCAAAACCAAAGCCTTTAAGGAGGATCTCAAGGAGAAGAGATCAAGAGGTAAACATCCTCTTTTATTTTCTTTCTTTTCTTTCATTTTACGTTATTCTCTTCCATTCCCTTTGAATTATGATGGGATATTTCATTAAATATCCCCCTTACTGCCCATATTATTTATTAATGATGATATATCCCCTTCCTCTCATCAAAATTGTTTTATGAAATTTTAAGAGACGTCGTTAGGCTGCCGAATTTTCCTGAGGAATTTATCATGTTTTTTTTATTTTAAGATTCCTTTATTTTATTTTTCTTTCCTCACATCCTCTTAAAAAAGAAGAATGAAAGATCTACAATATTGTATATTCTGGATTCTCTCATGTTCATATAAAATTCATCATCATTATTTTCTCCTCCCCCACTCATTCAAGGAATTAAAATATTGTCTGCGATGTGTCGAATTACCGACAACGTGGACGATGTGATTTCAATTTCCATTAATTCTTTCAGGTCTGGTCATGAAACCCTTTATATGGTTGAAATAGGTTATAATATATGTTTTATGACTCACCCATTTTTCTGGAATTCTTTTTCACTCATGGTTCTAATTTATAAGACAGAACAAGTTTGTTATTATCAAAGAACCACTAAAAGGATCTAAACGAACATCATTAATATTCTAACTTATGAATAATCCTCATATAAGAATTCAAAACGATAAATGGAATAATTTATGTTACTGTTTATATGAAAATACTACTCCATTCCAATTCTGTAGTTTCACTTCCAATCGACAAGAATTCCAACCATGAATCAATCATAGAAATCATGTAACGAATTCAACCAAAAACAGTGCAAGGGGAAAAATAATAACAATTAATGGTAAAAATATGTTATTAAATGATCATATAAGATATTATAAACATTAAAATGTTCCTATAAAATATTAATAAAACTATTTTAACCATTATACAGAAGGTTCATACAATTTGGAAGTAAGACAAACCCGAGGTAAGGGAATTCTTAACCCGATTTTCAATCTTTGGGTTAACCTTCTACTACATTATTTATGTGATATTTAAATTTTTTGTGTGATGGGTAATGTTTATATTATGTATTATTATGTGTATTTACAGTATATATACATACTCCATCCACTCTATCAAGTCTCTCTTCAATTTTATGATATTCATAAGGGAATTTTCTTTAAAAATCCTCTTTTTAAATTCGGTTTTAAGAATTTCCAAAGCAATGTTTTTATGGAAATATTCATGTTGTATGATTATGTTTTGGTTCTTGGGAATTATTTATTTTGAATGGTGGGACCTATATTTCCCCCCAATTCATTGGGTATGAGTAAGTTTGAGGTTGTCCATATGGTTACTCCAAGTGTAACTGCGATGGTTACACAAAGTAAGGTAGCTGTGAGGGTTACAAATTATAAGGTAGCCAAGAATGGTTACAAAATTATGTAAGTAATTAGCCAAGATACCTATATGATTATATTTATGTTCTCATGTTTTTGTGGATATTTTGATAACCTCATGTTACAAAATGTAAGTATATATGAGTGACAAACATGTCTTCTGAAAATGTTTTCATACGTTATGAGTATTCATGGACTAATGTGCTCTTTCCTTCTTTTTTCATCCCTTACTGTTCTTTTGTGCTCATACCAAGTTTTTAAATGATTTTTCACAGGTTAATGGATGTTTTATACAAGGAAGTATTCCATGTTAAATGTTGAAGAATTTTCAAGGAATCTTGTTTTATGTTTTAATGTTTTATATTTTGAAAAAAAATGGAAACTGTTTTTATGGCATCCACTCTATAATAATGTGTAATGTCATGAATGTATTGTCCTAATTCTCTAAATCTCTAAACTTGAAAATATATTCAATGTAAAAGGAAGTGTTTTTATTGAATAAATTCAATATTATGTATTTAATAAGGTCAGTTCCTTATACTTGGATACACCAAATATGAAAGTAAATAGAAAAAAAGGTGAACCTAATGTGAAATAATTTAGTTGTTAATAAAACTAATTGACTATTCATTTCACTTTTTATTCTCCACTAATGGGACTATTTCATTTTTTCCCCTTATCATCTCAGATGTGTTCTCAATTAATGTTCCATAAGGATTTAAGATCCCTTTCATGGATTTAGAAAACCACATGATTAACTAGATTGTGATAAACCAACTACCACTAATAACAAGGATGTATTTTATAAATATTATGATTGTTGAATCTCAGAACTCTTAGTGAAAGTTGTATCTCACTCACTAACTTAATATCTATGTGGAAAATGAGATGTTGTTGTGGAATCTATATAATGGAATTAATAATATCTTTTAATTTTCCAATTTATTTGATGAGGATATGAAACCATGTTGGAGGTGATCACCTTAGTAATAATCTAGTAGAGGGAGAGGGGCCCCTATTACAACATAAAACTACCTTAGGAGTCTATCCCCAAATTAATGTAATGATTACCTTACTTTTATTTAATTGGGGGAGGTGGGATCTCAACCATTCCTTTGTAACCATGCCATGTATTCCTAGGAGGGATCCTATTAATGTTAATTTTCATCACTATGGTATAGTCTAAGTTCACCTTGATGCTTGTCAAGAAGAAATTTTGACCCTAATTACCTAAGAAAAGGAACCCTGAGGGAGTACTCATTGAGAAAAATCATCCACAAATGTTTAGGAACATTTTCTTTCCATTAATACATCTAACATTCTTAATACCTGTCTATATATACTAAAAAAGTAATAAAGTAATTTAAATTTCACCATTAGTAATAATCCTAAAACAATATTGAGATTCACAATGGTGAATTATTCTATTTTATCATCTCTAATGAGGCTCATTACCAACCACTATATAGGACCTCCCTATAGGGATTTTATTAATGAATATAAAGGTTATCCCTAGTGAATTCACTATAGAGTTCCTCACTACGAAAAAATTAATTCCAACAAAGTATGTACTCCCCATAGTGATACTCAAATGGAAGACACTAGATTTAAACCCTAGGTTACCCAATGTAGATGTCCTATTTGTAAAATGAAAATTATTTTATGTAGAGAACATCATATATATATTAATGAATAAGTCAACAACCACAAAGGTGCTCCCAATAGTCAATTATAAACTATATGTTCTAGAGGTCCACCCTATATCCCTCAATGTAGAGGTCCATATGTTAATAAAAAGACTAGTTATAGAGGTCCTCCCCATGATAAATTTATATTAAGAAACCAGGGAGTCCCTCCCTATAGTGTTGACTATAGTGGTTCTCCCCACAATTAAACATTTATTCAGTAAGGAGTTCCTCCCTTTTTTTCAAGTTAACATGTAAAAACCATAAATATTTACCCTATGGTGTTTGATATAAATGTATTGCCCATATAAAAAATCAATAAACTATGAAATATAGATAAACTCTTTATGGTGATTAAGAACTTGATAATTATAAATATCCTCTATATGGTGACCCTGAAAAATAATTTTTTGTTCTTAACAAATGTTTTTAGCACAAAGTGATTCCCCATGTCATGACCATCATAAATTTTCTATCCTACCATGAGTCACTTGAAAATCTAAATTTTATTGTTTATATTTCTATATCACCAACTAGAAGCATACCATCAGAACTAATTAGTGAGATGAAGAGGAAATATTTTTTAGTTCCTTCACCGAATCATTAAATATAGGGTGTAATTGATGGAATCCATAGTGATATTACTTTACTAAAAAATGATTGGAAATAAACCTTTATAGTTATCAAATTCCAAGGAATTATCCATAGAAGATGATGAATGTTCTAGAATTATACTAAAAGAGTTAAAATAAAGTAAAATAACATTCATGTTTCATCCCCATTCTACTTCCCATTAGGTAATTCCTATGATATTTAAATATTATTGCATAAATCATATTCTTTGAAACCTTATGATGATATTTAACTATCTCAAATCTTAACATTTTCACTATGATTGATATTAAACCTACCTTAGGTCATCGAATGAGAATTGTATCCAAGTCAATCTAGATACTATTTGAGTAGTCCAAAGTCCCAAGTATTTCAAGTGTTGTCATCATCTCCGAAAATAATTCATAAATTATCCAAAGGTTCTATTATAGTAATCAAGGAGGATTCTCTCTACCATTGCATTAGAGGATGGGGTGAGTTTAGTGCATTAAATTTCATTAAATTTTTTATTTAATAGAATCCTTCATAATTGTATATTTTCAATTTCATTAAATAAAATTGTTTTTTAGTACGAAAATATTACTATTTTAGTTGGATGGTCAAATGAAACATTTTCATCCTAAGAGAATTGAAAAGACATACTCAATGGGAATGAAAAATCAATGATATTATTTAGTAGGATTCTAAGAACTATAAATATTTTGATTATCAATGGATATCCTGACCATCTAATCAAGGTATATATTCCATTAAAAAGGTTTCTTAGGTGAATCTAACAAATAAATTATACATTTCAAATGATACAATCTAATCTCAAAAGTTACGAAAGGATATTGTAACAATTGTAACAATATTGGGGAAACAGAATCCCATTGGGATAGATTAATTCTTACCCTTATACCCACTATTGCTTCCTTATTATAAAACATGATGTACCTATAGTTTCACTTATTCGGTGGTTACACCATCCCATATGGATGTAGGAATCTTTAACCTCTATAATGTGATTAGTGATCACAAGTTTACGGGAACCCCGACTAAGGAAACAATATGGTATCCACCATTTGAGAAACATGGATCAACTCCTCCTCCATAACCACACTTAGTAAAAGTTAAATTATATTCATGCAGAATCATTATTCATGAGAAACCTAATTATTCTTCTCAATATGTCTTAGAAAGAGATAAATTGAAGTATCTTAGGTTATTAGGACACAAAATATATTTTGTTAAAGAAATAATGAAGGTATATTATGAAATAATTAATTTCCATGACCATGATACCATTACGACCTCTAATATGGAGTTTCACATACCCGAGAGGAACTCTAAGGTATTTAGGGGTATATTATATAATCGTATATAAATATATATCATTGGTGAAAAATTTACCTTCTTTAATATAAAACATTACTCCTGACTACATCATAAAAATAATTTGGTATTACTCATCTTAATATTAGACATTCTTAACAAAACATTACAGCTAAACAAGTCATAAAAATAGGAAAACAAAAAAAATCTCTATGTGAATGAATATCATATCAAACCACATGTAATAAATTAAATAACCAATATCTCTAAATAATGACATAGTAAATCAAGGAATATGACATATAAAACCATGAAGATAATAGGCTGTAATCTGAAAAACATCCTCTAAACAACCAACCAATAACTCCATCACCACATGTGAGGCATAACATGTTATTATGTCATAAAAAACAGAGGCACTAACATCAAACATCTAACTAGGTACCTTTTAGTACCTAAAATGAATAAAGGATAGTTTGGATGTATTTTGGGTAGTCCATGTAGGGTGTGATCATAAATACTATATAGGGAACAACAAATAGTGTCTCAATATACACCATGATGTAATGGTTGTATGAGAAAAAATATACAAATTTAAATAAATATAGAAGAACAACTTTATAACAAGTTACAATGCATTGAAGCAACATTAGATAAGAAATGAAATCTAATAATAGGAGTTAGAAAAGGAAAATATTCATGTCCTACTATCAATCAAGTAATAATATATCATATCATAATAAAACATAAATAATTTTTAGCCAAACATTCTTCGATCCATCCCTCTGAATTGAGAAATTATATATTTACACTATAATAAATATGAATGGACCCTACTGAAAATATGACCTATAATAATGTATCTATACCAACGACTTGTAAAAAACATTGGCATAGGTCCCCTTTCCCAATGTATTGGCCAAAATATTGGGAAAATCCCACATTGAGGACACTTTTCCCAATGGTTCACCAAAACCATTGGGAAAGGGTATGTCCTTCCCAACGGTTTGGCCAAAGCATTGGGAAAAATCCCACTTTGAGGCCACTTTTCCCAACATTTTTCCAAAACTTTTGGGAAATGGTATGTCTTTCTAAACGGTTTGGCCAAACCGTTGGGAAAAGCCCAATTTGAGGCCACTTTTTCCAACAGTTTAGCCAAACCATTAGGAAAATCCCAATTTGAGGCCACTATTCCCAATGGTTTAGAAAAACCATTGGGAAAGGGTGGGTACCTATCCCAATGGTTCTTAAAACCATTAGGAAAAGCATATCACAAAGGTTTTGAGAACTGTTGGGATAGGTACCCTTATTTTTTATGAGTACATTCATCGAATATTGTCAAATAAATCAATATATAAATTACATATATATATATATCAAAATATATTCACAAAGGAAACTCTCGAATAGTGGTAAATTCAGTGATATATAACGTGGAGGTTATAGGTTCAAACCTCTAATGAAACTTTTTTTATGTATATACTTATCCCAACAGTTTCCCCAAACTGTTGGGAATGACCTATCCCAACAGTTTGGAAAACCATTGGGAAATACCTATCCCAACGGTTTTTAAAACCATTGGGAAAGACATATACAAACTGTTTTCTCCAAACTGTTGGGATATGTCTTTCCCCACACCAAATCACCCAATGGTTTCCCAAAACGTTGGTATAGGTAATTTTTCTATTAGTGGGAGTGGATTTAGAATCTAATACATCTTATAAAGGTGGAATTGTAAGTATATGTATAAATATATATACATATTTATAATCATCTTCATGAGAATATCTCACTCCTCGTAGGGAGGAACTATATGCTTATATCAACTGCCACCTCATCATGAGGTAACTCATCTTATCATAGGAAATATATATATATATGTGTAATACTTACATCAACAAACTCATCATCTCATAAGAATTGTGGTTCATCTATATTGGTCCCGAATAAGATTTATAACTAGAGAGGAGGGTGAATTGGGGTAATATAAATTCTCTACACAACCCTTTACAAAGATCTTATTACACTTTTAATAGGTTTACCTCTCCCTTACTCATATTTAATTTGAAAGGATAAATAGTAAAAGACATAAATAAATTAATTTTTACTTTATTCATCCAAAATAAGATAAACCATATAGCATGAAAATGTGATTCTACAATACATAAGAAACACTAATCTCATTACTTTTATTTTACCATAAAGTGAAACCTCACTAACCCTTCGGGTTTACAACCATCACAAAATAAATAAATAATATAATTATAATATTAAATGATATAATACACTGATCCACTTATAACCTCCCTCATTTAACAAATTATATATAGTACTCACACCATTATTTGTGTAAAAATAACCATATATTCTATGAACATACTGATACATATCACCTGAAACCCCTTCTTTTGCATCACATAATATATAGTTCTTGGGATCTAATTTTGATTTAGTTCTGAATTGAATGATCTTAAAATTATACTACTTCTTTTTCTATAGTTTATTAAAGTTAAAGGAGGTCTACGATATCTATCATATTAATAGATTCTCTATGATATTATATTCCTTTACAATTTAATTCTATTTTAAAATTTTTATTCATCAATTATCATTATGAAAAGTATTTAAATATTTGAATATGGAATCTCCTAATATGGTAGTGTGATTTCCTCCATTATTTAATTTCATAAAAATAATATGATTTTTTGATAATAATTAGCTCCAAAATCCTTAACTAAATCCTATATTTAAATTCCAACTATACTCATCACTATAACCTACATGTTGCAACCTCCCACTTTATGATGTGTTATCTGGTCAAAACAAAATCCAAAAAATATAAACATGATTTGAATTTAAAATACATTATATATCATTTATTTATCCTAAAATTATTCTAAACAAGATTTTCTATATCGTATATTTGAAAAAACTAAAAATTAAATTTTTGAATAAAAAGTAAAATCATTATACTCTACATATTCCCAAAGAGATAACCCATATTTAATCCAAAATATTCTTAATTAATAAGACTTATGAACATCTAAAAAACATTCATATGAAAATATTATGAAGTAAAAACCATTAATTATGAATAAAAAATATATAAAAACTCAAAATTTCATGTATCGTTGAAGCACACCTATCGTAATATGTGGAATAATAAATTAATTTATTTTCTTAGTCTATTATAGTGGTTTTCAAGGGTCGTCTCACTTAAGAAATTTCAATTTATCACAAAATATTCCAAATTCACTTCTTATAATTTTTTCTATTTTAATAAATATATTAAAATAATTGTATATTTATATTTAGAATAAAAAACAAAAAAACAACCACAAACATAAAAAACATTCAAAATAGAGTTACAAAGTATAAATATTCTCCCAAGATAATTACCCATAGTAAATTGGCATCACCATAAATTATATTGATACTTTATAAATAAACACACTTCATTATATGTGTGAACATACTCTTATACCCAGGTTCTAAATATGTAGTACACTCAACGATCATGAAGTATATCATTTAACCAGCTCCTCAATCATGGTAGAATAATAAATAAGAAAAATTTAATCTATATAGAGACACAAAGGATCTATTCCCACTAATAAACCCCTTAGTCTAACTATAATAAAATAATAAATATTAAGAATAAGATCACAAATATGTAGGCTAAACACTAATTTATCCCCTAATAAGATTCCCTGGCTTACATACTCATGATCATAAGAATGTGAGATCACATTTGATAAATAACTACTAGGGAAAAAAGTGAAATGAGAACACATAAATTTAATTATGATATTTGTTGTTATAGAATGAGTAGAAAACCAACTAAATCTACATCATAAAAAATAAAATAAAACATCTAATAAAACGTTATCCTAATATTTAGTGTAGTGTTTGATCCCTTGAAATGTTATGGAGGTAGGAGATTATAGGGAGAGACGTGTCTAATTTTACCTGTAAAGGATTTATATGAATATTCACATGTGATAGGTACATTATAATTTAAAACTTAATGAATTTTTATTCTAAACTTTTTTATTCTATATCTCCTATATCATCCCACAAAATATAAAATTTATTTTACATGTCTATGAGGACTTATGATAGATTTACTCAGAAAAAATATATCTAGTATGGAGACTATTCTTATTCAAATGTGATTATTTCTAATGCATTTATTTCTATTAATGATCCAAAATATTGAGTAAACACAGTTATGATAAATATTTCATTTCTTATTCTCTATCTCTATATTAATGTTTAGCTAATTTGGTTTGATCGATTGTGATATTTGGTCCCATATTCAAAAAATTTCATATCTGGGAATAGTTTCTAAGGCATGACTTGTGAGATTCATTTGGGATTCAAATACTTGTATTATAATTTCGTTATAGTCGGATGAAATATATACCATCTAATATTTATTCATAAAAGATGAATTTTAAAATTCAGATTAGTGTATAAAATATTTTGGTTGAATTATGAAAATAATTAAAAATATTTAAAATTCCAAAATTAATTCCTTTTCTTAATTAAGATCAAATCGTTCCAATAACCAAAAAAGTGATAATTACCCATAAATTATTAAATATTTTTTAATTAAAAAATTTAATTTTACATTAAAATAATTTAAAATATCTTATATTTTAATTATCCCACACATAAACACTACACACTTAGGAAATTAAATGAATTCAATAAAATGATAATATGTGTCCATTCATGGTTCCATTACACATACTAGAAATGAATAAATATAAAAATTCACCCATTATTGATAATTTCATGCCTCCTATGTGGGTATCATTGACTATGTAACTTAAATCCATCTTCCAGTTATAGTTCTACCATTGTAACAAGTAGTTCTAAATATAATTTAAAATATAACAAGAATAAATTTTCAATTATCACTCTTCCACTAATTTCCTTATATCCAATTTCTATTTTATATATCCTTAATATAACTCAAATGATATTCTTATAATTGAATTTCCACTTTCTTCATTTGAAGTTACATATTCCATTACATAAATTAATTAATATTTTTATAATTTGGTACTAAATTTTTATTCTTTTTTAAATTTTTATCAGTTCCTAATATCACATTACATTATGTGGGAAACCAATTGCTAATTTTACTTCACTTTCAAGGGACATATTTGAGTAAAAAAATATTTTTTGTAGGATCCCTAAAGTATTCCTTGTCACAAAGGGAAAATAACCTAGGTTTAAGTCCAAAAATAATATTACCTCAAGTTATAATTCCAATTACACTGGTATATATTTAATCAAACATCCTTTAATATTAATCAAAAAGGATTTCCATGAACAAATAGAAAAATTACCTCATTAATCATTTAATTCCAATTATTTTAGAACTAAAAAAATATCTCAAAACTAGCATGAAATTTTACACGAGGTAAAGTATTATTGAGATACAAGTTTCATAACCAAAAAATACCCCAAAAAATAAAATATTAAAATGGAAACATGAAAACCTTATCTAGTTATAATCATATAACTCCCACATATAATATCAAACTACACTTTTATTTTAGTTCAACAAAATCAAAATATTAGGCCAATAAAAATACATGTATAGATCCAGAAAGTCATTATTTTCTAGTGGAATCCCTAAGTTAATCTCTTAGATACTAACAAAATAGGCCTACATAAACAATACAAAACATGAGAACTTTATTAATATAAAAATAAATAAAATAAATAATGTAAATGTAATATCCCTCCGAACCTCATTGGCTTAAGAAGGTGGAGGAACATTACTTGGCCTTAAAAGACATCCCCAAGATTCCAAATGATGAAAATATACGTTTAAGGAAATATGTAAATGTGGTGTATGATTTATATATAATCCCTCATTTTTATTACATAAAATTTTCATTAAATTTAACAAAATATAGGATCTTTTAAAGTTTCATTTCTTTGAAACAAGATACATAATACATGAAATGATAAAAAAAATCAAATACACTTTAATGGATTAATCATGGGTTCACCCAATGTATATTTATAGCATCTAATTTCTTTGGTGCATACGTCAAAGGACAGGGTGATCATAAGGCCCGGTAAGGGAAATCAAGGGAAACAGTTTACAGGTGATCATGAGAATTATCAACAAGAACTTGAAGAATATAAAAAAGGAAATAGAAAAAGAAAAAATAATTTTAATAGTAAAATAACATGAATCATAACATTTAAATGTGTCTATAACATTTAATTAAGTCATTCATAATCACATCATCAAGGTTTATCACCGAGGTGTCCTAAAAATTACCAAGTTTATTCACCAAGGTATCATAAAACATGTCATTATAGAGATTAAATTATTTACCCAATGAATTAGAGATCTATCAGGGTGCACCATTCATATGTTTTAATTAATGTTATCCACAATATCATAATAAAAAAATATCATAAAAAAAACATGGAGAATAAAAGAAATGGGTTTTATATAAAAAACATTGTGTTTTAAAGAAGAAGTGTTTGAAGACAAGATCCTTATGTCGTTGTTAACCCATGAAAATGGAATCTGGGATTCATGTATGTTAATCCAAGAATAAAGATATAATATTTTAAAATATAGGTTAATACCCCAGAAAATAATGTGGTTTGGGTATTCAAAAACAAAATAATATTATTTCTTTAGAAAAAGGGAGAATTTTTTAGAAGGAAATTCAGTAGCATAATGGGTATGAAAATCATTTTAGAAAACATTAAAAAGAGAAACTATAAGGGTATCCCATTAATAAAAGTCTCTTAATACAAAAAAGTTACAAAATAAAATGGAATTAAGAAAATAGTATGTAAATTTTAAGGATATACCACATAAAAATGGAACTTTAAAGGAAAAAATAAGTTTAGATTTCCATTACTTTAAAGAGTAACTTAGAAAACTCAATGATTGGGACCTTGGTGGATTGAGGAGACCTTGGGATGACTCCTTGGGAGGTAGAAATATCATATATTTTTAGATTATTAAATGGTATTGAATCGAAATGAGGAAATGGGTGGAATTTATATAAATATATGAGGATTTTCTTAATAATTTCCTTGGACACCTAGGTAGTGGTAAATTAAAAATCATGGGCATGCCCATGGTATTTTCACAAGTTATTGGCCACATGGGACAACTATTATGTTATTATAATCCAAAAGATTATACCATCATTTTACATTACTTATTACATAATTATTAAGTCATTAAACTTACTAAAAAAATCAAAACTATATTTTTAATATTCACTGAAAAACAAAATATTTTAGAAAATTATCATAAATTCACCCTAACCTAATGTTGACATAATGATTTCAAAAAATTATATGTATTTTATCATAATAATTATCTAAGTGTAAAAAATTTAACTTTTAAATATAAAAATCATTATTTATTAAAAATAATTATAGATAGAAAATGAAAAGTAAATTACATAGTAATATTTTTGACACTTGAAAAAAATAAAATTATTTTTTCATTTAAATTTAAATAAGAGTGTTTTAATCAAAATATTTCATTAAAATAATAATTAAAAATAATAACATAGTTTATTATAATAATTATATCTTTTCTATAAATTATAATTTCTATCAAAAATTCAATTTATCAATTTCATCATATTTTTAAGAAAAACTAAACTCAAAACGAAATTTCTGGAAGGAAGATTTTATTTTTAAAAAGTGATTATACATCAAGTAAATAAGGAATTAAAACATTACCCATTAAAAACCTACATAATACCTATGTTTAAGGAGTGAAATGGTGATAGATCCATGGGATGGCTCGGTTAACATTTCCTACATGGTAATTTCCATTAACATGAATTTATTCCATAGACGATTTTGTTCAAGCATAAAATGTTGATACTGGGATTGGGTATGGTCAAGAGTGAAGCCTTATGATGCTACCTCCTTCCCAAACTTCATAATATTGTCTTTGTACGACACAACTCTACTGGATTAGTCCATCAACTATTCTTTCTACATTAATTTTACTTTTTTATTTATACTTACAAACAATAATTCTGACGTAAAATTTATTATTAAGAGTATTGTTTCCAATGACCATATTTAAAAATGGTAATATAAAGGTTCAAACCCGATGATCTAATTTTAATTTATACTTACTAAATTATTTAATAGACATAGTTTTTTTAGTACAAAATACTATTAAACACATTTTCAAGAAATAATTATCATTCAAAAATTTTAGGTCATTACATTCATCCCCTCTTAAGAAATTTCATCCCCAAAATTTCATCTCATTCCCTTAGTTGAGAAAGGGTTTGGGTATATATTCCTCATTGATCCCTATGGTTTCACATGGATTATTCTTATTTTTAGTTCATCCACAACACCTTAATGAGGTGGGTAGTCTTGTTGCGTAGAGCCCTATCTCTACGGTCCAAGATCTCCATCGGTTGCTCCTCAAAAGAGTTACCATGTTGTAGTCATACCACATCTAGATTCAGTACATGTGAATGGTCAATTATGTACTTCTTCAAGAGATATATTTGGAAAACATCATGAACATGAACTAGGTTTTGTGGAAGTACAATTTGATAAGCCATTTCTCTTATGTGATCGAGGATTTCATAGGGTCCAATGTACCTGGGAATTATCTTCCATTTCTTCCCAAACCACATAACTCTCCTACAATGTGAAATTTTAAGGAATAATTTGTCACCACATCAAACTCCAAGTCCATTTTATGGTTTTCAGTATAGCTCTTCTTCCAAATATAATAAGCCTTTATATGTTGTTCGATGGCATGAACCATTTATATCATCTCCTACACAAGATCAGGACCAAGAATATTTCTCTCACTAGCTTTATCCTAACAAATAGAATATATGTATTGATTCCCATATAGATATTCATAATGTTTAATTTAAATATTTGAATGGAAGCTTTTGTTGAATTATAACTCAATTAATGGGATATGTTGATCCCATACACCGTTAAATTTCATTGAGTATGTTCTTAGGATTTCCTTGAATTTATGAATAGTTCTTTAGGATTGGTCATCAGTTTGGGGGTGATAGGCTATACTAAAATTTAATTTGGTGCTCATATCATGTTGAAGACTTCTCTAGAATTTTGTTGTGAACCTAGTATCATGATCAGATTCAATGGAGAGTGGTACCCCATGCAACCTTTCTACTTTCTTTGCATAAATCTTGGAAAGTTTTTTGAGAGATAAATCATCCCAAATAGATATAAAATTGGAATCCTTGGTGACATGGTCTACTATAACCCATATCGCTTTTTTCCTTTAGATTTTTTTAGGATACTAATGATAATGTTCATAATGATATCATCACACATCCATATTATTATAGGTAGTGGTTGTAATACCCCTTTAGAAATTTATCATTTTGCCTTCACTTGTTGACACACCCCGAACCTTTTAGTGTAATTGGAAATATTTAATTTAATGTTATCCCACCAATAATGATCGTGGAGTTACCTATACATTTCCATTCTTCCAAGATGTATAGATTCAGTTGAGCAATGAGATTCATCCATCAGATCCTTCTTTATTTCCAAAATAGATGGAATACATATCCTTGTATGAAATTTATGTACACCATCTTAATCAATATTGAACTTGAGATAATTCTTATTCTACACAGCCTCTAAATTCTTCTCTGAAAAAGGATCTTCTCTTTGATATTTCTTGATATTTTCTAGTAATGATGGATCAAAAATAATTTGGGATAGGGTTTATGATATCCTTTACCATATAATTCTCATGTCTCGTTTTACTAGGCATTTGATCAAAGGATCTCCTTGAATCCTCATCATTTCCAGAATAATGGGGACTTTCCTATTTAATGTATCAACAACTTTGTTTTATCTTCTTGGGGGATAATTAATTTAACAATCATATTCTTTAATAAGTTCTCACCATATCCTCTGTATCACATTCAATTCCTTTTTCATGAAAATATACTTCAAACTTTGATGGTCTGTGTATGTATAAAATTCCATTCTATAAAGATAGTGCCTCCATATCTTCAGAGAAGAAACAACCACATCCAACTCCAAGTCAGGCGTAGGAAAGTTCTACTCATGAGGATTAAATTGTTGAGATTAATAAGTAATCACTATGTTATTGTTCAATAGGATGCACCCAATCCCATTTAGAGATGCATCACTAAAAATAAAAAATCCTTCAATGGTAGAGGGTAGGGTTAACATGCGTGCAGTAACCAATCTCTTCTTCAGCTCTTGGAAATGTTCTTCACACTATTTTACCCAGATGAACTTTTCCCCTTTTAAAATAACTTGGTTACTGAATTATAAATTCATGAATTTTGTTTTAAAAACCTCAAATAATATCTCGCTAATCCAAGAAAACTATGAATCTTAGTTACTGTTGTATGATGAGGCCACTCCTCCAAATACTTTTTCTTTCCAGGATGAACTGATATTCCTTCATTGCTTACAATGTGCCCAAATAAGAAGACCTATTGTAAAAAAATCACATTTTTTGAACACTACAAATATCCTCATCTTCTTTAGAGTTCTCAATATAACCATTATATGATCCTCATTCTCCAATTAACATTGGGAATATTTCATAATATCATCAATGAAAACTATCAAAAATTTATCAAGGTAGCCCTTAAGGACTCTATTCCTCAAATCTATAAAAATTAAAGGAGCATTATTCAAGATAAAGGGAATAAAAGGAAACTCATAATTCTCATATCTTGATCGGAAGGTAGTCTTTGGAATATATTATTTATTCCCCCTCAATTTATGATAAATATTTAGAAGATCAATCTTGGAGAATAATTGAACCCCCATGATGTTAGTCAAACAATTCATCAATTCTTGGAATAGGGTACTTGTTCATCACTATGATCCATTTAAACTCTCTATAATCAATTCATAGCCAAATTGATCCATTATTATTATATATAATGAGAATAGGTGCTCCCAAAAGAGACACACTTTTTCAGATACACCCCTCATCCAAAAGATCTTTGAGTAGATTCTTTAATTTCTCCAACTCCACATTTTCTATTACATATGGGTTATTTGATATCGGCCTAGATCCAAGCATGAGTTCAATGGATAACTCTACCTCTATTTCTGTGGGAGGTCCAGGTAACTTCTTAGGAAATACATCAATATATTCATGAATTATGTGTACATTCTATATTCATATACTTTTGTTTCCTTATTCATCTTTATTGATCATCTCGATAAATAATTCTAGGTGTAGTGCATCTAGACATATCACAGGTAAAGATATCTATCCTTCAAAAAAATGTATTTTTTCCATTCAATAAAATTGATATTTACTTTCATATGTAGTTGATCTTATCATTATACGTTGATATCATGTCCATCCCTAGTATAGTGTTGAATTCCAACATGGGAATGACTACTGTATTTGCAATGATATTATGCTCGATAAAGTGAATACTAGAGTTTCTATACACTATTTATTCTTGGATAATTCTTCTATGAGTCTTAATGTATAAAACTACATGTAGCAGTTCATGGATTGATTCTATAATATTTTCAAACTTGGTGGAAATAAAGGAATATTTAGAACCTGAATTTAAAAAAAATACTTATTATCTTTGTGTGAACAACTAAAGTATCTACCAATGCATAATTCAGAGCTTCAACTTCATCCATTTTGATATAAAAATCATGAACTTTCTCACTTGGACTATGATAAGGTTGATGGTGATCCCCCACTATTAAATTTGGATTTTGAAGGTGATTGGAAAAGTTCCCAAGCTATCCAAACATGAAGAATTTGACTTCAAGTAGGGTATGTGTCATCTTCCATTTGTCATTAGTGTTGAGAATTTGAGGCTTCACCTCACTACGATGGTTATAAGAAATATGACCTTATCTTACACACTTGTATCATTTACCACTCCCAAGAAATAAATTACTCAAATAATTATTCCCACATTTGTTGCTTGTGGAATGTATCACTTTGTTTTCTCCTTTTCTTTGATCAAAGATCCTCCCAGAATGTGTCTGTTTGATCTATACGACCATTGTATCTCACCAAACTCTAATTCAACCTTCATAGTGCTTCATACTAACTCCTCATAACATTCATAGTCTCGATTGTCTAGATTCTTCTGTTGATGGGGTCTTAGTCCACTAAATAATCTATCAACCATTCTATTAGGATCCATGAAAAAATTATATGTGTAACGATAAGGCCTTGTAAATTTCATATCATTACTTCCCATAGATTCATTTTTCTTCTTCTTTAGATATAGTAATTGTTTATCTATTATTTTTCACATCAAATGAGGGAAATATTTTTGGAAAAAAGTTACCCTTAACTCTAACCACTCCATTTTATAAATCTCCCCTCTTGCCTTCATGTTTTTAACTAGTCTCTACCACTTATCATCTTCTCCGTATAAACATTACATCACTAGGGTGACATTCTATTATTCTAAACAATGTATTATAGAAAATTTCATGTCTATAATATTATCCATTGTTCATTAATCAATGGGTCAGTACATCCACTGAAAGTGGGTGGTCATTGATCTATAAAGGACTCAACAAAAAGTTGTTTCCTTCAAGTTGAATCCACTCTCTCATCCTGATTCGAGTTATTATTTATAACTTGAGACAATTGATTAATCATTTTTATGAATTTTTCCATTCCTTATTTCATCGGAAGGTCATAGGCACCTGGTCCATTGTACTCACCATTTACATGGTTTCTCCTATTTCCTATCATTTTCTAAAATAATAAAACCTTAGTGAGAAATGTGTTTGATTTAATAATCTTACATTTTGAAATGAATTCTGTGTCTTAAAAAATCATAAATAAATATTTTATTCTTTAACAACAATTACATTTTCTATAAATCCTTCGTAATGGTTAATAAAAACCTCATGATTAACCAAATATATCCCATGGGAGTGTCAAATTAGGAGTGAAACAGGGCCAATTCTCATGTACTAGGCTATACCGAGTCAGGCCTGACACACCATGTAAAAATTTTTACCCCTAGGAACATCTATTCCAGATCCACATCCACTTTTCTGTATCCTAACAAGGATTTAATTTCTCAAAAACCACTTAATTAATATTTCATCAAAATACGAGAACATTTTTTCTATGTTTAAACATTTATATAAGGTTCTACCTAATGATTTCAAAGCCTAATTTCCATAAATAACTAAACATACTTTGATAACAACTATATAATCTTGTATTTTTATTACATAAACTTTTCGTTACATTGTACAAAACAAAAGATCATTTAAATTTTAGTTTCTTGGAAATAAGGTACACAATACATGAAATCATAAATCATTATTATGATCCACTTAAAAGTATTTATCATAGGTTCATCCTAAGTATATTTACTTTATCTCATAACTTGGGGACATACATTAAAGGTAAGGGTGAGCATAACTCCCAATAAGTGAATGTAAGGGAAACCGTTTACAAGTGATCATGAGAATTATTGATAAAATCATGAAGAATGTCATAAAGGCAAGAGAAAAGGAAAGAAAAGAAACATCATAGTAAAATTAATAAGAATAATAACATGTAAATTTTTATAAAACATTTAATTGAGTCATTCAAAAGAATATCACCAAGGATTGTCACCAAGGTATCATAAAAATTACCAAGTTTATTCACTAAGGTATCATAAAACATGTCATATCTAGAGATTAAATTATTTACCCAATTCATTGGAGCGCTATCAGGGTGAAACCTTCATATATATTAATTAATGTGAGTCATATATATCATCACAAAACATTTAATAAATAAACCTTGGAGAATAAAAGAACCAGATTTCATATAAAAATCATGGCGTTTAAAAAACAAGTGCTTAAAGAAAAGATCTTTATGTCATTATTAACCAACTAAAAAAGAAGGTGGGTTTCATGTATGTTAATCTCAGAATAAAAATATATCATTTTTACATCTTGGTGAATACCCTTGGAAAATAAAGTGTTTTGTGTATTTACAAAACAAAATAATTTAATTTGTTGAGAAAAATAGAGAAATTTTGAGAAGAAAATTCTACAACATAATGGGTTTGAAACATGGTTTTAAAAAACATTAAAAATAGAGGGTAAAAGGGTCACAAATTAATAAAATAATATTAATACAGAAAAGGGACATAATAAAATGGATAGAAAAACATAGTTTATAAATTTGAATGGCATGACCCATAAAAAGGGTACTTAAAAGGAAAAGGAGAAGTTGAGAGTTCTCAAACCTTGAAGAGTAGCTACTAAAACTCGAATATTGCGAACATGGGGGATTGAGGACACCTTGGTAGGACCCCTCGGGAGGTAAAACAATTAGGTATTTATGGAGGATGAAATGGGAGTAAAATGAAAATGATAAAATGGGTGGGCATTTATAGCGAAAGAGGAGGATTTCTTTAATAATTTCCTTGAACACCTAAGTAGTGTAAAATTCGAAACCATGGAATTTCCCATGGTATTAGACACTTGGTACACCTATTATGTTATTTTAATTCAAAATATTCTACCACAATTTTTGTAACACCCCATGTTTCCACGTTATGCTTCTCTTTGAATAATACAACAGCGTGTGTTGTACGCAACTTTGAGTTCTAACACACCACAACCAATCAAACTAGATGTTATGAATAGTAATACCCAATTTTTAAAATTTTATAAATTTTATCTTTCAAACTGGATTTTATTTTTGGATTCTTAATATCAAAATTATCTTAGGATGAATTTTTGGTATTTTTCTGAAAACTTTCAATTTTGATGAATAGTGAAAAACACTAAGTTATAGTTTAAAACTGATTTTTTATTTAAATAATTATTTATTTTATTTAAATTTGTTTTAGATAAAAATAGATACATAATACCTATATAAGTTCAATTTAATTCATTGGAGTCAGTTTATAATAATTTTAGATATATAAAAATTTTATTGAACTTTTTACCGTCTTTTACCCACCTCCTAGGAGAATTTGAAAATTCACATAAAACATAATTTTACCACTTATGTGAGTGGAATTTTAAAAATTAGAGATAATTTTTTGATATTAGTAAGAAAAATTCTGGTCAATAAGATAAAAATAATTTTTGGTGAATAGTAACTTTTTACTTTTATTTACCATGGTTAAAAGTAAATAGGGTTATTAAAGGTAAAAATGATATTTTTATTATCCTAACACATGTACTAATTTTATGGGATAAGTATAATTTGACCAAAAACAACATTAGGAATAAAATATGATACTTTAGGTCCACTTGGATTAGATTAGGACATTTATTATTATTTTATTTAAAGAAGAGTTAAAAGAGTTAAAATCAAAGTTTAATAACTAAAATATTTTTAATATAAGGTTATAAATAAGATAAATTCGATTATAAATATTTATTATAGAGCTAAAAATATTTCCTACATAATGATATTTTATTTATAATTTTTAGACATTAAATAATTCAATTTATTTATGACACAATGGTGATGTAATGATTACCTTATTAATGAAATATTAAAATAATTTATATTTTAAATATCAAAATAATTGTAATTTGAGACTTTTAATGAATTACACTAATTTTATAGGTTACTATGACATGTTAGGGTTGATTAAATGAATTTTTTTTGAAGTAATAAGGCTGTTATGAATTTAACAAAAACAAAATACCAAATAGTGTCAAAATTGACATAAAAGAGTTTTTAAAAAAAATATTATATTATTAATTGATATTATATTCCTAAAAATCTAAGGATCGGAAAAATGACTTATATAATGTTATATATATTAATAATGAACCACTTTGGGTTTTCTTGTCTTGTTATAGTAAGTTTGTTAAGCATATAATATAAAAATAAAAAGAGACACGGTAATTGTCAAAATATTTAACTAAGAGTTAAATATAAATGATAAGGTTAATATGGTGACCTAAGCCTATATAAAATATATTGGTTGAAATTATTTCAATCCATCCCCACCCTATCCTATAAATAAGTCACTTTGAAGCCATTATAAATCGAATATGAATTTATTATAAAATAATATTATATGTTTTTTCTAAGGTTCCCCTCACCCCTCTTATAAAACGGAACTTCCCCTTCTCTCAAATTCACACCATCAAAGCCTTTTGGCTCATCCATCCCTTCCCAAATATCATCCCAACTTCCCTGAATTCATCCTAGAGGCCTTCCTTTAGTCAAAAAGCCAACCAAAGGAGCCCTTTTGATCAAATCAAAAGGAAGAACCCAAAGAAGAGGTAAATATCTCACCACCTCTTTCAAGTTCCTTTCTTATTCCACTTCCTTTTTCTTTGTTGTTTAAATTATAAAATAATAACTCCATTATATTATATATACTTTGATGTTATTATAAATATGGTACAAAAAATTCATTATTCTATCCATCCTTTGAATGACATGTCACCATACGTGCGTATGTACGGCTTACCGACTCCACATCGTGGTGTAATTGTTATTCAATACATTATCATTTGGATGGGTATAATAATGATCTATAATTGATGTAAATAATAAATATAACATAATAATTATTCTTTATATATGATATAAAATCCAATTATATATTATTTTAATATCAAAAGAATGATATTGTCGCTCGTGCGTAATTACGGATTACCGTCTCCACGAACGCATTGAGATTCATTCCCCATCGTATCCATTCAAGTCTAATTTTCATTTGATGATTAAAAATAATGTTTAAGGTCTTGATATAATTCTTTATATGAAAAATATACATTCTATCCATAACAAACATGGCTTATGTAAAAAAAATATAAAATAATATGAGTAAGTGAACACCCAAAACGATGATAATACTAAAATATTATTAACAAATCCATATTAGAAGATCATATATGATATCATATTTATGTATATTATTCATGTATAATTTAACAAAAATTATTTAACTATTATAAAAGAGGTTAACCTACCCTCGACCAAGGAAAATTACAAGGTAAGGGTTTATTTCACAATCTCTTCATTATCTGAGGTTGTTTATATGTAATTATCTACTCGGACCTCTTTATCATCCACATCCATGTTTCTTAAACATGTATTTCAAAACATTATTAATATTTTATATAATATGGGTTAACATCATTTATAATATTTTTTGAATTTTTATATGATTTTTATAAAGGAATCTTTCCATCATTTTCCAAACAAGGTCCTTTTTAACCTTTTTAAAAAAATTAAGGTAAGAATGTATTTTTTTTAACTTATACGGCGGTTCAGGCTATTTTCCACCATTATAAGATCGCCAAAGCTTCCCTTAGAAACTTATAAGAATATTTTCAATGTAAATTTTTTCTTTTATAATTATGTGACTTTTAAATGATTTTAAAAAATAGATATTTCTCTCAAATAGTTTTTCTTTCATCTATGTCGACATCCTTTGATGGATTTTAAGCTTAATTGAAGTCGATTTATTATGATACAAAACTTCTATATTGTATTGAAGGTTTTGTGATATGTTTGTCTATGGATGTGTTATTTTTATACCATTCATGGTTTATGGAGAAGGTATTTACATTTGTTATGCTAGTTTTAATACGAATGTTTATGTTATGTTTAAACCTGTTCATATGAGGAATGAAGTGGACTTAGTAAGTTATGGGTGGATCCCGCTATAGCACCTCGATGCATCAGTTGGTCTCCCGAGAAAAACTAATGTCTTGGGACAACGCCTTTACAAAATCTTATTTGTAGTCTGGGCACAAGGCCTTGACTATGTGGTTATGAAAGTCTGGAATTATGCATTCCATCATTATGAAAGTAGGTATTGATATTGCATGTGATTATTCAACTAGTAGAATATCCATGTGAATAAGTAAATGAAATTATTTCATTTTATTTTTGCTATATTATGCTGAAGTTCAAGTTTAAATGGCTTTTTTTAGTTATACATTGCGTTAAATGTTTATGCTTATTTATGAAAGTTTCTGCTATATTGTTATCCTTACTGAGCATATGCGCTCACCCCTTTCTATGTTTTATTTTTACCCGCATGCGAAGAAGTATATTATGATTGAACTGCAGGGATAGTCTATGGGATCTCAATGTTGTCATTGGAACAATGTTGTTGTAGTTTTCCATTTTATGATGTAATGAAAACCTTATGAATGTATCTAGTGTTTCCAAGGCTACTAAACTAATCGGTCTTTCGAGACTTTATCTTTTGTGATCATGCCAATGATACATAATAATTCACCGACTCTGGGGTTTTGGGGTCAGGGGGTTATAGTTGGTATCAGGGGAAGTTTAGTATGAACCTTGGAAAATAGATTTTAATAAACTCTGATTAGAGAACATAGCCCTAAGATAAACATTGAGGATTAGTATAGAAGAAATTCCTAGAATTTTGGTATTGTAGAGATTTTGTGAGTTTTCCAAGAAATACATCCCTATCTGGATACGAGCAGGTAGAGGTGGATTTCAAACAGATGTACCTAGGGGTAAAACCCGAAAACACCGCTTTGAGTTAGACTCGAATGGGAATTGGTGCATGACAACGGGCCTTGCTGCACTCTTGTTTATGACACTCCCAGGGGATATGCTTAGGATAATTCTCATTTTCATTACAAACCATTATGAAGGTTTTATGAGTATATACTTCCTCAAATAAATTTTTTTATGATTAGGGATTATATCCATAAATTGTTCAATTTATGTTAAGTGTTTTACAAGTCAGGAATTATGTATTTCGATTCATAAACTAATATAGTTTATTCCATTTTTTAGAAATGGATCCTAGTGGAATGAATCGAAACCGTATAAATAAATTTAATCCATGTAAATATTGACCTCCTGATAGAGATAATTATAGTGGAGCTGGTGATACAACTGTTGCTGATCAGCTTATCACTATATTAGGACAACTCACTCAGGTTATGAATAATAACCTTACCCGTATGAAGCACCCTAATCTGCAGCGTGGAGGATCAGTGTTAGATCGCTTCATGAGGTAACAACCACCAACATTAAATGGGGGTAAAAATCAATTAGTAGATGATAAATGGATAAATTTTTTAGAGAAAATATTCCATGCCTTGGGGTGTAGTGAAAGGGAAAAAGTTTTCATGGCAGGTTACCGCCTCACTATTGATGCTAATCAATGGTGGTCATTGATTCAAAACAAAAAGGAAGAAGTTAATGTATCAAATATGGAATGGATGGAGTTTAATGAAATTTTCTTAGAAAAATACTTTCCTCATGACCATCGAGCAGATATGGAAAGACAATTTCTGAGTCTGAGGAAAAAGGAGGATGAGAATGTCGCAAAGTATGAAGATAACTTTACAAGGTTAGAGAGGCATGTTGTAGATTATATACATAACCCAATAAGTAAGATTGATAATTTATTTGATGGGTTAAAACCATTTCTCTATCGAGCATTAGTATCACAATCCTTCTCTTCGTACGAATATATTGTCTCATGTGCTATCAAGACAGAAAAAAGAATTCTCTAAGTCTTATGACTTTAAAGAAAAAAAAGAGAATAGCAGATCTGTTGAACACTATAGAAATGGAAATAAGGGGAAGAAGGGAAAAGTTTAATATCCATCCTGCAGTAAATTTGGGAAGAAACACCCCGGTACTTGCTTGAAGGGAATGGGGTTCTGTTACAAGTGTGGTGAAAAAGGCACCCAAACTCGTGATTGAAAGGGGAAGAAAGAAGCTATCGATGTTCAATGATACAATTTCAGGGAGATGGGACATTATGAAAATGAATTTCCTACGAGTTAGGGAAACTGACCTCAGAAAAGGCTGAGGGATAAAGGTCAAGTTTATGCGATAACTACTGCTGAGGTTGAAGCTCCGAAAGACATGGTGGCAGGTAATCTAATGGTTTCCTCAAGTTTATCCAATTATTTATTTGATTTTGGATCATCACATTGTTTTATATCTTCCCATTTTGCTAAGAAAATTAAATATTTATAATTTGATTTAACAAGGGAGTTTTCGGTCAAAAAACCTAAGGGAAGTATCTTTGCAAAAATGTTTTGTGAATCAGTTCCCATTAAGGCATATAAACTTTATATATCTACTGATCTCGTCGTCATACCCATGATGGAATTTGATATAATCCCTATTATAGATTGGATTTAGGACTATGGTTAAAAAATTTATTGTAATAAGAAGGAGGTAACAATTTTTGATGATGATAAGGAGTGCCTTATCTTTTGAGCAGAAACATCACCACCTAATTCTTATATAGATCCACCCTAGTAGCTCAACTAAATTCAATTATTGGGGAGGAAGATAATGAAATAACTGTGGGTGAGGAAAGCAATGTTTGAATAGAGGATGTACCTATTGTTCAAGAATATGTTGATATTTTTTCATAGGATTTACCTGGACATCCTCCATAACGAGAAATTGATTTTTCTATTGATTTAATTCCTGGATCAAGGCCCATATCGAAGAACACTTATAGAATGGACACTGTGGAATTAGTAGAACTAAAGAAACAACTAGAGTAATTGAGTAATAAAGTATTTATTCACCCTATTTTTTCTCCATGGGAATCCCATGTCCTGTTTGTTAAGAGGAATGATAAATCTTTGAGGTTGTACATTGACTACTGGGAGATCAATGCTATAACAATAAAGAACAGGTATACCCTACCTCACATTGATGATTTATTCAACCACCTACATAGAGCTCAATACTTTTCAAATATTGACCTTTGATCTGGATTCCATCAGTTGTGCATGAAGAAGGAAGAAATTCTAAAGAAAACATTTCGAACTAGGTACAGGCATTACGAGTTTATAGAAATGCCTTTTGGATTGATTAATGCACCCTATATCTTTATGGATCTAATGAATATTGTTTTCAAGAAAAATCATGATTAATTTGTAGTGGTATTTATTTATGATATCTTGGTATACTCCAAAAGCTACAAAGATCATGAAAATCACTTGCGCGTTATCCTAAAGACTCTAAGAAGACATCAATTATATGGGAAGTTTAGCAAGTGTGAATTTTGGCTTCAAGAGATTTCTTTTCTTGGCCATATTGTCTCTAAGGATGGAATCTTTGTTGATCCTTCAAAGAATAAGGAAATCCATGAATGGCCAGAACCAATGAGTATAACTTAGGTATGAAGTTTTATTGGTTTAGCAGGTTATTATCGGTATTTTGTCCGGAATTTTGCTCGATTGGCTAACCCATTAATGAAGCTCACACGTAAAGGGGTTAAATTTGTTTGGACAAAAGAGTGTGAATAATCTTTTGAAGAACTGAATAGAAGATTAGTCAATGGTCATATATTGACTCTACCATCAGGGAATGGTGGGTTTGTTATTTATAGTGATGCTTCAAAGAATGGACATGGTTGTTTCCTTATGTATAATGATAGGGTTATTGCCTATGCATCACGACAGCTAATAATTCATGAGAAAAACTTTCCTACTCCTAATCTTGAGTTATTAGCTGTAATCTTTTCTTTGAAGATATGAAGACATTATCTCTATGGTGAAAAATGTGAGATATATACCGATCAAAAGAGTTTGAATTATATTTTCTCATCGAAAGAACTCAACATGAGGAAAAGGAGCTAGCTTGAACTAATCAAGGATTATGATTGCACCATAAACTACCACCTGGGGAAGGCAAATAAGGTGGAAGATTCTTTGAGTAGAAAGGATCATGGAGTTTCGAACAAGATGAGAGTTTAAATGGATCCTATTTTTAAGAATCTAGTGAAGATGGATATGGGAATTACCATGGAAGGTAAAACATTGATACTTTTTCAAATGGTTTCCAAATCATCTTTACTGGAAAGGATAAAGAGTTATCAGACAGATGGTGAAGAGTTTCAAAAGAAGATTAAAGCTATGAATGATGATATATTGAGTGAATTTATGTATGAATATGGAATTCTGAAATTTGGGAAGAAACTTTGTGTTCCCGACGTACCTGATCTAAAAAGGGAATTTTTGGATGATGCTCATAATTTCAATTTCTCTATACACCCTGGTAGCACTAAGATGTATAGATATTTGAAGGAACATTTTTTGTGGGAAAACATGAAGAGGGAATTGCTGATTTTGTGTCAAGGTGTATAGTTTGTCAACAAGTGAAAGATGGAAGGCAACAGCCTGGAGGAGTTATGAAACCTCTTCCCATACCAGATTGGAAATGGGATAATATTATGATAGACTTTGTCATGGGACTACCAAAGACTCCTGGAAGGAACGATGAAATATGGGTCATTATTGACCGCCTTACAAAGTCAGCACATTTTCATGCTATAAGAGAAGATCTACCAGTTGAACGTCTAGTAAGACTATATATTAATGAAGTTGTGAGACTTCATGGAGTACCACTATCGATTGTTTCTAATCATGATCCATGTTTTACATCAAGATTCTGGAAAAGTATATAAAAATACCTAGATACTGAACTTCATTTGAGTACTTCCTACCACCCTAAAATAGATGGACAATCAGAACAAACTATTCAAACCTTAGAATACATGTTGAGATCCTGGTCACTTGACTTTAGGGGTATGTGGGATCAATATTTATCTTTGGTAGAATTTTCCTATAATAATAGTTTCCATTCAAGTATTCAGATGGAACCTTATGAAACATTATACGGAAAGAGATGTCGCACACCAACCTATTGGGATGATGTTGGTGAAAGAAAATTTGTAGGCCCAGAACTTGTTGAGGAAACGATGGAAAATGTGAAGGTAATCCAAACCTACATCAAAGCAGCTCAAAGTAGGCAGAAGATCTATACCGATAATCAAAGGTAGGATTTGGAATTTTAGGTTGAAGATCATGTATTCTTGAAGGTATATACATTGAAGGGTGTTATACATTTCGGTAAGAAGGTTAAATTGACTCCTAGGAACATTGGACCTTTTGAAATTCTAGAATGAATTGGGGATGTATCTTACCATTTGGCAATTCCGCTAAGTCTCTCCAAAGTTCACGATGTGTTTCACATAAAACTATTGAGAAAATAAAAGCTTGACCCAATGCATGTACTCACATATGAGGAATTAGAACTGGAACCCCATCTGTCTTATTGCGAAGAGCCCGTCAGGATTCTTGATACCAAAGAACAAGTGTTGAGAAACCGGACGACTTGTCTGGTAAAAGTTCTATGGACAACCCATAAGATGGAAGAGGCAACATGGGAATCCAAGGAACTTATGATGAAGAACCACCCAAATCTTTTTACGCAGTAATATTCTAGAAATTTTGAGGATGAAATTATTTTTAAGATGGGATAATGTAACACCTCAAGTATCCACGGTACACTTCTCTTTGAATAACACAATAGTGTGTGTTGTACGCAACTTTGAGTTCTAACACACCACAACCAATCAAATTAGCCGTTGTGAATAGTAATACCCACTTTTTAAAATTTTATAAATTTTATCTTTCAAAATGGACTTCATTTTTGGATTCGGAATATCGAAATTAGCTTAGGGTGAATTTTTGGTATTTTTCTGTAAACTTTCAATTTTTGATGAATAGTGAAAAACACTAAGTTAAAGTTTAAAACCAATTTTTTATTTAAATAATTATTTATTTTATTTATTTTTTTAGGTAAAAATAGATGTATAATACCTATATAAGTTCAATGTAATTCATTGGAGTTAGTTTATAATAATTTTAGATATATAAAAATTTTATTGAACTTTTTATCGTCTTTTACCCACCTCCTAGGATAATTTGCAAATTCACATAAAACATAATATTACCACTTATATGAGTGGACTTTCAAAAATTCAAGAGACACGATTGATATCAGTAAGAAAAATTTGGTTCAATAAGATAAAAATAATTTTTGGTGAATAGTAACATTTTACTTTTATTTACCACGGTTAAAAGTAAACAGAGTAATTAAAGGTAAAAATGATATTATTATTACCCTAACACATGTCCTAATTCTATTGGATAAGTATAATTCGACCAAAAAAAACCTTAGTAATAAAATATTATCCTTTAGTTCCACTTGGATAAGATTAGGACATTTATTATTATTTTATTTAAAGAAGAGTTAAAAGAGTTAAAGTCAAAGTTTAATAAGTAAAACATTTTTAATATAGGGTTATACATAAGATAAATTCTATTATTAATATTAATTATAAAGATAAAAATATTTCCTACATAATGGTATTTTATTTATAATTTTTAGACATTATATAATTTAATTTATTTTTGACA
This sequence comes from Viscum album, assembly GCA_963277665.1. Lineage (NCBI taxonomy): Eukaryota > Viridiplantae > Streptophyta > Magnoliopsida > Santalales > Viscaceae > Viscum > Viscum album. The sequence continues at coordinate 1,072,512,667 of OY728143.1, forward strand.
TAATGGTGATGCAGTAATTACCTTATTAATGAAATATACAAATAATTAATATTTTAAATACCCAAATAAATGTAATTTGAGACTTTTAATGAATTACACTAATTTTATAGGTTACTATTACATGTTAGGGTTTATTAAATAAATTTTTTTAAGTAATAATGTTGTTATGAATTTAACAAAAACAAAATACCAAATAGTGTCAAAATTGACATAAAATAGTTTTTAAAACAAATATTATATTATTAATTAATATTCTATTCCTAAAAATCTAAGTTCATCCAAATGAATTATATAAGGTTTTATATATTAATAAATAACTACTTTGGGTTCTCTTGTCTTGTTATAGTAATTTTATAATCCATATAATATAAAAATACAAAGAGACATGGTAAATGTCAAAATATTTAACTAAGAGTTAAATATAAATGATCAGGTTAATATTGTGACCTAAACCTGTCTAAAATCTATTGGTTGAAATTATTTCAACCCATCCCCACACTATCCTCGAAATAATTCACTTTGGAGCCATTATAAACCGAATATGAATTTATTATAAAATAATATTTTAAGTTTTTCCTAAGGTGCCCCTCACCCCTCTTATAAAAGGGAACTTCCCCTTCTCTCAAATTCACACCTTCAAAGCCTTTTGTCTTGGCCAAAAACTGACCAAATATCCTCTAAAATTCCCTAAAATCATCCTATAGGCCTTATTTTAGTCATAAAGCCAACCTAAGGTGCCCTTTTTATCAAATAAAAAAGAAGAACCCGAAGAAGTGGTAAATATATCACCACCTCTTTCAAGTTCCTTTCTTCTTCCACTTCCTTTTTCTTTGTTGTTTCCATTATAAAATAAAAACTCCAGTATATTCAATATATTGTGATGTTATTATAAATATGGTACAAAAAATTTAATTATTCTATCCATCCTTTGAATGACATGTCACCATATGTGCGTACGTACGGCTTACCATCTTTACATCATGGTGTAATTGTTATTCAATACATTATTATTTGGATGGGTATAATAATGATGTGTAATTGATGTAAATAATAAATATAACATGATAATGATTCTTTATATATTATATACCATCCAATTATATATTATTTTAATATCAAAAGAATGATATTTTCACTCGTGCGTACGTACGGATTACCATCTCCACTAACGCGATGAGATTCATTCCTCATCGTATCCATTCAAGACTAATTTTCATTTGATGATTAAAAACAATGTTTAAGGACTTGATATCATTCTTTATATGAATAATATAAAACCTATCCATAACAAACATGGCTTATGTAACAAAAAATATAAAATAAAATGAGTAAGTGAACACCTGAAACGACGATAATACTAAAATATTATTAACAAAGACATATTAGAATATCATATATGATATCATATTTATGTATATGATTCTTATATAATTTAATAATAATAATTTAACTATTATACAGGAGGTTAACCTACCCTCAACCAAAGAAAATTACATGGTAAGGGTTTATTTCACAATCTCTTCATTATCTGAGGTTGTTTATATGTAATTATCTACTAGGACCTCTTTATCATCCACATCCATGTTTCTCAAAAATGTATTTCAAAACAATCTTACTATTTTATAGACTATGGGTTAAATTAATTTATACCCTTTTTTGAATTTTTATAATATGTTTATAAAGGAATCTTTCTATTATTTTCCAAACAAGGTCCTTTTTAACCTTTTTGACAAAATTAAGTTAAGAATGCCTTTTTTACTTATACGGTGGGTGCGGCTATTTTCCACCATTATAAAATCATCGAAGCTTCCCTTAAAATCTTATAATAATATTTTCAAAGTAAATTTTTTCTTTTATAATTATCTGACTTTTAAATGATTTCAAAAAAGAGATATTTCTCTCGAATAGTTTTGATTTCATCTATGTCAACATCCTTTGATGGATTTTAAGCTTATTTGAAGTTGATTTATTATGATAAAAAACTTCCATATTGTATTGATGGTTTTGGGATATGATTGACTATGGATGTGTTATTTTTATACCATTCATGGTTTGTGGAGAAAGTATTGACATTTCGTATGCTAGTTTTAAAAGGAATTTTTATGTTATGTTTGAACCTATTTATGTGAGAAATGCATTGGACTTAGTAAGTGACGGGTGGAGCACGCTATAGCTCCTCAAAGCATCGGTAAGTCTCATGAGACAAACTAGTGTCTTGGAACAAGGCCTTGACAAAAACTTATTTGTAGTCTTGGCCCAAGGCCTTGACTATGTGGTTATGAAAGTCTGACATTATGCATTCCATCATTATGAAAGTGGTTATTGATATTGCATGTGATTATTAGACTAGTATAATATCCATGTGAATAATTAAATGACATTATTTCATTTTGTTTTTTCCATATTATACTAAAGTTCAAGTTGAAAAGGATTTTTTTTAGTTATACATTTCCTTAAATGTTTATGCTTATTTTTGAAAGTTTCTACTATATTGTTATCCTTACTGAGCATCTGAGCTCACCCCTTTCTATGTTTTATTTTTCCCGGGATGCGAAAAAGTATATTATTGCTGAATAATTAAATGACATTATTTCATTTTGTTTTTTCCATATTATACTAAAGTTCAAGTTGAAAAGGATTTTTTTTAGTTATACATTTCCTTAAATGTTTATGCTTATTTTTGAAAGTTTCTACTATATTGTTATCCTTACTGAGCATCTGAGCTCACCCCTTTCTATGTTTTATTTTTCCCGGGATGCGAAAAAGTATATTATTGCTGACCTGAAAGGATTGCCTATGGGATCTCAGTTTTTTCTTTGGAAACAATGCTTTTTTAGTTTTCCATTTTATGATGTAATGAAAACCTTATGAATATATCTAGTGTTTCCAAGGCTACTAAACTAATCGGTCTTTTGAGACATTATCTTTTATGATCATGCCAATGATACGTAATAATGCATCGACTCTGGACTTCTAGGTTCGGGGTGTTAAAATTTTATATTACTTATTACATCATCATGAATTCATTAAACTACTAAAAACTCAAAACTGTATTTTTACTATTCACGAAAAAACATAATGTTTTAGAAAATTCTCATAAATTCACTCAAACCCTATTTCAACATGTTTATTTCAAAAATTATGTTTATTTTATCATAATAATTCTCTATGTATGATAAATTTAACTTTCAAATATAAAAAAATTTATTTATTTATAATAATAGTGCATAAGAAATGCATAGTAAAATTTCTCACACATGAAAAAAAAATATTTAAATTCAAAAAAGTGTTTTTTAATAAAAAAAATTAATTAAGATAATAAATTATTACAAATAATTTAGTTTATTATTATAATTATTTCTTTTCTGAAAAGTACCATTTCTGTTCGATAAATCTATTTATCAAATTCATTATATTTTTATGAAAAAATAGACTCAAAATAGAATTGATGGAATAAAAATTTTATATAATCAAAGGGATAAAACATTAAGTAACTAAGGTATTGGTACATAACCCCTTATAACATCTACATATGACCTAAATGTAATATGTGTGATGGTGATGGATTGAGGGGGCGGGTTGGATAACATCCCTCACATGTAAATTTCCACTAACTTGAACATCTCTCGTAGGTGACTTCGTTCAAGATTAGCATGTTAAAGCTCATATTGGGTGTGGTCAAGAGTAATGCCTAGTGACTCTACCTCCTTCCTAAGATCCAAAATATTTGATTCTTATGGCACGACTCTACTGGATGATTCCATCGACTCTTCTTTATACGTTAAAGTTCCTTTGTCATTTCTACTTATAACCAAAAATTATAACATTTAAATTATTATTAAGGGTACTGTTTACAATGGTCATATTTACAAACGATCAGATAATGGTCAAAACCCAATGTTAAAATTTTAATTTCTACTTAAATAATTATTATATATATATATATAGTTTTTTTGAGTACAAAGTACTATTACACACATTTTCAGGAAATAATTATCATTCCAAAAGTTCGGGACATTAAAATTTTCCCTTTAAGGATCAAACAATGAACCCAATATTATATTACCAAATAAACAACTAAATGATTCATTATATCAATGAATGAATGGTTAATAAAATTGTTTTTATTAAAATCAAACTAAAACCAATTACCATAGCGAAAGATGACAATATCAAATCACCCAATGGATGAAAAACTAACAAAAATCAAAGGTTCCAAAGACAAAATTCCAAAATAAAAAACCTTAATCCAGAATCACGAATTACCACTAGGGAAGTGAAGTGATATAATATTACTTGTGTTTAGGTAAAAACATATGAAAAAGAACCAACATTCCAAATCAAGGGTGAGTAATGAAACTTAGTAGATTCCCCCCCCCCAATGAATTCCAGACTCACGCCACTAGGATAGAACTTGTTAGAAAATTTATATAAAATAGTTTATATAAATCAATTTCTAAAATATTTTATATCCAAGTATAAAAATATATAAATAAAATATATTTATCAATATAACCAAAATTTATAGGGAATTTAACCAAATAATACCTTAAAATCATTTCAAAATTCCATTTTGGTGAGGGAAAGCCCCAACCCTTATCCATCCAAGAAATGATGGGGGAGACTTCACACCATTATCAATATTGAATGAACATGAATAAACATAACTAAATGAACAAATTTTTGAAGGGGATATCCCTGACCCTTATCCATCCTAGAGTTATGGTGGAGACTCCTTACACTTATCCATCTCAAATTCATATCAACACACAGAATCTTTTATTCCAAAACCCAATTCCCAAAACAATCACTTAAACCATTTAAATAAAACCGTATTTTTATTGAAAAAATTTAAAAGAAACCATTTAAAATGTATTTCAATAAAACCATACTTTTATTGAAACATTTAATTTAATTCATTTTCCACAATTCAACGAAATACACATTTTAAAATCAATATTTTAAAATCAACAAACCAAAGAATTTGCATAACCAATTTCCTTTAAACAACTAAATACACAAACCATCACTAAAGAGGGTCTGAACCATGATTTCCATACAAAATTCAAAACCAAAAAATAAATATTTAACCAATTTTAAACTAATACTTAAATTTTTAAATAGAGGAGTCTATAGTGAATAAACCCACCTCAAGTTTTATGATGAAAATGAATAATAGCACCAAGAACGCCAATGAAACGAGGATAAAACTCCACAAACCTGACATAGATCTATTCCCCTATCATAAACAAGACAAAATCTCAACCTCTTCCGAGTAAACTGTCTTATATCCATCCACTGTAGACATAGATCTAAGAAAAAGATATAGATAGAGAATTGGATCTAAAAAATAACCAAGAACGACCAAGAATCAAGGCTTACCACAAGAATATATCTTAAAATCACCAAGAGAATACTTTGGATCACCATGTAATCAATGGGAGAATATTATTTGACCTTTTGGAGGAGAGAATAATCATTTAGGGCGATGTTGGAGGAAAAAATAGGGAGATAGTGTTAGAAAAGTGTGAGATACCCAATTTTTGGATCACACTTTTAACCCATGCACGGTTGGTCTCACAGTTCTAAAAACTTTGTACTGACTGTGCGCAAGCTACTGCCTCAAGTGTAGAACCTCGTATAGTTGGATCACCAGATTTATAAACCGTGTGCCAACCATGTCAAATCCTACTATCCAACAAATCACAGTTTCTCTTAGGATGTCGCACAGTTTGGAAAAAACGTGTATAGAACGTGTGCCTTCCCTTTATCCCTTATCTCATTGTGCATGGTTTCCTAGAGTATTTTCGTTATTTTCCAAAATCATTCTCAAACTAATCACCTATATAAAAACACCAAAAACATTCCAAAAGGTGCCAAAACCTTCTAAAACATAACCTAAACACTTTATATACTTAAAATAAATAAACTAACGGTTACTTATATAACACTTTTAGGGACTCATTCTCCCCACTATTGGCCTTTATGTCCTTAGAAAGTAAAAAAACCAATATCTTGTTGAAAGAGTTCCATCCACTGCACTTTTATTTCATTCTCCCATTCTTAATACTCTTCTTGAATCTGATAATGTTTCCACAAAACCCACACTAGATGGATTCTTTTTCCATGAAAAATTTTTTATACCCTATCCACAACCTGCACTATCACATGCACCAATAAAGCATCCATATCTAGTTTAACATGATCCCATCGAATCACATGGTCGGTATTAGGCTAATACTTTTTCAACTGAGATACATGAAACATATTATGCACTGCACTAAACCATGGGAGAGATTCCAACTGATATTCCACCTCAAAATTCTGTTCCAGTATATAAAAAGGTCATATTTATTATAGAGACACCATTCCCCACTTCCCAAAATGATGATTTCCAATATTTGGAGAGGTCCTCAAGTACACATGATCACTTACTGTGAATGACAATGACCATCTGTGTAACACCCTGACCCTAGTTACCTAGAGTCGGTGAATTATTACATAACATTAGCATGATCACGAGAAAGATCAAGTCTCGAAAGACCGATTAGTTTAGTAGCCTTGGAATAACTAGATACATCCATAAATTTTTACATTACATCATAAAAAAACATCTTGTCTTCATATCCCCTCATACTATCCCTGCAGGTCATTCATAAATTACTTCTTCATAATCCTGGGAAAAATAAATCATTGAAAGGGGTGAGCTAAGATGCTCAGTAAGGATAACATTATAGCAGAAGCTTTCATAAATAATCATAAACACTTAAGGCAGTTTATAACTAAAACAAAAGCCTTTTAAACTTGAACTTCAGTATAAAATGGCAAAGATAAAATAAAATAATGCCATTTACTTACTCACATGGATATTCTACTAGTCAAACAATCCCATGCATTATCAATAACCACTTTCATAATGATGGAATGCATAATGCTAGACTATCATAACCACATAGCCAAGGCCTCGTGCCAAGACTACAAATAAGATTTTGCCAAGGCATTGTGCCAAGACACTAGTTTGTCTCATGAGACCTACCGATGCATCGAGGAGCTATAGAGGGCTCCACCCATCACTTATTAAGTCCAATGCATTCCTCATATGAACATTTTTAAACATAACATAAACATTCGTATTAAAACTAGAATACGAAATGTCAATACTTTTACCACAAACCATGAATGGTATAAAAACAGCACATCCACAGTCAAACATAACTCATTCGATACAATATAGAAGATTGTATTGTATCACATTAACCTCAATCAAGAATAATGAAGGATGTTGACATAGATAAAAATAATCATCAAAACTATTTGAGAGAAATATCCCCCTTTTCTTGAAAACATTTAAAAGTCACACTATTTGTCAAGAAGCCATTTAAAAGTAGATTTTTGAATCAAAGTGTCCCATACCACTTTGAAACTTTTTAAAAGGAGTTTTAATTTCTAAACTTTAATTTCCATATAAATAAATACTTAAAACCATTTTTAAAACATGGACATTAATGAGAAAGATTTAGATGAATAAGTCTTTAAAACATTTAAAAATGGTATTTTAGTTAGAGATTTTGACCAAAAGAGACACTTGAATACAAATAATTGAGGTAATAAAAACTTTGTTATATCATGATAATAAAGGGATTCATGATATACTATGTCAAAGTACATTATATACACCACATAAAAGTGATTTGGTGTATATCAACAAAGAAGTCTCAATGGAATGTAAATTGAGATGAAATCTCTCATAAAGGTCGTATCCTTAGGTTAAGGATAAATCAACGACATAATTATGTGTGACAAATATAAATACACTAAATATGATTGGATATTCAGTGTAAACCAATCAAAGTATATTCACACATATTCTTGTAAAAACAACACCAACGAATTGGATGTTTAACTCAACAAATGGTGAATTACTCTTATCAAATTCATATCAATGACTTGAGAATTATCAATGGAGTGATTATGTGTATCAAAAGTATATCCACAGGAAGGGGAGTGGAAATTATGATATAATCAAATGAATAGTGATTCCACACATAATCTTGGAGTAATATAATCAATGAAATATGTGTAATGTAAAATGAGTGGAAATTGAAATTTCAAATTCCCTTATCGATTAGGTAACTTACAAAACATACACCCATGAAATAAGTATCATACCCTGATGATGTAAATACCCATAAATTAAAGTATATTACACAATGAATACAATCATGGGCAGTACACATACCCCACATGCAATAATTAAGTGGTGAATAATAGAAATCTCACGAAATTAAAAGTGAGATAAGAAACCCCTTACTTTGTACTTTTTCCTTGGTCGACGGTAGGTTTACCTCCTTTATAATGGTGAAATAATTGTTATTGAATTATAAAAGACTAATTTACTTTAATATGATATCATATATGATCTTTTAACATTGATTTGTTAATAATATCTTAGAATTATCGTCATTTCGTGTGTTAACAGGTTCATTTTACTTTATATTCTTTATTATGTGAGCCATATTCTTTATTAATGGGATGTATATTATTCATATCCAGAATGATATCAAGTCCTTAGATACTATTTTGAAATCATCAAATTATAATTATACTTGAATGGATATGATGGAGAATGAATCTCATTGTGTTCGTGGAGACGGTAGTCCGTACATACGCACGAGCAAAAATATCATTCTTTTGATATTAAAATAATATATAATTGGATGTTATATCATATATAAAGAATCATTATCATGTTATATTTATTATTTACATGAGTTAAACATCATTATTATACCCATCCAAAAAATAATATATTGAATAACAATTACACCACGACGTGGAGACGGTAAGTCGTATGTACGCACGTATAGTGACATGTTATTCAAAGGATGGATAGAATACTGAATATGGTTGTACCATATTTATAATAACATCACAGTATATATATGATATTGGTGTTATTATTTTATAATGGTAATAACAAAGAAAGAGGAAGTGGAAGAAGAAAGAAACTTGAAAAGGGGTGGTGAAAACATTAGCTCTTCTTCGGGTTCTTCCTTTTGATTTGATCAAAATGGCTCCTTAGGTTGGATTTATGATCAAACTACTGACTCTAGGTTGTAGTGAGGGAAGTTGAGATAGTATTTTCGCAGGTTTTGTCCGAACCAAAGGGCTTTTAAGGTGTGAAGAAATGAGAAGGAGTAGTGCCCTCTTATAAGAGGGGTGAGGGGCACCTTTGGAAAAGCTAGAAATATTAATTTAAATAAATTCATATTCGGTTTATAATGGCTCCAAAGTTTATTATTTAAATTTTAAGGTGGGGATGGGTTGAAAACAACTGAACCAATAGAATTTAGACAAGTTTTGGTCATTATATTAACGTTATCTTTAAGTATTAACTCTTAGTTAATTAGTTTCACTTTTACAATGTCTCTTTGTATTTTTATATTATATGGTTCATAAACTTAATATATACATCCAAGAGATCCCCAAGTGATCCATTAAAGATTAACCTATCATGATATAAGTCTCTTTGCCGAACCTTAGATTTTTAGGAATTTAATATCAATTAATAATATAATATTTGTTTTAAGAACTCTTTTATGTCAATTTTGACACTATTCAATAGTTGATTTTTGTGAAACTCATAACAGATTGATTACTTCGAACAAAGTCAATTAAATAAATTATAATATATCATATTATCCTATAAAATTATTTTAATTCATTAAAAGTTTCATATTATATTTATTTGGGTACTTATAATATCAATTATTTTAATTATTCACTATTAAAGTAATTAATTCATCATCATTGTGTCATAAATAAATTAAATTATTTAATGTCTAAAAATTATAAATAAAATATCATTATGTAGGAAATATTTTTATCTTTCTAATGAATATTTATAATCTAAAATCGAACATATATAACCCTCTGTAACAATTGTTTTGTTAAAAGATATATGCTTGTGTCATTTTTGTATTTATTTTAACTTAATTAAAATAAAGTGTCATTATAACTTACAAGTGGATCCATGGGGTCCCAAAATCGACCCAAATATGCCCATGGTCGACCATGTTTCAACAAATAGGGTTAAGACACGTTTTAGGGTAATTTAGTATTACTATAATATTATTTTTTAACCCTTGTTTACCGGATTTACCCTTTAACCATGGTAAATAAAATATTTACCGAAGTAATTATCCAAAATGTTTAAAAATAAAAGTTACCTATTTACACAATTTTAACATACTTATTCCAAATATGGAATTCATTTTTCCAAATTCAAAACACATAAGTTTCAGAAATTAATTTAAAATTAATTCCCGTTGTTAAAACAAAAAGCGTGTTTTTTAGAGATAATAACTATCAAAAGATTGTCACTTTTTTATGTCTGGTTTAAGTGTGAAATTATGTTCAATGACCCACATTGTATTACATGGTAAAAATATATTCTAAATATACTTTAAAACCACTCAAATTCATAATTTATCACTATTAATTATTTTGATTAAAAAAGTTGTTTTTAATTAAAATTTAGTAATTTTCACTATTCATCAAAATATGAAAGTTATCCGAAAAGTACCAAAATTTCACCCTAGGCTAATTTCGATATTACGAATCCAAAAATGAAGTCCATTTTGAGAGATAGAATTTATAAAATTTAAAAAAGTAGGTATTTCTATTAATAACGGCTAGTTTGATTGGTTATGGTGTGTTAAAATCTCGAAGTTGCGTACAATGCACACCATTGCATTATTCGAAAGGAAACATACTGAGGAAGCTTGGGGTGTTACATTCTCCCCTCCTTCAATAAATTGCGTCCTCGCAATTTTTAAAATTTTTCTTGGGAATATAATGGAAAGTCCCACATCGGAAAAAGAGTCAATAAAACTATCACTTTAAAAGAAAGAAAGAGAGGTATAAGGGTCATCCAAGATAACTCATACTAGGATTCCATTTAGGAAAACTAAGTGTTAAGTTCTGATGGAGAGGGATAGAAATCATGATCAGGAGAAAGTTAACAATAAGAAAACCACAAACTTGTTTTGGGACAAACGACTATTAGTCTCCTAGTAGGAAAGTAAACGGACAACATTTTTTTTAAGTTACATTACATAAGGACGAGGAATTCATTTATGATAGTGACTAAGAACATTAAGAGATATAATTAAATTTTAAGTAGAGTTTCATTCTTTAATAAATTTCCACCACTAACTCAATTTTGTTTAAACGATGAGTATTCAAGAAGACTTGGTCACACTGGAAAAGCTAGAATAAACTTCTATAGAATCACATGATCCATGCAGGATAAACTATATATTTACATTGTCTTTGAAGATTAATCAAAACCAAAATGGTTAGTGAATGATCTAATGATCCCCCAAAAGGATATTCCTTGAGATAAATATGCACTAATATTAATTTCTAAAATTAAACCAACAATACCCCAAAGTTAAATAAATACCATTCAATAATAAATTGTCCTTAAAATCCTTCAATATAATCCAAACTAATATTGAAACACAAAACATAGAAGAATTTGATTATGTAGTCTCCCATGTTAAATTGTATCTCCAAATGACATCAAATACTCTTAACGTCACATACTTAAAAGTAATTAACTTCATCACATATTCTCTGTTATAGTTTAATCATTTCCATAAATAACCCAAATCACTATAAATCCATAATAAAAATGTAGATAAAAATCCACCATTACTCTACAAATGAAACCCCATTGTATTCTATTTTCCTTGGGCATATAGTGTTCCCAACAAAGCGAACATCTTCCAAAATAACATTTATCACTTAATCACCAAATCATTTTCCTATACCAAGGGTATTTATTTGGTAAGACATAAGAACCCAAATCATCTTATTATTGATCAATAAAATCATTTAACAAAAAAAATAGTCACACTAACCAGGGACTTCACATAGTCCAGTGGTAGGCGATAAATCCCAATCGCACTTTGGTTGTGGGTTCGATTCCCACAGCTTTGTCCGACGCGACGGGTTGTCACACGGTCTACGTGTTGTCCTTTTTCAAAAACTATATTTTATAATATTACCAAAATGAGATAAATTCCTCAAAATAACATAATTTAACCACAAATGTTTTATCATACCTTGCATTTTCATCCCAAATTATAATAACTTATAATTTTCTCAAACCCCAATGATCATATAAAACCAAATGGTTATTTATAACTATATCCACAAGGGAAGAGACAATTATTCCTCAAATATCATTCTCACATGGCAAACTGTGGGGTTACAAATACAAGAGAAAATTATTCCAAATTAAACCCATCAACAAGGAGTGCTAATACTTTTTAAATTTTTCTCCAACCATTTATTTCCACATAGCTTCCTCTTTGACCAAGAAAATATCCTATAGAATAATACATTCACTTGGGTAATGGCCAGGTCCCCTACATTTACGGCAAATGACTGTAAATGGACTCTTGGGACCATTTTTATCTTCTTCCATAGTACTCTTCATTTTTCTTCGGCAATTCTTCACTTTATGTCCTTCCTTCCCGCACGTAAAACATTTCGTTGTCCCATTGAGACACCTTCCTGGGTGTCTCTTTCCACATTTCCTTCATGATGAAAATTGAGGGTTCTTTTCTCCATGGTCTCCATTGCTGGAGCTCTTATCATTTATCACCTTTCTCTTCCTTGTTAAGTCTGGGAGTTGGTAAATATATATGTTGTTGATCATATTTTTGGAAAACTGATTTGGCATAAAGACGATATCTTTTACGCCTATCAACATTCCATTTTGTTGATCATTGCCACCACCGTTCCCACCTTGTACATCATTCTCAAAGTCACTATGACTTCCTTGGAATCCAGCCATTGACTAAAACCAGAAATCATTGTGTGAGTAACAGTAGTCGTAAAATAATTTAGAGATCAAAATGTCACCATATTCTCAATTTGAAACATATTAGGATTAACCAAGGTCATTTACTCTCATCTTATATATATATATTACTTAAATCGGTGTGTAAAGAAAATGTAAATTATCCTAAGAATATCCCCCGGGAGTGTCGTAACCAAGAGTGCGGCAAGGCCCGTTGTCGTGCACCAGTTCCCGTTCAAGTCTAGCTCAAAGTGGTGTTTTCAGGTTTTACCTCTAGGTACATCTGTGCCAGAGCCGCCTCTACCTGCTTGTATCCAGACAGGGATGTATTGCTTGGAAAACTCACAAAATCTCTACAATACCAAAATTCTAGGAAGTTCTTTTATACTAATCCTCAAAGTTCATCTTAGGTCTACGTGCTCTAATCAGAGTTTATCTAAATCTAGCTTCCAAGTTTTGTACTAAACTTCCTATGATACCAACTGTAACACCCCGACCCTAGTTACCTAGAGTCGATGCATTATTACATAACATTGGCATGATCACGAGAAATATCAAGTCTCAAAAGACCGATTAGTTTAGTAGCCTTGGAATAACTAGATACATCCATAAATTTTTACATTACATCATAAAAAACATCTTGTATTCATATCCCCTCATACTATCCCTGTAGGTCATTCATAAATTACTTTTTCATAATCCTGGGAAAAATAAAACATTGAAAGGGGTGATCTCATATGCTCAATAAGGATAACATTATAGTAGAAGCTTTCATAAATAAGCATAAACACTTAAGGCAGTTTATAACTAAAACAAAAGCCTTTTAAACTTGAACTTCAACATAAAATGGAAAAGATAAAATAAAATAATGCCATTTACTTACTCACATGGATATTCTACTAGTCAAACAATCCCATGCATTATCAATAACCACTTTCATAATGATGGAATGCATAATGCCAGACTATCATAACCACATAGCCAAGGCCTCGTGCCAAGACTACAAATAAGATTTTTCCAAGGCCTTGTGCCAAGACACTAGTTTGTCTCATGAGACCTACCGATGCATTGAGGAGCTATAGCGGGCTCCACCCGTCACTTATTAAGTCCAATTCATTCCTCATATGAACATGTTTAAACATAACATAAACATTCGTATTAAAACTAGCATACGAAATGTCAATACTTTTACCACAAACCATGAATGGTATAAAAACAGCACATCCACAGTCAAACATAACTCATTCGATACAATATGGAAGATTTTATTGTATCACATTAACCTCAATCAATAATAATGAAGGATGTTGACATAGATGAAAATAATCATCAAAAATATTTGAGTGAAATATCCCCCTTTTCTTGAAAACATTTAAAAGTCACACTATTTGTCAAGAAGCCATTTAAAAGTAGATTTTTGAATCAAAGTGTCCCATACAACATTGAAACTTTTTAAAAGGAGTTTTAATTTCTAAACATTAATGTACATATAAATAAATCCTTAAAACCATTTTTAAAACATGGACATTAATGAGAAAGATTTATATGAATAAGTCTTTAAAACATTTAAAAATGGTATTTTAGTTAGAGATTCTGACCAAAAGAGACACTTGAATACAAATAATTGAGGTAATCAAAACTTTTTTATATCATGAGAATAAAGGGATTCATGATATACTATGTCAAAGTACATTATATACACCACATAAAAGTGATTTGGTGTATATCAACAAACAAGTCTCAATGGAATGTAAATTGAGATGAAATCTCTCATAAAGGCCGTATCCTTAGGTTAAGGATAAATCAACGACATAATTATGTGTGACAAATATAAATATTCTAAATATGATTGGATATTCAGTGTAAACCAATCAAAGTATATTCACACATATTCTTGTAAAAACAACACCATCGAATTGGATGTTTAACTCAACAAATGGTGAATTACTCTTATCAAATTCATATCAATGACTTGAGAATTATCAATGGAGTGATTATGTGTATCAAAAGTATATCCACAGGAAGGGGAGTGGAAATTATGACATAATAATATGAATAGTGATTCCACACATAATCTTGGAGTAATATAATCAATGAAATATGTGTAATGCCAAATGAGTGGAAATTGAAATTTCAAATTCCCTTATCGATTAGGTAACTTACGAAACATAAACCCATGAAAGAAGTATCATACCCTGATTATGTAAATACCCATAAATTAAAGTATATTACACAATGAATACAATCATGGGCAGTACACATACCCCACATGCAATAATTAAGTGGTGAATAATGGAAATCTCACGAAATTAAAAGTGAGATAAGAAACCCCTTACTTTGTACTTTCTCCTTGGTCGAAGGTAGGTTTACCTCCTGTATAATGGTGAAATAATTGTTATTGAATTATACAAGAATCATTTACTTTAATATGATATCATATATGATCTTTTAACATTGATTTGTTAATAATATCTTAGAATTATCGTCATTTCGGGTGTTAACGGGTTCATTTTACTTTATATTCTTTGTTATGTGAGCCATATTCGTTATTAATGGGATGTATATTATTCATATCTAGAATTATATCAAGTCCTTAGATACTATTTTTAAATCATCAAATTATAATTACACTTGAATGGATATGATGGAGAATGAATCTCATCGTGTTCGTGGAGACGGTAGTCCGTACATACGCACGAGCGACAATATCATTCTTTTGATATTAAAATAATATTTAATTGGATGTTATATCATATATACAGAATCATTATCATGTTATATTTATTATTTACATGAGTTAAACATCATTATTATACCCATCCAAAAAATAATATATTGAATAACAATTACACCACTACGTGGAGACAGTAAGCCGTGCGTACGCACGTATGGTGACATATTATTCAAAGGATGGATAGAATACTGAATATGGTTGTACCATATTTATAATAACATCACAGTATATATATGATACTGGATTTATTATTTTATAATGGTAATAAAAAAGAAAGAGGAAGTGGAAGAAGAAAGGAACTTGAAAAGGGGTGGTGAAAACATTACCTATTCTTCGGGTTCTTCCTTTTGATTTGATCAAAAGGGATCCTTAGGATGGCTTTATGATCAAACTAATGACTCTATGTTGTAGTGAGGGAATTTGAGATAGTATTTGGTCATGTTTTGGCCGAACCAAAGGGCTTTGAAGGTGTGAAGAAATGAGAAGGAGGAGTGCCCTCTTATAAGAGGGGCGAGGGGCACCTTTGGAAAAGCTAGAAATATTAATTTATAATAAATTCATATTCGGTTTATAATGGCTCCAAAGTTTATTATTTAAATTTTAAGGTGGGTATGGGTCGAAAACAACTCAACCAATATAATTTAGACAGGTTTGGGTCATTATATTAAACTTATCTTTAAGTATTAACTCTTAGTTAATTAGTTTCACTTTTACAATGTCTCTTTTTATTTTTATATTATATGGTTAATAAACATACTATATACATCTAAGAGACCCCCAAGTGGTCCATTAATGATGAAATTATCATTATATAAGTCTCTTGTCCGAGAATTAGATTTTTAGGAATTTAATATCAATTAATAATATAATATTTCTTTTAAGAACTCTTTTATTTCAATTTTGACACTATTCAATAGTTGATTTTTGTGAAACTCATAACAGATTGATTACTTCTAACAAAGTCAATTAAATCAATCCTAATATATCATATTATTCGACAAATTTATTTTAATTCATTAAAAGTTTCATATTATATTTATTTGGGTATTTATAATATCAATTATTTTAATTTTTCACTATTAAAGTAATTAATTCATCATCATTGTGTCATAAATAAATTAAATTATTTAATTTCTAAAAATTATAAATAAAATATAATTATGTAGGAAATATTTTTATCTTTCTAATGAATATTTATAATCTAAATTTAAACAAATATAACCCTCTGTAACAATTTTTTTGTTAAAAGATATATGCTTGTGTCATTTTTGTATTTATTTTAACTTAATTAAAATAAAGTGTCATTATCACATACAAGTTGATCCATGGGGTCCCAAAATCGACCCAAAGATGACCATGGTTGACCATTTATCCACCAATAGGTTTAAGACACGTTTTAGGGTAATTAATATTATTATAATATTATTTTTTAACCCTTGTTTACCGGATTTACCCTTTAACCATGGTAAATAAAATATTTACCGAAGTAATTATCCAAAATGTTTAAAAATAAAAGTTACCTATTTACACAATTTGAACATCCTGATTCCAAATATGGAATCCACTTTTCCAAATTTAAAACACAAAAGTGGCAGAAATTAATTTAAAATTAATTCCCGTTGTTAAAACAAAAAGCATGTTTTTTAGAGATAATAACTATCAAAAGATTGTCACTTGTTTATGTCTGGTTTAAATATGAAATTATGTTCAATGACCCACATTGTATTACATGGTAAAAATATATTCTAAATATACTTTAAAACCACTCAAATTCATAATTTATCACTATTAATTATTTTGATTAAAAAAGTTGTTTTTAATTAAAATTTAGTAATTTTCACTATTCATCAAAATATGAAAGTTATCCGAAAAGTACCAAAATTTCAACCTAGGATAATTTAGATATTCCGAATCCAAAAATGAAGTCCATTTTGAGAGATAGAATTTATAAAATTTCAAAAAGTAGGTATTACTATTCATAATGGCTAGTTTGATTGGTTATGGTGTGTTAAAATCTCGAAGTTGCGTACATTGCACGCCATTGCATTATTCGAAAGGAAACATACTGAGGAAGATTGGGGTGTTACAATCTGTGATGATCCACATATAATTTGTGATGAATATGTCCTATATCCATATTTTTCATAATCAACTAAATCTTCTTCATTGTTTCTTAGACAAGGATTGGGCCAACAAGTGAAGTCCTACCTATTTCCACCCAACAAAGTGGATAATAACAAGGGAACCCATACAATGATTCACACAGAGCTATTTTTATTGAGTCCTGGTAACTGATATTGTATGATAACTCAACTAATGGTATATTTTCTTCCCACAAGCCACCAGAATCCATTACATAAGCTCAGGACATGTATTCCAATGTTTTTATCTTCTTTTTGGATTACCCAACTGTCTAAGAATGATATGTCGTAATTATAGTCAAATGAGTCCCAAGGGGTTTCTGAAATAATTTCTAGAAACTGGATGTAAACCTATAATCTTTGTTTGACACTATTGAAATTGGTATACCATGTCTCTTTACTAATTCTCAGATATAGATTTTTGACAAGTCCTCCACCATATGAGTTGCATGAATAGGGGTGAAATGAGCCGACTTTTTGACTCGATCCACTATCACCCATATGGAATAATGTTCTTATAACATTCATGGGATACCTATTACAAAATATATATATATATCTACACCCACTTTCAAATAGGAATAGGTAATTACTGCCACATACCTAATGGTCCCTGATGTTCTGCCTTAACTTGCTGAAAAGTTGAGAATCTCAAAAAAAACTCAACCACTAACATTTTTCATCCAACTCCACCAGAACTATGCTTTCAATGCCTCATAAATCTTCTTTATTCTAAGATGAAAATCCCATCTTGAATGTTAGTAATAATTAAGAATTTGTTCCTAAAAATTTATATGTATGACCATATGATTTATAAAACACAACACAAAACTCTCATCCAGCTTCAATCCCTCAATGGTCTCCCCACCGTTGAGTTTTGAACTCATTGAAACACATTCTTAATCTGAATTTTGTGCCTCATTAACCATATTTAGAAAATTAGGAACCACTAAAACTAATAATAAAACCACATCCTCACCTCAGTCTTCACATTTCATGTCCATGTTTTCTATCACTAACATCAACTACCACTAATCTAAATCCATTTTTTCCAATTTTGAAAAAGGATTTATACTTAATGAATCTTCTACCAAAATTTTTCTTACCTGGTGTATACCTAAAGTCAATGTAGATACATTTTATATAATCCATTCATCTTCATTACCCAATGTATACAACTGATGATCCCATAACATTCCTAACCCTATAAATAAGTGTTTCTCATGCTCAACCCTCATCCTTGAATACACCAATATGTCATCTATAGACACCACCATGATATAATTTATAAATATTTGAAATATTTGATTCATCAAAAAAATAAAGACTTATTGGGGATTCTTTATAATGAAATGAATTACCATATATTCATAATGGACATATCTACTTCTCAAATCTGTCTTTGGAATATATTACTTCAGAAACCAAAATTAGTGATGTCCTGATCACAATTCAATCTTAGAGAAGCACTGATCTCCTCATAATTGATCAAATAGATTATCAATTCATCATAGTGGATACTGATTCCATATCCTAAAATGGTTAATCGTACAATAATACAGATATATAGAGTTTCATACATCTTTTCCACAAACAAGATTGGTGCTACCCAAGAAGATGTGCTCAGCCGAATCAACACTTTTCTTTCTATCTCTTCCAACTATACTTTTAATTCTCTTAATTCAGTTGGTTCCATCCTATAATATGGAAGGTAAATTTTACTATTCCTTAGAAGAAGATAAATCAAAAAATCCACTTCCCTTATAGGTGGTAACCCTGAGAATTTCTCAAGAAAAACATCTAGAAACTGATCGACCACTGTATGAAAGTTGTTACTCTTAATCTCATCCATCGATTACAATATCAAAGATTCCAAATATTATGAGATAATTCCAACCAATGGTTCCAACAATATTTTTTCACCAACCTTTACACTCTGGTCTCCTCAAAAGAGATTCTTAGCACCATCTTCAATTGTAAAACTGACCTCTCTGGTATAATTGTCCATGTGATCCTTGAATTTTGTCAACCAATACATACCCAAGATTGTAAAAAAGTCATAAATTTAAAACATGGAGAAGTTGCATTTCATATTGGAACCATCAATGGTTATATAAAATTTTCTTAACACAAAGGCTCGACATTCTCTTTGTCCAAGAAGAGTTTTAATTTTTATCAGAGAAGGCATCATATCAATGTTTAAACTCAGCAAATCAACAACATGATAAGCTATAAAGTAATGTGATACACCCATATCAAAAAACACCTTCATAAGGGTATAATTACAAATAATAGTACCTCGTACTATAAATGGTCCAAGCTAATCATCCATAATAACCTACTCATCTCTATATAATTGCTTCATTGCAACACTTTTCTCCTTATTTCCCTATCCATATTGCACTGCCTAAGGAGTCATGGTATTCCTGGAATCAACATCACTAGATCTTTTCTACTGATGAGATTTATTTTTATACCCTCATCCCTTTTAATCATATTATGTATGTGACACATGAGGAGTGTCACGGACACCTGCCCTCAAAGTACTATGACAATAACACGGAATATGCCTCATATTGTGGAAATTTTGGTATTCTCTAGGTTGTTCCATACACTCTCACATCAAGTGACTCAGTGAACCACACTAAAAACATCTAAGATTGGTATTGGGTCTTTAAGGAAGGTTAATTTCTCATGTGGTATGATTTTGATGTGTTACAGAGTCTTGATAATAGGTGTCCCTCCACCTCTTTCTCTTGGTGTTAGATTTCTCACCTACTCTTGTGAAGACAACAATAATTCTTTCACTTGGATTCCCAAAATTGATTGATATTGTAAAAATATTATCTAGTTTTAGTCATGGATCAATGATTTCAAAAGTCTGAGTGATGCTTTAGACCAGCTGTTGGTTCACTTGTGGCTCAAGTGCAACCAAATTCTCAACGGCCTCTTCAAACTGGTACCTAAGATGCCTATGAGGTTCCATTTTCTAGAAACACAAAAAACCTATATAAGTCCCACTCTATATTAACTAAAGGCTTAACATTTCAAAATCTCTCACATTAACTATCAACACATTTATTTCCAAAATAAACCATTTCCATGTTTCTTAATTTAAAAAAATCTATCAAGATTTTAAAAATAAAACCATTTTCAAAATACCAAACCCATTCCCTTTTTTAAAATCTCATATTTGAAAACAAATTAACATTTTTAAAAAATCAACACATTAAACCAAATCATATATCATTACTAAAAATAAAATATGCACTCCTGGTGGTAAGCCATTTTTCTAATGCATGTCATGATCATCTCATTAGATAAACCCATGATAATGAGATTACAAATCCTATTAATGTATACAAAACACTTATGTACCCAAATCCTTGGTAACATGTAGTTCAGTATAAAAATGTTAGCTATATATTTTTGTTCTCAATATTTTAAGTTTCAACAATCTTACTCCTTTCTATGATCCCAACCAAAGGAATAGGCTAGAATGAATTTCAACTACATACCAATAACCAATACCCAGTCAAATAATGACCAAGACTAATTGCACTTTTTCCACAAAGATATTTGGAACTACCAATATGAGAAAACTTTTAGCATCCCCCCACTTATCATTTAGCTTGAGAAGGCATAGAAACATTACATATCCTTAAGCGACATCCCAAAGACACTAAATTCTGGAAATAAATGTTGAAGGGCTTCATTGCACATGGGGGATTATTTTCCCTATAAGAATAAAAAAATTAACCAAACATTCCATGCCTAACTAAACCAATACATGATTCATGATATAAAACAAATAAAACTCAAGAAAACCATTTTTATTAAAATCAAACTAAAACCAAGTACCAAAACGGAATACTACAAAACAAATGTACATAGCGGAAGAAAAATTTACAAAACTCATATAATCCAAATACATAACTCTAATATCCAGCTTCATGCTCCATAATCACTAAGTACCACTAGATAAGTGCAATGTTAAACCTTTACTTGTGTTCAGGTAAATAGCATCTACAAAATAACCAATATTGCAAAGCAGGGGTGAGTAATGAAACTTAGTATATTTTCCGCAATTACTTCCCTACTCATTCCACTAGAATAGAACTTGTTAGAATATTTATATAAAATATTTTATATAAAAAAATTTAAAATAGATTATATATAAATATGAATAGGTGTCAATAAAATAGTTTTCCCCAGATAACCATAATTTCTAAGGAAAGAAACCATACTATATGTTAAAACCATTTTAAAAGTTCTATTTTGGTGGTTTAAATCCCTGACCCTTATACATACTAGAAATAATTGGGGGATACTTCTTACCCTTAACTATTTTTATGGGAGAAATCCTTGACCCTTATCCATCCCAGAAATGATGGGGGAGACTTCACGCCCTTATCTGTCTCAAATGCACATGAACTCACACAACTAAATGCCACAATTTTTTATGGGAGGATCCTTGATCCTTATCTATCCAAAATTTATGGGGAAGACTACTTACCCTTATCCATCCCAAATTCATATGAACACACAAAACCCTTTATTCCAAAACCCAATGCCGAAAACAAGTATTTCAACCATTTCAATAAAACTATACTTTTAATGAGAACCTTTCAAAAAAACCATTTAAAATATATTTTAATATAACCATCCTTTTATTGAAAAAATTTAAATGAAACCATTTACCAAAATTCTAGAAAATATAAATTTTAAAATCAACATTTTAAAAGCGTGAAACCAAAGCATTTTCCCAAACAATTTTTAGAAAACCAAAAATACACAAACCATCACCAAAGGGGGTTTCCACCATTCCTTACGAAAAAAATTCATGACCAAAATTTATCAATTTATTTAATTTAAAATTAATCATTTAATTTCTATATAGATGAGTCAACATTGAAACCATGTACCTCAGGTTTTATGATGAAAAAAATGAATGGCATTAAGAACTCCAATGAAACAAGGATAAAACTCTACAAACCCACCTTATATATCTTCCCCGATCATCAAAAAGACAAAATGTTAACCTATTTAGCATATAATATATTATATTTATCTAAAATGGACATATATCTAAGAAAATTAGAGAGATATAAAATATGATCAAATAAAAATCACCAAGAACGACCAATAATGAAGGCTTACCTCAAGAATTTGACTTCAAATCACTAAGAGAATCCTTTAAATCACCTCTAAATCAATGGGATAAGATTAATTGACCTTTGGAAGGAGAAAAAATGGTGTTAGGGATGAATAAAAGATAAAAAGATGGATATAGTGGTAAAAATGCAAGAGGTCGATAATTTTATAATTCTATTTTTAACCCATGTACGGTTAGACACACAGTTATGAAAACTATGAGCTAATCGTACACAAAATACTACCTAAAGGGTTGAACCTTGGATAGTTGGATTTCATAGTTTTAAAACTGTGTTACAACAATTACAAATATCATTTTCCACCAAATAATAGTTTCTCCTAGGATGTCAAATATTTTGGACAAACCGTTTGCAGCTTGTAGGCCTTCCCTTTAGCCCCGGTCTCATTGTTCATGGTTTCCTATAGGAGTTTCATGGTTTTAAAAAACCATGAACCTATATAAAAATACCATAAACATTCCAAAAAGGTCCCCAAACCTTTCCAAAATTAACCCAGACACATTATATACTTAAAATAAAAAAAATGAAGGGTTACATATATAAAACTAGGGGTGCTACATTAAAATCGGAGTTAAGGGTGATGATTCTTAATATATACCCTCCACCCCCCAAATAAGTTTTAGGTTTTTACTACTTTTGGTTAGGATGTTTCAGATCTTTATCCCATATCTGAGAGTGTATGGGTTTTCATCGAATGAACCACAACACATTATTTATCTTGATATCTCTAAGTGGATGCCAAGAATGGTAACCCCCATAAAAAAATTATCATCCCCTAGGAGATAGGAAAGAGAGATGTATAAGTGTATATAGGAATGGAATATAAGATATTGGTGAACCCTAATAACTTCCATGGTTTTCTCCTCCATATCATATAAAAGTTTTTTATAAAGGAGGAAACCACATCACCACATGATCCTTAAGTAGTTCTCATAGATTTATCAGCACCTCTTGGGTAGTTTCTTCTTTAATATGATTTTCCAGGTCATTCCCCATGTGTGTTGTGTCATAATTTAATAGAAATTATAAGTCCAAAAAAAATCAACCTAAATAATATTTAAACACTAATAATCAATATAAAAGTCCTCCCTTTTAAGTAAGTCATCATGGATATTTAACTCTTCTAGAATCTCCATTACAAACTTAGTCTCAGGAGGTGAATCTTCATATTCTTCATATAATGAAATATATAGGTAGAGAGAATTGTTTTTTAGTTTTTCATATATAATAGGATTAATTAAATTTTCAATTTTTACAAAATGATACCAATACTCAAATAAATCCTCATAATCTCTCATATGTACATCAGATTGCATGACTACTTTAGAGACCTCTTCTAGAAATGGTTGGGAAGTATTAAATGGGTCATTATTGAATTGTTTCAAGGTATAATAGGTTTTTCAAAATAATAAATTAGTGGGGATGTATTTTCAACCATTGATGGTACATGTCCAGGTTCGTGTTGCTCTAATTATATCTCTTGATATTCATCAACATATTCATTTATCCATTCTATTTTTACTCCACATTTTGTAATTTCTCTATAAATCTGTAAAACTAGTATTATATAACATTGTAAACTTATTATTATTGTGTAACCTATGATAATTCATTACATGTAAAATAATTATATTTTTAATGCATCATGTAAATTATATTTTTATGTTATTTCTAGAATTTTTTTAGAAATCAAATATTTACAAAAAACAAAATATATAGTGAGTTAAGAACCAATTATATCTAAGATAATGAAACCTTTTCTTCTGAACACCTATATCATGGTGAGGAAAAATAAATAATTTTTTTATCTAGTGGATTATAATGGTTGATAGGGATATCTTATTTTAAGATCATTTGAATTTAATCACTAAATATTCCTAATTGATATATTATTATCATTCTCTATTTATGAAAAATATGTAAAATAATTGGGGGATATAGATTTATAATTAATAATATAAAATTAAACATGAATATGAAAAATAAAGATATAATGTTATTGTAAATAAATTAAATTCTCCTAGGATAATTACCTAGAGTAAAACTTTATTTCCATGATTTTTTTTCATACTTACTTAATGAACACACACCCTAATATGTGTAAACATCCACTTAATACTAGGTTTTTAATATGTGTCTCAATCAATGAAAACCATGTAAAATTCTTATCGATGACCTCAATTGAGTGATAATAATGTAGAAGAAAAATTTAGTTCTCAGTTAGAAAGTAGAGATTGAAAAACTATTTTACTTTTAAAATACCCCTCATCTTATCTCTATAAAAATAAGAAATCAAAAGTATAAAATAACTAATATATGAGTTCATCATTGATTCATCACCCCATCAAATTCTTTGGGTTATTTACTCATGATCGTGATCATAATAGATCATAGTAGAGAAAGAACGGGGAGAGAAGAAAAAGATAAATGAGATCACTAATATTATAAAATGAAATATGATATTATATAATGACAATTAATTAAAATAATAAAAAAAATGAAAATATTAGTAATAAAACATTATAAAGATCATAATTGTAGTGGTTGATCACTTTAATGGTTATGGAAGTATAAATTTATAATTAGAGGGGTAGCCCAATTGCACTCAAATGAATTTTTATGAATTTTGATACATTTTAGGAAAATTAAATGGAAAATTTTGGTACATTTTCTCCTCTAAAGGAGTAAAACTTTTTCTCTTATATTTACCCACAAATATTTAGATTCATTGGAATTTTTTATCTAGATTTATGATATTTTTACTCAAGAAAATATTTCTGGCCTAGAGACTTTTCATATTCTAGTGTTATAATTTCTAATTCATTTATGTATTTATAAGAGACAAAATATCGTGTTTCCATAGGTTTTAAAAATATTCCTTTTAAGTTTCAATATATCCATCTGAATTTTCACCACATTTTGTTTGACCAGTTGTGATATGAGGTCCCATATTCAAAAGTAGTCTATTTTTGTCAAAAAATCTAATGACTAAGTTAGGAGAATCATTTTTGATTAAAATTTGGTTCTAGTTTGATGAGTTGTATCCCAAGAAGTTTTTAATCCTTATAAAATTTCATAATTTGGTTTAGTGTATAAAAAAGGTTTTTTCAAAATAAGAATCTGATTTTAAACACTAAAAATTACAAAATTTAGTCATGTTAAAACTTAATCTCATATCCTTTTAAAAACCAAAAAACATATAATTAAACTAAAAACGTAAATTAGTGGGATTTAAAATACTAAAATAAAATGTAAAATGATGGAAAATATTCACTATGTCAATCACTATGGGTGATTCTTGTACTTTTCGTATTTTGTCTCCCATAAAAAATATTATGTATCATCCAAAAACTTACACCATATCCCAAAAACATACACATCACCAAGAATATTATATATCAATCATATATTTTTTTTCTTTTTTGATTTCATCCTTATTTCTATACTATATTATGAAACTCTCAAAAATATTATGTATTGCTATTAAGCTCAAAGACTATTGATTTCTATGAAACAAATTGAATATGTTCAATATCATTTATGATAACATTCTTCACTAATTTTAATTGATCCTATAAAAAACACATATGTATGAAAAATATTATATACAAACCATGAAATTATATTATTTTATATAAACTCTAATTAAAATATATTATGTATCACTAATCTCTATATGCCTTGGAAAAACATTTAAATTTTCACAATAAATTACATTTATAAGGACATTTCCTAATTCTTATATACATCAGATAAAAATATTACTATCATGAACCGACCCAATAGGGGTCGATCTGAAACTACCTTCAGTACACCTCTATAGGCTAGGGGCTGGCGACAAGTGTTGAAAGGTATATACAAAATCGGAGGTCTTTTCTTAATGTACTTGTATCCGCACATCTAACCTTTTTATGAATAATTTCAGAGGAATAATATGTAAAATATGAAATATATAGATAATAAACATGCATAAAAACCTCTATGGTGTTAGAGAGTATTAAAATGTAAACTAAAAAGTAAAGGGAAAAAATACATGGCCAACTAGAAAGATTTCATGTCCAGAAAAAATTGGTAAAATGAAATATTGAGAGAGCCTATCTTCTGATCACAATTATCTAACCACCGTATGTGATCTAATTCACTAGGTATCCCTATGATCCTCTATATTCACCGTTGATATATGTTTCATCTAAATAAGACATGATATGTGTGGGAAAATCCCATGCAGGGTTGAGTATATGCATACCTAGTAGGATGCCACAAAAGTTAAAAGGGGTAGTAAGAGACATGATATGAATAGATAAACAACTCAACCTAAAAAACATAGTCTAAATCCAATAACATGGATATATATATATATATATATATATATATATATTCTCAAACTAAGAAACTCAAACTAGAGAGAAGGGGGGTCTCCATCTTACATCCCAACCCTGGAAAAGATTACCATTAGTTCTACAAGTCTATCAATGATTCCCAGTATCTTGTGTTCCTTTTTGAAGAGACATCCAAGTCAAGACACACAACTACACTATGATGTACAGTCAAGGGGAAAAATATCTAATTAGAGGACCCATTACCTATTACAAAAGTAGGTTAATACTCAAAATATATCTAGAGGACACATGCCATGTCCTAGTAGGAGGGTTCCACTCAACTAAACAGTATAAGAACTATGCCCAGCCCAGCCAGAGGGTTCCACTATAGTGGTTGGTAAAGGACCCATTCCCATCCCAACTGTAGAGTTCCACTCTTGTTTTTAAGGACCCATTATTTAATACAATAGGATGGTTCCACTCAAATATAAGATAGACGACCCAAGTACTGACTCCGTAGGAGGGTTCCACTCTCACAGTTAAGGACATGTACCCTAACACCATAGGAAGATGCCACTAGGTGGTTAGGTAGAGGACCCATTTCCTATCCTCGTAGGAGGGTTCCACTCTATGAATATATATAGTAACCATGCTCTATCTCATGGGAGTGTGCTAATCTATAGATACATAGAGGTCCCATGCCCAGACCAGCTAGAGGCTTCCTCTCTAAATCCCCTCGTGATATTTCTTGATCACTTCCATCATCAAGAATCTCCTAAATAATATTCCCTACTTGAAAAATAACTCATAATATCTCAAAATACACTATAGAGGCCACTATCACATTCCATGTTGAAAAACACTCAGGGTCGGCTACTCGCATACCAAAATCTAATTCCAAACGAAGGATAAATAAGAGGTTTAAGTGTCTTAAAAAGGGAAAACGGGGTACATTATGTGTAATGGGGACCACATTGTGTGTGGTTCCATTCCATCGCATGTACATGTCTCTTATGGTACATTTATTTCTACCCATGTATCCCTATATAGCATGAAGGGGGACTAAACGACGTGTCTGAGCCACCCAAGTTCCTACCTATGCTTCCTAATCCTGTATGTGTAAAGCTATTTGTTTGCATGTACATAGGTCCATGGTGTTTCCCTTGCCATTCATGTTCCATTTTTATCTCACAGTACATTCCTAGTCATCATCATAGGGTTTTCATGGGCATTTGGTTTCCCATACAGAGTATGATACCTTTCTCGCCCAAAACCCTAGCTGCCATAGACAAGGGGTCACATGCCATGTGTTCCTCTAAACTACATGGTGTGTAGTCCATATTCTTATGGGAAGATAGATCTGGGCACATGTTTCTGGATCTAATTTTTATTCTATGTATATCACCTCCAAGCCACCTAAATTCGAAGGGTAATCCCTAAATTCTTCATTTTTGATCATTTGGTGGACTAAAATTGGATTCCATGTACACCTTTATGAATCCTTACACACGTCGTCACCCATGGTGCTCTCATAGCCTCACCAGATCAATAGAACCATACTTGAATCACCCATATCCCACTATCTATCATAATATTTCACCTATTCATCAGTCCACCCCTTTCATGAGAATCTATTCTGAATTTGAGGGTTCAATCAGGATTGGTACTACCCAATAGCATCGAACTAAGACCCCATAGACCAATAGGTAAAGAATGTGAAGAATGATTGGCTAAAAAGAACCAAAACAAAATTATGAATTTTAGTACAAAAACACAATCAGTGATATCCAGGGTGAGAAAAAATTGAATAAAAAATTAAAACTAGTATATGAGAACATGTGAAGTCTTTTAATTGACACAGATCAAGAAATTGAATGATCCTTCTCAAAGGATTTAATCAGTTAGATAAGGATACACAAATTGAAGAGTCTGAACACATTTTAGATACATCATCAATTAAGAAAGATCTCTTCAATGAATAAAATGATTCATGTTGTTCATTGAGCATTGATCTTCCAAGATCCAGAGGATTTTTGTCATTTGAATCCAATACACCAATGAGAGGAGGAGGAAGACACTTCATTATGATCCTAGGGTTATGTGGAAAACCCTATAGATCCTCTATAATGGTGTATTTATAGGGAAACTATTTAGGATAATTTAATTAATTAATTTAATTTAATTATTTATTTAACTCAATGACCCACCCAGGGCCGTTTTTATCTGAATTCAATGTGCTAACCTATTTTAGGTTGTGCCATGGGTAGACACCATGTTATGATATTAACTGTGGTATCATATTTCTAATCTGAAATTCCATTTATGATTTATCAAATTTTATTTAAGAAACTACATGTACGTGATATAAAATAAATTTATTATTTTTATAAAATTAATTTTTGGCACATCATGTCACGAAATCACATGTTGTCTCAATTCCTGGATTTGAAAATATATCTAGAAATACTTCAGTGTCTCACAAGGAAAAAAACAAGGTCACTACATCATTACCTTATTCAAGGTTTTAATCTCTAAAAAGAAAAACTAAACAAAAATCTTAGGATACTAAGCCCTTATTTAGATCTCCCTCTCCCTTGAGCTTTCCTATATGCTCTTGTGCTGGCACATCCCATGAACCAAGGGGTTGGTCCATCCACACATGTTCATATCCTACTTACCCTCAATCGCCATAGTGTTCTCTGAAAAATCATCCTCATCATCTACTTCTAGAATTCCCTGGTCAATAATGTGTAAGGGGTCTGGCAGGTATCTCCTCAACTCTGACACATTGAATACAATGATCACCAAATACAAATTTGGGGGTAGTAAGAGGTGGTAAGAAACTATTCCAACCCTCTACAAGATCTTCAATGGCCTGATAATCCTTAGGGATAGCTTGCCTCTATTGTTGAATCACTACAATCCTCATCATGGGGAGACACTCAGGAAAACATAATCTCCCTACTCAAACTTCAAGGGCCTACAATGTAGATCTGTATAAGATTTATACCTTCTATGGGCTATCCTTACCTTCTCTTGGATTACTTGTATCTTTTTGGTCATCACCTGCACCATCTCAAGACCCACAATATATTCATCACTAATATCTATCTAGCACAATGGTGACCTATAGGTTCTCCCATATAGGGCCTCGAAAGGTGTCAAGCTGGCAATAGAGTGGTAGAAATTGTTATATTCAAACTCTACCAAGGGAAAGTGATCATACCATCTCAAACCAAAGTATAACATACAATCCCTTAGTATATCCTTCAACACCTAGATAGTGAACTCATCATGTCTATCTATATGGGGGTGTAAGGTTGTATTCATTCTCATCTAGGTACTGAATTCCTCCAATAATCCTCTACATGACCATGATGTGACCCACACATCACGGTTAAAGACAATAGTTGAGGGTAACCCATAAAGTTGAACAATGTCATGTGTGTAAAACTTCACAAACTCTACACTGAACTTTACTCCCTTATATCAAGGAAGTGTGTTGACCTCGTGATTCGGTCAACTATCACCCAAATGGAATCATGGCCCTTCACAATCTGTGGAATCCCTTCTAAAAATTATATGGATGTACCATCCCATTTACACTCCAGGATCTCAAGGGGATACAACAAAACCTACTGCTTAGCCTTCACCTACTAATAGGTGAGGCACTGATATATGAACTCCTCCATGCTCCATCTCATGATGGTCGACCAAAACTACATTCGGAGGTCTCTATACATCTTCCCCACACCAATATGTATATCCAATGATCAGTGTGAAACTCCCTCATTACCTCTTACCACATCATGACTGGGATGATCATCCATCCTCAGAAAAGGATGACATAATTCCATCCAATATTTAATACATCAGGTGAATCACGTGAGGATATCTGTTTACATAAGACCTTATAGTTCATGTCTCCCAACATGGACTCTCTAACACACTAAATGAGTGGATGATTCTACACAATTGATTGAAGAAATGTTTCACTCTCATACTCAAACAGTTTCAGCTACAAGGAAGCCAACTACTAGATGCCTCTAGCACCAAATGATCTTGGGACTTCCAACTAAGGGAATATCATACCAAATTTCCCATTCTTGGAGTATAGACTATATCAAATTCATATTCCTATAGGAACTATAACTAGGGCCTCTATCTTAGGTTCAATTCTCTCTGCATAATGACATACCTAAGACTCTAATGGTGTAGGTAAAACACATAGTGCTCTCCAATAACATAGTTCCTCTACATCCTTAGGGAAAATACCACTACTGAAAACTCTAATACATGAGTCCCATAGTTATTATTGTAGGGTATAAACTACCTCGAACTATATTCAGTAAATACCTATATTTGCAGTAACACACAGCTAAACCCAACTCTTGTGTAATTTAAATACACCACTTACTCCACGCCCTCCTCTAGTCATCTCAAAATAGAAGTTCTTAGCAACCTCAGTCTCAAATCTTCAAATGTTATTTGGCACTTCTCATTCCAATTAAACAGATACCCCTTACATGTTAGGTCAGTTAAAGGGGAAATAATCCAGGAGAATTTTTTCAAAAACCTCATATAGTAACCCACAAAACTAAGAAAACTTTGCACCTATGACACTCTCTTTGGTGGATCCCAAGAAAGCACTGCAATTTTCTTTTCCAAGTCCACATATAATCAATGAACTGAAATGGAATTCCCTAGGAAGTGAACTTCATGAATCCATAACTGGAACATCGAGATCTTACCACAAATCTTGTACTCCTGAGAAAAGTCTAGGACTATCATCAAGTTCTTTGTATGATCATCCTCTGTCACAAAGTATATGAGTATATCATCAATAAAGACAACCACAAACTGGTCCAAGTAAGGATGAAAGATCCAATTCAACAAATTCATAATCACAGTGGTGGAATTCATCACAACAAATGGCATCACTCGAAAATCATAGTTTCGGTAGATTCATTATAATGATAGCTTTTAAATATCATCCTTGTGAACACTCAAATTGTGGTAGCTGGACCAGATATAGATCTTCAAGAACCATCTCATCCCTCACAAATAGCCAAAGAGGTCATCAGTACTTTGAAAGGGGTACTTATTCTTTATCATGGCCTAATTGAGGTGAGTATAATATACACAAAGTTGTAAGACCCTATCCAAATTTTTCATAAACAACACCAAAGCTTCCCAGGGAGACACATTGGGTCTAATAAAACCCTTCTTTCAATGGTCCTCTAACTACAACTTTAGCAACTAAATCTTTTTAGGCACCATCCAATATGCCACAGAAGATACCATAGGGTTCTTAGGATGAAGTTAGATATAAAACTTCATCTCCCACCTCATAGGAATTCTAGGAATTTCCTTGAGGAAGGAATCCATAATATTCTCCATGATTTAAGGAATATAAATTCCTAAATAGTTTTTTCTTCCATGCACTACACTCTCCAACTGACAGGTGATGGGTTTCTATCTCCTTGCAAATCTCACTCGTCCCGTCATGAGATATCTCAATCCCACAAAGGATAATATC
Source organism: Viscum album (assembly GCA_963277665.1). Taxonomy (NCBI): domain Eukaryota; kingdom Viridiplantae; phylum Streptophyta; class Magnoliopsida; order Santalales; family Viscaceae; genus Viscum; species Viscum album. Next base: position 1,072,545,448 of record OY728143.1, read on the forward strand.
ATCTATTTTGGGATAACGGCTCAACTGGTATCTCCATATCTCATACTAGTAGTAAATATATGAAGTAATTAATTGGACCTATGTCTAATAATACTTAATTAAGAGTAGAATAAACAAATATTGCACCGCTAATCATCTCTTGTGTTTCAGGGTCATAAAACTACATAGCCTACATTTGTTCATGGCCTTGACCTCCATATCCCTGAGCCTAATTTTTAGTGCCTTATAGTGGTGGTGGGAGGATGTTATAGCATCATACACCACCCATAGATCCTCCTATAAGATATCCACCTAATCCTCTACCAGCTCCACCCCCAAGGGGCCACCCTCACCTCTCTTGGGATATCCATGATCATAGTGTTTCCTATTTCATGGTGGTATGTCAATTATCTTCCTACAATCATTAGAATGTCTAGTCATAAAATCATTCACCATGTGAATTTAACCAACACAAGAATAGAACATCCCCTCTCTGAGAATCCATGGTCCTTTGTGTTGTATCTAAACACATGCCTAAGTCTGATCCTAGTAATATGTTTTACACTGAGATCCTATCAACTAGCATCTACTAGATTCTATAGATAGCGTAGCCCTATGATTCCCATTGTTAGCTCCAGCTTTCTAGATTCCCTCTAAAAGGAATCTCTCCTTCACCGGTACCAACTCCAACACCCCATAATAAGTGGGAATGCACAAGGGAACTACACTAAAAAAAATATCTTTGAGAAGTCACAGATTAAACTTCCATGCTCATAATTAACCATCCTATATCATATTAATGGATTAAATCATAAGGTGTGTGAACCATACAACATACTCATCCACTTTCATCCCTCCCTAATGAAACTCTAAAATTTCTTGAATCCAAACTGATAAAAAAAGAGGGGTAGTACTCCTCACATAACAAATACTCGAATTTGGGATATGATAGCGTCAACTAATCATGTATCTTTGTTAAAAGTCTCCAGCATCACCAAGATTCTCCCTAGAAAAGGATATCTACCAGTAAAACCACTTGATCAGTAGGTGTTTAGATAATCCTGAACACATGGATCACTGACTCAAGCCAACCATCCACTACCTTGGGATCTGTCTCACCATAGAACCTTAGTGGACTCTAGTGTTGGAACTCATGGAGCATGCTAAGAATGTGCAAATCCTTAGGCTGATCTTCTAGTATTATCTACTGCTCAATCAGTGGGGGTGCTTCTACCTACCCACCATGATGAAGGATCTCAAAGGATGGACCCTAAACTAAGTGGTCATTACTCATTGGATCATCTTTATGATATGTGGCCAGTAACATGGTCTTCTGTCACTGTGGAGGCATCTTGGGAATTTAATCAAGATGTTCCATGGTCATATGAGTATATATATATATATATATATATATTGGTGAACTTAATCAAGAATTATAGTCAAACACTCAATTCTATATAGTGCTTGTACTATTAATCCCTGTGGCCAATGTATCTGTATGATGATTCGATAAGAAGGTAGTCAAGGTGACCATGTTTTCAGGACACGTCAAATTTATTAGGTTTTTAAGGTTGATTTATAGTCTAGGTTAGACCCTAGGTCATCTCTTAAGGAGCGTTGGTAGGTTTAGAGTGTGTATTTTTAATAAAAATGTCTAAGAGAAGGGGTGGTTTTGAAAAGAGTTTAAAACAATGACTTAGTTGAAATAGCTTAAAAGTTGAGTGACCTAGTGGATTTTGAAAAATATGAGATAAAAGGGTCGATGTGATTTCACTACACACATATAAATTTCATTGTTCATAGAGATTCATCTTAGGTTTAGAGTAATTCTTTGGTTGGAGTTAATTGAAATCCCGATTAATTCCTAAGCTTTTATTTCAATGCTTTAAGAACCAAACCTTGACGTAACAATCATATTGTCAAGGTCCAGTACTTATGCAATGAATAAGAGCTTCCAAAGTAGATTGAAATCTCAATAAGTTCGGTATGAAAAGGATTCTTGTGATGTCCAATCGGAACAACACAAGTCATGCACTCAACACCTCACACCAATCGGTTAGAAATTAAGAGCATAACACTCACATGCATCAAATAAAGCATTCAAACCTGAAATAAAATAAGATACATGGGATGAAATGTTTAAAAACACAAATTAATCCAAACCAGTAGCTAGTGTATGCTTCGGAACTCCCTTGACATGTTTGTAGCTCCCTCACAACAAACATCCAACTTTTAGCTCGACATCAGGAGGAGGAGGAATCTCGGGTGGAACTCCTTCTTCATCCTTGATTACCCTATAAAGATAGGGGCCTCCAGAACCTCCAAGGTGATTAGGATACTCCTATAGGACTCCAAATTGGCAGCACTTCACTCCTTATCCTAATTTAAAAATGGGGAGCCCAAGGTGTAATTTTATATGAAAATTGGAAGGTGGTTTTAGGCACATAGATTTCATCAATCCACTTGTACCATGTGTTTCGGCCTTCAGAAACTATTATCTCGCTTTGGAGAAAATAGAAAAGTTGTATACAAACCTCTTTAATGTCTCCATCGAAATTTTTGCACCCTTTGGACAACTACAGATCAAGATATTGATAAAATACATAACACCGCATTTGACTTGATCCATATCTGGTGGCTTGTACAGATCAGTTTGGATGGGCCCTATAGAAGCCGAATTAGGATTGGGTTCCTTAATATGAAATGTATCCTATTAAATTTTGGACAGTCCCAAAAAATGTTAGCCCATTTGGATCCACGTATTTTGTGTACTATACAAAACAGTGGATAGATGTCCATGGATCCATGCAATTTTGGCCCATTTTTCTTCCACTTCATCAAAGGCCCTCCAAATCACCTCCGCCTACATTGAAATAATAAAAACAAGTAACATTGACCATTTTAATCTTGATTAAAATTAATTTATCGATTCAAACATAAAGTTAAATTTATTATTATATTTGTAATATTTATTACAAAACTAGTTTAAAACTGTGGTGTAAGGGTGGAATAAAACAGTGAATCGTGGTACGATCACACCCCCACACCTAAACATTTGCACTCCTGGGAAAAGTCACATATCCAAATATAATGATGAATATATATATATATATATATCCAACATCCTGAAGATTTAGCATTTGAGAAAATTTTATTTAAAGTAAAGTGATCAATGCACGAACAACACCAAGGAGTTCTTCCTAGTGAAAATAGAAAAAGATGTCTCATAAATCATATCATAGCGAAATTCAAAAATATTCATGATACCCAATTGAGAATGGAATTCAGAAGTAAACCATGACACTAAATCTCCATGTTTGTTTATGAAAACCATTCAATGCTATTCTTTCCACTTGCTATTTAATAAATATATGTTATTTTAACATTCTTCAACTTAAATGATTTTGTCACCAAACTTGTCCTACATCATTTGAAATCATATTTCAAGACCCACTCATTTAAGAATTCCCAAAAGTCAAACCATAAGATCCCAACCTAGATATCCCCATATGTTGCACATTTCATCATTCCCCTCATTTATTATATTTTTTTTGAAGTTGCAATTGGAACAAATCTCACACTCATCTCTCAAGCCTTGTTTGATCTCATAACAACACTAATTGAAATAGTTATAACAAGATCAAAGGTTGAGGGGGAGTGGTTTTTGACCTTCCCAAGACACAACAAATTTTTTTTGAGGGCGTACAACAATCGGACATTAGGTACACACGCATAGGTCAATCTAGTACAGTAATTAAATAGATCGGATAAGGAACGAACTTATGGAAATATCATTTAAAGCTGAATAATATTATCCAAACATATATTTACCTTATATTAAGTAAGAAATAATCACACATTATGGTTTGGTGAAAATATTTGTGGAGATATTAGTGACACAGTTTTCCAAAAAACTACTCACACAAAGGGCATCAATCATCTCAAAGGTTTCACATAGATACGACCATTTATATCATTGACAGAAAACAAATTCACTAAAAATCACTCCCTGATGTTAAATTCTTACAAAAATTCTTTTTAGCCTTCGTTATGGTATTTTTACTTTCCCCCCATTATCGTCGCCAAATCATGGAACTTCGAAATTGTTGATGGGGTAAAATGAAAATACCATAAAGAAGGCCAAAAAGAGAAAACAAAAGGAGAAAACTATGAAAATTCCTAACTAACCCAGGAATGTATCCACCCCCCCACACCTAGAGTATGTATTGTCCTCGCTATATTAAAAGATAATGTGGGACAGAAGGATAAAACCTGGTGGATGTCATTCATAGTTTGCTTCTTTAACTTGGAGTTCCTCCATCAGAGACTCCAAAATGGATTCATGGAAGTGCTTCAGCCGCTGCCCATTGACAGTGAATGTTTTCTTGGTTTCTTCATTTTGAACCTGAACAACACCAAATGGAAAGACATTATTAACAATGTATGGTCCAAACCAGCGGGAACTAAGCTTACCGGGATGCAATTTCATCCTTTAATTATAGAGGAGGACCTTCTTCCCAATATGGAACTGATGATGAAGGATAAGATGGTCATGGGCAGCCTTGGCTCTCTCCTTATAAATCCTTGAGTTTTCATATGCATCTCTTCTCATTTCCTCTAGCTCCTAAATCTGCAACTTCCTTTGAGCACCTGCACCAGAATGATTAGAATTGCATTGTTTGATGGCCAAGTAGGCCCTATGCTCAATCTTAACAGGGAGGTGAAAACTCTTTCCAAAAACAAGCCTATAAGGTGACATTCCAATGGGAGTTTTAAAAGCAGTATGGTAAGCCCATAATGAATCATCGAGTCTAAGACTCCAATCTTTCCTATTGGGTTGGACCGTTTTTTCAAGAATTTGTTTTAACTCTCTATTTGACACCTCGGATTGACCATTTTTCTATAGGTGATATGCAGTAGATACTCGATGACCGAACCCATACCAACGTAAAAGTGATTGCATTGTTCGGTTGCAGAAATGAGAACCCTGGTCACTGATGATGAACCATGGTAATCCAAACCTATAAAAGATCTGAGTTCTCAAAAATTCTACAACTGTTTTGGAATCATTTGTCCTTATGGCCCGTGCCTCTACCCATTTTGATACATAATCAACGGCCAAAAGAATGTACAAGTTTCCAAAATAATTGGGAAATGGACCCATAAAGTCAATGCCCTAAACATCAAAAATGTCATGAAAGAGCAAGGGTTGTTGTGGTATTTCATTCCTTTTAGAGACATTCCCCATTATTTGACAATGAGGACAAGATTTAAAAAATTCATGGGCATCCTGAAAAAGTGTTGGCCAAAAGAGACTAGAATCAAGAACTTTGCGAGCAGTCCATTGGGGACCAAAGTGGCCCCCACAAGCAAGAGTGTGGCAGAATCTAAGGACAGACTGAAACTCACTATCGTAAACACAATGCCTAAGGGTTTGATCGCTACATGTGTGCCAAAGTTTGTGGTCATCCCAAGTGTACCAACGAGGCTCATTTTTTAGACGACTAGCTTGGTTTTTGTTGAAATCAGTATGAATGCAAGATGCTACCAATTAATTTACAATTTCAGCATACCAGGGAATAGCATCTTGCACTTTGTACAATTGATCATTAGGAAGCATGTCATTAATGGGAATACAGAGGGATGAGACAATGTATGAGGATGGGGGGATCCTACTGATATGGTTTGCCACCACATTCTATGATCTTTTTTTATCTCTAATTTCTAGATTGAATTCCTAAAGGAGGGGAATCTAACAAATGATACGTGGTTTGGCTTCTGGTTTCATTAGGAGATACTGGAGGGCTGCATGGTTTGAGAACACAATGACTTTAGAACCAAAAAGGTATGACCTGAATTTATCCAAGGAAAACACAATGGAAAGAAATTCTTTTTCAGTGGTGGTGTAGTTTTCTTGGGTAGGGTCCAAAGTACGTGAGGCATAGGCAATGACATGTGGAGCTCGATCGAACCTTTGTGATAAGACTGCCCCAACTTCATAGTTAGAGGCGTCACACATGATCTCAAATGGTAAATCCCACCGAGGTGGTTGGATTACCGGGTTGATGTGAGACTGCATTTTAATTTATTAAAAACTTCTTCACATTCTTTATCAAAAACAAAATCTTTTTTTTGGAGTAAGCAGGAGAGGGGAAGTGCAATCTTACTAAAATCACGAATGAAACGATGGTAAAATCCAGCATGACCCAGGAAAGACCGCACATCATGTACATTTTTAGGGAATGGTAGGGAAGAAATGACATCCACTTTCAATTTATCTACTTGGATACCATCCCCAGAAATTACATGCCCCAAAACTATACCTTGTCGCACCATGAAATGGCATTTATCATAATTTAATACAAGATTTTTTTCAATACAGTGATGTAAGACTTCACCAAGACTACTTAAACATTAACCAAAAGATGATCCATAAATAGTAAAATCATCCATGAAAACTTCCATGCAATTCTCCAGGTATTCTGAAAAAATACTAACCATACATCGCTGGATAGTACCCAGAGCATTGCACAGGCCAAATGACATCCTTCTATAGGCATATGTTCTAAAGGTACAAGTTAAGGTTGTCTTTTCCTAATCCTCGGGGGCATTATGGATCTGAAAGTATCCAGAATACCCATCAAGAAAACAGTAATGGGACTTCCCCTCTAGCCTCTCTAGAAATTGTTTAATGAATGGCAATGGGAAATGGTCATTCCTAGTGTGTTGGTTTAGTCGATGATAATCTATACAGACACGCCAACTATTCTGCACATGAGTTGGAACCAATTCATTTTTTTCATTTTTAATTACCATTAGGCCAGTGTTTTTAGAAACTATTTGAACGGGACTGACCCATTGGCTGTCAGAGATGGGGTAAATGATTCCAGCAGCCAATAATTTTGTTACTTCCTTTTTAACTACTTCTAAGAGGTTTGGGTTCAGTCGACATTGTGCATGCCTCACTAGTTTATCCTCATCAGTTAATAAAATATGATGTGTAAAAATTTATGGGCTAATACCAGGAATTTCCACAAGTTTCCATCCCAATTCTTGTTTATACTCCCTCAAAAGTTCATGCAGTTGCAATTCATGCTTAGGAGGGAGTGAACTAGAAATGATGATGGGCAACTTGTTTCCATTTTCAAGATATGAATATTTTAAATCTTGAGGCAGTTGCTTTAGTTCCAATTCAGGTGGGTTTTAGATTTATGGGAGTGTGTGTGAAAGTGAGAGGTCACTAATCTCATCTAACTGCTCGATGGTATCATCCTCAGATGATGAATTAGCTTTTATAAGCGTATAAGTATCATTGATGGTCATGTGATCCTCCGTGTTCAAGAAATTATTAATTAATAAACGTGCATGAAACTTTTCTAGACCACTACAACAATCAACACATGATTCATTACCAAGAATTTCAATCAAAGAGGAAAATTCAGAAAGGGGATCAGGGGAAACAAATGAAGTGATTTTAGGGGAAGGGAGTACATCAATTGAATTTACCGAGAGAGAGGAATGTTCTTCTGAGGGGTGATTTATGGCATCAAGGATGTTGAAATGGACTATGTCACCACCAAATTCCATAGATAATGTACCATTATGGAAATTAATTATGGATTTGGTAGTTTTCAAGAAAGGTCTCCCCAATAAAATTTGGGCATGTCCATTCATCCTATCATCTTCCATTTTTAGCACATAAAAATCAGCGGGAAATATTAAATTTTGAACCCTCACAAGAACATCCTCTAACACACTAGAAGGGTGTGTCATACTCTGATTTTCTAGCTGAACAACTATTCCTGTGGGATTTAGTTCACCGACCAGTAAAGAAGAGTAAATAGAGTGAGGCATCACATTAATAGAGGCACCCAAATCAAGCATAGCATTGGAGAAATAATACTCCTCTATGGGGCACGGAAGCAAGAATGTTCCAGGATCGTTGCACTTGGTGGGAAGTGATGGTTGTATCAATGTTGAGACGTTCCTCCCCAGGCTCACCTTCTCATCACCTCTAAGTCACCTTTGGTGTGTACACATCTCCTTCAGAAACTTGTTATATCTCAGAATTTGCTTGATGACATCAATCAATGGAATGTTATCCTACACTTTTTTGAAAGTCTCCAAGATTTCTTTATCAAGTTCAGTTGCCTTTTGTTTCCTTGGTTGGGTGGCTCTTTGGGGAAATGAAAGAGGAATGCTTGGGCTTGGTAACTCATCAATAGACACACTCTTTCCTTTATCAGGACTTCTCTTAAGACAATGTTCTACCTCATTTGAAACTTTTTCAGTGGTTGGGATGGTGGTTTCCTTAGGAGAGGATGACTCTAATGGAGGGTTCATTTGGCTTTTAAGTTGAGTTCCACTCCTAAGGGTGATGGAACTAACATTTCCCTTATCCATAGGGTTGAAAAGTGGTTGAGATGGTAGTTTACCAGACCCATGGATTTGGATTTCACCCATCGAGTTTGCTAGTTGGCCTAATTGGGTTTTGAGGTCTTGTATGGCTGCCTGAGTGGTTTGTTGGAATTAGAGATTATTGGAAGCCATTTGTTTCATCATATCTTCTAATCTAGGTTCAGTTTTTGGAGGGGGTTGTTGGAAATGCCTTTGGGGAGGTTGAAAATTTATGGGTGGTGGTGGTTGACGACTACTTTTCCCAGGTTGGTTCCATGGTTGATGAGGCTGGTTTGAATTCCCCCCATTGCCTATAGGCTTGGTTTTCTTTCCACCCAGGGATGGATGCATAGTAAGGTTCTTGCCTAATGGTTTGGATATAGGGGTGTCCAGGGAATATTGCCTCACAACTCTTAGAAGTTTCTCTCAATTGGGGGCATTGGTCAGAATAGTGGGTATCAGAAGAGCATATACCACAATGTATATGAGGAGGATATAGGAATTTCCCTTGGGAAAGAGCATGTTGTCGTAGAAGGGTACTCACCTCTTCAAACTTTGTGTCCACCTTCTTCTCGAATTCAGTACTTTGCACTTCATGGACACCTAAAATGGGTACACTGGACCTTGAACTGAATTATTGAGTTCTCTGTTCCATGTTCTCAATTTGGGTCCTTGCAGCAATTGAGGTTTTATCCACTAGTGTACCACCTGCATCATCATCAATCATGTTATGATCTATTGGAATTAAACCTTCATAAAAATATTGTATTAAAATTTGATCTCTTATTTGGTGGTGTGGACAACTTGAACATTATCTTTTAAAGTGTTCCCAGTATTAATTAAGGGTTTATCTGTGAGATTGTCTAATCCCACATATTTCTTTCCTTATTGTTTCAGTTCGAGAGGCTGGGATGTATTTTTCAAGAAAAAGTCGTTTCATGTCCGCCCATCCTCTAATAGGTGAATTAACATAATAAAACCAATCTTTAGCTGTGTCTTCTAATGAAAATGGAAATGCCCTAAGTTTTACTTGTTCTTCATCCACATTAGCAGGTTTTAATGTTGAACACACAGTATGAAATTCTTTTAAATTCTTATGTGGATCTTCTCCAGGAAGTCCATGAAATCTTGGTAATAAATGAATTAAACCAGATTTTAGTTCAAAATTGGGTGCCTCGCCTTGTAATTGAATGTAAGTAGGTCGGATATCAGCATCAGGTGAGGTTAGTTCTTTTAGTGTTATATTATTTTCATCCATGTTGTACAATCTATGTTCAATTTTAACTTTGGTTTCAGAAGAAGAAGAAGGATCAATAAGAATTTTAAGATGTGATGTCTCCTCCTTCAAAGTGTGGTCCTGTATTTCTCGGTTTCGTTGATGTAGGATCCTCTCTAGTTCAGGTTCCAAAGTTTGTAGGTATCCCAGAGTAGAACGCATCATACACAGAACCTACACAATAAATAAATTATAACACAAAAATAAATTCAAAGGTAGATGATAAAACAAACAAATATTCACAAAAATTACAAAACTTTTATGAAAAACACACACAAAAAACCAAAGCGCTCCCCAGAAACAGCGCCAAAATTTGGTCGCGTTGTCATGACACATCAAATTTATTATGTTTTTAAGGTTGATTTATATTCTAGGGTAGACCCTAGGTCGTCTCTCAAGGAGCATTGGTAGGTTTAGAGTGTGTATTATTAATAAAAATGACTAAGAGAGGGGTGGTTTTGAAAAGAGTTTAAAACAATGACTTAGTTGAAATAGCTTAAAAGTTGAGTGAACTTGTGGATTTTGAAAAATATGAGATAAAAGAGTCAATGTGATTTCACTACACACATATCAAGTTCATTGTTCATAGAGATTCATCTTAGGTTTAGATTAATTCTTTGGTTGGAGTTAATTGGAATCCCGATTAATTCCTAATCTTTTATTTCAATGCTTTAAGGACCAAACCTTGACGTAACAATCGTATTGTCAAGGTCCAGTACTTATGCATGGAATAAGAGCTTCTAAATCAGATTGAAATCTCAATAAGTTGGGTATGAAAAGGATTCTTGTGATGTCCAATCGGAACAACACAAGTCATGCACTCAAAACCTCACACCGATCGGTTAGAAATTAAGAGCATAACACTCACATGCATCAAATCAAGAATTCAAACCTGAAATAAAATAACATACATGGAATTAAATGTTTAAACACCTAAATTACTCCAAACTAGTAGCTATTGTATGCATCGAAACTCCCTTAACATGTGTGTATCTCCCTCACAACGAACACCCAACTTTTTAGCTCGACATCGGGAGGAGGAGGAAGCTCGGGTGGAACTCCTTCTTCATCCTTGATTCCCCTATGAGGATAGGGGCCTCCAGAACCTCCAAGGTGATTAGGATACTCCTATAGGACTCCAAATTGGTAGCACTTCACTCTTTGGCCAAACTTACAAATGGGGATCCCAGGGTGTAATTTTATAGGACAATTGGAAGGTGGTTTTAGGAACACATATTTCATCAATCCACTTGTACCACACGTTTTGACCTTCAGATAGTCTTATATCGATTTGGAGAAAATAGAAATGTTGTATCCCTACCTCTTGGATGTCTCCACCGAAATTTTGGAACCCTTTGGACAACTAAAGATCAAGATATAGATAAAATATAGAACACCGCATTTGACTTGGTCCATATTCGGTGGCTTCGACAGATCAGTTCTAAAGGGCCCCATAGAAGCCTACTCAGGATTGTGTTCCTTAATATGAAATGTAGAGTATTCAATTTTGGACAGGGCCAAAAAATTTCATTCCATTTGGATTCACGGATTTCATGTACTATGCAAAACAGTGGACAGATATCCATGGATCCATGCTATTTTGGCCCATTTTTCTTCCACTTAATCAAAGGCCCTCCAAATCACCTCCACCTACATTGAAATAATAAAAACAAGTAACATTTCTCATTCTAATATTTATTCACATTAATTGATTTATTCAAATATAAAGTGCAATTTATTACTATATTTGGAATATTCATTACAAAACTAGTTTAAAACTGCGGTGTAAGGGTGGAATAAAATAGTGAATCGTGGTACGATCACAAGGTCCTAGTGAATGTATATGTTGTAAGCCACAAAAAAAACTAGATTTTCTAGCCCAAAAACCAAACTCATAACACTTTGACACTATTTCCCTAAATCCTAACTAAATCCTCATAATGGGATTACTCCAAATATTTTCCCACAGATTGAACCACCATTGATACCAATATATCACAACCCAACCCAATGGGGATCATGCCACAACTACCCCAAGCCCACCTCTATAAGGATAGAGTTGGAGACAAGCACTTAAAGGCATATATAACCTGGGAGTCCTTTTCACAGTGTAATTTTATGCACACACTCAACTATATCAATGCATAAGTGAAGAGAGATAATAAGAAAAGGATGAAATATCTAGAGAATAACCATGCATAAAATAACATGTAGGGTGTACCAGCATACACAAGTGTAAACTGAAATATAAAGGTGAAAAATAAAAGACTAACCAGAAATATGTCCCAACCTAAAAAGCTGGTAAAGTGAAATGTTGTGAGATCCCAGATCATGATCTCTAAGATCCAACTACTGTACATGGTCCAATTCACGAGGTATCCCTATGTTCTTCTATAGTAACTATTGAAATGACTTTCATCCTCATATGATATGACACATATAGGAAAATCCCATGCATAGGTGAGTATATACATACACATTAGTACATACCAAAAGTTGAAGGGGGAGAAGTAAGAGACAAAATAAAAATAGATAGACAGCTCAACCTAAGCAAGATAGTACAAAATCCAACAACATAGAAACAAATATATATATATATATATATATATTCACAAACCAAATAAACCAAAATGAGGGAGAAGGGGGATCTCCATCTCATATCCCAACACAGTAAAAGAGTCCCATTGGTTCCAAAATTCCATGAATGATGCCCAAAAAATCACACGCCTGTCTAAAGAGACATCCAAGTCAATTCATACATTGCCACATTTTCATACATTAGAGGGGAAAATATCTAATTAGTGGATATATAACCCTGGTAAAATAAGAGGTTTTGACTCATTAGATATCTAGAGGACCAATTCCATGTCCCGATAGAAGGGTGCCACTCAAGTAAATGATAGAGGACCCATGTACAGTCCAGCTGGAGGGTGACACTCTAGTAGCCAGTAGAGGAACAATGATTAGAAGAGTTATAGGGTGCCACTCTAGTATTCAAGGACCCATGCCCGAATACAATTGGAGTGTTCCATATGGATAGCAGATAGACGACCCATTCCCTGACTCTGCAGGAGTGTGCCAATATCACAATCGAGGAACCATGCCATGAAATCGTAGGAGGGTGCCACTTGATGGATTGCTAGAGGATCCTTTCCCTATCCTAGTAATAGTGTTACACTCTAAGAATAGATATAGTACCCATTACATGACCCTTATGATTGTTCCAATCTATAGATAGATAGAGTACCCATGCCCTACCCTACTGGAGGGTGCCACTCTAAATCCCTTGTTATCCTACCTAATCACCGACATTATCGAGAATCACCTAAAGAAGTTTCCATTCTTGTAACATCTTTTATATTATCTCAAAATCCACTACAAAGGAAACCATCACGTTATACATGTAACAACGCTCAGTATGGGATACTCATGGGCTAAAATTTGAGTCCAAACGAAGGAGATATGAGAGGTTTAAGTATCCTAAAAATGGAAGAAGGGGTAAATGATGTGTAATGAGGCTGAAACAACATGTGGTACCACACTATAGCCTAGATTTTTTCTTATGGGTACATGTATTTCATTCCATGTATCCCTATACAGCATGTAGGCGGACTACATGGCATGTAAGAGCCACTAGGGGTCCTACCTGTGCTCCCTAGTCATGTCTAGGTAAAGCTGCATGTGTTAGTGTACATAGTCACAAAGTGTGTTTTTGGCCGCTCTAGTGCCCATGTAGTATAATAGTACACATTATGTTGTCAGCATATGGGTCACATGGAAAGTGGGGGTCCTACATGTCACGTGATACCCCCCCCCCAAACCTAGCCACCGCATCCAAGGGGCCACATGTCATGTATTCTTCCGAACTACATGGAATATTATTAGGGTTTTTTCAAAATGTTTTATATGAACCTGCCTATCCAGGTCTAAGTCTGATGCTTTAGATTCCACCTCCAAGCCACCTAAAATCGAAGGGGAATTCATTGATTTAGTGTTTCTATCCATCTAGTGGCAGGAAATTAGATTCCAAATCCATGTTTATGAAGACTTATGCACATTATCACCCACAGTCCCAAAGCTACCTCACTGTATCAAAAAAACCATGATGGAATCACCCATATCCTTCTATCCATCCAAATATTTCACTAATTTACCAATACATCCCTTTCACGTGAATCTATTATGAATTTTAGTGTCTAATCGGGCTCAGTACTATGCAACAACATCGAACGGAAACCTCATAGGCCAATCAGAGAAGAACGTGGAGAATTATTGGGTGAAAAGAAAACAACAAAGGTGAACAATCATTAGACAAGCGTTATTTCCCATAAAACACAAGAAAGTATATCTAGGATGAGAAACAATTGAATAAAAAACTAGAATGGGTACATGGGCACATGAAATGTCTTGGAATTGATGCAGATCAAAAGTAGAATGATTCTACTCAAATAGTTTAATCAATTAGAGAATAATCCATAAATTGATGATTTTAACCTGTTTTTTTGATCATTTGTAGATGAAAAACATGCTTCCTAACAAATAAAATGGGTCTTTTATTTTTTTGTGCATCAATATTCTTGGATCTAAAGGTTCATTTTCATCTGGATCGGATTCACCAATGAAAGGGGGGACATGATGCTTCTCAATGATCCTAAGGATACATAGCTGGACCTAGAGATCCTACCATGAAAATTTATTAATTGGAAAATCCGTTTAAGTTAATTTAATTAAATGAATAAATTTAATTACTAATTTCACTCAGCATGCCTGCCCACAGGTGGTTTTATCCAAATTTCCAGATATTACCTATTTTAGATCATTCATAGGGTAAACATAGTGTTTCAAAATCAAAAATGGCATTAGATTTCTTATCTAAAATTCTATTTAATAGTTATGTCATTTTCTTTAAAAAATTGTGCATTAGTAATATAGAATATTTTTGATACTTTGGTAAAATTAATTTTGGGCACACCAGGCCTCGAAATCGCATGTCAAATTAGCTCCTATCTTTGATAAAATATCTAGAAATATTTTAAAAGTCATATAAGAAAAAAAATAGTGTCTCTACAATTACATGCATAGAGATGCAGCTAAAATATCAAAATATCCACAAATCAATATCTTTTAAAATCAATCCAAAACACTCCCAAAACTCTTCCAACCTTTAATATACGAGCTCTAAAATACTTAATGATATTTCTTGAAGATTCTTACAAATTTATTATCCATAAGCATAATTAAAAAATAATTCCAGGGGGATGTTTCTAATAATATACCCCTTTAATATTGTTGGTAACATCAAAATTGATTTAGGAAACCATTACATAATAACATCATATCTATATATAACTGACCAAAAACTATATTTGAACCTCATTAATTTTTATAGTGAATTAATGATTCACTAAAAAATAACTATATTCCAACATAAGTAATGATATTAAAGATAAATAAGAGTTGAATGAAAAGATCCTCATAAAAATATTTCTTTGGTATTCATGTTCTTTATCTCCTCTAAAAATCTACTCCATCTGATTTAAAATATAAATACATTATCCCTCCTAAAAACACTAGCATGGGATTGATCTCCCTTTTTTAGTAAGAGAAAAATATCCCTTCCAACTTAATTTGAAAACATGTATAAATTCTCCCATGTAATTTATGAATGGATTCTCTTAAAGGGTTTCTAGATAGACTCTCACACTTTTTCAACAAACCCAAAAATCACTTCTCTAAATGATTAAGAGATGGAGGGAGATATAGAGGTAAATTTTGAAATAAAAACATTTAATTTTATATGGTTTTCATAAACTTTTATACATATAAAATCCAATGGGGGTGTATCCCTTATCGAACCCATCTAGTTAGAGGGAGTTAGTTTGAATCCAAGTATCAACTGATTCCTTTTAAAAATTTATTTAGGTAGTGACTTTACCAAAATATTCACAAACTGTTTTGGTGTTAACACATACTCTAAATTCACTAACCCATCCTAAACCTTCTCCTTGATGAAGTGATACATTATCTTGATGTACATTGAATTTGAATTATGGATGATATTTTTGATTAGATTTATAGAAATTGATTTATAAAATTTCACTGAATTAAGTGTTTCCCAAAAAATATAAAATACTCAAGTTGTTTCTCTATCCAAAAAGGATGAGTACATTATTTAGTAGCCGAAATATAATCTCCCTCGATAGTGATAGGATAAATGTCATTTTTTCTTACTAAACCATGAAATTAATAAACATCCAAAATAGAAATCCCTGATTGATGTTATCATGATATTATTTTATGAACCCTCGCAATCAACATTAATGAATCTTAATTACTTTTTTGTAATGTTATATGATAAAATAGCCTAAAATACACTATACTTTTTATGTATCGAGGTACTGATTTCAAGACTAGAATGTGGATATTCATGGGACATCCTTGCTATCATGTGGACTGTCATGTAGTAAAAAAAATCATAATTTTTCCATCACATATAATAAACTCTAAATTACTTTCCTATACTCCATGATATTTACATCCTTTCCACCATCATCTCTCAAAAAAAATTAGGTATCCAGTAGATTTTTTATTGGATTGTAATATTTAATTCCAAATATATTAAGTAATTAATTGTAATATTTTTATTGATAAATAAATATACCGAACCTTCTTTGATTCGCCTATAATCCCAATAAAAATTTTAACTCATCAATCATGGAAAATTAAAATTTACACCACATATATTCAGAATATAGCTTACATTATGAATCATCTAATCCAATAAAACCCAACTCATCCACATAAATGAGATATAAAATCCTTTGATAGTTTTCCTTCCTGATGTGCAGTTTTTAATCAACTCTATGTCATTATAATCCATTCATTTTCAAATATTGATCAATCCTTGTAAACCAATATTTTGGTTCTTTCTGTAGTTTGTATAACGATTTCCACATCCAAAACACTTATCTCTCAAATTCATCCATAAGAAATACATATTATTATTTAATATAAACATATTTCTTGAAAATTACATTAATTAAATCTAATTTTAAATCCATTTGATACACCTTGAATCCACTTTTCACTGACATTTCCATGAATAGTCAAATTTCTTCAAAATATGAAACATGGGAAAATCTCTCGTTAATGTAAATACATACCCAAAATCCTTTTATTATTTTAAAAATAACCAATTTATGGAGAAGTGAGAATAATTAAAAATTTCCACATAAATAATTCAAACCATCCCATAATCCACATACAATATTCAAAATAACCCAAAAACCACATTCAAATTTAAAATTCAAACAAAAGCACACCTCAAGCCTTGTGACTTCTGTGAAATGTTTCCACATGTCACCTAGTCCATTATCATCACCGCTTATATTGATTGACACCATCATAGTTGGAAGAATGAACCATGCTAGTAACACCAAAACATCACCAAAGTTGTCCCGAGGCTATATCATTATATCATCACTGTCGAAATTCCTTTACAGAACCAAAACCGAGCCCAGCATAGCATCATCACGTCATTGGATTGACACCTTCTTCAACATCAACATCTGATCATCCCAAGAAACGCCATAGAAGACCATCCATCATAGATAGATCACCAACGAAACCCCCATGAAATCGTTTACCTCTCAAACTCACAACCCAAGGCACCATGAAGACCACTATGTATATCTGCCTTAGAGAGAGAGGTTGACATGTAGGGAAAGAGCATAGAAATGAGCGGATAAATACTATTCAAAACACCAGTATGACTCACTAGGAATTTTCGTCACCAAGTGACACATCCCACTATAGAAACTTCTATTGAAGAAGAAATGAAACAACATAGGGGAAATCAAGGTCTGAAACCCTAATTGAAAAGGAATGAATATGTTTAGAAGACCTGTGACTGAAAAACTATTAATCCCAAAACCTCTGAGTATCTGTCACTCTAGATTCAACCTAGAGAGGATTAGTGAAACATGATTTCATATAGAGGTTGAGGTGGTCAGGGAAGAAACCATAGCACCTTCACCGAAGTAAAGCTGAAGAATGGGGCCAAGAGACTAACCACGGTAGAGAGATAGTCATGAGAGGGGGTCACTGGAATCCACTGAGCAAGGGGATTAGAGAGGGAATAGGAGGAATTCTAGAGAGAGATCTCACCTTGAGAGGGAGATAGGAGGGAGGGTGCGGCTGCACTGGGAAACCCTATAATAAGGGGAGGAAACCTGGAGACTCAAGAGCCATCTGTCTCAACCATGAACATAAATACATACAATTTGGGAATATCCTTTAAAAAACTATTATTTGTTACACGTCACTTTTTCTTCTTTACTTTTTATATTCCATAAAAACTACTTTTTATAAATAAATTTTTATTCTTTATCCTTGGATAAAATTCTCATGTTTTATTCTGTTTAATTTTATCAAATTCTTTATGAATTTCTTTGACCCAATTTATATCCTTGGTATCGCATTCAAATATTTTCATCCAAACCTGAGATAAAACATATTTTTTTTATTGATCCTTCATCATTTTTTAGTAGATCTATTCAGACACTAATTATATTTTTATCAAAGATATTAACCATGCTTTTATCTCTCTTTGATATTATTTAACTTTCAGTGATTTCCTTGTTGATGATGTCTTCTTATGAGTCTTTTACAATCCCATTATCTCCCCATTTTCTACTTATTTCGTCATCTCTTTACTTTGATATTTCAACACTATTTTATTCTTAAATTTTTCCACCATTTCGATAAATCTTCCCATTTTTAAAAACCATCACATCTTATCTTTCAAATATTTCCCCAATATTTTTCTATATCATTCGAATGATATGGTTTTAGAATAATATTCAAGGAATATTCCATCATTCCCATAATCATAAAACTTATTTTTTTCTCCTTATTGAGAATAAAGTGTTTACTTATGAAAATAAAAATGTATATTAGTATTAGCTTCTTCCCATGCAATATCTCATAGTGGGTATTCTCTTCATCCAAATATTACAAAGATTTATTAGAGATGTAAACCATTGTAGGAATAAAAACCTTAAAATAATTAACTAATAGATTCATTTAAAATAAAATTATTAGATCCATGTTATTAAAAATTTGATTTTATCTCCCAAAAACATTGTCTTATTGAGGAACCTTCCCTCAATATTATTTTTGGATTTTTTTTGAATAACTGATTTTATGGGTTAAATGAGTACTCTAATTATTGGGGAGTCCTTAATGATGAATCTCATATCATATGAATTTTGGGATAATATTTTACCTAAATGTTTTTAAATTCTATTCTATTATTGGTATAGAACATTGGAATATTTTTCCAAAAAAATATCTATTAATCATTGATAATATGTAATGCACATGAAAAATTTGGATTTATAGGAGATTACCATTATGCAATTCATACTATTATAATCATTGATAAATATAATATAATATATATTTCCATCCATGGATTTGGGTAATATTATCCCACACACACTAACATTAACTATATCAATAAATTTCAACAACTTCTTATCCTCATATTTTACAACTTCCAAATGGTTTTTTCTTTTTATAAATTCATAAAAATATGAATGTGATCACATAAAATTTTAGGGTAATAAAATTTTCCACCATTCCTTACTAAATCATCCAAGTATTTTTGTCTCAAATATCTAAGCATTTTATTCCACAATTTTTACACTTACTTGTTAGATAAGAAACACATATCATAATCTACATCAACGATGTAGAGGTTTCCCCAATGTTTAAATCTTTTCTATAAAAATTGATTCATATATCACTTTAATAATTCAATTTTCTTATTGAGTTTAATTAAAATCCCTATATAAATCATTTTACTTACACTTAATAAGTTTTTTCTAAGTCTTTTAATAGATAAAAAATATTTGTTCCTGATTAATTTTCCTTATGTTTTGGAATTTATAGTTCCAATGATCATCAACCCTTTATCATTTATTGAGTTAATAGAACTATAATTATTATAATTTATTCATATGACAAGATCGTTTTTTCCATCATATTGGAATTAAAATATATATCTGAAATTTGGAATCTAGCTCTATATATTTACATTAAGTCAATTTCTAGGACATTTTCTTTCTCGTATTTTCCCATCATTAACCATTTATACTACTCAATTTATTTTTATAAAGAATAAGCTAGTTCCACCTCTAGCTTGGTCAAATCATATTCATCATACAAGGCTACAAATTTATTAAGAACTTCCAACCCACATAACGATGCTTCCAACTACTATAATCACCTTCCTCTAATACCCTTTGGCATATTTATTTATATCCTTGGTGTTAAAATAATATATATGTGTCTATAACCTATGTAAAAAAAAGAAACAACTATTTAAAACATACCAATTATAAGAAAACTTTTCCATCTGCTATTATTGATCTTGAGAATTAAATTTTTTTCTATATAACACATATATTATGCATGACCCATCTTTACACAATAATAACTCCAAATACATGGTGAGTTATGGAATACCTTTAGGAATCCATCTTTGACATTTGGAGTCTTCTATCAGTAACTCAAAAACACATTTTTTGGGAAGCAGGGACATATGGTTTTGAAACATCCAGCACAAAGTTTTTCTTATTATAAACATGCTTAACATATTTAAATATGGATTTGAAATAATTTACTTGGGTGGAAGTGGATAATTTTTCATTTAACTCCCCATACACAACCATATCTTCTTTAGTGTTCAGTGCCCTCAAATTTCCTTGCGTTATGTCTAGTGTTAAAAGTATTTCTTGATCAATAAGTTCTCATTACATCATCATGAATTAAACTTTGAATTCCTAAATTATTTTGACTTAACCTTTCATGAATTCAGTCAAACCATCATTGATTAGGTCATGTTTATAAATTTTGAACATTAACTCAACTTCCTTCTCTGATTTCCTATTAATTCTATATTTAAATCATTTAATATCATCCATTACCAAGGAAATATCTTATTCACTCTTCTATATAAATATCATAGATTTACATACCACTCAATTTTATTTCTGTATCTTGACCATTACTTTCAATTTATTAAATATAATTTTTAAGTTTAACGTCATGGTCAACTCTTCCCTCGATTTTAGCACCTTAATCCTCATTGTTCTAAACTTGTGGTATGTCAATAAAATCCACTCAAACGTTATCACTAAGGTATTTTCATCCCTTATCTTATTTTACTATCATCTCTTATAAGATAAAATATTTTAAGTAATGAATTCTATTATTTCTATAGAATTTATACTGTGGTATTATTTTCCTTTTATCACACTTATACGTATTAATCATGGACTCTTCATCTTTATTATCCTCTTGTAATATCATCGAAGATCTTGAAATGATATTCCAAATATTCCGATAATGAAAATAAGAATGTGAATTATTTCCATTGAATTTTTCATTCCATATTATGAGATTATAGGAATGAAAAGATATTACCTTATAAATCTATTTATTTTTAGAATCATCTCCACTGTGAGTTTCATCATTGATTTGAATTGTATTTTATAATATCTTTCCTTTTTCACATATTATTTTTAATTATTCATCATCTCATATCAATCAAGAGTTTTGTGAAGACTATCTAGATTAACTTGTTTTGGATATTTGTATTTGACTACAAAGACTTTCATAATGATTCATAATGTAAATATCCTCGTTATTTTATTTATGATGTTTATATCATCAAGGTGTTATCTAAATCCATGTATTTCCTCTATAATGATATTTATTTGAATGAAATAATTTTTTAATATAATTATTAAATTGAATTAAAAATTCATCATAATTTGTTTCATGATATCTCTAACTTGGCTCGACATACCATGGATTTCCCATCTTAAAATTTAGTGGTTTTCCCAGATGGAGAGTAACAATTAACATGAAATCAAATTTTTTATATCTCATTAGATAATTATCCTCTAAATGTGTTGATTGTTTTAGAACCAATATCAAGAAACCTTAGTTATTTCTCTAATAAATATTGTCTCACCATGCCAGCTCAAATCTCGTGTATGGATTCCATGTAGGCATCCAATCTTAATAATCATAAGTTGCGAAACATATAATTCTTCTATAGTTAGAAATTATTTCCATTGAAGATTATAAATTCATAATAGTAAACAAGTAAACCCATTATATTTCAAAGAGAGAAAAATTAACCAATAAAATACCTTTGATACCACTTATTGGCCTCAAATTAGGTTTATACCTTGAAACGGTAGGTCAATCTAAGAATTATAAATTATTTAAAAAACCCTTTCAATGGATATTTCCCCATATATAATAGAAATTCATCTCTCTTCCTCATTATTGATATGAAAAAATAAAATATTAAAATAGAGACATATATTTTTGTTAATTGGTTCACTAAAACTTGTACAATCAATGGAGGAGGAAAAGGAAATGTGCCAATGCACCAGAAATAATAAGCTAAATGTTTTTTCTTTATAATATGGAGAGTGAAAACTAACCCTATTGTTTTAAAACATTCAAAAAATAAATAATTCAATAAATAAATATTCTTACTAAAATATAGGATTCACTACTCAACACGTAACTTCCCTCCAACTTCCATGAATGGCATGTATAAATTATACTAGTTTTGGTGTAGCAATCATAATAGTTAAAATCAACTATTGGAGAGGTATCTTTAAGTAAACATTTTTATTCATCCCTAAATTTATATATTTATTGTCTTGAAATTCTCCTCAACTTCTAAAAAAATTTATCTTCAGCCTCTTTCACCGCTACATATAATTTTCAATCAAGTAAAATGTTAACTACCTTCTTTTAATTCTCAAGAGAGTCTTCATGGCCTTATTTTTCATTTACATTTATTTACATTTTCAAGAAAATATTTCCTGAATATAAATATGATAAATATTTATGTATTAAAATATAAAAAAAATTATGTTATAAATGTTATTTCCTATAGAATTTAATGCCAAAAATATTCTAATGTTCTAGAAACAATAACTCCACAATCCTCAAATACCTTATTTAAAATTTAATCTAACTCACTATTATGACCTAATTTTCACACCTTCTTTCATCGTAGTTTTTTGTTTATTAAAAAGTAGATCAGAAAAATCAACACATAATTTTGAATTTAAACAACTTGATATATCATGTATTGATCCTCCCATTAATCTTGGAATGATTTTCAACATCATATATTTGATTAATTTTATAATCACATTTTTGAATAAAAATTGAAATCATAATATCCTTTATTATGAAACTATTCTATGAAAATAATTTTATATACAAGAACATTAAAAAATGAAAAAAAAATATGATTGAATATCTTCCCAACTATGAAACCTTACATGTCACAAAAATCATACATATGGACTTAATATTATATGTTTTTTGTGGGTGATTCAATCCTTAACAATATTTCTAATATATATGAAAATATTACATATCCACCAAAACATTATTCATAATACAAAAAAACATATGCATCCCTAAGATTATTAATATTCAATAAGAGGTGTTTTTACATTACTGGCTTTTACCTACATCCTATAATATACTATTCAACTCAAAAAAATGTGTTCATATGAAGCCCTGAGAGTACTATTTTTTTTAAATCCATAGAATATAATATGTATCATGTAATATATCAACAATTATAGGTTTTTATTAATTAGTTTTGAAGAAATACTACATATGGAAAAATAATAATATAACTCATTCATTTGAAATGTTTTCGAGTACCCCCAAGGAAAATATATTACATACCACTAATAGCTTTATGTTTCTGAAAAATATGCAAGTTTCTACAACATAATATTTATCTTGATACATTGATAAACTCCAACATACATTAGAGATAAATTTTACACACATTGGGACTTGTCAAAATTAATCCAAAATCAGTTATAATTTTTATTTTCAATAATCCATCCATAACACTCCAAAAATACTATTGTTAATTAAGATATGATCTCAGTAAGACTTAATAATATACCTTCAAATTTATTGTTAAAAAACAAAAGCCCAAAATTATCCTAAATATATTTTCTCTAATGATATATATTCCTTTCTCTATAAGATAATTAACTCCTTGTATATAGAAACATGATATATACATATATACAGCTCCTCACATGCACCGAATACACACGACTCCATATAGACCTTTATGAAAAGGTGTACTGCTTGAATTTATGATACAAATTTGAAAATGGATATATGTTTACAATGAAACCAAGGTAATTTAGTGAATAGGGTGATAATTTCAATATTAAATTATACCGATAAATACTAATGTTAAAAAATCATAAAAATATACGTAATATAAATCATAGAAATAAACACAATCTGTATCAGGATATAGACATGCCTCACATCAATCACAAGAATGATTTATATCATATCTATAAACTTGTATTTTATCAATAGTAAACTTGTTCTAAATAAAATAACATGTATTATCTTCAACATGTAAAACAATGTTGGTCTCATTCCCAACATATAAAAAACATAAAATGTTTCAAATCAATCATATGAGAAGAGATCCTTGAAGGCTACGTGCATGGAATAATAAACAATTTTACATAATATAGATAATATTAATGTAATAACATATCCATGTCTTGTAAAAATTTTCCATATCAATAGAATAAAGTTATAGTATATCAACCAAGGATGATACATTATTTTGTTCAACATATTAATGAATTTATAATTAGTTCAACATTCCATTATTTACTATATTTTATTTGAATAAGCTTCACTTGTCACTTACCAAAAAAATCTATCTAAGAAACATTTAATTATATCAAATACTAAGAAACATTATGATACATACCTTAAAAACCATTATGTGGGATAAAATGCATTCAAGAATTACCATTTTTTTATAAGAAGATCGTTAAGTCTTGGGAAATTATGGGTTTAAAAATATTAAATTAAATGTTCAAAGTCATTTTATAAATTAATTTTTTATTTTGGATGAACAATGTTTACTCCCTACGATATTAAAACCAATTTCCAATATGGTTTCACAATTAAAGGTTTGTTAAAAAAGAAAATCGTTTTACAACCTAATAGAGTGGTAAAACCCCACTTTACCAATCACATCTTTATAAAAACGTTTTCAACACATATAAATAATAAAATATTTTAAAATATAATAAGTCAGTGTTCTTGGAAACAATATTTCATCAACCTTATAAATGAAGGAAAGAAAAATATCTAACTAGTAAAAAATTTCTATAATATACCATTTACTCAAACATGTTTTTACCTAAATCCACGCCCATGTTTATCATTATTAAAACCATATTTTTATCATTTTACAAACCTTTGAGCTATTTAAAAACATAAGTATTTTCATTTAAATCAACATTCTCACGTAATCAATATAGCCATCATATATCTACCAAATCACCCTATGAACCTTTTAAAAAATGTGCTTATTTGACTTCTGATATGATTCATTTAGGTTTAAGTTGTAAAGTGTTATCTTCTTTTCATAAATAAATTTTAAAGAAAATAAACTTCCTATTAATAATTTCATGTTAAAAAATGAAATTAATTTCCAAATTAACTAATTATGTATACAATCTATCATTAAATAGGTTTAGAATAAAAGACACCCATAAGGGTTCCATGTCAACCACTTTTAACATTAGAATAATGTTTTTGTAACTTAATCTCAATAGGACACATAGAATGACAAAAATTTACCAACTGATTCACATTTTGATATTGATATCAACAACCAATCGATGACTCATTAATGATTAATCATAATGGAGTAGGTTTGAAATAACCAATGAAGGGTGATAAAGGAAAACTGATCCAAATTTATGTCATATAACACTTTATTTAAAAATATTTATATGAAAATTAAAATTAGAAATCCAATAAATAATAATTTAAAAATACACACAAAAATTATTAATAATTATTAATAAAAAATGCATTCATGTTAAAATTACAAACCAAGAATCACTTAAAGGGTTAAGACCACCTACCGATTAAATTAGATATATTTACCTATTTATATAAAACTCATTTAAATCACCTAAAAATAATTAAATTATAATTTCATAACCAAGGGAAAAATGACCAAATCCCTGAAATTAAAAATTGTTTAAACTCAAAAAAAATTAGGAATATAACTCTTTAAATCCTTTATATACAATTTTAATCAATATCTGTTAATTAATTTCAATATAAATTTAGTTTATTTTCACTCTAAAATCATAAAATTACAAGTTAAAAAAACTAAAATCAATCAGTATTATATTATAGATGAATAATGTGATGATGATCAACCTTATCCTCTTATAGAAATAAGAAGATAAACCACACTTCATTCAAGTTGAATTACACTATTCATTGATGGAATTAATTTTCTATCTCTGACATTTTTGTTAACAAATTGGAGAAGAAATGTTAAATATTGGAGATGAGGATATTAATATATATTTAACTTAGCTTGTTCTAAGGAAACATCCCTGGAATCAATATTGAATCATTGGCTAGAAATAAGGGAAGACTAAGACTCATAGAATCCATAGAGGAGGCTTATAGCTACTGGAGGGGAAATGGGGTTTAAGGATCCCAAATTTAGGTTAAAGAGTGGGGGCCCTAAAAACCCAATTTATGTGAAATTTGGACATGGTATTATTTGTTACCTATTTTGGGTCTACCGGGTACATGATGGCTCCCCTGTGGATCCTCCCCTTTTTTCAAATCCCCAAATATCCAATGAACTCTAGCAAGATACAGAGCGCCACTTGTAGTCTTAGTACTATGGGTATCACAACCCCAAGATTATATTATACCCCTAAATCAATAACCATGCCTCAAATCATACATAAATATATTGATTATGTCATCTAAAACAACCTATTTTATTTCCAAAATCACAAAACAAAAATTTATCCCCCTATTTTGATCTAAAATTATAATGATTCTATCATTTAAAAATTAATAATATCAAAAATAAAAATTAAAGGGTAATTGGTCATTATAATCTCCCCTTTATAAGACTCATAATCCTTAGAAATTATAAGTATATTTTTATAGGAGACTCAAAATGCTAGGAACTAGCCTTAAAACATTACATAATCTTGATATAAGTCAATAATTTTACATTCTTTCACATTTAGGATCTTTTTGGTTTATAATTTTAGAGAATTATGCCATAATTCATACATAACAACTCAAATATTATAATATATAAACGTCTACTAAATATCAATTTTTCTTACAAAATAAAAATATTTAAAATGAAACATGGTTTCTTTACATGTTCAACAAAAACTAATTATATCATCCTTGTCTCTATTATCCCTTAAAACCTATCAAAAACATTTTAAAACATGGGATGACCAAAAAAATATCAGTAAGGGATTCACATAAAAAGAAAATTGTTAGTCTTTTGAAAACATGAAAACCCATGAATACATTATCGTAATGTAATAATTTTCACCCTTAAGAATTAGTAAAGACATTAACTTAAAAATGAGATCATTTATTACCCTTTTTTAATAAAAATATTAACATAAACCCATATAAATTATAGATAACACATAAAGGTAACTTGGAACATAATTATACTTAAAGGTAATAATCATGTAGTCGACTCCCATACATGTCACTCTTATAAAATGAATAACCATTCGATCAACTTCTGTAACCAATGAATTGGAGTTTATTAAATAACCAGCCATTATTGGTTTATAATGGAACCACCCATCCCTAGTTTATCACATAACCACCCATCAAATGTCCAACTACCATTATATAATCATAACATATAAAAAAATTTATTTTCAGTATTTCACTCATAAAATTTTATTTCTAATCAAAGGAAATAATTTAAATATATTTAAATAATAATTTCATTTTAAAAACCATTTTCAAAACCAAATATACCAAAAAATGGAATAAGTGATTTATTTTTCTTTTAAAAATATTAAGGCTTGTAGAAGAAGAAAAATATCAAGCAACAGTCATGGTGGTGGAGAAGTTATTGTCTCTGTATACATTAAAAAAATTCCTTTTTCTATTTGTTAAGAAATTAAATCAATATATATAGATATATTTGTTTTGAAAATAATTTAATGAACATAAAATTCAAAGGATTTTTTTTATATTCCTCATAATATAAGGTGGTGTATAACATCAGAATATGCCTCAATGAAAGGAGATTGAGACGAAATCCCTTACCTTGAGTCTGATTCATCACATATGTTATTTATCTTACTGAATAATAAAATTATGTTATTAATTTAATTTCTTGATTAACATTTTAAAGTATATTATTTCTTTTACATCACTTATTATTAGGTTATAATAGTTACTTAATTATTTATGTTCAAATCCAATGTTTTGATGATATTCAGTACTTGAGTCCAAAATGAATTTGTTGTGATGTCAATAGTCAAAGTGTTCATTATTACATCATATATAGAATAATATTAATTAAATAAAAATAAATTTTATACATAAATTATAATTTTGAATCCATTGATTAAATAAAAATATGAAAAATGAACCCTATTATAATCATGGAGATGGTAAGTCATACGTACGCATGAGTAACATTTTCATTTACCATTGATCATTATGGAAAAAAGGTAAATATTATTCTATAAATAAGTAATTATAATAATATCATATTAATAGTTTAAATATACATATATATATTTTCTATGTGATGTGGTGATTAAAAACAAATCACATCACTTCGTGGATGTGATAGTTCACACTTACGCTCGAACGATGATATCATTTTTGTATGCATAGAATGTAAGGATGTAATTAATATATTATTCTCTTATAATTATAAGTATGAAATTAATATCATATATAAATATTAATTACATCATTATAACCAGTGTTGAGAAATGGAGATAGAAAATTAATTTTATCGGTTCGTGGAGGTGATAATTCATGTGTGCACACAAACGATTAATTATTTACCATTTTATAGAGGTGGATATAGATTTAGGTGATGAAATTAATATAACAACATCTAAGTATATTTAGGATACTAAAGTTATTATTTCAACATGGTGGAATATGATTTGATGAAATTGAAAGAAGAAATAAAATAAAAACACTTAATTAAAAATGATACCTCTTCTTCGGTCAATCACCTTTGATTAACATCTTAACACCTATAAGGAGGGTATTATGCCTAAAAAAAGTCTAATAGAATGTTGGGAGGGATTATAGAAAACTATTTGGGTAGATATTGGCCTCACTGAATTGGTTTTTAAGTGTTAATAAATGATAAGTAGTTCCCTTTTATAAGATAGGGGATGGGCACTCTTGGAAATCTTCAAAATATTTAATTAATATTAATTAATTTTCTATTCTAAATGGTACCGAACTGATTTATTTCTAAGATATGATTATTTTGGGTCTTATTCTATTCATAAATTAAAAATTAGATTATTTTTAACTAATTTTTTAATCCTTATCATTTTGTTTTAACCATTATTAATTCTTACGATGATATCATGTAATTTAAAGTTTGAAGGTAAATATAATTGTTATAATATGATAAAATACCAATAAATGAGTTATTTATGAAATTATAATACTTATACCAACTTTTTTTCTAAATATTATATTTTTATAAGTTTTATAGAATTTATTAAAATATTTTATATTTTAAAATATCATTAGTGTAAATTTTGATATTATTTAATATTCTACTTTTTAAAAATATCATAACTACTTGATATATTACAAAAAATACATTAACACATCTCTAACATGTCATATTGATCCATAAAACTTTTTTATGGAACCAATTATATAAAATTAAATTTATTTTAACATTTTAATATCAATTATTTGATTCTTCCATTAATGAATTAATTATTGCATCATCATTGTGTCACCGTTTAATTTAATTATTTATTCCATAAAAATTATAAAGAAGTTACAATGATGTAGTAAATAATTTTATATTTTTAAATAATATTTATATTATAAGGTATCCCCTTTATTACCCCATATTAAAAATACTTTACTTTTTAAAAGAAAGTGTGTGACAAAATTTGTCTTCTCTTTGAATATAATATTATAAATGTTTTACTCACATCCAAGTGGCTTAAAAAGTGTATAAATTTTACATAAGGATTATTTTTGTTGAAAAACCCCATCTAATTAAATTTTTACAAGTGTTATGGTGATTTAATATTAGTGATAATATTATTTAAACCTTATATACCTGGTTTACGCTAAGTTGTGGTAATAAAATTAATTACTAAAGTTACTATTCATAATTTCCAAAAAATTTATTTTTATCCTATTTTATCATAAATTTCGTACTTATTAAAAATGTGTACTTACATTTTTCAATATTCAAAAATACATAAGTGGCTAAAATTAATTTAAAATCAATCTCGTTGACGGATCGAGAAAATGGGTTTTTAAAGTAAGAACATTCAAAAGTTCACAAAGTTTTTATATCCAATTTCAATTTTAAATTTATTAAAATAACATAAATATGATTAAATTATAAAAAAATTATTTAATTATACTTTAAAACTATTCAAAAATATAATTTAACACTATAAATAAATTTGATGAAAATTTAGTTTTGAACTAATGTTTGTATTATTCATTAATCATCAAAATATAAAAGTTCTCTAAAAAATACCAAAAAGTAAACCAAATTAAATTTTTATACTATTATTCTAAATATTATGTTTATTTTTCAAATAAAACTAATAAATTTTTCAAAAAATATATTTAAAATAGGTTCCCCATCAAAAGTCGATAAAATTTCCTTTTTTAAAAAATTGAATTTATTTTTATATCATGTCTATAAAATACATAATAAGAATGTGAAAAATTAAATTAAATATATTTCATTAATATAATTCATGAAAGTTTATTCATACACTTATTGGTATAAAATACACTTTTCATGTTTAAATAGTTTTTTTGAAACATTTCCTTTTATTTTAAAAAGGGTTTTATATTAATTATCTACCAATGAATTAATTTTAGATACTTGTGTAAACCATAATTTCATAATTCAGTTAATATTTTTCATTCCTGCTATTCTAATGGCTAGTTTTTAATGGAAACATTTAAATATTATTTATTTGTTCGCTTAAACTCGATGTGGTGTATCTTAGACGCTATCACACATATTGTTTCTTTTTAAAAACCCACGATGATACAAAAAATACCAAATCTTGAGTTATATCTTACTCTCCATTACTCGTACCAAAAATATTTTTTTATTAAAAAGAGGCACAACTCCCAAAAACATCCCATATCATAAAATACTATAAGGCTCTAACATTCAAATGGTACCCCAATTTCTTCATCCATAGTTTGGGTCCAAAAATCATCATATATCTGATGTTCATGTTAAAATTTTATATGATTCACTAATAAATGTGAAATACTACCCAAATGTAATATAGGTATCCCATTGATTCAATGGATATCATAAACCATTTTGTTAAACCATGATCAAATGTGGTCCCCATCATGTGAATCTCCTTGGGAAACACATTTCGACTCTAAAATCTCATTTTATCATTCTTCAAAATAGTCTCTCTCATAATGTTTTATAGAAAAACTATATTTATTTAATAATACAAATTTAAACATGTTTTAATACATCATAATTACAAAATCATATTATTTTACAATTAAACCTTTAAAAAATCATTTATTATTTTTATTAGGAAAATTAATCTTTCGAAAATAATCATACCATTTCAAAATAACATTCAACCTAAATTTTTTGAAGTAATTGTTTCCAATTAATCGCTACATTTAAAAACCACATACATTTAAAAAAAAAGAAAATTAAATGTGTTTTCTTCCAAATTTCATTTTCTTTCCAAAATTTAGTACCAGTATTTAAATTTCTGAAGACCTTGATTTTCATAAAATTGATTAATATAAAAACCCTATTTTCTAAATAGAAACCCCCAATATAAATTTAGAATCTAGGGTCACAAAATAGTTTTACATAAATATTAACATCCCTTAAAAATACTAAACTGAAGTTCTATTAAAATTATATAATCTCTATTTAAACCACATGCTTATCTGTATTATGACTAAATTATTTTTTATGCCAATATCTCATTATCCAATATGTAACTATTCATACATGACAACATATCACGCATAATTTATCAGGTATGATGACACCAAAAACATAAAAGCATGGAAAGGAAGAAATAGATAACCTGATTATTTTCTAATCACTGTAGGAAAACAAGAACTATACTAAGTTGAAAAACACTACATAAGGAACCAATAAAATTCTCAGTATTATAACATAAAAAAATAATATAATGATTAGAAGTAATCACTAAAAAACTAGTATCATGTTTTATAATTATTATGATTATATAAGAATTTATTGACATAAAAAGTGTAAAAATATTTAAGAAAATACCAATGTATTTTCTTAACCATAAATTTTTTAGTAGAAAACAAGTAAAATGCTAAAAAACATAACATTAACAAGATATAATTCGAATAAAAATGAAGAAGTTGAATGGGAATAACTAATAGAATCTGTTTTTTAACTCATATTTTCCTAATTTTACCCAATAGATTAGTAGATAAACACTATTTTCATATTTATAATGTGTAAAATAATGTATAACATTAAATTATCCATACTGTAATATAAAAAACCATTTGAAATGAAACGATATTCCATATCATCCTAGAAATTCCACAAATCAATTAATATTCATGATGCATGAATCCCTAAGGATATTTATCACTTATGAACCCTATAAATCTCTTAAGTATTACTATGTAATACTTGATAGAGTCTATGAAAAACCTCACACAAGTCTATGGTTCCAAGAACAGACACCCAAAAATCCCAAGGTTAAATGAGATTCAACCATAAAGAGGCTTATGGGGAATGTTTATAAGTTACTTATAAAGTAAAAATAAACCCATATCTTGTATAGACACATACTAGAAAACCAAAAAACCAACAGATTATGAATTTTTTGAAACCCAGGTAAAAATTCACATATTATACATTATCTAAATTTCTAAAGACCCAAAAATCACTCCTCAGTCCATAGGGGTGGAGAATTGTGTTGCAAGTCAAAGAACACTGTTGGGGAATAATTTAATTAATTTCGTTTTAGATAAAACTAAGGAATAGATCCTTGTATGAATTCTACATAACTCATCTATATGTTTCTCAAAATAAATTTAATTGAAAAATAATAATAAATGAATGGATTCATTAAATTAGACCAAAATACTCTATATTACTGCACATCAGGTCAAACAATAAGAAATATATTAAATACAAACCAACTCTAAATAATGTCATAGTCAATAATTCCCCAACAGATAAAAAATTAGAAATAAAAAAATGATACTATTAACAAATACTATGAAAAATAATAATTGTATCTATCACCATGTGATAGGATGAACCCACTCCTATATTATGCACAACAAAACCAAAAACATCCAACGACTAACAAAGTACTAGATTGTATAGATTATATATCAAGGAGAGGATGCATGTCCACTAGGTTGTCAATACAGTGTAAGAGCATAAATACTTATTAAGGAAACACTAATGGTGTCTCAACACATACAATTATATAATGGGTGTATAAATGAAAATTTTTACACATGTACATAATCATTGAAAAATATCTTCATCAACTTTTAAAAAGCATAACATAAACATTATATAAGTAGGTTAATATAAAAATATTTCCTAGAAACAAAAAATAGTAATAACATACTATCAATTAACTAGATATAATATAATAATATAATAAAAATAAAATTCATCCACATCATCCAAGCCTACATTGAGCCATCTCTTAGAATCCTGATAGTGTACATGTCTATTATAAGGAATCTTAGTTTCCAAGATGTCTGACTGGATAGATCCTTTATAAGAGGCAGTGCTTATATATATTTAAATATATATAATCATATTATTGATGGGCCCTATATCCTTATATATAGGATCAATATTTTTATATCAACTACTACATCATCTAGGGGCCACTCATCCTCTAATAGGAAGGAACTAAAATAACCTGCCATATTTTCCCAAAAGACACCTGGTTAGGGACACTACTTAACCTTATAAGTGCCTCCCCATATTAAACAGGCTTCCTGATAGAGATTAAGGAATATAATTGTTTTGGGGAATTTATTCCCAATCGTAAAATTTTGGGGTTCATTCCTGATTCTACCGAGAATTCAGCATGACCCATCCATATAACAGACATACCAAAAACCTATAGATATACAACATAAAGCCAAAATGTACACTATAGTCCAAAATAGGAAGTACTAAAATAGTATATATGATTATTAAACCATAACAAAGTATTATAAGATAGAAAAAAATAAATATATATATATATATTGAACACTGGTCAGTACAAGTTAAATCATGATAGAAAAAAACTAAGAAGTAGACTGGCCTTCGGCCCAACTCATGATAATAAACCTACCAAAACCTCAACCTCCATAACTAGATAAACCCATACCATGTGAAAAACCCTAATAAAAACATTTTTATTATGAATAAAAGGTAATATTTAATACTATTCATTTAAACTCATGTCAGGTACATGGATAAGGGTCAAGTTCAATGACCCAATAGGAAATCAAAAAGTCCTCATTTGTTCTAAGTGCTGCTCTAATATTGTGGATGTTCTTGAAATAAATATATAATATTTTTACTTAATCCTATGAAACACACGTACCAAAATACATAATATTCAAGTATATCAAACATATTTTTTGGTTCATCGAGTTCCATACATTCCACCGTGAGCCCCTATTATACTTGCATCGGTTAGTGTTGGATGTATTTTAACATGAGTGACCACCCAAGGGGAAAATCTCCTACCATGAAACCAATAACCTAAATCATAATTAATTTGAACCATATTGGGATGTCTCATAACCATTAAAAAACTATTCCAAATAATACTTGTCCTATGGAAAATCCTATTGTCTTGTACTCAACAGCTGATTCTCATGTGTGTTTCTTGGGTAATCTAGAATCACACATGTAGGTAACCTTGATGGGTCACATCACTTATGTTGATTCCATGTAGAAATTCTAATGAAAACCACACCAAACCTAAATGAAAACCTATGAGTTTTTTATCCCCTACCCTAACTCCAATGAATTCATCAAAGGTAATCCAAACTAGTAGTCATAATGAATCCAAGGGGGAAAGGCCCTAAGGAATTATGAACTAGTATTCAGACATGAAGACCATATCCAAGTATCTAGTCTAAGGAATCTCATGTATCTGATGTGTGTGTGTGTGTGTGTGTCTGTGGGTTGTGAAATTCACTCAAACCATCTCACATATCACACCTAAACTGAATCAGTTATCTTCCGGAATATGTCAAAAATAGTAAAGGCCATCCTCTCAAATGTGTGATCATTCACCATGTCATCCCTGATAATCTCACACATTAGATTTAGATCCTAATGTGAATCATATAATCCATCACACTCAAATATTTGACACACCCTCTCTTAGGATAACACACTACCATGGAATTAACCTTGAGTCCCTTAGGTAAAACCACAACCCAAACACTCTATATGGTTTTCATAATCACATCTCTATCTCATGATCCCAGTCCTTTATTTTAGTCATAATATCCATCGTCACATTATTGGATCCTTCAGTCCTATATATACCCCCTAAGTGGTATATCACATCTATCAAGATCAACCCAATACATTAATACCATAATAAAACATCTCATGGGGTAACATGCACAACACAAATCATCATACAATAATTAAAATTCATAACCAATCATAAATATGAATAATAACTAATAAATCAAGATTTATAAAAATGGAGACTTTCCCTCACAATATTACACATACTAAAATATGTCAAACAAAACCCTTCTACCTTCCCTTTTTAATTCACGTCAATATGCTTTTTCAAACCATTTTAAAAACAAATAAATTTCCATTTTACTCATCTTAGGACATTATCCAATGTAAGTTTAATCAATATTTAGAATACCGCCATCTCATTTTGAAACACTGTAACACCCCAAGCTTCTACGGTACGTTTCCCTTCGAATAATGCGATAGCGTGTGTTGTACGCAACCTCGAGTTCTAACACACACCACAACTAATTAAACTATCCGTTGTGAATAGTAATACCTACTTTTTGAAATTATATATATTTTATATTTGAAAATGGACTTCATTTTTGGATTCGGAATATCAAAATTAGCCTAGGGTGAAATTTTGGTACATTTCGGATAACTTTCATATTTTGATGAATAGTGAAAATTTCTAAATTTTAATTAAAAACAACTTTTTTAATCAAAATAATTAATAGTGATAAATTATGAATTTGAGTGGTTTTAAAGTATATTTAAAATATATTTTTACCATTCAATTTAATGTTTATCATTGGACATAATTTTACAATTAAACCGAACATAAACAAGTGTCAATCTTTTGATAGTTATTATCTCTTAAAAACACGCTTTTTGTTTTGACAGTGGGAATTAATTTTAAATTAATTTCTTCCACTTCTGTGTTTTGAATTTAGGAAAATGGATTCCATATTTGGAATCAGGATGTCCAAATTGTGTAAATAGGTAACTTTTATTTTTAGACATTTTGAATAATTACTGCGGTAAATATTTTATTTACCATGGTTAAAGGGTAAATCCGGTAAATAAGGGTTAAAAAATAATATTATAATAATACAAAGTTATCCTAAAATGTGTCCTAACCTTATTGGTGGACACATACCCGACCATGGGCATCCTTGGGTCAATTTGGGGACCCCTTGGAGCCACTTGTATGTGGTAGGGACACATTATATTAATAAAGTTAAAATAAAAATAAAAATGGCATAAGCTTACATCATTTAGAAGAACAATTTTTAAATAGGGTTATACATGTTGGATTTTCAATTATAAATATTCATTAGAAAGATAAAACGATTTCCTACATGATGATATTTTATTTATAATTTTTAGACATCAAATAAGTTAAATTATTAATGCCACAATAATGATGAAATGTTTACCTCATTAATAAATCATTTAAATAAATAAGATTATAATGATTAACATATTATCTAAAACCTGTCCAATTCTTATTGGTTGATGTTATTTAGAATATGAGTCATCTTATCTTCGACCTCAATGATTTTTGGACCATTATAAACCGAATATAATTATATTATAAAGTAATACTTTCACTCTTTCCTAAAGAGCCCTTCCTCTCCCTTATAAAAGGAGACCACTTCTACTCATTCCTCACACCTCTCAAGCCACTTGGCTCGTCCAAACTCTGCCCAACTAAGCTCCCCACATCCCTCTCCTCCTCCTTGAAGCTTCCCCTTAGGCAGAAAGCATTTCAACAAGTCCTTTGGTTCCAACCAAAGTGAGTTACCTAAATTAAAGGTAACGATTTCTCTTAAATTATTTTCATTTATTTTGCTTCTTCAACTCCCAAACTCTTTTTATTTCCTTTATTTTGTAACAAAACCAGTATCCTCAATATACTAGGATGTTGTTATAAGAAGGATTCAAACTACACATACACACAACTCCATCTAATGGATGATGAACATAATGTTTCTATGGATGGCAAACTAACGCCTCACGAAACTATGATTGTTCAAATACATCTTACCGCCTCTCATGGTGGACATTATGATGGCACTGTAATTAAATATGATATTAATGATATATATTTTATATATAAGC
Source organism: Viscum album (assembly GCA_963277665.1). NCBI lineage: Eukaryota > Viridiplantae > Streptophyta > Magnoliopsida > Santalales > Viscaceae > Viscum > Viscum album. The sequence continues at coordinate 1,072,582,896 of OY728143.1, forward strand.
TTCTGTAATTCCATTTTATTTCATACCATTATTCTTTTCATGTTGTATATACATACGATAATTTCATTTGAGGAAGTGCGGACTACCGCCCCCTTAAAATGATATGACTCGTTCATACCACACATGGAACGTATAAAGGATGGTGTTAATGAACTTAAGTAACATATATAAAATATTATATTATACTGGAATAGTAATATACCTATGTATCATTTGGATTCGATTCTTTTAAAATAAAAATTAAATGGAAGTAGCGTTCGTGCGTACGTACGGACTACCGTCTCCACGAACGCGATGAGATTCATTCTCCATCGTATCCATTCAAGTATAATTATCGTTTAATGATTTAAAAATGATGTTTAAGGACTTGATATCATGCTGGATATGAATAAGATACAACAAACATGACTTATGTAACAAAACATATAAAATAAAATGAGTAAGTTGACACCCGAAACAACGATAATACTAAGATATTATTATCAAATCAATATTAAAAGATCATATATGATATCATATTAATGTATATGATTCTTGTATAATTTAATAACAATTATTTCACCATTATACAGGAGGTTAACCTACCCCAACCAAGGAAAAGTACAAGGTAAGGGTTATTTCACAATCTCTTCATTATCCGAGGTTGTTTATACGTAATAATCCACTGGGATCTCTTTATCATCCACATCCATGTTTCCTTAAAAATGTATTTCAAAACATTTTTACTATTTACAAGAATATGGGTTAAAGTCATTTATACCCTTTTTGACTTTTTATAAGAGGTTTATAAAGGAATCTTTCCGAAGTTTTCAAAACAAGGTCCTTTTTAACCTTTTCGACAGAATTGAGGTAAAAATGTTTTTTTAACTTATACGGCGGGTGCGGTTATTTTCCACCGTTATAAAATCTTCAAAGCTTCCCTTACAAGCTTATAAGAATATTTTCAAAGAAAATGTTTTATTTTATATGGATCTTAAATTATTTCAAAATAAAAGGAGTTATTTCTTTAAAAAGAATTTTGATTTCATCTATGTCAACATCCTTTGATGGATTTTAAGATTATTTGAAGTTGATTTATTATGATACAAAACTTCTATATTGTATTGAAGGTTTTGTGATATGTTTGACTGTGGATGTGCTATTTTTATACCATTCATAGTTTATGGTGAAAGTATTTACATTTCGTATGCTAGTTTTAATACGAATGTTTATGTTATGTTTAAACCTTTTCATATGGGAATGCATTGGACTTAATATGTGACGGGTGGAGCCCGCTATAGCTCCTCGATGCATCGGTAGGTCTCATGAGACAAACTAGTGTCTTGGAACAAGGCCTTGACAAAATATTATTTGTAGTCTTGGCACGAGGCCTTGGCTATGTGGTTATGATAGTCTGGCATTATGCATTCCAACATTATGAAAGTGGTTATTGACTTTTGCATGTGATTATTCGATTAGTAGAATATCCATGTGAATAAGTAAATGGCATTATTTAATTTTATTTATGCCATACCATGTTGAAAGTTCATGTTTAAAAGGCTTTTGTTTTAGTTATACATTGCCTTAAATGTTTATTCTTATTGATGAAAGTTTCCGATATATTGTTATCCTTACTGGGCATTTGAGCTCACCCCTTTTCTATGTTTTATTTTTCCCAGGAAGTGAAGATCTAAGTTATGAATGACCTGCAGGGATATTATGAGGGGATTATAGTGTGGACTGTGGAAACATTATGTTGTTGTAGTAGTTTTTCATTTTATGATGTAATGTAAAACTTATGAATATATCTAGTGTTTCCAAGGCTACTAAACCAATCGGTCTTTCGAGATTTGATCTTTCTTGTGATCATTCCAATGTTATGTAATAATGCACCGACTCTGGGCAACTGGGGTCGGGGCGTTACAGTTGGTATCAGAGGAAGTTTAGTACAAACCTTGGAAGCTAGATTTAGATAAACTCTGATTAGAGCACGTAGACCTAAGATGAACTTTGAAGATTAGTATAGAAGAACTTCCTAGAATTTTGGTATTGTAGAGATTTTGTGAGTTTTCCGAGCAATACATCCCTGTCTGGATACGAGCAGGTAGAGGCGGCTCTGGCACAGATGTACCTAGGGGTAAAACCCGAAAACACCGCTTTGAGCTAGACTCGAACGGGAACAGGTGCACGACAACGGGCCTTGCTGCACTCTTGGTTACGACACTCCCGGGGGATATGCTTAGGATAACTCTCATTTTCTTTACAAATTATTATGAAGGGTTTATGAGTATATACTTCCTCAAAGAAAACAATTTTATGATTATGGATTATATCCATAAATAGTTCAATTTATGTTAAGTGTTTTATAAGTATGGGATTATGTATTTTGATTCATAAACTGATCTAGTTTATGCCATTGTTTAGAAATGGCGCCTAGTGGAAGAAATGGAAACCGTATCAATGCACGCACTCCATGTAGGGATTGCCCTCCTGCTCAAGATAATTATAGTGGGGCTGGTGATGCAACTGGTGCCGATCAGCTAATCACCATACTGGGACAACTTACTCAGGTTATGAATAATAACCTTACCCGTATGGAGTACCCTGATCCGCAGCGTGGAGGATCAATGTTAGATCGATTCATGAGGCAACAACCACCAACGTTCAATGGGAGTACAAATCCCTTAGTAGCTGAGCAATGGATATTTTCCCTAGAAAAAATATTTCAGGCTTTGGGGAGCAGTGAAAGAGAAAAAGTTATCATGGCAGTTTACCGCCTCACTGGAGATGATGATCAATGGTGGTCATTAATTCAAAACATGAAGGAAGATGATGAAGTATCAAATATGGAATGGAGGGAGTTCAAAGATCTGTTTTTAGAAAAATACTTTCCTCGCGACCATCGAGCAGATATGGAAAGTCAATTTCTGAGTCTGAGACAAAAGGAGGATGAGAATGTCACAAAGTATGAGGCTAACTTTACAAGGTTAGCGAGGTATGCTGGAGATTATATTCGCAACCCAATAAGTAAGATTGATCGTTTCTTTGATGGGTTAAAACCATTTCTCCGTCGAGCTTTAGTCTCACAATCCTTTTCATCGTACGAAGACATTGTCTCATGTTCTATCAAGACCGAAAAGGAATTCTCTAAGTCTTATGACTTTAAAGCGAAGCAAGAGAAGAAGAGACCTGCTGATCAATCTGGGAATGGAAATATGGGGAAGAAGGGAAAGGTTGAATATCCATCTTGTGGTAAATGCGGGAAGAAACATCCTAGTACTTGCTTGAAGGGAATGGGAGTTTGTTACAAGTGTGGTGAAAAAGGCCACCAAGCTCGTGATTGCAAGGGGAAGAAGGAAGCTACCAACGTTCAGTGCTACAATTGCAGGGAGATGGGGCATTATGCAAATGAATGTCCTAAGCGTCAAGAGAACTTACCTCAGAAAAGGCCAAGGGATCAAGGCCAGGCTTATGCTATCACTACTGCTGAGGTAGAAGCTCCGAAAGACATGGTGGCAGGTAATTTAATGGTTTCCTCAAGTTTAGAAAATGCATTATTTGATTCTGGATCATCGCATTGTTTCATATCTTCCCAGTTTGCTAAGAAAATTAGATATTTCCAATTCGATTTAATAAGGGAGTTGTCAGTTAAAACTCCTAAGGGAAGTATCATTGCAACAAAGTTTTGTGAATCAGTCCCTATTAAAGAACATAAATTTTCATTATCGGATGATCTCATCGTCATACCTATGATTGATTTTGATATAATCCTCGGTATGGACTGGCTTTCGGACTATGATGCGAAGATTTATTTTAAGAAGAAAGAGGTTACGATTCTTGATGATAATGATAAGGAACACCTTATTTTTAAAGCAGAATCGTCACCACCTAATTCTTATTTAGATCCACCCCCAGTAGCTCAACTTAATTCAATTATTGGGGAGGAAGAGAATGAAATAACTGTCGGTGAGGAAAGGAATGTTCAAATAAAGGATGTACCTGTTGTGAAAGAATTTGTAGATGTATTTCCGGAAGATTTACCTGGAAATCCTCCAGAACGAGAAGTTGAGTTTTCCATTGATTTGATTCCTGGATCAAGGCCTATATCGAAGAACCCTTATAGAATGGCCACTGTAGAGTTAGTCGAACTAAAGAAACAACTAGAGGAATTGAGTAATAAGGGATTTATTCGCCCTAGTGTTTCTCCATGGGGAGCCCCTGTTCTTTTTGTTAAAAAGAAAGATGGATCTATGAGGTTATGTATCGACTACAGGGAGATCAATGCTATAACGCTAAAGAACAAGTATCCCCTACCTCGTATTGATGATTTATTTGACCAACTGCTTGGAGCTCAATACTTTTCAAAGATTGACCTTCGATCTGGATACCATCAGTTGCGTGTGAAGAAGGAAGACATTCTGAAAACAGCATTTCGAACCAGGTATGGGCATTACGAGTTTACTGTAATGCCGTTTGGATTAACTACTGCACCCTCTGTATTCATGGATCTAATGAATAGAGTTTTCAAGGAGTATCTCGATGAATTTTTGGTGGTATTTATTGATGATATCTTGGTATACTCCAAAACCTATGAAGATCATGAAAATCACTTGCGCATTATCTTGAAGACTCTGAGGAGGCATGAATTATATGGAAAGTTTAGCAAGTGTGAATTCTGGCTTCAGGAGATTTCTTTTCTTGGCCATATTGTCTCTAAAGATGGAATCTCTATTGATCCTTCTAAGACCAAGGCAATCCAAGAATGGCCAGCACCTACGAGTATAACTGAGGTACGCAGTTTTATTGGTTTGGCAGATTATTATCGACGTTTCGTCCAGAATTTTGCCCGATTGGCTAACCCATTAACGAAGCTCACACGTAAAGGGGTTAAATTTGTTTGGACAAAAGAGTGTGAAGAATGTTTCGAAGAACTTAAGAGAAGATTAGTCAATGCTCTTATATTGACTCTACCATCAGGGAATGATGGGTTCGTTATTTATAGTGATGCATCAAAGAAAGGACTTGGTTGTGTCCTTATGCAGAATGATAGAGTTATTGCCTATGCATCACGACAGTTGAAAATTCATGAACAAAACTATCCTACTCATGATCTTGAGTTAGAATCTGTGATCTTTTCTTTGATGATATGGAGACACTACCTCTATGGTGAAAAATGTGAGATTTATACTGATCACAAGAGTTTGAAGTATATTTTCTCACAAAAAGAACTCAACATGAGGCAAAGGAGATGGCTTGAATTACTCAAGGATTATGATTGTACGATACACTACCACCCAGGGAAGGAAAACAAGGTGGCAGATGCTTTGAGTAGAAAAGACCATGGAGTTTTGAACAATATGAGAATTGAAAGGGATCCAATTTTTATGGATCTAGTGAAGATGGACATGGGAATAACCAGGGAAGGTGAAACATCAATGCTTTTTCAAATGGTTTCCAAACCATCTTTACTAGAAAGGATTAAGAGTTCTCAGACTGATGATGAAGAATTCCAAAATAAGATTAAAGCTGTGAATGATGGGAGATTGAGAGACTTTGTGTATGAAGATGGAATTTTGAAATTCCGTAAGAGACTTTGTGTTCCCAATATACCTGATCTAAAAAGGGAATTGCTGGATGATGCTCATAGTTCCAATTTCTCTATACACCCTGGGAGAACCAAAATGTATAGAGATTTGAAGGAACATTTTTGGTGGGACAACATGAAGAGAGAGATTGCTGATTTTGTGTCAAGATGTATGGTTTGTCAACAAGTGAAAGTTGGAAGGAAACAGCCTGGAGGAGTCATGCAACCTCTTCCCATACCGGAGTGGAAATGGGACAATGTTACGATGGACTTTGTCATGGGGCTACCAAAGACTCCTAGAAGTAATGATGCAATATGGGTTATTGTTGATCGTCTTACCAAGTCAGCACATTTTCTTGCTATAAGAGAAGATCTACCCCTGGAACGTCTAGAAAGACTATACATTAATGAAGTTGTGAGACTTCATGGAGTACCCCTATCGATTGTTTCTGATCGTGATCCCCGTTTTACTTCAAGTTTTTGGAAAAGTCTTCAGAAATCCCTGGATACTGAACTTCATTTGAGCACTGCTTACCACCCTCAGACAGACGGACAATCAGAACGGACTATTCAGACCTTAGAAGACATGTTGAGATCTTGCTCACTTGATTTTCAGGGTATGTGGGATCAATATTTACCACTGGTAGAATTTTCCTATAACAATAGCTTCCATTCGAGTATTCAGATGGCACCATATGAAGCGTTATACGGAAAGAGATGTCGTACACCAACCTTTTGGGATGACGTTGGTGAAAGAAAACTTGTAGGCCCAGAACTGGTGGAGGAAACGATGGAAAAGGTGAAGGTAATCCAAAATCACATCAGAGCAGCTCAAAATAGGCAGAAGAGCTATGCCGATAATCGAAGGAAGGATTTGGAATTTCAAGTCGGTGATCATGTTTTCCTGAAGGTATCTCCATGGAAGGGAGTCATACGTTTTGGTAAGAAAGTTAAATTGAGTCCCAGGGACATCGGACCTTTCGAAATTCTAGAACGAATTGGGGCTGTAGCTTACCGATTGGCAATGCCGCCAAGTCTCTCCAAAGTTCACGATGTGTTCCACGTATCTCTATTGAGGAAATACATGCCTGATCCGACGCATGTACTCACCTATGAGAAATTAGAACTGGAACCCGATCTGTCTTATTGCGAAGAGCCCGTCAGGATTCTTGATACAAGAGAACAAGTACTGAGAAACCGGACGACGCGTCTGGTAAAAGTTTTGTGGAGAAATCATAAGATGGAAGAGGCAATGTGGGAACCCGAGGAACTTATGATGAAAAACCACCCGAGTCTTTTTATGCAGTAATACCCTAGAAATTGCGAGGAAGCAATTATTTGAAGGAGGGGAGAATGTAACACCCCAAGCTTCTACGGTACGTTTCCCTTCGAATAATGCGATAGCGTGTGTTGTACGCAACCTCGAGTTCTAACACACACCAGAACTAATTAAACTAGCCGTTGTGAATAGTAATACCTACTTTTTGAAATTATATATATTTTATATTTGAAAATGGACTTCATTTTTGGATTCGGAATATCAAAATTAGCCTAGGGTGAAATTTTGGTACATTTCGGATAACTTTCATATTTTGATGAATAGTGGAAATTTCTAAATTTTAATTAGAAACAACTTTTTTAATCAAAATAATTAATAGTGATAAATTATGAATTTGAGTGGTTTTAAAGTATATTTAAAATATATTTTTACCATTCAATTTAATGTTTATCATTGGACATAATTTTACAATTAAACCGAACATAAACAAGTGTCAATCTTTTGATAGTTATTATCTCTTAAAAACACGCTTTTTGTTTTGACAGTGGGAATTAATTTTAAATTAATTTCTTCCACTTCTGTGTTTTGAATTTAGGAAAATGGATTCCATATTTGGAATCAGGATGTCCAAATTGTGTAAATAGGTAACTTTTATTTTTAGACATTTTGAATAATTACTGCGGTAAATATTTTATTTACCATGGTTAAAGGGTAAATCCGGTAAATAAGGGTTAAAAAATAATATTATAATAATACAAAATTATCCTAAAATGTGTCCTAACCTTATTGGTGGACAAATACCCGACCATGGGCATCCTTGGGTCAATTTGGGGACCCCTTGGAGCCACTTGTATGTGGTAGGGACACATTATATTAATAAAGTTAAAATAAAAATAAAAATGGCATAAGCTTACATCGTTTAGAAGAACAATTTTTACATAGGGTTTTACATGTTGGATTTTCGATTATAAATATTCATTAGAAAGCTAAAAAGATTTCCTACATGATGATATTTTATTTATAATTTTTAGACATCATATAAGTTAAATTATTAATGTCACAATAATGATGAAATGTTTACCTCATTAATAAATCATTTAAATAAATAAGATTATAATGATTAAAATATTATCTAAAACCTGTCCAATTCTTATTGGTTGATGTTATTTAGAATATGAGTAATCTTATCTTCGACCTAAATGATTTTTGGACCATTAGAAACCGAATATAATTATATTATAAAGTAATACTTTCACTCTTTCCTAAAGAGCCCCTCCTCTCCCTTATAAAAGGAGACCACTTCTACTCATTCCTCACACCTCTCAAGCCACTTGGCTCGTCCAAAATCTGCCCAACTAAGCTCCCCACATCCCTCTCCTCCACCTTGAAGCTTCCCCATAGGCAGAAAGCATTTCAACCAGTCCTTTGGTTCCAACCAAAGTGAGTTACCTAAATTAAAGGTAACGATTTCTCTTAAATTATTTTCATTTATTTTGCTTCTTCAACTCCCAAACTCTTTTTATTTCCTTTCTTTTGTAACAACACCAGTATCCTCAATATACTAGGATGTTTTTATAATAAGGATTCAAACTACACATACACGCAACTCCATCTAATGTATGATGAACATAATGTTTCTGTGGATGGCAAACTAACGCCTCACGAAACGATGATTGTTCAAATACATCTTACCGCCTCTCATGGTGGCCATTATGATGGAACTGTAATTAAATATGATATTAATGATATATATTTTATATATAAGCTTCTGTAATTCCATTTTATTTCATACCATTATTCGTTTCATGTTGTATATACATACGATAATTTCATTTGAGGAAGTGCGGACTACCGCCCCCTTAAAATGATATGACTCGTTCATACCACACATGGAACGTATAAAGGATGGTGTTAATGAACTTAAGTAACATATATAAAATATTATATTATACTGGAATAGTAATATACCTATGTATCATTTGGATTCGATTCTTTTAAAATAAAAATTAAATGGAAGTAGCGTTCGTGCGTACGTACGGACTACCGTCTCCACGAACGCGATGAGATTCATTCTCCATCGTATCCATTCAAGTATAATTATCGTTTAATGATTTAAAAATGATTTTTAAGGACTTGATATCATTCTGGATATGAATAAGATACAACAAACATGACTTATGTAACAAAACATATAAAATAAAATGAGTAAGTTAACACCCGAAACGGCGATAATACTAAGATATTATTATCAAATCAATATTAAAAGATCATATATGATATCATATTAATGTATATGATTATTGTATAATTTAATAACAATTATTTCACCATTATACATGAGGTTAACCTACCCCAACCAAGGAAAAGTACAAGGTAAGGTTTATTTCACAATCTCTTCATTATCCGAGGTTGTTTATACGTAATAATCCACTGGGATCTCTTTATCATCCACATCCATGTTTCCTTAAAAATGTATTTCAAAACATTTTTACTATTTACAAGAATATGGGTTAAAGTCATTTATACCCTTGTTTGACTTTTTATAAGAGGTTTATAAAGGAATCTTTCCGTCGTTTTCAAAACAAGGTCCTTTTTAACCTTTTCGACAGAATTGAGGTAAGAATGTTTTTTTTAACTTATAAGGAGGGTGCGGTTATTTTCCGCCGTTATAAAATCTTCAAAGCTTCCCTTACAAGCTTATAAGAATATTTTCAAAGAAAATGTTTTATTTTATATGGATCTTAAATTATTTCAAAATAAAAGGAGTTATTTCTTTAAAAAGAATTTTGATTTCATCTATGTCAACATCCTTTGATGAATTTTAAGATTATTTGAAGTTGATTTATTATGATACAAAACCTCTATATTGTATTGAAGGTTTTGTGATATGTTTGACTGTGGATGTGCTATTTTTATACCATTCATAGTTTATGGTGAAAGTATTTACATTTCGTATGCTAGTTTTAATACGAATGTTTATGTTATGTTTAAACCTTTTCATATGGGAATGCATTGGACTTAATATGTGACGGGTGGAGCCCGCTATAGCTCCTCGATGCATCGGTAGGTCTCATGAGACAAACTAGTGTCTTGGCACAAGGCCTTGACAAAATCTTATTTGTAGTCTTGGCACGAGGCCTTGGCTATGTGGTTATGATAGTCTGGCATTATGCATTCCAACATTATGAATGTGGTTATTGACTTTTGCATGTGATTATTCAATTAGTAGAATATCCATGTGATTAAGTAAATGGAATTATTTCGTTTTATTTATGCCATACCATGTTGAAAGTTCATGTCTAAAAGGCTTTTGTTTTAGTTATACATTGCCTTAAATGTTTATTCTTATTGATGAAAGTTTCCGATATATTGTTATCCTTACTGGGCATTTGAGCTCACCCCTTTTCTATGTTTTATTTTTCCCAGGAAGTGAAGATGTAAGTTATGAATGACCTGCAGGGATATTATGAGGGGATTATAGTGTGGACTGTGGAAACATTATGTTGTTGTAGTAGTTTTTCATTTTATGATGTAATGTAAAACTTATGAATATATCTAGTGTTTCCAAGGCTACTAAACCAATCAGTCTTTCGAGATTTGATCTTTCTTGTGATCATGCCAATGTTATGTAATAATGCACCGACTCTGGGCAACTGGGGTCGGGGCGTTACAAACACCATTTCAAATCTTTCTTTCCAAATCATCCATTTACTTTGAAGTTCTCATTAAACTCATCTTATTTATTAAAATAAAATTTTAAAATAAATATATTTTTTACTTTGAATTCCAATCCACCCCACCTTGAAAACCATAAATAGATTCACCATCCCTCATTTGAACCAAGTGACACCATCGATCCATTTCACAAGATAAATATCCCATGCTGACTATTCAACTTATATGAGCTCATCCCAGCCTTATAGTGAAGACACATAATTAAATTAAATATTAATATAATATAATAACAAATTCACACAAACATAAAAACACTAATTAACAAAGATATATAGTATAATTAATTAAACCCACCTCAAGAGTTCCATTTTCCTTATTAATTCACAACCCAACCATAACTCCAAAGGCCTTTCCATTAATCACCTCATCTATTGAATCTAATAGCACTTCCCACTATCATAATTAATTAATTATAAAAATTTATAATTAATTAATCAATTTAAATTAATCAATTATTTTAATTATAATTAATTTTACCATTTCTAACAAAAGAAATAAGGTCTAAAATATCAACTAGAAAAAATATCAGACCTAAATGAAGAATAACCTCATGTGGAAGTTCCATGACAAACTCTCAACACTAATCTAGGAAAAATCATTAACACACAACACCAATTAAATATAAAATTTAATTTAGTTTTATCTAAAAACCATAACCATTTATATAGAACAACATACATCAAGGTGAATGATGATTGGTGGATTGATTAAAACATCTGAAGACCACTTATATGAGCTTCATAGAAACCCCAAAAGAATCAATATGATTTCCACCATGATCTAGTGAAAACCCCAATAAACCCTATACTAATTGAACTAAAGTCAGAGAGATAAAATAATAATTCAAGGGAGATAAATATAAAAATAACTCACCATAGGTTCCAAAAAACCCACCATAAACCTCTCAAAATAAAAGGGGGTGGAAGAAACCAAGCCATAAAAGAGATCCTTGGTTTTATAGATATAAGGAATTAAGGATTAGTTTTTGGGAAGGTAAATTATGAGGGGGGAACTTTATTAAATTTTAAATTTTAATGAAATTTGGTAGGCCACACAATTTGGCCACATAGTTTAAAAAGTCATGTATTAATAATACTTATAAAACTATCTATGTAAACCTTAATTACATGGTTTTGATACACAGTATACCAAACCATGCACCAATTATTCAAAATTCATGTCCAACCAACTATAAGACTTCAATTTTTTTATCATGGGTGAAACGTGCATGATACCCTAAAACCATTCAATCCATTGGTATTTTTTTTATGATCTCTATGGTTAACCATCTACCTTGACCTAACCATATATACTAACCTTGATATTTAAAAATAAACATAGAACTCGTATATGTAATGGTACCCACATTTTATTCTCAAATCTATGCAACCCAAACCACACACCATGGTAAAAATCCTCTAAAACTACTGAAATTTAACTTAAAGTTCCTAAGGAATTATTGAGAACTAGATACACCTCCCAATCCTCAATAAAAATTCAAAAAACCAACACAAGATTCTTTAACACTCAAATTTCTATTCCAAATATCAATTTTCAAAATGACCCCTACTTCAAACATTCAAATTTCCCCAGTAATTCATAACTCATTAGGTTGTGGGGGTTTATATAATACCCTCCAGAACAATTATCATCCTCAATAAGTCGTGTCAATTTTTCATTCATAGATCCAGACCTATCATAGTCATAAATTTCCTTTCAACTAGTTGTGTTTCATCTCTAACTGACTAACACACCTCAGTTGCATAACTTTCAACACTATTTAAAAACACACTAGTTTTCCTTCAAAAGGCTTGGTTGTTCCATGATCCAACTCAAACACATTATAAACAAGGACCTTAATTATCTTTAAAAATCATAACATTTAGTTTCAGATGATCATTATTTGATCCTATTTTGGTTGAATTTACCTAAAACAATTTATCATCGCCTAGAGATTCATCACAAAAACACCTGACCTCAATGCCTTTAAACCCAGAAGAATATCTAAATTTTCAAACTACCATTACTAGATTCTAAACATGAATCCCTATGAATTAATATGTTTAAATACTCAACCAACCCATTAAACCACTATTCTCTATCAATAAGCCCTAATACATCTCCAATATGACAAACCTTTTGATCACACCAATATTATTCTAGGTCTATCTCTAATTTATTACTTCATCCAAAATTGCACCAAAATCATCAAATTAAGTCTATAATCTCACTATCATCCTTATATAATTTCAATAGTCCATTGACTAGTTCAAGAACAATTATATCCTTTTGGAATAAGGTTTACAAACTTATGACCAATACAATTCTCCTCACTGTAGAAGTATCATTATATTAACCCCACTCAACTAAAACACATATCCCCACTTCTCATTTCTATTTGTTACCAATTTTTTATGATGAAAGGTGGTCACTCCACTCAACATGAGAACTAACTCACACCTCTAGTCACCAAGATCTATGATAGTTACCAATCACATCTGTCAATTTTTAAATATAGAAACACCAATGATTGAACCAATTATATGAATACAGTGCTCCTGGTCTCAAGGCTCCATTTATAATTATTAGTTCTCTCTGATTGTATGAACACCAGGGAAATATATTATAAGAACACACACCAAGTATTCCAATTATGAAACCATAAGAACACATGTCAATGTTTCCATATACTAAACCCAAAAACACATCTTTCTACTCAATCCCAAAAACATCAAACACCCAGATCACAATCCTCCAACAAGTGTCCCCCATGAAACATTCACTACATATAGGAAAAATCCACAATCCAACACCTGGGTAACTCCTATTCCATCACATAAAACAATGAAAACCCATTATCTATAGGAAACAATTTCATTTCCCGCCCTAAAAACCCAATACAACCATGAATTCCAACCTCACTTGGCAATTTTCTAGAAAATATGGCACACAAAAAAAATCAAGCACCTGACTTAAGCTCATCCAAGAAAAAATACAGAGAGATTAGTTTACATACTACCTATTTCTTAATTTTAAAAAGTTCAATAAAATTATTTAAACTCCCTAAACTCACCCAAACATTCAAAAATACTATGTGGAATCCATGGGTTTCCACTAAAAACTAAGATCACAAAAAATTCCTAGAATAACTAGTATCTTTCCTAAAAACCATTCCCATTTTGAAAATATATTTTGAACTCCAATTTCAAAAACCATATTCATTTTAATCTCACAAAACCTAAAAATATAAAATCATTTCAAAAGTAATATGTCCAAGATCTATTTCAAGAAAAATGTACTTCCTAAATTATTTTATGTACGTATTATTACATAAAACAAGTTTTCATTTTAAAGCCAACTTTACCAAAAAATAATATACAATCCCAAAACCATTTAAATGTAGTGACCAAACAATCACGACTAATATCAAGGAAATTAAACCCTAGAAACTATTTTAATATAATGAATCCAGATAATTTTTTTTATTTTCAAAAAGATACACATTAATTGGTTTTATAGGGAACCCTCACCAAATTAACAAGAAAAACATCATAAAAGAAATAGAAAATTCTAAAAAAATTACAAGAAAAAAATAAACTAACAAGATCAAAAACCATGAATAAAAAAATATATTTAGTATCATACATAAGAAATTATAGATGAAACCTCACTATAAGATTCACACTTGAGATGTTATCTATCATTTCTCATGTATAATACTGAATATGGTTTGTTTTTCTTTATTTTTTTGATCTTTTTAGTTGAAAAGGTTTTTATTTATTTTATTTTTAGAATTTTCTATTTCTTTTATGATGTTTTTTCTATTTTATTTTTTTAGGGTTCTTTATAAACCCCATAAATGTGGATCTTCTATAAAATAAAATAAAAATCAATTGATTAGTTTAAAATAGAATCTAGGGTTTGATTTTATTGATATTGGTCATTATTTTTTTCAATGTCATAGGTGATGTGATTCAGAACCACAAAATAATCATCAATAGGGAAATGGTCATTAATAATATCCTTAAAAATGTAATTAAACTTTGAATCAAACCACTAGTCCCATAGTTTATCATTTCCCTGAGGAAATTCCTCCTCTAACATTCTATCTCACGCCTCATTGGTCAATTTAGTGGTGTTATGAGATGAAGTTCATTTATTTTGAGTATCCATAACAAATTATAGGTAATAATACTACATTTTCCTAGAGAAATTTTGGGGAAATTAGTTATTCCACTATTCTAGATTTCCCAAGTCCTCATTAACAATGTTGGAAGTAGATATCTTCTAGTATAGATGCACCTATAGTTTATAGACTATAGATTTAGAAATGTAATGGTACATATTTATATGGGAGAAAACATTATTATTAGAACTTATAACTATAGTATTTATAATATATGAATATTGTATTGTTCCTACAAACTCTCCATCTGCTTGGTAAATTCATCTGAGTCCACCTTTAATTTTTTCCCTTTCTTGGTAATGGACCGAAGAAAATCCTTCTCTTGAACCTATTCCTTTATCTAATAATATCATGTTTGGGTATAGGGTTACCTATTAGGATCATTATCATCAATGTTTACAACCATATTTATTTCCCCTTCTTATCATGTATCAGTATTGTTTCATCCCTCCTATGAGTTCTACACATCATTATCCAACACCAAAAAATTGTCCTAAGTTTAAATTCCATATGGAGTCTTCTAAATAAACTTGTAGGTATATCCACTATTTTGATTTGTTAAACCTAGAGCCTTAGATTTTATCTTCTACCATTTTTCCTTATCATGTTATATATGTTGAAGTTCAAAACATTAAATTTGTTGACAGTCTCCAAAACATAGTGATTTTCTTTATATCCAATCTGCATAGTGAAGATGTCATATGAGTTAAAACACAACTCTATCTTCATAGGATTAGAACACTAATATATCCTATTATTAAGAATTGTTATATGAATCATTTGATACATATTCCAATCCCTAGAATACTCCTGGAGCTTCTTCTAGTTTTCATGATCCTCCCTTGTGCATTTACAATTAGAAATGATTCCAAATTCAGTCATTGGATGAGTATAATTATACTAAGGGATACTAATTGGAACATGATAAGTCCACTAAACATTAGAATATAAAATCTATAAACCTAAATCACTTTCCTTAAGTGAAGTACCTACATCAAATGAGTCTCCTTCTAACCTTGTCATTAAGAAGGATGGTCCTTCCTTTAAAGAAACTCTTGGTGTAGGAAAATATGACTACCCTACAATCAGAAAATCACTCCTACCTTCAATACTAGTATCAACTACTTGAGAGTATGATAATCATGTCTACTTAGTTCAATGGAATTATTAGTTTTGGTGGATCATCCTATTATCAAAAAAAAACAAAACACACACCACAATTCAAATTTTATCACCTGAATACATTTGAATAATCCTTGAACCTTGATACATAGTGAATCAATATGTGGTTTGGAGACATCAACTGACATGTAGATATATAGATATATGGTATGAAATCATTACTCCATAATTTTATCAAATAATGATAATAGACCCACTAAATTTCCAATAATACTAAAAATGCCAATATTTTGGAAGTGTAGTGATAAAAAAGTAAAACATAACCAAATCAGCACTGTCATGGGGTATCGTTTCATATGTAAATCATAGGACCATCAGAAAAGAAAGAACTAAAATCCTTCAAACATTATCTTACATATGGACTAGGAGAGAGAGATATCATAATCATTTTCAATCATAATAAAAAAATGATTTGGGACAAGAAATCTTACCATAACATGATATTTCAACCCCCAAAAGTAATTGATGAATCCTCCAAAATAATATATCAATAGTAATTAGTTTTGAAAGTGAGCCACTAGAGAGAATTGGTAAATGTCAGAGGCTTTCATGAATTATTTCATGAACAATGGAAGTATCGGGGCTCTATTTACACTTATAATATAATCGAGAAAACATTGATAATATTAATTTTTCTTTAAATAATAATGGATTCTCATAAGGTGTCATGTCAAAAAAACAACCCATGGGAATGTGTATCATCTTCTAAGAAAGTCACTATCATGATGAATAAGAATCACTTGATCCTAGTCAAGCCCTGTTATGCTTCTTAAGTCTTAGCCATCCAATATTGGTATTCTTAGTTCAAAACAACACCTAACTCATCTTAAAGATCCTACTCCCACTACCAAAAATACATTGAAAACTTATGATTCAACCTTTTTCATGATGGACAAGAATGTACTTGATCTTCCTATAGAGTATTTAAAATCTATCTCTTCCTCCAACTACACTACCCATATCAAATGACAGCTTTGATACAACGTTGTAGTGCCCCATCCTAGATCACCCAAATGATACCCAATCAAGGATTCTATTTGACATATATCATGGATCCATTTATTCTATAGGTTTTCGATTAATAAAGTGGTCCAATGATATTGGCGGGGATACTATGACCACTAATATAAGTCCTGATGTCAATTCCCAATTCTTCTAAATATTATGCAGGATAAGTTCACATAATAGATATTCCAAAAACCTATAGACATAAAATATAGAGTTGAAAAAGCCTCCATAATATATAATATGAAAAAGTAAAATTATATATATGATGCATAAACCATAACATATTAGTAGTTAAATATAATTACAAAATTATCCATCATAAATATAAAAAATAGAACAATTTATAGTATATATTAATATATAATTGAAATATAATATAGAAGCACTGTGGCCTTTATCCCAATTCATGATAAAAATCATAATTAATCCTTAGTATCCATAACTAACTAGATATATAATATATCTCTAGATCTAAGTAATATATGTTCCCTAAGATAAAATATAAAGTTCTACCCATGTATATCAAAACCCATTCCATGTATGTAGATAGGGGTGAGTCTAACAACCCAATAGGAAATTCTAAATGACATAAAAATAATAAGTGTTGGAATTTTCATGTACTTGTGTATTGGATAAAAATATAAGAAGTTAATTCATTATCATGTAACAAACACACCCAAAAATATAACACAAAAACGCATGAATCATATATTTAGGGGCATAATGTGCTAACCAAGACAACTAGAGACCTAACTGTACTTACTTCAGTCAGTACAGAATGTGTCTAAACAGGAGTGACATCACACGGGAACCTTGTCCTACCCCAAAACCAATAAAAAATATTAACTTCTTCATCCAGTCTTGGAGTGTCTCTAATTAATATATGTAATAATTCCAATTGATAAATATCCCACTGAAAATAAAGTAAACTCATTCTTTACAGTTTATTCCTAGGAGCGTATCCTAGAAAATCTAAAATCACACCTGTTGGCCACCTAGAATGGTTACATACCCTATCTTGATTCCAAGGACCAAGACCAAGACAATCCAAATCACACCTAAATTTAACATTGGAGGTTCACATCCCTTACCCTTATTTCAAGGTACTCTTCAAAGTAAATACAAATGTGTAGTTATAATGAATATAATAAAGGGTTTACCCTAAGGACTCAAAAACTAAAATTTAGGCCTCAAGTCTAGATCCAAAGAGATAGTCTAGGGTATCCCATATACCTCATATACATCTCAGTGTGAAGAGTATCCCATCCAAAACATCTAATGTATCACAACTCAATCGGGTCATCTAATTACCAAAACATGCTTTACATAATAGAGATAGGCCTCTCAAATGTATGACCCACAACTATCTCATCCATGAAGGGCTCACACATCATATTTGATTTCAAATGTGGAGCCCACCATGAGTCCCCAACCATAGCAAAAAATAGCTAATTTTTTTCCTTGATCACGTTTCTATATCTCAATACCATCTCATCATTCTAGTCATTACATCACCCTTTACTTTATAGGATCCTTCGTACCCTTCTCTACCCTCTAAATTGTATTCCATGTTTATCTAGATCAACCTGATACTTTAATTACACAAGAAATATTCTCATGTTTCTACATGCACAATATTTATCATCATAAAATTTTTAGAACCATTAATAAACCATAAATAATAATCACAACAAAGAAATCATTAATTAACAAAAATAGGTCCTTTCCCTCATTAGTTAAAACATACCACGACATTTCAAGATCATCCCTTATATATTTTCATTTTAATTCAAGTCAAAATCAATGTTTCAAGATATTTTAAAAATGGATCATCTTCCATTTTACTCATTCAAGGCCCTTGTAAAAAAACTTAAATAAATTTATAGAAAACCACCACCATATTTTGAAATATAATTTCAAATCCTTTTTACCAAACCATCCATTGCATTTTAATTTCTCATTTAAATTCATCTTCTTTTCAAAATAAAATTTTAAATAGAAATTTTTTTTAATTAAAATAAAACTCACACAACCATGAAAACCATAAATAAGGTCATTAATAGTCATTTGACCCAAAAAACATCATCAAACCATTTAGAAATCTATAGAGTAAATGTTGATAATTAGGCTAATGTAATCCCTTATTACCCATATAATGAACTCACACAAGTCAATGAAATTCTCAGGAAATATAATAATAAAGTAAAATGAACATAAATCTACCAATAAACCTAGATACATATCAAAGTAATGGATACTTTCACAATAAGTTTATTTTACCTTTCAATTCAGATACCAACCATCACTTCCTAATCCCTTACAAGAATAACTCTATCTCCAACACCGATATCAAACCCCACGTCCACAATTAATTAATTATAAAACTTTATAATTAATAAAAAAACAAGTTAATTAATTATTATTATTATTATAATTGATTTTAACATTTCAAAAAAAATACTAAAATCTCACCCAACAACCTCATCTCACTAAAATAATGATCAACCTCACGCCGAAGGTCCAAGGCATTATCTTGACTCTAATCTAAGTCAAATACCTAACACATGTCTCTAATTAAATAGGGAATTTAATTTAATTTAATCTAAAAAGAAAAAATTTTATGCTAAAAAACATAACCCAAGTAGAAGGATGATTGGTGGATTGATTACATACTATTGACATATACTGTATAATCCACACATAAAACCCATAAGAAGCATAATTATTTTCAGCATTATAAAAATGAAATCATCATAAACCCTAATCCCATTAAACCATAATCAAATAAGAGTTAATATAGAAAGATAATGGAGAGTAACTGAGTAATATCTCACTATATACACATAAGAGAACCCTAAAGAATCACCCAAAATCAAAGGGGGTTGATTAAATGAATGCAAAGATGATATT
This sequence comes from Viscum album, assembly GCA_963277665.1. Classification (NCBI taxonomy): domain Eukaryota; kingdom Viridiplantae; phylum Streptophyta; class Magnoliopsida; order Santalales; family Viscaceae; genus Viscum; species Viscum album. The sequence goes on from OY728143.1 coordinate 1,072,602,759, forward strand.
TATTCCCATGTTTCCACAAGGAAGAAAGGAGAGTGGTTTTGGAAGGTACAATCTGAGGGATAATTTCATTAAATTTACTCTTATTAATTAAATTTGGTTTCCCACAGGGTTTTACTGCATAGTTTTCCAAATAATGCACAAACATTGAAGATAGAATTTTCCATGAAAACCTTCATCACATGTTTTGGCCACATAGTTTATTAAACTATTCACTAACTATGTGAAACACCATTAAAACCAATGCTCAATATTTATATAGTTGTTCTAAAATTGTTTTAAAATTGTGCGACATACCCTAGAACTATTCCAATACACACTGTTTTTTCTAAGATTCATGTAGTTTCCCCATAACCATGAACACCAACCTTGTGCTTTATAAGATGAATTTAAAAAACATTTTTGTAAGTATTATAACTTCATTTTCCCTAAAAAATGTGACCAAAACTATACACCATGGAATATTTCCTCTAAAATTTATAAAATTTTACTCTTCACTCACAATACATTATTGAGCACCTGAGGCACCACTATTTCCTCAATCCATATATAAAAAAATAAACATAAGATACTCCAACATTTAGATTTCTTGTCTAAATATCAATTCTCTAATTAACCCCACTCTAGAAATTTAAAAATTAAAATTTTCCCTAAAATTCATAACTCATATCAAAGATGGGTTTTACATAAACTATATATATTTACATGTGTCATCCTCACCTTAGAGTCCAAATATCCCCTTAGTAAGAAGTTTGAATATGTATATATAAATATTCAAAATTTTATATGTATATATAATATTTTTTCTATAAGATTATTCTCTACTCATAGAGGGGAACATTATATATAAATATATAGAATAAAACATGTTAAATATATTGACCAAAATGTTAAAAATGTATAATTTTAGAACTGTTAACATATTTTACATCAAATACAAGTCAAATATCTAGGGTCTTGTTCTTTTGTAGGCTAACACATGTAAATAAAACATACTAAAACAGAACATTATTATGTTTATTTAATCTTAGTAGAGTTCTCCAAACTCCCATAGGCCCTCTTAATGCTTCATAGGATTACCAAAGGAGATACATAAGAAAAATGGGTTTTTTTAAATCCCAGTAAGGGAATAAACATGATAAAGTAGAAAAACATGGTAGGTATAACAAGTTATAAAAAAATATAATGAACATAAGCATGGAATCAAGTCATAATTAAAATATAACATAAGATAATGAAGTAAATATTATTATATTATAATAGAATTTCATCATAAGAATATAGAAAATATATAAAACATAAAATTTTAAGTATAATTCAAGGATCCATACATCGTTAACATAACATAGTAGTTTAGGATGACTTCCCACACACCAAAGTTATCCAGCCTCACTATACACGCACCATGATATCTCATGAGATGGAAACATTACCTGATGAATTAGGGGGATATATAATTTTTTATCCATTTATAACATTATAAATATTTTACATATGTATAAAACATGAGGAAAATAAACCATACATAAGTACCATAGGTGGTAAAAACCCATGATAAAGAATTGGGTTTCAAGATATTATCTCAAGGTATATATAAAATTTATAACATATGGATTCCAAATAGAAAAAATAATAAAATTTATTTACACATTCATATATGAAAATAAATTAAATCTTTATCATGGAGTCCCATGGTAGAAAATTTCACGAGAAGGTTTAGAGATGTAAGAATAAAAAATGAACTAGTTTGGTGATGTATTTTGAAATAAAAAAAGGATATTTTAGAGAAATGATATCATAATTTCCCATTAAAATGATAATTTAATATAAAGGGTCAAACATAAATTAAATAGTAATTTAAAAATATAATCATGTATTAAAAATGTTAAGGGGTGATTTTTTATGTGAAATATAACTTTTCAAAATCCCCTTAAGTCGAGCTTCCTAAAACATTTGTATTTGAAAAAAAAACATAAAACATGAATAAACCTATAAATATAAGGGATAATAAACAAGGTATATTTTAAATTAACATATATAAAATAATATATGAATTGTATGAGAATAATTTGTCCTAAAATAGAGAAAAATAAAGAGAAAGTGTAACCAGAAAGTCAAGAGGGGAGTACAAAAGATCTATTACATTTATGATTGAAACAATTATGAACATGTACTTATAATTCAGTATAATTAAATTAAGTTCATTTAAAACCTTAATAATAACATTATTAATCTATCATTATTTTTCTAGGGTATATGTATTTTCATAGGTTGTTCATTTATTAACTATTTTCTACTATTATCAGTTACCTGAGGTGGTTTGGTCTATTTTTAAGTTATTATCTTGACATGATGACCATGGTTAAATTTATCCTAAAAATTATATCAAAAACTAAAAAATATAAATAGAGTTATAAATACCATTTTTATAAATTAAAAAAAAAAATAAATTCATCCATGTTAGGCAATAATGGAAAATGAAATGTGTCGTTGATATAGAGGTAGTAGTCCACACGTACACACAGACAACATTTTATTTTTCCATAAAATGGTAAGGATGAAAGAAATATGATTAATTATTTAAGTGTAATAATTAAGAAAAAAAATATTTATTTATCAATTACATCCATGGTAACTTCTATGAAATTCATTGATGAACAAACAAACTGCTTCTCTTCATGGAGGAGGTAGTCTGCACAAACACATGATCGATGCTTATGTTTTTCACAGTGGATGCATGGGCATGAATAATTGTTGGAAAATTAATACAATGAAACATTATTATATAATTGATATTAAATCCATTATATTATTTTGGTTATGAAATTTACAGATACAAAATTTTAAAAAAAATAATATGAAGAAGAAGTACTCATAGTAGGGACATAGATTTCCCTTGGAAATCCCCTTAAAAATGAATGTCATAGGTGAAAAAAGGGTGTCCAATGGAATTTTAGCATGTAAAGGAATTATATTAGAGGTAAATGTTATAGTATTTCAAGAGGGAATCAAATGGTACATGATGTGTAGAATGGGTGGTAGAGGTGTTCTTTTTTAAGTGAATAAAATGGAACTTTACATGGAAAATAATTTTATGTAAGGGGTATGAATGGAATGGAATAAAATTTAATATAGGTCAGTGAGTTATGGTTTTTAAAGAAATTAGGTAATACCTTACAACCTAAAAATAAATTATAGAAGGTATATAGGTCCTATAAATATATGAAAATCTATACCTCATTATATTACTCTCTTAAACTCTAATTAGTCTTAATTAAATATAAATCATAGTAATTAATTTATTATAAAAAAAATAAGAGGACCCTTTACACAATAATTATATGTGTTTAATCTAAATTTTCCTTCATTTTATCTAATTAAATTAATAAATAATTGAAAATTTACTTTATAGATAAAACATATAATATATCAAAAAAAAATTTATAAGAAAATATTGCTTATGCTCAAAAATCATTATTATAGGTTTTAAAATTGGATATATTAAATAAATATATAAAATTATAGAAAAAATTTGTTTCAACATTATTTATTTTATTCTTATTTTATTATAATAATGTAATCAGTGATAAAAGTATCTGTCACATTTATTTTCACTATTCACCAAAAAATGTTTCATAAAAATCATAAATACTTATTATATGGTTATTTTGGTATTGAAAATTCAAATATGTAGTCAATTTTAACTAATTATAACTATAATATATATATCTTACTTTTAAGGGAGAAAACAAAATATAAACCACTTCTGACTAGTAGTGAGGGCCTATGGTGTGATAGTGGGGGAGATTATGCCCTCATATAAGAGTAAGAAAATTTAAAAAATAGCTAAGTATCATACATAGTAGTAAATAAAAATATTTTAGAAGTATTAAATAAGCCAAAATAGAACATGATATAATAATAAATAAAAAATTTATAAAATCCTAATGAGTTATGTCAAATATACAACACTTTTCACCCACTTTTCTGACCATATAGGTAAACCAGTACAAAATAAACGAAAATAAAAGTATATGTATCTACTAATAACTCTGATCTATACCACACACCTGATCTCCAAGACACTATTGAATTAAACTAGCCTGACCAAAAGCAACCATACGAGCAGCTCCGCTCAAACATGCAACTCTGGGCCTGAACCCTATCCACAATGCAATAATGCTCAACCTAAAAATAAGTCATAATGTATACACGTACACTAAGGTGCATGTGTAGGGGTGAGAAATGATCTCAGTATCCCACCCCAATGATGAACCTATAAATATGCTGCTATAAGATCTTCAAAATCCAATATGATCAGCCTATCTAAGACACAACTAAAAAGATATGTAAATCCCAAAACATGAAACCACAGTCGATCCCTGGGTCTTTAATCCTAGTCAACTGGAAAATTTCCACCATGGGTGTCATATATTTTTTTTTATACATGCATAGCCCCATAACGATACATATATACATATATATGAATATTCATGAGTAAGTTGAAATAAATAACATAAAACCAATAAAAATTTGATCCTTCGGTTGGTAATCTTGATCACCTGGATATCCTATGCATGGGAATTCAGGTGGATGTTGTGCCACTCAATACATTTACCATTAATTCAATCTATGGGTTCATAATCCAAATCAATATATACCTTCTTAGTACAATTCCATAAATTTCTCTAAGTAAGCTATGTCACCATGAAGGATACTCATCATATCCCTAGGATTACTCGTACTTTCCTCCAATCACTATAAAGAAGTATTCTAGGGAATTAAATCTAGACATACTAAAAATAGTCATTGATCTAGATTCCATTCTACTCATTCCATGTATATCTAGACCAATTTTTGAGCACTAGGTTTCAATCTATAGGATTTCACAGCATTTCCACTCAGATGAACCCTAAGGGTCTGACTTTTAAAAAATTTGTAAGTAGAGGTCACCTGTGAGATTTCTTTTCCACCCATCGACATCAAAATTTGAACATCAATTATAGGTGTGAGATTTCATGATTAACAACCGTGATAAGAAAAGGGCTCATAAGCCTGATCCCAGTGAGAACGTCTGGAGATCCTCATCATATAAAAAATTGAGGAGAGCATAGTCATCCTCCATAAGACACAAGTATATGAGAGAATTATAATCCTCTATAGACCACAATTTAAGGAGAGAATAATCCTACAATAATAACCTCAGTTTTAGGAGAGCATAATTATCCTCATTTAACCCATGAGACAAGAATAGTGTCATCATTCTCATCATATAAAAACTCAAGGAGAGTGGAATCATCCTCATCACTCGGTGGAGCATAATCATCCCCGAGTATCATTACTAGGGATTCCATGCCCATATATCGTAGTATTAGGTACAACATCTAGATTCTAGGAAGCACCTATAGAGATCCTAATAATCTAACAATAAAATATATAGTCTCAATAGCCAATCCCCTAATAGTACCTTTGGGTATACCAGTAAAAATAGAAATAACACAGATCTGAATCCAAAACCTAGGAAGAACATTTGGGAATCCTAGAATAGAATGAAAGATGCCTCACATGAGGCTCAATAGCCAGAAACATGGAATAACCTTCGTCTATCATCACTACATCAGAAATAATCATGTGAGTATACAAACAAGAGAGTGAGTGTGGTTGATTTCCAAAACCCAACACTACCACCACAGCCCCATGGGTTTACATGTTTAGAAAGAGTTATAAGGAGACACCCTCTACCTTCCCTACCAAAACCTGATGTACTAGCTCAGTGTCAGTCTAACATTAGGGAACCCACTGGTTCCCTCAATTAAAAACAAAATAGATGCATCTTGTTTTGGATTCTCGGTAGAAGAGGTAAAGGATATATCCTACAAGGGATCCTCTAATGGTAATTAAATAGATTCATCCTATAAGGGATCCTTGTGATTGTATATAGAAAATAGGTCATCTTACATGGGACCCTCACAACATAGTATAAAGAAAAATAGGCACCCTGTATGGGATCCTCATAACATCATACAAGTATAGGGTTCCTACAAGGGATTCCCTAGGTCATAATGTGAGAAAAGGAATCCCATATGGGATCCTTGATACAGGAAGAAGATAGAGGAATCCTATATGGGATCATCTGGGTCAAAACATAAGTAGAGAAATCCTATAGGGGATCCTCAAAAAGGACTTGTATTATGACCTCTTAGGCCAAAAGGGAACATCTCGTACGGGATACCTCCTTAAAATAAGGTTGTAAGGAATAATTCGTGAGAGATAAATCATGGATCATCTCAAATCAAGGGTCTCAAACTAGGTTGGTCTGAACACCCAACCAATCATTTATATTTTAAGTCTCTCATTTGGGGACAATTGAATTCTATTACTAGAGGAAGAACCTCTCCATTTAGATAAAATCCTAAAATGACTCACATGGGTTCTCAAATAATCGTAAGGGTTTTAACATTATTATCTACATAAAAATTTACTCATAATTGACTACTCATGGGTCCAATTATTACTCCTAGTCAAAAAGATATGAAAATCCCAAGATATGGTTGAAAAGGGGGAAGTACACAGCATGTCTCCATGAGCACATGGTGTGTACTCCCAAAATCCCACCTGGGCATGTACTCTGGCCGGACATGGTATATAAAAGCCAAAGTACATGGAATGAAAGATGGGTAAATGACGTGTACTCTATACAAGGTACCTTCTTATGTCCCTCACCTATCCTAGTCATGTATTTTTCATTGTCATGCACTTATACATGGTGTGTGACCCACATAGGTTTAGGCCATGTACTCTACATGTCATGTGCCCCTTACATGGGTAGTCTAGGTAGGTACTTGAGTACACAAGGGAGTACCAGTATATGGTGTGTATGAACTATACATGACGATTACTTAAAAAATTTCATCTTCCCCAAATTTGAAGAACACGTTTTATGTGTTCCCTAAACAATAATTTGTGTACACAGGTTTTCCTGAATGGAAAACCCTCAAATTTCCCCAAAACGTTGATTTTTACCTCGAAAGTATTAGATCGGCCCTCAAGGGGTCCTAAGAAATAATAATAGGGGTTTAAAACTTAAAAATCGAAATATATTGAGATCTATGGAAAAACTTAAAAATGGCCAACCTTTAGTCAAAATCCGTTCAATCTTTTCCTTTTTCTATGATACATGGTTGTTGCATGATGATCTGGCATGTCCCAAGCTCTACGGTGGTACCTCATCCCCCCACCTCGTCCCCTATATCTCCCTCTCTATTTCTCCCTTAGTTAAAAGTTATGGTGAGCCCTTAGGGGAGTACATGAGAATCCTGAGGGGATAAATAAAATAAAATAAATTAAGAAAAGAAAAAGTAAGAAAAATAAATGAAAAGGAAAATGGGGCTCGTGATGGCCTTAGTTCCCAACTCAAGTTTATATCTCAACTAAGAAAAACTCCATGTTACAAACTCAACAGCAGAGAAAGAATATTAATATGATCATTTTTTTCAAAAGATATGTTTGAATTTACCTATTGTAATAAACTAATATTTAATTTAATTAATTATTAATTATTAATTATTTCGCTAAAATTACAATGGCTCGAAATTACACCAAACACATTTCTTAAGGTAAAAACCCTATTCTAGGGCCAATGGAGTGGTCATAATAATTATTTGAGATTATAAATTGGGGTAAAAGGTCTATTTTACCCCTTACAAGCAACTGATAGAAAAATAAATAAATTTCTGCTCAAAATTATAGTCTGTAAAAACATAGGTCCTTAAAATATCCCCACCATAAACCTTCTCATCCCTGAAAAGCCTAATTGTAAGTCTAGAAGTCGTGATCTCAACCTGAGAATCTATATAAACCAAGTTATATGAACTATCTTAGGAATAGTCTCTTATCTCAAATGATTATATTCTACATAGAATAAATTTAACTACGACAGATCTGGTACTCCACACAATAGGAATACCATTATCTCTATCTCAAAACCAATCTCAGAGCATAAAAATCTATGGAAAATGCTGAATTTCAACTAAAAAAGAGGTTCTTCTCCCTCAAATGGCCAATGGTTCACTCCCAACCATATGACTTACCTTATACCTCTCCTTAACCAAAACCTTAATAGGTTTCACCAACCAACTAGGAAGGACATTTAAAGGAAAAGAATCTTGGTGTAGGGTCGATTCTCTCTCAACATACTCAAGTTGAATTCAATATAGAGCATATTCTACTATAACCATAAGTACCCTAATATTTCATGAAAATTCATGCATAGATACCTTAGAACCATTCTCATAAAAAAATAGGCTAAAATTGTCTTTAGCCAACACCTAAAACCATATCTTTCAAAAATACACGTCTAGGTTCAACATCGGTCAACCGTTTTGCAGTACCTCATTCATTATCAATGTATCCTCTACCGTGGAAGGACATTATTTAGTGAACCAAAACTCCTGGACAACCAATCCCATGATGAGTCTTGAAAACATCGATCCTCAAATCACATCCATCCACTCACTGATTTAGATTTAATAGCTCTACATGCAAAGGGTGTATACCTTTATCATCCGAATCATACTCCAGTGAGCCATTCCCCACAAGGATAAGCTAAACATTATGCATGGAACGTTAGTCTCATTAATCTATAAGATCCCTTATAACTCTTATTCAAAATTGAACACCACACATGTTCCATGATTTATTCCATGAATTACCTTCACATTGTGTCATTTCATTCATGATCATCTACCCACTCTCTAATAACATTAGAAATAGTATAAAAAATGGTTGACCAGGCCAGGTACCTGAACATTTATACAGGTTAAAGACAGTCTTGACACTAAATCACCCAAGGTTTTTTTAAAATTTTGAAGGAATAAATATTCCTATAATGCAATACTCAAGAACCTACTATGCATTGATCTCAAAATTAGTATACAACTAATCTCACTACCTAAAAATTTGTCTAAAAACGTGGACCAACCTCACATTCATGTTTCCCATGAACAAAAAATACATTGACATACAAGGTTCTGAGCCAAAACTAAGGGCCTCTAGGTCTAACACCTAGCCCAACAGATCAAGTCCCACATTTGGGTCACAAGGTCTAACCACATAGCCTAATGATCAAACCTCTCTAAAGGATGTAAAGATCACAATGAACTATGAGGGTCGAAATAGAAACCATGGACTACAAGGTCCTTATACTCATTGAGAATCCCCATAAGGAACTACTCCCAAGAGGTCATTATACCAATGTAGAAGAGATATAGATTTCACACTCACCAAGAATCCGCATACGTTAATAACCCTTGTAGGTCTAATTTGTAAGAAAAGTCCTGGTATCCATTATCATCGTACTCAATAATTCAACTAGATAATAAAGACCATAGAAAAAACTCCCTACAAGGTGTATAATAGAATGTTATCATGTGGTATTTCAACCTACAAGGGTCTATGCTCCTCCCATGCATGAGGACTAAGTCATCCGCCTCACACCAATGATTCAGCATAGATCCACATAACCTGCCATCATAAGGAAATATATATGGAAGAGGGGTCAATTTTCCTATATCATTAGTAAAAACACACACTAGAAGTCCTATATTATGTGAATCCTATGTTCAAAATATGATGTATGAGACAGCTATTTCCTTTTTCGGCCAAGTGTTAAAATCCATCATTGGACTCTTTACAATGTCCAATATCTAGAGATCCAGAGTAAATCATAACACCCACACAATATTTGTGTCTATCAAGGAAAAATTGATACACAACTTCAACATTGTAGAAAAAAACAATCTCATAACCCTGGAAACCAGGACAACCTATCAAAACAAGTGTTCTCGACACAGTAGTCTGATATCAATCATAGGTTCTGAACAATTCCTAATAATTTTTCTACTATATCCCAAATAGTAAAGACCAGATAAAGAAACATCTATGATAACACTTTGTAATGTACTGACACAAATTCTACTAAAACAGTGCCTCGACCTGGTTGGTTAAGAGGCCTAAAGCGCACCTCTCTGTATGCCAGAGGCTGCTCACTAGAAGCAATGGACTAGGGTGTGATAATGGGGAGAATTTTCCCTCATATCAGAATAAAAAAATAGTAAATACCTAGTAGAAAATAAAGATAGTTTGGATGTAGTAAATAAACTGAAATAAAACATTCTATAATAATAAATAAAAATTCTATAAAAGACTGAACAGCTATGTCATACATACAACATTGGTCCCCCACTAGGCCAACCATACATATATAGGAGTACAAAATAAATTGAAATAAAAATACCATACTATACTACTAACTCAGATCTAGACCACATACTTGGTCTCTAAGAAACTATTTAAATTCACCATCCTGATCATAAAAACCCACATGAGAATCTTTGTTCATACAAGAAACTCTATTCCTTATCCCTATCCACCATGCAACTATTATAAACATGAAAATCATAAATATTATTTTCACGTACATCAAGGTGCACGTTCAAGGTGATATATAATCTCAATATTCCACTCCAATGATGAACCTATAAATATTATACAATAAGTGCATGAAAAATAAATATGCTTAGCCTAGCCAAGACATAACTGAAAGGATATATAAAGCCCAAAATTTGAAACCATAGTCGAACCTCGGGTCCATAATCCTGGTCAACTAGTAATGTTCCAACATGGATTTCCATAAATATATGGATATACATGTATAGTCCCATACCTATACATATATACATAAATATGAATATTCATGAGTAAGGTTAAATAAATAACATAAAATGAATCAGTATTTGATTCTTGGGCCTGTAATCCCAGTCGAATGGACATTCTATGTAAGGCAGTTGAGTTGGAAATTGTTCCACTCAATATTTGTATCATTAAATTAATCTTTGAGTTTTTAATCCCAATCGATATATACATTCTTTTACCAATTCTAGAAATGTCCCTCAGCAAGATATGTCACTATATGGGGATACTCAACCTAACCCTGGGTTCACATGTACTCACCTAGAATCACTCTAAAGAAGGATTCTAGGGAAGTACATCTATAAATCGAGTAAATAGTCACTAATCTAAAAGTAGTGATACTAATTCCATTTAAATATACTCTAATGTCTGAGCCCTAGGTCATGGTCTGTAGGTGGTCATGAAATTACGACTTGGATGAACCCTAAGGGTCTGACCCTTAGGTTATATATAAGGAGATCTCACCAGTGAGATTTCATGTCTACCCATCAAGATCCAAATGTTAATTTCAATCATACGTGGGATATTCCATGCTCAACCACACTGATATGAAAAGAGATCATATGCCTAATCCCAGACATAATGTCTAGAGATCCTCGTCATATTACAAATCGAGGAGAACATAGTCATCCTCCATAATCCATGGGTCGAGGAGATCATACTCATACTCTATATACAACAAGACAAGGAGATCATAGTCACCCACAAAAACCCCTAGTTTATAGAGAGCTTAATCATACTAATTTAACCCACAATCCAAGGATAGTGTAATCATCCTCATCGTATTCAAACTATAGGAGAGCAGAATCATCCTCATCACTCATGAGAGTAGAATCATCCATGAGTATAATTACTAGGGAATCCACGTCTGTATATCATAGTAGTAGACTCAATATCCAGATTCCAATAAGAACCACTAGATATATCAATTATCTAATAATAAAATATACATGATCAATAGACAAGTCCTGAGTAATACCACCGAGTATACCAATAAAAATAAGAAATAACATGGATCAAACAACCAGATCCTAGGAAAAAGCATTTGGCATCACAAAAGAGAAAGAAATACACCTCATGACATGCTCAATATCCAACAACCAAGAAGAACCTATGGTTATCATCATTGCATCAGTAATAAACATGTTAATGTACAAACAAAAGAGTAATGGTGGTCAAACTCCTAAACCCAACACTACTTCCACATAACCTTGGGATTACATGTTCAACATGGGTTCTAAGGTGACACCTACTATCATTTATTCCCAAACCTGATGTATTAGTTTTTTGTTGGTCAAACATCAGGGCACTACTAGGTCTCAAAAGTAAAAACACAAGAGAGGCATCCTACTTGAGATCCTTATATGAATAGGTAAAGGAGGAATCCTATAAGGGATCCTCTAACAGTAGTAAAACAGATAAATCCTTCAAGGGATCCTTGGAATAGTATATAGAAATAGGGTAATCCTATATGGGACCCTCACAATAGGGTACGAAGTAAAAAAGGCATTCTATATGGGATCCTCAGAACGTCATACAAGTATAGGTTTCTTATAAGGTATTACCTAGGTTTTCATGTGAAAAAAGACATCCCATAAGGGATCATTGCATCATGAAAAAGATGGAGGAATCCTACATGAGATCCTATAGGTAGTAACATATGTAGTGGAATCCTATAGGGGATCCTAAGAAACAACTGGTCTCATGGACTCTTAAGCTAGAAGAGCACATCTCGTAGGGGATATGTCCTTAAAGGAAGGCTACAAAGAAATAGTCATGATAGATAGCTCATGGCTCATCTCAGATCAACAGTTTCAAAACTAGGTTGGTCTGAAAACCAAACCTATCATTCTAATTTCAAGTCTCCCTTTCATGATATGACTAAATTCTATTACATGATTATGAACCTCTATATTTAGATAAATTCTTAAAAATACTCTTATGAGTCCTTAAACAACTTAATAGTTTTTAACATCATGATCTATGTGAAAAGATACTAAGAATGGACTACTCATGGGTCCAATTCTCACTCCTAGGTGAAAATATATGAAAACCCCAATGAGGGTAGAAAATGGGGTAGTACACTGAATGTCTCCCTAATCAATTGGCGTGTACTCCCAAATCCCCATCTGGGCATGTTCTATAGAAGGAATTGGAGTGTAAATACCCAAGTACACGGTATGTAATATGGGTACATAATATGTACCCTACATGGGGTAACTTCTTGTATCCCTCTCATGTCCTAGCCATGTATTTTTTTTCTGGTCGTTTACTTCTACTTGGTGTATGAACCACACAGGGAATGGTTGTGTACTCTACACATCATGTGCCCCTTATACAGGAAACATGCCCGGGTACTCGGCTGCATAGTCGAGAACTAGTACATAGAATGTATGACCCATAAATGTTGTGTACTTAAAAGTGTTAATATCCCCCCTAATAGGAAGAACACATGTTATGTTCTCATTTAACCACACGTTGTGTACATGGGTTTTCTCGGACAGAAAACCCTTGAATTGCCCAGAATCCACCATTTTTAACGCAAAAATAGTAGATAGACTCTCAAGGGGTCCTAATAAATCATAATAGTGGTTTAAAACATAGAGAAGTAAAATTTATGATTATATATGGAAACCATAAAAATTTCCTACCTTTTGGAGTAATCCTCCTAACCTTCACCCATTTATAGGATCCACGATTGTCCCGTGATGATCTGGCGCATCGCGAGATATATGGTGGTACCTCCTTCTCTAGCTCGATATCTCTCTATATACATTTATCCATTATATCATGGTGAATGATATAAATTTCATGTTTATTAAATAATATAGTCGGGATAAATAAAATAAAATAAAATAAGAAAAGAAAAAGGAAGAAAAATAAAAGAAAAAGAAAAGGGGGTTTGGGCTGGCCAAGACACCCAACTTGAGTTTAAGAATAGACTAGGAAAAACTCCCCATTATAGACTCAATGATGGATATAGAATATCAATACAACATTCAATTCAAAATATATGGTTGAACAAACCTACATGAATAAATTAATACCTAATTTAATTAAATATTAATTATTAATTATTCTGCTAAAATTAAAACGGTTCATAATTCCAACAAAATCATGTCCTAGGGTAAACACCATATTATAGGAACAATAGTGTGGTGAGAAGAATTATCCAAGATCATATGTTATGGGAAATGAGCATTTTACCCCTTTCAAGCATCTGATAGAAGAAAATAAAATTTCTACTCAAAATTGCAGTTTAGAAAAATATGGGTCTTTACATAAAGGAATATATATATATATAGGAAACATGTGATGTTACATACTTCCACTCATATGATATTACACCACTATAATTTCACTTCATACACTAAGGTGAAAATAGATGAGGGTACTTCTATTTCATTTTCTCTCCAAGTTCCCCAGTTTCCTCTTCGTATATATAGTTTCTCCAAAGTACTTGGATAAGGTGAGTTATCTTATTACATAGAACATTGTATTTGTAGTACAAGATCTTCACTAGATAATTCTCATAAGATATATTATCCTACAATTTTACCACCTTTAGATTCAATACATATAAGGGGTATGGTATGTACTTTCTCAAGTGGGATAAATGAAACATATTGTATACTTTTTTCAGGTTCATAGGGAGTACTAGTCAATATGCCACAACTATGATGAAATAAATGATTCTATAGGGGCCAATGTATCTCAAAATTATCTTCTCTTTCTTGACAAATATAACTACTCTATTCCATTTAGATATTTAGAGAAACACTTTTTCCCCATAATCAAACTCTTAGTCTCATTGATAGTTATTGGAATAAGTATTCTATCAAATATGTACTGATTTGATGTGTGGTTGAATAGTATTGAACTTATCTACAATTTCTTCTATTATCAAAAGTAACATGAACTTTATTTCACATACTTTATCACAAAAAAAATATTTTATTTACATATATTCCCATATAGGACTTTATATGGGGATATTTGAATTCTTGAATAAAAACAATTGTGGTAAGAGAACTCAGACAGATGAGGATATTTGTCCCAACCTCTCTTAAATTCCATTTATAATGCTATCGGTAAATCCTGAAGTGTCTTGGTAGTAAATTCATATTTTACATTAGTCTGGGTATGATAGTTTATAAATAATTTCAACTCTATGTTTAGATAATGTTTAATACTCTTCTAGAACATTGAGGTGATCTGCATATATCGATCAGATACAGTTAATTACGGTTTCCTATACATTCTTACCATTTATCTAATGTATATATTTCAAGTTGATCAAGAAATAAATCCTAATGAATGTTAATTAAGTTATAAGTCATTGTATTTTAGTCCACCACAACCCAAATTTCATTATTCCCTTTATATGTCTTTGTAAAACCTATGAAAAATTCCATAGTGATGTTTTCTCATTCCCATGTAGGTATGGGAAAGGGTTTCATCATCCCTTCAAACATTTTCTACTTATAATTAACTAGCTAGCAGACAAGGAACATTGATGCATGTTTCACAATATATTTCTTCATATTTTTCCCCTAATAGTGCTCCTAAATATCTCTATACATTTTCATTCTTCTTTGGTGGATGGACAATATTAATTTATGACCATCATTCAATAGATCCTTATTCAACTCTGGTTTGGTGGATAAAAAAATTATTTCCAAAAGATCACAACCCCCTCATTATTAAACTTGAACTCATAGTTTTTTTCCTTCCTCACCAAATCCACCTTCTTATGTGTCTCAACATCATCCTTTATAGATTTCATTTTCATCTCGAGTAATAATGGATGATTTTAATTCCATTATAACTCTCATGTCCATACTTTTCATGTAAAATTTTTCTAGATCCATCTCAATTCTCATCATCAATAAGTTTGTAAGATCATTTATTCTAAGATAATATTCCACTTTATTTCATTTTCTATAATAGTTGTGGATTAAGTAGTCATAGTCCTTTATTAGATATAATTATCTTCTATGGTGCATATTATTTTCTTTTTATGTGAATATATATTTTATGCATGTATTATCTATATATAATTCACACTTCTCCCCAAAGATACAATTCATCCAAATCCCCAATGAAAATATCACTAAATTTGACTCATGATCATTAATTTGATATTTATTCTCATGAAATTCAAGCTAACTTGAGGCATAGGCTGTCACTTTGTCATTTTTTATCTTTACATAGATTAATACCTTCCTTAAATAATCTCTTTATACCTTGAACATTTCCCATCTTTTGGGTAGTGTATGTACCGGGGTAGTGATAATCTTGTTTTTTAATTCCATGAAGCTCTCTTCTCATTCATTGGTCTAGAAAAACATTAGTCCATTTCAAGTTAGCTTAGTTAGTGGGTTTCAAATTTGTGATATGTTTATCAAAATAATAAACATTAATACCTTGATTGTCTAGGGAAACTATAGATCTCAATTATAGATGTTAATATGGTCTAATCCTCAATTTACTTTATCTTAGAATGTTCCACATATATTCTATTATTGGTAAAAAACATTCCCCAATAATTCAACTTTCTCTATCCTAAACACACAATTATTTTACTTCATATAAATTATACTTTTATAATATATTAATCATAGTACTCAAATAATCTTAATGCTCATCCTTTATTTTAGAGTATATAAAAATATCATCTATAATTACAATAACAATAAATTTGAATTAATCTATAAAGAATCTATTTATTAAGTTTGTGAATATTTTTGGATTATTCATGAGTCTGAATAGCATGATTAGGATATAAAAGTTAATGTTCCTTATATGAAAGGTGGTATTATGAATTTCCTCTTTCTTCACCTATAACTGAAGATATCTTTATTAAAGATCCACTTTAGAGAAGTATAGAGCTCCTGAAAATTGAACGAATAAGTTATCAATCAATGGTAATGAATACTTATTCATTAATTTTATCTTTTTGAGTTTATCATAATCAATATCAAGGGGGTTAGATAGCATGGTTTTGAGATGAAGGAAAGATTAGTGAATTTCTTTATTATCTATTGGTCCCTTTGGGAAGCTAGGAATAAGGCAAGGCATAATGGAAAGTTTTCCTTTATTTTCATTCATGTCAGGGTGAATATGTTGTTGGTTGAAGTGGGAACACTCATCAAAGGTGGGATATATTCTTTCATGATCAGTGTATTTTTTCACAGACCCTATGTTAACATGGAATTAGGATGCAGTAGGATGGATATATGGCTTAAGTATAAGCCACCCAACATGGGGCTTAAACTAGACGTTGATGGCTCATGCGGTTTGGGTGAAATTAAAGGGGGTTCGGTAAGAGATAATAAGGAATAATTTTCTCTTATATTTAGTACCTTTTATGTACTAGGGGCTTCTATTGTATCAAAGTAAATAGCTATGGAAATCAATATCATGTTGTGAATGTTATATAATATTTGTATTGTTGATGTCTTGTCATATTCTATGGTGTTAGTTGGTTTCTTATAGGGGAGGATAAAACCTCCATGGGAGTTGATATATTTTATCATGAGGTGAAAATATTTTATCAATCATGGGTTGAAAATTAATCACACCCGGAGAGAAGGTAATTTTTCTGCTGATGTGCTCACCAAAAAAGGAACACCGGGTGATCCTTTTATTCTCTATAATGCTTTATGGTCTTTACCCAATGATTTAATAGTTTTTTGGTAGGTGATTCTCCTGGACTTCATAAATTTTTCCCCTGGAATGGGTGATACTCTTTATTTTTTTTCTCAAAAAAATATTAAAAATTGAACATAATGAAGGATGATAATCAATATCAAGATGCATCGACCCAATATTCTTCTTGAAAAAGAGAACAAGTGTACCCCATCGTGAAGTTCTTGGGCATATAAAAACCATGTCCATATGTTCTTGTAATTGATTCTTTAATTATTCTAGTATAATAGGGTCTATTCTATATGGTGTCTTGGATATAAAAAAATATCCATGTATAAGTTCAATTGAGAACTAAACCTCTTGATCGGGAGGGATACAATATAAATCCTCAGGAAATATATCAATATACTCCTTTATAATTGGAATAATTTCAATAGAAGTTATCTCCTTTGAATAAATAATTTTATATAGAAAATGTTTCTCATAGGGAAACCATATCCATTTCTCTAGAGAATATTTTGAATAGGATTCATTCTCATTCTTAAAATTATATATAATTGGAAGATAATATGGGATATAGAATCTGATTTTGTTCTCCTAATAGTTGATGTGAGATCTATATAGTAACAACCCGGATATGCCCAGTATAACAAAAAATTATACTAATTGAGTTATAACAAGGTCTTCCAGGGGATTTATCCCACATATAAAAACTAGGAACACTATAATAAAATCAACTTATAGAGGAGGTTTTTTTATTTGGTGGTGGTTTAAACCACCATAATATGGTTCGACGACAGTTTCCAAAAATCGCCGCTAAAGTTGGTGTCAGCATCAAACTCATATAACTTCCATACATTTAGAATCTAATTCTAGAAACCTCCACATAAAATTTTTTTAGTGTCGGATTTTTGACTTTTAGTGATGGTTTTTTCTCCCAAAAAATGTCAAGCAGAGGTTCAAACCACTGCTTTCACCTAATCATTGTTTGGGAGATGAAATCGTTACTAAAACAATCATCCTAATATAGTGGCAGTTTAAACCAACACTAAACTATAATTTGACATATATATAAGTTTTTTAATCTGTCACTATATATCTATTTTCAAAAAAAATACAGCGGAAAAATATGTTTCCCCAAAACAACCAAAAACAAAACAAAGAATTTGACAATATCCAAACCAAACCGTATTCAACATAATTTACATGTGTATATATATATATATCTCAACATTAATTGAAACATATTAGCTTTAATACCACTATGAACTCTATGAAAATCTATGGTGAGGTAAGAAAATCCATTATTCAAGGGATTGGGTTTGTATAAGTTGAAGAACACAATGAAATCCCATCACACATTGCCTAAGATAGCATGTCATGTTCAAAACACAACTTGGTGAATATGACCATACACAAATGTCACTCTAATATTCCCCTTTTATCAACCTTGATATGGTTAAAATGATATTGGGAAACCCAGTATGGTCCCCTTAGTTACTTAATGTTTTGTAAATTCAAAGTCGTCTCCTATTTCCCATTGTAAACATTGGGATCAGAACTCATTTATCAGTGTATGTTTCATCCCATAATAATTCCATCATGAAATAATGGCCTAACCATCCTTGTATGTAAAACCATATAGAAAATAAAATAGATATATGGCATAAATTCCATATAATTTATAAAGTGATGATAGGTCTATTATATCCTGCCCAACAATCTCATAATCATACCCAATGTACATCCACCCATGCACCCACATAATTTTGGGGGAGTAATACTCACCCCACCCTTATTTCATATATCCCAAAGGATATAAAGAAACCATGTATTTTATAAGGTCAACCTTGAGGCCAATCATTCCTAGTCCATCACTCTTCCCTGCTTGGTGTTATCTTATTTGAAGTATCAAAAATTTCCACATAGTCCATACATTGATTATCTACACATATAAGTTTTATATATCCCACAAAACATGTAGAGAATAGGATTTTTTTGACCTAAAAAATCACCATATCTATTCTTCCACAAGGATCAATGCGTATTTTGGATCACCATAGGCTAGATATAGTCACCATCTATATGGATTTATAATAAAATGATAATAAATACATAAGTAAATCCATACAAAATTAATTCTAAATCATAAATAACTCATACATCAAACTTCACTCAAAATAAGAGATAAAAAATTGGTATGTGAATAAAAAATAAATTTTTATTACAAATGATACATATTCAAGGAAATTACATAGGTATTATTGAAACCAATACTAAAAATGTAAAAATAGAACAAATTTTTGATAGGTTAATATCCATATATCACATCACCTAAATAACTCTCAACTAGTTCCATTAGTGACACCTCGTAGTAATGTAATAACATACAACTATTGTCTACTAGTGAGTATGAAAATGTCAACATGATTTTCCACCATCCCTTGAATTACCATATTGTTTTCTTATGTTCCTCATGTCATATTTAAAAATGTGTACACTATCAATCAAATATAAATATAGTTAACATCACATATACAAAATGAAAAAAAAACACAACAATAAAATACATTCCGCCTCAAACACACCATTTCAAAAATAATCCCCAAACTCAAACCACATAATTTGAATCACTATTCATTTAATAATTAACACATGCACATAAGAATAATATGTGGATAAATTTTGGGAATAACAAGGGTTTAAATATTAGATAATAAAATTCACCTTTCACACATGATTCTATATGGGAAATTTCCATGAAATCAATAACTAAAACATTCTAGATCCTCTTATAAAACAACATTTTATAAAACATTCTAGATTTATAAGGGAACACAAAATCATATCAAAGAATAGTATCAATAAAATAATTAAAATCACTAAATGATCACATCCACCAAGATAACCCATTAAAGTAATATGGAATCCTTCTTTAAAACAAAACCTCCCCTTTAAATAAAGGAGGCATCCCTTTTAAAGTAAAGAAATTTTTTTAAACAAAGTAACAATACGCTTTATTAATAAAACATTTCCCAAATCACTAATAACAAGAGAATTTTTCATAAATAAAACTAAAAATGGAATTTTATCAAACACTTAGGATCAATAAAATACCATTTGTTAGGAAATTTACATTAAACTAATTAAACTGCCCATTTTACTATTAGAAATTCCCAAATGGGAATACATAATATATAACAATTCCAAAATATATATCATATATATATTTTATTTCTATCAAAAATGAATTTATAGAATCATGTATTCAATACACTATTCAATAAAATGCAAAGGAATGGAATCACCTTCAACAAGAGTTAAAACAATATCAGTTTAAATAGAAACAACCAGATTAAGCCTAATATATGGATAAAAACCATTATAAACCTGTATCCTTAAATGATAAAAACCCTATACTTTAAAATTCATGAACCATTAACATTATAATTATGGAAGAAAAAAAAATTATAAGAAACAAGTTATAAATAAAGAACAATACGTAACCATTTTATCAAGATAAATTCAGATCAACAAATAAATATAAATCCAAGATAGATGAGATTATAAGATCATAAAATAAAATTTGGATATTCCTAAGAAGGAAAAAATGAATTATGGATGCATTTAATAGAATAATCAAATATAGAAAACTCAAAAACAGAAGAAAAAAAACTTGTGCAGGTGAAATGTTTTGTTTTATGGTTTAGCAAACCACATAGTGATCATGTGATATCCACAGTGTAGAGTTGGATAGGATAAATAGATTACACTATATATTTTCTCAAACCATATTATAACCATTAATCTATATAAAAGTTACAAATATTTCAAAATCTCACCTTGAGAAAAACTGTACTCACAAGTGAAATCAACCATATACATACAAACATAAAAATAACATTATGAGGTGTCACGTTTCACTACACCATACAAATTTTTACTCCATAATTTTCACATACATGAATTATTTTAAAGTTATTTTTCATTTAATTTCAATTATTGCTTTATTTTGGGTGTTTCCCATTCATTTTGGTGGAAATGCTGGGTTTTCAAAATTTGGGCCAAACAGTTAGCCCAATTCCAAATTTAAAAATAAATTTCGTTTCTTTTATAAATCCTTCATTTTTAAACATTTTTCATCCATTATAATTACTACTTGGCCTCCCCTGACGTATTAACACCACAATGTAAATTTGGGGCCTTTATAAATCCATAATCATGGTGTATTTGGGTTTTTATTTAAGGATTTGGGCCATCCCAAAATCCCATTTCTTGTTTTAAAAAAAATGTTTATTTAATATATTATTCAATTTTAATGAGTTTTTGGTGATTCGACCTCTCAACTAAGTCCAATGAACGTAGGTTCTCCCTCATTCACTTATCCCCTTCTTTTGATCTATTTTTCTTCACAGTTTAGTTTAAAACATTTTCAGCTTTCACAATTCGTCTAGATTTAAAAAGATAATTTAATTCCTTCATAACTCCGTAATTTTTCATGATTTTCCCCCCATTTCAGTTCTAAATTAACCTTCTCTTCCTTTTCAGACATAAATTTTATTTTTGGTTGTTTTAAAATTCATCTACTAGTTTAGTTGGTGTGATTTATTCAATATATTTCAAGTAAGTAGGTCTCCTTCATTCTTATTTCATTTTTCTTGGGGTTTCATTCAATGTTATTAGGGTTTATTCCCTTATCCTTGAATTCCCAAATGACTAGAGGGTTTGGTTTCTAACCTAGGGTTTAAAATTGGGTTTTCTTGGTCCAATATTCGATTTTTTGGCTTGATCTTCCCTCCTTGAGGTGTGGCGGTGGTGTGTTTGAGTTTTCACACAAAGGATTCAAGGTTTTCATTACTTTGGTAGGTGATTCCATTGAGTGTGAAATTTTGTGACTTAGATTTCTGTTCTTATGGTATTTTAATGTTTATTTCATTTTAATTTTTTTGCAAAAAATTGTTTTTAGTGGTATTTATAATGCAAATGAATATTTTGTGTCACTTTTATGTGAAATTGGGGGTTTTACAAAGAAGTATTTCATTGATTCACTTGGGGATACCCTATAATTTCTTAGTTGGTTTTATTGAAATGTATTAGGGCTAAAAATAATGTTTTTAATGTCTATCTCTTTTGGTGGTTGTTGAAAAAATTTGTTTTAATGGTGTTTGTGAAACACATAAATTTTTATGTGCCATGTTTTTGAAAAATGGAGGTTTTACAATGTTGTCACTTATTAAATTATATGGGGATTCTCTAAGATATATTTTTTGATTTAATTGGAAGGTTTTGGACTGTAATTTGTGTTTTGGTGACTTAATTTGTGCACATGGTGTGCAAAGATGGGGTTTCAAGAAGTTTTGGGCACAAAACAAGACAAACTTTTGAGAAGTTGTTTATTAAAAATCAAAATGCCTTATTGTGTGTTTTAAGTGTTATAAACTGTGTGTAGTTATTTTAATATTTTTAAGTGACCATTATTGGTGTTTTTACATTAAAAGTGATGTGTTTTTCTTTCTTAAATTGTTTGATCAAAAAAGGGGATGCCCGGGTACCTAGTTTGGTGGATATGTACTTGTACAGCTAGTGAACTGGATGGGTGTTGTCCCTGTTTCACTGAGAAAATGGATAATGAAAACTCTAAATAAACTATATGTATTATTATGGGGTACCAATAGGTTATTTTTATGTTCCATACTTGTTTATATTTCATGATAATGGCTTTTTTTATGGTTACTTTTCACAAAGGTACGAGGTGCATAAGGCCCGAGACTATCTAGTTTCCAAGGGGTGTTCTTGGTTTTGGTATTAATTGGATTTGTGGTATTTACCCTTGTATTAGATTTTTTTTGATTCACTTTATAGTATCTAACATTTCTTATTTAATTGTGTTAACATTCTGAAATTTTTAGTTTAAAAAGTGTTTTCAAATGAAAGTTGCACTACATGGAATTTATCATCATTTTCTTTATATAGTAAAACTGCATGCTTTTCACTTTGTATTGCATCGAATTTGGAATATTTGGGTGGTATCCTGCTTGTATTAGTCTCACACCCTACTTACACACCTTTGGTGTAAGTAGACTTCATTATGTTTGACTCAAGTAAAGGCAAAACCTCAGGTGAAGGTAGTTCGGGTTGTTAATCCCCTCTTAGTGTGGTGTCGTGGAGGCGGCTCGAGGGTAATGACCCCTTGTCATGTGGAGTCTTAGTGAATGTTTTTATTCTATTTATATTATTATTTGGACCTCTTGTAATTTGTTTAAAACTATGTATTCAGTTCTGGTTTTTGGTTAAGTCTTGTTTGGCATGGAAAATTCAGATTCTTATTATTGATTGTTTTTAATGTTTTATGCTTTTATACTTGGGTAAATCATTCCAGAACCAGATTTATTAATACCAGGGAACTTATTCCATCCAATGGGAAAGGGGAACACCCTTCAGGTCTTATAATGGGTGGGATTTGGTACTGGTAATAGTGGAAACCAGATCTGGTTTGTGACAAAATGGTATCAGAGGAGGTTATTGTTTTCGGGTTATATTGCTATTTTTGGGATGAGTCGGGATTGATAGTAGCTAGAAAGTTCGGGGTTTGGGTTTTTGGTTGGTAGTATGGTTTCTAGACTATACCCCTCATGTAAGACCTTGAGTCACCATGGGACATTTGAATTGTTTGATTGACTTCACTTCCAGGAGAGACGTGGGGGCTGCAGACCACACAAGGATATCGAGTGGGGTGGAGTAGTTGTTTCTTTTATTATTTTATTGAGTTTAGATTATTTATATTTGATGTATGTGATTAAAATTTTCATAATTGTGGTATTTACTATTTTTTTTTACTATTGCATTTTGTAGCAACATGCCTCCCCAAAAAGCTCACATTCCCCCACGGGAGGAAGCTGGAGAGAGTTCTCCCATACCAATTAATAAGAGGCTAGTTGAGGTCATAGTCTAGGCTATCCAGGATCTAGGATAAGGACCGGAACCTATTCCAGCACCTATTATATAGGATGATACTGTTTCTAGGAAGGAAAAGGAACAAGAGTTCTTGAAAAATAAACCTCCCACCTTCTGAGGTAGTATAGAACCCCAGGAAGCAGAGGAATGGATCGAGAAGATCGAGATAATGTTCTAGTTTCTAGATACAATCAAGGAGATTAGGGTGGAATTTCCCTCCTTTCTAATGGAGGGTCCCATCCGCATGTGGTGAGAATTGGTACTTCAGACTGGGAAGAATGAGCTGATGTGTTGGGGAGATTTCAAGGTTGTCTTCAATGAGCATTACTTCAATGAGGTCTTGGAATATTATAGGTCTCGAGAGTTCATGGATCTTGTTCAGGGGAACCTATCTGTGATGGAGTACTCCAGCCTTTTCTCTGAATTGGTTTGGTATGCTCCTGAAATTGTATCTAATGAGCAAGCGAATGCCTATATGTTTGAGAAAGTCTTGCGACCCGAGATATACTCCCAAGTGTTTTTGTTTAAGTTGAGGACCTATGATGAGGTCATTGACCTAGCATGTATGGTATAGATTGCCCATAAAGGGAAGGCTGGTTTCTCTGGTTCAATATAATTAGTTGGCAGTGGCAGCTCTTTAGAGAAGAAAAGGAAGCGGGAGGATTAGGTGAAGAAGGGAGGTGGCAGTTCAGGCCACTCTTCTAAGAAGTTTTTGTCTACAGCTTCTGATGATAGATCATTCATGTGTCACCGGTGTGGGAATTAAAGGAACATCCAAACATCATTCTCACTTCCTTCAAATCCTTGTTACCAGTGTGGGGGTATGGGTAATTTTCAGAACTTTTGCAGGGTGGCACATCCAGTTATGAATGGGGTAGGGTCAGTGGCTTCAAGAGGAGTGCCATCATAGTCTGATTCGTCAAGGACTGGGGGATATCAATTTAGTAGTTTTGGTGGTAGGTCTAGGTAATCTTATGGGTAGAGCTAGTTCAGGTCACAGCCACAGACTATTAGTCATCCTCAAGAAAAGACCAGACATCTCCATGTGGTGTATCAGGCACCAGCAGGATCAGAGGCAAGACCATCAACAGTTCAATGTACCATTTCGATCTCATATTCCATAGCTTCTACTCTTTCTGATATTGGTGCCTATGTTTCATTCGTTTATGCCCGATTTGTGGAAACGCTTAATTTACCAACCGATTTGTTGTCTTTTGCGGTGGAGTTGGTGACACCACTGGGGAAGAAGAAGGAACAGGGTCTCAGGTTCCCGTTGTGTGCGCTCTCCATGTCAGGGATTGAGATTGAGTGGGTCCTCTTGTTCTAATATATGGAACTATTTGACATAATACTTGGCATGGATTGTATAGTACACTTCCAGACGCACATCAATTACTATAGGAGGCGAGTGAGTTCCACGACACCTGATGGGAGTCGTCAGGTTTTTCATAGAGAATGGGATCCTCGGTCAGGTCGTGCACGACCTCCACTCCCAAATTTGGGAAGTATTATCTTCTAGTTATTGTCACTCTCTTTATATGTTGATGGTATTTCCCCTATAGGATCACTACCTCATGTATTGAATGAGTTTCCAGAGGTATTCTGGGATGATTTTTCAGGTTTTCCACTGGAGCGGGATGTGGATTTCTCAATTGATCTGGCACTGGGAACACAATCGATATCTCTTCCCTCATATTGTATGGCCCCTACCAAGATGAGGGAATTCAAGATACTAATGGAATAAATAGAATCCAAATGATTCATTTGCCTGAGTGTCTCTCCTTGGGCCACTCATATGTTGTTTTCGAAAAAGGATGACGGATCCCTTAGGTTGTGAATTGACTACTGGAAGATGAATAAGGTAACAATTAAGATCAAATACCCTTTTCCAAAAATAGATGACTTGTTTGATTAGTTGAAGGGGGAATGTGGTTTTCAAAAATAGACCTGTGTTCGAGATGCCATCAACTCAGGGTGAGAGAGTCAGATATCCCAAAGACAGCCTTCTGAAGTAGGTATGACCACTTTGAGTATTTGGTCATGCCCTTCGGATTGACTAATGCTCCAGTGGTATTTATGGAACTCATGAATAGGTTGTTCCATAAATATCTTGATTCCTTCGTTGTGGTGTTTGCGAAAGGTATTCTTGTATACTCTGGCTCTGTGGAGGAACACAAACATCACTTGAGGATTATTTTGGGCACTTTGTGGGATCACCGCCTCTATGAAAAGTTATCAAAGTGCAATTTCTGGATCAGGGGGTGAAATTTCTGGGGCATGTGATCTCAGAGTGGGGGGTTTCATTAAACCCTGATAAGATTATCGCATTTATTTCATGGGATAAACTGAATAATTTTTTTGGGATCAAGAGTTTCCTTGGCCTGGATGGTTATTACAGGTGATTTGTTCAGGATTTCTCTTGTCTTGCTTCACTTATGACCACGCTCACTCGAAAAGGGGTGAAGTTTGTATGGGGCCCAAAATGTCAGGCATCATTCGAGGAGATGAAGAGGTAGTTGAATAATGCAACCATGCTGATTTTTCTAGAGGATATAAATGGGTATGTGGTGTATTTTGATGCTTCAATTATGGGTCTTGGGTGCGTGCTTATACCGGATGATCACGTGGTGGCGTATAGATCTCACCAACTCTGACCACACTAAATGAATTACCCGACCCACAAATTGGAATTGGCAGTGGTGATGCATTATTTGAAGACTTGGGATGAATATCTCTTTAGGGAGAAGTTTATGGTCTACTCTGATCACAAAATCGTGTCCTATATCTTCTCCCATAAGGACCACAACTTGAGGCAGCGTCACTGGATCGAGTTCTTGTAGGGGTTCAACTTTGACATTGTATATACCCCAGGAAAGGGTAATGTGGTAGCCAACACCTTGAGAAAAAGGGTTCCAATGAAGGCTTTGAGGAAGTCTAGTGATGAGTGGACTTTGATGGGACTATTTTCTCAAATGCATGTGGATACCAGAGAGCATAGTGGTGGTGCGTTCTTGTCAAGTGTTCAGTTGAATCCTTCTCTCTTGTAGTTGATTTGGTGAGAACAGCCAAGTGATGATCTTTTTCAATGGTCGAGGCAGTTTCTTCATGGTGGGGATACATCCCTTGATTGTTCGTCCTCTCCAAAGGGCATCTTGTGCTTTAAGGGCCGTTCAGTAGTGTTGTTATCTCTATAGAAGGTGGTGATGCAGGATAGCCACCAGTATCTATGGGATATCCATCCGGGTGACACCAAGATGTATTATGATGTCTGTCAGAAATTCTGGTGTCCTGGTATGATATGGGGCATAGAATAATTTGTGTCAAGATACTACACATGCCAACAAGTGAAAGCAGAGCATCAAAAGCCCTTTAGTTTTCTCCAAACATTACCCATTCCTACCTGGAAGTGGGATGAGGTTTCTATGGACTTCATTATTGTGTTTCCTCATACACCTCAGGGTAAAAATTCCATTTGAGTGGTGATTGATCATTTGACCAAATCATCCCACTTCATTCTGATCAGAGATACAACTAAAGAGGATGAGTTGGGCCATTTGTATATTTAATTGGTGGTGAGGCTTCATGGCGTTCTATCAGTTTTTGTCTCAGATAGAGACCCATGTTTCACTTATCAGTTCTAGGAAGGCCTTCATAAGGCCTTGGGGTCTCAGATTAATATGAGCACAGTATACCACCTTCAGAAGGATGGACAGACAAAGTGGGAAAATCAGATTTTGGAGGACATGCTTCGTGTATGTGTCCTAGACTTTAGAGGTTCCTAGGATATCCATTTGGGATTGGTTGAGTTTTATTATAATAATAGTTACCAATCCTTGATTAAAATGGATTTTTTTGAGGCGCTCTATGGTTGGTTTTGTCGTTCCCCCTTGTGTTGGGCTGAGGTAGATGAGACCTCACTACTGGGGCCGAGTCTAGTGCAGGAGACTTCTAAGATGGTCAAATTGATCAGGCAGTGTTTATTGAAAGCTCAGAGTCTCCATAAATCTTATGTTGACCGGAGGTGTCAATACTTGGAGTTTTTTGTGGGTGACAGGGTATTCTTGAAAGTGGTCCCTCGTCTGGGGAATCATCGATTTGGAATGCAAGGGAAGCTAATGTCACGGTATGTCAAATCTTTTGAGATCACTGAGAGTATTAGAAAGGTTTCATACAGGTTGGATTTACCTTCCTAGTTGACATCCATCCATGAAGTCTTCCATGTCTCCCAGTTGAATAAATACAACTCAGATCTATCCCATGTGATGAGTTTGGAAGAACTGGAGATAGATCCTGACTTGTCAGTTTTTAAGTGGTGAGTGAAAATAGTGGACTCCCAAGAGAAGGTTCTTTGAGTAAACTATATTCCACTGGTCTAAGTTCTTTTGTAGTATGTAAATGATTCACACGAGACATGGGAATGGAAGTCACGGATTGAGGAAGAGTATCCATTCATGTTTTCTGATCAAACTTCAAGTTGACCTTTCAGGACGTAAAGTTTTCATGGTGGGGATAATTGTCACATAAATGAATTATTTTAAAGGTATTTTTCATTTAATTTCCATTATTTATTTTTTTGTGTTTCCCATGCATTTTGGTGGAAATTGTGGGTTTTCAAAATTTGAGCCAAACCATGAACCCAATTCCATTTTTAAAACAAATGTTACTTTTATAACCCCTTTATTTTTTAAAATTTTCCATCCATTGAAATTTTTAATTGGACTCCCCTATCCTATTAACACCACCATTTCAATTTGTATCCTTTATAAATCCATAATCATGATTTATTTGGGTTTTTATTTAAGGAGTTGGCCCAGCCCAGAAGCCCATTTCCAGTTTTTAAAAAAATGTTTATTTAATATCTTGTTAAATTTTAATGATTTTTCATCAATTCCATATCTTACTTGAGCCTAATAAACCTAGGATATCCCACATTCACTTCTCTCCATATTTGGATCTCCTTTTCCTTGCTTTTGAGGTCGAAACATCTGAAGATTTAGTGATTCATCTAGATTTAAAAAGGTAATTTGATTCCTTAATAACTCCTTCATTTTTCACTATTTTCCTCCCATTTCCATTCTAAATTAACCTTCTCTTCCTTTTTCAAACCTCAATTTCATTTTTGGTTGTTTAAAAATTCATATACTCATGTATTTGAGGCAATTTCTTCAAGATCCCTCAAGTATGTGGGTCTTCTTCATTCTTCTTTCATTTTTATTAGGGTTTCATTCAATGTGATTAGGATTTATTCCCTTATACTTAAAGTCCCAAATGAATATAGGTTAGGTTTTTTAACCTATGATTTAACCTTGGGTTTTTTTGGGGTACAATATTCTATTTTTAGGATAGATCTACCCTCCTTGAGGTGTGGCAGTGGTGTATTTGATTTTTCGCACAAAGGATTCAAGGTTTTCGTTACATTGGTAGGTGATTCCATTGTGTGAGAAATTTTGTGACTTAAATTTATATGTTTATGGTATTTTCATGTTTATTTCATTTGAATGTTTCTGAAAAAATTGGTTTTAGTCGTATTTATAATGAAAATGAATTTTTGGTGTCACTTTTATGTGAAATTTAGGGTTTTACAAAGAATACATTCGTTGTTTCACTTGGGGATACCATATAATTACTTAGTTGATTTTATTGAAATTTATTAGGGATTAAAATACTATTTTTAATATCTATATCCTTTGGTGTTTGTTTCAAAAATATGTTTTAATGGTGTTTGTGAAACACATAAATTTTTAGGTTCCATGTTTGTGAAAAATGGAGGTTTTACAATGTTATCACTTCTTAAATTATATATGGATTCTATAATATTTATTTCCTGGTTTCATTGGAAGGTTTTTGACTTCCATTTTTGTTTTGGTAACTTAATGTGTGTACATGGTGTGAAAAGTGGGGGTTTTAAGTAGTTTTAGGCACAAAACAAGATAAGATTTTGAGAAGTTGTTTATTAAAAATCAAAGTGACTTTTTGTGTGTTTTAAGTGGTATAAAGTGTGAGTAGATACTTTACTATTTGTAAGTGACTAGTAGTTATGTTTTTACATTCAAAGGGATGTGTGTTTCTTGATTAAATTGTTTTATAACAAAATGGGAATCCTGGGTACCTAGGTTGGCGGATATTTACTAGTACAACTAGTGAACCAGATGGGTGTTGTCCCTATTTCACTAATAAAATGGATAATAAAACTCTGAATAAACTATATTGATTATTATGGGGGACCAATAGGTTATGGGTATGTTCTCTACTAGTGTATCGTGAAGGAGAACATATTTTTCTATGGTTACTTTTCACCGAGGTACGAGATGCATATGGCCCGAGACTATCTAGTTGCCTAGGGGTGTTCCCGATTTTGGTACTCATTGGATTTGTCGTATGTACCCATGTATTAGGTTGTTCTTGACCAAACATTACATTAGATAATATATATCATTTAATTGTGTTAACATTCTAAAAATTTTAGTTCTAAAAACTGTTTTCAATTGAAAGTTTCTCTACTTGGAATTTATCATCATTTTCTTTACATAGTAGAACTGCATTCTTTTCACTTTGTATCTAATACCCTTTGGAATATTTGGGTGGTATATTACTAGTTTTAGGCTCAAACTGTACATCGACCCCTTGGGTGTAAGTAGAATTCATTATTATTGACCCGGGTAAAGGCAAAACCTCAAGTAAAGGTGGTTCGGTTTGTTAGTCCCCTCTTAGTGTGGTGTCGTGGTGGCGGATTGGGGGTGATGACCCCTTGTCATGTGGAGTATTAGTGGATTTTTTTCTTCTATTTATATTATTATTTTAACCTATTGTAATTTTTTTAAAACTATGTATTTAGTTCTGGTTTTTTTAAGTCTTATTTGCCAAGTAAATTTCTGATTCTTTTTATTGATTATTTTTAATGTTTTATGCTTTCATACTCAGGTAAATCATTCCAAAATCAGAGTTATTGATACCTGGGAACTTGTGATATCCTGTGGGGATAGTTAATGACCTTATATTTTTATCATGGTTAGGATTTCATGCTGGTAATAGTGTCGACCAAATCTGGTTCGTGACACTAATGGTCATCAACAATAAGATTCAAAATAAATTTCAAGAATAACTCATCAATAGTTTGGAACTAAAATGAATTTCACATCCCAATCCTAATCACCACCATAAAAACTTTTATCTACACCCTCTCTATCTCCATATAAAATTATTTTTACTCGCACCTATATGATAATTTCATTGAAAATTAAATAATGTTTTATATTTAAATTTAAAATTAAAACCAATAAATTTTTTTGAACAAAATGATTTTTAAGTTGTGTGATTTACCTCCTCACTACCAGTCATTGATGTAATATCATTTGACATAGATCCAATTGTATTATGATATAATTCAATCAATTATTTCTATAGAACATTGACCTTTACATCTTGCATCTTTATATGATCCCCCTAGTCCGGAATTGTGTTTTTCATTAAAACAAACTCCCTCTATCTATATTGATGTAGGGGTCAATAAAACCAAGATTATATGTTGTTATAATCCCCAGGGTCTTTCCAAAGACATCAAATGTTAATGGTCCCAGACCCAACCCACACACCTGACTAGGATGCTCCTTCCTAATGACTTGAACAACTTGGTCATCCTGGGAGACCGAGAAAGACTACACCAGATTTTCATCCATAGTTCTTTTGTTTTTAATTATAAATCAAATATCTGTCATATTTGAAGAAATACATATTAAAATTGTGATGACTGAAAATAAATTATATTTAATGAATAATTAATTCATTCCCCAACTTCTTTTGCAGGATCATTAATATAACTCTCGTCATATTTTTTATGAACATACAACCGTAGTTATTTTTAGGAAAGTTAGTGCCCTAAATTATTTGACTTCATTAACCAAATAAATATACATAATTTAATATATTAAACATATAATTTTTTCTTATAAATATTTTAACTAATGGAAATTTTACTAGAGTCAGTCTGTTTCTATAAAAACTCTTTGTCCCAGTAGTGCGAGGGATGATTTTTTTAGCTTGACTTGATGTATTTTTCCTTGAAACGTCCTGAAATAAATGGCATAAAATTTAATAGTAATTTATCTAATGTCATATCCTTTTCATATAAATGTATATATGTAAAATGATATTAATATAATAATATATATTTCAATACCATGTGATTCTCATGATGATGGATATCAAAAAAACCTTTAATTGCTCTCTAGGTACCCCTTTAGGTACCTTATCATACATATACAGATTGCTCAATAAATTATCATTGAATTAATTCCATAATCATCATTTAAAATCCCTCTATTTATTATCTAGAATTTTCAATGTCCACATTCATGTGATCATATCAACAGTGGTAAAGTGAAAAAACATCAGTATAAAGAGGTTCTTTTTTAAAATATTAGAATTCAATAACATAATGAAATTCATTTACACTATAATGTATTAAAATTACCTTTCTCTATGAATCAAAAACTTCATTTCTCCATTTTTGAGGCACATGACTCCAATCTACATATGTAATTAGAATGGAAACTGGATCCACCACCAGCTGGTCTAGAATCTAGCCAAATAATTTTTGGGACCACTTTTTGTATAGGTTTTATTTATTTTCAACAGTTTTAAATGTTTTTAAAAATTAATAAGGAGATGAAGAAGGACTAAAATGTTAATGGAGATCACTTGAAGTGAGGATTCATGGAGAATTTTTATGCAATCATAGCATTGAATGTCATACTTGGGAAATTATCCATGAAGTAAATTCAGATGATTGTTGAGTTGATCCTAAGTTAAAAGCACATGTATCAAAGGTGATACATTGTCTAAACCAATTAAGGATGGTGATAAACTAGACGATGCTTTGATGATTTGTATTTCACAAATATCATGAGTTAGAATAACTTGTGATGCAAGACTTATTAAGGAAATTGGGAGAAAATAGGATGTCAGTCATATACAGTTTTGATTAGAAGGAAAGATGTTGGTGGATTTCATGATGAAATTAGAAGAGTTGTTGAAGATTCCACATCATAGAGAAGAAGCATGAAGGTTATGGCTGAAGCATATACTGAAGGTGGTGCGGTTTTCAAGTCTTTGCCAAAATATTGGGCATGAAAAATTGGAGATGGAGACATCGGTTTTTAGAAAAGGATGGTGCACAAAATATCAGGTATGTGCATGAAAAATAAGGTTTTTTCATGAAATATTGTTAATTCACACAATATTGTCTTGGGGTTTTGTGCGCAAGCGGTGTTCTAAGACCGACACAGGAAAATATGGCAAAGGCATGGACTACGCGAAAATTGGGAAGAGTGCATGAAAAAGAGGTTGCGCAAGATATTGGTTTTGCACACAATATGGAACACATTGTGGAATTTTGTATGCAATTGGTATATTGTGATTAGAATGTCAAAAAATGAAAAAGGACTAAAGTGCACAAAAAATTCTATGGTTTTTGTAAAAAAGGATTGTGCTCCGTGGAATGTTTTTTTGTGCAAGGTTCAGCGACGCCTATAAATAATAGGTGACCCCCTTTTATTTTTTAGGCTCGACACTTAAATAATTCTTGAGCTCTGGTGTATGAAAAAAAGGTGGTGTGTGTAAAAATAAGGGTTCATGTAAAAGGGAGGCACAACGCATAACAATTAGGTTGCACGTAAAGAAAAAGTTGCGCGTAAAATTTTACGTGCCAAAAGTGGATTTTTTTCATGCAAGCAAAGAAAATTGCACGCAATAAACCCAATAGGTTGCGCAAAAAATTAAAGTCTCATAGTCCTTTAAAAAATTTTATTCAATATTGAAGTGTCTCTTGAAGAAGGATAACCACACCCTCTTTGTGAAGAAGAAACCACAAACAAGTGGTTGGTTTTCTCAAACCCTCACTGTGTTTCTTGAAGGAAATCCTATGAGTACACAACTGTTGAATAACCACACTTGTAGTGCTTCATGAAGATAGATCCATGAACCATCCCTGGTTCTATGAAGAAGAATCACACATCCTCTTCATGAAGAAGAAGACCCATGGAGCTCTCTGCTTACACAAAGGTGAATACTCTCTAGTTTCACGATTTATATACACTATTTTCAGGGGTGTGTTGCTTGTGTGATGAGGATCCATATATAAAACTAAACTCATATCTGTACAAAGGAAGTAGGAAGTATAACTATACACTCTTGTGTTAGTATTGAAAATTTAAGAAAGATATTAAGACACTATAGTATTATTCCTTATTATATTATTTCAATTAGAAGGAAGAGAAGAACAAGAAGAGAGTGGCCAATTTATATTCAGTTATTCAGACCATAACAACTGTGATTATGCTAAGATAAGCTAGACTTTATTTATTTAACAATCACAAAGAGAACTTGAGATTCTAGCAAGAATAAAAAGAAGAGTTCAGTGCAGTTGTTTTTGCATTGAAAGAGAAAGTGTGAAGAAGATAAGGTTTTACTGCAGCTAGTTTTTCATTCAAGATGCAAAAGAAAAAGAGTGTGCAGCTTACAAATTTTCTGCAGAGAAAGAATATTTTTGTTACTTTCATGCTTCTAAGTAAGTAACAAGGAGAAAAAGAAGGTTGTGGAAGAAAAAAGTAGCACTATAGCATCCAACAGGTCTCAATAGGTGGAAGATTCTTTTAGTGTTTCAAACTCTTTTAACAGAGACATGATTGTCTTCAGAGGTAGTATAAATAACCATCTAGAGGCTGCAAGAGACTATCTATACTAGAAGCATAATGAACCAGAAAGTGTAATGGAATATCCTACTTGTTTAAAGTTGGAATAATATTATCTCCCTTCCCCCTCCAAGTGTATGGATCCACACAGACTAGAGGGTTGTTTTCCTAGTCGATACACTGTAACATCGTATCACATTATAGTGGAGAATCCTTGAACTGTTCATTCCCATGCATGGCAATGATTTAGCTTCTCTTATTGATCGGTGAACCTTGTAAAAATAACGCGTGAATATTTTTAATTCTTTCTATTATTTCATGTGACAGGGAAAAGAGAATAAGAGAATCAAGGTCCTAATAGGTCAACAGGTATAGGGATAGAAATTTGAAATTGGTTTCAAAATTTCCCAAAACTGATTCACCCCCACCCCCCTCTCAGTGTTAGGTATATCCCAAACTGTTCCTCTCAATAATCATGTGGCATCATTAGTGGGGACCCCATAGCAGGAAAATGGGATAAATATCTTTATTCCATTCAAATTTCAGATATATGAACTATTCATAATTCTCTCTATAGTAAAATTTATTTGATCTTCTATGAAAAAAACAATTAGTATTCTGAAAAAAAGAGAAATAAATTTATTCAAATTAAAATTTGAACTTATAACGGTCACCCTCCAATATTCTCATGAGGCAACCTATTCCCTCACTAATGAAGTATCCAAATCAAGATCCATAGTCTCAGATTCTAACGGGATATTGATGGAGGGTGTTCCATATGATGAAGGAATGGAGGGTGTGAGATATGGTGAGGGGGTGAATGGATGGTACCTTAGATGTTGTTGGGAGAGAGACATATGGATCATCATTTTTCGGTGTGGTCTAGGGAATGTCAAATGAAAGTATATCGATATCTCTGTAACATTTCCTCCTTGGAATTCAATCTATTTAACCAGATAAAATTAACTTGAAAACATATATTTCAAAAAAAATGCATAAAAAAATTAAAACATGTAAGTATTACTAAGTAGTAATAAAGATAAATATAAGTGAAAAAAAACACAAACCAAGTAGTAATAAAAAGAGTTATATAAGTACTAAAATTTTCAATGTAAAAAATGTAAATCAATCATGTAAATTCATCACCTTCAATTGGTGTAGTAAGGATTATCCTAAATTGGGGTTCATAAACCATAGACACAAAGAATCAATAAATGGATCACACAAAATTGGGTTAGGTTTTTCCTGGGATGTGTGAGTAGTGACATCTATAGAAAAAAAGTGAAACTGAAATAATTCTCAGTGTTTACATAAAACTATTGCTAATATATAATTTTGGTGTAGTGAATTATTAATATAAATATATAATTAATCACCCTAACTTTTTATATGAAAGAATTATTTAAATATATAAAATATAAAATGATTTCAAAAACAATGGAATAATGGTATACACTATGGAATGTTTAACTTAAAAAATAATGTCTAGAAAATAACATGATATATGAAACAATTTATTTAAAAATAATAATCTTGTAAATTTTAGGAAATCAATCTAATATGTTTATTATATCAAAATTACAAAAACCATTACATAGTTACTTGTTCCAAAAAATTACATCTTATGGATATATGATGACCACCAATAGTGTGTCTAATATCCTAAATCATTTCTTTTGAAAACAAATTTAACTCAAATCATTTAATAACAATTACATAATTTATATATTGTGTTATAAAACACTTCACTATTTCAAAATATGACTTTTCATTATAAACTAATTGAATTTGACATTAATACTAAGGGAATTCATCTTTAAATGTAATCATTAAATAAGGATGTGTTTAATCATAACTATAAAATAATTTTTATTTTTTTCAACAAATAGAATTATAATAAACTCTTGGGATAAAATATGATGTGCTAATAAATATTACACCAATATTATGTTTTTCTTTACCAAAACCTCAACTTATATTCTCTTAAAACTGAGGCATAATTATGACCATATTCCCTATATTAAAACCAATTAAAGAAAATAACAATAAACTTTTTAAATGTTCCATCATTCACCTCCAATATTTCACCAAGGTTCCAACACTAAGATATAAGAATATGAAAAAATAGCAAGATCATGGGATATAGTACATAATAAATTAGGAAAGTAAACAAGTGTGGTCCAACAACATTATGGATTGAAATATTTAGAATTATAAATGATTAAATTAGTGTAATTATCAACTTAAAATACATAAAAATGAAATTAATTTTGAAATAAATAAAATTTTTGAATCCCATAATTCATTCTAATTATAATTGGCCATGTAATCCATATATTAAGTTTAAAACTAATACCTTTTAAACAATACTTGACCCAATTTTCCAAGAATCCCAACCTAACAACCCAATAAAGTTCATGAAATCATTATGTTAGTAAAATATATACACAATGAGTGATTCTTAGAAATATTAAAAGTGAAAACAAATATAGGGGACACATCAATTTTGTACATCCAAATGACCTTCAAGAATTAATTAATTTCAACCTAATAAATACACAACTTAAAATAAATTTAAACATAAGATAGATAATCATGAATACATATTCAATACCCATCATAAAGGACACTTTGTTACTTTATTCATATTCTTCTCATAGTGAGATGGTTAAAGGATCCAGATTGAGAGGGAAGGGGTGGTGATGAGGGAGAAGGGTTGGTGAGGAGTGGGATAAGTGGCAGGGTGGTGATGAGGGGAGTAGCAGCAGTGAGGGTTTAAGGGAGAGAGAGGGTCTGGTGGCTAGAGTTTGGGATCGATTAGTGAAGGGGAGAATGGGGGGTAGAGATGATGGATGAGATTTAGGGGAGTAAGGGGAGAAGTCGGTCAGTGGTGAAAAAATGAGGGATAAGGGGGTTGTTTGAGAGGATATGGCTTGGGGGCTCATGCGAGACGGGGTGGAGGAGTCGGGGGTGGGGTTTTGGGGGATTTCAAGGATAAGTTTCATTTTTTAAAATTTTCAAAGTTTTAGCAGTGGTTATTTAAAATCCACTGATAAATTTTGTCAAATTTTTTTACTGTTGGTTCCTTAAGCTACCTTTAATAGCTAACTTCGGTGTAGTGGAAAGAATGTTCTTGGGATGAAATAATCACTCCATTAGCAGTTTTTAAAAATAATTTATACTCTATGTTTTTCAATGATGTTCTAATAGTTCTACTAAATTTTCATGATATGAAAGAATGTATATAACCAAAATAAAATAGAATTTTCTCTATTATTGAAAGAATAAATAGTGTACCTACCACCATATTGTTGTCTTTTTCAATCTATATAGTAGTGAGTTCATAATTCCACCCTTTCTCACTTATCCTAAGAGGCTATTTTCATTCATTTTCTTTGATAACCCTTAGCTTAGTTCATTAAATTGCATAATATTTGTGTTCCTTGATGTTGAAACACAAGACAGTAGGATGAGGATTAATGTGGATATTTTTTTCTCTGATCGCATTCATGGGATTTTTCCTCTCACTTTGACATACGTTATCTATATGCCCCTCATTTCTATGCTTAAATAACTTCATGGTCCCCTTGATATAGTTTTTATGATGTTTCTTCCCACACCATTGACATGTTGGATGTTGAAAATTTTTACAATCATTTTTTATCCAATGATTCCCCAAGGTTAATCTCTGTTCTCCTTTTCTTAAATTCAGTCCTCTGAGAATCAAACATTTCCATATCCACATTAAGGGAACATCTAGCATTCTTCATAACTATCAAAGTATCAAACCACTAATGGTTTTTAAAATTCTAATATTTAACCCACTATAGAAATTATCAATGTTACTTTCAATGATCATGAAAAGGTCAGAATCATACCATATAAGTCTCGTGAAGTTTTCCTCATAAGACAAAATGTATTTTTCTTCCATTTACTCTAGTACAAGAAATTACCTCTCTGTTTTATGATGGATAGTTCTTGGAAAATAATTATTGATAATAAACTTGTTGAAGTCACCCCACACCAAGTATTTTATCTCATCCCTACTCTTTATATCCTTGATAAATAGACCCCACTGATCAACTTCTACATCAATTTGATAAACATCCAGTATAACCATCTCTTTTTTAGAGCATTAATGTACATATAATATCATTTCGATATATTAAATCTATTATTCATCGATTATGGGATCATAATACCAACTAAATTTTTTTCCTCATTCACATAAGTGAAGTAACAACAACTTAATATCTTGGAGGGGATTTTGTGTGATTCATGTCATTATTCATTACATGAGTCTGTTTTTCTAGTACTTACCTAAAGTTATCATCTCCCATTCCCATAATTTTAGGAATTTTAATAGTGTAGTCATCAAATTTCATATTTCACATATTGTTAACATGATTCACCCATTTCCTTGAAACATTTTAACATGAAGTAAAGAGAGGGATGAGAATACTTAGATTAATGAATGGTTACATTATAAACTAAAAAACATAGATGGGGTAACTCATAAATGATGTGGAGTCCTAACTTATGAATCTCTATGTTTCAATATATTTTATCCATGTTTATCTTATAATAATGTTCTAAAACCCCAACTACTTATTAAATTCAATAGACTATGTTTAAATTCTTCGTATTTATCAGTAAAGAGGGTGTGAATTAACTGAAGCATATCCCCCATGAGTGTCAAACCAAGGGTGTGTTAAGGGTCTATTCACTATGAAATAGAATCATGGTAGAGATATATTATACCAACTATTTTTAGGATTATTACTCATAGATGAATCTGTGAAAAACCACATCCACTTATAGTATCTATACAAAGATGTATTTCAAAAAACCACAAAATCTCTACCTTACAAATTCTTCATGATCTTTTCCAATTATGAGTCTTTTCCTAATGGTATTCATTAATTTTATCTAATTTTAATTTCAAAAAAAATTAACAATCCTCTATTTGATACCAAATATTGTTACCCAAACCATAAATACATATTATTTTATAAATTTTAATATAGTTTATAATAAATAATATCCAAGTATCTAGTGTCTAGTGTCTTTGGAGGACTAGACACATAAATAAAACATCTTAAAACATAACTACATTATATTTAATTAATTTCTTTAGAGTGATTATTATATTTTATAGGATAAACTAGAAAAATACATGGGGAAATTGGGGGTCTATAAATCCTAGTAAGGGAATAAACATTTTAAAGGAGCATAACATGGAATGCATTGCATTTTATTATAAGAATATTTAAAATAAGTATGGTATCAATGCATAAGTAAATGATAATATAATATAATGGAGTAAAAATTATAATATTATAATATAATTGCATAATAGGAATTTTTTAATTACATATAATAGGACATAATAATCATAATTCAAGGATCCCTTCCTCATTTTTATAACATAGTTGGCTAGGCTAACTGACCATAAATTGTAGTTATCTAAGATCACTACCCATTCACTATGATATCTCATGAGATGTAATCATAAGTAAATGCATTGGAGGGATATATAATTTTGGGTCCAATAATTACATAATAAATATATTACATATGTGTTCCACATGATAAAAATAAAAAATGCATAGGTCACATACAAGGTAAAAACTTGTGATAAAGAACAGTGTTTCATGATCATGTCCCAATGAATGTATGAAGTCTGTAATATAAGAATTAAAAAGAGTATAAGGAGTTAAATTTCTATGTAAATTCATATTTTAAAGGTACAAAATTCTTGATCACGGATTCCCATGTTAGAAAAATATTGAGAAGGTTCTAATAAGTAAGAATAAAAAAATGAAACACTTTGGTGATTTATGTTATTAATATTTTAATTACTTATTATATACTCCATTTTCTGATTTTATATGAAATTTTCATAATTTGTGTGAAATATTAATGTTTTAATAATAAGTATATTTTTTGAGCATTTTTAGAAGTAGTCTAATTGAGGTAGTTTACTATTTTATATATAACGATATTCATACAGATTTAAATTGTGTGATTATTGTTTTTTAGGATTTATATTTCAATATAAAACATTTCATTATAAGGAATCATGGGTCAATTATTGAATTTTAAGGGTCATATAGTCCACACAAGAAGACCCAATGAAATTGTGAAGAAACTGGAGCAGCTATAAAGATTGAATTACAGATCTCAATACAGAATTAAAAATTCCTTTATTATTATAAAATTTTTGGGGAACAATGTAAGGAGTCTTGGATAAAAATTTCAAAGTCTAACTCCAAATAAAATGGGCCCAAATGATTCATTTAAACTGAGCCCACTAGTCTGGACGAGAATTAAAATCTGGACATTATTCATGACATGGATCATGATGTAATCATAAAATAAAGCTTATATTTTTCAGTGTAAAAGAGGAGATATAGGAGACCTACATTTTTGAAGAAAGTGTTCATATTTTAAGTCATATTTCTATTAATAAACCCATTCACATTTCATCCTTTTAAAACGTATGGATTGAAATGGATAGTTTATCTTTGTTCAATAAAACTACCATAATTTTTGATCCATAAGTCCATATGACTCCAAATTTTTTGAGAAGTAGGAAAACATTATTATATAAAACTTTGAATAAATGGATATCTCGATATTATGTTGTCTGAATAGCCAAATTGGATATGCAATTTGAGGGACAGATTAGGAATGCAAACAGTCCAATCCTTGGGCTATAAATACATCCCCCACTTCTCCTTCAAAGGAGTTGGAATTTCAGAATATAGGATCACATATTTCCATGAAAAAATCCTTTAAAAAGGCTTTGTATGACCTTATATACTCAAATTTTCACTTGATATACCTTTCCTCCTCTCTTGGATTTCATTTACTTTTGTGCATTTCTTTATTTGTAATCTGGTATGTCTTTTTTTATAATTATGTTTTAATGAAAGTTTATTATTTAATATCTCTTATTATCATCCACTTTTTGTAGTTTAATATTAATTATCTTAAAATATTTTAAATACATTTTAATCCCATTCCCTTCTTTTTCTTTCTCATTAAATCTAAATTTCATTTTTAATTATCATCATCGTTTGTGTGTGTGTTCATCACACCAATCTTTTCTTATCCCTTTATTTTTCTTATCTTCTTAATTTATCATCATAATAATTATAACCAGATTACTAATCATTTAAATGGATGAGTAAATATCTCATTGGGATGAGTTATAATTTAGGTATGTTAAGTGATTGAGATCTTTTTCTCGATGAACATTCTTTAAATTAACATTGTGTATGTTGGACTTAACATGTCATGGATTAATGACTTATTTTGTCTAAAATATGGATTATATAGATTATTAGAACCATAAATTCACTACCAAAATCAATTAATAATTGATATTAGAATCCTAGTTAAGTTAAGTCTTAGATTAAAGCCTTAACACTTAAGAATTCCAATCAACATCAACTTGTGACATGGATGTTAATTTAATGCAATATAAAGCAAGGCTCAAGGATATCACAAGCTTAACAACCCAATGATGAACTCACCCCAATATTTATCAATTTTCTAAATAAATAATAATCAATCAATCATTTCATAATATCTGCAAACAAACCACCCCAATCAGAATACAATCAACTAAAAACAATCGACTATTAAAAAGTATCATCACTGAGGATTCAACCCGAGGGCTTCTATACACATTAGTAGAGCATCGGAACCTTGACCGGTCAATAGAAAAATATTGGACACACTTTTAGATGGCATTTTTTCCAGGGATGGTCCTTTATGTAGTATTTTGTTTCTGGTTATTTTAAAAAAACCAAAAAGAAAAATTAAAAAAAATTAAAAAAAACACAAAGAAAAACATGTCTTCTTCTTTTTTCCAACATCTCTATAAATGCCCCATATCCTCGCAAACAATCCCTCGGATTTTATAGACCTTGAAATTGATCAAACTCTTTTCCAACTTAGGAGTAACATTAGGGATAATCAAATAATTCAAGAACTAGTCCTTGTCCAACCAGTTGAATTAGAAATGGCCAATACTAGGGAACAAACACAAAAAAGAACATGCTTCCCCTGATATTAATTACTAACCTATTGGTATTAAGTATTAAAAAATAGAAGATTAATTTGAACTAGAATCAGGTTTGATTCATCTTCTCCCTCATTTCCATGGGCTAGCTGGCGAGGATCCACATCTACACCTTAAAGAGTTCCAAGTGGTGTGCTCTACCATGAAGCCTCAAGGGGTTTATGAGGAACAAATCAAACTCCATGAATTCCCTTTCTCCTTAGATGACTCTGAAAATTCATGGATCTACTACCACTCTCTTGGTTCTATAACCACATATAATGACATGAAGCAACTCTTTTTAGAGAAATTATTTCCTGCTTCTCATACTGCTTCTATCTAAAAGGAAATAAGTCGTATTCGTCAATTCCCAAATGAATCACACCATGATTAATGGGAGAGGTTAAAAAAGCTTGTTTAAACTTTCCAACACCCCCAAATCTCTAACCAATTCTTGATTCAATACTTATATGAGGGTTTATTGGCTATGTAGAGAACTCTCATTGATGCTAGAAGTGGCAGATCTCTTGTTGATAAAACTCCTATAGCTGCAAGAGATCTCATAAGAAACATGGCTGCAAACACACAAAAATTACACACTTGAGCAAATGCTCAAGTAAAACAAGTCCAAAACAATCAATCCATAGAACCGAACAAGATGATCGAGTGGATGATTGAACTTACAAGTCTTGTGCGACAACTAGTTGTGGTATCCAAATCCCCAACCTCATCTTCTCCACAATATATGTTCCCTAGACCTATCAAGAACTGTGTAATATGTAGCTCCCCATCTCATCCAACTGACACATGTCTACAACTTCAAGAGGATCAATCTGATTCATCTGAACCAATGGAGCTCAATGCAGCATATGCTCAAGGGAACCCCAACACTCAACAATCAGGTCAGTTCATTAGAACCTCTAACTAACCAAACTTTGATCCCTTCTCTACTAACATCAACCAAGGCTTGAGGTATGGTAATCCCATTTCTCACCCCCCTCAATACCCTCATCCAAACCCAAACCTATTCCAATATGGTCAAGGTGGTGGTAATTTCAATCAACCTTATATTTTTGTTCCTCAACATCAAAGGAACAATCCTCCTCCTGGATTTCACTATCCAAGTGAGCCTTCCCAATTCCCAAACCAATGCAATCACT
The DNA here is from genome assembly GCA_963277665.1 of Viscum album. Taxonomy (NCBI): domain Eukaryota; kingdom Viridiplantae; phylum Streptophyta; class Magnoliopsida; order Santalales; family Viscaceae; genus Viscum; species Viscum album. The sequence goes on from OY728143.1 coordinate 1,072,647,029, forward strand.
TTCCCAATTACCAAAATCAGGGTAATCCCAATCTGTGACAAGCCTCGCCTTCTATGAAACCATGGGAAAGTGTAGTAGAATATCTTGCCTCATTCACCCATTCCAGCCCCAAAAATATTGAAAACCAAATTGGTCAACTTGAATCCCACCTGAACCAGCAACAACAATAAAATTATTCCCAACTCCTAGCTAAACCATTACCTAACCCCAAGGGTAATGTAAGTGAAATTTTACTTAGATCAAGAAAGAAAATTTCTATGACTCAGGATAAGTCCTCCAAATATCCTTTAAATATTGATCTAGAAAATGAAAAGAAAAAAACTTGAAATGGAATCTGAATTCATTCCCTCACCTCCTTCCATTCCACTTAGGAACCCAATTCCTTTTCCTCAAACTGTTTCTAAGCCAAAGAAGTCCTTTGAACCTGATCCTGAAATGCTCTACATGTTTAGACGTGTTTAAGTAAAAATTTCCCTCTTAGATGCCATTAAACAAATTCATAAGCGTGACAAGTTTCTCAAGTATTTATGTACCCATAAGAGGCAACTTAGGACCTTTCAAAATGTTTCCACCCAATATTCTATTCCCATAAAGTGAAAAGATCCAGGAAATTTACATTTCCATGCCAAATTGAAAGTTCCAACTTTGATGATGCACTCATAGACCTAGGATCCTCAATTAATTTCATGTCTAAATCCATCTTCTCCAACCTTGGTCTAGGTCCCTTACATCTAATAGGTGTTTTCATTCAGTTTTTCAATCGAAGTATAGCCAGTTCTAAGGGAATAATCGAGGATGTCCTTATTCTTGTTAATGATCTTATCTTCCCAACAGATTTCTATGTCCTTGACATGAAAGGTGAGATGAACTCTTCTCGATCTCCCTTAATTCTCGGAATACCATTCCTAATGACAGTGAGAACCAAGTTTGATGTCCATTCAGGCATCTTATCCATGGAATTTGGTGACCAACTGGTCAAGTTCAACATTTTCCAATCCATGCGATACCCATCTGAGGATCACTCTGCATTCTTAATACATGCTTCTATGGACACTTATGAGAGTCAATTGAACCCCAATCCATCATGTCCTTTATTTTATAATGACCAAGGATCTTTTGAAATCTGCACCATGATTAACAAAGTTATAAATGGTGAAGTTTATGTTGACCTCTCATTCATAGACTCCATCAATCTAGAGGAACTTGAAAACTCACTTGAATCCCACATCAACTATGATCTTTACTGCTCCACCTTGGATAGTGTTAATGAAAATGAATCTAAAGAAACTGAAGTCCCTTCCTCCATTCTTGAGTTGTATAACCCACAAATGAAATATGACACTAATCTAAAACCTCTTCCTAAACACCTAAAATATGAATTCCTTTTCCATGGTCACTCTTATCCTGTCATTATTTCCACTTCACATACTGAAACTTAGGAGTCCAAACTTGTTCAAGTGTTAGAGGAAAAAAAGGCCTTAGGTTGGACCTTAGATGAAATACTTAGAATTAACCCTGCTCTTTGCATGTATCCCATACATCTTGAGGAATCATCCAAACCAATTAGACAAAAACAAAGAAGACTCAATCCACTCATCCTTGAGGTAGTTAGGGAAGAGATAACCAAGATTCTTCAAGCTGGTATTATCTAACCAATTTTTGATAGTGAATGGGTTAGTCTGATTCAAGTTGTACCTAAAATGGGTGGGATAACTATTGCCATAAATGAACATGGTGAGGTAGTCACAACTCGAGTGAATAACAAATGGCATGTGTGCATCGACTACAGTAAATTGAATGTTGAAACATGAAAAGATCACTACCCTCTTCCATTCCTTTATCAAATGATGGAATGATTATCTATAAAGTCACACTATATTTTCTTGATGGATACACCGGATACTTCCAAATCCCAGTCGCACCTCAGGACCGAGAAAAGACTGCTTTCGCATGCCCCTTTGAAACATATTCATACAGGAGAATGTTGTTTGGCCTTTGTAATGCTCCCGCAACATTCCATAAGTGTGTGATGAGTATCTTTTCTGAATTCATTGAACACTGTATGGAAGTCTTCATGGATGACTTTACCATTTATGGTGAGTCATTTGAATCATTATTTCATTCACTCTCTCTAGTCCTTCAAAAGTGTGTCAAGTGTAACCTTGTGTTAAATTTTGAAAAATGTCACTTCATGGTTTCAAATGGGATTGTTCTAGGGAACATAGTTTCAAAAGACTGTATCGAAGTTGATCCTGCCAAAATTTAAGTGATCCAATCACTTCCAGAACCCACATATGTTTGAGACATCCATTCCTTCCTCGGTCATGCTAGTTTCTATAGTCAATTCATTCATAACTTCAGTAAGATTTTCCTCCCACTCACCCAGTTTCTCCAAAATGATGTCACTTTCAATTTCTATGAGGTTTTCAAGAGATCATTCATTGAACTCAAAACTTCTCTTAAATCTACCCCAATAACCCAACCCCCAGATTGGTCCTTACCCTTTGAGGTTATGTGTGATGCTTCTGATTGAGCTGTTGGGACTTTTCTTGGTCAAAGAAGAGAAAAAATTCCTCATGTCATGTATTATGCCTCAAAAACATTAGATGAAACTCAATATCACTACACTGTGACTAAAAATGAACTTTTAGTAGTGGTTTTTTCCATAGATAAATTATGGACCTATCTCTTAGGTTCCAAAATCAGTATCTTTACAGACCATTCTACTATAAAGTTCTTACTCAAGAAAAGTTATTTCAAACCGAGGATAATAAGTTGGATCTTAATTCTCCAGGAGTTTGACCTTGAAATCAAAGATAGACCTGGAAAAGAAAACCATGTGGTTGATCACTTGAGTAAAATTTATAAATATTCTCATTCTAAAATAATCAATCCAGAATTTCCAACTGAGAACCTTTCATCTCTCACTCCAAAAATACCATAGTATTCCCCAATTGTAAATTACTTGGTTTCTGGTGTTTTCCCTAAAAAGTTTTCAAAAGAACAAAAAATGAATTTGAAAAGTGATTCAAAATATAATTTTTGGGAAGATAATGAACTCTGGAAAACTGGGGAAAACATGGTAATTAAGAGATGTGTTGATGAAAATGAACATTCTTCCATCTTATAATTTTGTCACTCAATGCCTGGTAGTGGCCACTTTGGACTACAAAGGACCTCCTAAAAGGTCCTAGACTCTAGATTCTTATGGCCTTCACTCTTCAAGGACTCACATGAGTTCTTTCAATCATTTCCCACTTGTCAATAACATTTAAAAAATTACATAAATGAAATTAAATTACATTCCCCGAAACACACTGAATGAAAACCTCTCCCCCACACTAAAATGGATGATTTCCCTCAATCATATGATAACATGGTGAAATCAACAAAGGAAACCCAAAATGAAATCCATTATCCCCACACTTAAAGTTCAAAAAAAATATGCAATGAAAATCCATGTTGATATTGGATGGAAAAAAGTTATTGGTCTTGTAATGTGGCTATCAAAGAAAAGGTTTTCAAAGTATCGAAGGGGCTTTCAAAAGGAAGATTAATGTAAGGGAAATGGGAGGCTATTTGGATATTTTGATTCTCATGTGGTTCAAAAAATTCCTCTATCATATTAATGCACACTAAATTAGGAAATTCAGCTTGAAGGTCCACAAAATCAAGAATCACAAATGGGGCTGAAAAACACATATTTTGAAACATGGTTATAGGTGGCCTTGTAATTAAAGTAAATGGAATTACTCAAGGGTGGGGAAAATCATTTTCCAAATCAAAATAAATTGAGCACTCAAAATTTTTTTGTTTTGAGACAATATTCTTTATCGAAATATATAATGAAAACACAATATTTTTTAGATGAAAACATGCCTTTTGACTCCCCAAAGTGGTTGGAAAAAATTTGAAAATTAGAAGGTGAGTAAGCATGAATCTTGATTTTTCATATTTTTTTGTTATGATTTTTTTGTAGTTTTTTTTAGGTTTTGTTTTTATAAAGACACACCCACACAAAATAGAAATAGTAAATAAAAAAATTGTGATTTGTAAAGTGGTAAAAAAACTAAATGAAAATGAGGGAGGAAGAAGAAGAAGAGAGAGAAAGAGAGAAGAGGGGTTAATGGGAAATAGGTTCCCCCTGGTTTGGATTTGGTGGGTAGTCGTCTCCATGCAGTGGTGTGTTTATTGCAGAAGTTGGGGATCTGATATAAGTCAATGTAGTTCCAGGATTGTGTGTCCTCTCATGGTAATTCTTTAAACGATGTCCAATAACTATTAATGTACTTTTTGAAGAGGGGCCTTGTACTTCCACAACACCAAATGGGTAAACATTAGTAATAACAAAAGGACCTTCCCAACGAGAATTAAGCTTACCTGGGTGAAGACGAAATCAAGAGTTGAAAAGAAATACCTTTTCACTTTCATGTAATACCTTTCTCAGGATGTGTTTTCTATGCAGTACCTTAGCCTTTTCTTTGTACAGATTGGAATTCTCATAGGAATCAAGTTGAATCTCCTCCAGTTCAACCAACTGCAACAATCTTTCTTCACTATATTTTTCACAATCAAAATTATAGTTTTTCATATCCCAAAAAGACTTATGTTGGATTTGAACTGTTAAATGACATGATTTACCAAAAACTAGCCTAAAATAAGACATCCCAATGGGTATTTTATAGGAAGTTTGATAAACCCAAAGTGCATCACAAAGTCTTTCAAGCTAGTCTTTTCTGGTGGGTTTTACAATTCTCTCAAGATCTCTTTTAACTTCTCTATTTGAAAGCTCAGCCATTCCATTTGTCTGGGGGTGATATGAATTTCATGTTTTATGTACAACCACATTATTTTTCAAAAGATATTCCACAGTTATATTACAAAAATGGGTTCCTAAGTCACTAATCAAGGCACGTGGTGTGCCAAATCGGTGGAAGATGTGTGTCTTTAGGAAATCACTAACAGTATGTGAATCATCTTTTCTAGTGGGTTTGGCCTCTACCCACCTAGAAACATAATCAACCTCAAGAAGGATATATGAGAATCCATTGTAATGGGGAAATGGTCCCATGAAATTGATTCCCCAAACATCGAAGATCTCACCAAAAAAATAAAGACTTTTGGGGAATTTCATTTCTCTTTGAAATTGTGTCAAACTTTTAGAAAGTGGGACATGATTGACAGAACTCGTGTGATTCCTTGAAGAGTGAAGGCCAAAAGAATCTAGAGTCTATGACCTTTTGTGAGGTCCTTTGTGGTCCAAAGTAGCCACCACCAGGCATTAAGTGACCAAATTCTAAGAAGGAAGAATGTTCATTTTCATCAACACATCTCTTAATTACCATGCATGCCCCAGTTTTCCAAAGTACATTATATTTCCAAAAATAATATTTTGAATCACTTTTCAACTTCATTTTTTCTTATTTTAAAAAAAATAGGGAAAACACCAGAAACCAAGTAATTTAAAATTGGAGCATACCATGTTATTTTTAGAGTGAGAGATGAAAAGTGCTCAATTAGAAATTCTAGATCAATTATTTCAGAATGAGAAGAATTAGAAATTCTACTCAAGTGATCAGCCACAGGATTTCCTTTTCTAGGTCTATCTTTTATTTCAAGGCCAAAATATTGGAGCATTAGGATCTATCTTATTAGCCTCGGTTTGGAATCACTTTTATTGAGTAAGAACTTTATAGCAGAATGGTCTGTGAAGATGATGATTTTGGAACCTAAGAGATAGATCCATAATTTATATAAGGAAAAAACCACTGCTAAAAGTTCTTTTTCAGTCACAATGTAGTGAGATTGAGTTTCATCCAAAGTTTTTGAGGCATAATAGATGACATGAGTAATTTCTTTTTTTTATTTGACCATGAATAGCCCCAACGGATCTATCAGAAGCATCACACATCAACTCAATGAGTAAAGACCAATCTGGGGGTTGGATTATTGGGGCAGATATAAGAGAAGATTTGAGTTCAATAAAGGATATCTTGAAAACCTCATCGAAATGGAATGTGAAATCATTTTGGAGAAACCAAGTGAGTGGGAGGGAAATCTTACTGAATATATGGATGAATCGACGATAGAAACCATCATGACTGAGGAAGGAATGGATGTCCCAAATAGATGTGGTTTCTGTAAGTGATTGGATCACTTTAATTTTGGTCGGATTGACTTCAATACTATCTTTTGAAACTATGTGCCCTAGAATAATCCCATTTGAAAACATGAAGTGACATTTTTCAAAATTTAACACAAGGTTACACTTGAAACACTTTTGAAGGACTAGAGAGATTGAATATAAGAACGATTCAAATGACTCACCATGAATGGTAAATTTATCCATGAACACTTCCATGAAGTGTACAGTGAATTCAGAAAAGATACTCATCATACACCACTGGGATGTTGTAGGAGAATTTCAAAGGCCAAACGGCATTCTCCTATATTCATATTTTTCAAAGGGGCATGTGAAAGTAGTCTTTTCTTGGTCCTGAGGTGCGATTAGGATTTCAAAATATCTGGTTTATCCATCAAAAAGCAATAGTGTGACTTTTTGGCTAATCATTCCATCATTTGATCAAGTAATGGAAGAGGGTAGTGATCTTTTCGTGTTTCAACATTCAATTTCCTATAGTCGATGCAGACATGCCATTTTTTATTCATTCTATTTGTGATTACCTCACCATGTTCATTTGTGTCAATAATTATCCCACCCTTATTAGGTACAACTTGAATTGGAATAACCCATTCACTATCAGAAATTGGGTAGATAATAACAGCTTGAAGAATCTTAGTGATCTCTTCCCTAACTACCTCAAGGATGAGTGGATTGATATTTTGTTGTTGTCTAATTGGTTTGGATGATTCCTCAAGATGGATGTGAAACATGAAAATAGCAGTGTTTATTCCCGGTATGTCATATAGGGTCCAACTTAAGGCCTTTTTGTTTTCCTCTAACACCAGAACAAGATTGGACTCCTTAGTTTCAGTAATTGAAGTGGAAATAATGATACGATAAGAGTGATCATGGAAAAGGAATGCATATTTCAGGTGTTTATGAAGATGTTTCAGATGAGTTTCATCTTTCATTTGTGGGTTAGACAACTTAGGAATGGAGGAAGTCACTTTAGTTGCATCAGATTCATTTTCCTTAACACTGTCTAAGGTGGAGTAGTAGAGATCATAGTTGATGTGGGATTCCAGAGAGTTTTAAAGTTCCTCTAGATTGATGAAGTCTATGAATGAGAGTTCAACATAAACATCACCATTTATAACTTGGTTAATCATGGTGCAGATTTCACAAGATCCTTTTTCATTAGAACATGAATAACATTATGGATTGGGGTTCAATTGACTCTCATAAGTGTCTTCAAAATCATGGATTGAGAATGCAGAGTGATCCTCATATGGGTATGCATGGATTGGAAAATGTTGAACTTGACCAGTTGTTCACCAAATTACATGAATAAGATGCCTTAATGGACATCAATATTTGTTCTCACTATCATTAGGAATGATATTCCTAGAATTAAGTGAGATCAAGAAGATTTTGTCTCACCTTCCATGTCAATGACATAGAAATCGGTTGGGAAGATAAGATCATTGACACGAACAAGGACATCCTCGATTATTACCTCAGGAATGGTTGTGCTTTGATTGTATAACTGAATGAAAACACTCGTTGGATGTAATGGACCTAGACCAAGGTTGGAGAAGATAGATTTGGGCATGACATTAATTGAGGATCCTAGGTCTATGAGTGCATCATCAAAGTTGGAACTTCCAATTTGGCATGGAACTGGAAAGATCCTTGGATCTTTGCACTTTATGGGAATAGACTATTGGGTGGAAACATTTTAAAATGTCCTAAGATTCCTCTTATGGGTACACAAATCCTTGAGAAATTTGGCATAATTAGGAATTTTTTAATGACATCTAAGAGGGGAATGTTCACTTCAACATGTCTAAACATGTTGAGAATTTCAAGATCAGGTTCCAAGGACTTATTTGGCTTAGAAATAGCTTGAGGAAAATTAATTGGGTTCCTAAGTGGAATGAAATGAGGTTAGGGAATGAATTAATATTCCTTTTCAAGTTTATTTTTATTTTCATTTTCCATTAAACATTTAAAGGATATTTGGAGGACTTATCTTGAAGCATAGAAATTTTCTTTCCCGGTCTAAGTGAAATTTCAATTACATTACCCTTGGGGTTGGGTAATTGTTGAGCAGGGAGTTGGAAATAATTTGATTATTTTTGCTGGCTCATGTGGGATTCAAGTTGACCAATTTGGGTTTTAATATTTTTGAGGCTGGAATGGGTGAACGAGGAAAGATCTTCCACTTCACTTTCCTATGGTTTCTTGGAAGAATAGGCTTGTCCTAGATTTGGATTACCTTGATTTTAGTTCTTGGGAAAGAAATTGTATTGGTTTCAGAATTGGGAAGGCTTACTAGTATAGTAAAATCCAGGAGGATGATTTTTCCTTTGAGGTTGAGGAACAAAAGGATAAGGTTTATAGAAGTTACTACCACCTTGACCATATTGTAATTGGTTTGTGTTTTGATGAGGGTATTAAGGGGGATGAGAAATGGTATTACCGTACCTCAAGCCATTTTTGAAGGTATAAGAGAAGGGATAAAGTGAGGTTGGTTAGAGGTTCTAATGAACTGACTAGATTGTTCAGTGTTGGGGTTCCGCTGAGCATATGTTGCATTGAGCTCCATTGGTCTAGATGAATTAGATTGATCTTCTTGAAGTTGTGGAAATGTGTCAGTTGGATGAGATGGGGAGCTAAAGATTCCATAGTTATTGATAGGTCCAAGGAAGAGATATTGTGGAGAGGATGAGGTTGCAGCTTTGGATGCCATATCTAGTTGTCGCACAAGACCTGTAAGTTCACTCATCCACTTAGTCATCTTGTTTGGTTATATGGATTGATTGTCTTGGACTTGTTTTACTTGATCATGTGCTCAAGTATGGAGTTTTTGTGTGTTTTCAACCATGTTTCTTATGATATATCTTTTATATGTAGGAGTTTTATCAACAAGAGCACCGCCACTTACAGCATCAATGAGTGTTATCTCCATAGCCAATAACCCCGCATAGAAGTATTAGATCAAGATTTGGTCAAAGATTTGGTGGTGTGGGAAAGTTCAAACAATATTTTTGAACCTCTCCCATTAATCATGAAGTGATTAATTTGGTAATTGATGAATACCACTTATTTTCTTTGGGATAGAAGCAGTACGAGAAGAAGGAATGAATTTCTCTAAAAAGAGTCGCTTCATGTCATTCCATGTGGTTATGAAACTAGGAGGGAGGTAGTAGATCCATGACTTGGAGGATTCAGCTAAGGATAAAGGGAATGATCGAAGTTTGACTTGTTCCTCAGACACCCCTTGAGGCTTCATGGTAGATCACACCACTTGGAACTCTTTATGGTGGAGATGTGGATCCTCATCGGCTAGCCCATGGAAATGAGGAAGAAGATGAATCAAACCTGATTTGAGTTTGAAGTTAGCTGCTATGTTTGGATACTGAATACCAATAGGTTGGTAATTCATATCAGGGGTAGAAATTTCTTTTAGTGTTCATTTCCTATGATTGGCCATTTCTAATTCAACTGGTTAGATAGGGATTTGTTCTTAAATTATTTGATTATCCCTAATGTTCCTCCTAAGTTGGTGAAGAGTTCGCTCAATTTCAGGGTCAAACAAATCCTAGGGATTTTTTTTGAGGTTATGGGACATTCATAGAAATGTTGGAAGAAAGAGGAATATGGTTTTTTTCTTTGTGTTTTTTAGTTTATGATTTTTATGAGAAGGCAGGTTTTTCTTTATGTTTTTTTTAAATTAAATTTTGTTTTTTTTATTTTTTTTAAATAACCAGAAACTAATGACTACATAATGAACCGTCCCCGATAACAGTGCCATTTGAAAGTGCAGATGATTGTCGCCTATCGACCGGTCAAGGTTCTGGTGCTCTGTTAATGTGTATCGCACCACTCAGTTCGAATCCTCGGTGATGATACTTTTTAATAGTCGATTATTTTTAGTTGATTGTATTCCGATTGGGGTGTTTTCATAGCTTATGAAATTATTGATTGATTAAGATTGATTTAACAAATTTATAAATATTGGGGTGATTTCATCATTAGGTAGTTAGGATTGTGATATCCTTGATCCATGCTTCATATTGTATTAAATTCACACCCATGTCACATGTTGACGTTGATTTGAATTCCTAAGTGTTAAGGCTTTAATCCAAGCCTTAAATTAACTAGGATTATAATATCAATCAGTACTTGATTGTGGTAGTGTATTTATGGTTCCAATAATCAATCTAATCCAGACATTAAACAAAACAAGTTCTTAATCCATGACATGTTAAGTCCAACATATACAATGTTAATTTAAAGGATATTCATCGAGAAAAAGCTCTCAATCGATTAACATACTTAAATTATAAATCACCCTAATGAGAGATTTACTCTTCCATTTAAATTATTAGTAATATGGTTATAATTATTATGATGATAAATTAAGAAGATTAGAAAAATAGAGGGACAAGAAAATATTGGTGCGACGAACACACACACAAACGATGATGATAATTAAAAATGAACTTTAGATTGAATGAGAAAGAAAAAGAAGGAAAGGGTATTCAACTGTATTTAAACTATTTTAAGAACATTATTATTAAACTACAGAAAGTGGATTATAATAAGATATATTTAAGAATAAAATTTCATTAAAACATAATTACAAAAAAAAGACTTACAAGATTACAAATGAATAAATTCACAAAAGTAAATGAAATCAAGGAGAGGAGGAAAGGTCTCTCAAGTAAAAACTTGAGTATAGAAGGTCCTCCCAAGCCTTTAGAAAGGCTTTGGTCGTTCCAATATGTTCTCCTCTCTTTTGAAATGACAACTCCTTTGAAGGAGAGTAGGGTGATATATTTCAAGCCCAAGGAAGTGGAGTTTTTTCATTCCCAATCTATCCCTCCACTTTAATAGCCAATTTGGCTATTCAGACAGCCGAATATCGAGATATCCTTTTCTTCAAAGTTGTAGATAATAATTATTTCAGACTTCTCTCAAAATTTGGAGTCATTTAGACTTATGTATCCAATGTTAGGGTGGTTTTATTAAACAATTCTAAACTATCCATTTCAATCCATACATTTTAGAAGGATGAAATGTGAATTGATTTTTAAATATGAATATGCCTTAAAAAACAAACACATTATTCCACAAAGTCTTCTGCCTATATATCATATTTCACACTGCAAATCGCATCTTGATGTAATGATTAAATAATGAGGTATGTTATGAATAGTGTTCAGATTTTAATTCCCCGCCAGAATGGTGGGATGAGTTTAAATGAATCATTTGGGCCCCTTGTATTTGGATTTGTTATTTGAAATTTTTATCCAAGACTCCATAAATTGTTACCCGAACATTGTAGAAGAATAATGGAATTTGGAATTCTAGATGGAGCTCAGTAATTCAATCTTCATAGTTGGTCCAGTTTCTTCAATGTTTCTTTGGGTCTTCTTGTGTGGACCATATGACCCTTAAAATGGAATAATTGGACCATGATTCCTTCTAATGAAATGTTTTACATTGAAATAGGAAGCCTAATAAATAATAATAACACAATTTGTATCACTAGGTTGATAGAGATAAATAAAATAGTAAACTGACTTAATTGGACTACTTCTAAAAATGCTCAAAAATTATACTTATTATTAAAACATTAATATTTCACACAAATTATGCACAATTCATACAAAATAAGTAAAGGGAGTATATAATAAGTCATGAAAATTTTAATAACATCAACTCCCCCACACGTAGTCTTGTGCATTTCCTCATGTGCAATAAATATAAAAACATGACAAAATCATTTTCACTCACAAACAAATGTTAAAATTTTGTTTTCCCCAATCAGGGGAGGTTTAGACAATATCACTCATCCATATTGAATTCCAAAAAAAGTTGTTACAAAAAAAATGTTCCAAAAACAATTCACTTTTCCATGCTCAAATTTAGAAATGGAAAATGGTGTCACACAAAAATTACTCCTCTTAAGATGATAAAATTAATTTATGAAAATTCAATCATTCACCAACCAAAAGTGAAAATCCTAGAGTTTGTAAGAGATCTCAGCTTGAGATATCTATCCTAAAGTGAAAAATAATCAAGATTTCTTTCTAAGGGGTTTTTTGTAGCTATAGGACGATAGGAATTTATTGTCCAAGAGAGAGAAGAAGAGGGGTAAAACACCAACATGGGTAAAACAATGCACAATTTTTTTGAAATGAAACATAGAAGTAAATGAAAACACAAATTTACAAGGGAATTATTGTGTGAAGAAATACATAAGAGAGGAATAAAATTTTAAAGGGATGAGAAGATGAAATACTTACAAAACACAAAACTTCTCCCATTGACATAAGTGTTCTTGATTTTATTTTATTTTCTTTTTTTTGAAAGTTGAACTTGAAAAAGATATCACACTCATATCCCAACTCATGATTGATCTCATCATGACACTAATTATAATATTTATAACAAGATCAAAGGTTGAAGAAGAGTGTTTTTTGACCTCCCAAATACACAACCCTTTTTTTGTTCTTTTTTTTTTTGATTTTTTTTGTGAATTTTTTTTTTGAATTTTTTTTAACACTTATCAATAAAATTTAAAATATTACATAAATTAAAGTACATTACATTCCCCAAAATGCACTAAATGAAAACATCTCCCCCACACTGAAATGGATGCTTTCCCTCAAGCATATCATAACATGGTGAAATCAACAAAGGGTGCCCAAAATTAAATCCATTCCCCCCACACTTAAATTTCAAAAAATTATGAAATTAAAATTCCTGTTGATATTGGGTGGGAAAAGGTATTGGTCTTGTAATGTGGCTATCAAAGAAACGGTTTTCATAGGCTCAAAGGGTCTTTCAAAAGGAGGATTAATGTAAGGGAAATAGGTGGCTATTTGGCTATTGTGATTCTCATGTGGTTCAAAAAATGCCTCTATCATATTAATGCACACTAAAGTAGGAAATTCAGCTCAAAGGTCCACAAACTAAAGACACAAAAAATGGGGGTGAAAAACACACATTTTGAAAAGATGACCATAGGTGGCCTTGGAATTAAAGAAAATGGTGTTTCTCACGGGTGGAGAAAATCCCTTTAAACTGGGTTTCCTTAAGAGATGGTATTTCGAGGGAATTTAAAACATGTATAACTCCATAAATGTAATAGATATTAAAAAAGTTATATATTTTATGGAAATACATATAAAAATAGAATAAGAATATGTGAATAAGTTGGCATAAAATTTAAAAAATAAAGAGAAATCACAACTGGATGGTTACTATGGGAGTAAAGAAGATCCCTTACCTTTATATCTGAAAGCATTATTCTAATGTACATAACCCAAAATATAATTAAATTGTGTTCATTAAAAAAATTAATAATAAAGTTCTTCATCTATAATTCTTTTATAGGGGTATATTTATTATCATAATTTGTTCTTTTATTAAATCGTTTCTCCTCCTGTCGATTACCTGAGGTAGTTTGGTGAATTTTTATGTTATTATCCTAATGTGTTGACCATGATTAAGTTTATCTTAAAAATAAATTTTCAACCTCTATAATTTCAATAGAGTTATAAATATCATTTTTGTTGGACCTTTTTTGAGATAGTTGTTTTAATAATCACAAATATAGCCAATCTATAAATCCTAATAATTCACATATTATGTTTTAAGTAATGATAATCATATAAATGAATATTTATAAATTAATAAATTATGTAATATGGTATAAAAATTTCAATAAGTAAATAGATTATTGATATTTGTGTTTCAATATATTTACAAGTGCATATTTACAAGTAATTGTGAATTTTATTTAATTTTGTGTTGTTCTGTATAAGATAGACACTTTGTAAGTTTTTCAAAGTCCCCGACACCGATTTGTTTAAGGATTCACCATTGGTTAACTCACCAATGAGGACTCACCAATCAAAGAAGACACTGAGGAGGAATCACTGATCAAAGAAGACACAAATTCATGACTCTCTGATAGAACAAACAAAATACCTATGGACAAGTCACCAATGATCGGTCACACCGATAGTTCAAGTGACTCACCATTGGAGGACTCACTGATGGGAAACACACCGATAGTTCAAAATAAGTCATCGATGATGAATCACTGATGCCTGGACAGACTGATAGTATGAATGACTCACTGACTCTTAGAGTCACTGATACCGATGGAATGGAGTCACCGATATAGAGAGTCACTGATGCTGAAAGACCGATACTGATAGATCAATGTTGTTTGACCGATGCTAATGAATCACCGATACTTATGACACACCAATAGTCATAAAAACTATTTTTAATTTATTAATTCATATTCTTATCTAATGGTCATATTTAGACAAATTATTGTTTCTCGAATTGTTTAATTTTATCTGTAGGATATTCAGAAGACAGTAAGAGGTACTTGCATATGGGGAAACCATTCTACCTGTTGGACCTCTAAGTATAAAATAATTACAAGCTGGATCATTGAAGATATTATTAAAAGTGTAGAAGTGTAGTAAGAAAAGAAAAACCAACAAACTCCTACAACTATCAAGCATAATTCCAAAACCCAAGAACTCAAGGGGAAGAAGATATGATGAGATCAACAAGACAAGATAAACTTGTTGAGCTGACCTGATAATCTTACCAACAAGAAGCTGAAAATTTCAAACTCCTAGAAGACAAACCGAAAAGACAAAAATTCTCTATTTTGGAGTCAAATTTCATAACAGGACTCAAAATTCATTTCCAATACATCAAATGAGTCTATAGTTTCACTTCATAACACACAGAGACTTATAAACCTTTATCTACATTCTTAGCTCTATTGTGTTCATTTATTTACAATTCTGAGGAGTGTGTGTATCTATATGTTACAAACACACTGAATCCTATGAATAACTATAGTATAATTGATATCCTCAAACTTAAAATATTTTTATCCTTTTATATCCCACAAATAATTGTGGAAGATGTCGTGTGTGAAATGTTTGTGTTTTTCTCACAAAGAACTGTGGTAGAGGTCATGTGTGACCTAGATAACCTTGTTTACTATTATAAACCTCGATCTAGGTTGTGGATCAAACTATTTATTAATTTAAACTTCTTGGTGGTAGGTGATCACCAAGTTGAGAGGAATAATTCTCAGCTTGAGACTAAACCTCTTGTTTTAATTTCCACTGTTCCTATTGTTATTTTCTCTTACTATTTTATAAAAAAAATCATTGAAATAAATTTAAACTCTTATAGTTATTTTAGGAAGTGTTTATAATGGTTTTGAACCAGTATATTAGTTTAAAAAGTTATATTAATCTTTATATTAGTATAGTTGAGAGCTAATCAATCATTTGAGAAATTAATTTAACATTCAGGACTCTTATAAATTCACAAAAAAAAACTAAATTAGAATATATTTTTTAATTGGGGGAAATTTTCAACAAAAACTAGTTCTAAACAGAAATTTTTATATATACTCAATTAACCCCCCCCTCTTGATTACTCTACTCCAACCAACATTTGGTATCAATGGTTTTTTTAATTTTCAGTTTTTAATTCTTTTTCAAACTTTTTCAATTATGATTTTAGTTGTATTTTAAAGATCTTAAAATTTATTTCAATACGAAATTTTTATCTATTTAAAATATTGTTCAAAAACTTTATTATGGATAATAAGTTAAAAGGTGATTCTAAAAACATACCTCCATTCACAATTGAAAATGAAAATGAAAATTCACTTAGAAAGTATGGATTTTAAAATTTTGTCTTAAATTTTAGATGTATATAATATTAATGCTACTGCTATAACAAATTGGGATGAAACAACTAATATTACTTATAAAAATAATTTCAAAGACATGAATGCCTTGTAATTCTCTTTAGGAGATGAGGAATTTAACAGAATTTCTTCTTGTAAAACAGCCCATGAAATTTGGGATACTTTGTGAGTCTCACATGAAGAAACTTCTAGTGTTAAAGAAATGAGACTTAACCCATATACTATTAAATATGATAACTTTAATATGAATCCTGCTAAGACTATTTCTGATATTTATCTTAGGTTCAATGAAATAGTGAACATTATGATCTCTTTGGGAAGAGATGTTACTTCCAAATAAAAAATTATGAGGATTCTTATATTCTTACCTGATAGATAGAGAGTAACCTCTATCTCTATTAGATAATCATGTGACAACATCAAATTATCTATCAAAGAACTCATTGTAAAAATGATGATCTATAAAGAATAGTTTAAAGTCAACAAAGAATAGGAGGATGAACCTTAGAGAAAATCTATTGCATTAAAGACTACTGCCTCTAAGAATAATAAAAAAGAAAAGGTGCTAGCCTCTGTTTAAATCTCCAATAATGATGACTCAAAATCAGATAGTAATTAAGAGATGAATCATCTAGTCATAAGATTCAAGATATTTTATTTAAAAAGAATTATTTTAGGAAGCCCAATTATAAAGGAAGATGTTATAATAAGAGAAAATGGAAAAAGGATTGGAATAACCCTGAAAAATCAGAAGAAATAGTTTTCTGTGAATGTAAGAGGATAGGACATGTCAAAGCCGACTGTCCAAAGTTAAAATAAAAAAAATAAGTATGAAATCAAAGATAAGAAGTATAAGAAAGAAATGAAGGCCACCTGGAGTGCCTTTGATGATAGATCCAGTGAATCAAAATCATATCATAATGATAAATATGACATGGAAAATATGTTTTTTATTACAAACACATATAAGTTAACCTTAGACTCTCCAGAACACAATCCTTATTATTTTGAAAATGAAAGTGAGTATGAGAATATGAAAAGTGATGAACTATTTGAATATTGTAACATGTTGGAAGAGACGTGTAATGAACTAAAATATAAATATAAATCTTTAAATAAATATTATGCTCTTACTGTAACTATTAATTCCAAACTTACTAATGAAAAGTTAAATAATGCTCAACAACTCAAGGAAAAAAATGAATTAAAAATATCTAATGAAAATTTAAAGAAGGATTCAAAAAAGTTTACCAATGGAAAAGATACTCTTACTCAAATTCTTGGTAAATAGATATCTACTAAATACACTAATGGAATTGGATATCATCCAGGATAGAGAAACTTATCTAAAACACACTTTATGAATAAATCTAGAAAATCTTTTTCTTTTCCCAAAAATTACGATTTTACTACAAGTTCCAGTTACAAAAAATATTTTGTTGCATCAAGTGTTTCTAGACTAAATAAAGTTTATTTTCCAAATAATTTATATTATACATTTAGGAAACCCATAAGACAATTGTGGGTTCTTAAATCCTTTATTAATAATTTTTCTGGACCCAGACAATATGGGTACCAAAATCTTGTCTTGGATAAATTGTTTTGTAGGTAATCTTTCTAAAGAGTTCCTATAGTAATATTTAGTACTTGGAATGTGTTTTTTCAAGACACATGATAAGATACTATTCAAGATTCAATAATCTCATCAAGATTTATGGAGGAAATTTCACATTTGGTTACAATGGTAAAGGAAAAACCATCAGCTTAGGCTAGATTGGTAACCCTAACTCTATTTCAATTTCCAAAGTACTTTATGTTAATATATTAAAGTATAACTTACTTATCATATCTCAAATTTGTGATGATGGATTTAATGTAAAATTAAAAAATGATTCATTCCATGTTTTTTATGCCAAGAATAACTTAGTATTTACTGCTCTTAGAAATGATAATGTATATGCTATAAACTTAGACACACTAGCATCACAGAATGTTTCCTACCAAAGTGCCTTTCACAAAGATTCTTGGCTCTGACATAAAATACTATGACATTATAATGTACACTATCTTAAGAAATTAACTAAAAAATATCTATTTAAATACCTTCCCAAACTAGATTTTCCAGACAATAGAGTGTTCAATCCTTATCAAAAGGGAAAGAAACACAAAATCTCTTTCAAACCAAAGAAAGAATCTACAACTTCTCAACCTTTAGAGTTTTTTCACATGGACTTGTTTGGACCATCAAGAGTTACAAGCCTAAATAGGAATCACTGTGTTTATGTTCTTGTAGATGAATTCTTTAGGTATACTTGGACTTTTTTCTTAGCTCACAAAAGTGAATATTTTACTCATTTTACCAAGTATTCTAGGACTTTAGAAAATCTAAGTTGACTTAAAATTACATATTTAAGAATTGATCATGGTCGTGATTTTAAAAATAAATACTTTGAATCTTTTTTATCACAAAATGGATATAGGCATAACTTCTCTTCCCCTAGGACACCTCAATAGAATGGTGTAGTAGAAAGAAGAAATATAACCCTATAGAAAATTTCCTGA
Source organism: Viscum album (assembly GCA_963277665.1). Lineage (NCBI taxonomy): Eukaryota > Viridiplantae > Streptophyta > Magnoliopsida > Santalales > Viscaceae > Viscum > Viscum album. The sequence goes on from OY728143.1 coordinate 1,072,665,490, forward strand.
ACTATGATCAATGTATATGACCTACCAATTTATTTTTGGGTTGAATCTGTTTATATATCTTATTAGATAATAAATCGAGTCTTAATCATATATATCCTTAAAAAAACTCCTTATGAGTTTTTGAATAATAGGAAACCCAAGTAAAGTTATTTTAAAGTGTTTGGACATAAATTTTATATTATAAACTCTAAAGATAATCTAGATAAATTTGACTTGAAAAGTGATGAAGGAATATTCCTTGGATATTCAACATCTATAAAATCATATAGTGTCTTTTAAAAAAAACCTAATGTGTGGATGAATTTTTACATGTCAAGTTTGATGAAACAGATCCACATAAACCTAATACATCACTGGGGAACCTTGAAGAGGATATGTCCAATCTGGACATTAATACAAACCCTTCTTACCATCCTATAAAGGAATCTATTAAAACTTCCCATTTTGTAAATTCTCTATATTCTATTCATAATTAACTAGAACTAAGTGATAAACCTGAAATAACTATCCCTACTTTTACTAGACCAACTAAAACCCTTAAAAATCGTCCCTTAGATATTGTAGTCAGAGATTTATATAGAGGAACACAAACTAGAGCTTATTTGAGAAATTAGGTTTAACATCAAGTATTATTTTCACAAATTGAACCTAAAAATATCAATGATGTAATCAATTATGAATTTTGGGTGATGGCTATACAAGAAGATCTTAATCGGTTTGAGATAAATAATGTATGGAAGCTTGTTGATATACCAAAAGATACCTTGACCATAGGAACTAAATGGGTGTTTATGAATAAAGTAAATGAATCTAAAAATATAGCTAGAAAAAAAGATATATTGGTTTCATAAGGCTATAATCAAAAAAATGTAATTTATTATGAATGGACCTTAGCACCAGTAACTAGGATTGAAGCCATTAGATTCTTAATTGCTTGTGCAACACACTTAGATTTCAAACTTTATCAAATGGATGTCAAAAGTGAATTATTAAATGGTTATATAATTGATTATGTTTTTTAACAACACCCATGTATTAAAAATACACATTTTCCAAATCATGTTTTCAAATTAAGTAAAGCTTTATATGATTTGAAATAAGCTCCAAGAGCTTGGTATGATAGGTTAAGTAACTTTATTATTTATAAAGGTTTTACAAAAGGAGTTGTAGATCCTAATTTATTTATAAAAATAATTTATAAATAGTTTTTAATAGCTCAAATATAAGTAGATGATATTATTTTTGGATCTTCTAAAAATTATTTATGCAGTGATTTTTTAAAAATGATGCAAAGTGAATTTGAAATGAGTTTGATGGGTGAACTTAAATATTTTCTTGGTTTTAAAATATTTCAAAACAAAGAAGGTATTATTATAAATCAAAGTAAATATACTAAATATATTTTTAAAATATATTGATTTTATGGAATTAAAAGTAATGAAACGCATATGATTTATACATGTAAGCTAGATCTTTATGAAAAGGGGAAATCAGTTGATAAAACTGCTTATAGAGGAATGATTGGGAGTTTTCTTTACTTAACTGCTAGTAGGCCAGAAATCATTTTATTGTGTGTATATGTGCAAGATTTGAATAAAACCCAAAATAGTCGCATTTAATTATTTTAAAATATTTTTTAAATACCTCAAATATACAACTAATTTAGGATTGTTCTACCCTAGAGGACAACCATTTGATATGATTATTTATTATAAAGATAACTTTGGTGGATATAAATTAGATATAAATAGAAACCATACGACATGCCACTTTTTTGGAAAGTCTTTGGTTTCATGGTTTAGTAAAAGAAAAATTTTGTTGTATTATCAACTGCAGAATCAAAGTACATTGTTGCTATAGTTATTTTGCACAAATTTTGTGGATGAAACACACTTTATTAGACTATGGATTTCGATTCAGATATATCCCCATAAATTGTGACAATACAAGTTCTATTAACATTTCTAAGAATCAAATTTCTCATTCCATAACAAAACATATTGATGTAAGATGTCACTTTTTGAGAGACCATTATCAAAAAGGTGATATAACTCTTGGGTTTATTTGGACTGAGCATCAACTTGCTGAAATATTTAACAAACACTTAAACTCTGAGAGAATTAGTTACATCATACATGAACTAGGAATGATAAATAAATAAATACTATTTAATATTATCCCCTTAGAAAAAAAATTTGTCTGTGACACTGATCACTGTGAAACTGATGAAGTAAAAATGTTTAGTGAAACTGATAAGTGAAACTGATCATTAAAACTTATTAGTGAAACCGTTCGAGGGGAAAATATATTTTGAAGTGAATCACATGAATTCGATCATGTAATACTGATTAGGTGAGACTGATACCATTAGTATGAAACTGATATCAATAAATACTTTTTGGTAAATATTTTTGACTGGGTTTTTTAAGCAAGATGACAAAGTTTAATTCTTTTTCATTTTACTATTATTCAATTTTATGTTTTTATGAAGTACAATACCTAAATGATAAAATTAATTTGATCCACACTACTTCTACCCTTCGACCTTTCACTACCCTCACTCTACCTTTCGAACCATAGACCTTTATACTTCTTCAAACCCAAACCTTCAGAATGGAAAGGAAGAAGCGCATGATAGAAGGAACGATTGATTCATTAACATCCAAGTATCATAAAGAGGAATATAGCAATGCCACAGGTTCTGTGAAGCTAGGATTGGGAATCCTCATAGTGACTCCAAAGAAAGAAGTGTCTTTTGAGTGGTTGTTATCGAGCAAGTCTCTCTTGAGGAATGTTCTGGAATCACAAGGGTGGATCATCTGGTTTGAAAACAATGAGAGACCATTATATCCAAATATGGTACACCAATTTTACCTCACCCTAAAAGAATTTTGGTAAGGATCCAAGGAAGATCAAATGAAGTCGGTGGTAAAGGGAAAGGATTTCTCTTTTTCTTCAAAAGAACGGGCTGAATTCTTAAAGATGCCACATGATGGAATATATGATAACTACCAGTGTAATATTCCACCAACCTCAGATTTGTTTTCTTATGAAAATTATTTAAAATAATTGATTGCAAATTCTGAATCAAGGATAGAAACAGCTACAGAGTTAGATGGAGAGGCCAGATTGCTTTTCAAGTTTATTCAACATCAAATCTTCCCAAGGAAAAGAGATTTAGTTATCTTGAAGTATCAGGATGTCTTACTGATTTATTTGTTGAATAATGGGGTAAAAGTGAATCTATATAGGTACCTTATAGTAAACATCTGTGATATTATAAAATCCTTCAAGAAGGAAACATGTTTATACTACCCAATGATGATTTTTGAAATTCTAAATAAGATGGGATGTGTGGAATATAGAGATGAAGTGGTTACTGCTTGTAGTGGTTTCTACCTGCACAAGGACATCTAGGATGATGATTTTTTGGAAACCATGGAGGAGAATGTGGGTAGGAGATGAGGACATATTATGTTAGTATTATAATTCAATTGATCATCCTACTAGACAAAGGGATCAAGATGATCCAGGTATTAAACCTGGTGAGAAGGTTTTTTATTCTGATGACGAACAAGCTAAGCCTAAGCTTCCAAGAGAAGAGGGGATATCCTATAGATTATAGGAGTGACACATATATTTCTGAGAGCCCTAATGTAATTTCATATGGACCTACCAGTCCACCATTAGTACTACCTTCTTGCGAACCTTTGTTGGGTGATAAAGATGAGGAAGAGACTAATTTCTTTGGAGTTGAAGGATATCTGATCAAGACTGATGGCGATGATGAGGATGGTGATAAGGATGATGATGAGGATGATCAAGGTGATAATGTGAGTGATTCACTAAAATTAGTACAAGAAGATGTGAGTTTTGGTGGGAAGTATGTACAAAGAGATGATGATGAGGCTGATGGATAGGATGTTGTTGATCCTGTTGGACAGGATGTTGTTGATCATGTTGATGGAGATGTTATAAATGAGTACATACATGACCACCCTAATGATTCTCAGGGTATCATTCAAGATATTAATCATATTATGGATGGAAGTCAAGAAGAAGAAGAAGTTGAAGCTCATCCTATACCAGTGCCTCAGAATGCTATCTTGGCTGGAGATCAAGAAGAAGAAGATGAAGTTGAGGGTAAGGGAAAGTATTAAGGAAAAAGATTAATAATTGATACTATGGAGCCTAGAGACTGGACCTTTTCTGGTGGGTGGAATAGAAATCCAGGATATATTCTTTTTGGGCTGGATTATGAATCATATGAGGATATAGTTGCTCCTCCTACTCTGCAAGTTGATGTGGAACTGATTTCTCCTACTTCACCTTTTTTCCTACCAGTGATGAGATGGTTGTGCCTTTGGTGCCTAGTGACTATATCACCAAGGTTGATCTTGAGCCGTTAAAAGCTAATTTATGTGAATTAGTGAGATCCACTATTGGATTAATAAATGAAGCTTCTACTTCTATGAGTATTTCAGAGACAGATGCTTCTAAGATTGCAATAATGGTGATTCAGAAGATACATCCCAACCTAATCACTACAGCCGGGACCATTATTAGAAATAATACAATGCTTATATAGGAAGTAAAGAAAATGGGTCAGGATTTGGTATCCTTATCCAATAATTTAAAAAACACACTTGGTGGTGTTATGGAGGTTATTAGGAACCTCGTTACACATCAAATGAGTATAGATTTGAAAACTTTCAAGGAGGATCTTGGAAAGTTGATATATGATGCATCCAATTCTAGAGGTACTAGGACTACTGCTAATATGAAGTCCCTCAGGACTATGTTAATATAAGATCTCAAGGTTTTTCAAAGTTATTTTTATAAATATACTCTTTCGAAAGTTCATAGGAACACTAAACTTGTTTATAACAAAGTGAGACAGTGTACAAATGAAGCCTTTTCTACTCAAAAAGAGATTAGAGAAAAAGTGGACAAGTATTTTTCCAAAAATCTACACCAAGAATGATCTAATTAACAACTTTAAACGCTTGGCTGAGAATCTCAAGATCCCACTAGTAACTGAGGATTTAAAAATTCAAGTGGGTTAGTTAAAGGATTTTACACCCACAAAGTTCATGGAGAATAGAGAGGATTTTGAAAAGGCTATGCAGTATGGTGGTGAAATCATAAATTATTTCATCAAGATTTTGAATCCATACCAGCATGTGCAATTTGAAGCTATACTAGTCCTTGTAGCTGCTTCCATTGGACCTGTTTCCCTGCCTCCTTCTCATATAATAGTATCTCATGCCTTATATCAGGTCAGGCCAGTGATCCAAGAGCAACCACAAAGTCTTGTTCTGTTAAAGAGGACACCAAGACTTGAAGCTAATGTTCCTACAGATGTTTCCTTACCGGGTGTTGCCATTCAATCAACCCTTCCTACATCCAAAACACCACCTCCTTCACCCATTCTGGACCCTTTAGACAAAGGGAAATTCCCTAAAAATCCCAAGACTTAGTTGTGCATCAATTTTTTATAGGTATTTGTACTTTTCTTTTGATCATTGTACTCTTTGTGCTTTCATGAATATCAATTTCACATCCATATGTTTCAAATTTTCTTTGTGTTCTTTTTCTTTATTCTTTATGTTTCTTTTCACCTTTTTTCTGATCACAAAAGGGTAAGAACTCTATGGATGTCATTAACTCTTAATCAAAGTGGGATAAATCTATGGAAGGCATACTCTCTTAACCTAATGGGGAGACTAACTATGGCATAGGAAATATGTCATGTAATCAAAAGAGACCATATATATCATCTGATATTACTCACAAATACTGCTCTCGTATAACTTACTAAGGGGGAGCATGACAATGCTCTCATATAACATTCTTGTAATAACCTTCTATATAATCTATTCTATAATTGAGGGGGATCTTAAAAGGAAAGTCTTCATAGTTATATAGAGAATTCACACTCACTTTTTGTATACTAAGACAAGTAATTTTTTATTTATTAACATCATGTATAACTCATTAATGCCATGATTTGGGATTATCAAAAAGGAGGATATTGTTGGACCCTATGTGAGATATTTGTTTTAATAATCACAAATCTTGACAATCTACAAATCCTAATAATTCACATATTATGTTTTAAGTAATGATAATCATATCAATGAATATTTATAAATGAATAAATTATGTCATATAGTATAATACATTTCAATAAGTCAACAAATTATTGATATTTGTGTTTCAATATATTTACAAGTGTATATTCACAAGTAAATATGAATTTTACATAATCAGGTGTTGTTCTATATAAGACAGACACTTTGTAAGTTTTTCAAAGTTCCTAACACTGGTTGGTTTAAGGGTTCACCATTGGCAAACTCACTGATGAGGACTCACCGATCGAAGAAGACACCGATGAGGACTCACTGATCAAAGAATATACCGATGCGGGACCCACTGATATAAAAAATGACACACTGTTGGACAATTCACCAATGATCATCCACACCAATAGTTCAATCGACTCACCGTTGGTGAACTCATCGATGGGCGACACACCGATAGTTCAAAATGAGTCACCAATGAAGACTCACCAATGCCCGGACAGACTGATAGTACGAATGAATCACGGATGCTCAGAGTCACCGATATTGATGTAAAGGAGTCACCGATACAGAGAGTCACTGATGCTGATAGATCGATGCTGACAGACTGATGTTTCCAGACCGATGCTAATGACTCAACGATACTTATGACTCACCGATAGTCAAAACTATTTTTAATTTATTAATTAAAATTTGTATCTAACATTCATATTTAGACCAATTAATTTTTCTATCATTATTTAATTTTATCTGTAAGATATTCAGAAGACAGTACAAGGTACATGCTCATGGGGAGATCATTATGCCTGCTGGACCTCGAAGTATAAAAGAATTACAGGCTGGATCATTAAAGATGTGAGGAAAAGTGTAGAAGTGTAGTAAGAAACGGAAAACCTGTAATCTCCTTAAATTATCAAACATACTTTCAAAACCTAAGAACTCAAGGGGAAGAACATACGGGGAGATCAACAAGAAAATATAAACCTGTTGAGCTAACCTGAACATCTTACCAACAAGAAGTTGAACATTTCACACTTCTGGAAGCCATACCACAAAGACTACGATACTCTGTTTTGGAGTAAACTTATAGAATAGGAATACAACTTCATTTCCACTACATCAAATGAGTTAAAAGCTGCACTAAATAAGACATAGAGATTCTAAACCTTTCTTTACATCCTTAATCTCTTTTGTGTTCATTTATTTACAATTTTGAACCATGTGTGTATCTATCTATTACACACACTGAATCCTAGGCATAACTAGAGGATACTTTATATCCTTAAAATCACAATTTTTTTATCCATTTATATCCCATTAATAACTGTAGAAGAGGTCATATGTGACATGTTTCTGTTTTTTCCACAAAGAACTATGGTATAGGTCAAGTGTGACCTGGACATCCTTGTGTGCTGTTGTGAACCCTGATCCAGGGTGTGGATCAAACTGTTTATGAATTTAAACTACTTAGTGTCAGGTGATCACCAAGTGTAGAGGATTAAGTCTCATCTTGAGATTGAACCTCTTGTTTTAATTTCAGTTCTGCCTATTGTTATTTTATCTTGCTGTTTTATAGCATATTTCATTCAAATAAAGTTAAACTCTTACATTTAGTTTAGTAAGTGTTTATAATAGTTTTGAACTAGTAGATTAGTTTCAAAATTTATATTAATCTTTATATTAGTATAGCTAAGAACTAATCAAAATTTTGAGAAAATTAATTGAACATTCAGTACACTTATAAATTCACTACAAACTGACTTAGAATATGTTTTTAATTGGGGGAAAGTTTCAAAAAACCAATTATAAACAGAAATTTTTATAGATACTCAATTCACCCCCACCCCCTCTCTTGAGTATTCTATATTTAAATACATATTTAATACATCATAAACATTTTTAAATTCATCCATATTAGGCGATAATGGAAAAATAGATTTTTTATTGGCATGGAGGTAGTAGTCTGCACGTACGCACAAATAACAATTTCCTTTTTCATAAAACAAGAGGTAGGTAGAATAAAAAAATTAATCATTTATGAGTTATCATAGAGATATAAAAAATATATTTATTTAATATTTTAATCCTTTTTGCTATTAATGAAAGCCAGTAATGAAAAAATAAACTACATCACTTTGTCGAAGTGGGGGTCCGCACAAATTCATGATCGCTGCTTATTTTTTTCATAATGGATGGATAGGGAAGAATAATTGTTATTAAAATAGTATAATTAAACTGAATTATATAAATCATACTTAATAGATTATATAAATCGTTTTAGGGAATACTAGGATGATAAAAAATATAAAATTAAATACTAAGAAGAAGAATCACTCATGTAGGTGACATGGATTTTTCTTAGATCTCTCCTTAGAACACTCCTTGTAAATAAAGGGATTAGAATAGATAAGGGGGGAAAATTAATTTTTGAAAATAAAGGTAATATAGGAGATTTAATTAGATAATAGTTTCAAAATTGATTCAAAAGGGAGGCGAATTATGGAAGGAGTGGAATTGGATTCCTTTTATAATTGATAAAAAAAGCTTATTCCATGGGAAACGATGTTAAATAAGGGGTAGGAATAGAATGGCATGAACTTTAGGTGATCTCATGAGGAGGGGTTGGTAATATGTATAGGTAAAAAATTATAACCTAACAAATTAATTCTATAAGTTCTATGAGTCATGTAAACTTAGGTACATTCATGCATTGTTTGATTACTTTCTTAAAAACTAATTAGTCTTAATTTAATATTAATAAAGGAAATTAATTTATCAAAAAAGAGAGTACCTTTACCCAAAAAAAATAAATGTGATGAATCTAAATTTTTCCTCCATTTATCTAAATTTATTTCTAAATAATAGTAAAAAAATAAAATTAAAACATATAATATATTGAAAATAAACTATTATAATTATATACAAATTATGTTAAAAAAATTAATAATGGGGTTGTAAATATGATATATTAAATAAATGTGTAATATTTTTGAGAAAAGGGGTTTCATAAATATTTAAATCATTCTTATGTTAGGATAATACCACAATTAGTGATAAAATTATCCAAGATCGATATTTTTTACTATTCGTCTAAAAAAATTTCAGAAAAATTATAAAAATTAATATTAACTCAATTATTGTATTCTAAAATAAAAAAATAGTTAGTTTTATATAATTAAAATTATAAAAATTATATATCTAACTTTTAATAGATAATACAAAATATAAACCTCTTTTATTAAAAACTCTTCATAAAAATTAATTGTTTATAATATTATTTCATACCAATATTTTAATTTTAAGGATTTTAATATTTTTTTCATATATATAGATAAATTGTATTTTATCACAATGGTATTTTGAAGATGATTAATTTAATCTAATACTATATCACAACCTCTGTTTTAGTGTGTACGTAGAAAGATACTATGGTGCAAATTATTTAAAGGAAAATATATATACACTAGAATCTTGGGATGTTACATTAATCAAGAACGTGTTTATCTAATGGAATATGAAAGACATGGATAAATACCTACATATGTCATAAAAATCAGAACATGGATACATATTTTTATTAACATCAGGGGAGACCTCTAGAAAAGGTAATCAAGATAGTATAATTAAAACCTAATGATTCCAAATGATAACAACATGCATGTTTTATATCATAGTAATAAACATGCTCTATGTTGGTAAGTAAGAGTATATCCCATCCATACCAACAATTTTTAAAGATATAAATATATTAATTCTTTTTTAACACTAGATATGCTATGAATTAAATATCATGAATGATTTTAATTTTGTAGTAAACATTCTAGTATCTATCTAATCATATAGTAAAATAAGACATGTTTCAAATATATCATAAGACTAGAAAACCTTGAACATAGTGTGCATGTAATAATCAATATTTTTACATTATCTAGAAGATCCAAAGATAATACCATATAAATCACTTACTAAATGTCAATGCATTCATAGTGTAATATGCATAGTCTATCAACCAAAGATGATACACATTCTTTTTCAATAGTTAAATGCATATAAAATCTAGTTCAAGAACCCCTTATTAACTATAATTTATTTAGATTGTCGTCACTTGTCACTTAAATAACATGAGGTATACCTACCCATAATTAAATCATATCACAAACTGAAAACATTAAGAATCATACCATCACTTCCTTTAAGTGGAATAACATTCATTCCAAATGTTCTATTTAGTTGAAATGCGTTTAATGGAGATTTATGAAATTATAGTTTTAAAAATAATTAATAAAATACTACGAATAATTTCTACAATAATTTATAACTACATGTGAACACTATTTAACCCCTATCTTATTAAAATAATTTTGTAATAAGGTTTTCAACATAAAGGTTTTATCAAAAATAAAGAAAACAATTATTTGAAAAAATTGAATGGTTAAAAAACAACTTTTACAATCCCCATTTTATGAAATATTTTACAACACTTATATATAAACAAGGTTTGAAAAGAGAATAGGTGAGTGTTTTTAGAAATATGATTTGATCACCCTTCTGAATTATAGAGGGAAAATAATCTAACTAAGAAATTATATCCATAAGGTACCATTTAAAAAAGGTGTTTATCTAAATATTTTGCCACCTTTTTATTTTATGAAACCTTTTTTTATTATAATACTCTAATGATTTTATTTATTAAAAAACATTTATCTTTTCATGTTAATCCACCTTCTCACTGAATCAATATAACCATAAGATCACCACCTAAGTACCCTCTCAACTAGAGGTTATATGGCTTTTAAATCATTAAATATTAAGTGGGAATTAGTAAAATACTTTCCTTAAATTCATCTTAAACCTAATAAATTACATATTACCTGTTTTAATTTATATAAAAAATATATATATTCTAAGTACCACTCTAATATTATATGTTTTTCTCAATGAGGTATGGTGAAAAATACTCATTTAATGGTCCCATCTCAACCATTATTAAAATGAAAATAAAGTGAATAGAATTTAGTCTCAAAGGTTAGCACGGAATAACACAATAAGACTAATTCATTAACACTTAATGGTTTATATCAACAACCACTTCATGAATGGTATGGTATTTTTCCTAAATTATTACATATTACATACACAATAAAGATAAATAGAGGGAAACTAACTCTACTTTATATAATATAGCACTCTAATCAAAACATTTTCATGTTATATCAAAATAACCATTTGATATTCATTCATTTGTATTTTCATTATACATAGAAAGAAGTATTAATAAATTTTATGAAAACAAAAGGTAGTCATGTCATGGTTATAGCCCCAGAATCACTTAGCGGATTGATACCACCTTATAATACCATTGTATAGATTTACCAAGTAGTATATAACACTTAGGAAGCAGGTAAAAATAATTAAAATATAATTTCATTACCATGCAACCCAATTCATAAATCACAAAAAATTAAGAATGACTAAACTCAAAATAAAATCAGGAATATAATTCATAAAATACACCAAATACCATTTCAAACAAAAAACTCAATTAATTATCACATAAACCATCTATAATTTCACCCTAAAACTAAAAAATAACTAGTTTGAATAAATACCAAGTTTCTAAATATCAAAAAAAATGATGAAAGATAGGTGGTTTATCAACCTTATCCTTCTTTAACCATGATAATAAAAATCCACTTTATTTTAGATAAATTCCACCATACTCACATGGAATTTATTCTAAATCATTAACATAAGAGATTTTAAATTAAAAAATAAGGATGGAAAAAGGGAGATAATAAGGGTAAGAGATATTTAACTAATATTTACATGATAACTACATCCTTTAATCTACTTTGAAGCATGATCAATTATTAGGGTAAGAGGGAGACTCAAAAAAGCCATGTAGGAGGCTTATGGAGGATGGAGGTGGAATTGTTTTGTAAGAACCCATGTTTATGGTAAATAGGAAACAAGTAAAAGTAATAAAATAACCTCTTAGAGTGATATTTAGAATTGGTAATATAATTCACCATGTTTTTTCTTATCAGGTATCTAGTGGAATACCCTATGGAGCCTCCCCCATGTCAATATAACATGGTAATTGATTAGTTCTAACTGGGTACCTAGTGGAACCTGTAGTCCTAGAAAAATATGTTCCACCACTTCAAGAATATCCCAAACCCATGAATTGAGAACCGAACCTAAAACCAAACAAATAAACACCTAATATATTATCTAGAATCATTTTCTTCTATTTTTGAATCCCAAAACTAAAATTGACACCCCACTCATGAACCAAAATTCAAACAGGCCCAACTTAATAAAATTTATAAAACCAAAATTAAAATAGCTTGGTCACAATTCATTGTAATATACCTCTTGAAAATTACTTTGAGTCTAATAAATCCTCATTTTTATTTTACTTTGATAAATATTTAATTCATGTTGTATGGATTTCATTATTCAATATATTTAATATAGAATCTATTAATATAGAGACAAATGACACATAATAAGAAGAACAAGATAAAGTTTAATAATCCATGTAAAAAATTAATGTGTATCGAGGTTCATGAATAAGTTTTAAATAACTAGAATCAAAGGAAATCCCAAGATTTGGGAGATCCTTCAAAAATTCCCTTTCCAATGCCTAAGTTATCCAGTATAAAGAATAAGTGTAAAGGTGTGGCCACATCCATATCCCTACAACCAAAATTTTTTATTAATACCCTTTCATCAAAATAATGAATTTCTAAATATGTGGACATGATAAAAAATTAGGAAAGATTAATAATGATCTACATATAGGGAAGATACCTCTTAGTGATGCTTTTCAATGTGATCTTTTAATTCCTCCTCTGGCTAATCCTCATCAACATGAAATTATTTTCAGAAGTATGAGAGCATATTCAAATCATCCAATAAACTTTAGACCACATAAACTCATTAATTTGATTCTATCATAGATTTATTATGAATAATTCCTTCCACTCAAGTAAAAACAACCACCAGTTTAGAAAATTAATTATAAGCTAGCTCATGTAAGTTACTAAACACATGGGCAGGAATTACAAAAATATTAAGGTATGTAAAAAATATTATAATAATTTTTCACATAGGTGGTAGCCTAAAAACAACCCATGGAATATTTTATTTCTCATATGGAATCCAAATAATTCTAGTATACACTATCACACCCTGAGCGGGTAGATTTAACTCCAAGTCCGCCTAACATTGGTTACTATAATATATCAATGATCAATAGCATGGGAGATTTGAAAAAATATCTTACATAAAATAGGTATTAGAATATCATGATGTTATCAACCATATAATAGAAATAATTAATTAATCTCTGATGTTTCTAGATAACATTATAGGGGCCTACTTTTTATGCCATAAAATATAGAATTTCGGTCTATTTATAGTTGGAAAGATCTACATATCCATTTTTCCTACAATTTCATATCAACGCTGAAGAATATGAGTATTCATGACCTTGTTATCTAAAAGGATTGTAAAATAGAGATATTTATATATTTCATTATTACATTAAATGGTATAACTTATTCCATGGGTATAAACCCCCCAAAGGAGAAACTATTGGAAATTTATGTGGATAATTTCCTTGATTTTCTTGTATCAATTATCATTTAATAGAAATTTCTTAGTAGGTTCCTATAATTATATACAATTGATTAGTTATTATAATACACCATGAGGTGAACCAAGAAAAAAATATTAGCAATCATCATTAAGGAAGACAAATAAATCTAGTAAATAAGAGGTTATAAATGTTAATCTCACACCATCGTAGGTCTAGGATTTGACCACATAAAGTACCAGATACAATATAGATCATTTTCCTGTAAAATATAAACAATTCCCATAACCTATCATAAATACATAGAACATAGACAAGGAGTATATCTACCAAGATTTTATAAGTAAAAAGAGTAGGATTTATTCATTTAAATATTAATGGGTTTTAGGGTATTTCATTTCTTCCCTAGAGAAAAATATAATTATAATACCATAATTTAGAAAACTCTATGAGTTAGTCCTGAGTTGGAACCCCAATTATTTCTCCTATCATCATATTATATTTAAAACATCTAAAACGAATTTTTATTCAAATACATACTCCAAAGGAATATAGGACAAAGGTGAGTAAATTTTTATATCCCTAGTATTCATGTTTCTTGTGTGACTGCCACTCTACCTAAACCGGGGGTATGAGAAAGTAATGAAATTATAAATAGGAATGTAAATAAATTTGATGTTTGGGTGACCTAAAAAACTTTGAACTGTTAACATAAAATCATATTCAGATGAATGAATCAACCAGTTTTGACCTCAATTACCTATACCACATAAACTCTTTCCCCCACCTAATGCATTGGACATCTATATAGGGCTCACCTATCATCATGAGATATATGTGTATAACCCATAATCATGAGATATATCTAGCTCACTCATCATTATAAAAAATAGCCTAGAACCAAAAAACAATCATAACACGTGAAAGATTTCATTTTTCAACATATTAATAACCAATGTTCTTTCGTAGCTTGATTTATCCACTAAAGAGAAATGAGTTACATGTAAATATCTTTAAAAAATCATAATAAATCTAGAGTAAGAATTAGGATGGTATCATTACAACATATCCCTAGTGGAGAATAAGTAAATCAAGGGTTTTTGTAATTGATTAATTGAAATAGCAGAAAAATATTATTAAAAATCATTCTTGAGGAAAATACCCTTTCAACTTTGAAAATAACTTTTAATAACTCTAAATTCAAAAAATATTCTGAAATTAATATTATTATAAAATAACCATGGAAAAATATAATATAATCCTCAAATAAAATATAAATATTTAAGGTGTTAAAATTCATTCATTTCATAAATTTTAAAAATAAGTTTTTCAACTTTGGTAAAGAGAGCTACAAGTGAAACATAAAAACCATTAAAAATTTCATTTTAAAACTAATAAAAATAAGGTAAAATATCATATATAATAACTTTATAAAATCTTTTATATTTATAAAATAAAATTATTGAAAAAAATTTAGAAAACATTGATATGGAGAAGAAATATTTTCATATAGAAATAGTATAAATAGGTTAAACCTTTATTAACAAATTTTATGAACCATGTTGGGAACCAAAGAGATACAAATTGTACTAAAATATAAAAATTATATAAATTTATGTGGGATATAAAAAATTAATGGTTTTTATCAAATAAGGATTATATAATTTTTTTAATGAAAATTTGAATGCAAATAATATTTATTAAAAGATATTAAAATAGAAATCCAATGCTGCTTTTGGTAACTTTTGAATCATAATAACCGTAAAATAATAACATCAAATGAAACATTAAATATCATTAAAATAATAATATTTATGAAATAAAATTTCAAAAGTGCATTATTTACACCTCATAGCATAATATAGGTTCATAACTTAATATATTCCCCAAAGAAGACAAGTTGAGATGATAAACCCTTACAAAGATCATATCATTGAATTGAGAATTAATAAATAGAGAGATTATGTGTAACAAATATAAATCCTCACCAAAAAAGTTTAAATAAATAAATAAATCATTTTACATATAAAATTGATATAATGTAATCAATGATGTAGTGATACAACCCAATGAAATAAAATTATGTTAAGAAACCCTTACCAGTTGCTAACATTCAATTAAAATCCCCTTGGATGAAATAATTTGAATTTTTAATTAAACATAAATGAATTATGAATTATTTGTGATATAAAATGTAAAAATGGCATTATATTCAATATATAAAGTGAATTAGTTTCATAACATTAAAATATGCCTCAATAAATGGAAACTGAGATTAAACCTCTTACATCAAGATTATACTTTCCATGTATGTCCCTTATATACTGTAATATAAAGCTATATCAATTATTTACATGTTAAATAACCTTATACAGGTTTAATAATTTCTCATTAAATAAATTTTTTAATTTATTTTAGTAAAAAGTTTAATTACTTAATTTGATAAGTTTATGTCAGACTATTTGAGAATGTTTAGTTCATAGATGCAAAATAACTTTGGTATGCTGAATGTGGTCAAAGAAGAAATTATTTCATCATATCAAGAATAATAATCATGAAATAATTATCATTTTTATACATTAATTATGATTTCAAAACTAACCATTGATTATGGTTATGAGAAATTAGTTATGTTATAGTTGTGGAGATGGTAGTTTGCACATATAAATGAGTAATGTCTCAATTTTTCAATAAAGATTAAGTAAATAATGTAGTATACTTTTATATTTAAATTAAAATGATTATATACTCAATATAATTATAACTCCCCGGCCTTAAACCTTACTTAATCTTGAGTTATTACAAGATTACACATTGAGGATCTTTTCAGGTTTAGAGTTTTAGATAATTAGATCATAAAACTTTCATTACATTCCACATTTAAACAAAGTGGTTACATAAAAGATAGTATTAATTTTTCCTATCAACGGAAACATATTTAAAATAAAATATGGATTCTTTTTTGACACTTCCTTGACACTATCATCATATCATGTACCATTCCCTTGACCTATGAAAAAAATTTCAAAAACTTGGGATGAGCATAAAAAGCTCATTAAGGGTTATAAAAAAGTATGGAAAGGAAACATGAGTACATATATACATAAGAATGAAATCATACTTTACCCATAAAACATATTCACTTTAACATACCTCATAAAATCATGAATAAATCATAGAAATCATAAGACATAAAGGTAACTTGAGTCATTCATAACATTCTAACATAGGGAGTAACCCTCTTGGTTACATTTGGAATACCCATTACAGTATATTCCCTAAATCTCTTCGGAGAAACCTTAATTCTTAACTCCTTCGTGTTACCCAATGCATTGGAGAGCTATATCGGGCTCACCCACCCTTAGTTTATCACGGAACCACCCGTATTCATAAACAATGCCCAAGAACCATAACATAATCATAGCACATAACTTAATCATAAAGGAAATATAATATTACCATATTTTAATAACAATATAACAATTTAAGATATTGAAATAATAAATCCATTCTAAAAACCATTTTCGAAACCATTTAAAACATTTAATAAAGAGATCTTTGAATCAAAGTGTCTCATACCACTTTGAAGGTTTTAACATTTTAAACCCTTAATATCCATATAAATAAATCCTTAAAACCATTTTTAAAACATGGATATTAATGAGAAATATTTATAAGAATAAATCATTAAAACATTTAAAACCATATTTTAGTTAAATGATTTTTAACAAAATGAGAGACACTTGAATACAATAATTGAGGAATAACATTTAATCAGAACTTTATAATATCATGAGAATAAAGTAATTCATGATATAATATTCCAAAGGACAGTATATACACCATATAATAGTGAATTGGTGCATAACAACAATGAAGTCTCAATAGAAATGTAAAATGAGATGAAATCCCCTGTAAAGAAGGTATCCTTAAGTTAAGGATAAATAAATCTCATAATTATGTGTGACAAATATAAATACACCCAATATAAGAGGATATTAAGTGTAAAACAATAAAATTTCATTCACACATATTCAAAGGATTACATATTCAATAATTACATGTTGAACCCAAAGAAATCGAAATTGGTTTAAGAAGTTCCCTTGACAGCCTAACGGCGTCACATAAAATTTTAGAAAAAGAGTTGATGAGAGAGATAAAGGGTATCTCATAACTTGGACATAAAATTTATGGATATAATTATGTATAATAACATATCCCCACAAAATAAGATGAAAATTAAAAGACATAACAAAATAAGTCTTTTAAAAAGATGAGGGTGAAAGGTTCCCTTACCGATTTGGGTAACTTTCGAAACGTACACCCCATGAAAGGACTATACAAAATTGATGTAAATACTCATAAATGAAAGTATGTTACAAATAGATTAGAATAATTTAGAGTACATACACCACTCAAAAGGAAATATTGGCAAATGTAGCATGAATCTCACGGGAATAAAAGTGAGATGAAAAATCCCTTACGAAAACTCGGCAGCCTAACGGCGCCACTTAAAACTTCCAAAAATGGATTGATGAGATCAAATAGGGTCTCTCACCATATTAACATAAAATGTACAGAAATAGGAATATAAAATAACATCTCCCAACATAACAAAGAGGAGCTTAAAAGAAGTGACATAAAGGAGAGTACTTAAAAAGAAAGAGAGAGGTTGGATCTCTTATGAAAATTCGGCAGCTTAACGGCGCCAATCAAAACTTCCAAAATGGATTGATGAGAGAAAATAGGGAATCTCATCACATGAACATAAAAATTACAGTAAGATTTATATAAAAAAACATCCCAATCATAATAAATATGAGCTTAGAAGGAATGACATAAAAGAGTGTACTTTAAAAGAAAGAGAGGGGTCGGATCCCTTACCACGGGTCCGACTTGACTCGATCGTTCTTTAACGTATTGAATAATAAACATGAGTTAATTTATAATTTATTAAGAACATTTTTAAATTTCATTATTCCTTTTATATAACTTATTTCCATGTTATAAACATTATGTAATCATTTAAGTTAATAATATTTGTTTTGTCAATATTTGGTTCTTAAGTCGAAAGTGGACTTATTACAATTACATGTTGTTCGTGTGGTCAATGTTTCATTATATCCATAATGATATTCATGATTTGGATATCATATATATCATATATATCCATAATATACATGTATTTATAATATTACATAATCATTTAGAGGTAATAAATGAAATGCATTTTCATGGAGACGGTAAGTCGTACGTACGCATGAACGCTACTTTCATTTCTATGTCATATTAATGGAATTAAAACTAAATGAGAGGTATGTATGTTTTAATTACATAATTATATTCAACATTTATATTTAACATAAATCATATATAATAACTTTAAATTCATCCTTTATACATTCCACATATGGCATTAACGAATCAAATCACTTTGTGGGGGCGGTAGTCCGCACTTCCTAAAATGAAATTATCGTGTTTACCCACAATGGGAACCATAAATGTATTCCACAAAAGAAAAATACAGAAGCTTAAGTAAAAAATAAACATATCCTATATCATATGTAAGTTTAGTGACATCTTAAGGGCCACCTTTTAAGGTGTTATATGAGGGTTGAACAATCATCGTTTCGTGAGGCAGAAATTCACCATCCACAGAAACAGTATGTTCTTTAACCATTTAATGTAGGTGTGTGTAAGTGTAGCTAGAATTATTCTTATAACAACATCTTAGTATATTTATGATACTGTAGTTGTTACAAAATAAATGAATAAAAAGAGTTTAGGGGGTTGGATAAGCAAAATAAAACAAAAGAACACAAGTGAAGACATTACCTTAAAATCGGGTAACTCTTTTTTATTTGAGCTCAAAGGCTTACTTGGGAAGACTTCTGCCCAAAGTGAGGCTTCTAGGAGTAATGTAGGGATGTGGAGAGGAAAAATGATCAGGTTTTGGCCGAGCCAAAGGCTTGAGAGGTGTGGGTAAAGAGGTAGGGGTGGGGGCCTTTTATAAGAGGAGAGGAGGGGCACTCTTGGAAAGTAAAGAAATGTTACATTATTTGAAAATGAGTTTCGAATTTAAAAGGTCCCACATTGATATAATTATAGGATAAGGTGATAAGGTTTCTAAATCCACAAATCCAATAGGTTTTGGACATGTGTAGGTCATAGATTTTACATTATCTTTTCATTTTATTTAAATCCTTTATTAATGAGGTAATCACTGCATCATTATGATGTCATAAATAATTTTATTTGTTTAATGTATAAAAATTACAAAACAAATATCATGATGTATGAAATCTTTTTAGATTTCCATTTAATATTTATAGTAAAAAATATGACTAGTATAACCCCATTTAAAAATTGTTTTAGTGAAACATCTCATGCTTGTGACATTTTTATTTTAACTTTAAATAAAAAGTTATTTATGTCATTTTCCAACCAAAGTGGATCCATGGGGTCCCCAAGTTGACCCATGGATTGTCTTGGTCGGCCATGACACATACAATTAGGGTAGGACATGTGTCTAGGTCATTTCACATTATTAAAACATTATTTTTACCTTAAATTACACTAATTACCTCTAATCGCGATTAAGAACATAAAAGTTACTATTCACCAAAAATTATTTTAATCCCATTGAACCATATTTTACTTCCTAGTGAGAACCATGTATGTCGGATTTTTGAAATTCAAAACACATAGGTGGCAAAGTTTCATTTAAACAAAAAATCAGTTTCTTTAACTACCACTTAGTGGTTTCACTATTCATCAAAAATTGAAGCTTTTCAGAAAAATACCAAAAATTCACCCTAAGCTATATTTTATATTCCAAACTCAAAAATGATGTCTATTTTACAAAATTATAAACATATAAGTTTCATTAATTAATTTAATAATTAATTCCCGCTATCAAAACAAATAGCGTGTTTTTATGAAACAATATCTATTAAAAGATTGACACTAGTTTAAGTCCAATTTCAAAGTGAAATTAATTACAATGACCACTATTGGATTAAATGGTAAAAATATATTCTAATTTTACTTTAAAATCAATTCAAAAGATAATCTAATCATATAAATAAATTAGATTAAAAAGTGGTTTTGAATTAAAATACAACATTTTTCACTATTCATTAAAAAATGAACTTTATCGGAAAGATACCAAAAATTTACACAAAGTAAATTTTGATGTCTCTATTATAAAGAATAATTTTATTTTGTCAAATATAAAACATAAAATTTTCAAAAAGTGGATTTAAAATAGGTTCTCCATCAAAAGGCGGTTAATCGACCTTCTAAAGAACATTAGAATGTTTACGCTTAAAAATTGAATTCATTCACATTTTTAATCCTCTAACATTTATTGTAAAAAGTAAAAATATTTGACAAACATATATAATCATTTTTTATTTATTTATGTTCATTCCCGCCATTACAATGGCTTGGCGTTAACTACCATTTAAAATAATATTATTTTATTATTAGAGTGCAACGTAAGATTCCCAAGAAACTCGTTGTTGCGTATTGGGTACGCCATCGAGCATAGCGTCCCCTTTAAAGTAATATTAATATTTTATTCACAAAAATGGATAAATATAAAAATTTCATATTCTTTATTTACCTAGGGTGTTACATCCTTCCCCCCTTTTGGGAATTGCGTCCTCGCAATTTTAAAATTGGGCTCAGAAACATCCTTGAAAGTCCCACATCAGAACAATAGTCGGTGAAATAATCACTATAAAATAAATAATGAGAAGTACAGAGGTCACCTAAGTTAACCCATACTAGGATTCCATGTAGGAATACATGGACATGGAGGAGAAAACATAGCATCATGTTCTGATGGAGAGTGATAGAAAACATGTTTAAGAGAAAGTTAACCACAAGAAAATCACAAACTTGTGATGGGTTAAACAGTATTCGATTCCCCATTAGGAAAAGATAATAGACAAAATTTTTGTTTTAAGATAATTTTTATTGAGGAATTTATTCATAATAAAACATAATTACTTATCATGTTGACTTTCAACTTTTATTAGATTTCTTACACAAACTCATATTTTCTCCAAAAGACAAGTATTTAAAAAGACTTGTTCACTATATTCAACTTCTAGAGAATCACCTAATCCAAAAAAAGAGAACTATATACTTCCCATGTATTTAAACAATAACCAAAACCAAAACCAAAATGGTTAGTACAAGATCAGATAATTCAGAAAAGGATAACCCTTTATAAAAAGAAAATATATTCTTAATCTCCAAAATTTTTCCAACAAAACCCAAAGTTCAACGAAGACCATTCGATAAACAATTGTCCATAAAATTCTTCAAAGTAAACCAAAATAAGATTGAAACCCAAATATTTTAATGATTTAATCACATAGTCTTCCAAGGTACAAATTAACGTTTATCTCCAAATAACATCAGTTGCTCTTAAATTCTCATATTGAAAAGTAATTAACCTAATCACATATCCTCCATGATAGGTTAATCATTTCCATAGATAACCCAAAATAAAATTACTCTAGATTCCTAAAATCATCTAACTAAAAATAATTAGTCAAACTAACCAGGGACTTCACATAGTCCAGTAGTAGGCGATAAATACCAGTCGCACTTTGGTTGTGGGTTCGATTCTCGCAGCTTTGTCCGACGCGACGGGTTGTCACACAGTCTGCGTGTTGTCCTTTTTCCAAAACTATATAATTATTAGAACATTCCCCAAAACGAGATAAAATCTTCAAAAATAATCATAACATATTTTAACATAAAGTATATCTCATGCCTTTCATTTTCCATCATAATATATAATAACCCATAATTACCTCAAAAGTAAGGATCATATAAACCCTAATGGTTACCTTTATAATTATTACCTGAACTTCCACATCGATTGGTCAGCTCGTACATGATGCATTACAGAACATACCAAGGTTCAGGTGGTTGATTATGACTCCTTGATAGTTGTTTTAGAACAACCACGAGATTCCTCATTGAATCCCCCATTTCATCCAATCTCTTAATCAGAGAACCACCATAGTTTCCTTCAAACCCATTGTCACTTTGGTGCCTGCTAGATCCATCCATTTACTAAGAACAGAAAAGTCAGTGTGAGTATATCAACAAAACCATCATGTACTAATGAGGAAGATAAACACTAAGATATACTTACTCATTCACTTTATCTAAAACTATGACTCTTTCTAAAATCCTAACCATTATGGTAATGTCACTTATGCTTAGAGAATACCCTAACCTCTAAATTTATCTAAACCGACCTCTGATACCAACTATAAGGCTCCGGCCTTAAACCTTACTTAATCTTGAGTTATTAAAAGATTACACATTGAGGATCTTTTCAGGTTTAGAGTTTTAGAGAATTAGATCATAAAAATTGAATTACATTCCACATTTAAACAAAGTGGTTACATAAAAGATAGTATTAATTTTTCCCATCAATGGAAACATATTTAAAATAAAACATGGATTCTTTCTTGACACTTCCTTGACACTATCATCATATCATGTACCATTCCCTTGACTTGTGAAAAACATTTCAAAAACTTGGGATGAGCATAAAAAGCTCAGTAAGGGTTATAAAAAAGTATGGAAAGGAAACATGAGTACATATATACATAAGAATGAAATAATACTTTACCTATAAAACATATGCACTTTAACATACCTCATAAAATCATGAATAAATCATAGAAATCATAAGACATAAAGGTAACTTGAGGCATTCATAACATTATTACGTAGGGAGTAACCCTCTTGGTTACGTTTGGAATACCCATCATAGTATATTCCCTAAATCTCTTCGGAGAAACCTAAATGCTTAACTCTTTCGAGTTACCCAATGCATTGGAGAGCTATATCGGGCTCACCCGCCCTTAGTTTATCACGGAACCACCCATATTCATAAACAATGCCCAAGAACCATAACATAATCATAGCACATAACTTAATCATAAATGAAATATAACATTCCCATATTTCAATAACAATATAACAATTTAAGATATTGAAATAATAAATCCATTCTAAAAACCATTTTCGAAACCATTTAAAACATTTAATAAAGAGATATTTGAATCAAAGTGTCCCATACCACTTTGAAGGTTTTAACGTTTTAAACCATTAATATCCATATAAATAAATCCTTAAAACCATTTTGAAAACATGGATATTAATGAGAAATATTTATAAGAATAAATCATTAAAACATTTAAAACCATATTTTAGTTAAAGGGTTTTTAACAAAATGAGAGACACTTGAATACAATAATAGAGAGATAACATTTAATCAGAACTTTATAATATCATGAGAATAAAGTAATTCATGATATAATATTCCAAAGGACAGTATATACACCATATAAGAGTTAATTGGTGCATAAAAACTATGAAGTCTCAATAGAAATGTAAAATGAGATGAAATCCCCTATAAAGAAGGTATCCTTAAATTAAGGATAAATAATTCTCATAATTATGTGTGAAAAATATAAATACACCCAATATAATCGGATATTAAGTGTAAAGAAATAAAAGGTAATTCACACATATTCAAAGGATGACATATTCAATAACTACATGTTGAACCCAATGAAATCGAAATTGGGTTAAGAAGTTCCCTTGACAGCCTAACGGCGTCACATCAAATTTTAGAAAAAGAGTTGATGAGAGAGATAAAGGGTATCTAATAACTTGGACATGAAATTTACGTCAATAAGGATATATAATAACATATCCCCACATAATAAGATGAAAATTAAAAGACATAACAAAATAAGTCTTTTAAAAAGAGGAGGGTGAAAGGTTCCCTTACCGATTTGGGTAACTTTCGAAACGTACACCCCATGAAAGAAGGACTATAAAACATTGATGTAAATAATCATAAATGAAAGTATGTTACACAAATATTAGAATAATGTAGAGTACATACACCACTCAAAAGGAAATATTGGAAAATGTAGCATGAATCTCACGGGAATAAAAGTGAGATGAAAAATCCCTTACGAAAACTCGGCAGCCTAACGATGCCACTTAAAACATCCAAAAATGGATTGATGAGATCAAATAGGGTCTCTCACCAAATTAACATAAAATTTACATCAAGATGAATTTAAAATAATATCTCCCAACATAACAAATAGGATCTTAAAATAAGTGACATAGAGGAGAGTACTTAAAAAGAAACAGAGAGGTTGGATCTCTTATGAAAATTCGGCAGCCTAACGGCGCCAATCAAAACTTCCAAAATGGATTGATGAGAGAAAATAGGGTCTATCATAATATGAACATAAAAAGTACAGTAAGATTAATATAAAAAAACATCCAAATCATAAGAAATATTAGCTTAAAAGGAATGACATAGAAGAGTGTACTTTAAAAGAAAGAGGGGTCGGATCCCATAACTCAGGTCCGACTTGACTCGATCGTTCTTTAAAGTCCTAAATAATAAACTTGAGTTAATTTATACTTTCTTAAGAACCTTTTTCAAGTTCATTATTCCTTTTTTATCACTTATTTCCATGTTATAAACATTATTTAATCATTTAAGTTAATAATGTTTGTTTTGTCGATATTTGGTTCTTAAGTCGAAAGTGGACTTATTACAATTACATGTTGTTCGTGTGGTCAAAGGTTCATTATATTCAGAATGATATTCATGATTTGGATATCATATATATCATATATATCCAGAATATACATGTATTTATAATATTACATAATCATTTAGAGGTAAGAAATGAAATGCATCGTTCATAGAGACGGTAAGCCATATGTACGCATGAACGCTACTTTCATTTCTATGTCATATTAATGGAATTAAAACTAAATGAGAGGTATGTAAATTTTAATTACATAAATATATTAATCATTTATATATAACATACATCATATATAATAACTTTAAATCAATCCTTTATACATCCCGCATATGGCATTAACGAATCAAATCACTTTGAGGGGGCGGTAGTCCGCACTTCCTAAAATGAAATTATCGTGTTTACCCACAATTGGAAAACATAAAGTTATGCCACAAAAGAAAAATACAGAAGCTTAATTAAAACATAAACATATTATATATCATATACAAGTATAGTTACACCTTAATGTCCCCCTTTTAACGTGTTATATGAGTGTTGAACAATCATCGTTTCGTGAGGTAGAAATTCGCCATCCACATAAACAGTATGTTCTTTAACCATTTGATGTAGTTGTGTGTAAGTGTAGCTCGAAATCTTCTTATAAAAACATCCTAGTATATTTAAGATACTGGATTTGTTACAAAATAAATGAATAAAAATAGTTTAGGGGGTTGGAGAAGCAAAATAAAACAAAAGAACACAAGTGAAGACATTACCTTAAAATCAGGAAACTCTTTTTGATTTGAGCTCAAAGGCTTCCTTGGGAAAACATCTACCCAAAGTGAGGATTCTAGGAGTACTAGAGGGATTTGGAGAGGAAAAATGATCAGTTTTTTCCCGAGCCAAAGGCTTGAGAGGTGTGGGTAAGGAGGTAGGGGTGGGGGCCTTTTATAAGAGGAGAGGAGGGGCACTCTTGGAAAGTAATGAAATGTTACTTTATTTGAAAATGAGTTTCGGATTTAAAAGGTCTCACATTGATATAATTCTAGGATAAGGTGATAAGGTTTCTAAATCCACCAATCCAATAGGTTTTGGACATGTTTAGGTCATATATGTTACATTATCTTTTCATTTTATTTAAATCCTTTATTAATGAGGTAATCACTGCATCATTATGATGTCATAAATAATTTTATTTATATAATGTATAAAAATTATAAAAGAACTATCATGATGTAGGAAATATTTTTATCTTTCCAATGAATATTTATAGTAAAAAATATGACTTGTATAACCCCATTTAAAAATTGTTTTAGTGAAACATCTCATGCTTGTGACATTTTTATTTTAACTTTAAATAAAAAGTTATTTATGTCATTATCCAACCAAATTGGTTTCATGGGGTCCCCCAGTTGACCCATGGATTGTATTGGTCGGACATGACATGTCCAATGAGGGTAGGACATGTGTCTAGGTCATTTCACATTATTATAAAATTATTTTTACCTTAAATTACACTAATTACCTCTAATCACGATTAAGAGCATAAAAGTTACTATTCACCAAAAAATTATTTTAATCCCATTGAACCACATTTTACTTCCTAATTACAACCATGTATGTCATATTTTTTACATTCAAAACACAAAGGTGGCAAAGTTTCATTTAAACAAAAAATCAGTTTCTTTAACTACCACTTAGTGGTTTCACTATTCATCAAAAATTGATGTTTTTCAGAAAAATACCAAAAATTCACCCTAAGTTAGTTTTGATATTCCGAACTCAAAAATGATGTCTATTTTAAAAAATTCAAAACATATAAGTTTCATTAATTAATTTAATAAATAATTCCCGATGTCAAAACAAATAGCGTGTTTTTATGAAACAATATCTATTAAAAGATTGACACTAGTTTAAGTCCAATTTCAAAGTGAAATTAATTCCAATGACCACTATTGGATTAAATGGTAAAAATATATTCTAATTTTACTTTAAAAACAATTCAAAAGATAGTCTAATCATATAAATAAATTAGATTAAAAAGAGTTTTTGAATTAAAATACAACATTTTTCACTATTCATTAAAAAAATGAACTTTATCGAAAAGATACCAAAAATTTGCACAAAGTAAATTTTGATGTCTCTATTCTAAAGAAGAATTTTATTTTGTCAAATATAACACATAAAATTGTCAAAAAGTGGATTTAAAAGAGGTTCGCCATCAAAAGGCGGTTAATCGACCTTCTAAAGAACATTAGAATGTTTACGCTTAAAAATTGAATTCATTCACATTTTTAATCCTATAACATTTATTGTAAAAAGTAAAAATATTTGACAAACATATATAATCATTTTGTAGTTAGTTCTGTTCATTCCCGCCATTACAATGGCTTGGCATTAACTACCATTTAAAATAATATTATTTTATTATTAGAGTGCAACGTAAGATTCCCAAGAAACTCATTGTTGCGTATTGGGTACACCATCGAGCATAGCGTCCCCTTTAAAGTAATATTAATATTTTATTAAAAAAATGGATAAATATAAAAATGTCATATTCTTTATTTACCTGGGGTGTTACATCCTTCCCCCCTTTTTGGAATTGCTTCCTCGCAATTTTAAAATTGGGCTCGGAAACATCCTTGAAAGTCCCACATCGGAATAAGAGTCGGTAAAATAATCACTTTAAAATAAAGAATGAGAAGTACAGAGGTCACCTAAGTTAACCCATACTAGTATTCCATGTAGGAAAACATGGACATGGAGGAGAAAACATAGGGTCATGTTCTGATGGAGAGTTATAGAAAACATGTTTAGGAAAAAGTTAACCACAAGAAAATCACAAACTTGTGATGGGTTAAATGGTATTCGATTCCCCAGTAGGAAAAGATAATAGACAACATTTTTGTTTTAAGATAATTTTTATTGAGGAATTTACTCATAAGGAAACATAATTACTTATCAATTTGACTTTCAACTTTTATTATATTTCTTACACAAACTCATATTTTCTCCAAAAGACGAGTATTTAGGAAGACTTGTTCACTATAATCAACTTCTAGAGAATAACCTAATCCACAAAAGAGAAATATATACTTCTCATGTCTTTAGACTTTAACCAAAACCAAAACCAAAATGGTTAGTACAATATCAGATAATCCAGAAAAGGATAACCCTTTATAAAAAGAAAATCTACTCTTAATCTTTAAAATTTTTCCAACAAAACCCAAAGTTCAACGAAGACCATTCGATAAACAATTGTCCATAAAATTATTCAAAGTAAACCAAACTAATATTGAAACCCAAATATTTGAATGATTTAATCACATAGTCTTCCAAGGTACAAATTAACTTTTATCTTCAAATAACATCAGTTACTCTTAAATTCTCATATTGAAATGTAATTAACCTAATCACATATCCACCATGATAGGTTAATCACTTCCATAGATAACCCAAAATAAGCTTACTCTAGATTCCTAAAATCATCTAACTAAAAATAATTCTTCAAACTAACTAGGGACTTCACGTAGTCCAGTGGTAGGTGATAAATACCAGTCGCACTTTGGTTGTGGGTTCGATTCCTGCACCTTTGTCTGACGCGACGGGTTGTCACAGGGTATACGTGTTGTCCTTTTTACAAAACTATATAATTCTTAAAACATTCCCCAGAATTAGATAAAATCTTCAAAAATAATCATAACATATTTTAACAACAAGTTTATCTCATGCCTTTCATTTTCCATCATAATATATAATAACCCATAATTACCTCAAAAGTAAGGATCATATAAACCCTAATGGTTACCTTTATCATTATTACTTGAACTTCCAAATTGATTGGTCAGCTCGTACATGATGCATTACAGAACATACCAAGGTTCAAGTGGTTGATCATGACTCCTTGGTAGTTGTTTTAGAACAACCACAACATTCCTCATTGAATCCCCCATTTCATCCAATCTCTTAATCAGAGAACCACCATAGTTTCCTTCAAACCCATTGTCACATTGGTGCCTGCTAGATCCATCCATTTACTAAGAACAGAAAAGTCAGTGTGAGTATATAAACAAAACCATCATGTACTAATGAGGAAGATAAACACTAAGATATACTTACTCATTCACTTTACCTAAAACTATGACTCTTTCTGAAATCCTAACCATTATGGTAATGTCACTTATGCTTAGAGAATACCCTAACCTCTAAAGTTATCTAAACCGACCTCTGATACCAACTATAAGGCCCCGGCCTTAAACCTTACTTAATCTTGAGTTATTACAAGATTACACATTGAGGATCTTTTCAGGTTTAGAGTTTTAGAGAATTAGATCATAAAACTTGCATTACATTCCACATTTAAACAAAGTGGTTACATAAAAGATAGTATTAATTTTTCCTATCAACGGAAACATATTTAAAATAAAACATGGATTCTTTCTTGACACTTCCTTGACACTATCATCATATCATGTACCATTCCCTTGACCTGTGAAAAACATTTCAAAAACTTGGGATGAGCATAAAAAGCTCAATAAGTGTTATAAAAAAGTATGGAATGGAAACATGAGTACATATATACATAAGAATGAAATCATACTTTACCCATAAAACATATGCACTTTAACATACCTCATAAAATCATGAATAAATCATAGAAATCATAAGACATAAAGGTAAATTGAGGCATTCATAACATTCTTACGTAGGGAGTAACCCTCTTGGTTACGTTTGGAATACCCATCACAGTATATTCCCTAAATCTCTTTGGAGAAACCTTAATGCTTAACTCCTTCGCATTACCCAATGCATTGGAGAGCTATATCGGGCTCACCCGCCCTTAGTTTATCACGGAACCACCCATATTCATAAACAATTCCCAAGAACCATAACATAATCATAGAACATAACTTAAGCATAAATGAAATATAACATTCTCATATTGCAATAATAATATAACAATTTAAGATATTGAAATAATAAATCCATTCTAAAAACCATTTTAAAAACCATTTAAAACATTTAATAAAGAGATCTTTGAATCAAAGTGTCCCATACCACTTTGAAGGTTTTAACATTTTAAACCATTAATATCCATATAAATAAATCCTTAAAACCATTTTTAAAACATGGATATTAATGAGAAATATTTATAATAATAAATCATTAAAACATTTAAAACCATATTTTAGTTAAAAGGTTTTTAACAAAATGAGAGACACTTGAATACAATAATTGAGGAATAACATTTAATCAGAACATTATAATATCATGACAATAAAGGAATTCATGATATAATATTCCAAAGGACAGTATATACACCATATAAGAGTTAATTGGTGCATAACAACAATGAAGTCTCAATAGAAATGTAAAATGAGATGAAATCCCCTGTAAAGAAGGTATCCTTAAATTGAGGATAAATAAATCTCATAATTATGTGTGAAAAATATAAATACACCCAATATAATCGGATATTAAGTGTAAAGAAATAAAAGGTCATTCACACATATTCAAAGGATGACATATTCAATAACTACATGTTAAACCCAAAGAAATCGAAATTGGGTTAAGAAGTTCCCTTGACAGCCTAACGACGTCACATCAAATTTTAGAAAAAGAGTTGATGAGAGAGATAAAGGGTATCTACTCACTTGGACATGAAATTTACGGCAATAAGCATATATAATAACATATCCCCACATAATAATATTAAAATTAAAAGACATAACAAAATAAGTCTTTTAAAAAGAGGAGGGTGAAAGGTTCCCTTACCGATTTGGGTAACTTTCGAAACATACACCCCATTAAAGAAGGACTATACAACATTGATGTAAATACTCATAAACGAAAGTATGTTCCACAAGGAGTAGAATAATGTACAGTACATACACCACTCAAAAGGAAATATTAGAAAATGTAGCATGAATCTCATGGGAATAAAAGTGAGATGAAAAATCCCTTACGAAAACTCGACAGCCTAACAGCGCCACTTAAAACTTCCAAAAATGGATTGATGAGATCAAATAGGGTCTCTCACCATACTAACATAAAATTTACAGAAATAGGAATATAAAATAACATCTCCCAACATAACAAATAGGAGCTTAAAAGAAGTGACATAAAGGAGAGTAATTAAAAAGAAAGAGAGAAGTTGGATCTCTTATGAAAATTCGGCAGCCTAACGGCGCCAATCAAAACTTCCAAAATGGATTGATGAGAGAAAATACGGTCTCTCATAATATGAACATAAAAATTAAAGTAATATTAATATAAAAAAATATCCCAATCATAAGAAATATGAGCTTAAAAGGAATGACATAAAAGAGTGTACTTTAAAAGAAAGAGAGGGGTCGGATCCCTTACCTCGGGTCCTACTTGACTCGATCGTTCTTTAACATCCTGAATAATAAACTTGAGTTAATTTATACTTGCTTAAGAAACTTTTTCAAGTTCATTATTCCTTTTATATCATTTATTTCCATGTTATAAACATTATGTAATCATTTAAGTTAATAATGTTTGTTTTGTCGATATTTGGTTCTTAAGTCGAAAGTGGACTTATTACAATTACATGTTGTTCGTGTGGTCAAAGGTTCATTATATCCAGAATGATATTCATGATTTGGATATCATATATATTATATATATCCAGAATATACATGTATTTATAATATTACATAATCATTTAGAGGTAAGAAATGAAATGCACCGTTCATGGAGACGGTAAGCAATATGTACGCATGAACGCTACTTTCATTTCTATGTCATATTAATGGAATTAAAACTAAATGAAAGGTATGTATATTTTAATTCCATAATTATATTAATCATTTATATGTAACATACATCGTATATAATAACTTTAAATCCATCCTTTATACATCCCACATATGGCATTAACGAATCAAATCACTTTGAGGGGGCGGTAGTCCGCACTTCCTAAAATGAAATTATCGTGTTTACCCACAATTGGAAACCATAAAGGTATGCCACAAAAGAAAAATACAGAAGCTTAAGTAAAACATAAACATATTATATATCATATAAAAGTATAGTGACATATTAATGGCCACCTTTTGAGGTGTTATATGAGTGTTGAACAATCATCGTTTCGTGAGGTAGAAATTCGCCATCCACAGAAACAGTATGTTCTTTAACCATTTGATGTAGGTGTGTGTAAGTGTAGCTCTAAATCTTCTTATAAAAACATCCTAGTAAATTTAATATACTTTATTTGTTACAAAATAAATTAATTAAAAGAGTTTAGGGGGTTGGAGAAGCAAAATAAAACAAAATAACACAAGTGAAGACATTACCTTAAAATCAGGTAACTCTTTTTGATATGAGATCAAAAGCTTCCTTGGGAAAACTTCTGCCCAAAGTGAGGATTCTAGGAGTAAGATAGGGATGTGGATAGGAAAAATGAGCAGGTTTTGGCCGAGCCAAAGGCTTGAGATGTGTGGGTAAGGAGGTAGGGGTGGGGGCCTTTTATAATAGGAGAGGAGCGGCACTCTTGGAAAGTAAAGAAATGTTACTTTATTTGAAAATGAGTTTTGGATTTAAAAGGTACCACATTGATATAATTAAAGGATAAGGTGATAAGGTTTCTAAATCCACCAATACAATATGTTTTGTACATGTGTAGGTCATAGATTTTACATTATCTTTTTATTTTATTTAAATCCTTTATTAATGAGGTAATCGCTGCATCATTATGATGAAATAAATAATTTTATTTATTTAATGTCTTAAAATTATAAAAAAAAATATCATGATTTAGGAAATATTTTTATCTTTCCAATGAATATTTATAGTAAAAAATATGACTTGTATAACCCCATTTAAATATTGTTTTAGTGAAACATCTCATGCTTGTGACATTTTTATTTTAACTTTAAATAAAAAGTTATTTATGTCATTTTCCAACCAAAGTGGCTCCATGGGGTCCCCAAGTTGACCAATGGATTTTCTTGGTCGGACATGACACATAAAATGAGGTTAGGACATGTTTCTAGTTCATTTTACATTATTAAAACATTATTTTTACCTTAAATTACACTAATTACCTCTAATCGCGATTAAGAACATAAAAGTTACTATTCACCAAAAAATTATTTTAATCCCATTGAACCACATTTTACTTACTAATGACAACCATGTATGTAGGATTTTTGAAATTCAAAACACAAAGCTGGCAAAGTTTCATTTAAATAAAAAATCAGTTTCTTTAACTACCACTTAGTGGTTTCACTATTCATCAAAAATTGAAGTTTTTCAGAAAAATACCAAAAATTCACCCTAAGCTATATTTGATATTCCGAACTCAAAAATGATGTCTATTTTAAAAAATTCAAAACATATAAGTTTCATTAATTAATTTAATAATTAATTCCCACTGTCAAAACAAATAGCGTGTTTTTATGAAACAATATCTATTAAAAAATTGACACTAGTTTAAGTCCAATTTCAATGTGAAATTAATTCCAATGACCACTATTGGATTAAATGGTAAAAATATATTCTAATTTTACTTTAAAAATAATTCAAAAGATAATCTAATCATATAAATAAATTAGATTAAAAAGATCTTTTGAATTAAAATACAACATTTTTCACTATTCATTAAAAAAATTAACTTTATCGGAAAGATACCAAAAATTTACACAAAGTAAATTTTGATGTCTCTATTCTAAAGAAGAATTTTATTTTGTCAAATATAACACATTAAATTGTCAAAAGGTGGATTTAAAAGAGGTTCGCCATCAAAAGGCGGTTAATCGACCTTCTAAAGAACATTAGAATGTTTACGCTTAAAAATTGAATTCATTCACATTTTTAATCGTCTAACATTTATTGTAAAAAGTAAAAATATTTGACAAACATATATAATCATTTTGTAGTTAGTTCTGTTCATTCCCTCCATTAAAATGGCTAGGCGTTAACTACCATTTAAAATAATATTATTTTATTATTAGAGTGCAACGTAAGATTCCCAAGAAACTCGTTGTTGCCTATTGGGTACGCCATCGAGCATAGCGTCCCCTTTAAAGTAATATTAATATTTTATTCACAAAAATTGATAAATATAAAAATGTCATATTCTTTATTTATTTGGGGGGTTACAATAATGTTATCTATTTACATATTATTGTATTTACTATCTATGTGAGGTGGTGATGAAAAATAAATCACCTCACTCCATGGAGTTTTTAATCCGCTCGTATGCACAATTGATGTTACCATTTTTAAATGGATTGAATGGTTAGAAAATAGATTATATCTTACATTTATAGAAATATAATGATGTAATTAATATCATATATATATATATAATTAAATTCATCACTAAAAACTTCCATGAGAGAGGATGAAGGAAACAAATTAAATCATAATGTGAGGAGGTAGTCCACCATACACATGAACAATGGTTTCATTCCCCATTTGGTAAAAGAATTAGATTTATTAAGGTCAATCCATTAAAATAATAATATATAAGTATAAGTTAGATATTAATGTTATTATATCAAAATGGTTATAATATTGTTAAATGAGTTAGAAAAATAAATAAAATTAAATCATTCAGATAAAATTTATACTTCTTCTTCGGAAAACCTCCTTTGTTTTACAACTTAATCCCTCAAAGGTTGGTATGATGACCAAAATAATACCTCCAGAATGAAGTAAGGGATGTTAGGATTTTATTTGGGTAGGTTTAGGCTGAACTAAATGGCTCTTGAAGTGTGTATAGAAGAGGGAGAGTGGGTATCTTTTTATAAGTTAGGGGAGGGAAATTTTCTGAAATACAAGAAACATTATAAAATAATATGTGTCTAACTCATGTAAAATGATTCTAAAATGATATGTATTAGAATATAAGTTTGAATTGGTATTTATAAAATCATCCAATTAAATTTATAGTGGTTTATATATAATTATAAATCTTATCTTTTAGATTAACCACTTTGTTAACCATTTTTAAACTTAACAAAGATAATAATTTTTTCAAACTTAAAGGGATACAAATTTACATTTAAAGTGATAATTGGCTCAAAAAATATCAATGGATGATATTTTAGACCAATTTAAACCTAATTTTCTTATTTAAATTTTTTATGATTTTTAAATAATTTAATAAAATATTTTTTCCCTAAAATATCATTAATGTCATTTTTATACTATTCATTGAATAATAATCTGAACACATGAATATAGTAATCAAATTATAATATAAAACTTTTAAGCAAAAATAATATATTATATTCATTTTAAAAATATGAACTCATTATGTAATGACCCGAAATTATATCAATTAAATTTCCCTTATTATAATTAATTTATATATTATAAATAACATGAAATCACTTATAAAACACAATACAATCTTTATAAATGTATAATTAATGAAATAAGAAGTATTTATAGAAGTTGAGGATCTTATACTGATTAAAATAGTAACTTGACCTTAGAAATAGTAATATGACCATCATGAATAATAAACCGGCAAAATGAATAGTAACCACACCCATAAAACTATAAATAAATTTTAGGCACCTTATAAATGAAAGTATGATATAATTATATCATATTATAAGTAAATTGATATTTTTAAAATTATTAACTAAGTGTTGGTAATTTAATAAGTTATAAATATTTAATTACAATTTAATAATTAATAAAATTATTTAAAATCAAATTTATTTTCATAAAATTTATTTCTAAGTAAATATTTTTTTTATGATTTTAATATAATTTTTTGAGACCTTAGTTAATTTTTCAAAGTGTTATAAAATCAGTTCTAATATTAAAATTGGTATTTTTTGAATAAATGATGATTTTAATTAAAAATTAAATTTCTCATATTTATAAAAAAATCATAAAATGGAGTTAATTTTTTAATTATAAATAGAAAAAAATATTTAATGTGAATTTTTTGTATTTTTTTAAAATACATGAATTTTTATTGAATAGTAAAATACGGTAATTTGTGATATATTTAAATTATAAGATAAATTCACTATTAAGTGATTCGTGAATGATTTAAGAAACATAATAACGAACTTAACTTCATTAATTTAATATATTTGATGATAATTAGTAAATTATTCATATTATTGAGCCAAAATATTAAACAAATGAATAAAAAAATAAAAATGAAAACATCATTTTCCTCTACTATAAATTACACCCCTCACCACCTCTTCTCCCCACACCATCCAAGCCTCAATACTTGTATAAATTCTACCCAATAAAATTACCAATCCCATAACCAATTTTCATGAGTTATTTTTCTCATAAAAATACCAAAAAAATCTCATTATAGAGGCTCTAAAGGATGAGAATTCAAGAGGTACAGATTCTTATTCTTTTATTTTTTTTATTTTCAATTTCTTTTATTTTCTTATCCTTTACTCACCTCCCCATTCCAAAGAGGCCTGATAAATTCATTATCATTTATATAATATAATTATATCATGTTAATGTAATATTAATTATCAAACTCCTTTCTCTGTATCTTTTATTCTATAAGTGAAAACATCGCCCGTGATGTGTCAATTTGCCAACATCATGGACGATGCATTTTTATTTTCCATTAACTCTTTCAAGGTTGGTCATAAAACCATAATTATGGTTAAAACATATTTTATTATATATATCATATCTTATTTAGTTTTATGTAACTAGTATATATATACATTATATTAATTAATAAGATTAAATTATTTCGTGATGATTGAAAAACGGCCAGAATGATCTAAAAAATTATCATTAAAGTTCTATTTAATTAATCATTCTCATATCAAGAAAAAAATATTATATAATACCATTAAATATTCTTTATGTTAATTAATAACATATAATTCCAATTTTTGAGAATTAAATTCATTTTTCATGAACTTTATTACTTAAAAACAAGTGAACTGATCATGAAAACCAAGAAAAAAAATGCTACCGAATAATGAAGCGAAACACTATAACTCATAAAAAAGGAAATTAATAAACTTAATTAAACTATAATTAATCAAATTAATGTATAATAGGTTATTAATTAATTAATTAGTGTATTTAATTTGATTATACAAGATGTTAAGGTCATGTGAATAACACTTTCGAACATAATGTATGTGTTTTATTCCTGAAACATCCATTTTCATTAGGGTTATGATTTCTTACTATATACAAAAATTTAATTCTTAATTATTTGTAAATAATTATTATAAATTATTTTTATACAATCCTAAATTATGTATTCAAATCATTTCATCTTTATTTTTTGGGAAATACATATTTTACAAGGTTCCCTTCTCAATTCTTCCCAATACACAAGCCCAATTAAAGGGAACATCTCGATCTCTTACCCATTTTCATGTACCTTATATAATCTATTTTAAGAAGTTGATATTTATCTATAATCACTAATTTTTTCATGAAAAACTATTTTTTTTCATTTCTTGTTTTAAACAAATAATTATGACATATACAAATGATTTGTTCCTAAAGAATCATTCTTTTCAAGTAAAAGGGGTGTTTCTCCCAAAAATTATTTGATGATTTTATTAGGGTTATTTCATCTATTTCAACACATATCTTGAATTATATGCTTCATTGAGATTGATATCCTATTATTATAATCTACCATATTATTTTAAATTTTTTATGATAAGTTTGATTGTGGATGTGCTATCTTGATACCATACACCATACTACTCAAAATGGTTAGTGATTATGTTTGCAGGTTTGGGAAATTTATTTACATTTCATATGCATATTTATTTTTTATGTTTAAAATTATTAATATGAGGAATTAATTAGAATTATTAAGTTATGGGTATTGATTTTTATATCCCCTCGATGCATCAGTAGGTCTCATGAGACAACATAGATATAAACTTGGTTAAGGTCATACCCATTTTCAGATATTATTTTAGCTGAGGCCTTAGCCATTAATTTTTAGATGTCTTGTTCAACTCTTTAATGGTATGACTTAGATTTCCATAATTATTAATTCCTTAATTATGATATTATAATTGATTAATTATGATATTATTCTACAATTATAATATCCATGGTAAATTTTCATTTGATTATTTATATGGAATTTTTTATTTAGCGTTTATTCATTACATATTATGCTCAAGATTATGTTCTAATGGTCTGTGTTTTTAGTCATTCACCATGCCATATTTTTTATGTTTATATTTTATTATATTAATTTCCCTTTCTGAGCATCTAATATCACCCCTTTATTATGTTTTATATTTCCCCAAGATGTGAGAATATATATTATAAATGACTTGCAGGGATAATCTAGGACTTTATTGGTGTTCCCATTAGAATTTCTATATTATATTTTCTTTCAAGTTGTAATGTAAAGTTCATGTATGTAATATTGTTTCTAAAACTAATAAATTTATCATTACATTGGGAATATAGTCTTTTATCTATTCCAATGTATTAATGTAACGCACCAGATCTAGGCCATTGGGATCAGGGTCTTTACATTTGGTATCTGAGGAAGTTTAGTAGAAACCATGGAAAATAGATTTAGAAAACATGGATTTGGGAACATAACACTAAGATACACTTTGAAAATAATCATATAATAACATACTAGAATTTTGGTAAGGTATAGATTACTTGGGTCTTCTTAGCAATACATACATGTATTGATACTACAAGTGGATGTGGTTCTGGAAGAGATGTACCTTGGGGTAACAACTTTGACAAGGTGTTCTGGGCTTGACTTTGGGTAACTCTATACATGACAATGGGCCTTACTACGTCTGTGTCATGACACTGCTGGGGGATATACTTATGATAATTCACATTTTCTTTACAAACCATTATAAAGGATTTAAAAGTAAATATATCCCCAAAGAAACAATGTTTATGATTATAAGATTGTCTTTGAAAAAAAATTCAATTTATGTTAAGTGATTTTCAAGTTTGAGATTATTTATTATGATTCATATCCTAATTTAGTGTATTCCATTATTTAGAAATGGTTCCTAGTGGAAGAAATGGGAATAGTATAAATGCATGTATCCCATGTATGGATTTCCCTCCCATGAAACATAATGATATTGGTAGTAGAGATTTGAATGGTAATGAGAAACTTATAACTATACTGGGATAGATGACTTAGGTTATGAATAATTACCATACCCATATAGAGCATCCTAACCCATAATGTGGTGGAGAAATTTTAGACCTATTTATGTGACAACATCCTCCATCATTCAATGGGACTACAAACCCATTTGTATTTGAGTAGTGGATAAGTTCCTTAGATAAGATATTTCTCACTTTGGGAATTAATGAAAGGTATAAGGTTATCATGGATTTTTATAATCTCTTAGGAGATAATAATAAATGGTGTTCGTTTAATCAAAACAAAAAATAGAAGGAATAAATTTCAAAAATGGAATAAAAAAAATTAAGGAAATTTTCCTAGAAAAATATTTTCCCTATTAACAACTAGAGAATATGGAGAGGAAATTATTGAGTCTAAATCAAAAAGAGTATTAAAGCATTGAAAAGTATGAATCCAATTTTAAAAGTTTATAAATTCATGCCTCAAACTACATACTTAATCCAAGGAGAATGATTGATTGATTTATTAATGGTTTAAATCCATTCCCCCAAACAAAACTGGTCTCCCAAAATTTATCATCATACAAAGATATAGTCTCATGTAATATCAAGATAGATAAATAATTCTCTATGTATTATGAATTTAATGGAAAACAAGAGAATAATATGGTGACAGAGGAAATAATGGATAAAGGGAATAATAAAAAAGGGAATTTTCAAACTTGTGATACATGTGGAAGGAAACACCCCAGTGCCTACTTAAAAGGAAATTATTTTTCTACAAGTGTGGTGAGAAATTCCATCATGATCAAGATTTAAAGGGAACAAGAGAAGATACCAATGTTCAATGCTACAATTTTAGGGAGATGGGATACTATGAAAATGATTATCTAAAGCATCAAGGAAACATGCCCTAGAAAAGGCCACAGGAGCAAGGCTAAGCTTATATAATCACAACTACAAAGGTTGAAGTTATTAATGATGTGGTGGAAGGTACTTTAATCATTTCCTCAAAATTACAAAATTATTTATTTGATAGATTTATTTCCTATGAATCAAGGTAGTTAAAAACTCATGAACCAAACTATCCAACTCATGATCTTGATTTATCATCTGTAATATATTCTCCAAAAATATGGAGACACTATCTCTATGTAGAAATATTTGAGACATATATATATCAAAATAGTTTGAAATATATATTCTCACATAAAGAACTCAACATGAGTAAAATTTTATGGCTCAATATACTCAAGGATTTTTATTTTTAAACACACTACCACCCAAGGATGGTTAATAGAGTAGAAAATTCAATGATAAGGAAGGATCATAGTGTTCTAAAAAATGAAGATTGACAAGGATCCTGGGTATATGGAACTAGAAAATATAGATATAGAAATTATCAAGGAAGTTGAAACATAATTACCTTTTCAATTGGTTTCTCAACCATCTTTATTATAAAGGATTAAAATTTATCATTATGATGATGGGAATCTCAAAAGAAAATTAAAGTTGTGAATGATAGGAAGTTGGTAGAATTCATGTATAAGGATGAAATTATCAAATTTGGGAAGAGGCTATGTTTTCTATCTATACCCAATCTAAAAAGAAAGTTATTAGATAATTCTCATAGCTCAAATTTCTTTATACACCTTGGTATCACTAAGATATATAGAGATTTGAAGAAACATTTCTGGTGGGATAATATAAAGTGTGAAATTGATGATTATGTATCAAGATATTTAGTATTTAAATCGATAAAGGCTAAAAGACAATATTTTATAACAGTTATAAAACCTATGCCTATTCATACAAGGAAATGGGATGAAGTCTCTATGTATTTTATCACTAGATTACCAAAAATTCCAAAAAGAATGATGCGATATGTGTAATTGTTGATCGAATTACAAAATATTCACATTTCCTCACTATAAAAGAGGATTTTCCATTGGAATTCAATGAATGAATCAATATTAATGAATTTTTAAGACATCATGGAGAACCTATTTCAATATTGATTGATCAATATCGATGATTTATATCTAAATTCTGGAAAATTATTTGTAAAGATTTGGATACTGAGCTTAATTTAGGTAATTATTATCACCCTAAAACTAATTTCTAGTCAAAAATGATGATCCAAACTTTAGAATAATATTTGAGATCATTATCACTTGAATTTTAAGGAACTTGGAATCAATATTTACCTTTGGTGGAGTTTTCCTACAATAATAGTTTCTATTCATGTATTCGAATGGCACCATATTAAGCATTGTATGGAAAGATATGTCATACAAAAACTATTGGGGATGAATTTGGTGAAAGGAAGCTTATAGTCCTATAACTTATGAAGGAAATGATAATAAAGGTAAATACTATTCCTAACCATATCAAAGTATCTCAAATTATGCCAAATATATTTGTCGATAGTTGAAGGAAGGATTTTTAATTTCAAGTGGGAGGTCATGTTCTCTTGAAAGTATCCCCATGAAAGGGTGTTATAATATTTGGGATGAAATGGAAACTAAGTCCTAGGTATATTAGACCTTTTTAAACCCTATAGAGAGTAGAGTTGGGGATTGTGTGTTGGAAATGTCACTTATCCTTTCTAAAGTACACAATGTGTTCCACATCTCATTGTTAAGGAAGTATATTCCGAACGCAACACATGTCCTCACTTCTGAAAAAATAGTTTGGGAATTTGATTTATCTTATTGTGAAGAGCCTATCTAGATTATGGAAACTGAATAACAAGTGTTGAGGAATAAGATGACTCAATTGGTATAGGTATATTGAAAAAATCATAAAATAGAACTACCACAAAACTGTCTTTTATCAGTGCTAAAAAGGTCCTTTATCAGTGCTAAAAAGCATTGTTAATATTAGTGAAGATAAAAGGGGGTCCCTTTTATCAGTGCTCAGAAAATCACTGATAAAGGCCCCTTTTATCAATGCTAAAAAATTGCTGATAAAACGGGCTTTTATCATCGCTAAAAAACGATGATAAACAAGTCCTTTATCAGTGCTTTTTAAGCAGTGATAAAAGTTAAAAAACATTGAAAAAACAATAAATCATGGAGGGGATTAAATAGTTCTTGAACCCCCCCCCCACCCTGGTCCACATGCCCCCCCCCCGTAGCCTTTAACAGTGTTATCCCACCCTTTAACAGTGCTAGCCTTTATTCCACTCGCCCGCACGACCTGCCTCCCCCTAGATTCAAACTCGGGACCTGTTGTATGTGCACATAAGCCTTTACCACTACACCGTATTGCTTTGATCCTCATTTATTAATGTATCTATTTATTAATATATATATATAGTTTTATTTACTCGTATATTAATATATATTTATATTAACATATATATATTTATATTAATATATATATATATAGTTATATTGATATATATATATATTTAGTTATATTAATATATATATATACATATATTAATATATATATAATTATATTTATATATTAATATATTTGTTCGTATATTAATATATATTTATAAGATCAATTTTAAATACATTTATAAAGTATGCTTTTTTGTGTGTTTATAAATACATAAATACATATATACAACATACACACACAAATAGTCATATATATATATATATTATATTTGTACCTGTATGTATAATTATACATAATTATATATATTTACAAATACTATATATTAATATTTATATACATATGTTTAGTAATATATATCAGTTTGTCAGTACAGACGCACAAACACACACATATATATATATACAAGTAAATATTATATAGGTATATAAATATTCATATATTTTTATTTTAAATAAAATGGATATTATGTTTTATTTAGATAAGGCTTATATATTGAGAAATATATTTTATACGTAAATATGTTTAATTATTTATTTATAAAATTAAATTTTTATGTGTGAATATATAAAAACAATATGTATATATTGTTATATATTTGATTATAAATAATATTACATTATGAAAATAAATAAAAATCCCTGAAAACCCAAAAAAATAAGTAAAAATGGAGAAACCCTCAAAACCCGTAAATATAGTCAAAAAGTCAAATAAACCCTAAACGCAGGGTAACAATGAAAAATTCTGATCAGAGAGTCTGTTCTAGCTCTATGACTGGTCAAATTGAAGATCATCAAACTATCTTTGATATGATAGGTGTTGGAGGCCGAATAAAAAGGTAGATCATAAGTTACAGTTGTTTAAAAAACAACAGACAAGATAAAAGTGCTATAAATGGGGGCTTGAAAAACCTAACAAACCACAGATTCACTAAAATGGGAATAAATTCTGATCCATGTGTCTGTTTAATCTTATTGACCAATCAAACTGATTCTCATTGAACTAACTATGATATAATAGATGGAGGAGGCCAAATATACACACGGATTGGGGGTTATTACCATTTTAAGAAAAAATTGACAGGGCCCCAGACACAGAAATAGAGTTTTAGAGACCTTATGATGGTTTTTTGGGGTTTTATGGTATAGTATGTGGCTGGACCTTTTTTCCATTCAACTTTATTCTTAGATCTCTTTTATTTCTTCGATTTGATATGTGGTAGAGCCCAAATGGACACCCGGAGAAAAAGTTATGGCCGTTTGAAGTTAGAGTATTTTTTTAGAGTGGTATAACTGATATATATTCTGTTTCTTTGATCTTCACATGGTTTCAATTGGACTTGGTCCTCACTCATCGCAGAAGCTTTGATTTGAATGGTTGCGTCACTCAAACAGACACCTGAAGTAGAAGTTATGGTTGTTTTAGTGAGTTATGGGTTTCTCAGGTTTTTAGGCGTTAGGATGGTTGCTCAATTTTAAACAATCTTAAATTCTACTCCAACTGTCAATCTAAAACATATTTAAAAAATATATATTATATTAATATCAATATCAATATAATTATATATTAGTATATTATTTTTTATGAAATATTTTTTTTTTGAAATATTCACTTTATCAGCACAGGGAAAAAATGTGCTGATAAAGCCCCACCTTTATCAGCGCTACTAAAAAAGAGCTAATAAAGGGGGAACCTTTAATAGCACTAAAAAAGCACTGATAAAGGGGATGATTTTATCATCGCTTTTTTTTAGCGCTATTAAAGGGTGGTGTTGCGAAAACCCAGTGTTGTGGAAGTGTAAAAGAGGTGGTGTGGGGTCCTGAGGAACTTATGATGAAGAACTGCCCAAATGTTTTTAAGAGGTGAAAATCTGGAATTTTTTATGATGAAATTTTTGTAGGAGGGGATAATGTAATGACCCATAATTCTATAAA
Organism: Viscum album; assembly: GCA_963277665.1. NCBI lineage: Eukaryota > Viridiplantae > Streptophyta > Magnoliopsida > Santalales > Viscaceae > Viscum > Viscum album. The sequence goes on from OY728143.1 coordinate 1,072,710,155, forward strand.
TGAAATTTTACTTCAATATAATTATTTCATAGAGTGTAAATCACATAAATCCACTTATAGAACACAATACATTATTTATAAATGAATAATGAATGAAATAATAAGTATCTCTAGAAGTTAAGGATCCTATACCGATGAAATTTTAATTTGACCTTTTGAATAGTAATATGACCCTTACGAATAGTAAACCAACCAAATGAATAGTAACCATACCCATGATAGTTTAAATGAAATGTAAGAATCTTATAAAAGAAATTATGATATAATTATATCATATTATAATTAAATGAATATTTTAAAAATTATTAATTAAGTATCATTATTTTTATAAGTCATAAATATTTAATTACAATATTATAATTAATAAAATGATTTAAAATAAAATTTATTTTCATAAAATCTGTTCATAAATTAATATTTTTCTGTTTTATTATTTATATATCATTTTATGAGACCTTAGTTAATTTAACGATGTGTTAAAAAAGTAATTATAATATTAAAATTGGTATTTTTTGAATAAATGATTATTTTATTTAAAAATTAAATTTATCATACTTAGAAATAAATTATAAAATGGAGTTTATTTTTAAATTCTACACATCATGAAATGGTTTGGGTTAATTTTTGGGATTTTTCTAAAATACATGAATTTTTTGTAAATAGTGAAATACGGTAATTTATGGTATATATACATTATATGATAAATAAACTATTTATTGAGTTGTGAATGATGTAATATCTGTAATATCAAACTAAAATACATTATTTTAATATATTTTATGATAATTCTCAAACTATTTATAGTCTGGAGCCAAAATATTAAAAAATGAATAAAAAAAATCAAAAACCACCACTCTCCTCCACTATAAATACCACCCCTCACCATCTATTATCCTCACACCATAAAAGCCTTGACCTTGCCTAAATTCTATCCAATACTATTCTCAATACCCTCCCTCACATTTATTAGCTCTTGGCATCATAAAAAGACCAAATCCAATCCTCCTAAGGTGGTTCTCTAGGAAGAGAATTCAAGAGGTAAAAATCCCCCTTCTTTTATTTTATTTTCAATTTATTTTATTTTCTTATCCTTGCCTCAACTCTCATTTACAAAGATACATGATAACTAAATTATAATTTATATGATTTATTATATCATTTCAGTGGAATATCTATTATCAAACTCCTTTGTCTCTCTCTCTTATTCTATAAATGAAAACATCGCCACTAATGGGTCAATTTACCGACATCATGGATGATGCATTTTCATTTTCCATTAATGCATTAATGTTTGGTCATAAAAGCATAATTATGGTTAAAAAATATTTTATTATCTATATTATAAGTTATTTTTTATTCTGAAATCATTATATTTATACACGATATTAATTAATAAGATGAAACTATTTCATGATGATCAAAAAACCATCAAAATGATCTAAACAATTATAATTAAAGTTATATCTAATGAATCATCCTAATATTAGGTAAAAATAATATATAATACCATTAAATCATATTTATGTTCATTAATAACATATAATTCCAATTTTTTATAATTATACTTATTTTACAAGAACTTAATTACTTATAAACAAGCAAACCGATCATGAAAATCATAAAAATGAACGCTTTCGAACGATGAAGTTAAACAATATAACTCATCAAAAAGGCCATAAATGAACTTAATAAAACTAAAATGAATAAAATTCATTTATAAAATGTTCTTAATTACTTACTTAATGGATTTTATTGGATTATCCGGGATGTTAAGGTCAAGTGCATAACACTTTCGGACATATGGTAAGGGTTTTCTTCCTGAACCTCCATTTTCATTTGGGTTATTCTTTGTTCCTCTATAAACCACTATAATTTTTAATTATTTTCACATAATTATTATTAATTTTTTGTATACATTCCAAAATTATATATCTAAATAATTTATTCTTTGTTTTATGGGAATTACATTTTTTACAAGGTTCCCTTCTCAATTCTTCCTGATACACAAGCCTAATTAAAGTGAACGTATCGATATCTTACCTATTTTCAAGTACTATATATACTATGTTTTAATCCATAATTATTTTTATAAAATCACTAATATTTTCATGAAAAACTATAATTGGTCATTTCTGGTTTTATACAAACAATTATGACAAATACAAATGATTTTTCAAGAAGAACACTTCTTCACAACTAAATTGGGTATTTCTATCGAAAATTCTCGATGATTTTAACAGAGTATTTTAATCTATTTCAACACCTCTATTTAATTATATGATTTATTGATATCGATATATTATGAGTATGAGATATCATATTTTATTAAATGGTTTATGATCAGTTTGACTATGAATGTGTTATCATGATACCATTCACCATACAACTTAGAATGGTTAGTGATTATGTTTACAGATTTGGGAAAGTTATTTACATTTCATATGTATATATTTTATTTATGTTTAACCTCATTCATATGAGGAATTAATTGTACTTAGTAAGTGATGGGTGGGGCCGGATATAGTCCCTTGATGCATTTGTGGGTCTCATGAGACAAAATAGATAAGGAATTGGTCGAGTCCTTGCCCATTTTTAGATATGGTTTTGAGCGAGGCCTTAACTATTTATTTTCATATGTCTTGGTTGAGGACATGACGGTATATTTCATATGTCCAACATTATATATTCATTTTTTATGATATTTTTAATTAATAAATCATGAGATTATTTGACTAGTAGAGTATCCATGGTTAAGTACCATGTGATTATTTATATGGAATTATTTATTCAGTTTTTATTTTTTCCATTTTATACTCAAGATTTTGTTCTAATAGAATTTTTTCATCATTCACCATGACTTATTATTTATGTTTATCTTACAATGTATTGAATATCCTTACTGAGCATTTAATTTTACCCCTTTATTATGTTTTATTTTCCCCTAGGATACAATAATGTATATTATGAATGGATTGTATGGATAATATAGGAGTTTAGGGGTGTTCCCAATGGAATTTCTATAATGTATTTCCTTTCAAGTTGTAATGTAAAGTTCATTTATGTAATTTGTCTTCCAAAAATACTAAACTGAATGGTCATTTGGGATTCAAGTCTTATATCTTGGACAATGCATTAATATAAGGAACCAGCTCTAGTCTACTAGGAGTAGGGTCTTTACACAATAATTCATCTATATTTTTATTAATTTTAATGTTTTTAAAATCATTTAATTGATTTTTCTACTTCTTGTACAGTCACTTTGTCAGGTTTGAATTAGAATTTAAGGTAAATTTATAGTCACTAAAAGGTAGAAATATATAAAAATCATAAAAAATTAATTATGATAAAACTAACATTTATTATTTGTTCATAACATATTTTTATCTCTATATGGACATATAAGATAAATTTAAAAACAAGAGTGACATTTTGAAATTTTCTTTAATTAAAATAATATATAATTCATTTTCAAATTAAAATTGAAAACAAAATCCATAAATTATAATCTTGGATGTGTATAGTGTAAAGATACTCATAAAATATATTAAAGTCAATTTTTATGGTTATCTTTAGTCCTTATCACATTATTTTTAACATTAATTACTCAATTTACCCTTACTAATGTGACAAATATTTACTATAGTTAATATTCATAATAACCAAAAATAATAGGGAAATATTTACTAAATTTGAACCTAATGATTCCTATTATGGGATCCATTTTTCAAGATTAAATTTATATAAGTGTAATAAATCAATTTTAATATAAATGTGTAAAACTCAATGGGAAACGGTTTTTAGAAAAATGAGTTTTTAAGCCTAAAAATGAATATATACAAAAATACGGTATAATCATGATTCAAATATAATTAATTATATTTCATCTTAATAAATAAAACTTAAGCTGTTATAAGATAAAATTTAAGGCATAATGGCACTTTTTAATAAAAATAATGGACAGTTTTACAAAATACGGTATTTTTCAACATTCATTGAAAAATAAATCTTTTTAGAAAAATAAAAAAAAAGACCCTAAGATAATTATGATATGATAATTTAAAAAAATTAATATTTTTATAAAATAAAATTTTAATAATTTCTCAAATATAATTATAATATTTTATCATAAAAATAAATAAATAAATTTTGAATAAAAATGTATTTTTGAAGCATAAAATGACTTTACTGAAAATTTAGTGCATATTTCCTAACAATTTCTCAATAAATTTTTATTGATTAAGACCTCTATATATAATTCACAATTTGGTTACTTTTATTAATAAATTCCAAGTCTACAGCTATATTATAACGATCGTAAAATTATAATATTTCATAGTTCATTTAATATTCATGTTGTTTATTGTATACGTTATCTAAAAAAGTTTTATATTAAAATATCATGGTGCTACATTCCCCCTGTCATTAATAAATTTCTTCCCTAAAATTTTTACATTATCATTGTAATCAATGGATTGAAATTTCAAAATATTTTTTTTGAAAATACACATGTAAAAATAGTTAATAAAAATTCTTCTTGAAAATATGGAAAGGGAAAAATTAAGTCCATATAGAATAACTCATAACTAGTTTTATAGATAGAATAAAATGAATGAAAAATAAAAATATAGACGTAGAGGAAAAACATAATGTCCAAATAATTATAGAGTGATAGAGAAAATTGGTCACAAAAAATTGAATGATTATGAGAAAGTGAATGACCAAGAAACTATAAACCACTAAGGTGTAAAAATAACTATAAATTCATAATAAATAAATGTATCATGATAAAAATTTTATTTCAAGATTATTTTCCTAATGTTTTAGGATATCCTTTACCGTATAGAATAATATCATAATGAATTACAAATAATTAACAAGTATAATTTAATCCTTTAATCAACTTTCACCATAATATCATCTTTTTTTATAAACGATGAGTTTTCAAGATGAATTTTTCATACCTAAATCACTAAAATAAATATCTAATGGATTGTATATTCCAAAAAATTATAACAATTTATTCCTCCTATCTTTATATATTATTCAAAATAAAAATGGATTTTATAATGTAAGATAAATAATGAAATTTATAAACCTTCATATGAGGAAATAATATATTTAACTTCAAAATTTTTACAATAACAATAAAGGTTTAACTTAGATCATTCCATAAATAAATAACCCTAAATATAAAATTACCTCAATAACCTAAAAAATAATGAATTTTTTAACCTCAAAGGTTATATTTTACCCTTTAGATTACATCCCCCAAAAACATTATACATTCTTCCCAAATAATACTTCATCTTAAACCACATGATACACCTAAGGTTTACATGTACCAAAACCTAATCAATCATCTCTCCAATATTTCATTGATCACATTAAAATCCCATAACTCCTGACCATAGAAAGGGTATTTATTACTTTTAACTTGTGATCAAACTTGAACTTATAAAATCATGAATATATTCATAACTTTTAAGGTAACCTCACATGGAAACATTACAATCTCAAAATTTATCTAAATCATGATTTGATACTAATTATGACAATATTGAACATGAACACCCAGATCTAATGGTAAGAATATGATCTTTAAATTTCTAGAATTGATACCAATAAACATGACCCAATTTTAGCCTTCCAAAACATATAACATCAAAATGAAATATTGGATCACCTATATACCCAATGACCATTTAGGTTTAGAGTTTTATAGAATTAGTAAAAACTCTTATATTACATTACCATGACATTAATTGATCATTTTTTCTTATTATACCCATATTTTCTTATTTAACAATATGGCCTCAATATATCCCATAAAATTATTCACACATAAAACTATTCTAAAAAAATTATTTAATGTCTTTCATAATAAGATGTGGAAAAGGAAACATAAGAAGGGTGATCTCAAACACTCATAAAGGGTAAACATAAGTATTAACAATTGAATATAATCAGTGATCATAAGATTAGAATAAGGGTATGATGACATAATCAAAGTTCCTGATTATAATAAAAGATAATTTATACCCATAAAAATGGATCATAAATCATGGAACATGGAATAAATCATTAACATAATAAAAGGTTCATATAATTCAATAATCAAGAGCCATGTGAAAACAATCATTGAATAAAGGATTTATTAGAACATGATGCAAGCATAAGGAAAACATGTTTTTAACTTAGAGTATCGTTTTTATATCACTCTTGAAATATATATTACAAATAGAATAACCTACCAGGTAAATTCTAATAATATCTTAGGAGAAACCTATAACCATTTAACTTTATCCCATTTCTAAATTCATTAGGGAGATATATAAGGCTTATCTATCATCATGAGGTATATCAGGTTCACCCATAATCATGAACTATATCATTCATACCCATTATCATAAAAAAATGTCCAAGTACCAAAATATGATCATAACACATGAAATATTTCATTTTTCAATATAATAATAAGCATTTCTATTTCATACCTTGATTTACCCATGGAAAAGAAATGGGTCCCATAAAAATATCATTGAAACAACCATAATCCATATAGAGAATAAATAATGATGGTATCACTATAACATATCCCTTGTGGATCATAAGTAAAAGCAATGTTTTTTTGTTTATGGATAAAAATAACATAAAAAGATCATTAAAAACATTCTTGATAAAAAAACTTTTCAATTTGAAAATCACTTTTAAAAACTAAAAAATCACAAAATATTGTGAAAATAAATTTCTTATAAAATAACCATGGGAACTTACAAAAGAATATTCAAAAAAAATAATGTCTGTGATGGATAGAAAATCTGTTCATGTTGGAAATGTTAAACATGATAATTATTTCCAAACTATTTTAAAGAGAGACGACCCATGTAGAAAATTTAAAAAAAATCTTAAAATAATTTCAAAGATCATAGAAAATAACTTTTTAAAATAATTTTTTTATAAAATAAAATTCTTGAAAAAAATATAGAAAACATGGATATTAAAGAGAAATATTTTTTGACCGAAAGTGGAGAAATAAGGTAATGTTTTCTTAAAAACTTTTTCTGAATCATTTTGAGAATCAAAAGGATAATGATGGAACAAAAACATTATAATTCTATAAATATAAAAAGAAGAATAAAAATGAAATGGTATTATTAAATAAGGGTCATATAATTTCCTCAATCAAAATTCATGCATAAACGACCCTACTTAAGATGAGATTGAAACAAAAATCCCCTACCTCTTTGGTAATAATTGAATCATAAGCCCCATAAAATAATAACTTCAAAAGAAATATTAAATATCATGAACATAATAATATTAATGAAATAACATGTAAAATAATTTTTATACACACCTAATATAAGAATATAGGTTCATAACATAACATATGTCCTAAAGACAATAATTTGAGATGATAAACCCTTATAAAGATCAAATCATTGAATTCTGAATTAATCAATAGAGCGATTATGTGGAACAAATATAATTACAAACCAAAAAAGTTAAAAAATAATAATTTAATTATGCTTAAAATAATTTTATTATTCATTAAAAACTTATTTTTATCCCCATCTGAATATAGAATAGAAATTCAAAGACAATAGAGTGACATTTTTTTATATTACCTAAATTAATATATAAGTTATTTTTAGTGATAAATGGAAAACAATTACCATAACTTCTATTAATGAATAATTATTTTTAAAAAAGACTCATCCAATACATTATAGAAACTTTTTAGGGTTATTTTTAGGTCTTATCACATTATTTTTAACCTTAATTACATGATTTACCCATACCAAGGTGACAAATATTTACTACGATTCCTATTAATAAGGATTAAAAATAAGAGATATCTATTTAAAAAAAATTTAACATCCTGATTCCAAAATATGGGATCCATTTTTCAATATTAAATTCATGAAAGTGGTATAAATAAATTTTCATATAAATACGTAAAAGGTAACAAAATTAGTTTTTAAAAAAATATATTTTTAAATAGAAAATGAACTTAGAACAAAGTGAGATATAATAATGATTAAAATGTAATTAATTAGATAATATATAATAAAATATTGAATATTTTACTTTTAGAACAAATTCAAATCATTATAGGTCATTTTAATGAATATAAATTATTGTTTTACAACAATGGAATTTTTCATTATTTATTGAAAATTAAATATTTTCCTAAAATTAAATATTTTCAAAAAATTCCAAAAAATCCACCCTAATTTAATTTTGATATTATAATTTAAAAAAATTTATCCATTTATCAAATAATATTTTAAGATGTGGCATGAATTAATTAATATATTCACTTATAATAAGCAATAAAAATCATTTTTGAACAAAATATATTTTTTTAAGTATAAAATGCCTTTACTGAAAATTGAGTGCATATTTACTAAGAATTTATTAATACAATTTTATTGATTATGAACTTTATATATATTTCAAAAAAAACTAATTCTATTCATACCCTCTCTTTCAATGGCTGTGTTATAACAGTCATAAAATAATTATATTTCATGGTTTGTTTAATATTGGTGTTCTAGGTTGTATACACTATCAAACATAGTTTTATTTTAAAATATCTGGGTGTTATGAAACTAGACCAGTCTCTTTTGGATTTCATGCTACCAACATTGAGAGGATGGTCATTGACCTAACTAAATGGATATTCAGTCCAATAAAAAATCCTAGTGTATCTTTGTTAATATTAACCATATAGAATACCCATATTTCATTTTAGAAGATTCATATGAAATGGTTTATCACATAAATTCATATATAGGGTGCCAATAAAATATTGTAATGAACAACTAAGTCATACCTTAGAGTACTGGTATCATCCCTACCAAAATCATAAATAAAGAAGAAAACTGAATAGTAACACTTTATAAAGTCTCATATAAGCATAAATATGTTCCTGGATATTATTGAGATCTCTCTACTAATATCATATTATTGGATAAATTGGTTTAAATACAATCATCATGTTAATAGAAAGACACACATAGTCAAGTTTTATATAAACCTCAAGCAAATATGCCCACAAATATCAAATCATAAGAAGGTGTATCATCATCCCAACCCACTTTAGTACATAAGACTCCTGATTGAGAGTATCACCATATAAGGAAACCTCAACTATTTGATTGGAAATACGATGTGTTGAAGTATATCAAAAACTTACATGCATGAATTTAACTTCTAGATTCCCTTAATCCCTCCAAGGAACTTAGGGAAGCCCTGATTTTGGATCATTCAATCCTTCAAGTGTTTGAAACTGGAGTGCTTACCACTAAATCATAATAAGTTGAGGTTTAACTAACCATGTGCTATATACTAATTTCATTCATGGAACATAATCCAGAAACTATAATATAATGGAACATTAGGCCTTTTTTGTGTCTGTAAGGATAGATGATATCAACATATATCGTGAATTTAAAGATAATGACTCTAGAATAAATCTCAATCCATCATAGAACCATAATAATTTAGGATAACAAGAGTCTGATATGGTCCTTTCTATTATGACTATTAAAGGATATGATAATACTGAATAGAATACCATAAAAAGGATTAGTTTGAAGGCCCATTTTGGAGATCTCATTTATTACTCTGAGTTCATAGTGTTCTTCCATGATACCACCTTTAACGCTTTTTTGTGAATATAATGGATTCATATACATAAAATAGTAACCATTCCTATTCAACAATGTATAAAATATTCTCTTAAATGAAATATTGATGTAATTTATAGTAAAAATTATCCCTTTGAATCATGTAAAGCATAATATATTGTTGTATGATGTCATATACAAGAATAAAAATAGTCATAGATTGATTTTAAAAAAATATCACTATTATTAATAGGATAAAATATATTCTTATAAAAACATGGATTGAGTTTAAGGTATTTTTCTACTTCTTATTAATAACATTAAATAATAAATCCAAGAATTTGAAAATTACGGAGTTGTGATGGCTAAAGGAAGAGAACCCAAAATTACCTTTATTTAATATGATTAGAAAGAAAATTATAATATAGAATAACCTTCAATAGTAGAAATAAAGTTTATCATGTAACGCATGTGCATTAATCTGAGCATTGAGCATGTTTTCATAATGTAGATCTAATAACCCATGTATTTTAAATAAGATATCACTTTCATGGTTTATTAATATACATGACTATAAATTTTTATATGTTCTTTAAACACACACAAACACACACAGATATATATATATATATATATTTATTTATTTATTTAAATTTATATCATGAATTAAATTATATTATATAATAATTTAGATATCTATTATACATTTATAATTATTATGATCACTTCATGAAAAAAATATGTTCTATTTAATGGTTCGTTATATTTTATTAACATTATTTTTATTTTTATATAACTTAAAAACTAATTAATTATTAGATATATTATAAATGGATATTTATACTTATTAAATAAATTAATTTTGAGAATTTTTTATTATCTTGGGAAAATTATATCAAGGTATGAGGCAAGAATATGATTTTTCATTTGAAAAAGAAATCATTTTAATTCAAAAATAATTTCTCATATTTACTCTATGGATTTTTACATGATAAAATTATTCATTTTAAATACTAAATTTTATGAAATCACTTTAATATTTTATTTCAGAATATTAAAATTATCTTAGGTTTTATTTTTTTGGATTTTTTAAGTAAGTTGATTTTTTGGAGAATAATTAAAAAATATAGTTTTTTATGAATACTATATCATTATGACATTATCATTATTTAAATATGACTAAAAGTTCATGAAAAATTATACTATACATTAATTGATAATCATCAGGTTTTTATACTAAAAATATCATCCATGTAATATAAATTAAATTTTATATCAAGATAAATACTAAAATATTTATTATTATAGATGCAATGCATGTATAACATTATAAAAGTCAACATGATTGGATTTAAGATACAATTTAGAAAGGGGTAAGTCTGAGATAGAAATAAAATATAATTATGATGAATAATAAATTATTTTTATGTATACAAGATTAAAAACTATCATGGGGTGTGGTAAAATGAATTATTTTTATTTCACGGTGCAATATAGTGGCTATGCAAGGTCGCCTCACATGAGGAACTTCATAATCTGTCAGTCACTATTCATAATCACTTATTATATTTGGTGTGATTTATATATTTTGTAAAATAAATTTAAAAATAATGGGTGTTTAGAATGAAAAAAAATATAAAATAAACCTGATGATGAAAATATAATGAATACAGTCAAAATGATGTTAGAATGAAATGATATTCTACTAAGAAATCATCTATAGTGAACCTTAATTTCATTTTTATAAATTAAAAAAATACATAATGAACACACTATATTGTATATTTCATCATCCTATTCTCCCAAGGTTATGAGAATATGGTTCACCAAACTATCTTCAGTTCACTACATAATCACATCCTCTATTGAGGGAGAAAATTACAGAAAGAATAAGCTAAACCTCAGGTGGAATGTAGAGACCCCAAGTTGAATTATGAACTAAGTTACCCTAATACCACACTATATGCAAGTATGAAATATTAAACATAAATTCATGAATAATTGGGATAAATCACAGGATTAATCCCACTGAATATTTTACAGGTTAGCTACTGATGATCATGGGCATAAGAGATCACAGTGAAAAGGGAATGGCAAGGAAAAAATAGGAAGAAATGAGGAAGAGTGAAAGGAAGATAATATATATTAAAGATATATAAATACATTATAATAGTAAAATTAAATATAATATTCAACTCATATAGATAACTATTTTAACTGGATAAGGGAAACATTTTTATAGGTAAGAAAGGTGATTGTTTTGGCTCCAAAAAATTCCTCCAAGAGTTAGTGAAAGGTAGGGAAATTTAATTGAAAAAAATAAAGATTTTTTCTTAAAAATGTTCTATAAATCCTCTATCATCCTAAAAATCTTGATATTATTTCAAATTTTGTAGAAAATTTTAGGATATATGTACTCAAGAAAATTATTTTGTCCTGGATGACTGTTTAAATTCCAATCCATTATGTTCCAATGGATTTATGACAATGAAGGAGGAAACATCATATGAATACATAGATGAATAAAATTATCCATGTAATTATATATTTATCCACAAAAAATTTCAGCTCCTGTATTTTTTCCATTTAAAAGATATAAACCCATTTTTAAAATTCTCTAGAACTGTGCATAGATTATAAGGCCCAACTTTTGAGCTTTAGTTAAGCCTTAAAATTTTGATTAAAATTTTTGTCCAATATAATTAAATGAATACCAAAAAAATATAAGCCTATAAATAATAAAACAATTTTTATCGGTTTATAAAATTTTGTTACTTAAATATAAAATATATTTAAAATAGTTAAAATTCAAGGATTTGGCATTTTTATAATTAAACACAATTTACTCTAAAAACCAAAAAATTTAAAAAATTTCCATAAAATAATAATTTTGTGGGATTAAAAACATTAAATTACATAATAAAAATTTTTAGATTATGATTTATATTAACACTTGTGAATTTTTTTGTTTTAAATAACAATATAATTATGAAAATGCTTACCCATCACTTGGACAAGGTTAGATAATTCCATGTAATATCTTAAAAATGTTTTCCTGATAATTATTTGAGTATATATATATTACCAAAGATTTTAGATAATAATAATTATGAGGAATAAACTATATTTATATTATTAATTATTTTTTAATTTAATAGGATAATATTCCAAAATATTTATCTAGTGGTGACGCAACACTTGTGTATATAGGAGAAAAGTCAATGTAATGGTTTCAAAAATATTAAAGGTGGTATAGTTTAGATAATTTTATTACATTAATGGCTTTCAGGATGAATATGACAGGTAATTGCATATTTAAAAGTTTATATTCTAAGTCCATGGTTATGTATATATTTTTTAAAGTCAAATTGTGAAAATTACTCAGAAAAGGACTTTAAAGGGTATTTAATATTAAAAATGATTTATAAATTAATAAAAAATAAAAAATATGGCATCTTGATTCATTTGAGATTGTAAATTTTTTAACATATCATCCATTTTCCATTTTTATCCACTTTACATATTAAAATTTCAATAATTTCCGTAAAAGTCTTAATATTCACAAAAACACCATTAAATTTTTCTTATAAAATTGGACTCGTTATAACCATTTCAAAAGACATCTCAAGTAAGGTTTTACCTCCATATTCTTCCATAATTCCTCTATAAACATCCATTGAAAATTTTTATTTATTTTTTCCTTTCTGTAAATACTTTCTCTAAAGGATTTATAATCAATCAAAAGGATGTGATTCAAAAATAAAGGCAAGATTTTCTAAACAACTTTCTAATTTGTTATTTATTATTCTTTATTTCATAAATATTTTTAAAATTATATTTATTTCTAAAATTATTTTTTCATAAGATATTGGAATATTTATTATCCATAAATGATGAAATATTATCCAATTACCTCTCATATAACTCTTTTAATAAGTCTTTAGTCTGTCAAAATTTATATTTTTCTAAAACCATATCCTTTTGTGTAAACTCTTATATTAATATTTTCAAAAGACTAATTAAGTTTTAAAAGTAACCCAAAAATATTATTTTATTAAAAATATAATTTATTTATAAAACATAAAATATTTATTATGTTTTTCATTCTTTTAATGTATTTTGAGAAAACATCGCTCTTCATGGGGGTGTTCCACCACATAAATGAACAGTAGTGTTTTTTGTAAATTTTTGTCTTCCATGGCTATTCTTAAAAATTGATTTTATGAAAGAATAAAATTTTAATATTCATGTAGCATTATTTTTATGATTATTTAATATTAAAATATATATCGAAACAATGGAATAAAAAGTAAAAAATCATTAATATTTTAAACTTAAAAACAATCTTATCTATGAAGATTGTCGAAAAAGTAACTATTTCATAGCCTATTAAAATATTTTACTTATAGAATGATATTAAAACAATACATTGACATCTATAGATTTTATAAAACCATTTGAAATGGAATTTTTATCATTATAACAATACTGATGATATTTTGAACATTATAAATAGAATTCCCCTAGAACGATTGATATGAACAATACCATTATAGTAAATGAATTAAATATGATAGTAAATAATTTAAATATATCCACAATAAAAAAATAGACATTATAAATTTTATTAATAAATTAAAAAATATATATATATAATTTTATGATTCACTAGACTAGAGGATTTTTGTCATGATTCTATACTCAAGGTCAGGGTTTTCTTATACACATTTACATTACAAATTTTAAAGTCTCTCTATCAACACTTTTCCCCATGTTTTTTCAATAATTTTATTCTCCATTCATAAATTATTGATTAATATAATTTTCTAATATCATTTAATTAATTTAAAATATTTATATGGGATATTTTTTAAATTATATCTATAAGTTTTCTTAAACAAATATACATAAAAGTGTGAATATAATCTCATTTTTTAACATTTTTCACAGGATTTCCATTTTCTTATTTTATAACCATTTTACTTAATGATGATTTATCTCCATTTTTTATTGTTATCTGATGAATTTTTTTACATTGTATTATTAATTTTTCAATTTTAAGGTTACCAAATGAAATGGTTATTTATTCATGTTTTAAAAATAAATTTTCTATTACTCTTATAATATTCCCTTTTATGACCTAATTTTCCACTCAATAATGAATTGGTAAACCCATTTTAAAATCATCAAATTTTTATGGGTTAATATATGTTTTTTTGATTATTGGTTGAAAAGTAAATATCATTGAGTTTTATAGTGAAATGAAAGATCCAATGTGTTTAATTTATGTTATAGTTCTTTGAAATTATACATAATTATGGGTGGGTCTAATAAAATTCTCCAATGCAATGAGTGGTGACTTATTCTCTATAGAATTGATTTTGGAATTAACTAGCTATTTTTTCCATTTTATGTGTTATTATAAGGGTGATTTATAAGATTGATATGGATATGATGTTCCAAGATTACTTCATGGTATTTCTATACTTATATGTTTTTTTAAATAAAATTTCCAGATTTCATGACAGATTATGTTGATTTTATAATTAAAAAAATAATATTTTTAATCGTAGGGGAATTATTTTTAAAGGAATGTTTATTATTTTCTATATATCTATAGTTATCATATTTTTTCATGTATTTTTAAGGAACATTCAATGTCTATCCATTTTTCATGTTTTTTATGAGGTTATATTAAAAAATATTTTGATAAAAGAAGTTAATTTCATGTTTCAAAATATTTCTTTATGATCTCATACTTCTTGGATAAAAAAAGTTTTTTTCAAAGTTTTGAATTATTTCAATGTCCTAATATGTTTTAATTTTTATTTTATACCCATTATTGAGTTTTAAGCTCATCCCACATTTTTAAATGTTTTCAAAAGGATATTAGAATGATTAGTAATGATTATGATGTTAATATTTTCATATGATTTCTTGGTATTAAAAAAAATAAAGGGTATAATTTATAGAGTTTTTTTAGTGGAAAAAATTTCCATATATAAGAAAATTCTTGTTTCTATTAAGTAATGGATTTCCAAATTATATAAAAATATAACAATAAAATGTTATGAGATTTCAAATAAAATAATATTTATTATAAATATTTTAATTATGGAATAATTAAGTATGATCTACTATAGTTAGAATCAAATTTGAGTTTTGATAAATTTATAGGGTTGAATATTAAAAGTTGAGGATAATTTCAATATTATAGCTATAAATATCAGTTAATAAGTTCATGGGTAATAATAATTAAATGTTATATAAATCATTTTTTAAGTCAAATTAATATGGAAAGAGGGGGTGAATATCCTTTCAAAAATTAAAGTAATAAATGCAAGCAACAAATTCAAAAGAAAATTATGATAGTATAAAATGATAAAGTGACAAATTCAAATAGTAATAAAGTTAATATAAATGTTAATTAATCCCTTTAACAAATAGGATATAATATATATTTAATTTATACACATTATTTATATTGCAATTATAATGATGCAATTAATATATTAAATGAGGTAGAAAATAAAATTCTAAAAGAGTTTTAGAAAAATCATGTGGGTTTCCCTATGTATCTACACCTCAATTCGAGAGATATATCTTATAATAACTTAACTTAGTATTAACTGAAACCCAAGAACCCAAGTTTCTATGTTTTAATAGATACCCATAAACCAAACTTCCCTGGGTTATAAGGGATACCTGAGAATCAACCATCCCTTGGTTTTAAGGGAAACCCAATAACTAAAGGTAGATAAAGGGATGAAAATAGATGATTTCTAAGAGTTAATACATTAAAATTTCATTCTTATAACTCTATTGAAGTGTGGAAAAATTGAAAGATAGATTTATAGAGAGAGAGAGAGAGAGAAATGTGAGATCCATTTAGATGGATAAAAGGATTTTTTTTTCTATTTGAGAGGAGGTATTAGGGAATGTTATATATTCTACGTCTTAATTTAAGAGAAGATTTGTTTCAAAAGACCTTTGTAGATTCAAATCCTTCTTAATCCTATATTTTTAGGCCCTTAGAGGATTGGAAATATTATAGAGTTATTAAAGTGTATTGAACATTCTAATAATCCAAAAAAACAATTTGAACATCATGAAATTCTTCCCCATAACCTTTTTGTATTGATGCCACTTTTTACCCAGTTTCCTCTATTGTGTAGAAAACTGACTATCTTGTCACGACCTGTCCTTGGGGCCCATGTCGTGAATACCCCAAGCCCGCCTTCCATAGGCCAGGGGCTGGCGACTAGCACCAAAGGCATAAATCTCTCAGCTAGGAAGGCATTGCCTTTATGAAAGTAAACAAACACAATAGAGTAAGCAACATGAAGTAAACACTAAGTAAAATTGAATACAAAAGAGTGTGTTGGAAAGTAAATTGGCCAGTATACAAACCCAACTGAACAATAAGTACAAGTATAAAGGTAAAAATAGCTGAAAGTAAAAAAGCATCTCCTGGATCATCCTATAGGGATTCCTACCTGAAGGGTAGGTACAGATGGCCACCTCAGCACTCACGTCTGTCAGTCTCATCTATGTGCTGACTCATCGCAAGTTCCACCTCCGGGTACCGTCCAGTCGTGGTGCTCTCGACCTCCGTCAGCACTGTCTGTCGTCTGCATCCAACACAACGAGGTGCGGGCATAGCCCGTGCAAGGGTGAGTAAAACGATACTCAGTAGGGACCCCAAGACCCACAAGGTCTCACAATATCCACTAAGGATAAACAAAAGAATAAAGATACAATCACGAAGTAACAACCAACCCTACTTAGGTATATGCCAATACATATACCTAAGTTACCAATCTCAGCCCTGCTCCAACTCTCGATCCCAAACGCAACCCAGTCAACATAGGAAGTAAAGTCAATCACCACAATGATAATGGTTGAATGACATGACTCAGCTCGCATAGGTATTCCCCAATTGCAGAGAGATATATATGATCATATGTATCCCCTGGATCTTCTAAGTTGTCGTACCCACACAGGATACAGTCCAGCTAAGCTGTTGGACCCACACAGGATATAGTCTAGCTATCTCATCTAAGCTGTCAGACCCACACAGGATACAGTCCATCTATCTTTTCTAAGCTATCGAACCCACACAGGATATAGTCCAGCTATCTCTTCTAAGCTGTCGGACCCACACAGGATATAGGAAAGTTATTCTAGAGTAATAGAGATGATCAGATATAGTTACTGATTTGTATAAGCTGTCATACCCACACAGGATACAGGACTAGCTACTTTGTCAGAACTGTCGAACCCACACAGGATTCCGGTACATTTGGCATCGTCATCGAACCAACGGAGGATTCCAGTACAGAAGTCATCATCCCAGTCGCAACCATCTCTAGGGTTTTCGCACACAGCACACTCGATTCCTGGAGGGTCCGCTCCTCGAGCAAAGGGGTCGATACATCAACTTTCACGAAGTCTTGAGTTTATGTAGCCAGAAGTTTCGTCTCATCAAAATAAACCCAACGCGATAGATGACGTGTCAATCGGATGCCCGGTTTGAGAGTTATAAGTGTTTCTGCTCCGAGGGCCCGGTTGATTTCGGAATTGAACCAACTCGGTCATACACAAACTTCACAAAAACCTTGAGTGTGATACACCTAAATGACCGTATCAATCCAAGGAATCCTACACAACTGACGGTGCGTCTATCGGAGGTTCGTAGCTCAACTTATGGGAAAAAACCAAAGGTATCCCGAAGAAGGGGGTCTGGGTCCGGTCCGACCCAGCCCAACCCGCCCTGGGTCGGCCCGAACCGGTTCGACCCGACTCGGGTCCGGTTTCATCCCGACGGTTGTGGCTCGGCCCACGTGAGAGCAGCCCAGCCCACACAGCAGGCGGCTCAGCCCGCGCGACTGGTGGCCCAACCCACGCGGCAGGCAGCCCGGCTCACGCCGCCGCGCTCTTCTATGGGCCACCAGAGTCGTTCTGGTTGTATGTTTTGCCTCTCATCTGTGCCTAAGGCCTCCTTTGGTCTTTATCTTCACTGTTATGGCCTCAAAACTTCATTTCTATTCCATTCACCCATCGCCCAATAAACCGCGCATCATGAACAAATCGGCGGAGGGTCTGGACTTGTTCGTTAGCCCGTACCCACCACGTTAGAGGCTCAAAAAATATCCAACATATAATCGCCAAAGAATGAGGGTACAATCACATGTATAAAATTAATAATCCAAAATCCTCCCTACCTCGATTCAAGGTTCGTTCGTCGTCGATGGCGTCGATTCGTTGGCATCGGGGTGCGTCCGAGGAGGAAGCATCGTTGTTGGCGACGTTCTTTGCGGGTAGTGTCTTCTCCCTTGATGCTGAGGAAGAGGAAGAAAGAATTTATTCATGGAGAGAATTTCATTCTTCATGTTATTCACATTCCTCATTGGATGAACGATCCTCCTCCTCTCCTTAGTTCTCCCAAAGTCTCCCCACAAATATTTTCCAAGGAAAATAAAATAAAAGTCCCCCCAATATTATAATATTTCCATGCATTTAAAATTAATTCAAATGAATTTATGACACCTCAAAATAATTAATAAAGGCATGAATTAATCTTGTTTTGGCAACATTATGAGGGGAAAGTGGAAAGGCTCCACCATAATGTGGGAGTTCAAAAGTTAAGAGAGAGTTTTAAGGAGTTTAAGAGAAATTGAAGGGTTAGATGCACTTGTGGGCCCCGCCACATAATATCCTCCCATGAGAGGTTATGTGGGGGTGGGCCCCACCTCCAACTTCCCATTTGAGAAAACAACTACCACCCAATACTTTAACGGCCTTCAAATAAAAATGTGTTACACACACATTTTTATTTAATTTTAATTTTAAAAAGAAACCCCAATTTATAACTTCCACTCTCGACCAAACGCAACTGCAGTAGAGGTATCCTTAAGTGAATACCGGCACTGTGAGTTCATCAGTGTCCTCAATTTTAAATTCTGATAACCGGTTCAAAAGATAGAAAAATATGCACGTACGTTTAGTAAACGTACCCAAACAAAACTTCAGAAATTGATTCCAGGCACACCAGGCCTCGGAATCAGGCATCGTCAGAAACTGCGGACTCGTAAAATTACAAATAATTTAAGAAAAAAAATACCTTGAAATTTTTGGGTCTTTACATTACCCCCACCTTAGAAATTTACTTCCCTGTAATGCTACAACACACATTAGGGAAACAAATGGGGGTACTGAGCAAGCATCCGAGGCTCCCGCTCCCATGTGCTCTCCTGGAGGTTCCCGTGCTACCATCTAATGCGCACTAGAGGAATCAACCATCCTCGTAGGACCCACTCCTATCGATCCTCAATCTCCACTGGGACCTCCATGAAAGTCTCCCCGTCATCGATGTCCAGCTCCCCGTGGTCGATGATGTGGGATGGGTCATGCACGTATCTCCTCAGCAGAGATACGTGGAAGACATCGTGAACCCTATGAAACTGAGGTGGAAGGGCCAGGTGGTAAGCCACCTCACCTACTCTGCTGAGGACCTGTAAAGGTCCGATTAATCGAGGAGACAACTTTCCACCTCGTCCAAATCTCCGCAGTCCTCGTCGATGAGATACCCATAGGAAGACGTGGTCACCATCCTAGAAATCCAGTGGTATCTGTCTCTTATCATCATAGGACTTCTGTCTACTTTATGCAGTCTTCATCCACTCTTGGATGATTTTCACCTTCACCATCGTAGCCTGAACCATCTCTGGTCTTATAAGTGCTGACTCCCCTGGGTCAGTCCAGCACAGAGGTGACCTGCAAGGTTGGTCGTACAGTGCCTCGTAAGGGGTCATCCCAATGGTGGAGTGGTAGCTATTGTTGTATGCAAACTTCACCAAGGGTAAGTGATCCTCCCAGCTGCGACTAAAGTCAAGGACACATGCACGGAGAATGTCCTCGAGAGTCTGAATAGTCCTCTCATTCTGACTATCCATCTGAGGATGGAAGGCAGTGCTCAAGCGAAGATGCATCCCAAAAGGCTCATGTAACCCCTTCCATAGCGGGGAAGTGAAATGAGCATCTAGATCAGAGATGATAGTCGATGACACACCATGAAGTCGTACAATCTTCTGAATGTAGAGGCGTCTCAAGCTCTCCACTGAGCCCTGCTCTCTGATCGGTAGGAAGTGGGCTGACTTGGTGAGTTGGTCTACGATCACCCAGTTAGAGTCGTGTCCTATGGATGTATGTGGAAGTCTCATCACGAAATCCATGGATATCCCATCCCACTTCCACTCTGGGACCTCTAAGGGTTGTACCAAGCATGCTGATACCTGGTGCTCTGCCTTCACTTGCTGATAAGTGAGGCATTGCAACACAAACTTTGCTACTGCTTTCTTCATACCTGGCCACCAGGGCTATCATCTGAGGTCCTGATACATCTTCGCAACTCCTCGATGTACCGCTAAAGGGGAATTGTGAAACTCCCTCAACACCTCCTCCTATAGTGCAACTGGTACCATGGTACATCCTCTGAAGAGGATGACTTGCTCCCCATCTTTAGAAAACCCATCAGGTGCCTTCCCTAAGGATATCTGAGCATGTCATGCCTCACAATCAATGTCCTCACGCTACTCCTCTCTGACTCACTGAAGAAGTGAAGGAATGACTGTGAGGGACTGCAGAAAGGCTGCTACATCTCTATCCATAAAGGATATCTGCAACGCGTCCAGCTGCTCTGTCGCCTCTCCTAGCAACTGAATGACTGATCTCCTGATGAGAGAATCTGCTATAACATTTCTCTTACCAGGAGTATAGACTATCTCAATGTCATGGTCCTAGAGTAATTCAATCCATCGTCGCTCTCTTAGGTTCAGGTCCTTCTGCGAGAAGATGTACCTAAGACTTTGGTGTTCAGAATAGACTGTAAAATGCTCTCCCATCATATAGTGTCATCGCATATTCAAGGTGAAGACCACTATCTCTAACTCCAATTCATGGTTAGCTTAGTTATGCTCGTGTTGTCTCAACTGATGTGAACCGTACGCGATCACTTCTTGCTCCTACTTCAGTACACACCCGATTCCGATCCCTGATGCGTCGTAATAAACTACGTACCCAACACCCTCCTCTGGTAGCCTCAAGATGGGCGCACTGGTCAACCTCTGCCTCAGCTTCTGAAAGCTCTGCTGGCATCTCGCTAACCACACAAAGTGTTTCCCCTTCTTAGTCAAATCTGAAAGCGGTGTTGCAACTCTAGAGAAGTCTGTCACAAATCTCAGATATTACCTAACCAGACCCAAGAAACTTCACACCTCTGTCGCACTCCTGGGTGGCTCCCAAGAAAGTACTGCCTCGATATTCGCTGGATCCACTGTAACTCCAGCCTCCGAGATGACATGTCCCAAGAAGTGAACCTCTCGAATCCAGAACTGGCACTTCGAGAGTTTACCATAAAGCTGGTACTCTCGAAGTGTATCCAGTACCACCCACAAATGGTAGGCATGCTCCTCCTTAGTAGTCGAGTAAATCAGTATTCCATCGATGAAGAATAAGAAAAATCGATCGAGGTAAGGCTGGAAGATCCTATTCATGAGACTCATGAACACTGCTGGAGCATTGGTTACGCCAAAGGGAATAACCAAGAACTCATAGTGGCCATACCGACACCTAAAGGCTGTCTTCTACACATCCTCATCCCAAACTCTAAGTTGATGATAGCATGACCTGAGGTATATCTTTGAGAACCATCGTGCTCCCTAGAGCTGATCAAAGAGGTCATCAATCCTCATGAGTGGGTACTTGTTCTTCATGGTCACCTGATACAGGTGATGATAATCGACACACAATCGCAAGCTCTAATCCGCCTTCTTGGCGAACAAAATCGGTGATGCCCAGGGTGAGACACTAGGTCAGATAAATCCCTTTCCCTACAAGTCCTCCAGCTGTACCCATAGATCACGAAGCTCGGCGGGAGCCATCCGATATACTTGAGTAGATATCAGTGTTGTCCTAGGGTACAGGTCAATGTAGAAGTCTTCCTCTCTACAAGGTGGTAGTCTGGGAACATCATCAGAAAAAACATCCACGTACTGATCCACCACAATAGGAAAACATGGACTCCGCACATCAACCGCTCCAAGGATGAGACTAGCCAACTGATGTGTGATCGGCTGTCCCCTTCTCTGCGTGAGTGCATCCTGCGCTGCAAAGTCACCCTTCTAGCCGGTGAAGGTGAACCTGGTCCCATCCGTGCGGACACACCGCACTTTGTGCATAATATAATCAATCTGAGCATGGACTGTAGATAACCAGTCCATACCCAAGATGACGTATTAAGGACTCGACGCTGCTACAAGAAGATCCCATTCAAAGATCTCGCCTCCTAGAGTAAGCTCACATTTCTGGCACTAGTGAGTAATCGTCGATTCTGCTCCCGTAGGATTCTCTATCCATAAAGATCGAGCCAACAGCTCCGTCAGAATCTCCGAGCTTTGAATAAGGGCAGCGGTAATAAAATAATGACTCGCACCTGTGTCTATAAGTATTGCAGCAAGGGTGGAGTAGACATAGATAGTACCTCAAATCATCTCAGGTGCACCGTGGTCATAGGCCTCGACTGCCTGGAGCTAAGCTCGCCTCTGTCCGCCAGCTCCCTGTGGTCAGGGTGGACCTCCTGGTGGTGGTGGTGGTGGTAGAGCCTCGAAATTTCGTCCACCACCCGCTGCTCGGTTAGCTCCTCTGCCACATCTGCCTTCTCCTGGAGGACCACCACGGTCGAACCTCTACCTCTTCTTGAGAGGTCCCTCTACTGTCTTCTTCTCATCTGCATGGAGGGTCGGGCAGTCATGATCCATGTGGTCATTCCCACCGCATGCATAGCACTGCCTGCTCCTCGTATAGCTGACTTTGTCTCGTGTTCCCCGCACAACCGAACCCGAATCCTGGGGTTTCCCACCTGATGTCCTGGTCCGCTTGGACCTCTGCGACATCTGTCTACTGCTGGCTGTAGAAGAATATACTACGTGTCTCCCTATGGTGGGTCTCTCTACTGATGACTTCTCAGCGAGAAATCTCTCCACTATAAGGGCTCGCTCCAACACCCCCGCCTTTTTCAGAATGTTGAGGGGAATCTTCGATGCCCTAATCTCATGCTTGAGTCCCTGATCTAAGATCCAGACCCGGAAGAATGGGTCCTGCACCATATCCATGGAGTAGCATGATAGGTCAGTGAACCTCGCTGAGTACTGAGCTACTATCATGCTGCCCTGCTGCAAATGAAGTAACTCCTGAATCTGCACCGCACAAAGGGTGGCTGGAACAAACTCTGAGCGGAAGAGACTCTCAAAGTTTTTCCATAGTAAAGATGCCTCGTCATGCACCTGGAGCATCAGGCTCCACCATATACATACTGTTGTGTGCAGGATACTTGCGGAAAGGATCACCATAAGGTCGGCTGGTGTCCCTACCAATCTGAAATCTCTCACGATAGCCTCCAGCCAATCCTCAGCTGCCTAAGGGTCCGTCTCTCCCTGGAACCTGTGTGGCCTCTATCGCTGGAACTCGTGTAATGCACTCAGGCGGCGTGCACTCTCTGTTTTTGGGGTTGGTGGAATCGGTGACCCAGCGGGTAGTGGTACTGCTGGTTCCTCCACTGTGATGGGGCCCTGCACCGAGGCCTCATCGCTCGGTGGGCTACCATCTCGTACGTAACTCGGAACCCTAGCTGGCTGCCTTCGTGGGGCCATCCTGAAAAGAAACAGGTGCACCACGGTTAAACAGAATGCCTGGTGAGCTAACAAAAAGTAATCAAAAAGAGAAATTTTCAATGTAAACACACACGCAATCGGTTTTTTCGTGTACTGAGTCAGAAATCAAATGTCATGGTCCTGGTGTATGGATACGTCGATCGCCGCACCAACACTGGACACCCTGGACTGAAAACCACATTCAATACTCTTAAAACTATTACTTCATAGAAAAGAATGATCAGAGTTCAGAGTTCTGCAGTAGAACCGACTCCTCTGATACCAATTTGTCACGAACCGTCCTTGGGGCCTATGTCGTGACTACCCCAAGCCCGCCTTCCATAGGCCAGGGGCTGGCGACTAGAACCAAAGGCATAAATCCCTAAGCTGTGAAGGCATTGCCTTTATGAAAGTAAAAAAACACAACAGAGTACGCAACAGGAAGTAAACACTAAGTAAAACTGAATACAAAAGAGTGTGCTGGAAAGTAAATGGGCCAGTATACAAACCCAACTGAAAAACAAGTACAAGTAAAAAGGGAAAAATAGCTGAAAGTAAAGAGAAGCTCCTAGATCATCTTCCAAGGATTCCTACCTGAAGGGTAGGTATAGATGGCCACCTCAGCACTCACGTCTGTTAGTCTCCTTCGTGTGTCGACTCGTCGCAAGGTCCACCTCTGGGTACCGTCGAGTCGTGGCACTCTCGGCCTCCGTCAGCGCTGTCCGTCACCTATATCCAACACAATGAGGTGCGGGAATAGCCCGTGCAGGGGTGAGTATAACGATACTCAGTAGGGACCCTAAGACCCATAAGGTCTCACAATATCTAATAAGGATAAACAAAATAATAAAGATAAAACCACGAAGTAACAACCAACCCTACTTAGGTATATTCCCATACATATACCTAAGTTTTCAATCTCAGCTCGGCTCCAACTCTCAAGCACAAATGCATCCCAATCCACACAGGAAGTAAAGTCAATCACCACGATGATAATGGTTGAATAACATGACTCATCTCACACAGGTATGCTATAATTGTAGAGAGATATAGATGATCAGATGTAGCAACTGGATCATCCAAGATGTCAGACCCACGTAGGATACAGTCTAGCTAAGTTGTCAGACCCAGATAGGATACGGTCCAGCTATCTCGTCTAAGTTGTCAGACCCACACAGGATACAGTCCACCTATCTCGTCTAAGCTGTCGGACCCACACAGGACACAGTCCAGCTATCTCGTCTAAGTTGTCGGACCACATAGGATACAGGCCAGTTATTCTAGAGTAATAGAGATGATCAGATTAAGTTACTGATTCATCTAAGCTGTCAGACCCACACAGGATACATGACCAGCTACTCTGTTATAACTGTCTAACCCACACATGATTCTGGTACAGTTTTCGGCATCGTCGAACCCAGGGAGGATTCCAGTACAATAGTCATTGTCGTAGTCACAGTCAGCTCTAGGGTTCCTGCATACAACACGCTCGATTCTGGGAGAGTTCGCTCTTCGATCAAAGGGTTCAACACATCATCTATCATGAATTCCTGATTTGATCTATCCCGAAGTTTTGTCTCGTCAAAAGAAACCCAACGCGAGAGATGGCGCGTCAATTAGACGCCCTATTTGAGAGTTATAAGTGTTTCCGCTCTGAGGGCCCAGTTGGTTTCGGAATCGAACCAACCCTTCTGTACACAAAATTCACCAAAACTTTGAGTGTGATATACCTAAACAACTTTCTCCATCCAAGTAATCATACACAACTAACGGTGCGTCGATCAGAGGTCTGTAGCTCAAGTTATGGGTGAAAAACCAAAAGTAGCCCGAAGAAGGGGGTCTGGGTCCGATCCGACCCGGCCCAACCCGCCTTGGGTCGGCCCAAACCGGGTCGACCCGCCCCAGGTCTGGGTCTGGCCCGGTAGGGCACAGCTCGGCCTGGCAGCTGTGGCCCGGCCCACGCGGCAGGCAGCCCGGCCCGGGCGGCAGGCGGCCCGGCCCGGGCGGATGGCGACCCGGTGGCCCGCCGGCTGGCGGCCCGGCCCGGTGGCCCGCCGCGGCTCGGCCAGCTGGCCAAGCGTGAAGCGGGGCGCGCGAGGGGTGTCGCTGCCCCCAGGAGGCTAGCCAGTGTCGACCGCCGCTCTCTTCCACAGGCCACTATAGTTGTTCCAGTGGTCTGTTTTGCCTCCCATATGTGCCTACGGCCTCCTCGGGTCTTGCTCTTCACTACGATGGCATCAAAACGCCATTTCCCTTTCGTTCACTCATCACCCAACAAACCATGCATCATGAAAAAATTGGCAGAGGGTTCAGACTTGTTTGTTAGCCCATACCCACCGCGTTAGAGGCTCAAACAATAATCCAACATATAATCGCCAAAGTACGAGGTTATAATCACATGTATAAAATTAATAATCCAAAATCCTCCCTACCTCAATTCAAGGTTCGTTCGTCATCGATGGAGTCGGGGTGCGTCCGAGGAGGAAGCATCATTTTTGCGATGTTCTTCAAGGGTGGCGTCTTCTCCCTTGATGCAGAGGAAGAGGAAGGAAGAAGTTATTCATGGAGAGAACGTCTTTCTTCGTGTTCTTCACGTTCCTCATTAGATGAACGATCCTCCTCCTCTCCTTAGTTCTCCCAAATTCTCCCCACAAATATTTTCCAAGGCAAATAAAATAAAAGGCCCCCCAATATTATAATATTTCCATGCATTTCAAATTAATTTAAATGAATTCATGACACCTCAAAATAATTAATAAAGGCATTAATTAATCTTGTGTTGGCAACATTATGAGTGGAAAGTGGAAAGGCTCCACCATAATGTGGAAGTTCAAAAGTTAAGAGAGAGGTTTAAGGAGTTTAAGAGAATTTGAAGGGTTAGATGCACATGTGGGCCCCACCACATAATATCCTCCCATGGGAGGTTATGTGGGGGTGGGCCTCAACTCCAACATCCCATTGTAGAAAACAACTACCACCCAATACTTTAACTGCCTTCAAATAAAAATGTGTTACACACACATTTTTATTTAATCTTTAATTTTAAAAAGAAACCCCAATTTATAACTTCCACTCTCGACCAAACGCAACTGTGGTAGAGGTCTCCTTAAGCGAATATCAGCGCTGTGAGTTCATCGGTGTCCTCAGTTTTCAATTCCGAGCACTGGTTCAAAAGATAGAAAAATCTGCACGTACGTTTACTGAACATACCCGAACAAAACTTCAGAAATTGATTTCGAACACACCGAGCCTCGGAATCTGGCGCCGTCAGAAACTGTTGACTCGTAAAATTCCAAAGAATTTAAAAAAAATATTTGAAATTTCCGGGTCTTTACAATCTAGAAGATACTATACTTTTACTGCTTCTGCCAACTAGCCATTGGGACTCCACCATCTGACAGATGGGTCTTCTGCTTATCAATAGGTTTTGGATCATTCTAATGACCATGTAATTATACCTATTTCAACCAATATAAAATCGTGACATATCATCTTACTTAAACATTCTTAGAAGGTTTTCCCCACTTAATTCCAAGGATTCAAAAAATTCACTGTTACTTCAATAATAACATAAAATATACTCAAATCCTTTGATATGATTATTATACTTTAACTAAAATATACAACTTATTATTTTAAATGAAATGAGTGAAAACCAATTAAATGAAGTTTCTAGATATCAAAATGAGTGTTTTTTATCATTAAATAACTGTGAGATAGAAATATATGTACGTCAATCTCCCCCATTTTGATCACAAAAAAAATAATAAGATATATTAAATTTGAATCAAGGGTAAAAAAGTTAAATAATGTAATTCAAGATATTAAAATTTAATATACTAAACATGATCAAGAATTAAGTAAAATATTTTCAATATGCTAATGTCTTAAACAAAATATATTCAACAAGATCAACAATTAAAACTTACTTCTCTTTTTTTAAATAAAATATTTTGCAAAAAAAACTCATACTCTAAATAAAGAAATAACCTAAAAATTATCTCCCTTTATTAATATAGAAAGTAAAACAAGGAATGAAAATTAATATTTTAAAAACATCATGGAATTTTTATAAAAGTTATAATAATTATAAAATGCAATACTAAATCACTCTAAAATATTTCTTTAAACTTAAAAGATTAATTTAAATAATATTAATGAAAACCAAATCATAATATAGAAGTATAGAGAATTATGGAATATATTATATATAAAACATTGATTTTAATATAATCATAATCATAATGTAATATAAAAAATAATAATTTTCAAAAAAAATAAAAAATACATATTTCAAATTTCAAAGAAATTTTGTAAAAAATTGAAATATAAGACTTTGAAAAAAATGATCAATCAAAATAAATAAATAAAAAGAAGGTTTAAAAATATTTTCAAGACAACTTCACCACTTTAAAAAATCATCTAAGATAGAGATGGGTGAGAGATCTAGATAAGTTTTTCAAGAAAGAAAAATATATAAAAAGTTCAAAAACAAATATCCCATTTAGATTAAAGTTGGTTTCAAAATTTTTCAGGAAATGAAAGAGGTAGTCTTGCTCTCAAATATATCAATAAAAAATTAGAATAATATATAAAAATAAATATCAATGACTTAATAAATTTAAAATCTCAATTTTTTGGAGAAGCAACCATATGATAGGTCATTGAAGCACAGTGGTATAGGCTTGAAAAAATCAAAATATAGTTCCTTTTGTTACCCAAATTTTGGGTCTAGTAGTGTGATCTAATAATCATTGAGATGGTGAAACATTTTTGGATCAACTAATATTGTAAAATAAGGATTTCATAACCCGAAATATTTTATTATGAGATTTAAAATGATATGTATTATGGATTAATTTGGGTCTCATATAACTAGGATTTTTACAATCTCACTCCAAAATCAAATTTCCAAATTTTAGAAAATAATTTTAAAACACATTTTGCGAAATGACATTCACAAAATTTTTATTTTTTAAAGATATTTCATTATTTGAAAAGAATAAACCATGAATTTTTCTTTTAAAAAATTGAAAACCAATTATCATGTTAATATTTTTTTCACCTTGGGTGAATTTTGAAATAAAGATTTTGAGATCCTTGATTTCTTATTTGAAAACAACAACTTATGCTTGACTAACTGACTGAAAATTCTCTCTTTTTATTTTCTAAATACCCGCTTTATGGGTGAGTGGTAACCACAATATAATACCCCCAAAAATCCTTACACCAAATGCGAGATCCAAATTAAAAGGTTCAAAAAAGAAAATTCAAAATTAAAAACAGCCACAGGACCTGAGGAGACCTCACGTCACGAGAACCATAGCTTCCAATCATGCCTCCCACTATCAATCTATTCACTATATTTACCAACACTTCAAGAAAGAAAGAGCGACGTCGATGCCACCTTATCATTACCACGGCTGATAACCAGATCACTGAAAACATAGAAACCCCATCATCCATGAAAAACAAACTCAGACGTGCTCACCCCTGTCACTGGAACTGGTTACCGGAGCGACCAATAACCCAATTTCACGAAGACAAAATCATGAAAAAACTCAAGCATCAACAAACTTCAAGTAGTAAAAATGAATTCAGCAAAATTCAAAATCATTGGGGAAGGAAAATGGTTTCCATCGTTGCACCTACTGCGGCTTTGGATCAAACCATAAAAAAGGATCACCTTTTTAGAAAATCTCACTGACGAAGACAGCAACCCAGTCATCGGAAAACGTCAGAGCCCCACCGCAATGAACCTACAAGCCTCCCACGGAAACCACAGCCGATCTGAGCCGAAACTGGGAAGACACAACAGAGGCTGAATTAACCAAACTTTTTAAGTGGAAGGGGGGAAGACCAGTGACGACCAAGGGTAGGGCCATAACGATGCTGTGACATCGTGAAACCATCCTCGGACCATCCACCATCAAGACCACCCCAAAAAGAACCATAAAAAATTTTGAGGGCCAAATATTATTAGAGAGGAAGAAAACCCTACAACTACGAGTGAGGAAGGGGGGGCGGCGCCAAGGTAAAACCCAAAAACCAGCACACGATCCTCCCCCCTAGATTGACTCCAAGAGAAACCCTAGCTTCGGGAGAAGTGGGTGCACCGCCGTTCAACCTATGCTTGATTTTTTATTTTCAAAACCAATTTTTTTCTATTTAATGAGAAAAAATTATCAAAAACATTATTTTACTCATTTAAGTATTGTTTATATTTTATTAAGATCTTTTTATAAAGAAAAAAGTTCATGAAAAATATTTTTCGGTTGATCATGAGCATATTAAAGATCTCCATATCATTGGTGTCTTGAAGAAGAAAAATAATAATAATAATATAAATAAAAAAAAGATAGAGAAGTGGAATGAGTAGGGGAGAAAGATAATGGATAACTACCTTCATTACCCTCCTTGAGATGTTTTGTGAGGCATTTAGGACTTGATTTACTTGAGGGGGTGGATCACTCCAAATTTAAACTTTAAGCACATTCTTAACTTTATAATTATATTTAAAAATATTTCAGAGATTATTCATTTTGGACTAATATGGACTTTTTGTTTCTTTTATAGAACATCACCTTTGGTGTTTTAATTAGATCATTATTTTTATAATGTTGAGAAGATTTTTTATTCTTTAAAATCATGTTCAAATTTTTTATATATTTATCAATTTTAATTTCATCGTTATTTTTACATTTAGAAGAATCATCATCATTGATTTACATAAAAGATGTGTTCTTCTTGGTTTCCCTTCCTTCCATTCCTTCTTCTATCTCTTGTATTTTAATAGTTATCTCATATATCATTAGAGATGTGATTATTTGTTCTACTAAAAATATTTTGATGGAATTTTATTCTTGGGTAATATTTAATTTGGGAGCCCATGAACTAGGTAAAACCCATAGGATTTTATTCATAAGAATTTATGTGGAAAAGTATTCACTAAGATATTTTCTACTATTTCAAATATTAGTAAATATTATAAATATTATAGTGATTGATTCATATGAAGCATATAGAAACTTTAAAAAACTTTTCTAAAAATTTCTGATATAGTTTCATTAACCTTATACATGCCTTCATTTGTGAGATAAAGAAATTTCCATATTTCATAATCCGTTTTTCAATAAGAAACATGTTTAAACTCATTATGATCAAGACCAAAATGTTAGACATTCATAGCTGTACTATTATGTTCAAAGTTCTTAGTATCATTGAGAGTCCATTTTTTCATTAGATTCATTAGGGAGAATATA
Organism: Viscum album; assembly: GCA_963277665.1. Lineage (NCBI taxonomy): Eukaryota > Viridiplantae > Streptophyta > Magnoliopsida > Santalales > Viscaceae > Viscum > Viscum album. Next base: position 1,072,741,760 of record OY728143.1, read on the forward strand.
TTATGCATTTCCATTTTCTAAAGTTAAGTAACACTACCAAGAAAGATAGATATGAAAATTTTGTGGTTTTTATTTGATTGGAATTCTGAGGTGATTAGTGATATTTTGGGAGACATTTATTGGATTTTTATGAAGATTACATGATTGAGGTATATATAACCCTTATGATTAACATATGATTTAGTGTATACTTTATTTAGGAAAAAATTTATTATATTTTTGGGGATGTATTCTAAAAGGTATAGATACCCATTAAGGATAATATGTTCTTTTTCATGAACCAAACCAAGTTAGCCGTGAACTAGTCACCCGAGTAGGTCCAAAATAAGGCTCGAGAGGCATTTTAGAACCTCTTGGGATGGAAACTAATATAGGGAATAAAATATTAATAATTTAGGAAAAATTTAGCCCATGAGACAGAAAATGACCAAACAAATATAAATTGGACCAATGTGATGAAAATGGCAGCAAGAAAGAAATAAACTACTACATGTACTTCCATGCGACCTCATGGGTCACCTCCAACCATAAGATCACACTCTCTCCATGAGATAACTAGAGTTGGGAGCAACACCATAGGCTAAAAACACAAATAAATATACAATCATGAGTATTAAAACACAGTAGGTGGGCCCAAACATACTATTACGTACAACTTACCTTTAAAATAAAACTAATCCTTGCTAATTAGAAAATATAACCATATAAAATTATGGTTTTGAATTCTATTCAAAAAAATTTACAATCTTTCATTTTCAAGAAAAACCATTTTCCTTTCATCGCATTTCCAAAATAGTTTCCAAGAATGTGTAGACATTTCAAAATGAAAGGGGAACAATTTAGATTAAATCGTGGATTTCATAAAAAAGGAAACAAGTATGAAACAACTGAAATGGAAATCACATCACAATAACCATAGAAAATCCCTAAAGAATTAGGGTTAGTGGGGACCTAGGATCCTTGTACCTCGGTGACATGGTATAGAAACCAAAAGACAAAGCAAACTCATGCACGATCCAATAGAGATGATTTAATCCAAATTTATAGTGGTCTCTGATCATTATAAAATGTTTAGTTAGTGTTGTATAATAAATCTTTCTAGGGGGATCTAGGACTCGGCCCTGCCGATCCACCTGACGTACTAGACTACATCTTCCCCCACCTCCTAGGTACATGGGTTCCCATGTGCTCAATTCCAATTCTCAACGTTAAGAAAATCCATTTTCATAGAAACATATCATCAACACAATATGGAACACTTATTAATTAACACTTCACAAGAGGCAAATCACCATTGAATTCATATATCATATTTCTAAATCAAGGGGCATGCCTCAAGAGGGGTTTTCCACTTCCACAAAACATTTTCAAGGTGCCAATCAGGCCTCACAATTTTAAAAGGAATACATTCAATTTAGAAAAAACTAATGTCAAACACTTTTGATTAAAAATCCATTTAAAATACTAATTGAACAATTAATGTACTGTTCATTTAAAATCATGGTTGAAACCAATATTAAATTAAAGAAACCCATCTTTAAATCTTAATTAACATAATTATTAGCAACCAAGTGAAAAGCCACTTTCCCAAAAACACAACCAATTGTATATATAATAGTTTTTTCATATAAAATTGAAAAAACGTTTTCACAACACCAAGAAATTATAGATTTCACTTTTAAAGGACTAGGTATAGGGAACCTACCTCAAACCCAAAGTGCACTACTTTTAATGAAGACAACTCAAATATTCCATTTTTTCTTGAATGCGAATAAACCTTCACATTTATATGAGGAAACCTATCCCCTATGTAAATATTTTTATACCCAAATATGTACAATGGGGTCCTTATATATATTCTTATACTTGCATATACCCCTTTTCATTACACACATATTCTTTTCTCATATATATATAGTAACACCCAGCCCCAATATATATATTCATACCACCATAAGTGAATATATATATATATATATGGGGGGAAATATATATGTATATGCCTAGATATTCATACACATGTAAGTCACTTTGATAATGGAAACCCGAAACCACCAAAATGAGGTCTAACACACTCTAGAAAAATATCGGCAACTCAAAAACCACAAAACCCATAATTTAATTGAACCAAAGAGATGGAACTGAATAAACCTTACCTAAAGCTGACTTCACACCCATTGAATTTGATAGTAAAGGAATGAATCATCCTCATCAAGACTTGAAAATCCTAAACATCAAGAATATACCAAAAAACACCTGAAAAGAGGGGTTATGGTTCAGACGAACCCACACGCACCATCTGAGAGAAAAAATAAACCAAGAAATAAAAGAAGAATATAACTAAGGAGAGGGAATACTTACCAGAGTTGATTGTATATAGAAAAGAGAGAAAAATAAACCACCTATTAAGAGAGGAGGGGAGTTCGTGGTGAGCAGAAGCCCCCCACCCCCCGACATGGTGTCAAACGGGAGAGGAGAAGGGGAGGGAGGGGTGCATGGCCACAAGGGGGAAAGGGGATAGGGTTCCCCTTTCAAGGTTGTTTAATAAAAAATAATAATAAAAATAAAAATTAATAACTATAATAATAATAATATTGTTGTTGTTGTTTTTGTTGTTAAAACATTTCTTTTTATTTTATTTTATTTTCTAACTTTGGTCAGACCACAAGGTATGGTCTCATGGTATTCCAAACCGTGCGCCAACCCTACGGTTGACTTCATCCTAAAGAAGAGTGACCACACTATAACCTATGGAGGGGATCATGCACATGCACCTTGTTTTGTGCCTTATATAGCCCCACTATCTAGGAAGCATGATTTGCACTGGGTTGGTGCAAGGTTTCCCCTAATTGTGTGCCAACTGTGTATCTATGTAGGAAACTCCAAAATTTAAAAATCCTCATTGGAAACTCAAAGAAACCTAAAAAAAGGACCAAAAACCATGAAAATTAAAAATAAAAAATAAAAACCATGGTTGGTGTAACACCCCAAGCTTCCGCAATACGCTTCTCTTTCAATAATGCAATAGCTTGCATTGTACGCATGTTCGAGATTCTAACACACCGTGACCAATCAAAATAGCCATTATGAATATTAATACCCACTTTTTGAAATTATATATATTTTATATTTCAAAATGGACTTCATTTTTGGATTCGGAATATCGAAATTAGCCTATGTTGAATTTTTCGTATTTTTTTGAGAACTTCCAATTTTTTATGAATAGTGAAAAATACTTAAAAACAACTTTTTTAATAAAAATAATTTATAGTGATAAATTATAATATTGAGTGGTTTTAAAGTATAATTAGAATATATTTTTACCATTTTATCCAATGGTGGTCATTATAATTAATTTCACTTTGAAATTGGACATAAACAATTGTCAAACTTTTGATATATATTGTTTCTTAAAAACGCTATTTTTTGTGACAGTATGAATTAATTATAAAAATAATTAATGCAACTTATATGTTTTGAATTTTGTAAAATAGACATCATTTTTGGATTCGAAATATAAATTATATCTTAGGGTGAAATTTTGGCATTGTTCTGAAAAACTTCAATTTTCTAGGAATAGTGAAACCACTAAGTGGTAGTTAAAAAACTAATTTTTCGTTTAAATGAAAAATTACCACTTCTGTGATTTGATTTTTAAAAATCCGACATACATGGTTGTCATTAGTAAGTAAAATGTGGTTCAATTGGATTAAAATAATTTTTTGGTGAATAGTAACTTTTAAGTTTAATTAATCACGATTAAAGGTAATTAGTGAAATTTAAGGTGAAAATGATATTATAAAAATATAAAAATACCTTTACACTTGTCCTAAAATTATTGGATGATTCATGTCCGACCAAGACAATCCATGGGTCAACTTGGGGACCCCATGGAGTCACTTGGGTAAGAAAATGACATTAATAACTTTTTATTTAAAGTAAAAATAAAATTGTCACAAACATGTGTTGTTTTACTAAAACAATTATTACATGGGGTTATATAAGTTAAATTTTAGACTATAAATATTCATTGGAAATATAAAAAGATTTAATACATCATGATATTTTTTATATAATTTTTAGACATTAAATAAATTAAAATTTTTATGACACCATGATGATACAGCGATTAACTCATTAATTAATGATTTTAATAAAATGGAAGGATAATGTAAAATCCAATACATACACTTGTCAAAAACCTATTGGATGAGTATATTTAGAACCCTTATCACCTTATACTATAAATATATCATTGTGAGACCTTTAAAATCCAAAAAACATTTCATGAATTTCCAAGAGTGCCCCTCTTCTCCTCTTATAAAAGGCCCCCACCTCTACCACCTTATTCACACATTCCAAGCCATTTGGATCGGCCAAACTCTACCAAACTACCCTCTAAACAATCCTCCCTTAATCCTAGAAGCCTTACCTTAGGCATAAATCTTTTCAAGAAACCATTTTGGCTCAAACCGAGGGGAGTTACCCAATTTTAAGGTAATGTCCTCTCTTGTGTTGATTTGTTTTATTTTGCTTCTCCAACCCCCTAAACTATTTTTATTCTTTTATTTTGTAACATAACCAGTATCCTAAATATACTTGTATATTTTTATGAGATTAAATTTATTTACACTTACACACACCTTCATCTAATGGTTAAAGAACATAATGCTTCTGTGGGTGGCGAATTACTGCCTCACGAAACGATGATTGTTCAATCTTCTTTTAGCACCTATCATGGTGGCCATTAAGATTTAACTATATTTATTTATGATATATATATTATGTTTATGTTTTCCTTATGCTTCTGTATTTCTCATTTATGGCATACCTTTATGATTTCCATTATGGGTAAACGCGATAATTTCATTTTAGGAAGTGTGGACTACCGCCCCCTCAAAGTGATTTGAATCATTAATGCCATATGTGGGACGTATAAAGGATGGAGTAAATGACATTATATATGATATTATACTGGAATTATAATACACATTTATATCATTACTATTTCATTCCATTAAATACAAAATATAAATGAAAGTAGCGTTCATGCATACGTACGGCTTACCGTCTCCATGAACGGTGCATTTCATTTCTTACCTCTAAATGTTACGTAATATTATGAATGAATGTATATACTGGATATATATGATATATATGATATCTACATGATGAATATAATTCTGTATATAATGGATATTTTACCACATGAACAACTTGTAATTATAAGAAGTTTATTTTTTACTCAAGTACCAAAGATCAATAAAACGACCGTTATTAACATAAATAATTACATAATGTTCATAACATGGTAATAAGTGATATTAGAGGAATAATAAACTTGAAAAATGTTCTTAATCAATTATAAATTAACTCTAGTTTATTATTCATGAGTTTAAAGAATTATCGAGTCAAGTCGGACACGAGATAAGGGAACTTCTTAACCCAATTTCCGTTATTTGGGTTAATCTCCTACTTTCAAATTATGTCATGATATCATTATGTCCTATCTTGTATTTGTACTTTATTTATGTGTACTTATAGTGAATACACATAATAGATCTATTTTATTTAAAAAAATGATCTTTTTAAGGGACTTTGTCTCAATCTCCTTTCATTGAGGCATATTTTGTTTTATACACAACTTTCTTTTATACGGTGTACAAACCCCTTTGACTTTTACATTTATTAAAAAGGAATATTTTTTATACGAATCATTTTCAATATGATACAAAAGGAATGTTTTGTCTTACATATGCGGCGACAACGACTTCTCCATCGTCGTGACCATTATTTGAGTTTCGTCTTCTTCTATAAGCCATAACTTTTTTAAAATGAAAAATAAATACCAAGTTTTAATTTTCTTTTATTTTGGTATTGAAAATGGTTTTGATAATGTTTCTATTATATCAATGTGTTGTATTTATATCTTGTGATTGAAATGTGCAAATGTTATGTTTCCTTTATGCATGTTTTATGTGATACGATTTTTTTATGGTTTATGATATGTTTAAACTTGTTCATATGAGGAATGCATTGGACTTAATAAGTGACGGGTGGAGCCCGCTATAGCTCCTCGATGCATCAGAAGGTCTCATGAGACAAACTAGTGTCTTGGCACGAGGCCTTGATAAAATATTATTTGTATTCTTGGCACGAGGCCTTGGATACGTGGTTATGATAGTCTGGAATTATGCATTCCATCATTATGAAAGTGGTTATTAATATTGCATGTGATTATTCGACCAGTAGAATATCCATGTGAATAAGTAAATGTCATTATCTCATTTTACTTTTGACATATTATGTTTAAGTTCAAGTTTAAAAGGATTTTGTTTTAGTTATACATTGCCTTAAATGTTTATTTTTATTTATGAAAGCTTCTGCTATATTGTTATCCTTACTGAGCATCTGAGCTCACCCCTTTTAATGTTATATTTTTCCCAGGATGTGAAGAAATATTTTATGACTGAACTACATGGATAGTCTGAAGGGGATAAAAGTGTGGACTATGGAGACTATGTTATTGTGAATTTTCACCTTATGATGTAATGTAACATTTATGAATGTATCTAGTGTTTCCAAGGCTACTAAACTAATCGGTCTTTCGAGACTTGATCTTTTGTGATCATGCCAATGTTACGCAATAATGCACTGACTCTGGGTAACTGGGGTCGGGGTGTTACAGTTGGTATCAAAGGCAATTTAGTACTAACCTTGGAAGCTAGATTTAGATAAACTCTGATTAGAGCACATAGCCCAAAGATAGACTTTGAGGATTAGTATAGAAGAACTTCCTAGAATTTTGGTTTTATAGAGATTTTATGAGTTTTAGGAGCAATACATCCCTGTCTGGATACAATCAGGTAGAGGCGGCTCTGGCACAGATGTACCTAGGGGTAAAACCCAAAAATAACGCTTTGATCTAGACTCAAACGGGAACCGGTGCATGAAAACAGGCCTTGCTGCACTCTTGGTTACGACACTCCCGGGGGATTTTCTTAGGATAATTCTCATTTTCTTTACAAACCATTATGTAGGGTTTATGAGTATATACTTCCTCAAAAAAAACATTCTTATGATTATGGATTATATCCATAAACTGTTCAATATATGTTAAGTGTTTTACAAGTATGGAATTATGTATTTTGATTCATAAACTAATCTAGTTTATGCCATTGTTTAGAAATGGCACCTAGTGGAAGGAATGGAAACCGTGTCAATGCGCGCACTCCATGTAGGGATTTCCCTCCTGCTCAAGATAATTATAATGGAGTTGGTGATACAACTGGTTCTGATCAGCTTATCACCATACTGGGACAACTCACTCAGGTTATGAAAAATAACCATACTCATATGGAGGACCCTGATCCACAACGTGGAGGATCGATGTTAGACCGCTTCATGAGGCAGTAACCACCAAAATTCAATGGGAGTACTAATCCCTTAGTAGCTGAGCAATGGATAAATCCCTTAGAGAAAATATTCCATGCCTTGGGGAGTAATGAAAGGGAAAAGGTTATCATGGCAGTTTACCGCCTCACTGGAGATGCTGATCAATGGTGGTCGTTGATTCAAAATACAAAGGAAGATGATGAAGTATCAAATATGGAATAGAGGGAGTTCAAAGAGATTTTCTTAGAAAAATACTTTCCTCATGACCATCGAGCGGATATGGAAAGGCAATTTCTGAGTCTGAGACAAAAGGAGGATGAGAATGTCGCAAAGTATGAGGCCGACTTTACAAGGTTAGCGAGGCATGCAGCAGATTATATACGTAACCCAAGAAGTAAGATTGATCATTTCTTTGATGGGTTAAAACCATTTCTCCATCGAGCATTAGTCTTACAAACCTTCTCGTCGTACGAAGATATTGTCTCATGTGCTATTAAGACAGAAAAGTAATTATCTAAATCTTATGACAATAAAGTAAAGCAAGAGAAGAAAAGAATGGTGGAACAAGAGCCAGATAAAGGGAAAAAGGGAAAGAAGGATTTTCCATTATGTGATAATTGTGGGAAGAATCACCCCGGTACTTGCCTAAAAGGAATGGGAGTTTGTTATAAATGTGGAGAAAAAGGTCACCAGGCTCGTGATTGCAAGGGAAAGAAAGAGGCTATCAATGTTGAATGCTACAATTGTAGGGAAATGGGGAATTATTCAAATTAATGTCCTAAGCATCAGGGAAACATACCTTAGAAAAGGCCAAGGTATCAAGGCCAATATTATGCTGTTACTACAGTTGAAGCGGAATAATTAATGTATTGGTGCTTTTGGACTCAAGGATTATATTCTGGTTATAAGAATAATGTGATATATATAAGGATTGTACTGCAGTACATTTTGTTTTCATTAAGGTTTTAATATGATGAAGGTAATCATATTTTTGTATGTGACAATAAGAGAAACTTTACTTTGTTTGAGGAATCTGATGATACAATTGATTTTGGAATTTAGAGACCTTTTAGAGAAAGTCTGGACAGAGGTATTTTGGATAACTATAAAGGTTGGAATGGATTAAGTTGAACTTTGGATAGTATTGTTTAAGGTTAAAACATTTATGAAGATTATCTTTGGAATATTATAATACTATAGTTTTAAGAAAAGGACAACCTGCAGGTCGGGAGATAACCCGTCGTGTCGGACAAAGCTGTAGGAATCGAACCCACAACCATAGTGCGACAGGCCTTTATTACCTACCACTAGCCTACAAGAAGTCCTTAGTTATTACAAAATAGTTTTTCTAATTTAAATGGTATGTGTTAATATTTGGAACCTTATAATATTAGGATAAATATAATATTTTTGAGTTTTGTTACCATTTGGGGTGAAAGACGGGTTTGTGGTAAAAATTTATTAAAGAATGAAAGTCTACATGACAAGTAAGTATATTTCCTTACGTTCTCAGTAAATCTCTTAAATAAATTCCTCAACTTTATGAAAGGTAACTTAAAACAAAAACGCGGTCGGTTAACATTTCCAACTAGGGATTCAATGACCATTTAACCAATCACAAGTTTGTGGTTTTCTTGTGGTTAACTTTCTCCTAATCATGTTTTATACAACTCTCCATCAGACCTTGATGGTTTGTTTTTCCTCCATATCCATGTTTTCATAGAATCCTAGTATTGGCTATCTCGGGTGACCTTTGTACTTCTCTTTCTTTATTTTAATGTTATATTTTTATTAACCCTATTTCCGATGTGGGTTTTCCACAAAGGTATTTGCTACTTTCAACCTTTTATTTTTGAAGAACAATTTCAAATTGCGAGGATGCAATTTATTGAAGGAGGGGAGAATGTAACACCCCAATCTTCCACGATATGCTTCTCTTTCAATAATGCAATAGCTTGCATTGTACGCATGTTCGAGATTCTAACACAACGCGACCAATCAAAATAGCCATTATGAATAGTAATACCCACTTTTTGAAATTATATATATTTTATATTTCAAAATGGACTTCATTTTTGGATTCGTAATATCGAAATTAGCCTATGTTGAATTTTTGGTATTTTTCTGAGAACTTCTAATTTTTTATGAATAGTGAAAAATACTTAAAAACAACTTTTTTAATAAAAATAATTTATATTTATAAATTATACTATTGAGTGGTTTTAAAGTATAATTAGAATATATTTTTACCATTTTATCCAATGGTGTTCATTATAATTAATATCACTTTGAAATTGGACATAAACAATTGTCAATCTTTTGATATATATTGTTTCTTAAAAAACGCTATTCATTGTGACAGCGGGAATTAATTATAAAATTAATTAATGCAGCTTATATGTTTGTAATTTTTTAAAATAGACATCATTTTTGAATTCATAATATCAAATATATATTAGGGTGAAATTTTGGCATTGTTCTGAAAAACTTCAATTTTTTATGAATAGTGAAACCACTAAGTAGTAGTTAAAAAACTAATTTTTCATTTAAATGAAACATTACCACTTCTGTGATTTGATTTTCAAAAATCCAACATACATGGTTTTTATTAGGAAGCAAAATGTGGTTCAATGGGATTAAAATAATTTTTTGGTGAATAGTAACTTTTAAGTTTAATTAATCACGATTAAAGGTAATTACTGAAATTTAAGGTAAAAATGATATTATAAAAATATAAAAATACCTTTACACTTGTCCTAAACATATTTTATGATTCATGGCCGAACAAGACAATCCATGGGTCAACTTGGGGACCCCATGGAGTCACTTGGGTAAGCAAATGACATTAATAACTTTTTATTTAAAGTAAAAATAAAATTGTCACAAACATGTGTTGTTTTACTAAAACAATTATTACATTGGGTTATATAAGTTAAATTTTCGAATATAAATATTAATTGGAAAGATAAATATATTTCCTACATCATGGTATTTTTGTATAATTTTTAGACATTAAATAAATTAAAAAATTTATGACACCATGATGATGCAGTGATTACCTCATTAATTAACGATTTTAATAAAATGGAAGGATAATGTTAAATACAATACATACACTAGTCAAAAACCTATTGTATTAGTAGATTTAGAACCATTATCACCTTATACTCGAAATATATCATTTTGGGACCTTTAAAATCCAAAAAACATTTCATAATAATGTAACATTTCATGACTTTCCAAGAGTGCCCCTCTTCTCCTCTTATAAAAGGCCCACACCTATACCACCTTATTCACACCTTACAAGCCATTTGGATCGGACAACCTCTGCCCAAATACCCTCTCAACATTTATCCCTTCATCCTAGAAGCCTTACCTTAGGTAGAAATCTCTTCAAGAAACCATTTTGGCTCAAACCGAGGGGAGTTACCGGATTTTAAGGTAATGTCCTCTCTTATGTTGATTTGTTTTATTTTGCTTCTCCAACCCCTTAAATCTTTTTATTATTTTATTTTGTAACAAAACCAGTATCCTAAATATACTTGGATGTTTTTATGAGATGGATTTTATTTACACTTACACACACCTTCGTCTAATGGTTAAAGAACATAATGTTTCTGTGGGTGGTGAATTACTGCCTCACGAAACGATGATTGTTAAATCTTCTATTAACACCTCTCATGGTGGCCATTAAGATGTCACTATATTTATTTATGATATATATTATGTTTATGTTTTCCTTATTCTTATGTATTTCTCATTTATGGCATACCTTTATGATTTCCATTATGGGTAAATGCGATAATTTCATTTTAGGAAGTGCGGACTACCGCCCCCTCAAAGTGATTTGAATCGTTAATTCCATATGTGGGATTTATAAAGGATGGATTAATTGAAATTATATATGATATTATACTGAAATTATAATACACCTTTATATAATTATGATTTCATTCCATTAAATATGAAATATAAATGAAAGTAGCGTTCATGCGTACGTACGGCTTACCGTCTCCATGAATGGTGCATTTCATTTCTTACCTCTAAATGTTACGTAATATTATGAATGAATGTATATACTAGATATATATGATATATATGATATATACATGATGAATATAATTCTGGATATAATGGATATTTTACCACATGAACAACTTGTAATTATAAGAAGATTATTTTTGACTCAAGTACCAAAGATCGAAAAAACTACTGTTATTAACATAAATAATTACATAATGTTCATAACATGGTAATAAGTGAGATAAAATGAATAATAAACTTGAAAAAGGTTATTAAGCAATTATAAATTAACTCTAGTTTATTATTCAGGAGGTTAAAGAACGATCGAGTCAAGTCGGAGACGAGGTAAGAGAACTTCTTAACCCAATTTCCGTTCTTTGGGTTAATCTCCTACTTTCAAATTATGTCATGATATTATTATGTCCTATCTTGTATTTTTACTTTTTTTATGTGTACTTATATTGAATACACATAATAGATCTATTTTATTTAAAAAAATGATCTTTTTAAGGTACTTTGTCTCAATCTCCTTTCATTGAGGCATATTTTGTTTTATACACAACTTTATTTTATACGGTGTACAAACCCCTTTGACTTTTACGTTTATTCAAAAGAAATATTTTTTATACAAAGCATTTTTACTAAACGAAAAAAGGAATGTTTTGTCTTACATATGCGGCGACAACGACTTCTCCATCGTCGTGACCATTATTTGAGTTTCTTCTTCCTCTATAAGCCATAACTTTTTTTAAAATGAAAAATAAATACCAAGTTTTAATTTTATTTTATTTTGGTATTGAAAATGGTTTTGATAATGTTTTTATTATATCAATGTGTTGTATTAATATCTTGTGATTGAAATGTGGAAATTTTATGTTTCCTTTTATGCATGTTTTATGTGATACGATTTTTTTAGGGTTTCTGTTATGTTTAAACATGTTCATATGAGGAATGAATTGGACTAAATAAGTGACGGGTGGAGACCGCTATAGCTCCTCGATGCATTGGCAGGTCTCATAAGACAAACTAGTGTCTTGGCATGAGGACTTGACAAAATATTATTTGTAGTCTTGGCACGAGGCCTTGGGTACCTGGTTATGATAGTCTGGCATTATGCATTCCATCATTATGAAAGTGGTTATTGATATTTCATGTGATTATTCGACCTGTAGAATATCCATGTGAATAAGTAAATGTAATTATCTCATTTTACTTTTGACATATTATGTTGAAGTTCAAGTTTAAAAGTCTTTTGTTTTAGTTATACATTGCCTTAAATGTTTATGTTTATTTATGAAAGCTTCCTCTATATTGTTATCCTTGCTGAGCATCTGAGCTCACCCCTTTCAATGTTTCATTTTTCCCAAGATGTGAAGAAATATTTTATGACTGATCTACAGGGATAGTCTGAAGGGGATAAAAGTGTTGACTATGGAGACTATGTTATTGTGATTATTCACCTTATGATGTAATGTAAAATTTATGAATGTATATAGTGTTTCCAAGGCTACTAAACTAATCGGTCTTTCGAGACTTGATCTTTTGTGATCATGCCAATGTTACGCAATAATGCACCGACTTTGGGTAACTGGGGTCAGGGCGTTATAGTTGGGGTGTGACAATTCTCCCCACCACAAAACGTTTTCCCTCAAAAAGGCACCCAGCCAAATGAGGAACGAAACCAAAACCTGAAACTACACAAAGCCTAATGTAACCATGAACCTTGGTGTGAAATTTTAACTCTACAAGTCACACTAGAATTGTTCTAGAGAAACCCACAATTAGGAGAACCATAGAGGTAAAAATATCTGTCCCCACTATAAGAAACCATCTGTAACTGACTAACTATAGAAGAAACTATAATGAGATCTATGGTGAGTCTCCCCACTAATTAATAACTGGCCAACATAGAACAACCAACACAAACCGACATGTAAAACCCAAAATAGACCAACCTGGTAACTTCTTGCACATACCAACCCCCACCATAAGGGGGACATGATGAAAAAAAAACCAAACCAAGTATCAAACCAAAACAAGATTCATCATATCCATAAGGCACACAAATTGAAAAAATGAGAACAACCCATAACTAAAACCAATTCACATAGATAACAACATTAAAGGGTTTGATTCCATAAGTCATAATCACAAATATAGAGGTTTACAAGGGTACATGTCCACAAATACTTTCACAACTAAAGAGTTTCATTTTAGAACCATGAAATTTTAACAGATGATATTTCAATGAAAAGAAGACTACAATAATAAAATAAGTACTCTAAGCCTCTTAAAATAAAATGGAACCTTAAAAGATAAATAATTTACAAAATATAAACTTAAGCGTTTCCCATTAAATAATTGGATACAAAATCTGGACCAATTTCCTCACACCTAATGATTCATGACTGTGTAAAAAAAACTTCACTACGAGGCCTATGGATGGATACCTGATGTCTTGAAGCATCTGATGCACCATAGTCAGGAGCTGATGACCTCTGACTAAGACTTCCTATTCTGGTAATTCTTTTTGCATAAATTCTTCAAGTGACACAAATGGCCTCATCATTGTAAATACTTTGAAGGACTACGTAAAAACATCTTTGAATGACCGGACCGACCACACTGGAAGCATATGAGAAAATGATCCAGTGGAAGAGAAAAAGGAACTGACAAGGATGAATTCTCATGAATATGTTCATCTAGAACACACTCCTCCCCATATGGGGAACCCTCAAGAGAAATAGGATAAACTAGTTTTCCACCAGCTATAGACCGCACTCCAAGAACCAAATCTGCAAGAATCACTTCATCCACTAGCTTCCCAAATATAAATTCCTCAGATGAAAGAACTCACTCATTAATCTATAAATAAAGACCCTAGAAAAAAGTATCTTACAAAAAATTATTTCATGTTGTCTCTGTATATAAATAAACCATATTCTTGAAGTAGTCAATATTTTCCTTCATCGTCTATTGACCTTTCTGAACACCCATGAGATCCTCCACATTTCATTCCTTCATCTCCTCAAGTATAAACCATTGGATTAAAGTGGTCTTAAATACTTCCCAATACATCGCATCCTATAATGATTTTGGGATAATGACCTCCCTCTGATCCAAACCCAGAACCTCAAACAAAAAAACATCCCATGACCTCACGGTGTCGATAGTTTCCATAAAACAGAAAAAACATCCAACTTCCCTAAGACACATTGAAACCTTTAACAGACCACAATCATCATGAAAATCTGATAACCACAAAGAAGAATTTTATTTTTATACTCCACTAGGAGTCTATTCATAGCCAAAAACTAGGAGAGACTCGTTAGAAACATGTGGGATCTTTCTAGGTGGAATAATCTAAACCAAGAAAGAACCCAAAACCCAAGTCAACACCAACTAAAAATTGGAATTCCAAGCCAAAACCCCACACCCATAATCCAAACACCACAAATGAAACCAAAATCCTCTTTAAAAACCACTATTTTCATTTCAAAATCAAAACCATTTTAACCCAAAGAAACTATTCAAAATACCCAAATTAATTTTCAAATTTAATTTAAACACCAAAGCCCACTTGATAAACAATACCATGTTCCTAAAAATAATAATTTTACTTTTGATACTTTTTTTCCAAAACCCTTTTTAATTTTAAAATCCTCCCACACTTACCGAGGTAAACCAAAGAATAAATCACACTGAAACTCATATCATAGGGCACTAGTGGCCATATATAAACCGACCACATGGTTTAGTAGACCATGCCCTAAGAAATCATCAACCATGAGGAGTATCTAAAATATAAACTCATTCTCCACATGGGTCTCAACTCCATGTAATCCCACCGTGAAACACTGGCTCACCTCTATTTTCATTTCCCATCCACACACCAAAAATGAAAACAAAATACTTAAATACTGGAATACCCATGTAGACTAGAGGCTTAAGACGAGCAAGGTTTCATGAAGTCCTTTACATACCTAGCTCTTGAGTTTCAATAGTTGTATCTCCAAACTACCTGATTCCCTAAATAACAAATTTTCTACTCTGATAACATTTTTTCACAAAACAACCCCTGTCAACCCTGAACTGGTCACCTAAGATGTCCCACAATAAGGCCCGAGAGGATTCCCAATCCTCTTGGGCTAGAAACTAGTTTCAGGCATAAATAATAAAGAAATTAGTGATGATTTATCCCATGAGATATAAGATAACAAATAAAATATAAAATGAACCAATAAAACTAAACTAGAAGTGTAAAAGTAATAAACTACTAAACGTACCTCAATGTGACCTCATGGTTCACCTCCAACCGTAGGATCACAATCGCTCCATGAGTGAACCAAAGTTATGAGAATCAACAAAATCTAGAAAAAAATATAAATATATATGTGTGAGTATTAAAACTTATTAGGCATGACCAAATAAAATATTCCCTATGCCTTACCATTAAAATAAATACAATCCATTCTAATGTTAAAATACAACCATATATAAAATTAAGGTTTCCCATTATATTCAAAAACAAGTAACAAGCTTCTATTTTCATAAAAAACCTTTTCATTCCATCACATTTACAAAATAGTTTCCAAGCATGCATAGACATTTAAAAATTAAACGGAAAAAATTTATATTAAAACATGGTTTTCATTATGTAGGAAAAAATCATGAAACAAATGAAATGGAAATCACATCAAAATAATAATGGGAAATTCCTAAGTTGCTAGGGTTAGTGGGGACCTAGGATATCCGTACCTCAATAAAATGGTATTTAAACAATAACCCATTGTGTCCTCATGAATTATCCACTAGAGAGGAGTCAATAAAAAGATCTAGTTGTCGCTGATCATCATCAAATGTTTTGATAGTGTTGTAACATCAATACTTTTAGAGGGAACTGGGAATCAGCCCTACCGATCCACCTAACATACTATACCTTATCCCCCCCCAAGTACCTGAGTTCACATGTCCTCTATTCCAATTCTCAATTTCAATAAAATCCATTTTCACATAAACACATCATCAACACATGATGTAACACTTATCAAGAAAAACTTCACAAGTGGAAAATCACCATTTAACACATACATCGTATTTTTAAATCAAGGTGCATGCCTCAACAGGGGTTTTACACTTCTGAAAAACATTTTCAATGTGCCCATCGGGCCTCACCATTTTAGGAGGAATAATTTCACTTTAGAAAACACTAATTTCAAATGCATTCGAGTTCCAAATTCTTTTAAAAGACTAATTGAATAATTAAAGTACCATGAATTTAAAAACAATGTTGAAATCATGCTTAAATCAAAGAAACCCATTTTAGAAGCTTCGGTGAATGCTTAGCTTCCAAGTTAAAATCCATTTTCCAAGAACCAAAACCAATTATATATATAACACATTAATTTCATATAAATCAGAAAAAAAAACTTTTAAAAAAACCAAGCAATTATAGAGTTCAATTTAAAAGGACTAGGCATAGGGAACCTACCTCAAACTCAAGGAACACTTGTTCTGGGGACGGAAACTCAAATATTCCCCCTATACTTGCACACATATGAATCTTTACATGTATATGAGGAAACCTAGCCATTCTGTTCATATTTTCATGGCCAAATATGTACAAGGGGGTCCTTACATATATGCTTATACTTGCATATACCCATTTTCCTTACATATATATGCATTTATCATATATATATATAAGCACACCTAGCCCCAATATATATATTCATTATTTCATGAGTGAATATATATATATGGGGGAACTTATATATGTATATTCCTACCTATTTATACACATATAAGTCACCTTTGATAATGGAAACCCCAAACCATCGCAACAAGGTCCAACACACTCTAAAAATTATTGGGAACTCAAAATCCACATGAATCCTAATTTAAAATTGAGCCAAAGTAAATGAAATAAAGAACCATTACCCAAAACCGACGTCTCACCAACTACTAGTAGTTCCCATTGTAAGAACCAACCCCAATGGGACCAGAGAGACCTAATCATCATGAATCGACCAAGAAAACCCAACAAGAGGGGTTAGGGTTCGGACCAACCGATCCACACCACTCAAGAGAAAAAATAAATCAAGAAAAAGGAACAATAATATGATGAAGGAGAGGGAAAGATTATCAAAGTTGATTGTACCCAAAAACATGAAGAAAATCTGCCACCGATTGAGAGAGGAGGGGATTTCATGGCATGCGAAGGCCCCCCATCCATGGCATCGAGCGAAATAAGAGAAGGGGGTGTGTGGCCAAAAGGGGGGAAGGGGAGAGGGTACCCCTTTATGAGTTTTTTTACTAAAATATCATAATAATAATAACCTTAATAATGAAAATAATATTATTATCATTTTAATTATTCAAATATTTATTTTTATTTTATTTATGTATTTTTTAAACTCCGTACAGGCTGCATGGTGTTGTCGTATGGTCTTCTAGAATGTGCTATAACCGTGTGTTTTCCTATATCCCAAGGGAGAGGGACCAAACAAGATCCTGGTAAGGGCCACATGCCTTTGTGTCAATCTGTGAACCCTGGACAACCCATTTTCAGGCCACATTATTTTCACTGGGCTAGCGCATGGTTTCCCCTAATCATGTTCCAATTGTGTGCCTAGGAAGGAAACTCCAAAAGTCAAAAATTCTCACTGGAAACTTAACCCAATCCTCATCCAAAGGACCAAGCACCAAGAAAAAGAAACAAATAAATAAAAACCGTGGTCAGGGTGTGATATTCTTGGATATTTAGGTAAGTAAGGTTATTTGAGATGAAGGGTTATTTGATTTTAGGTAAAAAGATAAAAAATAAAGATAACCTTGGGGACTGAAAAATTATTTGTTAAAAGTATGAATAGTGTTTTTTTGGGAAATTATTTATATAGTATTGGTAACACTAAATTATCATTGTATATTCTTGTCAACTATGTGATTTAATGAAAAAATAAATATTATTTAAAGGATAAATTTTGAGTTAATTTTTTGAGCATGTATAATTTTGTTGTGGTTTTATATCTTTTTTATTTAGGTTATTTTAAAAATATATTACTATATTTTGGGAGAATATATGATTGGGTTATATAAGTATTTATTATTTTACATTACAAGTGATTTTCAGTTCGTTAAGGATAATAGTAATGTCAATTTTTAAAGAATACATGATTAGATTTTTCTGATTTTTTTGTTTATAATTTGGTCATGAATGTGTTGAAGAGTTTTAGGGTTTAGTTATTTGAGGATTGATTTAATTTATACATGGTTTGTTATTGTTTATATTTCACTTTTAAAAATTAAGATATTTCTTCTTTATATGATGGTTTATTTATATTTCATTGTGTTTTACTTTACTCATGCTCACCATTTTAGTTTTTTAATCAATTAGAAATAAGAGGAATAAAATTTTATAAAAACCCTTCATACAATGAGAAACATTATACTTTATTTGATATTATCATTGATGAAATTTTATTTTTATTCTTTAAGCATGAAAATATTTCTTTAACATTCATCATTTAGAATTTAATAGAGGTGGAAAACGATTGAAACATAGAACCAAAAAATGAAATTGTGCCTATGGAATGGAATGAAATCAAGTATGTTTTCTCATATACTCAATATCAGTGTTAAAATAATTATTAAATATTAATAAAAATAAAGATAGATCTATCATGAATTATGCAGAAAACATCACTCAATTATCAATTTATGACTTAGAAACCCATTCACAGGTATGAGTCTTATAAAATTATAAACAGGGTTTAAAAGTAAAATATATATGATAAATTTCATATTATTGACCAAGAAATTAATGTTACTAATATTTAGGATCTATTTTATAGGTTTGTATTTTTTTCATTTATTGTTATTCCACTTCATTTTCTCCTCTAAATGATCATGAAATGAAAATTTTCCTCTTTCATAGTCATTTGTAATAAATTATTGGTCTACTCTCCTCACTTATGGATTTATAATTCACACACCATGTCGTTCAAAAGTATTTATTTGACTCTATCACCTTTTATTGAGTCATGTAATCGTTTTTTTAAATATTTTCTATAATATTCATTTACCCTACCTTAAGATTGTATTATATTGTAATTATTTTTTCTTTCTTAGAAAATTATATTTATTACTTATAATTCGTAATGGTTTTTTATCACATGTTTCCTTCTTTGAGACATGTTTTTTATGGTGTACACACTACTCTATTGATATCAATTATCATAATTTATAAATTAAAGGTATTTAAAAAATATTTTAAGATTCTACTTTTAATTAGTTATTGATTCATATATTTCTAAAGTAATCAGGGTTTTTATGGACTCAATTTCTTTTTTATTATTGATAATCTTTTTTATTTGACCATGTTCCTCTATGATTGATATATTCTAATCCTCTCTTTCTTGAATTGTATTTTATTTTTTCATTGGGAAAATTACATTTTCATGTCATGTTATTCTTATTTGATGGATTTTAATTTCATTATTAAGAATAATTTCCCACTCAATGTTGATTATATTTTCCCTCTATGTCCATGTTCTTTCATATCATAAATTTTTTCATTTCTTGAGGAATATAAATATGTATTATCTTCTAAATAATTCAAATTTCATATCATATATATTCAAAATAAAATGATATATTTTATTTTTTATGTGAATTTGTATAAAAATAACTTAAATTTCCTAAAATATATTTCCTTCCACTTCTATATATTAATTTTATCATCCACATTACATTTTTTATCATTTCCTTTATTTCCTTTCAATGTGTCATTATTTGGGATTGTTTTAAAAATTATGGTTTTTGAAGTCCTCTTTCACACTTTGAAAAATATTTTTAAAATATATTAATGTAATTCATTATTTTTTAAACCCTTACTCATTTAACTGAAGATAAACTTTCAACGACATGATTTCTTTAGGGGGAGAATATGACAACTCGATTATTTTTAATAAGATATCACTTTAATTTTTTATTAATATACATGATTATAAATTCACATATATTATTTAAAAATGTATAAATGTATATATCTTGTCTCAAATGATATATATATAATAAATCATATACCAATTATACAATAAAAATTATTATTTTCACTTCATGACATAAAATAAGGTTTATTTAAATGGTGAATATATTTCCTTAACATGATTTGAATTTTTATATATCATAAAAAATATTAAACTATTGGATATTTTATAAATGGATATTTAAGTAATTTAAATAAATTCATGTTGATATTTATTATTGATTTATAAAATAGGTAAGGTTCGATGCCCCTTTTTATTAAAGAAATAAAGCCCTATATTTTAACTGGGTTGAGATGTATCCCTTATATGAATCGAAATACCAATGGTTCAAAGGCCCATTAAATTTTATGGTATGAAGGCCATATGGCTTTAAATCCATAGGAGATGACTTGATATCCCAGGATGACCCTCAAAACATTGCATCATAATCCCAATCCTCTCTCTCAAATGCCTCCCTTACTAAAAACCACGGCATTTCACTACCCCATCATGAAGTCATAGAAGGTAACGCCTATTTAACCCACATATTGGTAGAGGTAAAGATGATAGGTGTAAGTACCCCCATCACTCATTCAGGAAACCCACCCCATAATGACTTCATGTCACCATGTCACACTGCCTGCCAAGATGCACCACTTTTCCTATCCGGTCATCATAATTCACTTGATGCATTTCCACCTATTCCAAGAATAATCGTTATGTGTTATGAGTTAAGACTACATGTAAAATAACCCCTCTATTCAATTGGATAGAGGAAAATTTTATAGGTTTCAATGTGCTTATCACTCTTTTATGTTGTCCACCAGACAATGCGGTATAGAGCCAAGCTTCACTGCTAACCTGATGTGTAGCACCCATAAACTAGTCACTCTAAATTGTATATTTAATCCTGAATTGTTAATAAATCTTCCACAACTTCACCACTAGAGGTCATCAGTAGACTACATCTCCCTTTCTCTCCCAATCACATCACCAATAATATGATTTTTCATTTGAAAAATATATAGTTTTTAATCAAAATAAATTGTATTCTTATAAAATATATGGTTTTATTTAAAAGATAAATATCTAAATTTAATAAATTTAATTTTATAAAATATAATTCATTTATAGTTTTATAATTTTCAAGTTATCTTAGGGAAATTATTTGGTATTTTTCTAGAAAAGTTGATTTTTAGTGAATAGTTAAAAAAATGGAATATCACATTTTTTAGGACATCATCATTATATTAATATCACTTAAAATTTCATGAGAATATACTCAAAATATCATCCATGTAATATAAATCAAATATTATTTAAAGTTAAATATGAAAGCATTTATTAGTGAAGATGCAGTGTTTTCTCATAATAAAAAAGTCAAAATGGATTCCTTTAAGAAACTATTTATAAGAGATGTGTCAAGGATCAACATTATAGAAAATTATTATTAATTAAAAAATATTTTTATATATATTTATGAATTTTATAGTTATGTTTAAATATAATTATCCAAATTCTTACCCAACACATGTGAAAGGTAAGAAAAGTCAATGTAATTTATTTAAAATGTTCCCAGGACAAGGATGAGAATAAATATATATTATGAAGGATTGTAAATAAAAAATATTAATGAGAATAAATTATATTAATTTTATAAATTAATTTTATTAATTTTAAATAATATGATAATTATTTAAAACACTTATGAAACATTGACAAAACCCTTATGTAAACATGATAAAAGTCAAAGTAATGGTTTCAAAAATATTAAAAGTAATTTTTTTATAATTTATTTCCATAAATGATTTTTAAAGATGAATATTAAAGGTAAAAAATTATTTAAATTCTTAAATTAAAATTTTTGGGCATTCTATATATTTTTTTGAAGTAAAATTATGAAAAAAACCCTTAAAAGGACTTTGTAGGGAATTTAATTTTCAATAAGATTTATAAATTAATGTAAAATTGTGAAAATTTTATCTTAATTCATTTGAGATTATTAATTTTTTATAATAACATCCATTTTCCATTTTATATCCACTTTTAATTTTAAATTTCTATTTTTGTACCTTAAAGTGTTAATATTTGTGAAAACATCATAGACTTTTTATTATAAAGGGGGACACATTCTATCATTTTTCAAGAAAACAACTCATGGTACACTTTATATTTATATTCTAATCTAATCCATTATAAACATACCATTTTAATGTTAATTATCCTTTTTCCTTGCTGAAAATATATTTTAAAAAGGCTTTAGACTCAATCAGAATGTTGTGATTCGAAGAGTAAGGTAAGAGTTTCCAAGCATCTTTCTCATTTATTATTTTAGATTCAATGTATTAAAACTCTATATGAATATCTATTATTTTTATGAAATGATTCTATTACCAAAATATTGTAATTTTTTACATATTAATATTAAATATTATCTAATTTACTCTCACTGAATGTTTTTCACAAGTTGTTATTATATTAAAATTTGGGTTTTTCAAAAACAGTGTATTTACATTTCAAATCTTCTCTTACTAATTTTAAAAAAATAATTAATCATTAAAATTAATCTAAAAATTATATATTAATAATAATATAATTTTTTTATTAAACTAAAAACATTTATTAGGTTTCCGTTATTTTAAATTATTTTGGAAAACATTGCTCATTGTGGTGGTGTTCCACTACCTAAGAGAATGATGGTGTTTTTAAGCACATTCATTTCATGGATATTTTTAAAAATTACTCTATAATTTAATATAAAATTATTACTAATTTAATTTTATCTTTACTATTTTTAATGGTAAAATATCCATAAAAATGGAATTAAAATTAAATAGTCATGTTTTTTAACAATCTAAAACAAGCTTATCAAATTATATTCTTGAAAAGGTAACTATTTCAGGACATATTGAACTTATTTGATTCTATAATGATATAGATTCAATATAATAAAACTTATAGAGTTTATAAAATCATTTTATAATAAATTTCCACCATTGAAAAAATATAAAAATTATTTTAATGATAATAAACCGAATGACCACAGATTAACTGACTTGAGAAACAAAAATATATTAAATTAATGAAACTGGAAAATAAATTATTTAAAATGGTTAAAAAAATGTAATTAAACATTGATAAGTTTTTGAATCATGAAAATAATTAATATAAATTTATTATTATGAAATTTAAAGGAAATACATTATGGGTCGGGACTCTGGGTAAAAGGTTTTCTAGTAAACATCCACTTTACATGTTTTAATGTATTTCTCTCAACATTTTTTCTTACATGTTGTTTAAATAATGTTCTAATATAAATATCAATAAGTTATTGAGGTAGTTTTCCTTTATCATTTACTTTCTTTCGAAATATTTACAAAGAATATTTTAATGTTTTTCATATGGTACATTTTTAACTTTCTATAAAAAAGTGTAAAAAGAATCTTATATTTTAATAGTTTCCACATGAATTCCTTTTTTAACTATTGTAATAGTTTTTCTTAATGAAATTTTCTATTCATATTTTCATAGTTTTCTAATGTAATTTATATATCTATTTTTTTTATTTTCCATTTTTAGGGTTTCAATAGAAAAGGTTATTTATTATTATTTTATAAATAAATTTTCTAATTCTATTATAATATTTAATGTTTTACTCTGATTTTCATCTTAATGGGAAATTACTTTACCCATTATTAAAATTATATGATTTTTAAGTGGTAAAATAAGATTATGTGATTGTGGGTAGAAAAGTAGTTTTTTGGAGTTCAATAGTAAAATAAAAGCTCATGTGTATTTTCTTCATGGTATGGTTATTTGATATTATATATGATTGTGATTTGGCTTGATATAACCCTCTAATTCATTCAGTGATGGTTTATTCTCTATAGAAATGATGTTTGAATTTACTAATGATGATATTTTATCTTAAGGGTGACTATTAGGGTGATTTTTAATGGTGATATAGATAATTTCCCAAGCGTCCTTCAAGGTATTCATATACATGCAATGATTTTTTAATTGAAATATTTTGATTTTATGAAATAATAAGTTGATTTTATAAGTAAGGTGAATTTTTAATATTTTCAATGGAAATAGATGGTCTTCTAAAAAAATTATGATTATATATATATATATAATTTTTTCATAAGTTTTCATTTTTTTCTCAATGAATTTTCAATGTATTTCCATTTTATGTGCTTTATTATGATTTTTCATTAACAAGTTCATTTTAAAGAAGAATTTAATTTCATGTTTGAAAATTTTTGTGTATGAACGCATGGTTATATATTTAGATGAAATAACTCTCAATGTATTTCTTAAATTTCAATGGACTAATGTGTTTTTTTATCTTTTATACCCCTTTGTGAGTTTTATACATATCCCATGTTTTCAATTGTTTTCTATAGGGATTAAGGATGAGTAGGAATGATTAATATGTATATCTCTCTATATGAGATTATGGTATTATAGAAATCTGTTATATCATTAAAATCGAATGGTTTAGTGGAAGAAATGGACATATATTGGAAACTTCTGGGTATTTATATGTTAAGTAATTCCTAAAACTGTAAACCTAAATGGTCATTGGAATTTATGTAATATAATATTTTCTATAAATATTATAATTATAGAACTGTTAAGTATGGTATTTTAGAGTTTTCTTGACTGATATTATCTCAAGAAAACAAGTATTTTTTATCAATTGAAAATGAACTATCAAAAAAGAATTCAAGGATTTAAAAACTTCACCTTTGTTCACATGGTTTCTACTAAAACTAATGAACTTTCACCCCAATTGAATGATTAAAACCACAAAATAGATGGTTATGCTCTAGATAAATCACCTAGAACTCTAGAAAAAAATATTCCCACCTTTTATAATAATGATAAATAAGAATATATTTATAATGATTCACTATATTTTGAGGAAGGAATCTCAATCACTATTCATTAGCTAAAATAGATGAATTTGGTTACAGAAGAAGGAACGCATCTTACACTAATCATTTTTTCCATGACTCTTGAGGAGTAGAGGAAATATATATTTTTTATCAAATAATACTAGGATATCTTATCATGTAATTATATAAATTTTAAGAAAATTCATTCAGGTTTTAGTTTATCACATAATCTAACCTTCCAACCACAATGGTAAAAATAGGTAGAGAAATGATGCATCTGACCCATGATTCCATGTTGAGAGAATATATAAACAAATTTATCAAAGAAAATTTCATTTGAGAAGTCTAATACCCTAAATAGATTTTTAAAAAATTATCAATTATGAGAAATAATGTAAAAAATAAGATTATCCATCAACATTAGGTATTTGGATAATCATTTCCCAAAGGAATACATTCTCATTTCAATCACATAATTTTTTAATGATTTAATGGTTGGGTTTCAAGACATATCATGCAAAGATAGGTATTCAGGATATAATTATATCTAGATATCCCCTGATTATGATTAATCCATAGATTTTTAATTTCTCTAAGGGTTTTTTTTTCTATCAAGTGGTGTCATTCATACAAAATATTATTGGGGATACATTCCATAAATTCTCTTCATAGGAGGAGAGTAGAGTGTTATGTGTATGATCTATTAGTTAAACACATGCAGTATTATGATCAATATTCCAATATTGAGATAGTTCTTACTAAACTGTGATAGTATAGTATGAAGATATACCACCTAATATACTCATTCAGTGTCACTTCTAAGAAGTTTCTCAGTTTTATAGTCTATCATGGTGTAATAGAATTTGATACTGAGAAAAACATGAAAATATTTGAATTTATTTCTCTAAAAAATCGTTGATAATTAAAATGGTTTTAGGGGTTCTTTTATTTCATTAGGTATTTCATTACAAAACTCATGAGTCATTGTTTTCCCTTTATAAAAATACTGAAAAGGGGAGTGCAGTACTAATGGAATATCAATTACTGGATTTATTTTGTTATCCATAAGGAATATTTTTTACTCCATCGATTTTTTATTCCACTTATGGAATTGAGGCCTCATATCCTGTATATATCTACTATTGAGAAATTTCATGGTTCCCTTCTTAACAAAAAAATGATTTAGGAATTGATAACATCCTCTACTAACTTGGTATAACCATGTTAGATGTTGGGAGTTAGTATACTGATATCAAAAAGATCTTCATGGAGATTTTATCTATAGTGAAGAAGCTTCACCACTATTTGAAACATCATGTGGCACATTTGATCTCTCACATGGATATTAAAAATTATATCCTTGTCTATCATATTTTTACTAGATTGCTAAAATTATGTTTTTTTATAATTTAGTAATTTGACATCTATTTTTTATCCTAGAATGAAATAAATTGGAATGAATCGATGTACTTACAAGCAACACATACCTCCCTAGGGGATCCACCCATAAACATAGAACACTATAAATAGGATCTCTAATCTATTTGTAAAACTACCCCATTTATCCTATTATATGAATTCACCTTCAATAATAATGAATACAAAGCCTTCATTATAAGTTGTTAGATAAATTTAAAGATACCAAACACATGGAAGGATTTTAAATGTTATTCAGTATTTTTGATCAAATATATCACTAGGGAATACACCATTAGAAATAGGTGTTTGATACCCCTATAAGATTATGTGAAATAGTTGACGTAATATATTCCCTCTAATCTAGTGTAATATGAATTTTTATTTTCACATTACATCAAGTCAATGAATTGGATAATCATGACACATTTTTCATAGATCTAGACTATAATGAGACAATCATAAATATTGTATAGAAAAGATTGGTTTTCTATTTATTTAGATTTGTTATCTAGTAAATCAATGTGTTTAACACCACCTTATCTCGAGAATGGTCCTCATCCAAAAAAATGGTGCATCTGGTTGGATTTATCAAATAATTGAATAACTTTATTATGGGACTCATCTATAAAAGCAATCCAAGAAAGAGTAGATCCATAAAAAGGTGGAAAATTTATTCCTATATGATGAATGATATCTCCTTAAATTTATTTATAACTTAGGCTTTGATGGGGTCCTTCTTACATGCATTGATATAGATGAGATCTTCTCTATAATGAGGGAAGCCAACATGGACACCTATGAACACATCAAAGAGGGACCATGCTATCATGACCCATCCCCCAGGGCCCATGCTGTGACTACCCCAAGCCCGCCTTCCATAGGTCATGGACTGGAGACTAGCACCAAAGGAGTATTCCCTAAAACTGGGAAGGAATTGCATTTATATCCTGTAAACACATGCAACCAAGCACATAGAAAATTACAATCACGAGTAAATTGTATAGTAAAAGTGTGAGTACAGTAAGAAAAATGGTCCAGAATACAAGCCCAACTGGAAAGTACAGGAAAACTGAAAAGTACAAGAAAATTGGAACAACTCCTATGAACACCCACCAAGGATCCTACCTGAAGGGTAGGTATAGATCTTGAAGGGTCGTCTCTATAGTATGCCTCGTATAATGTCCACCTCCGAGCTACCTCCAGTCTTGGTACCCTTGTCCTCAGTCAGTGTTGTCTGTCATCTGCACCAAACACAACAAGGTGCGGGCATATCCCATGTAGGGGTGATTATAACAATACTCAATAAGGACCCCAAGACCCTCAAGGTCTCACAAAATCCAAAAAGGATAAACCCCAAAGCATTAAATAAACTGACAACCCTACTTAGGTATATTCCCATACATATACCTAAGTTATCAAGTATACCCATCTCCATCATGAGGAAACACAGGGTCCAACTCAAAATCCCAAAGCTCAACTATTCCACAAAGGAAGGAATACCACAAAGTCAAGTACCACACAGGTATGACACACAAAAGAATACCACCAAGGTATTACCACAAATTAAAGTACCACACAGGTACGAACTCATCTCACACCAGGTATAACTTAGGTACCGTAGTAGAGATGATTAGATGTAACTACTAATTCATCTTACTCTGTTAAGAGGCAGACCCACGAAGGATCCTAAATCATCATCAGACCCACAGATGATTTTAGTACATCATCAGAACTACGCAGTATCCTAGTACCTCGTCATACCCAAACAGGATCCTAGTACATCGTCAGACCCACACAGGATCCTAGTACATCGTCAGACCCACACAGGATCCTAGTACCTCGTCAGACCCACACAGGATCCTAGTACATCGTCAGACCCACATAGGATCCTAGTACATTGTCAGTACATCATCATACCCACACAGGATCCTCATACATTGTCAGTACATCATCAGACCCACACAGGATCCTAATATATCATCAGTACATCGTCAGACCCACACAAGATCCTAGTACATCATCAGTACCTTGTCAGACCCACGCAGGATCCTAGTACATAATTAGTACATCTTCATACCCACACAAGATCCTAGTACATCATCTGCACGTCATCAGAACCACACAGAATCCTTGTATATCATCAGTACGTCATCCGACCCACACAGGATCCTAGTACATCGTCAGTACGTCATCTGACCCACACAGGATCCTAGTACATCGTCAGTATGTCGTCAGACCCACACAGGATCCTAGTATATCATTATTAATTCTTCATACCTACACAGGATCCTAGTACATCATCAGTACATCGTCATACCCACATAGGATCCTAGTACATTGTCAGTACGTCGTCAGAGCCAACTACAGGGTTCCCACACAAAGCTTGCTTGTCTCCGGGAGGGTCTTCTCCTCAATCCACTAGTCGATACTCCAACTATCAATAAGTCCCATGAAAAAGTGTCCTAAAGTATCACCACATCATATGGGTCTCAACTCAATAGACTGTGCGTCAATCGGACACCCGGTCTGTAAGTTATTAGCCTTTTAGTCTCGATGGCCTGGTAGGATTCGTGCTTGATCCAACCCAACTGTACCCCAAATTTATCCAAAACTGAAGTGGGGTATACCGAAGAGACCATCTCGATCCAAGGTTTTCATCACTATATATGGTTTGTCAAACAGACACCCAGTTCCAAAGTTGTGGCCAAAAGTATGGAATGGCCCGAAATTGGTCCGGGTCCGGTCCGACCCGGTCGGACTGACCCGGGCCGACCCAGTTTGGGTCAACCCGGCCCGACCTGGTGGGTCCGTCCTGGCCCACGGTGCGCGACTCAGCCCACGCTGGGCGGTCCGTGGTTCTGCGTTGCGCTGGGGAGGCCGCGGTGTGACGGGGCGACCGGGGAGCAGCGGGGCGCCGCGGTGCGTCGGGGTGGCGGTCCACTGCGGTTGGCCGGATGGCCAGCCATCATCTTCGCATGGCGCAGTCATGCGGCGTGCCTTCACTGGAGATCGGAAGCGATCCGGCCGCCCTTCCCTCACTGTCACGGCACAAGGTCATGGTTCTCTTCTGATGGGTGGCACAGACGCGCTGCCGCCTTCGTCGCGGCCGACCGTGGTGCCAGTCACCGTTCTCATTCCCCACCGGTGTCAGTTTCCATCCTCCTCCATCGCGATGAACACACCAACCATTAAGGATGGCAGAGGGATCGGTCCGTGTTCGTTTGGCTCGCTCCCTCCGCATTAGTTTGGTAGTAAGAGGATCAAGATGATTAATTCGACGTAAAACACGAAGAATAAAAAAACCCTACTTGTAGCAACAGTTGGAACTATAGAAGAAACAGGTCACTGTAGTGGTGGAAGGGTACTGTATCAGTGGAGGGTATTGTACGGTACTGTAGTAGTGTGGTACTGTAGCAGTACTATTCACAGAATAGTATTTGGGCCAAAAAATTGGGCCTACGGGCCATGTAATGGGCTAAATGCCCACTAGGCCTTTGGGCTATGTAATGGGTATCTCTCTACCTGGTTAAAGAGGTCTTTGATTTCCTTTAATAATAAATGAGGCTTCATCCACAAACTTTTAAAAAAATAACAAAAAATAGCAAAACCCCTACCTCAAAGGTTTGTTGACGTTGGTGAGGAGAGAAGCATGGACGTCGGTTCGTCGTTGTCAAAGACGTCCCACATTGGAGGTGGCGCATTCTTCGTTGGGAGGTGTTCTTATTTGGAGAAGCGTAATACTCCCAAAATCTCTCCCCTTCTCCTTTACCCAACAAAAAAAATGAGCTGCCAGTATAATTTAACTTTAGAAGACTGATTATATTAGCACAATTAAAATGCTGACACCTTTCATTAATTTTTGGTTGGATCCAACAATTAAATGGGAAGTTGGCATAATTAATTTAGAGGAAACCTAGGGTCACCCCCCTCATTAAATATATAGTTCAAGATTTAGGTGGTACCCACCTTTGAATTCAAATCAGGGGTTTTATTTCGGGTGGTCCCCACCTCCATAACCCTTGTAGAGAGGTTTCAAGAATAAAAATAAAATGTTAAATAATTTTATTTTTTATTTTCCCACAAAAAAGTATAAAATTATCTTTCACCCTCGACGTACTGCAGTCGAGGTAAAGGTCTCCTTAATCGAATACTGGTGTTGCGAGTTCAACGGTGTCCTCAGTTTTCAATTCTGAGCACCGGTTCAAAAGTTACCAAAACATGCTCACACGTTTATTAAACGTACCCAAAAAAAGTTCAAAAAATCATTCTGGGTACACCGGGCCTTGGAATCACACACTGTCAATTTTCACGGACTCATAAAATTCCCATATAATTAAAAAAAATTACATGGAATTTATGGGTCTTTACAATCTCCCCACCTTGGGCTTTATATCCCCGTAAGCCATAACTCAAAACTAGGAAAACAAGTGGGGATACTGAGCACGAATCTAATCCCCCCAATCCCTTGTGCTCTCCTGGAGGTTCACGTGCTTCCAGAAAACGTGCACCATAGGTATCGACTACCCACGAAGGATCTACTCCTGTCGATCCTCAATCTCCACTGGAACCTCCGAAAATGCCACCCCATCATCGATGTCCATCTATCCGTGGTCGATGACGTGAGATGGGTCGTCCACGTATCTCCTCAGCTGGGATACGTGGAAGAAATCATGCACCTGGTGAAATTGAGGGGGAATTTCTAAGAGGTAAGCCTCCTCGCCAACTCTGTTGAGGACTTGGAAGGGTCCAATGAACCTCATAGATAACTTGTTTCCCCAGCCAAATCTCTGAAAACCTCATCGAGGTGAGACCCATAGAAATATGTGGTCGCCATCCTCAAAATCCAAAGGTCTCTATCTCCTGTCAGCATAAGATTTTTTCCTGCTCTGTGCAGTCTTCATCTGCTCCTAGATGATCTGCACTTTGTCTGTGGTAGCCCGTACCATCTCTGGACCCACGAATGCTGACTCCCCTAGGTCATTCCATCACAAAGGTGATATGCAAGGTCGCATGTACAATGCCTCAAAAGGTGTCATCCCAATGGTAGAGTGATAGCTATTGTTTTATGCAGACTCTACCAAAGGAAATTGATCCTTTTAGATACGACTGAAGTCGAGGTCGCAAGCATGTAGCATTTCCTCGAGGGTCTGAATGGTCTGCTCAGTCTAGCCATCCGTCTGAGGATGGAAGGTGGTGCTCAAATGAAGTTGTGTCCCGAAAGCCTCCTGCAACCCCTTTCATATCCAAGAAGTGAAACGTGTATCACAATCAGAGACAATCCTCAAGGGTACTCCATGTAGTCGTACAATATCCTAAACATAGATCCATCCCAAGCTCTCTACTAAACCCTGCTCTCTGATCGGTAGGAAGTGGGCCGATTTGGTGAGTTGGTCGAAAATCACCCAGATAGAATCATGACCTCTGGATTTATGTGGAATTCCTGTCACAAAGTCCATGTATATCCCATCACACTTCCACTCTGGGACCTCTAAAGGTTGAACCAAGCCTGCTGGTACCTGATGTTCTGCCTTCACTTGTTGACAAGTGAGGCACCGAGAGACAAACTCTACTACTGCTTTCCTCATTCCCGACCACCAGTGCTGTCGTCGGAGGTCCTGGTACATCTTCGCCACTCTTGGATGTACCTCTAGAGGGGTTGTGTGGAACTCCCTCAACACTTCCTCCCAAATCGACACTGGTACCATGGTACGTCCTCAGAAGAGAATGACGTGCTCCCCACCTTCAGAAAATCCATCATGTGCATGTCATGTGGATATCTGAGCACGATGAGTCTCGCAATCAGCGTCCCCAGGTTGTGCCTCCCTGAATCGCTGAAGAAGTGGGGGAGTGACTGTAAGATACTAAAGAAAAGATACTCCATCCTAATCCACAAAGGATATCAGCAAAACAACCAGTTGCTCCATCACCTCACCTAGCAGTTGTATACCAGATCTCCTGCTGAGTGCATCTGCTAAAACATTCCCCTTCCCATGAGTATAGACTATCTTGAAGTCATAGTCCTGGAGGAAGTCAAGCCAATGTCGTTGTCTTAGGTTTAGGTCCTTCTAAGAGAAGATATACCTGAGACTCTTGTGATATGAGTAGACTGTAAAACACTTACCCATCAAGTAATGTCTCCACATCTTCAAGGCGAAGACCACTACTACTAATTCCAAGTCATGGGTAGCGTAGTTCTGCTCATGTTGTCTCAGATGTCGAGAACCATATGTGGTCACTACTCGCTCCTGCATTAGGAAACAACTGAACCCAGTATCTGATGCATCGTAGTAGACTACATACCCTACTCTCTCCTCTGGTAGCATCAGGATGGGTGAACTAGTCAGCCTCTACCTTAGCTTCTGAAAACTCCTCTGGAATCTATCTGACCAAATGAAGGGTTTACCCTTCTTCATCAATGCTGATAAAGGTGCTGAAACTCTAGATAAATCTTGCACAAACCTCTGGTAGTATCCGGCCAAACCCAAGAAACTTCGTACCTCCGTCACACACCTGGGTGGCTCCCAAGAAAGTACCGCATAAATCTTCACTGGATCCACTACAAATCCAGACTTCGATATAACATGTCCCAGAAATTGAACCTCTCGGATCTAGAACTAGCACTTTGAGAGCTTACCATAAATATGGTGCTCTCAGAGTGTGTCTAGTACTACCTGCAAATGACAGGCATGTTCCTCCTTGGTAGTCGAGTAGATCAAAATGTCATCAATGAAGACCACCACAAAGCGATCAAGGTACGGATGAAAGTTCCTTTTAATGAGTCCCATAAACACTATTGGGGAATTGGTCATGCCGAAATTCATAACCAAGAACTCATAATGGTCGTACCGACATCTGGAAGTCGTCTTCTACACATCCTCATCCCACACTCTGAGCTGGTGATATCCTGATCTGAGGTCTATCTTCGAGAACCACCGTGCTCCCTTCAACTGATCAAATAGGTCATCAATCCTCAAGAGTGGTTACTTGTTCTTCACGGTCACCTGGTTCAGGCGCCGATAATCAACACAAAGTCTCAAGATCCCATCCGCCTTATTGGAAAACAAAATCGGGGCTTCCCAAGGAGAAACACTGGGCCGAATGAATCCATTCCCCTGTAAGTCCTCCGGCTATACCCGTAGCTCACGAAGCTCCACGGGACCCATTCGATACACTAATGTAGATATCAGTGTTGTCCCTGGGTACAAGTCAATGTAAAATTCCACCTCTCTACAAGGAGGTAGACCCGAAACACCATTAGGGAAGACATCCATGTACCGGTCCACCACTACAGGATAGCTCAGACTCTCTACATCAACCGCTTCGAGGGTAAGGCGAGCCAAAAGATCATTGATCAGCTAAACTCTCCTCTGGGTAAGTCTATCCTGTGCTCCAAAGGATCCCTTATCGTCGGTGAAGGTAAAACTGGTCCCATCCGTGCCGACACACCGCACTTTGTGCCTAATACAATCTATCTGAGCATGGAATGTAGATAAAAGGTCCATACCCAAGATAATGTTGTATGGCCTCGACGCCGTTACTAGGAGATCCCGGCCGAAGCTCTCGCCTCCTAGAGTAAGCTCACACTATAGTCACCAGTGAATAATTGTCGAATCCTATCCCGTAGGAGTCTTAAGCTGTAAGGATCGATCCAACGGCTCCGTTTGAATCTTCAAGATCTGAACGAGGGCAGTGGAAATAAAAGAATGATTGTCACCTATTTTTATAAGTACTGCAACTAAGGTGTAGTAGACACAGATCATACCTCATATCATCTCCAGAGCGCCATGGTTGTAGGAATCAGCTACTTACAGTTGAGCTCGCCCTTGTCCACCTTCTCCCTGGGTTCAGGGTGGACCACCTAGTGGTGGTGGTGGTAACACCTCGAATCGTCGCCCACCACCAGCTACATGGCCAGATCCTCTGCCATGTCTGTCTGCTCCCTACGGACCTCCTCGGTTGAACCTCTATCTTTTCTTGGGTTGTCCCTCGACCGTCTGTTGATCATCCGTATTGCGGGTCAGGCAGTCATGGGCCATGTGACCCTTCTTGTCGTATGTGAAACACTACCTCTTCCTCACATGACTAACTCTATCTCCTGTTCCCCACAAAACTAACCCTGAATCATGTGGTCCTCCACATGTAGGTCTGGTCCTCTTGGACCACTGTGACATCTGTTTGCTTCCAGCTGTAGAAGACTCCGCCACGTGACATATGGTGGTGGGTCTTGCTGCTGGTGACTTCTCAGCAAGGAAACTCTTTACTAAGAGGTCTCACTCTAACACCCCCGCCTGCATCGGGATGCTGAGAGAAATCATCGAAGCCCTGATTTCCCACCTGAGTCCCTATTCGAAAGTCAGGGCCCTGAAGAATGGGTCCCGCATCATATCGGTGGAGTAGCGTGAGAGGTCAGTGAACCTCGCTGAGTACTGAGCCACAGTCATGATGCCCTACTACAGATGAAGAATCTCTTATATGCGCATCACGCAAAGAGTCGCTGGGATAAACTCTACCCGAAATAGGCTCCCAAAGTCTACCCAGAGAAGTGTCACCTTGTCATGAACCTGGAGCATCAAGCTCCACCATCTGCCTGATGTTTCCTGTAGAAGACTAGCGAAAAGGATCACCATGAGATCAGCTGGTGTCCCTACCAATCGGAAGACTCTCACCATTGCCTCCAGCCAATCCTCAACTGCCTGTGGGTCCATCTCTCCCCTAAACCTGGGTGGCCTCTGGTGCTGGAACTCGTGCAACGCGCTCAAGCGGAGTGCACCCTCTGTTGTTGGGGCTGGTGACATCAGTGGACCAATGGGTAATGGTACCATTGATGCTTCCGCTGGTGCCTCTTCTGGAAGAGGGCCCTACACCGAGGCTTTGTCGCTCAGTGGGCTATCAGTGCGTACTATACCCGGAACCCTAGCTGGATGTTTATGTGGAGGAATCCTGAAAAGAAACTGGTGCACCACGGTAAATAAGTTATACCTAGTGAGCTGACTCAAAGAGATCACAAAGAAAACTCTTGAAACACACTTTTAATTAGTGTTTTCTTCCACTGAGTTGGAAATCAGAATTCAGGGTCTTGGTGTATGGATACGTCAATCACCGCACTAACACTGGATTCCCTAAAATGATAACCACACTCACTACACTAAATAGTATTGTTGTTACAAAGATCAGAGTCCAATGTTCTATGGTAGAACCGACTCCTCTGATACCAATTTGCCACAACCCGTCCTCCAAGACCCGTGCCATGACTACCCCAAGCCCACCCTCCATAGGCCAGGGGATGGCGACTAGCACCGAAAGCGTATTCCCTAAAACTGGGAAGGCATTTCCTTTATAACCTGTAAACACATGCAACCAAGCACAAAAGAAAATTACAATCATGAGTAAACTATATAGTAAAAGTGTGAGTACAAAAAGAAAATGGGGCCAAAATACAAGCCCAACTAGAGAGTACATGAAAACTGAAGAGTAAAAGTAAACTGGAACAGCTCCTGTGAACACCCACCAAGGATCCTACCTGAAGGGTAGGTACAGCTCTCAAACGGTCATCTCTGTGGTACGACTTATATAATGTCCACCTCTGAGATACCTCCAGTCCTGGTACCCTTATCCATAGTCAGCTTTCCGTCGTCTACACCAAACACAACAAGGTTTGGGCATAGCCCGTGTAGGGGTGAGTATAATGATACTCAGTAGGGACCCAGAGACCCTCAAGGTCTCACAAAATCCTGAATGGATAAACCATAAAGCATGAAATCAACTGAAAACCCTAATTAGGTATATACCCATACATATACCTAAGTTATCAAGTATACCCATCTCTATCATGAGGAAACGTAGGGTCCAACCCAAAATCCCAAAGCTCAACTATTCCACAAAGGAAGGAATACTACGAAGGCAAGTACCATACAAGTATGCCACACATAATAATACCACCAAGGTATTACCACAAAGTAAAGTACCACATAGGTACGGACTTAGCTCACACTAGGTATAACTTAGGTATAGTAGTAGAGATGATTAGATGTAACTACTAATTCATCTTACTCTGTTAAGAGGTATACCCACGAAGGATCCTAAATCATCATGAGACCCACAAAGGATCATAGTACATCGTCAGATGCACACAAGATCCTAGTACTTCTTCAGACCCACACAGGATCCCAGTACATCATCATACCCACACAGGATCCCAGTACCTCTTCAGACCCACACAGAATCCTAGTACATCGTCAAACCCACACAGGATCCTAGTACATCGTCAGTACATCGTCATTCCCACACAGGATTCTAGCACATCGTCAGTATGTTGTCATACCCACACATGATCCTAGTACATTGTCAGTACATATTCAGACCCACATAGGATCCTAGTACATCATCAGTACATCCTCAGACCCACGCAGGATCCTAGTACATCATCAATACGTCATCAGACCCACATAGGATCCTAGTACATCATCAGTACGTCGTCAGACCCACACAGAATCTTAGTACATCATTAGTTCGTTGTCAGACCCACATAAGATCCTAGTACATTGTCAGTACACCATTATACCCACACAGGATCCTATTACATCATCATTACATCATCAAACCCACACAGGATCCTAGTACATCATCAATACGTCATCATAGACAGCTATAGGTTTCACGCACTAAGCTCGCTTGTCTCGATGAGGGTCTTCTCCTCAAGCCACTGGTCGATACTCCAATTGTCATGAATTCCCATGAATAAGTATCCCAAAGGACCGCCACATCATAGGGGTCTCAACACGATAGATGGTGCGTCAATTGGACGTCTGGTCTGTAAGTTATTAGTCTTTTAGTCCTGAGCCCCCGGTTGGATTCGTACTTGATCCAACCTGACCATACCCCAATTTTATCCAAAACTTGAGTGGGGTATAACAAAGGGACTGCCTCTCTCCAAGGTTTCTACTACTGTATATGGTTCATCAAATGGATGCCTGGTGCCAAAGTTATGGCCAAAATTATGGAATGGGTCGAAACTGGTCTGGGTCCGGTCTGACTCGGGTTGACCCGGCCCAACCCACTAGGTCCGGCCCATGATGGGCAACCCATGGTGTGGTGGGGTGCCACGGTGTGGTGGGGCGGGCCGTCCTCATTGTGGCAGGGCGCCGTGGTGTGGCGGGGCGCCATGGTGCAGTAGTGCGGTGGTCCGCCACGGCTGGCCAGATGGCCATCCGTCCTCTCCGTGCGGTGCGGTCGCATTCTGCGCCTTCACCGGCAGCCGTCAGCGAGCCAACCATCCTTACCTCTCTGTCGCAGCACAAGGTTGTGGTTCTCTTCTGTTGGGCGGTGTGGTCGCATCGTCACCTTCATCACGGCCGGTCATGGTGTCGGTCACCATTCTCGTGCCCCACCGGTGTCGGTTTTCGTCCTCCTACATTGCGATGAACACACCAACCATGAAGGATGGCATAGGGATTAGGCCATGTTCGTTTGGCCTGCTCCCTCCACATTAGTTCGGCAGTAGGAGGATCAAGATGATTAATTCGATGTAAAACATGAAGAATAATAAAACCCCTAACTCGAAGGTTTGTTGATGTCGATGGGGAGATAAGGGAGGACATCAATTTTTCATTGTTGAAGATGTCCCATGTTGGAGGTGGCGCATTCTTCATTGAATAAGTTCTTCATTGGGAGGTGTTCTTTGTTGGAGAATCGTAATCCTACCAAAAGCTCTCCCCTTCTCCTTTTCCCACCAAAAGAATGAGGTTCCAATATAATTTAACTTTATAAGACTAATTATGTTGTCATAATTAAAATTCTAACACATTTCATTAATTGTTAGTTGGTTCCAACAATTAAATGGGAAGTTGGCATAATTAATTTAGAGGAAACCTAAAGTCACCCCCTCATTAAAGAGGGACTTCAAGAGTCGGGTGGTCCCCACATTTGAATTCAAATTGGGGGTTTTAGTTCGAGTGGTCCCCACCTCCATAACCCATGTAGATTGGTTTCAAGAATAAAAATAAAATGTTAAATAATTTTATTTTTTATTTTCCCATGAAAAAAGTGAAAAACTATCTTTCACCCTTGACCTACTGTGGTCGAGGTAAAGGTCTCCTTAAGCAAATATCGGCGCCGCGAGTTCAAAGGTATCCTCATATTTCAATTCTGAGCACCGGTTCAAAAGTTACAAAAACCTACTCGTACATTTACTGAACGTACCTGAAAAAAAAGTTCAGAAAATCATTACGGGCACACCGAGCCTCGGAATCACGCACCGTCAATTTTCATGGACTCATAAAATTACCATGTAATTAAAAAAATTACATGGAATATTTGGGTCTTTACACATGCTCTTTCATAGAATAAAGTGAGTTGTATATTTCTTTCCATCCATGATGCATATCTATATAGAGTTCACAATGAAGTTTCATTCATTTCATGTTCATGTTAACCTCATCCATCATCCTAGAGAGTTTTTACATACTTATAAATACTCCTATATATTTACCATATAAGGGTTATGTATCATGGGTCTATACCATCTATCCACTATTAGATAACTCATATATATATAGTACTACTAAATTATTCTCAAAATGGTCTAAATTTATTCCATTAAATGAGGTTGGAATAAAAAATATGATCATTTTCCTAAATTTCAATATTTTCACTAGATTTTGAGTTCATCACACAATCTTGAAAGATAAGAACCATGATTTATTTATATCTGAGTGTAAGAGGCTATATTCGGAGTATAAAATCCAACACAATAATTCATCCAACAATCATGTAGTAAGAAATAGAAAGGTATAGTAATTTGATGAAACATTATCAAACAACCTTTATAAAATAGTAGAAAAAAATTAAAAAAAAATAACTTGACATTCTCATTCATGAATTGTGTTTTTATCACCCCACTACTCATACTGTCATTCCTGATACCCCATATTCATTGGTGTATGTGATGGAGGTAGTTATTCCTATTTAATTTCAATTTCCTTCACTATAGATAGTTATTTTTAATATATTAAATGAAGATAAATGGTCCTAAATCCTTTTAGATTAATTTAAATGGAATTATGAAAAGTGGTTGAATTCATTTCACAACCTTGATGTTCACCATATTCAGGTAGCATGAGAATTTATCAAGAAGGATAAGATCCACGCATTTTTCTAAGGATAATGGTATTATCCTTATGGTCACTAGTGAAACCTAGAAAGAGACCCCAAAAATTTAAATCCTAAATGGGATGGTCCATACATCATATATAAGGTCTAATCTAACGGATCATACTCTACATTAACCAATATGGAGAGATTATCATGCCTCCCACCAATTCTAAATTTCATAAGAAATAATTTTTATAAATTTATATGGAGTTCAAAATTATTTATTGTATAACTAAAAACTAAATAGTGTAAGGCCCTTTTCAAAGGATGTTGAACTACATCACATAATGGTCCTTACCACATGAACTCAAAATTATTAGGTATATAGTATATCCCACAAAAACCTAACCATTCAAATATTATATTGATTTTATTAAAAAGGTACAGTAACATCATCGAGATAGAGAGAACATAAATGGACAAGTATCAAGGTGACATAAAGTAGTGGAGTCCAAGGGTGGCCTCCCATACTAGGTTGACTCCCTAAGGGGGAAAGGACCCAAGATTAGAAAAACAATAAATCTACACACCATAAACCTCATTGGAAGTGGGAAAATAAGCAACAACATTCACTTCACACCATGTATGGAAAACATCTGTGATTTTTTTTCAAGAGCCCCTTACACCTCCAAATGATATATTCAATAGTCCATGGGATAAATCCAAGGATGCACAGAGAATTGTACACTGTAACAGAATCTGTTCAATCATCGCAAGGTGGATGTTACTCTTACTGCATAATAATAACTCAGTGATCATTTCATGGGACTCTTCTTAGAGAGAATTCCCTCTCCCATAGGAAGCACAAAAAAATAAAAGAACCATTGGAACCCTTGTGTCTCTAATAACCCCTCCTCCACGCATAGCTCCCATGGTGAATGATCTATTAGTATTAATCTTGATACCCGTATGGTGGAGAACCCAGTAGACCCATCTCCCAGTAATGTCACTGCGGGTGTTATTATAAGTTGGGGTTCCAATGAGAAGGGGACTAATGGATGGGGAATCCTCACATACATGACATAAGAAAATTAAATCAGACAAAACATTCTTGGTTTTGAATATGAGACCTGATCAAGTACCTGGGACTCCCTTGTGTCAGACTTCATTCCACTCCTTCTATATACCACAATAGCCTATCACAAGGATTAACACTCACACAATTATCTATAGACTATGACTCCCTACTCACTAGATCCATTTCCCAATAAAACGAGTACCTGAAGCCTCTTGGCTTCCTCTTTCAATGAATCCTTCAAACTTGTTCCACACCATGTTTTCTTAGTCACTTTAAAAAAATAGGTGATCTATGATTTCAGTACACTACTCCCTATAAAAAAGGCATTTAGTGTCTAAAATCACACCCAATAATTTGATAGTATCCTCTATGGGAATAGACTTGTTATGAATCCTCCATACCATAAAATTGAACTTCTTTGAGATCTCTCTACACCATAGCACTTCTCCTCATGCATCGTGATCATGGTCCACTATTTGTATTCTGAGAAATTATTTGTATGAGAAGGCACATGAGGAGGTCCCCATAAAAACACACTTATCCAGCTTAGAGTTCATCATAATGTTATCATATATGGTCTGTCGATCCTTATACAGGATAGCATGAATGAACCTAAATAATGCACTGGCTTGACTGAACGTGATTTCTGGTACTAGACAACCAGGGAATACGAGCTTTTCACCCACCCAATTATGCTACCAAAGGTTGATGCCTCCTCTTCCCACAATACACTGGGTATATTGTTGGAGATTCTATAATTAAGGTTGAATCATGCGCCTGGGAGAAGAAGACCAACCTCTTTTTCTACCCATGTCATTCCCATACCCATCCTATATATGATTCTCCCATTGTTTCTTACCCTCTATAAACTCCTAAGCAAGCTTCTCATAGATACCATGCATTATAGCTGAAACTCTTCTCACATTAATGTCACCCTTGGACAGTGGTCTTGCCAGCCTGTCCCATGCCTCCTAGTGACGATTCACCTATAATTTCACGTCCTATAAGAATGAGTCCATTATATTCTCCATTAGGTAGATGGACCCTTTTAGAACCTTGATAGAGTAGAGTATGTGCATGGCAATAGAAGAGAGCACATTGTTGATCAATGTTATTCTACCTCTAAAAGACAAAAACCGATTTTTCTGATTCAATATTCTTCCTGTAAATTTTTAAACTACCTTATTAAAGTGGTGGATGAAGGTCGTATTATATAAAATTGGGATGCCCAAATATTCCATTGGGATGGATCATTTATTCATACCTAGGATTCTTACCAAGGATTCAACCCTGCTATCTAAGAACCTGCTCGAGATGATGATTTTTTTCTTGT
This sequence comes from Viscum album, assembly GCA_963277665.1. Taxonomy (NCBI): domain Eukaryota; kingdom Viridiplantae; phylum Streptophyta; class Magnoliopsida; order Santalales; family Viscaceae; genus Viscum; species Viscum album. Next base: position 1,072,784,030 of record OY728143.1, read on the forward strand.
CCTTATTAATGACTTGACTACTCCATTTGTAGTATTCCTCAAGGACCCCATTAATTCACCTAATTAATATATTTCTATCATTAAAAGACGAAATAGTGCCACTAGAAAACATAATATGAGATATACCACTCACATTATACCTGGGAAGATAAGGGAGAATACTGCCCAGACTGGTGATTTTTTTAATATGTTGGGTGAGAGAATCTTGAGTCATAATGAATAAGGTGGGGGATAGAGGATCCCTTATTATTATACCCCATCCAGATTTAATTAGTCCATATTTTTCCCATGAAATATGTATATATCCATGAGGAGATAAATCATAGAACAATAGATTGATAGCCCATGCAGAAAAACCCATGCTGGAAAATAGATTGATAATGAAGTTCCACTAAATATGATCATAGGATTTGTTCATGTTGAGATTAATTTTTATATTATAACCAAAATAATTTTGGTTGGTATCACCGGCCACTCTTGATCTAGCCCAATGGACCCCTGTATAGATCTCCCTTTAATGAAGCCATGTTGCTCTTCAGAAATCCAACTGAGTAAGTAGGTTGACAACCGTTTGTTGAGAATGGAAGCTAACACTTTGTAGGGGAAGTTATACAAGCATATTAGTATGTACTGGTAAAGGGAATGAGGATTATTAACCATCTAAACCATCTCCAACTTGGTGTCATTGGCGACACGGGGGAGGTAGTCACCCTTAAATAAGTCATGAACTACCTCCACCATCTCTCCCATGATAAATCCCAATAGACCTTTTAAAAGTACCCATAGGAACCATCAAGACCAGGAAAATTTTTTGGGTTAAGGTTCTAGACCACATCTCGGATCTCCCTCTCATTTGGGGAAGCCTCCAATGTAACACTTGGATGTTTTATGATAATTTTATTTAAATAATTATAATTATTCAATAGTTTTAATTTCACGCAATCATGAATTTAAATGAACCGTGGGACTGCATTAGTATAAAATGACCATTATAACCTTTCCATTAGGTTAGTAAGAATAAATATAACTAACTTATTAAAATTTATGGTTAATTATTTGGATACCAATTATTCATAAAAAATATAAATCAATTATATATTTTTATTTTTGTATTAATTAATTAAGTGAATTACAATTAGTAAATTAAATTAATGAAATATATATGTTATATATTTAATAAAATATTTTTGGTATTCATCAAATAGATATTTTAGTCATAGGGTATAATAAACCCTATTTGATGTATAAAAACCTATATTTTTTCAAAAGGGTAATTTTACCAGCTTTTAATAAAGAACCAATTTTAAATTAACAGTTTGAAACATTAATAATATTTATATGACAACATAATCCTCTTATTTTGAATTAGGGTATAAAAATTTACTTTGGATAAATTGTTTATTTTTTTATGATAACTTTCAGGTATTTATGAGTAGTAAAAATATACTCAATTTTAATTGAAAAAAAATTATAAAGATAAATTAGATTATTTAATTTTTTTAATGTATAAATAGATTGTATTTTTATCAGTTAATGTTATGTAGGTCATTAGCATTAATTTTACATTGAATTCTGTTGTAAAAAATCAATATTTTGTTATGTTTCAACTTTTAAAACATGTTTCACATTCCAACGACATTAATTTTAATTTATTTACTACAAATAATGTGATTTGAATTTGGAAAAATGGATTCCATATTTTTAATCAGTTGGTAAAAATTATGTAAATGGATTTATTTTATTTTTGGGCATTATGAATAGTAACTTCAGTAATTTTTTATTAATATGGTAAAAGGGTAAATCAAGTAATTAAGGGTAAAAATAATATTATAAAATTACCCTAAAACTTTTAATAATATTATTTTATGATTTTTTTTCTACATAAATCATCATTGGGTCGAAATGGTATCATTTGGAAGCCACTTTGATGAGATTTAGAAATTTAAAATATTTTATTTAAAGAAAAGTTAAATATGTCTTACTCAAATTTTAATAACTATATAACTTTTAATATAAGATTAAATAGAATATAAATTAGACTATAAATAATCATTTTAAATTTAATTTTTGTTTCTTTATCATGGTAATTTATTTGTAATTTTTAGAAAATAAATAATTATCTTAAATGTTTATACATAGATGATGCAGAAATTATTTAATTGATGAAAAATCAATAAAATAATTTTTATTAAAATTATATCAACTTTTAAAATATCCAAACACTTGACCAAATATTATTGGTCGAGTATATATCACTCATAATCATCCAAGGGTCGAGTTATTTAATGTGATGCTAAAGTTATCACATTCATGTTTTAATAAATATAACATTTTTAATGTATGATTTTCCAAAAGATATATTTGGATATAAGTATTATGAATAAATATATAATATTTATCTCCATCATATTATTTTATTTTTATTTTATATTGAAAATATAAGTATATTAAATAATTACACAAAATTGATGTATTCATTGTTTTATTAATGTAGATAGAAAATACATTTTATTAAAAATATTAAAATAAATATAATTTGGGATAATTAATTTATCCAATGAATTTTATAAATTACCTTGACCACATAGGCATATAATGAAATATTTGGTTCGAAGTTAACTTGATATCCTCATAATTTTTAAAAATTGATGAATTGAATAGTGTCAAAATTGACAGTATTGATTGTTTATTGATGTATTATTAAATTATTTAAAAATCATAAAACATTTTTTGAAATATATAATAATTATTATATGGTTAAAAAAATTCTAAATTATTTATTTATGGTCTAATTGACATCAAATAATTAAATATTTCACCCTTTTAATATTAAAATATTTGTTACCTTAGTAAAATAATAAAATAGAATAACTAACTGTTAATTAAAATGATATGATTTAAATTGATAAAAAAACATGTCTAAATTTATTGGTTTATGATATTACAAACTTATCTCATCTCATCTTTAAAATTAGTGCATTTTGGAGGTTTTTATGTGGTTTGATTTTATTATAAATTAATATTTCTGTAGATTCCATAAGTGTCCCTCACCACAATTATTAAAGGGAACCTCCTCTCTCAATTATTCACTTCATTTTGAACCTTTGATGTTAATAATTACCTACCCATTTTCCTTCTCAACTACCCTAGCCACATTCTAGAGGTTCTAGTCTTCTCTAAAGATCAACTCTAGTGCTTTAAGAGTAGATATATAGGGAGCACATCGAAGAAGAGGTAATCTCCTCTACTGATTCATTCAAACTTATTTATTCTTATACCTACTCTTCATGAGTTGTTTCCATTATAAATTAATAACTCAAGTATCAATTATATAATGAGATTTTATTATTATTATGGAACAAACATCTTCTAAATTTTATCCGTCCTGCGAAAAATGGAATCACCACGCATGCATACATATGGTTTACCATCTCCACACCGTGGTGTAATCTGTTTTCCACCACCACCTTACTTGGATTGGTATAATGATGGAAATAATAACTATATGTGATTTTTATAACATGATATGGATTTTGGAACAAAATATATACCATCTACATCCATACCATTTGACAATTATGGGAATGATATTATCGCTCGTGTGTACGTACGACCTACCGTCTCCATGATGCGATGCGATTCATTATACATGATATTCATTAAAGAATGATTATATAAATATATATGATTGATAAATATGGTATATATTATGTTAATATCATTTTTTAATGATATAAATATGACCTAATAAGGATAACCAAAACTTATTCGACAAAACATGTATAGGAAAATGAATCCATTAATACCCGAATAACGAGTAAAAATGAAATGTTATTAACAAACAAATGATAATATGAACATATGTGATATAATAAAAATTAATATGATTCTTTAATAATTCAATGACATTATTTAAATAATTATATGTCATTTTCAGATACATATAAAGGATATCATACCTAAGGTAATGGATAATTTTGCAATCTCATTATTATCTGAGATTTTTTATACATAAGTATTTATTGGGGTATAGTTATCATCCATGTCCATTTTTCCTAAATTCATATTCAAAAATATTATTTTTATCCTTCTAAAATTTTTTAAATTCAATTTTACCCATTGGTGAATTTTTATTAAATGGTACGATAGGAATATTTTGTTATTTTGTATACAAGTTACTTTTTCCCGACAAAAGCATAAGAAGAATGTTTTCTTTTAACTTATATGGAATTAATGGATTTTTATGTTTTCATAATGCCTTATTTCTATAAATCTTCCTTTACAGGATTTCATTCTTTCTTTCAAGTAAATTCTTTTCTTTTAAAATTTCATGGAATTTTAAGAAAAGAAAACATTTTTGAATAAGAAGGGAAATTTTCTCAATAATTAATTTCAAGTGTTATATCAAAATTATTTTCCATATAAGATGTATTTTTTAATAGGTTTATATTTCAATTTTACTATGTTTATTTTTCCTATGGTTTTATTTTGTTTATAATTTAATGTTATTTATGAAATCAATTTGTTTTACATGGATTACATTATGATAGAATGATGTTTAAAGAAACCCATTTTATTCCTTGGGTTATGATTAATGATTTATGTTTTTGTGGAATACGTAAGAATGATTTCATTATGAGATGGATAGGACCTATATCTACCTCCAATACATTGGGTAAAGATTTATATCCCATGAGATAGACATGGCTAGAATAGGAAATGATCTCTGTTTAATAATACATGGCTAGAATGAGGAGTGAACTTGGTTTAGTATTGGAATTTTTCCTATAGGATGGTCTTGGGAATGAGCCTTGACTAATATGAAATGATTTTATAAGATTATGTGTATGCCAAAAAATTTCATTTCTTATGTTATGACTTTTGGGATTACGTTCATTGATTTTTACGAACTCTTATGATTTATCCCATGACATGATATTGTGATATTTTATACACATGATAATATTTTTAAATGTTATGTTCTTATGATTATGATATGATTGATATCTCCCTTGGTTACCCATACTGAGAATTTGAGCTCACACTTTTATATTTTTCTTTTCCCTGGGTCATGAAGGAGGGTGTTAAGTAAGATATGTCAAAATGGGTTTTTGTTATGAAGAAATATGTGAGATTCAATGTATATGTCTTATGAATCAGTTGTTTATGTTTCCTAATTTCTAAATACACTAAACCTATATGTTTATATTATTATTTTTTTATATTTTTTATTGAATATTCATCAAATTTTGAATTAATATCTATGTATATAAATTATGGGTCGTTATAGTTGGTATCAGAGAAGTGATATAGTTAACCTTTGGAAACTTGGATGAGAAAACCTTAGCAAAAACCATAAGGATATGTTTAAGTATAGACTACAATCCTAGTGTTTTAGAAATGATTATGAATAACCTAGTATAAAATCTAAAGTGTCCTAAATTTAAATTTTATTCTTGATTATATGGTTTTCCCATTATGATTAGTCTTGCACATATTATGATTCTTGGTTTTAGTCAATGGATGGAACTTGAAGTAACCACATTAATACTGAATGCAAGGATAAATGCAATGATTATCCTCTTGAGAAACCAAATGTTATGGGGGTGGATTGTAAAATCTTGTATCTATTCTCACACAACTTTCTCAATATTTGAATCATGCAGGACTTACATACAAGCAAAGGAGGAAACAAAATTTTGTTAAGCCCTTCATGAGGTAGTGTCCACCTTCTTTTAACGGGTCTTCTGATCCACTAGTGGCTGAACAATGGATCAGTACCATTGAAAATATATTTTCATTTATCTAATGTTCAAAACATGATAAAATCATCTTATTAGTATATCATATGGAAGGTGAAGTTGATTAATGGTATAAACTTATCGAGAATACGAGGTAAAGTGATAAAATCGAATCCATGGAATGGGATGAGTTCAAGAACTTATTTTTAAATAAGTATTTTTCTTGTATTCTTGTAACAAATATGGATAAGGAGTTCCTTGATCATAAGAAAAAGGATGATGAATTCATTGGTACCTATGAATAAAATTTTACTATAATTACAAGGTACACTTCTAGAATTATTATCGAACCTAGGATTAAAATTGATTGATTCTGTAGTGTCCTAAATCCAAGTCTCTGAATAAGGTTCTTCAATAGCTATGAGGAAATCATTTGATGTGCTCTCAATTTTTAGATGGATATTGGAGTAACCCATTAGTACTATGGGTTTGATAAGAAGAGAAAAATGGAATTCAAGGTAAAATCTAAAGAAGACACTAAAAAAGAATATGATTTTTCTCTTATGCTCTAAGTGTGGAAAGAAACATTTAGAAAATTTTATTAAAAGGACTACAAAATGTTTTAATTGTGGGAGATAATTTCATCAGGTATTTGAATGCCGAAGTGATTGGAAAAATATGTCTAATGATGTGAATAGATAAAAGGCTACATAGAATGTACCTCCTACACTTCAATGCTATAAGTGCAAGGAAATGGGGCATTATGCCAACCAATTCCTTAATCCAAGGGTTATCGATGATGATAAACATCGGCAAACTCTTAAGGCCAAAGGCAAAGTGAAGTCACACGTGATCACTATCGAAAATTTTTAATATGGAAATGAAGTGGAAAAGGGAACACATACCATCCACTCTAAAGTAGAAAATGTTTTATTTGATTCTAGATCCACCCACTCTTTTATTTATGAAAAAAATTTTAAGGGTATCGTCGTATTACCTCAACAATTAGATGTTTAGTTAGTTGTGACAACGCTTAATGGCAGAACGGTTGCATCAAAAGTTTATAATTCTTCTCCAGATGAAGTTTCTAGGAAAGTGATTCCTAAAAATCTTTTGATTCTTCCTTTAGTTTAATTTTATGTGATTCTTAACATAGATTTACTTTCTCTATATGAAGTTAATATCAATTTCCAAGGATGGGAAGTCACATTTCATATGCCGAATCAATCTATGATCATCTATCTTCTAAGGGAAATTTCTTCCATATTATGGGTTTTGATTCCTATAAATGAAGGTTATCTATCTCAAATGGTTGGGAAGAAACTCACTATTATGAATACACATATTTTATGGGAATTTGTTGATATCTTTCAGGAATAATTTTTAGAGCTTCCCCTGAATCGTGAAGTTGATTTTTTGATATAACTCATAATAGGTGTGATTCTTATTTCAAATACACCTTATAAAATTACCCCAACTGATTTTGAAGAATTTAAGAAGAAACTCCAAGAGAATCTTGACAAGGGATTCAAATTCCCTAGTGTGTCACCTTGGGGTGAACCTGTTCTGTTTGTTAAGAAGAAATATGGATCAATGAGACTCTTCATTGATTATCAAGAACTTAACAATATCACTATCAAGAACAAATATCATATTGCTAACATTGATGACTTATTTAACCAACTATGTGGAGCTGGAAAATTTTCCAAGATTGATATTCATTCAAGATATTGTCAATTAAGGATCAAGAAGGATATACCAAAGATGACGTTTTGTATAATGTATTGATGCTGTGAATTTATAATTATGCCTTTTGGTATTACTAATTCCCCTGCTAACTTCATGGATCTAATGAATAGGGTCTCTATAGAATATCTTGATCAGTTTGTGGTAGTCTATATAGGTAATATTCTTGTATATTCGAAGAGTAAGTAAGAACATTAAGATAACTTGATAATTGTAATGAAGACCCTGAGAAGGGATAATATTTATGAAAAATTTACCAATTATGAATTTTGGCATCATAAAGTTTCATTTTTGGGTCACATAATCTCAAGAGATGAGATATTTGTGGATCCATCAAAAATAGATGTTATTAAAAGTTGGCCTAGACCGACAACGGTAACTGAGATCTAAAGTTTCCTTAGTTTGGATGGATATTATCAATGTTTTATGAAATATTTTTCATGGATATCTAATCCACTCATCAAGTTGACCCAGAAAGGAGTTAAGTTCATGTGGATGGAGGAATGTAATGATAATTTCAAATATCTAAAAAGAAGGTTAGTCAGTACACATGTGCTCACATTTCCTTGTAGTGGAGAAAGGTTTTTGATCTACAGTGATTCATCCAAGAAGGGTCTAGGATGTGTTCTCATTAAAAATGATATGATGATAGCTTATGCCTCATTAAAATTGAAAATTCATGAGAAAAATTACCCAACTCATGGTTTAGAGTTAGCTGCTATAATATTTGCATTAAAGATGTGGAGGCATTATCGTTATAGTGAAAGGTGTGATATTTATACTGATCATAAAGGTTTAAAGTATATTTTCACAAAAAAATGAGCTAAATATAAGCCAAATAATATGGTTTTTATTGATTAAATATTAATATTGTTCAATACATTACCACCATGGGAAAGAAAACTAGGTGGCAGATGCTTTGAGTCAAAAGGACCATGCTAGCCTATCAATGATGAGGATCACAAAAGATCCAATATTTATGGATTTGCGAAGGATGGATCTTGAAATTTTAAAGGAAGGGTATAAATTTAATCTTTCTCAAATAAATGTTCAATCATCTATACAAGTGAAGAGTAAGGAGGGGTAGAAGGAAGATATGGAGATACAAAAGAAGGTGATAAATGTTCCTGAATTCATCCATGATTGTGATGGAATAATAAGGTTCAGGAATCATGTTTGTATTTCACCCATACTAGAATTGAAGAAGGAACTATTGGATGGGGCCCATATTTCTTCATTTTCTATTCACCCTAGAAGCCCAAAGATGTACAGGAATCTAAAAGATTATTATTGATGGGATGTCATGAAAAGAGATGTTGTTGAATATGTCTCTCGGTGATTGGTTTGTTAGTAAGTTAATGTGGAGAGATATAATTCTAAGGGGATGTTACAAGCATTACCCATACCACAATAGAAATGAGAAAAATCACTATGGACTTTGTCGTCGAACTTCCCAATACATCTAAAGGCCATAATTATATATGGGTTATTATTGATCATCTTATGAAATTGACTCACTTTATTGCTATTAGAGAGGATTTATCTCTTGATCAGCTTTCCATATTATATATAAAGGAAGTGGTAAGATTTTGATGGAGTACCACTTTCAATTATATCTGATCGAGATCCAAGGTTTACCTCAATGTTCTCATGAAGTCTTGAGCAGGATCTACATGCAGTATTAAGTTTTAGCACTACTTATCATCCTCATATAGACAGTTAGTCTGAGAGGACAATTCAAACTCTAGAAGACATGTTTAGAGCATGCTCTATTGATTTGAAAGGTGGTTTGGATCAACACTTACCTTTGGTAGAATTTTCATAAAAAAATAGCTTTCACTCCAATATTCAGATGACTCCCTATGAAGCCCTCTATATAAAGAAGTGCAGAACTCCAAATTATTGGGATGAAGTTGGGAAAATAAAGCTAATAGGACCTGATCTTATTGATGAAATGGCAGAGAAGGTCATATCTATTCAAAAACACATAAGAGCAGTTCAGAGTCGATAAAAAAGTTATGCTGACAACCGAAGAAAAGACATAGAGTATAAAGTGAGTGATAAGGTGTTTCAATAAATATCTTTCTAGAAGAGAGTAATGAGATTTGGAATGAAGGGAATATATGGCCCTAGGTATATCGGTCCTTTTGAAATTCTGGATCGTGTTGGAAAGGTAGCTTATCGATTGGCGCTACCATCGAATATCTATCAAGTTCATGATGTGTTCTATGTATCTTTCTTGAAAAAGTACATACCTAATCCTTCACATATACTAAACTCAAAAGTCGTATCACTGGAGCAAGATATTTTTTTTAAGAACAACTGATAGAGATTCTGGATTGTAGTGAAAAAGTTATGCAAAACAAGACAACTCGCCTGGTTAAAGTACTATGGTTGAACCACCAAATTGAGAAATCAATTTGGGAACTTGAAGATGTGATGAGGTTGAGGTATCTTTGTCTGTTTGTATCCAAGTGATGAATTTCGAGGGAGAAATTTAGTTTAAGGGGGTAGAATATAACACCCTAATGTTTTTATGAAATATTTTTTTTTAATAATTTTAATTATTCGATAGCTTTCATTGCATTCAATCGTGAGTTTAAACGAACCGTGAGATTCCATTAGTATAAAATAACCATTATAACCTAGTCGTTAGGTTAGCATAAATAAATTTAACTAACTTGTGAAAATGTATGGTGAATTATTTAACTACTAATTATTTATGAAAAATATAAATCAATAATATATTTTTATTTTTGTATTAATAAATTAAGTGAATTATAATTATTAAATGAAATTAATGCAGTGTATGTTTTATATATTTAATAACATATTTTTTAAATTCATCCAATATATATTTTAGTTATAGGGTATGAACAATTCGTATTTGATGTATAAAAACCTATATTTTTTTAAAAGGGTAATTTTATCACCTTTTAATGGTGAACCCATTTTATATTAATATTTTGAAACATTAATAATTTTTATATGAAAACATAAACCTTTTATTTAGAATCAGGATATAAAAAATTACTTTGGATTAATTTTGATATTTTTCTGATATCGTTCAAGTTTTGATGAATAGTAAAAATATACTAAATTTTAATTGAAAACAAATTTTTTCATCAGAATAATTTATATGGTTAAATTTTATTATTGAATTGTTTTAAATTATCAATATGTTATATTTTTATCATTTAATTTAATGTTTGTCATTATCATTAATTTTACATTGAATTCGGATTTAAAAACATTTCAATCTTTTGCAATATTTTAACTTTTAAAACTCGTTTTCTCATTCTGACAATGAGATTAATTTTAATTAAATTACTGCAACTTCTGTATTTTCAATTTGGTAAAATGGATTCCATATTTGGAATCATTAGGTCTAAATTATGTAAGTATCTTTATATTATTTTTGGGCATTATGAATAGAATCTTTGGTAATTTTTTATTAATATGGTAAAATGGTAAATCATGTAATTAAGGGTAAAAATAATATTATAAAATTACCCTAACATCTGTCCTAATATAATTGGATGAGTGTGTTTTGACCTAAATCATCCTTGTGTCAAAATTATATCCTTTGGAAGCCACTTGGATGAGATTAGGACATTTAAATTATTTTATTTAAAGAAAAGTTAAATATGTCTTACTCAAATTTTAATAACTATATCATTTTTAATATAAAGTTATACTGAAGGTAAATTCGACAAGAAAAACTCATTTTAAAGCTATTTTTTTCTTTATCATGGTAATTTATTTGTAATTTTTAGAAAATAAATAATTACCTTAAAGGTTTATACATTGCTAATGAAGAAATTATTTAATTGATGAAAAATAAATAAAATAATTTTTATTAAAAAGATAATAACCATTAAAAGAACCAAACACTTGAAAAAATCTTATTTTTTACGTATATATCACCCATAATCATCCAAGAGTCTATTTATTGCCCATTTGGAGTCATATGGAAAAGATTATGACACTTAAAATATTTTATTTAAAGTGATGTTAAAGTTGTCACATTCATATTTTAATAAATATAACATTTTTTATGTGTTTTTTTTAAATGATATATTTGACTATAAGTATTCTGATGAAATATAGAATATTTATTCGTCATAGTATTTTATTTTTAATTTTTATTCAAAAAATAAGTATATTAAATAATTACACAAAATTGATGTAGTAATTATTTTATTAATAGAGATAACAAATAAATGTTATTAAAAAATTTAAAATAAATAAAATTTGGGATAATTAATATATCCAAAAAAATTCTAGATGACCATGACCACTTAAAAATACAATAAAATATTTGGTTCGAAGTTAGCTTAATATCTTCATAATTTTTAAAAATAAATGATTTGAATAGTGTCAAAATTGACACCCTTGATTGTTTATGAAAATAATGTATTATTAAATTATTTAAAAATAATAGTTTTTTTTAAATACATAATTATTATGATATGGTCTAAAATGTTCTAAAGTATTTATTTATGGTCTAATTTACATCAAATAAGTAAATATTTGTCCCTTTTAATATTGAAATATTTGTTACCATAGTTAAAAATTAAATAGAATAATTAAGTGTTGATTAAAATGATGAGGTTTAAATTGACATAAAAACTTATCTAAAATTTATTGGTTGATGAGACTATAACCTTATATCATCTAATCATATAAATTAGGATATTTTTGAGGTTTTTGGATGTGGTTTGATTTTATTATAAATTAATATTTTTTGAGATTTCATAAGTACCCCTCACCTCAATTATAAAAGGTCACATCATCTCTCACTTCTTCACTTCATTTTGAACCTTCACGCTCAGACATTTCCTACCCATTTCCCCTCTATGATTTCTTAGTCACATTCTAGAGGTTATATTCTTCTTCAAATATCAACTCTAGTACTTCAAGAGGAGATATAGTGGGAGCATGTCGAAGAAGAGATAATCTCCTCTACCGATTCTAAACTTCTTTCTTCTTCTACTTCCTCTTCATGAGTTGTTTCCATTATAAAGTAATAACTGCAGTATCACTTATATAATGATATTTAACTATGATTATTGAAAAAACATCTTCATCCTTCTATACATCATATAAAAATCGAAATCACCACATGTGCATATGTATGACTTACCGTCTCCACGTCGTAGTGTAATCTGTTTTTCACCGCCACCTTACTTGGATGAGTATAATGATGGAAATAATAAATATATGTGATAATTATAACATGATATGGATTCTATAACAAAATATATATCATCTGCATTCATACCATTTCACAATTATGGGAATGATATTGGCACTCATGCGTACATACGGTCTACCATCTACATGATGTGATGCGATTAATTCTACATGATATCCATTAAAGCATGATTGTATAAATTTATAAAATGAATAAATATGGTATATATTATGTTAATATCATTTTGGAATGATATAAGTATGACATATGAAGGAGAACCATAACTTATTCGACAAAACATGCATAAGAAAACGAAGCCATTAATACCTGAATAACGAGTAATAATGAAATGTTATTAACAAACAAGTGATAATATGATCATATATGATATCATAAAAATAACTATGATTCTGTAATAAGTCAATGAAATTATTTAAATCATTATACAGGAGGTTTGAATACATGCAAAGGATATCAGACCTAAGGCAATGGACAATTTTGCAATCTCGTTATTATCTGAAATTGTTTATATATAAGTATTTACTGGACTATAGTTATCATCAATGTCCATGTTTCCTAAATATGTATTCCAAAATATTCTTTATATCCTTCAACAATTGTTTAAAGTAAATTTTACCCATTGGTCAATTTTTATTAAACACTATGAAATGAATATGTTGTCGTTTTCGATATGAAGTACTTTTTTTCCAACAAAATTATGAGAAGGATGGTTTCTTTTAACTTATACGCATGAATGAATTTTTATGTTTTCATAATGCCTTATTTACATGAAGAATCATTCTTAATATTTCAAGTTTATTTTCAAATAAATTCTTTTCTTTTAAAATTGTGTGGTATTTTGAGAAAAGAAAACATTTTTGGAGAAGAAATGATATTTTCCTCAAGAATTAATTTCAGATGTTCTACCAAATTTATTTTCCATCTAAGATAGAATTTTTTTAATAGAGTTATGTTTCAAATATAGTATCCATATTGTTCCTATGTTTTGATTGTGTTTATGATAGAATGGTATTTATGAAATTCATTTGTTTTACATAGATTATGATATGGTGGAATGATGTTTAAAAAACCTATTTTATTCCTTGAGTTATGATGAATGATTTATGTTTTTGTAGAATACGTGAGAATGATTACATTATGAGATGTGTGGTACCTATATCTTCATCCAATGCATTGGGTAAAGATTTATATCTCATGAGATGGATAGGGTTGGAATGAAAAATGATCTTGGTTCAATAATATAGGGCTGGAACGAGGAGGGAACTCGATTCAGTAATGGACTTTGTCTGCTATGATGGTCTTCCCAATGAGTCTTAACTAATATGAAACGATTTTTTATGCTTCTGTGTTTGCCACAAAATTCCATGTCTTATGTTATGACTTTTGGGATTACATTCATTGATTTTTATGAACTCTTAGGATTTATCCCATGACATGATGTCATTATCTTTCATATGCATGATAAGATTTTCACATGTTATGTTCTTATGATTATGATATGATTGATATATCCCTTGTTTACCCTTACTGAGAATCTAAGATCACCCTTACATACGTTTCTTTTCCCTGGGTCATGAAGAATGGTATTCAGTAAGATATGTCAAAAGGATGTCTAGTTATGAAAAAATAAGTGGTAGACAATGTAGATGCCTTATGAATCAATTGTTTATGTTTCTCAATTTCTAATGACACTAAACTTATATGGTTCTGGTGTGGTTTTGTTATGTTTTGTAATGAATATTCTTCAAATTACGAAGTAATATCTATCTCTATAAAGTATGGGATGTTATATCCAACATCTCGTTCACTGGTCTAGTGACCACAAGAGGAATTGCCTCTAAGAAATCTACATTGTCCCTCGAATAACCTTGTTGCATGCAGGGATTTGGGTCGGCCATCAGCTCCATTAAAAACCATCCACCATTTTCCCCACCACATCTATGTCATTCGAGTAAGATTCATCTTCCATATGCAAGTTGGGTCTCCTGGTATGCCGCTTTTCTTTAATACATGCATGGAAGAAACCCGTGTTACGGTCCCTTCACGCACCCATTTGATTCTCAATTGTTCGCATGTCACACGCACCTGTTGGAGAAGTATGTCAACAAATGAACTTTTTCTAATGGCGAGATCATAAAACAAGGCATCATTCCAGTTGCTTTCCAGACTAACATCCAGGCCTTTCAATCTCCATACTGATCACCTCCAAGTCCTGAAAGTGGGGTGGTTGGTTTCTAATCCAAATTTAGAGATCTCCCCTAAAATGTCTGAGTTTGTTATGGAGTCGCATCCAGGTACGTCCCAACATAGGTTTCCTCCATGACTCCCTGACTGCTTACTGAAAGCTCAAATCCTCTGGCCAAAGATGAGAGAACTTGAAATACTCTTCTAAATCGGGTCTGTGACTCACAACAATATGGATAGGAGAATGGTCTGATAAACTGTGTGCGAGGTGAGAGACCTTGGTATTTGAGAAGGTGGAGATGTCATGGAAGTTCGAAAGGCAACGATCAAGGAAACACTAGGTTCGCTTCCTACCTCTCTGATTGTTACACCAGGTAAACCAGTTGCCATCAAACCCCAAGTCCATGAGCCTGCTGGTAGCTATAAATAACGCAAAATATTAACTGGCCTTATGAGGGAAAAGACCATCTCCTTTAATCTTCTTCGGATCAGAGACAACGTTGAAATCATCCCCATAAACCAAGAAACAACTCCGGGGTTAAAGGAACTAAGATCATGCCTAAGATCATGCCGGTGTGCCTCCTAGGCCAGCGCGTCGCATTTTTCATAGGCAAATGAGAAAAAGAAGCAACGGGGTCTGGAGATTATTTTTGTAGTTAAAAACTAGTCCTAAGAAGTGATCAAATCCCCTAAAATACTTCGGTTCCAGAATAACCAGACATATATATTCTGAGGTTTGACATCCAGGAAGCTGTCTGATCGGGGTTGATGGATTTTTCGGAAAACAGGTAATGAATTCCCCTGTAAATGGCAGTGTAAACAGTACCGAGGAGGCACGGGATAAAGCAGGGCTTGAGACCAGTCCACAGATCCTTCCACGTGAAGGAGGATTTGCTCCCGTAAGGGTTTTGGGATGTCTATTTCCACGCAGATCCTCACCCCCACCGCAGCCTCGTGCTGGATCGTCCGCATCGGATGCTGACAAGTTCGCGGTCAACCCGCATTCAATATTGTTATATGTTATTTTTTAAAATTATATTAAATTATTACGAGAAACACAATAAAAATATTGAAAATATTAACAATTAAAACTAAAAAATAAAATACTTTTATGAAATAACATAAATTTTAAAAAAAAAACATACCTATGTAACTGTTCTGTTTGCAGCACCGGAGAGCGGAGGAGCCGATGAAGGATGGTGGGAGATCGATCGCGCGGACGATGGAGGGGGATCGATCGCGAAGGAGCCGGCAAAGTCGGGGGTCAGGGAGAAGTTGGTGGAGACGAGGGTTGCAGAGGCTTGGGTCGCGCGCGGCAAAGGAGGCGGGGGAGGGGTCGGGGTCGGGTGGGGGTGGCAGAGTAGGCGGGGGTGGCGGAGGAGGTCTGGGGCGAGTGGGGGTAGTGAAGTGGAGATGGCGGAGGAGGCGCGCGAGAGGGGTGGGGGTCGGGCGAGGGTAGTGTGGGTTGCAGAGAAGACGTGAAGCTGGGGCGGGGGTCGCGAACTCACGGAGGAGGTCGGGCCCGGGGCGGGGTGGCAGAGAATCAGGAAGATGCAACGCAAGGGGCGGGGTACGAGACGGGGGACGAGCAAAAGACTCGAGCTTGAGGACGACGGTGGAGTTGGGAATGGGGGGTGGGGACGAGTGGCCTGGGGATGGGTGCACCTGGAGTGGGACGAGAACAACCACGACATGGGATGATGACCTGACCTGAAGGAGGAACAAGGGTCGCCCGACGATAAGAGTTGCAGTGTGAATGCGCCGGTGCGGAGGAGCGTAGTAGAGAGTTTTTGAACTTTGGTGTTGGATAAATAAAACAACGACGAGAATATGAGGAGGCAGCATGCGAGTATTGTTTCGAGGCGTTATTGGGAGTCGGCGATGTTGGGAAAAAGATAATGCAATCTTCCTCTCCATGTGGGTCTTCCTCGTAAAATAAAATAAGATTTGAAAATTTAATATTATAATAATTATTATAAAAAAATTAAAATAACCCGTGGGTCAGCCCGTATCCGTGCGGGTAAACCCGCACAGGTTTAATGTCCGTGCAGGATGTCCATATAAGCCCGCTTAAAATGTGGGTTATTTTTTATAAACCCGCCCCGCCCCAAACCCGCCCCAAGTCTGCTTAGCCCGCGGGCCCGCATCCCGTTTTGCACTGCTAATCCATCGACCGCCGATACAAGCAAAACCGCCACCGTCCCAAATATCTAGGGCTTGAGCTTAAAGCCTTAACAAAATCAGCTTCGGAGGCCAGAACGATGCAGAAACCTTTGAGATTCAACACCAAAACCTTGGCTGGGAGCTCCAGATCCCAAGAGTTCACAAGGTCACGAAACAAGGTAAGTCGGGGCTTTTCAATTCCAAATCATGCAAATACTGTCCTCCTGAGATGCGTCGTAGCTTTTATAAAGGCTATCACTGAGATATTTAGAACCAGTTCATTATTTTCCGATGACGACATTGGCTCCAGAGGCACTGTAGGAAAGGACTACCCCACGATGGAATAAGAAGAGCGCCAAAGGACCTCCTTGAAAGAAGGAACCGTCCACACACCTAGAACCCCAGATCATCTTCCTGACTCTTGCGAATCTACATTATGTATTATGAATTTTTTCCTCTCACTAGGATTATCTTTCATCCTAATCCAACATTCATGTGCGCATAAGGCTAATCTATATAGAGACCCCCACAACCTATAACTACATGGGTCTTGATTCCATTTCTCATAGGATATTTAGTAACATTAAATCACTTATCCCAAACCCAAATGAAAATTATTTTCCTTCTTAACATCCTAGAATGTGGGATTTCCCTTCACATTAAGATTTCTATACAATCCCTTCACTAAAGCACTGTATAATGATTCTCGTGATTCTTATCCTGAGTGTTCACATTAATACCCTCACTCATGACCTTAAACTACACGTATTATTTATCTAATGATTTCATGCCCAATATTAGGGCTATTATCAATTCATTTCAAGTTTCACCCCTTCACCCTATGCCAGGATATCCCATTTTTCCCATACACATATGTCAAATATGTGTAGAGACTCCATAACATAGAACAATGTGTGACTTTATTCTCATTCTTATAGGATGTTTAGTGATGTTTGGATCACATAACATGGACCCAATCACATATTTTTATTCACTTATAGACCTCTTTATATGCTTTGTTCCAAATTGACCTAACCAGTTTTATGTTAGGATTTTATAGCTTCCACATAACATCTCCTTTCTATAAAAATATTTTGTATATTAGGTATTTTAATTATTACATACCTTTATAACTATTGGTATCAAGTACATTTGATTCCAAGGGACCCCCTCATCATTGTCATCATATGAGGTCATGTATCCATATCAAGGAAAATATCTTCCACCCAATACACCCCTAATAATATTATAGTGGGACCTATCATTCAAACAAGTTTAGTGATAATCCTTGGTATGCATGTTCAATAACACAATAGTGGAATAATTATCCAAAAAATATCTTTTATAGACAAGGATGTATAAACCCAGAATCTATGTTAACATTCAATATGAAAAGTAATATAGTAGGCATATACAATAATACTTACATTAATTTATCTCTTTTATAATTTTACTAAATTCTATAAAGGATGAAAGAATTTATATCTTCATTGTTAACAAAATCTACCCTACCATGATCTCAATCAAAGCATGGGATATAGTGTTGTTATAAAGAGGAATCGATTAACATAGTCATAATATTTTGAAATCATGATTATTAACACACCCAAGGGATATTTTTGATGACTAAAAAGAGTATTTAGGTTAATCACAGGCAATGTTATTTCTACTATGTTCGGGGATCCCACATGAGCCCAAATAATTTCTTCTCTTGTAATAGGAGATCCCACATATTCCCTTAGCATTTATTTCCCAACTTTTGGATCCACTATTTTAGTAACCAATATAATATCATAATTTATTGATTTCTTGTTAATAGAAATAGAATATGGATAAGTTTCATTATATATTCTAAGATACCTACACCAGTGCAATACGAATCCACAATGGTTTTTCTTTCTCAAACACCTGACTGGAGGAACACCATTATCCCATCATTACATATTTTAAATGCACAATGATATTGTGTAATGTTTGGCTATGAATTAGGGATAGAATATAAATAAAGAAGATATTCTAGTTCAATCTATGAAATGGAGTATTAAGACGATTTATTGGAGAAGGAAGGAACTATTATTGTAAATATGAATCTTTTCAAAATCTGAGGAATAAGTCATATCTGAAAATCAAAGACAAAACCCTTTTATTCATGAAAATATTTGTGTCCAATATATCATTATTGAATAAATTCCTAATTATGGGTGGTGAGTTTTCTAGTGTTGTCTCTGATTCATATTTATTATGGATTGGGAAGGTATCCAATAGACCCATTCCCTATACCTCAAGAACTGTTTTGTGTTAGGTGATGGCTCATCTTCCATTGAACATTATGACTAAGGCACACAATGAGAGTTCTATTTATGGTATATTTAGGAGAAGATAGTGGTTCCCTCACCACCTCTATCCACTATATAAGAATCTAACTATAATATGTTAGTGTCAATCAAGATCATTAAAGGGAATATCATAATAGAATATTTAGTTGTGTATATTCAGGTAAAATAATTACATTCTATTCCACATCAATCAATTGATCGATTAAACCTTTATTATCATCCTGTTCTAGTATTTCCTGTATACCTTTTGTGATGGGGACCCTTTCATTAGCAGCATACATTGCTATCTCTAGATTCTTACAATACATTCCAACCTCAATTGGTTTTTTTTCTGTGATAATGTTAGAGGTAACCTTCAAATTAACAATATTTGGGATGCTCTCACCATCATGAAATGAAATACATAAATCATCTTGTACATTTATAGTTATCTAGATTTCCAAAAATGTAAACCCTCAATATAGCGGTAACCTGAAGATGCACCCAAATTTTCCTCTTTAGGCCATGAGGACGTGTAAGTCACTTTAATTTATATTTTTTAAAATTCTAACACATTTAACAAGAACACCACATCATTTCCTTTAACTAAATCATATTTTATTGAGCTTATGATGTGTTGGTTCATTAATTGTGAGATTTCTTGAAGCATGTATATGTTGTTACTATAGGTGATTGTATAATTTTTTTACAATTATTTAGGGATCTTCTAGTTCCTTATATAAATATGTTTTCTTCCTTGGCTTCATAGATGATATTTCAGTCTACTCGTGCTTAAAAGATATAATCTCACACGACCATCTTATATGATTACCTCTTATATCTCTAATGGTCATTGCCTATAATTTTCCCTGAGATAACTTCCCTATATGGGGAGAAGTTAAACATTAATTACATAATTCGAGATTTCATGGTCGTGTCATCCTTCATCAAAAGTGATTGAATTATTGAGATGTAAAACATGTATGAATTAAATCTACAACTTAGTATTTTAATCACACTGTAGAGTTCATATATCTTAAAATGTGTTTTTATCCACCCCTACAACATCTAAAATGGTCTGGAGATAAAATACTGGGATTTAAGATAATATATATGTATAAAAAACTAGTGTATACTATCCAACATCGATACTTTATTTCTTATATAATTTTCTTCCGCCATCCTTTCTTTCAGTACAACGACTCTTAGAATTACACATATATGCGAATTACATAACAGGAGCCTACATCCACTAGTCCACATAGCTAGGAAGCCAATGATATGGAACTAGGGTCTATGTTGTGGTTTACTTGATAACTCTATCTCATATTTTCCTTACTCTCATTAAAGAAAATAAGTTCTCTGGGTCCCCCTCTTAAGCATGGTGGGAAAATCAGTTTAGAATTGGGGAGTTGGGCCGCCACCATGCTTGACTAAAATTTCCGTATCCATGTTCCAAAACTAATGTCGGTACTTAGTTGGGGCTCCTTCCACAAGGAATTTGTAGCTTATTTTTTTTCAATTCTTGGGATAGAGGGTGTGTCTATGTAGAATCTCCACATATATATTTGGGGGTAAGTAACTCATAATACATTTAATTGAGGATTGGTTCCCCATTAATTATATACATATCCATTAAAATGATCCCCTCATCTCTCTATGATAAATGGAATTTCTTCATATTAGGACTAAGGGATCATAAGCTTAGGGATAGATTCTAAATTATTATTATTATATATATATATAGACATACATCTGTGATATATATATGTATTTTTATACTTATTCCCTTTTAAGTTTGTCTTCAATTATAGTTCATGTTTTTGATGAACTAGTAGGCCCAATATATCGAGTTTAAATCTACCTCGATAGCATAAATCCCACTTGGTATTCCACCCCTGGAGTTGATCAATAACTATATGGAATTATATAGAGGAGTAACAATGATATTGAGGCTCCGACTTGTATGATCAGTTATTTGGGGTGGAATTGTTTTCAAACATGATATATTTTAGATCAATTGAGTATTCTTTAATGTACTCACCATTCGATGATATATTTTCTATTTCCAAGCTCTAATACTGGGTGAACCAAGAATATGATAAGTTTTTATATAGCCATGGGATGTAAATATCTGTTAGGATTCTATTCTTATATAAAGATAAAAATATCAACAATGGTTATATATAGTGATGTGTTGGAAGAATCTATCTATGGGTTAACATGTACTTCTTGCATTTCCAACTTTTCCCCATCTCATCATCCATGGTCTGTTTTTCAATGCATCCAGCAACAACTTTTTCAAGAATAAAGTTTGATGATTTGAGCATTCATTATGAATATTTGAGAAATAGTTAATCATATTATCACAAAATAGCTTAAATAAAAACAAATTCATGAGACAAGGCATAACAACTATTATGTGGAAAATTCACTGAGTAGGATTTTTTTCTATATTCATTCACCTAGGTGTTATTTGGGAAAGATATCTAAGATTTATTTTAGTCAAGTGCTCATCCTTCTGCACCTAACTAGGGGCACAATACATGTGATGAATTTGAAAGATATTGGAATTCATATATATAGAATCAGGGTACAAGAAATAGACTAAGAAAAAAAGAGAAATATTATTCTTTGGGATTCTCCGCAATTAATGTGCACCTTGACTAGGGGTCCCCCATATTTAAGAAAGGGGAACACACTACTTATGCACTATAATTATCATCAATTCACACACCCTTTTCATTGTTAGTTCCCTCCCCTATATTAATGGTAGGGCAGTGACTTACCTAAAACTTGGGTGATCAATGTGTTCATGCCCTCTTCTAAGACCAGATCGCATGCCCCCCCCCCATGTTCATTTTACACCAATGTCATGTCTCCCTTAAAATTTTATCTTCTTCATCTTGATTAGATATAGTTTTTTTAGGGGGGGGGGGGGGCTTTGTTGGTTCTCAAATTTGATGAAAGGGCAACTCCATGAGGCTAGTAAAATAATCAAAACAATTTAATGGAAAAAAGATGAAATGTATTTTGTCCTTCCTCTCCTTGGTACCATACCTCTACATGTCATATGCCCTACCTCCATTCACTCATCCTCTCCACACCCTGCCTCACCCCCACCACAACACACATTATCTGTTCACCCATTCCTGTATTCCACATGCCCTCTATGTGGGTTTCAAGGATGTTTCTAGTTATGATTCTTTCTTAGGTTCTTAGGCCTTTATTTACATATAAAAATACCCACATACCTCCCATTTCAATACAATGTGATACCCAATAAATACTATGTTGATTAGATTCCATATTTTTTTAACATTACACTCAAAACACCCTAAACACTCACCCTTAAGAGATTTTTTAATGAAATCCTTAGAGAAGTAACGGGAATTTAAGGTATTTGAGTCACTTAAAGGTGTTGACACCCATAAACTTCATGGGATACTACATAAAACTTGCATCGCCAAGGCCGGGGTGAAACACCCTCATAATAAGAGATCCAAATAAATGAAGAGTGCTAAATCACCATGACCTCCGAGGAATGACTAGGGTGTCATCTCAGTAAAGCCTCTCACTCAAGTTCACGCCCAAGGTGACCATCCATGGTGTCCAAATATCCTATGACTAGAGCTATGGATAGCATTTTAAGGCATACCTAGGAAACCCACATTTATTATCTATCAAAATGGGGTAAATTCAACCCTTTCACCCTAGTGTCATAAAATACATTATTGGAAACCTTTTTCTCAGGTCAAAATACCAAATAAATTTTTATCCTAGCACTACGGGAAAAACCGTTTTTTGCGATGGGTTATTTGCGACAGGACTAAATCCCGTCGCAAATAGTCCTTCGAAGAGGTTATTTGTGACGAGACAATCAACTCGTCGCAAATAACCAAATATTTGCGATGGGAAGAGGCACCCTGTCGCAAAAACTTACGCGCGGATTGGCGCGGTCTGCACGCCAAACCACGCGAAAGGGTATTTGCGACGGTTAGGCACTGCCGTTCGCAAATACCAGGAGGCGGTAAACACTAGTTGTGATGGGGGATCCCCCATCCCAAATACCCAGCGGCGGTAACAGACTATTTGCAACGGGATGCTGTTCCGTCGCAAATAGTGTGTCGGCATGTTACTTTTTGCGACGGGTCCCATTGTAAATAACCTTTTAACTGCCGACCGTAATTAATGCGGCCGAAGGTATTTGCGATGAGAATCCCATTGCAAATAGTCCTGTCGCAACTAATCTAACCTATATATACCCCCATCTGTTTTTTCTTCCCTCCTGAATTTCTTCCCTCCAGAATTCCTTCTTCATCTGCTTCTCTAAACTCTAATTTTAGAGTGAAAATTTTTTAGAGTTAGTTTTTTTTACGAAGTTGTGAAACCGCCTACAATTATAAGAAATCAAGTTTCAAGGTATTTATGTTTTATTTAATTTAGTATTTATTTCATTTCTTTATATTAATTTTAATTATTGTTGAATAGTTATTATTAAGTTAGATTTAAATTGTTTTGTCATCAGTAATTATTTGTAATAATAAAATTAAATTATTAGTACTAATTCTTAGTAATTAGTAATAATTAATAATTATTAACAATAATTAGTATTGTATATAAATAATTAGCAGTAATTAGTAATTAGAAGTTGTATTTTGCAGTAATTAATAGTAATTAACACTAATTAGTAATGATTTGAAATAAATAGTAATAAATAGTAATAAATAGTAATAAATGTTTACAATTAGTAATAAATAGTATTAATTAGTAATAATTAGTAATAAATACTAATAATTAATAATAAATACTAATAATTAGTAATAAATACTAATAAATTCGAATTAATACTAATAAATAGTAATAAATACTTTTAAATAGTAATAATTACTAATATATATTAATAATTAGTAATAAATATTAATAATTAGTAATAAATAATAATAATTAGTAATAAATACTAATAATTAGTAATAAATACTAATAAATAGTAATAAATACTAATAAATACTAATAAATAGTAATAAATAGTAATAAATAGTAATAATTAGTAATAATTAGTAATAAATAGTAATAAATAGTAATAAATAGTAATGAATATTAATAATTACTAATAATTAGTTATAAATAGTAATAAATAGTAATAATTAGTAATAATTAGTAATAATTAGTAATAAATAGCAATAAATAACAATAAATAGTAATAAATAATAATAAATAGTAATTAATAGGAATAAATAGTAATAAATAGTAATAAATAGTAATAAATAGTAATAAATAGCAATAAATAGCAATAAATAATAATCAATAGTAATAAATACTAATAAATAGTAATAAATAGTAATAATTAGTAATAATCAGTAATAATTAGTAATAAATAGTAATAAATAGTAATAATTAGTAATAATTAGTAATAATGAGTAATAATTAGGAATAATTAGTAATAATTAGGAATAATTAGGAATAATTAGTAATAATTAGGAATAATTAGTAATAATTTGGAATAATTAGGAATAATTAGTAATAATTAGTAATACTTAGTAATAAATAACAATAATTAGTAATAAATAGTAATAATTAGTAATAATTAGTAATAATTAGTAATAATTAGTGATAATTAGTAATAATTAGTAATAATTAGGAATAATTAGAAATAAATAAGAATAATTAGTAATAATTATGAATAATTTGGAATAATTTGGAATAATTAGGTTTAATTATGAATAATTAGAAATAATTAGAAATAATCAGTAATAATTAGTAATAATTAATAATAATTAGTAATAATTAAGAATAATTAGGAATAATTAGGAATAATTAAGAATAATTAGGAATAATTAAGAATAATTAAGAATAATTAGCAATAATTAGTAATAATTCGTAATAATGAGTAATAAATAGTAATAAATAGTAATAAATAGTAATAAATAGTAATAAATAGTAATAATTAGTAATAAATAGTAATAAATAGTAATAAATAGTAATAAATAGTAATAAATAGAGATAAATAACAATAAATAGCAATAAATAAAAATAATTAGCAATAATTAGCAATAATTAGCAATAATTAGGAATAATCAGGAATAATCAGGAATAATCAAGAATAATCCGGAATAATTAGGAACAATGAGGAATAATTAAGAATAATTAGGAATAATTAGTAATAATTAGGAATAATTAGAAATAATTAGAAATAATTAGTAATAATTAGTATTAAATAAGAATAAATAAAAATAAATAGGAATAAATAGGAATAAATAAGAATAAATTGAAATAAATAGAAATAAATAACAATAATTAGTAATAATAGCAATAATTAGCAATAATTAGTAATAATTAGTAATAATTAGAAATAATTAGCAATAATTACTAATAATTACCAATAATTAGCAAAAATTAGCAATAATTACCAATAATTAGCAATAAATAGGAATAATTACCAATAAATACAAATAATTAAGAATAATTAGCAATAAATACTAATAAATAGGAATAATTAGCAATAATTAGGAATAATTAGAAATAATTAGGAATAATTAGGAATAATTAGCAATAATTAGAAAAAAAATCAATTGCAATAAATTGTAATAACTTGACACAATTTCCAGTGGATTGACGACACTCCTTTTGCTCGATGATTCTTCTCCTTTCAACTATCACAGACTCAAAAAGTTATAAAAATTATGCTTCTACATATGTATATCCAATCTCGTATGCACGAGTTTGAATATGCATTCGTAGGACCACATTTTTCATAATGTTTTCAAGCAGTGACAGTTGAAAGAAGAAGATTCATCGACAAAAAGGGGGATCTTTTGTCTGACGACTCATTTACTTGCATCTTTCTCACACTGAAATCACAATGAAGAATCTGCTCGGAGGTACTCTTATGCATTCTCGTATGCACGAGAATGAATATGTGTACCTCCGAGCATATTATTCATTCTGATTTTAGTGTGATAAAGTTGCAAGTAAATGAGCCTTCGGACAAAAGAGTATCCGTCAATCCACTAAAAATTGTGTTACCCATAAGAAGTAATTGTAATTATTTATCTTCTTTTTTTGGATTTTGTTTTTATAATTTCAAATTATTCAAAAACAGTAATGATTTTATATTTTTTAGAAAAATATGGAACTAAGAAGTCGACAACAGTCATTATTAGATGATCATGCTTAGATCAATCACAATTTCAAAATTTAGTACATGATGTTGCAGGTCCATCTGTTCAACAAACTAAAATTCAGGATGATATTGATTTAACTCCTGAGTTGGCACCATCCAAATTTTATGAGTTGTTGAGGTTTGTTGAGGATGCATTATATCCTAGTTGCAAGATAAGAAAATTAGAAGCGGTTCAAAAATTTATGGCTATTAAATAAGATAATGCAATGTCAAAAAACTATTTTGATCAGATATTTTCTTTTGTTAAAGCACTGTTACCTGAAGGAAATGTGTTGCTTGCAAATTACTATAAGAGCAAGAGGCTAGTTTGTAATCTGAGCCTTTGTTATCGGAATATTCATGAATGTGGAAGTGATTGTATCTTATATTTTGGTGAAAATGAGTCGTTGGATAGTTGACCCACATGTGGAAAATCGAGGTATAAAGAAGCTCAAACGAGGAAGTCTAGATCGATTCCTGTAAAACAGTTGAGATATTTCCCCCTTACACCTAGGTTGTAGTGTTTATTTATGTCTCAGAACAGAACCTCAATGATGTCATGGCACAAAACCAAGATTTCAACTGATAAAATCTTGAATCATCCATCTGATGGTGATTCATGTAAACATTTTGACCGACTGCCTCTGTCTTTTTCTTTAGAAGACCGAAACGTGAAATTGGTTCTTTCTACTGATGGTTTCTGTCCGTTTGGTTCTTATGGTAGTCATTATTCATGTTGGCATGTATTTATAACTCCGTACAATTTACCTCCATGGATGTTGATGAAAGAGCCCTATATCTTTTTAACCTTATTAATCCCAGGACATCTAAAAAATAATATTTATGTTTATTTGAAACCATTGATTGATGAGTTAAATTCATTGTGGAGTAATGGTGTTAGTACATATGATGTTACTGGGAAACAAAATTTCATATTGAAAGCTGCATTGATGTGGACGATTAGTGACTTCCCGGCATATGGCATGTTATCTGGCTAGAGTACACATGGTCAGAAATCATGTCCTTACTTTATGAAGGAAAAAAAATCCTTTATGATCATCAATGGACAAAAACCTTTCTATTTTGATTGTCATCGCATATTTCTTCCAACCGATCATTCTTTTCGGAGGAATAAATCTCATTTCAGAAAAGGCATAATTGAAAGGGATGAACCTCCAAAAATGATCTCAGGTACAGAGTTAAAATCAGTTGTATTTTCATTACCTCCCATCATATTTGGTTCAATAGTAAACCAAAAAAAATTCATGGCTTTGGGAAAGAACATAATTGGATAAAACAGAGCATTTTTTGGGATCTTCCATATTGGTCTGATTTTTTGGTCCTCCACATGTTGGATGTCATGCATTTTCAAAAGAACTGTTTTGATAATTTATTTCATACAGTTATGGATACACCAGGTAAGACCAAAGATAATGTAAAGGCACGATTAGATCTTGCCCAAATTTGCAGACAAATGGAACTTGAACAGTTTTAAATTGTCATATCACAAAGGTTAATGAAGTCAAAAGCAGATTATACACTGTCAAAAGAGAGTCGCTTATTATTTTTTCAGTGGATTATAGATTTGAGGCTTCAAGATGACTATGCTTCCAATTTCGGAAGATGTGTTAAGAATGGTCATATTACCGGATTAAAAAGTCATGATTGCCATGTTATAATAGAAATAATTATGCCAATTGGATTTAGAGGTTTGTTGAATTCTATGATTTGAGATTCGATAACAGACATATCATATTTTTTTCGTGAAATTTGTGCAGCAACAACAGACTATGATACACTAAGTAAACTGGAAGAAGATGTTGTTGTCATTATATGTAAACTGGAAAAAAATATTCCTGCTGACTTTCTTTGACTCAATGGAATATTTGATATTACATTTTCCACTTGATGCTAAATGTGGAGGTTTGGTACAGTTTCGATGGTTGTACCCATTTGAAAGATACATGCATAAATTGAAGAAAAAAGTACGTAAAAAAGAATCAGTTTAAGGGTCAATTGCTAAAGCTTATTTGTAAGAAAAAAATTTCATTTTTCTACTCTCACTATTTTGAATCTGAATATCCCTCAAAACAAAACTACATGGGACATAATGAGGGGAATGTTGATGATGAAATGGATAATAAATTGTAAATTTTTAATCATCCAGATCTTGGATTCGGTGGAGTTCATGAATGATGGCTTTCAGATGATGAACATCACAGATATCGTACACATGTTCTGCTCAACTGTGAAGAAATGACATCATTTTTATTGTGAGTTCTATCACTTATTATATAATTTATGTTAGAGTAAGTAAACTTATTTTATTTGTATCTTATATGATAATCATATCAAGAAATATCTTCCACAAATTACAGCAGCTTCTCTTGAATAACGTCAAATTTTTTTTATCAATGGTTTCAAAAATTGGTAACATAAATTATTTATGGTTTAATATATCAATTCAGTTTATTATTTATTATATTGATAATTGTTTGAAATTTTTTTAGGTGTCTCAACATACTGATAAAATTGATAAGTGACTGTGTATATTGAGTAACCCACCATAAATAATGGTTAAATCTTACAATGCATATGTGGTGAATGATTTTCAATTTCATACATGTGCATATAGGGAATAAAAAAACAATGAATAGTAAAGTTTTCTTGATAGGATCACATCATAGAGAAACTAAAGTTGACTTCTATAACATGCTGGATGAAATTATTGAAAGGTGTTATCTAGGGAAAAATTACATAACAATGTTTAAATGTCGGTGGTTGGATACTGAGAGAGGCTTGCATGTTCATCTAATTCATGGAATCATCAATATTAAATATAAAAGTCTTCTTGTAGTAAAGGAACCATTTTTACTAGTTCAACAGGCACATCAAATATATTACACAAAGTACTATGCTACTTCAAGAGACCTAAGTGATTAGTGGAGCATAATAACAATAAAATCTCGGAAAAATTAGTTTACTCAAACTAAATGTGGTTCCGATGAAGTACAAGGAATTGAAATTTTTCAAGAGACTACTCAAAATCCATATTTTTCACAAAGATACATGAATATTGATGATGACACCCCACAATTAAGGGTCGATGGTGAAGATGATCTTAATGATGTTACAAATGAATTTGAAATGGAAAGAGATGATGAAACTGAAACTCATATGGATATTGATGATGCTGACGATGAATATGAAGACATTGACATCGTCAGATATGAAGATGACGATGAAGGTGAACATTGACATAGTTAAATATTGGTTATAATCATAAGTAATATATATCTATATGTAATAGTTATTTTCAACTATCTACTAACAACAATCATTTTGTGTTTTAGATGAAACCTGATCTATTTCGTGAGTTGAAGGAGGCTGAGCTACCTTTGGATGAGGAGGATTTGGGATCATCTGACCCTCAACCTACTGGTGGTTTAGGGGGTACGTGGAGGGGGTATAGTCTTGTGTGACTGATGATTCGTGACCCTATCCCTGAGCGACGCCCACGTCTTGGTTTTGATCCACGCACGCGGAGGTATGGTAACCCGTGTATTTTAGTTAGCTTTCATTAATTTATTTATATACTAATTTTTTTTCTTTTTTCATAGTTTTGCACATGTAGTTGTTGGACAGGGGAGCGCTATCTTGCACAATTATTTTTCTCAGCCATGGATCACTTGGAAACAAATTCTCGTTGATATGCGGCTTGGAATGTTCAATCATTGGCTGGTATATGAATAAATAATATTTATTTAGAAATTTATTTCATTAATAACTAGATATTATAAATTATTTGTAGGGTTTATGATATCCTATCGATGATAGCATGTGTGGCGCTATCCACGAGGCATGGGAGGTGTCTATGCGTGAGCGTTTCCATTAGTGTTTGCATAATTTAAGAAGGAAAACCATTAAGAAAGCATGAGTGTCAGTATTTGATGAGTCATGTAGATCCCACCGACTAGAGTACATTTCATCTCACATTTGGGATGGATTATGTTCACACTGGTTGAGTGGTGGATTCAGAGGAGATCTTCATTGGGTCGGCAGAACCAGGGGAGACAGGAGGTGAAAAATCGAGTTGGTAGCCATACATTCTGTACGCATAGAGAACATCTAGTAACTATATTTTTTAAATATTTTATATAACATTAAATATAAACAGTTTATTTTATATTCATATAGGCATTTGAAGTGCCCAGATCAGTGTGAATCACTGAGAGGGGGAGGGGGTGAATCAGTGATCCCTTAAAACTTTTTACTAATTGATTCTTATCAATTAAACCTCTATGGCTGGTTAAAGCCTCGATCCACTCTTCTTGTATCTCTCAACCTTTCCCGGATAATGCAGTAATGAAAAGGCACAGGACACAAGGATTTACATGGTTCGGCACCAAAGGCCTACATCCTTGCCATGCTCTCCCAGCATGGATTCTCCCATTATAATCGGTTAGTATTACAATGGTCGATACAGAGTCCCACTGTATCTCTCCTGAGTCCCACAGGAGGGTCTTTATACTGCGTCCCACAGTGTTACCAGAGTCCCACTGGCCTGCTCTAGAATCCCACTGAAGACTTCTTCTCCCTGAGTCCCACAGGGTCTTCTCCTGGCTCCTCGAGTCACACGAGTAGCTCTTCTGCACTTCAAGTTCTTCTTCAAGTATCCTCAGCAGTCTGGGATAAAGACTGCTGGCCTTGCTCTTCTTCTGATCACTTGTGGTGAACAGGTCTTCTCATCTAGCTCGGGCTTTATCACCTTCTTCTAAGGATGACCCGGCTTCTCTCCAATTACTGAATGCTCAGACAAATAATATCTTTATCTTCGGTCTGGTCCAGTCTCACTCCTGGTCTTGGACAACTCAAATGCACACCACTGATTTGGCTCTGTTCACGTGTGCACGTGCATGAATGCATGCTTGCACTTCTCCTGCCCTCTTCTTGGTGCAGTAGACCCACAAAGGGTGTAATCAATTATAGCACACACCTTCTCCGAACTTCACACACTTTATCCAATTTGTTTACACACTTAGAGTGTGTTCTACTTTAGTGTGGGTCTTTCACTTCTTTCTCCTTCTAAGTGTGAACACACTTTTAGTGCACACACTAGGTTCGGCCAACTTGTCTCTTTGCACACACTTGTTTCATTTTGCACACACTTGAAACTTGGCCTTCACACTTCTTGTTCTCTTCCACTTTGCACACACACTTTGTTTTTCTCTTTTAAACTTCAAGTGTGCATAACCACAAAGCTACGGCCTTCACTTGTTCAAATTGCACACAAAGGCACTAAGCCTTGGCCTTCCTCTCTTTGCACACTCCAATGTTTAGGGCCTCCTCCTCTTTTTGCACACCCCAAAGGCTACGGCCTCTTCTTCAAATGCACACACAAGAGGTGTTCTTTTATTTAGCACACACACAAGGGAATGCCTCGGCCTCCTCTTGCACACACCCGAATACCATCACAAGGGGCTACGGCCTCCTCTTCTTTTTACACAAAAGGCACAAAGGCCTCGGCCTTCTCTTCTTCTCTTACCACACACACGAGGCAAGGCCTCGGGTTCTTCTTCTCCTCTTAGCACACACACGAGGCAAGGCCTCGGTCTTCACCTAGCCTTCGGGCGCGCAAGGTGCACGGCACAGGGGCGCGCAAGACCCTCCTGCCGCGGGGCGCGCAAGTGCAACACCCGCGGGGCTTCAACCGTGGGCGCGCAAGATGTTGCGGCCACGGGTTCTTCCTGCCGCGCAAAGGGAAGGCGCGCAGAGATCTCTCCCTTTCTTCTTTTGTGCAAGTATGCACAAAAGGAACACTACGGAGCTAATGGGAGCTCCGAGCTTCTGCCGCGCAAGTGATGCGCGCAGTAATTCTTCGCGAGGCACAGGGTGCTTCTCACGAGACTCCTCAAATATTCAGCACATCAGCAGCTTAATGAGAGCCTCGGCTTCTCTTTTTATAGGCAGAGAAACGCCTCGGATCATCCGCGTGAAATAACTTCAAACACCCGAGATCTTCGGATCTTTAAAAAATCTTTTCAAATCTTGTTTTGCTCCTCTGTTTCACGCGGGTTCTTTTATTATTTTCTTCCTCCTCGTGCATGCGATTTATAACGCATGCACGGCCTCTGTTTCTTCTATCCCATGCAAGACACGAACCACCCGATGCCTCGGCAACTTCGTTTGCCTCGGCTTACATCGAAAATCTTCATTTGTTGCATGCACATCCATTTTATAGCTTGGCTGTGTTCAGTGTGGCCAGACGAGCCGAATGGAGGTCTCGGTTTCGAAAATGGTGGCCGGGAACTCGAAATGGGTCGTCGGGAGTGCTCTGGTTCAGCGGCTGCTCGCGGGTGGCTTCGGCTCGAGCTCGACGAAGAAGATGATCCGGGAGCCGTTGGATCGGGCGATTAAAATACATCTGACGGCCTGGATTAGATCGCGGCGCCGCGGATGGATCGTGCGGCGCAGATCAAGCGCACGATGAGACGGACGGCCAGGATCTCTTCCGCGGGAAAATCCCGCGTCCCACATCGAAACGCCGCCCAGTTTTCTCGCGGCTTATTACCCATCCGCTCCCTTGAACGGCCAGTTGAAACTCCTCCCTCCACGGTGCCGCCCCGCACCGTGTTCTCCCTGCGGGCACGCTCTGCGCCCACTATGCTCCCTGCGGACGCGCTCCTAGCGCCCACTATGCCTCCTGCGGGCGCGCCACTGGCGCCCACTATGCACACTGCGCTCCTCCGGGCGTGCCCCAGCGCCTCTGTGGTGTCTGCGGGTGCGCCCCTGCCGCCCTGAGCTCGCCCCACGGGTTCCCCCTTGGGCGTGGCGCCTTAGGCCCACATGAGCCTTGGGGTTGAACCCACAAGGTGCTCACGGGCTGGCCATATTTTTTTTGGCTAAGTCTTGAAGACTTTGTAAAAAACAAAGTCCTCCATGTAAAATGCCATATCAAGCCCTTTCATTCTTCTTCTCAATTTCTTCCCTTCTCTACTTCTTAAGAATTCCTTAATCCTCCTCAACATATAATCTTCACTTAGGATATGGAATTCAAAAGGTTTCTTCATCTTCAACCGAGCTCCTGAATCAAATATTTCTTCAATAAACTTTGTTGATCTAATCAGAGATCAAATTGGGACTTCTTCAGATTCACATGCACTAAGTGTTAGTGCATGGATTTTATTAAACCACTTCATCCACTTAGAACATGTGAATGGATCATCTTCAACTCCTCATGCATTGTCACTACAATGCATGGTCTTCAAACATTGTTGTGACTTTGTATCATCATGATACAAGTTCTTTGAACTTAAAGAACAGCTCTACAATCGTCAGATGTCCATGGAGAATGTTTCAACCATATTCTCCAATGCCACTTAGTGAATCTCCTAAGTGACATTCATCTTTATGTTCCATGGCCATCCTCCATTCATCACCTATCACCATCACATCCTTTGACATTCACATCTTGACTCCTTGACATCCATTCATTCCAAGACAACTTCATGCCTCATTGACAACAAATGTAACACATTGCACTTCAATCTCCCCCTTTGTATTTGTTGTCAATACACTCCTTCAGCACATATGAATGGGTCAGTATGTGTGCCAATATTTTCTCCCCCTTATTGGCAATCAAATGCAAAGGTGTGGTGTGGTTCACTTTCAAAAATATCTTCCTCCCTTTTAAAAGCATTTTCTTCAAAATCACTAAGAGAGGGATGATGTCACGTGTTCTCTTGAGCAAGGAACCTTTAGTAGATCAACTCTAAGTCTACTTGGGCTAACCCGGTGTAGAAAACAAGAGTGATGTAATCAAGGAACTCAATGCTGTCCATAATTCTCTACACATGTGAGATCATGCTTAGGGGCTTGAAATTTTTCAGATATAACAATGAATTGCTAAATCCTGCACATGCTTCACAAAACACATTAGAATGTTCAGGTGCAAAGATAAAGCTCCCCCTTTCAACCATTTGTCTTCAATCAATACTCCCCCTTAATTGTCATGGTGAATGCAATTAAGAATCAAGGGATGAAAGTATGATTGGAATACCTTTACTTTTCTCAAGATGATGTTAATCTCAGAACATCATCTTCTTCAGATTTGCTCCCCCTCAAGGGGTTCACTCCATTTGTCCAAACCATTCTCCAGCTGAGAAATGATCATCATCTTCAACTCCCTGCAATGTTAGCACATGTAAATACCAATGTATAAGGGAATAAGATGGGACCTCCTTGGTTCATCAATGTGAACAACAAGGCTGAGAAGATTCTCTCAATCGAGATGTCCCATTTTCACCAGTCTTCACACTTGCACATTTGATCTTCAGTGATGATTGTGCTGGTGTGGATCTCAACCCATCTTCATGTGAAATCTTTTTCTTCCCTTTTGCTTTAGCAAATGCCAGAGCTTCATCTTCAGCTCTTTGTAGTTCTCTGGCAAGTTGCAACTGATGTGGCCATATGACAAGTATATCATTTGGAAGAGTGGCCCCAGTTCTGGAAGTTTCACATGGTTCCTTAGATGCTATCAAGCTACCTTTCTTAGGCAACTTGTTTTCAATCAATCCCTTCTGCTTCTGGATTGATTTTCTTTTGGAGTTCAGTCCGCTTTTATTTAGTTTCATGGCTTCTTTACAAAGGTCCATGATGTGTCCTTTCTTTCCACAGTAGAAGCATTTCTTGGTGGTCCTTCTGGATGCATCACCCTTCTTGGACTCAGACTCCAAGGACTTCTCTTCATTTCTCAAACACTTCTTGGGAGCATTCTCTACTTTCTTCTTGCTTCCCAAGGAATCTTTTTGAGCCAGGTTCTGTGATCTTTTCATCTTTTGAGCTCTGGATACAGTTGGAGATTGACATGTATCTTTTTGACCACTTTTGCAATCATCCCAGATGTTGTCAAGTAATCCAAATCTGTTAGCAGTAAACAGATGTCTCTGGACCTGTGGATGTTGCTTCTTTTCCTCTGGCTTGCTCCCCCTTGGCATGGGCTTCCTCTGTGCTTTGGCATTCAGTGGATTGTACCAACAATCCTTTGCACAATGCCCATACTTGTTACAACACCAACATTGACCCACAAATCTTGACTTCTTCAGTCCTTCTGATTGTTGGGTACTTTTCTTGATTTGTTGTGTTGTTTCAGGAGAGCTCTGCTTCTTTACTGTCTTCATCCATATTTGTTTGGATTCATTCTTCCATCCTGCACTTTTTGTGGAAACACATTTAGAAACATGAGTACAAGATGGTATGGATGGTACCTTCTTGTTAGAAGTTGTTGCACTTTCACTAGAGGATGTCTTTCTTTTAGAATCATCCTTCTCAAGGCATACTTGAGTAGCAACATGTCTTCTTCCAGTTGACTGGGAGGCTTTGGCTTTGGGTGATTGCTGATTTGTCAATATCACCTCCAATTCTAAGCATTTCATGTTAAGGGAGTTCTTCTCATCCTCAACAGTTCTTAGCCTTCCTTCCCAATTTTCCACCAGTTGTTTCATCTGGTCTTCATGCACCATCTTCAATTATTGCAATGAATTGTCCAGCTCCTTCACCCTTTTGACTTTGTCTTCTAGTTGAGCATCTTTGACAACCATTGACACTTTGTGCCTCTTTTCCAGTGCATGGAAAACATCTTTGATCATTACTTTAAAGAATTCTTTCTCAGAAAGGCTTCTCTGCAATTCTTCAGTAGTGTCTTCATATCTTTCATTGCAAAGAGATACTGTTTCATCTTTGGCATTTACCAGCTTTCTGAGAGTGTTGGTTATGCCAACCCTTTTAGCCAATTGATCTTCCATTGCATTGGCTTCTTCTTCTAACTGTGATTTTTCTTCATGAAGATCATGGATGCCTGTAGCTATACACTTTGTCACTTCCATGGGAACTGTCTTCTGAAGATATTTGAGTGCACTCTGAAGATCATTCATTGTTTCAACTTCATCACAGCTAGGACAGGCTTTCTTCATCTTCTTGGCCTGTTTCTTCTTTCTATTTTTCTGAGTCTTGGCAGATATCTCCATTTGAGGCTGGTCACTCATTTCCTCAAATCTGCACTTCATAAAGACTCCCCTGGATCTTTTAGAGGCAACCTCCCTTTGATACCAATTGAAGTGCCCAGATCAGTGTGAATCACTGAGAGGGGGAGGGGGTGAATCAGTGATCCCTTAAAACTTTTTACTAATTGATTCTTATCAATTAAACCTCTATGGCTGGTTAAAGCCTCGATCCACTCTTCTTGTATCTCTCAACCTTTCCCGGATAATGCAGTAATGAAAAGGCACAGGACACAAGGATTTACAAGGTTCGGCACCAAAGGCCTACATCCTTGCCATGCTCTCCCAGCATGGATTCTCCCATTATAATCGGTTAGTATTACAATGGTCGATACAGAGTCCCACTGTATCTCTCCTGAGTCCCACAGGAGGGTCTTTATAATGCGTCCCACAGTGTTACCAGAGTCCCACTGGCCTGCTCCAGAATCCCACTGAAGACTTCTTCTCCCTGAGTCCCACAGGGTCTTCTCCTGGCTCCTCGAGTCACACGAGTAGCTCTTCTTCACTTCAAGTTCTTCTTCAAGTATCCTCAGCAGTCTGGGATAAAGACTGCTGGCCTTGCTCTTCTTCTGATCACTTGTGGTGAACAGGTCTTCTCATCTAGCTCGGGATTTATCACCTTCTTCTAAGGATGACCCGGCTTCTCTCCAATTACTGAATGCTCAGACAAATAATATCTTTATCTTCGGTCTGGTCCAGTCTCACTCCTGGTCTTGGACAACTCAAATGCACACCACTGATTTGGCTCTGTTCACGTGTGCACGTGCATGCATGCATGCATGCACTTCTCCTGCCCTCTTCTTGGTGCAGTAGACCCACAAAGGGTGTAATCAATTATAGCACACACCTTCTCCGAACTTCACACACTTTATCCAATTTGTTTACACACTTAGAGTGTGTTCTACTTTAGTGTGGGTCTTTCACTTCTTTCTCCTTCTAAGTGTGAACACACTTTTAGTGCACACACTAGGTTCGGCCAACTTGTCTCTTTGCACACACTTGTTTCATTTTGCACACACTTGAAACTTGGCCTTCACACTTCTTGTTCTCTTCCACTTTGCACACACACTTTGTTTTTCTCTTTTAAACTTCAAGTGTGCATAACCACAAAGCTACGGCCTTCACTTGTTCAAATTGCACACAAAGGCACTAAGCCTTGGCCTTCCTCTCTTTGCACACTCCAATGTTTAGGGCCTCCTCCTCTTTTTACACACCCCAAAGGCTACGGCCTCTTCTTCAAATACACACACAAGAGGTGTTCTTCTATTTAGCACACACACAAGGGCATGCCTCGGCCTCCTCTTGCACACACCCGAATACCATCACAAGGGGCTACGACCTCCTCTTCTTTTTACACAAAAGGCACAAAGGCCTCGGCCTTCTCTTCTTCTCTTACCACACACACGAGGCAAGGCCTCGGGTTCTTCTTCTCCTCTTAGCACACACACGAGGCAAGGCCTCGGTCTTCACCTAGCCTTCGGGCGCGCAAGGTGAATGGCACAGGGGCGCGCAAGACCCTCCTGCCGCGGGGCGCGCAAGTGCAACACCCGCGGGGCTTCAACCGTGGGCGCGCAAGATGTTGCGGCCACGGGTTCTTCCTGCCGCGCAAAGGGAAGGCGCGCAGAGATCTCTCCCTTTCTTCTTTTGTGCAAGTATGCACAAAAGGAACACTACGGAGCTAATGGGAGCTCCGGGCTTCTGCCGCGCAAGTGATGCGCGCAGTAATTCTTCGCGAGGCACAGGGTGCTTCTCACGGGACTCCTCAAATATTCAGCACATCAGCAGCTTAATGAGAGCCTCGGCTTCTCTTTTTATAGGCAGAGAAACGCCTCGGATCATCCGCGTGAAATAACTTCAAACACCCGAGATCTTCGGATCTTTAAAAAATCTTTTCAAATCTTGTTTTGCTCCTCTGTTTCACGCGGGTTCTTTTATTATTTTCTTCCTCCTCGTGCATGCGATTTATAACGCATGCACGGCCTCTGTTTCTTCTATCCCATGCAAGACACGAACCACCCGATGCCTCGGCAACTTCGTTGCCTCGGCTTACATCGAAAATATTCATTTGTTGCATGCACATCCATTTTATAGCTTGGCTGTGTTCAGTGTGGCCAGACGATCCGAATGGAGGTCTCGGTTTCGAAAATGGTGGTCGGGAACTCGAAATGGGTCGTCGGGAGTGCTCTGGTTCAGCGGCTGCTCGCGGGTGGCTTCGGCTCGAGTTCGACGAAGGAGATGATCCGGGAGCCGTTGGATCGGGCGATCAAAATACATCTGACGGCCTGGATTAGATCGCGGCGCCGCGGATGGATCGTGCGGCGCAGATCAAGCGCACGATGAGACGGACGGCCAGGATCTCTTCCGCGGGAATATCCCGCGTCCCACATCGAAACGCCGCCCAGTTTTCTCGCGGCTTATTACCCAGCCACTCACTTGAACGGCCAGTTGAAACTCCTCCCTCCACGGTGCCGCCCCGCACCGTGTTCTCCCTGCGGGCGCGCTCTGCGCCCACTATGCTCCCTGCGGGCGCGCTCCTAGCACCCACTATGCCTCCTGCGGGCGCGCCACTGGCGCCCACTATGCACACTGCGCTCCTCCGGGCGTGCCCCAGCGCCTCTGTGGTGTCTGCGGGTGCGCCCCTGCCGCCCTGAGCTCGCCCCACGGGTTCCCCCTTGGGCGTGGCGCCTTAGGCCCACATGAGCCTTGGGGTTGAACCCACAAGGTGCTCACGGGCTGGCCATATTTTTTTTGGCTAAGTCTTGAAGACTTTGTAAAAAACAAAGTCCTCCATGTAAAATGCCATATCAAGCCCTTTCATTCTTCTTCTCAATTTCTTCCCTTCTCTACTTCTTAAGAATTCCTTAATCCTCCTCAACATATAATCTTCACTTAGGATATGGAATTCAAAAGGTTTCTTCATCTTCAACCGAGCTCCTGAATCAAATATTTCTTCAATAAACTTTGTTGATCTAATCAGAGATCAAATTGGGACTTCTTCAGATTCACATGCACTAAGTGTTAGTGCATGGATTTTATTAAACCACTTCATCCACTTAGAACATGTGAATGGATCATCTTCAACTCCTCATGCATTGTCACTACAATGCATGGTCTTCAAACATTGTTGTGACTTTGTATCATCATGATACAAGTTCTTTGAACTTAAAGAACAGCTCTACAATCGTCAGATGTCCATGGAGAATGTTTCAACCATATTCTCCAATGCCACTTAGTGAATCTCCTAAGTGACATTCATCTTTATGTTCCATGGCCATCCTCCATTCATCACCTATCACCATCACATCCTTTGACATTCACATCTTGACTCCTTGACATCCATTCATTCCAAGACAACTTCATGCCTCATTGACAACAAATGCAACACATTGCACTTCAGCATTCGATAATCCCAATATTACATAGTACGACGTTTATCGGAGGATATACAGTAATCCAGCCACTAGAGAGATTAGAGGTGATTGCCAACGTCAGATTGTGGTCAGTATTATTTCTTTTTTAGTTTGAAAATTAACTACATATAATATTTTCACTATTTTAATTCCAAATTGAAACTGCAGGAGTCATATGAGGCCGCAAACTCTCAGACATGGGATGAGAGTCAGGCCGAGACAGCTGATCAGACTAATGCCCACCATTTTGATGAGGCGACATGGATACAGGGGATCCAGTATGTCTTCAAGAAGGGTTGAGTAGCTAGTATCAGCTCTCATTTGACTCATAGGACTTATCATGGTACTATTACGATGTCGATGTCTAGCTTAAGAGGAGCTCATGAATAAGCATCATCTTCTGGCTCATAGTATCAGGAGCAGTTGCGAGCTCAAACTGAGCTTATAGAGAGTTTGAAGAAGTAGTAGGAAGAGATGCATCAGCAGCATGGAGAGGACATGATTCGATGGCAGCAACAACAATATGAGTAGATGGAGTACATGCGTCGTCTAACTCATAGTTTAGGGATGGAGTTTAATCTACCATCTCTTCCAGCTCCTCCAGCTCCTCCAGAAGACTATCCCCATTGTGATTTTTTTATTCTGTTATAAACATTTGAATTGAAAATTTGTTGTAATGTGAACTGTTTATAGTTTTTGTCTTTTATATTGGTGTGAATATTGCATAATTTATTTATTTTTATTATTTTTATATTTTTATATTTTTATTTATTATTAGTATCATATTATTTAATGTTTTTTTATTTTACTAATAATAATAATAATAATAATAATAATAATATTTTATGATTTTTTTATATTTTTTTGCGAATATTGAGAATTTTAATACTTTTTTTATTTTAATAATATTAATATTATTTTTTCATTAATCATAATTTTTTTATTTTTTTTATTTTATCAAGTATTTGAAAATACTGAGAATTTTAATATTTTATTATTATTTTTATTATTTTAATAATATTAATATTATTTTTTCATTAATCATAATTATATTATTATTTTTTCTTTTATTAAGTATATGTGACGGGGCCTTTTGCGATGGGGTCCCGTCACAAATAGATCATATATATATTTTTTTAAAACTTATTTGTGACATGTTACTTTACCATCGTAAAAACATTTTTGCAACGGGTCCGTCGCAACAGGATTATAACATAAAGATATTTGCGACGGGACGACGACCCGTCGCAAATACTTTTTGCGACAGGCCTGTCAAAAAAGGTTCTTGTATATATAATGTATTTAATCAGAGATCTATTTGTGACGGGGCCATCGCAAAAAATACTAGTCACGATGTCATTTTCTGCAACAGGATATTTGTGATGGGACCCCATCGCAAAAGTGTTTTTGCGACGGGATCCCGTGCAAATAGCCCATCACAAATAGCCGAAATTCCAGTAGTGTAGGTCTCCTCCCTAACCTCTTTATATGCATGACTGGGTCCTTATACACAATTTTATTCCCCCTTTTGATCATGTATTACATTGATAATGTGAATCTCCTTGGATTTCCTTCCTATCTGTTTAGTTCCTATGAATAAAATCAATCATTTTTTCCTTTGATAATGAGGATCTCTATTTTTAGAAAACCAGTCACACCTCTCTTAGATTAAGGCACACATCTTAGATGTTCTATAACTATGTTTATATCTCTAGCACAACTTTTCAAAATCTTTGGGTCCAACCAATGATCCAAATGTATAAGTGAACCTATAATCTTGTTTGATACCCAACAATAAAGGTTCAGTCCTGCATAAGTCCCGCATAAAATCATTTCTTGGAATTTAGACAAACACTTCCTAGTCATATGACCTTAAAAAAGAGGATATGATAATTTAATACATATAAATTTAAACTTCCTGGAAATGATCTTGGAAACACACACACAAAAGGAATAATGTTGTTATTAGATTCATAACCTACAAATTTCTCATAATTTTCCTTCTTATATGAACTTAAAATGTTACATGTGCCTCACTAAATGGAACCAAACTACATGGTTTATAATTATCTTCAATAGTATATATAGGAATCCCCTTTATAGTCCTAATAGAAACTTCACAACACCTTTCGCCTCTTTGGATGGAAATTGATTCTAGATTTCCCAATTGTATTTATTTAATCTATTGTATAATCTATCAATTAAGAAAAATATATAAAACTTATTATATATACTATTTTGTAAAAATGATTGATTTTAATCAATCTCTTTCACGATGAGGGTAACCAATATTTTTACTTAGAAGGATTTCATAAATTCTCTTAAATCTATATTAGAGTCTTGGACATGGAAACAAGATACCTAATGAGACAAACCATGATCCCAAACCCTCATATAAAAAATGGTTCCATCATCACCACCCTAGGTGACTGAGATGTCACATTCCTTTGGAATATAGAGGTAAGGATAAAATGAATTGGACCTTCATTTCATTTGATATAAAATTCATTAAAATAATGATATTATTGTTACAAAATTGAATCACCCATATTTGATCTCTTTGAGAGGGAATTCCACAAGATAGACAAAACCCAAATCTAGGGGTACTGCTAGTTGTTATGTCAAATGGTGACGAAGACACAAGAGATGGGTGAATTGATTCCTATTAAAAAACATGAATAATTTATAACGAATTCCTAATTTCAACATAGAATGAAATATTATTCCATTTTCCTTCAATATGTTATTTAGTGGAAAATAATAGAACGACACATGGTCATTTTTATAGTGGTTTAAGGAAAAAATATCCCTTGATCCACTCCACAAATACTCTCTTTGCGAGCCTGTTTGTTTTCACTAGAAAATATTTTTCTAAGGGATCCTGATAGTTGAGTGTAAGAAACTATAACTAGTTAAAAACTATTTTACATGGATTTAAAATAGGAAAATCAAAATCCCTTGAAACACTTAATCACTTGAGTGTTCAAAACCAAAATAGATTGTCATTAGTTCGGAAAATTATATTTGAAAGTTTTCAGATATAGATGTTTCAACTGAAAATGTATATATATTTAGATGAATAAAATAAACACTTCAAATCACTTTCTTTGGGAAGAATATCTGATTTATTTTATAATGTATAGATAACATAACAGCAACAAAACAACATATTAGAAATAGGAAAACACACAATGGTAGATTATAACATGTATGTATCTAAAGTTTAGTCCTAAAAATATAAATTAACTACAGTAGATAAGTCACAGATAAGAACAACAACTATTGTAGTAGTAAAAAATATTCTTCATTAAATAGAAAATTATGACATAATTTCAAAGAAAGGGATATTTCTTTTTCACAGAGCTTAAATAGGACAACATAATAGTCTAAATGATCATCAAGATCATTTTTTTAAAATAATAAATTAAGAATAAATAAACACCCTAATTTATACATGGTAAAATAGAATTGGAAAACTCCCATACAAATTTATATCTTTAAAATTATTAGTGTGTTTGAAATTTGAATTTAATTAGCCACATAAAAAACATAACTACCCTTAAAAATAATAATTAATTAATCTGTTGATGAAGATATTCTGAAATGTCCTTTAAATATCATTATCAAGATATTTTCCCTAGTGAAATCATATCATAACACTTGGAAATAATTAAAAATTTAAATCTTGTAGATGACTAATTCAACACGGGTATTACTCTATGTAGAGTTAAGTCTAAAAGTACGAATGAAATCATATGGTTGATTTCAAATGTTCAATTTTAGAATGTGTAGTATGATAACAATGTTAGGATAGTTATGTTAGGTACATACAAAAAGATATGTACTCTAATTAGAGGCTCCATTATAGAAGTTATGTTCTTGAACATAATGTTCATCATAAATGAGAGGTTCCAAATGTGATGTTAGGTACTCAAATGTGATGTTTCATATTAAAATTTATGTCCCCAAACATATCATTAAACCCAAATGTGAGGGTTAAAATGTAGGTTTGAATCCTAACATTAGGTTTCAACATCATTTTTCTTAAAATTCATTCCCGACTTCTTCAAAATGTCTTGAATACTTTACAAGAAATATTTCTATCAAATAAAATATTATTACAGAATATAAACTTCAAAAATTTAGGAAACTATAAACCTGAAACCCACTCAAATTGAATTTATTAGTAAAATAGATGATGGTGTTTTTGAGAATCAAAATTAATAAGAACTTAATGATAAATTTTTGGATCAACATCTTTATGAAAAACAATCTCTCTCTTTTTAATTAACATAAAATAAAAAAAAATCAATGAAAATACACGGACTAGATGCATGGTTCCCAAGAAATTATACTTGACTGATCATTACCTATTATTTGGATCATTATACCTTGAAAATGCACCTTTCATGGATGATTTATCAATGTCTATTGGTTACCATTTGAAAAAAATATAGAATTTCCATATTTTGAATACAAAATCAATAAAACTCAAGTACATGAATAATTACTAAAATAAATACATATTTTACAAATCATAGGTGTGAAAATCATAATATGTTTAACCCTTTGATCCTTTTTGGTTCATTAGTCCACACACACATAGAATGTAGTATCATTTAAAATTCATTAGATATTATTCCATTAGACTTCTTTGATTTTATGGTAATTTTTCCTACTTATAATTCCCTATAAATATTTTCTATGTCTCTCTTTAATAATTTTACTATAATTTTACATTAATTATTATTGAACACAAAATAATTTTATAATTCATTTTTCAATATTTTTTATTCCTTAATTCATTCTTGTATTCTTTTCTATTAATCAGAAATCTTCCTTTATATTTATTTTATATAAGTATCCAATGGTTTTAACACCCTTCATCATTATAATTTCATACCTCAACCTTGTAATATATCTATTTTTAAAAATTCTCACTATATTAATGGATTC
Organism: Viscum album; assembly: GCA_963277665.1. Taxonomy (NCBI): domain Eukaryota; kingdom Viridiplantae; phylum Streptophyta; class Magnoliopsida; order Santalales; family Viscaceae; genus Viscum; species Viscum album. Next base: position 1,072,828,983 of record OY728143.1, read on the forward strand.
ATATAATGAATTCACATAGAGAAAATCATGTCTCATGCCTTCTAAAAATAACACGTCAATCTTTTTCATTTCTTTATTACCATAATCTCCCCTTGATGCATACAATTTATCCAATAAACTTTTATGTAATTTTTATTTTAATGAAATATCATCTATTATCTAATATGTGTTTAATTATTTTAATATAATTCACTTAGGTGTGCTAGGTCAATATTGAAGTTTCTTAATAAGAATTCTTGATTTTTATTTGTTTCATGGTAAAAATAGACCACTTTTAGGTGTAACACGGTTAGAACACAATGGAAATAGTTCTAAAACCATAACAGTATCAAAAAATCATTTATAGGGACATGAATATTATATTTCATGATCTTAATACAATGTAAAAAGATTTTAAAATATCTAAACCCATATAAAAAGTGATGCATAGTAAGTTTCATAGTCTAATGCTCATGTAAAAAGACCATGCACATTGCTACCATGCCACAATTTTCATTACATTTTAATGGTAGAATCAACATGTTAATTAAGGAGGTACTACAAGGAGGTTCATTAGAGGAAATTAAATCCCCTATAACAATATAATAAATTTCTTATAAGTTTACTAACATAGATCAAAGTTTTATTCAAGAGAAGATCTTCTAAAACCAATGAACTATATTGGTTCTACATCATATTTAGGGTATTCTATACCTTTTCTATAATTTATTTTTTAAATAATTTTATTATATTGTATACAATCTGATTTTCTTTATTTTGGAGTAATTTTTAGTAATTATTTGGTGTTTATGTAATTTTAATTAAATATAGTTTTTTAATTTTAATTTTTGTTTGAATTGTATTATGATTGATATGATCTATTTTCCCTATTTAAATAAATATTAAAATATTTTATATTGATATAAACCTAAAACAATCATAGATTGGAGTATTACATTACCATTTTGTTTTATACATTTTGTATTTAAGGATTATAATTTTATAAAACCATAGTCAAATCTACCACTAAACCAAGGGTTTGTTTTTTCAAGGTTTCTTGTTTGTGTATCAGATCATAGACTCATGAATTTAATTAAATCCCATAAAAACTAATCATAAATAAAAAATCTGAGGGGCCCACATGATGTGATATCATAAGGGAGTGTTGGGTATAGGTTGGAGCATATTACTGGAGATTGATAATTGTTTTATCATCTTAATGGACTTATTTACGAGAGAGATAATAACACTACCATTTTTTTATAACCTATATGACATGATCTTGTATGGTAATATTAGGTTTTTAGGCTCGGTGGATGATGATATGTGCATCAAGATGGAGGAAATTTTGCATGTGACTAGTTCCTAGGTAGTGAGTTAGTTGAGATGCACAGGGTATATGTGTAACTAGATGAATGTTAAATCTCAAGGTTGTGTTTTAGTGTCAGATTTTTTAACTAGTCATGGGTTTACTTGTGGAAATATGACTAGCCATTAGACCAACTTGGTGATAGTGTGGTTTGATCTATAATAGAGGTTGGTTATTGTGATTCCCTTATCAGATCAAATTCTATGAGGGATGAGATATGTGATCATCCATGGGCTACAGCCAGTGATGATACAATTTAACTTGTATAATAAGTTGTCTATTGTGTTGCACTCTAAAAATCGTTTCCAATGATGCTTAGATATATCATTAGACATTGGAACTACCTAGATATAATGTGGTTCATCTAGTGAAGGAGGATTTATATGTCAATTACCTCTTCAGATCACTTCCTATGATGTTATTATTAGTAAATTTTCATGGTTCCTACCCTAACAGGGATGGATTTCTTTTTTAAAGAGGTTGGAAGCATTGTTTCCCTCTTAAGAATTAGTTACCAATACGAGGCACACACTATAATTAGGTTTTTTGGGATGAGGTTGGAATGAGAATTGTGAATAGGGGTGGGGATTATGCCACCTAAGTTTTCATCATCCCTAAGTAGAATAAGGTTCATCATCTTATTTTTGAACTACCAGTTACATAGAACACATTGGTATAGAACTATATAAAATTTTCTCTAATGAGTTTCCTATATTTGAGGATTTAAAAAACATATTATGATAATCTACAAGAAGTAATATTGTAGAAGTTGAGAATTAGTGTGACAAGATTGAATTTAGGAATGGAACCTACTTATAGTGAGTGGATAGTGGTCACGAAATGGCGTGACACTCTTCCCCGATTTATATGGCATGGGATGGGATTTTTGACATGAATAGGATTCTTCATTAAATGTTTTAAAATCCATATAGGGATAAGTGACATGGTGTCCAAGTTATCCCACAATAAATTGACACACAAACTTGGGTGTATTTTTTTTATGTTCTTTATTTTCATCAAGAATACATATATATGTGATATAATATATTTGTGTCAATAAATTAGATCCCATCGAGACATTTTTAGAAAAACCTATACTAAAATATTAGTGTGTTTAGAATATTTATTTCAATTATAAATATGTAAGAATAAGTTTCAATGAGTATCTAGCTAGAGTATCTTGACATATATTGGAGATGGGGTAGAGGCGATGCTTAAGGTTGTAGTAGACCCACCTTGTATGTTTTTCCCTAATTTATTATGTACGTGTGATCGTCCTAGTGGGTGATCTATTATGATGTATGACTTTATGAATACTCTTCCATTGTTATATAATGGATGTACTACTAATTTATACATACTATGATTGTTGTGATTTATCTCAATTCATTTATTTGTTATTGATGGTTAAGATATTGAGGTCATAGTATCCCCAATATACAATCAAATCCCATGATACTAGTCAATAACCTCTAGAATAAGGGAGGCCATGACTGAGTCATGTTGATCTATAACTATCATATTACAGAGTAATTTTATATATGTCTTTGCAAAGTAGTAACCAAGAGTGTTTTTATTTGTCTTACTCTTTGTGGATAGGTATATATATAGATAAGAATATGTTAGAGAACATAATGAACCTCATGATGGTGAGTAATGAACACATTCTAGGTTTGATTTCCTAGTTACCATGGTTATGTTATTTTGTTCTCAGTTTTCACAATTATTATTGATATATTTATTTATGTATTATGGGATTATATGTGATTGATATTACTATTTTAATGCTTTTCCTCTAGTGGAAAAAGGAATGTCTACATTCATTATACATGGAATGTAGGATTAAAATAAAATTTGTGTTCTTATGTGTGATTTTTTTTATTAAAACAGATATTTGGTTGTTTAAATTGTTAAAAAACATATACAGTTTTTCCCTATAAAATATATTGGTAGAATTCTACAGATCTATACCACTATTTTGACTCATGATATGTTTTTTAGGAATGATCATGTGAATATCAACATGTAATTTTATTCTATGATGTCTATAAAATCCCTTATTGCATGGGATGTACAATATACCTTGCTATAATGGATTAGTAATTGTATTCTTTGGTGGTGGTTTAATGCCTCCCAGTTATACCTAAGTGATGTTTCATAGTCACTACCACAAAACTGGGCATTCCTGGCGCCAACTTTTATCAGTGCTAACGAAAAATCGCTGATAAAGGGGGGTACCTTTATCAGTGCTAAAAAAAACACTGATAAAAGTACCCCTTTATTAGTGCTTTTTTAGCACTGATAAAGGTACCCCCTTTAACAACCCTTTTTTAGCACTGTTAAAGGGTACCCCTTTATCAGCGCTTTTTTTAGTAGCGTTGATAAAGGGGGGTCTTTATCAGTGCTTTTAAAAAAAGCGCTGATAAATGTTCTACTTCCAAAAAAAAATTCATTAAAAAATATATATTAATATTTAAATATATAGATATAGTTATATTGATATAAATATAAATTATATTTTTTAAATATAATTTTAAATATATTTTAGATAAGTATAAATATACAGTTACACTTAATATATAAGATATTTATTGAAAATGGATTATAAAAAGATTAAAAAAATATTTTTAATTAATAATTTGCTAATTATTATGGAGTAATAGTCATTTAATAACAATTTGAAGACTAAAAAAATAAAAAAAATGAAAAAAAGATCTAAAATATGTTGAAAACGCAACTCGAACTTCAAATGACCACAACTTTTGACCCGGGTGTCCGTTTGAGCTCTACCACATATCAAATCAAAGCTAGCGGTGAGATCTACGTTGTTGTGACTTGGAGAGACCCTGGGCAAGGTTTTTTTGAGGCCAAAAAAGGCCCATAAGGCCTCCGAATCTGATTTTTTAGTCGGGGTACCCCGATTTTTTAACATTTTTTGGATTTTTAGCCTCATTTAAGGGGGTATTATTGGATTTTTTTTGGTGGAGACTGAATTTATTCCAAGGTATTATATTCATATTGATATTATGTCTTTGAAATTTTATCATTTTTTATAATACACTTCTATTTATAATCAAATATATAACAATATCTACATATTTTTTTTATATATTCACAAATAAAAAATTTAATTATAAATATAAATAATTAAATATATTAACATATAAAATATATTAGCTTTATCTAAATAATAACTAATATCCATTTTATTTAAAATACAAATATATGAATATTTACTTATATATTAATCTAACTATATATATATATATTAATATAACTACATATATATATTAATATAACTATAAATATATATATTAATATCACTATAAATATATATATATATTAATATAACTATATATTTATATTAATACAAATATATATATATATATATTAATATAAATATATATTACTATAAAAATAAATATAACTAAATATATATATAAATAAATAGATATATCACTAATATGAGAACAAATCAATATAGGGGAGTGGAAAAGGCTTTAGGCGCGTGGGGGGGGGGGGTCTCGAGATAAAATCAAGGTGGAGGCAGGGACACGAACACATGGGTGAATCTAGGGCTAGCGCTGATAAAGGGTGGAGGGGTGCATGTGGGTGCTGGAGAGGGGCAGAAAAGCACTGTAAAAGGGGGGCTCAAGCACTATAAAAGCCCCCCCGATTGGCAGGATTTTATTTTTATTTTTTTTTTTTTTTATTTTTTATTTTTTTAACTTTTTCAGCACTAAAAAGAAAGCTCTGATAAAGGGGACCCCCCCCCCTTTAACTTCAACGGCATTAATAGCGATTTTCTAGTGCTGTCAAAGGCCATTTTTAGCGTTGATAAAAGCCGTATTTGTAGTGGTGAGTGTGTATGAGTTTTCTTGATGATTTGGAAAAACTTGTACGTGTAGAGAGGAATGTATTATGTAATGCCTTTGATTTTATAATGCAATGTTCTTAATGTGAATCTAGTATCAAGGATATGTGTAGTGGAAATTATGAGTTATATGTCATGACCAATTGGTTTTAGGTGCATTTTTTGGTGGGATAATTAATACTGATGGTATATGGTCAAGTCTATGAAGTGTAGAGCATTATCACATGAACTCTGGTTTTAGAATAGAGTCTAAGGGGTTATTGATCATGTTTTTTACATGGTAAGAGTGATATGTCTTAGGCTTATTTTAAAGGAATCAATAAGGGTTCTTTTTAATATATGTGATTGGCATGCATTGAAAAAATGATTAAATCTTTATGTGCATGATCTAAGGATTGACAATATATGAATCATGGGTGTATAAGTGTTGTGTGTTTTCGTAATAGAGGAGTGTATACCTATTTCATTTATATGAGATCAAGATTGATAGCGGGTAATAACCTGTGAGGTGATTCATTAGATGATCACTATACCATGGAGGAGGAGAGTGATGAATGGTGTATATTTTTTTTAAGAAAAGAATCAATGATTGGGTATAAGTTCCCATGGGTTTTGTATAGTGGTGATTTCTTATCTCCATAAATGAGTGGTAAATATTCAATCAATTGATAATTATAAGTGTTTCAGAGACCCTCGATAGATTTAGAGATAATTTTGTAGTGGTGAATGCCACATAGCCTCAATTCCTCAAAAGTGAGATGTAGGACTTTCATGGGATTTGGTTAATGGGTCACCCCATGAGTGAGGTGACTTGGGAGATTAGTGAGAAAATTTTCATGAATGGACTCCATGATATTCTTGAGAATATAAAGTCACGTATCTACTTCAAGAAGTAATGTTAGAGCTAGATTTGATTACCATGGCATGATCGATATGATATTGGTCCATGTCGGTGGTTTTCTAGAATATAATGAGTGTGGATTTGGAAGAGTGACACACCTATGGTGTTGGGACCGATCCGGTTCATTGATTAGATATTATTATATAGATATATTAATTGATGGTTCCATTGGTTTCAAAGTGTGTGATTTTCATTGTGGATGATTTTTTGGTAGCATAGAATATTTCTTTCCTAGTATGCCGGTTTTGGGTAATGGTTAGTGTCTTGCTCTTTTTTCTAGATATGAGATTCTAGGTTACATATAGTCATTATGATTAGTAATAAACATGTTGTGGACTATGGAGATATAGAATTTTGGTTCAATGTGGTGATAATGTGGATAATATTATTTTAGGGAGGATAAAGTCAATCATGGGTGTTCAAAAATACTTTCAGTATGGTCATGAATGTGGTGACAGTATTTGTTGGATGATTAATATAGAACTAAGATTTTGGTGAGAATATATATATGATTTTATTTAATTCTATTATAAATACAAGTTATGAGAATCATATTTAGTGTTATAAAAATTTCATGTATTATCATAGGGCCTAGGTTATAATTTGGTGTGGTATGAGAGTGATTCAGATCAAGGGACCGTCGACTCTTGCAGTGAGAGTGTGATGATTGATTTAGTGGTTTGGGGACCCAATCATGGAATATTATTAATTTTTTATATTCAAACTTTGTTGTGGGTGTTTGGATGATTTTGAATTGTCTTTGGGAATTAATTCATTGTGATTGGGTGATGTGATTATGTTTTATTGGGTTTGGTAGACTAATTTATAGAAAATCAACCATAGGAGGATTGACTAGTGCTGGTATATATAATTAGATATTGTGATTTAAATATCTTATACCATATTTTATTCAAGTTATAGTTAATTCGTTTTAAGAATCAAACCATTTTTTTTCAGGGAAAGGTAGATGAATATGGTTTTGGCCAATATGAAGTTTAGTTGTGCCCAGTTTAGTTTAGAATTGATATCGAGCAACATTATAAGATTCTAATTGATGCACGAGACAGTGATAGATGTTATCTAGTTCATCTTAGTCATGAAAATTATCATGGTGGAGATTTTTTAAAGAAAATTTAATTTTGAGGTCATTGGTTTTAGAGGATATATAATTTTTCTATCAAGGAGAAGTTGCGATTTTTATAATTAGGAATCACTTTAAGATTATGATAATTTTATTTCTCTAAAATTTGTTTTGAAATTATTTGGATTAGTTGAGATTAAATGATGATGAGTTGATAAAAATTGAGATGATTTTTTGAGGATTTTTTAAATTATCTTCCCCTCAGTTATAGGGTACAACTAGAATGTATCTTAGAGTATAATACATTTAATTCTTATCATTTTTTTCTTTTTTGAAAGCTAAGATATTATATATATCATAATTTATTTATGAAAGCTAATTATTTTTATATATTTTAATAAATAGTAATTTATTTAATACATAATGTTTTTTTATTCTACTAGGATCGATGCACCACACTACGTGGTGGAATAATTCAATGTTGTTAATTATTTTATAATTGAAAAATTTTCCTCTATTTATTTTTCAATGAAATAATTTGGTGAATGGATATATCTACTTTATTACACTTTTATTAGCAATAATGGAATAGTATGAAGAAAAGAAAAAAAAACTAGGAACAAAAGGATTGATAATGAAGTTCACATCTAACATGGGTGAATATATACCTGGTGTATATTGTTTGTCATCCCATGTGCATACAACTCCCATTTTGTTATCAAGAAATAAATCAAGTAAGTGTATTACCTTGAACCTTTAAAAATTATTCCACCAACCAAATATTCATTCTAGTATCCATGTTTCATATATTTTAGGATCTAGAAAAAAACAAGGAATCCTCTAAAAACTACTGAATATGGACAACTCATTTTAAAGGAGAACAATAATGAAGTCTTGGTTATATTCGAGATAGAATGTATTTTATCTCATTCCTCATCATGAAATAATCATAAGGGTTTCCTCTATTCCTATTAATCAATAAAAGAAAATGAATCATAGGTTGGGATTCACAGTATTCCCCCTCCACCTATAAGATAATAAATAGAAAAAAGTCATTATCCTTCTCTCATTATCTCTCTTGAACAAACAAGAATAATAAACTTTTCTTTAGCATTTCATCATTTCCTATTTTTTGGAACAACAATTTCTTCTAATAATATCAATTTTGATCCACTTTATCTTTATTCTTCAACATAAAGGAAACACAACATAGTAACAATTTTATATCTTATCAATTTTTATTTCATCATTTATACATATATATTCAAATTATCCCATGAATATTATTTCTCTTCAATTATACTTTTTAAATATTAAATATAATTTTAAAAAATCACATATAATATCCTATTTTGAACCAAAAGACTCAGTCTTTTTTCTCCTCACAATACCATAATAATTAATGCTTTAAACTTACAATTACTTATTGAAAAAATCCACACCTAAATTTGGAATTTAAATACTTATTAGAAAAAATATAGTGGAATATATCATGGTCATAAAGGACTTGCTCACAATATAGGATTCTTTAGTTATAAGCCTATTTTCCATGTTTCAGATCCTATTATCACGTGAAAAACACTTTAATCTCATTTCAATGTTGAGCCAATATTTCATCACATGACAACATGACATGAATATATCCAACAAAATATTCTTTATTACCAAAAATATGTAAACACTACTGGAAATATGATATATACCAATGGTTTTGGGCAAACCATTAGTATAGTTCACTAATTTGGAGCTATACCAACGGTTTTGGGAAAACTGTTGGTATAGTTCACTAATTTGGAGCTATACTAACGGTTTTGGGAAAATCATTGGTATAGTTCACTAATTTGGACCTATACCAATGGTTTGGACAAAACCGTTGGTATAGGTCCATTATAGAGACCCTATACCAACGGTTTTGGACAAACCGTTGGTATAGGTCCCAAAATCAAAGAACCCATACCAACAGTTTTCAAAACCAATGGTATAAGTCTATACCAATGGTTTTGAGAACCGTTGGTATAGGTACATGTATTTTTAATGGAATATTCTTATAAATGACATTAAATAAATCAAAATTTAAAATACTTATGATAATACATATATATATTTATGAAATTATGTTCACAAAAGTAAGTTAGGTTAGTGGTTAGGTCGTTCAATCAAAAACAGGAGGTGCTGGGATCAAAACCAATTGAATGATTATTTTTTGAATTACATATACCAACGATTTTATGGAATCATTGGCATAGATTTTTATATTAATTATACCAATAGTTAACCGTTGGTATAGACCTATCCCCATGACTTACTTAGCAATGGTTCTCCAAACTATTGGTATAAGCTATACCAACGGTTCCTAAGCGTTGGTATAGGGTATTTATCCAGTATTAAAAATTCTCCATACTTCTATTTCATGATCATAGAGGTGAGAACTTGTTTTATATGACATGATAAAATCTCTAACTCTATATCCAACGTCAGTTAGTAATTATACCATAGAGAGATTCGTGGCATGGAAAACCATTAATTATATATTTATTAACTACTAAAATACCAGTATATTTAATCATATATATCTCAAAATTTCATCTACATAAATATTATCTTGATTTGTGATTATAATAATAATCAAGATATTTACTTAGTGAATATCATTTCAATAATATTTTGAAATACTTCATCTTATTTAATTTTATATTCCATAGTTTCATGATATCATTTGAAAAAACTCATGGTTTTTAAACTAATTAATATTAAAGAATAAGTAAAATTTATTACATATCACAGGGTGTGAATAAATATTTTTATATATCAGCATATATATTTTAATTTTCTATATTCAAGTAAGGAATTACTCTACGTATGAAATTATATTTCTTATATATTATAGAGAATATTTTTCATCTCTTTCCTTTGAAATTTTAAACTTACATGGGAAAATAATATCTTATATAATATATTACACATCTTAAGTATATTAATATATTTCTTCCCTTTGTTAATTTATTAAAAAATCCAAAAATATTACATATTAGTTTTCAAAAATATTATTCATCAAAGGTAAATTATTCCTTTTTTTATTTTTATAGAACCCACGCTTTGTGGTATGTCATTGTTTTATGTTTTTCGTTCCACTTTTGAAGTCACGGGTAAGTGTCCTAAAAGTGATAGGATATTAAACTAGAAAATTGTTGGGAGTCTGGCTGATGGAATTTTCTGTAAGGAAAATTTACATCCTAAATATTGATTTTACAATGTGAATTTACAAAGCTGATATTCATAAATTCATTCATGGAATAAATCTATTCTTCTGGGTCTTTGGTTTAGAAATTTCTAACATAAATGAAATTTATATCATAAAATTGGGATTTCTAGAAAATTAAATTGAGGGGTATGTTTTTCCAGTGTAAAGCAAAATTTAATGTATTACAACTTAAATTTCCAACACACATTTTAAATTATTCCCAGACAATTTTAATGTGGTCATCATTTATAATTCACGAATCATTCCTCTCAAATTCTTGGTCACCTATTGTTTATTTTTAGAGACATTCATTATCAACGATCTATTTCTAAAAAATATCTAAGAGTATGGTTGTGGGAATCAAGTATTGGGTCTCATTCTTCATTCTCAACTATAATATCATTGTATTATCTTGAAAAAAATAATAGATCAGTATTGATACTATAACTATGGAATTTGGTTGAATTTTGGTGATATCTAGTTTGGTATTATTTATTTATTGGAATGAATAATTGGTTTTGTGATAATCATCATAGACCCCTTATTCAAAAAAATAGATTCTAGGTAGGTGGATTCTCTCTCACTCTATGGTTTTAGGAATGGAATGTTTAGTTTTCCTAAATGGGTTTTCTTGGATTTCAATTGGTATCACTATGTTATTTTGTGAAGGAAATATATTTGGTTCTCACTTTAAAAAATTTGATGGATTTTAGTAAACCCTCTTTGGATATGATTTTAAAATTACAATTTTAATGTTATGAAATATTTTTATAATATGAAAACTATTTGTTGAAATTTGTTCAAGTATGAATTGTTTTGTAAAAATGTTTTGGCATGGAAATTGGGAATAATTTGGTTTAAGTATGTTCAAGGGGACAAATATGACTAGAAGTTACTCTATCAAAGTTATATGGATTATTATCATGGAGTACCACCATCAATGGTAACACCAAACTTGAGTTAATTTTTTGTATTGAGTTTATGGTTGGGTGTAAATGGAAGGGTGTTTGTGTGAACCCTAAAATGATTATTCCAAATGTAAATAAATGGAAATAATATTGTTTATGGTATTTATCACATGTATTTATATTATGGATTATTTAAACCATTTAAATGTTTTCCAATTGTTTTATATAAAATGTTTTAAATTGTTCTTTCCAAGTGGAATATGTTGGGATGTATTTAGGGAAATATTACCATGTTTATTCTCACCCCCTTAATGAGAAATTTGGTGCATTTAAAAATTTCATAAATTAAGACATAGGGGAGGGAAAGTTATCATATTTCTCTAGTGATTCATCTTGATACCTTGGGATTGACTTGTGGTGTTGTATATTGGTTCTTGTTTGAGTGGTACTTGGAATTGTGACATGATGTCTTTGATTCATGTCTTCTTCTGGTTTATTATCTCTCATTTATATTTTTACTGAGATATTTTTTGTTGTTGGTTCAAATTTGGGTTATATTATTTGTAATAAGAAATCATATAGTTGGTTTGGATGTTTATGTTTTATGTTTTTAGGTTGTTGTATTTTATAGGAAAAATCATCCCATAATTGTTTCCCAATAACTTTGCATTTATTTACAACCATTATATTCTTAGGGATGTCACCTAAGGTAAGTAACATCCTTTAATCATCCCAACCTAATGATTTAGGGAGGGATGTTAAAAATTACATCAGTCCTGGTTAGTATGTCTATCTATTTGGATGGTAACAATGATATAATAATGCTGAAATTTGAAATATATAGGTTAAAAAGGATTAATTTTTTTAATGTATAACTTGATGTTACTAGGGTGTTTGAGTAAAAAAAGTGTTCTAATAAAATTCTATATTTGTTTATATCTCATCATCTTGGATTTAATTGATGAGTGTTTCATTCCACACATTGTAGAAAGACTTCCCAATGGGACTATATTGTTCACTTCCTATTAAAATGATGTTTGAAAATGGTTAAAATGGTTTATTTTAGAAAAAATTATCATTACTAGTTCATAATGATAATTTTTAATTTTTCTAAGAATTAATTTTCTTGAGAGACTGAGCTAAGTGATTTTTTATTTTTTACATTAAAAACGGTACCAGACACCATATGAATTAGTAGGAAGAGGTTGTAGAGAAGGTGATTGAAATCGAGACACATGTGAAATAACAACTTGTACAAAGTATCATATAATATTTCTAGTTCATTGATAAATAAAATTGAAATTATGTTCTGAGACAAGTAGATCATTTAGTATAATTTCAAAAACATAATTCACCTATTTTTTGAGGGGACTCCGAACATGAAAAAGAGGAAGTATGGCCCAACTAAATGAATATAATTTTTTATTTTATTCAAAAATCAATAGAGATAAATGTATTTCTCAAAATATATATGTGGGAGAAAATTTCATGATAGTGGTGGGATTTAGTTCTCCAGGATAAAATCTACCACAAGATTATATAAGTATATTTTGAAAAATTTTTCAACAAAAAAATCTACCTCTGCACATTCAGGATAAAAAATAAAACATAGTTTTTTATCCTGAAGTAGGAGAATCTATCTATGAAAGAATATAAATCAATTTTTATGAACTTAGTTCACTTTTCTTTGGATTGTGCAGGTAGTGCATCCCTGAAAGCACAAATCTTTGATTTCAGATTGGGACTGAAGATTCTCCCTAAGATAGTTATTCTGTTTATTAAGGATTATAGAAATGGTGGCTAAAAGGATTTTTTTTGGAAATTCGGTTGGAGGAATCTTGTTTATCACTACATGATAAGGTGATAAATAAAACATTGGGAAGAATAAGAAGAGGGAAACCTACTACCAAGGTGGTGGAGGGTCTCAAAATCGGACCACAAGATCGATTAATTTTTCTTCATGACCTAATTTAAATCCTGGTTGTTTCCAATATGGGTTTTATTCTTATAAGAATTAGGATTATATAAAACCACCTATAGGTTTTCACAACTGTAACCATATGGGACATCATCAATGATATTATTATAATGCTCCAAATTCTGGTGTTGGTGATCCATCTCATGTTTCTTATATATCCTATTCTTCCACAAGATGATCTCACTAGTATAATTCTCATCCTTAGAATCAAACAAGTCAAGGAAATTCTAGGAACACCAAAACCTCATAGTTTATTAAATATCATCAAGGAATAATGGATTAAGGAAGAGAAAGTAAATAGCTACATGGAGTAGAAAAAATGATCATGCATGATAAATATACCCCATAGATGGTGAAGAGTGTGATTATTTTGAATTATATATTTATGAAAGACTTTTTGATACAGGTTCAGCCCATTCTTTTATTGATGCTCATGTGGTTGATCATATGGGGTTACATGTTGAGATGATTCATTTTTTTTTGAAATTGAAGATACTTCTGGGACAATAAGAGTGTATATACTTTGAGTGTACATCATGTTCTATAATGATCAATGAGGCTGGTTTGGTTTAGGACTTATAAATTATGGATATCTATGACCTGATTTTGGGAATGGATTGGCTGACATATTCAAGGCCAATATCGACTGTTATGCTAGGAAACTAAGTTTCACATCTTCTGATAGTATTATGCATCACCTTAATGGATATTGGGATGTTAATACAAGTATAAAAGGAACTTTGGTATCAAAAGTTGGGAATATATCTTATAAATATTCAGTATTTATGTTAGCATCTATGGATAGAACTAGGAATAAATAATTTCCACCAATCTTTGACCAATTTCTTGATGTCCTTCTAGAAAATTTCTCCAGATTTCCACCTAAAAGAGAATTATAATTTATAATTGATCTCATACCATGGACTAGTACTATTTAACTTCCATATTATAGTATGTAAATGATGGAATTTAGGTAATTGAAGGTATATATAGAAGAGTTTGAAAGTAAAGGGTTTATTCAACCAATCATTTCTCCATTGGAAGAACTAGTACTTTTTTTAAAGAACACAAATGGAACTCTTCAGATTTGTGAGGATTATCATAAGAATAATTATGGTTTGAAAGAGAATCAGTATTATCTTGCACAAATTGATTATTTTTTTTATCAATTTAAGGGATATTTATGTTTTTCTAAGATTTAATTATGATCAAGGTATAAAAAACGTTGAGTTTTGAAGGTGGTAATTCCAAAAACAACTTTCTAAAGTCGTAATGGTCATTATGAATATGTGATTATTCCTTTTGATTTAATGAATGAATTAAGAGTGTTAATGGAATTAATGAATCAAATATTTCAAAATTTTATTTATTCTAATATAGTGGCATTTTTTAAAGATATTCTGGTGCATTCTAGGACCAAATCTAATAATAAGCAACACTAAGCTATAGTGTTGAGTATCTTGTGAGAACATCACTATTATTCTATGATTTTAAAGTGTGACTTATGGATTTAGGAAGTAAATTACATTGGTCATGTCATTTCTAAAATTGGTTTTTTGAATATCTTGAATATATATAAGATTTTATCTATTTCAAACCACCAAATAGTTTTTTGAGATACACAGTTTATTTTGAAGAATATGATATTAGTGATGCTTTGTGCTTGATTTTTTATATCTTGCCTCAATAATGGAGGATTTAAAAAGAAAAGATATTTATTTCTAATATAATGATGAGTTATATAAATATTTCCAAGAAATTAAGGTAGTTCTTACATCAACACCCATCCTTACATTCATGAGTTAGGGTAGGGTTATATAGCATATTGTAATGCATCTAGATCTTGGCCAGGTTTTGTTCTCATGCATAGAGACCATGTTGTTGCATATGGATCACAAAAATTATGGGTTCATGAGAATGAATACCCAACACATGATTTATAAATGGTTATTTTAGTCCACATCCTAATAAATGTACATCATTATCTTTTTTTATGAATTCATTTTTTTAAAGATGATAGGAGTTTGAAACACATTTTCTCACAAAGAAATTTGAATATTAGGAAATGTATATGGATGGAATACATGTAGATGTTTTAATTCAACTTGATTTATACACTAGGTAAAGGTATTTCATTAGTGTATAAATTAATTAGTAGTTCATATAATCAGTTGGCTAAAGTGGCATTAGATTAATGGAAGCTAATATTGATTATAACTGATATGCATCTGAACTTTAAATAGAAAGGTGATGTTGTAGTGTTTATTTGGTTCCTATTATTTTTAAAATGGTTGATCAGGTTAGAGTTTCTCAAACATATGATCCAAAATGACAATATATGAGATCAATACTCAATGGTATAGAGACCATTGAGGGTTAGAAACTAGATGGGAGTTAAGTGTTATATTTTAGAGATTAGATTATTGTACCTTTGGCTTATTAGAAACAACTACTTTATACATACCACCATTCAAATGGGTAGTTCATCATAACATCCAAAAGGTTTATAAATCACTAAGACCATATTTTTGGTGGGATGGAATAAAGAGGATAATGGCATAGTTTGTTACAAGATGCCTCACATGTCACCAGGTCAAGGTAGAGAACCAATGAACATATGACATGTCGTATTATATACCAATTCCCATGTGGAAATGAGATCATATAGGCATGAATATTTTTATAGTACTACCAAGAAAAATTAAGAAACATGATTCCATATGTGTGACTTTGAATTGTCTCATGAATGTTTTCCACTTCATCCATATTAATGAATCCAATATGGTGGAATACTTATCTAAAATCTATATTAGAGAGGTTTTAAAGATATAATTTTTTCCCACATCAATTGTATCTGATTGAGACACCAGGTTTACATCATGGTTTTGGATTTTCTTATATAATTGACATGGAATAAAGTAGACCTTGAGCATAACATATAATAATCTAAGGTAAGGATAATCATAATAGATGATCTAAATGTTGGAATACATGGTGAGAGATTTCATGATATATTTTGGAGGATCATGGGAGAAGAATATATCGTTAGTGTATCATTTATACAATAATAGTTATCAGGAATTGATAAAAATGAATCCATACAAATAATTTTATGGTATTCCTTGTCGTTCTCCACTTTGTTGGATGAAAATAGGCGAGACTTCAAAAATTAGACCAAGACTAGTATGAGACAATGGAGAATATTCATATGATCATAAAGAGAATGGTGATGGATCAAATTCATCATAAATCATATGAAGATAAACATAAATGACTGTTATCATTTGAGGTAGCTGATCATGTTTTCTTGGGGATCTCTCTAATGCTTGGGAAATTAAATTTTGGTAAATAATGAAAGTTTTCTCCCTGATACATTGACCCTTTTGAGATACTTGAATGATTTGGTGATGTGTCTTATTGAATGGATTTAACCCTAAGGTTTAGTTCAGTGCATAATGTGTTTCATGTATTTTAATTGATGAAGAGACATTCTAATCATGACCATGTGATTCAATGAAATGATGTTGATCTTAAATTGGATGATATTTTGATGCATGTGATAGTTGGATTATGGATAGAAAAGAGAATCTATTTCATGGGAAAATCACTGGTTTGGTGTGGTTTTATGGAATCATGTTTAGATTAAGGTTGAGTCGTGGTAGCATGAAAAAGGATATATAAGAGAAATGGCTTGAGATATTCTGAAAAATCATCGATTTACTACATTATATGGTTATAAAGACCAATGGTGGGGATAATTTATCACCCCACAACTTGAGGTATGATGTTGTTTTATGTTTTTCCTTCCTCGTTTGAAGTCACTGGAATGTGGACTAAATGTTTTCATAGGTTAAACTAGGAAATAGTATAGAGTATGGCTAATGGAATTTTCTTATGGGAAAAATTATGTTATAAATGTTGGTTTTATAATGTGAATTTACTAAGGTTAAGACCGTAAATTAATTCAAGGAATATATGTGTTTTAATGGGTCTTATGAAAATACATTTATGAAATAAATGATATTTACATCCTAAAAGTGGGTTTTCCAAAAAAACGAGGCATCAAGATTTTTCATCATAAAGATAACATCAATGAATTTACAATGTAAATTACTAATTTATATTTTAAATTGTTCATGCTCAATAAAATTATAGTTTGGAAAATTATTGTAATTATTAATTCATTCCACTTGACTTCTAGGGAACCCGTAAATGATTTTCAGAGACCATCAATGTCTAAACTTTGTTTCTAGTGTATCTTCAAGTGTATGATTGTAGGAATTAATATTTTTATCTCTTTTTTATTTATCTACTCATATATACTTGTTTTTTATTTCAAGGAACCATAGATCGATATTGATATTGGATATATTGTATTTTAATGAATTATGATGAGATCTTCTTAGGTTTTCTTTAATGAGTGGAATTAAGAATTGGCATTTTCAGAATCACCGTAGGCACCTTGTTCCAAACAAATGAATTCAAGGTAAGTGTCTTCTCTATCACTCTATGAATCTATAATTGGAAGCCTTTGTTTTCTTAAATGGTTCTTCTTGGATTTCCATTGATATTAAATTTTTATTTCATGAAGTAAATTGATTTTATTCTTGATTTGGAAAATTTTATGGCTCTTAGTAAACACTCTTTTTCTATGATTATAAAATGTCGATTTTAAAATTATGAAATGGTTTGAACACATGATTTTTTTGATAAAAATTTTTCAAGGAAGATTTTTTTGATAAAATGTTTTGGAAGAAAAAATAAGTATAATTTGGTTGGTTTTTGTTCAAGGGTATGAATAATGGGTGTATGTGTAAACCTTTGAATGATTATTCCAAATGTAAATGGATGGAAATAAACATGGTTGTGGTATTTAACACAAGTATTTCTCTTATGGATTATTTAAACTCATTAAATGTTCTCTAATTATTATATATAAAATATTCTAATGAGTTCTATCCTAATGGAATGAGTTATAAAGTCTATGGAAATCCTACTGAGTTTATTCTCACCCCCTTCTTGCGCACTTTGGTTTTTTTTCAGGTGTCTTTAATCGAGATATAGGGAATGGAATGGTATCATATTTCTCTAGTGATTCATCTTGATACCCTGGTCTTGGTGCATGGTGTTGGAGCTTAAAACTTATTCAAGTGGTATTTTTGATTGTGACTTTACATCTTTGAGTATTCTTTTATTTTGGTTTATTATCTCTCATTTCCATTGTAACTCTAATAATGATGTGTTGTTGGTTCAAATTTTTGTTGTTATATTTGTAATCATGAATCCAGTAATTGGTTTTTATGTTGATTTTTTATGTTTTCAGGTTGTTTTATTTTATAGGGAAAACCATCCCCCAGTTATTTCTTAATCCCTTAGAATTTATTTCTATCCTTTGGTGTTCAGGGATGTCACCTAAAGATTGTAGTATCCTTTACTCCTCTCAAGAAAATGATTCGGGGTACTCTGTTACAATTTTTTCAATTGGGAAAAATATTATGTATCACATATCATATGGATAGACATCCAGGTCCTTTTACAATGTTGTAATCCATATAAAAAATCTTACAAATCATTATTATAGGAACCCCTTTTCCAAATTTCTGTCTCTAAAACTCATAGATATAAAAACCTTATGTACTAAGTTAGATTTTTTCCATTTTAAATTTTTTACTTATTAGGATAAAAAAATTACACATTAAGAAACATATCCAAATCTCCAATAAATTGATACAATAAAATTTTATTCTCATATCTATTATTAGAAAATTAACTCAAAACCCCTAATTTTTTTTGAAATAAATAATCTTAAATTAATAAAAAAATAATTCCAAATATTTATAGAAAAAATACATACTATATAAAGTATTTTAATGTTATTACACTACCTTATGATGATTATTTATTTCCAAAAATACCATCCCAGAATCTTACCATATGATATAACATTCTTAAAGATTAAAAAATACATGTATTGAACATCATATCTAGTATTAAAACCTTTTACATGGAGATATAATGATCTCCAATCTAATAATAGATGGATTTATTCCAAGAATATCAGCATTTTTAAATCTTCTTAAACTAATTATCCACATGTACATTTATGATGTTTCAAGAATATTTCATAATGATTTGTAGATAATTAATCTCCATGCAATATGGGTAGAAACTTAATCATGCATCTTTTCTATATGAATGGAACCTCAAAAATATCTCCAATGAAATAATTACACTTACTTATTTAACATAATAAAAACTATCTAAAACCCATTCATCTTCCTTGCCTAGGTTTCTTGGAACTTCCTTATTCCCTCTTAATGTTAGTTCCTTATCATTTATAAATAATGAGAGAATATAAAAGGTTTATTTACAAGTTTCTTTAATATACTCAATTTAATTTTTGTAGATAACATGGATTGGGTATATAATTAAACCTATATGAGAAATTCATACTCATTCCAAGAAACTCTTATCAATATTTCTTGACATTGCTATTTTTATTATTGAAAAAAATACAAAAAACACCATGTAGGTTTAATAATATTCCCCTTTTGATTTTTTTTCATCACCAACATAGAAAATTAATGCTAATTTTTTGATTTTATTTATATTATCTATACCTCTAATTTTAAAAAATATAAATATACTTGAGGGAGGATGACATAAATTAACTTACCATAGTGTGACATCAATTATTTTACTCTGCATCTATGTGATCCATGCTCTATGTTGAAAATAATAGGGTTCAATATAGAAAAAAAGTTGATGATAATTCAATAGAATAAGATACCAACTAAAATTTTTTTATAGGGTTAATTGAAGTGATTTCAATATCATAAAAAATGTTGAATAAATGTTGATGATATTTTTCAACCTAATATTACTACACTCATCTTAACACACCAAAAATTTTTTTAAAAAAAATAGTATATTTATATTCAATAATAAGCTATCTAATTTTCTCATATTACTTCTATTTTTAGCAAATCAACAAATTTAATTTCCCCTCTTTTATATTATAATTAACTATCTCAAAAAAATAATGGGATAATATCCATATATACCTCTTAAACAATATATTTAAATAATAATTTTAAAATTCAATATTTTCATGAATTATATGATTAACAAGGATTATCAATTTACTCCTACAAGGTATAAAAGTCATCTACACTTAACTATGGTAGACCATTTTTGTAAGATGTAATTAAACATGTCAAATGTTGGATCCCTTAAAAAATAGTGACATCAAATCTGATGTCCATATTCGACAATATATAAATCTTCCTCATGTCTCTCCCTGAACATATGAATCACCTTCAATTACATGTATCAAAAGAACAAAATATATATATAGTAATATGTTGGAACTCCATTTCTCCTTAGATACGTAAAAAAGGTTAATAGTTTCTTTTCAATCAGGTAATTATATCCTTTTTATCTCCATCATTGAGGGAAATATTCATGTATAATTTTTTATTTTCAAATTAGTAATATTATTACACACATGGACTCTTTGCTTATTTAAAGAATATTTATTTATTTGTTATTATTCTTTACATTATCCATCAAGGAACATGTATCTTCTTTTAACTACTTGAGGTTATGGACATTTCTAATTAATACTATATTCAATAGTTCATGTCACACACAACACATAACTAAGGAAACATCTGACTAAAATGAACTGTGATATATTAAAATTACTTCAAGAATATAATCATTACTATATAAAAATAAAATAATCAATTAAAATAATTACACATTGTTATTTTTCTTGGATTAATATTTTAAAAATGATATCTTTGGAAGAACCATTTTAAAAAGGGTGTTATATTTTCAATTAATAAATTTTTTCATAGTTAATATTTTATTATAATATAAAATATGTATATTTATAAACTAATATTTAAATATTATTTTTTAGAAATTTGTATGATTAAAGAAACATGAAGATAAAAATGGTTATTTGTTTAATAAAAGATATTTTTTTTATATATTTTATTTTTATAAAAGAATTTTTAATTTATATTATTTTGTTTCTATTTATATATTGTATTCATTTAGAAATTTAATTTATTCTTAAATTTAATATAAATTATTGATTTTTTTTTGAAATAGTTTATTTTTAGCTAAATAGTGAAAAATACATTTTTTACAAAAACTGTAAATTTTATGGCTATATCATTATATAAGAAATACATAGAAATATATATAAAAAATATTATTTAAATAATTATTTATAAAGTAAAACAATAT
Organism: Viscum album; assembly: GCA_963277665.1. Classification (NCBI taxonomy): domain Eukaryota; kingdom Viridiplantae; phylum Streptophyta; class Magnoliopsida; order Santalales; family Viscaceae; genus Viscum; species Viscum album. The sequence continues at coordinate 1,072,850,573 of OY728143.1, forward strand.
ATTTTAAAAATACTATTTTGAATTTAAAAAACCTATGAATAATATTTTAAGGACTTAAGTAATATTTTCAAAAAAAAATTGTTTTTAGTGTATTCATTTAATTAAATATTATCATGGTAAAATGCCATTTTTTATTAATATGAAATCCCCATGAAATTTATTTATTTTATAAAAAATTAATTATTTATCATGAAAATTAGATACATTAATTGTAATGACTCTAGTTTTGTCGATTTAGTCATCTGAATGTTTCTATATACATCTCTATATTTGTTAACATAGTTGGCACTGTGTTTGGGTGCCAGAAAACCCCTAAATTTATATATTGAAAATATTAATATATATTAAATCACATGCACACATATTTTTGGAATAAATAGTTTTCCAATTGTTCAGGACCTTATATTGGAAATATGATACCATAGTTTTTTCTGGAATGTGGTATTTAACCAAGGCATGACATAAAGTTGGTTGTCATCACATATTGGATTGAATGAGACCATTAGAAAGTGTTCTAAGTAAAAAAAATTATTTAATTAATTAATTTACTTTAATTATGTAAACCTAATTTATCCCCCTTTATAATACATGTTATTCCAAATCCCTTGGGTATCCACATGACCCTGGGATATTAAAAAAGGATCCAAGAGGAATGTAATTGACAAATGACAACATATCATGGAGCAACAACCATTTTCCAAATGGATTGTCTTCGCCAAAGAACTTCCCATATCTCACCAACAATAACAACACAGACCCGTTCTTCATTAATAATTTACCCAAACTCAAGGTAGGGAATGCTATTTTGTAGTTTTCATCCTTGATTAAATTGATAAGCATGGATTTCCTTATATATATATTTTTGGCATTTATTGTTCTTCACATGATCATAGATATTTATTTTATTTTTTTATTCCACTGATTTCTCCCTAGTTTTTCACTTTATGAAATCATTGGGTGGGATCACACTGTTTAACAATATTTTTCACTTTATTCTTATTCTTTTCCCACACCATTATTTTTATTCTTCATAATTGGACCATGAAGTCGGTGATTTGACATTTTCAGTCTAGATTTGAGCATAATCGAATCCTCATATTCATGGTGGATGTGTGAAAGAGTTGGAGATTTTTTTTAGTTGGATCATGGTGGGATGAGGGATGTGGGTATTAGAAACATAGGTCAGAGGCTGGATCATGGATCTCCATCCACAAGAGAGACAATGCAGTGGTGCGGTGTAATGGGGATGATATACATGCGAACCAGGTGGAAAAAATATAGCCCCTAATGATGGATCAAGTGAGTTTAACCCTATATATGAGGTCCTTGGTTTGACTCCTGGTGTAAATGGTGGTGGCAACGACATGGGAAAGACGCATGTAGAGTTATTTAGTTTTTGGAAAATCTAAACATACACTATGTGTAGTCTAGAAACACACACCATGTAGTCCCCTTACTAAGGAGGGTAGGGTTTATGGTGTAGTTAAATATCACATGATATTTGGGATACCCCCCTTCACATTACATGTAACCCAATGCTAGTGGCTCGACATATATCCTCAGTGTATATGGGAATGGCCACGACCATGTACATGGTCCCAGCGAAGTACACATGCATGACCAGGTACCTATATTTGGCCATAGTACATGAGAATGGGCGAGTAGGACAAGGGAAGACCCAATATTTACAATACACTATATGTATATCTACATATCTATCCATGCAATTTGTAGGAGAGGACATGACCAGGTGTCCGAGTGAGGTAACACGTCGTATGAACATATGTATATGTCCTGTAATTTTCTATGATACTTAGACCGTGTGTATCACCTTCTTGGGGATACAAATTTTGGCTAATAAGAAGCATATTATGAGAAGTTTTCTATTTATAAATTTATGGAGTAATTTTTTGGCATTATATATATGACACAAGGTGTTACAAATGAGAATGTTCTTTCAATGATTCTTGGTTGATGGAAATGATCGAGTTTGAATATTAGAGAGATGTTAGGGGTAGGTAATCCCCTATCACACTCGGGAAGGGGTCCCCCATTTTATTTACATTGGTAGATTTGGTACTCCCACATACTATATCAGGGAATAAATCCTCTATATACGGAGTGGTACTCCCTTCTCATCAATATTCGGTGAGGAGTTGGTCCTCCACAGGTGATACTTATCCCTCAGTTGTTGAGAATAATAGCGAGGAAGAGGCCCCTCCACACTACTTCTTGTGAGGTTGTTTGTGTTGATGGAAATCATAGATGAACCTTTGGGATATGTAGGATAACTCATCATTATAATCTAGATATAGAGATGCATATCCCATTTCTCTATCTCTTGGGTTATTTTATCATATCTATTGGGTTTCACTTTACCCACTTACTTTATGGGGTGAGTTTACTATTTCTATTTCTATTTCTATTTCTACTTTTTAGATCATTTAAGTATCCTACTGGGTATATATATACTCATACCTAGTTGTTCTTTTACCACACATGTTGTGTCTTACGTAGATGATGGTTATATTGGTAGTGATTTCGAAAGGGCAGAGTATTACTTGGAGGTGCTGACTATGTCCAATAGTTGAACTTTGAGATTGTGAGTTAGGATCTATTCAGTCATTATTTCTTCCCCGTTTTTTTTATTTTGGGACCTCATTTCTGGTTGGGAATGTATTTTTTCCCATTATAATTTTTTATATTGTTTTACATTGATGTATTTCCTAGAGGTTGTTTCATGCACAATTTACACTTTAAATGTTTCTGTTTATTCCTATAACTCTGCATTATTTCATGGATATTGTTGTGTGTGTAAATATATTTACATTATTCTTAGGACTCCCAATTTCGTTATATGCCTACCCAAAAATTTTCTCCATCCCTTTTCCTATTGGAGGTTGTCTTGGGTTGTCACACTCAGCTTATTACCAACCCAGGAGGGGTTCCAGTGGGTTGGGTTGTGATAGAGTGGTATTAAATATTATCTTCCCTCAGTCATTTTTCGGAGTTTCTAATATGTTTATTTTTGTTTGGTGAACTTTGGGAAATTATTTTAGAGTGTCTAGAGTTAGTATCTCAGTAATAGGAACTCCTTTTTGTGTAGCAGCTGACGTGTCCATACACCAGGACTCTGACTACCTTCTTTTCAACTCAGTATACTGAGGCATTAGTTGCAAGGAACTAATGGTACATGCATAACATATGATTGTTTATTATAAATTTCATGTCCTTATCGAGTCATCGGCCCATATAAATCCTCATCTAACCATGGTATATCATGTTAACTTTCAATAATCCTCAATAATGAAATTCATCTAGGATACTGATATAGGATCCTGATGATGATCAGTTGATCAATGAGGTATTAGTTTAGGGACCCACTCATGAGGTATTCCTCCATACGGGAATAGATTCAATTCCAAAACTTGTTGAGTAGCTGGTAGTTCTAGATGTTCAGTATGATGATATATGTAGTATTATCATTTTATGTGAGTTTTAGTGCCCGATACCCTTTTAGGTTTCCCCGTGATCTAGACCCTTAGGCTGTAGAGTATTTTCTCATGGTGGTGGTCTAAGTGTTCAAGCTTATTAGAACCCATTTCTAATCAAATGGTTGGTATTATAGCCAGGATTATTCATGAATAAGAAGGGTTCTAGTGTATTTTGATCACTTTGAATCATAATGGGGTGACTGTATCATGGATAGGCTTCCAAAAGTTGTTTCTTGATGAGTATTACCCTTCAATATTGCGCTCTTTGACTTCCAACAATTGTTTTGTGGATTTAGGAACTTATCAATATATAATATGGTGATCTACTAGTTTTTAGTAAATTTTTAGGTTTAACAACCATAAATGTTACTCTCTCAATATGGTGTGAGATGGATACTTCCAGGCACATAAGTTTGAGTAGGGAATTCCCAAAGACCATCCTGCTAGTATGGTCTCCTTGTGTATTCCCACTTATGATGGAGTGTTGAAATGGGATCTGGTTACATAGAGATTACTAGAAAATGGGTGTCGGGTGGTAGGATATATAAGTAGACATCATGGGACTAAGTCATCAACTACATCTAGTAGGTATTAGTCATCACGATATTGGTGTAATAGGCATACTCGCGACTAGACTTAGGCATGCAGATCTGCGACTCAGGGTTTTTATATAGGATCCAATCATCCAAGAGAGGTAAAATGTTATTCTTATCATGGGTGAGCATACATGGATCATTATTTCTTGAACTAAAATGCTGAGGAAGCTATAATGGTAATAGATGGACTGCCACAGTAGAGGTAGCATTGTGATCAGGGATGTCCTAGGAATTGTAAGGGTAGCCTCAGGTAGGCAATCCTAACTAAGAAGTAGGTGGGGATCTAGAAATAGTATCTATAGGTGGGTGATTATGCAACAAGATGATTCCACCACCACTACCACCTAGTGGTACATTCCTAGTTCTGAGGGCTGGCGGTCATGGGTGCATGTAGTTGTAGGCTATGAAGGGATATAACCAGGCTACTCATGAGATGATTCGAGGTATGATATGCATCTTTTCTACATTTTCCCCAATACTTGTATAAATAGGAATGAGTAATTACATTATATTTATATCCATTGTTCATGATATAGAGATATGAGTTGAGTCTTTATCCTAACAACTATGTCCAAAGTTTCCTATTAGGATGAATTCTTATATATCCCACATCTATTAGTAGTGAAAGTAGGTGATCAGTGGATAGAGTTTCTTATAGGACCTCTTGGTAATTTTGATGGAACCTTATGATATTATATTGGGTATGTATTGGTTTTACATGGTGAATTCCTAAATATAATTTCATCAAAGTAGAGTTATAAACTTTCATATATATGGGACAAGATTCTCCTTTGTGGTAAAAAATATCTCTTGGATAAGTGAGTGGGTCTCATGAGTAGGAATTTGTAACCTATCACCCATTAGCTGGAGAGTTTGGACCTTAGTGTAGAGGATTATTTAGGAATCTTTATTCAATAGGTAGTGGATGATTATATGAGTGTCTTTCCTAAAGATGTGCTGGGACTAACTTAGTGGAGGGGGATTGACGTCTGCATATACTTTCACCCCATGACCTCATAGATATATTCTAGGGAATATCAGATAGCCCGCACCAATATCCAAGAGATGAGGCTATAGTTATAGGACCTTTGATTAAATTCTTTTATCAAACCTAGTGTGTCCCCATGGGCTTCTCTAGTTTTCTTCATAAAAAAATAATATGGGAGTTTGAGGATTTTTATTTACTGTTATTTCATGAATCTGGTAACAATCAAGAACAATTAACCCTTTTAAAGGATTAAATAACTCTTCAACCATTTGAAATCTATGATTTAGTTTTCAAATATTGATCTCAAGTCCAATGATAATCGGTTGAGGATCTGCAAGGATGATATTTTGAAGATGGAATTCTGATGTCACTACAGACACTATGAGTTCCTAGTTACTCATTTTGAAGTGAAAAATCCCCCACTATGATCATGAATCTTATGAACTAGATATTCCATCCATACTTGGATCGATACATAGATGTCTTCATTAATGAAATTCTCATATACTTTTCATTAAAGGAGGAGTATGAAGAGCATTTGGGGATGGTCCTAGACATACTCCAAAGGAACCAACTTTATAGTAATTTCTAAAAGTGTTAGTTTTGGATCTATGAGGTTCACTTTATATGGAATGACATCTATGAACATGGTTTAGTTATGGATCAGACAAATATTGATGCAGTGCTTTCTTGGGAGCCACCCAAGCATACGTAGGAGCTACAAGGATTTCTTGGTTTGGTAGTGCACTATAGAAAATTCGTGGAAAAATTATTTGAGATAGTATTCCCTTTGACTACCCTAACATGGAAGGGATTTTATTTTTCCTATAATTATTAGTTTTAGATATCCTTCAATGAGGTGAGTCAGTGTTTTACTAGGGTTATAATTTTTAGACTACCAGAGGATGGTGTTGAGTAAGTGGTGTTTGGTGATGAATTTAGAGATAGGATCAAATGTTTATTGATGTAGAGGTAGGTAGTGATTGATCATGGGTTGATGAAGTTTAGAACCCATGAGAATACTTATGTGAACCATGACATATAGTTACCATTGGTAGTCTTTTACCTGAATATGTAGAGGCATTATCTTCTGGGTGATTATTTCATTGTATACTCAAACCACTAGAATCTCAGGTATATCTTCACTCAGAGAGATCATAACCTGGGATAGAGGCATTGGATAGAGCTCATGCAGGGATATTACTTCAAGATAGTCTATACTCTAGGGAAGGTAAATGTGGTGGTAGATTCCCTTAGTAGGAAGTCTCATTTTCTCTTAGTGTGTGAGGTGTCTAAGTAGTGTGCTTTTTTATAGATAACCTCGGTGGAGGATAGGGTTGTAGATTATATTAAGTCGATAGTGCTAACTCCATCGCTTCTTCAGTATACGAGGGAGGCCAAGTTGAGGGACATTGACTATGAGGTTCTACATGACCATATATCCTCAAGATATTCCCTAGATAGATTTTCAGAATGAGGGGAGCACATTATCCTTTTTAGTAATTAATGGTAATTCCTATCAATTTTCATGAAGATGTGTTGAGGGAGTTTCATACTTCCCCATTTTTTATAAATTTTGGTGTTTAAAATATGTACAAGGAATATTATAAGTAGTTTTGGTGTGCAATCATAAGGTAGAGCATTTTCAAGTTTGTTTCTCAATGTTTAAGATGTCAATAAGTAAAAATTGAACATCAGGTTCTGATAGGTTTGACTCAATCTCTTAAGATTTAGAAATAAAAGTGGGATGTCATATCAATGTATTTTTTATTGGGGATTCAATAGAAAATTATGGGTAACAATTCTATATGGGTGATTAATGACTGGATCACTAAGTCAATACACTTTCTTTCCATCAGGGAGTAATGTTCCATTGGGAAATTGTGTGCATGGGAGATTGTCTGGATTCATGGGGTAACCATGAATATCATATCCAATCATGATTCTAATATTCACATAATGGTTTTGGATGGGTTTTTTAGAGGAATTAAAGACCCAGTTATAGATGAGTATAGAATTTCACCCTTATAAAGATTACCAGACTAAGTGGACTTTCCATGTTTTGGAGAATATTGTGAGACCCTTTGTGTTGGACATTGGCCTAATCTAGGAGGATCACTTACCTCTGTTTTATTTTTTCTTATAATAACAGTTATCACTCTACTATTGACATGAAACCTTTTTGAGGCCCTATACAAGTGACTATACAGTTCACCCTTATACTAGATTGATATTGGTGAGATATCTTTGATAGGCTAGATATAGTGCAGAAAATGATTGAGAAGGTTCATGTGATCTATGAGCATATGAGGACACCCTAGAGAAAATAGAAAAATTACACTAACCAACTTCATAGGACTTCATAGTTCAATCAGGGAGATCATGTTTTCCTAAAAGTCTCCCCACAATGAGGATTGCATGAATTTTTCCAAGGAAGCATGTTATGCTTGAGCATCATAAGGCCATTTCAGATCCTACAAAGGGTTGGTGAGGTTTATTAACACTTATCTTTTCCCCCATATTAGGAATGACTACATGATGTCTTCAATATGTTTCAGTTGAAAAGATATATGCATAATAAAATGCCTGTTATTTACTGAGGTGATCTAGACATAGAGTATCAATCCATCTTCATATAGTACCTAGTGGCAATCAAGTATCAACCTGAGCAGATCTTACATACATAGTGTCACAACCTGAAAATTTCTTTCTGAAATGGGAAGCCTTATTTACCTCCTTTCCTCTTTATATTTGAGTTGAGCCATGTTTTGGTGGAGTTTTTTTGTGTTTAAAGAATCTTTTAAAATCTTAATAATTGAGTTTCTAATGGAAACACATCATAGCACTAGTGGCTACACCATAGTGGCAGTGGCACCATGTTGTAGCACAAGTGGCTACACCATAGTGTTTCTGAAGACTTAAGACCACACCGTAGAAGTAGGGTTACACCATGGTTATTCTATTATTCATATATATATTTTTTCATATTCTTCCATTGTGTAGGGTTTCTTTGAAGGCTATGTCATAGTCTCTTAGACCACATTGTACAGTTCACATATATGTTAGTTTCAGATAGATAGACCAGTTGTATGTGGATAGTTTTTCATCAAGAGTTAATCCTTTTAAATGGGTTGTTTCTTATTTGATTTTAGAAAGTAATTTACTGGTGTTATGAGGTTTTTTTCAAGTAAAATATATATATTATGATTTCTTATAAATATTGAGGAATTTAATTTTCATTCAGATTGTTTCAAGAGTACCGAGGTATTGTAGAGACAACTTTGTGATCCTCCTAACATTATACCAAGATGTGAATAAACCCAAGTCTATGTTGTAGACCTCCAATTTTCACTATGTAGGTCATTATCTAGTGTTTCTCCATCACATTTCTATGATGAATCTCTCCACATTACATAGTAGAGATCAACTTACAGCCTTGTTATGCACTATAGTGCCTCACTCTATGTCATAACTCTTTGTTCCCATGTCTCAGTTGTTCACCCTAAACCATGGTGGTGCCTCACAGTGCACCATTGAACTGTGGTGATTGGAGCTACACCGTGGTACTTACCCATTCACTATAGTGTACCATCCTACACTGTGGTGGTTGTTTCCAGACCACCTCCATGTTGCAAATTTTTTCTTTCACCATGTACACTCATGAATTTTTAGGGCCTTATTCCTCATTCTTCTAACTAATATTGGATATCCTTCTAATGATTGAACATGGGTGTCCTTGTTGTGTGATATTATTACAGTGGGTGTACGAATGTAGTACGGGTGATGACACCATTTATGAGCCTTGACATCAATGTTGAAAAACAAGTGTTAGGAATTCGTTGAATTTCGAAAATATTTTACTACATGTTATTTCCATGATTTATGGTGCATGTGTGTAACCCTAAGAATCCTATGTATGATTTTTGATCACATTAGGTGTGTGTGTGGCTAGCCTTGACCTATTCTTATGTTTATTACATATGGATTATAATGATTATGATACTTACTTATTTGATGACAGTTTTGATATGTCATATGTATTTATATCATATACATTATATTCTTGTATTATGAAGTTGAACATGTAGGTTTTGCCTATTTGGACAACATGTGAGACATGACACATGTTTTGGTCGGTATTTGGATGGAATGTGAGATTTGATGCATGTCTGGGACTATCCACTCAAGAGGGATGTGTTATACCTCATTTCGACATGTAAATAGACTATTCTAGCTCATAGGATTTATCACATACTTGGGTCTATTCATACTAGATGAATGTACTATGATTTGGTCAGCATGTGATATTTTATGTCTGATTGGGGCTTTCCCATTGAAAGGTATGTGTTAGAATTTGGTCCGACATGTAATTTGAATATCCCAGCTAGTGGAATGTGTCACATGTTTTGAACTATCCACTCAAGGAGAATGTGTCAGGCTAGTTACCAATGTTCTACCAGTATGGTGCTGAAGTAGGTATGTTTCTCCAAGTATGGTGACAATGCAGGTAATGTTGGTCTCTGAGGACATGGCTCTACTTTTTTACCATATTATAAATTTTTGTTTATATCTATACATTTTTATGATCATGGAATGCACTTGCATATCTTATGTATTGATATTGATGGTCATTGGTAGTGTCCTAGGGAGACCTTTACTCAGACCCTACTTAGGAATTTTTGGTGAACTTAAAGATTTCACAACTAGGGATCTTGTGAAGGTAATGATACATGTGGTGGAGGGTTGAGTTGGTGGATCAGAAGTATGGATATATTCTTGTATATATTTCAAGCAGGATATCAGTTGATTAAGTTATTATTAGCTTTACCCATTCCATGGAATCTTTTTTAGTTTGTTATTTATTATAATAAATGTCTTTCATATTTAGATTTTTCATATACTCTAATTTTGTATGACATTGGATATTTATTTGAACTATGTCAAGATACTAAGGGTATAACTTTCCCTCTAATGGATGTAGACCCTCACTTCTTATCGACATCCTCTTGTATATGGGGAAGCATGCATGAGGTCATGTGGTATTCTGGCTCAGACCCGGTGGTTCAGTTTAGGATGATACAAAATGGTATCAATGGACCATGATTCGTTAACTTTTCTTTCTATTTTACTTTATTTTGAATGGGAATAGAATACAGTTATGATGGTTGGGACTTAGGTAGGGAAACTATGTCATTATTTTATCAACATTGAATAGTGGGCCTCTAAGTTTCCATAAAGTTTAGAAGTATGTTTTGTTATAATTTCTGATTAAATTTACCTTAGGTGATAAACGTAGTGTTGATATGATATTTATGGGTTGTGGTGTACACTCATTCATCTTGACTAGGCATGTAGGTTCACATGTCATGTATATATACATGTTGTTGAGCTTCATAGTAGTTATTTAATTAAATGACTTAATACTATTGAGATATATATTTTTCATTAATTATTTGAATTGCACATGTTTTTGTATTAGTATATTTATATATGATGAATATGAATATCATGATGAAATGGAGACCTGTGTTAGTACTAGGAGGGTATACCTTGGGTTATGGGAAGGCTTGTAGGAGAACCTTATCTGATCTCTTATATTGTTAATGACTTATTCTATTCCTACTGTTATTTTTGTTGAGATATGTAACCTCATAGAATGGTTGATCTTATGAAATTTATCTAGATCCATTAGAAAATGGATAGGTATGATCTATATTCCAAGGTATGATCCTATTTTATTATTCTCTATCTCAGATGTTGAGGGATCACCTTTTTTGTTTCTTTTTTGGGTGGTCTTTTTCATGCTCTTGTTCTATTTAAACTTTAATATCTTGACTTATGATTTTAAATAATTTTGTGAAAACCAAATTGTGGCTTAAAAACTTATTTTTAAGGAATATTTTGGATTTGTCTAAGGGAATGTTTTAAGATGAAATTTTGGTTGTTTTTTAGATTTAAAATTAGAAGTGTTTCTTTTATAAAGTACAAAAAGGGATTAATGATTTTGAAACTATGGAACAATTTCCATGAAATGGTAAAGAACCTTTGAAATTATGTTGGAATTATATAAATATTTATCTTTTTAAAGAAAATTTTATTGTTTTGTAAGTTATAAATCTTGTGTGGTTTGAAAAGAATGTATATTTGATGAAAAGTGAGTTTTGGATTTATTTTTGCTTTTGTTTTTTCCTCTGAGGTTGTTATAGAAGGACTATTGGGAATGCTTCTTAGTGATGATAATTTATTAGAGGGGTATAATTGTAAGACCCTAAAACTTTATTTTTTAAATGTGAATCCTTATTTCCTTTATTTCCTCCTTATCATTGAGTTGATCTATCTTTTGATGGTGTTTTGTGGTCTTGCAGAAGCTTATAGAAGATTAAAAACTGAGTTTTTGGTGGAACCTTGTTATAAGACCGATGGATACACCATTTTGGTAGTGGAACCATGTAGTAGAATATATGGATATGTTATAGTGTTTTGGTGGACTTAAGACCACACTGCATAATAAGGGATGCACCATAGTGATTATATTCTTCATATTTTTCACTATATTCTTCCATTGTGGGGTTTTTTGGGAAGGTTTCACCATGGTGTCACAAACCACTCCATATATCTCATCAACTCATTGGTTTTAGAAATCTAGTGTAGCTATGAATGGAGAGTTGGTATTCAGATTTGTGGACTCTTAAATGGGTCTTTTCTTCTTTGATTAAAGGAATCCATTTTAGTGGAATTATGAGGGGTTTTTCATGTGGTGTAGGCATTTGATGATTCCCTATAAATACTATGGTGTGTTGAATTCATTAAGATAGTTACATAATAGATAAAGCACTAAAAATATGACTTCATTCTCCTCCATAGACCACAAAATATCATGAATCAACCCAGTTATACACTGAAGTCCCCCCTTTGAACCATGGTTGTAATTCTACAATGTTCCTCTAGTTTGATTCTATGTCACATCCCTCCTACTTGCATCATGGAGATAATCTTCCAGCATTTTTCAATTCCGTAGTTCCACACTTTTTTCTATAGAGGTTTGTTACCATGATGTAGTCATTCTCCCTGTGTCACAGTGGTTCTTCCCGATTCACCTCTACAGCATAGTTACTAGCCCTGCATCATGGTGTCTATCCCCACACATTAGTGTACTTTTTTGAACTGTGTTTGTTGTTTCCATCACACCTCCATTCTATAACACATTACTTTCATCACGGAGCCTCCAAAATATATAGACCCTTATTACTCATTCTTCTAATTGATCTTAGATATCCTTTAAATGATTAACCATGGGAGTCATTAACCTACAACCAAGTTCTAGCTGGTGTGATTACATAGCATGATTGACAACACTGTTGATGATACTTGACTTCGATGTTCATAAATTTTAGGTATGAATCCATTGACTTTAGAAGATATTTTATTATAACCTATTGTCATGATTTTATAGTGTGCATGTGTATCCCTAAGAAACCTATGTATGATGCTTGATCACATGGGGGTGTTTGTGTGTGTCCTTAACCTGTGCTGGTGTTGCTTGCATATGGATCATGATGATTAAAATAATTGCTAATTTAATGTTATTTTTAATCTATCATATGTATTTGTGTTGAATATATTGTCTTCCTATCTTCTGTAGTTGATCATGCATGTTTTCCCTATTTTTATGTCTTGTGATATATGTAATATTTTTTTTAGAATTTGGATGGATTGTGAGATTTCAGTCATGTTCAAGACTATCCAAATGAGAGGGATGTTCTAGTCCTTAGTTTGACATGTAATTGAAATTTTATAGAAGGTGGGATGTTGCACATTCTTGGGGATATCCATAAAGGGGTTATGAGTTATTATTTGGTTGTAATGTGATATTTGATGCATGATTAGGGATATTGACCCAAAAGAGATGTGGTAGACTTTAGGTTGTCATGTATTTGGACTATCCCAGCTGGCGAAATGTGTCACATGTTTGGGGATATCCACTTGAGAAGAATGTGTCAGGATGATTAATAATGTTCTATTAGTGTGGTGTCAAAGAAATTATGTTTCTCCTAGTATTGTGTCAAGGCAGGTATATCTGGTCTCTGAGGACTCAGTAGGTTTTCTGTACCTAAATGTTATATATATATATATATACCTTGTTATAAATCATGGAATTAAATTATATATCATATAAACTGATGTTGAGGGTATTTGGTGGTTTCTTACAGATTCTTTTACTCACACCCTAACCAAGAATTTTGGTGTTCTTGTAAATTTTATGATCACAAATCTAGTAAAGGTAAAGGTCCCTGTAGAAATTGGTTGAGTAGGTAGAGTAGGAGGATACTGATGTTTCTAGATGAAGATAGAGTGGGAAGTCAATTGCTTCACTTATTAATGGATTTAATAGTGCCTTAGATACTTGTTTAGTATGTTATTTATTATAATACATGCATTAATATTTAGTTTCTCTTTTTACATTGATTTTTTATGATATTGGTTTTTTATTTTATCTTTGAAATGATGTTGAGGGTATAGTCTCCCCATTGATAGACTTAGAACCTCACTTCTAGTAGTCTATATCTTATATATGGGGAGGCACACATGTAGTCCTATGACACTCTGGATTAGATCTAGTGGTTTAGTTCAGGATGTTACAGATGGACTATTATTTTATTTTTGATGCTTTTATAGAATGAGAGCATACATGAGTGATCATGGGAGCGTGAGAGCTAGATGCGGGCTCGGTACCCCCACCATTTTGTATTTCTTCTACTATTAAATGTAAAAATACTTTAAATAGGGGAGAATGTAATTAATCTAGTTTTTCTTGTTTTATTATTTTGAATATTTTTATATATATCTCTATATTATTCCACAGATTTGGCACTATCTTTGGGTGTCAAAGGACCCCAGAATTAATATATTAAAAATATTAATAAATATATTAAATCACATGTACGCATCTTTTCATAATAAATTTATTTCCTATTGATCAAGACCTTGGATGGGATATATGAGACCATGGTTTTTTTCTAGAACATGGGTTTTACCCTATAGATGACATAAATTTGGTTGGAATCGGGCATTCAGTTGAAGGAGGATTTTGTAATATGTGTTAAGTGATTAATTAATTTATTTAGTAAGATGAACTAAACCAAATTTGTCCCTATTTATAATCCATGTTATGGAAAATTCCTAGGGTTTCCACATATTTTTTGGAGATTAGAGAGGAGCCAAGGTGGAGATCCATTAACAAATGACAATATATTATGGAGCAATGATGGTTTTCAAATGGATTGTCTTCACCAACAAAATTACTCGATATAACAATAAACAATGACCTAGACCCATTATTAATCAATAATCAATCTAATATCGATGAAGGGAATGTTATTTCATGAACTTCCAAGATAGATTAAATTAATAATCATGCATTTCCTTATCTTCTTTTTTTAGTGTTTGTCATTATTCGTGCGAGCCTAGATATTTATTTTATTTTTTTTTCAACCCAAATTCCATCCTAGATTACAAGTCTTAAAATAATTGGTTAGGATTACATGGACCAATAATATTGTTAAAATTTTTATTGTGATTTTTTCTCACCATTCCTCACCCTCTTCATCGTTGCCCCGTGGGGTCAGTGATTCTACATTGTTGGGCCAGATTCAAGTCTATTCAATTCCACAAATTCATGGTAGATGTGTGAGTGAATTAGAGATAGGTGTTTTAAGATTGGATCATGGTGAAATATAGAATGAATTTATTGGAAAAAAGGATTAAATTCCAAAACATAGGACTTCATCCAAGGGAGATACGACATAGTGGTATGGTGTGATGAGGAAAATCTGCACATAGATTTAGTGGTTGGAATTAGACCATTGGTGACAGATAGAGTGAGTTCAAACCTAGATTTGAGTTCCTTAGCATGATTAATAGTATAAATAGTTGTGTTAGTGGTGTGGGTGAGACATGTGAAGATTTCTTATTTTTATGAAAAATATTGAAAAATGTCATGTAGTCTGGGAACACATTCTAGGTATTCCCCTTGTTGTAGTGGATAGGTTTTCGAGCGGAATTAAATATCACATTCCATGGACCCCCCCACCCACACACAAATTGTGTAACGCAATATTGGGGGATAGATGTGTAACCTTAGTGTACATGAGAAAAATAATTAGCATGGACAGGTAGACGGGCACAACTAGGTACCTAAACACAACCAAAGTATACAAGCGTGGTCCAAGAGGACATAAATTGACCCCAAACTACCAAGAAATTTTGTGTCCTCATATAAATGATATGTTTATCCATATGGCCATCCATACTTTGTGCAGGTGAGGGAACAACCTCGTGTCTATGTGAGGTCACATGCCATGTGACCCTATATACATGGATTGTACTTTTCTTTGAGAATTACACATTGTGTATCTCCCTATTCAGGATGTGAATTTGAGCCCATGAGTAGCCAATATCGAGAAGTTTTCTATATAGAACAGGATGGTGACCTTTGTTTTGGTATTAGAGATGTGAAATGAGGTTTTACAAGAGGGATTCATCTTTCAGTGATGATTATATGATAGAAAAATTAGGTTTAATCAACATAGGTATATTGGGGAAGGTTCTTCCCTATCACACTAGGGTTTGAGTCCCCCATAATCTTTACACAAGTATAATATGTATTCCTGATCCTATATTAAGGAATGAGTTCTCTATTTATAGAGTGTTACTCTCTCATCTTCAAGCTATTCTAGGTAGTGGGTCCTCCATAGGAGTTAGTTATCCCTCAACTATGGATCACAGTAGCAAGGAGTGGGGCTATCAACATTGATTCTTGTGTGGATGCACATGGTGTTAGACATCAAAGATAGAACTTTAGGAGATACAGGTTGACCCATCATTCTTAGATTACTATAAAGATAGAGATCCCAATTTTCTTTCTCTCAGGATTCTTTGATAATATTTATTGGGTTTCTATTTTCCCTATTTCTTTATGGGTTAGGCTAACTATTGATAATTCTATTTCTCCATTTCTGGGTTTTTGGGGCATCTTTATGGGTATGTATATACTCACCTCTACATGGGATTCGACAACATGTGTTTTGTATTATGAAAACAACATGTAGACTAGTGGTAACTTTGGAGGAGTATAGTAGTACTTAGAGGTGATGACTGTGTTTATTGATCAGACTTGGATACTATGATTCGAGCTCTCTAAAGTCCTTTTTGAGAGTGGTTTTCAAGTTGGGACCTCATTTCTTGTTTTTCATGTATTTTTCACCTTTATGAATTTTATTTTACACTATTTTTCTTTGATGTATTTTATATAAGTTCTTTTATACATGGTTTATACTCTAGATGTTTCAATTTACTCTTATACCATTGCACTATTATATGGATCTTGTCATTTGTATGCTTATAGGTACTTTAATATAAGTTCTCTCATTTCATTTATATGCCTACTCAATGCTTAATACTATCCCCTAGCCTATTGGAGGTGGGATTGGGGTGTCACACCGGGTGGATTTCAGGCCTTGGAGGAGTTTCTATGGGTTGGTTTGTGACACAAATAATTTTATTCCAAACATAAATTTTGAGAATAAAAATATATTTTTTCAAAAAATGAGGATTTACATTTTACATATGATAATGTTAAAAGTAAATTTTCTTAAACATAGGAATTTTATTTGATAAAATTGATTTAATATTTTTAATGAGCTTGTTTAAATTATGTAATAAGTTAATTTTAATTTTTACACATTAAAATTAAATTAATTAGGTAAAAATTGGTTACAATGGTAAATCCAAAAACTATAAAAGATAAAATTCTAATAGAAAATAACTTAAAAACATGTTTAGAACATATATAAAGAATAATGGTTGATTTATTATTAACCTTACCTCAACCCACACTCCATTATTTTTCATTTTAAATTATTCTTGACATTAAAATGTGTGCTCTCTTTATATTAAGAATAAATTTTTACAAAAAATATCATTCTCACCAAATATAAATCAGGCCTTGCACCCGCACTTACAGACCACCCAAAAATTTAATTTCCTCTTTAAACTCTACAATTTTTCCTTTATTTAGAATCCTTGTCCTTTTAATTAATCCTTTATCATAGGAAATTCACATAATACCTTGATTTCCAAGGATCCCTTCAAGGGAAATCTTGAGTCCTCAATCTGAATTTTTTTCTCATAACTTCTTTTTTTGTTCATTACTTTCCTAAATATAATTTTATAATTCTTATATAATTATATAATTATTATTTTAATATTTAATGTTATTATTTTATGGTAATAACTATTATAATTTTTGAGGACTACAACCTCTATGAAGAGACAACATCACTTTTTGTCCATTTCCTCTATACAGTGGTTATAACGATGAAATTGAAGAATAAATGTGAAATATATAATATAATTATGATTATGATGGGTAAATTTATAATCTATCTATTTTCCCTCTCATTCATTAAGAAATTAAAGCATTAACCATATGTTGTGAGAATTACCACCTCCACAAAGTAATGTGTTACATTTTCATCTAGTTTCATTTTGATTTATTAAAATAACTTAACATATTATACCAAACATTATAATTTTCTCAATTATATCATTATTCATATTGAAAAATAATATTTTTATAAATTAAATCACTTTTATAATCATAATCATCCATTAATTAATGTATGATCATGTTTTAGTCGGTCTAACCACCCAATTGGACCATTATATAAAGTAATATCATGGATTAATATGAAAAAATTATTTTTGATCATATATTATATATATAAGTAAAAAAATATTTCAGGTTTTTAATTGTAACATTAGTATTAGACACATTAATTATGATACTAATATCAATTCGTTACAAATCACTAAAACATGGTCATCACTGATTTCATTCTAAAAGGTCATAACTAAAACTCAAGTGGAATGAAATTATAACATTATAAATAATTATAAAACATAAATTCTATTAAATTTATGATCTTATGAAATGTAAAATTTAATATAATAATGAATAAAGACACCTCTAATAGGAAACTAGTTCAAAACTATCAAGATTACTCACTCATGATATTGAAAATATATAACAACTAACTATTATACATGTAGAGGATAATTATAAATGAAGATTATAAAAGTTTATGTATATAAAATATTTTCTAAAATTTGATAAAATGATATTTTTCTTTGTTATAAAATATCTTAGAGTGCATTTTACTATGCTTGGAAACAATGTAAGGGTTTCTTATCTCAAATTTTCACCCCTTGAGACATATTTCTTATTATACACCATTTTTTATTTGGAATGGTGTATCTAATTCACATTTAATATTTGGTATCATGATCCTTCATTATTCATGTTATTTAATTTTTCATTTGAAATCATATCCTTCAAGGGTTTTATTACTTGAAAGATCCTATTATTGTAATTGGTTCTTTGTCTTATATTTGAATTCCCTAAGACATGTTTACATTAAACACCATATTATATATTTTATAGTATTTTTTCTAATATCACAATCAGTTTTTACCATATGGTTATAATTTATGATATTTTTGTCTCTTTACCTTTTTTTAAATTGAAATCTTTATAATCTGTTAAGTGACAATGCTTCAATAAAAGTATTTTTAAAATATAAAAAAGGTATTTTATTTTTATGCTTGTATTTTATCATCGAATCCATGTTTTTTGGATATACCTATATTTATTTAAAAATTTTAAAAAATTAATTTCAAAATTCCTTTAATTTATTTGTAATTTTTTTAAACGAAAATAAATTTAACATTTTTAGTATGGTTCATTTTTTGATAAAAAGAATATCTTTAATGCTTCCATATGAATGTATATCTCTTATGCCTCTATCATTTTATATAGAATATTATCTCTAAATTTTCATAGTTTCGAAAAGAAAATACTTTTCTCTAAGTTTTATAAAATATATTTAAAAGATCAATGATATTTATCATTTCCAAAAACTCCAAAAAAGTATTTTCCATCTCACTCATTTTCATTTTATATATATTATTCATAATAAATAATATTCTTTAAAGGATACCATACACCATCATTTTATAGACATCTTATGAATTTTTTAAATCATAAAAATGATCCATCACTTTATTTTTCTTTCTTAGTCATCAAAGATTTGTAAACCGAATTTTATCAATGGATTTATTTTGTGGGTACCCTATTTTCTATTTTATTTATTAAATTGTGTTCACCTATATGTCGTAAATAAATATATTGGGGAAATTATTAACTTAACCATGTATCCATTATATATAGAGTGTAAATATCATATGCTTTATTATCTTAATTAGATGGTATTTTCTTATAAAGTTACTTAATATCTTTGCATACCAATTTTTTCATGGGTATATCATGTTATGATTATTAATAGAATTATTAATGTTTCCCTTATATGATTCTATTTATAGAGTATATAAAACCCATTTTATTTCCATGGGTTCTTTATAATGAATGATTTATTTATCATGGAACACATATTTAATGATGATGATGTGTGAGATCTTATATCATACTCTAATAAATTTGTTTAAGTTGATATATCCTGAGATAGCTTATCATGGAGATAATGAATTTATTCACACAAACATGGTTATAATAAGTTTTCTCACATTTTCCGGAATGGAAATAAAGGGTTTGTTTACATAGGTTTGAGAATAATGAGTTTTCTAATATGGTTTTCCTATTCTATGATTGTTATGTAATCATAAGTATCTATTTATGCTATATTTCCATGTTTTTAAATAATTTTATACATTTTATTTTTCTTATGAAACTCTTTCATGGATACAGATTATTGGTATATCTTTTCACATTATTTTGGTTCCTGAATTATATAATGCTATTATTTATTCCCTAACACATTAATATTTATATATTCATTCTTAGGTATAAATTTATTATTTAAAACTTTTATACCTATATTCTCACATACAATCTTAAATTATTATCACTTATATTTACCTTTACCGAGATTCTGAGATCACCCCTTTATTATATTTTTATTTCCCTGGGCTATCAAAAAAAGTAATATATATGACTTATATAGAATAGTATTGTGTATCTATAATTTGAGGGTGATTTTGAAAAATTGTTAATGATTAACCACTTGATTATATATTAAAAAAATTTCATTTTCTAAGAAAACTCATGAGTTTTTTGGTTAATGATATAACCTAATTATCTTCAACTATAAAAATAAAATTTCATAGGAATGTATTTAAATATAATATTTATTTTATGTCATGTAATTACATGGTAATTGTTTTGTGGGATACTATACTTCTGGTGAAATATTCACCATTTTTAGTGTCTCTACTAGGTCTTGTTTCACAATTAATCAACTATTTAAAATGAATATAGCTTTCTTTCACCTTCCACATAATTTCACAATAAGTATTTTTTCATCCAATTTATCCAAACTATGTTGTACCATGGGTTCTTATCAATATGTAATTTTTATGATTTATCTTTCCACTAGATTCTTATGAATCTTTAAGTCACAAACATTGGAAAACTTTTCAATGGAATTTTTTTCTTCTTTAGGGATATAGTTCACTATGAAAATTATTTTATTTCATCATGAATTTATTTTAATATATGTTTTTTAAGATTTCATACATAAATAATGATAATCATGGCCTATTTTAAATGGTACATGGTGTGTCCTATTATTCAACAAAAGGAGAATATTTTTATTTTTTTCATAGGACCCTTTTTATAAATCATTCTAATATTTTTTCAATAAATTTATTCTTCTAATTACCCAAGGAAGTATCAAATTTTTTCAGACATTATTGTCTTGTTCCATCAAATGATTTATATGTATTCATGATTTATTTTCAAAATCATTTATCTTCATAATTACCATATTATTTTCAGTCTCTATAGAAGTTCTCCAATCTTCCAAATTTATTTGATATAAAAAGATTTTATTTATTTTTTCTTTAATTCATCCCTTAATTGAACCCCCATTATGTGGTAATTATTTCATTTATAAAGGATGAAATATTATTCCAATTTTATAGATCTTTATGCTCAAATGATTCACAACATCGTTAATATACAAAAATTATTTTTCTTCTCATTTAATATATAGTCCTTCTAGAATTTACTCCATAATGTTTTTGTGATACATTATCCTATAGTTATGTTAGTATTATAGAAAAAATTCTTTAAAAAGTTTTGAAATCCACCATAGATTTAATTGTGGATTAGTAATCAATTTTCACCATCCATTTTTGTATAGGTTTTGTTTCAATTATTCCTTATACATCAAAATAAATTTAGAAAATTGATAATTTTATTAAGTGGATAATACATTTTCCAATATATTATAGTATAAATTTATTGACATGTTATCTAACTATTATTTCTATACAATAAATAAATTTTATAATAATAATCCTCTTGGTAATTATGGTTGGTTTAAATTATTCTTTTAATTTATTGTGAATAATTAGTTTGAATAGTTTTAAAATGTTCTTATATGATATCAAGATCAAGACACTTTATATTTATCTTTTTTATGATTTTAAATCATCTTCACTCTTTCTTCACAATCTGTTCTCATATTATAAATATGAAATTCACACATCACATCCTTATCTTATATAAAAATTTAAATATCATTTATCTTATTTTAATTGACTATAAGATGATTAGTTTTGACACTAATTATATATTTGTTATTTTCATATAATTAATATAAATTCTCTTCAAACATTTATATTTTATCATCAATTTTCTATAATTATCCAAAATAACCCTTCCCAATGGTGAGGGATTTTTATACAATATTCATAATGTGTACACTAATAGAATTGAATTATCAGTGATCTATATTTCAATCATTGAATTTTATTTGGTTATTTTTCTATCTTATCATATTCATCTTCACGATGGTTGATATTATCTAAAAAATAATTGATAGAGACACATATATAATTGATAATTTCTTTAATAACATTCTTTAATTTCCTCTTAATACAGTATATTCATTATCAAATTATTTTAACGTATGATCTCCACCACATGTACTTTGTTCATATTAGGAATAGTTTTTATTCGTCTTATTGGAAATTGATTTAACCACCAGATCTCCTATATCCATTATAGATATCATTTTTTTATGATTATAAACTAGGGAAACATTATATTCTTTCTTTTCTCAATGAGAGGGATTCCTTCCATGCCTTATTTAATTATTTATTCTTCTTATTCATCAAATAATTAAAATATGCATAACATTGATCAATAATAAATTAATTTTATCCAAGTATCCACCTCATAGATTCTTTGAAATAGATTCTAAAAACATCAATATCTTTGATACTGTTGAAAATCAAATCAAAGGTGGAAACTATCTTTGATACCATTTATTCTTCCACTAGGATCAATTCATCACACTAAGAGGGGGGGTGAATTAGTGTGGTAAATTCATCTACAATTATAACATTTCCCCCACTATTTTACCTCTAAAACTATTAAATGAATGGATCTTACTCCCTTCTTACACTTTTATTAACATACATGAATTATTAAGTAGGAAAACACTTGATAAATGATACCAAGATTTATGAATGTGGTTTTCTTCTAATATATATGAATACATCCCCAATTTTTAGTGGTTATTATCTCACATGCACAAAATTATCCATTTATTATCTAGAAGGGTCTTAGTCAGGGGTATGACCATGACCCTATATAAATATTTCCAATAACTATACATTATTACAAGCATCAATTTTACACCTTTTTTAGGCTCTCTAACCAACCAAACCTTCCTCTATAAACTATAGGATTTCTCTAGATAATTTTGATATATATTAATGAAATATTGAGTCTCTTCTAAAATAAATGTATTTGATATACTTTTTTAAAATGTAGTAATCAAAATGGGATCCTATCTACTTATTCATCTTTATGATAAAAGGAATTGTGTCATGGTATATTAACTCTTTTTCTTCATCCTGTAATATAATTAAAAGAAACAGACTAGTCACTTTATGCCATTTTTCTATTTAATTCACTATGATAATAATCTTCT
This sequence comes from Viscum album, assembly GCA_963277665.1. NCBI lineage: Eukaryota > Viridiplantae > Streptophyta > Magnoliopsida > Santalales > Viscaceae > Viscum > Viscum album. Next base: position 1,072,873,728 of record OY728143.1, read on the forward strand.
CTACAACACTAGACTTCTTATTCATCTTAGAAATAATGGTTTCATTAAATGATAGAAGAGTTGAGTCACTCTAGATTTATTATTTGACACAAATGATATAAAAGATAGTAACAACATTAGATATCGTCAACTTATATTTCTCCTTTTTTATTATATACATTAATAGAATCATTTGAAAATTATATCTATTGAAGAATCCTTTACTTTTGGTGTTCAATATAATTTAAAAATAATAACAACTAATTTATTTTTATTCCCTTAAATACATTATCTTATTTTTCATCATGATTCATGAATTATCATGGATTCAAATTCCATTTTAACTTCTCCACAAAAAAATCACACATACATTAAAATCCAAAACAACATCAAATTTATACAATTAAAACTATCATGATTGTGAAGGAACTCTTCCTGAGATAGGCTTATTTTTGTATTAAAATGATTTCATTGTGGAATCTCTATTCATTGTGTGATAAGATTTTATGTCTCATTTCATCATCGGTATTATCTTCCATAGAAAAATGATAAATCTTGATACTATCCCTTTAAATATTATTCATAACTTACTATGGAGCATCATTATATATATTCCCATTTCATGATCACCATATCATGGTATTAATCTCCATGGAGTGATAGAATCTCAAATAATAGATCAAAAAATTGGATATTCATTCTTTTTTAGATAGATTGATGGTGTTGAAACTTATTCCTTATGTATTCTCCACCATCAAAATAACACCAGCCTGAATCAAAGATCACTCAAAATTTCATCTCTATTAATATTGAATTGAATTATGATTATAATACTAATCATGATATTTGACGCATTGAAGATGAGTTCAAGTATTGTCTAAAATATTTCTTCTTATATATTTTAAACTTTCATCTGTTCCTGATATCTTTTAGAAATAATAAAATCTTTTGATACTGATAAATATTATGTATAAAATAATATTTATTATGTATCAAAATATAATATTTAATTTTATAACATATTAGCATAAGTTTTTACTATTCAACTTTACAATAAGAAATTTATTTATGTAAGAATTTATTTTTATTATGTGTCACATAGATTCTTATGTATATAATGAATTTTTGATTTTAAACTTCCATGCGAGTAAAATATATTATACAATATGTAAAATTTATTATAAATTTGAATAGAGTTCAATCCTTTGAAAAACATTTAGGAACTCTAAAAAAGATATGAATTCTATTTCAATAATATTACACATTATAAGTTAACTTATATAATTTCAATTTTTTCATCCTTGAGTAAAATTAGGTGTAAGATACCTTTTGGTAGGACCTCCAAAAACTTTTCTAATTTTCAATTCAAACGAAAAAAATCTTTAATATAATATGTATATGAATGTATTTTCCAATTTTATAACTCTATACTACTTAAATATAAAATCATTTTATATTTAGTAAGGTTTGGGCCTATTAAAATTTTTAACCTATATATACATAAAAACCATACACTTTATTTGGAATAGAAAATATCTTACAACCAATGACATTAAAAATCAAGACTCATCTCCACTAGAAGAAACTGAACTCAACCACCTCAAATTGATTTGGAATAAATTCAAATCATCTTAAATGAATACTAAAATAAATAAAAAGCATTATTCATAAAATATATACCCCAAATAGTATTTCAATTTTATTTTAATTACTTTAAACCATAATTTCTTCTTAAAAACATCATTAATGCATCTTTAAATATGATATAACACTCTTATATCATGATAACTAAATAGATATAACTTCAGAACTATAATTAAAAACTTATTCATATATATATAATGATCTATATTCATCAAAATCAATAGAAATCCACCCAAAACATCAAATTATATAAATCCTCTTTACCTTAATATGTACATGAACATTTAATAAATTTCACTAAGTCTTTACAATTATTAGTAGATCAGTAATCTCCATGGAATATTGGAAGAAAATTAATCAATCATATTTTACCTATAAATGGATCTTCAAGACTATCCTTAATGGAAATATCTCAATTACTTATTTTCCATTTTAAATAGTGTTAGTAACTCACACATATTCCATACCATGAATTTATGTAAACAATTTCTTCTCTCTTCATGAAAATTCTTGAGCATTGATCAACCATGAGGAAACATCCAAATTCATGATACAAGGTTCTCTAATATACTCAATTAAATATATATAGTCAACCTATTCAAATTACACAATTCAATCTATTAGGTACTTTACTGTCCTTAAATTAAACTCTTCTAATTATATATTGACATTATGCTTATTTTAATTGAAAAAAATAAAACAAACACCAAGGGGTTCTAACAGTATTATTTTATATGAACAATGAAATATTTTATGAATTGAAGGCATATACATTATGTATGAATATATGTATTGTATATCATAGGAAATAAATTACATATTTATTTTTATCTAAGAGGATAATTTTACCTATTAGTGATATCCTATGTATTGATTTTCTATATGAGGGAAGAATCATAGTTTTTGGTAGTATACTATATATTAATTTTCATCTGAGGAAATAATATTATCTATTGTAAGTTTCCTAAATATTTATTTTCATTCTAAGGGGATATATTTTATTTTTAAGGACTTACTATATAAAAAAATTACCTTAGTTTATTGGGTTTTTTTGAGAGCATCTTTGTGATATTTGTGTTATTATAGAGCTTATGTGATATGATCCGTCCATAATATTGATTAATATTAAAACGTTTCACATGAATATTTATTTCATATCATAATAAATAACACCCCATAACCTATAAATTTAGTGTTATTAAATATTCAATAAATAAAAAACTTATTTTTCAAACATTCTTTATCACCTCCCATAAATAATAATTTTTCATGATACTCTTTAAGATTAATCATACATATTAGACTTCTTTATCAGATTTTGAATGAAATTATATGACTGGGAGAGATCAAATTCATAGCAATGGGGGAACATAAGAGATATTCATTAAAATAAAAATAAAGTATAGGATAATCATGTGGGTATAAGAACATAATAAGGATACATGAATGATATATAATAATACCAAGATAATAGGTATACGAGTTGAAAGATAGTAGAGTGTGATGGTGAACTGGGCAAGAATCGTAGATTAGGTGATTTGGATCCTGTTGAGGGTACATGGAGGTAATTTTTACATGAAGAGGTTGTGGATGATTTCTTTGTTTATAAATACCTCTTCATTCTTTGTACGAAGAAAAAATCTGAGGTTATTAGGGAAGAAAATGGTTACAACAAGAGCTTCGCAGATGCTGTCAAAGGTATGAAAAAATCATCATTTTTTACTGTGAGGATGTTTCTTCAAGAAAGATCATGCAAAAGGGAGGATTTACCATGTTTTTGCTAACTAGAATGTAGTGGAAGAAATAATTAATATCTACAAGTACTCGATCATTACTCGGGTTTTTATTCCTAAGGGAGTGAAGCTATGGAAATTCAAGGACCTTACTGAGAAGATGGTTGAAATTTGGGGTTTTTCTAACTAGAAGATGAAAGCGATGGGCCATGGGTTTTACCATGTTGTATTTTCTTTTGGATGAGATGAAGCAGAATGTTTGTAGTTATGGTTCAGTTCCCTTAAATCTTGGATTCCTCAAAATTCATGAATATGATCGAAACTTTGATCCCAATGCTATCAAGAACACTTTTTTGCAACTTTGGATACATGTATGTAATCTAAACTGGTTGTACTGGCATCCTCAAATCCTCTGGGATTTAGCCTCATCTATTGGAAATCCCATAAGGCTGGATAGACAGACTGAGAACCCTACCTTTATGCATTATGCAAGAATTATTATTGAGGTTGACATGTCGACAACACTATTTAAGGAATTGGTACTGAATAATCATGATGATAACCTCACTGTTAGCATTTATTATGAAAGAAAACCCAATTGTTTCCTAAAATATCATTTCTTTGGACATGTTTCCTTAGATTTCAACAAAAATAAGATGTGCAATTTATGTAAAGGTTGAGGCCATGATGAGGAAGGCTGTAGGAGAAGCAAGGGGAAGATAATGACCTCTTCTAGTTCTGATCCTATTGACTCGAATAGAGATATTAAGGATGGGTGAAACATAAACAAGGAAAACTCTAAGAAAGTTACTACAAGTGGTGATTCAATCAATGTTAACATCCTCAAAAAAACCATGAAATATGGTGATGAGAAGGTACAGTTATCGAGTCCTACTTGTGCACAGAAATCCGAATCTCCAGGGTCTGCAGCTATGGTCCCTCTTCCTAGAGTGGATCTGAAGTCATCTGAAGATCAGATTTCAAATAATGATCCTGCCTCTAGAATGTTGGAGACTGTCCCTATCATAGATTTGGACAATCCTACCCATATCCCTGATAAAACTGTGGCATATCCTATTGAAGCTCATGGTGATCCTATTCAATCGAGTATAGATGATGCTGAAAATTAGGATGCTGGACAAGCAGAATTAGTTTAAGAAACAGGCTGTGGCCCTTCCAATACATGTGAATTTTTGTATATACAGGCTACAAAGGCTACTAAAAGAAAGTTACCTGCAATCTTTCTCTACTCCCAATTTTATTCGAATAACAAATTCTCCTTGTTAAGTGTTGAGGAATCTATTGGGGAGGAGGATGACTCTACATCAGCCGATCAAATGACAGGTACTTATGATGATACTGCTACTATCTCATTTTATAAGGAAATTAATTTAATTAATGGTTGGCCTAGTACTAGTCTTAGGTCCAAAAAATAAAAATTCTATTTTGGAATTGTCAAGGGACTGCGAATCCTCCTATGGTCAGGTCCTTTAGAAATTTTATTATGACCTATAGACTCCTGTTATTGGTATTGCTGAACCAAAATCAAAATTTGAGAATTGGAGCTCATTCAAATGGGATTCTTTGGGCTACTCCTTTGTTTCAACCAACCAATTTGATGGAAATTCTGAATCCTTATGGGTTCTCAGGCATGATAACATCACTATTAACACTGTTCTGGATGACTTCCAATCTTTCACCATATCATATTATACTAATAGTGCCTATATTTCTATGAACTTTGTCTATGCCTTTAACCTTTATACAAGAATAAGATATTTGTAAAAAAAATTGGTCAGTATATCTGAGAGCATGAATACCAGTTGGGTTCTCCTTGGTGATTTTAATACTGTTTTGAGGTTTGATGGAAAAACTGGTGAAAATTTTTGTCATGTTTTAGCCTCTAACCTTATATCTTGCATTGATAATTGTGGTCTCTCTGAGGTCTCCCCCTCTGGTGCTGATTATACGTGGGGTAGGTACACTATTAATGGGCTATAAGAAAATAAATTGGATAGGTGTTTTGTGCAAGTGGATGGCAGGAATGAGGGGATTGATGTGTCTGGGAGGAATCATCAAAGATTGCATTCCGATCATAATCCCATCCTTGTTGATGTAAATATCAATAGAATAAGGTCATCCCCCTTCCCTTTAAGTTTAACAACACTTGTCTTGTTATCCCTAGATGTAGATATATTATCTTGGACATCTGGAAAAAGGTTCATTTGGGGAGTGCCTCTCACATCTTATACTGTAAAGTTAAGGAAGCCAAGGAAAGGCCAAAACAATGGAGTAAAGATTCATTTTCCTCCTTGGATAGTGTTATTAGAGAGGATGAAAATGTCATGTCAGGATACCAAGTCAATAATACATTTTAGGAACTTCCCTCTCAATAGGAAATTTAGGCTGCTTCAAATATGGATAAATTATTGATCCTGAAAGAGGAACTAACTCAGAACCAATTTAACATAAAATGGCTAAAAGAAGGGGACAAAAACACAATATTTTTCCATTTAATTAATATAGAAAAGAAGAAAAAGAGGAACCTCAAAAATATGAGTATTGATGGTAGTTTCTTATCTTATGAAAATGATATTGCAGATGTTGTGATAACCTATTTTGAGAAGCTGTATTTAGATTCGGGAAATAAAATTTATGAGAAAATTATCCAGTGCTTTAATCCTTCATTAAAGAGGATCATAACATGAGACTTGTTGACATCCCCAATGAAAAAGAGGTATATGGCACCCTCTTTTCTTTGAATATTGGTAGTGTTGCAGCTCTATATGGCTTCACAAATAAGTTCTTTATGTTTTACTGGGACATTGTCCAGATTGATGTTATAAATGCTGTGAGGGATTTTTTTAAATCAATATACATGACTTTTGGGATGAACTCCAACATTGTTTACTTAATCCCTAAGAATGGAAATTCCATTGACATTAAATATTTTAGGCCGGTTTCCATTGAGAATACCATACCAAAAGTTATTAGTAAAATTATTACTCAACGATTGAGTGAGGTTTCCAAGGGGCTCATTTCAAGTAACCAGTTTGGTTTTTTCCTAGGATAGAATATACAAACCTGCATTTTCAATTCCTCTAAATGTGTGAATGAAATGATGTGAAAGGTGAATGATGTAAATATGGCCTTAAAGATTGACATTTCTAAAGCTTTTGACACCATGAGATGGAGTTTTCTCTTTACTATTCTAAAAATGCATGGCTTCTCACAGAAATTCATTGATATTGTTGGTTCTATTATCACCAGTGCTATGATGTCCATTATTGTCAATGGATACACTATATGGTTTTTCCAATGTTCCAGAGGGGTCAGATAGGGTGAACCTCTCTCTGGTATTCTATTTTCTACTGTAGAATATTATCTTAGTTAGTGCCTGAATGATCTAGTTATATTTAGATGGTATCAACAGATGAGAATTAGAATGTACTTGTGTGATCCATCACATTTATTTTATTATGATGAAATATTTATCTTTTGAAGAGTGTAAAAAGGTACCATCTCTTTCATAAAAGGAATTTTCTTGCACTATGAAGAGGTTGCATGTCAAGTCACCAGTTGGAGAAACTCATATGTCATATTTGGTGAAGGGATTTCAATATCTTGGAAAAACAGAATTTCCAGGAGGCTTCGAGTTCAAAGAGTGTCTCTCCCATTCAATTACCTTGGTGTACCTATTTTCTAGGGCAGAGTCAAAATGTGTCATTTGTAAAGAATTGCCTTAAAGATTACTAATCAGTTGGCAAGCTGGAAAGGAAAAAACATGTCTCAAGTAGGGAGAATATGTATGTTCAATGCAGTAATCACTTCAATGTTTGTAAACTACTTTTCTTTATATAGATGGCCTGGAATTATGATTAATGAGTTAAGTGGACAAATCAGAATTTTTTTGGGACTGGTTCTATTTATGATAGGAAGCTGGTCACAGTTTCTTGGAAGGATTGTATTAAACCAGTCCAAATGGGTGGGATCGGTATTAAAGATATTAGCTTATTCAATGATGAATTGATCAAAAAATTCACCTGGAATCTTATATAGAACCTGAATTCATCCATGGACTTCCTGGAAACTAGATTTATTGGGAAATTGTAGTATGGATACACCAGTTACCTCAAGTCCTTTGTTTGGACTACATTGATGTAGGATTTCTCTGGACTCATGGTCTGCTCAAAATGGGTGGTGTCCAAACAGTAAAGTCTAAATTGTTGGACCACCCCTTGGCTTTCATGACCAATCTATAATGACACTCTCATTCCATATTCTATAAATCTTGCAACGATGGTAGACTTTTATGAAAATATAGAGCTTCAGAAAATTCTACCCAGTCACCTTCATTTTGAGGCCTCTCGATACTATTTTAATGATTGTGATGTGTTGGCCTGGATGCCTAACATGAATGGAAGATTCAAAACAAAGGAGTGATATAGATCTCTTTATAGTGATTCATTGCGCCCTCCTCACTGGGTTAATGATTTCTATAAACCGTTTATCCACATATCTCATTCACTGCTAGTTTGGAGGATATGGAAATGCCAGCTTCCCCTGTTTAGCAGCAAATGAAACCATGCTACATGTATTTATTTCTTGTACCCTTTCTTGATGGTTGTGGGCCTATATGCAGGGAATTATTCAATTCCCACTATCCCTCTGGTCTATGGAGGATTTAATGTAGTCTGTTTATAGTGTTGAATATAGCGAGTAGGTTCATTCTATCATGTTGACATCGACGACCGTGATCCTGGACTTTATATGGAAGGTAAGGAATTACTTGATATTCAACAACACAAATCCCTATTTATATGCAGGTGTTATCTCTATTCACCATGCCATATGAATTGAATCTAACATTCAAATTGGTTATATGAGAAATGATGTCTCTAACCTTATTCTGTTGAGATCTCTTGGTGTTAATGGTAGGATGAATAAGCCTCTGATGATGAAGTATGTTTGATGGATACCGCCCCTCCCACGCTAGATAAAAGTCAATCTTGATGGAGTGGATTCGGGTGCTATAGGTCCCTCTAGATGCGGTGGTGTCTTCCGTACCTACAGGGGATTTGTGAAAGGGAACTTTATCCATTTCATTGGTAATGGATTTTCCATTGAAGCAGAGCTCTGGGATATGATAAAAGTGATAAGGTATGCCATCCATTTCATTTGGCATGACTTATGGATAGAATCAGAATCTTCTATTACAGTAAAAATTCTTAAAGACCATTCAAAGAATGTTCCATGGAAGATGTTACTAGTTCGGACTGACTATCTTCGACACATTGGTTCGCTCTCCCTTGAAGTCAAGAATATTTATCATGAAGCCAATCAAATTATAGATGTTCTCTTAAAGGGTGCAATCTCTGAGGTCTGTTCTAATTGGTCCTTTATCTTACTTGAGTATTGTAAAAGTACTTCTCATGCTAATTACTTTGGTGAGGTGTACACTCATCTTTATAGAGTAGCTCTATAATGTCTTGTAGTATACTTTTTGTCATTTTAATTTATTTTTCTGGGAGCAGGTTCGCCCGACTCCAGATCTTCTTGGTATATAAGAATACAAAACCTTGTAAATTTTAGATAAAAAATAATGAGTTATAACCTAAGGATTTTCCATAAAAAAATTCTATGAGTCATAATAGTTTGGAAACATAAGATAATAATCATGATCCTTATATCTTAACATAGGAATTTTGAACAAATAGATGTATAGGTAAAAAATAAAATTTTGAACATGTCTACCCACAATCATGTCCATGAACAGAGTTGTGAAAATACCTACCCATAATCATGTTCATGGAAAACATTTTGCACATATCTAACTAAAATAATATACACACATGACATTGTAAACATAGTTTACTATAATCATTTCGATGTGCAACATTGTGAATAATGATAACTGAAGTAACGTCAATGAAAAACATTATAAACAAAGATAATCAAAATCATGTCCAAAACTTTATAAACATAAATAACTATAATCAAGACCATGGAATGTATTTTAAACATATATATTCTTAATCACGTCCATATGGAACAATATGATCACAGATAACCATAATAACGCAAACATAAAACATTATGAACCTAACTAACTACGGTCATGTCCACACACAACATTATTATATCATTATATATAAAGAGCTACCCAATGCATTAGAGGGGTATATCAGACCCACCCATTAAATAAGGACAAACCATACATTTTTTGACACATGAATTAAATCATACAAATTTTCCTTAAAAAATATGAAATAAAATGTATTTTAAACATTCTCAATGTTATCACATAAAATGAAATCAAGAATTGTATTAGTCAATAAAAAACAATTGATCATTAAAAAACATTTCATATTAAAATTTAGAGGTTCATAAATCAAAAATATATTAGATACATATTTTTTTGGTGGAGAAAAAAATTTAGGCAAAGTCAATAAAAGAGTTTTCCTTAAAGTTTTCTGACATTTTTATAAAAAGTGTTACAAGTCACATTATTGAATCATTTTTGAGATGATGAAAAAAATACTTTTTAGAAAATAATTTTAAATAAATCCCCAAAATTAGATCCATGACTTGAAATAAAGGTCATTAAAAGAAAATATGGAGTGGTATATGTAAATTATATGTAAGTTAAGTGAAATAATTTTTATGAATTTTATATAGTTTTAATGAAAACTCACCTTGATGAAATAGTTATCAAAGTTATTTTTAAAATAAATAAAAAAATATGATGATTAAAAAAGATAATATATATTAAAAAATAAAAATAAGAAAAAAATGGTTGTGTTATGAAAGATTATACCCATAAATATGAAAGATCTAAAAGTGAGGATAATAATTACTCTAAATAATGTCATGTTTTTATGAATAATGTAAAGACTAGGATTTTCCATGTAATTTTTTTTAAATTATATGGAATTATTATGAGTCTGCGAAAATTGACGGTGCATGATTCCAAGGCCTGATGTTCCCATAATGAATTTCTGAACTTTTTTTAAGGTACGTTTAGTAAACACGCGGGTGGTGTTTTCTCTCTTTTGAATTGGTGCTCGGATTAAAAATATAAGGGCACCGTTGAATTTGCAGTGCCAGGATTCAAATAAGGGAGGCTTCACTTCCACCACAGTAAGTCTGGAGAAATATTTAGATTTTGGACTTTTTAAAAGAATAATAAAAATAACTTTGTTATTTTATTTATTTATTTCTTTTCCTCCAATGGAAAAGTGACAGTGGTGGGACCAATGACGTGTCAAGCCATTAAATGGATTGACTCCCCTTTATCCTTTGTAATAGAATCGTTGGAATTAGGAAGGTTCCTATTAAATGACCCCCCATTAATTCCACGGGCGTTACTCACACTCCCCCTCTCATATTTATATGGAGCTTAGGGAGAGGTATTGGCATGACTTCACCAAGCGACATAGTTATAATAAAGTGATGTGACGCCAATAACTTGGAGGATGGATCTAGTTCTAGTAGGTGGTGACGAGCAACACTGAATCAAGAACTGAAGGAAGTCGTTTGAGCGGTAACGTTAGTGACTGGTTGCATGGACGACGAATACAGACTCTTCCTCAATCGAGGATGTTCTCCAACGATATTGAGGTAGGGGGTTTGTTTAAAGTTCATCTTTGATATTTTCCTTACTTCCGTTCATTATCATATAAATACGGAGGGTGTGGGCTAAATGAACAAGGCCTGGACCCCCCACCACTCTGTTTATGTTGTGTTCTTTGGAGACGTTTTCTTCAGGGTGACGACATCGAGAGGATGACAGCAGCGTGAAAGAAACCGCCGAACTGCCAGGGTGCCAAGTCGGTGGCGGCCAGTGGTGGATGAAGGAGACCCGTGGAAACCGACCATGAGTGGAGAGGGGCAGGGCGCGACGGCGTGCTGCGAAGGCCAGATGCGGCTGGCCTGAGCGGGCCATGCGGAACAAGGGGTGGCGTCCACAGGCACTGAGGACAGCTACAACCATAACTAGTGGTCCATGGATGGTGGAGAGTGGCGTGGTCCGGCACCGCATCACGGACCCCCGGTAGGCCAAAACGACTAAACGTTACGCGGTGGGGCAACACCCCACCGGCTGGCCGAAATGGCCCCACACCCACGGGGCTAGCTGGGAAGACCGATCCACCTTCTGGCGGACCGGGCCGGATGCGGGCCGGCTGAGTAGGCCAGACCCGCGGCCCAGCGGGCCGGACTGAATCCGTAGCCCAGTGGGCCAACGCAGGTGGGCCGAGCCCCACCCGGCGGGCCGGGCCAACTGCGGCACGGGCCCACGAACCGAACTGGGCTGATCATGATGGGCTGGACCTAGCAAACCGAGCCGATCCTTAGCGGGCCAGACCCAAGCGGGGTCAGGTAGACCCCATGACCCGTTGCGTCGGGCCGACCTGACCGAGTCGGATCAGGCCCAGACCCAACCGGTCCCCGAATAAAGAAACACCCGTAACTGATGAACCAGGTGTCCGTTCGACACGCCGTCAGTGGCGTTGGAATCCCTTTTATGAAGTGGTCCCTTTGGCATATCCTGGTGGGCCCAACCGAGCCAGGCCAGACAAAGGTGCAATCACCCCCATTTCACGGAAAGGGTTGTAATGAATAGACCAGGCGTCTGTTTGAAGAACCGTCTATCACACCATAACCCTTAGGATGAGGAGGTACTTTTGGTATAATACACATGAGTTTTGGAGAAATTAGGAGTGTGGATGGGCTGGATTGAACTTGAATCCAATTTGGACCTCAGAACTAAAACTCTTATAAGTCATAAACCGAGCGTTCAATTGACGCGCCGTCTGTCACGTTGGAACCCTTACGACACGACGGTACATTGGGATACTTATACATAGATATTCTTGGTGGTTGAGTTATGAATAATGTCTTGAGGAGCATACCCACCCGGAATCAAGCGTTCAATGAGAGGAAATCCAGCGGCTGGCAGTGAGGTGGAGGTTGGAGATAGATCATATGAAGGTTAGTACCAAGTGATCCTATGTGGGTTAGCACTTACCGATCCTGTGTGGGTCAAATCCTATGTGGGTCAGCACTCAGCGATCCTATGTGGTTCGGCGCATACCATTCCTGTGTGGGTCAAATCTTGTGTGGATCAACGCTCAACGATCCTGTGTGGGTCAGCGCATACCGATCCTATGTGGGTCAGATCCTATACGGGTCATTGCAGGGGTGAGTACTTATCAATCCTATGTGGTTTACACTCTATATAATCAGCAGTAGTGCCTATCAATAGAATAATATGATCTATCTTCTCGACTAATCATCTGTACTTCTGTGCTTTACTTATATACCTGGTGTGAGCTGAGTCTTTTACCGTAGTGGTGTTATCTTCATGGTGTTACGTGTGTGGCACTTTTACCTTCGCGGTGTTACCTTTGTGGTGTTACATGTGTGGTAAAATTACCTTTGTGGTGTTACCTTCATGGTATTACCTTTGTGGTATTCTTCCCTCATGTATGAGACAAGTATATCTTGATAACTTAGGTATATGTATGGGCATATACTTAAGTAGAGTTGTTGACTACTCCGTGCTTTGTGGTTGGGGTCTTGCCTTGTGGTATTTCCTTTGTGGAACTATGGGAGACCTTTGGGGGTCTCAGGGTCCCTACTGAGTATTGTTATACTCACCCATGCACGGGATATGCCCACACATTGATGTGTATTTTGCAGATGAAAAAAAACGTTGATTGAGGCTGAGGGATCCAGGACTAGATAGTGCTCAGAGGTGGAACTTTGACGTGACATGCTGCAGTGACTACTGATCGTGAGATGTACCTACACTTTAGGTAAGATCCTTGGTGGACAATACATGAGCCATTTTTCTCTTTTCATTTGTACTTTTACTTTTCAGTTGGGCTTGTATTCCGGCCCCTTTACTTTCAGTAGACTTTTTACTACGACAATTTACTTTGCAGTTGCTTCTTTTTGTGTTCTCCGTTTGTGTGTTTGTACAGGTTTAAAGGAAATTCCTTCCTGTTATATGGATACTAATTTTTAGTGCTATTTACCATCCCCTGGCCTATAGAAGGTGGGCTTGGGGTAGTCATGGCATGGGCCCCAGGGGATAGGTTATGACAAAGTGGTATTAGAGGAGTCAGTTCTACCGAAGAACTGGGACTCTGAACTTTTCAATGTGGAGATAATGTTAAGTGTTATGAGTGTGGTTTTCAGTTTGGGGAATCCAGTGTTGGTGCGGAGGCCGATGTATCCATACACCAGAACCCTGAATTCTGATTTCTGACTCTGTGCATGAAAACGCTGATTGCGTGTGTTTTGAAAAGTTTTCTTATGTTTTTATTTGAGTCAGCTCACCAGGTATAACTTATTGATCATGACACACCTGTTTTCTTTCAGGATGCTGCCACATAGACAACCAGCCGGGATTCCCGATAGAGTATACGATGATGGCCCACTGAGCGATGAGGCCTCGGTGCAGGTCCCTCTTACGGCGATGGTACCATTGGGTGGTGCACTAGTAGCACCACCACCGGTTAGGCAGTAAATTCCATCATCCCCACCAGTGAAGGGTGAAAACTGATTGAGCGTGTTGTATGAGTTTCAGTGCCAGAGAGCTCTGAGGTTCCATGGCGAGACAGATCCATAGACGGCTGAGGACTATCTAGAGGCTGTGGCTATAGTTTTTCTCTTATTTGGGAAACCAGTTGATCTGATGGTGATCCTAGCTTCCAGTATCTTCTAGGGAGCAGTTGGGAGATGGTGGAGTCTAAAGTCCAGTTACACAAAGAGGCGACCCTCACCTAGGTAGACTTCGAGGGCCTTTTCAGTGCAGAGTTCATCCCAGTGACTCTACGCTCAATATGTATACAAGAGTTTCTGCAATTATAGCAGGGCAACATGACCGTGGCCCAATACTCGGTAAGGTTCACTGATCTATCCCGCTACTCCACCAACATGGTATGAGACCCTTTCTTCAGGGGCCGAACCTTTGAGTAGGGTCTTCTATGGGAGATCAGAGAATAGATGATATGGATCAACATTATGACGTAGGCTGGGGTGATAGAGAGAGTGCTTTTGGTGGAGAGATTTCTAGCTAAGCAGACACCGATAGTGAGAGCCACCACCAGACATCAGGTAGTGGAGTCATCCGTAGTAGGTAGTAGATGGATGACACAGGGTCCCAAGTGGGCTAGAACTTCTGGTGGATGACCTCAGGATACATGGTTAGTGGTGAGGGGATCATAGGACATAAGAGGGAAGTTGAGGATTAGGTAGTGCTACTCGGGTGGCGGGCAGGGTCACATGGATTGCGACTGCCGAACCCACCGTATGGACGACCAGCTGACGGTCGAGGGTCCTCTGAGGCAGAGGTAGAGGTTTGAGAGAGGAGGTTCTTAGGGTGGTGGATGTGGTAGAGGAGCTAACCGTGCAGTATGTGGTGGACGACGGTTCGAGGTTCTACCACCACCACCTCTAGGTGGTCCTCCCCGATCAAAGAGAGTATGTGGAAAAGGACAAGCTCAGCTATAGGAAGCAAAGGCCTATGACCACGACACTCCGAAGATGATTAGAGGTATGATCTATGTCTATTCTACTCTAGCTTTTGTACTTATAGACACATTTTCTAGTCACTCTTTTATTACCGTGGACCTTGTTCGGAGCTCAGAGATTCCGACGGAGCCGTTAGCTCGATCCTCATGGCTAGAGACTCCTACGGGAGAAGATTAAACAATTACAGACTATGCCGGCAGTGTGAGCTTACTCTGGGAGGCAAGATCTTAGGCTGGGATCTTCTAGTAGTGGCATCTAGGCCATATGACATCATCTTAGGTATGGATTGGTTATCCATAGTCCATGCTCAAATTGATTGTATTAGGTGCAATGTGAGGTGTGTCTGTGAGGATGAGACCGGGTTTTCCTTTATCGGTGAGAAGGGAACCTTTGCAGCAGATGATGGACTTACCCAGAGGAGGGTGTATCCAATCACACATCAGTTGGCTAGCCATACCCTCAGAGAAATTGATGTTGAGAGTCTGATTTATCCTGTAGTGGTGGACCAGTATGCTGATTCCTTTCCTAATGATGTTTTGGGACTACCTTTTCGTAGAGAGGTAGACTTTTATATCAACCTGTACCCTAGGGAGAAACCGATTTATTCACCAGCATATCAAATGGATCTTGAAGAGCTTTTTGAGTTATTAGTATAGCTGGAGGACTTGTAGATGAAGGGGTTCATAAGGCCCAATGTTTCTCAATGGGTAGCCCTGATTTTGTTTTCCAAGAAGGCATATGGGAGTTTGAGGCTCTGTGTAGATTATTGGTGCCTAAACTAGGTGACCATGAAGAACAAGTATCCACTCCCGAGTATTGATGATATCTTTGATCAGTTGAAGGGAGATAAATGGTTTTCAAAGATAGACCTCAGATCAGGCTATCATCAGCTCAGAGTACGAGATGAGGATGTGAAGAAGATGACCTTTAGATGTTAGTATGGCGACTATGAGTTATTGGTTATGCCTTTCGGCATGACCAACTCCCCTGTAGTGTTCATGGGAATCATGAAAATGATCTTCCATCCATACCTCAATCTCTTTGTGGTGGTCTTCATCGACGACATCTTGGTATACTCGGCGTCGGAGGAGGAGCATGCCTATCATCTGAAGATAGTTCTGGATACACTCTGAGAGCACCAGTTTTATGGTAAGCTCTCGAAGTGCTAGTTCTGGATACGAGAGGTCCACTTTCTAGTACGTGTTATCCTGGAGGTTGGAGTTGTAGTGTATCTAGAAAATATATAGGCTGTTCTAGCTTGGGATCCACCAAGGAGTGTGATTGAGGTGCATATTTTCCTGGGGTTGGCTGGGTACTACAGGATATTCGTACCCGACTTTTCCTGAGTTGCGGCACCCTTATCAGTGTTGAAGAAGAAGTGATAGTCCATAGTGTGGATGGAGAGATTCTAGTATAGTTTTTAGGAGATTAGACATATACTGATGAGTGCCCCCATCTTGAGGCTACCAGAAGAGGGTGTTGAGTATGTAGTCTACTACGACATATCAGGTACCAGACATGGATGTTTCCAAATGTAGGAGAAACCATTGATCACTTATGGTTCCGGAAAACTGAGATATAATGAGAAGGAATATGCCACCCATGACTTAGAGTTAGCAGCAGTGGTCTTCACCTTGAATATGTGGTGACATTACCTGATGGGAGAATGTTTTACAGTCTACTCTGATCACAAGAGTTTCAGGTATATCTTCTCACATAAGGACCTGAACCTGAGACAACAACAATGACTAGAGTTCCTAAAGGACTATGACTTTGAGATAGTCTATACTCATGGGAAGGGGAATGTAGTAGAAGATGCACTCAGCAGGAGGTCTGGTTTACAACTGCTGAGTGAGGCAACAAAGAAGCTATCCGTGTTGCAGACATCCTTTGTGGATAGAGATGGAGCAGCTTACCTTCATTATATGACTATCACTCCCCCACTTCTTCAGCAAGTTTTAGAGGTACAACTTGGGGACTTTGACTGCGAGGCACGACATGCTCAGATATCCACAGGATAGGCACCTGATGGATTTTATGAAGGTGGGGAGCACGTCATCCTCTTTAGAGGATGCACCATGGTACCAGTGACACTATGGGATGAGGTGTTGAGGGAGTTCCATACGTCCCCTCTGGAGGTACGTCCTGGTGTGGAGAAGATGTACCAGGACCTCTGATGTCAGCACTTGTGTCCAAGGATGAAGAATGTAGTGGCAGAGTTTGTTTCAAGATGCCTCACTTGTCAGAAGTGAAGGCTGAGAATTAGGTTCCAGTAGGCTTAGCGTAGCCACTAGAGGTGTAGGAGTGGAAGTGGGAAGGTATCTCCATGGACATTGTGACACGTCTTCCATGTATGTCTATAGGACATGATTCCATATGGGTGATCATTGACCGACTCACCATGTCATCCCACTTCCTACCCATCCGAGAGTGGGGATCAGTAGAGGGCTTGGGATGCCTCTACATACAGGAGATTTTACGAATTCATGGGGTTCCATCGACGATCGTCTCTGACCGTGACACACATTTTACATCCCGATTGTGGAAGGGATTACAGGAGGCATTCGAAAATCAGCTATGTTTGAGCACCGCCTTTCATCCACAGACAGATGGTCAGACGGAGCGGACCATTCAAAAACTGGAGAACATGCTACGTGCTTGCGTCCTAGATTTTGGCCGTAGTTGGGAGGATCACTTTCCCTTGATGGAGTTTGCATACAATAACAACTATCACTCCACCATTGGTATGACACCATTTGAGGCCTTGTACGATCAACCTTGTAGATCAACTCTATACTAAACATACCCTGGGGAGTCAGTGCTTATGGGTCCAGAGTTGGTACGGGCTACCACTGAGAAGGTTCAGATCATATAGGAGCAGATGAAGATTACACAGAGAAGACATAAGTCATATGCTGATAGGAGACAGAGGACCTTGTATTTCGAGGAGGGAGACCACGTCTTCCTGCAGGTCTCACCTCAACAAGGTTTGCATAGATTTGGCCGTGGCAGAAAACTCTCACCGAGGTTTATCAGACCATTTCTGATACATCGGAGGATTGGCGAGGTAGCATACCACTTGGAACTACCACCGCAATTGGAGAGGGTGCACGATGTCTTCCACGTATCCCAGTTGAGGAGATACGTGCATGAACCATCTCACATCATCGACCATGGCGTGCTAAACTTTGATGGTGTGGTGATGTTTATGAAGGTTCCAGTGGAGATTGAGGATCGACAAGAGCGGGTCCTTCATGGATGATCGATACCTCTGGTGCACGTTCGTTGGTAGCATAGAAACCTCTAGGAGAGCACAAGGGAGCAGGAGGCTCAGATTCATGCTCAGTACCCCCATTTGTTTCCTTAGTCTATGTTGTGGATTTCAGGGATGAAAAGCCCTAAGGTGGAGAGAATGTAAAGACCCAGATCTTCCATGTAATGTTTTTAAATTATATAGAATTATTAAGAGTCTGTGAAAATTGACGGCACGTGATTTTGAGGCCCGGTGTGCCCGAAATTAATTTCGGAACTTTTTTAAGGTACGCTCAGTAAATGCACGGGCAGTGTTTTATATCTTTTGAACTGGTGCTTGGATTAAAAATCTGAGGGCACCGTTGAATCTATAGTGCCGAGATTTGCTTAAGGGAGGCTTCACTTCGACTTTAGTAAGTCTAGAGAAAAATTTAGATTTTGGGCTTTCTAAAAGAATAATAAAAATAAATTTGTTATTTCATTTCTTTTTTTCTTTTCCTCCAATGGACAAGCGGCGGTGGAAAAAACCAATGATGCGTCGAGCCATTCATTGGATTGAATCCCCTTTAACCTTTGTAACAGCACCGTTGGAATTAGGAAGGTTCATATTAAATGAACCCCCATTAATTACATGGGATTTACTCACCCTCCACCTCTCATATTTATATGGAGCTTTGGGAGAGGTATTGGCATGACTTCACCAAGAGACAAAGTTATGATAAAGTGCCACGATGCCAATCACTTGGAGGATGGAGCCAGTTCCAGCGGGTGGTGACGAGCGACACCGAATCATGAACCGAAGGATGACATTTGAGTTGCAACATTGGTGGCTTGTTGCGGGGACGACGAACACCGACTCTTCCTCAATTTCAGGTATTCTCCAATGATCTTGAGGTATGGGGTTTGTTTAAAGTTCATCTTTGATCTTTTCTTTGCTTCCATTAATTATCATATTAATGCGGAGGGTGTGTGCCAAAAGAACAAGGCCCAGACCCCACACAACTCCGTTTAAGTTGCGTTCTTCAGGGATGTTTTCCTCAGGGTGATGATAGCAAGAGGATGTCAACAACGCAGAAGAAACCGCCGAACCGCCGGCGTGCCAAGTCGGTGGAGACCGGCTTGAGCCGGCCGCGCTTGACAAGGGGCGGCACCCGCAGGCACCGACGACGACTACAGATGTGACCAGCGGGCTGCAGTAGGTGGAGAGCGGCATGGCCCCATGCTACGCCGGGTTGGTGGACCCCTGATTGCCCAAAACTATAGACCATTATGTGGTGGAGCAGTGCCCCACTGACTGACCAAAATGGACCTGCACCCGCGGGGCCAGCTGGGAAGACTAGTCCACCTTCGGGCGGGCTGGGCCGAATGCGGGCTAGTTGAATGGGCCAGACCCGTCCAGAAGGCTGGACCCACATCCCAACTGGACGAACTGAACCCGTAGCCTAGTGGACCAAAACAGGTGGGCTGAGCCCCACTAGACGAGCTGGACCAACCACGACCTGGGCCCGCGAATCGAACCAGGCCAATACCGATGAGCCAAACCCAGTAAACTGGGCCAACCCTTAGCAGGTTGAACCTGAACGTGGTGAGGTAGACCCCGTGACCCATTGCGTCGGTCCGGCCTAACCGAGTCGGATCGGGCCCAGAACCAACTGGTCCCTAAATAAAGAAACACCTATAAATGATGAACCAGGTGTCCGTTCGACACACCGTCAGTGGTGTTGGGATCCATTTTGTGAAGCGGTCCCTTTGGGATATCCTGGCGGGCCTGAATGAGTTAGGCCGAACCAAGGTGCGATCAACCCTGTTTCACAGAAAGGGGTGTAACTAACAGACCGAGAGTTCATTTGAAGAACCGTCTACAGTACCAGAACCCTTAGTATGAGGCGGGCCTTTTTGTATACTCCACTTGAGTTTCTTAGAAATTAGGAGTGCAGCTGGTTTGGATCAAACCCGAATCCAACCGGGCTCTCAAAACTAAAATGCTTATATGTCATAGACCAAGCGTCCGATTGACACACCGTCTGTCATGTTGTAACCCTTACTACATGAAGGTCCTTTGGGATACTTCTTCATGGAGCTTCATGGCAGTTGTAGTATGAAAAATGGATTGAGGAGCAGACCCTACCGAAATCAAGTGTTCAATGAGTTGGAATCCAATGGCTGGCAGTGAGGTAGAGGTTGGAGACAGATCATACAAATGTTAGTACCGAGCAATCTTGTATGGGTCAACACTTACCGATCCTGTGTAGGTCAGATCCTATGTGGGTCATCGCATACCGTTCATGTATGGGTCAGATTCTGTGTGGGTCAGCACTCAACGATCCTTTGTGGGTCAGCGCATACCGATCCTATGTGGGTCAAATCTTATGTGGGTCATTCTAGGGGTTAATACCTATCGATACTGTGTGGGTTAGACTCTATATAATCAACAGAAGTGCCTCTCGACAGAATAAGATAATCCAGCTTCTCGAATAACCATCTGTACTTCTCTGCTTTACTTATATACCTGGTGTGAGATGAGTCTTTTTCCGTAGTGGTGTTATCTTTGTGCTGTTACCTGTGTGGTACTTTTACCTTCGTGGTGTTACCTTATTGGTGTTACCTATGTGTTAATGTTATCTTCGTGGTATTACCTTATTGTTATTACCTTTTTGGTATTCTTTCCTCATGTATGAGACAAGTATATATTGATAAATTAGGTATATGTATGGTCATATACCTAAGTAGAGTTTTTGACTGCTCCATTCCTTGTGGTTGGGGTCTTGCTTTGTGGTTTTTTACTTTGTGGAACTCTGGGAGACCTTTGGTGGTCTTGAGGTCCCTAATGAGTATCGTTATACTCATCCCTGCATGGGCTACACCCACAACTTGTTGTGTCTTGTGCAGACAACGAACAACATTGATCGAGGTTGAGGGATCCAAGACTGGACGATGCTCGGAGGTGGACCTTTGACATGATGTTCTACAGTAAATACTGGTCGTGATATGTACCTACCCTTCAGGTAGGATCCTCGTTGGATGATCCAAGAGTTGTTTTTCTCTTTTTAGTTGTACTTGTACTTTTCAGTTGGGATTATATTCCGGACCCTTTACTTCCAGTACACTTTTTACTACAACAGTTTACTTTGCGGTTTCCTCTTATTGTGTTCTTGATTTGTGTGTTTGTATAGGTTTAAAGGCAATGTTTTCACATTATAGGTATATGCCTTTTCGGTGCTAGTCGCTATCCCCTGGCCTATGAAAGGTGGGATTGGGGTAGTCATGACACAAGCCCCGGGGGATGGGCCATGAAAAATAATAAAATCCATTAAAGAATATAATTTTGATAGGAAACTTTAATTTACTTAAGAGAAATAGATAATAAAATTTGAAATGTAGAAATGGAAGAATAATATATATAAGAACAAAGTCAAGGATGAAAGATTATGGATGAGTGAAATAAATATTGATTTAGAAAAACCCTTACAACATTGGAAATTAATAATTAAATTGAAATAGAATGGTAGAACATGAAATGGAACCTTAAATACCATTAATAAAGATTCAAGTGTGATAAAATATGTCAATGAAAAAGTAGATATACCATATAAATGACTGCAACATCACAATATGAAACACGACTTGACAAATGGAAATTGAGATGGAAAACCATTTCCATGTGCTTTCTTGATTGGATGTGATCTATGCTCTTGTATAATCAATTTATGTTTATTATTAATCTATATAATAACTATACACACACACACACACACACACACACACACACACACACACACACACACACACACACACACACACACACACACACACATATATTTATTCATTTTATCTAATACTATTTATTTATAATTTTTTTACACATTTACTAATCATTCTATGTTAAAATTAATATCATGGTGTAAATTCTTTTATTTATGCCAGCTTTACTATGACTATTCATGGACATACTCATTTTTTATATTATTTAATTAAAAAAAGAACTACATTTACTATAGAATATAATTTTGAATGCTACCGGCCTAGAATTAAGAAAAAAATTAAATCATTCATTATTAAATTATATTACTTTTATTTAATATTTCTATTTCATTCCTTGCATGATATTCTTAACATTAATGATGTAGGTTATAAAACTGACCCAAATAAGAATGTGTTATATTTAATGAATGAGTAATAAATTTTATTATATAATAATAATATAAATTTTATAGAATATTCTTGTTTTTAAAAAAAATTAATTAATGTGGTAAATAATATTTTTGAAGGGTTGGATGAAAAATATACATAAGATTGATTAAGGAGAGGATACAAATTATGTTTAATACATGAATCACCTATTATATAGACTCTTGTAATTGGGGGTATTTGAGACTCCATATTACATCAAGATTTTTCCAAATATAGGAGAGTCTTATTAAGGTGATACTATAAGTAAGTGATAATGAGGAAACCTCATGAAAGGTTGGTTTTCAAGTGAGTAGAGGAGGGGTCCTTTAATATGTGAGTTTGAGTGGAAATTTCACAAATACTCATCACTTAATTAAATTTGAATATAATTTCTCATGGAATGTGGATCCAAAGTGGAAAAATAATTGAGGTAATATAAGGTAATATTTTTCATTCCATCATCCCCACATTTAGGTATAATTTTTTGGGACATATTTATGCATTACCCCTTAGTTAAACATAATTACCTCATTTACCTTTACCATGGTGATAAAAATTGTAACTCACTAACTTATTTTTATTCCTAAAAATAAAATTGAACTTATTTTATAATTATTACATGATTATTAAAAATGGGAAGAAATATATTGGATTAAATTTTAAAAAGTGATAGAAATCAATTTTAATATAAGAAATTTTTAATGCATAAAAATATTTTTTAAGAAAAATATATTTTAAGAATAAAAATTTATTTATTTATTATTATTTATTTTTATGTAATAATCATTATATGGATGTAAAATTTTTGGTTTCTATATATAATATATATATTTCATTAAAATAATTCTTTAATAGTGATAATTTTAGTTTATAAAAATACACAATATATAAAAAACAATTTTTAAAAAATGGGTCATTTTAAAATTAAATGTTTATAATCACACCCCATTAATTATTTATCTTATAACCATTAAATATTATTAATACCATGGTATTGAAATATTGTTTTTATATAAAGACATCAAAATAATGTAATATGCAAATAAAATAACTATATGTTTTTATAATAATGAAAATTAATTATTTTTTATCTTCTTATTTATTTCTGGAAATGTATATTATTTTTGAATTTCATTATTTTTAAAGTTTTATTAACAATTACACATTATTAATGTATATATAGGATAAAATTTTATCAAATGACCATATATCCCATTGAAAAATTTATAATGATTATATGTATAAAATTCATAATACATTTTGATATATATCCTTACATACATCTCTAAAATAATTCATACTATTCATTAATTTCATTTCAAGATTATTATCATTTATCTGGTGGGATTCATTCATTAAATAGTTATCATTAGCTATATAATCATCATTATTATACCATTATGAATAGTCTTTTAACCTTGTAGTATTTTATTTACTTATTGTTTCATTCAATTGGTAGTTATACAAATTATGTTTCATTTAGTTGCCATGTAATGTATTCCATTTTGTATTATCGTATTTTTTCAGGACCCAAACCAATGGTTCCCTCCTAGATTGATGTAAGCTGAGAAGTTCAACCCAAGCCCACCATTATTAGGCTAGTGTCTTGTGACTTGCACCAAGCAGGAATAACATAATCATGGGAGTCTTTATCCTAAAGTACCTATAAAAATGCACATATCTCCATACACTAGTATAATGTAGATAACTTAACCAACTGATAGTGTAAATACTTCTATAAAAACTAATCCCACATAAAATTAAGGCATGGTCTTTGTAAAAGTAAAAGAGCCAAATAAAATCCCACTAAAATTGAAAAAGAGTTCAACTTGCTAATAAAAAGTAAGACTACCTTCAAGATGAAACTTCTAATACCATCTACAGTTAATCTAGAATGGATATGCTCCACCTACTCATGCTCCTCATATGAATATATTTAAAGGATTTTCATCTTTATAAGACACAATATGTGTGGAAATATCCCATGTAGGGGTGACTATAAATATACCTAGTATGAAACCCTAAAATCACCAAAACAAATCATCAAAGAGAGAGTAAACACAATACCATAAATCCTAATAAATAAATAAGATAAACCAAATATTATAAAAGGAAGAATCCAAGTATAAAGGTGATGAATTTTCCTCACCACCATCCTAGGATTATACTAGAGGCTCAATTTATAATTCATCCAAGTGAACTCACTCATTGGGTCTCACTATACTGAGGTCAATGGTATGATAGGACATATTCATTAGGTATTTCCATTAAAAATCATGAAGTAAATAAGAGGTATCATATAATATGCACAATCAATTAGACTAAACCTTATTAGAAGACAACATATATCGATACATAGATTGGGGATCATTCCTAGGGCCTATGAGGGATACCTAAACTGAACCAGATTAACCAACTATGAAGTAGATCACATGCCCTGGATGACAGGAACGAGATACCTAACCCAACCTAGGAAACAATAATAGAGGATCACATGCCATGCCACATAAAGGGATTCTTGTGTCATGACTCAACCCACTGGGGCATGTATGGCTAGAGGAAGGTTAAGCCTCTACAACCCCAAGCCCTCCTCTAACAGTTCATGGGATGGTGACTAGCATCAAGTAGGTATATGTCACACATGGGAGGCCTTATCCTATGGTACCTATAAGAATACACACAAATACATCTCCATGAAATAGTTTTGAGACAATAATAATACTGATACAAAAAATTCATTCATACGTATATCCCATAATTATATTATGATAATACTAGAAACAATAAAAGGGAAAAATAAAATCCCACAAAAAACTGGAAAAGAATCCAAACTACTTAGAAGTAGGGGAGTGATTTCAAATGAAACCACTGGTACGCACCTCGGTTTGTCGAGCATTCTAAGATCCTTCTACTCTGGGTACTCTTAGGACTCCATTGAAAGGCTTATCATCTGCACAAGACATGACATGTAGAGGATGATCTTGTGTAGGTTTAGTATAGAAATACATATTAAGTTTCCTAAAACATGTAATTAAAGGGATAAACTGAAAGGAAATATTATTCTAGAGCCAAACACATAGGAGGAAACCCAATAAGGATAGAGAGAACAATAAACTCCATCTGGACCACTCCTTTACTATACATGTCTATTTAGATCAAATCCACATAGTGTTTCAATAAATATATGTGACATCATTATAAGAAATCCCAGAATAACCGATATATAATTATCTTAGACTCCATGTCTCATGAGGTCCCAACCTCACTCCCAACCACATGATTCTACTTGAGATGAGTCCTTTTATCCCAGATGGAACTCATGTAAGATATATCACTCATCAAGAATAGATCTACCATACCTGATGGCACACATTCGAGAGACCTCACTCTTCAGGTATCGCTAAGATGATTTCACATCCTACCATCTCAAGTGGAATACATCCAAGAGATATCATGCTCATCAGGTCTTTCCATGAAGAAATTTATGTTGTCACATAGAAGATCTTGATACTTAGATAGGGGATCTGACCCATACCTGATGGGGGTATCCTTGAACCTTACTAGAAACACTAAAGATATCATCTTACAAATAGGGGATCACACCCAGGACCAATGGGGGAAACCATGAACCCAATTTGGTACCTTGTATATCATATCTCTCAGATCATGGATAACCGACCAAGTAGTGTTGGTCATAAAGATTGCACAACCCCCATATGGAACAAATTTCTATGTAGGGGATTTTATATCTGATAATACCACAAACCCATCTGAAATAATCCTCCAAGTATGGGATATTATTACCTAATATAGAACAAAACCTACCAAAAATTCCTATTATATGGGGGATCATATTCATGATGATTCCACAAACCCTACTGGGATAACCTTCTAGAGAGGGGATTGCTTCCCATGTAGTTTTTTTCACATTGATACCATAAACCCCACCTAGGGAAGTTTTTATAAAAGAGGACCCCACCCCTTCCCCTTAAAGGGATACACCAAATCTATCTAAAATCATCCTATCAAGCGGATCACAATCTTGTGCTGAGGAAATAATTCCACACTATAACCTCACCAGGATAGAATAAGAGAAACCAATAAATTTATAATGGTCTATACATAAAAAATATAAGCGACCGACAATATTTACCTCACATTTCATATATAATGCCAAAACCATGTACACCATCGCATCCAACATAGGAAACTACTTAGAATAGGCTACTATTGGGCCTCCATCTGAGTCCTAAATATGGATATACATGAGGTAAAATACTCCAAGGGGAGTACACAATGTGTACCAATAGTACACAACATGTCTCTAGAGATTATCCCCTATCCATGTCCCCTCTCATTACTTGGCCTTTATTTAGGAATATTCATGGACTATACCTCATGTCACATGGTGTGTGACCTCATTAGATCTACTGGTAATGTCCCCACCCATACACATCCGGCTATCCATGTCATGCCACATGGTATGTACCCTCAATAAAATATGTGTCTTGGATACCCAACTACTTGTCCATGTCCTCATCTCAGGACTATTTTTGGAATCCCCTACCCATGTACCTGGCCATGTACTTCCACACAACCATGTCTCTTAACACAGCTACCCTAGCCATGTCGTCGACCACCCAACTTGGGATAACTACATAACATGTACAATAATTACAATACACATAGTCACCAAATATAATCTTCCCTAAACAAGAATAACACATGTTGTGTGATCCTACACTAAATGTTGTGTGATTAGGAAATCCGAACAGGAATCCCCTTCGAGCCACCCAAAACTCCCTGATTTCTATCAAAACCCACATATCTAACCCTAGGGGGATTATAACCATCATAATAAGTTTATAAAACCTTAAAAACACATAAATGGTAATCGATACATGAAGATCATAAATTCTTAAACCTCATGGTGAAACTCCAAAATTCATGTGCAGATTCATGTTCTAAAGCCACATCAGCATGATCTGGGAGAAATCAGCATAAAAAATAAGATTATGTGGAACCTCCCACCTTAGTTCAGACTCAAGTCATCTGTAATGAAATGGGGTATACTCCACTTCCATTCATGAGAACCCAAGTGGGGGAGGATTTTTTTAATTTAATTTTTTATAAATTAATAAACCTATATTTAACACCCCACCAACGGTCACCTCAGATCGGGCACGCAAATATGAAAATATTTATGTCACATCTTGGGGGTAAAACCTAAATTCTAAACTCAACCATGGTCTTAGATTACAATATGAGGCTCTGATAATGATTTATTCTTATTTTAATGAAATAATACATGCATGTGATAAAATGATTAATATTTTTAATATCACCACACTAAGGATCTTCGAGCCTCAAAATTATATGTTGACTCAGCCTCTGAATCCAATGATATTAATAATATTATTATAAATACTTATACAAAAAAACCTATGTTTTTACATCCTCCCCACCTTACTTCTTTTCATCCTTGAAAAGAGAAATTCTACATGAAAGGGGGAAACTAAGTTCTCAACTCTCTTAACCCAATGATCACACCATAGGGTTCCCATGTTGTCTACAAACACACATTTAGGGGAATGAAAAAATCCAAACCATACCCAAAGTCTATCTCAATTCAGTTTGACATCATGAAATGAATCATGCAAAGTTGTCCTCCATTGCGACAGGTGGAAAACACCAAGCACCCAGTCCAACTATGATCATAGATTCTAGAGATACACCACCTCGATAACCCGATAACAAAACTAATGTAACCTGGCAGTCCACATCCACCCTTGTATGAACTTCACCCTCAACATCCATTTCTAGAACCAAATCCTAGTCCCACAAACACTATCTTCTACTAGCTTCAACTAGTACAATAGTGACCTATAGGGCCTCATGAACGTGGCCACAAACAAAGCTACATTGATGGTGTAGAGATAATTTTCCCACACCAACATGAAAACCTGAATCATTTTTTCGATAACATGAATATTTTTATCTATTTAGAACAACTACCAATATCTCAGGTTTAACACTGATGGAAATAAACCTCTATAGCACATTTTCTCATTGATTTACGAGTTTCATTTTCAATCCTCATAAGGTCGAAGTACTCCCCACATTTGGATAACCCATCAAGAACATGTCCAGTAGATATCTGGTCACATGATACCTCATGAATAGAATATATTAGATGTGCCTCCCTACCTCATTGAAAATATATAGGTATAACCACCCACAACTAGAGGCATGTCATTCTATCCCCAATTGTCACACATGAAACTCTGATACCAAGCAGATGAGGGTACCAAAAAGAAACATAGGACTATACAAGTTACACACTGAGTCGTACTAGGTATTCTATCTATAAACCTCCAACTGAACCACTACCCAGGAAGAAGCATAGGAGTCAACTAATATAATTATGCAATATCATGGAAGTCCCTAGGTTCCAGTCTATGTACAAGAATACTCTAAGTGGGGAGGTAAACTTGGAATGTCCTCAGGTAGTCGTACCCAACTCCACTACTATAGTAGGAAACCAAAATCTCATAACACTAATAATCCAAGGGTTATACTAGACATATAATAAAAGTTGGTTATATCTTCCCACACTTGATATCATACTAATCAGCCTAGGATCACTCTTCTAAAAGGAGGAAAACTCTATACCAAAATATAGAAACACTAAAAAACCCTCTAATAGAAACCATTTGAGCATGGTTGGTCGGAAAATACCCCACACTAAATAAACATCATAGGTCTTATATCTACCTCTACGAGAAGGTTCTATGTGAGTATCTCCCTCCACCGGAGTTGGTTCTCACTACAGATAAGAGTTTATATCCTATAATATTCTCTTTTCGTGCCTCTAAGAATAAGGGTCGAGAAAAAGGCACCCCAAGTATAACAAGGCCTTGAATAGGGGATACACATAGGGCCTTCTCCAACACCTACACACTAACTTCCCTAAACATACATGTCACAGGAACACATATTCCACACCTCAACAATATATTCTTTTTAAAAAAATTACTCAAAAATACTTTTTTGTATCATATATAAAGAAATTTTATCATTAGGAGATGCATCCCTCTTCCTCATGAGTTCGAAGCTACATAAAACATCACCATAATTTGACTCTACTGACACCCCATGTCACCCTAGATAAACTTTAACAATAAGTGGATGGAAAAGGGTATCTCACACCAATATATATCAATAACACTATAAAATTAGAATGTATAGACATCTTACCTCTAATAATCCTCAAATATTATAGTTCATAGGCCTCTGAAAACTTAAGCTATCCACATCCAAATCCTACAGCCCCTAAGCCTAGTAGGGAACACCTGTGGGTGGTGGTCGAAACATATCAAAGGTTCAAACATCTCCTTCTAGTCTCCCCACTCCTCTTCTATATCCTTCATCATACAAAACTCTATTTTACTAAAAATATCTCTTCAAGGTAGGTCCATAGAATTTACCCCTCTTAATAGCATGAAGGGTCAGATAATATCACATGATATGTCCCTATCCATCATAAGAAAAACACCATCTTTCATGCAGCTAACTATATATTCCATGGGATCCTTGAACTGTGGACCCTCCATCATAGATCATCTCCTAAAGCATCTCACATGACCATATATCTATGATTTTCATTGGATACCTACTACTAGGGTATTAACTCTTATGTGCCCGACACTAATAGTTGAATTCTTCTTATTCAAAAATCTCTCCACCACCAAGGCCCACTCTAACACTTTATCATAGGTGGGAATGTACAATGATATCACCAAAGCCTTGATATCCTAGCATATTCCCTTATCGAAGGTCTATGATTGGAAAAACATATTTCAATACATATCTAGGTAGTATCATGAAGGGTCTATAAACCTCACCTAATACTCTACCATAATCATGCTATCATGTCGAATCTATAGAAGATCCTAGATACACAGAAATCTCAACATGGTTAGATAAAACTCTTCCTTGAAAATTATCTCAAAATCCATCCAAGTGAGTGTCTTATAATCATTGATCTACATCACCAGACTCACCATCACTCGGTAGATCCCTAGAGAAGAATAAATTATAAGACCCCTATTTGATTGGGAGGAGTCCTCATAAGGTAAAAATCATGTGTGACACCCTCAAGCCAGTCATCAGCTACCTAGGGGTATGGATAAACCCCATACCTAGGAGGTCTCTACCTATGAAACTCATGTATCTCAATTAACCTGCATATTTTTCAACCTAAACTATTAGAAAAAAATTCTTCTCAGCGGGTGGTGGAATGATTGGAAAACCACTTAGAGGTACCACCTCAGGACCAATGTCCTGCACTAAAGCATCATTACTAGGTGGATTGACATCACAATCCTATCATGTAATCCTTTCTGGTTGTCATCATGGTGGAATACTAAAATAGAATCATGATTCAACACAATCAATGAGTAAATATTGGGAGATAACTTATAATGACATGGATCCCACAACTCAGTCCTATATGATTCATGTACCATGATTTCCCTACATCCAATGTCTACATGTTACAATTCGACAAGTAGGTTATAAAAGAACCAGTGAATGGTTATGTTGGACACTAAACCAACACTGGACTCCCTACACTAAATGTTAAACTTAAAAAACTTCAATACTATCACTATAAATATCAAACCAATATCATAGACTCTATTACTAAGGTGTAAATTAATCATACGATACCACTCTATCATAACCCAACCCATCAGGCCCCACTTGGCTGATGGAAGGCTGATCCACATCAACCCAAGCCTACCTCCAATAGACTAGGGGCTAAAGAACAATGCAGAGTAAGCATATCACACACATGGGATCCCTTAGCCTATGATACCTTTATACATGCACTCATATACATATCCATGAAACATGGTATATATAATAATAAGATTGATACAAAAAATTCATGAATACATCTATCCTATGATTAGAGTATGATAGTGCTGGAAAGAATAAATAAAAAAATAAAAGCCCCGAAAAAAATGCATGCCCATCATAAAATATTAAATATTTTTAATATTACCGCACTGAGGATCTCTAGGCTATGTACATCCATGTCAACTCATCCCCTGGATCTGAAAATATTCCTAAGAATATTCATAAGACACACATGAAAAAAACTAAGTAACTACATTTTCACTCTATCCAAAACTAACCTATAGAGGGGATCTCTCATCCAATATAAAATAAGAGATATATCACTATACCATATTGGGGATGGACCAAGTGAATTAACTTTCATTGACACAGTTTGAGGGAACTCGCCCAAGACCAAACCAGAGCTGGTCTTAAAAGAACAAGGGCTCTAACCTATCCTAAAAGGATTTCATGGTGTGTCCCATGTGGTATATGTCATTTATCACTTTCTAGAACTTCAAATTCCTTTCAATATTTTACATCATGACTTTCTATAATTAAACAGTGTGTATTTGTAAAACATAGTGTGTAAAGGTCAATCCGACACTCGGTGTGTGTCAAGTTCCCATGTTTATGCACCTCTGAAAGTACATGGTATGTTCCCCATCATAGATAGCATGTGGGGTCACATGGCCTCCTGAGCATGTACTCTCTGTACATGTTGATATTTCTTGTTATGGGCCATATATCATGTGGGTTCCTCACAAGCTTTTTGATATTTAACTCCCAATGTAAACCCTAGACTCTGCACAAAGGGGTCCACACAGTGTGTGTTTTTTTGAATTACATGGTGTGTAATGAAAAATTTCATATAAATTATAGTCTATTTTAAATATCTCATCCATTCCATAACTAAATTTGGGTTCATTAGAAACTCCCCAAAATTATTTTAACTAGGTTGAACAAACATGAAACGTCACCAGTGGCCAGATTCTAGACACCTGTTGATCAGAAAATGTCCGTCATCAAAACCTAAAATCACCAACATGGTATAATTAATGATAAATCCACCATCCAAAAAAACATCAGATCAACATCATCACCGGTGGATGAATTTAGACCACCCTTTACTCAAAAGCACCAATAATCATATCTCCATAAATACCTACTCAATCAGGCTTGTGAATTTATCGTCACTTGAACCATTGTCAAATTCTTATTTTTTCCTCATTAGTTTCATCATGTCTTCAAATCCCAATACTAAACCCATAACCATGAACAGTTGTACCAAATAATGAATTCACAATGGTTAGTACCCTCATGGGTCATAAAAACATTTTCTAATTGAAATTTTATTGATGGACACTGAATAATGGTGGGATGGTGGCGTGAAAACACAAAAGTGATAATAAAGAAATGGCCTTGTTTATTTCACCATCATCTTGATAATCTAAATAATGGGATGGATTATAAAATTGAAAAATTTCATGAAGAATAAATATAAAATTCCAAAATCCAGGAAGATAAGTAACACATTGGAAAACCCAAAAAATAATGATCCATGAATTAATTTAGAATGGATTAATTTATGTTCATCTTAATAAGTGAAAATGGGGATTTAAACCATCAAAAAAACATCCTACCTTAGATTGGATTGAACACAAATGAAAAATAATTTTGTGTCATTTTCATTGGTGAGATTTAAGAATTTATTTGATGATGATATACCTCACAATACTCTGATTATTGATCCACAATTTTTTTAATCTCCCTCTAACATGCTAGCTATCATAGTTCTCCCTCCTTATCTTTTCTATACTCCAGGGTGATAAATCTAACCCTAGGGAATTAAATATAGTGGAATTTAAATAAAGGAGTCATTTTCATTTGTAAATTAAAAGAAAATTAAATTACTAATTTAATTTAATTTATTAACCCCCCTTATGACTACACTCTATCGATGTGATCGATGTCAACATGACTTATATCATGCCTAAGGTAAAATCCGCACTACTGATTTAACAGAGGTCTCATTTTTTTCCATCTGAGAATACATCCATAATTTAATCCATTTCTTCTAAAAAACTATGGGTTCATGATATATTATATTTAATATTTTTAATATATCAACACTGAGTCTCCATAAGCCCTTAAATCCCACTCTGACTACATGCCTTTCCTTGAAAATATTATTTGATATATTACAATGTGTTAATTTTTTTTCATATTCATTATATTTTTAACACCATAAAATATTTTCATCCCAAAATTAAAAATGATTATAAAATTTTAACACCCCAAACTTCCACGGTACGCTTCTCTCTGAATAATACAGTAGCGTGTGTTGTACGCAACTTCGAGTTCTAACACACACCACGACCAATCAAAGTAGCCGTTATGAATAGTAATACCTACTTTTTAAAATTTTAGAAATTCTATCTCTCAAAATGGACTTCATTTTTGGATTCGGAGTATCGAATTTAGCCTAAGGTGAAATTTTGGTACTTTTCGGATAACTTTAATATTTTGATGAATAGTGAAAATTACTAAATTTTAATTAAAAACAACTTTTTAATCAAAATAATTATTAGTGATAAATTATGAATTTTAGTGGTTTTAAAGTATATTTAGCATATATTTTTACCCTTTCATAAAATTTTGGTCATTGTATATAATTTTACAATTAAACCGGACATAAACAAGTGTCAATCTTTTGATAGTTATTATCTCTTAAAAACACGCTTTTTGTTTTAACAACGGGAATTAATTTTAAATTAATTTCTGCTACTTCTGTGTTATGAATTTGGAAAAATGGATTCCATATTTGGAATCAGGATGTTCAAATTGTGTAAATAGGTAACTTTTATTTTTAGACATTTTGAATAATTACTTTGGTAAATACTTTATTTACCATGGTAAAATGGTAAATCTGGTAAATAAGGGTTAAAAAATAATATTATAATAATACTAAATTACCCTAAAACGTGTCCTAGCCTTATTGGTTTATACATGTACGACCATGGGCATCTTTGGGTAGATTTTTGGACCACATGGAGCCACTTGTAAGTGATAATGACACTTTATATTAATTAAGTTAATATAAATACAAAAATGACATAAGCATATATATTTTAGAAAAAAAAATTTACATAGGGTTATATATGTTGGATTTTAGACAATGAATATTCATTAGAAATATAAAAAGATTTCCTACATAATGGTACTTTATTTATAATTTTTAGACATTAAATAAGTTAATTTATTTATGATACAATCATGATGCAGTAATTACCATAATAGTGAAAAATTAAAATAATTGATATTATAAATACCCAAATAAATATAATTTGAGACTTTTAATGAATTAAACTAATTTTATAGGATAATATGACATATTATTATTGATGTAATTAACCTTTTTCAAAGTAATAATTCTGTTATGTTTTTTACAAAAGTCAATTATTGAATAGTGTCAAAATTGACACAAAAGAGTTTTTAAAACAAATATTTTATTATTAATTGATAATAAATTAATAAAAATATAAGGTTCGGCCAAGAAATTTATATCATGATATTTGTATCATTAATGTAACACTTGGGGGTCTCTTGGATGTATAATGTAAGTTTATTAACTATATAATATAAAAATACAAAGTGACATGGTAAGTGTCAAACTAATTAACTAAGTGTTAAAACTAAAAGATAAGGTTAATATAATGACCCAAACCTGTCTAAATTCTATTGGTTGAGTAGTTTTCGACCCATACCCAACTTAAACTTTAAATAATCCACTTTGGAGCCATTAAAAACCGAATATGAATTTATTATAAAATAATATTTCTAGCTTTTCTAAAGGTGCCCCTCACCCCTCTTATAAAAGGACACTCACCCTTCTCATTAATTCACACCTTCAAAGCCTTTTGGTTCGGCCAACCCCTACCCAAATACTCTCTCAACTTCCCTCACTTCATCCTAGAGTCCTTCCTTTAGTCAGAAAGCCATCCTAAGGATCCCTTTTGATCAAATCAAAAGGAAGAACCCGAAGAAGAGGTAATGATTTCACCACCCTTTTTCAAGTTCCTTTCTTCTTCCAATTCTTATTCCTTTGTTGTTACCATTCTAAAATAATGAATCCAGTATCTACTATATACTATAATATTATTATAAATATGGTACAACCATATTCAGTATTCTATCCATCCTTTGAATGATATGTCACCATACGTGCGTACGTACGACTTACCGTCTCCATGTCGTGGTGTAATTGTTATTCAATATATTTGTTTCCGATGCTTTCGCCAGGGCGCGCGCATCCGTCTGTGGAGGACGCGCTGCCTGTTGCCCCACATTCCCGCTTTCCAAAGGCGGGCGGCATTCGTTCCTTGTTCAGGGACGTCTGCTCCTTGATCGAAACAGGATGATGGGATGTCGGTTCTTCCTTCTGGGGATTCCTCCTCAGAACTCGTCACCTAGTCCGGGTCTCCCTCATAGATTTAATACGTTGTTCATGAATCTCATTCCCGGTGCCATATCTTCATGGACGCCGGTTAATTACACTACTTCCGTCAAGATTTTCCATGGGGTCTTGACATGGTAGTGACCTTCGGTCAGAGTAGACGGAAACATCAGGTATGTCAGGGAATCTCTGGGTGCATGGACATAGGGGAACCTGTATTCATCCTCATGAGAGGGAATCTCAAGGGTGCATAACCCGAGGCATGTATCTGAGGTTTTCCTCAGCTTCCTGTGTTTAACACAGGGTATGTAGCATGTTTAACGTCTTGCGAAGACGGTTACGCCAAAGGCGCGTCACCCGAGGTTTTCCTCAGGCATCTCATGTTTATCACGTGGTAGGCCGTGAGTTTAACGTCTCACGGAGACGGAATAAGGGTGATCAAAACGTCCCATGGAGACGGATCAGATTGGTATATCCCTAGGAGGGAACACCTGGAAGGTTTACCAAGGGGATGGATCAGGACGCCCAATGAGGACGGATCTGAGGTGGTGCACCCCATGGAGGGGAGATGTCACACCGTAATGGATGATATGAACACCATTGAGGGTGGATCAGGGGAAGTGCACCCCAGGATGGGGTACACCACGGATTACCATTGGTTGGGATTGAACCTCTTGGAGGTTTCCTATGTACCCTGTATAGAGGACATGGATCAAAACCCACGTAGTTCGAAAGGGTGATGAATCGGGGTGTACACAGAGGACAACGACCCGAAGATGTGATGGGGCTTACACGTAGAAAGCGGCCCATGCGCCGCTAGGAGCAGCGAGGAGGTGGATGGCATGATCCCACCAGGATGTGGCGGCCTGGGTGAGAATCAGGATGGGTGATGGATGGATGAGTGAAGTGGAGGAGGATGAAATGGGACCATCATAGGGTCGACGGTGAAGTTGGGCTTGAGCCTTGAAGAGACCTCCTACGTATCCCCGTGGTAGGGAATCAAAGCCCGTGTAGTTCGGGATGGTGCCGGTGGACCGACGTGAAGGTGGACCTTGGTCCGATGTGCATCGTCAGCGAACCGACATGAAGTTGGACCTTGGTCTTATGGGCATCGTCAGCGTACTGACGTGAAGGTGGACCTTGGTCCGATGCGCATCGTCAGCGAACCGACATAAAGGTGGACCTTGGTCTGATGGGCATCGTCAGCGTACTGACATGAAGGTGGACCTTGACCCAATGAGAGATGGGTTTGAACTTCGAGGGGGCTTCCTAAGTACCATGCCTTGACATGGGTCAAAGACCTCGTAGTTCAAAGGGTTTCATTGGTGAAACGACGTGAAAATAGACCCATGGGTCCACTAGTGGTGGGCTTGAACCTTGGGAAGGTTTCCTACTTACCATTCCTTGACATGGATCAATGTACTTGTAGTTCAAAGTTGATAGAATACAGTTTAACGTCATGCGGGACGATAGTGAACCCTGATGTGAATAAACGCCGGGCAGGGGGTGTCGGCGAACCGACGTAAATGAGGTCGGAACGACCGAATGGTGGGTTTGAACCTTGTAGAGGCTTCCTA
The DNA here is from genome assembly GCA_963277665.1 of Viscum album. Classification (NCBI taxonomy): domain Eukaryota; kingdom Viridiplantae; phylum Streptophyta; class Magnoliopsida; order Santalales; family Viscaceae; genus Viscum; species Viscum album. The sequence continues at coordinate 1,072,910,981 of OY728143.1, forward strand.
CGTACCATGCCTTGACATGGATCAAAGTACTTGTAGTTCGGGTTGGTCACAACGGCTTGCCGTCGGACTGGAATTCCAGTTTAACGTCATGATGGATGTAGGTAGAACACGACGTGAATTGGATGACGGGTGGGTTTGAACCTCGTGGAGGCTTCCTACGTACCACGTCTTGACATGGATCAAAGACCTCGTAGTTCATATGGGGCTTTGTCAGCGGACCGACATGAATGTGGACCTTGGTCCAATGAGTGGTGGGCTTGAACCTTTGGAAGGCTTCCTACGTACCATTCCTTGACATGGATCAAAGACCTCGTAGTTCAGGTGAGAACGGGTGTGCAGTTTAATGTCATGCAGGACAAGATGGAGGGGGATACAGTTTAACATCATGCTGGAAGAGGGCGAAACTCGACGTGAATGAGCGACCGAGCAAAGTGGCTTGAACCTCATGGAGGATTCCTATGTACCATGCCTTGACATGGATCAAAGTCCTCGTAGTTCGGGTGGGAATGGGTCGCAACAGCTTACCGCTGGACCAGAATGCAGTTTAACGTCATGTTGGACGAGAATGGGACCCGACGTGAATGGATGACGGGTGGGCTTGAACCTCATGGAGGCTTCCTACGTACCATGCCTTGACATGGATCAAAGTCCTCGTAGTTCAGGTGAGAATGGGTGTGCAGTTTAATGTCATGTAGGACAAGATGGAGGGTCATACAGTTTAACGTCATGCTGGACAAGGGCAAAACTCGACGTGAATGAACGACCGAGCAAAGTGGCTTGAACCTCATGGAGGATTCCTATGTACCATGCCTTGACATGGATCAAAGTCCTCGTAGTTCGGGTGGGAATGGGTCGCAACGGCTTACCACTAGACCAGAATGTAGTTTAACGTCGTGCTGGACGGGAATGGGACCCGACGTGAATGGATGACGGGTGGGCTTGAACCTCATGGAGGCTTCCTACGTACCATGCCTTGACATGGATCAAAGTCCTCGTAGTTCAGGTGGTCAGGGTTAGTGCTCACTCTAAGCCCACGTGAGTCATGCTCGGTGGGAGAAACAAGAGGTTGCAAGGACCTGACGATCACATCACGAAGGATGCGTCCATGAGAAGCGAAGAGGGGCTTACGTGTTAGGCAGCCCATGGTGTTGGGACTTACTCCAGGATGGAGGCCCAGAGAAAAGGATGACGATAGTACTAGGCTTGAGCCTTGAAGAGGCTTCCTACGTACCATGCCTTGACATGGATCAAAGACCATGTAGTTCTTCTGATGACGGCTTACCGCCGATTGGTTGGTTTCAACGGCTTACCATTGGATTGAGTCACAACGGATTACCACTGGATAGGGTCGCAACGGCTTACCGATGGATAGGGATGTGAACGACTTACCTCTGAATGGGGTCACAACGGCTTACCGCTGGATTGGGATGTCAACGGCTTACCGCTGAAAGGGAGTGACAATAGTGAATGGGGCTTACGCTAGGAAGCTGCCTGGGTGCCACTATGGAGCGGCAATGGTGAATGGGGCTTACGCTAGGAAGCTGCCCGGGTCCCGCTATGGAGCGGAAATAGTGAATGGGGCTTATGCAAGGAGCTGCCCGTAATGTCTTCCTCATGTCAGGCCATGAGAGCATCCCAAGTCACTGGTGAGTTGAGGCCTTCACTTATGCACTGGTGCACAAGAGGGAGAATGCCGAGGGGCGTTGGAATTATGCCACTGTAGTCATGGCGTTGAGCATCTTACGCTTGGAGCATAAGGCATCTCCTATCTGGGACAAGAGGCATCCTATGTTAGGGACATGGGCCGTACTACAGTTTAGAGTCTTGTAGGTAGGACTATTAGCATCTCATGCTAGGAGCATAAGGCATCTCTTATTTGGAGCTAGAGGCATCCTATGTTTGGAACAAAGGGAGAATAGAACAGTTTATAGTCTTGTAGGTAGGACTGTTGGCATCTCATACTGGGAGCATGAGGCATCTCTTGCATGGAGCAAGGGGCATCCCATGTGTTGATCATAGGGAGAATACTACAGTTTAGAGTCATGTAGGTAGGACTGTTGGCATCTCATGCTTGGAGCGTGAGGCATCTCTTATTTGGAGAAAGAGGCATCCTATGTTTGAAGCACAGGGTTTACTACAGTTTATAGTCATGTAGAAAGGACTGTTGGCATCTCATGCTTGGAGCATAAGGCATCTCTTGTATGGGGAAGTGGAATCCTATCATTTGTTAGATAGGGAGTACTACAGTTTAGAGTCATGTAGGTAGGACTATTGGCATTTCATGCTAGGAGCATAAGGCATCTCTTGCTTGGAGAAAGGGGCATCCTATGTTTGGCACATAGGGATTACTACAGTTTAGAGTCATGTAGAAAGGACTGTTAGGAATAAGGCACCTAGAAATGGATGGTGTTGGGACTTACGCAAGGGCGACCCTTTCTGGTTCAACCTGGCATAGGAGACAAGTGATTGGGTTTGGAGGAGTTACTTGAGGAATGGTTCGACTCAAGGTAACCGGGGAATTGATGATGAGAATCTCAACTCACGACATGGAATGAAACCAAGAGGATATGTCAACTCAAGGTGTTTCATGGTGTGTGGAGGAGTATCTCAAATAATGGTGTTCCATAGGTGGAAGGTGGGAGCGCAATGGAAAATCCCGGCATCCCGGCCCGAAAAGTTTGCGGTGCGACTCTCCATTGTTCATGGGGGTCTGTGACGGTAGCGAAGGGACCGGCCCGTAGGGCCGGGACCGCAACCCAGCACTGACCCCGAGCGGGGGTGCGGGGGCGCAGCCCCCGCGGTATGGGCCGGTGGGCGCAAAGGTGGGATCCTCGCGAAGGATAGGTCTTCGCGAAGCATCTTCGCGGAGCATGGCCTCGCGGAGAAATAGTCTCTCGCGGAGCAAAGGGGTCTCGCGGAGCTGGGTCTCGCGAAGCAGCTTCGCGGAGCATGGGCTCGCGGAGCAATGGTCTCTCGCGGAGCAAAGGGGTCTTGCAGAGCTCGGTCTCACGAAGAAGCTTCGTGGAGCATGGAATCGCGGAGCAATGGTCTCTCGCGGAGCAAAGGGGTCTCACGGAGCTCGGTCTCGCGAAGCATGGACTCGCAGATCCTCCGCTCGTGGAGCAGCAACGCGAAGGAAGCTGCTCGCGGAGCATGGCCTCGCGGAGCCGCAATGCGGAGCTCCGCTCGGCCGCCCAAGGGGCGAAGTGGCCATGTCCGTTCTCTGGAGAAGGGGGTGAGCTGGGTATTTATAGGCAGGGGCACCGTGAAGTAGAACTCCGGCGCTGCCTCAGGAGCTCCGTGGCGCGCTTGCGAATGTCAAATTCGTTCGTGGAGAGGTACCACCTCCGGAGCTTCGCGGGACCGCGCTGCACGGGTGCTTCGCATCGGTGCTTCGCATCAGTGCTTCGCGAGGGGTCTTCGCGGCGCATCGCAAATGTCAAACGGGTTCGCGGAGCCTCTAGCCTCATTGCTTCGCGGCGGCGCTCCGCGATCATGGAGGGGGGCTTCGCGAATGGGCTTCGCGAACCAGATTTCCAGCCCAACTTCAAACGTCCATAACTCCTAATCCGTAACTCCGTTCGGGCCCTACGACCTACCAAATCAAAGCTTGCGAAATGGAATACGATCTTGTATCATGTATGGAAGCATTTCGAAAATTTTGGGGACGCGTTTTCCAGGGTCTACAATATTATTATTGGGATGTGTATAATAATGATTTGTAATTCATGTAAATAATACATATAACATGATAATGATTCTGTATATATGACACACCATCCAATTATATATTATTTTAATATCAAAAGAATGATATTTTCACTCGTGCGTACATACAGATTATCGTCTCCATGACGCAATGAGATTCATTTCCAAGTTCACCATTCATCGACGATTATAAAAATATATATTACTAATAAGTATGTAATATATGACATAATAATGCTACTGAAGATATATATATATATATATATAAGGATTTATGTACTTACATATATCTTATTCACTTACTTCCGTTCAATACTATATGAAAACAAAAACAACGTTTATACGTACGTACGGACTACCGTCTCCATAAACGGTGTTTTCCATTTCATATATATGTCTATTATACATATTTATATTCTAAATATATATGATATATTTATCATTTTTTATATTTTGGAAGTATTTAAATTATGATTTAAGTGATACAACCAAGAGTGACAAGTTAAAACATGTACGATAAAGAAAGTGATTATTACCCAAAATGTTAACTTAACATAGAAATTATTATTAAATGGGTAATATAAAGTCATAAATGAATCATGTATGATATAATAAATATTAATATGGTTCTGGTATAATTTAATAACATACTACGATCTTCGTACAGGAGGTTAAACGTACCCGCGACTAAAGGAAAGTGCAAGGTAATGAGTTTTCATCTCACTCCTTATTCTCGTGAGATTCATGCCATATTTCCACCATTACCTTTTGTGTGGTGTATGTACTTCCCATAATTATATTCTCTGTGTAATACACTTTAATTTATGTGTTTTTACATATTCATTGTATGATACCTCTTTTATGGGTTGTACGTTTCGTAAGTTACCAAATTGGTAACGGTTTATTTCGCAATCTCTTCATTATCTGAGGTTGTATATACGTAATAATCTACAGGGATCTCTTTATCATCCACATCAATGTTTCTTAAAAATGTATTTCAAAACATTTTTACTATTTACAAGAATATGGGTTAAAGACATTTATACCCTTGTTTGACTTTTTATAAGAGGTTTATAAAGGAATCTTTCCGTCATTTTCCAAACAAGGTCCTTTTTAAACTTTTGACAAAATTAAGGTAAGAATGTCTTTTTTTAACTTATACAGCGGGTGCGGTTATTCTCTGCCGTTATTACACCTTTGAAGCTTCCTTCACAAGCTTATAAATATATTTTCAAAATGAAGGTTTTCTCTATAATTATGCGACTTTTAAATGATTTAAAAAAAAAAGATACTTCTCTCAAATAGTATTGATTTCCTCTATGTCAACATCCTTTGATAAATTTTAAACTTGTTTCAAGTTGATTTATTAGGATACAAATCATCCATATTGTATTTAAGGTTTTGTGATATTTTTGACTATGGATGAGTTATTTTTATGCCATTAATGGTTTATGATTAAAGTTTTTACATTTTGTATGTTATTTTTAATACGAATGTATATGTTATATTTCATCCTCTTCTTAAGATGAATGTGTTGGACTAGTACGTTCCGGGTTGGGGACCCGTAAAAGTAAGCCCTCCGGGTTAGTGTCCGGTTATTAGAGGCACTCCGGGTTGGTGTCCGGTTATTAGAGGCACTACGGGTTGGTGTCCGGTTATTAGAGGCACTCCGGGATGGAGTTCGGTTACAGAGGCTCTCCGGGTTGGGTTCTGGTTACAGTTATCCCTTAGGTCTTGGCACGAGGCGTTGACACAGAAATTAAAGTTCGGCATCATGAATTCCATCATTGTGAAAGTGGTTAGTGATATTTCATTTGATTATTCGATTAGTAGAATATCCATGTGAATAAGTAAATGGCATTATTTCATTTTATTTCTGCCATATTATGCTGAAGGTCAAGTTTAAAAGGCTTTTGTTTTATTTTTATACATTGCCTTAAATGTTTATGCTTATTTATGAATGTTTCCGCTGTATTTCTTACCATTAATGAGCATTTGAGCTCACCCCTTTCTATGTTTTATTTTTCCCAGGATTCCAAGAAGTGTAATGTGATTGATATGTAGGGTTAAGCCAAGGTAATAATGACGTTCATAAATATTATTTATGTTGTTTTGTATGTCTTAAAGTGGAAGTGTAACATTCATGTATGTGATCTATTTTTCCAAGACTGCTAAACTGATTGGTCCTTCGGGACTTGATTCCTTGTAATAATGCCAATGTATTAAAATAATGCACCAACTCTGGGTAACTGGGGTCGGGGCATTACAAAAATAGGTGAGGATACTGAGATTTCACCTAGCTCTCCCACCCATGTGGGATCTCCAAAAGGTTCTCATGCTACCAAAAAACATTTACTTAGGGATTTGATCACCCTAAAAGGATCATCTTCTACCGAAACTTGATAGTCATGAGGTAATATGAGATTGTAGCTCCATTATCAATTTAAAATTCTCCCCAATCTATATCATGTAATAAATCAGTCACATACCTCCTCAACTACAACATGTGGAACACATCGTACACCCAATCCAACTGCAGAGATAGGATTGGGAGGTGTATCACCTCAAAAAATCTATGAAATGACTAAAAAGGGCCTAAGAACCTCAGAGATATATTATCACCTCAACCAAATATATTTAATACTCATCGATACGAGACCTTCAAGAACTCTTTGTATCTCTCATTTAACTCAAAAGAAATTAGTTTTCAGTCTGAATGATACTTCAAATGGCTTTAGAAAATCCTTATCCACTGTTTGATAGAATTCACCCTCTCTATCATTTCTCACACAAACACTTAGACCATGATTGCTATCTACCCTAGCTCCAACCAACACAATGTTGAACTAAAGGGTCTCATGCACAAGGCCTCAAATGGTGACATAACAATAGTAGTGTGATAACTGTTTTTAGATGAAACTTCTTTAAGGGTAGATAAACCTCTCAGTTATGGATGAAAACCAATATGCTAACCTAAAGCATGTCCTCTAGAACATGAATTTTATAGTCTATCTGGACTTATCCTTGGGGGTGAAATTTCATGCTCAACTGAAATTGATCCCCAAAGACTCTTGTAACCCACTCCATAACTAAGACATTAAGTGATTATCACAGACTGAAATGATCATCTAGAAAACTCTATTAAGTCAGACTATCTCCAACACGCATAAGAACCCCATGTTCTCCATTGAACTCCAATCTTGGATGGGTAGGAAGTGAGCCTACTTGGTGAGTTGGTAAATTATCACTCAAATAGCATTGTGACCTCTAATTAGTCTTGGAAGTCCCAAAATGAATGAAAATACCATTCCATTTCCTCTTCTATCCTAGCACCTTGGACTGCACCTATTGGTTGGTGAGATATCAATGGATAAACGCAAAAACATGATATTGCATCCTTATCCACCAAACTCGATTCTAAAGGATCTTGGTACATCCTAACCTCTCCTAGATGTACTACTAATGGGAAAGAATCGAACTCCTCCAACACCTCCACTCACAACATGATTGGTGAGATCATCCATCCTTGAACAAGGATAATATGCTTCCTACATTAAAAAAATATACCAGGAGCATGTCTAAGGGATATTTGGTCATGAAAGATCTCATAATAGGTATAAATAGGTTGTGTCTTCTGGATATGCTAAATAAGTAGAGGTTTGACAACCATTGAATGGAGGTATGCTACACTAACCTTGTCTATAAGGGTCAACTATAAAGTGGTCAGCTGCTTCGCCTCCTCACTCAACACCTTTTAACTAAGATACCTATTGTGAGCATTTTCTACAACATTATATTTCTTGGGAGTAAAAACTATCCCAAATCTATAAACATGTTGGAACTATTTCCCCCACCTCTTCCTTTATTTCAAAAACTACTATTGAAACTAACCTTTCCACAGGGAAATGTTTCTCCTTTATGGTGAAAGAAGTCATAGGTTACTCAATATTGGATAAATTGAATATAAATATATAAAAATATATTTCTAGACTAAGGATTATTTTCACCATGACAACACTCTTAGGTGGATCTCAAGCTAACATTACCTCAATGTTTTCCATTTATAGAAATAATCTCTCTTCTAAGACGACATATCCCCAAAAATTGGACCTCTAAATTTATGAACTGGTACATCGAGAGAATTCCATAAATTTTATGCTCTCAAAATATGTCTAGAACTATCCTAAAATGTCTTACATTCTCCACAACTAACACCAAATACACAAGGATGTAAACAAAGAATAATTCCATGAACTAGTCTAATAATGGATGGAGATCTAGTTCATGAGTCCCAAAAACACTACTGGGGTATTCAATAAACCAATGTGTATCAACAAGAACTCAAGGTAACCATAGAATCTCTAGAAAGACACCTTTGGTATACCCTCATCTCAAACCTGAAGATTGTGATAACTCATCCTAAGGTCAAACTCCAAGAACCAATTTTCTCCAAAGCACTTTTTAAAGAATTTATTAATTATTAGGGTTGGATACAACTTCCAAATACCCAATTAGTTCATGAAATGTTAATTTTTGCATAACCTCAAACTCTTATGTTTCTTCATAGAAAATAAAATAAGGGCTATCCAGGGGAACACATTGGGTATAACAAATACCTTCCTATGAAAATCCCCAAACTGAAACTTTAACTTTTGAATCTATATGGGAGCCAAATCATATATTGGAATAGATATTTGTGTAGTCCTTGTGTGTTGGTCTAAAAAAATTCAATCTTTCTATGGGGAGGTAATCCTGAAACATATTCTAGAAAGACACCCTCACGTTCCTCCACCACTACAAGAAACTGAATGCTCATAACATCTATTGATCCAAATTTCATACTATCTCACTCATAAGAAATTGGTTGTATCCTCTTATATACAATCACATACTTCTTTACCTAAGGTCCCTTCCCACAAAAAAATGAAAAAAACATCCTACCAAATTAGATACATTGGAACCCTTACTGGTATCAATAAAATTGGGAATGTATTATAGGCAACCAATCAATGTTGAGGAAAAAATCATAAGGTTTCATTACCAATATAGAAATATTCCACATGAGGCTCCCTCCTCCCAGATTTAGGCCACATTTTTGAAGAATTTTTATCACTGAATCAATCCTAATAGGATCCTCCAAATTCAAGGGTCAAGTTGGAAAGATCCACTAGAATCACTAGGTATTTAAAATGGATTCATTTATGGAAATGTATCTTATGACAATGTACTAAAGATAATTATAAAGAAAATAATACACAGTTCATACCTAGAAAAAACCCAAAGCCTCCAAGTCATGAGCCCATACTACCTAAAGTTTTCCTCCCCCTTTCCCATATGTTCTACCTAACCATGACTCACTATAATAACATAACACATCAAAAATGGCATCAAACATAAAAATAAACGTAAATAGTCCATGAAACCTTGATACTATCCACTTTGGGAATCACTGACTCATCCACATTACTTTAAATCACACCAAAAGAGGACATGCCTCAGTGGGAAAGGTTTCCCTCTTATTTGAATGCTTGAATCCACCATAAAAATTACTAGTATAGGGATCCACCAATTCTATGAATAATATTATAGATATCTCACTACTAGGACCACTATCAAGAGGGTTCCCAACTAGTAAGAATACTCACAACACAAACTTCAGCTAGTCCTCAACCACCTAAGGAGGGGGGGTCTATCACACCATGAAAACCGAGTGGTATCTACCTATAATACTAATTAATCAAACTCAGACTTTTTCATTATTTCAATAACTAACTAATAATAAACCTAATGGGTATAATCCACATGAACCCTTAAATTAAGGTTATCATACTACTCAATGGTAAGAGGTACTACTCACTATCCACCAAGAAGAACCACATCCTACACAGGTCCTTAAACTGAAGCCCCTTGCCTAGTGGATCATAATCAATATCTTACTATAAAATCATAGTTGAATATCATTGTGAAGGTTTCTATTGATAGTCAGGATTAACCACAGTCAAATATAATATATAGAGAGTTGGATCAATAAGTACATAAAAACCACAACCCATTCATATATGATGTATATACCATTAGTTTCCATGCAACCATTTCTTACAAGTACTAAGTCAAAAAACAGGTTATTACAGTCCTAGTGAATGGATGTGTCAGCTAGTGCACAATGACTAGGTTCCCTAGCCTAAGATATGGACTTTAGACACATTAACATGGCTCCCCTAGTTCTCAAACCAAACCTCATAGCTAAATTATCTTCAAACTCCAGTCCAAAGACAACCCCCTTTGATACCAATCAGACATGGACCTACCAACTAGGGGCCTCCTAGTAGGAGGTAATCTAAGAATGACACCCTCATACCACCTCTAATAGGCTAGGTGCTTGATACTAGTGCTGAGTAGGCCTAAAACACTCATGGGATACCTTATCCTAAAGTACATGTACACACACACACATCTCTATACACTAGTATAATAAAAAAAGACAACTAACTGATATTGAAAATGAATTCATGATAACTAATAAAAAATCAAATTATAATAAGGTTTATAGAAAAGAAAAAGGTCCAAATAAATGCCCACCAAAACTGTACAATAGTCCAACCTTATAATAAAAATGGGACTATTATCAAGATGAAACTCTTGAAACAAATTGTGGTCTTTCTAGCATGAATAAGATCTAGTTGTTCCTATTCCTACTTATACTGCATAAAAATTCATATCATCTACATAATAAATGATATGTTTGGGAATATTATATGTAGGGGTGAGTATAAACATAACTATAAGGACTCCTTGAAATCACCAAACACAAAACATCAAAGATGGAGTCATCTCTAAACCACAAATCCAAAGGAATAAACAAGATAACTAGATATAATCAAAGGAAGACTCAAAGTCTCAAGGTGATATAATTTCCTCACTACCATAAAATTAATCTACAAGAATATCAATGTAACATTTTTCAAAGAGAACTCACTAATTGAGTCTCACTATACTAATGTCATTCATCTAAGAGGATATACTCATATTGTCCTTCTAGGAATAAGTACAAAGGAACCGATAGGTTTAAAATGAGATAGTCAATCAATAAGAATACATATTATCATAAGACAAAAGATTTAGATATGTATATAGGGGATCATGACCATGGAATATAGGGTATACCTAACCTAAACTGGATTAACCCACTAGGAAGGGGATCATGTGTGTTGGATGTTTGAAATGGGATCCTTGACACATCTTAGAGAATAATGATATGGGACCACACCTTAAGACATAAAGAGGGATACCTAAATCTATATGAAACTAAAACATAGAGGGTATTTATCATACTATTCTCATGAATGGATACTACACAATACCCTATTAGGGATGGACCAAGGGAATGTACCCACACTGACACAGTTCGTGGAAACTCACCCAAACTCATATCAGAGATGGTTTGAGAAGAACAAGGGATCTAACTATCTCTATAAGGGGTGCATGGAATGCCCTATATGGTACATGGAAAGTCTTATTGAGTCTATAAATTCTTATACCCTTATATCTCACAAGGAATTTCTTTCTCTAAGTACATGTTGTGTTGTTGTTATTAACGACATGTGGATGTCAGACTGGCACTTGGAATGTTTCTTCTTTCCAAGACTATTCAATTTAAAAAGTACATGGAATGTGTCCCAACACACCTAGTTTTTGGGGTCACATGGCCTCATGGGAGTTTACTTTTTATTCACTCAAATTTGGCTATCTAAGTGTCACACAATGGCTGGTTTCCACATGTGTCATGCGATATTTAACTCACCATATAAGCCCTAACTGCCACATAGAGGGGTCCACATGGTGTGTGTCCTTATAAATTACATACCTTGTAATGTGTAATTTCATAAAAATTATATTCTATTTCATGTGCCTTTCCTACGCCATTGTCACCTTTGTATCCACCGAGAAACTTGCTAAAACACACTAATCTGGGTTGACCAACCCCTCAACGTCACCGAACCTTATATTTAATCCACCCATTGATAAAAATCCCTATCATCACCAACTAAAATAATATATATTGTAAAAATAATAGGATATATACTATCCCCACACCAACAACAGATCACCATCATCGCCAGTGGTGAGGTTCTGACAACCCTTTCCTCCAAAACACCAGTCGTCACATATTTGGATATTCCCACCTAATTGGGCTCATGGATTCATTATCTCCTTAACAATCATGGGATTCACATCATCTCTACCATACCTATTTCATGTTTCCAAAAACCAAAAACAGCCCTATAATTGGGATATATTCCAAATAATCAATGCACAATAATTGATAACCTTATGTCTCATTGAAACATCATCCAATCAAAACATTATTTAAGAACATCAGTGAATAGAGAGAGAAAGGCACAAAAGCAGAAAAGTGATAATCAAGAAAAATTTCGTGTTTGTTTTGGTCATCATCATTGAAATCTGGAATATGAGGTGGTTTATCTAATAAATAAATTTAATGAAGACTAAATCTCAAATTTTAAAGTCTAGTAAGAGAAAAAAACATTGGATAAACCAATAAAAATTGATCCATTAATTAATTTAGAGTAAATTAATTTTTTTTCATCTCAATAAATATGAATAGAGAATTAAAACAAAAAAAGAATCAGTCCTTGGATTGGATAGATCATAGATGAAGAATGATTCTTCATCATTTTCATTTGTGACATTCAAGAATTTCATTGATGAAAATAAACCCTTTAGTACTCCGACCATAAATCTATGATTCTGTGATCACCATCATGCATGATCACCACAAGATTTATACCTCTCTATACTTTATTTTCTATGAGTTTATGTAGTTAACCTTAGAAAATTCACCATACAATGGGTTAAATAGAGGAGCTATTAGGATTTGGAAATTAATTAACAATAAAATTAATAATTAAATTTAATTCATTTGAACTTATAACAACTGAACTCTATTTAAGCATCTAACATTGATGTGACTTATATCCCTCTTAGGATAAAACCCACATTCTATATTTAATGTAAGTATTAGTATTTATATCTGATAACTCATATCGAATTGTTTCTATTAATTCCAAAAAATATGCATGCATGATATATTGTATTTAATATTTTTAGTATACCCGCACTAAGGCTCTGATAGCCCTAGAATCTCATGTAAACTACAGCCATACCCTGAAAATATTATTTGAAATATTCCAAAGTTTAAAATATAATTTTTTTTCATTATATATTCTAATATAATGAAATAAATCATTTTCAATTTTTATCGATGTTGTGTGTATCACAATCATATGAACATAGTTTTTATTTTAATTGAAATACATGCCAAAATCCATTAGTGTTACATTATACCCCTTACAAGAATTTTTAACTTGATATTATTTTAGTTTGAAAAAATAAAATCAGGGTACTTTTCTATCATTACATATTTAGTTTCCCAATTAGCTTCCTCAAACTTACAATTCCTCTGAAGAACTTTAACCATATGTGTGGTATTGATTTGCGGTACATTATCACTACAGTCCATAATTTCTACTCATTGATCCCCATTATAAGGATCATGTTCTAATGATACGACCTCTAAGATAATTACATTTAATTATTTAGGTATGTACTTACTTAAATGTGATACATGGAACACATCAAGTACCTTTGATAGGTTTGATAGATGCTCTAAGAGATATGGTACCATAATTACGTGATCAGGAATATGAAAGGGACTGATTAACTAGGGATCAAATTTCCATTCTTATAGAATCTCATAACCATAATCTAAGGATATATTTGATTAAATAAATTGTCATTAACTTCAAAATATATGTCTCACTGAAAATTATTAGTCTTGATCATCTATCAACTTTATGCTTCTTTAACATGTCACCAAATGTTTTGGGTCTTCTCTATCAATTCATGACCATAATTAGATCCCAAAATATTCCACCCTCAAACATCATCAAAAAATGTAAATATTCTATAAATATTCACATATAAATTCATGTATAGTTATATTTTAATTATTGAGTTGAAAATATTGTTTTATAAGAACTCTACCAGGGGAAGTTGTTTATCTCAACCTCCTACGAAATATTCATTCATGATCTCAAAATGTATTATTGAGATTGAATGGTTACTTTAGAATAACCGTCAGTTTAAGGATGATATGATTTTTAAAATATTAGTTCCATATATATTTATTTTTTAATTCTTTTCTATAACATCATGGTAAAAAAATTAGTATTAGAAAAAATTTAGAGTGGTACTTCATATAGCCTCACCACTTTTAAAATATATATCATGAAACATTTATCATGTAAGAAATATTCTCAAACCTAAATGAATAATATTAAAATTATAATATAATCAACTAAAACCCAAATGGCATTATAGAATTTTGAGTCCTTAGGAACACTAATAATTAAATCTATAGTGATGTTATCCCATTTTCATATAGGTATGGGTAATGGGAACATCATCCACTAAGACTTATAATATTATTAATAATCTTTATATAATATAAAGGATTGAGATATATTATCTATAATCGCACACTTCATGTTTTTATATAATAAATTCTTCTTCATATCCCTATATAACTTTTTTCTTCTAATATGGATAGAGAATGAAGAGAAATGTGCATCACCAAACAACTCATTCTTCAATTATAGTATTTAAGGGAAAAATATTAATTTAAAGATCCTATTATTACATTAATATCAAGGTTTAACTATATAATATTTCTTACCATATTCAATAGAACAATATCCTAATCTTTCACCTCCTCCACTATCCATTTTTTTTATTTTTATAAAAAGTCACTTTTGGATAAGTGAGAACCATACAAAAACCTCCACAAACCACCCGCACAAACCCCACTTAGCTCAAGGTTCAAAATCCAACTTTACCCCACCAGAGTATCGCCACTACCTCTATACAAAAAACCACAAAATTCAAATTTTAAATTAACAGTCATCATCACCCATGATTCATGCATCTTCCTAGAGAAAAAAACCCATCAAAACTACCGCCTTGTCCTTCGAGATGCCATCATTATGTCACCAGCTAACCATCACCATCTTCATGTTAACACATCACTCATTACCCCCCAATGCCTTTTCTGACATCCACCTCCATCATGATCCATGAACATCGCAACCTTATCAACTAGAACACCTTTGAGATACATCCACCAAAAGTCTTCATTGTCACCCCAAACAACACCATCATCTCCACCACCCCAAAAAACACATGTAGGCCAAACACCGCTCGAAGCTATTGAACCAGAGGGTGAAGAACCAAAAAAATAAAAACTAGAAAAACCAAAAAGAACATCAGAGTATAATAGAAAAACCTTCGCCTAGAACTTATGATGTTGCGATAATGAAAACCAAACCATGACATCATGAAAAGATGATAACAAAATAAAACCTTTAGAGGCTCCACCGTCATCTAATCCAAAACTTCACTGGGTAAAAAATCATTTGAGGCCAAACCGAACCACCAAGATCAAAGGACCATCAGGAATATAAGAAGAAACAAGTGAAAATAACCACAGGAACAAAAGATAACAAACGTGAGATGCAACTGTCAAGACCAAGCATCAGAGACACACTGCCGATGCACCCTTGACGCTGAATGTTACCACCACTCTTTCACCTCTTGTATCTTCACATGCATGGATAGTTGAGCAGTAATTTGGGAAGGATAGGATTTCTCCCCCATACATTATTATATGATAGTTCATCCTTTAAAAAAACTTTATTATTTGATTTATCAAAATTCTCATCATGGATAAGGTATCATGATCTTTTTTTCTCAGATCATTAGAAACCTTTTTCAACTTCCAAGGATGGTAATGTATTGAGAATTCATAGTCATTGATCAACTCCAACTATCCCCTTTGGTGTATGTTAAAATTATTTTGTATGAAAATATACTTTAATATACTATGTTTATTATATATATCATACCCAAATATATGATTAGTGTTACATTTTTTGTTAATTATACTATAAAAAAGTATAGTTATAGGTTATTCATTCCACGAGGACATTCTGTGGAGAAAAGAAAACAAACACCTTTATATCTCTATATATAATGGAACTATTTTGGTATGTATGGAGAAGATTTTATATCCAATAGATAGAGTATTATAATCTATGAGAAAAGGATTATCAGAGTTATAAATTTTTTTTGGAAGAAAGTTTGGTAGAGGATGGACTTGTCTAATCACTAATGATTTAGTTTTATTATGAATAGTATCTTGAAAAGGATGCATTATTACAATACTTTGTTTGGATGAAGAAGTATAATGAAAAATAATGATTCCAGTAAGGATTTATTTTCCATTGGATGATGTGTATCAGCCCAAATATATTTTTTGAGATAGAAAGGGAGTAACTTGGAGTAAAATTGTGAAGTACAGAAATAAAATGAAGATTTCATGAAGAATTTTTCAATCCTGAAATTAGAAATAAAGAAATTGTCATTTTATTATTTTTTCTAAATTTATGGGAATAAAATTTTTAGGGAATAAGTGTTTTTATTGTAATAAATATTGGATAATGTGATTGTATAATCCCAAAAGGATCACATGATTGAAATGTGGTGAATCATGTAATAATGAAGGAATCACGTGTTTCTAGTGAATGGAGTAATATGATTCACATAAAGAAAGATATATTGTCAATGATGGTAATTTCATGTGACCATGAGATTGTATTCTTAGCTGAGTTAGGATATAGAAGGGGTTCACTAAGGTAGCCACATAACCGATATATGTCAGGCGAGTCATGTGATATAACAAATTTTTTTTAGGTGATGCACAAAATTCTTGTATGTTAGTGAAATGAATATATTTCGATGGTTTTCATAGATAAGTTATTCAAAATCATCTATAAATACCCACTGTTCATAAAATTAGTTCTAGATATATGGTTTTAGTAAAAATATATAGAATCATGTCTTGATTTTATTTTAGGAGAAGCAAAGGATATCTATATAAACTTCGTCATGATTATCATTATTAAAATTAGTCATAGTGTATATTAGAGAAACATAGATGTCCTTATACGAAGGAGTTAAGTGGAAGTATATATGTAGTTGAGGTAGAAAAAGTGGATACAAAAGTAAGGCCATGTGGAGGATTCATGCGACTAGTGTTACATGAAATTGTATTGTGTAAGGATGTTACATGATGTAATCAGGTAGAACGAGTCTCACACATAGGGTTACAATATTGAGATCAAATGAATGAGGTTATGTTAATAACACAACATGATGAACATTGTTTCATTGATTTTTTTCCAAATTATCAAGTGGTTTTTTTAAGCCATTCAGGTTATCAAGGATTAAATTAGAACCTCTTGACTATATCTGTTATAAAATAAAATGGATATTAAAAAGATGTTTTTCATTTTTAAACATGATTGTCGATATAGAGGAAATAAATAGGATAATTTACAAACATAATTATCCCCATCCAATGAATAAGTGTTCTTATGAAATATTTATGGAATAAAAATACATAAAACTCTCAATGAATAGTTAATCTCATTTGACATAGAAAGAGAATAAGGGTGTAATGGAAAATAAGATTAAACAAGCATTGAATCTGGAGTTATAATGAATACAGATTCATTTACTGAAAAGAGATACACCACAATGTTACTTGTCTATTTAAGAGACCTACATGACCATAAAATATGAAAGATTCTTCTCTAAATTAGTGTGTTTATGTGAAGAAGAGGTAGTGTGCCTTGGGTAAGGAGTGAATGAAATAAAAATATCTTAATGGTAGTTATTCTGGAATAGAGTGATAATGATTGAAACATTGCATCCTAAAAATTAGTCAATATTAGAGGATTATAGTACATTAAATCATCATCGGTGTGTTCTCATTGTACATATCCTCTTCTAGTGAACCAAGTATAATATGTTAGTTTTGTGCAATCAATATTTTCCTACATATTTGGGTTTGTTTGGGTGATTTTTCTTAAAAGATTAATAGTTTGAATGCTATTAATACCAATGTAAAAATAATATATTAAATGAAATATAAAAATATTAAAGAAAAATATTTAATTCATCCATCAACCAAATTTAACCATAGGGTGTCCCGGTATACAATAAGTGGAATCAAAGGGTAAAAGTTCAGAATTGGTTTTTAACCTTTGAGGTATTATTTGGATTTGTTACATATTTATTCTATAATGAATCACATATTTTTTTTATGAAACTCACATTATTGGATAGAATAAATAAATTATCTTATCCCTAAAAGATTTTAATAAAGAGGTTATAGAGTATATACAAAGAGATACTATCTTGAGAATAAAGAAGAACAGATTGGAAATATAGAGACAAAAATAATGAATAACTATTTATTTGATAAAATTAATTATTAAACCATTCATTGTGAAACTAATTTTGAAATATAAAATAAATTGTAAAAATTTTATTGAAAACAACAAAGGCAGATAAGTATTTAATGAATACCTCAAAATAAGGTTGTAAAAATGGAAAAAAATGTAAAACTAATTGATAGGGTTGGTGAAGATTTCTATATGATATAAGGAAATAAGTAAATAGGAAATAAAAATAAGGATCATATAATGAAGAAATATTCAGTTGAGATAGAATTAGGTATTATTTACATAGAATAGTTAGACGAGATTAAATTAAATATTTAAGAATAATCCATAGTGATGGAAATTTTAAACGCCATTATTGAAGAAAAAAATCGTAAGATTGAGAAAATTGAGGAAGAATAAACAATATCTAAATGAATGATATTTTTGGATCCCTTCAATGATGAATCTAATGGAAGGAAAAGCAATAGAGGATTTATTAATTAAGATAAAAAAATTATGTATGATGATACCATTAACAATGGTAATTATGTTTGGACTTAAATTTGATGAAAGTGTGTGTCAATACCAGTAAAATATTCATGTCATCCAAGACATGGTGGATTGATTAGAGATCAATATAAAATCATAATATAAAATTTTTAGTGAATTTTTCATTGAAAATAAGATGTTTGGAAGAGTAGAGGTGTCCCTGAATGTTCATATAAAAAATATGAGTTCTAAGATAAAAGAAAAAAGTGATTTACTTGAAGATAAATCTTAATATATTAGAAAGAAAATGGCCATAGAGAAATAATTGAGAGAAATAATTATAGCTTTAAATAAGAAACATGAATAGAAGAGAAAAAATAGAGTGGAGGCCACCTTTAGTTGAAATAAATGATTTCTTAAGTAAAGTAAAAAGGTTTGAAGAACGTGAAACTTGATACAAATTTAAATTATTCAAGGGCAAATAAAAATTCAAATAATCCCACCGTTGTTATGCCAGCCTCAAACCCTCACTCCTAGATCGAGTTATAAAAACAAAATATTTACATTTATGGATTTAATACTGATAAAAAAACCCAATTTAAACCATCCAAAAATTATAGCCAAATATATAAATATGAGATCACTTATATACCCAAGGACATTTAAGGTTTAAAGTTTTAGTGGATTTAAAAAAACACGTGAATAATAATACCCATAGCTTCATATGGGTATTTTTTCTACTATAACCATATTTTCTTATTCTATAATAAGTATTCAACATCTAACATAAAATTATTCACACCAAAAAACTGTATAGACAAAATTCATTTAAAAAAATTATTCATAACCTATAGAAATGGATAAAATAACAAGGGTGAGATAAAATTCTCTGTAAGGGTAAACAAAATAATTAATAAGTGAATTTCATCAGAGATCATAATATTATCATAAGGGTATGATGACATAATCAAAGGATATGATTATAACATAATATAATTCATACCCATCAAATGTGGATCATAAATCATGAGACATAGAAAAAAAATTTAACATAAGACAATATTCATATAAGTTAACAATAATAAAAAATGTAAAAATAATCCATGAGAAAATAATCCATTATAACTTGATGAAATTTTAATAAAAACAATCTCAGAAACATGGGCCATCATTTTTATATCACTATTACAATCACTCTTACAAATGGAAGAACCTACCTAGTAAATTCTAATAATCTCGTAGGAGAAACCTATAACTATTTAACTCCAACAATTTACCCCATAAATTGGAAATATATATGGATATAACCCATCACTATGGACCATATTAGGATCACCCATCATAAAAAACAATTTACAAGAACCATAACATAAACATACAACATGAATTATGCATATAACCATTTTTCTTTCATAGATATATTTACCCATGAAAAAGAAATGTGTTTCATGAAAATATCATTGATAAAATAATAATCCATATATAAAAATTATATGTGTGGTGTCATTACTGCATATACTTAGTGTATCATAAGTAAAATAATGGGTTGTTGTCATTGATGAATAGAATTATCATAAAAGATCATTAAAATAATTTTGAGGAAAATACCATTTACACGTTGAAAATCAATTTTTTAAAATAAATTTTTACATAATATTAGGGAAACAATTATTTTAAAACTACCATGTAAACTTATAAATTATTACTAAAATAATTGAGCGGTCATGATGGTGGGAAACTATGTTCATATCATAATTGTTAAAAAAAATATTATGTTCGTTATTTTGGAAAAAATTATCTTATTCAGAAAAAATAGGAATATTATTTGTAAATATTTTAATAAAAAATAAAAAAAGAGTAAAAATTAAAAAACTCATTTAACAATAGTAAAATACATTCTTGCTTTTTTTTATAAAACATGGATATGAAAGGAAAAAGTTTTCTGACTGAAGGAGGAGAAATATGGCCAACTATTCTTAAAAACATTATCATAAATATTTTGAGTACCAAAGAGAGAAAAATCATAATTAAAAATCATAATATAATAAATATATATAGTATAAATTATTTTATCAAATAAAGATCATATAATTTCTCAATGGAATTTCAATCATAAATAGTTCCGATTAAAAATGTGATGGAAACATAAACCCCTTACCACTTTTGTATCTTTTGAATTGTAAGCCCCATGAAATAAAAACTTCAAATGAATCTTTTAAATAACATAAAAATAAGGATCTTCATGATATTACATATCAAATGAGTAATATATATAACTCATAAAATAATATAGGTGCATAATATAAGTATATATCTCAATAATGTAAATCCTAAGACAAATAACCCTTACAAAGATCATATCATTGAATTGAGAATTAATCAATGGAATGATAATGTGTAACAAATATAAATCCACATATTTTTTTAAATTAAACATAAATAAAACAAAATTAATTTCACACATAATCATGGTGTAATATAATCAATAAATAAGTGATATAACCCAATGATGATTGAGTTGAGAAACCCTAACAATGATCATAACATTGAAAAGTGACCTAATTAATGAAATGATTATGTATAAATAATGTTAATATAAAAAAAATTATAAATTAAACATAAAATTATACAATTTAATTACCCACATATTATTTTAATAACATAGAAAATTAATAGGTAATGTAACCCAATGAAAATAAATTGAGTTATGAAATCCCTTATAACTTGGTAGCTTTGAAGTCAAATCCACTAAGATGAAAAAATATGAATTGAAAATTAAAATACCATAAGGTATGTAGGATTCATGATAAAAAATATAAAATTGGAAACATGTATAGCATATAAAATAATTTTTTTCATAATATTAAAACATTCCTTGATGAAGAAAAATTGAGACGAAATCCCTTACCTTGAGTCCAAAATTTCCATGTTTCTAATTTAACTCCTATATAATAAACATATATAAACTATTTAATTATTTAATTAAATTTTCAAGTTTTATTAATTTATCATTAAAATATTTTGTTTTTTTATTAAAATAAAATATTTAATTACTTAATCGGTTATGTCCTTGTTGGGGTTTTTGAGGATGTTTGGTTTATAATTTCAAAACTACTTTGGTATATTGACCACGGTAAAAGGGGTAATTATTCTATAATCTACAGAATAATAATAATGAAATATTTTTAATTTTTATTCCATAATTATAATTTAAATACAAAATATGAAATATGGTTATGAAAGATGAATTGCGTTGCAATCATTGAGATGGTATGTCATACGTACGCATGAGTAACGTTTTCATTTTTCAAATAGAACGTGGGAAAGAAAGTAAGTATAATTTTATATTTAAATAAATATTATTATATCATAAATATCATATTATTTATTTAAATACACTTATATATACAATCCATGTTATTTTTTCATGAAAAAAATCACATCCCTTCATGGAGGTGGTAATCCACACATACGCACAAATGACATTATCATTTTTAAGAATAAGGACAGATAAGACATGAGATGAAATATTATCCTCAAATAATGATAATTATTCAATGAAAACCACATATATATACACTAAATCCATCATTATATCCATACATTAATGGTAGTGATGAAAAAAAATACATCGGTTTGGGATACAGTAATCCTATATACATACAAATGATGGTTTCATTTCCCATTTTATGGATGAGGATATGGATAAAGGTTATCCCATTAACATAAAAACATATAATTATATTTAATATAATTATTTAATTATTTCAAATTTTTTGAATAATATTTTATGGAGGTAGAAGAATAAATAATACTAAAATATTCGTTTAAAAGTTATAACTCTTCTTCAGACAACATCCTTTTATTTACACTTTAAACCCTATAAGGTTGGGAATGTTACCAAAACAAGACCTCTAGAATGTGTGGAGGGTATTTATTTATAGATTTGGGTATGGAATGGATAAACCAAAATTCTCTTAAATTATGTAGAGTATATGATTTCCAGTGTACTTTTATAAGTAAGGAAAGGTGAACATTTTGAAATACATGAAATATTATAATATAATTTGTGTACAAATCAGGTAATTTTTTTCCAAAATGACATAGATTTGAATATAATTAGTGTATACTCTTAATATAATAATCCAATCAAAATTTTATATCTTTAGATATCATTTTCAACCTTATATTTTTTATTAACCCTTCTATTAATCGTTTAAAACCTTGATTGTGGTAACATCTTTTTAAATATAAAGGGTTATAAATTTACTTGTAAGTTAAAAATTATCAAAAAAATAGATATGGGGAGATTTGTTTGACCATTTTAATCCAAATTTTTTTATTGAAACATTTTTATTATGTTTAAATAATTTAATCAAAAATATTTAACAAAAAAACATGTAATATATTTTTAAGAACTATTCACATAATTTGAATTAAAAAAAATAAAGGAAATTTAATTTGAATATAAAAAATTTAATCATTAAAAATACATTAATATTAATAATTAAATTCTTGTGACACTATAATTTATCCTCAAAATATTAATTTTATGATTTTAAAAATAATTTACATTAATTTTCTATTATTTTCACCAGCACCATGTTAGCATTGCATAAGTATTTATGGTAATTAGTTCATAACTAAAAATAAAAAATTACCATAAAAAATAATTTTATTAAACTTAAAATTAAGTTTAATATTCATCTTGAACTTATGTTGATCCCTTTTTTAACATAAAATAAATATTTAAAATTAATAGAGTGATATTTTTTATTTTTATTTACATAAAATAATATTTAAGTCATATTCAAAGAAAAATGAAACAAAATAACCATAAAATAGAATATTGGATTAGTATAGTATAGAAATACTCATAAAATATATTAAAGTCAAATTTTAGTGTTATTTTTAGTCATTTTCATATTATTTTATCCCTAATTATCTGATTTACTCAAACTGTGGTGAAAAATATTTACTACGGTTACTATTCATAATGATAAAAAATAAAAGGTAATTATTTATAAAGTTTAAAGCTCCGGATTCCAAATTTGGGATTAATTTTATCAAATTTAATTAATATAAATTCAATAATTTAATTTAAAATTAATCCTACAAAATTCGATGAAAAATAATTTTTTAGAAAAAAAGGCTTAATGTAAAAAACTTTTATACCAAATTCATTTATAATTTTGATTATAATAAAATTTATTGAATTACTTTTAATCAAAAGGAAAAAAATTAAATTTTAAATATAATCCAAAATATAATGTGACATTTTAAATACTTGAAAATAAAAAAGAGTTTTAAATAAAAATCAGTAATTTTCATTATTTATTGAATAATCAAACATATATAAAAAAAATACCAAAAATTCATACTAAGATAATTTTTAAATTATTATTTAAAAAGTTATGTTATGTTTTTCAAATTTAAATTCTATAATTTTTTATTCTATATTTTAGATAAAACCATATAATGGATGAAAATACAATTTTGTTAGAAATAAGGGATTTTATTTTTGCCTAAAAAATTACTTAATATTATTATAATGAATATAACTCTGAAAAAAATAATTAATTAATATTATTAAAACATTGAAATTATTTATCATAAAATTTCATAGGATGTTATAATTAGATCCTCAATAGGTGATAGGAAAATAAGTTCAAATTTTGAATTTATAGGTAAACATATGTCTCCTTCCAAATTTGAAAGTAAAATACCTTAGAGGAAAGTAGATACAAAGTGTTGCCTCTATGGAAGAATATGACATATTATGAGTATGTTTCTATAATACCAAGTAATCATTGGTATAATACAACAATCTTCATCAAAATATAATCCAAATAATTATTGCTTTAAGTATGCTTTCTATGTTAAATGTATTTTATTTTCTAAAAACGGTCATATGAAAAATAGTTGTAGTTGGAAGAACTAATTGTAGGATAATGACTCCATAAGAATTTCTAAAACTCTTATGATATATAAGTAAAGTTCTTATCCTATAAAATGATATATTAAACTTGAAAAAAGGTTCACTATTCTAGAGAAAAAAACATGTATCTCAATGTAAGGTGAACCAATCACTCACAATGTTATAATCACAATAGTTATTGCAGAAATAAAGAAAGAAAATATGGAATAGGGAATAATAAGTTTTTCTATTAGGGATTAAGAAGAATTTATGAACAAATAAAAGATCACCTTAAGTAAAAAATGGTGAGGTTACTCTTATGACTGTTAAAAGTAAAATGAATAAAGAATGCTTTAGTGAATTAAAATTTCATCACACAGGGTGAGAATGAAAATAAAGAGAAATAGATATCCAATATATGGATAATAATAAGTAGAATAAATAAATTCTATCAATTAAATAAACATGTAAATGTGTGATTAAACCCAAATTTGTTTGAAATACCAATCATACACATACAAAGATGACCATAAATGTGTGGAAAGAATGCTTAATCATATGGCTTGATCATCTGGAATTGGATAGGAATATGGAACATGAATAGAAAAATGAAGATGTATTTATTACATTTGAGATGAAGCCTAATGAAAAAGTGGAATTTTCTAAAGATGATATTTATATAATTTTTTTATGATAAGTGTCATATAAAGGAGAATAACAGTGAAGGATTGGATAGAGGTTTGTAGTTATGTTTTTTCTTTCTTAACCAACCAAATCCTATACTTGAGGATACTAAAGATACCCCTCTCCAAATAAAAAGAATATTTTATAATTTTTATTGAAAGTGGTGAATAATTATGAGAAATATGTTATCCATGGTGTGATTTTGTTAAAATATAATAATTACTAAAGGCTAATATGATTAAATAGAAAGAGTATAATGTGAAATAATCCATGTTTAGTGTAAGACATTTCATCTGGTGTCATGTAACCATTCAATTCATAATGAACTAAATATATAAGTCATACTCAATGAAATATAAGATCAAATAATTATTATCCTTATCTAAATATGAAGGGGTGTCAAATCCATTTTTTGAAAAATTATTATGTTGATTGTTTTTTAGGATATTAAGAAATTGATTAAGAAATAATTCAACCAGTTTATGTCTAGATATGAATACATTAATGAGGAATTGGTTATTATAAATAAAGGTTATTAAATATTATCTGAAGAAAATTATGTTTCCCTATGAATATTGGAAGAACATTCATTTCAAGTGGTATCACTAGTTTATCATTAATAAGAGTATTAGTTTGTTCATTGTGTGTTATGTCTCACACAATTTTTCATTATTTATTATATTCTAATGGTTTTATGAAATTGTTATTGAGATTGTAAGATGGTTTGAAAAGGAATGAAAATTACAAAAATCTAGAATAATTTAAAGTGAGTGACTAACATTTATTTCTTTAATAATTTTGACTTAAACACTTGTTTCCTACATTGAGTTTTGACTTATAAGGATTAGAGGATTTTTTGATGAAAAAAATTCTAAGTGGTAATTTCACTCAATGAAAATAATATAAGAGTAAAGTTGAAGCTAATAAAGAGAAATAAAAATCAAAAGATGAAATTAATGATGTAATTTTACAAAGATAGTGTATAAAGCCCAATGTTTTTGATTTGGACTATCTAATTGTTGACATAACCAAGAGTTTTATAGATGTCAACTACCTATTTCAAATGGGATGGGGAAAAGTACATGGAAACATGTAAGAATAATCTCTTCTTATTTTGGATTTTCATATGTTGGAAGAGTAAAATGTTACCTCACATTTTTATGAAGGAATTTTAATACTGGTTTCATGGATAATATTGATTAAGTTAGTGTGGAGATATATATGAATGAATCCCTTGTAGAGTTTTATAAGAAAGGGGGAGATGAAGTAAAAGATAGACCTAATGAGTCACTAAGGGTGAGAGAGAGAGTGAAGGTAAAATATAGACTGCATGAAACTTTTCATTTTGATTTCGAAAGGGGGATAAGTAATCATAAATCTATAGACTTGAAATGTTTGATGTATCTAAAAGATGATGTATTTGTGATATTATTGAAAATAAAATACAAAGGGGAGAGTTTTGGACCCAAACCTCTATTTATTGTTGAATTTTTTTATCAATCATAACATCATATATTATAAGTGAAGGTTTTATAGTCTATTAGGACATTTTATATAGAAATTAAAAGGGAAAACATGATATATCTATACACTAAGGACTTATTTTGGGGTAGATAGAGAATTTGTAATATCTGATGACTGGAGTATTATAATATGGGGGAAGAGGAGAGTTTAATAAATGTTTCAGAAGAAGGTTGAGTAGAGGATGGAGTTATATACTCGTTAACGATATGGTTTTTTGTGGGTATAATTTTAGGAGGTAGGCAAGGTGAAAATACATTGTCTAGATGATAGAGAAGAATTCAACAGTATGATTATAGTGCTGAATTATTCTCACTCAAAGGAAGTGTAGCAACCCAGTGACATTATTAGAGCTGGAAAGGGAGAAACAAAAAGTTAAATTGTAAATTTTAGAAGTTAGAGGAATATTTCATGAGGACTTGTATGGTATTAAAATATGTATTGAAGAAGGTTTCATTTCCATGTGTTTTCCAATTTTTGGGCCTAAAATCTGAGGAGAATAAATTTTTTCATAATTTATATTAGATCACATGATAACATAATTCCAAAAGGATCACATGGTAAAAATAAATTGAATTTCATAACCATGTTGGAATCACATGGATCTTGAGAAAGGGGCCACATGATTCACATAAATTAAGGCATGTTTTCCATGATGGTTATTTCATGCGACCATGAGATTCTATGCTTAATTGAGTTAGGATATGGACGGAAATTCCTGAAAGGAGTCATGCATCTTTCATATATTAGGTGAGTAATGAGATAGAAGGTCATTTATTTTAGATATGTTAATTAGTCTTGTAGGTAATTTAAATGAATGTATAACCATGGTTTTATGTGATAAATCAATGAAAATCATCGATAAATACCCACTATTCACATCATTATTTCCAGATATAGATAATTAATGAAAATCTGGACAAGAGCAAGTTGATAGTTTTTTGGGATAAGGAAAAGAGCTTTGCATAAACTCCATCATGATTCTCATTCATTTAATCAGTCACGTAGAGCTGTAAAGTATATTAAAGATATGTATAAGTCCTTATGGGGTGGTGTTAGGAGAAGTATCTATGTGGTTAATGCACATGAAGGGGATAAAAAAGTATGGATACATGATGGAGTCACATAACTGGTGTTATGTGAAGTAGTTCCATGAAAGGAAGTCAAATTAGGTAATCATTATGACCATGTCTCATGCCAAGGGTAATTCTTTAATGAAACAGGAAGGGTCAACCTAACGTGTCACCTGATATAGCTTGGCACAAGGACCAATGTGCATTTATGAACACTACAGGCTAGAGAAAAGCACCTGGGTATTAATGTAAAAAACATTGAGAATTATATTACCTTGGAATATAAGATAACATGTCTCATTTATATCAAGATAAGATGAAAAAATAGAGTAAAACACATAAGAACAAGTATAAAACCATAAAAAAAACAATACCAAGTTGAAAGGCTAATCCTGGAAGCTAAACTAGCCAAAACCAAAACCAAGTCTCCATGTGAATATCTATCACCACCATCTCAATCCACTATAATGGTGATATCAACCAAGAGAAGCCACTACACCACATGAATCTCTTCGTTTTAACTGTTTCCTACTAAACCATGTCTACATATGTGCAAAGACATACTTTGGGTGTAAGAAAACTACCCAATAATATACCACCATGATATATACAATGTTTATCACCATAGAATATTTAGTACTATATTTAAAATAAAACAAGTTTCATAAATAAATTTCCTTTGAAAATATTTTACATGAAACATCATTTAGTTTTTTTCCATTCAAAAAAATCATATTAAAAAGAAAAATAATATGAATATAAACCTATATAACAATATGAAGGGAATCAATAAAAAATAAACCATGCCTCAAAAGATAAAAATGTGAGCAATCAGACATGAAACAATGTCATCATGTAATAAATCAAGGATAGTTTGGGCTCTAGACTATGAAAATCATTCTAGGACATTTGGAGGAACACTAAATAAGGAATACCATGAATCATACCTATATTGCTTCATGCCATAGTTAATCAATATCAAAATCATACCCCTAGTGGTACCACACACACAAAGGTTTACATATGTCGATAAACCAATGCACCCATGGTTTCCAATGTGATAATTTTTCCAAAAAAAATAAATAAAATATTCTTAAAATATTATAAAATATTTCTACAAACAAAAAAACACTACTTCAGTTCTAAAAAATTATTTTTAGAGTAAGAATCAACTATGATTTATTTCTTCAAACACGTGTTGTGAGTAAAACTAAATTTAATTTAAAACCCCTTAAAAATCATTTCCCATGGAGAAAAATACACAACTATACAAAATAGACCACATAGATTTTAAATTAATCAATCTCATAAAAAATAGTAATTTACAAGAACATTGAGTAATTAATGTGATAGAACCATTTTATAAAGAAACCAACCTCTCCAAAAAGGGAAACATAGCTGCCTTAAAAAAAGGTGATTATAAACGGAGAGATTGGGTTCTCACAAGCCTATATCTATAAGAAATTCCATAAATTATCCATTTAACAAAAAATAAAGTCATAGTAGCCCATATAGATTTTCATGATATTTAGAAGATAAGAGATCTGAGGTTGATCTAGAAATAGGAGGAGAAGATAGTTTGAAAAACATACATACTTCAAAGAGATCCATCATGATCAGTAGATATTCAATATAAGACCATAGGGGTAACCTACTTATACATCAAGGAGATTTTTTTTAAGGAAAAAGATAAATTATTATGGGATTAAAGGTTAAATTAATCAAGGTAATCTATGTAATTTTCTATTTTTAAGAATTTTTTATTGGGTTTCACGGTTAGGCCACACAGTTAGACAAACTACGTGCTAAGTGTGTGGTATCCACTATAAAGTGTAGGATGAAGTGAAAATGTACTTGGGAATAGCCAAATAGTTAGAAAAACAATACTCAATATTTACAAAATGCATTTGAACTACTACAAAACACACCTTTAATAGTGCTAGAATCATACTTTATCAGTTCAAGAAAAGCGCTGACTACTTCTGCATGGTTAAAAGTCCTGGGATTTTATCAGTACTAAAAAATCACTGATAAAGGTTAGCTTTATCATTGAAATTAAACACTATGATAAATCATACTCTTATCAGTGCTTTTAAAATCATTGATAAAAGACCCCATTTATCAGTGCTTTTATTTAATGTTGATAAATAAACTCTTTATCAGTGCTTTCAAAAGAGCTAATATATGGGGTCGTTTATCATCAATTTTAAAAGCACTGATAGAAGTATGACTCACCACCACTTTTAAAAGTGATGATAAAAGTATGATTTATTAGCGTTTTTATTTGCACTAATAAAATAATGATTTATCGTCACATTTAAAGCACTGATAAATGGTAGGTTTATAAGAACTTTTAAAATAGATGCTAAATCATTCATTTATCAGTGCATTTAGTAGAACTGATAAAGGTTAAAACTGCAGTGTGATGTTTCAACACACTACATCACCAGAAATAGGTGTAGTGTGCTACAAAAACACACTACATCACCAAAAATAACAATAAAAATTACCAAAATAAGATAAAAATACTAAATTTAAATTAAATAGAATTTTATACACAAATACAAGAAAAATAAAACACTATTATAAAGTATTTCAGTTGTTTGTTTACTAAAATTAATGTAAATTTTGAATAAAAGCATGTAAATGGAGTTATTTCGCTCACACTGTGAGTTTAATTGAGGTGTAAATGATCCCTACATATTGAAAATGACTTATGGATCATTTTTTTAAAGTACCAAAATAATATGAATGTGTTTGCTCAATTTTTGGCATGCCACTTATTTTTTTCACTAAAATAAATTTCAATTTTGAAAAAAAGATACACTAGGATTCATATCGGTCACATCATGCATCAGATTGAGGCATAAATAGTCCCTACACATCCAAAATGACTCATGGATCATTTTTCTAAAGTATCAAAATAATCAGAATGAATTTCCTTGGTTTTGAGTATGACACATGTGTCTTTTTACTAAATTGTCATTGTAAACTAGAAACATGTAATTTGAGCCATACATGTGGCATCATGTGTGGGTATTACATGAGATAGATCCATAAATATCACAAATGAATTATGAATCACTGTCCCAAATTATCAAGACAATCCAATTGCATTTTCTTAGTTTTCAGTGAGTGACACTTTTTTGTATTAAAATGTCAATTGTAAACTGATAATAGACTCTTAGAGTCATACCAGTTACACCGCATGTCATATTGATATTATTATGATCCCTACACATCAAAAAATGACATTTAGATCATTTTACTAAATTAAAAAAACAATATGAATGCGTTTTATCAGTTTTGAGTATGTCAATTGTTTTTTTTCACTAAAATTAATGTCAATTTTGAAAAAAAGATACACTTGGAGTCATAATGGTCACACCGTGCATCAAATTGAGGTGTGTATTATCTCTACACATTCCAGATGATATATGGATAATTTTTCTAAAGTAAAAAAATCCTAATTCATTTTATTGGTTTTGATCATGTATGTTTTTTTCTCCCTAAAATTATTGTCAATTTTGAATAAAAAGCCGCATTTAGAGTCATATCGGTCACACCGTGTATCAGATTGAGGTTCAAATGATCCATACACATCACAAATGACTCATGGATCATTTTAATAAAGTATAAAAACAATTTTAATGTGTATACTAGGTTTTTATTATGCCATGAGTGTTTTTTACTAAAATGTCATTTTAAATTGGAAACACGCACTTTGAACCACAAAAGTGGCATCATGTGTGGGTTTGACATGAGACTAATTAATACATGTAAATAATGAATTATGAATCATTTTACCCAATTATAAAGACAATCCAAGTTTTTTTCTTGGTTTTCAGCGAGTGAAACTTTTTTGTATTAAAATGTAAATTTTTAACTGATAACAGAAACTTGGAGTTATACCAGTCACACTGTGCATCAGATTGAATTTCGAATGGTACCTACATGTCAAAAATAATATATAGATAATTTTTCTAAATTAAATAAACAATATAAATTATTTTTCTTAGTTTTGAGAATGTAAGTTGTTGTTTCACTAAATTTATTGTCACTTTTGAATAAAAAACACACTTGGATTCATACTGGTCACATTGTTTTTTGAATTAAGGTTTTTCTAGTCCCTATAAATCCAAAATGGAATATGGAAAATTTTACTAAAATACCAAATCAAAATGAATGTGTTTTCTTGGTTTTGATCATGTTAGTTGTTTTTTTCCTAAAATTAATGTCAATTTTGAATAAAAAGACACACTTGAAGTCTTATCGGTCACACAGTGCGTCAAATTGAGGTGTGGATGATTTCTACACATCCCAAATGACTCATGGATCATTAAAATAAAGTATAAAAACAATTGGAATGTGTATACATGGTTTTGAGTATGCCACCTATGTTTTTTACAACAATTTCATTTTAAACTGGAAACATGCACTTTGAGCCACACAGGTGGCATCATGTATGGTTTTGACATGAGAATAATTCATACACATAAAAAACGAATTATTAATATTTTTCCAAAATTAACAAGACAATCTGAGTGTGTTTTATTTGTTTTTAGTGAGTGATAATTTTTGTATTAAAATGTAAATTTTAAACTGAAAATGGACACTTAGAGTCATACCAGTCATACTGTGCATCAGATTGAGGTGAAGCTGATCCCTACACATTAAAAATGATGTATGTATAATTTTACTAAAGTACAAAAATAATCTGAATGAATTTTCTCAGTTTTGAGTATGTCGGTTATTTTTTTTACAAAAATTAATGTCAATTTTGAAAAAAGAAACACTTGCAGTCATATTGGTCATGATGTACATCATATTGAGGAGTTTCTAATCCCTACAAGTAAAAAATGACATATGGATCATTTTTCTGAATTACCAAAACAATACAAATGAGTTTTCTTGGTTTTGAGCATGTTAGTTGTTTTTTTCACTAAAATTAATGTAAATTTTGAATAAAAAGGTACACTTGGATTCATACCGATTACACTATGCATCGTATTGAGGTGCGATTAAACCATAAACATCCCAAATGACTGATGGATCATTTTACTAGAGTATAAAAAAAACTTAGTGTGTATCCTCGATTTTGAGTATTCCACATGTGTTTTTTATTAAAATATCATTTTAAACATGAAGAACACACTTTGATCCATATAGGTAGCATCGTGTGTGGGTTTGACTTGTGTATGATTCATACAAGTTAAAAATGAATTATAAATCTTTGTCCCAAATTATCAATACAATCTGAGTGCATTTTCTTGGTTTTTAGTGAGTGATTTTATTTGTATTAAAATGTCAATTTTAAACTAATAATAGACACTTGGAGTCATATCAGTCACACCATGTGTCAGATTGAGTTTCGGATAATCCCTACACATTAAAAATGACATATGTATCATTTTCCTAAGTTACAAAAACAATTCGAATTCGTTTTCTCAGTTTTTATTGTACTATGTTTCTTTCACTAAA
This sequence comes from Viscum album, assembly GCA_963277665.1. Lineage (NCBI taxonomy): Eukaryota > Viridiplantae > Streptophyta > Magnoliopsida > Santalales > Viscaceae > Viscum > Viscum album. The sequence continues at coordinate 1,072,944,217 of OY728143.1, forward strand.
ATTAAAGTCAATTTTGAATAAAAATATGCATTTGGAGTCATACCAATCACACTGTGTGTCATATTGTGGTGTGAATAATCCCTACAAGTCCTAAAAGATATATGGATAGTTTTCCTAAAGTAACAAAATAATACTAAGGTCTTTCATTGGTTTTGAGGATGTTAGTTGTTTTCTTCACTAAATTTAGTGTCAATTTTGAAAAAAAAGATGCACTTGGAGTCATACTGGTCACACTGTGCATCAGATTGAGGCTCAATTGATCCATATACATCCCAAATGACTCATGGATCATTATACTAAAGTATCAAAATAATTGGAATGTGTATCCTCTTTTTTGAGTATGCCACATGTGTTTTTTTACTAAAATTACATTTGAAACTAGAAACATGCACAATGGATCTTATCTTAAGTGACAAGTGTTGTGTGAAATTTTAAAAAATTGTTCTTAAATACAATAATGGTATGATCCTTATTCTACTTAATTTCCCACCAATTTTATTTTTTGCAAGCCATTAATTATTATCCTTCTCCGCCTCAGTCTCCACCATGGTCTTCGCATGTACCCTTTCCTCCACATTGGTCTCTGACTCTGACTCTGCCTCCAACTCCACCTCTAATTCCATCTTTTCCTTCACCTTTGCCTCTACGTCTACCTCTACCTCTGTGATTTATGAACAATTTTTTTGTTTGTAGGTAAGTGCTTCTAAAAAAAATTTATTCCCACCAATATTCTTCTCCTTGAGAAAGAGATCAAAAATAATATATAATAATTATGAAACTAATGCTTCACACCCCAAATATCTTTTGAAATTCATGACTCAAACTAGATAAAAAAAATAACAGGTAATCACCTAAATTTGTTGTCGACATACATTCTGACAAAAAGTATGCTACTCACTCATCTCTAAATTGATTTCTTCTTTTGAGTAACTCCATTTTCAAAAATATGGATAGTAATGTGAAAATATAGATGAACAAATTATTATAAAATATATTTAATTAAATTTCAATTAACTTTAGAAATTACATATTGGGGGATGTTGGTATTTTCAAGATTTATGTCATGAACCTAGCCGAGTCGTCATCTGAACTAGTTCCCAAATTGGTTCGTGGCATGGTCCAAAAGGCGTTCCCAGTCCCCACAGGCTGGAATACGTGATTGGGTATCGTAAATAAATATTGGGAACAATTTACCTGAATTTATAAGCATAAAAAAGAGAAAAATTTACTAAACTAAATCTGAAAATTTAAACCAAAAAAACATTAAATAATTTTTAGAATTTAATTACAAAATTTTAAACCAACATCCAAAAAGGAAACAAAAAATGTGTAGTAAGTATAACTCAAAAACCACCACAATTCAAGGGGGAATCACCCTCAAGACACCTCTACAACACCGCACCAATAATATATATATCAACCCAAATTTCTATCACCAAAATTATTTCCCTTACCTTTGTCAACCATTACCATGTCTACTTACACCCAAAGGTGTAAGTAGGGTGTGAACTTAAGCCAAGTAGGATGCCACCCCAGAAAATTTTGCATGCACTGGACATTATAAGGTAAAAAACTTGCATGATTTTACACAAATTAAATTCTTGTAACAATTTTAAGAAAAATATCTTTAAATAAAAGACAATTTTAAAGATAAAATTTTTAAAGAGAACACACTTTCACATGAAAATTTACAACCAAACACTACCATATGCTGATGATAATTGAAATATATCCAATGAGCACTAATCATGGGAACTACCCCTAGGCACTAGCTAGAAGTGGTACCCTAGGTACCTCGTATCATAGTGAAATGTGGTATAAGAATGACAACCAACATTTTTCTTGTGAACAAGCCAATAGAGAGGATAAATATCCAAATAACTAGTGGTCTCAAATCATTTTCCACACATAGTTAGTGTTGTAATTTTCAATCCCTCAAAGTGAAACTAGGCCACATTCACTTCTGAATCACTATCATATTAGTCCTAGTCCACCCACCTAGATACCAGAGCTTCCCTTTTGTGCTCAAACAAGTTTTACATATTATATAACACTGCATGCACATCCAAATTCCATTTTAAAACCATAAACACACCAAAAAATTTCCCAAACACGATTTTCACTACTTATACAACTGAATAAACCATTTATACAATTTATAAAATGATTTTCACGAACACCATAGGCTTTTACACACAAAAATGCACCCAAAGTCCTTTTTTTAAAATCAACCCCACATAAAATTCATACCAAAATATGATTTTAAGCCCTTACGTAATATAATAAACCAATTTCATTATTTATAAAATCATACCAAGTGACACAATAAAAGTTTACTCATGAAAACACCCAATTTTGTGTAAAAGTTACACTTTAAAATCAAACGCACAAAAAATCCTCTTGAAAACCACTTTCACACCACACATAATGATCAATGATCATGATAAATTAAACATGTAAGAAAATTAAATTCACCAAAAAACATTTATACATGGAATCACCTACCTTTGGTGTCAAAATTCCCAAAAAATGGTGTGAAAATTCAATCGCTCCATAATAAATCAAGACTGAACCCTAATATAAGAGATTAAACCCGAAAACACAATATTAAACCCTAGCAATGAAACCCTAGCTACTGGAAAATTGTAAACCCAATAAAGTGAGGAGAAACCCTAGAAAGAAGGAAGAAATAAGGGGAAGAATAACTTACTTGAAAAACCTTTGAGTTTCCCCCACCAAATCCCCTTAAAAATGGGAGCCCAAGGGTGCCTGAGGGATAAAGGAAGCCTTATGTGGTTTAAAATCCCAAGTGAGGAAGAAAATGGGTAGAGGAGGGGTTAAATCTAAAAAGTGAAAACATAGAATAAAAAAATATTTTTAATTTTCTGGGCGGGGCGCATGGTTTGGCTACACGGTTTAACAAACCATGCAATGACCATGCACATAGTCTATATAGGCCGCACATTTTCTTAGACCAGTCACACAACTATGTGGTAGTTCAACTAGCCTACCACATGAACAGATAAACCAGTTGCATGAGCATGTAGTAGCCATGCGGCAGGTCCTGGCCTATCGCACAGTTACCTAGGTTGGGGTGCACAATTCCCCTTAACCGTGCGCCTAGGTCTTCCCACACCCATTTTCACAATTTCTCTACCATTTCTATCCAAAATAAAAAAGGCAACCCAATGAGAAAATATAGACCAAAATAAATAGAAAAAATACTTAAAAATAAAGACATGGACATGAAAATTCTCCCCACCATGAAAAAGTTTCACCCTCAAAAAGTCAACTCAAAGCTTGATCGGAAAATAAGAATGGATACTCTTTCTCAACACATGAATTCCACTCCCAAGTCTCGTGCACAACATTCCCATGCTTAAAAAGGACATATACCAATGGAATAAACTTTCCCCAAAACACCTTTTCTCGGGATTCCACTATTCTCACCAACCGCTCAAATAATGATGAATTGATCTCTACCTCCAAATCCTCCCAATTCATCAAATGGTACAGGTCCGAGTTATATTTCTTCAGTTAGGATACATGAAACACATCATGAATAGATGTCAAATAAGAAGGAAAATCAAACATGCATGACACCTTTTCAATCCACTAGATGATTTCAAAAGGGCTGACATACCTCAACGTTAGATTTCCATGCTTCCCCAAATGACGATGACCCAAGCGAGGGGACACCTTCAAGAATACTTAATCACCCATGGAAAAATAAAGATCTCAATTCCTTTGATCATCATAAGATTTTTTGTGACTCTTAGCTAACAATAATCACTTCTTAATCAAATCTACTTTATCAAATGTCTCCTGCACAAGGCTTGTTCCCAAAAGTGAGGTCTCACCCATCTCATCCCAATATAGAGGAGACTGACAAGGCCTTATACAAAGAGCTTCAAACGAATCCACTCGAATAAAATATTGGTAACTATTATTATAATAAAATTAATCCAACCCCAAATAGCTATCCCACAATCCTAAAAAATCCAAAACACATGCATGAAGCATGTCCTTAAAAATCAGATTTTCCTACTCTATCTGACCATCTGTTTGAGGATGGTATTCCATACTCATCTTAATCTATGACCTGAATTCCTTCTGAAGGACTTTCCCAAAATCTAGAGGTAAAATGGGGATCTCTATCTAAAATAAATGCTGATGGAACCCCATGAATCCTTCACACAGACTGAATATACAATCATCTCAGCACATCCACTTTAGTTGTATCATTTATGGGAATAAAATTGGTTGATTTGGTAAAATTATTAATCACCACCTGATCACACAACGATTCACTATTCAAATCCACCCTTATACTACTGTTTTAAACTGGTTTTGTAATGAATATTCCAAATATAATAATAAATTTAACTTTATCTTTTAATCAATAAATTAATTTTAATCACTATTAAAATGGGCAATGTTACTTGTTTTTATTATTTCAATGTAGGATGAGATGATTTGGAGGGACCTTGTTGAAGTGGAAGAAAAATGGGCCAAAATTGCATGGATCCATGAAGACATGTACACTGTTGTTCTTGTTCAAAAAATTTCGTGCATCCAAATTGGATCATATTTTGTGGGATAGTCCAAAATTTAATGGGATAAATTTTATATTAAAGAACTGAAGCCTCATTAGGCTTCTACAATTCCCATATGAACTGATCTGTCCAAGGAATCAAATCTGCACAAAGTCAAATGTGGTGTTCTGTATTTTATCAATATCTCGAGACGTATCTGTCCAAAGGGTTCCAAACATTCCTTGGATATAGTAAAGAGGTGGGGTTAATTTTTTTTTATTTTCTCAAAATCCAGATAATGCTGTCTAGAGGTCGAAACAAGTGGTATAAGTGGGTTGAGGAAATCTGTGTGCCTTAAACCACCTACCCACTATGCCTATAAATTGGTACCTTGGGCACCCCATTTAGTAGTTCGAATCAGAGGAAAGGTGCTGCAATTTTGGAGTCCCAAAGAGTTATTTTCATCATCCCAAGAAGTTTTGGAGGCTATGGGAAGTGCTACTTAAACATCTTCTTCTTCTTCCCCTCCCATGGGTTTCTAAACCCCTTGTGATCACCCGGGGAGGAATGTGATGTAAATCCCAAGCTTCATATTTGTAATATTTGAATGATATTTTTAATTATAGGTTTTTGTCTTGTTTTTAATCATTCTATATTCTTATTATTTTGAGTTATGTACTGCTATGTCATTCTCAACTCATATGATCAGGTTTGGGGGTACCCATTCATGTGATGTTTCACACACCGTTCACCACTTTCTTTTCCCCTTCCAATTGCGGTGCTTATGTGGTTCATATTGGTCAATTGAAATCACATATTCACTATCAAGGAAATGTAAATTTATGTCATGGTATCACAATGAAATAACATACAAACCTGTATAACACATCTAGTTCTTTGTGTGTTGCCTTGGTGAGTTTTGGTTATGATGTCGAACACAAATCACCCAATCATCGACGGTGTCAGCTGAATCGTTGTGTGTTTTCAACTGAACCCTAGAAAGTATCCTAGTATAAACTTAGTAACATTCTGGTTCTAGGTGTTATAAACCATGTATTAAAAGATCATAACCTTATATCATGAAGTGATGAAGTATGAACATCATGAGAGTACCCCGGGTTGATCACACTTAATTAATCTTGTTCATTTCTACTTTGTTTTATCACTTTCATTTTCTATTTTCATCTTTAATCATCAAACCAAAAAGTTTTTAAAAACCTCATTCCACTTTTAATTTCATAATCAAAACCCTATTTTTAAATTAATGATCTAAGGCTCTGTTGAGAGATGACCTAGGGTTGCTGCTATACTGCAGAAATTCTAGTCAAAATTAAACAACTAATTTGACATGCTCGACAATGCAATCAAATTTTGGCGCCATTTCTAGGGAGTCAAGGTCATTTATTTTTTTTATTTCCTTTTATTTAATTATTTTACTTCTTAATTAGTACTCCTTTCAATACCCCACCCCCATTTGATTGTTTTTGTTTTGGGTTTTTGTCTTTATTTTTTTGTTGTTTTTTTGTGTGTTCTCTCTCTCTATCCTCTTCTTCTTCTCCATATCCCTATCTATAATTATATATTATAAAATTATATTCTCTTTTAACCCTTATTAATTTATTTTATCCATATTAAAAAAAACTTTACAACTTATTTGCATGACCCGATCAGAAAAAGAAAAACTGCTTGAATTTGACCTGGAAATTGAAAAGAAACTTCACACACAAATCAAGGCATATAGAGTAGGTCAATCAAGTAACATTGAGGAACCCCTTGTAGAACCTCAAGTGGTCCTAAAACAATCAAGAATTGAACCCAATCAATCCCAAGAAAACATGGCTACAAATAATCAAACTTTAAAAGAACTTACCACCCCTGATGTGGAGTACCAACCTGCGTACATCCAATATCCCGAGGAAGCAACCAACTTTGAGATGAGATCAGGTCTCATCCACATTCTTCCAAAATTACATGGTCTTACTGGTGTGGACACTCATAAACACTTTAAAGAGTTTCACATAGTGTGCTCCACCTTGAAACCCCAAAATGTGTCTGAGGACTTAATTATGTTTAGGGCCTTCCCTTTCTCTCTTGATGGTGTAGCCAAAGACTGGCTATACTACCTGCCTACAACAATTGGGGGATGGAATGAACATAAATGAATATTTATAGATAATTTCTTCCCGGCCTCCCAAACTGCATCAATTAGGAAATAAATCTGTGGAATTAGGAAATCACAAGGAGAGACCCTTCATGAATATTGGGAGAGATTCAAGAGACTTTCCTCAAGCTTCCCCCACCACCAGATTAGTGAACAACTATTAATCCAATACTTCTATGAGGGACTTATCCCCATGGATCATGGAATGATTGATGAAACAGATGGTGGTTCCTTGGTTGATAAAACTCCTTCCACTGCTCGTGACTTAATAGACAACATGGATCAAAATGCACAACAATTTGGTACACGAGCAGTTTCACCAACTCGAGGAGTTCATGAGGCAAGTCATTCATTTCTAGAACAAATGGTAGATAATAAACTTGATGAGATGCATGCCCTTCTAAGGAAATTATCTCAAGTACAAGGTAATTCACAATCCCCTGCTGTTCCATTACATTGTGATATTTGTTCTGACAATACTCATTTTTCTGACCAGTGCCCACAAATTCAAGATTCACTTGAGTCTTGTACAACTATGTTCCCAGGGCGTCCATTCCAACAAGCACCTCCCTTCAAGAAAGATCCATTCAGGCCAAATCCAAACCCTGGGTGGCAAGCACAACCCCAGTACTAACAAGGAGGAAACTCAAGCTACCCCAAGCATAATTTGTATCAACAAGTACAAGGTATGCAATCTTCATATCCATCAACATCTCAAAACAATCCTCCTCCTCCCAAATCTGAACCAAGACTCATGGATATGGTGAAGCAAATGGCAACCTAGAACCTCCAGTTCCAACATAGCACACAATCGGAAATTCAAGACCAACAAACTCAAGTGGGGTAATTGGAAAACACCATCAATGATATTAAGATGCAAGGTTCTGGACAACCACTATCCCAAACCACTGTCAATCCTAAGGATAAAGGTAATGTATGTGCAGTTACACTTCGTAGTGGTACAAAAGTTTATCCTTTTACTGATTCTACGCAACATGTATGTCCCCCTCTTGAAAACACTCTTTCTCCACCCATAAAAGATTCCAATTAAGAAAATAAAATAAAAAGGGAAATCAAATTATCATTAAGGATTCCCATGAACAATCCATTCCCCTTCCTTTCCCTCAAAGACTCTATAAATCTAAGAAAAAATTTGATAATGAGATTGACAATGAAATAATGGATACATGTAAAAAAGTTCAAGTTTATATTCCATTGTTGGATGGAGTCAAAAAAATCCCTTGATATGCCAAATTTCTTAAAGAGCTTTGCACCCATAGAAGGAGACTGAAGGGGAATGAGAGGGTCAACTTGGGGAGGAATTTCTTGACCTTGATTCAACTAGCAATGCCAACCAAATGCAAGGATCCAGACACATTCACAATACCGTGTACCATAGGGGAGACTTTATTTTCTGATTCTATGCTAGATTTAGGTGCTTCAATTAATGTAATGCCTCACTCCATGTATACTTCTTTGCAGGTTGGAGAGCTTCAAACAATAGGAATTGTCATGCAACTTGCAAACTGGAGTACTACGCATCCAACAGGAGTGATTGAGTATGTCCTTGTAAGAGTGAAAAATCTCATCTTCCCCGCTGATTTCTACATTCTAGAGTTGGAAGATACCCGAACCCAAGGAAATGCTCCTCTCATACTTGGTAAGCCATTCCTCAAAACAACAAAGACAATCAGCAACGTTCACAATGGTACAATGTCCATGGAATTTGGAGGAGAAAAAGTAAGTTTTAATGTCCTTGAGGCTATGAAACACCCTGTTGAAGAGAACTCCACTCTTCTTGTCTATTTGATCTAAGTGCTCTTAAAAGATTCACACACACACAATTCTCTCTTCAACCCAAATTCTGATTCATTTTCCTTTTCTTCACCCTTGGATGATTTTATTTTTGATTCATGTTTTGATTGTTGTCTGGGTTCTAAAAAGTGTAAATTTTGTGCTTTAATTAATGAGTGTGTTCATTCTGAGGTACCCATGACCATCGATGATTTTGAAAATCTCTTTTCAATAGATTCTCTATCTTTATAGAATAAACATGAGCAGATAGACAGTTTAATGGACCTTAATCCCCTAAATTATATCCCTCAATCCAGAAACCACAGGTGTTGGAACTTAAAAAACTTACTTCTAATTTAAAATATGCATATCTTGAGGGTATTGACCAATTTCCCATCATTATTTCCAATAAAATCTCTCCACAACAAGAATCAAAACTACTCAACCTTTTGAGAGAGTGTAAAAAGGCAATAGGATGGAAATTAGATGATATTCCTGTAATTATCCCATCTATTTGTATACACCATATACATTTGGATGATGAGGGTAAGCCCGTGAGATAATCTCAACGCTAGTTGAATCCCACTCTCCTTGAAGTGGTAAAATTGGAAGTCAGTAAATTACTTGCTGCAGGGATCATTTATCCTACATCTGATAGTAAATGGGTTAGCCCAGTGCAAATTATGCCTAAAAAAACAGGAATAACAGTTGTGTCAAATTAAAGGAATGAATTGGTTCCAACACATGTGCAAAACAGTTGTTGAGTCTGTATTGACTACCATCGATTGAATCAAGCCACGCGGAAGGACCACTTTCTTCTACCTTTCATTGACCAAATGTTAGAACGATTGGCTGGTAAGTCCCATTATTGTTTCCTTGATGGCTATTCGGGTTATTTCCAAATCCATATAGCCCCTGAGGATCAAGAAAAGACAACATTTACCAATTCATTTGGCACATTTGCATACATAAGGATGCCTTTTGGTCTTTGTAATGCTCCATGTACTTTTCAACGATGTATGTTGAGTATTTTTTCTGAGTACCTTGAGAGTTGTATGGAAGTATTTATGGATGATTTCACAGTATACAGTTATTATTTTGATGATTTTTTAGAACACCTAGGTTCTATCCTCCGCCGCTGCATTGAAAAAGATCTTGTTTTAAATTATAAGAAATTCCATTTCATGGTTGAGCAAGGGATAATTATTGGGCATGCCATTTCAAATAAGCGAATTCAAGTTTATAAATCTAAAATTGAATTAATTTCAACCTTTCCATATCCAAAATGTGTTCGTGAGGTGAGATATTTCTTGGGTCATGCTGGTTTTTACCACCAATTCATTAAAAACTTCAGTAAGATCGCACTTCCCTTGTCTCGGTTATTACAAAATGATTTTGAGTTTTTTGATGAAATTTTTTGAGGATGTGTTCAATTCACTAAAAAGGAGTCTTATAGCACCTCCAATCATCCAAAATCCAAGGTGGGATCTCCACTTTGAACTTATGTGTGATGCCTCTAACTTTATAGTTGGGGAATTTTTATCACAAAGGGTTGATAAGGCTCCTCATGTCATTGCATATGCCTCACGTACCCTTGACCATGCCCAGGTAAACTACACAACCACCGAAAAATAACTCCTTTCTATTGTATTTTTCTTGGAAAAATCTCATTCATATCTTCTTGGGTTAAAAGTGATTGTGTTTTCTGACCATGCTGCCCTTCGATTCCTCTTAAAGAAACCTGAAGCTAAACCCCACCCCATACGATGGATGCTTCTCCTCCAAGAGTTTGACCTTGAGATTAGAGATAATAGGGAATTAGAAAATATTTTAGTTGACTACATTAGTTGGATTTATCCACCAATGGACCACCATGCTGACACATCTCTCCCTATTGGAGAATTCTTTCCTCATGAGAACCTTTATGATATTGTGGACCTTACCCCCTAGTAGGCGGACATTGTGAATTTTATAGCAACATCTAGGGTCCCCACTGATTTCATCACTTCACAATCCCAGAGACATAAGCATGATTCTCAGTGGTACATTTGGGATGACCCATACTTGTTGAGAATTTGTAGTGACCAAGTAGTTCGTCGATGTGTCCCTAACCATGAGTTCACCTCTGTTTTGACCTTCTGCCACACCTTGGCCTATGGGGGCCACTTTGGCTCTCAATGTATAGATCTAAAGGTTATTGAATCCGGAATTTATTGGCCAAAATTGTTTAGGGATGCCCATATATTTTTCAAGTCATGTAGTCATTGTCAATTCATAGGGAATATCTCCAAGAGGAATGAAATTCCCCAACAACCCATGTAATTCTATGAAAATTTTGATGCATGGGGCATTGAATTCATGGGGACTTTTCCTAATTCATTTGGGTTTTTATAAATTTTATTGGATGTTGACTATGTATCTAAATGGGTAGAAGCAAAGGCCACTAGGATCGATGACTCTCGTGTGGTTTTTTTATTTTGCGAGGTCTCAGATTTTTAGTAGGTTTGGTTTACCAAGATTCATCATTAGTGATCAGGGTTCCCATTTTTGTAATCGCAACATCAAAATTTTTCTTTGTAAGTATGGGGTTGATCATAAAGTCTCCACTGCATATCACCCCCAAACTAATGGACAAGCATAAATCTCGAATTTTTAAGTTAAACAAATCTTGGAAAAAATGGTACAACCCAATAGGAAAGATTGGATTTTGCACTTGGATGATGCACTTTGGGTGTACCGTATAGATTTTAAAACCCTAATTGGAATTTCACCATACAAGATTGTGTTTATAAAGGCTTGTCACCTCCTGGTGGAGGTAGAACACCGTGAATATTGGGTTGTTAAACAATGTAATATGAATCTTTCAGATGCATGTGAGCATAACAAGCTGCAGATTCAAGAGTTGGAAGAAATTAGATGTGATGCATATGAGAACTCCCGGACCTATAAAGAGAAAACAAAGGCTATCCATGATAGCATAATTCATCAGTGTAAGTTCCATATTGGTGATAAGGTCCTCATGTACAATTCCAGGATAAATCTCCACCCAGATAAGCTTCGTTCTCGATGGCTCGGTCCTTATACTGTTACTAATGTTTACCCTTTTAGTGCAATACAAATTTTGCATTAGTAGAGTGAATGATGTATTACTGTTGATGGGTAGCGACTTAAACACTTCTATGAGGATTTTCCAAAGAATCTGGTGGAAGAAATACACCTTCTAGATGCAACATACCAATAAAACACACCAGGTTTTATCCTTCCTTCTCACATTCTCAATCATTTCAGTGAGGACACTGCACATTCTAAGTGTGTGTGTGTTTGTGTGTGTGTGTGTGGGGGGGGGGGGTGGATACATTCCTGGGTTCATTAGGATTTCCATTTTCTTTCTTCTTTCTTTTCTTTATCACCTTCTTTATGGTATTTTCATTTTCCCCATAAAAAATTCCAAAGTTCCATGATTTGGTGACCATAAGGGGGGAATTTAAAAAAACTGTAAGGAAGGCGAAAAAGACTATCAGGGGGTGATTTCTAGTGAATTGGTTTTCTTTCAATGACATAAATAGTTGTATCTTTGTGAAACCTTTGAGATGTTTGATGCCCCTTGTGTGAGTAGTTTTTAGAAAAACTATGCCACTAACATCTCCACACATTTTTGCACCAAACCACAAAGTGTGAATATTTATTACTTAATTGAAGGTAAATATAATTTAGGTTAATATTTTTTATCTTAAAATGATATTTACATACGTTCGTTTCTTATCCGATCTATTTCATTACTGTACCGGATTGACCTATGCATGTGTACCTCATATCTAACTATTGAAAGCCCTCAAAAAAAATGGGTTGTGTCTTGGATAGGTCAAAAAACCACTCCTCCTCAACCTATTATCTTGTTATAACTATTACAATTAGTGTCATGAAGAGATAAAACAAGGGTTTAGAGATGAGTGTGAGATTTGCTCTAAATGCAACTTTTGAAAAAAAAATAATAAATGAGGGGAGTGATGAAATGTGAAACATATGGGGATATCTAGGCCAAGATCTTATGGTTTGACTTCCGGGAATGCTTAATTGAGTGGGTCTTGCAATATGATTGCAAAGGATGTAGGGTAGGTTCGGTGGACAAAATCTTTTAAGCTAAATAATGTTAAAATAACCTATATTTATTAGATATAAGTGGAGTGAATATCATATAATGGTTTTCACACACACACGAGTAGATTTAGTGGCATGGTTAACTCTTGGATTCCTTGCTCAATTTGGTATCATGAATCTCTTTGAATTTCATTGTGATATGATTTATGAGACATCTTTTTCCATTTTCACTAGGAAGAACTCCTTGGTCTGGTTTGTGCATTGATCACATTACTTTAATTTATATATGCATCATTTTGTTTTTTTTTTTGTTTTTTGTTTTTTTGTTTTTTATGTGTCTTTTCCCAGGAGTGAAAATGTTTAGGTGTGGGGGTGTGATCACACAACAATTCACTATTCAAATCCACTCTTACACGGCTGTTTTAAACTGGTTTTGTAATGAATATTCTAAATATAATAATAAATTGAACTTTATGTTTTAATCAATGAATTAATTTTAATCACTATTAAAATGGTAAATGTTACTTGTTTTTATTATTTCAATGTAGGAGGATATGATTTGGAGGGCCCTTGATGAAGTGAAAGAAAAATGGGCCAAAATTGCATGGATCCATGATGACCTGTCCAATGTTGTTCCTGTTTGGAAAATTAAGTGAATCCAAATGGGCTCATATTTTGTGTGATGGTCCAAAATGTAATGGTATACATTTCATATTCAGGAACCAAAGCCTCATTCGGCCTCTACAATGCCCATCAGAACTGATATATACAAGGAATCAAATCTGCACAAAGTCAAATGCGGTGTTCTTTATTTTATCAATATCTCGAGTTTTATGTGTTCAAAGGGTTCCAAACCTTCTATGGATATAGTAAATAGGTGGGGATACAACTTTTTTATTTTTTCTAAAGATAGATAATGCTTTATGGAGGCCGAAACAAGTGGTACAAGTGGGTTGAAGAAATTTGTTAGCCTTAAACCACCTTCCCACTTTGCCTATAAATTGCCACCTTGGGCACCCCTTTTAGTAGTTCAAACCAGAGGAAAGGTGCTACCATTTTGGATTCCCAAAGAGTTATTTTCATCATCCCAAGAAGTTCTGGAGGCTATGGGAAGTACTACTTCAACATCTTCTTCTTCTTCCCCTCCCATGGGTTTCTAAACCCCTTGTGATCACCCGGGGAGGAACGTGATGTAAATCCCAAGCTTCATATTTGTAATATTTGAATGATATTTTTAATTTCAGGTTGTTGTGTTGTTTTTAATCATCCTTTATTCTTAGTTTTTTTATTTATATACTAGTATTTCATGCTCAACTCATATGATCAGGTTTGGGGGTACCCATTCATGTGATGTTTCACACACCGTTCACTACTTTCTTTTCCCCCTTCCAATTGAGGTGTTTTTGTGGTTCATATTGGTCAATTGAACTCACATATTCACTATCATGGTAATGTAAATTTATGTCATGGTATCACAATTAAATAACATACAAACCTGGATAACACATTGAGTTCTTCGTGTGTTGCCTTGGTGAGTTTCGGTTATGATGTCGAACACAAATCACCCAATCATCGACGTTGTCCGGTGAATAATTATGTGTTTCTACTAAACCCTAGGAGGTATCCTAGTTTAAAATCAGTAACATTATGGTTCTAGGTGTTACAAAATAAGGATTAAAATATAATAACCCTATATCATGAAGCGATTAAGGATGAACATCATGAGAATACCCTGGGTTGATCACACTTAATTAATCTTGTTCATTTCTACTTTGTTTTATCACTTTCATTTTATATTTTTATATTTAATCATCAAACCTCTAAGTTTTAAAAAAACTTATTCCACTTATAATTTCATAATCAAAACCCTATTTTTAAATTAATGATCTAAGGCTCCTTCGAGAGATGACCTAGGGTTGCTGCAATACTACAGAAATTCTAGTCCAAATTAAACAACTAATTCGATGCACTCGGCAACGCGATCACAACCCAAATGGAAATCATTCCCTGAGGTGTACAAGGAAATCAAACAATAAAATCCATGGAAACCTCTTCCCACTTCCAGGTGGGAATGGGTAATGACTGAAGATAAGCTATGTCCCACCTCATGAATGTCTACCAAAATTACCGAAAAACATCATAGTACATCTTGGTATCCTCGGAATGAATGTCCCACATAGATTGGTGGAAATACTACATCAACACCTTCCTCAAGGACAAAAACACCACTGAATGGACCTTAAAGTAGAATACTCCCTTAGGAGATAAAGACCAATCATAAGATGTATCCCCACTAGGAAGATACTACATAGACTGCTGACACAACTCATCACTAGGATGTTCCCAATGAATCAACTCCTGAAGGGAAGAATTCTACTAAATTATCAACAATAATGCACCCCTACTGTGCTCCTTGTTCTCCGAATGAATCTAGGAAAAGAGCCCCATCAAAGTGAACTCATCACTAGACATCCTCAAAGCCTTCACTGGAACTTTTTTGCTCAAGGTGTCATCCACCACATTACCCTTTCCTAAGGTATAGATAATATCAAAGTTGAATACCTACAAATAATTGATCCAATGATGTTGCCTCAAGTTCATGTATTTCTAGGAGAAAATGTATGCTAAACATTTATGGTCAGTGTAGACCAAGAATTTCTCCCCCAAAAGACAATGTCACCAAGTCTTCAGGGCATGCATAACCACTACTAGTTCCAAGTCATGGGTCAGGTAATTATTTTCATGTGGTCAGAGTTGACTGGATCCATACCCCAATATGTGATCACCCTACATAAGCACACACCCAAGACCCACACCTGAAGCATCATAAAAAACCACATATCTCTTCCCATAGTCTGGAAAGATCAATACAGGTGCTGTATTCAACCACCTCTTCAACTCCTCAACGGGTTCCTGTAACTCTGGGCTCCACTCAAACTTCAACCCTTTCTAAGTGAGTGTGGTCATGGACAAGGAAATTTGAGATAAATCCCAAAAAAACCATCTATAATAACCTTCCATGCTGAGAAAATACTTGATCTCAAAAACATTCTTCGGCTTATCACATAAAATAACTACATTGATCTTCTTAGGGTCCATCGACACCCACTGCTTTGAAATAACATGACCCAAAAACTTCCCCTCCCTGATCTATAAGGTTCACTTTGAAAGATTGAAATATAGGTGATGATCCTGTAGAGTTCCCAAAACAATACTAAAGTGATGCACATGCTCCTCCTCAGACCCAGAGTAAACTAGGATGTCATCCACAAATACCAAAACTAAAGAGTCAAGATACTAGTGGAAAAACCTATTCATAAGTTCCATAAAATCTATTGGAGCATTGGTCAAACTAAAAGGCATGGAGAAATACTCAAAGTGGTCATACATACTTCGTAAATCTATCTTTAGGATGTCTTCCTCTCTCGCCCTAACTTGGTGATAACCCGAACACAAATCTATCTTGGAAAACCACTATGCCCCCTTCATTTGATAAAAAAATTCATCGATTTAGGGTAAATGGTATTTATTCTTAATAGTTACCATATTTAGCTTTCGATAATCAATGCAAAACTGGAACAATCCATCAAACTTATTTGTGAATAAAATAGAGGCAACCCAAGGAGATACACTTGAAAAAATGAACCCTTTGGATTCCAAATCATCTAATTGTATCATTAATTATCTCAACTTGGTGGGGGACATGAGATATGAGGGAAGAGATATATTCTATGTTCCCAGTGACAAATCAATTTCTAATTCAACATCCCTCTCTAGGGGTAATCCCAAACAGTCATCCAAAAATACCTCAGCAAAATCATCCACTACTCTAGGTAGTCCACCCTCAGGAGCACCACCATCGTCCTCCAGTGCAAGTGATGATAACTGAAAGATAAGATTTCCCAAATTTGGGAGTGGATGTATCACACAATCAGATCAAGGATCCCATTCCCTAATAAATACTTTAGGACTCCCATCTGGTTCCATGAAACTCACCCTCCGCCTATAACAATCAATATGCACTTAGAAGCACACCAGAAAATCCATTGCATGGATCACATAAATAAGTCTATGTCTTGGACTAAGAAATCCCACTCTATCTCAAACCTTAACATGGAGAGCACACAAGATGGGAACCTGAGACCTCGCTCATTATTCCTACCAAACAACGTTACTAACTCTATTGAATAATACATTAGCTCGGTTGTAAAGCTAAACTGATCCACAATACAGGAAGAGATAAAATAAATAGTTAAACCAGTTTCAAATAAAATAGATGATATAATAGATGCAATTATAATGGTACCTCAAACCATTAAAGGCCCTACATCTTGTCCCACTAGTGACTGATCCACAATATAAAGATTCCTAGTATCTACCTGAAAATGACCACTCGCCTATGACACTACCCTAAACTGGATCTACCCTGAAGATTATCTAGTCCTACCACCATGACCACTAAAACAAGACCCCACCGTCTGGGTCATCTTTGACTAAACAGACACTCCCATGGAAGCCATAGATTTTGCCCCACTCCTGTATGGGTGAATTTACTTAAATAAATTCTACATGTTCCCTATAATTCCAAACTGATGAAAAGGCCTAGGAGGAGATGTGAAAGCAGGTCGAGTGTTCCCTACCCTCCTATAATGATGGAACACAATAGATCTCACACCAAAAGCTATAGAAGAAAACTGCATAGAAGGATGGAATGAACTACCACCTCCCTTCTTCCCTTACTCACCCCGCTTCCTCTTTTTCTCTGAGGTGCTACCACTTCCCACTACTAAAACCACTCCAAAAAAACCTATAATTTCCTTTATGATAAATTCAGACCATGAAGGCATGATCAACAACCTCATCATAGGTTCCCGGCTTGAACAAGAAGACCTGATAGTAAATTTATAGTTGTAGCCCATTCTCAAACGTCCAATCCTTCATATATTCATTAGAAACAATATCAGTTTTATATTACACTAGATCAACAAAATGGTTATCATATTCCATCACTGATTGATCTCTTTGGAAAATATCCATGAACTATCGGGATTTGGAATAGGCTAGGACCTCGATAAAATACTGCTTGTTGAATATGGTCTTAAATTTTTCCAGCTCATCTACTCATGCTTCCCAACTTCAATAATTTATTCCCACCCCCTTCGGTGGGGACCCTTTTGCAAGAATGAAGCACATTTCACCCTAACTTCCTTAGGGGTGTCAAGAAACTCAAACATCCTCTCAATCTTCTCTAGCCACTCCTATTATTCCTACGACTCATCATTTCCCCCGAAATGTAAGAGGCTTGTTCTTGGGAAACTCCTGAGCCTTTTCCTTCCTAGGACTAGATTCATCCTCTCTAACTAGAGTGGGAGAAGGATCCACTCCCTATTCCAGAGTCTGAATAGCCCAAATCATAGCTTCCACCAAACTTTTACCATGTGATGCTGGATAACTCTCTCTGGCTTCCTCTCATAGTTACAAGGGAGCTCTCTGAGGAGGCATATTTCTAAAAAATTCAACATTCAAAAGAGAAAAAATTAGTACAACAATTATGAAAATTTCAGCAATATAATCAAATATAAATAAATTAAACATTCCATGATAATAAAATGACCAAACCACTTCACCCTCACCTAGTGTCCATGTGCAGTCTACAGCCTACCCATCCCACCTAGAAGATAAGTCAAACAAAAGTTCCAACGTCCCATGGAGACTCGATGTCTGTCATGAGGTGTGCTGGCCAAGCACCCAACTCACAACCTGAACTCTGAGCCCTGACAATCCTACCTCCAGTCTAACTCGATTAATCCCAAATAAAATGAACCAATGAGATAACCTCACTCTGATACCATTTTTTTCATAAACTAAGATGGGTCATTATCCAAACCGGTGGTCGACCCGTTCTGTGGCATGGACCAAAGGGCGTTCCCAATCTCCACAGGCTAGTACAAGTGCTCGGGTATCATAAATAAATATTAGGAATTATTTAACCTAATTTATAAGTATAAAACACCCAAATTTTTTTACTAAAATAAATATGAAAGTTTGGAACAAACAAACCTTAAAGAATTTTCATAATTTAATTACAAGATATTAAACCAAAATCCAAAAAATAAACAAAAAAAGTACATAAAGTTTAACTTAAAAACCAACAAAAGGAAAGGGGGCATCACCGTCAAGCCACATCAATAACACCGCACCAAGAAGACAACTTACAACCCAAACTGCCTTCAGTAAAATCTTTTCCCTTACCTATGACAAACATTAACAATTCTACTTACACCCAAAGCTGTAAGTAGGTTGTGAGCCTAAGCCCACTAGGATTCAACCCAAGAAAATATTCCATGCAATAAACATTATAAGGTAAACAATTTTTATGATTTTATACAATGGAAATACTAGTAACAATTTTAAGAAAAAAATATTTAAATGAAAGACAGTTAAAGAGAAATATTTTAAAGAGAACACACTTTATTATAAAAATTTATTGCCAAACACTACTATATGCTGATGGTAAGTGATATATATCCAATGATCACTAATCATGGGAACTACCCATAGACCCTAGATAGTAGTGGGATCCTAGGTACCTTGTATCTTAGTGAAATGTGGTATAGGAACCACAACCAATATATTTCTCATGCATGAGCCACTGGAGATAAAAAATATCAATAGTTCTAGTGGTCTCAAATCATTTTCCATATATAGTTAGTGGTTTCATTTTCAATCCCACTAAGTGAAACTAGGCCGCAAACACTTCTAAATAAATAGAAAACTAGTCCTAGTCCACCCACTTAGATAATCGGGCTTCCCTTTTCTACTCAAACAAGTTTGACATATAACATAACACTACTTTCACATCCAAATTTCATTTTAAAATCATACTCATACCAAAAAATTTCCCAAACACGATTCACACTACTTATAAAACTCTATAAATTATTTAGACAATTAATAAAATAATATTCAAGAACACCACAAGGATTTTCCACCCTAAAATGCACCCGAAGTCCACTTTTAAAATCAACCACACATAAACATCATACCAAAATATGATTTTTTACCCTTACATAATATACTAAACTAATTTTATAATTTATAAAATCATGACAAGTGACAAAAAAAGTGTTTACACAAGAAAAACACCCAATTTCATGTAAAAGTGCCAATTTAAAATCAAATTCACACTTAATACATTTGAAAACCACTTTTTTACCACACATAATGATCAAGGAACATGATAAATTAAACATGCATGCAAAATAAATTCACCATATAAGGTTTATACATTTAAACACCTACCTTTGATGTCAAAATAACCAAACAATGGTGTGAAACTTCAACCACACCTAAACCACAACACAAGAAATCAAGATCAAAACCTAATCCAATAGAATGAACCGAAAATCTTATTATTAAGACCTAAGAAAGAAAAAATAGCCAATATAAAATTGGAACCCCAATAATGCGAGGAGAAACCCTTCAAAGAAGGAAGAAATAAGGGGGAGAATCACTTACTTGATGAACCTTTGAGTTTCCCCCACTAAATCCCCTTAAAAATGGGAGCCCAAGGGTGCTATAGAGAGAAAGGAAGACTTCAATGGATGAAAATTCTGAGTGGGGAAGAAAATTGGTGGAGGATGGGTTAAATCCATAAGGGAAACCTTAGAATAATTTTTTTAATTTTTTGGGCGGGGTACATGGTTTGGCCGCACGGTTTGAAAAACCATGCGATGATTATGAAAATGGTTTGTCCAGGCTACAGGACCACCTAGATAGGCCACATGGATATGAAATAGTTCAACTAACCTACCGTATGACCAGATGGACAGGTTGCATGGGCATACGATAACTGTGTGGTAGGTCCTGGCCTACCGCATGATTACCTGGTCCGGGTGCACAATTCCCCTTAACCACGTGCCTAGGTCTTCCCACCCCCATTTTTACAATTTCTCTCCAAAATAAAAAATAGAAACTAGGGAGAAAATATAGACCAAAATAAATAGGAAAAATACCTAATAAGAAAGACACAGATGTGACACTTTATGATTTATCTCATAAATTTACAAACATAATATATACAATCAATTTCATTATCTTTTTTTGGACACTATAGAAACAATAAATAAAATAAGTAAATTGTTTTGAAATATTTTGATAGTTAAATATTTATATATATACCTTAATTTTTTTTCCATTTTTAGTAATCTACAGGATTTATCTTTTTATATACTGACTTCATGCCATGATCTAGACTATATTGATCAACCACCCTATCATAAAAAAATTCTCATTAAAACATATACTCAATATATCATTTTATGTTTATCTATAAAATGTTGATTGTAGTGTATTACATATTCACACAACACATCATGTGTGGTGGTTTGGTTTTATATACATGCATTGAATCCAAAAAATTAATATTCAGCATGTCTATATTGACTAGTATTATCATCGAGTGCCTCCTAAAAAAACAAAACAATTTAGTAATAAAAATATTAAAAATATATTTTATGTGATCAGATCATAGAGTTTTACCCTTGAAATGTAGGAATCAAAAAGTATCTATCATCTGATGATTTATTTTATTAAACTCTTTGAGTGACTTGTCTTTTTTTTCCTGTTTAATTATTTCCTCATTAAATGTAAATTCTAGCATATAAATCATACAAGGATTAATGAATCCAAATAAATATTCACACGATATTACCTATATATAGTTTTAATATAAATGCATGTAAAAGATATTAATAGTTTTTTAATTTAGTAAAAATATTTCTCTCACTATTTGGATAGACTTATTATGAAAAAGTACCTTATGTTTGTATTCACAACTGAGATGCCCATATATTCATGCTTGAGAATCTCAGTTAGAGTCTCAAGACCAATTACATATGTAAAGGATTCTCTATATATGTTTTCTTTATATTCAATATAAGACATATTTTTATCTTTAAATGTTTTCTCTGCATGAAGTTGTAATGATAATAAATGTTTCTCTAGAACTGGCGGGAAGAAGGTACTCTTGGAAGCTTGTTTTTTTCTTCGTATATTCACTAGATTTTCTTGATTTGAACTTTCATTTCTCCACTTATTTATCCATCTATATCATACCTCACTACATAACTTTTATCATAAACTATTACATGTTTTTCATAAGAAATTTTTTGTTGAAGATGTACTGAAAGCGCGGCTGATTGTCACCTATCGACCATTCAAAGTTTCGATGCTCTGATAATTTGTATAGCAACACTCGGATCGATTCCTCGGTGATGAAACTTTTCAATAGTTGAATGTTTTTAGTTGATTGTATTTTGATTGGGGGTTTGTTTGCAGAGATTAATTGAAATTATTGATTGATTAAGATTGATTTAACAATATGATAAATATTGGGATGGGTTCATCATTTGGTAGTTAATCTTGTTATATCCTTGATCTTTGCTTTATATTGCAATAAATTAACACCCATGTCACAAGTTGACGTTAATTGTAATTCCTAAGTGTTAAGGCTTTAATACAAGCCCTAACTTAACTAGGATTCTAATCTCAATCAGTACTTGATTGTGGTAGTGTATTTATGGTTCCAATAATCCGTGGAATCCATACATTAAACAAAACAAGTCATTAATCCATGACATGTTAAGTCCAACATACTCAATGTTAATTTAAAGAATATTCACTAATAAAAAGATCTCAATAACTTAACATAATTAAATTATAACTCAGCCCAATAAGATATTTACTCATCCATTGAAATGATTAGTAATTTGGTTATAATGATTATGATGATAAATTAATAAGATAAGAAAAATAAATGGATAAGAAAAGAGTGGTGTGTCGAACACACACACAAACGATGAAGGGAATTAAATAATAACTTTAGATTGAATGATAAAGAAAAAGAAGTTAAGGGGTTTAAAATTGATTTAAACTATTTTCATAACATTAATATTAAACTATAGAAGTTGAATGAAAATAAGAGATATTGAAGAAGAAACTTTCATTAAAAAAATAATTACAAAAAAAGACTTACATGATTACAACAATGAAAAACACAAAAGTAAATGAAAAAAAGAGGAGGAAGGGTCTCTCAAGTGAAAACATGAGTATGTAAGGTCTTCCCAAACCTTTTTAAAGTCTTTGGTCATGAAAATTGATTCTCCTCTCTTCTGAAATGCCATCCATTTTGAAAAGAGAAGAGGGGTTGTATTTATAGCCCAATGTGTTGGACTGTTTGCATTCCAAAACTACCCCTCCACTTGGCTCAAAGATTTTGACATTTAGACAGCTTAATCTAGAGATATATCATTCTTAAAAGTTTTATATAATAATGTTGGAAGAATAATCAAGAAACCTTGAGTAATTTTAACTTATTGCGCCAAAGTTATGGAAGTTTTCATAAACAATGTTAAACTGTCCATTTCTATCCATGCTTTTACGATGGCCAAAATGTGAATGGATTTTTGAATAGGAATATGCCTTAAAATCTGAATTCTTTATTCAAAAAAGTTTTCCAACTATATCTACTATTTCACAATGAAAGATATCAGCTTGAGTTTATGACTAGATCATGAGAAATGACATGAATAGTGCCCAGATGTTATTTCTCGACTAGAATGGTGGGCTAGACTTAAAAGCATCAGTTGGGCCTCTTTTTATTGGAGTTGGGCCCTGAACGTTTTATCTATGACTTCGAACATTGGCCCCAGAACATTGTAGGAGAATAAAGGAATTTGGAATTTTGGATTGAGCCCAGTAATTAAATCTTTATAGCTGGTCCAGTTTTATCACAAATTATTTGGATCTTCTTGTGTGGTCTATATGACCCTTAAAATAGATAAATTGCCCCATGATAAATTCTAATGAAATGTTTATATTGAAATATAAATCCTAAAAAACAAGAAATATTTAATTTGGATCAATATGGTGATAGTTATTATTAAAACATTAAACAAACTTTAATCTGGATGAATTCAAATAGTGCTAAAAAATTATATTTAATATTTAAACCTCAATATTTTACACAAATTATGCACATTTCATATAAAATCAGTAAAGGGAGTATATAATAAGTTCTGAATAAGTGAATAATATCAACTCTCCCACACTTATTCTTGTGCATGTCCTCACGTGCAACAAATATAAAAACACAAAAAAATAATTTTCACTCACCAACAAATATTAAAATTTTGTTTTCCCCAATCAAGGGAGGTTTATATAATTTCACTCATCCATATTGAATTCCACCACAAGTTGTTACAGAAACAATGTTCCAAAAATAATTAATTTTTTCATGCTCAAATTTAGAAATAGAAAATTGTGGCACACAAAACTTACTCCTCTAAAGATGATAAAATTAATTTATGGAGTTTCACTCATTCACCAACCAAAATTGAAAATATTAGAGTTTGTAAGAGCTCTCAGCTTCCACTACCTATCCTAAAGTGCTCAAAAATCAATAGGTATTTTTAGGGGGTTTTCTATGGCTATGGGACGGTAGAAAGATGATATCCAAAAGATAGGAAAAAGAGGGTAAAACACCAATATGGAAAAAACAATGCACACTTTTTTTTTGAAATGATACATGAAAGGAAATGGAAACACATATTTACGAGGAAATGAAAATGTGAAATAGGAAAAAAAAGGAAACAAATTTGAAGTGTATGAGAAGATGAAATATTTACAAACCATGAAAATTCTCCAAATGACATAAGTGTTCATTTTTTTTCTTTTTTGTATTTTTTTGAAATAATAACTTTAAATAGATCTCACACTCATCAACCAACCCATGATGGATCTCCTCATGACACTAATTGTAATAGTTATAACAAGATCAAATGTTAAGGAAGAGTGATTTTTGACCCACCAAAGATACAACCCATTCTTATTTTAATTTTTTTGATTTTTTTGAACACTTTTCAATATCATTTGTACAAGATAAACATATATACATTCCCAAACCCCACTGAAGGACAACCTCTCCCCCACACTTAAATTGAAGCTTTCCCTCAAGTATATGATAACGTGGTTAAAATCAACAAAAGGGTACCCAAAATAAAATCCATCGCCACACATAAATTTCAAAAATTTATGAAATGAAAATACATGTTGATATTTGGTGGAATAAGGTATTGGGATTGTAATGTGGCTAACAAAGATAAGGTTTTCATAGGCCCAAATGGGCTTCCAAAAGGAGGATTAATGTATGGTTAATAATAGGATATTTGGCTATTATAATTCTCATGGGGTTCAGAAAATTCCTATATCATATTAATGGATGTGAAAGTAATAAATTCAGTTTGAAGGTCCACAAACTCAAGACTCAAAAATGGGGGTGAAAAACAAACATTTTGAAAAGATGTCCATATGTATCCTTAGCATGAAAGAAGATGTTGTTCCTCACGGGTGGGGAAAATAATTTTCCAAATAAAAAATTGAGCATTCAAAATTTATTGGTTTTGATACAAGATTATTTATCCAAAGTCATGAAGAAAACAAAAAAAAAATTTGAGATAAAACCATGTATTTTTACTCCCCATAATGGTTGAATTTTTTTTTAAAATTGGATGGTGAGTAAGTATGAATATTGATTTTTCATTTTTTTAAATGATTTTTTTAGTTTTTTAGGTATTTTTAGTTTCTAATAAAGACACGCCCACACAAAAGAGGAAGATTAAATAAAAAAAGTGTGATGAGGATAGTGGTAAAAAAAAATTAGAAGAAGGGAGGAAGAAGAAGAAAGAGAGAGAGAGAGAGAAGAGGATTTAAAGGGAAAGAGGTTCCCCTGGTTTGGATTTGTTGGGTTTCCATATCCATCTAGTTGTGGGTCAACTGCATAATTTGGGGATCCGATGGAAGTTGATGTTATTCTAGGATTGTGTGTACTCTCATGGAGATGATTTAACCTATGTCCATTAACCGTGATTGTCCTTTTTGAAGACTGGTCTTGGACTTAAACTGCAACAAATGGGTAAATGTTAGAAACAATAAAAAGACCTTCCCAATGAGAATTAAGCTTACCCGAGTGAAGCCAAAATCAAGAGTTGAAAAGCAATACCTTTTCACCTTCATGAAATACCTTTCTCAGGATGTGTTTGTCATGGAGTACCTTATCCTTTTCTTTGTACATATTGGAATTATCATAGGATTTAAGTCGAAGCTCCTCCAGTTCATCCAATTGTAACAATCTTTCTTCACCGAATTTTTCACAATCAAATTTATAGGTTTCCATAGCCCAAAAGGACTTATGTTGGATTTCAACTAGAAAATTACATGCTTTACAAAAAATGATCCTAAAAGGAGACATCCCAATGGGTGTTTTATATGCATTCTAATAATCCCAAAGTGTTTCACCAAGTCTTTCAAGACAATCTTTTCTGGTGAGTTTTACAATTATCTCAAGCACCCTTTTCACTTCTCTATTAGAAAGTTCATCCATTCCATTTGTTTGGGGGTGTTATGAAACATAAGTTTTATGTACAACACCATTTTTTTCAAAAGATATTCCATGGTTTTATTACAAAAATGGGTTTTTAATTCACTTATTAAGGCATGTAGTGTGCCAAATCAGTGGAAGATGTGTGTCTTTAGAAACTCACTAACAGTATGCGAATCATCCTTTCTAGTGGGTTTGGCCTCGAATCACCTAGAAACATAATCAAATTCAATAAGAATGGACAAGAATCCATTGGAAGGGGGGAATGGTAACATGAAATTGATTCCCCAAACATTGAAGATCTCACAAAATATTAAAGGCTTTGGGGAATTTCATTTCTTTTGGAAATTGTGCTAAAATTTTGGAAAGTGGGACATGATTGATAGAACTCATGTGAGTCATTGAAGAGTGAAGGCCAAAAGAATCCAGAGTCTAGGACATTTCTGGAGGTCCTTTGTGGTCCAAAACAGCCACCACCAGGCATTGAGTGACCAAATTCTAAGATGGAGGAATGTTCATCTTCATCAACATATCTATTTATTACCATGTCAGCCCCAGTTTTCCAAAGTTTATTTTCTTCCCAAAAATAGTATTTTGAATCACTTTTCAAATTCATTTTTTGTTATTTTGAATTTTTTTTGGAAAAACACAAGAAACCAAGTAATTTACAATTGGGGAATACCATGGTATTTTTGGAGTGAGAGATGAAAGGTGCTTAGTGGGGAATTCAGGATCAATGATTTTTGAAAGAGAAGAATTATAAATTCTACTTAGGTGATCAGCCATAGGGTTTTTTTCCTGACCTATCTTTAATGTAAAGGTAAAACTATTGGAGCATTAGGATCCATCTTATTGGCCTCAGTTTGGAATCACTTTTCTTGAGTAATAACATTATAGAAAAATGGTCTGTGAAGATGATGATTTTTGCACCTAAGAGATAGGGCCAGAATTTATCTAAGGAAAAAGCCACTACTAAAATTTCCTTTTTAGTCACAGTGTAGTGAGATTGAGATTCATCCAAAGTTTTTGAAGCATAATAGATTACCTGAGGAATATTTTCTCTTCTTTGACCAAGAACAGCCCCAACAACTCTATCATAAACATCACACATCAACTCAAAGGGTAAGGACCAATCTGGGGGTTGGATTATCGGGGTAGATGTAAGAGCAGTTTTGATTTCAATGAAGGATCTCTTTCAAACCTCATAAAAATAGAATGTCAGATAATTTTGGAGAAACTGAGTGAGTGGGAGGAAAATCCTACCAAAGTTATGATTGAACCACCGATAGAAACCATAATGATTGAGGAATGAACATATGTCTCAAACAGAAGTGGGTTTAGGAAGTGATTGGATCACTTCAATTTTGGTTGGATCGACTTCAATGCCCTATTTTGAAACTATGTTCCCTATAACAATCCCATTTAAAACCATGAAGTAACATTTTTCAAAATTTAACATAAGGTTACACTTGACACACTTTTGAAGGATTAGAGAGAGTGAATGCAAGTACAATTCAAATGACTCACCATAAATGGTAAAGTCATCCATGAAGACTTTCATGCAGTGTTCAATGAATTCAGAAAATATACTCATCATGAACCTCTAGAATGTTGATAAATAATTACAAAGGCCAAAAGGCATTCTCCTATATGCATACGTTCCAAAGGGGCATGTGAAAGTAGTCTTTTCTTGGTCCTGAGGTGCGATTGGGATTTGGAAGTAGTCGGTGTATCAATCAATAAAGCAATCATGTGACTTTATAGATAATCGTTATTGCATTTGATCAAGTAATGGAAGAGGGTAGTGATATTTTCCTGTTTCAACATTCAATTTTCTGTAATCAATGCACACACACCATTTGTTCTTCACTAGAGTTGTGACCACCTCCCCATGTTCATTTGTGACAACAGTTATCCCGCCTTTTTTAGGTACAACTTGAATTGGACTAACCAATTCACTATTGGAAATTTGGTAGATAATACCAGATTGAAGAATCTTAGTGCTCTCTTCTATAAATACCTCAAGTATGAGTGGATTGAGTCTTCTTTGTGGTTGTCTAATTAGTTTGGATGATTCCTCAAGATGGATGTGATGCATGCAAAGGGAAGGTTTGATTCCTGGTATGTCATCTAGGGTCCAACCTAAGGCCTTTTTGTTTTACTCTAACACATAAATAAGTTTGGACTCTTCGGTTTCAGTAAGTGAAGCATATATAATGACATGATAAGAGTGATCATGGAAAAGGAATGCATATTTTAGGTGATTAGTAAGAGGTTTCAGATCAGTCTCATCTTTTATTTGTTTTCTAAACAACTTAGGACTGGAGAAAGGGATTTCAGTTGCTTCAGATTCATTTTCCTTAATACTGTACAAGGTTTAGTAGTAGAGATTATAGTTGATGTGGGATTCAAGAGAGTTTTCAAGTTCCTCTGGATTGATGGAGTTTATGAATGAGAGGTCAACATCAACTTCACCATTTATAACTTGGTTAACCATGGTGAAGATTTCATAATATCCTTTATCATTAGAACATAATGAACATGATGGAATGGGGTTCAATTTATTCTCATAGGTGTCCTAAAAATCTTGGATTGAGAATGTAGAGTGATCCTCAAATGGGTATTACATGGCTTGGAAAATGTTGAACTTGAACAGTTGGTCAAAAAATCCCATGGATAAGATGCCTGAATGGACATCAATCTTGGTTCTCACTGTCATTAGGAGTGGTATTCCTAGAATTAGGGGAGATCGAGAAGTGTTCATCTCACCTTTCATGTCAAGGACATAGAAATTAGTAGGGAAGATGAGATCATTCACATGAATAAGGACATCCTCAATTATACCCTCAGGACTAGCAATGCTTCGATTGACCAATTGAATGAAGACACCTATTGGATGTAAGGGACCTAGACCAAGGTTGGAGAAGATGGATTTGGGCATGACATTAATTGAGTCTCCTAGGTCTATGAGTGCATCATCGAAGTTGAAACTTATAATTTGGCATGGAACATTAAAGGTCCTTGAATCTTTGCACTTTATGGGAATAGACTGCTGGATGGAAACATTTTCAAAGGTCCTAAGTTTCCTCTTGTGGGTTCACAATTCCATAAGAAACCTAGCATACTTAGAGATTTGTTTTATGGAATCTAAGAGGGTAATGTTGACTTCAACATATCTAAACATGTCAAGCATTTCAAGATTGGGTTCAAAGGACTTATTTGGTTTAGAAATGGATTGAGGAAAAATAATTGGGTTCTTAAGTGGAATGAAAGGAGGTGAGGTAATGGATTTAGATTCCTTTTCAAGTTTATTTTTATTTTAATTTTATAGGTAAACATTTAAAGGGGTATTGGAGGACTTATCTTGAGAAATAGAAATTTTCTTCCCCATTATAAGTGAAATTGCACCTACATTACCCTTGGGGATGGGTAATGGTTGATCTGGGAGTTGGGAAGAATTTGATTGCTGTTACTGGCTTAGGTGGGAAGCAAGTTGACCAATTTGGGTTTCAATGTTCTTTAGGCTAGAATGGGTGATGGAGGAAATATATTCAACAGTGCTTTCCCATTGTTTCTTGGAAGAAGTGGCTTGTCCTGTATTGGGATTACCTTGATTTTGGTTCTTGGGAAAGTGATTGTATTGGTTTGGGAATTGGGAAGGCTCACTAGGATAGTGAAATCTAAGAGGAGGATTGTTTCTTTGAGGTTGAGGAATAAAAGGATAAGGTTGTTGGAAGTTACCAAAACCTTGACCATATTTGAATTGTTTTGGGTTTTGATGAGGTTATTGATGGGGATGATAAATGGGATTCCCATATCTCAAGTTTAAGGATATATGTAGAAGAGAAGGGCTCAGAATGGGGTTGGTTGAAGTTTCTAACAGACTAACTTAATTGTTGAGGGTTGTGGTTCTGCTGAGCATATACTGTAGTGAGCTCCATTGGTTCAGATGAATCAGATTTATCCTCTTGAAGTTGTTGACATGTGTTAGTTGGATGAGATGGGGATCTACATATTCCATAGTTATTGATAGGTCCATAGAACATAGATTGTGGAGAAGATGAGGTTGGGGCTTTGGTAGCCACAACTAGTTGTCTCACAAGACCTGTAAGTTCACTCATCCACTATTTTATCTTGTTTGGCTCTATGGATTGATTATCTTATACTTTTTTTACTTGAGCATGTGCTTGAGTATGGAATTTTTGTTTGTTTTCATCCATGTTGCTTATGAGATCTCTTACAACTGCAGGAGTTTTATCAACAAGAGCACCACCCTTGCAGCATCAATGGGAGTTATTTCCATAGCCAATAACCCCTCATAGAATTATTGGATCAAGATTTGTTCACAGACTTGGTGGTGTGAGCAGGCTGCAATAAGATTTTTGAACCTCACCTAGTACTCATAGAGTGATTCATTTGAGAATTGATGAATACAACTTATTTCCTTTCAAATAGAAGTAGTACGAGAAGCATGAAGGAATTTATCTAAAAAGAGTCACTTCATGTCATTCCATGTGGTTATGGAACCTAGAGGAATGTAGTAGATCCATGAATTAACAGTGTCAGCTAAAGAGAAAGAGAATACTCATAGTTTGATTTTTTCCTCAGAAACCCCTTGAGGCTTCATGGTAGGTCACAACACTTGGAACTCTTTAATATAATGATGTGGATACTCACCGTCTAGCCCATGAAAATGAGGGAGAAGATGAATCAAACCTGATTTGAGTTTGAATTTATCCTCTATGTTTGGATATTTAATACCAAGAGTTTGGTAATTCATATTAGGGGCAACAATTTCTTTAAGTGTTTGTTCCCTAGGATTGGCCACATCTAATTCAATTGGTTGGACAAGGACATGTTCTTGAATGAGTTGACCATCTCTTATGTTCCTCTTAAGTTGGTGAAGTGCTTGCTCAATTTTAGGGTTAAAAAAAGTTGAGGGATTTCCTGGAAGGCTATGGGGAATTCAGAGAGATTTTGGAAGAAAGAGGAAGACATATTTTTCTTTGTGTTCTTTTTTCTTTTATGATTTTTTATAGAAGGTGGTTTTTTATTTGTGTTTTTTTTTATATTTTTAAAATTTTGTTTTTTTGTGTTTTTACAATTACCAAAAACTAATGAATACTTAAAGAACCATCCCCATAAATGATTCCATATGGAAGCATGACTGATTCTCTCCTATCAACCGTTTAATGTTCTGATGCTCTGTTAATGTGTATAGCAACACTCAGGTCGAATCCTCAGAGATAATACTTTTTAATAGTCGAATGTTTTTCGTTGATTGTATTTTGATTGGGGGGTTTGTTTGCAGAGATTAATTGAAATGATTTATTTATTAAGATTGATTTAACAATTTTATAAATATTGGGATGAGTTCATCATTAGGTAGTTAATCTTGTGATATCCTTGAGCTTTGCTTTATATTGCATTAAATTAACACCCATGTCACAAGTTGACGTTGATTGGAATTCCTAAGTGTTAGGGATTTAATTCAAGACTTTTATTAACTAGTATTCTAATATCAATCAGTACTTTATTTTGGTTGTGTATTTATGGTTACAATAATCCATGTAATCCATACGTTAAATAAAATAATTCATTAATCCATGACATGTTAAGTCCAACATACACAATGCTAATTTAAAGAATATTCATTGAGAAAAATCTCTCAATCACTTAACATACCTAAATTATAACTCAACTCAATGAGATATTTAATCATCCAATGAAATTATTAGTAATCTGGTTATAATTATTATGGTAATAAATTAATAAGATAAGAAAAATAAAGTGATAAGAAAAGAGTGGTGTGTCGAACACACACACAAATGATGAAGGGAATTAAATACTGAATTTAGATTGAATGAAAAATAAAAATAAGGGAAGGGGTTTTAACTTGATTTAAAATATTTTAATAAAATTAATACTAAACTATAGAAGTTGTATGACAATAATAGATATTGAATTATAAACTCTCATTAAAAAAGAATTACAAAAAAAAAGACTTATAAGATTACAACAACGAAGAACACAAAAGGAAATGAAAACAAAGAGAGGAGGAATGGTATATCAAGTGAAAACATGATTATAGAAGGTCCTAAAAAGACTTTGGAAAGTATTTGTTCATGAAAATTGATGCTTCACTCTTCTGGAATGCCAACCCTTTTGAAAGGATAGAAGGGGATGTATTTATAGCCCAAGGTGGTGGACTGTTTGCATTCGAAAACTACCCCTCCACTTGGATTGATGATTTGGAAATCCAAATAGATTAATCCTGAGATATCTCCTTATTAAAAGTTGTAGATAATAAGTTTTTCTGAATAATATCAAAATTTGGAGGAATTTGGACCTATGTAGCCAAAGTTATGGCAGTTTTCATAAACAATGTTAAACTGTCCATTTCTATCCATGCTTTTTCAATGGCCAAAATGTGGATGGATTTTTGAATAGGAAGATGCCTTCAAATCATAATTATTTCTTCAAAAAAGTCAGCTGCCTATATCTCAGATTTCACACTGCAAAAGATCATCTTTATTTGATGTCTAGATCATGAGAAATGTCATGTATAGTGTCCAGATTTTAATTCCCAGACAGAATGGTGGGATGGACTTCAAAGCATCAGTTGGACCCATTTTTATTAGAGTTGGGCCCTGAAATTTTTATCCATGACTCCTTACATTTTCACACAAACATTATAGGAGAATAAAGGAATTTTTAATTTTGGATTGATCCCAGAAATTCAATCTTCATAGATGGTCCAGTTTCCTCATAAATTCTTTGGGTATTCTTGTGTGGTCCATATGACCCTTCAAATGGAAGAATTGTCCCATTATCCTTTATAATGAAATGTTTTATATTGAAATAGGTATCCTAAAAAACAATAAAAATTCAATTTGGATCTGTATGGTGATATTTATTATTAAAAAATTAAATATAATTGAATCTAGATGAATTCAAATAGTGCTAAAATATTATATTTAATATTTAAACATTAATATTTCATAAAAATTATGCACATTTCATATAAAATAAGTAAAGGGAGTATATAATAAGTTTTGAATAAGTGAATAACATCACGTACCTCATGTATCTTAATAATATTTTAAATCCATGCTATGAAATCTACAATAGCAGCTTTGACAGTTGTAATATTTGGACCATAAAGTGGAATAGGAAACACAATAGTCGGCTCATAAGAAACCTCAATCCCCACTCTCATGTGATTTCTTGGGAGGAATTGATTGTGTATATAGTCTCCTAGGATATTATAAACTGTATCTATCGCAACACGGTGGTACATGGGTGGTGACAGATAAAAATCATATACAATTGTACCTTGTAGAACTTTAGTAATATAAAGTTATCAGAAGTTGTTTGATTCACATTAAGGAGAAAGAGAAATGAAAAAAAATTATTATCCCGAGTAAGGTTTTTAGTTGAGGGGAATGAATAGCCTCAAATATAGTAAGATCATTTGGTTCATGAGTGGATATTTGATCCACCTCCAGTTCACTTTGATCCTTTCTTATACATCGGTCTGCCAAACCAAACCGCAAAATAATATCTTACAGTGAGTCTATTTCTACATGAAATTGTCTCATCATATTATATGTATCTCTATGTGGTTTTATATTCTCGAAATATGTTTGAGTAGAGAATTCAAAACCTAATCCTCTAACAAAACTATATTGTTTAGGCCACTTCAAAGCTACTGAAATTCCTTTTTCTTTTGGAACGTCCATTGCAAATTATTTTATCTAAACCATATAAAAAATATGAACTTATTTATTTTTATGAAATATTTTTATAAATCATAATTAATTACAATTATGTAATACTTACACATGATTCCCATACTTCTTTTGTGTTTTCATCAACAAATTTACCCTCCTTTACACGAGCTTCCTTCCATGGAAAATGACGTGGAATGGAAGTGGATTCTAATTTTGATTCATCAATATGAATATAAAAAAAGGAACATATATGTCGTTCCATATTAAATAATTAAAATTTCATTATTGATTTAAAATAATTAGAATCTTCATCTCTAATGAAGCGTACCCCATCTTTCCTTTGTGATAGGGGTCTGTTGGTTTTGATGCACACTCTTTATTTTTAGCACTCTTTTTTTGTTTCATAAACTAAATTTTTTGAATCAAGTTAGATAAAAAATTAATGTCAAATAATAAATTATCAACCACAATGCACCTAAAATTATTTCTCATTACAATGATTTTATAAAGCAGTCCATGTTTCCTGATTTATAATATGTGCATAACTAAGTGGTGGGAGGAAATTTATATTCCCCTCAATATCCTTAAGATGTAACTTCATCAGAAGAGTCCAAAAGCCTCTATGGTATTTTCCAGTGACTATTAATGTAAATTTATTATATAAATATTCTAAAATAAATGAAGTTTTCATGGAATAATTAATTATATAATTTTTTAGTAAAATAGAGAAAGTATATTGTGACATTCCTATTCTATATTTCCAAAGGATTTTATTTATTACAGGTTGGATGCGGCGCCATGAGTCAATATCAATCAGAACATTCATCATATTTGTGACCCCATGATAAATAATGAATGTTGAATTTTTGGGTCTAATAGGTTTTCCGCATTAATTATAACCAACCTCAAATTTTATACCCAGAATTCTTTCCTTGATAATTTTATTCAAAACCATGATGTTGCATCATTATTGTTTTTTTAATCAATATATTGTTTATCCCCTAATAATACCATAGTTTCATCATCAATAATCAATTCTTCCTCGAGATTGGTAACATCATCATGTTTAGAAGACATTGTCTACATGAGTAGTCAAACATTTAATTTGTCTTGAATAAAAAAAATACAATAAACTCCATGCATAAAATTCCACAATTGCATGCATCTTTCATGAAAATTGTTACTGTCTTTAACAAAGATATAATACTTCAATAATATAGTAAAACTAACCTTAACTACCTTTATTTAATGCATCTTCAAATGATTTATTTCCTTCCATCTCTTGATGATGGATTTGAGGCTACTCATTCCCTATTTCAAACTAGCCTTCCTCTCATCACTGTTCGGAAGGTATATCATCAATGATCTTTAGAACCACAATGAATGAAGGAAGGATAGTTTTAAAGAGGTAGTCTGGTCCATCATAAATAGATAACATATAATCAATCATCTAATGATTAAAGTGTCATAGGAACCTACAATAATGGAATCACTTAAAAAATTTCCTTGATTAAATAGGAATTAGAATACCTCCACTCTAATGGTCTTGAAGAATTGAATATCACCGCACCTATATTGGACATCACTTATTTCTACTCGAGGATTCATCACCTTCCAATTTTTGATATTTTTTAATCCACCATAAGATCCCCCCAATAACATACATCCCTTTAAAGTGTGAATTTTTCAACTTATGATCAGTATTGATCTAGAATTTGTTTTACTTTTATAAATGAAATGAATCTATTCAAGGCAGTACTAAATTTATTGTTAATATATTTTACCATAAAATCTTATAGGAACCATAAATACTTCCCATCATTGAAAACTATACCACATATCTTTAAGTGGATCTAAAATTAACTATAGGACATGGGGATCAATATAATCTCTACCATACAGAGGATTCTCATTGGATCCTTCCTATGTAGATATAGGGGTAGGAGTGGTGAAATATTATATATTAATTTAGATATTCATATAATTTTACCCTTCCAAAAAACAATAATATTTCATAAATAGGAACAAGAGCCTCATTCCATTTGTTGAGGGCTCAGAAAGTGCATCTAAGATACCAGAGTTCAAAACCGGGGGAGAAATATTTTTCGGGTTACTATAGTAGGTATTGTTTGACACTATAGCAGCCGAAACTATTCATATTTTTGGGATTTTGGGCCACCAGTTTGGTCCTTAGGTACTTTAAGGCCTTTGGTCCAATAAATATTTTGGGCCACCTCAAGGTCTTCAGGACACCACAAGGCCTTCGGGCCACCTCAAGGCTTCCGGGCCACCAGAAATTGTGCTTAATGGACCAGGCAGACTCTAAAAGAAGCAGACTCTAGATAAGGATTCATAGCAGGTGTATTCACCATAGTATAAGCTAACAGATGTGGAAGAAAGAGAGGGTATGACATTGCCATTAGGACTAGCCTATGCATGCATGGGAAGCCTAACCGAACAACCATGCGAAGGTGAAGAGATAATATCATGATGCATATGCTTGGGAGGAGTAGTTCCATGTAGTTATAGTCTGGATGTTTCCTCTAAGACCTATGGGTCATATAATCTCTAAGAGTATGACCCTTGTAAGTGTTGGAACCAAGGCTGTTCATTGCTAATAATGGAGTTTGGTTTGGGTTTCTTGTCAATATGCACATGGATAGCTAGGGAGTTTACAAGGTATGAGGTCATATGTTTGAGTTTGAAAGCATTATTGAAGGTGGCGTAGTTTCCCAGTTCTTGACAATTTTTTGGGCCTCAAAATCGGGATTCTGGTGTTGGAAAACAAAGGTTTTCTAGTTAGGAGTGAATGGTATGCGAAAAAAAAAATAAAATTAGGAAAATAAGGGAACTGCATACCTCAGAACATGGACCATGTACCATGTTCTAGGAATGGTTTTCAGACGTATTCTAGGAAGTGAGAATGTTATGTGGAGTGGTGCACAAAACCGAAAACAATTCACCCCAATGATACACGGCGAAGGCATGCAGTACGCGGAATTATGAAGGTTGAAATGAAAAGCAGTTCATAGCGATGATATGCGGTGAAGGCATGCGGTACGTGGAGTGATGAAGGTTGGAAAGATTGATCCAGTTCACAAAACATGAGCCGTATTCAGTGGAGGCTAACTATACACAGATAGAGTTCAGTATATAGTGAATATTGTCCCACATTGAGAATTTGGGTAAATTGGATTAGCAAAATTAGCATAATTATGTGCCTATTTAAAGAACAATAACTCCCTTTGTTAAGTGAAAAAATTAGAGATTTAAATTTCAGGAAGAAATCTGGTAAAGTTTTAAGTGGTACACAGAGGAGAAGATGATACAATGAGAGAACCATTAGCGTAAGGAAAACAGTTGACAGAAGAAAGTGCAGTTCACAGAGGAATATCTCGCAGTACGTGAGGGAAAAATGTAGCACACAGATAAGGGAGGTATGTGAAAATGTTGAGCAGTACACAGAGGAAGGCTGTATATAGAGAAGGGTGGTTCACTGAGGAGTTGGATGGTACATGGAAAAATAAGTGGTACGTGGAGGAGGTGGTCTGTGCACCATACCCGGAACACAGTATGCAGAACACCCAAGGCAGCCTAAAAATTAACCAAATCAGTTTGTGAAATTAAGTTCCATAACATATCAATATATGGAAAAATAAATTAAATCTGTGGGTGATTAATAGACTTCAAAAGAGCATCCATTTACATTTGAGGATGCATGATTTAATTCTAAACCAATGAAGAGACCTTCAAGTAATTAAAATGAGTGAACATTCTTCCAACGTCGTGAGCAAGGGGGAGTCAGTGGAAGTGATCTGAGGGACACAATGTGCTATCCCTAAAACCTTGTAAAGGCAGTGTGCCCGACATAGAGTTGTTTTTCTAAACACTCTTAATACACAACTTGTGAATATTAGTAGTTTTTGGTATGACCGACACACAGTTGGTGTATTCTCCTTGGATATATCCCTTATTGGTAAACCAAGTAATTTTTTTGTGTCATTAATTTTCATGTGATTGTTTATTTTGTGAATTTCCTCTTTAGACTGGTTTAACAGGTTCCTACCAATGTGGGATAAAGATCCATCAATTTAAAAGA
Organism: Viscum album; assembly: GCA_963277665.1. Taxonomy (NCBI): domain Eukaryota; kingdom Viridiplantae; phylum Streptophyta; class Magnoliopsida; order Santalales; family Viscaceae; genus Viscum; species Viscum album. The sequence continues at coordinate 1,072,982,075 of OY728143.1, forward strand.
AAAATTTGACACCCTGATTCACCACTCCCCTCTCAGGGTGTTCTAGGATTCTTCAAGTGGTATTAGAGGGTAAAGGTTATTGGTACTAAATATTTCCTATTTCTCTGACACGGAGAATATAGTTAATGTCAGAGGAGTTCCTTTTTTTGATGAAATTAACTTTCAAATATGGAATAACAAGATGAGATCTCATCTAATATCTCTTGGAATTGATGTACTTTTTCCACTGCACAAGGAATAGAGGTCACTGACCTAAAATTTCTATCTATGACAGATAATGATAAGAAGGTTCTCGAATGCTGATATACTAGAGAGAGAAAAACATGGTTCTGATAGAGTTGAAAAGATCTTGAGTGATAAAATACCCACATGCATGGAAAATAGTGTAATTATTTGTGATGCCGAAATGTCAAATGATATAAATAAAGTGAACCAGAATAAAATAAAGTTGAAAGATTATCATGTTGAAAATCCTCAATAAGTTATAAAATTGAAACCCTTAAATCAAACTAAAAGGATAAGCAGAGATTATCCTCAAATTTCTATAAATGACAGGCATTCAAACTATTTTCCCGAGGAAGAAGGAATGAGGAGAAATGGAAGTGAGAAGACATTTCCTTTCATGAAGTGTCATTTTTTTGGATATCTATTCCATACCATGTCATACTATGAAGAAAAAAGGAGATATATGAATGGAGAAGAGTTAGGAGTTCAAAAACGAAGAAAATATTCATATCCTACTTCTTATAGAAGAAATAGTTTCTATGGATATTGTTTTCTCTGTTATACCTTTGTCCATAAAGCTATGTATTGCAGTAAGAGGTATGATAGGAGAAATTATTTCAATGATCAGAGACGAGTCAATACTTGTAAAAAATATGGTGTTTCTATTTCAAATAGTTTTACTCCCCAGGAATAATAATTTTAATATGAAGAACCCATGTACATGGAAGAGAGAATTGAAAGACCATCAGTGTCTTACACTCAATCCAATATCTCATGGAAAGAAAAGTGGAAAATTGAAAAATACTATTATGAAGAAGTATTCCTCAAAGCTACAAATAACAAAAACACCTGGATTCTTGGTAGTGGATATTCATCCCACATTATGGGTAATGCAGGCCTATTTACGAATGTCAAGAAAAAGGTCAATGGAATAGTGAGGTTCGGTAATGATGGTGCTTTAAAAATAAAAGGTAGTGGAAGTACTGAGGAAGAAAATAGAGAGATGAAGAAAAATGAAGTCCTTTCTGTGGATGGTCTACATCACATTCTTCTTAGTGCGAGTCAACTCTTTGACTTAGGTCTTATTATGACATTCAATCAGAATGGATGTACTATAAGAGGAAAGTCTGGGAATTCTCTCATGAAAGGCTGTATAACAGATGGAAACTTATATCAGGTTGAAAGAAAAGAAAACATTTGCTACTTAATAGTTGAAGAGGAAAACAACTTATGGAATTGGATATTGGTACACATCAATCAGAAATACATGGAAAAAATATCTATGTTGAAGATAGTCATGGACATCTCTAATCTAAAGCATGATCAGAAAAAGACCTGTGATGCTTGCCTGAAAGGGAAAATGGTCTGTAGTTCCTACCAACCAAAGAAGAAAAGAGCATAAAATCTCTTTGACCTCATTTATATAGATGTATGTGGACCGATAAATGTTGCTGAAACACATGGGGAAAGGTACTTTGTTCTTTTCATAGATGATTACAGTAGAATGTCATGTGTGATCGTTATACATAGGAATAAACATGTGCTTGAATGCATGAAAAACTACCATCGAATCACTGAGAATGATATTGTATGGAAGATAAAAGTCCCACAGTCTGAAAAGGGAGGGGCATTCATATCCATTGAATTTGAAAATTACCTAGAGAATCATGGGATACAACATGATGTGGAAGCTGTGAGAACTCCACAGAAAAATGGAGTTGTTGAGCACAAGAATCGACAGGTAAACAACATGGCCAGAACTATGCTAATTGAGAGTTGTATTTATTGAAATTACTGAAAAGAGTCAGTACAAGATACAATGTATATTCAAAATATAATATAGCTATATATGGGTGAGACAAAGAAACCATATGAATTATATCACGGAAGGAATCCCTCTTTGAAATAATTTTGTGTTTTTGGTACCAAATGTTTTATCTGAAACAAAGAAGGAATTCAAGGAAAGTATGGAGACAATGAAGATGAAGGGATATTTATTGGATATTCAATAAACCAAAAATCCTACAAGTGCTTCAATAAGCGCTTGGTAAGAATTGTGGAGAGAAGTGATGTAATGATCATTGAAGAGAAAAACACCAATGCTTCAAGGAATTATAATTCTTATGTTACATAAGATGAGGAAGAAAACCAAACATGGGATCTTTTTAAAATACCTAAAGATAATAATATGATTGGTTCAAAGTGAATTTTAAATTTTTTTTTGACAAACATGGAAATGTGATCATAAATAAGGTGTTCTTGGTCTGTAAAGGATATTCGCAAATCGAAGGCATTGATGTTGAGGAGACATTTTCTCTATTATAGAGACTGGAGTCAATCAGGCTATTTCTTACTATGGAAATCTAAAGAGGTTATAAAGTGTATCAAATGGATGTCAAGAATTTTTTTTTAAATTGAGTATTGGAAGAAGAAGTATACATTGAACAACCCGTGGGGTTCTTTCTTGAAAATGATGAACTGAAGGTTTGAAAATTAAAAAAAGATTTTTATGGTTTGAAACATGCACTATGGGCATGGTACTCTCAATTGTACTCTTATCTGAGAAAGATTGAGTTTAAAATAGGAGGAGTGGATCACAATCTCTATATGAAGAACTTTCAAAAGGATCAGTTCATGGTATTGGTATACGTGGATGATATTGTTGGGACCACTTTGTGTATAAGGTTGTATTTGTTGTCAATAGTTGTCAATGAATATCAAAATAAAGGAGATCAAGAAGTACTCCAATTAAATGGAGGAATGGAAATTCAGATGATTTTTGTACTGATCATAAGTTCAAAGAACATGTGTCAAAGGTGACACATTGTTTACAACAGTGAATAATGGTGAGATATAATCCATATGATGATGATTAAAGAATAATGGGGATTTGATGAATACCATGCAATTCCTCATGATTTCATGAGAACCATGAAAGAGACTTCTTGAAGAATTGAATCATATGTTTTGCATGAAGTAGAGAATGATGGTTGAAGAAGAAGACAGTGTGTGAGGGATTTGAATTCTGAGATGGACATGCACTTAATATTGTATCAAAATATAATGATGTTAAAGATGATCTATCAAAGGATATATATCGTGATAGTGGAGTTTGTTTTGAAAGAAGAAGAGTTGCTGAAGGATACAAATCACTCAAAAGAAGTGTTTTTGAGGTGTTCATGCTTGTTGACAAAGCAAACAAACAACATAAAAATTTGTTGAAAAAGGAGATTCCATGGTTTCATGTCGAGTTCAAGGGATGTGGTTAACGATCCATGTTTGATTCAAGAATGTCGAAAAAGGAATGGATGATCTGGAGGTGGTACAAAAAGAGCAGATACAAGGTGGCGCCGTTTTCTAGTGTTTGCCAAATTTTTGGGCCTGAAAATCGACAAATAGAGAAAAGTGGTTTTGGAAAAGAGACTTGCGCACTGTGTACTTGAAAAAAAGGGAAACTGCGCACCTAGTTTTTTTCAAGATCAGAACCTGGAAAAATGGAAAAGTAAAGAGGGTCACACAAGTATTGGGTTGGTCTCGCAAGTGACCTGCACGCCGTGAAGAGACTTGCACGCCGGTGCATAGGTGGATTAGAAACTTGCACACCTATTGTTTTTCAAGATCAGAACTTCAAAATATGGTAAAGAAAAAAAGGTCACACAAGTATTGGTGTGGTTGCGCAAGTGAGTAGCGCAACAGAGGCTAGGGAGGATGAGCTGCGTGCCAGAACCTGCGCACCGAGGGAAGACTTGCGTGCCGCCGCGCAGGGTATCCGAATAAATATAAATAGAGGAGAACCCCTCCTCATTCGGTATGGAGTTCAAGACTTAGATATTGTTCAAGATCTCGTCACATAGGTGGTTGAGCCGCACAAGTGGTAGTTTGGTCGCGCAAGTAGAGGCTGCGCGCCGGTTGTTGGCTGCACACCCAAGGCAGTTTGGGAGAGAAAGGAAGTGAGTCGTATAGTTTTAAAGTTGAAGGAGGCGGTGTTGCACAGGTGGTTTGGTGATACCTGCGTGCCAGTTTGGACTTGAACGCCGAAGACTTGCATGCTGTATTGGGACTTGTGCACTGGGCTTGGAGAAGAGTGCCAGGTGCTGTTGGAGTATGCCCATATTTTTGGAGCTACACGAAAGCTGAAAGACTGCTCGATACCTTTAGTGAAACAGATGATGTATTCATTTGAAAAGACAGAAGAACATTGAACAATTTGGTTTTATGGAGAGAAGTGATACCGCACAAACATGACTGGTGTTTAATATCTTCATTGTGCTTTGCGAATAGAAGAAGAACGGTTCATGCAACTAAACTCAGATCTTCATAGAAAGAGGGGAATATATCAATACACTCATGTGTTAGTATTGGTAATAAAAGGAAGAGAAGAAGAATATTTAGTGCATTCAGTTATTGCACTAAAGAATAAGTTTGAATATAAAAGAGCATCAACTCAGTACTCTGATGCAAGCATTATCTCATGCTGAACAAGAGACAAAGACTTTAATGAAAATCTATTGAAGAGACCTTCACGTCTATAAACTGAGTGGGACTCACCAAAGGCAGTGAGACATGGGGAGTCAATGGGAGTGACCCGAGGGAAGCAGTGAGCTATCCCTGAACCTTTGTAAAGGCAGTGAGCCTGGGACAGAGTGACTGTTCCCGAACCTTTGTAATCCACATAAAGTGAAGTATAGTAGAATTTGGTATGACTGAAAACTTGTCAATGTATGCTCCTTGGACATAGCCCTTAGTGGTGAACCAAGTAAAAACTGCTGTATCATCTCTTTGCATGTGATTGTTTCATTGTTGATCATATCCATCATATAGGTTTAACTAGTTCCTACCAACGTGGGAACAAGATCCACAACTTTAAAAAGAAAAAGTTGACACCCTGATTCACACCTCCCCTCTCAGGGTGTCCCAGGGTCCTAGAAGTTGTATCAGAGCTATGTTCACGTATGTTGGATACTCTACAGTAATTCTATTCAGAAGAGGATTTGAGTTTCTTTCCCAAAGTCAACAACGAAGAGAATTATTGATAATGAATCTCTCATTTCTGAGCAGTAGCCAACATCCATCAAGACCATGAAAAATAAAAAAAATAAAGAGAATAAGTAGTTGAAGAAGTCCCTGTTATCTAAAGAAGATGTAGTATCTGGTTCTCCATGCCCTTCCAATAATGAAGAAATATCTAGTTTAGAATGTATCATGCTGGTGGCTCGTGATTCTACCACAGGAATGGAAGACACTCCTATCACATGTGATCAGGAGAAATTAATAAGCTATCTGCATGATATTCCTGAAGAAATAGTTGATCTTGTTTTTAGAATATTTCAATTCATGATGTTTGAGATCAATCAATTGGAAAGAGAAGCTGATAATTTGGAAAATGGATTGGAAGGAAAAATTCTTGAATGTTTAAATCTCACCAAATAGATTAAAGTCTTCGAAGAAAAAGAGGAAGACAATGAGACTCTAAAAGAAAAGATCCATGCACTTGAAGCTGAGATAAAGAAGAGCAATGAAGTAAAGAGTTTTTTTTGGAAGAAACTTCCAAGAGATTCAAGGAACTTAAATCTTTGTTACAAAACAAAGTTAAGATGCATGAAGATGAGGTTGAAAGATTGAACAATACTTGTGAAGAGAAGATAATCATGATTGAAGATTAGAAGATCATCCTCAATATTGAAAGTCAAAAATGGAAGCCCAATTGATAGATCTTGAGAAGACCTATATTGAGACTTCACAAAAGAATGAAACAAGAGATGCTAGTACTCAATGTTCACTGGAGGATGCTATACCCAAAATACTTCCAACATGTGATAAGAAGATCAGGACTTCACTCATTGATCTGTCACAAGCAACTGAGAAAGTGAAGGTACCATCCAAACCATCTTGTACTCATGTTTCTAAATACGTTCCCACAATCAGTGCAGGTTGGAAGAAAAATTCTAAACAAGTATGGATGAGGAAAGGTGAGGAGAAGAAACCTACCACCATGGATAGGGTGGATGGGAAGAAAAATGAGGAAGTTGGTTCCTCAAATAGACCACAAAAAATTAATAAGAAGGCCCAACAAACTCATACAGAAGAAAAAAAGGAAAATATTTGTGGGTCAATGTTGGTACTGCAACAAATTTGGGTATTGTGCACTGGATTGTTGGTACAATCTCTTTCTTGAAAAAGCACAAATAAAGCCTGTATCAAAGGGAAGAAATCCAGAGAAGAAAAAGCAACATCTACAGGTCCAGAAGCATCTGTTTACAACAAACAAAATTTGGAATGCTTGATAACATCTGTGATGTATGCAATGACAGTGGTCACATGGTAGGTAAATTCCTATCTAAACATGAAATCTATGTTGATAAGAATAGAATACCTCTGATTCCATCTAAGTATGAAGCAAGTACCTTGGGAAGAAATCAAAAGAATAGCATGAACACACATTTTCCTAAGAAGATCTCAAGTAGGGAATCTGACAAGACCCAGGATTTTAGATCCATGAAATTGAAGGGCCATTCATCCAAAACAAAAAATAAGTGGGATGAAACTCAGATGAACCCATGTGAAAGATCAAAACTTGCTGAAATAGTTCCAAATGACATATTGGTCATCTGAATAGAAGATTTGAAAAGAATGAGGAAACTTGAAGATGAAAAGGCTAAGGCTGGTGACAAAGGAAAAGGAAAAATTCCATGTGATGAAGACAAAAAGAATGAGAGATTGCAAACCAAGAGAAACACATATGTCGAAGAAGTTCAGTGTGAGAGATGCATGAATTCTAGTCATGTTGAAAAAGGTTGTCTAACCTTAACAGTAGAGCAAGAAGCAGTCCTTAAGAGGGGTAAGAATGTATCATATATGATGGATATTAAGCAGAACAATTCTCCACACAAAGAGGAAGAGAATGTGAAGAGAGCCATTCCACATCAACACATATCAGAACACATGTTCAAATGTGAAGGCATGAAGATTGGAGTGAACAGAGGAACTTGGTTGAGAAAAGAACCTCAACCATGCAACTCATGTTGATGAAGCAAGGAGGAACCACCTTATTCCCTTAATAATTTGTGTATTGTATTTGTGCTAATAATGCAGGGAATTGAAGGTGAAGCATGCTCTCAGGGGGAGAACCTGAGAAGTAGTGAATGCTGTCAACTCTTGATAGCTAAGTTGAAGAAGTTTCCATCCTTGGAAGATTATTCAATTTATATTCAAATATTAAGATGATGAAGGATCAATCTTGATAAAGATGATGAGGAGTGTTTACCTTGAGGTGGAGAAAAATGAAGAAGATTCCAAAATCATTATTTCAATCAATATCAACTCCAGCTGGTATTAAGTGAAATTACTCTATAAATTCCTTGAAGATCCTATCATTAGAGAAGGTATGTCATTTTCCTAATCTATCAACCTTGGTTACTCAGAATAGAGATCTTTCTACAAAGGGGGAGTAACTAAATTGATCAGTGACATAAGAAAAATGGAAGTGCCCCATAGCCACTTATCCTGCCGATTGAACTTGAATGTTTTTGATCAGTTTGCTGATGTGAGTGCAAGAGTTTCAGGTTGATTATTCCATATCACATTGTATTTATTTTGCCTGAAATGAAAGTGGTAAACCCTTGAAGACAAAATACATGAGTTCTCATCTCATGTTGGTATCATGATCTGTGAATAATGGACAACCTTGTTGTCTAAATAAAATCCTCTTGTTTTCTACATTGAGCATTGCTCAATTAGACTTAGAGCGAAATGATTAATGAAACATTTCTAGTATAGATTGATACCCTCCCTACCATGATCTGCATATTTCTTGTCAATAAGGGGGGGAAAAGTGAAATGAACGTTTGAAAATAAAAGTTGATTTAAGAGAAGATTCTCATTTTGAAATTGATGAATTCATTATTCAGAAGATATGTAAGGTAATGACAACAAAATACAAAGGCGGAGATTTTTTGGAACAGTTTGTGTATAAGGTTCTATTTGTTTTCAATAGTTGTCAATGAGGATCCAAATGAAGGAGATCAATAAGTACTCCAATGAAATGGAGGAATGGAAATTCAGATGATTTTTGTATTGATCATAAGTTCAAAGAACATGCGTCAAAGGTGAAACATTGTTTACAACAGTGAAGAATGGTGATATATAATCCATCTGAGGATGATTAAAGAATAATGGGGATTTTATGAAGACCATGCAATTCCTCATGATTTCATGAGAACCATGCAAGATACTTCTTGAGGAATTGAATCATATGTTTTGCATGAAGTAGAGAATAACGGTTGAAGAAGAAGAAAATGTGCTAGGGATTGGAATTCTGAGATGCCCATGCACTTCACATTGTATCAAAATATAATGATGCTAAAGCTGATCTATCAAAGGATATATATCGTGATATTGGAGTTTATGTTGAAATAATAAGAGTTGTTGAAGGATACAAATCACCAAAAAGAAGTGTTTTTGAGGTGATCATGCTTGTTGAAAAAGCAAACAAACAACATAAACATTTATTGACAAAGGAGATTCCATAGTGGCATGTCGAGTTCAAGGGATGTGGTTAACGATCCATGTTTGATTCAAGAACGTCGAAAAAGGAATGGATGATCTGGAGGCGGTACAAAAAGAGTAGATATAAGGTGGTTCCGTTTTCTAGTGTTTGCCAAATTTTTGGGCCTGAAAATCGACAAATATAGAAAAGTGGTTTTGGCAAAGAGACTTGCGTGCTGTGTACTTGAAGAAAAGGGAAATTGCGCGCCTGGTGTTTTTCAAGATCAGAACATCGAAAATGGAAATGGAAAGAGGGTTGTGAAAGTATTGGGTTGGTCGCGCAAGTGACCTGCGTGCCGTGAAGAGACTTGCACGCCTGTGCCTAGGTGGATTGGAAACTTAAACGCCTATTGTTTTTCAAGATAAGAACTTCAAAATATGGAAAAGCAAAGAAGGTTGTGAAGGTATTGGTGTGGTCATGCAAGTGAGTAGTGCGAAGGAGGCTAGGGAGGATGAGATGAACGCCGGAACCTGCGCGCCGAGGGAAGACTTGCACGCCACTGCGCAGGGTATCCAAATGCCTATAAATAGAGGATCACCATTCTTCATTTGGTACAGAGTTCATGACTTACAGATTGTTTGATCTCTCATCGCACAGGTGGTTGAGACGTGCAAGTGGTAGTTGGGTCGCGCAAGTAGAGGCTGCGCACCAGTTGTTGGCTGGGCACCCAAGGCGGTTTGGGAGAGAAAGGAAGTGAGTCACACAGGTTTGAAGTTGATGGAGGTGGTGTCACGCACATGGTTTGGTGATACTTGCGTGCCAGTTTGGACTTACGCACAATATTGGGACTTCCACACCGGGCTTGGAGAAGAGTGCCAGGTGTTGTTGGAGTACGCCCATCTTTTTGGAGCTGCACGAAAGCTAAAAGATTGCTCAATACCTTCAGTGCAATAGATAATGTATTCATTTTCAAAGATGAAAGAACAACAAACAATTTGGTTTTATGAAGAGATGTGATACCACACACACATGACTGGTGTTTAATATCCTCATTGTTCTTTGCTAAGAGAAGAGGAATGGTTCATACAACTAAACTCAGATCTACATAGAAAGAAGGGAATATATAAATACACTCAGGTGTTAGTATCGGGAATCAAAGGAAGAGAATAAGAATATTTAGTGCATTCAGTTATTTCACTAAATAAGAATATTTAATACAAAAGATCATAAACTCAGTACTATGATGCAAGCATTGTCTCATGCTGAACAAGAGACAAAGACTTCAATGCAAATCTATTGAAGAGACCTTCACATCTATAAACTGAGTGGGACTTCACCAAAGGCAGTGAGCCAGGGGGAGTCAACGAGAGTGACCTGAGGGAAGCAGTGAGCTATCCCTGAACCTTTGTAAAGGCAGTGAGCCTGGGACAGAGTGGCTATGCCCGAACCTTTGTAATCTACAACAAGTGAAGTATAGTGAAATTTGGTACGATTGATAACTTGTCAGCGTATGCTCCTTAGACGTAGCCCTTAGTGGTGAACCAAGTAAAAATTGATGTGTCATCTCTTTGCATGTGATTCTTTCATTGCTGATCATATCCATCATTAAGGTTTAACTAGTTCCTACCAACGTGGGAACAAGATCCACAACTTTAAAAAGAAAAAGTTAACACCCGGATTCACCCCTCCCCTCTCAGGGTGTCCTGGGGTCCTACATATATTATTTTATGGTGGAAGAAGATAGGGATCAGTGGATGAATTTTCCAATCAAATGAAATATTAATTTTAAATGTCCATTATTGGTGAACTCACATACTTTTTAGGGTTATAGGCACCTCAGACGAAGGAATACACTTTAATTTCTCAGGAAAACTATGTAAGAGAGCTGTTGACGAAATTCAATATACATGATTCCAAACCAATGATGACTCCGATTTCAATTGGATCAATGCTCAAAAATCATGAGGAAGGGACTTATTTGGATCCTATTATGTACAAAAGAATATTTGGAAGCCTACTGTACCTGATGGTGACACGACCAGATATTGTCTTTGAAACTTGCATATCGAACCTATTTTAGAGTAATCCAAAGGAAGAACATATGGTAAAAATGAAAAGAATCATGAGATACATTCAAGGCACACATAATTATGGGCTATATTTTACTGTAGGAAGAGATAGTGAACTATCAGCATTTTTGGATGCTGACTGGGCTGGAGATGTAGTGGATAAAAAGTCTACTAGTGGTGGAGCATTATATATTGGGAAGAAATGTGTGGGCTGGTTAAGCAAGAAATATGAAAGTACTTCACTTAGTACTGATGAAGCTGAATATATATCTGATACCAAGGAATGCACTCAGTTACTTTGGATGAAGCAGTAATTGATTGACATAGGTGATGAGGTGAAAAAACCAATCGTGATTTACTGTGATAACATAATCTCAATTGATCTTATGAAGAATCCTGTTCAGCATTCTTGTAAAAACACATATTGAGATTAGATATCACTTCGTCAAGGAAAAATTTGAACAACGCATGATCAAAATGGACCATGTGGGAACTGATGACAAAGTGGATGAAATTATGACCAATCCACTATTAGAAGATTTGTTTGAGAAACATCGGTTGAACCTCGGTGTTCAACCACCTCCCAGTGCTTAATAAGGTTACAAGATTCCCCTCTCCCCAACTGTTTTAATTGTGTTACTCTATTTGTTGATGTGTTTCAGGTTTTTGGGGGAGATATGATCTAGGGGGAGTTTCTTCTGAGATCTACAATGTTTAAATAACTAGTTTTTGGGTTTATTTCTAGTGGGGGATAATGGATAAATTCAATAGAGAGTGATCCATTTATTTCTGGATATAGGAAATATGGAGAATAGAAATAGCTAGAAATGCAACTATGGGGGAGAAAAGAAAAGGATGAGAACTCAATTCATGTCCTTTCTCTTGTTTTCTACACCGAGGACTACTAATGTAGACTTAGAGTGATGAATGAGTTGTTTATTGAAGATTCATGTTTTTATTATGGCTAGAGTATCAGTGAATTTATCTGGATATTTCTAAAAAACTCAAAGGGGGAGAGTATTGGAACCAAGGATGTTCATTGCTAATAATGGAGTTTGGTGTGTGTTTCTTTTTCAATCTATACATGGATAAGTAGGGAGTTTGCAAGGAATGAGTTCATATGTTTGAGGCTGAAGGCAGTATTGAAGTTGGCACAGTTTCCCAGTGCTTTCCAATTTTTTGGGCCTCAAAATCGGAATTTTTGTGTTGGAAAACAAAGGTTTTTAAAATAGTAGTGAATGTTATGAAAAAAGAAAAATAAAATCAAAAAAATTAGGGAACCTCATACCTTGTAACATGGACCATGTACCAGGTTCCATGAATGGTTTGCGAATGCATTCTAGGCAGTGAGAACGTTATATGGAGTGGTATGCGAAGTAGTGCATGGAACTAAAAACAGTTTGCAGCAACGGTACAAAGTGAAGGCATGTGGTACGTAGAATGATGAAGGTTGAAATGAAAAGTGGTTTGCAGTGAAGATACCTAGTGAATGCATGTAGTACACACAGTGATAAAGGTTGGAGGGATTGCTACGGTTCGCGAAACATGATAGGTACGTGGTGGAGCCTAACCGTACACAGATAGAGTTCTGTATACAGTGAAGATTGTACCACATTGAAAATTTGGGTAAATCAGATTAGAAAAATTTGCAGAGTTACGTTCCTATTTAAGGAACATTAATCCCCTTTATTAAGTGATGGGATTAGAGATTAAAATTTTGGGAATAAATATGGTAAAGTTTGAAGTGGAATGTAGGGGAGAAGACAATATTTGAAGAGAACCATCCGCATAAGGCAAACAATCCATAGAAGAAAGTGTAGCTTTCAGAGGAAGCTCTCGCAGTACGCGACAGAGTAAGGCAGAATACGGAACATGGTAGTATGTGGAGAAGCTGAGTAGTACCCGGAAGAAGGTTGTATGCAGAGCAGGGAAGTTCGCTGAGGAGCTGGATGGTACATGGAAATAGTAGTGGTATGTGGAAGAGGTGGTCTTCACAGCATACCCGGAACACAGTACGTGGAATGCCTAAGGAAGCCTAAAAATTAACCCAATCCATTTGAAAAATTAAGTTCCATAACATAACAGTATATAGAAAAATAAATTACATATGTGGGTGATTATGGGACTTCAACAGAGCATCCATTTACAGTTGAGGATGCATGATTTAATGATAAACCAATGAAGAGACCTTCAAGTCATTAAACCGAGTGAATATTTTTCCAATGCACTGAGAAAGGGGGAGTCAGCGAAAGTGATCTGAGGGATGCAGTGTGATATCCCTAAAACCATGTAAAAGCAGTATGTTTGGAACATAGTGGTTGTGCTAAACAATTTTAATACACAACTTGTAAATATTAGTGGTTTTTTGTATGACCGACACACTATCAGTGTATTCTTTTTTTATGTAGCCCTTACTGGTAAACTAAGTAAAATTGATGTGTCATTTCTTTGCATGTGATTCTTTATTTTATGCACCTCCTCTTCAGACAGTTTTAACTGGTTCCTACCAATGTGGGAACAAGATCCATCAATTTAAAAGAAACAGTTTACACCCTTATTCACCCCTCGTATCTTAGGGTGTTCCAGGGTCCTTCAGTAAGGGTTCCCCCTCATCACTTGAAAGGGGGGTGGTCAAAAATCAATAAAAATAAGGCCTTCGGGCCATTCAGGATAATAGATGTCAGAATCATTATTTTAAATATAAGTATGAAACCACTAACTAATAGTATCTATAAAGGGGGTTACTAAATAAACTCAATCAATTAATAAGTTATATAAACCTAATCATCACTAATCAGTAAATAATAATGCACAATTTATTTACTATTCATGTTTCTATTAATATAAATTTATAATTGATTCTAGAAAAAAATAAAGACACAAAAGAACACGACATTTCATATATTCTTAACAATTCCTACCCATCAACTCCTAAATAAGAGGCATGAGACTCGAGACAATAGGTTATGAACAAATCAAAAAATACACCCAACCTTGATAAGGATAAACCACCAGTCCACCAAAAAAAACCAAAAATACCCAAAATTAAGTTTCACATTCTAGAATTGCATCAAGACCCTCAATACAACCACACAATTGAAGAAGGGTATATCCAAACAATGAGGTTCATTAAAGAAAAATAATTATAAGAATCAATAAAAGAACTAACCACTAGATTCCCAAGTCTCAACTGACTCTATATCCACAAGATAAATATACTAATATGGGGTTTGAGAGAAAGAAGGTTCCATATACCCCAATCTATTTAGAGTTTGGGTCGAGATTGAAACAAAACAAGTCTCCACTAAATAAAGTGAGAAATAACCAAGAGCGTTATACTAGGAGACAAGCCCTCTAATATTTTCTTTGAAAATTTCAGGATGAAGAATTTAAATGACACAATACATGAAATCAACTAGTTAATTTCCAACATATCAAACTAAATAGTCCCTCCAAGACCACATGACAAATCCAAAAGCATAAACACAAAAAAAAATAACATCAAAAAATTATAAAACTTATTTTTCTTGAAAATAAATAACTTTAAATAAAGAGTATTAAAACACTACACTCTATTAAAAATAAATCAAAATAATTTTTAGAGTTTAATAACACTTAAAGACATTTTTAAATAAAGTTGATCCATTTTAAACCATTTCCATAAAAATATACATTTTTAAAAAGATTTTTTCTCAAAACCCATAATAAAAGCAGCCACTTTTTAAATAGATTTTATGATATAATAAATCCATTTTAAAGTAAACCATTAAACAAATTTAAGAACCTAACATTTGTTTACAAAATAATAAAAACCTATTTTAACCCAAAAAACATTTAAAATTTTCAAAACACTACACATCACTATATCAAATTCATTTCCATAAAGTCAAACAACAACCCCTATTTAATTCACCTCCCACAAGTGATAATTCACTTTATGAGTAAATCAATAATTAAAAGTGGTTGAATTAATTATAAAATGAAATTAAAATCTACTTGTGGGTTTAGTGGAGTCCTTATAACTATCCCCACAGGCTTCACATGATTGGATAGACCATGGGGACCAGTTGTGTAGCTCCATCTCTTCATCCACCATCACTCCAAGCTCAAACAAATCCCAAAATCACATAAAAATAATTGGGAATTTAAATATAAATTATCATATCAAACACATCAAACTGATCAAAATATCAATCAAATTCCATGACTCAATCATAATTTCTCTTGAAAATCATTTCTCTAAACAGAAGAGATTTCATGACACTCACCACCACATGTACCTCTCGAATTCTAAAAACCTAACTCCACACTAAACTTACCATTAAAATAAAAATGTTCACTTTGAAATTTATAAACTCTGAAGAAACTATGCTCAGATACCATTTTTCACAAACTATCCAAAGTCATGTTTCAATGCTAAGGGATATAGATAAAATGTTTGAGAGATGGGTTAACCTATTTAATGTTTAACTAAACTCAATTTGATCATTCTATAAATCCAGAATTACCTTTATAGTGGAGTGGGGTGAAAAATATATTTTATTTATTTATACAGGCCCATACACATATGTTGACTAACCTTACCATATAAAAACGTCATTTTCTTTCTTCAAAACCATTTTATATGGAGGAAAACAATGAAATAGAACCACTGGTTGTATTTTTGTAGTGAGGAGAAGAGATTTAGGGGTTTTCATGGTTAATAACAACGTAAAAATGAAAAACGTGGAACCCAAAACATCAAAAAATGATAGAGGAAAAGTAGGAAATAATATACATTGGATTATAGCCATGATTAATCCAAGGGAACGTAGCAGAGTCTCACCATCAGTAGAGAAGTTCTGTGAGATCTTGAGAATCCTGAGTGACTGAGTCATGGATAATGTTTTTTTAAATAGATCAGGGACACTTTTAACAACTCTTTCAGAAAAGTGCTGACAAAGATCCCTTTTATCAGTGCTAATTTTTTAAGTGCTGATAAAAGGGATATTTATCAGCGCTAAAAAATCCTTGATAAAAGTCATATTTATCACCACTAATATTTTAGCACTGATAAATATCTCTTCTAACAACACTTTGTTAGCATTGATAAAGATCTACATTTTTCAGCACTAAAAATGTGCTGATAAAAGTTTTAAAATTATAATTATATAAATAAATTAATTATCATTTTATAATCATTAAATTAAATTACTACAATTTTATAATTATTTATATATATATATAATTAATTATTTATAATTATATAAATACTTATTTAAAAAATAATAATTATTTATTTATAATAATTATAAATATAGTAAATTTACATTTATATATATATTTATTTATAAATATTTATTTACAAATATATTTTTAACATTATTAATGGATATATAATATTAAATACAAGCATTTTAAAATGATTGAAATTGAATAATTCAAAATGAGTACACTTTAAAATTATTGAAAAAATAGATATGTTTTATTAATTAAATATAATTTATTAAAAAAATATGGATATACATATATATATTGAAGTGGATGAATACATATCAAAAATATTAAAACATAATAAATATATATATATACATAAATAATAAAAAATGATCAAATTCAAAAATAAAATAAAAAGTAAAAAATATTAAAAATGAATCCCCTAACTGTAGTTTTAAAAATAATTAAATAAAATTAACCAATTAAAAACATAATATATATTAAATGTATCACGTTATAATTAAATTGTTTTATATACTAAAATTTGAATAAATTACATAAATATTAGGTGTATGTGTTTCTATATATTACGTAAATATATTTGTGTGCGTGTTTGTGTATACAAATGCATTAACATATATATATATATATATATATATGTATGTATGTATGTGAAATAAATGCAACACACAACATTTGATATAAGTTAAATTGAAAAATCAAATAACATTAAAAATAAATAAGACATTAATATGTTTTTAATTAATATTTTATATATATTATACTTATTAATTTTATATATCTATATTTAATATTTAATATTTATTAATATATATAGACTATATATATATATTAAATTTATTCATTTTTATCAATAATTATTTAATTAATAAAATTTTTCACATTTTTCTTAATTTACTCATTTAATTCTTATTTGTTTAATTTTTCATTTTATTCAGGGCCTTTTTCAGTGCTAAAGAAGTGTTGATATAGGGAAAATTTTATCATCACTAAAACATGATGATAAAGGGAACCTTTTATCAATACTAAAATAAAGTGATGATAAAGGTTTTTTATATCAGTGCTAAAATAAAGCACTGATAAATGTTACATTTTTTCAGTGATCAAAAAAGCGCTCGTAAAGGGTGCCCTTTATCAGTGTTTTTTAGCACTGATAAATGGATTCCTTTATCAGCACTTATTTTAGTACTGGTAAAGATGGACTTTATCAGCAAATGTTTCTAGTGATGATAAATGACAACACTGTTATAGGTGTGTTTTGTAGTAATTTTGGATCCAATAATTTCATATTTCATTATTACCACATAGTTAGAAAAACTATATGCCTAAACCATGTTCCTGGACTGTTCCTAAAAAAAACTCCAATTTTTCAACACATGACTCCTGAAATCCTATAGAACATCAGAAGAGATAAACTAAGATAAAAAATTAACATACTTATGGCCCATAGTGAACCACAATTCTCTATACCATGGAACTTTCTATCCCTAAAAAGTGTTTAAGATTCTAAAATCAAAATAATATAAGTCCATTATCATATAATCAATTCTTATCACCCTTAAGTATCATGGTAACCTCATCTGCAATTCTATAGTACATGTAAAAAGGAATTTTTTAAATACCCCTCACTTTATTCTGTTGATCCATTATCTAAAATATTTTCTCAAACACTGAGGTATCAGGCACAAGATCAACATCCCCCCATTCCATCACATTGGGAAGGGTTCGGTTAATACCTCATTAGTTGAGAAACATGAAAGTCATAATGAATAAACATTAATTAAGATATAAATTCCAACTAATAATTCACCTTTAAATTTATTTCAATGAACTCAAATGGTTTCAAAAATATCACTTCCAACTTATAGTTCTTACTCAAACAATGACATCCCAAATGAGATGAAATCATGAGAAAAACCTTATCACCTACTATAACCTTCAACAGACAAAAATAGTGGCCTATATAACATCTATAATGACTCAAAATAGTTTTCAACTATTTTTAAGAAAACCACATCCTATTCATTTCCCAGGACAAGACTATATCCTACCATAGATAGTTCACCTACCCTTTCCCGATATCATAGAAATCCATAAGGCTTCTTATATGAATGTTTTAAGTGCATCACCTTAATTTGGAAGTAGGTCATAGTCCAAACCCAAAAACTATAGAAATCATGAATGAATGCTAGTAACGTATGATTAATAATTAGATAATTTTTATACTTTGATGACTCATATGAAGGTTGAATTTTATGTTCAAATTTGACCAAGAACACTTCACATTTATAAATCCCTTCTAGAATTGTAGTGAAATGCATAGATATCTTCTATATATGTTAACTATTGGTACCCCAAGGGGCTTAAAAATCCCATGATTGTGCATGTGTTCAATCTATTTTACACCAATCACTTCCTTAAAAGGAAAGACATTATCGAATTTCATGACTCGGGTAATGATCACTCAAAATCGTATAATATTCTCTACTGGGATTTTGTGCTCATTAAATTATGAGGTCTATGGGTCCTTCATCCAAACTTCATAAATTAATTGATAATGAAAAAAAATTTAATATCTTTGGTGTTTCAATTCACTTTTCTAATATGTATAGATTCATGACATAAATTCTATAATCAACTGGTTCGTTTTGGTACACTAGCATCAATGTATTAGATCACGACACATCATTGTAACCCTAGAGTGCACAAACCAACTAGAATTTTTTTCACAATACATCAACTATTGGATAATATAAATTATAACAACCGACTACTCCAAAGACCCAAAACACCTTTAAGATATAGAAACTTGAAACTCAAGGTATCCTACCATAAATGGTTTCATTAAAACATTTTCAACTGGAATTCATTACTTACACAAGCTGAATCAGATTTTAAAATTAAAAACCAACTTTCTCACAAGTTGAGAAAAAAATGTCATTAAATCCTTGATCATAACCTAGAGAAGTTTTTCAAACATATTCACCAATGATGCCTCCTCTTTTTATTCCTTTATATCCTACATTGGTAATACCTTTCTCAAGGTTTCTATGACAACAATTCTTATTATAATAGAATACACAACATCTAGATCAAATATCTAAAATAAAATAACCATTAATTTCTATACTAGCATCAAATTCCTATAGGTATATATACAATTCATGCATCTCTGATTTGAATGTATTGTAAACTTCTCACTGGGAGAAAAATGTCACAAAGTTCTGAGGGAAAGCATAATTTTTATCAACTCAAGGTCATAATGAGACATATTCTTTTCATAAGGTCATAATTAGAAAAATCCTTAAACCATCCCTGATTTCCTAACATCAAAACTTATCTGAACAACATGATTTAGGATTAATTATAACATTTTTAGAAAACAACCTTTCTTAGAATGAATCAATACTATATATAAATTATTCTCCTCTATCCATTCAAATAATTCCTAGGTTACTGATTAACCAACACAAGTCTCTAAAAATAATAGAGACCAAACATGGGTCTCCCTTCCATTTAGATTGGATATAAATTTTTTTCCAATGAGAAATTGCATTGGTAGAAAAGTTTGTCAACGAGGTAACATAGGTTTCAAGTTTTTTTAAAAGGAAAACACCAATATTTCCATCCATAACCAAGTAAAAAAAATATTTTTTCATCAGGTACAACCCACTAAGAGGGAACTATATTAATCCTACCAAAGGTACCAACCCTAAGAAATGTCTTGAATATCATTTGGTTGAACCAACATAATGAACATTGGGAATTCACTATCCAAAAATATAGATCCATTATAACATACCTAGAAAAATGAAACTAAAAAAGACTAAATTTTACTACCCATTTAAACAAGGTGAAACTTTATTTTTAGGATCCTACCTTATTAAAACTCTAGGTGACCTCCTAGGAAGTTTCCAAGGGTGTGTGTAAGTGAGGAAAAATCACACTGAAAAAACACAGGTTATTCTTTGTGTACATTCATTAGTATTATAAGAGACCGTAGTGGGTTATATTATGTGGTGTTATAAGAAGGAAAACAAGGTATTACAATAGACCCTTGGGTTGAGATGACCATTTTCCTGGCCTAGGGAGGTTAGTTTGTGAAAAAGGGTATCAAACCCAATACCTAGCCTAAGGTGTAGAGTCAATTACTGGGTTTGATGTGTAGATCCCAAAGAAATACCATTGTGCATTAAAGGGGGATAGTGTAACACCCCTATAAAAGTGAAACCTAAAAATGATAAATGTTACTACCCATTTTAACAAGGTGAACATTTATTTTTATGATCCTTTCTAATTATAACTCCACAGTTAATCATGCTTTTCCTAGAGAACATTCAAGATGGGTGAACTCCTATAAAGTTTCTTATGGTCTATGTAACTGAGGAAAACATACATTGATAGAATATATGTTAGAATTTTGGGATAGTGTTTAGTATGATAATTGACCCTTGGGGGTAATATCCTATGGTGTGCTATTGTAGGGTCCTGCAAATTCCACCAGAGGAAGAAAATACTCCCACAAATGCTTTAAAGAAGGAATCAAGTACTTATAGAAGTCTATCAAGGTGAATGGACTCGAATTTAGTTTCACTTATTTTAAAGAACATGAAGGAGTTCATGTTTTCAAGGATTTTAAGTGCCCCGCATACCATCACCGAGAAAGGTACATGGAGAAGATGGATCATGAACTGCCAGGTATGTGGGATGATCCGAAAACCGCTGGCCTGCAAGGCGATGTTCAACAAGTAAGGAAAACCTCGAACCGAGTCACCGAAAGATTCATACGTGTGAGGAACATCTGCATACCGTGCCGTGAACTTATCGGTTCATGGAATAAGCAAATCAGCAGAGTTTCGTGAACCATTATCATGAACTGAAGCTTCCGCAAACCCCAGTTGACCAAGTCTTCCACGGGTCAGGATGTTGCTTCAATGGCCCTCCACAAATGGTGTCACGTGCCCAATAGATACGATTGCTTTGATGCTATATAAAAAGAGCATAGTAGAGGTATGGGAAAAAGAGAGGAGAAAAGGGAGATAGATAGGTAGAAGGACAAACAACAAAAGCTTGAGGGAGACTTAGAGGTTTCATTCCAGCTTCCATCTTGTTTCATTGGAAAAGCACGAACCGCGAGCCACTCCCTCCACAGGTACACTTGAATGCGAACCATAAAATGGGGGAATTGAATAGTAATAATAGAAACATGAACCTAACTGGTGAACCACAAACCCAGGGCTTCTTACTGATGAAATTCCTGTGAATGATGATCCCACATACCCCCCTTTGATATGGTGCCCCGCGTAGCGTACCACTACATGGACTGAACCCGGCACCGCGTATTGCATCAGTATGAGGATGGAACCTAAAGAGGAGTGATGGGTTGTGTACCACTATGGTATGCGGTTACCTATACCCATCACCGCATACCATAGTGGTACGTGGACGACCCCTCTTCTCTCATACTACTATGGTATGCGGAGCGTCCCCCATCCTGCATAAAAAGTCAGTATGTGGAATGGGTTGTTATTGGGTATTGTTTCCATCGGTTCCAACCACACCCCTCCACTACCGTCTAGTCCTCTATGGTACCTTCACTAACTAGTCCATTGAAATTAGTGCAAAGCCTCCTCCAAAGCCACCAAACCCATATGATTAGTCATTCGGGTGCATTAGTGTGCCCCATTAAGTCAACATACCCATGGTAAGTGGAGTCACAAAGTCCCTCCCAACAATGATATGGGCTTCAGGAATTCCTGTGAGGATACACTCCCACAGTAACCTAGATCCCATCCTTGGGACACCGACATGAACCTCCCTATTCTCAGGATTAAGGGTGATCACTTGCTCTTCCATTCAATGAGGAATAGTGTTTAGTCGAAAGGGTTTTGTTCTCTCCCCACTTTGACAAGGACAAAACTCCTCCCCTTCCCAGAATGTGTTACAGGGCCCTCCCACTAAGGTAAGTCCCCAATCTTCTGAGGTCGGTCCACATGACCTTTAACGCTATCTCACATGGAAAGGTTCATTGCTCCATTCCATCAGCCACATTCGCCCCTAC
Source organism: Viscum album (assembly GCA_963277665.1). NCBI lineage: Eukaryota > Viridiplantae > Streptophyta > Magnoliopsida > Santalales > Viscaceae > Viscum > Viscum album. Next base: position 1,073,004,132 of record OY728143.1, read on the forward strand.
CTCTTCCTCCATGGGATCTCCCTCCCCCACCAATAGGGGATGAGGCATGTTTGTTATTGAATCATTCACATCCTTTTGTTTCTGACACCGAGCATGACTCACATGGCCTTAGATTCTTGGGAGGATTAAAACGTCCACATGATTATGAACTAAAAGAACTCTGATTCCTAATCAAAATAGGATATGTAGGATGCCTACCAGAAGGTCCAATCACAAAAGGGTTCCCATACAAAGGGCCCACCCAATCATGTCCCAAAAAATGGTAAGCTTCTATGCATAAAACCCACAAAATCCAAAGAATGTGGGTTCTGATTCCTCTCCTGAGGATGCGTATGAATCCCTTTTTATGGGCCTGATCCCAGTATCAAGTCCCTTCTGTCCCCCTTGGATGATGATAAACTCAAGAGAGCCTTATAATATGGATCAAGTCCGCATCACCTCCGTAGCATCAAATATTTTCATGCTTACGACGATTTCGAAAACCAAGGGTAGCCCATGGATACACTTTTTAGTAATGAACCAAGGATTCAAGAACATATGAACATGACTTAAATCTATAAGAGAGTCCTGGAACAAGAAAAAATCCTCCACTGGAAGGGTGCAGTGAGCCTGAACTCGCATCATCTCGACCAATGGAGTCCTTAAGTGTCATTGGCCAAATTTTTAGCCAACGAGCACCTTCCTTTGGAAATAAGGTCCATGAATCATGGATACTAGGGCCATTGGGAATTCTTGGCTCCATGAAAAAACTTTTTGGATACCATGTGACGAATATATATTTGAGAAGGACCGATTCCATGAGTTCTTGAGCCCCACACAATCTCTTGTTGGGACCAACAATTCTTGAAAGGTTAATTCAACATTTTTTAAATGATAATAATGTTGAACAGGTCAAAACAAAGGAATGGTAAATTTGATGAGAACCCATATCTATAGAAAAAGGTATGGGTGATGATCCTCATTGGGCCATTTCCACATTTCTCGAAAATGCACCACCTCAGAGGCGGAACAAAAATGGTGAACCTGACGTGAATCCTTAACCAAGGTGGAAGTTCTACCTAAATGATAAAAGATAAAAGGATACTACATGTTAGACCATTTTTTTCACCTCGGTACGTACTAAACGTTCCACCTCGGAGGTGGAACAAAGATGGTGAACCCGACATGAATCCTTAACCATGGTGGTGGTTCTACCCAAAGGATAAAATAAAAAAGGATACTTTAAACAGTACCATTTTTTCGCCTCGATACACGCTAAATGCACCAACTCAGAGGTGGAACAAAAATGGTGAACCTAACATGAATCCTTAACTAAGGTGGCGGTCTCACCCCACTCAGGCTCCTTTTCCCCGCAGTAAAAGAAAAAGGTAAGGGGGCTATGCTGAATCTCCAAATATGAATATTTTTAAAGGAATGCTACTTTGACGATGTTTTGTGGTCTGTATGTCATATATGTATATTGAAGGTTCCCACAGAGCAACCTTTGATCCAAATGAAATCCCAATGGCCCATGTAGACACACACATCAATGACCCCACAGGCAACCGAGGCCCCAATGAAGGGAAGGACACCTCTCCTACCCAACATCTTCAATGTTGGGTATCCAATATGGTGATCAGGGAGTACCACCAAAATGGTAGACTCTCCTACTAGATGCCGCAAGATAACCCCTCCAGTCTGCAAAGGTCCGCCAGCTGCCTCTTCAGTTGCTACCAGCACCCTAACACAAGGCGGCCCCGGTGGTCATCTCAAACCATTTCAAGAGTCTGTCCCTGGAACGTGACAATGAATACCTCCCTTATCTCAGCAAGGCAGATAAAGTCGATGCTGATAGCTGCATATCAACTGCATAGGGGTACTACTCATGGGCCCCCACCAGAGACCACTACTACCAACAATAGACGACCAGGCCTCCCCCTGCTGAGGAGGACCTTATGCTGAGGGAACCTTCCAAAGTCCAGGAGACCTGGGCCCCTCGGTCTACCCACCAAGGGCGGAGAATATTTAATCTAGAACATGGAATCACCCTGGTTTCTGAGGGGAAGCTCCATCATACTAACGTGGCAGCGTTAAATGGGTATAAACACAACTATACCCCCTCTACTCAAGCCCAACACAAAAATAGGGTGTCACAATATGAGCACATGCATGTTCCTATTGGTACTCTCCAATCCCACCGTGCAGACATAGCAACAAACTACATGCAGACGCATATATCTACTAATGTACAACAAGCCTGCCATCCAAATAGGGAGGAACTCAGCTACATGAAGGAAAAAATACCGGCTAATGAATATCAATACCTCTATACAAATAAGGTGAAAACTAAATATGAGCATAGTAAAATTCTTACGGATGCATACAAAGACCGTTAGAAAAATACAGAGGTAATCGAGCGGATGCAAATCCCTACTCATGAATATCAATACCACCAGTCAAATATGGTGGAAACCAGAGAAGACAACTGGTGACGGACTTGTTCCTCTATCTTGACACAGGAGAAATACCTGTATCCACTAGAAACTCATGGAAGACCAGAGAAGGCACCAACTCCTGCCCCGACATCGAAATGGGCCTTCATACCCATTCCATCTAAAGATGTATCCCAGCACATCCTAGAAATGATTGAATATCATACGTCAATTCTACACCATATCCTCCAAACATGGCAAGATATCATTGCATCGGTAGTAAAGGCGAGAGATCGGGCCCATGAACTAGTTTCCTCAAATGGAATGACTCACTCACAAAATGAGTTAGTCACTATAGATCAGTTATGAATCCCTATTCTTGTCTAGGAGGGTCAATGGAAATATCCCACAATATACATACAACTAGATCAGGAACAAAGACTCGTTCCAATTGGTGGATACCAGTCCAACATGGTGGCTGCTCTAGCGTAGACATATATCCCCTCCAAAACTCAAGATTCCCATCGATATATCCTGATGAAATCATGGGACCCAACAAGATAGGTACTCGTATATGAAATCCATTACCAATATAAGATCGCCCTGGTTACCCGCAAGAGAGCGCCCAAGAATGAAAAGTGCCAAAGGCAACTGAAAAATGAAGAGCACATATATTATCCTGCTATGCTGAAAGTTGGGGTTCTTGATGCCCTAAAACAAATTTAGAAAAAGGATCAAGAACCTGTCATTCCATTACCAAATTATGGAAGTGGTAGTAGCAGTTGTGAAGGTCCTCCCCACAATGTTGTTACCAGCAGATCTGAAGTTCCTCCATAGAGCACCCACAAGGGCTTACTTCATGGGTTGAGAATGATATACCACGAGAGCCTATCTCCTGATGCGCGTCGGTGTATCCCTCCCCTCATCCTTAAGATCAGACAACAATAAGGTCCTCCCCATCCTATCGTCTGACCTAATGGCCCCCCCTAGGGTATACGCTGCATATATGCTTCTCCCTGTAGTCGGACGTCATGTTATGATAGTAGTCCTTACCATGATGACAATCATTGTGAAGGCCCTCCCCGTAATGACAATTTCTATGAAGGTACTCCCCATGGAAATTCCAAGAAACAAGAAGGTCCCCCCATCATTGAAATACATCTTGATGGCCCTCCCCAAAATGTATACAGTAGAAATTATCCCTACAACCAGGTATCAAGTCATTATGGTAGTCTTCTCCATGATGACAGTCATTGCGAAGGCCCTCCCTACAATGATGGTTGTTGTGAAGGTCCTCCCCGCAGTGACATAAAGTAGTAATAAGGTCCTCCTTACACTACATTCCACCCTAAAGGTCCCCCCTAGGGTATATGCCATAAAGAAAATTTCCACGGCTAGGAATTAAGTTGCAATGGTAGCCCTCACCATTACAACACCACTTGCAAAGGTCCTCCTCACAACCAAAATTCATGCTGGCAAGAAGGTACTCCCCTTAATAGAACAAATATGAGAAATCCCTCCTATGATGAGGTGCTCGGAAAGAAGTCAGACACATCGGGCACTCCGTCTATAATGAGTGATATTCTTTCTCCACCATAGTATGGCCCATGGCCACACTCATCTTTCGATCCACCCCTATGCCGTCCATAAATCAATAAGGCTCCAACCAACCTAACTACTTGGAATGAAATTATTAAGAAGTAGTCGAGCTGGTCATATAAAGTGGAGGAGCCTCTGGAAGAACAATAACATGATATGTTTCTTGTAAGAAAATAACTAGCTAGGGATAAAATACCAGTGATGTATTGGCCTACGACCACTTCTCACTTCGACATACAAGGATAATTGTTTGGGGAAAGCACACATGACATTTTCCTCAATATATGGATGACTCTTTGAATGATTAAAGAAAACTTTAGACCCTATGAAGGGTATGTGGACCATGTCAGCATAATAGAGGAGCTTCACCATCTAATTGACCTTGAATCCCTTCCGTCCGCAAGGCAGCCACAATCAGAAAGGTGAATGAAAACCCTTAAATTGGACTATCTCCAGGAAATGCATAAGTTGTGTCACCTCATTAGAAACACCCCAAATGGAGTTCACATTTAAGGATGGAGAGAACATGGATCTCTACACTTCACCCCTCGCCCCGTCTAGCAGGCCCCATTGGAAATGTCATCCTACAATGTCATCACCCAGAGGTAATAATAAGGTGAAATCCATGCTCAGGAAAGATGGGATACTCAACAAAATAGGCCCGAAGTAATTCTCAAAAGTGTCGGGGCTGAAGAGATCAAGCCATCAAAAAGCTTCTGAGTCAGGAAACTAGCAACATCCGAAAAGCTTCCTGCATCAGGGAAGCCATCTAGAAAGCAATGCCTAAGTCTTCAAAAGGCCATAGACTCCAGGTAGGCTCAATTCCACACTAGACTCACACCTGTGTGGGAGTACGTAAAATTGAAAGGGTGGAAATAGTGGCGGCTACCACTGTTATATAGGAACAACCCAACCCATAGGGCTGGGGTCATTTTTACACCAAAATTCCCATGTAAGACAAAAAAAATCCCGGCTGTAGTGCATTAATAGGAGAACGGGAACAAGGCCATCCCATAGGGCTGGGGGAAATTTTACCTCAAATCTCTACACTTCGGACATCTGTCTTCCACCGTCTAGGAAGAATGATGGATAGAGGAGTTACCCATTCCACCCCTTTTCATTTTTCTCACCCTCCGAGATAAAGGCATGTTAAGAGGTCAGACCAGAGCTCCCTTTGGGTCAATATTTTCCAATAAACCCAAAAAATACCACAGAATAGAAGGAGAAAGTCCAATAAAGCGTGCAGGAAGAATTCCTACCATTTGACATTGGGTACACCACCCCCAATGTGGTATGCCTAAGTGAATGCGGTAAAGATCAACCCCACGGATCTCATAGGAAATGATATAGGGAGAGAGGATGCGAAGGAAGACAGTTCCCTCCTACATGCATCCCACACTGAGCCTGTTGGTGTGCATACTCAAAACCAAAGGGCGGACCTAAATATGGGTTCCCCCTTAGCCAATCCGACATTTCCTCCCACACGAAACCCTAACAAGGAGAAGAATAAATCCAATGTCATCTATGAGAAGCCTTCTCCTACCCCTAAGAGTACGTCCCTCACCCTCGAGGAAAGGTTCTCCAAGAAGGAGGAGGAAATGAAAGAGATCAGGCGAATTAATGTCGAGATACATTGAGGGAGCTATCTCGCCGGATGTGTTCCCCCCATGGAATGTCAGCAGGTGCTCCCAAAGGAGGTTCCCATTCCACATGCACTCATCCTAGTGAATGAATCCAAGATCAAAGGACCGTTTAACCCAGCCCTGGAAGGACATCAAGACTTCCCCCCACTGGGAAGGCAATTGGAATATATCCAGGTAAACCCACAGATGATACTCTTGGATGGGTATCAACCCCAAATTCTAGAAGTGCTGAAATGACTAGTCTTGGCCACTACCGCACCAGTTCAAGCTCATTCCCAATGGGATATTAATCAATGGATCTTAAACATCATCAAATAGCTAACGGCTCAACTAGAATCCATGAAGGGGTGGCTTGCTTCGATACAACCAAAGCGCAAACCCTACCCCGAGTGGGTGAGCAATGTTCTTCCACCACCAAACTTCAGGAACCCCATATTCCTAGTATTAAATGGCTCGAGGGACCCAGAAAAACATTTGATGCACTATGCCTATTAGTGTGATCCCATGATGGAAACTCGAGAGTAGAAAGAATCCATAAAACTAAGGTGATTCATATGAACCCTGTAGGGATCGAATTTCATATGGTATACTTTCTTTCCATCCAATTAAATTACAGGATGGGAGGACCTCTGGTGATAGTTTCTCTTCCAGTTTAGTTCAACGCTGCCCAAGATGATTGTTAGTAATCTCATGAACTACAAACAACAAGAGAAAGAAAGAGTCTCAGACTACATTTCCAGATGGAAGGGCCTGACATATTCCCTGAACCAGCCACTCCCCCAGGAAGATATACTCGCTATGTGCATCAATAACCTACATGATTAATTGTGAATGTTGCTCATCCCGGTGAAGTACACAAGTGGGTATAGAGACTTCTCTACCATTTTTCAAAGGATAAAAGACTCCTTGCAATGGACCAACCTCACATCTCGAATGCCCCCATCAGCCCCAGGAAAAGGAATGGGAAAAGATGAAGCAACTTCTTTCATTATTAAGCCACCCTCAGCACTAGATCCAATTACGAGGCCCCCACCGAACCATGTGGGACCCCCTAGATTCCAACAAACACCCGTACATCAAAAATATGAGTGACAAGATTCAAAAAGAAATCATTTTGAAGAATGAAGAAATAATGTTTATACATTCCAAGATGACCAGTTCTGCAGCTATTTCATAGAATCCATGAATTTCAATTTGCTTTGGCTACCAGAGACAAAGAAATCCAATAAAGTAGGTCTCGACGACCATCCAAATTATTGTTTGTATCACCTAATACGGGGAAATACCATCCATAAGTGCCTTGTTTTCAAGGATCTCCTGTAAAATATGGTGGATTCTAGGAAAGTCAAGTTGGGCCTACCACAAGAAAAAGTGGAATGTGTTTCTACCTTACACTCAAGAGAAGAAGAGGAATGGAAGACAATATCCAGTAAGGAGAAAAATTTCAACAACTGGATAACCTATAAGACCATCACCCGAGTCCATGGAATCCTCCAGGTGTAGTTGAAACAACCAAATATTCCCCCAAAAGCTCCTAGTATAGAACAACCATCCTCCTCAGCCTTGTGGCCCTCTAAATTCTAGAGGGTTAGAAAGAAAGAGAAAAAAAACGAGTTGAAGCCAATGCCGAAGTCAGTGTTGAAACCTTCAGACTTTATTCCAACAGACTTGGTATAATGGGAACTAACCTGCCAAATGGTAAAATGGGAACCGCCCTGCCAGACGGTACAACGGGAACTGCCCATCCAAATAGTACAACAGGCACCTCCCCACAAAACGGTACAACATGCAGCACTCCGCCAAACTGTACAACAGGAACCACCCTACCAAATGGTACAAAGAGCATTGCTCTACCAAACATTACCATCAGAAGGAGACAGTCAGAGAGAAATAATGTTGTATCAAGAACTGGTATTCGACACCATTAATGTAATTCACTTGATGGTCCCCTTCTCTGATGAAGAATATGGCCCCAGCCCAATTTCCCCACACCCAAATGGAGATCCAGAGGAAGAGGCCATAGAGGTTGGAGGTTTCCTAGAAGGCATGATTGTGACAGGAGTCAAATTCCAAGACACACTACATGTCAAACCATTAACATCACAGAAACTCATGGAAGGACCCTCCGATAGACACAATAAGAACCAGAATTCTCTTTCTACCTTGTAGGAAGAAATCAAAGACCAGTTATCTTGGAATATCCATTAGGGGGAGAAAACAAATACCAAATCACCCAAGGTATACAGTTTGACCAGTTCGGCCAAACGTGGAAAGGACTGCAGCACCACTGGATCATGTTACAGAAGCTAAACCATCTAATTCCAAGGCTCAAACACCTACGGTGTCCATAAAAGACAAACCCTGAGCCAGGAAGCACTTACCTTTAGAGTAGGAGTATGATATTTTAAAGCATCTAGCTTCAATACTAGTAAATCTTTCAATCTTGGATGCGTTGAGCCTATCCGTAGATCATAGGGATGCACTAATTGAAGCCGTACTAAGTCCATAAGAGTTTGAGGCAGAAGTATCAATAGCTGAAGTCTATCGGACAAAGACCGGTTCCAAATAATGTCACGCTATCATCTCCTTCACAGATAGGGATGATGACTCTATCATGAAAGGGCACATCAAAACCTTATATATGTCCAGAAAGATAAATGGAATTTATGTTTAGAGGATCTTCATCGAAAACCGATTTGGAGTTAATATCCTCCAATTGAGAATTTTTTGTCGACTGAGATATAATGAAGATAGCTTGACACCTTGAACTATAACTCTGCTAGGATACGACAAAAGTGCACAGAAACTGTTGAGACAAATCAAGATTAAAACATGGCTCAAAGATCTCATATTAGATTCTGTGTTTCTTGTGGTTTGGCAAAGTATGAACTTCAATGTCCTGTTAGGGAGGCCTTTGCTTCATCAACACACTACAATTCTGTCCTTATAGCATCAGTGCATCAAATATTGTGCTAATGGAAAAAACATGACATTGCACATCGATAAATCCCTATTTGAGTCCTGTAAGTCACATTATATCGATGCAGGGTTCTATGAATTGGAAGAAAAACATCTCTCAGCCAACGATGTTGATTAGATCAATTCCCCGAATGGATTGGAAATGGATCCCTCCAACCCTCTCTAGAAACTTGGGGAAGAGAATGTACTACCCATCAACCAAGTTGAATGCATAAATGCAAGTCTGGGTGTAGGCTCAGTTATCTGTATGTTCTCTATTATGACCACTATGTCTAAGGACTCAGAAGAGCGGGATGACTCCCATGGTGACAGGAAAATCCCTATCGAAGATGCTCTCAACCCATCTTCATGACATCAAAATACCCTGGACTCACACACTAAGGAAAATGAAGATTTATCTTCCAACATCGGAGAGTTCATCTCAAAAATCCTTTCTCCATCAGAAGAGGGAGATAGAGAAGAATAATAAGAGGAACAAGACCTAAAATATGCACATCCTTCATTTAAATAATGTGTCTCCACCACCATCGATGAACTTAAGAAGTCAAATCTGGGCAATGAAAATGACCCACGACCAACTCTAATCAGTGTGGCCATGCCTGTCAAGGAATAGGAGACATACAACTCCTTCCTAAAGAAGAAGAATTGAGATGTGTTTTCTTGTAATTACATATAAATTCCGGGCCTCAATCATGAGGTCACCATCCATCATCTAGGCTTATGAGAAGATCAACAGGGCTATAAACCAGCAGCCAGAAGGACACACCCGATGAATGTTGCCAAAATAGAAGTTGAAGTTGACAAGATGATCGAAGACAACTTTATAAAGGAGGTCCAATATCTGACCTAACTGGAAAACATAGTCCCTGTCAAAAAAAATAATGGGAAAATTAGAATCTGCATTGACTTTAGGGACCTTAATTGGCATTTCCCAAAAGACGACTTCCCAGTCCCGATTAGAGAATTGTGGATCGATGCAAAAACCATATATGAAGCCCTCTATTTCATGGAAGACTATTCTGGATACAATCAAATCTAGATGGCTCAAGTAGATAAAGAAGATACTTATTTTAGGGCCCCTTAGGGAGTGTTCTATTATAAGGTGATGCCCTTTGGTCTAAATAATGATGGTGCCACATATCAGTGCGCTATGCATCACATCTGCAAGCCCTTTTTGGGAAAACATTTCGAGTTTTATGTCGATGAACTTGTGGTTAAATCACAATAGTATTCGAACCACCTGTATGATCTTGAATCTGTCTTAAAAAAAGTGCGACAACACAGTTTAAAGATGAATCCCCTTAAATTCTCCTTCGGTGTTACCTCGAGAAAATTCCTCATCTTCGTCATATGCCATCGTGGCATCGAAGTCAACCCCAAGAAGACAAAATACATTCTTGGCATGTACCCACCCTAAATCCTCACCAAGTTGAGAGGTCTCTAGGGGAACCTCTCCTACATTTGGTGCTTCATTTCCAGCCTAGAAGTTAAATTTTTACCTTTCACCAGGCTCATGAAGAAAGGAGTTATGTATGAGTGCGATAATGATTTTCAAGAAGATTTTGACAATCTTAAAAGATATATCCTAATCCCACTGGTTCTCATGCCACCAATTGGAGTGAGACCACATATTTTATACATAAATGATCTGAAATGGTCATTAGGCACCTTCCTCTTACAGAATAATAATGCTGACAGTGAGAAAAACCTCTAATACCTCAGTCAGACAATGATTGATGCTGAAACTTGGTATTCAAAAATTGAAAAGAAGTGCCTAGCCCTAATATTTGCAGTTCAGAAGATCATGAATTACCTGCAGCACCATGAGGTACACCTGGTCTCCTACTACAACCTGCTCAAATATATCCTCAACCTTCCCATGCTAAATGAGTGCCTATCATGATGGGTGGTCATTCTACAACAGTTTAACATATGATACGTTCCCCAAAAGGCCATCAAAGGCTAGGCATTAGTATAATTACTGGCCAAGCACTCCTCATAAGAAACAATGTTGGTGGGTGCCGAACTTTCATATGAAGAAGTGTTTTCCAATTGGTAGGACCCCCGATTTTGGGAAATGTACTTAGATGGTGCTTTCTGATGCCTGAAAGGGAAAAGGATGAAGGATCCCAAGCTCAATAAAGTGGGGTTGGGAGTCATACTTGTATCTCTCGAAAAGACCATCTTGAATTACTATTTTTTTCTTTTGGAAGGGTTCAAAAACAATGAAGCGGAGTATCAAGCCCTCATTGCAGTCCTAGAATTGGCACTTCAAGTGCAATCCAAACACCTTAAAATAAAGGTTGATTTAGAGCTAGTCATCAAACAGGTCAACGATGACTATGCTATCAATAAAGAAGTACTGGTTCCCTTGATAAACCATGTTTGAGCACTGATGAAAGAATTCCCATTAGAACCAATGTTGACTTATGTCCCCTAATCACAAAATTCTCAAGATAACGCTTTGGAAAATGCAGCCACAACCTTGGATGATCCCAACCGGGATGAAACCATCATGATTATTTCTCACCAAAAGATGGTATTTCCATTCATCCAGAGTAATATGGAGTAAATCAATGAAATTAGTCATGTTCTTGAACTTTATGGTCATACCACCATATATATTAACCCCATTGAAAATTACCTTTGGAATGAGGAACTTGCACCAAATAGGGATGAAAGGGAGAAGGTTTGAAGATGGGCAGTCAATTTTGACTTGTACAATAGAGTAAACCAAGAAAAGGCCCTCTACAAATGAGGCCTTGAATGAGTCCTTCTCAGGTGAATTAATGGATAATAAACAACTTCTGTCATGAAAGAAGTGCATGATGGATCTTGTGGAGTGCACCGGTCAGCAACCAAGCTCTGTCACCAAATCCGAAGGCTTGGGTATTACTGGACCACTATGATATAGGATTGTGCCACATTCACCAAGAAGTTCCATTTCTTTCAAGTTCATGCTAATTTCATACACTTCCCCTGAAGTTAATTCATACAGCTAAGTACTTCTGGCCATTTGTCGCTTGGGGGATGGATGTTGTGGGACCATATCCTCCTACCACAGTCAGATAATTCAAGTTCATACTCATAGCAACCGAATTATTTTCCAAATGGGCCTAATCCATACCCCTTAAAGTATTCAGGGAGAAAAACATCACTAGATTTGTGAAGTCCAACATTGTTACTAGATTTGGTGTCCCTCATACTATTATAATGGAAAATTACACCAACTTTTATTCTGTTGAGTTGGACAAGCTATACCGGGAGTATGTAATTAAAGAAAACCGTTCTTCCCACTACCACACGACGGCCAATGGACAGATAGAGGCTTTCAGTAAGACTCTGTCCAACAAACATTAAAATATGGTTGATAAGAATAATAAATTATGGCCATATAATCTCCTTCATTCTTTTTGGGCTTACCAGACCACGACCCGTAGTGCCACCCAGGAAACCCCGTACTCAGTAGTATACGGGGCAAAGAAGGTGTTACCTAACAAAATCTAAGTTCCATCAATTTTTGTTCCATTTGAGACCAAATTTCCATGGACGAGAAATCCTAGAGAAGGTTTTATGAATTGGAGCAGCTATACGAGAAAAGGATTCACACTCTGCACCATTTGGAAATCTACAAAAATCGAATTGCACAAGCCTTCAACAAAAAGATTCTCCTTTGATCTTTCCAAGAAGGAGAAATGGTGTTACTCCTCAGAACCCTAATGACACTCGGGAAGAAGCCCCCAAATCTTGAACCAAAGTCGGAAGGACCATATGTCATACATAGGGTCTATTCTAATGGATCATATTCCCTGATATCAATGGACAGACAACTCATCAAGGCTCCTAAAAATGTAATGTTCTTGAATAAATACTTCACATAACAAAAATGGTATGGTACATGATCTACAACCCTAAACTATGAGTCATAAATATTCCCCCATGCTATAGTCCAAGCTCTACGACCCTAAATTATGAGTCATAAAAATGCCCCCATGTTATGGTCTAAGCTCTATGACTCTAAAATATGTGTCATAAAAATTCCCCCATGCTATGGTCCAAGCTATACGACCGTAAACTATGAGTCATAAAAATACCCCCCATGTTATGGTCCAAGATCCCCCATGTTATAGTCCAAGCTCTATGAACCTAATCTATGAGTCATAAAAAATTACCCCATGTTATGGACCAATCTATATGACCATAAACTATGACTTATAATACCCACAATGCCATGGTACAAACTGTAAGTCCTTAAACTATGGGTCATCATCCTTTCTGTATGACGATAAACTGTAAGGAAGTTGTCCCTAAAACATGATAATAAACTATGACTCATGCCTTCATTATAGTACATTAAACTACATGACACAAAACTTCTTAATACCATGATGATAAATTTCATGATCTCTTACAGAACTACGTATGACTTGATTCCTAACTTTGCAGGGTAATTAGTGACACCTCAATCTTCAATCCTGGCCCAACCCCCACCATAAAAAATGCCTCTATCACACCCTCAATATACCCATATTCCTAAGGGAAACCCATATAAATCATTGTTTCTCACATAAATTATAACTTTCGTGAGCTTAGGATTAGTGGTAGGGATTCTCTTATGAAAGCCAACTGTAGAGTATCATGGTAGAACTGGAAACCGTAATGGATAGACCCAAAAAGGACCTACCCCTTGGACCAATCCAAATAGGTACATGGTACATACAGAACTACATATGGCTTGACTTCTGACCTTGTAGGATATGTAGCGATGCCTCAATCTTCGATCTTGGCCTAACCCCACCAGGAAAGAAAAAGGAAATGTCCCCATCATACCCTATACATCCTCACACATGTGAAGGAGACTCTGTGAAAACTCCTTGTTTCTCACATTGAGTATAAATCATGTGAGATTAGGATCAGTAGTGAGGATTATCTTATGCAAATAAATCATAAGGGAATATTGTAGGCTTGGTACTCGTATCAATAGAAACAAAAAAAATTCCCTTACATGTCCTCACACATGGACCGGGCCAAATTGGTAAAAGGGTGCATTCAGAACTATGTGAGGCTTGATTCCTTCCCTCACAGGATATGTAGTGACACCTTGATCTTTGATCTCAGCCTAACCATCATCATCATCAAAAAAATACCCTCAAGTGTCCCAACACATTGAGAAAAATTTGGTAGGGATCATACAGAACTACACACGAATTGATTCCTACCTTTAAAGGATATGTAGTGGTGCCTCAATTCGGCATGCTGGCCCAGTCACCAGAAAAAATGCCACTTTCCCCCATACGCAGGTCATACTCATGCGAAGAGTCAATGGAAGGTCCTATCACAAGACAATAAAACTGTGAAATTATTCAAGAATTATATGAGGCTCAGTCGTCAGTATTATGAGATTCTATACATGCCTCTCAGTCATGAGAAGTCAAAAGATCCTAGTTCCCCCTATACATATGGATCATACCTATGTGGAAGCTCCAAGTAGTTCACGGTTAATCACGGTCTGGGTATTCTCACATTCCTAGGAATGTCATTCCCATTTGGCACAATCCATAACTCGGGAAAACTTTGATCCCCATAATCATTCAAGGCCATATGAGATGGAAGGCCAGTGTCCTAAGCACACCTTTTCTTGACTATGCATATCATTCCCTGGTGGCTCTACATATGTTGCCCACAAAAATGGCTGTCAATCAAAGGCAATTTCATCCCCAGGAGAGTCCTCTCCTATCTCAGTATGCCCAATGACTTCCAAGCCCCATGTCATCCCTGTTGATTCAAGTTTCCCCAAGGACTATGGTTTACAAATTCTATCATCACTCATGTCTAAGTAACGCCGTAACATCCTGATTTCAATAAACCTAAAACTATTGAAGATTTTTATGAAAGCATAATCGTCTTAACTTCATGACTCTAAACTACATATCATCACATATTCACCGCATGACGTTAAACTACAAGTCCAAAATCATTCCCATTGTATGATGTTAAACTAAACAATAGTGGTTTTAGCCCAAAAGTGGCCTCTTATACTAATTTTATATTCCTAATAAATGACATGGATCCCTCGTAATCCTTAGTTTCTAACACCGAGCATAGATCACATGAGATTAGGGATTTCAGAGAGTGATCCAACATGGAATTATATCAAAAAGTCTAGGCATTTGGTCCTAGCAGCACAAACCTAAAAGGTGTGTCATGATTCCCCCCCCCCCCTAAGAGGAACTCCATGTCATGGCCATGTGATGTTAAATAACTAGGTATCCAAAAGATGGAACAAATTTCTCACCCTGTGTACGAGTCATATCTATGCAAGGCACACCCAATTCCATGAGTAAATTGCTACCCAAATGTCCCAAATATGTTTAGATACACTCCTGAAACATTTCAGACTCTATGATGTGAATGATATTGAATTCACATAACCCTCCAAGGCTATCTAGGATGGAAGACCAGTGTCTTGCGGACACATTTTCTTGACTATGCACATCATTCCATGGTGTCTCTACATATATTGCCCACAAAAATGGTCGTCAATCAAAGGCAAATTCATCCCTAGGAGAGTCCTCTCCTATCTCAGTATGCCCAATGGATTCTAAGCATTGTCCTATCGCTCCTGATTCAAGGACCCTCAAAGTCATGGTTTACACTTGCCTCCTTACACATATCCTAGATATATCGAAACATACATGCTTGATTTATCTTTGGTATCTTATGAGTTTTCTAAAGATATCCCGTCCTTATGCGTGAAGTTGATCCAAATGAAAAAGAAGAGTTCTCCCACTAGTTTCTAGGTTTCCTTGAAGAATCTCAGTTAAAATGCCTCCCTTTGTGTTTAGGAGAACCCCTAGTCAAAGCTCACATACCATATTCAAAAATTTCCCAATCTCCATAATCCTCAATGGCCATTGGAGATGGGTATCCAGTGTCCTACAGACACCTTTTCATGAATATTCATATCATGCCCCAGTGGCTCTGCATAAGTTTCCCACAAAAATGGTCGTCAATCAAAGGTAAATTCATCCCCAGGAGAGTCCTC
This sequence comes from Viscum album, assembly GCA_963277665.1. Classification (NCBI taxonomy): domain Eukaryota; kingdom Viridiplantae; phylum Streptophyta; class Magnoliopsida; order Santalales; family Viscaceae; genus Viscum; species Viscum album. The sequence continues at coordinate 1,073,019,809 of OY728143.1, forward strand.
TCCCACTTTCGTATGCTCAAATGACATTCATGTCTAGTCAACCCCCTTGAATTTGGAAAACTTCAGGATACAGACTTATGTACCTATTTATTTCCAATTTCCCCTGACATAAATGTGCGATAACAGTTTCCAACTTAGATCCGCTATTAATGTTCCTAATGTTTCAGACAACAGTACTCATTCTATCCACTCGTTGTGGCTCCAAACATCATAATAAATCCAAAATGTTGTAAATCCCACCAGGCCATCAGAAATGGAAGGCCAGTGTCCCGCAAACACATTTGATCGACTATGCATATCATGCCCCGGTGGCTCTTCATATTTTACCCATAAAAATGGTTTTCAATCAAAGGAAAGTTCAACACCAAGAGAGTAATTTCCTACCTCTGTATGCCTAAAGTGTCTCTTGAGCCTCATGCATGTCTGAAATTTAAAAATTAATGGTCAAGAAAAATCCCCTATCCATGTTTGAAGGATACTAGATCATTCCTGGATAATGGTCCCAAGCCAGAACCTCTTTCCCTGGTAAGTCTAGTCAAAGCTGTTAGACCTAAAACATCAGTAATAATTTTGAGTGGCGAGACTATGAACTACCAATGAAAAAGATGCCATACTTTCCAAAGACAAAAAATCGAAAAGGGTACCTCTAGGAAAAATTCGAGTATCAGTTTGTTAAAAGGGGTGGGGGACATTGAGCCATCAAAAAATACATAAAGCGTGTTTGGTCAAAAAACCCACAAAGGGCATCCTAAAAAAATATAAGTTATGCCTACTAATCCCATACCAAGCGGGATTAGGTAAAAATTAGTGTAATAAAAAAAATAAACATAAAGTTCATGGGGTTTTACATGAAACCCCAGAAATATTTTAATTATGCTCGCTGATTCCTACAGCTCAAGCAAAAATTAGAGCATGATTCGATTATTTTAATTCATTGATTTCAATTCATGCTTTGAAATTAATGCCTTATTGAAATGGTGTTGACATAATATGAAAATTTAAAGAGATAGAATTTAGAGGCAAATCAGTTCCAACATATTTCATAAAAATATATGATGGGCATCCATAGCTTGGAGCCTCTCCTTGAAAGCAAGACAGGACCTTTATAGGAGATATTCAGAAGAGTCGCAGAATTTCATCAATGATTGGTGAGGCTCCTCAATGTCTTATAGAAGCTTTAATAAATTCATAGTCTTGGATTCTGCACTCTCTCGTAGCACCTCTAATTACCTCATTTCTTAGAGGCCGGTTCTCTCTACCTCCTGCATTTTCTATCACCCCTCCTCAATGGCAGTTGTGGTCCGGGCCCACTCCTGTTTGAGCTACTCCAGCTTCTGGCTTTGTTTCTCCACTTCCTGGTCAAGTTGTTCCATCAGGGACTCCTACTTCACAAGTTTGTTTTGAAACTTTGCAACCGTTCTATCATGAGTGGTAGCTTCATCAATGAGAGTTTTTCGTGTAGTATCCAGATAAGATGTCGACTCTGCCACAAAGAGTCAAGATTCAAGGTCACCATTTGCATCCCAAGAAGCAACTTCCTGTCTCACTATATTGTAAATTCCATGAAAATTAAATCCAACGAAGTCCAGGACCAAAAAATGGTCGTGTAACTTTGAAAACTTCACTGGAATCTCATCCAATGGAGTCTGAGAGATTAGTCTCCAAATCTTCCTCCATACCTTTAGCTGAGTGGGACGAAGATTGACTAGGCTCCCTTAATCCATCTCAAAATCATTCCCTAACTATGAGATATATTCAGGAATGAATGTCACCATAGAGATACTTGAATCGGAAGCTATAGCATGACTTGAACCTGAAATAACCTCATATCTGTTAATGGTAATAGATAACAAGGTTGGGGCATCCGCTACCATTGCTAAGTCTTGTGGTTGTTGTTTTGTGGATGGAGGGGAGACGACTTCAATACCTCCCACCCCCACAGTGGTACCACTATCAAAATCAGGATACATTGCATATTCAATAATCAATGGTGCCCCATGTATACATGGGAAGACTAAAAAACCAAGGTCATGCTCAGCTGAAATAGTAACCATCAAGGTAGACTTCAAAAGGTTGTCGGTTAATATGAGGCATGAAGGGATGGTCAGTCCAGATAAGGATACTGGTCTCAGAATCCTGGGGGCGGAAAACATAACCCCTCTTAGAACTGGACAAAATGGATTAATAGCCCGCTCCAAATTTTCAGGGTACGGAACATCAGGCTCCCTTATTATGACTTCATCAGATCCACCATGTGAAGATGAAACAATTGTCTCTAGAGAGACTCCCTCTACAGGGTAAAAAGCTGATCGATCAAGATTGAATGGCTCCCCAATATTTAAAGCCCCTATAAGATCTAGCAAGGCTTGGGGCTCTCACCAGACTCAACCCTTGCCATAAAGACCACCCTGTCTCTCCCCATGGGAGTCATCTCAGCCTAGTTAGGTGAGCCTGGGACTTCTCAATTTATTTCCATTACTGGGGAAGATATTGGTTGAATGGGGGAAGGAACATCCGAGGGGTCAGCAACGCCCCCAGTTTCTTCAAATGGCCCTACTTTATTATATCGATCAACCATGGAAGATGGAGACCCTTCCTATACCCTAAAAGGTACATAAGATATAGATTCCTGAGCGGTTGTCTTATGGTCACCAATAGACCCTGCGTCAAGGTACATTTAGGTACCAGTAAGTTAACTAGATAAGGGTACTTGGTTCAATCACCAGGTAAAAAGACAATTACTTATGATCCCCCATCGAATATGCTTGGAAAGATGAGAGGCTTGCTTTCATTTCTTCAACTGTTGGGGTGATGGATCCAGACTTAGATCACTAAGAGGAGATGGAGGGGGAAATGCCCGGGAAGGATCGATGTTGACTGCTTATATATGTTCTTTATCCCTGGGGGATCCTTCCACAGTACCCCCCACCGTTGAGGGGGGGGGGGGGGGGGTAATCCCCAACTATAGTACCACCAGGATAATAATTCAGGGAAAATGACATTTCCTGAGCCCCAATAGGCCTCTAAAAAATAAGAAGAAAATGGGGAAACATTTAGCATCTTTGCAGTAAATTAATTTAAGGCCAAAAGTTTCAGATAAGACCTATACCGTCGACTGTGGAAATACTTCCATCAATGCTACATGGTCTGACCAGTAACATCTTTCCCAAGGAGCATGAAGAAACCTATCCATTTCAGTCATGTAAGATTCCACCTCATCAGGTTCTTCATTAGATGAAATATAGGTAGGAGAAACGTATCCCCCAAAACCCGGAATATCAAAGAATTCCCTCTAAAGAATCCTCAATATATCTTCATCTAAATCTCTTTCCCTCAATTCATCAAAGACTCTCCAAGCTCGTGGAAATAAGGCCATAATTGGGATGTCCAATTCTGTAAGAACGGTACAGGGGGATGGAGTAGGTTTCAAAAATCTAAAACCTTTTTCAGGTGTCCCTGCAAACCCAGGATCTCGATAGGAGGAACATTTATGAGACAATTGGGTAAAGTAAGATACTTTCTATATAATAGACTTATTAGGCAAGCCAACAAAGTCATCACCCTCCTCAATAGTTTCTGGTCGCAGCATGGAAAGTACCCTATGTGAGTAATTACAACGACCACTTTGAGAGTGGATGAGGGTCTCGAGGTCCTTAAGATAGAGACTCACCCTATCTGGATCCTCTTCAAAAGAAATGTCAATAGATGCTGACACATAGAAAAATCTAGTAAGGGACACTTCCCTAGTTTGGAGGAGCTGCGATAAATCATGGGTAGATGAATAACCTTTCAAAATGTCCCATTGCATCTAGGCCACTAGAAAATCATCCTCGGAAATAATTGATGATGGATTCTTGGAAACAACTCCAACAGCTTGTTCAGCAACCCGTGAGGTAATAACCCCATATTTCAAAACTTTCCTTGGAGGGGATAGACCTTCAGAGAACATTTCCCGGTTGAGAGTGTTCAGAAACTCCATTTTTCTTCCCCTTTAAATTCACCTTGGATGCTTTAGAAGTCATCACAATAGGCACCAAGTCAGCTAATTGGCCGTTGGGATATGATTTAACCCAATCCTCAACATAATTTTTGTTAAGGAAGGGCATAGAACCTGTAGAATTTGGAAGTCTGGTCTGGCTCTGGATGTACTACTAGGTGAACATCATCCATAATTTGCAGGCTATCATCAAGTGCTTCTCTTGAAGAATACTATTGAGAGAAGGGGGGCAAAACTTCTAAAAGTAGTTGAATTGTTGACTAAATATGTAGGGTGCATATCCCTCACTGATAAGTTCCCATATAACATGGGCAACTAGGATACCTTCACATAGAGAAAAGAAGTAACCTCGGTTGATAAAGTCTTCAGACACATTTTTTGTAATAGTACCAGTAGGGGAATCATAATAGTGGTAAGAGAAACATTCATGATCATTGAGACAAGCCATTAAGTCCTACTTGTTCCTTTTGATCTTCTAAGAATGATTATTCCCTAGACCCCCCTTTGATATGATGCCCCGTGTAGCGTACCGCTACACAGACTGAACCCAGCACCACGTACTGCATCAATATGCGGATGGAACCCAAAGTGGAGTGATGGGCCACGTACCACTATGGTACGCAGTTTCTTATATCCATGTCCGAGTAACATAGTGGTACGCAGATAGCCCCTTTTCCTACATACTACTATGGTATGTAGAGCCTCCCCCTTCCTGCATAAAAAGTTAGTACGCGGAATGTGGTGTTTTCGGGTATTGTTTCCACCGATTCCAACCTCACCCCTCCACTACCGTCTAATACTCCATGGTCCCTCCGATAACCAATCCTTCAGCATTAGGCCAAAGCCTCCTCCAAAGCCACTGGACTCGTATGATTAGACCATCAGGTTCATCAGTGCACCCCATTGAGTCTACATACCCACAGCAAGCGGAGTCACGAAGAACCTCCCCACAATGGCGTGGGCTTTGGGAATGCCTGTGAGGATACTTTCCCATGATAACTCAGAACCCAACCTTGGGATGCAGATGTGAACCTCCTCATTATCGAGATTAAGGGTGATCAATTTTTTTTCCATTCAATGAGTAATATTGATCAGTCATAGGGGTTATGTTTTCTCCCCCCTTTGACGAGGATTAAACTCCTCCCCTTCCCAGAACGTGTAACAGGGACCTCCGAATGAGGTATGTCACCAATCTTATAAGGCCTATCCACATGAACTTTAATGCTATCTCACATGGAAAAGTTTATTGTTCTGCACCCTCCACCACAGTCACCCCGACCTCTTCTGCCCTGGGCTCTTCCTCCCCTACCAACAGGGGATGAGGCATGTGCATTATTGAATCTTTCACATACTCCTGTTTATCACATCGAGTATGAATCATGTGGGATTAGAGGCATGGGAGGATTATAATGTTTACATGATTCTGAACTATGATTAAAATGATTCCTTATCAAAACAAGATATGTAGGACCCCTACGAGAAGGCCCGAGCACAAAAGGGTGCACATCCTAAAGGGTCTACCCAATCATATCCCTTCAAATGAGAAAATTCTATGTGTAATACCTACACAATCTGAACTATGTGGGTTCCGATTCATCTTCCAAGGATACGTAGGAAGACCTTCTTATGGTCTTGATCCCAATATCAAGTCACCTTCCACCCCCCTGTCTGATGATAAACTTCAAAGCGCCTTATAATATGGATCAAGTCAGCATCACCTCTATAACATCAAATATATGCATGCTTATGAGGATTTCACAATCCAAGGGTAGATCGTGGACACACTCTTTGGGAATGAACAAAGGATTCACAAAAATATGAACATGACTTAAATCTATAATAGAGTCTCGAAATAGGCAACAATCCTCCCCCAAAAGGGTGCAGTGATCCTGACCTCACATCCTCTCGACCAATGGAGTCCTTAAGTGTTGTTGGTCAAATATTCATCCAATGAGTGCCTACCTTTGGAAAGCAGGTCCATAAATCAGGGATAATAGGGCCATTGGGAATTCTTGATTCCATGAATAAACCCATTGAAGACCATCTGGGGAAGTTATATCCTACAAAGACCGATTGCATGAGTACTTGAACCCCACACAATTTCCCTCTAGGACCAACAATTCATGTAGGGTTAATTCAATATTATTTAAAGGATAATGACACAGAACGGGTTGAAAAAAAGGGATGATAAATTCAACGAGAACCAATCTCTATAGAAAAAGGGACGGGTGATGATCCTCGTCATTCCATTTCCGCACTGCCCGGAAACGCGCCACCTCAGAGGTGGAACAGATGCGAAGGAAACCATTATATTAGATGAGACCCTTGGGGAGAGATAACCAGACTCATTATGAAATCCACCACATATCTCATAACCAATTTATTTTTAAAATTAATACATTAATCAATAGAAAAACAACATGGATATACTCTTGGGTCATGAGACTATATTCATTGTAACTTAGGTTTAGAGGATTCATCCTAGTGGCACACATGGTCTAGCCAACAACATCAATATTCACAATGTATTCCTTACCCAACATGGTCACTAAACCAAACCTAGTTACCCATGAACACATCCAGGGATTAATATGTTCAAAATTCCATGTCAAATATCAAGACATGTATTTTTCCACAAATCTATCCAAAACAAAAAGGCTCATAGAGTTAAATGAAAAAATGGCATAAGGAAACTTGATACATCCATGAATATCAATGGATCATTCAGAATAAGATATAAAAGATCAAGAAAAAAAATTATATCCTAAAACTAAAACCTATCTGATACTGTAAAGATAGTGAATCTATAAGGATCATCACCCAAACCATAGGATACACTAAAGATTACACTCATCCTGAAGAACACTAGGAATCCCAGAAAACCATACCTTACAGAATCATCTACCCATTCAAACCTATATAGTTTTATAGTTGGGATATATAGAAACACCAACAGATAATATAACTTTATCCACTCCATTATGATCTTGGTAAATACTAAATATAATAGTAAAATGAAACTCTAATAGAAATAAACTCACTTAAAATCATAACCTCTCTAGAAGACTTACTCAAAATACCCAAGATGATAAATCCATCTGATCATGTTTTTCAAAGTAAATTAAGTAACACCTACACATAAAAGAAATCAAATACAAACATAAAAATAAAAAAAGAAAGAAAGCACTTTCAGAGAGGTTTGAAACTAATGCACTTAAAGAGAACCAAACCATTTCAAAAAAAATTTCATTTTGAAATCCTTCAAACATGATTTTAAAATTATTTATACAAACATACCATTTTAGAAATAAGAATATTTTATTACTTTAAATATATTTCAAAAGATAAATGTTTCATAACTTTTAAATTTCAAGATGAAACCTCTTCACTCTCATGAAAAATCACTAAAAAAATTCATTTTCATCCAGAATAACATTATCCATGTTTAAAATTATTTAAAATAATCTATTATTTAAGTTTATAAACTAAAATATGGAATCTTCTTGTAAATTATCATTTTGATTTCAAAAACATATTCTCTCCTAGATTACATATTGAAAAAAATTAGAGTTTTTTCTTTAAAACCCAATCTAGTCCATTTATAACTTTATGGTAAAATACCATTCCATTTAAAACATTTAGGAATTTTTAAAGACATGATTCAAAGATGTAATATTCTTACATGTAGGTCATAAACTAGTTAGAAAATAATAACCCTTTCTAGGTTTTCATGATTGAACAACCACTTTTATTAACATGATCTAGAAACCAAGATTAATTTTAAAAGAAATAATTAAATCATTTTAATTTTTTTTAAATAAATCCATTTTTCACACATAAAAATAGTTACAATACATTTGAATAGACAAAATCATGACATAACTGACAATAAAAATATTTCTTGTCATCAATATATCCTAGGAACAACCTTGATTATTTTCCCATAAATGAGTGTCACTCAAAGAATCCAAGAATCATGGGTTCTAAACAAACAATGTAAATGGATGTGAAGTCATTATGGAACTCACCACTAGGTTGATAGACATGTCTGAAATGTGACACAACCACCTTAAAATTTCCAAAATAAAGTTTTTGATCACTTTATGGTTTGTTAGGCTATCCAAGTCGACCCCGCAACATGATTCCTATTTCCATTTACAACCAAAATCCAGAACAACCCCAAGGAAACTAGTAAATGAAAATAAGAATCATAAGTCATCATATTAAACCAAAACTCATAGAATGAATCATATGAAAATTAAATATTGGATTCCTATAGTAACTCAAGTGGAATAATGAAATACGATGATCAAGTACCCACTCGTAATGTATTCTTTAAGACCTTCCATATCCTAGCTCCAATCTAGAAGACCCTAATCCACACTCATAAAGTTCCACCACACTTCGGTATTTGTATTTGATATGATACCATTTTGAAATGAACCAACCTAGGTCAACCTGACACATCACCTTAGTAGGCTCGACACAGGGCTCGAAGCACATTCTCGATCACCACAGAATGGTGACAATAACCTAGGTATCAATATAAAAGACAATGGAAATTATTTGTAACTAAAAGATATAAAAACTTGTATAGTATATAAATAGATAAGATAAACATTCAGAGTATACCAAGTAATAATAATCACACAACTATGAGACATACAAAACCAGGCTAAAAGGAAAAACATAGAAGTTAAACCAACCAAGACAAAAACTAAGTCTCCTTGTGACTATCTATCACCACCATCCAAATCCACTATAAAGAAAATATCCACTAAGATAATCCTCTATGCCACATGAAAAATCATTGTTTCACACGTGTCTTGAAAAACCAAGTATGCATGCACCCAAAGCCAACGGTAGGGTGTGAGGAGAACTCCAAATAGGATACCGTCACAAATCTATACAATGTATGTCACCATACAACCATTAGTTATAACTTTAAAACAAAATATGTTTCATAAATATATTTCATTTCAAAATATTTTACGTTAAATATAATCAAGTTTTTACTTTGAAAAAAATTAATATTCAAAGCCATAAGAATATGAATATAAACATCTATGACAATATGAATGCAGTATTAAAAAAGAAACCATGCCTCAAAAGATCAACATATGAGAAACCAAACATAAAAAAATTCCACAATATAATAAACAAAGAACAATCTAGGATCTAGGCTATGTGAATATGTACTAGGACACATGAAGGAACACTAATGAATTCAAACTATGATTTATACTTATATTAGATCCTGTCACTATCAATCAATATCACAATCATACCCATATTTGCACTACACTCATTAATGTTTGAATATGTCCATAACCCAAAACACCCAAGGTTCCTAATGTGATATGTTTACCAAAATCATTAAGTAAACCATTTTAAAATTTTTATAAAACATTTACCAAAGAAAATCATCACCAGTTCCATGAATGAAAACCCATTTTAGAGTAAGAATCATATTTAAGGTAATTCATCAAACACATGATGCGTGTAAAACAATTTTAAAATAAAAACCCCTTTAAAAATAATTTATCATTCCATAAAACTTAAAAGTTCAAAAATATCTATCATATATTTTAAATAAAATTATTTCATAAACCAAAAAAATGAATTTTCAAGAACACTGAGTAATTCTGGTGATAAAACCATCATATAGAGACACATTACTCACCAAAGGAGGAAACCTAATTTTCTTCAAAAATAGTGATTAGAAATGAATATATTAGGTATTAGAAAGCCTAAATACAAGATAAACACCATAAAATTTCTATCTAAAACATAGATCATGTAATCATACCCCATATAGGTTTTCATGATAAGGAGAAGATGAGAGATAAAGTTAGATATAGAAAGAGGAGAAGAAGAAAACCAGAAAAACACAATACCTTGAAGTGATCCATTGAGATTGTTGGAAATTCTCAATGAGACCAAGGGTATGACCTCCTAGAGCATCAATGAGAGGTTGGTTTGAGTTAATAATGAAGTAGGGTAATATTATAGGTTAAATCTAAAAAGTTCATCAAGGTAATTTTACATTTTTAAAAAGTTTGTATTGGGTTACATGATTATGCTGTATGGTTAGATAAAATGTGTGTTAACCATGTGACATACAACGGTCCTCGAAAATGAATGCATACAATTACCTAGGAATAGACACACAATTAGAACAACCATTATCAATCTATAAAAAAACCTCTAGAACCAACAGATCCATATCTTATGGTTACTAAATGGTTAGGAAAAACATTTACCTAAATCATAAATTGATCCAATTTCTTCCAAAAACCATAAAATTGATAAAACATGATCAAAAATAAAAAAACCTATGACCTAGAGGGAATAATATACGCATTTAGTGTAAAATGGTGAATAGTGTTTCAAGTAAAATTTATTTTATTTATCACGTGGTATCTTGAAAACCAATTCAAGAGATAAAAGAGAATATTATATACTTTTGATTATATCTATTATAGATAAAGAAGGTATTTAATAAAAAGAATTTTAATTTCACATATGGTTGTTGAATAAGAGGAAATAAATTGGATAATTTTATTACATAATTATCCCCATTAAGAGAAGAAGTTCTACTTTTATAGAGTTTTGGATGACAAAGAATTAACTCTCAAGGAGTTAATATCATATTTCCTATAAGAAGACGATCCCAGTGGACAATAAGAAAAACTAATAATCAAATTAGGAGTTATGATATAAGAAAGTTCTAATGTTGAATAGTGAAATACCATTGTGTTCCTTATCTATTTAAGATACCTACAAGTCTATAAAATTTAGAAGATCCTATTATGATGTAGTGCATGCAATTGAAGAAGAGGTAGTGAATCAGGGGTAAGGATTGGATTAACAAAAAATATTATAAATTTAGTTATCTTAGAATAGAGTGACCATTAATGAAACATTGTATGCACAAAATTAGGGAAGATTAGTTTCTTTTGAAACATCAACACAGTATCATGATGCGCTACTCGGATGTATCCCTTTATGATGAACCTAGTAAATTCTACATGTTATTTTTATAATTTACTTTATAGATCATTTTTTTTTGTGATGGTTCTCAAAATAATAATTGGTTGAACATAGTTCTTACTAACATGGAAAAAATATCCAAAAATAAATACAAACAGCTTAAAAAAAATTATTCTACCTTCACCCAATTTTACCCCCTTCAGGTTTCCTCTAGTTTCAAAAATATATATCATACTTTATTCCATAGTGATAATGAATCAATATAATCAATGTAAATATTACCCATATTAGATCCAAACCATACATTAAGAAATATTATTCCTGAAATTTAATTAATATACATATATACCAAGTTACTTTATCCTCTTTTGATTTACATGGTCATTGTATTTGAAAATCATGAAAAATTTCTCAAGAAACCTTAATTGAATCTATGTAATCTAAGAAAAAAAATGGAATTATGTCATAATGGTTGGTCTTTAACATTCATCAATTATATATTTATTTGAGGTATCCACAAATATACCATCAATTTTCAATAAATATCCTAAGAATGATACATTATATAGCTAGACTTCATGCATTCTAAATATGGGATATATTTTCTCTATTGTCAATATCTTCATTATAATCATTAAATTATCTTAATTATATTACTTTTACATTGAAGATATGGGAACATGATCTATAAATATTACTATAAATTGATGGAGTTAATTTATAATGACCCTATTCTTTAGATCCATGACAATAGCATGTGATTTTTAATATTGGAATGGAATCATTATAAACTGTTAGTAAGCATATTATACATAGATAGTTTCCTTGAATATATCCTCCTTTTTCACCCTTAGTTGATGAAATCCATATTAAAATGGCATTTATGAGAATTATTAAGCACCATTTTGTGAATTAAAAAATAATCAATATGTGGTAAATGATATGTTTCGTGATCAAGAACTTGTTATGTTCCAAATAATCCATTCATAGATGCATTTATCAATATTTATTCTCAATAAAACCTATTAGTGTAACCCATGTTAAATCCCATTATCATATAAAATCCTTATCCATATTCCCTTGGAATTTACTTTTTAATTACTCCAATTAAATTTGTTCCATTTTATAAGGATTCCTGGTTATAGGCATAAAAATAGGTATAAATTTAATATAAATATTAAACTCATGATATGGGAGAAGACAAGAAATATATTATTGGAATATAATGACATATTTCTCAATAATATAAATATCTTCAATATAGTTTTCCCACAACTATTTGTGATAAATATCTCTTAGTATGTGGTAATAAGACCTATATAATAGAAGTGACTTTTTGAGGAATCCAAATCCTATACTCTAGAATCTAGTTCTTCAAGTACAAACATTAAAAATATTCTATGATAATAACTGATAATATCACAGTATAACATGAATCTATTTTATATCATTATACATGAATATTCCTTACATATCACTAATAAACACTAATTCCTAGAAGCAAAAGGATTAATTTATTTAGAGATTAAATATATTAATGACTTATTTCATAATATTTTTTCAAAAAATTCCTGAAATATTATTCTTAGATTCTATCCCAATAGACACATAATGTATAAAACCCTTATTTATAAACTATGGAAGGGAAATAGAATAAGGGGCAACCACCAACACTCATAAAGTGAAAAACTCACCAGGGATTCATAAGGGGTTAGGTCATAAGTATTTCATAAAAGATGAGAATCAGAGAAATTTATGACTAAATGGATATAAAATCATAAGATTTGTGTACGATTATTGAAATAAGGACATATAAGCAGAAAATATCATACATAAACCATTGGTAATGGAAGCAGAGACATGAGAAAATAATCATAATTCATAAAAAAAATCGTAGTAATGTGGCATAATATAGAAATGAAGTATATTCATAATCATAATAAATTGTGTCATTTTGATCATGGATAACTAAAATCATGTCCATATTCAAACTTGTGAAAAATGATACTTGAAATCATGTCCACACACAAATATATAAACAAAGCTACCCAAAAACATATCCACACAAAAACATGTGAAAAATCAATTATCAATCTTGTCCACATGAAAAATAATTATCACATGAGCTATAAAAGATAAATGTATTGGGTTTTTATAATAGACCCACCATCCATATAATGACAAACCATATATATGAATCCATTCTTAATTACATCATAGTGTAATTAACCTAGGGTAATGTAATGGATTTTGTTAAAACATACATAAGAAATTATCATGAGACATCGATAAAAAGAAGGTGGCTCATATCATTATAAAATATCCTTAGTGAAAAATAAAAAATATTAAAGGTTTTTGACATAGATGAAAAAATCATTGGAAAAAGTATTAGTAAATTTCTTTAAAAATAAGAATAATTATCCTTAGATTTTGATAAATTTTATTTTGAAAGAAAATAATTTATAAAAAAATGGGAAGAAAAAATACTATGGAAATGAATGAAAAGATGGAAATAAATATTCATTCAGAAAAATATATTTATGGATTAGAAAAATAAATCATTCTGAAAATGTTAAAAAATATATTCCTTTCACACTTTTTTAATTAAGATCAAAATTGGAGGAAGACCATTATACCAAATATGTTAAAATAAGATTCTTATTGTAAAGAAAGTCATGTCTATTGAAAAATATCTTATAAAATAAATAAAGTATAGATATATAAATATATAAAACTTGTCAAAGAATTTTTACAAATAGGATAAGGAATCCATACAAAATATAATAGAAAGGGAGAATCTAAAAACAATCCTTATTTATTTAAAATTGTTAACCAGAGAGACATGACACGGTATGAAGTTATGTAAACACTATAAATAACTATAGAAGAATAGAATGGATGGGGTTATAGATATAATGAAAATAAAATAAAATATATATATAAAATAAAAATTTTTGATATCAAGTTGATATTCAAAAATAAACCATTATCCTTACTCGTAATAGCCACAAAAGCATTTTGATGCCTTTGTTGAATTCCCCTTTCGTGACATGTTTTCTTTGCGAATGAATGATTTATGCCACCATAATGGAATTATATTCTAAAAAACACCTCCAAAGGTTTTTAGATGAAAAATGGGTAGTGATTTAAGAGATAATGGAATGAATATATTGTTTTTTGAGGGGTCTTTTTATAATTAATTTTTAGTGTCATTTCTATAAATTTCCATTATTCAATATATATGGTTGTATTTATAGAAAGAAATTGGATAAGAAGTGGAAAAATAATGGATGTGGGATAATTTTTATCTAATAAATACCATATCCACACATTTAGAGATAGGATTTTAAGATATTTTATGTCTTTAACACTTAGTTTAACCCCTTTTTACATCATTTTACCTTCAATTGTTAAGCTCAATTTTCAACTTGGTGACTTATTTTAACGCCTATAAATGAAATTAAAATATTTAATTAATTTATACATACTAATTACAAATTTATACTCTATTTTTTATAACCATGTTTCTAAATATATGAAATTCAACTTTTAAATGAAAATATACAATATATTAAAAAACTCTCTTTATAGAAAATTTACTTTTAAAACATTATTTGTTTATAATAATATTTCATATCAATTAAAAAATAAATTTATGTTAATATATTGATTTATACAGTAATAAACTTAATAATAATATTTTGAGGATAATTATTATAAAAAACACAAGACATAAAAAAGTTAATTGAAAAATAAATTTTTTAAAATTTATTAATTTTTATCATTACTAATAAAAAATTGATAATAAATGAATGAATTTTTATTCATTTATTAGTATACAAAAATAATTTTATTAAATTTAATACTCTAAATGTCATTTTTTAAATTTTTATTTAAAAACATAAAATATATAGCAAAAATTTTTTTTTAAAAGTAAAACATATTTCATTGCGTATGCATTATTAAATTATTTTTATCAATAATTACTTTGTTATTTATTATATATTATTAACTTGATTTACAATTAATTACTATAATTTAATCATTTCAATTTAATAAAGTAATTCATTTAATGCTATACATATATTTATAAAATATTATTTCTAAATATATTTATAAAAAATAAAAAAAAATCATCTTTATAAGAGATTATATATCATCTTTTAATAACAATAATTTGGATAATATGTAATATGTATATATTTTAATTAAATACTATCTTTTTATTTCAATCCAGAATTATTTATTATTTATGAATTATATTATTTTCAATTTTTTACTAAAAATTACACAACATCAATATACCTGTTAGATACATGCATACCCAAAGACCATATATCTGATAATGATATTTAAAACTACCATATATATAATTCAAAAAAATTATTCATATGTATATCCTTACATACTTTCATATAGTCATTCAACTTATTCATTTTCTTATCTTTGAACATGTCTATTATATTTATAATGATTTCCATTCTGTCCATAGTTTTAATTGGATGTATGTTCTTCCCTAAAAACCGTGGGGATGTATATTTCAAATACATTGACTTTTTATTTAATTAATGATGTATTCATCTTTTAATTTTCTTAATATTGTTTCATTTTGTAATCCTATAATGTATTAGTTTTTATTTATCATTGTAATATTTCATCATAAGAAAATGAAACACGGTTCATTTTAGTTCTATGTTGTGTTTGAAATAATATATTGAACATAATATTTATTTAAAGGGAAATTAATACTAAAATATATAGGTTTTACATTCAAACCCCTTAATTAAGTTACATCCCCACAATTTTAATTATCTCCCTCTATTTAAAATAGTCAAAAATATCTACAAGATATACACTCCTCAATATGAAATTTATGATGAGGTATTTACCTCACTATATTATGAAAGACTAAAAAACACATTTTTCTCTCATAGTATAAATATGCCTAATTTTGAGTTTCTCCCAAAACATTTGAGCTAAATATCACTCATTATTGAGTACAAAGATCCCTATAATGGATTTAATTACCACAGGGAGTTGATAGTCATCCTTCCATCAATATATTATAATTTGTTTCTATGAGATATAAAATATGACTAAAGTATCATAAAAATAAATATGGAATCTATATAAGAGATGAAAATCATTCCCAAAATCAAATTAAATTATACTAAAGGGATAATAATATGATTTTTATACATGGGAGGTAATAATCATACCATTAGACATGTTCAATGATATCTAATGATCTAATAATTTGTGTTGTGATTTTATACTCTTATAAAACATTGAACATATGAAGGGGTGGGTGGATCTAGGATTAAATAACATATTTTTAGTTATAATAGAGATGAAAAGTGTACCTTCAACAACTTTTTTTTCATGACTCATTTCAGCAGTGTTGATTGTATAACATTCACTTTAACCCTTGTACTAAGAGGTTTCCAATATATATTGTCATCATTAACCCTTGGATTGGGGCATTAGTATAAATTTTATGTACCTATTACAATTAAAGTATTGGATTGTGGGTGGGGCATTAATTTGATTATAATTTTCATTCTTCATTTCCCTTTGGCATTCATGTTCTTTATAGCCTTCTCTCCCACAAAGGAAGTATTTTCCAATTATTTGAAGGAAATCCCCTAGGTGATTCTTCCCACACTTTTCACACCTTTGAAGTTGAATTTTCATTCCTCCATTGTTTTTATCACATCATCATCCCAAAAAAATCTATATTTATCTTATTTGTATTATTTGGTAGATTTAAAAGGTTCATGTTTCTAACCATAACTCGAGATATTTTGGTAATAATTATCATAAAATTTTAAACACTAGCTCCCATACCATTTGATTTCGCATTTATATAGTCATTAAATAATTCATTACATTCTTTATTAACCCTATTCATATAGCTTCAATCCATTTACTAAAACCAAAATGTATTGTGTGATATTTAAAAAAATTTAATTAGAGTAAGTAATAATATAATAAGGAAAATTAATCATAATATTTCCTAAATTATGGAGCCTTCTTTTTAACCTATGAAAAATTTGGTTCATCTTACTTAAAATTTGAATCATAATAATTTTTAGGTTATATAATCTTATAATTCATAACAAAATTCTAAAAAAACTAAACTTATTCCTGATACCAACTAAAGGGCCACAAACCCACACTCTCATATTCAGTGATAGAAATAAAAACCTTAAACGTTTTCTTTAAAACCATTTGTGAAGACCCCAACATAATGTGAATATATTTTTCATCATTTTAAATGAATATTCATTAAATATAATTAGTAAATCCATAATTTAAAAATATAAATGTTTAGTATATTTGGATATCAGTAAAATAAATGTTTAATCTCACATTATCTCTTTAACATTGAAAGGTATCATGTATGTATGGTATTTTGAAAGTTGGGATAATTATGAACTTTTCAAATTAGTGGAATGGGGATTTTGAGAACCATGATTTGGATTTTTTTGGGATTTTATAAATATTAAAAAAAAATATTTTTGGCTGAAGAACGGGGCTCTAGGGGTGTCCAGGTGGCTCAGAGTATCCATGAGAGAGGTCGAGTGGCTACTATAGCCAGAAATTGAACCAGACCACTAGCTAGTTGATAGGAACAACTGAAAAGATGTTTTTATATTCAAATGGAAAGAGCTACAACATGTATCCACCTATAATCTAGAAGGATTTTTAGGTGGTAGATTCATAATTCCACACCCTTCGGTTTTTATAAGGGGTTCCACCATTCTATACTTGTTGTGGTCTAATATATTAGGGTGTCCACCCCTACTCCTTCCTCACAAATCTTTATTTAGAGTAACTTAAAAGTGTTTTTCCAGTTATTAGAGGAACAATATTAACTCTATTGTTTCATTCTTTTTTCCTTGTCCATTTCCCTCTAATTTTAGTTTCCCCTAATTGTATCCTCATTCCTAGCTCCACCAAAGCATTGTTGAATCAATAAAAAGAAGACGAGGCTTCCTATCTATATGTGATGAGGATGTCTCGAGATGCCATCAACACTTGGTTTCTTAGTGATTCGATGAATTAATTAATTTTTACGGATATTATTATGATTTCTCCTAGTTTTAAAATAAATTTCCAATTGTTTTTTTTGTAGTTTTTACTCATCATAGGGTCGAGGAAGTGAGTCAAACCCCTGCGATGCCTCTTGTTGTGGTCTCAACATCCTTAGGGGAGAATTTGGGAAATATTACTATTTAGTATAAGTGGATTAATTAATTATAATTTTTAATTAATTTTTCATGGTTCTTTGGCATGATATACATTCTTGGTATCACATAAAAGTTTGATTGAACTTGGATGGGCTTATATAGGCCTTAATATCTACTTCCAGCCCTTAGAAAATAAATGGAAATATTCAGTTTGATATAGGAGGTATCATGTACCAACCTTCAGTTTTTATACATTTGATTATGCCTATGTGTGATGTGATGGATGCAAAAAATTTCGGTAATTGACCAAGTTTAATAATTCAATGAATTGATTACATTAATTAAAATTCATAGAATTGGAAAAAGTGTTGAGGACCCTGTTGGACCATTGTGTACTGGATGGTTTTCCTTGGGAATCGATAGCTAAGGACTCAATGATAGATGTTTAATAGTGGCCCTAATGTTAGATCCATATTATGTCCCTAGGTAAAGGTCAGATAAAGAATATAATGGTTGTTCATAGTGGGTTTTACTTTTAACATGAGATTTTAGAGCCTTGGTATAGGTGGGATGACCATAGGGTGAACACTTCTCTATCGTGGGGATGAGAATTCTTGGTAAGTGGACCCCATATAAACTTTGTGGAAAGTTTGGATGTGAGGAATAACTATGTGAGACCTTAATAACTAATATGGACCATGGTTTATCACTCAAAATGTGGAATATATGGTGTACCTTGTATAACTGATGAGGATGAGTTATTATGATGATGATTCCAAGGGACACGATGTCCTTAGGGAATTGATTATTGACCTTAGACCTCTAGTTGAGACCAAGGACCAATATGAGGGTACCCATTCTATGTTATAACCTAGGGGACCTTAGTGGGATCCCCAATAACTGATCAAACCAAAGTGGGTATTTAATACTAATGGTTGTAAGTGTCACCCTAGAACCCAAACCGAAATGCACACCCAATGAATCTATAATAATAATGATAGGTGTGGGCCTTTATTCAACCCTTATTATTTATTTATTTATTCATGTTTATTAGTGATGATATTTTATTTCTATATATTCGTGGGAATTATCTGTTGGTTCTAACATTGATGTGATTTTCCATGATTCCAAAGAATCTTTTATTCACATAGATAAGACCCTAGGATGTCTGGTATGTTTCATATTTAGTCCCACATGTTATTTGTGGGTAGATTACAATCTTGGGCGGCATACCAAAATATGATTTATGTGGGATTTTGTTCCAATAGGTGGTTCCTGGGATCCTATATCATAGCATGTGTGCTCATCTATGGATGAATTCAAGGGATGGAAAGGATTCCTTTGATGTTTTAATATTATTGGGAATACTCAGGTACTAGGATTCAAATTGAAATTTTAGTAGGTAATTTTTAATCCTCATGATGTTCATATTTTAATGACAACATGATATTTTGGGTGGGTGTATATTCCCAAGAATAGATGTTCGACATCCTGATGGTGATTGTTGTATCCCATCAATAGATTACTAGGATCCCCCACAGTGATCAGGTGTACACACCCATGATTTTTTGGATAAGGATCCTTGAGATATTGGATACATATGATATTAACCATGACGTCTAGGGAGGGAATTTTCTTGGATTTCCAGGGTCTCCCAATAATTTTTCACCCATATATGTATAGGATTCCCTAGATTTCCCCTTCTACAAATCAGTCAATATTCTAACATCAAGAATGCTCAATTACTACCATAGGGTTTACCCTAGGGGATTGAATATGGGAGATGTCTAGTGATTCCCTAGAGTCCACTAATAATCTATGTATGTGTCATAATGGGATCCCTAAGGAGTGGATATAGTCTCCCATGAAGTAATTCTCATGTTTAGATATATTACAAAAATGGTATATTAAGGTATATTCAATCAGGTTCATGAATATAAGGATTATAAATGGTTGTTGAAAACTCCTAGGTTATATGTGTATTCCAATGGTGTAATGGTGTTACTATGTAGGTTTTGTCATCATGATGTTATTAGAGACTCTAAAATAGGGTTGAAACTGATATTGTGGTGGTTTATTTATTTATATGTGTATATTTTATTTTTTAATTATTATTTAAGTTGAGTGTTCCACAAGAACATATCACATCATATACCACTTAGTATAGGACCATATTTTTGTTTCCCTACTATGTTTTGTACTCACACCCTGCTCAGGCTTCTATTTCACATGGGTACCTGAGCTGCTCTCACGTGACTGTTATAAGGATATGTTTCAGATGAGGTTTGGGATAACCTGGAAGATAAGGATTACATAGATGATATTGGAGATCAATATATGGTATGTCTCAAATTGGATAAGGATTTGGTGTCCTTATTTTCTTTTGTACTAGTATTTAAATGTGGTCGATCTAGTGGGAATTAATCTATTTTATATATGGAATGGCTATTCATGAATTTTTTTCACTTTATTTATTATCAATTATATTTTTATTTATTACTTATTATTTTAGTTTATTGTATTGGATGATATGTTGTTTTTTTATATTCAACTATGTACTTTAATACAGGAGGTATAAACTTCACCTAGATCCTCCCAATGACTTCATCACTATTCAGTATCCTCTAGAATTAAGATAGGTGTGTATAAGTTCATGTAGGGAAATAATTTGGGGAAGAAATTGAGTGTACCATGACCTAGGGCATTATAATGAGGCATCAGAGCCTTAATTTCTCTATTTTCATACTATTTAAGATATAGTATCCAAGATATTTAATATTTTGTTGGAGCATATAATGGAACCCATGATAGTGCATCACAAACATCTTTCCCTATAGAAGTCCATGTTTCCATGGGTATCAGATTGATGTTCTTGGATTGTGTTGTTATGATTGATATGATTTTCACCTCATGTGATTCACATTTATTGGGAGATTTATGAAATATGATTTATTTAATTTTTACTCTTGGACTCTTGAAAGAACCTAATTAGATTTTTTCACTTGGATTATATAAGAAATAAGCATTTAATTCATCATATCAGGCATCTAGTATCTACATTATATTGGTCTTCTAGTTTGATCATCATTACTAAAGACTGATGCTAAGTGGTTTGAAGTGTCATAAAATAATAATATGATGTTTTATCATATAATTACATGGTACCATTATAATCAGTTGGGGTGACTTTTATACATATGTTTATTCTATTGGTAGGTCTTATAAATCCTATGATAATGATAATAATATGGTCCCTTTAGTAAGGGTTGTGTAGAGGCCTTGATGGGTCTGTATAGGAATCTAATGTCTTGGAGATGAATCCCTTCGGGTGAGTGTTATGTTTTTGGTTATATGGAGTACCTATAAGAAACTATATGACACTTTCCCATATATATTGGAATGGTATTACACTTTATTGAGATTATGGTTGTGGTTTTCCATTGATATATATTGTCTAAGATTATTTTGTTGGTTGTGACATGGTGTGGCCAAATCCTATAGTGTAAGTCTGATGTATAGATTCTAAAAGAGGTTTAGTCCCTTGAGTTCAGTTATTTAATGTGATAGTAGAAACCTATATACTGTTTTTCCATATATATAATAATTAAACTATATTTAATTGATTTTTTGGGTGGTGGTTTGATGGATATTGATCATCTTATAGAAATTATAATTGAAAATGTGTGACTGATTTGTTAACCTATAGGTTAAGTTATCTTAAGTGCTATAAATAACTTATATGTGTTTTCACATATATCTTGGAATAAATTATGTCAAACTGAACCTCATGACTTTGGTTCCTCAACATGAACAATATTGGGATATTTCATGAGAGATCATCCTGAGTTGTGATTCTATAGGGGAAATCTCATGTATGAAAGTTCAGTGAGAATCAATTATCAGTAGTCTAGTGATATGGGAGGTTATTTCATTGTGTTTGGAGAACCTTGAGAGGGTGTTTAGCTTTTAAGATTCTCTAAATATTTATATGGGAACTTGAGATGTTATTTTGACTTCTTTCTCAAAGAGATCATGGTTTATGGTCTATATGGGAATAACTAGAGACTCTTGTGATACAAATCAATGTTTATTAAAGTATGTACTTTTTAAATATATGGAATCAAATTATAGATGTTAGATAAGGTTTTTGGGTGCCTTATAGGTTTTAATCATAGGTTAGTGATTTATTTTATTCTATAGACGCATGAATGGTCCTTCTAGGTAAGGTATATGCATCATTCTTTCTTGGGGTTTTATAAGAAACCTGGAGTTACCTTTTGTTGAGGGTAGACAATGAGGGTAGAAGTGTTTTAGGGCCACACCTTATTGACCTTCAATGAGTTTTAGAACACAGTGAGAGTTTGGGTAGGGGATCATGTTTTGAAACAACACTAAAAGGTGGGGGTACATGTAATAAATCATGGCTTGAGTTAAGTGCTTGATCTTGAAGAGTAGTTCTAATTTAGATCCCAGAATAATGATTTGAAATGTTTCAGAGCTTTCTCAACCCTGTTTTATGAATATAAAAGACTCATATGTGGGTGAGTCGAGTGTTATGATCATTAGTAAAAAAACATACACCTATTCTTATTCAAATAAAATCTATGTAGCACATGTTGGATATGTGTGGTGCTATTAAATTATGAACTGGTGAGTGTTCATGAAAAATCTTAGAGCTAATGGTTTTTATGGAATGGTATGGGAATAGATGCCCAAGATCTTGGATTAAATAATAAATTACTCTCCATGGTAGAGGTGGCATTGGAGTGGATTGGGTTCCAATGGCATGGTTGACCCGAGGGGGGGGGGGTTAATCCTAGTTAGGAGTTAGAAGTAGAAGATCATGGCTCGGAAAGAGTAACATGTGAGCGTTATTGGAAATTTTTGAAATTGTGCTTAAGGAGTGGTATAAGAGAGTCATAATGGGTGGAGATACATCATGCACGTTGACATTAAGACCCTCATTATTATTTTGGTAGATTAGTTGGTATATTTTTATAATTGAAATTGGATTCCTATAATCAAGTGATTTCCTAATATAAGTTAATTATTATTGATAGATGGAGTTCGAATAAGGGAATCAAGCTTAGTATAGTTTTTGATGATCTGATTTGTTTGGTAAGAAATACATTCATGCTCATAGAAATCATGATGTGGGTTCAATCAGCAGATAAAGCAATGATGATATAACAATAGGAATCTATTATAAGTGTCATTATGGTTACATGGTCTTTTCCAAGATACATTTGAGAGTATATTTATCTAGATAGAGTTTTTTTGAAATGCATTGATAGGTGTAACCGATCATTATCAATGAAGTTCATACAAAGAAAGTCTGGCATGTTTCTTTTCATGGTATGAGATATTATGAGTCAGAAATGGTGTCTGTCACATATTTTTGGATATGATGGGTTTTTTGGGAAATTTAAGAGGCTTTTCAATGGAGATATATCATTGTAGTCATATTATTGGATGTGGTAGGATCATCCATTTATTTTAGAAATTAATAATAAAGATGAGGGCTGGTTTTGGATTGGTGGTTTCATGTATATTAAAGAATTTCAGGATGGTAACTACACCATGTGTGTTGCTGGAATTTGAGTGTAGAGTTATAATGGAAAATTAAAATGAAAAAAAACCAAATCATTGGAATGTGTAGTTATGTGCTATGTCTTATATTTTGGAGAACTATAGGCTAGTTAATGAGTTATATGATGATATAAACAAGTCTTGATATAGACAGGCTCAAAAAATATTAGTCTTAGTGTTTTGGTTGTGGTTATGGGAATTTTATCATGATTTGGTGGATTAAGCATCAATGTTTAGAAGTTTCACTTTAATATCATGTTTGATAGATTGAGTTGTGACGTTGCCAGTTGGTGATGGATTGATGACCAATATAGGTAAGAATGTATTGTTAAGTGACCGCCGTTACTTCTATAAGATGGGAAGTTCTATGTTGGGGATTTTGTAATGTGTCATGTCCATACAAGCTTTTGAATGTTGAGATAAAGTTGAACTTTTAGAATTATTGAATGGGTCATTTTGTGAATTGGGATTCAGAATTGAATTCTAGGAGTTTATAAATATAAAAAATTTAATATTTGGATGAGGAGTAAGGACCGAGGGTGTCACAAGGGCTCATAAAAGCCTTAAGAGAAATTGGGTGGCCGCTATATCAAGAATCTACAGTAGGACACCGTCTAGCCAGTGTGGTTTTAAGGGTGTAGAATTACAATTTTTCCCCCTAAGGGTTTTATAAGGGGGTTCTCCTTTTCCTCATATGTTATTCCTGAAAAATGGAAAACCCATATTTTTCATCATCCTTTTTGATTTTGGGTGCCTTTCAGGGTGTTTTCTAGTGATCAATGTTACTCAATTGACTTTGTTGGTCCCTTCTCATCCCCTACTTTGTTTTTCTCTAATTTTGATTTCCCTTATTTAGGTCTTTGATCTTGATTCAACAAAATATTTATGGAATCAAACTGATGACATGAGGCTTCTTATCTTTTCACTATGAGAAAATCCTGAGATTCCTCCCTTAATTGTTTTTTCAATGATTTGATGAGTTATGTCACTATTATGGATTTTATTAGGTTTTCACCCAATTTTAAATTAAATTTCCAATTGATTTGGCCTTTTTTGGAGTTTTTTCTATTAATTGGGTATGGTATGTGAGAAATACCCTTATAGTTCATTTGTATGTAGTCCTAATGTGGTGATATCTTTTGATGATATTTTGGGTGTTATGACTATTTGGTAAAAATAAATAAATTTATTATAAATGTTTTTAACTAATGTTTAAGGGATTATTGGTATGGTGTAGGTTCCCCAAAGAATAGAAGAGTTTGATTGAACATGGGTAGGCTTGGACAGGTCGTGGAAGCTGCTTCCATCCCTTGGAAAGTAAATATAAATACTCAGTTTGAGGTATACAGTCTTTCATACTTCCATTAGGTTTTTATTCATTTTATTATACATGGTGTGATATGAAGGGACCCAGTATGATGGGTGCCCTTACGAAATGATTAATTTAATTAATTTCTATGATTAAATAAAATTTATATAATTGGAAATTGTGGTGAGGGCCCTGTTGGACACTCATGCACTGGCTGGTTTACCTCATCCATCGATGGCTGAGGCATTGTACTACCTATAGGTAAAGGGTATAAGAGAGATATAATGGTTATAACTTATTTTACATAGTTTAACTATGAAATACAAATACCCTTAGGCTAATTGGGATGATTGTGGACTGAGAATTTCTCTTCCAAGGGATACCACAATTAGGTCTATGGAACTCGTAGAGACTTGGAGGATAGATAGGGTGTGAGAATTAGCCTAGTAAGACCCTAATTAATTAGATGGATCATGTTCTATATCTTAGAGTTTATCCTATATTAAATACCTTATATATCTTGAAATGGTGGACTATTTTGATGATTATGTTATGGGGCATGACATCCCTATATAATTATGTATGACATGAGACCATTAGATGAGACAAAGGACCCATGTGAGGGTGCCTCAATAGTGTTGAGACCTTGGGGACCTCAGTGGGTACCCTAATGTCTGATTGTCCTAGAGTTGGTGTTTATTAGTGTGGTTACAGGTTCTCCATATAACTTAAACCAATGTGTAAGACTAATGGGGTTTTGATGACAACAACCGATTTGTCTGTTTGGATAAACCTTATTGATTATTTATTTATGTATATTTATTCTTAATGAGAAGTGATTTATTAGGATTCCATGGAATCATCCTTTGGTCTTAAAATTGATGTGATTTCCTAAGATTCTTAGGAACCACCTGTTGACTAGGATGAGACCCCAAGATTCGTGGTATGTTTGGGATCTGATATAATGTATTTTTTGGGGGTGGATGCCCAGTTCACCTAGAATACAAAGATATGGTTGATGTGAAAGTGGATGAATATAGTTTGTATATAAGACCCATTATCATAGTTCCTATGAATTTGTATACAATAATGTATGGCATGGAAATGATTCCTTCGATTTTTGACCCCATTACGAATTATCAGGTGCCAAGATTCGAAGGGAAATACCTCTCTATCACTGTAAATGCCTATGATGTTTTGGATTTGAAAGATAGTAAGAGATACCAGGTGGGTGTATATTTACGAGAAAGGATATTTTACACAATGAGGGTGATTTTTGTATCAATTCAATTGATCCCTAGGAAACCCCCTAGGATCGTGTGTATGGACACCTAAAGGTTTGGCTAAGGAGATAAGAGATATTGGATACCCATGATATTGAATGTGGATAATATTTTGGTTTACTCCAAGTCATAGGAGTAACACATAGACCCTTTGGATATAATTCACACAACTATGAGGTATCATCACTTTTATTATAATATTTATAAATGTGAATTTTGGATTTAAGAATATAAGTTTTTGGGGCATGTTAATCAGAGAGGGACCTCTCAATTGATATTGAAAAGGTACATGAAATTATGTTTTGGGAGTGGTCCAAAAATGTTTTTAATATCTAAATATTCTTGGGGTTGGCTAGTTATTATAGGTGGCTCATATAGGTCTTCTCCAAGATTCCATATTTTATGAATGATTTAAACTGTAAGGGTATAATGTTTGAGTGGAATGAAAAAATTCAAATATTTTTTTTAGAAGTGAAGGTGAGGTTAAATTTCCCTCTAGTTTTGATTCATATATAACTAGGTTTGTGTTATGATGTTTTATGCGGTGCATCTCGAATTTGTATGGGGAGTCTCTTGATGTAGGGGAAATAGGTGGTGTCCTATGGCTCTAACCAGTTACACCCTTATGAGAAGAACTACCCTATGAATGATCTTGAGTTAGTGGATGTTATGAATGAACTCAAAACCTGGAATCACTACCTATTTGGTGATTGGTTTATAGTATATTCATATAATAAAATCTTAATTTATATTTTCAATCTCAGGGATCTAAACTCGTGACAAAGATAATAGTTTGAGTATCTTTAAACATTTTATTTTGATATTTACTATACTATTGGGAAGGAGAATATGGTTCCTAATGTATTGAGTAAGAAATTAACGAAATAGGTAGTGAAGGAATCAGTTGAAGAGTGTCCTTTGATGTGTTTGTTTTCTTAGATGAGATTAGGAGTCGAAGAAGATGGTGGGAATGTGTACTTGGATTCAACAAAGGACGAATCATCCTTTGTTAAGAAGGTTTTGTTCAAGGAAGTTCCTAACATTTAGTGTTAGTAATTTATTGAAATCCTAAATCATGGGGAGACCTTAGGTGAGTGGTCTCAGTCTCCCAGTAGTGCTTTATGATTCTGAAGCAGTTTTATTGTTCCTTTTTGTATGATTCCTGAGTTGGTGGGTGTTGGACACCATTATTGTTGGTCCATAAACCCTAGGACTGCCAATATGTATCATGATTTGAGATATTTGTATTAGTGACTGTAAATGAGGTGGATATTTGAAGATTTTGTATCATGATGTATTACATGTCATAGAATTAAAGAGATGTACTAGATAACTTCTAGTTTACTACATCCCTTAACTATTTGGGTATGGAAGTGGGATGAGATTTCAATGGACTTCTTCATTATTTTTCCAAAAAAGTGTGAAGGATACAATTTCAATGATCACTAATTGACTCAAAAAATTATATGATTTTCTACCTATCAAGGAGATGATTAAAGTGAAGTAGCTCAGACACTTATATGTCTGAGAGGTTGAGAGACTTTATGGGGTTCCCTCTGTGATAATTTTTAATAGGGACCCTAGGTTCACATCATTGTTCTAAAAAGTTTTAAAGTATGCGATGGGTTATTAATTTAAATTGATCAGGGATTATCATTCAAAATTAGATACTAAAAAAAAGATGGATCTCAAGGATCTTGAAGATTTTCTCCAGGAATGTTTTCTTATTTTTGGTGGTTCTTGTAAAAAGAAGTTTTCCATGGTTGAGTTTTCCTATAAATTTTTTTATCAGGCCTCAAATAAAACTCCCCCTTTATGTATTTGTATGGGTGGCCATTTAGATTAAAATTTTGGTGGGAAGAGTTGTGAGAGAAGTACTTGGTAGGGTTGATTCATGTTCCAGAAATGAAGATAAAAGATAATGTTGATCTATAGTAGATATTTCATGGAAAAGAGTTGTTAGAAATCATGTAAGGACCATCACTGTTAGCTGCTAGAGTTTGAGGTTAGTGATATGGGTTTTCTTATAGTTTTACCTCACTTGGTACACCTTTAGTTGGGTAGATAGGGTAAGTTGGTTCTAAGGTTTTTTTACACTGTGATATTATGTAGCATCATGGAAAGGTGGTGTATCAGTTGGACTTACCTTTTTTGTTTTACTTCGATCAATAATGTGTTTTATATTTCTCAACTAAAAAGGAATCAACCAGTTCCTTCCCATGTGATTTAGTGGGAGTATGTTTTTCTTAATCCTGACACCAATATGGTTGAACTACTAGTTTAGATTATGGATCATCGATAGAAAGTACTTAATGGTAAAACAATTCCCTTGGTCTGAGTATTGTGGAAGTGTGGATGGGATATCCATGAGATGTGGGAGATGAATTTATTAATGAGGAAGTAGTGGATTTAAATTTGTTTTAGTCCAAGATCTTGAGAACTTTTGGGGGACATAAATATTGTATACTGAGGAGATTTAAACATTATATTACCTTACTTCAGGTACTTCTTAACTCTATTATTTATTCCTTTTTTTTGGGCATGTTTCGGGACCTATAGGGATGAAGATATTTTTTGGGAAAAATGAACTAATGTCTATGGATTTATGTTTTTTTAATTTATGGAGTCCAAAGAGAAATGTTTCAAAGTTTTAAGGGGTAATCCTTAGGTTCGATAAGCTTCAAAGTTGGCTTGGTATTTTTCATTAAAATATGGAATTATTACCTCCTATTGGACAAATTCATGTCATGAACTAGTTACAAAATTTAAATTGTTTATAGGGAAGATACCATGAGTTCATTCAAAGAATGAAAAATTATAAGCCATAAAATAATTTCACAACATGAATGGGTTTATTGGGATTAATTCAACCCAAGGAGATGCATTTTATGGAATATTTATAAAATCAGGGAATTCACAATGTGAAAGGGGTTCATGATGTGAAATCTTTTCGTTCATTAGTTTGTGCACATATGAATATTCTTCCATTTCATATACAAGACTTCCTATCAAACCCTAGGGAGATTTTGGGGGATTTTGGGTGATCTCACTCCTTTTGGATCAATCCATTTAGATTTTGATCCTTATGAATGTTATGTAACATAAATTTGTTAAGCACTCTTTTTGTTTCTTCTCTACCTTTGGTTGTAGTAGTGGATTTACCTGCATTTATTGATCAAGTTTTGATCAGTTTGGGATTTCTATCAATCCTTTGTAGTTTTCCATCGATCTATATCTTTTTTTAGGATGAAATTATTTTTTCAAATCTATATAGTTGAAGGTGATTAGGTTTCCTCTATTATTAAGGTAGGTGTATCTATAAAATTAGTTATAATTCATGAATTTCCTTATGCTATTTTAAATTTTTATGGGTTTTACTTTAAAATTTATTTATTTGACATTGTAATGGATTTTTTAGAAAAGATAAAAAAAATTAAATGGGTATTCCTTAAAACTGATTTTTCATACATCAACTATTTGATTAAATGATTTAAAGGGTGGTATTATTTTTGAAATGGATTTTGATATACTTTAACGAATGGGTAACCTTGGGTGCATCAGGAATAGACTTTTCACTCTTTGTGTGAGTAATTACATAAGAAGTTTTATGTCACTTTAGTGTGTGTAAAGTAGAGGTTATATTGTTTGGATCTACCTTAAACCTATACAGGGGATTTTCTTTCATTTATAGCATGTATACCCATAATATAGTGCCAAAATTGTGTTCATTGTCATTTATACATTATTTATCACATGATGGTATATTTCATAGTTATTTCACACACGATTATATTATGTAGTATTCATAGTATCTTACCTACCTTCTTGATATATTTCTAGATTTGATGAATATGGTATGTTTTATGAAAATCAAAGGATTTTTTTACAAAATGGTTTTACTTTATGAAAATTATTTGTAAACCAGATTTTTTTAAAACTATAAAATGAATTATTGATATTAGAACTTGTATAGATTCGAAGGTTGTATCCTACTGGGATTTGATCTCACACATCAAATTTTCCTTTGTGCAGTTTTAGATGTTTCTTATAGGACTTGAGTAAAGGGAATGACATTATGTATTATATTGGCTTCTCTTTTTTTTCATTGTCTTCATAGTGGGATGGTTTGGTGGTGATGGATGGTTACATGGGGACTTATTTGTAATAATCAGTTTTTATATTTTTAGTTTGACTAGTTTATATTGTATTTGTAAGTATCATTGTTATATTCTATTAAATTCATGTTGTACCTTGGTGGTTTTCCTTATTTAGGTTTATTACAAGACATGTTTCTTCAACTTTATTTTTACTTTACCATGTGGTGGATAATATTGGGTGACTTGTCTAGTTTCCCTGGGTTTGTTCATGATAGTGAATATATGTGCATACATATCTATATACTTATATATATATATATATGGTTATATGTGTGTGTGTGTGTGGTGAAACATGTTTAGTGATATCCTGGATTATGTCAATGTAGGTTGTGTCAGCCTGGTGTCCTTTAGAAACCAAAGCCAACTCATTTACAATATATATGTCTACCTTACACAATTATATTTCCACCCTACCATTTCCAGAAACTAAATAGATTATATTAGACATTGTTGGTCATGGATATAGTGACCCCTGATTTACAAACATTGACATTACATAACATTTTTGGAATACTTAAACAATATAAAAACAGATGCCCAATGACCGATATTGGTATAGTGCCTTTGGAAACACGAAAAGATAAACACTGTTACATATGTGAGCTACATAATCTCCCACTAGGTCCTTCTTGAATGGAACTATTCTTAGACATATCAAACATAGTACTTATCATCATAACTTAGGGGAAAGGAAACATAAATGGGGTGAGCTCAAATGCTCAGTATGGTTAAACAAGGGAGACATGTAAGCATAAACATGATAATAAGGGTATGAGAATGTGATCATGAAAATTGAAGATCATATCGTACATATAAAAGATCATAAAGGAGATCATAGAATAAATATTGGTAGTTTATAAGACATGAATCATAATGAAATAGAGAGCATAATCCATGAAATATTAACGTAGGAATAAAGAATGGAATTATGGAAAACACATAAGTATATAATGATTTTCATAGTATCCAAGTCATCACTGCCAAGACCGTCTCAGTGAAAAACTTCCTTTACTAAACTAAGTAAACCCCATTCTAGCCCTATATTACTAAACTGATTGACCATCATTCCATCCCTGTGTTACGAAACTGATTAACCCTCATTCCAACCCTAAATTACTGAACTGAGTAACCCTCGTTCCAGCCTTATATTACTAAAATGAGTAAACCCTCATCCCAGCCCTATATTAATAAACTGAGTAAAACCTCATTTCCAACCCTGTATTACTGAACTTATTAACCCTCATTATAGCCCTATTTTATCTCATAAGATATAAATATTTACCCAATTCATTAGAGGGAGATATAGGCCCCACCCATCATATAATGAAATCATACATACATGTGCCACAAGATCATAAATGAACATATCACAACCCATGAAATGAAATGGGTATCATAAACAAGTAAACATATCATAACCTATGAAAATACACAGGTTTCATAATCATTTCATCATAAACATAACCCATTAAAATAATTAGGTTTCAAAATCATATAACTCATGAAAGAAAAATGAGTTTTATAATATCGTGTCATCAAAAAATAATCTATTTAGAGAAATAATTGGAATAGAGACATTGAATAATTCCCCATAAATTCATGATTAACACAAATGGTTGTTATCTTAGATGAGAAATAATTTTTAAATATCATTTAAAAACACTTCTTGAGTAAAACATCCTTTCTTGTTTAAAAAATTCTTTTTAATACATAAAAATATTTGAAAATAATTTTCATAGAAAATACCATGAAACTTATGAAATCATTTTGAAAACATTTTTTCATGAAAACTTATGAAATAAGATTAAAAAAATTTTTAAAAAACTTTTCTTTGAAAACACTTGGAAAAATTATAAAAATATCTTCAAATTTTTTTGAAAACCATTGTACTTGAAAACTTACAAAATAATCTTGGGAACATTATAAAAACCATTTTTCTTGAAAACTTATAAAATAAGCTATCAATTTTTTTGAAAAAAATTTCTTTGAAAATAATTTAAAAACTTATAAATAACATTTGAAAAAATTTTGAAAATCATTTTTCTTGAAAACTTATAAAATAATCTTGAAATTTTTTTGAAAAACATTTCTTTGAAAACATATAAATATGACTAAAAAACATTTTGAAAACAGTTTTCCATGAAAAGATATAAAATAATTTTAAAACTATTTTGAAAAAAAATTACTTGATAATTACTTTTAAAAACATTTTCTTAAATATGAACCTTTTAAAAAAATTAAAAAGTAAGCTTCAAAGAAATGACAACGAGTAAATATGTACATGTCATACAAGGTAAAAAGAACATTCCTTTTTCATGGTAAAAAGGTTAGAAAAACTCCATATCATAAAAGAGACCAGAAGGTTTATTTGAAGAGATTGGAAATAGAAAAATAGGTTAAAAATTTCTATTATATATTATAGTATAATGGTATAATATTCTTGGAAACCATTTTTAGATAACATACATTTCCAATCGAAGAGAGGGTAATGTCAGGCTTTCCTAAAAAAACTTTATTAAATATTTTATGTACCAAAGAGTTGAAAATGGTACCAATACATGATTATATTGTGAAATAAAATAGGATAAAGAAAATCATGAATATTATTGAGATATGTATCATAATATTTCATCAAAGTAATCATAAACATAAATAATCTCAAAAAGAAATGAGATTGTCTCAATAAACTCTTATAACTTGGTATCTTGGGATCATGCTCTCCATGTAAGGAAATTAAATTAAAATAATCATAGAATATCATGAAAATATTTACATTTTTTATATTTCATGTAAAATGGGAGTATTTAAACCTTGAAAAAGAGTTTAGGCTCATAACATAACATAAGTTTCAAAAAAGGAAATTTGAGACAAAACATTTTTACCGATTTGGTAACTTTTGAAACTTAAACCCCATGAAAGAAGGATCATGAAATGGCCATGTGAATAATGAAAAATTTAATTAAAAGATAAATATAATACAATAATTGGTAGTACATACACCAAAAAAAGTAAAAAGTTCCGAACCTAACATTTATCTCATGAAAATTAAAAGTGAGATGAAATCCCCTTACCTTGTGTCATGACTCTCTTCATACGCGTACAAGATTTCTTTATAATAAATATAATTTTAATATAAATATTTTATATAAGAAAATTTTTATTCATAATAACATATATATGTTTTTATTATAACCATATATTACCCTCTTGTTAATAATCCTATGTTAAAGTTTCACTTCGAGTAAAATGCACTTTTTTCTTATCATGTGTCTTAATTTGTTATATCTTTAGTCCTTATAATTATATCATTATTATATAATGTAAAATATGATATAAATATTAGGTATATACATTATATTTTAATTATAATAATCTATATAATATAGGATTATGAAATGGAATACATTATTTATGGAGATAGTAAGTTGTATGTATGCATGAACATTGTTTCCGTCTTTATTGTCATATTGAAAGAATGTATATAAATGAAATATATATATATATATCATTATTACAGTATATTTAATATATTACATATATCCTATAGTTTTATTAAAACCATCCCTAATACATTCCATTTGGTGTGTGAATGAATCACATCGCTTTGAGGGGGCGGTAGTCCACACCTCTTCAAATGAGATTATCGTATTAACACAGAATTGAATGTAAAAAACGATGTGTGTTGTAAAAGGAATAAAAAGCATAAATACATATTAAATTTAATATATAACATAAATAAATATATTTTCAATCATAATGGCCACAATTATTTGTGGTAATGGTGAAATTAACAATCATTTTTTTATAAGGAAATAGTTCACTGTAAATAAAAACAGTATGTTCAACATCCATTATATAGAGGTGTGTGTAAGTGTGGGTTAGAAAATTTTCATAAAAAACATCCTAGTACATGTATGATAATTTTTTAACACAATAATGTAATAAATATATTGGAGGTGGTGGAGAAAGAAAATAACGGAAAGGATCTTGAGAGAAGACATTACCTCTTAATTGGGTAACTCCTTTTGGTTTCTGTCAAAAGGCTTCCTTGAGGAGAATATTTATTCCCAAATGTAGGCTTGATGGTATAAGAGATGGGTTTTTTGAGGTTACTTGGGAATATTTTGGAATAAATTAAAAGGTTTTATAGGTGTGAGGAGTGTGTAGAGTTGGTAGCCTTTTATAGGGAAGGAAAATGACTCATTTGCAATTTTTAGAAACAAGTTAGCTGTGCACATGTTATTACCTAAAAAAGTCAAACAAACCATCCAAACTCAATAATTGAAGGTTTATAGACTAAATATGGACATAAAAAGGTTTTTTTTACTTGTTTATAGTTCATTTTGTCGCTTAATTTTAAGGTTTAGTCCCTAATTAAGCTTAATTTGGTGTTAACCGCTGCGATTAATTTTAATCACTTATACTAATCATTTTGGTAAAATATTGACATGGTATTATTAGAATATAAATATTAGATTGAATAAAATGGTGTGTGTCGGATTTTTGAAATTCATTTAACAAAATCTGTAAAATTAAGATTAGTGCTAATCCCATAAATGAGACAAAATAACAGGGGTTTAAAGTAGGAAAAAGTTCAAAAGTTTTTTAAGATTTTATATTCAGTTTCAAAGTGAAATTGATTATAATGAATTAAATTGTCTTAATAAAATTAATATTTATCTAAATTTACCATAAAAAATATTTATAATATCATTTATCATTAATAAATAACTAGAAAAAAAGGAATATTTTAACTAAAAAGCAGTATTTTCACTATTCATCAAAAAATGAAGTTTCTCAGAAAAATCCCAAAAAATTAAACCTAGGATAATTTTTCTGTTCTGAATTAAAAGATTAATTTTATTTTATAAAATTCAATTTCTAAATGTTTTTAAAATTACTTTCATTATTAGAAGCAGTTCATTTGAGAAAAGGATATTTTTAAACATAGAAAGACTTTACCAAAAATGATACCTTTCATTATCAATATGTTTTATTTATATAAAAAATTATAAATAATATTTGGAAATTAGTTATTACTATTAATATAACTATGTTTAATGGTTTGTTAATAATTATATCAATTAATTAATTAAATATACATAAAAATATATTTCATAGAAACTCAGTGTTTCGTGCATTGTACTCCAAGTCGGTGTTTCTTGTAGTGCAAGCCAAGTTGGTATTACATGTAGCATAAGAAAAGTTGGTATTATGTGTGAATGTAATATTTAAATTAGTGTTTATATATATAAAGGACTATTTATAGTGTCATGTGAAATGAAAAATATTGAAAAGATAAATTAATTTGAAAAAATTAATTCTCAAAATATCAGGGTGTTACATTTTAACCCCCTTACAATGAATTTTTCCCTCGAAATTTATCAGGGTTATCAAAGGTATAATACTTGAAAGTTTCATTCATGTAAACCCATATCCTAAAAATGGATTCTCAAACTTCCCATAAAAAGGAAATTTGGAACCATAATGGTTACCCAAAGTAACATATAATTGGGTTTCCACATAGGAGAGAATAGGTTGGGAGTAAAGATTGGACATGGAGTAAAAGAGTAAATATTCATGGGGAGTGATTGAGTTCATCAATAAAAAACAAGTGAATGATGAAAGGAATGTTTAGGGACTCAAAGTCATAAATCTCTGCGGATTTAAAATTCCATCATCTCAATGAAAATTAATGTATGAGGACAACAATTTTTTTGATCACTTTTAGAATGTTTAGTAATTATTGATAAATTTAAATAAACAAAATTTAATTCCTAGGTTGTTCTTTGAAAAATTTCTAATACATACATTACCTCATGAAATTAACATCTAGAAATTAATTTTGTTGAATAAAGAACTAAAATACCCTTTTAATGGATCTTAAGGCCCATAAAAAATAAAAAGTCTCAATATTTGTCTCCTAAAAAACAACATGAATTAATCTATAAAAATAAAAAGTAACACTAATAGTTCATCATAAATATTTACTCATTACAAATAAATATACATTAACCAAGACATTGTGTAGGCCAGTGGTAGGCATGAAACAATTATCATCCTTCGGTCATGGGTTCAAGACCCGCGACCTTGACAGACTTGATTGGTTGTCACCCAACATAAATGATGTCCTTTTTTAACACGAAAATAATATAACATATAAGATGAACATCCTTGAAATTAGGTTAATCACTTATTTGAATGTTAACCAAGGTTTTCAACACAAACTCAGTGCTCAAATAATTCTTATAAAGCTTAACATAAACTTTTCGTTAACGATTAACCTTACCACCCTTCAAAAAGGTGAAAATATAAAAATTTAGAAAGAGAGTCATGAAATTAGCTTAACATTGATTCCCCTGTATAACACAAATTATCTCTTGG
This sequence comes from Viscum album, assembly GCA_963277665.1. Classification (NCBI taxonomy): domain Eukaryota; kingdom Viridiplantae; phylum Streptophyta; class Magnoliopsida; order Santalales; family Viscaceae; genus Viscum; species Viscum album. The sequence goes on from OY728143.1 coordinate 1,073,056,714, forward strand.
TTTTCACATTCCAAACATGTTAATACCCTCATCATATATTCTCCCAAAACATGGTAACAACCTAATTACCATAAATACTTTTGGAAAAAATGCATCCTTCCTCATTACAATGTATATTGGATTTACTTCTTAAATCCAAAAATGTTGTAAACTTCATTTGGGGTAGCATAAAACACTTATAAACAATTACTTACTTGGTTCCAAGGTAATCAATACTGTCCAATTTACTTATTCATATCCCACGTATCTTTATCCAAAAAATATTATCTTATCATAAAGAACATATTAAGGGTTACCTTACCTTAGTCAAAATATCATATTGTCATTAAATAATTTCTATATCCCATAGGGAATATTCAACATAAACTTGAAAATAATGAGTGAAAAACATAAGTAGAAAAATCCCTATATATTTCATCATTCACAACTTTTGAATCCAAATACATAAAAAACTTTATTACTTCATCCTTAATCCATTAACAATAAAACATCTTTCCTTTCACATTTAATATGTAGTCTCGTCATCATCTATAATGTAACCATTAATTGCACCACCTTGTTGATTATATTTAGAAACATTCCTCTTGGAACATTAGGTTGCATAATGACTATATTATTCACACATAAAACACTTAACCTTCAATGAATAATTAGGGAGGACAAAATTCCTATCCATTTCATTAACTAAACTCTTCATTTTTCCATTGCATTCACTTGCTTTATGTCATTATTTTCTATTATCAAAACACCTTCTTGTTCTTCTAAGAAATTTATGATGGTGATTCCGTCCAAATTATTGACATAGAGGAAACCAAATCTTCTTTACTTCATGGTATCCATTACCCAAACTCTCCCCAAACTTCTTATTTATCCTCATTGGTCAGTTCGAGAGTTGGTTAAGGTAAACATTATTAATCATATTATGTGAAAACCGAATAGGCATGATCATGACATATTTCACTCCAATGATCATCCCACCTGACTGATATTTGGAAAATATTCCATCACATTCAATATTAAAATAGTTCCTTCCAGTACCTACCATTTACTAAAACCAGAAGTATAGTGTGAGATTTACCTAATACGGAATAAGACCACATAGTTATGAAAATAATTACTTATAGAATATATAAATAATGATACCTTAATTAATCTATGACATCTTAGATTCATCCCATGACATTCATAGAAAAATTATATTTAAATCCTTCATAATGGTTTATGAATAGTTTTTGAATTCCTAAAGAATATCCCTCAGGAGTATCAAACTAGGTGTCCAGCAAGGCCCATTGTTGTGTACTTAATTACCTCGAGTCAAGCTCGAACATATTATTGGATATTTTACCCCTAGGAACATCTGTGCTAGATCCACACACACTTTTAGTATCCATATAGGGATGTATTTTTTGAAAACCACTAACTCTGTCCTTTACCAAAATTCTAGGACATTTTCATAAATGTTAACTCATCCTTATACTTATCCTTGGAGACATCCCTAGACATATAATTAGAAATATACCTAGGGATATAAAAAAAGTTTTATCATTATAGTTTCCAAAGGTTAACTATACCTTTGATTTGATACCAAATATATATACCCTCACTTTATAAACATTGACATTACATAAATTTTTCAGAATACATAAACATTATACAAAACAGATTCCCAAAGACCGCAGTTGGTATAATACCTTTGGAAACATGGAAACATAAAAATCGGTATATATCTGAGCTAAATAATATCCCACAAGTTCTTCATGACTAGAACCTTTCTTATACATAACAAAAATAGTACATATCATCATAACTTGTGAGAAATGAAATATAAAAGGGTCATCTAAAATGCTCAGTAAGAGTAAACAAGGAAGACATGTAAGCATAAACATGATCACAAGGGTATTAGAATGTGATCATGAAAATATAAGATTATACACTACATATCAAAGATCATAACAGAGATAATGACACAACGATTGGCAGTTCATAAGACATGAATCATAATGAAATATAGATAATAATCCATGAAATCATAATGTAGGAATAAAACATAGAATTGTTGAAAATAAATATAAATATAATGATTTCCATAGTAGCCAAGAAATCACTGCCAAGACCATATTAGTGAAAAAATTCCTTTACTGAACCAAGTAACCCCCATTCCAGCCCTATATTACTAACCTTAGTGACCCTCATTCCTGTCCTGTATTACTTAATTGAGTAACCCTCATTCCATCCCTACATTACTGAGTCGAGTAACCCTCATTCCATCCATGTATTACTGAACCGAGTAAACCCTAGTTCTAGATATCTATTACTAAACTGAGTAAACCCTCATTCTAGCTTTGTATTACTGAACCAAGTAAACCCCATTCCAGTCCTTTTTTATCTCATGAGATATAAATCTTTACTCAATGCATTAGAGGGATATATAGGTCCTACTTATCACATAATGACATTATACATACATATAACACAAGATCATAAACGAACATATCATAACCAATGAAATGAAATGAGTATCATAAACATGTAAACATATCATAACCTATGGAAATATACATATTTCAAAATAATTTCATCATAAATATAACTCCCGAAAAGAAATGGGTTTCAAAATCATATAACTTGTGAAAGGGAAAAAGTTTTCATAACATTATGCATCAAAACATAATCCATTCATAAACGAAAATGAATGGAGACATTTAATTATTTCTCATAAAGTCATTATTAACACCAATGGATGTTATATTATATAGGAAATAATTTTTAAAGTTCTTTTAAAAACACTTCTTGTGAAAAATATCCTTTCTTTTCTGAAAATTCATTTTAATACATAAAACCATTTGAAAATCATTTTCTTGAAAAAAAATTGAAACTAGTGAAATCATTTTAAAAAAATTTCTTTTAAAACTTATGAAATAAGCTTTAAAAAAATTTGAAAACCTTTTTATTTTAAAACACTTTTAAAACTTTTAAAAATATATTGGAAATGTTTTGAAAACCATTTCACTTGAAAACTTATAAAAGAAGCTTGAAAACATTTTGAAAATAATTGTTTTTAAAAACTTATAAAAGAAGCTTGAAAATGTTTCAAAAACCATTTCTTTGAAAATAATTGTAAAACTTATAAATAATGTTTGAAAAAGTTTTGAAAATTATTTTTCATGAAATATTATAAAATAATATTGAAAATGTTTTGAATACCATTTCTTTCAAAACACTTTGAAAACTTATAAATAAGACTTGGAAACATTTTGAAAAAAGTTATCCATGAAAACATATAAAATAAGTTTGAAACCATTTTTTTAAAAAATTATTGGTAATTAATTTTAATTTTTTTTCTTAAATATGAAACTTTTAAACAAATTCAAAGAATGATTAAAAGGAATGACGACGGGTAAATCCATACTTTTTGTACAAGGTAAAAAGAACATTTATTTATCACAGTAAAAAGGTTGGAAAGATTCTGTATCCGAAAAGTCACAATAAGTTTACTTTGAAGATATTGGTAAAAGAAAAAAAGGTTAAAAATTTCTTTTAGATATTATAGGAGAACAATATAATTTAATTGGAAACCATTTTTAGAAAACATATATTTCCAACCGAAGAGAGGGTAAAGTCAAGATTTCCTAAAAACACTTTAATAACTATCTTATGTAACAAAGAGTAGAAAATGGTACTAATACATGATTATATCATAAAATAAAATAGTATAAGGAAAATCATGAATATTATTGAGATGTGGATCATAATATTTCATCAAAGGAAGCATAAACATTAATAATCTTTAAAAGCAATGAGATTTTCTCAATAAACTCTTATAACTTGGTATATTGGGATCATAATCTCCATGTAAAGAAATTAAATTACATGAAACATATAATATTATGAAAATATTTAGATTCATGATATTTCTTGTAAAATGGTAGTATTTATACCTGTAAATAGAGTTTATTCTCAGAAAAAACATAAGTCTCAAATAATGCAAATTGAGATAAAACATTTTTACCAATTGGTAACTTTTGAAACTTAAACCCCATAAAAAAAGGATAAAAAAATTGGAATGTGAATAACCATAAATTTAATTATTAGATACAAAGAATACAATCATGTTCAGTACATACACCACACAAGCGGAAAGAGTGGTGAACTTAAGGTGAACTTAACATTTATCTCATGAATAATAAAATGAGATGAAATCCCCTTACCTTATGTCTTGACTCTCTCTGTACTCATACAAGATTCCTACATAATAAATATATGTTTATTATAAATATTTTACATAATAATATTCATATACATAATAAAATATATGTTTTTATTTTGACATTTTATTACCCACTTTTTAACGATCCTATTTTAAAGTCTCACTTTGGGTAAAATTCACTTTGTTCTTCACTTGTGTGTTAATTTGTTATATCCTTAGTCCTTATACTTATATCTTGATTCTAGAATGTAAAAAATGATATAAATATTAGTTATATACAATATATATGTATTATAATAATCTATATAATATAGGTGTACGAAATAGAACACACAGTTCATGGAGACGGTAAGCTGTATATATGCATGAATGATGTTTCTGTTTTTATTTCCGTATTGAAAGAAAGTATGTAAATGATATATATATATATATATGTATGTATGTGTATATATATATATAATTATTAAATTTTAATTAATATATCATATATATATCATATAATTTCATCAAAAAAATCCTTAATACATTATATGTGGTGTGTGAATGAATCACATCGCTTTGAGGGGGTGGTATCCCACACTTCCTCAAACGAGATTATCATATTAACACCAAATAGAAAGTAAAGAGATGGGTATTGTAAAAATAATAAAAAATATTTAATAAACATTAAATATAATATATGAAATATATAAACATAGTGTCTATCATAATGAACACCATGATTTTTGGTAAAGGAGAAATGAACAATCATCATTTCGTGAGGCAGTAGTTCACCGTACACAGAATCAATATGTTCAAATCCATTAGATAGAGGTGTGTGTAAGTGTAGATTAGAAAAATTTAATAAAAAATTCCTAGTATATGGATGATACTAGTGTTTTCAAAAAATAAAGGAATAAAGATATTGGAGTGGTGGATAAAGAAAATAAAGGAAAATAGCTTGAGAGAAGACATTACCTATTAATCGGGTAACTCCTTTTGGTTTATGCCAAAAGAATTCCTTGAGAAAATTTCTTCCCAAAGGGAGGATTCAAGGTCAAAGAGATTATTTTTGGGAGGCTTCTTGTGTAGATATTGGACTAACTTAAAATGTTTGAGATGTGTGAGGAGTAGGTAGAGGTGGTGTCCTTTTATGGGGATGGAAAATGACTCACTTGGAATTTTTAGAAACAAATTTGGTGTGCACATGTTCTTACCTAAAAAAATCCATATAAAACCAAAAAAACACAATAATGGATGGTTTATGGAATACATATGGATATATAATGAGTTTTTTACAAGTTTATAGTTCATTCGGGCCCTTAATTTTATGATTTAGTCCCTAATTAAGCTAAATTTGGCCTTAACCACTATGATTAATTTTAATCACATTTACTAATAATTTTGGTAAAAAATTAACATGGAATTATTATAATATAAATACTAAAATGAATAAAATGGTTTATGTTTTATTTTTTAAATTCACTTCACATAAGTAGTAAAATTAAGATTAGTGCTAATCCGGCAGATGAGATGAAATAATGGGGTTTAAAGTAGGAAAAAGTTCAAAAGTTTGTTATGATTTCATATTCAGTTTCAAAGTGAAATTGATTATAATTAAATAAATTGTATTATTATATGTAATATTTATCTAATGTGTCATTAAAAAATATTTATAATATAGTTTATAATTAATAAATAATTTGTCAAAAAGGAAGTTTTCAACTAAAAAACAGTATTTTCCACTATTAATCAAATAATGATGTTCCTCAGAAAAATCCCAAAAAATAACCCTATAATAATTTTGATGTTATGAATTCAAAAATAATGTTTATTTGAAAAATTAAATTTATAAATTTGTCTAAGATTACCTTTCTTATTAGAATCGGTTCATTCATGAAAATGATGTTTTTAAACATAGAAGAACTTTACCAAAAATCTTATCTTTCATTATCAATATGTTTTATTTATAAAAAACAATTAAAAAAAATATTTGGAAAGTATTTATTACTATTAATACAACTGTGTTTAATGGTTAAGTTATAAATATCTAATTTAATTATATATATATGTGTGTGTGTGTGTGTGTGTGTTTTATAGAAACTCAGTGTTGCGTGCATCTTATGCCATGTCGGTGTTACTTGTAGTGCAATCCAAGTTGGCATTACATGTAGAACAATAAAACTTGGTATTTCATGTGAAAAAAATGTTTACTTAGTATTTTAATACACATATATATATATATATATAAATATCTATTTCCAGTTTCAAGTGAAGTGAAAAAAATTGAAAATATAAATTAATTTGAAAAAATAATTCTCAAAATCTCTGGGTGATACAATGGCCTAATGAGTATATCTCACACATTGTTCAGGATATCGATTAGTATCCAAATATACTTCTTGGACACAAGTAGGTATTAAGGGAAATTTATAGCTTTGGATGCGCGATTTACTCTACTATGATAGAGTATGGGATAAGAAGACCAATCTTGAGCTCGTGATGCTATTAGAGATAGATTTTGGTCTTTTTTCATTTTGTATAGAATATTGTATATAATTTTTGTCCTAATTATATATATTTCCATTTCTATATAGTATACATACATAACAACATTTTTTATATAATATTTTTTCTTCTTCTTCTTGATTATGGTATCTGGATGACTTATGCTCTAGTAGTTATTTTATTATATTGTTTCCATTATTTAATGTTATTTTATTCCATTTTTATACACTCTAATCATGAGGGTATATTATCCCCACCATTCCATCATAGACCCTCATTGCTAGTTGGTAGGCTCTGTCGTGTGGGGAGGCTCACTTGAGTCCTTGTGGCCAACTGGGTTCAGTGACTTATGAGTAAACTAGGTCCATGAAGTTACAAAGTGTTATCAAAGATATTTTTCCTTTTATCTAACTTTTTGGGTTATTAGATAGAAGAATAGAAATGTGTTGGAATTTTTCAATGAATCAATGTCTGCGAGTATCTAACCCATGTACTAGATAAAATCCAAATTACTTTTAATGGCAATTTTCTTTCTAGTTTATTTCTGTTACAGTTGTATTTATTTCACTGTTGGATAACACAAAGGATTTATAGAATTATTATTTTTACTATTACTATAGATTTATTCCTCTCTTATCCTGGTAAAGTAAGGGGGTATTGATCAAACATTATAGTAGACACATGAGGATTCACATGCCTTTAATATTCCATGCCATTTTTATATTACTGTGTGCATTGTATACTTCACATTATTAGCTCCTTGACTGTTATATTTGTAATGTGATAATGTTTATTATTGGGATCTTATAATTGGATTAATTAAATTGTCTTCATTAACCTAAACGTTTCTTTCTCAGACAGCTTGATGGGGGAACCTTAATTAACTAATTATGTCATGTTTGAGCCATATATCATTGTTCCTATAATCTGAAATGTTAGTTAATTTTATTACATGGATTCTAATTTTAATTTATGAAGCATGAAAATCTCTAAATTTGGAATGGTGATGCATCTAATAAAATCATTATATATGATCTGTTACACCCTGGTAGAAGATTAAATGGTTAGGTTGTAGTTACATGATGTTCCAATTGCATCTTATAATACTAGGACTTTATAACATTGGAATGGTGACTCATATAACTATACCATGGTATAAAAACATACAAATTTCTATAAACATAAATGCGTTTAAATCCATAAATAAAATGGTTATCATTAAATAGGGATTCCAATTGATACATAAAGAGTTTTTTCCTATATACCATGCAATTGATACTCTATATATTAGAACCTCAACTATGAAACAAAGAACATGCCAATACTTGACCTTAGTAGTGTGAAGTAGGTAGTTTCTATTTTGATTCCTTATGGTCATATACTTCATCCAGACCTAGCTTTAGGAGTAGGAATAGTTGTGTGACTTATATATAGGAATGTTTTTACACGTACTATTATTTTATTTTTGATCCAAATTATTGTTAAACCTTATCTAAGGCATGGAATTGGTAATTTTAGAGCTATGAAACCATGAAATCCACAATTCATGCATCAAGAGGGTAGCAAAGAGTATATTTGGGAGGTGGAGTCCCTTGATCCACTAGTATTACCTTCTATAGTTCCACTTGAATCACCAATTATTATTTCTAATATGGTTATTGATGATCAATTATGAGAGATATTATTACAAATTATTATTTATGTAAAAGATTATTTGTGAATTGCCTATACTATGCCAGATTTGACATTAGAATTCCAATAGCACCATCGACATACTTTCTTGGGGGATGGTGTCCCCCATGATTCTAATTCATGGCTAGAGACCATAATATCTATATTAGAGTATGTAGAGACACCTTCTGAGATGAGGTTCAATATCACAAACTTTATGTTATTTTATTCTACTATGTAATGGTGGGATGTTATCACTCAATTTGATCATCATAAAGGTTTGGTCTGGGAAGAATTTCAAAAAACCTTCTATGTTTACTTATTTCCACAATAACTGAGAGAAGATCATGCTATAAAATTTATACATCTATAGTATATTGATATGTTTTTGATGGAGTATTCATCTTATTTTACCATGTTTCAGTGCTTCACACCGACACTTGTTGGTGAAAGGTTGATGACAGTGAGGAGCTTTGAGGATGAGCTCATATGTGCTATCTAATCATAATTGAATGTCAGTTAGTTGACCAACATTTCTGATATAGTTAAATATCCCCTCGTCATTGAGAATAATGTAAGGAAATTCAATAGTGTGGTCCAAGTTGGTTTAGAACTTAGAAAGGGAAGCAGTTTGACTAGTAGAAGGAAACGTCACTTTGAGTTTGCTTGTGGGGGAAAAATAGTCAGATGAAACCCAATGATAGTTATGTGGTGTGTCACAAATGTAGGAATCTATGTATTAGTAATCCCTAAGGTCCCAAATACCCCATTGAGTACTGAATATGTGGTGGGTTTGGAAATATTCTGTGTTTCTATAGGACCTTTCCATCTATGCCTAGCGGGAGAGGATCTATATCAACTCCACCTTTAGGATTTGGATTAGTATCACCTCTTCCAGTAGGTAGCTATAGTAATAACACCCATTCATGAAGAGGAGATAATAGTGACCAAGGAATATGGGCTTCAAATATATATCTCAAGTAGAGAAGACCGGCCCAGGGTTTTTAGGTTGTATTTCAAGGCCGTGGTTCTGGCCATATCTATGTAGTGTATCCTACTTCCAAGTAAAAGAGTTTTAAGAATTATATTGTTTTAGGTACTATTCTAGTAGCCTCTACATTAGTTTCTTCTTTATTCAACACTAGCACTTCACAATTTTTTATATCAGGAAAAAGTATGGAATGTTTGGGAATGGTGATAGAGTGATTCTATGGCGTAATGATTCCCAATACACCATTGGGGATCCAATATGAGAGCATAAAATGATGTAAGGAATGCCACCTGTGATAAGTCGATGGATTGTCATTTGGATCCTCTTTTTCTTATAGATGATGAGATTCAAAATTATACTCGGGATGGAAAGGTTAGTTCCCAATCATGCTCAAGTTGATAATTATCTATGAAGGGTGTCTTTCACATCACACAAGGGTGAAACCTATATTCACAAAGTTGAATAGGATTTCTAGGAAAGTTGAGATGGAACCTATCATCACGAGTTGGGTGGAATGAAATCCTTGGTTACTATCCTTTTTGTGAGTGATCGGGGAACACAATGTATATATTTCCCTCCTGTAGTGGACCATTTTAGGGATGTATCCCCAGATGAAATTTTTTGGGTAACCCCCTGTATGAGAGGTGGAGTTCACTATTAATCTAGAGTTATAAGAAATTATGTTGTTCATTCCTTCTAATAGTATGGAACCTAATAAGCTTTTTGAACTTAAGAAGAAGCTAGAGTACTTGGAAGCTAAGAGTTTTATATGAACTAGTACTTCAACATTGGGTTCTCCTGTCCTTTTTTCTAAGGAGGATAGTACCCTCTGGCTTGGAATAGATTAACAATGGTTGAATCAACTGATAGTAATGAAATGGTATCCTATACATTATATTTAAGACCAATTTGACCATCTTTGAAGAGTGAGGGTTTTCTAAAAAATTGATTTGAGTTTCGGTTATCATCAAGTTCTTGTTAGAATGTCATACATATCATGTAAAATATTCTATAGTAGATATGGATTGTATGAGTATTTATCTAAGTTTTTTATATGATGAATGAAACCACAATCTACATGGATCTAATGAATCAGTTTTTACACCTATATCTGGATTCATTTGTGGTATTCTTCATGGAGGACATATTATTGTATTCTCATACTCAAAAAGACCACGAGAAACATCTTGAGATCATACTAAATACACTGAGAGAGAACCAATTACATGAAAATATCACCAAATTCCACTTTTGGATTGATAAGGTTCACTACTTGGGTAACATCATCTTAGAGGAAAAAATATCTATTGACCCAAAGAAGGTGAAACTTCTAGTTTCATGGGATAATACCAAGAACACATATATATGGAGTTTATTAGGGTTGGATGACTATTAAGAGAACTTTATTTGTGAATTTTCACATATAGAAGATCCTTTTATGGGTTTAACTGAAAATGGTTTCAAATTTTTATGGTTTGAAGATTGTGTAAAAATTCTTTTAGGAGTTGAAAAAAAGATTGACATGAACACTGATCCCAATTCTTCCAGAGCTAGGAAGAAGATATACAGTTTTTATGATGCATTAGGCATTGAGATGAGATAAATCCTTATACTAGATGATTGATTCATGGTGTACAATACCCAATAGATAAGAAAATATGAGTGTAATTACCCAATGCATGATCTTGGTCTAGTAGTTATGGTTAATGCCTTCATTTTTTGGAGGCATTACTTATTGGGAGACCATTTTGTGGTGTATAGGGACCAAAAAATCCTCAGGTATATATTTACATAGTGTTACTTGAATCTTGGGAAGTGAAGATAGTTTTAATACCTATAATTCTTAAACTTTGAGCTATTTTATACACATGGGAATTGTAATTCAGTGGATGATGCACTGAGCTAGATGAATCAGACATAGGTCATTCATGTAAAACCCTGAAATCTTATGAAAAAAATCAAATTAATTTAATATTTTCAACATTTTTTGATACACATAACACTGAGTTATGCTATCATTACATGAAAAATTGATTTTATCACGCGTCTCATGAAACATCGAGTTTAAATGAAATGTGAAATATTTTTATTTAATATAATAGTTATCACCAAGTCGTTATAATAGAGCGTATAAATTGAAATAAAAAAATTATGAAAATTATTGTTATATATTGATTATAAATAAAATAAGAATCATTTAAATGAAAAATTATTTTTTTGAGTAACTGTATTTTTTCTAGAAGAAAATTTAGTTTCACTTTGAGCATGTCATTTAAAATTAATTTCTACTATTATTATAAAATTTATTTGAAAAAAAATATTTTTAAAATAAAAATTCCAAATCTAACATAGGGTGAATTTTTTGAATTTTTCTAAAAAGTTTCATTTTTTGATGAATAGTTTAAAATAAATAATTTTAATTGAAAACTTCCTTTTCTAAATATTTTATTATGTTAAATTGTAATTTAAATTGTTTTAAAAGTAAAATTAGTTCAATTTTATATCAATTAGTCCAATTTTGATCATTTAAATAATTTAAATGATGAATTTTGATATAAAAACATTGTAAAATTTTAGACATTTTCTATTTAAAACTCTGCATTCTCATCACGTCAAAAAGGTTGATTTTTAAATTAAAATTATCTAATTATATGAATGTAATTTGGAAAAATGAATTCTATATTTTGAATGAGAATAATTTATATTATATAAGAGTGTCAACTTAATTTTTAACAAAAACTAATATTGAAAATAGTAAAATTATTTACCACAGTTAAGGTAAAAATGGTTTTAATAGGGGTTAAACTAAGAAGAAAATGGTTAAAATGACTTGCTAATTTTTCCAACACCAATTGGATTGTAATATTTCAACACTTATAACCTTAGGCTATACGTTTATGAGTTTTTGAGACACTTTTCTTTGAAAGTGACCTATATAATAAGTTAAATAAAGAAAAAGACTAAAAAATAGCCTTCCTTGCTTTTATTTATTTATTTATTCATTGGGAATAAAAGAGTGCAAAGAAAAAGAGAACAAAGAAGCCAAAGCAGGGAGTATATTAAGGGGTTCTGAAATAGTGAATCCCAAGGGAATCCCCTCTATAGGGCTCCTCCATCAAGACTCAAGTGTTTTTATTTTGGGAAACAAATGGTACCTGTATCATGGGAAGTCATAGAAGCAAGGTGGTCCACCACATTATTCCCCTGATTCCAAGTATAGAGCACACATATGTTTTTTTAATCAAGTTTTTTTAATTTTTGATAATGTACGATATTGACCGATGGATGGTTCTTCTATCACAGAGTGAATTAATTTAAATTATTAAGAAACACCAACTTAGTAATTATATAATTAATATAAAAATAAAATAAATGATACTAAAAATATTAAATGTAAATTAAATTGAATGAATTATTATGTTCCATAATTTTTTTAGACAAGTATATCATTTTATAAATTTTTGAGCATAATATATTCTAATTACATCATTGTCTTGATATTGTTTTTATATTTTAATTAAATAAACAATGTCAAAATTGAGATTAATGTTATTTTATAAAATGAAATTTCATTAAATGATTTGAAATTACCAAAAATATTATTCTACAAAGTTATTTTTAAATTTTAAAAAATTCAAGATATTTTCCATTCATGGACTAATTTTTCTTTCATAGTGACTATTTTGACCCCTAAATAGTAAAAACTCAGTTAACACTATTAAGTTTGAAACGATGTTTTTTGCACATTGCATGCACTTATGTTAAAGTTTAATTTTTAAAACACATAGGATTTTTTTGATAAATTGGATTTAATATCTATAATATGTAGGTATAAATTATATAATAAATATAATTTTAATTTTATTTGTAATTTATAAATTTTATAGGTAAATAAAAATATACAAGTTATCATGTTAAGAACTAAAAGGTTAAAATTGAGTAAACATAAAGACTATGGAATAACATGAAAAAATGTGTTTCCTTTGTTTTGTAGAGGTGTTTATCAACTAAATATTACCTCTATTCCATTATTGATCTATTATGGAGGCATATGAGTTAAGAGTTACCTCCCAATAGTGATCACTTTTGGGTATTTACAAAAATCCCCCCATCATCAATTATAAAAGGGAACTCATTCCTCTCATTTATTCATGCCTTTCATGAAATTTGACTCAACAAAACCCTACCAAACTCATTTAACAACTTCCCTAATCTCATAATATAAGACTTATTTTAGAAAAAAATCCATTCTAGGATATATTTACTATAAACCTATAGGAGATACCTGAAGAATAGGTAAAGTTCACCAATGATCATTTTTGTTTTATTTTTTCCTCAACATATACCAATTATTATTATACCATGATGATAAAATAAAATAATTATATTACATATAATAATATGTTTTTATGTTAATTTAATGAACTAAAACCATATCCACTTTCATAAAATGGTTTACTAAATCGTCATCCGTGTGTACGATAGACTACCGCCTCACGAAACGATGTCGATAGTTTTTCCCTTTCCAATTATAAAGGATGGTTATAATGATGTATTTTTTGTTTATATATGATATATATGATATTATTGTTATTCTAAAACTATTATATCACAAATACATTCATGATTTCCATTTTGTGGGAATACAACAACACTGCTCGTGCGTACGAAGAACTACTGTCTCACAAAGCGACGTGATTTGTTCATATTTTACAAAAAGGTAATAAGTATGGTTTTAATGAAAATATTATATATATATATATAATAAAAATTATTATTGAATTATAATATATCATTTACTTTTCGTTCTTTCAATCTAATAAGAAAATGGAAATAATGTTCATGTATACGTACGGTCTACGATCTTCGTGAATGGTGGATTTCATTTTTTATTTATAAATATTATAGACTACTATAAAATGTATATAATAAATATATATGATATTTATATCATTTTTAACATTATGGATATTATTAAACCATTATTTATTTAATATTAACATAAATAACAAGTCAAAACATACAGGAAAAAGTAGTTATTGCCTGTAACATGACTTTGACATGGAATTGTTAATAAATGGGTAATAAGAGATCATCATAAAACTATATCTAGTATGATATATATGAATATGGTGGTTCAATATATTTATAAAAAATATATTTCTTATACAAGAGTTTTTAATGTTTAAAATTTAATCAATGGTTAAGGTAAGGTATTTTTGTATCACTTTTTACTTCCATGAGACACATTACATATTCACCATCTATTTATTTTATGTGGTGCATATACTTCCCATTAATGTATATTATGATTAATCTCCTAAAAACAATTTGGATTATATATCAATTTCAATATCTCTCTTTCAGGGGGTTTATAGTTTAAAAGTTAACAAATTGATAAGGGATTTTTGTCTCAATTTTCCATTTTGGGACATAAGTTATGTTATACACCTAACCACTTCATGATGTGTATATACTACTCCTTTGACATGTTATTTAATGAATATCCATATTTTAATTATATTTTAAGATTATTTTAATTTTATTCATTTATTAGTCTTATGATTAAAAATTACTAAAATGGTAAGACTTTTATGTTACAATATCATCGTTTATCGGGATTATTTATGATTATGCTTCCACTGATAAAATATTATGACCTATCTCTCAAGAAAATCATGAATTATATAATAAGTTATTTATCTCATTATAATTCATGTTTTCCCATTTATTTTCCTCTCTTTATGTAATCAAGATTTCAAAATAATGTTTTTATGAAAAATTGTCTTTGTAGTTGAAAACTCTTTTTCTTCCAAAACCATGTTTTCAAAAAAAGGATTTTTGAAAATGTTTTAAAATGCGTTTTTTCAAAGTGGAAATAGTTATTTTCACATGAAATATTTTAAATGATTTTAAAAATATTCATTTATAATATTTCATGGTTTCTTTAAATAAATTTATTTAAAAAAATGTTTTTTATTTTTTAAATAAAAGATTTTTAAAGAAATGTTATTTTACTCAAGAAATATTTTAAATGACCTTTAAAAATTATATTACCTCTAATATGAATTTTTTTTATGTTACCTATGATTTACCGGGGACATGTACCAAGGATAAAATTATTATTATTTATCTAAGTGGTTCCTTATAAAAATATTTCTATGAAATCCGTTTCTCTTCCATGAGTTATACCATGATAAATTTTTTATGAAACCCATTTATTTTTCTAAGGCTTATGCTATGATGGAATTATAGAAATATTATGAGACATGTATCTTTTTTATAAGTTATGATATAATTAAATGTTTATTAAACCCATTTTATTTCATGGATTATGATATTACGCATGTTTTATGATCTTGTGGAACACATTTGTATGATTTTTAGAATGTGATGGTGGTTAAATTATAACCAAGAATAGTGGTTATGTTATAACCAAGGATGGTGATAACATTATAACCAAAGAAGGGTGTGACCAATATTTCCCATAAATAAATTGGGTAAATGTTTATATCTCATGAGATAGATAGGATTGGAATGGGGACTGAACTTTGTTTCAGTAAGGAAATTTGTCTTCTATGATGGTATTGGGAGTGAACCTTAACTACTATAATAGTTTAGTGATTAATACAATTCTACTATAAAGAAAGGGATACCACTGGGGATGGTGGTGTGTACTTACCAAGAGGTGTATTCTCAAATGGAGTTCCCTAATAATTTTTTGCAATGAGACTTTACTACTAAAGAAATTATTTTATATGCCAATGTGTATACCAAAAATCAACACATTAGGACAATGTTATTATCTCATGGATCATGATCTCTAGTTTCTTTATGAATCATGTATTATGAACTAAAATTTTCTATTACGTGGATTAATGTTATGATATTTTATTTCTAGTTTGTGGTTTTCAAATTTTAAACTCATGTTGTCAACCCTTTATGTTCATTTTATGCCAACATATATCATGTGTTTACCCTTATTGAGCATCTGAGCTGACCCTTTCTCGTTTTTCCTTTCCCTAGGTTATAAAAAAATGTTTTTTATAGGGTATGATTTTGATTAGTATTAATGGGGAAATGTCATAATGAGAAATTTTGAATATCTTTAACCAAATCAGAATATTGTGTACCTACTCTCCAACGGAACTAAACTATTTTGGTCCTCAGGCATGTGTTTATGTAAAGTATTGAATATTCATCTAAAAATATGTAAAATTTGTGTATGAAAATCTTAGGTCGCTATAGTTGGTATAAAAGAAAAGGTTTAGTCATCCTTTGTAAAATAAGATGATAAATATTTAGAGAGATACCTATGGATATTTATAATGATATTTCTTGGGATGCCTCTAAGGATAAGTATAAAGATGAGTAAAATTATAGTAATTTTTTTGGAATTTTGTAAAGGATAGTGAGATAAGCTTATAAGAAATAATATCTTTGTCTCGATACTATATGTAAATGTGGGTCTATCATAGAGGTACCTAGGGGTAATATCTTTGAAAAGGGTGCATTGAGTTGGACTAAATCCTCACCTAATGCATGAAAATAGGCCTTGATGCACACATGGTCTGACACTCTCTAGGGATATTCTTTGGAAATTCACAAAATCCTTATGAACAAACATAAATGATTTAAATAGATAATGATTACGAATGATGTCAATTAAGAATAATGTTTCATATATTTAAAAGAGAGTTTCATGATTTATACACCCTATAAGTTATTTTTCATGATTACATGGTTCCCCACTATGATTAGTGTTACTGAAACTATGCTATTTAATTTTAGTCAAGGGGGGAAACTAGAAAGATCAGGGTTAACATTAAATGTTATGGAAAATTTTCTGATGAGCTTCCAAATGGGATGATAATTAGAGAGAAGGATATTGTGATTATTCTTAATCAATTATCACAAAACATGATTAACAATGTGAACCTTATCTAACTCTCGAACTCACCAAAGAATAGAAATATTGAGTTCTCTAATAGTTCAGGTAGTGGAGACCATGGATAAAATAAAATGTAATTTTCTATATATCAATAATGTGTGAAGAAACACTCAAGGTAATTACTTAAAGGGACAAGAAGATGTTTTTGGTGTTGAAAAGAAGGACACAAAGCAAGTAACTACAAAGGAAAAATGAAATTTTTGGTTAATATAATACATTAGAATAATTGTTTCCCTAAGGTATACTTTATTGTTGAATGATTTAAATGTGTAAAGTATGTTAATTATGAAAATCATTGTCCTAGGGGGAAGTTCATGAATAGAATTACCAAGGTGGCTCAATTAATGGTTATGTTGCTAATGATAAAGAGAATAAAAATAACATATGAAAGGAATGAGTTATTAAGGAATGAGATGAGGAATCCTAGTTAATGGTGTAAGGATTAGGTGGAATGACTGTAGCATTAATGTTTAGAATTAAAGGATTATTTTATATGAACAATGAAACATATAAGGACTATCCATTATAAGTTTTTTTGTTAAGGATATATGTTTAATAGTACTAGTGAGCTAGAAAAGTGATTCAATGGAAAGGTAATATTTTATAGAAAACATGTGATTAAGGAAATATAAACCAAAATATGTTCCCGAGGATGAGAAAATGGTGTTTAGTTTGGATAATGAGATTATTAATATGGATAAATAAAATTAGATAGTATTTAAGACCTCATAAATAGTAAATAATTTGTTGAAAAAACTGGATTATATAATAATTGATCTAGTTTATAAAATAATTAGAGATATAGAATATGTTCAGTAATATATGGTTTTATTTAATGAATTATTAAGTATTCATGTTTTCATTTATGTTTTATGGTAATTCTTGTTATTACCAATATTCAAGAGAATATATGTTGAAGGTATTACAATATTTGGCATGTGACCCTTAAAAGATGCATTTTGATATTTGGAGGATTAATGTTAAGTTGATTTTGAGAAATTTAATAATATTCTTATAAATTCTAAATTTTTGAAGGGTCTTAAGTTTAACTATTTATAGAATGGTTTAAGTTGAACTTTGGATGAGTTTTTTAAGATTAATGTATTATTTCACCATATAAATATTTATGCATAACCCGTGCTATCTATTTTGTTGTGATGATATCTATAGATAGAAAGAATGACTTCTTATTTTATTTATTGATATTACGATTCAATCTTACTTCGTACATAGAAAATTCACCTTCACTTCTAGGAGTAAGAGATAAAGTGGAAGTTGATCAAGGAATAACCAAATGATGAAATTGTGCATATGAAATAAAAACATGTCAAGTAATTACATTTCCATATGCTATCACCCTAATTAGAAGAAAGGAATTTCCTAACATTAGGGAAAATTCCTTGAAAAAATATTTTCATGTTATCATAATTTTTTATGATATCAATGACCTTTTTCACATCTCTTAGGTTTATGTCTTCGTGATCATTAACTTTTTCTTGACCATTTTATCTATCACTCACAATCAGTATTCAATTGTTAGTTTTATATTATATATCCATGTTTTCTATTACCACCCATGTTCTCTTATTTGGAAACCTAGTATGTGTTATTCTAGATGAATTTCATAGATCCATTTCTCTTTTCTATAGGATGTTTTATTAAACCTTTTTATGATTTGGGAATCTATAAATGCATTTTAAAATGTCAATCCTTTGATGTCTGATATGAATTTTGAGGGAGAAATTCATTTTAAGGGGGTAAAAATTTAACACCTTGAGATTTTGTGAAAAAAATTAATATGAATTTAATTTTGTTTTATATTTTTTACACATAACACTGATTTAATATTTTTTTACATGAAACACTAAGTTTATCTTGCATTACACGCAACACCAAGTTTAAAAAAAATGTGAAATATTATTATTTAAAATAAAATTTATCACCTAAGCATTGGAATAGTAGGTATGAATAATAATAAATAATTAATTAAAATTATGGTTATATATTGATTAGAAATAAAATAAGAATCATTTAAAATAGAAAATAAATATTTTATGATTAACTGTATTTTTCTCTAGAAGATGGTTTAGTCACTCAATGTGAACATAATTTAAAATTAGTTTTTAACACAATTATAATATTTATTTTAAAAAATAAGCTTCATTTTTTAAATAGGAATACAAAAAATCATCTTAGGATATTTTTTGGTATTTTTCTGAAAAGTTTTTTTGATGAATAGTGGTAAATACTGAATTTTAATTAAAAAATACATTTTCATTTCAATAATTTGAAATGTTAAATTATATTTTGAATTTGTTAAAATTAAAATTAGTTCAATTTTATATCAATTAATACAATTTATATCATTTAAATAATTTTTTTTTATTTTGAATTTTGATATAAAAACATTGTAAACATTTAGACACTTTCTCTTTAAAAACACGCTTTCCCGTCATGCCTAGAGGATTAATTTTTAAATTAAAATTTACCAAATATATAAATTGAATTTGGAAAAGTGGATTAAAATTTTGGAATAATAATAAATTATATTTTTAGTTGGTTCAACTTAATTTTTAACCAAAATTAATAGTGAAAAAGTAAATTTTTTTACCGTGATTAAGGAAAAAGTGGTTTTACTGAGGGTTAAACTAAGAAGATAAAGGTTAGAATGACCTATAAATTTTTCAACACCATTTTTATAAATTTTGTTTCTACCCTTATCACCTTAGGGTATAATTTTATGAGTTCTTGGGACATTTTTCTTTGAACGTGAACAATATAATAAGATATGTAAAGAAAAAGATAAAAAAGAAGCATTCCTTGATTTTAATATCTATAATGATTTGGGATAGGGAAAAACAACATATGTTCAATTATAAATAATATTTTTAAATATAAATTATGTTTTTATCATGATAATATGTATTTATTTTTTTGGGATGAGATAATTACTTTAAATGCTTAAGAAACATCAGCTTAGTAATTATTTGGTTAATTGAAAAATAAACTAAATAATACTAACAATATCAAAAGTAAAGTATATTGATTTAATTATTGGGTTCCATTAATTTTGTAGATAAATATATGATTTTTTATTAGTTAAAATATAATATATTCAAATTCCATCATTGTCTTGATGTTTTTTAATTCAAATTATATGAATAGTGTCAAAATGGACATTACTGTTATTTTATAAAATTATATTTTATTAAATGATTTAAAATTTTAAAAAATATTATTCTTAAAATTGATTTTTAAATGTTTAATAATGTCAAATATGGTCCATTTATGCACCAAAATTTATTTTATAGTGAATATTTTGACCACAAATTAGTAAAAACTCTGTTAGTGATGATAAGGTTAAATGGATGTTTATTCACGATGTATGAATTTGTGTTAAAATTAATATTCAATACACATAATGTTTTTATTTGATAAATTAGATTTATTATTTATAATTTTTAGGTTTTAATTATATATCAAATCAAATTTTAATATTATTCTTAAAGGATAAAAAAACTAGGTAAATAAAAAAGATTCAAGTTACCATAGTAATAACTAAAAGGGTACAATTGAGGAAACTTAAAGACTAAAAAATAACATAAAAAAATGTGTTTATTTTGTATGATTATAGACCACATAATACTTCCAATATATTATTGATCTATTTTTTAGGAACATGAGGCAAGAGTGACATCCCAATAGTGAATACTTTTGGGTATTTACAAATATGTCACCACTCTTAAATTATAAAAGGGCACTCACTCCTCCCACTTCTTCACACTTCTCAAGCCATTTAAATCAAATAAAACCTACCTAAATAAAATATTTTTTTAATATCATCCAAGAAGACTTATTTTTGACATAAATCTATCCTAGGAAGGATTTCGTGACAACCTAGGAAAGATACTTTAAGAAGAGGCAACGTTCATCAACGAGTTTTTTTTGTTTTATTTCTTTCACCACATATTAAAATTATTATTATAACATGATGATATAATAACCTAAGTGTATTACATATAATGGGATGCATTTATGTTAAATTAATTACCTACAATGATCTCTACTTTCATAAAATGGGTTATGAAATCATCATTTCTGTGTATGAAGGACTACCATCTTGTGAAACAATGTCATCTTTTCCCATTACCACATTTAAATGATAGTTATAATGATGAATTTATTTGTATATATATTATATTTATAATATTATTATGATTATTTAATTATTATATCACACATACCTTCACGATTTCCATTTTTTGGGAATATGATAACGTCGCTCGTGTGTACGGTGGACTACCACCTCACGAAGCGATGTGATTCATCCACAATTTAAAAGAAAGGTAATAATAATGTGTTTAATAAAAATATGTGATATATATGACATAATAATGATCATTTAATGATAATATATCATTTACCATTTGTTTTTTCAATCTGATAAGAAAATAGAAACAATGTTCATATGTACGTACGACCTACCATCTCTATGAATGATGAATTTCATTTTTTATTTATAAATATTATGGATTAAAATAAAAACATATATACTGAATATTTATAATATTTATATAATTAATAAAATTATTTATATTATTATACCATGATTTAATTAATGGGACCATAAATAACACGTCAAAACATATAAGAAAAATAAAGGATTTATTGCCTAAAATGCAACTTCAATATGGAATTGTTAATATATGGGTAATAATAGTTCATAAGAAAATAATATATGGTATTATATATATGAATTTTGTTATACAATTTATTTATAATAAATATATATTTATTATACATGTGGTTTTAACATGTACAAAATAATTAAATACATAATGTAATGGATTTCCATCTCCTATCTTACTTCCACGAGACGCATGCCTTTTTCACCATATATTTTATTTATATGGTATATATAATTCCAATGATGCTATATTATGATTATTCTCATGAAAACTATTTTGGTTCAATAATCCATTTTATGATATCTCTTTCAGTGGGTTAATTGTTCATAAGTTTACAAATTGATAAGGGATTTTTTTTTCAATTTGATTTATATGGACATAAGTTATATTATAAACCAATCCTCATATATGATGTGTATATAATACCCATTTGAAAAGTTATGTGATTAATATCCTTATTTTAATTATATTTCAATATTCATTTAATGTTATTCTTTCATGGGTATTATGATTCAATGTTACCAAAGTTGTAAGAGTCTTATGTTACAATCTCACCATTTATCAAGATTACTTGTGATTATGCTACCAATGATGAAATATTATGATATATATCACATGAATATTGTGAATTTTATTATCCTCTATTTATTTCATGACAACACATTTTTCACATTTATTTTCCTCTCTTTTTGTACTCAATATTTAAAAATAATTTTTTTATGAAAAAATATTTCTTCAGTCGAAAACTTTTTTTCATCAAAAACCATGTTTTAAAAAATAAAGGATTTTAAAAAAATTATTAAAAAGTTTTTTCTAATTTGTAAATGATAATTTAATCATTAAATGTTTTAAATGACTTTTAAAATAATCCTTTATAATATTTCAAGGTTATTTTTAAATAAATTTATTTTTAAAAATGTTCTATGTATTAAATAAATGATTTTCAATGAAAAGTAATTTTCCTAAAGAATTGATTTAAATGATATTTTAGAAAAAAATTATATCTAAGATGAAATTTTTTGATGTTACTTATTATTTAAAAGTGATATAAACCAAGGATACCATTCTTATTCTTTCTTGGAATGATTTATTATGACAATATGTCTATGAACCCAATTTCTATTTCATGGTTTATACCTTGAGAAATATTTTATGAAACTCACTTATTTTTCATTGGGTTATGATATTATGAAATGATAAAATAATCCTAAAACCTTTTTCTTTTCTACAGGTTATGATATGAATAAATTTCTATGAAACCCATTTCATTTCCGAGGTTATTATATGATACATATTTTATGATCTTATGGCACACATGTGTCTGATTTTCATTATGTGACAGTGGTTACATTTTAATTTGTTTTTGTGGTTATGTTATAACCGAGGATGGTTGTTATGTTATAACCAAGGATGGTTATTATTTTACAACCAATGATGTTTGTGACCTATATCTCCCTCCAATGCATTAGGTAATAATATATATCTCATTCTATAAACAGGACTGAAATGGGGCGGGAACTCAGTTTAGTGAGAGACCTTGTCCACTATGATGGTCTTGACAGTGAACCTTGATTACTATATTGGTTTGGGGAGTGAACATATTCTAATATTAGGAAATGGATACCATTTGGGATGGTGTTATTTCCTTCCCAATAGGTGTATCCACCAATGATGTGCCCTAATACATTTTTTCAATGAGACCTGACTACTAAGGAAACAATTTTCTATGATTATGTGTATGCTAAAAATCTATGTATTACATCAAAATTATCTTCTCATGGATTATGATCATCGATTTACTTGTGATTAATGTCTTATAAACTACCTATAGTTATTCCATGACTCAATATTATAATCTTTTATATGCAAGGTATGGTTTTCAAGAGTTATACTCATGTTTCCATTACCCTTATGTTTATGTTATACTTACATATCTCCCTTGTTTACCCTTACTGAGAATCTGAGTCATGATTTTTTATTTTTTCTTTCTCAGAGTTCAGAAAAAAGGTTATATGTAGGGTATGTTTGTGAAGATTAAAAAAGGGGGAAGATATTTATAGAAGATATTAAAGACCTTTCACCAAATTAGAATATTGTATACCTAGTCTCCAGAGACACTAAACTATTATGGTCCTCAAGTGAGTGCTTATGTAATGTGTAGAATATTCATATTAAAATATGTAATATCTATGTATGAAAATTCTCGGTCACTATAGTTGGTATCATAAGAAATGTTAGGTTAACCTTTAGAAACTAGGATGGGAAAAATTACTAAGATCCCAGGGTTATTTATAAGGATATGTTCAGGTATGTCTCTAAGGATAAGTCAAAGGATGAGTTAGAGTATAGTAAAATGTACTGGAATTTAGGTAATGGGTAGATCATGTGTTTTCTAGAAAATTGTATCCCTGTCTAGATACTATAAGTGGATGTGGCTCTAGTAAAAAGGTATCTAGGGGTATTAAATTTGAAAAGGGTTCATTGAGATATGACAAATCATCACCTATGAACAAAAAATGAGAATTATTGCACACCTAGTTTGACCCTCCGAGGGGAAATTATTTGTACATTCACAAACACTTTACAAACTATCCTGATGGATTTGAATAGATAATTTATATGAATAAACTAGATTAAAATGAAGGTTTCATTGATTGAAAATAATATATCATTATTTAGACACTCTATAAGTTATTTTTCAGGATTATGTGGTTCCCCACTATGATTATTGCTTCTAAAACTATGTTTTTTGGTTTTATTCAATGGTGGAAACTAGAGGGAACTGGATTAACATTGAATGTGATGAAAAATTTTAGATGAGAATAAAAATGGGATGATAACTAGAGTGAATGATGTTGTAATAATTCCTAATTATTTATCATGGAACATGATTAACAATGTGCACCTTAACTATTTCTTAGACTCACCAAAGAAGAGAAGTATCTGGTTCTCTGAGAGTTCTCATAGTGGAGACTATGGAGGAAAGATGATATAGTTTTTGATATGGCAAGAATGTGGGAACAAGCACTCAAGGGAATTCCTGAAAGTGATATGAAAATGTTTTGCGTGTGGAAAAAAGGACACACAGAAAATAACTAAAAGGGAAAAATGAAATGTTTGGTTAATGAAATAGATTATTATAGTGGTCTCCATATGGTATAATTGACTATTTAATACTTTAAATGAGTAAAGTATTGAAATTATGAAAATTGATGTCTTTGGTGGAAAGCTCATTAGGATAATTAGCAAGGTGTTTTTAGTAATGGTTATACTACTCATGATGAGGAGAATGAAAATGATATATGAAAAGAAAAAGGTATTAAGGAATGAGATTATGAATCCTAGTTAATGTATTATGTATGAGGTGGAATGAATAAAGTATAAATGTATTTTATTTAGAGGATTATGTTATATGAATCATGAAACATATTAGGACTATTCATCATAAGTTTTTTAAGGATATATGTTGAATACTAATAATGATCGATAAAAGTGATTCAATGGATAGGTAATATTTTTATGGAAAACACATGATTAATGGAAGATAACCCTTAATATGTTCCTAAGGTTGAGAAAATGGTGGTTAGTTTGGATAAAAAGATAATTTATATGGATAAATTAAATTGGATAGTATTGATGACCTCATAAATAAAAAAGTATTTATTGACAAAGTGTTTTATGTTATCATTGATGAAGTTTAAAAAATTATTGAATAAATTGAATATGTTCCATAATATATGGTTTTTTTCAGGAAATGGGGAAGAATTTTTTTTTATTGATGTTTTATGGTAATTATGGTTATTACCAATATCCAGGTGAATATATGATGAAAGTATTCACATTTTTATCTTTTTACCATTAAAAGTTTCTTAATTATATTTTGAGGATTAATGTTAAATTGATTTGGATAAATTTAATAGCCTTCTTCATAAATTTTGAATTTTAGAAGGGTTATAAAGTTACCCTTTTATTAAATGGTTTATGTTGAACTTTAAATGATTTTTAGATATTAATTTATTACTTCTCCATATAAATATTTATACATAAAATGTTCTAACTATTTTGTTGTGATGATAACTAAATATATATGGAATGACTTATCATTTTATTTTTAGATCTTATGATGAATTATTAATTCAGGCATAAAACATTCACCTTAATTTTTTTTGAGTATGATATGAAGTGGAAGTTGATCAAGGAAAAACCACATAATAGAATTGTTCCTATTAAATATAAATATATAAATTAAGTACATTTTCATATGTTCTCAAACTGGATGGAAAAATGAATTTCCCATTATTAGGAAAAATACGTTGAAATAAAATTTTGTAATTTCATCATAATTTTTTATTATATCAATGAAAATTTTCACATATCATAGGATTATCTCTTTGTGATCATTAAATTTACCCTAACCATGTTCTTTATCACTAACCATCGGTATTTGGTTGTTATTTTTCTCTTATATGTCCATGTTTTCACTTCCCACCTTTGTTACCCAATTTAAAAAACTAGTATGTTTTATTATTGATGAATTTCAAAAATCCCATTATATTTTCAATTGAATGTTTTATTAACCCTTATTACAATGTGGGAATTTATGAAATAATTTTAAAATGTTAATACCTTAATGGCTGAGAAGAATTTTGAGGGAGAAAATCATTTTCAGGGGCGTAAAATGTAGAACCCTTAGTTTTTATTGAAAAAAAAGTTTAAATGATTTTTTTTGAAAACAAAATTTTAATTGAATTTAAATTTTTTGATATTTTTTGGTACATGTAAAACTAATTTAAGGTTGCATTACATGCAACACTAAATTTCTCTTGTGATACACAGACACTGAGTTTAAATGAAATGAAAAATATTATTAAAATATTATTATTTAATAAAATAGTTATCACCTAGACATTGTAATGATATGTATGAATGGTATTAACTAAATTATAAAAATTATGCTTTTATATTTATTATAAATAAAATAATTACAATTTAAAAGAAAAATAATTGTTTTCTGAAAAACTGCATTTTTTCTCTCTAAAATATGATTACTCACACATTGCATATAAAATATAAAATAAAATTTTACAAATAATACAAAATTTATTTAAAAAAAAATTAAATTCTTGTTTTAAATTAGAATACCAAAATTATCTTATGGTTAATTTTTGGTATTTTTTTTGAAAATTTTCATTTTCTGATGAATAGTTAAAATACTAAATTTAAATTTAAAACTACCATTCTGTTTAAATAAGTTATAATGTTAAATTACATTTGGAATTACTTTTCATATAAAATTAGTTGAATTTTATATCAATTGATCCAATTTATATAATTTTAATCATTTTTATATTAAATTTTGATATAAAAACATATTAAAATTTTGGACATTTTCTCTTTAAAAACTCGCTTTCTCATTTCGTCAGTGGGATTAATTTTTAAATTAAAATTTTCCACTTATATGACTGGAATTTTGAACAATTGATTCTATATTTGAAATCATCATAATATATATTATATAATAGGGTCAATTTAATTTTTGACCCTACTAAATAGTGAAAACAGTAAAATTATTTACAATAGTTAAAGTATAAATGGTCTTACCAGGGGTTAAACTAAGAATATAAGAGTTAAAATATACTACCATTTTTTCAAACATGATTTTATAGATCTATTTCGACCCTTATCACCTTAGGATCTAATTTTATGTGTTTTTTAGACACCATTTTTTTTTATAAAAGTGACCTATATAATAAGTTAAGTAAATAAAAAGACAAAAAATGAAACTTCCTTTCTTTTAATATCTATAATGTTTTGGAATATGAAAACAACAACATATGTTTGATTATAAATTCTATTTCGAAATATAAATGAGTTTTTTTATCATGATATTTTACTTTTAATTAGTAGGGATAATATAATTTCTCTAAATGATTAAGAAACACCAACTTAGTAATTATTTTATTAATAGAAAAATAAAATAAATGACACTAAAAATATTAAAGTTAAAGTAAATTAAATGAATTATTATGTTCCATTAATTTTATAGAAATGTATATAATTTCATACATGTATGAACATAATATATTCTAATTCTATAATTTAATTCATATTTTTTTTTAAAATTCAAATTAAATGAATAATCTCAACATTGACATTAATGTTATTTTATAAAATGATTTAAAATTAATAAAATTACTATTCTGAAAATTGATTTTTACATTTTTAAAAATATAAACTATGTTAAATTCATGGTCCAATTATTCTTTTACAGTGACTATTTTGAACCCTAAATAGTAAAAACATTGTTTCTGCTATTAAGGCTGAAACAATGTTTTTGGCATGTTTTATGCTCTTATGTTAAAATTAATTCTAAAAACACCTAGGTTTTTTATTTGATAAATTGGAATTTTTATTTATAATTTTTAGGTAAAAATTATTTAATAAATTATATTTTAATTTTAGTCTTAAAGGATAAATTTCCTAGGTAAATAAATAGAAACAAGTTACAATGGTATGAACTAAAAGGGTAAAATTGAGTAAACATAAAGACTAAGGGATAACATTATAAAAGGTGTGTTTTTTTGTTTTGGAGGTTTTTATCTACCAAATACTCCATATAATCCATTATTAATCTATTTTGTAGGCATATGATTTAAGAGTGACCTCCCAACAATGAATAATTTTTTGTATTTAAAAAAATTACACCCCTCTACAATTATAAAAGGGAACTCACTACTCTCACTTATTCAAAAATATAAATCCCTTTGGCTTGACAAAAACCTATAAAAATAAATTTCCAAATTCCCTCCACTAATACTATAAGCCATATGTTTTACATAATGCCATCCAAGGATGGATTTTGTGCAAACCTAAGGAAGATACCCGAAGAAGAGGCAACGTTCATCAACGAGCATCTTTTTTTATTTCTTCTTCCACCTACTATAATTATTATAACACCATGATGATATAATAACCATAATATATTAAATATACTAGTATTTTTTTATGTTAAGATAATGACTTTGAACCATCTTTAATTTGATCTAATTGGTTATGAAATTATTGTTCATGTATACGACAGACTACTGACTCATGAAATGATATCATTTTTTCCATTACTACTTATCAAGGCTGGTTATAATGATGGATTTGTTGTTTATATATGATATTTATGATATTATTAGGATTATTTAATTATTATATTACATATACCTTCATGATTTCCATTTTGTGGGATAATATAATGTCTCTCATGTGTACGTAGGACTACCACCTCACATCATTCTTACAGGGTTGAAAAAAAAAGTGATATATAAAACATAAAAATTATTCTAAAATGATAATATATCATTTAAATTTCTTTATTTAAGTATAACAATAAAATGGAAACAACGTTCATGCATCCTTACAACCTACTATCTTCATGAATGGTGCATTTAATTTTTTATCTATAAATATAATGGATTACACTAAAAAATTATATAATGAATATATATTATATTTATATCATGTTTAATATTATGGTGGTTGGTAAATATTTATTTAATTAATAGGACCATAAATAAAATGTCAAAACATACACAAAAAATAAAGCATTTTTTACTGAAATACGACATTAACGTGGAATTTATAATAAAAGATTAATAAAAAATCATAAGAAAAAAATATTTGGTATGATATATATTAATATGGTTATATAATATATGTATTATAAAATTATATCTATTATATAAGAGTTTTTAACATGCACAAATGAATTCAATACTTAAGGTTAGGGAAATCTGTCTAAATTTTTACTTTTGTAAGATACATGCCATATTCACCACCTATTTCATTTTTGTGGTGTATATACTACCAATGAATGTATATTGTGATGATTATAGTAAAATATTTTGGGGTTTACATATCTGTTTTAGTGTCTCTCTTTCATGGGGTTTATAGCTCAAAAGTTAACAAATCGATAAGGGTTTTTTGTCTCAATTTTCTTTATATATGGCGTAAGTTATGTTATGCACCTATACTGTTATATAAGATGTATATAATTAAACTTTTACATGTTATATCATGAATATATTTATTTTCATCATATTTTAACATTAATTTCATTTTATTCTTTCACATGAATTACAATTCAATGTTACCAAATTGGTAAGAGATTTATGTTACAATCTCATTGTTTATTGGGATTGTTTATGATTATGAATTTAATGATGAAATATTATGATCTATATATAAATAAAATCATGAATTTTATTATACTATGGTTATTTAATTAGAATTAATGTTTTCCCCTTTATTTTAATCTCTTTATTCACTCAAGATTTTAAAATAACTTTTTATGAATAATTATCTTTTACATGGAAAACTATTTTTATTTCAAAACAATGTTTTTAAAAGTTTTTTTCATAGTGTAAATGATAGTTTCCTCAATAAATGATTTAAATTATTTTTAAAATAATCCTTTATAATATTTCATTTTTATTTTGTTTTTTTCATAAAGGTGTTATGTTTTAAATAAATGATTCCCAAAGAAAAGTTATTTTCCTCATAAAATATTTTAAATAATATTTAAAAATAATTTTCCATCTAAGATGAAATACATTGATGTTAATTATGATTTATTGGGTATATTAACCAAGTATAACATTCCTATTATTTATTAGAATAGGTCATTATGAAAAGTTTTTTATGAAACTTGATTCTCTTCCATGGGTTATACCATGATAAAGTTTTTATGAAACTTGATTCTTTTTCCATGGGTTATGTTACAATTAAATAAGGAAATTATTATGAAACGTGTACCATTTATATAGGTTATGATATGATGAAATGTTTATGAAACCCATTTTATTTCATGGGTTATTATATGATGTGTTTTTTATGATCTTATGGCACACATATGTATGATTTTAATTTCATGACACTGGTTATATTATAACCATGGATGGTGGTCACGTTATAACCAAGGATGGTGTTTAAATTATAAAAAAATATTGGAGGGACCTATATCATTGTCCAATGAATTGGGTGAATATTTAAATCTCATGAGTTATACAGGCCTAGAATGGGGAGTGAACTTGGTGTAGTAAGGAAATTTTTCCAATATGATGGTCTTGGTAGTAAACTTGGACAACTATGATGGTTTGGGGAGTGAACTCTTTCCACTGCGAGAAAAGAGCTTCCATTATGGATGGT
The DNA here is from genome assembly GCA_963277665.1 of Viscum album. Classification (NCBI taxonomy): domain Eukaryota; kingdom Viridiplantae; phylum Streptophyta; class Magnoliopsida; order Santalales; family Viscaceae; genus Viscum; species Viscum album. Next base: position 1,073,087,904 of record OY728143.1, read on the forward strand.
GGTGTTTCCCACCTAGGAGGTGTATCCACTAATGGATTTACCTAATTAATTTTGGCAATGATACTTTACTATTAGGGAAATAATTTTCTATTCTTATATTATTCCACAAATCTATATATTATGCCAATGTTATAATCTCATTGCTCCTGATCCTTGATTTATTTATGATTAAAGGATTATTAATTGGAAATATTTATTTCATGAATCAAGATTATGATCTTTAATATAGAGGGTATGGTTTTCAAACGTTATGATCATGTTTTCATACCCTTCTATTCATGTTATTATTACATATCTCCATTTTTTAGCCTTATTGATCATATGAGATCACCATTCCTTATGTTTACTTTCCTCAAGTTATGAATAATTTTTTATGTATGGTATGTTTGTGAGGAGTAATAAAGGGGGAATATATTTATATAATATTTTTTAGATCATTTAGAAAATTAGATGATTGTGTACCTAGTCTCCAAAGACACTAAAATGTTATGGTCCTCAAGAATACATTTGTGTAACGAATTGAATATTTGTCTAGAATGATATAATATAATTGTATAAAAATACTAGGGTATTATAGTTGGTATTAGAGGAAATTTTTAGTTAACCATTGGGAACAAGGATGAGAAACATTTAGTGAGATCCCTATGGATACTTCTAAGTATATATATAAGGATATCTCTTAGGATAAGTCTAAGTACGAGTCAAAGTATAGTAAAATGTATTGGAATTTTGGTAAAGGCTGAAGAAAGTGGTTTCCAAGCAATTATATCCATTTCTAGATACTATAAGTGAATGTAGCTCTAGCATGAAGGTACCTAGAGGTAATAACTTTTAAAAAAGGTGCATTGAGTTGGACTCGATCATCACATAGTTCATGAAACCATGCCTTACTGTACACCTAGTTTGATTATTTGGGTGATATGATTTGGAAATTCAAAAAATCATTACAAAACATCATTAATGATTTTAATATATAATGATTATGAATGACCTATATTAAGCCTAAGGTTTCATAGATTAAGAAGATGGTGTCATGATTTAGACACACTATATGTTATGAAATCTGGGTGATCATCGACAATTTGACTAATGTCGCTCACTTTCTACATATAAAAGATAATTTTTCAACATATGATCTTAGGAGGAATTAAATTATAGAGATTAAATACCTTCATGGTGCTCCCTGTTCTATCATATGGAGAAGGGATGCTCAAATTACATCATGATTCTAGAAGGGGTTGAAAAATGCACTAGGTTCATAAGTGATTATGAGTACACCCTATCACCCATGGAACAATGGGAAATCCAATCATAATATATGAGTGTTTGGGGATATGATCTATTCATTCATCCTTGACTTTAGAGGTTCTTGGGAGAAAAACCTACATCTTTACAAAAGTTTCTTACAATAACATCTTTCAGAAACTTATACAGATGGATCCATATGAGGCTCTAAATGGAAGGACATGTCATTCACCCTTGTGTTGGTTAGAGGTGGGAGAGGAAGAGCTACTGGGACCTCATCTCATTTAAGAGAAATCAGAGTAATTATAACTTATTTAGAAATGTGTGGAGATTGATCAGTCTAGGAAGAAGTTATATATTGAACATCTCTATCAACCCTTAGAGTTCAAGGTTGGATATTGGGTCTTCCTATGAGTATTTCCTAGGTTGGGTCATAAATGGATTTGGAAATAAGTAAATCAATCACCTCGTTGTGTTAGACCTTTTTAGATCATGGGGAGAGTTGAGCTTGTATCCTATTAGCTATAATTACCTCATAGGTACAAAGCTATGCATGACATATTCCATGTATCACATCTTAAATAATATTATTCCGACCCAACCCATTATTTTTACCCTAAAGATATTGAGTTGGAGGTAGATTATTATTTTGAGGATCATCATATTCATATCATTAATCAGAGCATGAAGTCTTTTTGAGGTAGGTTGGTTCCTCTATTTCAGGTGTTATGGAAGTATGGCCATGTACCAGGAGAAACCTATGAGATAGAGGATGATTTATGTGACTAGTGGCTAGAAATTGTCCCAAATAATGTTTTACCACCCTATGATGGTTATCCTTGGGATGGTTTTTTAAGTAGGATAGGTTGTAACGTATCTACTTTTATCATGAGGTAAAAATCATTTAAATTTATGTTGATTTTTTTTCAAACTAATGGAAAAGCCTATGGTATTATGTTAGGGTCTAAGAGTGTCAAGGGCTTGTTCGGATCCTTGAGTTATGGTATTTGGAGAAGCACCATGAGGTACACGGTTGTCACATGGTTAGTAGTAACCACACGTCTCAACCGTGTGACCTATATATAGAGGATAATGGATTGAAAAAACATGTTATGGAGAAATAATGACCATGAAAAATACTGAATAGGAGTTGTATAGGGTCCCCACATAGGTTTCACAACGTTTTCCAAATAGTGTTTCTAGCCCACTTGGGTAGTGCCACTTAGTCAGTAACCCCACACGGTTGGTGCATAGTTTTGCCAAACTATGTGGAAAAATCATGTTACCATTTAAAGAAGGATAAAATTACCAATTTCCTCCTATTACTTTATAAAATCTAAACCCTATTTTCTTATTATCCATGCATACAACCTTCTAGCTACTTGAGAGATAATTTTTACCTCAACCTATGATTTGATCCATCTCCTTCAATTGGAATCTAATTGAACTACCATTTGTTTCATTGGTTAGATAATAGTAAGATCATAAATCCTATTACTTCCTTTCATTATTTATCTCATCCTAAATAATATTTCTAGGTAAGATAATATGCCGAATTTTAAGGGAATTTGGCTATTTTGTCAATTCCTGCCTTTCTACTTCAAATCTTAAGCTAATACCAAATGAGGAGTCATATAACTCTATATAGTATGCAGTCAAGTAATTTATCCCTTAATATGATTTTTTATATCATCTTTCATCATGCTACATTCCATACTTTCATAGTATTTCCTTAAAAAATAAAAATCCCCTTATTTAAATTGTTAACCTTATTAGTGGAACTCACATGGGCCTCTAATTATTACTAAAGGTCACCCAATTCGAAAAGTGAAACCCCTTTTGGATGTTCTCATTAAATTAACTTGAATTCCTAAATGTAAATGTTTACACACCACCTTCTAAGTGGAATAATGGCCACATAATTGAATGGATTATTACAATTCAATGGAAATTTAGTGGTATGACCATATCACATGACTATTATAAAAAAATGGATTATGCATTGATTAAATGGGATGTCAAAGAAATTATAAACCATACCTTGGATTATATTGAAGTAAGACTGGTACACCCTTATTAAGTGTGATACTCGAGCATGGAAACCCATATAATTATGAAACTGAGGCATAAAATACCTTATTAAATGTGATTCTTGGGCATGTAATCCCATATAATTGTGATAATTGGGCATGAATACCCTTATGATTCATGATAACCAGTCATGGTGTTCCATATACTTGTGAATCTAAATCATTACATCCCTTATTGCTCTATGAGACTCTTGTGACTATGTGTGGATTCCCGAGTTACTCCTCATGTCCTGGATAACACTACATAACTATATATATGGATATATATATTACTAAGCATAAAATGAATATATATTCATACATATCTATATGATATATGTATATATGTATTTATGTAGGCATGTATGTAACACATGTTCAAAGATATCTCAACTTATGTCAAAGTAGGCAGTGTCAACCTAGTGTCCTTTAGAAACATGGGCCTACTTGTTTACTATTTATATATCTATATTACACTATTATATCTACACAATTATATTTTATATTCAAAGGATATATTATTATAGACATCATTGGTGGTGGCCTACTAAGTATATCTCACAACCTATTTGAGCTGTCGATTGGTACTTGGATAGAGTTCATGGATGAAGGTAGGGAAAAAGAGAAGAATTGAACTTTGTATTCCAGATTTACTATATTAGAATAGAGTATGAGAGTAGAGGAAAAATATTGATTTTCTGATTCTATTGTGGATAGATTTTGGTATTTTATCATTTTGTATATCATGATGTATATGAATGTTGTCTTTCATCCTTGTATTAAAATTTGTTATAGCTTAAAAAATGACGCCATTTTGTATATGATATTGCCTTTATTTATTATTGATCATTGTACCTATATAAAAAATTATCATACATTTATTTTGTGATATTTTTTCGATTTTTTAAAGTTATTGTATTCTAATATGCTACACTCTGATCACGTGGGTATAGTTTCCCCATTGTACCATCATAGACCCTCACTACTAATCAAAAGCCTATAGGATGCAGGGAGACATTCTTGAGGCTATATTCTTAAGCGGGTTTGGTTACTTATTATTTATATAGGTATAGGAAATTACATATGTCCCATATAAAAGAAAAAATATCTTATGTGGGTTAGTATAGGAGCAAAGAAAGAAAGATACATGAGTAGGGTAGCTAGGCGATCCTCCTATGCATGGAGGAACCTAAGGGATTTTTCAAGGGCTTAAAGTGTGTGATTAATTATTAAATAGTCACTAATAATACTAAGAAATAAATATGGGATAATTAAAATAGTATCACATTTCATCATTAAAATCCATGAGTTATTGATTTTAAAATAAAGTCATGTTTTTTGGTCATATTCTTTGCATAGTAAAACTTACATGTCAAGCTTATATTCTCAGGATATGTTCCTCCATTGAAGTATATAAGATAATAAGAAATTAATGCATGATCATCATAAGATCATTATTAAATCAAAATAATATAATTCAAATCATAGTGAATATCATTAGAATATGAGAACTACCAGAAGATCATCCTTGTGTGAATTCATCAGAAGGTTATTGCATGAATTTATTAAATATATCTTGAATCAATTTATTGTATGTTCAGGAAAAGTTTAACTGGATTATATAAAAAATTTAATTCCATTTAAAGTTTGGTGGATGAAAAGTTTAAGGTATTACATATGAATTTGTGTTCATATGTATTTTTCATGTAAGACATTGCACATCTAACTTTTAAGGACTAGCATCTGAATTTCATGTCTTGTCACTTGTATATAAAACTTTGAATCATTGTAAGACTCCAAAATTATCATGAAACCTCAATATTTTTTTTAAAAATTACAAAATCGAGAGATACTAAATAACAAAAATATTAATTTCACTCAATAGAAGACTTCAATTCATTTGATTTTTATAATACTATAAAGCCCTATGATATTTTGGTTCTTCAAATTCATTTAAATATAGGTGATTACTAGTATATAGTTTATAAAAGAAAAAGTACATCATGATAATATTAATCAAGAATCAAGAAGGTTTTGAATGAAAAATAAATCACTAATTTCTTTATGCCACCAAGTATAGAGCTACGATCACATTCATTAATCCATGCATACATTGATGATAGAGCAAATTTCTTGGAAATAAGAAGATTTTGAGATGGATGAAAAGTTTTAGAGAAGAATCGATAATAGTTACTTCATATTTCATATAGTTACTGATAGATAATAATTTTATTTAGGTTTTTCAAAATTTCAATTCCTCAAACATTATAAAGAGTTCTAAAATCCAAAAGATGGGAATTCAGGGGTTTTGAATAACCAAGATTCATGGTATTTCAAAATGAGGTTTTCAAATGGTTTCAGTGAATACAGATAAACAAGGATAAAGGAAAATATAGAAAAACTAATTTTTTATAATATATATATATATATAGTTTTCAAATAAATAGGTGAGATTAACTGATATTATATTCTATGAAGAACTCGGTGTTAATAAAGAAGATTAATGATATCGATCTGTACATAAAACCACTTATTATCAAAGATATATAACATTGATTATATTTGTTAGATTATTTATTTATGTTGATACCATGAATAGAGGGGGAAGTTTTAGTGTAGTCTTGTTTTGTACTGAATTATAAGAAGAATAGAAGAAGAGGAAAGAAGAAATAGAGGGTGTGCATTCCATATTTTCATAGATATAATAAGTACCTTACAACCAGTGAATGAGAGGAAGGAGAAGAATAACATATCTATTGAAATGAAGAAGAGGGAGGAGTTGTGCGTTAACCTATATATTCCAAATTAATAAGTGGTTCCAGCATGGTGATGTTCAAGTAAGATATGAATAAAGGAATGTGAAAGTTGTACATGAATAACAAGTATATTATATTTGGGTGAGAATATTTTAGTTATTAATCAAACTCATATATCATTATATAGTGTGGGGTGAACTTGTGTGTGATATGCACCAAGAAAAAGTAAATAGAATTGAAAATGAGTGTTTTAAGGACAATCCAATATGAAATAGCAAAAAAATACAATGGATATATAATATGAAGTATTTTTAATGTCTACAATAGTGAATCACCTCCTCTCAGACTTGAATACATCCTTAATTGGTCCCCTCACTTGGTATCAAATTACATTTCACCTATGATTGGATTCCCTATTTTTGGGAGTTTTCCATTTTAAAAAAGTGTGTTTCTTTCATTATTTATAATCAACTATATATTTGATATATTTTTAGAAGATAATTCTATTCAGACTCAAATGGAAAAATCTATTTTTTTTGTTTCTAAAAATATAGAAGTCTCTAATGAGAATATGTTGAATATGAAATGGAAATATAAAAAATTATTGAATAAGTTGTTCCTCTTATTTAATAAGTTTAGTAAGATTCTCTATTAAATGAAATTGAAAGGGTAAATCAGGTCTATATAGAGAAGAAATAGTTCTTTATTATAGAACTAAGGAAACAAAAAACCTTTCCACCTCAAAAGGATAAGGAATTCAACCAATACTTAGGAATGTGAAATTTTATACTTAAAATATCATTGGGATAAAACAATCTTTAGCAGGGATGATCATATTACTATATATTATAAAGAAACATTAAATAGTTTATTAAAAAAAGATTCACTATTTTCTAAAAAATTGGTTTCTTTCACATGTGTATTGACCACTCTCATTGTCATTAGCTTGTGATTAAAAATTTAACATTGAGATTTTACTGCTTAAAACATACAATTATCAAATAGTTAATATGAGTGGTTATTCCATAGGGAATTCTGGTTGTGAATGAGTAACCAAAATAAAAATGAAAACAAAAAAAATTAAAAAAAAACTAAATTGACGATGTGATGTAAAATTGAAGTGTGGTATGGAAGTGTTATATGAAGAATAGAAAAAAAGACTAATAATGGATAAAATTAATTCCTTCATAATATTTTGAATTTATAAAATGTATTCTCTGATTCTACTAAAGTTTGTACAATTTTTTAGTGCTTCAGAAAAATTGGCTATTCACTGAGCTATCGCTTCAGTGAACTGCCACACATCAGTGAATTTCATTTAATCTTGACCCATCAATCAAGATTTAAGAATTAATCTATCCATTATAGGGAATATATAAATTTTCTTTTTCTAATTTTATGTACTTTGGTCAGTAATCTAGAGTGAAATGATTCACTACTATCACATGTCGGTTCTTGGTTAGCAATAAATGATACTCATAATTGAAAAAACAAAAACATCAAACTAAAAATGAGCTAAAAAATTATATTAACAAAATAGATATCGATAAAAGTGTTTCAGATCATCTTAGTCCAAATCCACAATGAATATCAGTTACACATGGTATGAACAAAAATCCGTGAATCAAAAAGAAAGATAATATAAAACATCTATAGAAAAATCACATTTCCCCTCAAACTCTAGCTCTAGATCAGGTCCAGATCCTAGCTTAGTTATCTTATCCATCTATGGGTGCTCCAATGAATGATGTAATCATTTCATATCCTGAATGATGGATTTCCTCCCTTATCTCTCTATGGATCTTCATCTTTTTAATAATTGTTTTTGTACATATCCAATACGATCTCAGGATCACCACTTGGAAACCTATCCCTGACTTCAATGTGGAATGCATTCATTATTCTTCATCATCCTTAGGTGACTTCAATGAAGATATCTTAACAAATTTTTCTCCTCGAACATGGATATATCTCTAATACTTCAGTGAATTATAAATAATTCCTATACGAACTAAATCTTCATGTGATAGGCATGGAAGATTTTCCAACATGGATCTATCCCTTAGAAAATATTTCAGTTCTTTCAAGAATATTTTGGTAAAATTTTTAGGAGGTTTGGAAACGATATTATTATGAAAACCCCTTACACATCTATGCACTGAACCTAAAATTCAATCGGTCAAGACACATTCTCTTTTATACTTAGTATCTCCTTCTTCATGCACTACAACTTCTGCAGGTTTGGTCAATTATTCAATGCATTACACTATAACGTTTATAACCTTTCATGTGGTTATAATCACTAAAGAAAATCACAAAAAAAATTATGTGCACACCGGTTCATCCTTTCAACCCCAACATTTGAAGACTCAAATACCCCTTTTTCTTCAGTCGAACACTTAAAAAAAGAATCCATCAAAGTAGAAATCCAATAAAAAATCACAATGACAAGCCTTTAATGGACTATCCATAGCTTGAATTGACTTCCATCATCACATAAAAACCAAAACATAGAAATTATAATCTTATAATTAGTCATATTATTTATCTAAAAACCACCTCATCACATCCGCTCAGTCTCGGTTCTATGGATGAACTTCGATGGTGGGGGGGATCAGTTTCATGAGATAGATATTCATCAGGGAGCTAATATCTTTAATAGGATTATCTATTTTCATGTAATGGATTTAGGGTTATTCATTTTCAATAGTGTTTCTTGATAGAACGTTGTTCTAGGGATTTTTTCAAGTGATAAGGGCTCAACAATGGTCATCAATGGTAGTGAACTCGGCCTTAGTAGTCTTTATTAGTAGAAAATTCTCTCCATTCCAGCCATCCCTCTGTGTTTTAACTGTTCAAAACATCTCATTTTGAATTCCAGGCCGATATTCTTCCTTAGATATTTCTTTAATGGCATCAATTGGCATGGTATTTCTTCTTCCCTCGGTTACAGTGATGCTTCAACAGTGATGGAATGACATCTCACAGTGATCTTCTTTGAAGATGGAATTTGTGCTTGAAGGTTTGATTAGGAAATGTAATGCTTTGGTGGAGCTCAGATCATTTCTTGATTGATAATTTTCAGCTTCAAGACAAGTAGTGAGGATATCCCTAGTTCATTGGAAGCTAGCTTCAACCAGATTGGATAATTTTTTAAAGTGGGTTTTTGATTTTTTTAAAAAATGGGATAGGGGTCAAAGTATTTTTAAAAATGGGTCTGGAGATGCATGAATGATGCTCATGCATATTTCCTCTTCTAGAGAATCGTGAAATGTGTTCATGCATCTTAAGAGTGGTGGAAGATGTGTGAACCCCATTCATGCATCTTAGCCACAACGGAAGATGTGTGAACCCCATTCACTCGTCCTCTACAGACGAGATGAAGGATGCATGAATGGGGTTCACACATCTTATTGAGAAAATATATAAAAGGGATACCCCCCTAAAAATTCATTCTTCTCTTCTAGATTTTTCTGCAAATCCCTGAAGAATTTCTTTCTCAAAAATTATTTATTGCTTTTAAGAAAGTAAAATTTCTATTTAAATTTTTAATTATTTAATTGTGTTTATTTATTTAATTTATAGGGTTTGTTTATTTGATTTGTGATATGTAGAAATTAATGTTTTTGTGTATGGTTTATTTATTTCATATGTATTGATGCATGATGTGTAAATTAGCGTCTTTTGTATGATTTAATTTTTTAATGGGTGTATGTTGAATGAATTCATATTTAATGTTTAGGAAAATTAATTATATTATCTCTAAAATTTTGAATGAATTCATATTGAATGTTTATAAAAATTAAATATGTTTTAAAATATGTTATTTTTAAAGTAATATAAATTGAAAATATAATATTTTATAAACTGGTTATATAATTTATGAATAATATACTAGTTATACTTTTCATATTTAAATTAATTAAAAAATATATATAATATTATTTTTGTTAATGGAATAAAAAGAGTTTTGTATAAAAAATAATTTTAAATTATATTAAGAGTAAATAATTATTATTTTAAGTAATATATTATAAATTAATATTAATTTAAATTATCAGATTTTATACAGTAGATATATAATTTAGTTATATTAAGTATCATATTTAAATTTATTAAAAAATATATAGAAAATTCTTTTTTTATGGTATAAAAACAGTTTTGTATAAATAAAAATTTGAAAATATATTAAGTGAAAATAATTATTATCTGAAGTAATTAAGTATGAAATATAATTAATTAAATATTTTAATGTAGAAAAATGATTAAAGATTTATATATATGTAATTTTATTAAATTGAAAATAACCTAAGTTTATATTATTTTAATGAATGGTATTTATGTAACTGTAAATTATATTACTTTTATTTACTAATAATAATAAATTTAATCAATAAAGTATAAAATATATTTACTTATATTTTTAAAAGTAGAAGAATAATAAAAAAATAGTATATATATATATATATATATATATAATTTTATAAAATTGAAAATAACATAAGTTTTCGTTATTGTAAATGTATTTTTTGTAAATGTAAATTATATTAGTTATAATTAAATTTATTAGATGTTATTAATATATATATATATATATATATCATCTAGTAATATATAAAGTTATATAATATGTTGAATATAATAAGTATACCAAAAAACATGGTAAGTTGTGTGATGTCTGATATTGAGATGACCGACCAATGCATAATTGAAATTTCATGCCTTATTTTGTGTATGTGGTATTTTAATTTGTAATAATTTCATTTATTTTTCTGCTTTGATGACCTGAGAAACATCTCTCACTAACTATGTAAGGACCTACGTGTCCGCTTAAAAATTTTATGTATTGAAAACCCCTAGACCCCCTCACTTTCATGTGAGTTAATTTGTAATTAAAAGGTAATCAACAAGAGGCATCCCCGAAGAGGCATCCCCAAAGAGGCATTTGAGAACAGGTGTTCAACAGGAGGTGTTTTTGTTTGAAAGGAGATTGATAGTTGCTGAAATATTTGATAATAGAGACTCTAGGAGTCCGACCATAGGTTTTGGTTAGTTTATCAGATAATGATAAACTAATAATAAGTCTCAAGATCAAGTCATGATTATTTATTCATAAGTAATTAAAATATATAACGTTATATTAAATTTTATTTGGTAATAATATCATCATCACAATACCTCAATAGTGATAAACCAATACATAAAAAAAGGCTCAATATAAAGTAAATTATTCAAAACCAATTTAAATAATGTAAAATTTTGATGTGGTATATAATATTTTATTAATTATTTATTTATAGGTAATCATGTCTATGAAAATATATTGGAACAGTGAGGTAATTTATACCGAGAAGGGTTTAGCTATAGTCTTCCACATGCCAAAGTTGTAAATCTTCATGGTTTTATGACATTGGATGCAGTTTTCAATAAGATTCATAGTCGGTTAAAACTTAGGACTGATCTATCCATTGCTTCAATAACATATTGACATCTACAACATCCTGAACGTTTTTGGAACACCGAGTGTAAATACAAGGATCTTCATTTCAGGTATGGATCTTTATTTTGTGTTGTTTTTTAGGAAAATGAAGTTTTGTAAATTTTCTAAGTACACTCTATTTACTCTTGAGTACATGTCGTGTACTTAGTTGTCGCGCATAACCATGTACTGTCCATGTAACGACTAAGTACATGGCCGTGTAGGTGACCTGGTGGACCACCTAAAGCGAGATCCATTTGAGGCTAGTACACAGTGTGTACATCAAATGAAAATTCCGTGTACTTTTAATTTTAATAGATTAATCAGAGTGTGGTCACGTCTCATCTCCATAATGCACATCTTCTATCCTTTGTTCATCTAGAAGCGACCGAGAGTGAAAATCAAAGTCTACACCACTGTTTCTATTTCTGAGGTCCAATATGAAATATGGTGGGTGAGTTGGAATCCCACTGATGAGTTATCCTGTATTCTTGATCCTCTCTTTCTTATTTCTCCCCTCTCATGAGTTATCGAGGGTTGATCTTTTTTATCCTTTTCCTAGATCTATATTGTTCTCGGCTGATCCAAGGGTTAATATTCCAGAGTTTTCATCATATAACATCAAGGTAGGTGGGTTGTTACTTTATTTTATTGTTTTTGGGTTATATATGATTAAAGTTCCAGATAACCATGTTTAGGGTATTACGTCTTTGTATAATACATGATATGGTTTGTTGATTGAGAAATGGGTTATTTATTATGCTTAAGGTTAGACACCTTGTTGTGGGACACCCCATTGGTGTGTACCATTATTTTTTTGATTATGTCCATTTGGTCTAGAAATGCTTGTTAGGATTACTTGTTTTCCATGCCTTGTGTTGTTAGGATTGAGTTAATGATTATATTAAATGCATGTGTTTCACTTTGTGAAAGTATGACCAAGGGTAATTGACTGTGAGATCTTCTCGAGGTAGGGTCGTTTATGTATGAATTATTGTTATGTTGACCCAGAGGAATTGACTGTGAGAGGTACCATGTGGTCATTGACCATAGGGGTTAGATCATGAGAGCTACCCCGAGGGTCATTATTAAATGAATATTAGACCATAGGTCATTGAATGTGAGATATTTCAGGGGTCATTATATTATATTGATTCTATGCAGACCAAGGGGTTATTGACTGTGAGAGCTACTGAGGAGGTCATTTGTAAATGATTAGTGCCATGTAGGACCAAAGGGGTTAGACTGTGTGAGATTTCCTATAGGGTCATTATTTATTAAATTGATTATATATTGAACCAGTGGGGTAATAATTTGAGAACTTTCACTGAGGGTTTATTTTGAATAGTTAAATGATTTTGAAGAGCCTACCAAGCCAAAGCACACGCTTGGACTCAGTCTTACTTGTTTGTTAATGGTCCTTTGAGAAATCTTTTTTCTATCCTATAGGGGCTACAAAGCTTAGTCTATATCCCAAGAATACATTATTTAATGCTATGAATAATTAATAAATGTAAATGAATGTAATTTAAACTGTAGGATTGTTTACATTTGAGTATTTCCTAGTTTATTGCTTCATTTATGAATATTACCTACTATATATATATTCACTGACTATTAAGAACATATCTTTTGGTGGTTTCCTACTAGGATTCATCTCACACTCTGTTTGGGTCATGATTTTAGACACAAACATATTATATGTTTTCATGTATAGAAAAGGGAAAGAACCCTTCTTCATTAGTTACTTGAGTTTTGTTGGAGCTGGAGAGCATGGGACCAAGATGAGGCTTTCGATGCTATTGGAGTTTACTATTTTCTATACTTTGGTTTCATTATTGTATTTCCATAATTGTGACATGTTTGTCTTATTTCCTAGATACTTGTGGCATGCATCATTATTTATATATACACTGTAGTTGTTTATACTATCAATCATTTGATGTTTACTTTGTTGTATGGATTACTTCTTCCGCTACTATTTACTATTGGTTTCCTCTATGTTACTCTACCAATGAGGGCGTAGTTTCTGTACTATCACATCCAAAGCCCTCGCTACTAGTCAGCAGCCTCTAGAATTTTATGAAAAGTTCTTGAGGACATGTGACCTACCGGGTATGGGGTACCTTTGTGTGGATACTAGAACTATAATGCTACAAAGTGGTATCAGAGGAGGTTCTTTTCTAATTTGTCTTACTATTTGGATCCTATAGACAAGGATATGAAAGAATAGGTATCTGGTAATAAACTGTGCCAAGGAGTAGCTAACCCATGTATAGGGAAAAGCTAATTTACCTTGATATTTCACTTTTTATAGTTTTGTAATTGTTACAGTCGATTTGACTTCACCATTGGGTGATACACATGTTTTGTTATATTATGATTTATATCATTATGGTTCTATTTTTGTTACAACCTGATGAGTTGAGGGTATTCCATCTCATGCATCATATAGGAACTTTCTAGAGATCACATGTCATGCATTCTTATCATGCCATTTAGGATGCATTTCTAATTGCATGCTACTGTGATAGATGTTTTGTGAGATATGTATGATGTTGTGATAGATACCTTGATAGAATAATGGATATTTTGATAGGGTATTGCAATATGTAAAGTTTCATTTGGATGGATGCCAAACTTTTGTCTCTGAGGTGGTATGGGACCTCTTGGATCAGAATTTGGTGGATCATGTTTGAACTTTAATTTAATTTTATCAAGTTATGATGTGAAAAAAGGATTCCAAACTTTTATTATATGGGAGTATGGTCTCCCAAAAGTCGGAATTTGTCATGCCTTGGATGAAATTTTATGTTTTTAAGGGTTTTAAAGATGTTTCAGTGGCATACAGTCTGGAAAACTAGGCAACACGGTGCATGGTATTATGAAAACATGCCATGTGTTCTTCTGCTATGGATGAAACAACTTTTCTTACGTACAATCCGTGTATTGTATGTACATGTCATGTATTATTTAACCATGTGACTGACTATGTGAGAGGAGACATGAGGTTGGGAAACTTTGGTAGAACACGCAGTGTACTAGGAGTATACATCATGTTGTAAGGACCATGTGTCCGGCCGTGTGACTAACGACACGAGTGTATTAAACATAGGGTGTACACACCATGTTCCACTCATGCACGCCATGTAGAGTCAATCATGTCTATAATCGTGTGACCAATGACACGGGTCAATGGGACTTAACCAGTAAATGTCATGTCTAGGTTGACACACCGTGTAGTATTAACTGAGAGATAACAGTGTAGTTTTTGTAGTGTAGAAATACATTGGAAAGAGGAAAGATTCATGTACACACAATGTCTCAAGAGGAGAACACCATTTATAAGGGTGTTATATGACCTGGTTTGGAAAAGGTATACACCATGTTAAAATCAAAAGGCAACACACCGTCTAGTGGTTATACACATCGTGTAAACATATTTTTTTAAAACATGAATGTTTCTTCTATTGTTTCTTCTTGAACTTCTATGTGGTTGTCCATGATAATATTAAACTGAGGTGTGCACTTGACCTTATAGATTCATGCCACCAAGACATCCTCTGGTTGTATTCCAGGTACAGGCCGATGACTAGACACCAAAAAAGATATATCATGGACTACTAGCAGATCCTCCTCTCACGCCTGTCTTAGCACTAGCTATTATACCAGAAGTAGGTGTTGATGCACATTTTTGTGAAGGATTTTTTAGGATGTTTCAGACATTTCAAGGAACACCACATCCTGTCCCATCTATGGAAGAGCTGACGTGGGTGTTCCAGTAGTAGCATCCTCCCACTTTTTCTAGGGATAGAGGACCACAGGCTATGGAGTTTTGGTTAGAGTCCATTCTCGCTATCTTTGAGCATATGGAGACACCTCAAGAGAAGAGGGTGAAGCATGCTATATATATGTTATGTGATTCCGCCAAGATATGGGCGAATTTTATCTTCCAAGAAGGACGTCATCAGGATATGTCTTGGGGAGAGTTTAAGAGGACGTTTTATGGTTACTTCTATCCCGAGATGTTGAGGGCCGATCGAGCCCAAGAGTTTATTCATTTGGAGAAGGGCACTCTTTCAGTGATGGATTACTCATCCTATTTTATAGAGCTTCAGCACTTCACAACTGTTCTGGGAGGTGACGAGTAATATTTGGCTAAGATATTTGAGGATTGTCTTATGTATGACATCTGATCACAATTGAATGATTTTAGGTTGACTTCAGTGACTGTTATAGTGAACCAGTTGCTGATTACTGAGTGAAATATAAGGGAGTTGGGAGATATGAGCCAAGGAAGCTCAGTATCCAGGTCTGGTACTCCTTCGATAGACAACAGGAAGTGCCACTGGGAGCTTTCATGCGATGTTTCATCAGGTTGCATGGTGGTATGATACTAGTGAAGCAAGAAAGGGCATACGATACCAAATTTACCAAAAGGACCCCATCAAGTGTTGATCCTATAGAAAGATTGGCTATCTTTAGCATTTTTACCAGTTCTTCTCACCAGCAGCTAGTGATAGGGGTTCTGCTATGACTCCACATTCAGGAGAAGAACCGCCAGTTTATCATTAGTTAGGGAACTGGAGTTCGTTTGACTGTTCATGCCAGGGAGGAGGTCATGGTCGTGGTATCCAGATGATAGGATTTCAGTGACAGCAGGGTGGATCAGCTTAGGGCATTCAGGCAGAGTCACAAGGCTACGATGTAGGTCAGACTTTTGTAGTGGAGTAGACCCAATTAGATTAGGATCTCAGACCATCTATAGTTAGAGGTAATATTATAGTTGACTCAGTTTTAGCTTCTACTCTTTTCGATATAGGGGCTTCCCATAATTTTATATCTTTTTCCATTATGGAGAGCCTTGGGCTCTGTATCTTTACTTATGAGGATGTTATGATGATAAACACTCTATTTGGGATTAGAAAGACTAGTGTAAATCATTTCAAGGAGTTCCCTCTTGAGGTTGGTGGGTGTCACTTCTTATAGAACTATATGTCTTAGATATTACATGATTTGATTTCATTCTTAGAATGGACTAGTTGGTCTATTTCCAAGACTTTGTTGACTACTATCATCCCAAGGTGAATTTCATGTCACTATAGGGTGGGTCTTTTCTACATAAGGGAGAATGGGATGTCTAGGTAAGCAGAGCTGGACCCTAGTTTCTTGGGTTGGGAGGAATTAAAGCCTCGATTGATAGTTTATAACTGGATGACCAGGGGAATTCATAGATGGACTTTCCTCTAGTGGTGGATAATTTCAGATATGTCTTCCCAGATGACTTTTAAGGTTTAACTCTTAAAAGAGAGGTAGATTTCTCTATTTATCTTGTTCCAGGAGCATCACCAATGTCCATTCCTACTTACAGGATGGCTACACTAGAGTTATAGTAGCTCAAGAAATAGTTAGAAGAGTTATAGACAAAGAGTTTTATCTGACCCAATACTTCATCTTGTAGTTTTTCTATCCTATTTTTGAAGAAGGTGGATGATACCCTCAGAATTTGTGTAGATTATATAAATCTGAACCAGTTTATGGTTAAGAACTGACATCTCTTTCTGAGGATTTATGATCTCTTTGATTATCTTAGAGGATCCCAAGTGTTCTCAAAGATTGACTTGAGATCTGGTTATCATCAGTTGTGTGTTAGACCATCATATATACCCCTTACAGTCTTTTTAAAAAGGTATGGTCTATACGAGTATGTAGTTATGCCATTCGGTCTCTAAAATGTTACAAGAGTTTTTATGGAACTGATGAACCAAGTGTTCCATCATTACTTGGATTCTTTTGTGGTAGTCTTCATGGAAAATATCTTGGTGTAGTATCACACTTGACACGACCATGACACCCATCTTGAGATCATTTTGAGTACACCGAGAGAGAATCAGTTATATGATACAATCTCAAAGTTCCACTTTTGGATAGACCAGATTCACTTCTTGGGTCATGTTATCTCAGAGATAGGAGTATGAGTAGACCCAGAGAAAGTGAGAACAATAGTTTCTTGGGATTATCCTAAGAACGTCTTTGAGGTAAAAAGTTTTTTTGGGGATGTATGGTTTCTACATTTTCTCTATACAAGACTTTTCATGCTTAGTATCACCACTGACATGCCTGACTAAGAAGGCTGAAAAGTACTTGTGGACAAATTCCTTTAATTTAGAATTTCAGGAGACGAAGGGGAGATTGACTTCAACACTAATACTGATTTTTTTAGAGTTGGACAAGAGTTACACCATTTAAAGTGATGCATCAAGTATCAGGCTCGGAGTAGTTATTATGAAAGGGTAAGAAGTCATTTCATATGGGTCTTGGCAATTGAGGCCACATGGGAGGAATTACCCAATGCACGATCTCGAGTTAGTTGTAGTTGTGAATGCTTTACACTGTTGGATACATTAACTTTTGTGAGAGAATTTTTTGGTATTCACTAACCACAAAACTCTCAAGTATATATTTACTTAGAATGATCTGAATTTGAGACAACAATTGTGGGTTGAGTAACTTTAGTCTTTTGACGTTGAGATTTCTTACATGCCTGGTAAAGGTAATGCAGTGGCTGATGCGTTGAGCAGGAGGACTTAGATATAGGAAATTTATGAGGACAATAGTGAGTTTCAACTTATGGATATGTTCTCTGAGATGAATTTGGAGGTGTAAAATAGACATGGGTAGACATATCTTTCTTCTATAGTTGTTACCTATACTCTTTTGGATCGAGTGTGAATGAGGAAGCTATTAGATTCCAAAGGCCTATTCTTATGGAAGATTGTGTCAGGAGAGGACCCTACTCCAGGGTGGACCATAAGAGTGGACGAGATATTGTGTTTTCATGGGCATGTATGGGTGTCAGCAGAAATACATGATGAGATATTGTGAGATTTTCATTCCTCAATTTGGGAAGCTCATCCAGGTGTCACCAAGATGTATAGAGACCTACACTATCTGTATTGGTGGTTAGGTATAAAGAGATATATTGCTAGATTTTTTATGAGATGTTCCACTTGTCATCAGGTGAAGGCAGATCATTAGCAACCAATAGGGATTTTACAATAGTTACCCATTCTCAAGTGGAAGTGGAATGATGTCGCGATGGATTTTGTGATGATTTTACCAATATCACCTCAAGGGAATGATGTAGTTTGCATAGTTGTTGACACACTCATGAAGGTTTCACATTTCTTTCCAATCACGGAAAACATCAGTGTTGATGATCTTAGAAATTTGTACATCAAAGAGATTGTACATTTTCATGGGGTTACACACTCCATCATTTCAAACAGGGATGATAGGTGTACTTCCCATGTCTGGTAGTGACTACAAAGGGATTTGGGTATACAGGTACTTCTGAGTACATATTACCATCCCCAGACAGATAGCCAGTCCGAGCACATGATTCAGGTTTTAGAGGACATGCTTCAAGCATGCATCCTAGATTTCAGGGGTTCTTTGTGGAGACATATACCCCTAGTGTATTTTTCCTACAATAACATTTTTCTGGAAATGATTAAGATGTCACCTTATAAGTATTTGTACAGTAGGCCATACTGATCACCCCTATGTTGGCTAGAGGTAGGAGAGGCAACTTTTTTGGGACCTCATTTTGTCCTGGAGACCACTGAGCAGGTGGATTTTATTCGGAAGATGATGGATAATGCATAGTCTCACTAGAATTTTTATGGTGATCGACAAAGACGACCTCTAGAATTTGAGGTTGGAGATTAATTTTCCTTACATATCACACCAAGTTTGGCATACAAGAGGATTGTGATATAGGTTAAGCTTTCATCGAGATACGTCGGGCCATTTGAGGTTTGGGAGAGAGTCATGCCAGTTTACTATCAGTTACAGTTACCTTAGAGGTACCAAGATATGTACGATGTATTCCATGTTTCTCAGCCACAACATTAATTTTCAGACTCATCTCACAATTTTAAACATTAGGAGGTTGATTTGGAGGTGGATGCATCCTTTGAGGAGCACCCAATTCAGCTTTGGAGTGTAGTAAAAAGGTTATCCATGGTCAGTCTATTCCTCTAGTATGGGTACTATGGAAGCACTGGTGAGTACAGGATGAGACTTGGGAGAGGGATGATGATGTTTGATCATAGTGGCCAAAGTTGTTTGAAGTTTCTTCTTCTCCACCCTTAGAAGGGAAATTTTGGGATGAATTTCTTTAAGGGGGGAAGTTTGTAAAAACCCGGGTCTTCATTTTAGGCATGGATATTTATTTCAGGTTGTTTTTGAGGAAAAAGGTTGTTTGGGAAATTTTATAAGTACATGACATGTAATCTTTAGTACATTCCATGTACTTAGTTTCCACACATAAATGTGTACTAGCCATGTAACGGTCAAGTACATGGCCATGTAGGTGACCAGACGGACCACCTAAAGCGGGAACCAAATGATCCTAGTACATGGAATGTACATCAAGTGAAAATTCCATGTACTTTTCTTTTTAATTGATTAATTGGAGTGGGTTCATGTCTCATCTCCAAAATGAACTTATTCTAACCTTGATTTATCTAGAAGATATTGGGAGTGATGATCAGAGTCTAACCATACTCTTTCCATTAGATGTCTGATATGAACTCCAGCGAGTGCGTTGGAATCCCACCAGTGAGTTCTTCTATCTTCTTGATCCTTTGTTACTGGTTTCTCCTCTCTTTTGAGTTATCGAGGGTTGATTGTTTTTAACCTTTTCATAGATCTATGTCGTTCTAGGCTGATTCAAGGGCTGACGTTCAAGAGTGTTCGTCGTATAACATTGTGGTAGGTGGTTTGTGCCTCTCTTTGATTGCCTTTGTATTATATATTCTTAAAGGGCTGAATACCCTTGTTTAGGGTATTAAGTTTTTTTATAATTTAACCATATTTAATACCTTTTATGGTTTGTTGATTTAGAAAGGGGTTATTACTTACGGTTAAGGTTAGAAACCTTATTATGGGACACCACATGGGTGTGTTCCCTTGTTTGTTTGATTATGGCCATTTGGTCTAGAAATACCTATTAGGCATTCTTGTTTTCTATGACTCGTGTTGTTATGATAGAGTTAATGATTATATTAAATTTATGTGTTTCATATTGTAAAAGTATGACCAAGAGGAATTGACTGTGAGAGCTTCCCAAGGTAGGGTCCTTTATGTATGAATTATTTTTAGGTTGAAATAGTGGCACTGACTGTGAGAGCTACCAGGTTGTAATTTACCATAGGGGTTAGACCATGAGAGATACCCATAGGGTCATTATTAAATGAATGTTAGACCATAGGTAATTAACTATGAGAGCTTCCAGGTGTCATTATATTATATTCATGCTATGTAGACCATGGGGGTATTGACCGTGAGAGTTACCCAAGCGGTAGTTTCTAAATGATTAGTTCCATGTGGGACCAAAGGGGTTAGATTGTGTGAGCTTTCCTAGTGGGTCATTATTTAATAAATTGATTATATGTTGAACTGTTGGGGTCAAACTTTGAGAAATTTCATAGATGGAAGCTTTTTAATAGATCAAGGATTGTGATGAGCCTACCAATCCAAAGCACAATCTTGGACTCAATATTACTTATTTGTTAGATGGTACTTTGAGACATCTATTTTGATATCACATAGGGGGTAAAAATCTTAGGATAGATCCAAATATTTCCTTATTCAATGGTATGAATAATTAATAAATGTAAATGATTGTGAATGAAATTGTATGATTGTTTAATTTTGATTAGTTCCTAGTTTATAGCTTCATTTCTGCATATTACCTATTATATATATTCACTAACTGTTAGGCATAGATCTTTTGGTGGTTTCCAACTGAGATTCGTCTAACACCCTATTTAGTTCATGCTTTTGGACCCAAACATATTATATGGTTGTAGGTATAGAAAAGGGAAAGTGCCCTTCTTCATCAGGTACATGAGTTCTATTTGAGCTGGAGATCATGGGATCAAGATGAGGCTTTCGATACTATTAAAGTTTACTGTTTTCTGTAATTTGGTTTTATTATTGTATTTACGTCATTATGACTTGTTTGGATTCTTTCCTAGATACTCGTGAAATGCATCATTAGTTATATATATTCTGTAGTTTTTTATACTATCAGTCTTCTGTTATTTACTTTTTTTGTATGGATTACTAATTCAACAACAATTTACTATTGGTTTCCACTATGTTACTCTGTCAATGAGGGTATATTGTTTCCACTATCACACCCAAGTCCCTTACTATTAGTCAAAAACCTTTGGTATTTGGGGAAATGCGCTTGAGGACATGTGACCAACTAGGTACGGGGCACCCTTGGGTGGAAACCAGAACCGAGATGCTAGACTGAGTACCCTCTGGTCAATGATGATTGGATGGATGCATCTTCCTTATTTAGACAGTAGTGTTCTAATGGTTTGATGGAGTTGTATATGCCAATTTATAATATAGATATTGTTCAACCAAATATTAAAGAACTTTGTTTTGTAAGCTCTGTAGAATTTGGTTCTTCACATATGTCTTTTTCCTTTCCTCCTTCTCATATGACTCTATTAATAGAATAAAATTATGAAGAAGATGGTTTTAATTTGGAAGGAAATGTAGATGATATAACTTTTTGTGCTGGTATAGTTAATGAAAGTTTATCTGAGGAAGAATAATCTAGGATTGCATCAGGAGATGATGTGGGTGAGGGTGATGTGGGTAATGAACCTTCTAAGGTTCCTTTGAGAGACATGCATCCACGACACCCATATGTTAGTGGTAATTATCCTTCAGTATTGAGTTTGTTATCTGGAGGAATGTATCTTGAAAAAAAATTTGATTGGGATTTCATTACAGTGGATTCTAAATTCTCTAGAATTATAGGGAATAATTATGTAAAAAATGATAACACCATCTATGTTGGGCAAGAGTTTGAAAGTAAACTGGCCATGAAAAATGTGATAAAGCAATACCACATTGAGAGACATTTCACAATTGTGGTTGATGAGTAAAAGAATAAAAAATATTTTATTCATTGTAAAAAATATGGGCTAGAATGTAAATTTTGATTAAGGGAAATATTTGATAAATCATTTGCGTGTTTGAAGATAACCAAATTAGAAGGCCCACACACTTGTGTGCATCCAAGCTTGTCACAAAATCACTCTTCCCTTGATTCAGAGTTCATATCAATTCTTATTTTTGAGATGGTATTAACATGTTAAGATATTCTTGTTTCCTTTGTTTAGGAAAGAATTAAACAGTTGTATAACTATAACATATTATACAACAAACCTTAGAATGAAAACATAAGGCAATTATAAAAGTGTATGGTGATTGGGATGAATCTTATGCAATGTTTTCACAACTTATGGAATTATTGTCTCTCAACAATTAGATTGTTAATCATTTGGACAATTTTGGGTATGTATCCCCCAATCACTGAGTTGATCGATCAAAGGTGAAGTTTAATATGAATTTTTGAGCATTCAGGCCATGCATCATTGCCTTTCCCTATTGTAAACAATTTATTGTAGTTGATGGAACTTACCATTATGGCAAGTATATAGGTGTTCTACCCATTGGTACCATACATGATGATAATCATGATCCTCTACCACTTGCTTTTTATATTGTTGAAAAGGAGAATTTTGAATGATGAAGCTGGTTTTTGGCATGTGTATTCACTCTTGTCACACAAAACTAGGGAATCTATATGATATCTGATCACCATTGAATGATTATAGAGGTCATGATTAGTGATGGGGTTTCATGGATTGAGTCTAATGCTTATCATCATTATTACATTAGACATATTACAATTAATGTGCATAAGAATTTTAGAGATGAATCCATAAAGAAGGAGATCCTCAAGTTGGGTGTGTTTTTTATACTAACTTTTTTTGAAAACATTTAATATCCATTTTAATACATTACTCTCTTATAGTTTTAGAATATGATCCCCAACAAAAAAGGTTTTGATCATCACCTTGAAGAGATTTGAAATGCTAATGAAGAAGTGTATGAATATATGATGCAGAATTAAAAGAAAAAATAGTCATTAGCATATGATGGTGGAAGAAGATATTGTCATATGACCACTAATATAGTGGAGTGCATAAATGGGGTCCTTAAGGTTGTGCACAAGCTCCCGATCACAGGGTTAGTGCAAGATAATTTTCATATATGTTTGCACTACTTTGTTTACTGGTCCCAAAAGGCCTATCAGAGGATGGAAACAACTATGTATTTTACTCAGAATTTCTGAAGTGATATTTATCAGATACTGAATAAATATTTGAGATCAAGTTTTATAGCCTTTGATAGGGAAAATAGGAGCTTTTAGGTAAGGGAGTGCTTTGACCGGGCTACATGCAGCAGTGGTTGAGTGCTTGTGGTGATGTTGGATGATAGGTAATGTGATTGCAGAAACTCTCGGGCATTAAGATATCCTTGTGCACATGTTATCACAACTTTTTCTTTGGTAAATATATCATGGGATCCATATGTTGACCTGATGTATCACATGATCACTTTGGTTAACTGTTATAGTGCAGCCTGGATGCATGTTGGTGACTTTCATTCTATCTCATTTCCCACTGATCAGCTGACCATCATCCCTGATATTTCTAGGTTTCATAAGTTGGTTTTGTTTTCATTTATAAATTTTTCAATGTCTATCATTTCTTAAATTATTGGCTTTATATTACCATGTTTCGGCCTCAAGGAAGACCAAAGTCAACTAGAATCAGAAATGAGATGGATTGGCCTCGACAACGAGGAGGGAGAATGAAATGCAGTATTTTTTCACACAGAAGGACATACTCAAAAGAGATGTCCCCAAGTGGTAGGATAGAGCCCCACATCCCTTCATCCATGATCTATACTGTGTATTGTATTGTGAATATGTATATTTTGTTTTTTATGTGGACGTTTTAGTATTGAATCATTTTATTTATTCTCCATTTCTAACATGTTTCAATTTTGGTTTATCTCATTTCTTGATTCTATAATAAATAAGTTTTTGATACTAAAACTATTAAAAAAATAAAAAAATAAAGAAAATGAATATATAATACTTCTATATGTTGAATGTAAGTTTTTTATCATTGCTTATTTATATTAATAATATCAGAATAAATTAAACTTCATCTATTAGGTCTCTACCCTCAAAGAAGAAAAACATTACAAAGTAAATTAAGAGATCATATAGTTCTTAGGTTTGATCATAGGGGGTGGGGCTAAAATACTATACCCAAGATGGAATACATTTTCTATCACATATTATGTCCATATTACAAATTTTCACTACTAATTCATTCAATCCTCACCATTATGCTACAAACTATTATGGACACTAATCCATAAACAACCAATGTCACAAATCCAAAATGTAACAAAGACACTACTACACACACAAAAAATCAATCATAAATCGAAAATATTAACCCAATAATTTTTCATTTGATTTTTTTATATTTTATTAAATAAATGTTTAAAATTTTAATTGAATTCACTATAAAAAAGTAACAATGATATCATTTGTACAGATGGCAGGTTTTCCATTTCTCACATACCAGGATACTCATATATCATGACTTCTTTTAGAGGGATGTCATGTTCCTCCATTGGGTGTACACAAATATCACCATTTCCATAATACCACACTACCTTCTACTATCACCCCCATATTTGTTGCACTGGATTATATGGATTAGCGATGTGAAACTTTACCTTTCTCGATCATCAGATCATTACAGATATTATAGAGAGATGGAGGCTAGAGTCACATACATTCCATTTTAGAGAGGGAGAGATGAATATTACCCTACAAGATGTGGACATCATGTTAGACCTCCCCATCGATGGTGGTTCTCTAATAGGCCAAGTTGGAGAATAGTTTCCTGAGCTTGTTCATAGACTACTGGGTATAAAGACCCACGATGATGGGAGGACCATCATCAGTGGTAGATTACACATGCCTTGGTTAGACCAGTACTTCAAAAATTTATCATAGGATGCTGATCAGATCACCGTGATGCGATTTGAATGTGCATATATTTTGAGGATGATCAGTGGCACACTTTTTGTTGATCACTCCACTGCTTTTGTACATCTGATGTATTTAAATTTTTTTGGAGGATTTGGACTAGGTTGACTAGTATAGCTGGGGGTCTGCTTGTCTATTATATACATATAGGCTGTTATGTAGTGCATGTCGCATTGATATGATGCATATCAAGGGATACATGGTTCTTCTATAGATGTGGGTATGTGAGCACATACCTTTTTTAGCTCTACATGCTCATGCACCATTGCCAATAGATATTGTAGCAGAGGCTCCACGTGGACATTGGTATGTTAATCCTTCCTTATAATTCCTAAATTAATTATATAACTTTATTTTATGAAATGTAAATATAACAATATTATCTACAAAGGGAGTTAGGAACATCGACATTCAAATTCCCCCAGACATGATTTCCACACCTATAGACTTATTTTGGAAGACATTCGACCAAATTATATTAGTGATTATTATTTATATTGTAAAAAATTTATTATTTAATGTACATCTATTCATTTATTAATTAATTATTCATTTTTTTCTTTCAAATTACATGTATTCCATGTACATATGATATCATCCAGAGTCTTCCACTGGATGATTCCTGATACCAGATCCTATAGGGTTCCATCGATTCATTTTCATACAGTCGAGTGGCATCAGACTGATAGATTTATGACTCAGTTCAGATTGTTTCAAAATGTTTCTGACCTGCCCAGTCAGTTATCTTCACTGAATTCCCTAAAGATGTCATGGAAGATATATTTTTATTTGAGGAGATACCATGCCAGATATATTGATTTATGGGACAGATGATAGGAGTCCTAGTTACGAGGGGTGGGGAAAATAATTTTTCATTTGGTGGATCAGATGGATTATGCTTCCTGGTACTGCAGGTCCCTAGTTATATTTTTGACACGACACGAACGATGACTTCATGAGTTGGTATACATTTTTTATTCCACTGTTCAGTAGATTTTTTATTCATATTACATAAAAATGGAATTATTTTTACAGAATTCTAGTATTTTTCATCTAATTCACTTGTTTGATCTATTAGAGAGAGCCAAATTTGACCTGGTATATTTTCACATCCTTGTGACAGAGTTTCTTTATTCGATGTATGAGATTTATTATGGCATTGTATTTGATCCACCACATGATGAGGAGGCTGCAGAACTTGTTGAGCCTCATAGAGATGTACTAGGGGGTGTCAACCCTATTATAGATGTTTCTATTCCACAGGAGGAGGTTTTTCAGCTTGATCAGTGAAATGTTGTTGTTCCACAGGAGGAGGGTGTTCAACATGATTAGTCAGATGCTCCTCCAGCTTTGCATGTACAACCACAGGTAGATATAAATGTTAAATGGATTGAGATGGATGATTTATTACAGGATTCCAAAGCACATCATCCATCTTATTCCGATGTTGGTGAGAGTTCTTGTCAGAATCCATTATAGTAAGATGTAGGATAGGGTACAGAAGGTGAGACTATACATCCACCGTCTGTCATATAGAAGGATGTGGAGGTGGCTGGTGATGATGATGTGCAGTATTCGCCAGAGCGCATACATAGACAGACACGACATGGATGCATCTAGTACATGCCTTGCTATGGGACAGAGGATCATCAACACTAGAGGTTTATATTAGGCTAATTTTTTGATTTATGATATATTTTGTACATACCTTACTATTATCATTTATAATGTTCTATTATTTTTTTAATAAGTGTCTTACTGTTATCGAATTATTTACGAAAATAAATAATTTCTATTTGTTATTCATTTTATTACTTAGTATTATTATATATATATATCTGTATAATAAAAAAAATGATTAGATTTATTAATAAATATTAATAATATTAATTATTTTGGATTCAAATAGTCTCTAGATGATAATATCTATGAACTTCATGAAATTATAAAAAATATTCTTGATCTCAATGATTTGAAATTGGATGTAAAATCTTAGAAGATAATGTAACATGAATATTTGGTTAAAAAAATTAAATTGTATGAAGAATAATTTTAATGAATAATGTATATTTGTGAAGGGTAGATGATTATGTTTGAAGATAAAAAACAAAAATATGAGATGTATGGAATTAGAAGTTCATTTGGCCAATTTTGACAAGATACATATTCATACATTATAAAAGGAAACAATTTATACCAGTACACAATGTTCCCTACATGATTTTATTGTTAAAATACCTCCATCATGTGATAAAATTATGTCAATTATAAAAAATATTGATTTGATATTCTTCCAGAATAAAAAAATCCTTAAGAGGGATAATATTTCAACATTAATGAAGGATAATAAGAAAAAAATATCCACAAAAATCAGAATGTAATGTGAAGAGATCCCTGCTACACAATAGAAATTATAAAAGGTCTTTAGATGTATAATCATGAATACTAGAGGAACTGGACCAACTAAATTGACAAAAAAACCCAACCTTTCTATTCACATTAAGAAGTAAAGAAGATCCACAATATTTCCTTAATCAAGTATGGATGCACTCAAAGACCACTTATCCTTATTATTGTAGTTGAATATTTTCTATATATTTTTTTAATTGAGTACATGATTTTTTGGTTGATTGTTCTAATAAAAGTTTAATATATCATTTAATATCTTCATCCTAAAATAAAATTGGATTAACCTTGATGATAAGTACATGAGTTCTCATTTTATGTGCTATCCTGATCAGTTGGTAGAGGACAACATTATTTCTCATATCAAATATTATTGTTTTCTAGACAGAGTACGTCTCATGTAGACTTAGAGTGAAATAATGGATGACAGATTCTTAAGTATGAACTGATACTGGTGATTGAGTAGTGCACCAAGAATCAGACCAGTTGATCAAAATTACCATAAATAATATTATTAATATTTTTGACTATTTAATTAATATGTTTTAATATGTATTAATATGTATTAATATTTATTAATATTTTATACATATTGATGATTTTTTAATTAATGTGTATTTATATTTAATTAGTATTTACAAATATTGATGATTTTTATTTTAATTAATTTTTTTAAGAGGCATGAATATCTATTAATAATTATTTAATGGATATATATTTTTTTTGAATATTTACTAATAATTATTAATATAAATTAATATTTATTTTATATTTATTAATAATTAATAAATATTTATTTATATTCATTAGTATTTAATTAATATTTATATTCTTAATAAGAGGGTTTCACCCTCAACCTGTTAAAAAAATTATTAAAAATTAAAAATATTAATTTAATATTTACTATTTTAATTGATATTTATTAATATTTTTGAATATTTGTTAATTTTTACTTAAAGTTTGTTATTTTATAATCAATATTTATAAATATGGAAAAATATTTTTCTCATATTTATAAATATATAAAATTTTTTGTTCATATTTATTACTATTTTATTTATATTATTTACTAGCTAATTAATATTTATTAATATTTAATAATATTTTTTTGATATATTCATTCTTTTTTAGTTATTATTTATATATATTTAATTAGTATTGATGAATTTTTTTATTTAAAATTTCCGTAGGATGCCTGAATGGGGTTCACGCATCTTCTGCCACAACTAAGAAGCGTGAACCCTGTTCACGCTTCTCTTATAGAGGAAAGATGCGTGAATGAAGTTTACGCATCTCTAGGCCCATTTTTTAAAATACTTTGAACACTTTACCATTTCTTTAAAAAATCCCATTTTAAAAAAATTCCAACCAGATCTGGTGCATCGGGGCTCAAGCTTTGGTATCAGTTTATGGGAGCCTTCTTGTCCTTTTCCAGAAACTTAAGATATTCATAAAAATTTCATGGATTCTCCAGTATTTATGGAGTTGGAACCAGATTTATCTGACTATGGATCGGGATCTGGGTTCATCTGCATCATCGTCAGTGCAAGATTCTTGCACGAGTTCCTCAGACATCATCAGTAGTGGTCTTCATCATCTAAGTCTACCATGAAGAACTTTACTATCAAAGTATCTCAATAAAATATTCATCTTCCTTTATGGTGTTGGCTTCTCTCTTCAATGACGTTGGTTTCAGTAACTAAGACATAGTATTTGGATCATGTAGTCTGTTAATCATCATCATTAAGATGCACAGTCAGTAGGAGAAAAACACACAGTAGGTTTCCCACCCTCATTCACAATTGGTTATCACAGTCAGTATCACCACCCTCATGATAGGTATCATCAAAAAATATGGTCACTTGAAAATAAAAGGCATGTTAGGTGTCCTCCCTTTAGACATAATCAGTATACTGATTGTGTTCTTCATGTGGTCACATGAAAATAAAATGCACGGAAGGTTTTCACCCTTTAATCATGGATAATATTATAATTGTGACCTTTATGTGATCAATAGAAATGATCAGTATAACAACTCTTTCCATTAATACACATGTTCACCTCTTCATATGTAGTCAGTCTGCCTAAAAAAATAAATAACACCAATAAATTCAATTCAATTAAAAAATAAATATAAATAAAATTATGAAAAATAAAAACTAATTATTTTTAAGAATAATCAATGAATAAAGTTATTTAACAGTTGTAAATTAAAAAACATTCAAAATTTATATTTTTTAAATATAGTTAAAATAAATATAAAAAATAACGAGTGTCAAAATTTTAAAATTATTATTTTAAAAAACATAAAAATAAATAAAATAATTAAAATAAATAAAATAATGAAATATTATAATTTTAAAAAAATACAATAATAATAATGGTGGCTTAAAATAATTTATTTATTTAATAAGAAATTAACCCAAGAACTATAAATAAAATAATAAATTTATATTTTAATATTTAACATCAAACTAACAACATTTGAAATTTATTCAACTAAATACACTATTTTACTAATAAAAACAAAATTAATTACAATAATTAATGTGTAAAAATATACAATTTAAAGGTCATATAAAATTCCACCATACTTAATCAACTACACTCTCAGAAAATTCTATGAATTTTATTTATTTAAAAAGTATCTAAAGAAGAAATCACTATCCTTCCAAAGATATAAACTACACCAAAATCAATAGATGTCAAAAATACTTCCATTGCAACAAATTATCATTCTTTATATGTGAAATCCACTCACTACCTCATTATAATTTAAATTTTAGTTATATTTCTAGGAGTGATACATATTATAAATAAAGTTAATTAAAATTTTAACAAGAGGCTCCATTAATTATCACTCTCCCCTAGGTTCTAAAAAATTGAAGTTCCATTTTTCATCATTGAATCAACTCAAATTGTTATTAAAATTTTAATTTATCTTTTCTTTATATGAGTTCCAAATTCCTCTCACCTTAATAAACTCATTTTTGACAAAAAAAGTAATTTTTTATTTTGTTTTGATTTATTTTTTACCCATCCATGTATGTGCAAAGGAACTTTTTGGAGATTTACAATGGGATTACACAAACAATCAATGCCTAAAGTCTCAAATATTCAATGTGGGATCTCAATTTCACAATTTACTCTAGCTACAAAGGACTTAAATGAATATAATTTGAGTTTTATTCATGGGGTGTTCGTTCAAAAAGAGTATGCCACCAAAGATCAAGTTCAAATTTCTAGTTTTATAAAGTTATAATCTAGTTCCACCAAACAATTTCCCATCACACTCCCTTTCCTAGTTCATAAAATTAATTTCTTCAAAAATAGTGGGACACATTCACCCAGAAATCATGAAATTCTAGAAATTTTAGACTTAGTGAAACCCCTTAATTAAAAATATAGTTGTCACTTAGGAAGGACACAATTATTATATTTATAAAAACCTATATTGATCCATTAAAGGGAGGTAATTTACAAAAAATGTTTTTCGATGAGTTCATAGTGAAACACAATTTAGCACCTTAAAGAGCCCTCTTCCACACTTAAAACTCAACAATGTCCCCATTATTGAATTAATGGTGGTAGAAACAATTAAACAGTTTGGATCAAATAGATTAGATGATCGGTATATAATTTTTTTTGTTTTAATGGGTGGATGGGAAACTCAAAAAAATAACCTTTTTCACACAAAAATCAATTAAATAAAAATTTACAAGACATGAAAATTATTCATAATGGACACTACTTGGAAATCAATTGTGAAAGAACATTTTACATAAAGTTAAATGCATAATATGAGGTTGAAGAATGATTTATAAAGAAGAACCATACTTTTAATATGAAATTACACATAAAACAAATTCAACTCAAATAGTGAAAGTGAAAAAATAATATTAAAAATGCATCATGATAGACAAATATTTAGTAATAAATTTAAAATACTGAATTTTATACAGCCAATAATAGCATTAAAAAATGAATTTAAAGAATTACTCCTTACATATAGAAAATATTATATCATTTTTTTCAGATATAATGTATCCTCCCTTAAATCAAATTAAACAATATCTGGTTTCAAGATAATGTTCATAAAAATGAAATGATCAAAAAATGTTTCCAAAATAATTACCAGAGTTAACGATTAGGAATTTTTTTTGGTTTCCTCCACTAGTAGATTCTTCTAGAATTGAAGTTAAAAATGACTAATACTAGTAAGAAAATCTCACAACCAAAGTGTCCTATTCTTATGACCACTTATCCAACTACACGACAACTTATCATGGTAAATCCACTAACCACCCACCATCTATACCACATGGTCAATAAAACCATCCAATTTTAAATAAAAATAAATACATCTTGAGAAATAAAATATCAATGATACTTCAAAAACCATAGTACACAAACTCATGGAGACAAGATTCAGAGAGAGAAACATTTATTTAAAAATATAAAATGCGAAAAATTGAAAATCAAGGGTTTCCTTCAATGCAGATCATGTTTTATAGTACTCGATGGACTCAATAACCTATAAATTTTAACCATGTTTCTTCAATGAATAAGAATTATTATTAATTGAATACTTTGTATTTTCTTTGTAAAATTTGACCAATTCACACAAGAATTCATGAAACTTAGTAACCAAAATAATTCCATTTATAAAATCTACGAATAAGCCTCTATCCACCAACAACTTAAAAATTCATATTTTCATTCAAGGAATTAAGAAAAAGATAAAAAAACTTAGCACTAAAATCAAAATAACCATAATTACTTTTCATTTTCTCATCAAAAATCTCCCCCACACTTATGACAATTGTAGGTTGAGAAGAAAACACAGTATTTAAAATAGGAATCTCACTATCAATAATAGAATCACTCTTAGAGGCCACTTCATTGGGAAAGGCAAAGAAAGAGTCCTCAAGATCTTATAATAACTTCTCAAAGTCTTGGACACAAGTCTCATCATCTAAGTGATACAGTGAAGGGATAGAACTTTTTTCCACATTGGATAAAATTCATTGAAAATACTCTAAATCACTTTTATCATATTGAGAAAAATCACCTTCATCCCTATTCTAAACATAATTGACTACGATATTAGCCTCAACATTATAACCATGATTTTTAGCAGAATAAGAACCAAGATAAGACTTACAATCTCAAAATTGATAGGAACATGAAGCATATTTGGGGTTGGATTCATGGGAGGCTTGTAAGTTTTGAAAAAATTGAGAATTATTTTCTGTAAGATAACTTGGTTTCAGATGGACTAGTTTATGGTCTTAAGAAATTTATTTTTTAATTTGGTTCTCAACTCTCCCTGACCATTCCAACACAACTATGGACTCAGATTCAAAAAAAATTTCATCAAAATGTTCATTGACAAAATATGTGATTAAATCATCAAAGGGTTGGTGATTTATATTTTTAACTTCAACTATATTAACCTCATATATAACATCAAAAAACTTATAACATACCTCAAGTGGAGAATCTTTGTAAACTTGATTTCATATTGGTACTCACAATCCTGAATTGTGATCTTACCCCTTAAGACATCAATAACTGCCCCATCAGTGAATAATAATGGACTTTATAATATTATTGGAACCTTATTATCACACTTAATATGATTAATGAGGAATTATATGGGAAAAATAGTTTCCCTACATCAACTAAAAGTTCATCTAACCACCAATATAGATTATAATGTGACCTTTCAGCTAGTTATAATGAAACAGATGTCATTTTCCTTCGTGAATAATTGCCACTTAATTTTCTATTATTCTATGTATTTTTCATGTGAGTGTTTATCTTTTTTATCGTAATCTTCAAATCATTCCAAATTTTCAGATTCAATATTTTTCAAATTTTTATTTCGAGTTTGAGATTGAACATCATTTTCTTCATCCCTAGACTATCATCTTACAATTTATTCAATTTTTATACATGTCCTAGTTGTTACTTCCATATCATTTTCTCTTAGGTTTCACTAAGTTGTTCTTGGAATTTTTCCTTTATCTATTCCTCCTAAATCTCTAGCCAAATAACCCATTTGAAGTTCTAGACTATGTATCCTAGTGTTTGTATCCTTTTTAATGAACCAATTGGACCCATAAACTTCTATAATATACCTTTAAGTTCCCATTTAGAATTTATAAATTCATCCCCATATTTATTTTGAAAATATTATATGGGTTGAGTATGGTAATTTGGGGTACTGGATTATTTAATTACACCTTGTTCTTTCCAATATAGGTTTGGGTGATTTTTTATATCCATAGTTATTCGGATTAGATAATTAATCATTTTCCCAAAGATTTCTAGCTTGGTAACTTACAAATTGTTCATTATACATGGGCTGGATAGGGAGGTCAAAATTGAGAAACATATCTGAACAAGCCCAAATAACCCAGAATGACAATACTACTCCTAAAGCGTGTATTAATTAATAATAACATCTTGAGTATTAGTGTTGTCCCTATAAATGGTTCATTTCCTAGTAAAATTGTGTTAGGAATTTTGGTACAATGTATAATATAATTTATTAAGCCCATAAAAATTAAAATCAAATAAGTCACCACCACATGATTGTACCACTAAGTTTTGGTTTCAAGGAGTGACAGAATTGAAAAATGTATCAATAAGAAAGTGTGGGAAACTGCTGATTGGGAGTCTATATAAGAATAATTCTAAACCTATATAATATTTGGTGAAATAACTTTCCCTTATCCTAGAAAAATCATATTATCTTA
Organism: Viscum album; assembly: GCA_963277665.1. Taxonomy (NCBI): domain Eukaryota; kingdom Viridiplantae; phylum Streptophyta; class Magnoliopsida; order Santalales; family Viscaceae; genus Viscum; species Viscum album. Next base: position 1,073,122,637 of record OY728143.1, read on the forward strand.
TATCTAACCTCTATTGTGGTGTTACTAGGATATAATTTGTAAACAAAGGCATTGAAAATATTATCCAAGTTTTCAAAATATTACTCATCCAGGTTTTGAACCCATGTCCTAGCCCTCCCATTCAGATGAAATGAAAAACTATCAATATAAACTCCTACTCACTCAATCCCGAAAAGGGAAATTTTTGGGAAGAACTATAGAAATATCAAATAAACTCTAGTGAATCCTCTATATGTAGGATATTTACTGAAAGAAGTATGGAGAGATGAGACTACTTGATCTCATTATTCCTAAAACTATGAGACAACCTTATATGAGATAAATTACTTAATATTATTAGCAGTTGATACTCCCAAAGTCTAGGTTTCTTGGGTGTAGAAACTAAAGTATGATCTAATTTCCTATTCTCATTGAGATTTTTAGGTATTTCACTTTCCACATTTTCCATTTTCCATTTTTTCTTTAAGTAACATAAGTGATTATTGATTTAAAAAATTGTAGTTTCAAGATCTAATATAGATTATATTATATGCATGCTATCAATTAAAAAACACAACACACTAGGAACTTTTTAGTTTTTTAACATCTTTTTTTATATTATTTTTTAAAATTATGTTTTTAAATGAGTATTTTATGTATTGTTTCATTTATATTTGTATGTACATGTATATATATATATTTTTTGACTTGGCCACTCACCTTTATCAGAAATGGTGCCAAAATATGACCACTCTATGGTCATTAGCATGTGAGTGAAAATTTAAGGTTGATATTATCTTACTCACAACTTACAAATATAAAATGGTGTGTATGAGTGTTGATTACATAGGTAAGTTTGGTTGTGAATGAGTGATACAAAATACAAAAAAGAAAAAGAAAAAAACAAAAACAAAAAAACAAAAAAACATATGAAAATGATAAAAAAAAAGTGATGTGGTCATGTGAAATTCAACTGAGGTATGGAATTGATGTAAAGAGAATAGAAATAGAGTAAGAGATTAATAGTGTACAAAATTAATGTGTTGGGACTATTTTGAACTGATAAAAACTATTTTACGACCTACACTAGTTTGCATAATTATTCAGTGCTTGAGAAAAGTGAAGGATCACTAAGCAGTTGCTTCATTGAACATCCAAAAATAAATGAACATAATTTAATATTGATCTCTAAATCAATATTTAAGAATTAATCTATTCATTATGTATAATAGGTACATTTTACTTCTCTAATTTCTAGTACTTCGGTCAATGATCATGAGTGAGACGATTCACTACCATCACCTTCCAATTCTTGAGTAGTGAGAAATGATACCCATAAATGAATGAAAAAGAACATAAATCTAAAATACAACTAAATAATTATACTAACAAAATCAATATGAATAAAACTATTTCATCTCATCAAATTTTGAATCCCCTAATAAAATTAGTTACACATTGTAGGAAGGGAAATAAAAAATGATCAAAAAAGAGAATAGAAAACGTCTCTGGTGAGATCACCTTCTTCCCCAAAATCCATATCTTGATCAGGTTCTGATCCCAACATAGTCAACTGATCCTAATTTGTGTGATCTAGGGAATGGTGGAATGTCTTTAGATCCTAGATAATGGATCTCCTCCCTGGTCTGTTTGTGGATATTATTCTTTTTAACAAAACAATCTATACACTTATCTAATGCGAGCTCATGGTCACACCTTTGTAACCTATCTCTATTTTCAATGTGACATTCCTTCATGAGTTTTCATTATCCTCGGGTGACTTTAGTGAATATATCTTAAAAAATTCCACCCTTTTCATGTGGTTATGTATTCAATACTTCAACAAATCTGAGATAATTCCTACACTAAATAACTAAATCTCCATATGAAAAGAAAAAAATGATTTTATAGCTTAGCTACATCTTTTAAAATATTTTATAATTATATAAATAATATTCCAATGAAATTTTCAAGTGGCTCAAAAATATCCTTATGCATCTTTCAATGCATTCCCCTTACACGGCTATGCACATGCTCCAGACCCTCAAATTCACTCAATCGAGGCACTGTCTGTTTTAACACTACTACATATATTCTCTTTAATAGTGTAAAAAAGTCCTTTAATAGCACTAATTTTTTTTATTTTCTTTATCATTATTAATGGGGGTCCTCTTTATTAATGCTATTTTAGCACTGATAAAGGTCCACCCTGATGCAGTGTGCTGTTTTTCTATAACAACACACCCAAAAAAACCTATAACCCGTGTATAAAAAATATATACTTTAATTGAAATATATTTGACATCATGAATAAAAAAACTACTATATAAATTTGAAAAAATGTTTTTTATAATTACATTTACAATTATCCACAAACACTTAAAAACATTAATGTTTCATCTTTTGGTACCCACGATCCCCTTTCAAAATATTTCCCATGGTATCAGTTGCTGAACAAATCACCTCAACCCAAGAAAAATAATATATCTATATAAGAAAAAAAATCTTATCTTATTAATACTATAAATAAATAAAATAAACATTAATATGAAAGAATAAATTAATAAAATTTCAATTTTAAATAAAAAAATACACGCTTGTAGTTATTCTAGTCACACCACGCATCATATTGAGGTGGAGTTGATTCCGACACATTAGAAATGAGTTATGGATCATTGAACTAAGTATCAAGAAAATACCAATGTGTTTTATCATTTTTCAGTATGCCACTTATTCGTTTTACTAAAATTAATGTCAATTTTAAATAAAGACACAACTGAAGTTATACTAGTGACACCATGCATCAGAATGAGGTATGGATAATTTCTACACATAAAAAATTACTTAATGATCTTTCTCCGAAAGTATCAAAACAAGACAAATGTGTTTTCTCATTTATTTATACATCACTTATTTTTTTATAAAATGTCATTTCAAACTGGAAACTAGCAATTTAATTCATACCAGTTTCATCATGTGTCAGTTTTTGTGATACTTCTTTACACATATCAAAAATGACATATGAATCATTCTTCTAAATTATCAAGACAATCAGAGCATGTTTTATTTGTTTTCAATTAAGGACACATGATTTTGAGTACAATGTAAATTTTAAATTGATAATGGAAACTTCAAGTCATACAATTCACACCGTACATAATATTTAGGTGTTTATGATTCCTATATGTCACAAATGACTCAAGGATCATTTCTTTAAAGTATAAAAACAACATGATTGGATTTTCTTAGTTTTTTGTACTTCACTTGTTCTTTTCACTAAATTTAATTTTAATTTAAAATAAGAAGACACACTTGGATTCATATCATCACACCATGTGTATGATTTAGGTACAGTTTATTCCTACAAATCAATAAAAACATAAGGATAGTTTTACTAAATTATTAAAATAATATGAATATGTTTTCACAGTTTTTATTATGTCACTTGTTCGTTTTACTGAAATTAATGTCAATTATAAATAAAAAAGACACATTGAGTTAAACTGGTCACACCATGCATCATATTGAGGTGACTTTTACTGCTACACATCAAAAATGAAATATTTATCTTTTTATAAAGTATTAAAATGGTCCAAAATAATTTTCACAGTTTTTAATATGCCACATGTTCTTTTTACTAAAATTAATGTAAATTTTAAATATAAAGACACACTTAGAGTTATACTGGTCACACTGTATGTCATATTAAGGTTATATTGATTCATAAATGGTAAAAATGACTTATGGATGATTTTCCTAAAGTATCAAAATAACATGAATGTGTTTTAGATGTTTTCAATATGTCACTTGTGTTTTTTACTAAATACTAATGTCAATTTTAAATAAATCGATAGACATGGAATTATATCATTCATATTGTGCATTGTATTGAGGTTAGGATAATTCCTACACATCAAAAATGACTTAGGTATCATTTTCCTAAACTTTCAAAAAATATATGAATGTGGTTTCTCGATTTTGAGTATGTCACTTGAGTTTTTTTTATTAAAATGTCATTTGAAACAAGTAACACACAATTTGAGTCATATTGGTCACATAGTGTGTTGTTTGAGGCAATAATTATTCTCAAATGTAAAAATTTACTTATGAATTGTTTTCTTAAATTATCAAGATAGTTCAATCTTTTTTTCGCATTTTTTAGTGAGTGACAATTTTAAAACTAAAATGTTAATTTTAAACTCGTAATGGACACTTTGAGTCGTAATGAGAATGTCATGTATCAGATTAATGTGTTACTAATTAATAAAAATTAAAAATGAGTTATGGATAATTTTATTAATGTATAAAAACAATCAAATTTTTTTTCTTAGTTTTGAGTATGTCGGTTTCCTTTTTTACTAAAATTAATATCAAATTTAAATAAAAAGATAAACTTGGAGTCATACTGGTCACACCATGCATTATATTGAGGTGACACAAATTTCTACACATCCTAAATGACTTATGAATTTATTTACTAATTTACCAAGATAATAAAAATTTGTTTTCTTAGTTTTGAGTATGTCACTTATATTTTTTTACTAAAATGTCATCTTACTCTAGAAACATGCACTTTGAGTATTACTGGTAACATCGTGTGTTGGTTTTACATGAGAATTATTCCTACAAATCCTAAATGAAATACAAACCATTATATAGAAATTATAAATATAATCCAAGTCTGTTTTTTTTTTCAGTTTTTAGTGAGTGACACTATTAAAAAAATGTGAATTTTAAACTAATAACAGACACTTTGAGTCATACTGAAAATATAGTGTATAAGATTGAGGTGAGGTTGATTCCAACAAGTCAAAATGACTTATGGATTGATAACCTAAATAATAAAAACAATATGAATTCATTTACTTAGTTGTGAGTATGTCAGTTTTCTTTTTTACTAAAATTAATTTCAACTTTAAATAAAAACACACACTTGGAGTCATACTGATCACGCCATGCATTATATTAAGGTGAGGCTAATTCATACATGTCTCAAATGACTTATGGATCATTTTACTAAAGTATCAAAACTATATAAAACCACTTTATCAGTTTTAATTATGCCACTTTTCTAGATCTTTTTATGTCAACTCCTATAATGTTATCAAGAAAGACATGGTGGAATCCATTCAAGACTTATTCTGCGGTAGTCCGTTTCCTCGGGATGCTAGTTCCACCACTATGGTTTTAATTCCCAAAGTGAAAGAAACCTAATCTATAAAATAGTTTAAACCCATTAGTATCTACAATATCCTATATAATGTCTTAGATTCCATCATTAAAAGAAGGATGTCTCCTCATGTCCAGAATTTGATCTCATATGAGCAACACATGTTTATCAAAGTTATTTCCATTCAAGGAGTGCTGGGTATTTCCAAAAATATGATCCGAGATATTGGAAAGAAGGTGGTGGGATCCAATAGTATTATTCAAGTGGATATGGATAAGGCTTATGACCTCCTTGAGTGGAATTTTATTTTTTGGGTGATGAGGTGCATGGGGTTCTCAGAGGGGATTATTGAATTTCTATTTCCCTGATATAGCTCTCCTTGGTTCTCTATTATGTTCTTGGGTTAGCAATGAAGCTTTATCAAATCCATTAGGGGATATAGAAAGGCGACCCCATATCCCCTACCATATTCATCAGGGCTCAGGATGCTCTTAGTAAGTTAATTGCATACAAGGTGCAACATGGATTCATTCATCCCGACTACGACCATGATAACATAATTGGGGTTTCCCACATTATATTTGATGATGATATGGTATTATATATTAATTTATGTAGTTACTCAGTTAGATATTTTAATAACACCATCGAAACCTACTAAAAATGGAGTGGAAAAATCATCAACAAAGCCAAAAGTTGAGTGTTTTCCCTATTCATCCTCGGATAGGTGATGAAAAAGAGTAGAGTCCATTCTTGGTATTCAAAGGAAGAATTTTTATATATATTATTTGGGAACACCTCTAGATCCAGGTAGAGATCGTATCAGATATTTCAAGGGTATGATTGGTAAAATCAAAAACCACATTCTGAACTGGAAAAACTTCTTCCTATAATTTGAGGGGAGAATCACTCTAATAAATATAATTCTATCCTCGATACCTATTCACACACTCTTGGTGATCAAGGTACCAAAATACATTCTCAAGGAGACTGAAAATTTATTATTTTTTTCATTTGGGATGCCTAGGAGGAGGGAAGATGCCATTGGCCCTCTTGGGAATGATTAGCCAGACCAATGGAAAATGGTGGTATCAACATCAAAAATTTTGGTGAGGCTATTCATTTTTTTCAAGGAAATTGGTGTGGGAAGTCATCAAAGCTAACTATATTTGGATTATATTCATCAATGGTAAGTATAGTAATAATCTGAGTAACACAAGGGTCCACTCTACTCCCTTATGCCGCTCCCTCATTCTCCATCTATCAGTGCATCAATGTCAGTAGAGGTGGATGTTTAGGCATGGATAGATTGATTTATTTGAATTAAATTGAGCGGTAGAGGTTTGGTTTTTCTATGGTTGTCCTAAAATAATTATTGTTTTCTCCTAGACCGGCCTCTACCTCTCCTTTATTTTCATGATCCTGAACCCTACCCAAAAAAAGGCGTTTGATAACATTCTTTTAGAGAATGTTGTAGATGGATGAAAGTATACGGGATCCCCATCTAGAATCTTTTTAGCTAAAAAATATTGGAAATTGTCTCATTTGGTACAAAACATTGATGTATGGGGTAGTATCCTTTGGCGTAAAGAGACCCCAATGAAGCTGAGTTTTTTGATATGGAGGGTCCAAAATTGCGCAATCCCTACTGAAGGAGTGGTAAAAAAATGGGGTTAGGCTGACTTCTAGCAGCCCTTATTTCATGATGCATAAGGAAGAAACTATTGTTCACCTCTTCTACCATAGAGAATAGTCTTCCATAGTGTGGGGGGCGATTAGCAATTTCATTGATGTTGCAATGCTTACGTGTCTATTTGATGATTTTCACTCCTTTATGCAATGTTGATTCAGTAGGATTGGAAGTAATAAATAAGAGGAGGTTTCCTAGAAAATCCTACTAGTGGAGGGATATTGGTTCTTATGGGAGGCTAGAAATAAGGTTCGTCATAATTCAACCCCCTCATCTAGTGCCACATTGGGGGTGAGGTCCAAATGTCTCATAATTGATCTTTCTTACCTTCTGAAATGTTGGGACATGGCTCCCTCTCATAGGGGATTCATGACCTAAAAAATATCTATTCGTCCATAGTCCATGGTGCTGGGGAATTGGATGATATGGGACCCTCCCCTCCTTAGTATAAAGCTTAATTTTGAGGGCTCGTGTTGTCAGGGACGTATGAAGGGTGGTGGGGTTGTGCGTAATCCTGAATTTTAGGTGATCTTTGACTTTAGTGGCTTTTATTGGATTGGTGAGTCTCTAAGAGTAGAAGCTAATACAATGTAACATGGTCTTTCCTTATTTCACTCAAAGTAAATATCCTCACCTATCTATCGAGACAGATATGAAGACTATATGGAGCTCTCTCAAAGTCCTTTCTTCCACAATATAGTATATCACCTATAAGATCTGCAAATGAAAGCCACTCGTCACCAATGGGATTGAGGTGATTCAGGCGTGTCATAAAGGAAACTGGGTGGAAGATATCCTAGCAATAAAGGATTCCCTAGAGTGTCTCTTACTGGAGTTCTCATGTATTGGTTCCCTTCCCCCCAGAGGCTCTTAGCATTGTCATAGGTGATGATCCCGACCTCCAATTTTATAGTCCCCCTTGACAGTGCTATTTTCCTGTTTGTTTTTATCCATCTTATTAATAAAAAAACAATTTCCTTCAAGATAATACAAGAATGTTTTCTTAGTTTTTAATGAGCTCCAATTTTTAAACTGAAATGTCAATTTTAAATTGATAATAGACACTTTGAGTCATACTGGGCACATCGTGTATTAGATTTAGGTGGGGATAAAAAATAAATTTCAAAAATGACATATAGGTCATTTTCATAAAGTATAAAATCAATCTGAATTTATTTTCATGTTTTTTAGTAAGTTATTGGTATTTTTTACAAAAAATAATGTCAATTTTAAATAAAAAGAAGAACATGGAGTATTACCAATCTCACTATGTGTTGGATTATGGTGCGGTTGATTCCTATATTTCCTAAAGTCTCAAAAGATTCTAAACTACTAATGTTAGCATGCTTTCCATTGGATTTATTTTTCGAAGTTCCAACACTGCATTTGGAGTCAATATTTTTAGATGGAATTTTTTTTGGATAAGAACATCAACTCAATATGCAATTTTGTAGTTTAATGAATAAATATAATGTAAATCATGGTAACATTGGTAGAAAGGAACATGTTATATCTTTTGTGGATTCTTACATATATTTTAAATCAAATTATGACTTCCCAAAGGATCTGTGAAAAAATAATAATAATAATTAGATAAAAATGTTAAGGAAATCAACTTACAAATAATTGATAAATTGATGAAAAAATTAATTAAATAATTATTTTGAATTCACATTTTAGGGAGAATAATTATATTGATTTTTTGGTGAAGAAAGTTAATAAATATTCATATAAATATTCAAAAATAAATGATCTATGAAAATATGAATTCCAAAAATATTTGTGAAAAAACTAAATAAGTATTACATAAAATTTTTAAAGAAATTAATGTAAAATACACTATAAAATAATGAAAAAATTAATTAAATAATTGGTAGGAATTCACCTTTGAGGAATAATAATTTTGTGGATGTTTTGGTGTACAAAGTCATGGAAGATGGACATAAATTTTATAAAATAAATGAACTCTTAAAGGAATAATGGAAATTAAATCAACATTTCATTACATAATTTTTTAGTAAAATAGAGAAAGTATATCATAACATTACATTTAAATCTTTCCAAAGGTTTTCCTTTATTATAGTCTATTATTTTGTGGGATTGGTAACATCATCTTGTGTAGAAGACATTGTCTACAAAAGTTGTCAAAAATTTAATTTAGATTATTTTAATTCAGTAGAGAACAAATAATATTACGAGGAAAAACATAGTATATTAAAAATACTTTTACCTTCTTATTGAAAACTCAATTTCAACCTTGAAGTCCAATCTCTCACCCTCATGAGAAACTTTAAACAAACCACCCCAACTCAAACAATGGAATCCACCTATATAAGAAAACAATTCTTATATGAGTAATAATAAAAATAAATAAATTAAACATAAATATAATACCATAAATTACTTATATAGAAGTCAAATATTCATGATATATGTGTATGTTCTTCCATCACGTATACTACTTATTCATTTCTAAAAAAATATTTGTCGTTTTGTGAATAAAAGAATTTTATAAAGTCATATTAGTACTAAAAAATTATAAATACTCAAAGTATTAATAAATATTTTAAATTAAATAGTAATTATGTTCGAAAATACCTCTTCGGGGATGCTATTTTGTTTATGGAATCTGATCTCTCTCGTAAATATAAAAACATAATAACCATAATCATTTCCATTTGTTTTATTTGAATACTGAATAAACATTGAAAAATATAACTAATTTATTTTGATATTTGTTTGGATTGTGAAATCTTATTATATATACCCTGATACTTTTCCACTTGTAGAACTTGTTAGGATCCTTGTGTGGATGGGATGTCCTTATACCGTGATTTCACAATATTTATAAACCACTCTATCTTAATATAATTCCAATTAAAACATAATATATAATATATAATATGATTTTAGTTCTAAAAAGTTATATATAGTGTATTACAATTTTACAAACATCATCATGTGAGGTCGATTTGTTGGGTATCCAAGTAGTGAATCAAAGAAATAAATCATTAGAGTATCCAAATTTACCATAATGAGAATGCAATGTTGCCTAAAAACACAAAATGGAATAATTAATGAAAGAGATGGAAATATATTTGATATGATTAAATAGTATATTTTTACCCATGAAATGATGGTATTAAGAAGAGTTTGTCATACATAAGTTTTCTTTCCCAATATTTGGCATGTTTTTTCACTATTTCATTCATTTTTTTGACTCTATTTATTTTTGTTCTGTAGAAGTGACATGAGGAATAATGAGTCCAAATTTATGTTCATGGGGTAATAACGTCAATTTGTATTGAAATATATGCTAAAAAAATATCAAATGTATCTATTAATAATTAACATAGTATATTGGATTTTGGAAAAATAAATAATGAAAACATACCTCATGTATTCATTTAAAGCCGATCCTCCTAACTTTTAATAGTTAAGGATTCAATTTACATTATCGAGAGAAATGTTGTCTATAACTTCCTCTAAGTACATTTATTCTTTAAAATAAATTATTTGGATACTAGAAATTATTATCATTGTATCAATATGAACCTTCAATATTAGTAAATATAGATATTTAATGGGTGGGGTAAGGGTTATTTTGGAAGATATTTTTGATTGGTTAGTTGATCCTTTATATGGCTCTGAGTCTACCTTTAGTTTCACCCCTTCCCTTTGTTCATTTGTAATAATCCTCATCAATTCAGACATTTTTTTCATTAATTTTTAAAGTTTTAGCAAGAATAATAAATTATAAATGAATTTATCCTTTTCGACATATTTATTTACAAGATCTAATGTCCATGTTATGAATGTTCCAATATCTTGGTCTATCGTATGAATATATGTTTCATCAAGTGAAATATGTAGCTTAGTGCTCAGATCATGAGATACGATAATCTCCACTCTCACATGAACTATTGAAATTGGTTTTTTTGTAGACTATCTTATTCAATATTGAACATTGTAAGTGATGCACGTCAATCATAGGGCATGGAAAAAAGAAATTTTATAAGTTTTTATAGTGTAGCATAGTGGATGACTAGGGTTGTTTCACTTGAGGAGCATCATAGTCAGTTCAATAATTACTTTTTAATTCACTTAATATAATTATTTTTTGTTTTATTAGTATTTATGAAAATATATTTTTTTTGGTTTTAGAAAACATGTAACTAAAATAACGCAATGCAGAATTTAAATATAAATTTACATGAAAAAAATGAAATTACGGAAGAAAGGTCTTGGTCCTAGGGTTGTATATGACTGATTCATTCATTATTTATTTGTTGGTTAAATTAAATTGGATAATTAATTTTTTGAAACTTTATTAATGAAGTAATTTACTTTTATTTATTGATTATTTGACTTTATCAATCCTTTATCATAACAAAACACACCTCCTCCAATATTCAATTAGGACAAAACCTCAACTGAGAATGAAATTCCTAAAATACCTTGCTCTACTGTATGTCATTTAATACCTTTAGGAAAACCCGACTCCACCATATGAAGGTATTCATTGAGAGAAGGGAGGGGGAAATAAGAAATAAAATAAAATAAATTGATTTGAAAATAGTGTCATGGTTCAAGACCACCACACCCATGAAATAATATCTCATCCACCAGAAATAGATTTAAAATGTGTTGAATTAAATATAAATAATAAATAACACCGTGAAACCTCCCTCAGGGCTATTCCTCATGTTAGTCACGTTACATTTAAAAGTGAAAAGAGACCATGGAAGAATATTTAAGATAGAAAAATTAGATTACGGATGGAAGATAAAGAGATATTGAAGATGAAAACACGTGAATTAGAAATGTTCATATGTGTTACATGACAAAAGGAATTGAAAATAAAAAGAAAAGAAGACTTAAGTCCTAACTAACTAGAATTTATATTGGCCTCCACTCTATTGGGGGTGTGTAAATACTCTTCAGTATTGGTGAAATCCTCTTTATATAGTCCAAGGGGTTCTATACTTCGATCATCAAATTCCAGATCTCCTAAATCTCCCTTAATACCTACTGCTGATTATTTTCACCGAAGGTTGGAACATGGTAGGACCCTTTAATGATAAAATATGAATGTGTTGTATGTTATAAATTTATTCCAAAAAATATTTTACATTTCACCCCAAAATATAAGATTGATGTGCCTTGTGTAGTAAAATATATGGCCCATTAATTCTGAATTTTTTTCTAGAAGAAAGTTTTCTAAATCTGCCCCCAATTTTAGAGCATCCAATGGATGCACTAACGATGGAATAACATCATGATATTTAATGTAGAAATGAAACATTTAATCATATGTCAATTACAGGTGGAATCATTTAATTATAGTCATGTATCCCGATTTATGCTTAGTTGACTAAGTTGGGGTCCATGTAGTCATCCCGAATGATTTTCCAAATTGATTGTTTTTTAGAGACCTTATATGGACAAATTAGAAAACTATTTATATACCTCAATTCTGAATATTATTTCTCATATATCATGATTAAAATCAATTAGAGTTATTAATATATCATTAGAACATGATCCATATCCATAGTCTTGTAAAGGAACTACTTTCTCTACTTTATAAAGTTAAAAGGCACATAAAATCATGTAGACTTACAATAAAGGTTCAAATGAATCTATGGATTAAGTTTGGTAGGATTGATTCTTTAAAAATTAAGGCTTAAGTTGGAGGTTTATCTCCTAAGTATAAATATATTAAAAAGTAAATTATAATGAAATTATCCCCTTCAAAGTGTAAACTCCCACTTCTCCTAAACTCAAATTAATGTCATAATCAGATTATTCATAATTAGTGATTTTTTCACCATATGGATTTTTTTGTCCAAATATATTTTTTCATTATTTTTTATTTTATGAATTTTATGCTTGAATAAAACCTCACATCCATCACCTAACTGAATATAATAATAATAATTTGTTTATTAATGGTTATTATTTATTTTCAAAAATCAAAACCCATTTTTATTTCATTTTTTTGTTTCTTTTTTCATTTTTTGTTTTTTATTCTAGAGGGGAAAACAATAAAGAGTGAAATTAATTAATACAATTACCTTTGTATTTACTAAAAATATCACCCCAAATGTATTCCTTACAATGTATATCATCCCTTCCACCATGGATTCCTTCTACCCCATAGTTCAACTTTAAAATATCATGAAAACACCAAGAGTAAGTTAGGAATGGATAAAATGGATCAAAATATAGATAATCCCTATAAATGTTATTCATGGTCTCTATGGGAGAAATAAGTATTGATGTGAAAGTGGTAATTTAAGGATAAGTAGTTTATCAAAATATTTTTCATTCATTTTAAATTTTTTTTTAATAGTCATAGCTTTAAGAAGTTCAAATACGATCACTCAAGAAATATGATCATGATAAAATAAGAAGTACATAGTCTAGAAATCATCTTGTGAATGGGACATATGATTTGGGAAAATCAATAAAGGAATTCTTAATAATAAAAAATAAATAAACATGAATTTCATGAATTGAAATAATGAAAAATGTTTTGAAATTTTCATTTACATGAATCAACTAATTTTCTCAAATCACAATTACTTATTTTGATATCCATTATTCATTTTAATAATGAAATTATTTAATTTAATATTTCCAAATAAATATCATTTAAATCTAAAACATGGAATCATAGTATTCCTTATAAACTCATGTCTCCAACATAAGTCAATTAAATCATGAATTCAATCATGGACATGCATTTTCAGTTTATGTTTCAAAACAATATTTTGATAAAAATGTTGAGAGTTTTAAATATAAAAAATAAAAGTGACCTCCCTTTTGAAATGAAGATTATTACTCTTTCCACCTTGGCTATTTGATTCTTCATTATTCTATTATGAACCTAAAAAATATATATAATAAATAAATCACAGGGATCATGTCATTCAAGCTAAAAAATATATGAGGGAGAGGGGCTGCATTCTGGATAATTCTAAGAAAAAAATTGAAATATAGGTTCATATAAAATAAATAAAAGGATAAGTATTGGTATGATCCCCCAAGTGGGCCCTTAATTTTACTAGATCTATAGGGAAGTACCAGCTATTATCTATAGTCTAATGGTGGGTGGATCATTTTAGATTTGAACCACCACATGTGGATTTTAACAGCATCTATTTCTCTATTTATGGTGAGGAATGATCCATGGATAGAGTATACAATATCGGACCCCTTAAAAATTTGGTACATCTTGCATGTTTGGGGTAGGATGAAGTATATAACCCCCCCCCCCCCCTCATTCATTTCTACTTTTGAAATGTATTATTCACAATCCAGTGGTTTCTACAGATGTTATGCATGAAAATAATAACCAAAGGGTGAGTCAAAATTTAAATTTGAAGAATTAATTTAAAAATATTTCCTTTTAATGCTGACAATGTTTATCCCTTGTTCTTTTGACAGAGCCACTAGGATCACTTTTTTTCTCCCTCAAGTAAGTTTTCAATGTCTTCAGGGATCTCTAAATGTTACTCAACATGTGAATTTTAATTTTCCTTATTTTCCTCAAGGGCATAATATTATTTGTACAAATATAAAAAATAAAAACTATTATGAATGATAATAAAATTAGTTTCAATAAAATCAAATGTGTTTGAGTTAAATAATGTATTATCTCACTGAGTTGGTTCGACATGAATATATTTTTTAGTGGAAAGAACTTCTTGGAGATGAGAAGTAGCAGATGGAGGTAGGTAGTTAGGCTCCTCCATTTCATGGATCTCCTCAAAAAAAATAGGTATGACTAATGGGGCCTCTTCTTGGATATTTTGCACTTGATAATGTTTTGGAAAGTAATGGGAGAACTCAGTTAGCTCTGAGACCATCACACTAAAAAATTATTTGTTTATGTCCTCCCTCAAGCCATCTATGAATTCTTTGAATACCTGATCCCCATTATTTTATTTCCAAAATAACCTTACCTGTATAGAAATAATATAAACACTATCCTATATATAATAGGGTGAGTTAATAATTTGTTCTTCCACCTGTGGGTAATTATTCTATGAATTTAAAAATTGATCATTTGAAAACATTATTGAAAACAATTTTTTTATTTTTTAAATAGAAAAAATATCTATAATGCTAAAATAGAAAAATTGATTGAATGCTTGCTTAACTTAATAGAATAAGTGACAGTTTTTATGCACACCTATTGTAGGGTGTGGAAAAATAAAATTTCTCAGTTTTCCTAGTGTAACACAGTGGCTGACCTGGGTCATATCACTTGAGGAATGTCGTAGTCAGATCAATAAATACTTTATAATTCACCTAATGTAATTATTTTTTGTTTGTTTTTGTTATTTATGAATATAACAGTTTGGGGGTTTTGAAAAAAATAAAATTAAAATAATGAAATACAGAATTTAAATCTAAATACAAATGAAAACAAACTGAAATTACAGAATAAATGCCTTGTTCTTAGAGTATTATATCATGGGTTCATTCATTATTTATTTTCTTAAAATTAAATTTGATAATCCATTTCTTGAAAACTCATTAATTAAATACTTTACTTTGATTTATTGAGTGTGTGGTTTTAGTATGCCTTCAGTGTACCAAACCATACCTCATCCAATATTCAATTAGGATAACACCTCAACCAAGAATGAAATTCCTAAAAGACCTAGCTCAATCATATGTCATTTCATACCATTAGAAAATCCCAAATCCTGTGTATGAAGGGATTTCATGAGATATAGAAGGAAAAAAAATGAATCAAGTAAAATAAATGGATTTGAAAATAGTGTTGTGGTGGGAGACCCCCACACCCATGTAGTATTCTCACATCCACCAAAAATAGATTGAAAACATGTTGAATTGAATAATAATAATAAAGAACATTGTAAAACCTCCCCCAAGTCCAAAACTTGGGATAATCACTTTCCATTTCAAAGAGAAAAGATATCATGGCTGAAGATGTAAGAGAGAAAAATTATATTAGGTATTTAAGATAAAGAGAGATGGAAGACAGAAAGACTTGAATTAAAAATATGCATATGTGTTACATGAAAAAAGGAATTGACAATAAAAAGAAAAGAAGAAAGGAATCATAAAGAAGTAGCATGGACATTGGAATCCACTCCATTTGGGGTTGGTAACTCCTCTTCATCAACGGTGAACTCTTTCTTATATAGGCCAAGGGGGTTCCATCCTTTAGTCATAAAATTCAAGATCTCCTAAATCTCCCTTTGAGATCTCCTCTGTATTATGTTCACCGAAATCTAGCTCATTGTATGCCCCTTTAATGGATGAATATGAAAGTGTGGTCTTCTTTAAAGCTGTTCCAAAATATCTTGTACATTTTACCATTATATTTCATCTTGATCTGCCTCGTATAGTAAAAGATATATTCCATTAATTTTAAAAGTTTATTCTGGAAGAATATATCCAAAATATGCCCCCAATTTTAGATCATCCAATGGCCACACTAATGATGGAATATCTTCATAATATTTAATTTTAAAATAAACCATTGAATTAGACATCAATTCCAGGTAGAATCACAATAATTAGAGTTATGTATCTTGATTTATGTTTAATTTAAATAGGTGGGGTCTATGAATTAATCCATATATATTTTTAAAATTGATTGATGTTTAGGTCCATTATTTTGTAGAATTAGCTCCAGGTCTAAAATAAAAATTTGTATCCCCCACATAAAGGAATCCTAAAAAAATTAGATCAATTGGATCAATATTTTAAAAGTTTTACTCAAAATACCAAAATGATTAAAATCTATTAAATTTAAAAAATTAAGCAATTTTCACATTTTATCCCAAAACACACCATAAATCCAAAACTGATGAAAATTTATAAAATTGATAAATTTTTAGGGATTAAATAATTGAAAAAATGTGAAAATTGAATAAAATATTAGCTCTATTAATATCCCTTGCAATAAAGCGATGAGTGGGTGTCGATAAATATAAATCGCAGTCATTTTCACCCTATATAATATTTGTACAGAAAAGTTATCAGTGTTTTTATGATTCAAATTTCATAGAAAAAATTATTAGAATATTTATTACCTTAAATAATATAGATATTTTAGGGGAATGACTAACCTCAAATATTTTGGGGGAAGAGAGGGATCTTCACGCAATGATTGTTCTTGACTTGTTTCTTCTCTTTTCTTCCCCACTATAAAATTTTCTAGCAACTCAGTATTCCAATGAAATTGTTCTTCAAGGGAAGCTAATATTACTCTCATATCTTACATTTCTTTATCTTCATACTCTAGTTATTTTTTCCCTCAAAATATGTTCGAAGTGTCTCCCCAAAACTCACACCTTTGACACAACCATACTGTTCTATCCACTTAAAGGCCACAAATAGTAGGTGTTCATCCAGTAAAGGTGTTAATGATTCCTATTTCTAAGTCAGATATAAAATACATGAAAATAAATAATCATTATAATTGAAAATTTATTTAAATAAAAAAATATTATTATTTCATACATACATATGTTTTCCATACTTTTTGTGTATTTTCATTGTTAGTACACCATATTTATTTAAACACGCCTCCTTCCATAGCACATGATTTGGTATATAAGTGGATTTGGATTTGGATTCAACAATTTTCATATAAATTGAGGAATATAATTATATTTTTATTTTATTTCACATAAAATTATTATAGTAGATTTAAAATATGAAGCCATTTTTTTCAATTTAGGTGTACCTCATTATTACTTTATGATAGGGGCACATTGGTTTTACAACTAGTTCCTTATTTTCAACACTCAGTTGTTGTTTCATAAATAATTGTTTTTTTTCAAAGTGACAAATACATGTATTTAAAAAAAATTATTACTAGGAACATTGTACCTGAAAATATACCTTTGCATGATGGCCAGTAAACCCATCCCACACTACTTGGCTTATCGGGTGTGTATACATAAGCATTGGGTGTGGGTTTACATTCACTTCATCATATTTAAAATGAAATCTCATTTGAGTTTTTCAAAAAACTCTATGAATACTTCCAGAAATTATTAATACATATTTCTTTTGGGAATAATCTAATCTAAAAACACTTTATAAAGGATGATGGTGAGTAAGTCAATGTTTCATTATTTTATTTTTCTATAAAATAAAGAAATGATATCATAATGTTATTATAATATTTTCCAAAATGAATATCTTAAACATGGGAACAACATGGTTCCATAAATACACATAAATCATCGCACAATAACGAGTGATGAGCCTGATGTAACTATTGAATGTGGTCTTTTTGGGGTCAATAGGATGGTCAAGTGCATTCCATCAAACCTCTAATTTAGTGCCATTTGTTTTCACCTTAATAATTTATGCGGACACCTTCAAACTATGCCAATCCTACTCTTTCTACATAATGTTTTCTTCATAACCTACCATTTCCTTATAATAAAATCCTAAAAAATATTATTCCTCAAGATTGGTAGCATCAACATATGCATAAGCTCATTGTACCTCTACACTAGGATCAACATCAGGTTGCAAAATCTATTGTTCATCAGGATTTGGAGCACCAGCATGTGGAAAAAGGTCATTGTTCCTCTGCACTAGGAGCAATAGATGGTTGAGAAGCCAATTGTTCTATAATATTGGGCTCACTAGTATCTGTAAAAGGTTATTGTTACACTGCATTGGGAGCATCAATAGGTTGGGAAACCTATTGTTACTCAGGATTGGGAGCACCGACATGAGAAAAAGTTATTATCTAAAAAAGTTTCTTAACATTTATTTTATATTACATAAAATCTGTAGTGAACATATAAAAACATGTAGTCACATACATTCATTTTTAAATTAATAACATTAATAAAATTCTTGACATGTAGAAAATTATATTATGATAATTCCAAAAAATAGATCTTTTTTTTCAATAGTTTTTTAAAGGTTTTTCAAAAAAGGTTTACCAAAAGTAGTTCCTACATCTTCTACATTCTCAAATAGTCAATCACCTGTGTGGAGAAGGTGTTTTAAATTCTTTTGAACCTCCACCAAATGATGTTGTCCAAGATCAATACATACGTCATTGGGGTAGAAATTTTTGATGTTCTAGTAATACTATATTTGATGAATATTTCAACCTATGTGACTGTGTACTTTATTCACAAGTATTACACCCTTGAGTTTATTTAATGCTATCTTCTGAAACTTTTCCATAATTATGAAATTTATTTACTATTCTATACAAAATGTCTCTAAATGTGAAATACTCTTTTCTATAAGCATCCTACAACAAAACACTTTAATCCCACAATAATTTCAAATATTCGATCAATGGACCCAAATAAAAATAAATATCATTACCCAATTGTTTTGGTCCTAATTTAGCATTGATAACATAATTTATTTTCATTTCATGTAAAACAATGATGGAAAGTTAAAATTTACCAACATAACTGGTTATGTACTATGAGTGATGCTTTGAAAACTAAAAAGATTCACTCCATTTGTAGATAACACAAGACAGATTTTTATTAGATCATTTCCAAATTAAAGGTATTTAGGGTCAATTCTCTTCCACTAAGGAGATTCTTCCAGGTGATGAAGTTTCTCATATTTATTTCTTGTATCTATATTTCATGTTAATTGGATTGCAGTATGCCCACATATATATAATTTCATAATCCTTAGAATGAATGGAAATTACCATAAAAACTTTGTAGGACCCAATTTATCATTCTTATATTGAGAAGAACTGTACTTTGGGAATTATTTAAGTGATTGTGGTCCCTCTAAAATATTATACAGTCATTTTTATAGTAATGTATTCTTTCAAAGATCATACCCATCAAATATAGAATTCATTTTTCATCGTATGTTTAAAAAAGGGAGATCATTATTTTATGAGATCATATCATTCAAGAGAGAAAGTAGTTTAGTAAAACAAACATCACTCAAACCATTACATTCTTTCAAATTATAAAACTTCAATATGGTTGAAAATGATGTATACTTAGTTCAACTAGAAGACAATGACATATTTTCACAACTCTTTAACTTCTCAAACAATTTTTTAGAATCATGAAGTTCATTTTAAACTATCATTTTCATTTTCTCATTATGATCTTTATCATTATTGACACCTATAATCACATCCTCAATACTGTCTTATTCATTTTACGCACTTGTAATAATATCATATGATCCATAAAATGTAGTGTTATCCCAGTTACTAGAAACATTCTCTTTTTCTCCATATCAATTCTTATATTTATAACATTGATCAATCCTGTTACCGATCAAGTGTTCTTCCAACTCCTATAGACTAATTAGTCTCGAATAAAACCATCTTAAACATGTACAATGGATTTGAGAAGGGTCATATGCATGATCTTTTGAAGACTTGATAAACTATTTCACCTCATGTTCATACTCTTTTTCCATATGATTGGAATTCATCCATTTTCTATTCATATCCATTATATTTGATTTGGTAATATTAATATTTAACAAAATAAATACACAAAATATGTTCAATTGAATATGGTTCTCATGAATTTCTTAAAAGAAAATGGAATGATTGAAAAATGTTTTATCATCCCACATGATAAAAAACAAAAACCTATTGAATGAATTTTACAAATATAATGGAGGATATTTAACTTTTAAAAAATATTTTTCACTCCATATATTAATGATCAAAAACCTTTATGAGTATAAATGAAGTGTAAAACCATATTTACATTGAAAAACTAATGAAATATAGATATTTAATGTAATAGTTGGAAAAAAGCTATATTATTTTAAAACCCTTTTCAAAATAGAAAATACAGATATCAAATATGATAATGGTTTCACAAATAAAAAAATATTGTTATTTTTTAAAAAATATTTTTAACACTGATATTGAATTTAAGAAAGTATAAAAGTATTAAACTATCGATAAATTGAAAAATGTATATAGGAATAAAAGTATAGATTAAAAATGTATATATATTTATATTAGTATTTAAAATTATAGACGTATATAGATGTATAAAATTATCTATAATATATAAAATAATACAAATTTTAAAGAAATATACACAATTTATAAATATATATCAATTTATAAAACTATAAAAAAGTACATGTATATTATAAAAGTTTACACAATTTATAGAAGTTAATAGTTTTACAAAATTAAAAAGTATAAAATTATAAAATATGAAATTATAATTTATGAAAGTATAAAAGTATAAAATTATTTTATTTTAGTTTATATTCATCCCCAACATATCATAAGGTCCAATATAATCCATTTCTCCACTTCCAGGGTCTATGAATAAAGGGTTATAAATAAAAAAGCAAATGGAATACAGAAAAATGCTTGACGTGGTAGGTGGTGATCAAGCACCCACCCTCACCCAACCTACTTAGTCCTAATGACCATCATATTATACTTTCTATAATATGACCACAAATAAAAATGGGCATTCAAGAACCTATGCTTCTACTAAGGAAAGAAAAATAGATTTGATACCATTTGTAAAAAATCGGCTCAAGATTCTACTAAAACCAAAACCTTACACGACTCACATAACAAACTCTAATTTTTCAAAACACTTTCTCAAACACTATCTTAAAAATAATCTAATTTTCAAATAATAAAAAATAAAACAAGACCACTTTTTAAAAAACCGACTCAAAACTTTTTTAAAAACTAAAAATCTCTAAAAATATTATTTCCCATCTTAAAAAAATTTTAGAACACAGACACAAGGAATGATACACCAAAATTATATTAAAAACTCTAATATGAAATCCTCAACATATTATAAGGTCAAATTTGATCCATTTCTCCACTACCAGGGTCTATTAATCACTGGGTATAAATAGAAAACCAAGCCTATGTTGAAAAATTATTGACTCATTCAAATTGTTTGATGGGCCGCGACCGATCATACATCAATTTCTGAAACATTTCCTAAATGAAATTTTTTCACTAACTGATTTATCATCCCATGAAAACCAACCTCACAACACTATCATCCCTCTATTTTCATCCTATAATTTAGTAATTACCCCCAATTAAACCCACCATGCAATGGAAGATCAAAAAATTATCAACAATGATCAAAATGAGATCTCAAACTCAAAATTCAACACATAAATTTGATTTGGAATGAGATAATTGTTGATGATGGGAGTCATGTTCAATGAGAATGAAGTCACAATAGTAGTGGGGTTCGGTGATAGATACGACAGTACGAGTGAATTTTGGTGATATAGGTGGAGCGGTAACAGTTGGGTTTGGTGAGAAAGGTTGTACGCCAGTAGTGGGGTTTGACGAGAGCAATGATGGGGGGGTAGTGGGGCTTTGTGGGAGCGGCGTGACGATAGTGGGGTTCAACAATATAGGTTGGTCAGTGGGGTTCAGAAAGAGAGGCAGCACACCGATAATGGTGTTCATCAAGAGTAGCGACGATGATGATGACAACAGTGTGGTTGGGCGAGAGTGGTGGAGTGGCAAAACAACAACAGTGGGGTTCAGTGAGAGAGGCAATGTGTGTAGGTTCCAAGCGCAGTGGAAGTGCGTTGGTGGGTTTGACCAACTTTAATTTTAACGTTAAGCAACGTTCAATCCGAGATTCATCATGATTTAAAACGCCAAATCTTCGGAATAGAACAAAGAACAAAAAACTTAAGAAGGAATCCCGGAACCATACATATAGGATCATCATATGTTGGTTATAATTAATTAACTAATTCACAAGAATTACCTTGGTGGAATTATTTCTTTGTTAATGTCTCCAGTCATGATCCTGTGATCCGTCATTGTGTCATAGAATCCAAGTGTAGGATTCCTCTGGCGGTGAACCACACGTGTGCCACGTATCTCTGGATGTCGTCGAAGGGATCTCCGGGTGCTAGTGCGGAAGAACCTTCGATTATGATGTCTGCCTTCGATCACATTGGTATCTCGGTCTTGAGAGCATTCTTGGAGGAAGGAGTTCTTTTGGCCTTGAAAGAATTCTCCAGAATTGTTGTGCACAATAGTTGATTGGAAAAGTGTTGGGGTTTTGAGGATATTTATAATCATGTTTGAGGTCATAGAGTTATGAAAATAAATAAATGCATTACACGTTTTATTTATTTCATTAACCCTTATTGAAAACCCCCATGTCGAATGATTAATTCCTTGACATGTGCCCATGCTGATTATAATTAATATCACAATAATGATATTATTTCCCAAAATCACGACTAAAAAAACTATATGCCGTGTAATCATTAATACATGGCATGTACTTGTTTTCCATAAAACTACACGGTGTGTATATTAAATATACACGGTGTGTACTGTATTTTTAAACTTTCCTTTATCTCTTCCCCCACATTTATTATGTAACGACCCAAAGTTTTTCAATGGAAAATTCCCTTCTTATATCTATGTCATAAAAACACAAAATAATGAACTACTAGGTGATAAGTGACCTTTAAACATAATTTTGTCACCCCTATGTTTGGAATTTTAAAAATCCGACATACACGGTTGTGTTCAAGATAGTTTTTGGAGTCCAATGAAACAAAAATAATTTTAGGTGAATAGTAACCTACACTTATGAATAGTAACCTACCCTTATGAATAGTAACCTACCCTTATGAATAGTAATATGACCCTTAGGAATAGTAAATAATAGTAACATTACCTATGAATAATAAAATAAAATTTAGACATCATAGAAAGTGATAATTTGACCTTAGTAAACGTTTTTGATATTTTATAAGTCATAAATAATTAATTATAATTAATTAATTTAAAAGAATATTTATTTTCCTGAAATATATTCATAAATTATTGTCTAATTGTTTTTAGATAATTTTATAAGACCCTATGTAATTTTTGAAAGAACTACAAAATCAGTTTTAATTTTAAAAACTGTTTTTTTAAGTAAATTATGATTTTAATTAAATATTAAATTAATAATATTTAGAAAATTATTTTTGAAAAATGGACTTCATTTTTTGATTCTACACATTGAAAAATGGTTGGGGTAAAATTTTGGGATTTTTCTGAGATACTTGAATTTTTTATGAATAGTAGAATACAATAATTTATCATATAAATACATTTTAATTAAAACTCACTATTCCTGACATAACAAGTGATGTAAGCACCCAAATCCCGAATTCACAAGTCAAATTTACTATTCTTAGTCATCCAAGACTCACTATTCCTTGTCTTAGGTGAAATTAATAAACTAATCAATTTTATATTAAGGAAACCCCTCTCCCCTCCACTATAAAAGCCACCCTTCACTCCCTCTTTTCCTCACACCTCTCAAGCTCCAAGCCTTCTCTAAATTCTGCCCAAACACCTTCCCTAGCTCATCCCCCACGTCCAAAAGCTGCTGGTCTCATCAAAAGACCAATCCTAGCTTCCTTAAAGAGGATCTCAAGAGAAGGATTCTAAAGGTAATTTCTCTCTCTCTTCTCCTTTAATTTCCTTTCAAGTTCAAGTTCCTTTCTTGATCTCTCCCTACCTATATTCATCCAAATTGTTCTGTAAATCCAGTATTATATATATAATGTAATATTATGATTCTAATGTTATATTATATCACCCCACACCCTTTCCATCTTCCTTTTATTTTATTAAAGAGAACGTTGTTCATGTGGTGATAATTTATCACCTTCGAAAACAACATGCTCTCTTCTTACATTTATACCTTCAATCTGGTCATGAAACCATTTTTATGGTTGAAATATAATGTTTTATATGTATTATGTTCTATTTTAAGTTTTGAAAATAACCTATGGCCATACTACTAAGTGAAAAGTTAAAATGAGTTGGTTGTGATCCAAAAACCGCTCAAATTAGCCCAAATAATCTTCATTTAATTCTTATCTAATGATCCGGCCACATGGATCTAATATAACTCATTATAAAATCATTAAAGCTTCTGTAATATCATTAATTACATTTAATATCAGTTCTGGATGTTTACCCATGATCTACCAAAACATGAAATTCAGAATACAAGTGGACCGCTCAAGAAAACCATGAAAACGAACATCCCCGATCAATGTTTTTAAACTCTATAAGTCATCCAAAGGAACATAATATGAAATAATGAAACCATAATGAACCCTATTAATTTATAAAAGGTTCTGGAATTTCTAATTAATGAATATAATGTCATTATACAGGACATTAAATAGAAAGAGGCATTCGAGTACAAGGTAAGGGGAAATCTCGAACCCAATTTTCTTCCTTCGGGTTCTCCCTCTTTCACTCCATTTTTGATATGGTTACTCCTCAAAGATCATTTTTTCATCATTTACATTAATTTTATGGGATATACATGTTTGTCACTGGTTTTTATGTCCATCAAAATGTTTTCCAAAAGAACTCTTCTTTCAAGATCTCACCTTTTGCCTCTCATTCAAGGATGGTGGTTCTTATATCAAGTATGTTGTTCCCTCTTTCTTTTGGGGACCCAAAGCTTATGAATGTTTTATTATGAGATGAAACCCATTCCTTTCCATGGGTTACTTATTTACATGTTTGATATGTGTTCTATGTGGCAAGTATGATAATGATAATGTTATGATGTGACAGGTGCACCCGGAATTTTATAGTGCAATATGAATGTTTAAATGTGACGGGTGCGCCCGGAATTATATAGCGCTCCAATGCGTTGGGTAAAGTGATGAATCTCATGAGTAAATGTGAAATTATGCGTGAACATGATGCTAGATTTGTTCACAAGTATGTGTGGTAGCTAACCACAAAGACATGATGTTTCATTTTTATGCTTTGCCACATTTCAAGTTTATTGTTTATGCTCCTCTCATGTTCAAGATCTTCTTCCTATGTCATGATTATGCTCACCCCATGCTATATTGTTCTTATCTATCCTCTTACTGGGCTTTTATCTCACCCCTTTTGATGTATATCCTTAGGTGGCTACATGTACTAAGGAGAGGAAAAGTGCTACTAAGAAGCTATAGAAGAAGAGATTAAATGAATTTTTATGCTTGATGTTGTACTTGTTATGTGTAGTCCTAGTTTGCCCAAGACACTAAACCTATGGATCCTCCATGTGTAATACTATTATGTTGTTTATCTTTGAAATGATGTAATATTAATGGAAGAAAAGGCTGGGTCGCTATAGTTGGTATCAGAGAAAAGGTTTAGTTAATTTGGGAATTAGGATTAGTGAACCCTAAAGAAAACCTCTAGTATGAGACTAAGTACAAATATGCACACAAGGATATTTACCTAGGGATCCCATATGTTTTGTTTTTGGTATAATTTTTTAAATGAATAAGATATTCATGACTTGTTTACTTATGTTTTGTTCTAACCTTTTCTATTTTAGAAAATGGTGGGAACCAGGAGAAATCAGGCCAACAACTCTTGCGAAGGCCAATGCAACGATTGCCCGAACGACATCCCCAATGATTTTGGAGATGGAGTTCAAAACTTCATGGCGATGCTTACCCAATTATCCCGGGTTATGATTAATAACCATAATAATGGGGAACGTCCTCCTTCACCAAAGAGGGAGCAACTAGCTATCGAATGTTTTATGCGGCAACGACCACCGAAGTTTTGTGGATCTTCCGATCCACTAGTTGCGGAACAGTGGGTCAACTCCATAGAGAAGATCTTTTTTGTTCTACACTGTTCTGAGATGGAGAAGGTGACTCTAGCCATTTATCGTCTATATGGAGAAGCTGATCAATGGTGGGCTTTGATTAAGAACACCAAGCCAAGGGAGGAAATTGAAGAGATGGAATGGGAATACTTTAAGATAATGTTTCTTAATAAGTACTTCCCAAGAACTCTTCGCACAAAGATGGAGAGAGAATTCATAAATCTCAAGAAAAAAGAAGGAGAATCTGTCACAAACTATGAAGCAAATTTCACAAGGCTCGCAAGGTATGCTTCGGGTTTTGTTATCAAAAATGATAGCAAAATTGATAGATTCTTTAGTGGATTAAAACCACATATTCAAAAAGATCTTGCAATTCAAGACTTTGGGAGTTATGAAGAAGTTGTTCGGTGTGCTCTCAAAGTGGAGATGGAGTTTGGAGAATGGTCCCATGGCTATGGTGATAAGAAAAGAAAGATGGAGTTTCAAGCCGGTGGATCTAATGACAAAGATGGGAAGAAAACACAATGAACCACTTGCCAAAAATGTGGGAAGTTGCACAATGGAAACTGCCTCAAAGGGACGGGGAAATGCTTCAAGTGTGGGAAAGAAGGACACCTAGATCACGAGTATCGAAGAGACATGAAAAGGAAGGATAATGTAGCTGAGGAAAGGAGAGAACCACTTGTGGTTCAATGCTACAACTGTAAGGAGCTAGGGCACTATTCAAACCAGTGCACTAAACCTCGAGCTTTCGAGGGTAATTAGCGCCAACAACCACTAAAGCCAAAGGAACAAGGGAAGGCTTATGCCATCACTACTGTGGAGGTGGAACATGATAATGAAGTCATACAAGGTACACTTCCTATTCACTCATGAATGGCAAAAGTCTTATTTGATTCTGGTTCTACGCATTCCTTTATATCTTGCAAGTCTGCTAGAACTATAGAATCGAAGCCCCGAAACCATGAAGTAGAGATATCTGTAAAAACACCAAGTGGTGCAATCATTGCAACCCAAGTGTTTGATTCTTCTCCTGTTGACGTATGTGGGAAGATTCTTCCGGAAAATCTCGTAATAATTCCCTTGGTGGAATTCGATGCTATAATGGGAATGGATTGGCTCTCGTTATATAGAGCACATATCAATTTTCGGGAAAAGGAAATATATTTTCATATTCCAAACCATCCCATGCTCCTCTACAAATGCAAGGAAGATCATGAATCTCCTTTGAGAAGTCCTTCAATAGTGTGGGTGATGATTCCCTATGAAAAAGCATACCTCGCCCAAATGTTTGAGTCAAAGGAAATTTCCAACCTTGAGGAAATGCCCATCGTAAGGGAATACGGCGATGTATTTCCAGAAGAGTTACCTAGAATTCCCCCGAATCGTGAGGTATAGTTCTCAATTGAACTCATACCCGGAGCTACTCCTATCTCAAAGTGCCCCTATAGGATGGCTCCTATCGAACTGGAGGAGGTAAAGAAGCAGTTGCAAGAGCATCTGGACAAAGGGTTCATACGCCCTAGTGCATCACCTTGGGGTGCGCCAGTGCTCTTTGTGAAGAAGAAGGATGGTACCATGCGGCTGTGTATCGATTATAGGGAACTCAACAAGATCACCATAAAGAACAAGTATCCTCTCCCAAGGATTGATGACTTGTTCGACCAGTTAAGAGGAGCTCAATACTTCTCAAAGGTGGATCTTTGTTCTGGATATCATCAAGTAAAGGTGAAGAAGGAAGATATTCAGAAGACTACCTTCCGTACAAGGTATGGGCACTATGAGTTTTTGGTGATGCCCTTCGGACTTACTAATGCCCCTACAATCATCATGGATTTGATGAATAGAGTCTTTAGACATTACCTTGACAAATTTGTTGTAGTGTTTATCGACGATATTCTCATCTACTCCAAGATCAAGGAGGAACATGAAGAACATTTAAGACTTGTGTTGGCGACATTGAGAAAGGAGAAGTTGTACGCCAAGTTCAGCAAGTGTGACTTTTGGATGAATCAAGTCACGTTCTTGGGACATGTGATCACAAGCGAGGGAATTTATGTGGACCCTTCAAAGACAAAGGCAATTGAAGAATGGCCCAGGCCCTCTAGTGTCACAGAAATCCATAGTTTTCTTGGATTTGCGGGGTACTACCGACGTTTTGTGAGAAACTTCTCACGATTGTCAAGCCCACTAACTAAGTTAACAAGGAAAGGGGTAAAGTATGTCTGGACGGATGAATGTGAGGGAAGCTTCAAGGAGCTAAAGAGAAGGCTAATCACTGCACCTGTAATCACACTACCGAAAAGTGGAAAAAGTTTTGTGATATACAGTGATTCTTCAAAGAAAGGCTTGGGTTGTGTACTCATGCAAAATGATAATGTGATTGCCTATGCCTCATGACAGTTGAAGATCCATGAGCAGAACTACCCGACACATGATCTAGAGCTGGCAGCCGTGATTTTTTCCTTGAAAATCTAGCGGCACTACCTTTATGGTGAGAAGTGTGACATATACACTGACCACAAGAGCCTAAAGTATATATTCACACAAAAGGAGCTCAACATGCGTCAAAGGAGATGGTTAGAGCTAATCAAGGATTACGATTGCTCTATTCACTATCATCCTGGAAAGGCGAACAAGGTAGCTGATGCTCTAAGCAGGAAAGAACCTTCTACTCTATCCATGTTAAGGATTTAGAAAGACCCTATCTTCTTGGATATGCAAAGGATGGATTTGGGAATCGTAAGGGTAGGGGATACATCCTACCTTGCCCAAATGATTGTGCAACCATCCATCCAACAGAAGATTAAGGAAGCACGAAGGGATGATGTAGAGATACAAAAGAGGGTGAATTCAGTAAAAGAAGGGAAGCTGCAAGAGTTCCATATCGACGATGATGGTGTGATTTGGTTTGGAACGCGGCTTTGTGTGCCTTCATCACCCAGAATAAAGAAGGAGCTATTGGATAATGCACATAGCTCAACTTTCTCTATTCATCCTGGAAGTACCAAGATGTATCGTGATCTCTGAGAACACTTCTGGTGGGATAACATGAAGAAGGAGATTGCGGAATATATATCAAGGTGCTTGGTATGTCAGCAAGTTAAAGCTAAGCGGCAAAAGTCCAAAGGTATGATGCAGCCATTGCCTATACCCATGTGGAAATGGGAAAATGTTACTATGGACTTTGTCATGGGTCTTCCGAAAATGTCAAGGGGAAATAATGCGATATGGGTTGTGGTTGACCGACTCACCAGGACTGCCCATTTTATCGCTATTCAGGAATACCTCTCCCTTGAACAACTTGCAAGGATATATGTGAAGGAAGTAGTGATATTGAATGATGTTCCACTCTCGATTGTCTTTGATCGTGATCCAAGGTTCACTTCTAAATTCTGGAGGAGCCTTCAACATGTTTTGAGTACTGAATTAAATTTCAGCACGGCCTATCACCCCCAAACTG
Source organism: Viscum album (assembly GCA_963277665.1). NCBI lineage: Eukaryota > Viridiplantae > Streptophyta > Magnoliopsida > Santalales > Viscaceae > Viscum > Viscum album. The sequence goes on from OY728143.1 coordinate 1,073,152,576, forward strand.
ATGGCCAGTCTGAAAGGACTATTCAGACACTTGAAGATATGCTAAGATCCTGCTCTCTTGAATTCAAAGGTGGTTGGGATCAACATCTCCCATTGGTTGAGTTCTCATACAACAATAGCTTCCACTCAAGTATTCAGATGGCTCCGTATGAAGCTCTTTATGGGAAGCGATGTAGAACTGCAACCTGTTGGGATGAAGTTGGAGAACGAAAGCTACTTGGTCCCGATCTTGTTCAAGAGATGACAGAGAAGGTTTAAGTCATCCAGAAACATATCAAAGCTGCTCAAAGTCAGCAAAAGAGCTATGATGACAATCATCGAAGGGACTTGGAGTTCGACGTTGGAGATAAAGTCTTCCTTCAAATATCTCCATGGAAGAGAGTCATGCGATTCGGGAAGAAAGGGAAGCTAAGCCCAAGGTACATTGGCCCCTTTGAGATCCTTGATCGTATATGAGCCGTGGCCTATCGACTGGAACTTCCACCGAATATGGCTCATGTTCATGAAGTGTTTCACGTATCACTACTGAGGAAGTACATTCCAGACACCTCACATGTAATAAACTCAGAGGTGGTACAGTTGGAAGATGATCTCTCATATGAGGAGCAGCCGGTAAAAATTCTAGACCGAAGTGATAAGGTTCTACGCAACAAGACAACCCGGCTTGTCAAAGTGTTGTGGAGGAACCAAAAGTTTGAGGAAGCAACTTGGGAACCGGAAGAGGCAATGAAGGAGAAGTACCCTCACCTGTTTTTGTAAAGTGAAATTTCGGGGGCGAAATTTCTTAAGGGGGGAAGAATGTAACGACCCAAAGTTTTTCAATGGAAAATTCCCTTCTTATATCTATGTCATAAAAACACAAAATAATGAACTACTAGGTGATAAGTGACCTTTAAACATAATTTTTTCACCCCTATGTTTGGAATTTTAAAAATCTGACATACACGGTTGTGTTCAAGATAGTTTTTGGAGTCCAATGAAACAAAAATAATTTTAGGTGAATAGTAACCTACCCTTATGAATAGTAACCTACCCTTATGAATAGTAACCTACCCTTATGAATATTAATATGACCCTTAGGAATAGTAAATAAGAGTAACATTACCTATGAATAATAAAATAAAATTTAGACATCATAGAAAGTGATAATTTGACCTTAGTAAACGTTTTTGGTATTTTATAAGTCATAAATAATTAATTATAATTAATTAATTTAAAAGAATATTTATTTTCCTGAAATATATTCATAAATTATTGTCTAATTTTTTTTAGATAATTTTATAAGACCCTATGTAATTTTTGAAAGAACTACAAAATCAGTTTTAATTTTAAAAACTGTTTTTTTTAAGTAAATTATGATTTTAATTAAATATTAAATTAAAAATATTTAGAAAATAATTTTTGAAAAATGGACTTCATTTTTGGATTCTACACGTCGAAAAATGGTTGGGGTAAAATTTTGGGATTTTTTTGAGATACTTGAATTTTTGATGAATAGTATAATACAATAATTTATCATATAAATACATTTTAATTAAAATCCACTATTCCTAACATCACAAGTGATGTAAGCACCCAAATCCCGAATTCACAAGTCAAATTTAATATTCTTAGTCTTCCAAAACTCACTATTCCTTGTCTTAGGTGAAGTTAATAAACTAATCAATTTTATATTAAGGAAACCCCTCTCCCCTCCACTATAAAAGCCACCCTTCACTCCCTCTTTTCCTCACACCTCTCAAGCTCCAAGACTTCTCTAAATTCTACCCAAACACCTTCCCTAGATCATCCCCCACGTCCAAAAGCTGCTGGTCTCATCAAAATACCAACCCTAGCTTCCTTAAAGAGGATCTCAAGAGAAGGATTCTAAAGGTAATTTCTCTCTCTCTTCTCCGTTAATTTCCTTTCAAGTTCAAGTTCCTTTCTTGATCTCTCCCTACCTATATTCATCCAAATTGTTCTGTAAATCCATTATTATATATATAATGTAATATTATGATTCTAATGTTATATTATATCACCCCACACCCTTTCCATCTTCCTTTTATTTTATTAAAGAGAACATTGTTCATGTGGTGATAATTTATCACCTTCAAAAACAACATGCTCTATTCTTCCATTTATACCTTCAATCTGGTCATGAAACCATTTTTATGGTTGAACCAGAATGTTTTATATGTATTATGTTCTATTTTAAGTTTTGGAAATATCCTATGGCCATACTAATAAGTGAAAAGTTAAAATGAGTTGGTTGTGATCCAAAAACCGCTCAAATTAGCCAAAATAATCGTCATTTAATTCTTATCTAATGATTTGGCCACATGGATCTAATATAATTCATTATAAAATCATTAAAGCTTCTGTAATATCATTAATTACATTTAATATCAGTTCTGGATGTTTACCCATGATCTACCCAAACATGAAATTAAGAATACAAGTGGACCGCTCAAGAAAACCATGAAAACGAACATCCCCGATCAATGTTTTTAAACTCTATAAGTCATCCAAAGGAACATAATATGAAATAATGAAACCATAATGAACCATATTAATGTATAAAAGGTTCTGTAATTTCTAATTAATTAATATAATGTCATTATACAGGACATTAAAGAGAAGGAGGCATTCGAGTACAAGGTAAGGGGAAATCTCGAACCCAATTTTCTTCCTTCGGGTTCTCCCTCTTTCACTCCATTTTTGATATGGTTACTCCTCAAAGATCATTTTTTCATCATTTACATTACTTTTCTGGGATATACATGTTTGTCACTGGTTTTTATGTCCATCAAAATGTTTTCCAAAAGAACTCTTCTTTCAAGATCTCACCTTTTGCCTCTCATTCAAGGTTGGTGGTTCTTATATCAAGTATGTTGTTCCCTCTTTCTTTTGGGGACGCAAAGCTTATGAATGTGTTATTATGAGATGAAACCCATTCCTTTCCATGGGTTACTTATGTACATGTTTGATATGTGTTCTATGTGGCAAGTATGATAATGATAATGTTATGATGTGACGGGTGCGCCCAGAATTATATAGTGCAATATGAATGTTTAAATGTGACGGGTGCGCCCGGAATTATATAGCGCTCCAATGCATTGGGTAAAGTGATGAATATCATGAGTAAATGTGAAATTATGCGTGAACATGATGCTAGATTTGTTCACAAGTATGTGTGGTAGCTAACCACAAAGACATGATGTTTCATTTTTATGCTTTGCCACATTTCAAGTTTATTGTTTATGCTCCTCTCATGTTCAAGATCTTCTTCCTATGTCATGATTATGCTCACCCCATGCTATATTGTTCTTATCTATCCTCTTACTGGGCTTTTATCTCACCCCTTTTGATGTATATCCTCAGGTGGCTACATGTACTAAGGAGAGGAAAAGTGCTACTAAGAAGCTATAGAAGAAGAGATTAAATGAATTTTTATGCTTGATGTTGTACTTGTTATGTGTAGTCATAGTTTTCCCAAGACACTAAACCTATGGATCCTCCATGTGTAATACTATTATGTTGTTTATATTTGAAATGATGTAATATTAATGGAAGAAAAGGCTGGGTCTCTATAGTTGGTATCAGAGAAAAGGATTAGTTAATTTGGGAATTAGGATTAGTGAACCCTAAAGAAAACCTCTAGCATGAGACTAAGTACAAATATGCACACAAGGATATTTACCTAGGGATCCCATATGTTTTGTTTTTGGTATAATTTTTTAAATGAATAAGATATTCATGAATTGTTTACTTATGTTTTGTTCTAACCTTTTCTATTTTAGAAAATGGTGGGAACCAGGAGAAATCAGGCCAACAACTCTTGCGAAGGCCAATGCAACGATTGCCCGAACGACATCCCCAATGATTTTGGAGATGGAGTTCAAAACTTCATGGCGATGCTTACCCAATTATCCCGGGTTATGATTAATAACCATAATAATGGGGAACTTCCTCCTTCACCAAAGAGGGAGCAACTAGCTATCGAAGGTTTTATGCGGCAACGACCACCGAAGTTTTGTGGATCTTCCGATCCACTAGTTGCGGAACAGTGGGTCAACTCCATAGAGAAGATCTTTTTTGTTCTTCACTGTTCTGAGATGGAGAAGGTGACTCTAGCCATTTATCGTCTATATGGAGAAGCTGATCAATGGTGGGCTTTGATTAAGAACACCAAGCCAAGGGAGGAAATTGAAGAGATGGAATGGGAATACTTTAAGATAATGTTTCTTAATAAGTACTTCCCAAGAACTCTTCGCACAAAGATGGAGAGAGAATTCATAAAGCTCAAGAAAAAAGAAGGAGAATCTGTCACAAACTATGAAGCAAATTTCACAAGGCTCGCAAGGTATGCTTCGGGTTTTGTTATAAAAAATGATAGCAAAATTGATAGATTCTTTAGTGGATTAAAACCACATATTCAAAAAGATCTTGCAATTCAAGACTTTGGGAGTTATGAAGAAGTTGTTCGGTGTGCTCTCAAAGTGGAGATGGATTTTGGAGAATGGTCCCATGGCTATGGTGATAAGAAAAGAAAGATGGAGTTTCAAGCCGGTGGATCTAATGACAAAGATGGGAAGAAAACACAATGAACCACTTGCCAAAAATGTGGGAAGTTGCACAATGGAAACTGCCTCAAAGGGACGGGGAAATGCTTCAAGTGTGGGAAAGAAGGACACCTAGATCACGAGTATCGAAGAGACATGAAAAGGAAGGATAATGTAGCTGAGGAAAGGAGAGAACCACTTGTGGTTCAATGATACAACTGTAAGGAGCTAGGGCACTATTCAAACCAGTGCACTAAACCTCGAGCTTTCGAGGGTAATCAGCGCCAACAACCACCAAAGCCAAAGGAACAAGGGAAGGCTTATGCCATCACTACTGTGGAGGTGGAACATGATAATGAAGTCATACAAGGTACACTTCCTATTCACTCATGAATGGCAAAAGTCTTATTTGATTCTGGTTCTACGCATTCCTTTATATCTTGCAAGTCTGCTAGAACTATAGAATCGAAGCCCCGAAACCATGAAGTAGAGATATCTGTAAAAACACCAAGTGGTGCAATCATTGCAACCCAAGTGTTTGATTCTTCTCCTGTTGACGTATGTGGGAAGATTCTTCCGGAAAATCTCGTAATACTTCCCTTGGTGGAATTCGATGCTATAATGGGAATGGATTGGCTCTCGTTATATAGAGCACATATCAATTTTCGGGAAAAGGAAATATATTTTCATATTCCAAACCATCCCATGCTCCTCTACAAATGCAAGGAAGATCATGAATCTCCTTTGAGAAGTCCTTCAATAGTGTGGGTGATGATTCCCTATGAAAAAGCATACCTCGCCCAAATGTTTGAGTCAAAGGAAATTTCCAACCTTGAGGAAATGCCCATCGTAAGGGAATACGGCGATGTATTTCCAGAAGAGTTACCTAGAATTCCCCCGAATCGGGAGGTATAGTTCTCAATTGAACTCATACCCGGAGCTACTCCTATCTCGAAGTGCCCCTATAGGATGGCTCCTATCGAACTGGAGGAGGTAAAGAAGCAGCTGCAAGAGCATCTGGACAAAGGGTTCATACGCCCTAGTGCATCACCTTGGGGTGCGCCAGTGCTCTTTGTGAAGAAGAAGGATGGTACCATGCGGCTGTGTATCGGTTATAGGGAACTCAACAAGATCACCATAAAGAACAAGTATCCTCTCCCAAGGATTGATGACTTGTTCGACCAGTTAAGAGGAGCTCAATACTTCTCAAAGGTGGATCTTTGTTCTGGATATCATCAAGTAAAGGTGAAGAAGGAAGATATTCAGAAGACTACCTTCCGTACAAGGTATGGGCACTATGAGTTTTTGGTGATGCCCTTCGGACTTACTAATGCCCCTACAATCATCATGGATTTGATGAATAGAGTCTTTAGACATTACCTTGACAAATTTTTTGTAGTGTTTATCGACGATATTCTCATCTACTCCAAGATCAAGGAGGAACATGAAGAACATTTAAGACTTGTGTTGGCGACATTGAGAAAGGAGAAGTTGTACGCCAAGTTCAGCAAGTGTGACTTTTGGATGAATCAAGTCACGTTCTTGGGACATGTGATCACAAGCGAGGGAATTTATGTGGACCCTTCAAAGACAAAGGCAATTGAAGAATGGCCCAGGCCCTCTAGTGTCACAGAAATCCATAGTTTTCTTGGATTAGCGGGGTACTACCGACGTTTTGTGAGAAACTTCTCACGATTGTCAAGCCCGCTAACTAAGTTAACAAGGAAAGGGGTAAAGTATGTCTGGACGGATGAATGTGAGGGAAGCTTCAAGGAGCTAAAGAGAAGGCTAATCACTGCACCTGTAATCACACTACCGAAAAGTGGAAAAAGTTTTGTGATATACAGTGATTCTTCAAAGAAAGGCTTGGGTTGTGTACTCATGCAAAATGATAATGTGATAGCCTACGCCTCACGACAGTTGAAGATCCATGAGCAGAACTACCCGACACATGATCTAGACCTGGCAGCCGTGATTTTTGCCTTGAAAATCTGGCGGCACTACCTTTATGGTGAGAAGTGTGACATATACACTGACCACAAGAGCCTAAAGTATATATTAACACAAAAGGGGCTCAACATGCGTCAAAGGAGATGGTTAGAGCTAATCAAGGATTACGATTGCTCTATTCACTATCATCCTGGAAAGGCGAACAAGGTAGCTGATGCTCTAAGCAGGAAAGAACCTTCTACTCTATCCATGTTAAGGATTTAGAAAGACCCTATCTTCTTGGATATGCAAAGGATGGATTTGGGAATCGTAAGGGTAGGGGATACATCCTACCTTGCCCAAATGATTGCGCAACCATCCATCCAACAGAAGATTAAGGAAGCACGAAGGGATGATGTAGAGATACAAAAGAGGGTGAATTCAGTAAAAGAAGGGAAGCTGCAAGAGTTCCATATCGACGATGATGGTGTGATTTGGTTTGGAACGCGGCTTTGTGTGCCTTCATCACCCAGAATAAAGAAGGAGCTATTGGATAATGCACATAGCTCAACTTTCTCTATTCATCCTGGAAGTACCAAGACGTATCGTGATCTCTGAGAACACTTCTGGTGGGATAACATGAAGAAGGAGATTGCGGAATATATATCAAGGTGCTTGGTATGTCAGCAAGTTAAAGCTAAGCGGCAAAAGTCCAAAGGTATGATGCAGCCATTGCCTATACCCATGTGGAAATGGGAAAATGTTACTATGGACTTTTTCATGGGTCTTCCGAAAATGTCAAGGGGAAATAATGCGATATGGGTTGTGGTTGACCGACTCACCAGGACTGCCCATTTTATCGCTATTCAGGAATACCTCTCCCTTCGAACAACTTGCAAGGATATATGTGAAGGAAGTAGTGATATTGAACGATGTTCCACTCTTGATTGTCTTTGATCGTGATCCAAGGTTCACTTCTAAATTCTGGAGGAGCCTTCAACATGTTTTGAGTACTGAATTAAATTTCAGCACGACCTATCACCCCCAAACTGATGGCCAGTCTGAAAGGACTATTCAGACACTTGAAGATATGCTAAGATCCTGCTCTCTTGAATTCAAAGGTGGTTGGGATCAACATCTCCCATTGGTTGAGTTCTCATACAACAATAGCTTCCACTCAAGTATTCAGATGGCTCCGTATGAAGCTCTTTATGGGAAGCGATGTAGAACTGCAACCTGTTGGGATGAAGTTGGAGAACGAAAGCTACTTGGTCCCGATCTTGTTCAAGAGATGACAGAGAAGGTTTAAGTCATCCAGAAACATATCAAAGCTGCTCAAAGTCGGCAAAAGAGCTATGATGACAATCGTCGAAGGGACTTGGAGTTCGACGTTGGAGATAAAGTCTTCCTTCAAATATCTCAATGGAAGAGAGTCATGCGATTCGGGAAGAAAGGGAAGCTAAGCCCAAGGTACATTGGCCCCTTTGAGATCCTTGATCGTATATGAGCCGTGGCCTATCGACTGGAACTTCCACCGAATATGGCTCATGTTCATGATGTGTTTCACGTATCACTACTGAGGAAGTACATTCCAGACACCTCACATGTAATAAACTCAGAGGTGGTACAGTTGGAAGATGATCTCTCATATGAGGAGCAGCCGGTAAAAATTATGGACCGAAGTGATAAGGTTCTACGCAACAAGACAACCCGGCTTGTCAAAGTGTTGTGGAGGAACCAAAAGTTTGAGGAAGCAACTTGGGAACCGGAAGAGGCAATGAAGGAGAAGTACCCTCACCTGTTTTTGTAAAGTGAAATTTCGGGGGCGAAATTTCTTAAGGGGGGAAGAATGTAACGACCCAAAGTTTTTCAATGGAAAATTCCCTTCTTATATCTATGTCATAAAAACACAAAATAATGAACTACTAGGTGATAAGTGACCTTTAAACATAATTTTGTCACCCCTATGTTTGGAATTTTAAAAATCCGACATACACGGTTGTGTTCAAGATAGTTTTCGGAGTCCAATGAAACAAAAATAATTTTAGGTGAATAGTAACCTACCCTTATGAATAGTAACCTACCCTTATTAATAGTAACCTACCCTTATGAATATTAATATGACCCTTAGGAATAGTAAATAAGAGTAACATTACCTATGAATAATAAAATAAAATTTAGACATCATAGAAAGTGATAATTTGACCTTAGTAAACGTTTTTGGTATTTTATAAGTCATAAATAATTAATTATAATTAATTAATTTAAAAGAATATTTATTTTCCTGAAATATATTCATAAATTATTGTCTAATTTTTTTTAGATAATTTTATAAGACCCTATGTAATTTTTGAAAGAACTACAAAATCAGTTTTAATTTTAAAAACTGTTTTTTAAGTAAATTATGATTTTAATTAAATATTAAATTAAAAATATTTAGAAAATAATTTTTGAAAAATGGACTTCATTTTTGGATTCTACACGTCGAAAAATGGTTGGGGTAAAATTTTGGGATTTTTTTGAGATACTTGAATTTTTGATGAATAGTATAATACAATAATTTATCATATAAATACATTTTAATTAAAATCCACTATTCCTAACATCACAAGTGATGTAAGCACCCAAATCCCGAATTCACAAGTCAAATTTACTATTCTTAGTCGTCCAAAACTCACTATTCCTTGTCTTAGGTGAAGTTAATAAACTAATCAATTTTATATTAAGGAAACCCCTCTCCCCTCCACTATAAAAGCCACCCTTCACTCCCTCTTTTCCTCACACCTCTCAAGCTCCAAGACTTCTCTAAATTCTACCCAAACACCTTCCCTAGATCATCCCCCACGTCCAAAAGCTGCTGGTCTCATCAAAAGACCAACCCTAGCTTCCTTAAAGAGGATCTCAAGAGAAGGATTCTAAAGGTAATTTCTCTCTCTCTTCTCCTTTAATTTCCTTTCAAGTTCAAGTTCCTTTCTTGATCTCTCCCTACCTATATTCATCCAAATTGTTCTGTAAATCCATTATTATATATATAATGTAATATTATGATTCTAATGTTATATTATATCACCCCACACCCTTTCCATCTTCCTTTTATTTTATTAAAGAGAACATTGTTCATGTGGTGATAATTTATCACCTTCAAAAACAACATGCTCTATTCTTCCATTTATACCTTCAATCTGGTCATGAAACCATTTTTATGGTTGAACCAGAATGTTTTATATGTATTATATTCTATTTTAAGTTTTGGAAATATCCTATGGCCATACTACTAAGTGAAAAGTTAAAATGAGTTGGTTGTGATCCAAAAACCGCTCAAATTAGCCCAAATAATCTTCATTTAATTCTTATCTAATGATTCGGCCACATGGATCTAATATAATTCATTATAAAATCATTAAAGCTTCTGTAATATCATTAATTACATTTAATATCAGTTCTGGATGTTTACCCATGATCTACCCAAACATGAAATTAAGAATACAAGTGGACCGCTCAAGAAAACCATGAAAACGAACATCCCCGATCAATGTTTTTAAACTCTATAAGTCATCCAAAGGAACATAATATGAAATAATGAAACCATAATGAAACATATTAATGTATAAAATGTTCTGTAATTTCTAATTAATTAATATAATGTCATTATACAGGACATTAAAGAGAAGGAGGCATTCGAGTACAAGGTAAGGGGAAATCTCGAACCCAATTTTCTTCCTTCGGGTTCTCCCTCTTTCACTCCATTTTTGATATGGTTACTCCTCAAAGATCATTTTTTCATCATTTACATTACTTTTCTGGGATATACATGTTTGTCACTGGTTTTTATGTCCATCAAAATGTTTTCCAAAAGAACTCTTCTTTCAAGATCTCACCTTTTGCCTCTCATTCAAGGTTGGTGGTTCTTATATCAAGTATGTTGTTCCCTCTTTCTTTTGGAAACGCAAAGCTTATGAATGTGTTATTATGAGATGAAACCCATTCCTTTCCATGGGTTACTTATGTACATGTTTGATATGTGTTCTATGTGGAAAGCATGATAATGATAATGTTATGATGTGACGGGTGCGCCCGGAATTATATAGCGCAATATGAATGTTTAAATGTGACGGGTGTGCCTGGAATTATATAGTGCTCTAATGCATTGGGTAAAGTGATGAATCTCATGAGTAAATGTGAAATTATGCGTGAACATGATGCTAGCTTTGTTCACAAGTATGTGTGGTAGCTAACCACAATGACATGATGTTTCATTTTTATGCTTTGCCACATTTCAAGTTTATTGTTGATGCTCCTCTCATGTTCAAGATCTTCTTCCTATTTCATGATTATGCTCACCCCATGCTATATTGTTCTTTTCTATCCTCTTACTGGGCTTTTAGCTCACCCCTTTTGATGTATATCCTCAGGTGGATACATGTACTAAGGAGAGGACAAGTGCTACTAAGAAGCTATAGAAGAAGAGATTAAATGAATTTTTATGCTTGATGTTGTACTTGTTATGTGTAGTCCTAGTTTTCCCAAGACACTAAACCTATGGATCCTCCATGTGTAATACTATTATGTTGTTTATCTTTGAAATGATGTAATAGTAATGGAAGAAAATGCTGGGTCGCTATATATTAGACCTTGAGTAATGGCTTTTTATTTCTTAAATAAATGTAACTTCATTGCTCGCTAATAAATATATTATTTCATCCAAAATATATTCTCTCGAATAAATAGTGTCAAAATAAATGCAATCAGGCATCCTTAAATAATTATTAAACCACAGTCAGGAATAATCCTTATTTAACTTGTTAAATTAATATTTAACTGAGATACATGGACACGCTTAGTGTGTGACCCTCTAGGCCTCTTTCTCAGTGGCATTAGGCGGAGCCTGCCTAAAGTCAAAGGTTGGCGTCTAGCAACACTCCAAGGCACCGATAGAGAAAGAAGTTAACATCGCAATGATGTTTCACCTCATACGAACGCTTACCATGTAATATAATCCCTTTATTATGATAACTCGAATCAAGTGGGTTGCATGCTAGTGTCATCAACCCACGTTCTCAATTATTATTTATTTGAATTTCCGAAATTGAACTCACCCATACATTACCATGGCCATGGATTTATTTAGGCTATATGGATTCCATCAAAGGGCCTGAGATATCTACTTCTGTTATGGAACAGAAGGGACAAATCCTTTCTCGCGTTATCTATTAATGCGGTATTACTCATGACCTACCCAATGTATCCTACCTCGCTGTGAATAGTGTGTCATCACAGTTTTTGTCAACACATCTAAGTGCGCGAGTTGTAATACCCATTAATAATAATATTAAAGTCTAAGGACCAATACAAATGTCTGGAGATAGGAACATCCAATGACACTATGAAATGTGTCATTCCTATTGGCAGGTCTCGTTCTCATAATATCCTCTTGGATATTACCAAGGGAGCACACCATGAGAAGGTGCCTCAATGTTTTATGACTCCTCACCCCTAATGGACTGTATTATTTGTGTCCCTCATATAACATCATCCGGCCATAGAACATATATTCAAGAACAAAGTTATGGCACTTTCAGGTGCTCATCATAGCAGGGATCCACTATGACCCTTGAATACAACAGCTGTCCTTAGGACATTATCACATACATTGTCACGGAGAAGAACAATCAAGATGTGATCAGGCATTTATTAATGAATAAAGTACAAAGTAGTTGGTTCTAGGACACCAAATCCAACAGACTCCCACTTGGACTAGAGCCAACTGCTAACAACCTTTAACCCGCTAGCTCTCACATGATATTCATGTCTCTGCTGAGATAGGCCTTTAGTCATGGGGTCCGCCACGTTCTCTTCTGTGGACACTCTGCTCACTGCAACTTCACCCCTTTGATAGAAATCCCTCAAGAGGTGATACTTCCGGAGTATGTGATTTGTCCGTTGATGTGAGCTAGGTTCTTTTGCAAGAGCCACCGCTGCAGTATTATCACAGTACAATGTAATGGGATCTTTTCTGCTAGGCACCACATCAAGCTCCTGGAAAAAGTTCTGAATCCAGACGGCTTCCTTGGCTGCATCAGAAGCTGCTATATATTCAGACTCTGCTATAGAATTGGCAACAACTGGCTACTTTGAACTCTTCCAGCTCACAACACCTCCATTGAGACAGAAAACATATCTAGATTCCGACTTCAGATCATTCTGATCTGTTTAAAAACCAGCATCGACATACCCTCTGATGACAATCTCATTGTCTCCTCCATACACAAGGAACATATCCTTAGTTCTTCTTAGATACTTAAGGATAGTCTTAACAGCAGTCCAATGTTGTTCTCCTGGATCTTCTTGATATCTGCCTCCCATGCTCAGTGCATAGGCAACATCAAGCCTGGTACATAACATGACATACATGATGGATCCTATAGCTGAAGCATATGATATCTTACTCATTATATCTTTCTATTGTTGTGTCTGAGGACAAATTTTCTTAGAAAGATGTAGGCCATGTGACATTGGAACCAATCCCCTCTTGGATTTTTCCATACTAAATCTCTTTAGTATCTGGTCAATGTATATACTTTGACCTAGTCCAAGCAGCCTCATGGATCTATCACAAATGATCTTGATCCATAGAATGTAGGCTACTTCACCCAAGTCCTTCATGGAGAAAAAATTGTTCAACCAATCCTTAACTGACTGTAAGACTCGTAAACCATTTCAAATAAGCAATATGTCGTCAAAATATACTACTAGGATAATGATCGCATTCCCATTAAACCATTTATAAACACATGGCTCACATTCATTTTTAATGAACCCAAATTCCTTTATGGCTTCATCAAATTGAATATCCCATGACCTGGATGCTTGATCTAATACATTAATGGATTTTTGCAACATGAAAACCCGTTTTTCTTCACCTGGTGTCACAAACCCTTCTGGTTGTGTCATATAGACATCTTCCTGAAGGTTCCCATTATGGAATGTTGTTTTGACATCCATCTGCCAAACCTTGTAGTCATGGTAAGATGCTACGACAAGTATGATTCTTATGGATTTACACATGGAAACTGGCGAGAAGGTTTCATCATAGTCAATTCCTTGATGTTGTCTAAACCCTTTATCCACTAGCGTTACTTTATAGGTGCTAACTTGACCTTCCATGTCCAGCTTTCTCTTGAATAACAATTTTTATCCAACATGGTTTACATCAACTGGGTCATCGAATAGAACCTAGACTTGGTTCTAATACATGGAATCCATCTCAGAATTCATAGCTTCCAGTCATCTTGCAGCTTCATAGCTTTCTACTACTTCCTTGTAGGAGAGAAATTCATCATTGTCCAACAATAATGATTCACCATCCTTGGTGACTAGGAAACCAAATATCTATGGTTCCCTTACCTCTCTTGAGCTCCTATGCAGTACTTGTGTTTCTGGAACCTCTTCCACGGGGACCTATGGAACTTGTTCTTGTACCAAATCCTGTGTAACTTGAGCATAAACTTCGTTGAAGTCAATCTTGATCCCAATATCCTTCTTGAGGATGTGCTCCCTCTCAATAAAGACGACTTGTATAGTGATAGTCACTTTCTTTTCTGAAGGGTTATAGAGGTAATATCCTTTCTTTTCCTTGGGATATCCTATAAAGATACACCTCATGCCCCGGGTGATAGTTTGTTTCCTGAGAAGGCCTTAAAAAATGCCTCACATCCCCATACACGTGTGTGCGACAAAGTGGGTTTCCTTCCATTCCATAACTCGAATGGAATTCCATTTGTCGCCTTAGTTGGTACTCTTTTTAATGTGTATGTTGTAGTTTGTAATGCATATCCCCAATAGGATAATGGAAGATCCACATGACTCATCATCGACCTCACCATGTCCAACAAGGTGTGGTTCCTCCTTTCACTAACACTGTTCCACTGTGGTGTATAAGGAGGAGTGAGCTGAGATAGAATCCCAGAGTCCCGTAGAAGATCGATGAACACTTAGTTCAGATATTCTCCACCTCGATCTGATCGAAGTTTCTTTATCTTCCTACCAAGATGATTCTCTACTTCATTCTTGAATTACATAAATTTCTCTAAGGCCTCTGACTTATACCTAATTAAGTAGACATAACCATATCTACTCAAATAATCAGTAAAAGTAATGAAGTAAGAATATCCACCTCTAGTTTCTAATAGAAATGGTCCACACACATCTGTGTGTACCAATCCTAGAAGCTCTGTTTCCCTTTCACCCTGTCCACCAAAAGGTGGCTTGATCATTTTTCCTTGTAAACAAGTGTGACATCTATCAAGTGGTTTTAGCTCAGTAAAGTCTAAATAGCCATCTTGGCAGAGCTTTGTCAAGCGCTTCTCGTTCACATGATTGAGACAGTGATGCCACTACTAGGTGATGTATGAGTCATGTGAGTTTGTTTCGTTATCGATTTCCAACACTTGGTTTTCATAATTTAATACATACAAACTATTATTTAAATGTGCCATACCATAGCATACGTTGTTCTTATAAAAGAGACAACCCTTATTTCCAAACTTGAAAATAAATCCATCCATATCCAAAAAAGATACAGAAATTATGTTCTTGGTAACATAGGCACATAATAACAGTTACATAAAACCAAAATCATCCCAGTCGGCAATGAGAGGTGGTAATTGCTAATAGCCAGCGCAACCAGCCATGAGCCATTGGCAGCTCAAATGTCCACCTCTCCTCTAGCGATCATTCTAAATCTACTTGGTTCCTACATTTGAATACAGTTGTGATCCCCACAAGCTGTATCTAATACCCAATGTGTAGAAATAGAAACATTTCACTCGATAACAAATGCACCTTTAGCGTCCCCACGCTTCTGGGAGTAGTTCCTCTTCCAGTGGCCTTGCTTTCCACATTCAAAACACACCGCCTCTCATTACTTTCCCTACCTTTGGATCTGCCCCTTCTTGGAGGGATGATACTCAAGGGCTTCAGACCTTTTATATGCCTTTTTCCCCTTTTCCTTTCCCTTCCTTTTCTTGTTCACTATAAGGACTGTGGGTTTTTCACGCCCCATGTCCTTGTCTACCTGGTGAATCATGGTTAGAAGCTCCAATAGACTCTTCGCATTTGCGCTCATGTTATAATTGACAATGAAGCTAGAGAAGGTCTTGGGCAGTGATGATAGGATGAGATCTGTACGCAACTCATCCGGGAATTTAATCCCTAAGATGTCTAGGTGTTCAATGTAGCCATTAAGATTGACTACTTGAGGTCCAGCTGGCACAGAATCTCCAAGATTAGTTGTAAACAAAGCATTGGAGATCTCATATCTCTCTTGTCTCACCTTCTTTTGGTAGAGATCCTTAAGGTGTGAAATCATGTTATACACGTCCATGTTTTCATGTTGCTTCAAGATCTCATTGGACATGGCCGATAGCATGAAACACTGAAAATATATGGAATCATCCATGTGTTTCATATAGAGAGATAATTCCTCATCACTAGCCTCTTTCCTAGGAACAACTAGAATAGGCTCTTCCAGCATATACAATTTCCTTTCATGGTGAAGGATGACGCGTAAATGCCTCCACCACTCTTGGAAATTGGTGCTGGTGAGAAGGTTTTCCTTCTCGAGTATGGTTCACAATGATATGTTTGAAGTCATTTTCTTTTCTTTTTTAAAAATTAAGATGAGAAAAGGTTTAGTACTTTATTACAAAACTGAGACAAATAAATAAATTACTACTTATTAGTCTCCCACTATTTTATCGAAATCCAATATCCCTCACCATTTGGCTTTAGAATATTATGTTTCCTGAATATTCTAGAGGAAAGGATCCATATTTCCCTTCGCATTACCCCAACTAGGGTTGGTCAAGAAACATGAAGGGTTTTAGGTAGGCATTCCAAATGCCAACTACATTAACTCGCAGCTCCTTGGTCCGCAGAGTGGACTCCCCAATCTTGAAATCCTTTTATATTGGATTTCCTCAACCTTTGCCTCTTGGTTACACCAAGTCCTACTGTGGCAGTCAACCCTTGATGCGAACCAAGTCAAGTCAACCCAAAAACTTGATTTTATAATTCCCTGATAATTGAAAGCACCCCAACTAGGGTTGGTCAAGCACTTTGAACTATGGTTTGATTCTAACCAAGATTCTGGAAGGCTATACCGACTTAATATTTCTTTGAGAGATTTTATCCTTATTTGTAAATTTACAATTTATTATATTTTTTTACATGCTTGTTAATATTAAGTGGGATTTACTTAAGTGATTAACCATGTCAAATATAATATTCACTTATAAGTCAATTTTATTTTAGTTCCATCTTTCATGCTCATTTAATTCATTAATTGTGTGATCGTGACAACACACCCATAATAAATAAACCATGCAACTGACAGAAATAAAATAAATGGTATGATCATGATCTTTTTCAATTGGTTAGTTTATCTAGCGGTTGATAAACTAACCCAAGACCTAGGGGAGAAACACCTTGAACCTTTTGGGTTCGTGTTTAAAGCTTTCCACCTATCCACCTTTGTATCTCCTTGGATTGGATTCACCTTGGATCTTTACTTGAGCCGCCTCCACTAGCTTGGGAGCTCCATCCATCACATATGCATTTATCTCACACGCACGTGAGGGGTAAAAAAGGGTTTTTACATAAAAGAATCCTTGGGTGCGCAGGCCCTACATATTAATGAGGAGATGGCTCGTAGGACAACAAATTTAATTTAAATAAATAAATTAAAAGAAACCATTCACATACAAAGGTCTTGGTCTAGCTCATGATCATCCATACATGCAATGATATTTACGCATAAATAAAATAGGCATTCAATTCTCTAATCATTCTTGTTTAAGATAAATCACGCTCGAATCAATTAATTATATTTAATTAATCAATCCTTTTATCTTAAACCCTTTTTCTGAACTTCCTTGAGATTATCATCCATCATAATTTTAAACAAATAAATTCATTTACAATTATCCTTGTATGTAACTTGTACCTTGGAGGCATCCCGGTGAATTCCAATTCATTATGTAGATATTTAATTAAAAACATATATATAAAACACCTATCACGTGTTGTGCTTCAGCTTTAAGCCTGCACCATGGTACACGTATCAAGGGTTTGTAGAATATAATAATAAATTTTAATATATCTGCATAATTTGGGTGAGTACACAGCATGTAGTTCCGAATACACGGCGTGTACTTTTCTTCACCGTCCATCCAAAGTACACGCCCGGGGACATGGGGTGTTAATGTACTTCCGAAATTTTCGGAGTACACGGCATGTTTTTTGGGACACACGCCATGTAGTTTCCACATTACACGATTTCCAGCCGAGAAAGCTATGTATGGGGTACACGGTCCAACCTGAACCCGAAGGGACTACACGCCGTGTTCAGTTGGACCACACGTCGTGTAATCCGGAAACCGTGGAACACTTGTTTCTGGTCAACACACGGTGTCATAAATGACATAGGTATACTCCAATACACGGCCTGATTTGGCGAATCAGTCAATGCATTGAACCTAGACTACACAACGTGTACTTCTAAATACACATAGTGTATTCTGGTGTTGTATGGCCAGAAACGTTTGGCTCTTCCAGATGAGTTCCTCTATTTTATTTTAATCAAAATTAGAAGAAAAATTTGTTTCTGTAAGGTGAACGAGAAATGAGGGAGGAGGAACAGATCTTGATATTCATATTTCCAAAACGACTAAACTGGAATTGAAAACAACTAAATTATTTAATGCATAAATCACCAACAAAAAACTAAATAATTATAATCAACGATATGACCGCTCTGATACCACTTCTAGGTTTCGGGTGCAGTGGAAGGGCGTTAGTGAGTTTTCCCAACTTTAATTTTAACGTTAAGCAACGTTCAATCCGAGATTCGTCATGATTTAAAATGCCAAATCTTCAGAATAGAACAAAGAACAAAAAACTTAAGAGGGAATCCCAGAACAATAGATATTGGATCATCATATGTTGGTTATAATTAATTTAATTAATTCACAAGAATTACCTTGGTGGAATTATTTCTTCGTTGATGTCTCCGGTCAAGATCCTATGATCCATTGTTGTGTCGTAGAATCCAAGTGTAGGATTCCTTCTAGCGGTGATCCACACGTGTTCTACGTATCTCCATATAGCATCGAAGGGATCTCAGGGTTCTAGCATGAAATAACCTTCGCTTGCGATGTCCTCCTTCGATCGTCTTGGTCTCTCGGTCTTGAGAGCGTTCTTGGAGGAAGGAGTTCTTTTGGCCTTGAAAGAATTCTCCAAAATTGTTGTGCACAACGATTGATTGAAAAGTGTTGGGGTTGTGAGGAAATTTATAATCATGTTTGAGGTCATAGAGTTATGAAAATAAATAAACACGTTACGAGTTTTATTTATTTCATTAACCCTTATTGAAAACCCCCATGTTGAATGATTAATTCCTTGACATGCGCCCACGTTGATTATAATTAATATCACATTAATGATATTATTTCCTCAAAATCCCGACTAGAAAAACTATACGCCGTGTAATCATTAATACACGGCGTGTACTTGTTTTCCATAAAACTACACAGAGTGTATATTAAATATACACAGTGTGTCCTTTTATTTTCTACTTTTCTTTATCTCCTCCTCCACATTTATTAGAACTTGAGTAATGGCTATTTATTTCTTAAATAAATGTAACTGCATTTCTCGCTAATAAATATAGTATTTCATCCACAATATATTCTCTCGAATAACTAGTGTAAAAATAAATATGATCAGGCATCGTTAAATAATTACTAAACCACAGTTAGGAATAATCTTTATTTAACTCGTTAAATTAATATTTAACTGAGATACATGGACACGCTTAGTGTGTGACCCTCTAGGCCTCTTTCTCAGTGGCATTAGGTGGAGCCTACCTAAAGTCCAAGGTTAGCATCTAGCAACATGCCAAGGTACCCATAGAGAAAGAAGTTAACGCTGCAATGATGTGTCACCTCCTACGAATGCTTACCGTGTAATATAATCCCTTTGTCACGATATCTCGAATCAAGCGGGTTGCAAGCTAGTGTCATCAACCCACGTACTCAATTATTATTTCTTTGACTTTCCAGAATTGAACTCACCCATACTTTACCATGGCCATGGATTTATTTAGTCTATATCAATTCCATCAAAGGGCCTAGGATATCTACTTCCATTATGGAACAGAAGGGAAAAATCCTTTCTCTCATTATCTATTAATTTGATATTACTCGTGATGCACCCAACATATCCTACCTCACTGCGAACAGTGTGTCATCACAGTTTTTGTCAATACATCTAAGTGTACGAGTTGTAATACCCACTAATAATAATCTTAAAGTCTAAAGACCAATACACATGTTCGTAGATAGGAACATCCAATGACACTATGAAATGTGGAATTCCTACTGGCGGGACTCGTTCTCATAACATCCTCCTGGATATTACCAAGGGCGCACACCATGAGAAGGTGCCTCAAAGTTTTATAAGTCCTCACTGCTAATGGCCTGTATTATTTGTGTCACTCAAATAACATTATCCAGCTATTGAACATATATTCAAGAACAGTGTTATGGCACTTCCGGGTTCTCATCATAGCAGGGATCCGCTATGACCCATTAATGAAACAGCTGTCCTTAGGACATTATCACATGCGTTGTCACGCAGAAGAACAAGCAAGATGTGATAAGGAATTTATTAATGAATAAAGTACAAAGTAGTTGGTTTTAGGCCACCAACTCCAACAATGTGATAGTGGTTGTGTTTTGTGAGTTCTTTAAGGCATGTGAGAGAAGATATCCATTTAAGATTCTTTTAAAATAATGGATAAGGCTTTTATCAACGATTTTCAAGAAATGCTGATAAAGTGCAGTTTTAGCAATGCTAAAATAAAAAGTGCTGATAAAACTTCTCTTTATCAACAGTAAAATTATAGCACCGATAAAGAGTAGTATTATCAGTGCTTTTTAGCACTGATAAAGAGATATCTTTATCAGTTCTAAAAAAGCACAGATAAAGATCTAATGTTAACAATTTATTTATATTTTTATATCTATTTATGAAATTATATACATAAAAATAAATAAATAAATATCAATTTATAATTATAACTAAAAATTAATAAATATTTATTTATAATTATATATATAATTAATATATTTATATATTTATATATTTATATATATTTATAAAATTATTAATATAATAAATATATTTACTATAAGTTTATAATAAAAAATAAATAAATATTTATTTATAGTTACAATTATCAATAAATATGTATTTATTTAAATAATTATAAAATTATAATAAAACATATTTATTATAATTTCATAATTATTTAACTATATATATATATATTTATTTATAAAATTATAATAAATGTATTTATTATGATTTTATAATTATTTAACTATATATATAGTTATAATTATAATTAAAAAAATATACTTAAAAATTATTTATATATAATTAAAATTTTATGATTTTAAATATAATAAATATATTTATTATTTAAATATATTTATTTTAATTTTATAAGTATTTATGAGAACATAATAAGTTCATGGGTATTTCATGAATGAGTAAAACCTAGTAAAGTATAGATCATAAAAAACGAGTCATCACATATATGGAAATCATTAATAATAAGGGTATCAATGTATAAATGAACATTAATGATGAGTAAATTACATATAAATGAATCATCATAACATAGGTAGTCTTAACATTTAGAATATAGCAACCTACATTCATGTCCACAAATAAACTTATGATCATATAACGTCAATTATACTCACGCATATATATAAGAACATAAATAACAGAAATCATGTCCATGAATATCATCATTATTTCATGAGACATATATATATAGTCCAAATTCATTGGAGACATATATTTATTTAAATACATATTTATTTATATATAATTATAATTATACATAAATATACTTAAAAATTATATATATTTAATTATAAATATATAATTACAAACATAAAATTATAAATATATAATTATAAATATAATAAATATTTTTATTATTTAAAAAAATTATTCTAGTTTTATAATTATATATATATATATATTTATGATCTTATAAATATATTATTTAAAAAAATTATAATAATATATATTTGATTTATTAAAAATAGCTATTAATATATCATATTTATATTAATTATAAACTTCAGTTTTTTAATTAATGTATATAAATAAATGTTATTTGGGAATATAAATATAATAATTTTATATATATTAATAATATTTCTTATTAAATACTTTTAACAACACTAAGAATAGCCCCAATAAATCTATCCTTTATCAGGGCTAAAAAACATTGATAAGGTATGCATCTTTATCAGCGCTTTTAGCTAGCACTGATAAACGTGAGACATTTATTAGCGATTTTTGTTTAGTGCTGATAAAAGTAGGCACTTCCCATGCCACAATTTGTGGCAGTGTAAACACTACATCTCCTTTTATGAGCACTTAATCTTCTATAGGTGTACCCAATTCTCTAGTGCACATGATACCACAAATTGGCTCAACTTTTATGTGGTCACACTCATTGATGGAAATCGCCAAACAAATGGTGTTCACACTAGTGCAACTTTACAACCCCTGATTTGGAATAATTAGATACCCCTTCATCTTCTATAGAACATCTACAAAGAATCCATCAGAGTGTACAAATCCAAAAATGAAGCATAGTCATAAGCCTTGATTTGACTGTCCATAACGTGGCTTGGCTTCCATTATGTTATTTTATGCTCCTGTATAGGTTGTAATTCAATTCCTTTAATATTATTCATATTATTTATTCAAACTGAGAGATGTATATTTTCATGGGGATGTTTATATATGCATGGGGGTTATTCAAGTGGAATGCATTTATCTACTCTGCTCCGATTAATTTTTTTTAGAATTCCTATTTGTTTCATTACCCGTATAGTGGTTGAATGAGGACCATTGATTTTTGGGTAATCCAACAACTATGAACACTTGTTATTGTAAATCTTTGGCTCGGTCTTGATCTAGGATTCCTCCATCATTCCAATCCCATAGTGCCACTTTTCCCTCCTGTTGAATCTCCTTCTATTATGCGAGTCATCAACTTCATCTTAGTCATCCACATGGATTTGATACCATGATTCTGTATGAACTATTTGACTCTCCCAAGAACGCCATCAATTTCCTTGTCTATGTGGCATGATTTGAGATAGATCAATATCTTCATCTTAAAATATTTATTTGGATCGACCTGTGAGCTCCCAGTGAGAATAACCTTCACTACGCAGAGGTGTTCTTAGAGAATAAGAAGAAGGATAGTTGAGGAATTTCAACCACCTACACTCCCCATTGTCAAATTTAAGCCACTTCCTAGAACTGGAGTTCCTCTCTGGTTGAGAATCTGTGTAGATCCACTTGATCTTGGGTCTAGGATGACTTCACATTAAGGAAGTTCCATTTTGACTCATCTTTCATCATAACGGGGTTTAAGTTTAGATTCTTGGATTTGTAGTGATTTATTTCACTCTGTCAGGTATAGATATGTATCCTTTTTGGGTGTGTGTATGAGTCTGTCCAAGAGTGGGATATATTGACTCTATGTGACATATTTGATCACTTCCACCTCGTTCAATAGGTTTTTCCTCTTCAAATAGTTTCTATAGTTATTTTCTTCTTGATTCTCTCAGCTTGTATTTGGTTTTCTTTAATTTTTATTGGTAATATAAAGTATGACCTAAGTGGTGCTCTCACCATGTACGTAGGATCATGATGATCCAAATAACATTATATCATGGTTTTATTTCCTTTTTAATCTTTCTATTTTTCATTATTACATTATATCGATTAAATAATAAGTTTTTTCTTTTTCTTTTTTACCAAATATTTAATTGAATATATCGAATCTATAACTCGATAATACATGATAGTGGGTCTTGGATGTTTTAGGGATAAGTGGATTAACCTCAACAAGTCGTATCATAGCTTAATGTATGTAAATAATGGGTTCCAATAAATTTTATATTAATAAATTTGATGGTAAAAATTATTTTAATCAATATAGAATTAAAACTAATGACCTGTTGGATCATAATTAATTAATTGATTCCCTTGATGGATCTAAAAAGAAATACTCCACTCCTACCTCAGATGGGCATACTTCCATCACTTATGTTGATGTACCTAAAGAAAATATTAGTAAATAGTGTACCTTAATAATTTTATCTTTAGGAAATAAGGTTCTTAGGGAGGTTGAATACGAGTCTTCATCCACTGGTATATGGTCTTGACTTGAATCTATTTACATGACTAAGTCTCTTATTGGTATACTATATAAAAAAATTTGATTATATACATTACAAATTCATCATGTAACTTCATTTATGATACAAAATGGTGAATTTAATAAAATATTGTTAGAGATATCCAACATAGACATTAAATTATATGATGAATATCAATCCATAATACTTTTAATTTCATTAGATGATTTCTTTAATTATATTAAAGATTCTATGATGTATGGAAAATTCACCCTTACTCTCAAAGAATTTAATTCTTCTTTACTCTCAAAATACCTTCAAAGGAAGGGTACTGTTAAGGTCAAGGTAGAGGGTTTAAATATTAAGGACATAAGTGAATCTAGGGTCAGAAGTGAGTCGAAGGGAAGAATGAAAGATATGGGTCACTCTAAGAAGAAAATGTATAATTATGAGAACAAAGTAATCAAATGTTTTCAATGAAAACAACCTGGTCACATTAAGATGGATTTACTGAATAATAAAGGTGACTATAGAAGAAATAGTAATGAATATTTCTTATTAGCTGAGAAGGACTTTGACACTACTAATGTTGTAAATGTTTCTGACATTTCCATATCTCATGAATGGATCCTTATTTTAGAATATTCACTCCACATGTGGCCTAAGAATGAATTATTCCTTGAGTTGAGGGAAATTAAATTTGGTGAGGCGTTTCTTGGAAATAATAGATGATTTCATATTTTTTTAATTGGATCAGTTTCATTAGAGCTTCATGATAGTACTACTAAAACTCTTGAGGAGGTTAGATGGGTACCTAAACTGAAAAGAAACCTCATATCCCTATGAATCCTTGACCAATAGGGCTACAAATTTAAGTAAAACTTTTGGATTCTCAGGGTTTCCCAAGGATCCCTCACTTTCATGAAAGGAAACTTTTATAATAGACTTTATATATTAGATAGGAATGTTTATAGAAGTTATTTAAACACCTCTTGTGATTCAGAACTTGATACAGCCAACCCTTGGTATAGAAGGATAGGGAACTTTAGTTCCAAAGTCCTGTTATGAACTTAAAGAACATGGTCCTATGAGTAATGTCACTTCTATAAGTCTTCATTTCTATGAATATTTTTATATGGAAAATCTAGAAGTTTTACTTTTAGTAGTTCAATGTATAAGTCTAAAGAACCCCTTGACTATATCAACTCAGATCTGTGGAGTCCTTATAGGGTCGCATCCCCTAGTGGAGACCTGTATTTTGTGTCCTTTATTAATGAATACTATTGTAATGTTTGGATTCATATAATCAAACATAAGTATGATACCTACTATAATTTTAAGAAATTGAAAGATGGGGTAGAAAGTGAATCTAATATGAAACTCAAAGCCTTAATAATTGATAAATTTTTATAATATCTGTCCACTGAATTTATATAATTTTTTGAACTTGGGGGAATCAAATGATATAGAACTATTGTGGAAACACTAAACTAGAACATATTAGTAGATAATATGAATAGAAATATTCCTGATAGGGTTAGGTGTATGCTCTCTCACTCTAAACGTCCCAGGTCCTTCTATGTCGAGGCTACCTCAACAGTAATCTACATAATTAATCGTTTCCCATCTTCTACTAATTCTTTCAAGACATCTAAAGAACTTTGAAAAGGATGAATCCTGAGTGTTTAACACTTTATGATATTGTGATACATCGATTATTCTCATACACATACAGATAATCTAGATTCTAGTTCTGTAAAGTGTATTTTTATGGGTTATCCAGAGGGTGTTAAGGTGTATTTTTTGTGGATAGATAAACTAGGTTATCAAAAGTGTATAGTTAGTCGAGATTTCTTGTTTCATGAGACTTGTATCTCTAATAGTAGAGAATAATTTGTGGAGTCTTATTATAATAATGTAGAATCCTCACAACCTCTAGCACCTATTAGTGTTGATGGTCCTTTACAACTTAAAGACCAATACCAGCCCCAATTAGGGATTGGTTCTGATCTACCCCTTCCCCAGACTCAAGGTGAAACAAAAGAACTAGAATATATTATAATTTATAAAATCTCACGAGATAGTTATATAAGAGTAATTAAGCCTCCAACCTGCTTTAATTAGGTTGATATTTCTCCTTATTCATTTAATATTGCTAAGGATTTTTTTAATGATTAACCTCAAAATTATAAGTAATCCATTAAGTCCAAAAAATAAAATAAGTGGATATATTATATCCAATAATAGATGAATTCAATCCTTAATAACAATACTTGGGGTTTTGTTTCCAATCCAAATAACCAGAGGATTATAGGTTCAAAATGGATATATTAGAAGAAGGAAAAAATGTTGGAGAAATTAAAATCCAATTCAAAGCTTAAATGGTTGCTAAAGATTTCCTTTAACATGAAGGCATTGATTATAGTGATATATTCTCCTCATTTTCTAAACATTCATCAATAATAATTCTTTTTTCTACCACGTTTTATTTTCATATTAAATAATTTGATGTAAAAAACATCTTTTTTTCATGGTACCCATGATTAAACAATTTATATGACTCCTCTGGAAGGATATTCAAATATTTTTAAACCCAATGAAGTTTTACTTATTAATAAGTCTTTGTGATGTCTTAAAAAATCTTCTAGGCAATGGTATAAAAGGATTAATTCTTTTAAGATGGAAAATATTTTTTTTAGAAGTTTGAATCATGTATATTTTATAAAATTATTAAACATGATTTTTTAGATTTTATTATATGTTGATAAAATTATTTTAATCTTCTAAAATGCGAGGATTATAAATTCAACCAAGAACCAATTTAACTCTATCTTTGAAATTAATGAGTTCGTCCATGCCAATCAGATCCTGGGTATGGACATAATTAGAGATAGGAAGGCTTGAACATTGTACTTATATCAATTTTCTTATGTTAAGAAGGTATTAAAATGGTATTTGTTTGAGCACATTAAACCAATAAGTATTTTTTAGGTCCAAATTTTAAATTTTATTTGGTAAAATCCCTTTTAAATGATGAAAAGGTTTCCTTCATGTATAATATTCCATATGCTAATGTAGTATAAAGTCATATGCATGATATTCTGTATTCTAGACATGATACAACATTTATTGTTTATTATTTGAACTGATTTATAGTGAAACGTGGTAAAACTCATTTGCATGAATTGAAGTAGATCCTAAATTAATTCTATATGTATGATAAAATTTTCATTCAATATAGATTAAATAGTAGTTTTAAGGATGACATTTTTGGTTTTGTTGACTTTGAATATGCTGGAATCATTGATACTCGAAAACCATTCATTGGTTTTTTGGTTCTTGAATATGGAGGGCTGGTCTCTTGGAAATTCAATATTCAATCATTGGTTGAACTCTCCACTACCAAGGAAGAGTATATAGCCTTTATAGAATCCATTAAAGATGTCATATAGATGAATGGTTTTCTTTTCGAGTTATCTTTATCTGCTGATAGTATAATACTCAACTGTGATAGCCAATCTATGTTACATCCATCTAAGAACTATGTGTGTCATGGTTGATCAAATAACATTGAAATTAGAATTCATTTAATTAGGTATATTATATAATATGGGATAGTGAGTGTCACTAAGATACCCACTAGGGACAATATGGTCAATAGTTTGACTAATTCCATACCATTGTCTAAATTTTTTCACCATCTTAAATTAATGAATCTAGATCCAATTCTTTAAATTAGGCTATGAGAACACCATTATTAAATATATTTAATTTTAATGTGGATATTTGTTGTTTTATTCAAATTCATAGGTTTTAATTCAATTATTTGTATTCATATTATGTACTCATATTAAGGGATGTATATTTTCATCGGGATGTTTATATATTTTTTGTGTTTTTTCACATGGAATACCTTTATCAAATATATTCTGATTTTTTTCTATTAGAATTATCTTTTTTTCCTTATTTGTATAGTGGTTGAATGAGGACCATTGATCATGATCCATATGACGGCTTTGCACACTTCTCGCTATGCTTCTTTGGATTGGCCTTGATCTGAGAAGCCTCAGTTGTGCCAATCCTGTGATGAAAATTTTCCCTTTAATTGAATCGCCTTCAGTTAGATGAGTCATTGACTTCATCTTCGCCTTCCATGTGGATTTGATCCCGTGATTCTATTTTCACCTTTCAACACTCCCTATCACGCCATCATTGACCCCATTTGTACACCTTGATTTGAGAGAGATCAATCTCTTCATCTCATGAGTTTCATCTAGTTCAACCTATGAGCACTTGGTGAGAACATCCTTCACTGAACAGAGGGGTTCTTGGAGAAGAAGAAGGGGAATCTAGAAATTATGGACACCCAAACTCCCTATTTTTGAAGTCTTACCACCTTCTGGAACTAGAGTACCTCTTTGGTGGATAATCAGTGGATATCAACTTAATCTTGGGTCCAGGATGACTGCACATCAAGAAGGTTCAAGATATTGAATCATATTTCATCATAACCAAGTTTTGGTTTAAATAATTGTCTCTGTATCAATTTATTTCCTTCTATAAAGTATAGATTTGTATCCTTTTTTGGTGTATACATGATTCTATCCAGGAGTGGATAGTGTTGACTCTATGGGACATATTTTATCACATCCACCTAGTTAATTAGGCTTGGCCTCCTCAAATATTTTATATGGTTATTTACTTCTTTATTATTCAAGTATGTATTTTTTTCATGCATTTTTCTTGGTAATATAATGTATGAACTGGGTTTTTTTCTCATCATTCACATACGATCACACTGATCTAAAGCAAGTTATATCTACTATTATTTCCTTTCTTTTCATTTTTTTTCTTTCTTCCAGTAGCTCGATTAAAGAATAAGTTTGTTCTATTAATTTTTCACCAACTATTTAATTGAATATATTGGATTTATAATCAAGTAATACATGAAAATGGGTCCTTGATGTTTTAGGTTAAGTGGATTAACCTCAACACATCATTATATGAAAATTGATACTCATAATTTCAAATCTTTAAATTAGTTATCTTATTCAAACCACCTCATTCCATCTACTCAGCTTAGTTCTATGGGTGAACTTCCACGGTGGATAGGTTTGGTTTTAAAGAAATCATTATTCATAATAGAGTTATGATCTTGAACAGGAGGCATCATCTTTAAGTGACTACTCAAGGGTTCTTCATTTTTGGATGTTCTACTTGGTAGAATGTTATTCCATTGATTTCATCAGATAATAATGGCTTGTAAAAGACTCATCGATGGTGGAGAACTTTCCCTCAGTAGTCTTTATAAACTTTGGTTTCTCTTGATTCTAGCCATCTCTCAATGCTTCAATAGTTCATAACATCTTATTTCAAAATCTAGTTTGGTCGTCTTCCTAGGATGGGGCATCGATGAAATCAGGCAGTATAGTCTTGGTTCTTCTCTAGGTTACATTGGCACTACAATAGTACTAGTATGGCATATCATGATGATATTCTTTAGAAAATGGAATCAGTGTGAGAGGGTTAATCAGGAAATGAAATTCTTATTTGGAGCTCAGATATGTTTTGACCATAAATGATTGACCCATCGGTGCAATGATAATAATGATATAAAAATAAATTTTAAAAATGTGAAAATAAATAGACACCATATTTAACATGAAAAAACCTATAAATTCAAAAGGGGTAAAAAAACCATGGGAAAATTAAAGGATATCACTATGGTTAATAGTGGGTACACACCCTCTCGCAATTACAACAAGAAAACCCTCATAAAAATATCTCTTGAATATGGTAGGGAAACTTCCTCACAAACACCGCAGAAATGTAATCTTCTAGTGATGAAATGATGATGAGAGAATATGAAAACAGGGGGTGTTGTTGCCTTTTCTAGGATTATTTTAGACCCTCTTACTACCTCTCTCACTGATGGGTTTAATAGGGTTGGTCACCCACTACATCTACCCCTTCCACCCCCCTTTGAAAAAAATAGGGGGTAGTGTCTTCCATCGAGTAAACTGACAACACATCTCCCACTTAGAGATTTTATTGAGAACTAATCACATCTCCACACATTCTTTCTATATTCCAAACATTTTTCTCACATATTTGAAAAGCTGGTTGAGAATCTTCACTGTCTAAACTTATTAGAGTCAAATACCTTTTTTGAGACATTTTTCATATTTTCTTTAGTACGAATTTTATTCATATCCACACTTCCTTCCTCCACCACATATCATAAAAAATGATATTGTACCCCAAGGTTTTTCTTCATTGAATGTAAATATGGATTCCATGAAATGTGAAAGGTGCTATAACTATCCCAAAACATTTTTATATTCTCCTATCTATTCTTGAGATCCTCCAACAACCTTCTCATCCAAATAACCTCTTTAAAATCCTATGTAGCTTCCAAGTAATATTACTCCATCGTGGATAACACCACACATGACGGTAAATTTGAAATTAAGCACATAGACCCCCTGTATAACTAAACACATAACTAGTAGTGGATTTACTTCAGCCCTAATCTCCTATAAAATCTGAATCAACATAGCCTCTAATAGTAAAATATGATCCTTCATAACATAATGTAGTATTTGTTGTCTCCTTGATGTATCATAGGATCATGTTCACTGTGATCTAATTATCTTGTTCTGGATTCTACTTGTATTGAATAACTACTCCCACTATATGTGAAATGTCTAGTCTAGTATAAAACATAGTGAACATCAGACTCCCCACTACTGATTCATATGGTACTTGAGACATTTCTATCCTTACTGCTTCACTGCTGGAACTCATCTTGAAGGATAAATTGAAATTAATGGGAGTAGGGGTAGATATTGGCTTACATTATTTCATGTTGAATCATTTCAAGAGTTATTGTAGGTAATTATTTTATGATTTCAAAAACATCACATGATTTCTATCTCAGTAAATCTCCATCCCCATAATCTTCTTTTCTGGTCCCAAGTCCTTCAAATCAAACACCCTATTTAATTGTACCTTCTTCTCCTTGATCTAATCTTTTTTGGGGCCTAAAACCAACATGTCATCTATGTACAATAGAATAATGATGAAATCATTATCACCCAAACCTCTAAAAATGTAGAAGGATATAAATGATGTCTTCTATATCCAAGGATCTTGATGTAAGAATCAAATCTCTTATACCAACACCTCAACGCTTGCTCGAGTCTGTACAAATATTTTTTTAATCTACAAACCATGTTATCCTCACCTTATTATTTAAATTCTTCCTATTGGGGCACATATATATCTTCATTAATATCAATATGGAGAAAATAATTATTTATATCTGAATACTGTAGATACAAACTATATATTGTACACATATCTAGAACAATATGAACCGTCATAAGTCTAACAACATGAGAAAATATTTCAATGAAATCAATACATTCTTTCTGATCATATCCTTTGAACACCAGTATTAGAAGATATCTTTCCACCAATTCCTTTCCATACCTCTTGATATGAAAGACCCATTTTTTCGGATATCATTTATTATATGAGGTAATGGAACAAGATCCCATGTATTTTTCTTGTATAAGGATTCAAGTTTCTCATTCATCGCTATCATCCAGGACAATACATCTGGACTCTGAGACACCTCTACAAAATAAGATAGATCTCTATCCTTCTCCAATAAGAATTAGACAATATTGGTCTTAGTAACAAATTCCAAGATTCATATTGGTGTTATTTTCACTATATTTAAACTGTGTAGTCCAGACTCATCTGGTACTCAATATTCATTCTCTGGTAATGCCTCAGAAGAAATTAGTTCCTCCTTTGATTTGTACTCTAATTATAATATTTCAGTTTATGTATTCTACTTCTCTATGTATCGATTGGTTTCCCTTTTCACCTTATCATATGTAAATATGAAATCTCTACTAATTATAAGTTTTCAGTAAGTGGGATCCCATAAATGATACACCTTCACACCATCAACAAACCCCAAGAAGATACATTTTATGGATCTTGAATCCAACATTGATCTTTCTTGGTCATTAAGAAATGCATATATGAGACTTACAATAGTATTTAACTGAGAATAGGCAGTAGGTTTACCACTCCATATATTCATCAGTGCCTTCAGATCAATCTCTAGTAAAGGAGAACTATTGATTACAAAAGAGGATGTATTCACTACATATACCCAAAAAGCAATTGCAATTTTTACAGTCATCAACATCACCATTTTTCTATCCAACATGGTTCTGTTCATCCATTCTATAACTCCATTTTTTTGAGGAGTGTATGCCACCATGAATTATCTCTTGATTTCTTCTTGTTGAAAAAATGTATCAAACTCCTCACTTATATTTTCTACATAATTTTCAATCCTTAGAAACTTGATCTTCTTTCCAGATTCTAGTTCCTTCCACACTTTAAATGTTTGAATACTTCAAAAACATTTTCTTTCCACTTGATTAGGTACACCCAAAATATCCTAGATTAATCATTAATAAATGATACAATGTACCTTGATCCTCCTAGGGATATAACTAGTTCTTTACAAACATCAAAATAGATTATCTTTAAGATCTCTTGATTTCTTACTTTTGACATCTTGAACTTTAACCTAGGTTACTTACTCAAAAAAGAATGCTCAAAAAATGGTAAGGATACCTTTTTAAGACTTGGAATCAACATCTAATCCAAAATAATATTCAGGCCTTGTTCTGACATATGACCAAGCTTCTGATTCCATAACGTCTTCAACACTTCCATAGAGGTATTTGATGTGACAACTATCTCTGCCTCCTTATATGTTTCACCCATAAGCACATATAGATTATTTAAGATATTTTATGCCCTCATCACCAAAAGTTCACCATTCAAAATTTTTATCACTCCATTATATGTGTGAGTCTTGCATCTGATATCATCATATTGTCCCAAAGACAATATGTTCTTCTTCAGACCCTTCACATGGTTTACTCATTGGATTGTTTGAACAATACCATCATACATATTAAATTTTATGGTATCAACTCCAACAATAATTAAGGTGTGATCATTTCCCATGTACAAAATTCCTTTCAGGATAGTTTTATACTATTCAAACCATTCCCATCGAGACATCATGTTTCATGTTTCTCTTATGTCGATTATCCATGCATCGTTCACATGATTCCTGCTTCCAATAGTCATCACTGCTTCACTAACAAGAATATATCCATTTCTAAAAGTACTCACCACATTCCCCCGAGAGTTCATTTCACTACTATTTTTATTCCAAGAATTATTCTTAACATGACCCTTCATGACAATATTAAAACATGTGACTTTCTTATTCTTACTTTGTGATTTAGACCTTCCAAGATTTTGGCTACCACTGGAACCACACTCCATCATCCTTCCTCTATCCATTTAAATATCATCTTCTTGGTGAGAAGTCAAATGTTTTTCCTCCTTGTTATTGAACCAAATTTATTCTTCAAGAACCGTAGCTGAAACATAATTGAATGGAAATATATCTATTAAGATATTATTGGTATGTTTTTTGATGAGGAGTTCGTAAGAATATGGAAAAATCTGGAGAAAAATTTCTAAATGTTCAGTATCCAAAATTTTATAGAACAACATTGTGAGATGAGTGAACAAGATGTTGAGGTTATTGATGTGTTCAATCACTGATGATGACTCCACCAATCAAAGAGTGTACAATTTTATCTTCAGGAAAATTTTATTGTGAAGTGACTTGGCCTGGTATAGCTTCATCAATGTATCCCATATTTCCTTAATCATCATTTTCTCCACAATGCTTAATAGGATCCTGTCTTCCAAAAAAATGGTTTTTGGTAATAGAATTATCATCCATGTAGTTCCATTTCCCCTCCATCACACCCACCGGGTTTTTTTTTCCAATTTTCAGTAGGAAATTATCCTTCTACAACACTTCCTACATCTACATTTTCTACAGAGAAAAATTATTCTCTTTGATTTTTTTTATTTTAAATTTCACTTCCATCTCAACATTCCATCAATCCAGAACCTACTCCATTTCACAACGGCGTATTTAAAAACCTCAATAATTTTTTCTTAATGTGAAAGATCAATCAGAGTTGAAATCATAGAGAATGATCTAATATATAAGAATTATTAATATGTGAAAACATGAACAACACTGGGCCAAAACCTACCCTTTGATACCTCTTGTTGGGATCATAAATGATTGAACCACCAGTGCAGTGATAATCAAAAGATAAAAATAAAGTGGAAAAATGTGTAAATAAATGTACACCAAATTTAACATGAAAAAACCTCTAAATTGAAAGGGGTAAAAAGCATGGGAAAATAGAAGGATCTCACTATGAGTAAAAGTGGGTACACACTACCTAACTATTACAAGGAGAAAAACCTCATAAAATAATATATTGAATAAGGTGGGAAAACTACCTCACAAATACCATTTAAATGTGATTTGTAAGTGATGAGAAGCTGACAAGAGATGCTAAAAACAAGATATTCTCTTTCCTTTTTTAATTTGTTTATATCCCCTCTTGTTGCCACTCATACTGATGAGTTTAGTGGGGTTTCCCACCCACCACATCTACCCCCACCATACGCCTTTGAAAAAATATGGGGTGGTACCGTCTATTGAATAAACTACTGAAAAGATATTTTCTTAGTCAGTATTTTTCTTCTTCAAGATAGGTGGCATGTTTATCCATAGTTTGGTGGTGGTTGGATTCAACTAAACTCAGTGCGACAAGGATCAAGATTTGGTATCAGTCTATGGTAGGCTGTTTATCCTTCTCCAAAAACTAAAGAACATATTTGGATTTTCATGGCTTATCTAGTACACATAGTGGTGGCACCAAAGTTATTTGACCATGGTTCAATATAGTTTCATCTGCATTGGTGGAAGAAAAACATTATTCTAGGGGTTTCTAAAACATCATCGGTAGTGTTTCTCACCATCCATATCTAGTGAAGTGTGTTTCAATGTCAATGGAGCTCAAACTAATATTCAACTTCACTCACAGTGTCGACTTTGTTCTTCAATGGAGGTGGGTTTACTTTTTGTGGCTCAGTATTTGGGTCATGTGGTCGGTTCATCTTCATCACACATAGTAGGCAATAGTGAAGAGGAATATTCAGTATGAGTAAGAAATATAATAGGTTTCCTAGCCACATTCATGCTAGGTTGGAATGTTCATTACCAGCACCCTCCAAGTAGTTATCCACAAAATACATGGTCTGTTGAAAATAAAAGGCATGAAAGGCGTATTACCTTCATGAATGGTCAAATACTGACCATGACTTTTATGTGATCACTTAATAATAAAAGGCACATAAGGTTCC
This sequence comes from Viscum album, assembly GCA_963277665.1. Lineage (NCBI taxonomy): Eukaryota > Viridiplantae > Streptophyta > Magnoliopsida > Santalales > Viscaceae > Viscum > Viscum album. The sequence goes on from OY728143.1 coordinate 1,073,187,694, forward strand.
ACAACTTTATGTATGATCAATATATTGATTGTGGCCTTAATGTAGTTGCTTAGAATGATCAATAGCGAGATAAATATAGTGATTGTTCCCCTTAATGCCCAAGGTCACTTATTTTCCTATGGTCAATTCATCTAAAAAAATAACACTAGTTAATTAAATTCAATTTATAACAAAAAACATAAATTAAAAAAAATAAATTATTTATTTATAAAAAAATAAAGAATGAATAAAATTATTTAAAAATTAAACTAAAAACATTCAAACAAATTTATTTTGAAATAAAATTAAAATACTAAGAATATCTAGCCAGAATAAAAGCTCCAGACCATTTATTAAAAAAAGAAAAAGAGAACAATAGAACAAGGGAAGTGGATGAGGTCAAACAAATAGAATTTTCCCTCTCCATAATCAAATTTAGTAAAAATATTAAAAAGGATCATTCACGTTGTCAAAAAAATGTAACAAAATATATATAAATATATATATATATATATCCTAAAAAAATACAATATAGGGGAGTGGAAGTGGCACAAACGTATGAGGGGGAGGTCTCAGGTTTGAAACCCACAAAAGGAGGGGTGTGCGTGCGGGTGAGTAGATTCCTAGAATTGTTAAAGGGGGGTAGGTCTAGCACTCTTAAAGGTGGTGGGGTTTCTAGAAAAGTGTTTTTATAAGGGGGGATGGTTCCAAGCAATGATAATATAGGGGGTGGTCCACCATCCGATTTGTAAAAGAAAATTCATTCTAATTTTTTTGGACCTTTATAATCACTTTTTTATCACTGATAAAGTGGTATTTTATCAAATCTTTTTTTAGCAGTCAAAAAGGCCCCTTTTATTAGTGGTTTTTAGTGTTAATAAAAGGGGCCTTTATTAGCACTAATAAAAGGGACACCCCATTTAACAGCATTGAGGATAAATTTTTTTTTTCTCCTCTATTAAAACTGTTTTTTCCTATGTTAAAGGATCGATCTATATTAGTTTAATAAATTAACAAAAATACTATAAATACAAAAAATAAATTCATATTTTAACATTGAACATCAAACTAATAACATATGGAATTTATTCAACTAAGTAAACTATTTTACAAATAAAAACACAATTACTTAGATTAATTGAAGTGAAAAAATTTAAAATTTAAATTCCACGTCATGTGTTTTTTGAAATTAGGTATAAATAAATCATCTATATTTAAGAGTAGTTCGATGAATCTGAGATGTATTTGAATTTGTTTTATCTTGTGTAAAACACTCCCTAAAAGTTGGAGCTAAAAAAGTTTTGAATGATCTATTTAAATAAATATGCTCTAAATTTAAATAATATTTTCTAAATATAATCCTTGAAAAGGATTATATATGTAATAGATTTGAAATGTTGATCCACACATTAGAGGAAAATTTAGAAAATAACATTGATGTTAAGAATGCACAATTTGATTTTAAATACAACAAAATAAAGGAACATGAAATATTATTGTAAGAGCAGTTTATAACAAAACAATATGATATTAAAATTATAATGAATTATTTTAAAGAATTAGTGTTGTTGATTGATGATATGAAAGAACACTCTCAATATGAAGTGTCTTGAATGGGAAGTGAAACTTTACAATATGAAAATGAAACATATTAAATATTAACCATTAATGAAAAAATAAGCCACATCCATACATATAAATAAGGAGTGATCTTGTTCTAAATACCTATATCAGGAGTAAATATGATCATTTTGACATATGTCCATATTACTATATAAGGATTAAATAATTTGGTACCATCCATATACAATAATAATGTATATACTAAATATGTTTCACTAAAATTTGTTTCTTTAAATATAAATATGTACATATATGTAGGGAATTAGTTTTTTCCTAGTAAGACTTTGAAATATTTTTACATATATTTATAGAGCTAGGCATTAAGATGGCGCGTGATTCTGAGTCCCGGTGTACTAAGAATTTATTTTATAAAAATATTAAAAATATTTTATATTGTGTATGCACAGTATCTTAATGAAAATGGGATAAATCTTAAATAGAATCTTAGATCATAAATCTGAGACCACAGTTGAGTCTGGAACACATTTTTTACCCTATACATAACCTAAAATAAGTTGATACAGGGTGTTTGGATATCTATCCCATCCATGGTACGTTCAATGGATTAATTAATTATTTTAATTAACTGATTCATTCATTTAAACTAATATAATCTCCTATAAATATATCATTATAGAAAATTTCCTAGTGTTAGCCTCATAATACTGGGACCATTGAGAGCTTCTTCCTCCTCTCCTTTCATTGGAGATTCAGAACCGATGATGATGAAACTCTAGATAAGAGTTGATCAAAGTAAAACAAACACAATAACATCCTTCAATCGTTAGAGAGTGTGTTCTTTGATTATGAAAAACCCAATATCCATTTAGGACTCATCAACTTACATATTTTACCTATTTTGATTAAATTTATTGAGAAGATCAATCCCCTCCTTTGATATGTGCCAATTGTGGCATTTGTATACGCTCGTGTTTCAGATATTTAATTTTTATTTGGTTTTTCTGACCCTGGATATCCACATTCTTGATTGTTGGATTAGAAAATTTAAAACAATTGTTAAAAAAATTTTATTGTGTATTTACCCCTCGATTTATTCACGTTATTTTCTGGTTGGAATCTGTGGTCCCAGTTCAATATTTTTGAGCTGTAGGAAGCCCGATCGAACCCCTGAAATCATGATGAAATGACATGTGAGGGATGAATCAATGAATTAGGGATATATAAATGGGATGGTTTTGGTTTTTGGATGATCATAGATCAAAACTTTGGTGGTGGAATGACCAAAGGCATGCGGGACATTCGATGATCCTTCAAGGACCAACAAAAACTAATTTCTAGCCATCTGATGGCCAAAAATGTCATATCTAGACTAGATCCACCAATTTCAAAAGGTGTGGAGGTGAGACATATTAGGGAACATCCATGTTTTAAGCACAGACAATAGATCAAGATTTCTGGAAATATCTGAACTACACGCCATATAGTTTGAAGAAAACACATTCTGTCAAAAACTGACTATAGAGGCTAGGGTTTCAGTAGATTATAATTATCAAACACCATGTGAGACCCCACATGTAATCTGACCATGTTCTAGAAAACTTGGATTGTACTCTAGGAGAACATGGGCATGATCTAGGCGAGGCACACCATATACCAAAGTACAAAAACATGGGATGTATACAAAGACGTGGCCAAGAACAAGGGAAGGACCCTGAGTGGCAAGATCCCACTGTGTATATACCCTACACTTCATGCATCCCTACATGGTTGGAAATACATGTACCTATAGATATATGGACAAGTGATGGAGTGGGACCATATGCTTCATTGGTCCCCTCACACGTCGTGTACCCCTTTTTTCCTTTTGAGGTAACACCAAACCCTCTTATATACTTTTTTTGGACTCAGATTTTGGCCCAAGAGTAGCCTATCCTGAGTGTTTTTTCACATATAATATGATGGTACCCTATTTAGTAGATTTTGTGATATGATGCGAGAATTTTGGGCATATATCTTATTTAGGCAGTGCTCGATGATAATAGTGATCACCAGTGGCATTCTGAGTGGAACCTTCCAATTAGCCTGGGCATTGGTCATCGATGACTAGAATGGAACCCTCTAGGTGGGATCATCATGGGTCCTCTATAGACTCATAGAGTGGAACTTTCCAGCTAGGATGGGAATGGGTCCTATACTATTAGATTGAAACCCTTATATTGGCACAAGTCATAGTTACTCTATCGAACCCTAGAGTGGAACCCTCCAGGTGGGTTGGGAATGGGTCCTCTACCACCAAAGTGGAACCCTCCAGATGGGTTGGGCATGGGTCATATACCACCAAAATGAAACCCTTCAGTTAGGCAAGGCATAGGTTCTCTACCACAATAGTGGAACCCTCATGTTGGGTAGGGAATGTTTCGTCCATTGACTATTAGAGTAGAACCCTCTTGTTAGAATAAGGTATGGGTATTATATCTTTCCACCGAGTGTAACCCTCTAATTATACCAGGATATGGTTCCTCTACATAGAGATTGTGTCCCCTTGATTGTGTTGAATAGTGATGAGGTGTGGAATGTCATGGATTGTTTTTGTTGGTAATATGCACGAGATGTTATGCATCATTATTGGACTTCTGGAACTGTTGGTTACTCCTTTCCTTGGCTAATATATGAAATAGATATCCCCTTCCTCTCTCATTTGGGATTATTTTTTTGATCATATATATAAATTTGTATAAAAAAATTTGTATTTGGTTACTCTCCTTCAATGGGTTGAAAATATGCATAGGGTATGCTACATTAATTCAATTTTTATGTTCTCATGGATAGATGAGTTTAGTCTCCTGCTATGGGTGGAAAACACTCAATGTGTAATTCATATAAATATCGTGTTGAGCCCCCTATGCTTGGAAAAGGTTAAACATTTTATTTATTTCAGTAGATTTGTATTCTGTTTACTATCTTCTGTCTTTTTATTCCAGTTGTATCACTTACTGCTCTCCCTTTATCTTTCAGGGTGTCCTACTGGGTATGTGTATACTCACCCATTCATAGGCTTTCCCCGTATATGTCATGTATTATGCAGTCAATGGATAGGTCGACGGTGACTTCAGAGGAGCATAGGGATACTGGTTTCCTTGGAACATGTATGGTGGTCATTTCGCGGATATCGGGAAATGGGATATATCAGTAGTTTACATTCTAGTTTTTTTTGGGGTCGGGACATATTTCTTTTTGGTCATGTATTTTCTATTTTACATCTTATGTTTCACTATATTACTCTTATACTCTCTATAAGTTTTTCAATTTTGATTTACTTTCTAGCTATTGCATATTTTTATTATCATTCCTATACAATTATGCATTGACATTGCCGAGTGTGTGCATATAGGTACTTTAATCAAAGGGATTCCATTTTGGATATGCCTTTCAGTGCTTTTCTCCACCCCTGTTCTATAGAAGGAGAGATTGGGGTAGTTGTATCTCAATCCTTAGTTATGTTCGGGTTGTGATAGATTGTTATTAGAGTATTTCATTCATTGGGATATTGTTTGGAGTAGTCCCCTTACAAGGTTATGGTTGGGATTAGTGCAACAGTTTAAAAATGTCTTATGTGCCGCTCTTAGTCTAGGGAATTCTGTGATGGTATGGGTGATTGATGTATCTATTCACCAGGACCATGACCACCTTCTTATCGACTCCAGATACTAATACATTGGTTGTAGGGATTAATTGTAGTTGAATCATATAATATTGATTCTTTTTATTTCCCTATTTATTTAGCTCTCGATTATATATATATATATTGTCATATAACTGTGGGTTTTATTGATAACTTTTAGGATTCCTTCATGACAACATCAAACCAAGATACCAGTCTTGGATCATGAAGATGATCCAACGAACTATGAGCCCTTGGTTCAGGGTCTATCTCGTGAGGTTATTCCTCTAGGTGGGTAGGTAGAATCACCTCCACCTATTAAGCAGTATATCATTCTAGTAGAGTGGGTTTAGGATGCGCATAGTCTCAATGCACTCTCTATGTTCAAGCGCCAGATGCCACTAAGGATCTGTGGTGATCCAAATCCTCAGGAAACAGGGGATTGGTTAGATTATACGGTCTATATATTCAGGATTACATGTACCCTAATAGATCTGGTAGTTTCATTGACAGCTATCCGTTTCCACAGAGCATCTTCACACTAGTGGATTCTTGTTACTCAATTGCACGATTAGTTTATACTCTCATGGTCCGAATTTTAATAGTGGTTCCATGGGGAGTACTCCCCATCGTTTTTCAATAAGATAAGATTTAGAAGATTATAGATATACAGTAACAATAAATTATGGAAGTTGAGTATGTAGTGAGGTATACAAACCTTATTTGGAAATCCCTTAACCTGATTCGAGATGGATACTTTTGAGCATGTATGTCTGACCAGGGAATCTGAAGAGAGATCTGTGCTAGCATGGTACCCTTTTCCATACCAACTTATGTTGGGGGTTTTCAAGGGGAACTATTGAAAGAGATATTTCTATCATAGGGATTCTAGGTAGTTGGAACTCATAGTGGGTGTCACAGAGATGAGTCTTTTGCAGTAGCTAGTAGGCACTAGTCAGTAGGATCTAAAAATAGGAGATCCCATTATGATCAAACTTAGATGCATGGTCACATGGGATGGAGATAGTGCATATGAACAGGGCATCCTAGATAGGGTTAGTGTTTTTCTTATGACGGGAAAGGTCATATAGCACGTGACTGGCTAAATAGATGCACTAAAAAGTATAGATGGATAACTAATGAAACTCCATGGTAGAGACAGTTCCAAGATCAGAAATCTCCCAAGATAGGGTTTGGAGGCCCCTAAATAGATAGATCAGGTATTGGAGGGGTAAGAGCTATGGGTGGTGAATGATTTTATGATATCCTTTAACCACCACCACATGGCCATCCATATCAGGATCAGGGAGCTAGAGGATGGAGCTGCGGATAACTGCAGGCTCTAGAGGCTTATCACCCCGCAACGCACGAGAAGATCTGAGGTAAGATCTATGTGTTTTATAAACTTTCATCTATATTAGTAGACACATGTTTCATCCATTCATTCATCTCTATACTCTCAGTGTGAGAACTGAAGCTCCTAGTTGAGGCACTAACCCAACAACTTCATCTTGAGGTTTCAACATGGAACACTTATTTTGTATCTTTTAACTTCTAGTAGTGAGAGCTATCACTTTGTAGAAAAAGGTTTGTGTGGGACCTTTTGGTTATCCCGATAGAACTATATGATGTAATCTTGGGTATGTATTGTTTTTTCAGGGTATGATCCTTGATTGGATTTCACCGCAGATGAGTCATATTCATTCCCACTGATGGGATGAGATTCACCTTTATGGGTGAGGGAGATCTCATGGTGGGATGAGTTGGTTCTATGGCCAGGTGGGTGCAACCCATCACCCATAATTTGGAGAGTATATACAATGGTGCAACCAGATATTTTGAAATTTGGATTCCTTCAGTTGTAGAGGATTATATAGACATCTTCCCTAAGAATGTTCTGGGACTACCTAGGAGGCGAGATATGGAGTTTTAAATCATATTTCATCCAGAGACAACACTAATATCTTATGTGTCATATCAGATGGACTATTATTTGATTTGGGAGATATGGTTGTAGTTAGAGGGCCATCGAGATAAGGGCTTCATCAGACCCAATGTGTCCTCCTAGGCAGCTCCAGTGTTGTCTATGAACAAAGTAGATAAAGCTTGTGGATTTAGAAGTAATGATTTTTTTTACAATATTTATATTCATAAAAAACTAAATTGATGCATGAAAGGGAGGTAATTTGAAAAAATATAGGGTTTTTTATGATTTAATAATGAATCATATCTTATCACATTAAAGAACCCACCACCACACATAAAGCATTACAATGTCCCCACTTTTGAATTAATGGTGTGAGAAAAAATTTTAAAATTTGGATTAAATAGATTGGATTATCAGTATAGAAAATGTTTTGTTTTAATTTGTGATAGGGAAGCTCAAAAATATAAACTTTTCTTGCATAAAAAATAATTAAAAAATTTTCTAAGACATGAAAAATATTCTCAATGGACACTAACAATAAATCAAGTATTAAAGATGATTTTACACATAGTTACAAGAATCAAATGAAATTCAAGAATGATTTGAAAAAGTGAACCAAAATTTTAACATTAAATTGCACAAAAAACAAAGTAAACTCAAATAATGAAAGTGAATAGTAAGAATTTAAAAAATGTTTCATGCTAGGAAAATATTTAGTAATAAATTTAAAATAGTGAATTCTATATAGCCAGTAGTATCACTAAAATAATAATTGAAATAATAGAAAAAATTAAACCTAATATGTGAAAAATCTTATCTATATGTTGTAAAATAATTATATAACCTCCCATAAATCCAATGAAACTATATCTGGTGAAAATATCAAGTTCCTAAAAAAGGAAATGATCAAAATAACTTTCCAAAATAATTACCAGGATTAAAGACTAGGAAATTTATATCATGTTTCCTTTACTAGAAACATATTCTAGAATTACAGTTAAAAAAAACTTCCACGATGAAGAAAATATAACAACTGAATTTTCTCTACTATCATGTCCACTTAACCTACCACACGACCACATTTCATGGTAACTCCACTAACCATTCACCATCTTCACCTCATATTCAATAGACCCATACACTTTAAAATAAGAATAAAAATATCATGAGTAATAATATGTCAACAAAACTCCAAAAAACATGGTACAGAAACATAGGGAAAAAAGATTTGGAGTAGGAAGCTTTTGTTTAAACAAAAACAAAAGGATAAAAATGAGAAAATCAAGGGTATCCTCCCATGAAATTCTTGTTTTATATTCTGCAACTCGACTCAATCCCCTATAGATTTTAACCATTTTTTTAATGGGTAAGAATTATTATTAATTGGATCCTCGATATTTTATTTGGATAATTGAAACAATTAACAGAAGACTTCATGCAACCCAGTATCCAAAATAATTTCATTTAAAAACTCCAAGACTAATAATCCTCCCATTAACAGCTTAAAAATTCATTTTTTTCATTCTAGGAATTAATAAAATAAACAAATACACATCACTAACATTATAAAAACCATGATTACTTTTAATTTTATCATCAAAAATCTCAACATCACTTGAGACAATTACAGGTTGATAAGAAAAAACAATAGTGAAAATAGGAAGCTCAATTTCAATATCGGAATGACTCTTAGTAGGAAATTCCTTTGGAGAGGTAATGTAAGTGTCCTCAATATCTTCTAATAACTTCTCAAAGTCATAGACACAAATCTTATCAAACAAGTGATACAAAGAAGGGATATACCTATTCTATATATTGTGTAAAATTTTAAGAAACTCCTCTAAGTCACTTTTTATAGATTGAGAAAACCCACCTTCAACCCTAAGACAAATATAATTGACTATTGTATCAGCCTTAGTCTTAGAACAATGATTTTTACCAGAAGAAGCACTAATAATAGACTTATATTCCTTAATTTCATCACAGTAGAAAGTCTATTTAGGGTTGGGTTCATGGGATGCCTATAATTTTTAAAAAAATTGAGAAATAATATCAGTAAGATATCATGGTTTAGGATGTGACACTTTATGTTCTTGAGAAATGTGTTTCCTAATTTGGTTCTCAACACTCTCTAGCCTTTCCATCTCAATTTTGGGCTCAGATTCAACAAATTAATGTTAAAAATGTTTATTGAAAGAATATTTGATTAAATTATCATAGGGTTTATTATTTTCCTTTTTAAGTTTAGTTTTAATCACCTCATCTTAAAAAACAATCAACTTATAATACACCTCAAGTGGAGATTCTTTATAAACATAAAATTCCTCTTGGTCCTCACTAGCCTGAAGGGTGATCTTACCCTATGAGACATCAAAAACAGCCCCATCAGTGGCTAAGAATTACCTTAATAATATTATTGAAACCTTATTATTACACTCTATATGTAGAGTAAGGATGTATATAGGAAAAGAAAGTTCCACTACATCAACTAATAGGTCTTCTACCCACCCATATGGATACAAAAGTGACTTGTCGGCTAGTTTAAAAGAAACATAAACTAGTTTAAGTTCCATATAGCCTAAATATTTTAATAGGTAGTTTAGAATAACATTAATTCTAGCTCTCAAATCACATAATCACCCAATCTCTTCACTCCAAAAAATTCTACATGAAATTAAAAAACCACCATGGTCTTTCATTTTTAAGGGAATATTATTTTTAACTATATAATTTGACTCCTCATTTAAATTATTTACTAACCTTTCACCCCAATCTATATTGTTATCTAATAACCTCTTAATAAATTTCAAGTATGAAGGGATATTTCTAAAAGGTTTCATAAAGGGAATGTTAAAATTGAAGCTCCAAAAAATTTGAATGAATGTGAGATAATCAGGTTCATTGTTCATTTTCATCCATTAAGTAAAAGGTATGGGAGGGGAAATTTTTCAAGACTAAATATTAATTCTCCATATACTAAAACCTTAAATTCTTATTTTCCTCCTTGATTAACTCTGACTTTATTATCTTTTGTTCTATGGATTTTTAATGTGAAGGGTTATCAATTTAATTAGATTCTTTAAATATATACAATTTTTTAGAATCATGATTCTCTAAATATTCATTTCCTGTTTCATCTTGAACATAATTTTATTCATCCCTGTATTATTAAATAACTATTTATTTCATTTTAGATATATCCTGGTCGTCACTTCCATCACATTTTCTCTTGGGTTTGACTCAATTATTTTTAGAAGTTTTCCTTTTTCTCTTCCTCCTAAATCTATATACAAATGACCCATTTTAAGTTCTATAGTATGTATCATAGTTTTTTATACCTTTTAAGGAAATAATTTCATTCAAAACCAATAGTAATAAACCCTTAATTTATCATATATAATTTATAGATTCTTCCCCATATAGATTTTGGAAATATTTTTACGTTGTGTTTAGTAATTTTGGGAAATTAAATATTTAATTACACCTTGTTATTTCTAATATAAGTTGCAGTGATTTTTATATAAATAATTATATTTATTAGATTATTAATCATCTACACCCTAATTTCTAGCTTGGTAATCTATAAACTGGTCATTCTACTCAGGTTGGACAGGGAGGTCAAACATGGGGTAATATCTTTGAACATTTCTAAACATCCCAAAATGAAATCACTACTCTCTAAGGGTTTGTTAATTAAAAAAAATTTTTATTATTAGTTTTGTCCCTATTAATGGCTATTTTCCTAGTGAAAATGTGTTGGTAATTTTGGGCCAATGTATCAAAAACATTCTTAAGCCCTTCAGAATTCAAATAAAAGAAGTCACCACCACATTATTGGTCCATTATGTCCTAGTTGTAAGGTGTGAGGGCATTGTAAAATAGATTCATATAAATGAGGTGTATAATTTATGTTTAGTAATATATATAAGAATAATTCTAAACCTATCCAATACCTTGTTAGACAACTCTCCCCATCTTGGAAAAATCCATTTATCTTATGTCTAACCTCGATGGTGGTGTTCTTAGAATATAATTTGGATACAAAGGAATTGAAAATATAATCCAATGTTTCAAAAATTTACTCATACATGTTTTGAAAAAATTTCATATCCCTATCATTCAGAATAAATTAAAAAACTCTCAATATCGTCTCCTTTTCACTCAATACTCATAGGTGTAGTTATCAGAAAAAAATATAAAAATTTATAATGAACTCTAATGAATCCTCTATTGGTGTCCCATTGAATAAAGGAGGCATGGAGAGATGAATATAATTGTTCTTATAGTCCATAGAACTAGGATAAAACCTTATACAATATATATTACTTAATATTGTTAGTAGTTGACACTACCTAAGTCTAGGTCTCTTGGAAGTAGGAACTAAAGGATGATCTAATTTCAGATTCCCATTGATATTTTGAGGTCCTCCAATTTCCATATTTTACATTTTGTTTTTGTTTTTCTTTAAAGTAGAGTTGTTCTTATTGATTTGAAAAACTAGAGTTTCAAGATCTACCTTAGATGCACTTGTGTGCATGTTACTAGTGAACAAACAGAACAGATTTGATACTTTTTATATTTTTAACATATTTTTTAACATATTTTTTAAAATATTTTTTTATATGAGTTTTTAATGAAATTATATATATATGAATATATTTTTGTTTTTTTGTTGACTTGGATACTCATAACTTCCCCAAAAATTGTGCCAAAATTTGACCACTCTATACTCTTTGGAACAAGATCAAAAATTTAATATTGAGATCATCATACTCACTAATTACAATTAGAAAATGATGAGTATGAGTTTCAATTACACAGGGAAAGATAATTGTGAATGAGTTACCAAAACCATATAAAAAACAAAAACAAATATAAAAATTATGAAAAACTGAAGTGATGATGTGATGTGAAATTGAAGTTAGTTATGGAAGTTATGTAAGGGGAAATGAAATAGAGTAAGAGACTAATAGTGGATAAAATTAATGTATTTGGACTATTTTGAATATGTAAAAAGTATTTTGTGATCCTACTCTAGTTATTACAATTATTTAATTCATGAGAAAAAGTGAAGGTTCCCTAAGCAATCTTTTTAGTGAACTTCCACACATCAATGAACTTACATTAATCTTGATCTCTAAATCAATATTTAAGAATTAATTTTTTCATTATAGAGAATTGATACATTTTACTTTTCTAATTTTTAGTAATTTGGTTAATGATAAAGAGTGAAAGGATTCAATACCATCACCTTTCATTTTTTGAGTGGTGAGAAATGATACCCATAATAGAATTACCAAGAACATTTCACTAAAAGTTCACTAAATAATTATATTATTAAAATCAAGATAAGAAAAACTTTTTTTCTCATAAAATTATTAATCCCCTAATAAATTTAGTTACACATTTAGGAATGAAAACAAATAATTCTTTAAAAAATTGAATTGAAAACATCTTTGATGAGATCATCATCTTCCCCAAACTCCAGCTTCAGATTAGGTTTTGATCCTATCATAATCAACTTATCCATCTCTATGTGATCTAGGGAATGCTATAATGGCAAAAAATCCTAGACAATGGATCTCCTCTCCTATATCTCTATGTATATTTTTATTTTTAACACAAAATCCTATGCACATGTTTAATGTGATCTCATGGTCACCACTTCATAACCTCTCTCTAACTTCAATGTTATATGACTTCACTATTCATCGCCCCTAGGTAACCTCTCTCTAAATCTACTCATGAAAAGTAAAAATGATTTTATATCTTATACATATATTTTAAAAATGTTTTTAGTGCTTTTTATAATATTATAATGACATTTTCAAGGGTTCAAAAACACTATTACACACCTTCCAATGCATACCCCTTACATGGCTATGCACATGCTCTTGACCCTCAACATCACTTGATTGAGGATGTGGGGGCCAATACCAATTAGACGAGTGATCAATAGAGGGAATTTCTTGTCAATAATAACCTTGGTGTGGGTATCCTTTGGTGGTTGGCTAGAGAGGTGGACAACAGCTGGCGATGGGATATTTTTCAATGGTTGTGGAACCAACCCCTAACATCATTGAATCCATTAATCTACATAATAAGATTCAATCATAATAATTTTTAATTAGAAAAAACCATGTTGTGAGTCTATAATCTCTCGACACTTCATCCAGAGAGGAATAATAGATTTGGAACCCATATCCCATGGATGAATTTATACTACCAAAGCATGTAAATTCTCATTTTACTCGATTTTCATCTTTATTTTTGTTTGATTACATTTCCATGAAACTATTATGAACCAAAAAAGTGGGATCAAAGGTATCTTGGTTGAAATGATGACGGTTTGGAGAACTTTTCAAATGAAATAAAAATTGAAGTTGGTTAGATTTTTTTAGGGAAGATCCAAAAAAGATCTCAACGAGATGATTCGAACGGCATGGGCGACATTAAAAAGAGGTTGAAACGAAGATGGTAGATGCTGTCAAAGTTTCCATCAAACCACAAATTCTATAGTACCCCCTTTCCGGAGAAGAAAACACTATTCATGATTGTGGTGAGTTTTCTGGAAACTGTTCTGACAAGACACTATAGTTCCACCTCATTATTCGATCTAGACCGTTAAAACTGTGTTTCCTATATCTTGGACAATCGAAGTCCATTTTCAACAATCCAAGAGTCATTTTCTGCTATCTTGACCAGTTCAGACACATCCATAAAGTAATTTTTTCAAAATTCTCACTCAATAAGTAGAATAAAATAATAATATTATGATTAAGCTAACCAATTTTAATTATTCCATTTGGAAACCCAAAATGGAGGATCTTTTATATATTAAAGATTTGTGGAAATTAATAGTGGATACCACTAAGAAAATTATTCATCAACAATCAGCTAATCCAATTGAAATACATCAACCAATACCCCACTAGTTTATGAAAAGTAGGTTATGGTCAACAGTAAATTCACTACCCAAGTCAGACAGTGGATCGATAAGAGTATCTTCCAAAAAATATCCAATGAACAAGATTATTCCATTTTTTGGTGAGTATTGTAAAATATGCAGGAAATAAAAAACACATAGAACAAAAAAACCCTGATATACTGTTCTTTAAAATTGATGTAAAAAGATAGGACCAACATATCAGAGCACGTGAGAGAGTTTGAAGGTATCTTTGATCAGTTGAATTCTATAAAAATGATGATTAATGATGAATTTTAGGCTCTTTTGATGTTGATTTATTTACCAAATAGGTGGGATACACTAGTCGTGTCAGTCAGTAATTAAAATATAGATAGAACTCTCATCATAGATATGGTGAAATAAAAAATAATGAATGATGAATCTATAAGGAAAGGTGAGGGATATACACCTGAATCAGCGGCTCTATTCATTGACTGAAAAGGGAAGCAAAGATGCAAGAGAATAAGTAGAAGGAGAGAACACCTCGATGAAAGTCTTCAAAGGAGGAAGTGATTGATATCCCAATTGAGATATGACATGATGTTACAACATTATAGAAATCATAGAAACTTCATTAGGGAGTGTATAAGAATGAAGTAATAAAAAAGGAATTAGGAAGTTAAAAACCAAAATAATGATTTTTCAGTTATCAATGAAGTGATAGTTATTGTTCAGGAAGATAATAGGGCCAGTTTTATAAGCCACGATTTGACATGGGTGATCAATTATGGCCCTTCATACCATGTCACTATTAGAATATATTTATTCTCATCCTAAAATTCAGGGAGTTTCAGACATATGAATATTGTAAATTATTTTTCATCCAAAATCACTTGTATTGATATAATTTTTCTGGAGATTAATATTATACGGAGGATACTATTGAATTATGTGAGGCATGTTCATGATATTCACATCAATATAATATAAAATGGAATAATTGATGATGATGTATATATTAGTTTGTTCAATGATTGTAAATAGAATCTTATAAGAAGTAACTTGTTAATTTCTAATGAAAATAAATAAACTTATCTTCATCTCGCAGATGTCAGACCATATGAAGGAGAAGTCAATATAGCTAGAAAAGAAGATCCTAAATTTTTTTGGTACATGCTACTTAGTCATAGGAATGGGATAGGAATCAGAATGATCTTTAAGAAGGATATCTTATCAGGACTAAAAGGTATACATTTGGATACTTGTGTTGATTTCACCATGGGGAAACAACATAAAGTATCATTTCGTGGTTATTTACCATCCATAAAAGAAATGTTTTAGATTTGATTGAAATTGATGTTTGTATGATGAGAACTAAGTCAATGGAAGGTTGTAATTATTTTCTTATCTTCATAGATGATCAATATAGAATATTTTGGGCCTTTTATTTGAAAACTAAAGATCGAGTATATGATTTTTAAGTAGTTTCATGTAAAGGTAAAAAGAGAAACATGCAAATAGTTAAAGTGTGTATGAGCTGAAAATGGATGAGAGTACCATGGTCTATTTGAGGAGTGATGGAGGAATTTTGGAATTAGGATGAAAAAACTAGCACCAAAGATGCCTTATCATACTAGTGTTGCTAAGAGGATGAACATGACACTTTTTGAGTGAGTCAGGTGTATTCTCTCAAATAAAGAGCTTCCAAATACATTTTTGGGGGGAGTCAATGAGGACCACAATTGATCTTATAAACTTTTATCCATCGGTTACACTAAACCAAAACAATATAGAAAGGGTTTGGATAGGTAAATATGTTTTATCAAAATAATTGAGAGTATTTAGCTATAGGGAATTTTTTCACATCCCGAATGAAGAGAGGATGAAGCTGGATGGAAATAAAAATAAATGTATCTTTTTGGGATATTCTCATAGCGAGTTTTAGAAATTTTCTCTAGGATCCTATCAGTATAAAGTTTTTTAGAAATTTTGATGGGGTGTTTCTTGAGGAACATATTATTAATTATTTTGAGAAGCCATAAAATCCAAAGAAGTTGTAGTATGAAAAAATTACTATCAATCTGGAACCAATGTCACCAACATCAATTCCAGGTAGTGTGAGAGAGATACATGAAACTATTGATACATCACTACCAGGTAATATGTATCCATCTACTGGTATGTCTCAATCTGCTGATTTGCCTCCATCATATGATATTACAGAATATATTCCCCCTAAAGTGAAGTTTAGATGATCCACCAAAGAATGAGAACTGAGTCGTAGATACTCACCACATGAGTAAGTGATTCTCACTAGTGGGAGAGAACCAGAATTTTATGATGATATCATTAGGATTCCGAATAATATGGAATTAAATAAGGCTATGAAAGAGGAGATGAGATACTTATACAATAACAACACATTGGATTAGGGAGAGTTACCACATGGAAATAAGGAACTCAAGACCAAGTGGTTGTATAGAATTAAAGGAGAAGATGATAGATCATAGCCATGTTATAGATCTGGAATGGTTGTGAAGGGTTTAAGTTATAAAAAAGGTACTAAATTTGATTAAATTTTTTCTTTTATGGTTAGAATGTCTTCTATCAGAGTTGTTCTTGGATTGGCCTCTAGTATGATCCTAGAGGTTCAACCACTGGATGTAAATAAATATTTCTTACATGGTGATCTTGATGAATATATATACATGTATAATTCTGAGGGATATTAGGTTGAAGGTAATTAAAAACTGGTATCAAAACATAAGAAACATTTATATGGTATCAAATAGGCACTGAGGTAATAATACATAAAATTCGATAAATTCATGGAGAAAAAAGAGTACTGGAGGATGACTGCTGATCACAACATTTTCATAAAATAGTTTTTATGGTGATTTCATTATCTTGTTGCTTTATGTTGATGATATAGTAATTAATGGAAATGATATCACTAATGTTGATAGGTTGATGAAGGAGCTGAAAAAGTATTTTTTAATGAAGGACTTGGGAGATTCTACTTAGATTCTTGGAATGATGGTAGCTTGTGATAGGGGAATCATAATATTTGGCTATTTTTGGAGTGGTACATTGTGATGTTTCTTGAAATGTTAAACATGAACATGGATAAAAAAGTTAGAACTCCACTTTTGAGTCATTTTAGGATCACAACAAGACATAATTCATTAAGTGAGGAGGAGAAATTATAGATGGAAAAAGTTCCATATCAGCCAATAGTTGGAGGTCATATGTATTCCATGTCTTGAACCAGAACTGATATTGCTCATGTTGTTGGCATTGTGAAAAGATTATTATCAAATCCAAGAAAGGAGGATTGGATAGCAGTCAAATAAATATTCAAGTATCTTTGAGGGAGAGCAGTATCATAGAAATCACAACTTAATATGTGTGTTTCTTTGTCTACCATAGAAGTAGTATATATTGAAGTCACTAAAGGATGCAAGGAGATGCTATGGATGAAGAAAATATTAAAAGAGATGGGATAGAGGAAGGATAATTATATTTTCTATTATGATAGTTAGATAACTATTC
This sequence comes from Viscum album, assembly GCA_963277665.1. Classification (NCBI taxonomy): domain Eukaryota; kingdom Viridiplantae; phylum Streptophyta; class Magnoliopsida; order Santalales; family Viscaceae; genus Viscum; species Viscum album. Next base: position 1,073,205,304 of record OY728143.1, read on the forward strand.
ATCTTTGCGAGAACCCAAAATTTCATTCCAAGTCCAAACACATCAATATGTAATATCACTGGATCCAAAATGTTCTGGAAGAAAGATTGTTTAATGTTGAGAAAATTGAAACCAATAAAAATGGGAAAAATATGATTATAAAGGTTCTACAAAAAGAGAAGATAAATGCCTTCAAGGAGACTGTAGGTCAAGATTCTACCCAAAATTGGTAGTTCATGAAAAATTTGTGGGGCCACTAAATATTAGGGGAGAGATCAGTAGAGGAAATGTCTTTTCATCAATAACCCTGGTGTGGGTCTCCTTTGGTGGGAAGCTAACATGGTTGATAGTAGCCCACGACGGGAGATTTTTCAAGGGATGACAAACCAACCCTTGACATCATTTAATTCATTCTTATATATAATGAGATTCAATCCCATGAGTTTGTAATCATAAAAACCCAGGATGTAGATCTATAATCCTACGACACTTCATCTGGAGAGGAATAATAGATTTTCCCCCCTTCTCCTGTGGATGTAGGTATACTTTCAAACCACATAAATTCTAAAGTTCCTCTATTTTTCCAAATTATTTTTGTTTTATTTCGTCGCCAAAAACCATTAATACCCAAAAAAAGTGGTATCAGAGGCATCATGGTCGAAATGAAAAAGGTGTAGAGAGACTTTTTGGTGACCGAAAAATTGAAGGTGCTTGGAAAATTTTTTTGAGGCTAGATCCACAGAGAGCTTAATGAGATGATTCCATTGACATGAGCGGCGCCAAAAATGTAGTTGAAAAAAATTTAGTAGAGGTGGTCAAAATTTCAGTCAAACCCTTGGTGCTACAGTACCCTATTGTCATAGAAGAATAAAACATGAATGTCAGAAGCATATTTTCCTGTAACGCCCCGACCCCAGTTACCCAAAGTTGGTGCATTATTTTAATACATTGTCATGATTACAAGGAATCAAGTCCCAAAGCACAGATTAGTTTAGCAGTCTTGGAAAATAGATTACATACATGAATGTTACATTACACTCCATAACATACAAAACAACACAAATAATCCTTTATGAATGCCATTATTCCCTTGTATTAACCCTCCTTATCAATCACAATATACTTATTGGAATCCTGGGAAAAATAAAACATAGCAAAGGGGTGAGCTCAAATGCTCCATAAGGGTAAACAATACAGTGGAAACTTTCATAAATAATCATAAACATTTAAGGCAATGTATAACTAAAACAAAAGCCTTTTAAACTTGAACTTCAACATATTATGGAAAAAATAAAATGTAATAATTACATTTACTTATTCACATGGATATTATACTAGTCGAATAATCACATGAAATATCAATAACCACTTTCATAATGATGGAATGCATAATGCCAGACTATCATAACCACATAGCCAAGGCCTCATGCCAAGACTACAAATAAGATTTTTCCAAGGCCTTGTGCCAAGACACTAGTTTGTCTCATGAGACCTACCGATGCATCGAGGAGCTATAGCGGGCACCACCCGTCACTTAATAAGTCCAATTCATTCCCATATGAAAAGGTGTAAACATAACATAAAGATTCGTATTAAAAATAGCATAGGAAATGTCAATACTTTCTCTATTAACCATGAATGGTATAAAAATAACACATCCATAGTAAAACATATCACAAAACCATCAATACAATACAAAAGTTTTGTATCATAATAAATAAACTTCAAATAAGTTTAAAATCCATCAAAGGATATTGACATAGATGAAATCAAAACAATTTGAGAGAAATATCTCTTTTCTCGAAATTATTGAAAAGTCACACATTTATAAAGGAAGTAATTTAAAAGAGATTTTTGAATCAAAGTGTCCCATACCACTTTGAAACTTTTAAAAAGAAATATCATTTCAAAACATTCATGTCCATATAAATAAATCCTTAAAATCATTTTGAAAACATGGACATTAATTAAAAGATTTAGAAAGATAAATCTTTAAAACATTTAAAATTATGATCTTGATAAAGTGTAACTTTCAAAAATTATTAAAATATTCATTTTGAAATCATTTAAATAAAACATTTACTTTGAAAATATTCTTATAATCCTGTAAGGGATGTTTTGACGATTTGATAACGGTGAAAAATAGTCGCACCCACCGTATAAGTTAAAAAAACATTCTTACCTTAATTCTGTCAAAAAGGTTAAAAAGAACCTTCTTTGGAAAACGACGGAATGATTCCTTTATAAAACTCTTATAAAAATTCAAAAAAGGGTATAAATGACTTTAACCCATATTCTTGTAAATAGTAAAAATGTTTTTAAATACATTTTTAAGAAACATGGATGTGGATGATAAAGAAATCCCAGTAGATTATTACGTATAAACGACCTCGAATAATGAAGAGATTGTGAAATAAAACCTTACCTTGTACTATTCCTTGGTTGGGGTAGGTTAAACTCCTGTATATTGGTGAAATATTTGTTATTAAATTATACAAGAGTAATATACATCAATATGATATCATATATGATCTTTTAACATTGATTTGTTAATATTATCTTAGTATTATCGTTGTTTCGGGTGTTAACTTACTCGTTTTATTTTATATGTTTTGTTACGTAAGCCATATTTTTCATGGATAGGTTGTATCATATTCTTATCCATAATGATATCAAGTCCTTAGATACTATTATAAATCATCAAATGAGATTTAGACTTGAATGGATACGATGGAGAATGAATCTCATCACGTTCGTGGAGACGGTAGTCCGTACGTACGCACGAGCGACAATATCATTTTTTTGATATTAAAATAATATATAATTGGATGTTATATCATATATAAATAATCATTATCATGTTATATTTATTATTTACATTAATTACACATCATTATTATACCCATCAAAATAATAATGTTTTGAATAACAATTACACCACGACGTGGAGACGGTAAGCCGTACGTACGCACGTATGGTGACATGTCATTAAAAAGGATGGATATAATACTGAAATATGGTTGTAACATGTTTATAATAACATAAAAGTATATATATTATACTGGATTTATTATTTTAGATTGGTAATAACAAAGAAAGAATAAGTGGAAGAAGAAAATAACTTTAAAATGGGTGGTGAAATCATTACCTATTCTTTGGGTTCTTCCTTTTGATTTGATAAAAAGGGATCCATAGGTTGGCTTTCTGATCAAACTAAGGATTCTAGGTTGTAGTGCGGGAAGTTGAGAGAGTATTTGGGCAGGGGTTGGCCGAACCAAAAGGCTTTGAATGTGTGAATTAGTGAGAAGGGGGAGTGTCCTTTTATAAGAGGGGTGAGGGGCACCTTTGGAAAAGCTAGAAATATTATTTTATAATAAATTCATATTCAGTTTCTAATGGCTCCAAAGTGGATTATATAAAGGTTAAGGTGAGGATGGGACGAAAAAAACTCAACCAATAGAATTTAGACAGGTTTGGGTTACTATATTAACCTTATCATTAAGTATTTACTCTTAGTTAATTAGTTTCACTTTTACAATGTCTCTTTGTATTTTTATATTATATGGTTAATAAACATACTATATACATCCAACCGATCCCCAATTGGTCCATTAATGATACACCTATAATTATATAAGTCTATTGGCTGAACCTTAGATTTTTAGTAATTTAATATAAATTAATAATATAATATTTTTTTAAAAACTCTTTTATGTCAATTTTTACACTATTCAATAATTGATTTTTGTAAAAATCATAACAGAATGATTACTTCGAAAAAAGTTAATTAAATCAATAATAACATGTCATATTAACCTATAAAATTAGTTTAATTCATAAAAAGGCTCAAATTATATTTATTTGGGTATTTATAATATCAATTATTCTAATTTTTCATTAATTAGGTAATTAGTGCATCATCATTGTGTCATAAATAAATTAAATTGTTTAATGTTTAAAAATTATAAATAAAATATCAATATATAGTAAATCCTTTTATATTTCTAATTAATATTTATAGTCGAACATCCAACATATATGACCCTATGTAAAAATTGTTTTTCTAAACGATATATGCTTATGTCATTTTTGTATTTATTTTAACTTAATTAAAATAAAGTGTCCCTATCACCTTCATGGGGTCCCAAAATCGACCCAAAGATTCCCATGGTCGGCCATGTATCCACAAATAATGTTAGGACACGTTTTAGGGTAATTTAATATTATTATAATATTATTTGTTAACCATTATTTACCAGATTTACCCTTTAACCATAGTAAATAAAATATTTACTGAAGTAATTATTCAAAATGTCTAAAAATAAAAGTTATATATTTAAACAATTTGGACATCCTGATTCCAAATATGGAATCAATTTTTCCAAATTCAAAACACAAAAGTGGCAGAAATTAATTTAAAATTAATTCTCGCTGTCAAAACAAAAAACATGTTTTTAAGATATAATATCTATCAAAAGATTGATACTTGTTTATGTCCGGTCTAATTGTGAAATTATGTCCAATGACCAACATTGTATTAAATCATAAAAATATATTCTAAATATACTTTAAAACCACTCAAATTCATAATTTATCACTATTAAGTATTTTGATTAAAAAAGTTGTTTTTAATTAAAATTTAGTAATTTTCCCTATTCATCAAAATATTAAAGTTATCCGAAAAGTACCAAAATTTCACCTTAGGCTAAATTTGATACTCCGAATCCAAAAATGAAGTCCATTTTGAGAGATAAAATTTATAAAATTTCAAAAATTATGTATTACTATTCATAACGGCTAGTTTGATTTGGTTATGGTGTGTGTTAGAAATCGAAGTTGCGTACAACAGACGCTACTGTATTATTCAAAGAGAAGCGTACCGTGGAAGCTTGGGGTGTTACTTTGAAAATTTTTTATGTCCCCATTCTAAAGAGTAAATTTATTTAGTCAAATTGAATATATAAAACTTTAAAATATTGGATTTAAAAAGGGTTCACTATTAAAGTTGGTAAAAGTGCATTTTTGAAAAATACTTCTTTTATCTGAAAAAAAGAATTTGTTCTTAAATTATGTCTAAGAAACTCATAATATGGATTATAAAATTATAAGGATTATATAAAGTTGAAAATTTATTTAATACTATTCATAGCCTCTTTTGAATGGCTTGTTTGGTAAGTCATGGTGCGCTTGAACTCGGTGTTGCGTGTAGTGCAAGTTATTGAATTATTTTGAAGAAATAACACATTATGAAATATTGGGGTGTTACATTCTACCCTACTTCAATAAATGGCGTCCTTGCAATTTGAAATTGTTCTTCGAAAATAAAAGGTTGAAAATAGAAAATATCTTTGTGGGAAAACGCACATCAGAAATTGGGTTACTAAAATTTAGTCTTAATATGAGGAAAAGAGAAATGAAAGGGTCGCCAACAAATTATGATCTCAATTAAGAGAACATTGGTGGAAATTATAGACATATAATTGGAGGAAAAACGTAAATATTTATAGGTAGTGATTGATGTCATTAATCACAAACAAGTGTAAAATTGAGGTCCTTAAATTCATCAATCTATGATGATTTGAAATACCATCTGTTCAAAAAAAACATGGGGTATTAGGATAACACATTTTTGGTTTTAGGATTCCTTAAATAAAGTATAATAATTAATTTCTTCATAGAATAAGAGAAGAAGAAAAATATATTATTGACAAGTAGAGTTCTATCCTTTAACTAATTTCTACCACAAACTCATCTTTCACTCTAAAAGATAATAGAACGTAAAAAATATATTCTATTTATCCTATTTGTATAGGGTTGAAAAAAATGAATTTATAATTCATCTACCAGATCGTTTAAAAAAACTACATTATTTAATCCAGGACATTACGTGGGCCAGTGGTAGTTGATGCACCCTTGTCGCCCTTCGGTTGTGGGTTCAAGTCTCGCGGCCTTGTCGGACGCGACGGGTTGCTGCCCAACCTATGGGTTGTCCTTTTATGGAAATAAAAAAATAATCCAAACTAGAACTATCCAAAATTCTTTAGTCCAAAAATGAAGATCCTTTTTTCTGCGTAATAACATGTGAACACCTTCATCATGTATTCTTTTAAAACACTGCAACATCCTGAATTACCATAAAACCTTATTGATTACATTCATGATCCCTTATTCCTTAAAGAATGATAGATATAGTCCTTCAATCCAAAAATTTTTTAAACCCCAAAAATGATGGAATATATAAATCATTAATCAGTTTTAAGGTAGTCAAGAATATCTAATATAATTTATCTAAATCAATCATGTATTATTCTAAAATCACTAGCTCAGTATCAGAACCATATTATGGTTTATCTTTATCTCAACCATATATTTTCCAAAAATTTAACCTTCTATTGAGTCACTTTTCTTTGTTCCACACAATCTCATGTCCTTAATGAAATAGTACTGCAGTACAATCCCTATATACTCCATAATTATTATAATAAGTACATTGTTGATACAACACTCAAATGACATAATCAACATAAGAACTCTAATCATTCCCCTTCATCTATGGTAGTATCATAACTTGATTATTATCCAATAGCATCATTTTCATCTTTGTCTGATGACTAGAACATAGGTTCGCGTAGTGTCCAAACTCCTTGAAAATGAAGCATTGTACATTTGAAACCATTTTCTTACCCTTACAGTCATGTACTTTGTGCCCTTTTTCTCCACACTTATAACAAAATCCCATTCCTTTCAGGAAATTTCCAGGGTGTTTCTTCCCATAGTTATCACATATGGGAAAATTCTTCTTTTCCCTCTTCCCTTTATCCATCTTTATCTCTTCCATCCTTTTCTTCTATTGCTTCCCTTCAAAGCCATAGGACTCAGTAAACTCTTTAATTATCTTATCAACACATGATATTATTTCTTCATATGATGATAATACATGGGAGACTATTTCTCTTATAAATTATGGCTTAAGACCATGAAAGATACGATCCTTCTTTCTCTTTGGATCATGTGCATTGCTGGAGTTCTCATTCCTTCTACTGGGAGCCATTTCTAAACAATGGTATACACTAGATTAGTTTATGAATAACAATACCTAATCCCAAACTTCTAAAACACATAACATAAATTAAATAGTTTATGGATATAATCTATAATCATAAAAAAAAATTCTTTGAGGAATTATATACTCATAAACCCTTCATAATGATTTGTAAAGAAAATTAGAGTTATCTTAAGCATATCCCCCGGGAGTGTCATAACCAAGAGTGCAGCAAGGACCGTTGTCGTGCACCAATTCTCGTTCGAGTCTAGCTCAAAGTGGTTTTTTCAGGTTTTACCCCTAGGTACATCTGTGCCAGAGCCGCCTCTACCTGCTCGTATCCAGACAGGGATGTATTGCTTGGAAAACTCACAAAATCTCTACAATACCAAAATTCTAAGAAGTTCTTTTATTCTAATCCTCAAAGTCTATCTTAGGGCTATGTGCTCTAATTAGAGTTTTTCTAAATCTAGTTTCCAAGGTTATTGCTAAACGTCCTCTGAAACCAACTGTAACGCCCTGACCCCAGTTACCTAGAGTCGGTGCATTATTTTAATACATTGGAATGATTACAAGGAGTCAAGTCCCAAAGGACTGATTAGTTTAGCAGTCTTGGAAAATAGATTACACACATGAATGTTACATTACACTTCATAATATACAAAACAACATAAATAATCCTTTATGAATTCCATTATTCCCTTGTCTTAAACCATCTTATCAATCACAATATACTTCTTGGAATCCTGGGAAAAATAAAACATAGCAAAGGGGTGAGCTCAAATGCTCTATAAGGGTAAACAATACAGTGGAAACTTTCATAAATAAGCATAAACATTTAAGGCAATGTATAACTAAAACAAAATCCTTTTAAACTTGAATTTAAACATAGTATGGAAAAAATAAAAGGAAATAATGCCATTTACTTATTCACATGGATATTATACTAATCGAATAATCACATGCAATATCAATAACCACTTTCATAATAATGGAATGCATAATGCCAGACTATCATAACCACATAGCCAAGGCCTCGTGCCAAGACTACAAATAAGATTTTTCCAAGGCCTTGTGCCAAGACACTAGTTTGTCTCATGAGGCCTACCGATGCATAGAGGAGCTATAGCTGGCTCCACCTGTCACTTACTAAGTCCAATGCATCCCCATATGAAAAGGTTTAAACATAACATAAACATTCATATTAAAACTAGCATACGAAATGTCAATACTTTCTCTATAAACCATGAATGGTATAAAAATAATACATCCACAATAAAACATATCACAAAACCTTCAATACAATACAAAAGTTTTGTATCATAATAAATAAACTTCAAATAAGCTTAAAATCCATCAAAGGATATTGACATAGATTAAATCAAAACAATTTGAGAGAAATATCTCTTTTCTCGAAATTATTGAAAAGTCAAAAATTTATAAAGGAAGTAATTTAAAAGAGATTTTTGAATCAAAGTGTCCCATACCACTTTGAAACTTTTGAAAAGAAATATCATTTCAAAACATTCAGGTCCATATAAATAAATCCTTAAAATCATTTTGAAAACATGGACATTAATTAAAAGATTTAGAAAGATAAATCTTTTAAATATTTAAAATTATGATCTTGATAAAGAGTAACTTTCAAAAATTCTTAAAATATTCATTTTCAAATCATTTAAATAAAACATTTACTTTGAAAATATTCTTATAAGCCTGTAAGGGAAGTTTCGATGATTTTATAACGGTGAAAAATAGCCGCACCCACCGTATAAGTTAAAAAAACATTCTTAACTTAATTCTGTCAAAAAGGTTAAAAATCACCTTGTTTGGAAAACGACGGAAAGATTCCTTTATAAAACTCTTATAAAAAGTCAAAAAAGGGTATAAATGACTTTAACCCATATTATTGTAAATAGTAAAAATGTTTTTAAATGCATTTTTAAGAAACATGGATGTGGATGATAAAGAAATCCCAGTAGATTATTACGTATAAACAACCTCAAATAATGAAGAGATTGTGAAATAAAACATTACCTTGTACTTTTCCTTGGTTGGGTGTAGTTTAACCTCCTGTATATTGGTGAAATAATTGTTATTAAATTATACAAGAATAATATACATGAATATGATATCATATATGATCTTTTAACATTGATTTGTTAATATTATCTTAGTATTATCGTTGTTTCGGGTGTTAACTTTCTCTTTTTCTTTTATATGTTTTGTTACGTAAGCCATGTTTTTCATGGATAGGTTGTATCTTATTTTTATCCAGAATGATATCAAGTACTTAGATACTATTATAAATCATCAAATGAGATTTAGACTTGAATGGATATGATGAAGAATGAATCTCATCGCGTTCGTGGAGACGGTAGTCCGTACGTACGCACGAGCGACAATATCATTCTTTTGATATTAAAATAATATATAATTGGATGGTATATCATATATAAAGAATCATTATCATGTTATATTTATTATTTACATTAATTAAACATCATTATTATACCCATCCAAATAATAATGTTTTGAATAACAATTATAGCACGACGTGGAGACGGTAAGCCGTACGTACTCACGTATGGTGACATGTCATTAAAAAGGATGGATAGAATACTGAAATATGGTTGTAACATGTTTATATTAACATAAAATTATATATAATATACTGGAGTTATTATTTTATAATGGTAATAACAAAGAAAGAATAAGTGGAAGAAGAAGAGAACTTGAAAATGGGTGGTGAAATCATTACCTCTTCTTCGGGTTCTTCCTTTTGATTTGATCAAAATTGATCATTAGGTTGGATTTATGATCAAACTAAGGATTATAGGTTGTAGTGAGGGAAGTTAAGAGAGTATTTGGTAAGGTTTTGGGCGATCCAAAAGGCTTTGAATGTGTGAATTAGTGAGAAGGTGGAGTGCCGTTTTATAAGAGGGGTGAGGGGCACCATTGGAAAAGATAGAAATATTATTTTATAATAAATTCATATTCAGTTTCTAATGGCTCCAAAGTGGATTATTTAAAGGTTAAGGTGGGGATGGGTCTAAAACCACTCAACCAATAGAATTTAGAAAGGTTTGGGTTACTATATTAACCTTATCTTTAAGTATTAACTCTTAGTTAATTAGTTTCACTTTTACAATGTCTCTTTGTATTTTTATATTATATGGTTAATAAACTTACTATATATATCCAAGAGACCCCCAATTGGTCCATTAATGATAAAAATATCATGATATAAGTCTCTTCGCCGAAACTTAGATTTTTAGGAATTTAATATCAATTAATAATATAATATTTGTTTTAAAAACTCTTTTATGTCAATTTTGACACTATTCAATAATTGATTTTTGTAAAAATCATAACAGAATGATTACTTAGAAAAAAGTTAATTAAATCAATCATAACATGTCATATTAACCTATTAAATTAGTTTAATTCATAAAAAGTCTCAAATTATATTTATTTGGATATTTATAATATCAATTATTCTAATTTTTCATTAATTAGGTAATTATTACATCATCATTGTGTCATAAATAAATTAAATTGTTTAATGTCTAAAAATTATAAATAAAATATCATTATATATTAAATATTTTTATCTTTCTAATTAATATTTATAGTCTAACATCCAACATATATAACCCTATGTAAAAATTGTTTTTCTAAACGATATATGCTCATGTCATTTTTGTATTTATTTTAACTTAATTAAAATAAAGTGTCCCTATCACATTCATGGGGTCCCAAAATCGACCCAAATATTTCCATGGTCATCCACGTATCCAAAAATAAGGTTAGGACACGTTTTAGGGTAATTTAGTATTATTATAATATTATTTGTTAACCCTTATTTACCAGATTTACCCTTTAACCATAGTAAATAAAATATTTACCGAAGTAATTATTCAAAATGTCTAACAATAAAAGTTACATATTTAAACAATTTGGACATCCTGATTCCAAATATGGAATCCATTTTTCCAAATTCAAAACACAGAAGTGGCAGAAATTAATTTAAAATTAATTCCCGCTGTCAAAACAAAAAGCGTGTTTTTAAGATATAATAACTATCAAAAGATTGATACTTGTTTATGTCTGGTTTAATTGTGAAATTATGTCCAATGAAAAAAATTGTATTAAATGGTAAAAATATATTCTAAATATAATTTAAAACCACTCAAATTCATAATTTATCACTATTAATTATTTTGATTAAAAAAGTTGTTTTTAATTAAAATTTAGTAATTTTCACTATTCATCACAATATTAAAGTTATCCGAAAAGTACCAAAATTTCACCTTAGGATAAATTCAATACTCTGAATCCAAAAATGAAGTCCATTTTGAGAGATAAAATTTATAAAATTTTAAAAATTATGTATTACTATTCATAACCGCTAGTTTGATTTGGTTATGGTGTGTGTTAGAACTCAAAGTTGCGTACAACAGACGCTACTGTATTATTCAAAGAGAAGCATACCATGGAATCTTGGGGTGTTACATTGTAAATTTTTTATGTCCCCATTCTAAAGAGTAAATTTATTTAGTTAAATTGAATATATAAAAGTTTAAAATATTTGATTTAAAAAGGGTTTAATATTAAAGTTGGTAAAAGTGAATTTTTGAAAAATACTTCTTTTATCTGAAAAAAAAGAATTTGTTCTTAAATTATGTCTAAGAAACTCATAATATGGATTATAAAATTATAAGGATTATATAAAGTTTAAAATTTAGTTAATACTATTCATAGCCTCTTTTGAACGGCTTGTTTGGTAAGTCATGGTGCGCTTGAACTCGGTGTTGCGTGTAGTGCAAGTTATTGAATTATTTTGAAGAAATAACACATTATGAAATCTTGGGGTGTTAAATTTCCGATGACTATTCTAGCAAGCCATTTTAGTTCCACCTCATTAGTCAATCTAGATCATTGAAACTATTTTCTCTATATCTTGGCCAATTGAAGTCCATTTTCAGTAATATATGAGTTGTTTTCAGCTATTTCAACCATTTTAGACACATCCATGTAGTAATATTTTCAAAATTATTGATCCATAAATAGAATAAAATACCAATAATATGATTAATACTAGGAATTTTAATTATTCATTATGGAAACCCAAAATGGAGGATCTTTTTTATAATAAAGATTTATGGAAACCAACAGTGGATACAACTAAGACCATTGTAGTGAAGATAGTGAGATCATTAACAAGTGGTTAATCTGATGAGAATACATCAACTAGTAACACTCCAGTTAATATAGAGGGGTTCCCGCTCAAAAGGAAATGTGATATCCAAATCAATCCAGTATCAACAAGAGTATCTTCTAAAATTTTTCCAGTGAACACAATTCTTATGTTCTTTGATAAAAATTAGAAACGACGTTTTCAAGGAAAACTATGAAGAACCAAGAAAATCTGATATGTCAACTTTGAAATTTGAAGTAAAAAGATGGTACCAACATATCATACCACATGAGTGAGTTCAAATGTACATTTTATTTGTTTAGTTCCTTGAAAATGATGATTTATTATGAGTTGTATTCACTTTTGACATTGAGTTCTTTACCAAATGTGTGGTACCCACTAGCTATGTCAGTCATCAATTCAAATCCATATAGAACTCTCATCGTGGAGATGAAGAAAGAAAAAATTCTGAATAAAGAATCTATAAGGAAATATGAGGGATATAAACTTGAATTAGTGGATAATGTTACTGAAAAAAAGGGTGCAGAAATAGTAGGGAAGATGTAGAGGAAGATAACCTCATGACCAAAGTATCCAAATGGGGAAGTGAACAAAAACATGATTGAGATATGACATGAAGTTCCACCAAAATGGAAAGCTCGAGCACATCATCCAGGAATGTTATATACTAAAGATAACTAAAATTAATCTAGAAGGTAAGACAAAAAATAATGACACTGAAATTATTAATGAAGAGATCGATATTGTTCAGGAAGATAATTAGTTTTGTCTTGCAAGCCACGATTCAACATGGGTGACTAATTTTTTTGTGGAACACCATTCCACTGCTAAAAGATATTTCTTCTCATATTAAACTTTAGGTAGTTTTAGAAATCTAATGATGGGAAATTATTGTTCATAAAAAAACACGGGTTTTGGAAATATTTTTTTGGAGGCTAATATTGGATACAGGTTATTGTTGAAATATGTGAGGGATTTTCATGATATTATCCTCAATATGATATTCATTTGTATTATTTAAGATGATGGATATGTAATTTCCTTCATATATGGGAAATGGATTCTTACCAAAGGTAACTTGGTAATTCCTAAAGAAAAGAAATAAACTTCTCCTTATCTCATAGATGTTAGACCGTGTGGAGGAGAAGTCAATGAAGCTGGAAAAGACAATCCTATAGAAGTTTGGAATAGGTGGATTGGTCACATTATTGAGTGAGGAATCATAATTATCTTAAGGAAGGATCTTTTACCAGGACTAAAAGGTACAAATTTGAATACTTTTGTTGATTTAATCATGGTAAAAAATACAGAGTATCATTTTGAGGTTATCTACCATCCATAAAAGAAAATTTTTTAGATTTGATTCTCACTAATGTCTACATAATGAGAACTAAGTTTATGGGAGGTGATATTCATTTTGATACCTTCATAGACGATCATTATAGGAAAGTTTGGGCCTTTTATTTTAAAACTAAATATAAAGTGAAGGATGTTTTCAAGTAGTTTCATGTGAAGGTAAAAATAGAAACATGGAGATGATTAAAGTGTGTGTGAGAAGAAAATGGAGGAGAGTATATTGGTACATTTGAGGAGTATTATATTAATTTAGGATTTTTATGGAAAAATAAGTACCAAAAATTCCTCCGTATAATTGTGTTGCTGATAAGATTAACAAGAATCTTTGTGAGTGAGTCAGGTGTATTATCTCAAATGCAAAGATGCCCAACACCTTCTGGGGAAAGGCAATGTTGACTGTGGCTGATCTTATCAAACTTTATCTGTCATCCCCAATAAACGAAGATTATCTATAAAGGGCTTTTAAAATTAAATATTTTCCATACAAACACTTGAGAGTATTTGGATACAGGTATTTTTTTCACATATCAAAATATGAGCGGGTGAAGCTAGATAGAAAAGGAAAACAATGTATCTTTTTGGGATATTCTCATAAGGATTTTGGATTCTGACCCTGAGATCCTATGAGTAGAATGAATATCCGAAGAAGATATGTGGTGTTCTATAAGGTTCATATGATTGAATATTTTGAGAAAAAAGAAAATTAAGAGATGTTGTAGTATGAGGATATTATAGTCAATCTGGAAGCAATGTCACCACCATCAGTTCCAGATAGTGTGAGAGTGATACATGGAACTGCTGAAAAATAACTACAAAGTAATATGTCACCATATATTTACATGTCTCCATCATATGATATTCTAGAATATATTCCCTTTGAGGAACAGTTGATAAGATCGACCAGAGAATGAAAACCAAGTCATAGATATTCTCTACATAAGTATGTGATGCTCTCTGATAGGGGAGATCCAAATAGTTATGATAATTTAATAAGGATTAAATAGAAGATTCAATGGAGTAAGGACATGAAAGAGGAGATAATATCTATACACAATAACAAAACATTGTATTTGGTAGAGTTACAATATGGAAAGAAGGCACTCAAGAACAAGTGGGCGTAAATAATTAAAGGAGAAGCTGGCATCTCATAGCCTCACTACAGAGATGGAATGTTTGTGAAGGGATTCCATCAAAATAAATGTATTGAATTTAACGAAATGTTTTATCCTATGTTTAGAATGTCTTCTATAAGATTTTTTCTTGGATTGGTGGCTATTATGAACCTATAGGTTCTACAACGAGATGCAAAGATAGCTTTCTTACATGGTGACCTTGATGAGGATATATACATAGAAAATCCAGAGGTATTTCAAATGAAAGTTAAAGAAAATATGGAATGAAAACGTAAAAAAATTTATATGGTCTCAAATAGGAACTGAGGTAATGATACAAAAAATTTGACTCATTGAAAGAAAAAAAATGAGTACAAGATGATGACTGTTGATCATTGTGTTTTCATCAAAAAAAATTATAATGGTGATTTCATTATCTTGTAGATTTATATTGATAATATGATAATAATTGGAAGAGATATTACAATGTTTGACAGGTTGAAGAAGTATATGAAAAATTATTTTGAAATGAAGGACTTGGGATATGCTACTCATATTCTTGGTATGACGATTACTCATGATTAAAGGAATCATAAGATTTTCCTATCTCAGGATTGGGACATTATAAAGGTTCCTGAAGTGTTCAACATAAGAAAAGAGAAACTATTTATCACTCCATTCTTAAGTCATTTCCAGATCAGAACAATTCAAAATCTATCAACTAAGGAGAAAAAAATTAGATATGGAAATAGTTCCTTACCTTTCAGTAGTTGGTAGTCTTATGTATGCCATAGTGTGCACCAGACTAGATATTTCTCATGTTGTTTGTGTTGTGAGTGGATTATTATCAAATATTGAAAATTAGAATTGAAAAATGCTTAAATGGATATTGAGGTATCTCTGAGGGGAAGTAGTCTCATAGAAATCACAAATTCAAAAGTGTGTTTCCTTGTCTACGATAGGAGCAGAATATACTGTAGTCACTGAAGGCTGCAAGGAAATATTGTAGATGAATAAATTTTTACAAGATATATTATAGGGTTAGGAGAAATTTTTTATCTATTAAAATAGTAAATGCACTATTAATCTTAGAGAGAAGCAGACATTTCATTCCATATACAAATTCATCAACATGAGATATCACTGGATTTGAAATGTGTTATAAGAAATATTGTTGAAAGTTAAGAAAATCAACACAAATGATAATGGGAAAGACATGATGACAAATTTTCTACTGAAAGATAATTTGGATGCATGTAATGAGAATTTTGGTCTATCTTCTACCCAAAATGTGTCATGAGGGAGAAATTGTTGGGGAGCACTCTCAATTGGGGGAGAGATTAGTAGAGGAAATTTTTGTTCAGCAACAACCTTAGTGAAGGTCTCCTTTGGTGGGTAGTAAACCCCATGGATAACAGCTGACAGTGGGAGATTTTATAATGGTTTATCAATAAATCCTTGAAAACATTGAATTAATTAATCTATATAACAATATTCAATACGATGAATTTGTAATAAAAAACCCTTATGTAAATTTTAATCCTCTGATGCTTTATCTGGAAAGGAATAAGAGATTTCCACCATTATATGGATATAGTAATACTTACAAACCATGTAAATTATCACGTTCCTCTGTTTTCTTTCTTTATTTGTGTTTGACTTCATCACCATGAATATTCACGGCACTGACAAAGGAATTGCCTCTTTTGAACACATCAAGCACTTGAACTTATGTAGGAGTAATAAATTATCTAGTGTGTTTGCTACCATAACTTGGATCATCTTTCATATGGTTACACTCATTGATTAAAATCATTGAAAAAATGGAATGGACACCAGTGACACCTTTCTGTTGGGACTGGAAATTATTGTACCACCAGTGTAGTGATAATCACGAGAAAACATAAAGTAAAAAAATATGAAAATAAATTGACATCAGATGTAACATGGAAACCCCCAAAATGAAAGGGGTAAAAACCATGGGAAAATAGAAAGATCACTATGGGTAAATGTGGGTACGCATTCCCTCACTATTAAAAGGAGAAAACCATCATAATATCTCTCTTGAATAATGGTAAAACAACCTAAAAACCTACATACGGGATGATATATAGTTGATTGTTGAGTGCTGATGAGATGATGAAATGGGATGAGGCTTTTCCTTTTATAGGAAAAACCTAACCCCCTATGGATCTTCTCTTTTACATGAGTTGGTAGGGGTTTCCACCCACCACACACCCTATTACTAACCACACCTTTCTCCCTTAAAAATTATGGGGTGACCACCATCCTTAAGAAAAACTATCAACACTTCTCCATACATACTTTCTATCTATAAAACATGTTGCTCACATCTCTATGAGGACGCTCGAGGATCATCACCAAATGAACTTATCAAAGTCAACTACATTCGTCAGGAAATCTTTTAGATTGTTTTAGTTTGAATTTTCTAAATTTCCACACATCCTTTCTCTACCACATCTCAGAAAAAGTGATATTTTATCCCAATGTGCTTTTTTCTATAGTGAAAAGATGGATTTCTTATAATGTGAAAGGTACTCTAACAGTCACAAAAAAATGGAATATGCCCATTTCTATACTCATTATTATCTAATAACATTCTCATCCAAATCACCTCTTTGAAAGCATGTGTGGATACCATTCACTCCAACTCTATAATAGATAATTACCCAACTAAATGTAACTTTTAAATCCAGCACATATCGCATCCCACAATAGTAAACAAATAACTAGTAGTGGATTTCCTTTGGTCAAAATCACCTATAAACTATGAATTAACATAGCCTATGATAGTAAAATCTAATCCTCCATAACCTAATTCAGTATATGAGGTATCATTGATGTATCTCGAGATCCTGTTCACTATTCTCTAATGCTCCCATCCTAGATTCTCTATGTACCGAAAAAAACTCCCACTATATGTGCAATTTATTATTTAGTACAAACCATAATGAACATTAAACCACCCACTACTGATGTATAAGATACTTGATACATCTATAACCTCCCTTATTCACTACATAGAATCATCATAGAGGATAACTTGAAAATTAACATTAAGTGGGGTATAGATTGGATTAAAGTCTTGTACATTGAATAATTTCAATAATTTTCATATGTAACTCTTCTTTGACAGACAAATATTCCAATTATTCTATGTTGGTAAATTTTCATCTTCGTAATATTTTTTATGGTCCCAAGTTCTTCATATCAAACTCCCTAGACAATTGTTCCTTCCTCTCTTAGATCTGATCATTATTGGGGCCAACGACTAACATGTCATCCAAATACAATAAAGAATTCTGAAATCATTACCATTTGAATCCCTAAAAGATGCACAAGGATTTGAATGAAGTACAATATATCCAAGGCTTGTGATAGAGGAATAAAATATTTTTTACCACCACCCTGGTTCTTACTTGAGACCATACAAAGATTTTTCAACCTACAAACCAAGTTCTCTTTTCCCTTTTCTATAAAACCTTCCGGTTGGAGCATATAGATCTCTTTATCAAGATCATCATAGAAAAAATCTATCTTCAAATCCAAATTATCCAGATATAAAATGTATATATCATTTATTTCCATGAAAATCTAAATAATCATCATTCTAATAATAAGAGAAAATATTTCATTGAAATCAATACATTCTTTTTTAGCATATCTTTTCACCACCAGTCTTGCATGATATATTTCCACCTAGTATTTTCCATCTCGCTTGAACTTAAAACCGTATTTATTTCTAATAGACTTACTTATATTTTTGTAAAGGAAATTAATCTTTGGGAGCTCTCAACGATCCTCTCTTAAAAAATCCAAGGGTTTTCTCCTAGTGCTCTTGATGCTTGACTCAGATCAGTTTCAATCTAGTTCTTCATGGCAGCTGTCAATCCTGACTGGGAAAGAGCCTTTGAATCTTGAGAAATCAAGGTGAAAAATAAAAATGTCCTTCCAGATTATAGGACTAAAGTGATCTCTTTCCTTGAAGTGCTTAAGGGTTTAGAATTCTTCAAGTATTCCTCATTTAAATCACTTATATGCAAGAAGCTTGATGACGGCTGATTTGCAGTCGAAGCTGAAGCTGAGGCACTTCAACAACGAACGATAATGTGTATGTTCTCTGTCATGGGTCGTATTTCATATATTAGAGGAGAAAAACCCTAGTTGGTCTCCGATATCAAGTCTAGGATTTCTCATGTTTGGGGTTTCTCCAATTGGATGATTGTTCCATTAAGAAGAGGATATTTTCACTTGCTGTTAAGATCCCTGGATGATCTCGATCATTTTTTGAAATTAGGAAACCTACAGCTCAAACCCAGTGTTCTTAGAATTTATGAATGGAATTTTTCATTAAATCCTTATACCTTTCGGAACAACAAGGCCTAAATTTGGGTTCGACTTCATGAACTTTGTTGGTTTATTTAGCACCCAAAAATCTTTAATGAAATTGTATCCAGCCTAGGTACTCCCCTCAAAATCGACCAGAAAACATTAAATATCGGTCTTGGACTATATGCACATGTTATGGTTGAAGTTGATCTTGATTATAAATGTTCGGACTCTATCAATTTCAGTGTAAAGGAATAAAAAATAGAGGTTCAGTTTGAGTTTCAATGTATGACACCATTCTGTGAACTCTACAAAATTATTGGCAAATCCATGTTAAAATGTTGTGTTATGAATAGTCAAGCTTCCCAGCCAAGCGATGATGGTTGGACTGAAGTTTAGAAGGGAATGAAGGATAAAAATACCCCCTCTGAGAAACTCAAACCTTCAAAGAAAAAATCAGAAGTCTGGGTTAAGAATGAAACCTTTTCAGGAGATACTTCATGTTCCACATGGGCTTAGCTTTGAGAAGAAGAGGAGATCCCTTTGGTTGATCATAGCATTCTTGAGGATATTGAAAAGATTTTCATGGATTCTTGTGACCATACTCAAGATCCCTCTACTTCAGATGATGCTTCTGGCCTAAATGTCTAAAAATCTAGACATGTTTTTCTAACCTTGCAGGGCCACCCAGTGGAGGTGATACCAGTACTAACTCAAGAATTCACAAGGGCTCATCTCTTGTTTTGCAATAGGTTCCTCCTACATGTCCAAAAAATGATGGATAACCCCTGGATGGCATCAAATCAATTTATTTTCGATTTTTTCACATGATAACTACACAACTGAGAGCTTGGAGCACCATGATGATATGAATCAGCCCTCAAAGGGGACTAATCTGGTTCCTTTGGATGGTCATCTAATGATTGAAGAGAAAATATATATGGATAACAATTCAAAATCTAGCCAGACCTCTGAGAAACTCAAATTGACTCCTTTGGATGTTATTCCCATAATGGAAGAGAGCATGCAGCCTCTTACTTTGGACACTTCCACCCACACGGCTCCCTTGGATGGTATCTCAGGTATGGACTCTCAATCTAACAAGAATATTTCTACTGAATCTGCTAGCTTTGTGATCACACAGCCTGCACCTTTCACTGTCTCTTACAAACATGAGGCAAATCCATTAATGAATTCAAGGGCCCGTCCTATGTCCACCCCATTGAATTCTAAGACTCCTGAACCAATGCAAAATATTACTAATACAAGTGCCACTAAAAAATCTTCTATTTCTCCTATGAGAAAACATGGAAAGAAACCCAGTTCGACCTCCTATCAAAATGTCAGACGTTCAGTGAGGAACAAAGGCTTGGGTGATTCAAAAAAAGGGGTTCTAAATCTAAAAAGAGGTTAAAATGAATATTTTATTTTGGAACTGTCACGGAATTGAAAACCCTGACATGTTTAATGTTCTTAAGATATTTATTATGACTCATAAAGCCATTTTTTTTCTATTGCTGGACCAAAAATCAATTTCACTCAAAAATTTATGCATCTTTGTTCTAATGGTTATAATTTCTTGGTCTCTTGTAAAGATGGCATGGCTGTAGAATCTCTTTGGGTATTTTACCATCTATATTTGTAGAATGTCAATGCCTTAAAAATTTCTAATTAGAGTTTTACTTGTGAATTTTCCCTTGATGGAACACATATTTATTGTACATTGATATATTCTAGGTATAGATACAAAGATATAAGATTTCTTTGTCATGACCTTTATGTCTTAGCTAACAACATCCATGACCCCTGGTTTGTGACTCGTTATTTTAATGTGATTCATTACTCCAGTGAAAAAATTAGCTTGACTCACTCGACCATCTCCTCAAGATAATTTAGAGTCTTTGTTGAAGATTTTAATCTTATTGAAATTAACCTCACTCGTGCCAAATCACATGGTATAGAAGACACTACAACCGAGTTGTTGCTAACGAACCAGATTGGGCTTTCACAAACATGACCGCTCTGGAAAATTGGGATGTCATATCTAGCATAACATTACCTAAAATTAACTCCAAACATCATCCCATCCTTGTTAGTATTATAATAAAAAAATATAAAACCCATCCTCCCCTTTAGATTTAATAATGCTTGTTCTAATGATCAATAATGTTCAAACATTATCAAAAAATTCTGGATTTAAATGAATCATCATTGTGATGATTTTTCCCATATCACCATGTTAAAAGACCTCAAATAGTTCCTAAAGTGTTGGTGTAGTTATAAATCAAAACAACTGTACAAGGACATTTATACTCTTGAGAACAAACTTTTCCATATTCAAATCACTACTATTAGCTCTTTTTTTTTCATTTGACCCCCAACTAGAAATAAACACCTTAATGAAACTTAAATCTCTTATGCTACTTAAAGACAACTTGTGTAAGAAAATCTTCAAAACCAAATGTATTTCGAATGGTGATAGAAATACTAGGTTCTACAATTCTATCCAAAGAATCAAAAAAGTTTTCAGACCTATTTCCTTCCTTAGGGATGAAGATATCCTTTTGGACTTTGAGAAGGCTATTTCTAGTCATGTTGTCTCCTACATTGATAATATTTTCAATGGCCCAAATATAAACAAGGATCTTCTCCCTGATTTCATTCTAGTAATGGTAAATGAGGAAGAAAATTCTTATCTTTTAAGCATACCTCTTGATCATGAAATCAATGAAATTGTTTTTAGCCTTATTTCTGATAGTGTTCCAGGTCCAGATGGATTTAACAATGGATTTTTACAATGCCTTTGGGTGGTCATACACAGTGATGTTTGAAAACTTGTCAAATAATTATTTTCTAATGTTGTTATCCCCCATGGTCTAAATGCTCAATTTCTCACATTAATCCATAATGTGGATAATGCCTCTGAGATACATCTCTTCCGGCCTATTTCCCTTATTAATTCCCTTTAAAAAATCATCACCAAACTTCTTTATAATAGACTTGATTCTATATGTAACAAAATTCTTTCTTGGAATCAATTTGGTTTTATAAAGGTAAGGTCTATTCAAGACTACATCTGTCTTGCTTCGGAGTGTACCAACATCTTAAACAAATCCAATATAGGGGAAAATATTTCTATTAAACATGATATTAAGAAATCCTTTTCTACCATTGATTGGATATTGATTTTTAAATTCCTCTAGTCCTTTGGTTTTAATGATACTTTCTTAGGTTGGATAGACTCCTTATTTAAATCATCATCTATATCCATACTTATCAATGGTTCCCCTAAGGGTTATTTTAAATGCACCAAGGGAGTTAGACAAGGTGATACCTTATCTACCTTCCTTTTTTTTCTATTGAATAAGATTAATTAATTAGATTGATCACTCTTCTTATTTAACAAAATAAAATTAATCCCATTCAAGCTACTAGAAACTTAATTGTTCCCACTCATCTATTATATATTGATGACATCATTCTGTTTTTACAAGGTGATAAAAGGAACATTCAAAATTTAAAAGATGCTTTGTCTCATGATGAATAAATCTCTGGTCAAGCTATAAGATGGAAGAAATATTCTGTTTTCTATGGTAAAAATTTCCATTCTACTAGAAAAAATAATATTATCAATAATATAGGTATCAAATAAGGTTATTTCCCTTTTATCTATCTTGGTGTACCTATTTTCTAGAGATTACCTAAATCCATTTACTTTTCCAATGTGGTTGATCAAGTAATCACTCAATTTTCCTCCTAGAAGGGTAAATCCCTCTCTATGGAAAGTAGAATCTGTCTGGTAAATTCTAATATCATATCCAAAATGGTCTATTCCTTGATGGTTTAAAAATGGACTCTTGGTATCCTTAAAAAAATTAATGTTTACATAAAAAAAATTAATTTATACTATAAGTATTCTTGAAAGGAAGCTCGTTATCATCCCCTGGGCCACTTTCTGCAAACCTTTAGAGAAGGGTGGTCTTGGTATCAAAAATCTAAATCTTTTCAATGATTCCCTTCAAGGTAGACTCTCTTGGAGGTTGATCCATAACAACTACGACTCTATTGCTTTCCTTAAAAAGATATTCCTCATAAAATTGAAGAAGGGACATCTGAAATATATTAATTCATCTATGTAGCCTTCCATTAGGAAATATTTCAACAATATCATGAATAAATCTAGATTTATGGATAGCACTGATTCCTAAAAGTTTTTTCAGTTGGACATTTGGACTGGTTCCCCTATCATCTCTTTGATTCCTCCTAATTCTCTTCCTAAAAACACTTATTGCACTATTGAAGATGTTATTCAATCTTGTTGATTTAATATTCCTGATAACATCATTCCGATTATAGACAATTATTTGTTCTCTAACACTGATGATTTTCTTATTTGGGAGCCTTCTCACAATGGTTTCCTTGATACCAAAAGTTTACATAGGTAAATTTTTTCAAATTCTGATCTTAACTTTCATTGGTTGAAATATTTTGACAAACCTTGGATTAAAACTTAAAGACTTACTCTTTTTTGGTGTATTTCCCACTATCGTGCCCCCACAAAGGATTGTATTCAGACTTTTTGGATCCTCCTTTTCTCTAAGTGTCATTTTTTACCAACATGTAGAAGATACTATCCATATGTTTCTATCTTGTTCTACGATGTCTACCATTTAGAATTATATTACTAACAATTTTTACTATACTTGACATTGTCATATCTCAATTAAAAAGTTGTGTGGATCTCAAAACCTCACAACAAATCAAGAAACTCTTCTTAGCTTATGTTGCTAAGACTCTCCATGTTATCTGGTATGATAGAAATGCTATTATAGACAAAAATTACTCATTCAATATTAATGCAGGTCAGACCTAGATTCTCATCACTATTAGGGATGCTACCTCACTTCAAAAATCTTATTGTGACAACACCATTGGAGGCTTTGAGATCCTTAACCAACTTCATATTGATTGTCTTTAAAAATAGCTAAGGTGCACTTTTGAGGTGTTCTATCAAGCCCCACTCCCAGGATAGAACAAAGTGAATGTCGATGGTTTATCTAAATGAACCCTGGTCCTGCGGGGTGTGGTACCATTTTCAGAGACTATCTTGGTCTATGCCATAGAATATTTTATGGTATCTTTGGTAATGCCTCATCTCTATAAGTAGAAATGATGGGAATGATTCATGCTATTGAATTTTCCAAGAAAAAGGAATGGAATAATATTTGGATTGAAAGTGATTCGACCACTATTGTCCATGCCATCAAGAATGGTGTAGTGCATCTTGCCTGAAGGATTTCTACCAGTTGGATGAGCTGCCTAGCTTTTCTTTGGGAGATCAACCACATTTCCCCTCATTCCTTTTGTGAAGCCAATAAGGTTGCTGATGGTATTCCAAAAAGGGGGTCAACCAGGATATTACATGGCAAGATGATTTTCATGGTGATTTTATCCATTTTTATGATAAATATTGTAATAAGATTCCGTCTTTCAGACTCATATTATTTGCTTTTTTATATTAAATAAATTGTGCCTTAGCCTTTGACTGAGGAACCACCTTAAAAAAAGTTAATGAAACAAGATCCCAAGTATTGTTTTTTTTGTACGGATTCAAGTTCCTCATATATTGCCGCCATCCATGAGGATACAACTAGACTCCTAGTCACCTATACAAAATAATATGGATATCAATCCTATATTAATAAAAAGTAATAAATATTTCTCTCAGTGACATAGTTTGAG
Organism: Viscum album; assembly: GCA_963277665.1. Classification (NCBI taxonomy): domain Eukaryota; kingdom Viridiplantae; phylum Streptophyta; class Magnoliopsida; order Santalales; family Viscaceae; genus Viscum; species Viscum album. The sequence goes on from OY728143.1 coordinate 1,073,230,106, forward strand.
TTACATAATGGTTCTATTTTATCCCGGGTTTGCTATCATATTCCCGACTCAACCAGTACTTGATCATCGTGCTCTGTTAATGCCTTAGGAGAAACTAGTTCTTCCTTGTATTTTTCCTCTACCTAGACTATTGTAGTTTCTATATTCTATTTCTCTATATATCCATAAAATTTCATTTTACCTTGTCTTCTGAAAAAATGAAATCTCTGCTGATGATATTTTTTTTTAGTAGTGGGACCTATAAACGATACCCCTAAACATCACCAACATACCCCAAGAATATTCATTTCCTAGATCTAAAATCCATCTTCGATATTTTATGATCATTAAAAATTGAATATAATGAACCTCTAAAAGTATATAACTAAGAATAGTTAGTGGTTTTATCAGTCCACATCTCCATTGGTGTCTTCAGATCAATCCCCATTGAATGAGATTAGTTGATCAAATAATAGATGGTATTTACTGCTTCTTCCATGAAGGTTTTGAAAATTATTGTAGTCTTTATCATCACCCTTGTTATATAAAATAAGTTTCTATTCATCCACTCTATCACTCCATTCTATTTATGAGTTCACACCACCATGAAATATCTCTTTATGCCTTAATGTTGACAAAAAATTATCAAAATCATCTCTTGTATATTCTCCACTATTGTTAGTCCTAAAAAACTTGATCTTCTTTCGATATTCAAGATAATTTCATTATCTGAATGTTTTTAAGACATAAAAAAATCATCTTTCAACTTTATTGGGTACACACAACATCTCATGGAATAATCATCAATTAATGATGCAAAGTAAATTTCTCCTCTTGGGGATATAACTGGTGCTTTCTAAATGTCAGAATGTGTCAACTCTACAATGTCATTGCTTCTTGATTTTGACGTCTTGAACTTTAACCACTGTTGCTTAATCAAAACAAAATGCTCAAAAAAATGTTAAGGATACCTTTTCAATCCCAAGAAACAACTTCTAATATGAAATAATCTTCAAGAATCATTCTAACATATAGAGAATATTCTGATTCCATAACATCTCCAATGCTTTTGTTGAAGTATTTAATGAAACAACTTTCTATGCCTCCTTGTATGTTTCACCCATATCTATGTAATGGTTATTTGAGATATTTTATACCTTTATTAACAAAAGTACAACCTTTATAATTATCATCACTCCATTCTCAGTGTGAGTCTTTCATCTGATATCATTGAATTATCCAAATGAAAATATGTTCTTATTTAGTCCCTTTACATGGTGTAAACCTTGGATGGTTTAAACAATACCACCCTGAATCCTAAATTTGATGGTACAAAATCTAATGGTATTCATTGTGTGATCATTACGCATGTAAACAAGTACTCTTAGGATTGTTTCATGCTGATCAAACCATTATCATCAATATTTCATGTGACATTTTTCTCCTGAGTTGATTATTCGTGCATCATTGAGATGCTACCTGATTCCAGATGCATTACTGACTAATATGTCTCCATAAGAACTTAACACATTTCCCTGAGAGATATTTTTACTACTCTTCTTATTCTAACAATCCTTCTTTTTATTCCCATTATTTCCATAATTGAAACATGTGACATTCTTCTTATTAATCTGAAATTTGGAACGGCCGTGATTTTGGATGCCACTAGAACCACACTCCATCATCCTTCCTCACTACATTGACATAGCCTCCACTTGGTGTGATGTTTCCTTTCTATCATCCTTGTTATTTCACTAAAATTATTCATCAAGAATCGCATATGAATCATCAATAAAAAGAATCATATCCATTAGGATACTACTTGTGTGTATGATGATGAGTTGGTCATATGAATATGGAAAAATCTGGAGAAAAATCCCATCACATTCAATATCCAAAATTTTATTGTACAATATCATGATATAAGTGAACTGGATATTGAGGGTGTTGATGTGGTTTTTCATTGATGATGACTCTAGAATTTGAAGAGTGTACAATTTTCTCTTTAGGAATTTTTGTGTGTGTAATGACTTGACCTCGTATAGCTTCTTTATAGTATCACATATTTCTTTTTTATGTATTTTATATGGAATTCTTGAAAATAAATTGGTTTCCAAAGAAAAATGGATGTTTTTAATAACATTATCATCCATGTCATTCCATTTCTCCTCTGTCACACTCATTGAATTTTCAGTGATTTCCAATATGCAATTATCCTTATGCAGTACTACCCACATCATCATTTTCTACAATGAAAAATTATACCCATTTAATTTTTCATTCTTGAACTTTTCGTCCATATGGACACATCATCAGTCTAGAAAATCCTTTGTTCCACAGTATTATATTTATTAATCTCAATAAATTTTTATGATTCAAAATATCAACTAGAATCGTAATCATAGAGAAAACTAAAATTAATGATAATTATTATTACCCAAAAAATTAAACAAAACTGGCCCAAAACATGGATTTGATATCACTTATTGAGACTAAAATTTTTTGGTCCACTTGTTCAGTAATAATCATGAGATAAGATAAATTTCAAAATGAAGAGATAAATGGAAACCAGATGTAACATGGAAAACCCCCAAAATGAAAGGGGTAAAACCCCACAAGAAAATAGAAGGATCATTATGGGTAAATGTGGGTACAAATTATATCCACAACTAGAAAACTCATATTTAGTGACTTTCCAGGGTAGTCACTAATGGTCATTAGAGATCTCCCAAAGTCCTCTTTTTTGTGGTTTCTTCTGATCAGTTGATATAAACAAATAGTGACTCCCATTGGCTTCCACTAAAGGTCATGTCCAAAATAAACCAAAAAAATAATGGTTATGGGTGTCTACTGTAACATGATGGATTCATTTTATTTTTGAGATTAGATTTTTCATCCATGGATGACCAACAGTGGTTAAAAGGGGGTTCAATTGGTAGGGGGATCTAGGTAGCATGCAGATTGATTGGGAAGGTTTCTACAGGTGGGAAGATGTCGCGGTCACTAAGGGAACAATATCTAGGCATTGGGGGGTAGTGTGTGGATGGAATCATGCAGTGAGGAGTAGCGCTGTAGGGTTACAGTGGTAAAGGTTTACACATGAAGAAGTAAGAGAAGGAAGATGTGGGGTGGCAGTAAAAATATTGCTAAAAAGTTTACCTATAGAGACCGCTAAAAGTGGTCATTCGATCCCACACATGAAAAAGATAGGATTTCTAGTAGTTCTCACTATAATAAGGAGAAAACCATGAAAATATATATCTTTAATAATGGGGAAATATCCTAAAAAAATACTACATATGGGATGATAAGAATCTAATTGCTGAGTGATGATGAGATGCTGAAATGGGAGGTGGATATAGTCCTTTAAAGGAAAACCTCACCCCTGCTGCTCCTCTCTGCTAGATGAGTTTGTGTGGTTGGTCACCCACCAAAACCCCAACTTCCCCACCTCCCTTGACAAAGGAAGGGGGATTCTACCATCATTGGAAAAAGATGACAACACTTTCAACCCTATCATTAGAAGAATTACAGACCCCTTTCTCTTCAATATATCAACTTAAAAGAATCCATCAGAGTGTATAGATCCAACTACGAAGAATAATGATAATCCTTTATTGGACCATCCATATATAATCTTGGCTTCCATCATTACATGAAAATATAAATTAAAAATTTCAATCCATTGAATTACTTATCTTCTTCAAACCACCACATCTCATACAATCAAATCAGTTATACAGGTGAACTTCCACAACCTTGAAGTTCTTTTTAAAGAAATTGGTATTCATATGTTAGGTATGATCTTCAATAGGAGGCACCATCTTCAAGTGACCACTTGAGGGTTATTCATTTCTAGTAGTGCTACTCGGTAAAATGATAAATTAGTGATTTCATTAAATGTTAAGGTTTTGGAAATAGATCATCGGTGGTGGAGATATCATCCTCAATAGTCTTAATCAAAATTAGTTACTCTTGATTATAGAAATTCCTTAGTGTTTCAACCATTCATAACATCACTATTTGAAATCTTGGTCGGTCATCTTCCTCAGATGGTCTATCGATGTCATTAGGTGGTGTAAGGGTTTTTTATGGATTTTTAAATTCTTTTTATAAAATGGACAGGGTTCCTGATATTTTTAGAAATGGGTATAGAGATGAGTAAACCTCATTAAAACTTCTGAGATTCATGAAAGAGCCATGAATAGGGTTCATGTTTCTCCCTCTACCTCTAAGGAAGCATGAACTGCGTTCACAATTCCTTCACGAAATAAAATAAATGATGCATGAATGGGTTTCACACATTCAACTAGAAGTTATTTATAAAAGGGGTTCACCCTCAAAATATCAATCTTATCCTATGGTATTTGTTTAATATATCTATAGAAATGTTTTCTCAACATATATTTGGGGATTTTTTAAAAGGTAAAATTTAAATTTAAAATTTTTATTTTATAAATGATATTTATTTATTTATTGTATGATTTATTTATTTACTATGTATCGATGAATGAATGCATGGGTGTATAAATTAGTCTTTTTTTGTGTGATTTAATTTATATTTAATGTTTATAAAACATTATTGGAAATTTATTCTATAGACACAGAACTATAGCCACATTTTTATAGGCCCATGGATATAGCTTGTTTATAGACATTGTTAAATTTTGATCTATGGCTACACATTTAAAACATTTTTTATTCCCATTAGGATCCTCCTCCTTCCTCGATACACAACCCTCTCACCACAGTGCCCTCCTCCCCCAAAGACCTCTCTTCCTCCCCGATGACCTATCTCACCGAGCCCTCCTGTATTCCCTCTAAGATTTCATCTCTCGCTCTCACTACTGTTCTCTATCATTCATCCCCACTGGCTTTGATTCATCCATCAATCATTGTGGTTACTTCATTCATAGCACTAATTCTCCAACCGCGGCTCAAATTCTTCATTTGGGGTTGCTCTATCCCTCACACAGTATTCCACTCCTCCACACCCTTCTTTTATCATTCCTCCTCCATTTAGTGTGTTGGATGAAGGGTTCCTCCCCTCTTACATACACTTCTATGAGCCTTCCTCCTCTATATGGTGTGTTGAACTAACTAATTTACTTAATTATAGTATGTGACTGCTGTTTGAAGTTTTGTTAACCTGTTTTGTGGCTCTCTTATGTTTACAGGAGGAGTTTGAAGTATTCATTATATTTTCATTTACAGGAGGAGTTCGTGTTTTGTGGCTCATAGTTTTCAGTATTCATTCTGTTTGGGTTTTGATGCATTTCCTATTTTGTGGCTTCTATTTTGTGGATTCTTTGAATATTTGTTTTCATATTCTTTCTATTTTGGGAGTTTTCAGTTTGTAAGAGGGGTTCATAGAGGGGTTTTTGTTTATTTTCAACTATTTTTTGACTCTTGTGTGTTGATGGATAGTCTTTCAATTATTATTCACTAGTATTTCATGGTTTATATTACATTCTAATTCTCATAATTAATCTGGTATTTTGGTATTCATAGTTTAATTTGTTTACTATTCTGTTATCTATTTACTATTCTAGAATTATTATGTTTTTATTTAGTATTATATAATTATTAATATGCTTCTATGTGTTTTGTGTAATATACTTTGTATTTATCAAATTTACAGAATTCATAAGTTGGATATTTTATTCATAAATTCCCAAATTTAGGATTTTCACTATGTAACGAACCTTACTTATCCAATTGTTACCTTTTTATAACAACTGTATTCATAGAATACCCTTTTATATTATTATGATCATTCTATAAAGGGCGTGTTTATATTTTTTCTTTTTATTATATATTATAAAGTATGTTTTCTATCCATTTATGTACATGTAAATTGCATGGGATATGTTTTTTAGTTATAAATGAGTATACCCCTTTAATTATTCCACGGGATGGGATGAGGCCTGCACTTTGTATAATCTTTTCCCATTCTATGGTATGGGATTTGGACCTGACTCTAGAAGTTCACCTGAGTTCCTAACCTAGACAAGATATCTTACAATATTTCTATATCTCTATATTTACATCGATAATAATCCCCATTGAAGAATATAAAATTAGGTAAGTTCCAATATGCATTTTCCTAGTATAGAGAGTTACTTGATATAACTTGTATTTGTCTTTAAACTGCCTATTTACAATTATTTTAATATTATTTTTTGTTATTTTCCTATTTTTGTATTTAGACATACTAATTAGTATACATGTTCACACATACACTTGATTATTCACTTGTGATTTGAGGTATTTCAGTGGTTTCCTATTGATTATACAAATTCTTATACCCTACATTAACACCTTATGGAAGATGAAACTTTATGCCTTATACTTCAAATTCCTTTTTAACAATGGATGTTTTGGGCACTGAATAGTCTTGGGTGGATTGAATGCTATACCCTCTTAGAGATCAGATATTTGGATTTGTATTCATTGCAAGTACTAACACAAATAAAAAAAATAGGATTTTACATCAGCATTTAGCTGATAGTTATTTTATAATTGACATAAAAAAATTAATGATGGTTATTTAGATAGCCCATGTTAAATGTATTTTACCAATGGGTTTTAATGCTTCTTAACTAATCATTGCTCCTACAAGAATTCCAAATCTAAATTATTCTATATCTAATGTGTAAAGGTCCAAATATAGTTATTCTACACTAGTAATAATTATCAACAACTTTGATTGGTTTAATTCTTCTATATTCATTTTGATTAATTTCATTTTTGGTGTAAAGTTTTTTTGAGTTTTAATCACTCAACTCACACATGGTTGTGACTCTATTAAAAGGTAGTGTATTGGTTATACTAACCTAGGAAAAAATAAGTTCATATGTTCTACCTTATCCTCGAAAAAATGTCGGTGTTTGGGTTGTGCCTTCAACTATGAAAATGTTAGGTTGGTTTGTTTTGGTTGTTGGGTATGAAAAAAGATGATTATAAATAGTTTCCAATCTCCTTTACCATGATACGATGTTATACTCAATGATTAAAAATAACGAATGGAGCGATTTCATGTCCTTACATTATGGTATAATATGTGGTTTGTATTTTCAAAATGTCTCTAAATTTCAATAAATATTTGTAGAATTAATACAAAACATCACAACTCAATGTGAATCCATCGAAACACTTTTGGGAAATGATTATTATTATCTATTATAATTGAAATAAACTATTTTTACTATAATCAATCCCATTCTTGGAATTTATGTATTACTATTCAATATTTTTTATAATTTAAAACATTTATGAATTCCCTAAACCATAATATTTGTTATGATTTTTTTTAACATGTTATTTATGGTTACTTATTATATTATGAAACAATACATATAATGTTAATTCATTTTCTAAATTATTTATTTAATGTATTCTTATATGCCTCATAATGGATAGATACTATAGGTACAACATTGATCAAATCATAGATGAATTTCAGAAGGAGTCATGATATTTTTTGGACTTTTCATCAACTAATGATTCAGATGACGGATTTACTTAATGCCTGTGTTTTGATTGTGTTAAAAGACCATGGTTAATTCATGAGGAAGTGAGTTACCATATCACTAAACTGGATTTCCAAAAAAAATTATCATGTGTGGTATCACAATGGAGAAAAAGCGTAGCTGGTGAATGAAATCTATTCATCAGAAAGGATTGGTATGAAAATTCATATCTCTGATCGGTTTCCTTTTGTTTCTGAAGACATCTCCTCATGTAGACCAATGCAAGAGAAAATGAATACTGGAACAAAATTTTCTTTTATTAATCAGGATGATGACGTTGATAGTGTTATAAAGGTGATTGAAGATGAAAATATCCCAATACACCAGGAATGTGAAAAAATGAGCAAAAAATAGTTTTAAATGTGATTATATCATGGGAATATAATGTTTGGATTTAGTAATACTTCAGTCGACTATCTCATTATATTTATTAAGGATTTACTGCCCGATGATTCATGTATTCCAGAAAATGATTACATGGAATCATATTTTGTTGAATTTTTTTGGTTTTCATATATTATGATTCATTCTTACCCCAAATATTGTTGTCTGTTCTGGAAGGAAAATGTAGAGTTGAGTCAATGAAAATAGTGCGGCATATCAAGGTGGAAGACTAATAAACACAGAACTCAATCTCGCATACCAGATAAAGTGATGTGTCTCTTCTATTTAATTCCTAGACTTCAAGAACATTTTATGTCACAACAAATGGAAAAGAATATGAGAGAAATGAAGACGAAATAAATAAGAATAATTATGAAATAGTGCATCCTGCAGAGAAACTATTTGGTTTTACACCATTTAATAGTTACTTTTGTAGTTTTATGCACATACACATTAGCACATGGACCTCAAACTTTCAATGAAAATAAATCAATACATGAATTGGTACTTCACACCCAATGAAATACCCTTATTATTAATGCTACAGCATTGAGTGTTCATCCAACAAGGTACATCGTGGAATGATATGACAATTTAAAAAAAATGGGTTACCTCCCAACTACTTTACTCCCAAAGGGCATTGTAGTCTGATCAATCTCTATTGTGAAGTGAACTCGAGTCAGTGCAATCATCTCTCCGCGATGAAACTACTTCACCTATATTATGATTGACTTCACCATCTTATTCAAGCACCCCCACAAGGTATGCTTCTTATTCCTCTTCATGTTGGTAGATTTTCAACATTGGAACTCCATGAAAAACTCATATTTATTATTGAACTCGACTTTATCCTTTGTTGTGCATTGTGTAGAGCAGTCATCCTATGGTATGTGTGTTGGGATGATGATAGGAACACATAGTTACTGGTTGGGGAGGAGTGTGGTAGGGTTTGTGGATGGGTATACAAGTTGGGCCTCACGGTTGATCATGTGCACATATATGATGTAGGGAACCTAAAAATAATTATTAATAAATCTAATATACTTAGATTAATGATTCATGGGATTATGTTGATAAATATTTGAAAACCAAGGAGCACTCCCCCTTATAATTAGATATGTTCAAGATAAAAATACTTAGTTTTGAATAGAATATTGTTAGAGTATGAATATGGATCAATGAAGTGTGAGTACCCATGTTTTAAAAATTTAAATATTTGTTTAAAACATGGGAAATAATTCTCTTAAAGTCAAGGGCATCCATTTTTTTGGTGATGTGTTCTTATACTTATAGAGATGTCGGAACATGCATTACTAGAGACATGGGCACTGATGTTAGAATCTAAGGGTACTATAATATTCTATTATAGTTAGTGTGGGAACACTTTTATATGGTTCATCATACTTAGAAAAACGATATATATATTAATCTAGATTTTTTCCTATAGACATACAAGAATGTGATAATCTCAGGTAATCCAAGGTGTATAACCATTCCACAGAGTCTTCATAATTATTATCTTATCTATTCCTACTAGTTGCACAATTTTGATATCTAATATTTTTTTATAGGTATATATATTTCATCCTGGACCACATGATTCACTAAAGTCCCCAAACAATCACAATCTATAAATTATATAGAGACTTGGAAATGAATTCATGAGATGCATATATTATTAGTAGAGATCTCGTCCATGGGTGATATGTGATAATTTCATCAAGACAAAGGCTGATGGGGATGATACTAAGCAAACAACACAATTAGAACTAATGTTGTTGAGGTGTAAAAAATAATACATAAGGAAGAGGTGTCATTTATAAATTGATATATTCTTTGACGCATGGATGAATATTTTCTTGAAGGAGAATGGAAAGAGGACAATATATTAATACCCAATGGTATACCCCACTGTATACAAGAAGGGGGGACCAAGAACTTATAATCCTCAATTAGATTATGATTAGTATTATAGATGGGGTTGGTGTTTCATCCATGATGTAGATATTCAATTACACCTTGAGATATTATTTTTCATGTTGGAAATAATATATATAATACCCATTTGTGAATCATATATTGATGTGAGGTGAAAAACATTTGTGATGCTGAGATTACTGGAGGAGTTAAAAACAATCTATATAAGGGTGTTAATACATCTGAAGATATATTGGTGTCTAAAGCACATATAAAATCAATATTACACTTCCATATCTTTGAGTTCTTTTAGGTGTTGTAGGGATATGTATCCATGCATTTTAATACATAAAAATTCAAAAAATCCTTTCATGATTCCTTGATGTAGGGTTATATTGTATATTTAATTTATTTTTCTAGGACCCAACAGCTTCCAAATATAGAAGTACTAATGATCAAGGATATAGGGATATACTCATAGTTTAATTTATTCACATATTAAGAGGTCATAAACAGAATATATATCCTTGAATAGTCCATAGATTACAAGGTTATTTCATATATTATATATTTAGGGGATTGCATCATCTAAGAGAAAAATTTTCATTAGGGTTTATGGACCATGGGACCCATATCTACCTATTTTTAGACTACTCATGAAAACTCTACACACTTGACCATAATTATTGTACCCCACATTTGATTCCTTTGTATTAAATAAGGTGAAGACAAATCAACGTACATGCTCCACATAGATCCTTATAGTTTCCATGAATGTTCTTGACATCCTTTTTGGTGTAAGAAGAAACCATTTACTCACTGAGTGTTATATACCATATCCAATATATGATCCATACCTCCATGTGGGCATCATACTAGTTGTACACCCCAAAATATTCCTACACCTAAGCAACATACCATGTTGAACCAGACTAGGAAACACTAATGCGTAGCCCTAATAGACCATATACTGTCACATATTTCACTACAATAGAATATTTACCGTATGATGTCAAACAATATAGATGATCCTATCGTATGAACATAAATTATCTAAATAAGACTATGAGGGTTATGATTCCTATTCAAAAAGGATACATAGTACAGCTCTTCACAGTTCATTCACAACATCCCAATATCATCACCATCACATCAACCACTTTTGAGGCAATATATATGATTCCTTAACATCTTTCAAGATTACTATAAACCTCATAGTAGTCAACACTATTCATTAAACTATTACTTGTCTTATGTGAGGAGTATAAGAGGATTATTCCCCACTATAATTTAAACCATGAATAGACTTATGCGATGAATATAAATGGACTAGTCGCCACTAGATCTAAAATCATGACTAAAATTATGTGATGACCATAAGAGGAACATAACTATCCATATATGAAAAGTAAAATATATATTATGTGATGATAATAAGAAGATTCACCTTTTCTAATGCATCATTATACCATCCTTCCTCATGTGATGACCATGGAATTCCTTAGGTGATAAGCCTAGAGTTCATTAGTTGAGGAGCCTAAAATACCTCAGGTGACTATACTATGACGACTTTGGTGATGAATCTAGGATTGTATAGGTGATGAAAATAGTATTCCTTATATTACGATCCTAAGATGTCTATATGTATTGATAGAAGAAGATATAACAACCTTCATTCCCATATCATAACTGAATATCCATCCATTACTTATATGCAGATAGCATAATATTTCCTCACTTCAAGAAATGAGAAATATATTTATTAGATTTTATAAATATACAATACAATTGAAATTATAATAAAATTTGATCATTATTTTTTCACCTTGATAAAGAAGCAAGTGACATTATTAACTAATGTCCAGATGGAGATGGGATCAAGAACAAGATTCATGGGCATGTGTTAATTATATAACAGAAATATGGATTGGGAAATGAAAACCATAAAGATATGTTTTAAACTCCCATAATACCATTTCAGTGAAAGGTTCCATCATCATAACTCTTGTGCTGACTTGCTGATTACCTTAAAAAATTAGGCATGTCAGATCAGGATCATGACTATCATAGTGTAGTCTAACACAATGCTCTTGAAGTAAAGTGTCTGAAAAAAATTGATGAAACTGAGATTAATTCATTCTTATTCAACGTATATAGAATGAGTATCATTAGGAATCAACTTCAGGGATTGGTGAACCCATTAAGAAATCTATATCCTTAAAAATTGATATAACAAGTATCATAGGTCATATTAGTCATCATAATCATAAAAAAATTCCCAAATTTTGATTCAAATTATCTTATGTAATTTCAAGCAACAGATTTGATAAGTGAGGTTTCCCAACCATTTCTAGTAGGTGTAGGGGTATAATAAGTTCCCATTATTCTACTAAGACCCATGATCACCCAAACATGAAAATGTCACACCCCTATTCTGATGAAATGAATAATATCACCCTCACCTGCTTTCCCTTATAGAGATCATGTAGTGGAGGTTTATTAATACACTAGTCAACCAAAATGAGTAAAAAGAAATAATACCCACTAGGGAAATGGGCCAAGATGATCTTGAATCCATGGTTCCACATTTAAATAACTAATATAAAATACCCTACATGGTGGGGGGACTGGCAGGGGGACTGGTAGGTGGGGGGGACTGGTAGGGGAGGGGTGTGTCTAGGAGGGTTTGTAGAGTGTGGTTGTGGTGTTGGGGGGACTAGTTGGGGGAGGGGGTGTCCAGGAGGGTCTACTGGGGGGATGGAAGGGGGTGGGGTGGAAGGTGTGGGGGGACTGTCAGGGGAAAGGGGGTGTCTAGGAGGGTCAACAGGGGGAGGGGGTGTAAGGGGGGAGGTAGGGGGTCTATCTAGGGAGGGGGTGTCTAGTAGGGAGGGGGTTTCCAAGAGAGAGGGGGTGTCCAGGATGGTTTGTATTGGGAGAGTGGGGGTGGAGGGGGGACTTGTAGATGGAGGGTTGTCCAGGGGACTTTGTAGGGGGTGTCTAGGGGGGTCCAGGGTGGTAGAGGGGGGAGTTACAGAGGGAGGGGTGTCCAGTAGGGGGTGTTGGTGCAGGGTGGGTATCAAATTAAAGTGTACATTATGGGTTTTTTTAGGAATTTGGTTTTTGAATTTTTAAAGGTAAACATTTAGATTAATGATATGTAGCAATATTTTCCCCATTATATTTTTCTAGACCATACATGAATCTCATGATTTGTTTTCCCATTATCTCTTGTATTATTTATGTATATATTCCATCATTGAGTATGGTTCTTCAATCTCTAGACTATGTCATCTTCAATTAAGTGTGTCAATGTGAAGTTCTATGGCCATCTCAAGGCCAATATATGATTGTCCTATAACCAAACATTTTTTACTGTTTTCTCAACTAATGCTGGGAAATGTTTTTTTGAGGGAATATTACAATGTGTTCTATTTTATTTTTGGTCTTTGATTTAAAATTTCATGGCCAACTGTATTAGGATTTTAGGGGGTGTTTGTATAGGGGAGGGGGTGTCCCTGAGGTAGGGGGAGTGTCAGGGGGGGCACGAGGTGTCTTTCTAGGAGAGGGGGTGTCTGTCTATGAGAGGGGGGTTTCCAAGGGTCCCTTTTAAGGGGGAATAGGGGATGTCCATGAGGGAGGGGGAGGGGGAGTATCTGTGGGGGGGGGGGGTCCAGGGGGTGTCTTTCTAGGGGAGAGGGTGTCTAGGGGGGTCCAGGGGGTGTCTAGAGGGGTTTATTTACAGTGGGGTGTCATTCCAAGAGAGGGGGGTGTACAGGGGTGTCTATCCAAGGGGGGTTTTTGGGGGGGGTATAAGGGTGGGGTGTCTATTTTGGAGAGGGGGAGGTGTCCATGGGGTGTCTGTCCATGGGAGGGGGGGTGTCTAGAGGTGTCTGTCCGGTGGGGGTCTATCTAGGGGGTGGGTGTGTGTCCAGGGGGTGGTAGACAGGGGGGATTGGAAGGGGGTGGGGAACCAGGGAAAAATAGGTAAGGGGACTAGTGGAGAGAAATATAGATAAAAAATAGGTGAGGATATAGGTAGGGTGGTGGGGGACTAGTAGGTGGATGGAATGTAGGGGGACTAGAAGGGTGTTGGAAGACATGCATGTAGGCATTCTGTGTTTTTTATTGAATTTTAATCTATATCCATTGTTTCTAAATATGTATATAGTTCATGTCTATGTTTTTCCTTGAAATTGAAGATGTATCCTTGGTTTTTACCGTGGCTATATTCCGATATCCACAGTTCAAACCGTGGTTAAATCCTTGTAGTCACAGTTTAAACTGTGGCTATAGGACCTGTATGGTTCAAACCTCTTCCACAATTTAAACAATGGATAAAGACCTATAGCCATGCCAATACCAGACATGGTTCCTTGAACCATGGATATAACCTATAGCCATGGTTTTTGGGCTTATAGTCATGGTTTAAGACCATGGCTATAACTTAAATTTCTAGTAGTGAAATTTAGATAAGGATGTTATATAATCGAAATGTTATGTATAAAATGTAGTTTATATTTAGTGAAATAATATTATTTAAAATTTTTATATTATTCATATGTATGTGGTAATTAGCTATATATATTATAAAAAATATATTAGTTATATTAAGTATCATATTTAAAATTATTAAAATATATATGTTATATTATTTTTGTTAATAGTATAGAAAAATATTATTATATGTAATAATTTTAAATTATATTGAGTACAAATATTTATTCTTTCAAGTAATAATGTATCAAATATAATTACTTATATTTTGAAAAGTAGAAAAATGAAGAAAATATATATATACATATAAAATTTTATAAAATTCAATATAACACAAGTGTATAGTATTTTAATGGTTATTATGTAAATGTAAATTATATTACTTTTCATTAAATTTATTCAATGTTACTTTTAAATATATATATACACACATTGAAAAGTTAAAATTTAGGAAATCAAGTGTACATATTTATTATATATTACATCTAGTTATAGGTATAGTTGTATAATATATAGAAAAAAATAAGTATACTAAAAAACATGTTAAGGGTATTATGTGAGGATTGATATTGAGATGAAAAACCAATACATAATTGAAATTACATGAATTTTGTGTGTGTGTGGTTTTATAAATTGCAATAATTTCATTTTAGTTTCCATGTTGATGGACTATGAGTCATCACTCTCTAAGTTATTAAGGACCTATGTATCTACCTAAATTTTTTATGTATTTCATACCCTTGGACCCCCTCACTTTCATGTTATTAACTATGTAATTACAAGTCATTTTACAAGAGGCGTTCGACAAGAGATGTTGAAAAACATAAATTTGACAAGAGGTGTT
The DNA here is from genome assembly GCA_963277665.1 of Viscum album. Lineage (NCBI taxonomy): Eukaryota > Viridiplantae > Streptophyta > Magnoliopsida > Santalales > Viscaceae > Viscum > Viscum album. The sequence goes on from OY728143.1 coordinate 1,073,245,256, forward strand.
TGATAAGTGGTGTTTCTGTTTGAAAGTGGATTGGTGGTTGATGAAATATGTGATAATAGAGACTCTAGGACCACACCCCTAGGTTTTGGTTAGTTTATCAGATAATGATAAACTAATCCATAGAATATGTCTCAAGGTCAATTCATGGTTATTTATTCATAAGTAATTAAAATTTATGAAACATTTGATGATGTGTTATAAAAATATATAACGTTTTAGTAAATTTTATTTGGTAAAAATATCATGATAAATATACTTTAATAGTGAGTTTAATTATATCAATCAAGGTTTTATGTATAGTTTTTCATTTGAAATAGTGAAAAATATTTATGACAGTCTGATTATAAAGAGATGCATTTATATGTATGATTTATTAAATATAGTATGTAAAGGGAATAAAATTATAACATAATAAATATCTCAAACATACATGTTAGAAATATAGAATGACTACTATCTTTAATATGAATGTTTAATGTCTGATTGAAATTTCATATATATTTTTTGCATTCGATTATTTAATTTATAATAATTGGATGATATTGACATGACCGACCAATGTATGATTACAATTGAATGTTTTGTTTTTTATATCATTAATATAAATTAAATTAATTTCATTGTGTTTTCCTCATTAATGACCTGTGTTTCATCCATCTCTCTAAGTATGTAAGGACCTGTGTGTTCACTTAAAAAATGTTATGTATCTGAAACCCCCAGACCCCCTCACTTTCATGTGAGTATCATTGTACAAAAATGTTGGTCATCAATAACAGTTTCTATTTGAAGATTTGTTTTTACACAATTTATGTGAAGAGATTGGTGGTAGCTGAAATTTGAGATAATAGATGCGTAAGGAGGCCCCTTAGTTTTTGGTTGGTTTATCAAATAATGATAAAACAATCCATTGGAAAATTCTCATGATCAAATCAATTATTCAATCACAACCAATTTAAATAATATAAAATTTTCTTGTAGTATATTGTATTTTATTAATTATTTTTTTAGGTAATCATGTCTATGTAAATATATTTCAATGGTGAGGTAATTTATATCGAAAAATGTTTTAGATATAGTTTTCCACCTACAATAGTGAAAAAGAATCATGATTTTGTGACAATGGATGAAGTTCTTAATAAGATTCATAGTCAGTTAAAAATAAGGGATTATCAATCAATTAATTCAATAATATATCCACATATTAAATATCCTGAATGTTTATGGTGCAATGAGTACCCTCTAGTCGATAATGAGGATTGGATGGATGAATCATTATTATTTAGGAAACAATGGAGTAATGGTCTGATGTAATTGTATGTGGGGACTTCTGATATTTATGTGCTGCAACCTACTACTAAAGAACCATGTTTTTTGAGATATATAGAAGTTGGTCCTTTACAACACTCTTATTTATTCCATCCTCCTATGACTCCTATGATAGAACCAAATTATGAAAAATATGATCAGAATTTGGAAGGAAATGCAGGGGGAATCCTTTTGTGTACTCCTAATATACTGAATGACAGTTTATCTGAGGTTAAAGTATCTACTGAGTCATCAGAAGATGATGTGGATGATATGGATGTGGGGAATGAACCTTCTATGGTTCTAATGATAGATAAATATCCATGTAATCTACCAGTTAGTGGAAACACTCCTTCTTTATTAACTTCCTTAGTTAAAGGAATGTCGTTTGAAGATTATTTTGATTGAGATTTCATAATATTGTCTTCTAAATTACTTGGAATTATACGTAATATATCTACTTCAACTAATAACTCCATTTATGTTAGATGTGATTTTGAAAGTTAACTTTCCATTAACAATATGATAAAATAATACTACATAGAGAAGCATTTCAAATTTATGGTTGATGAGTCGAAGAAGGAAAAATATGTCATTCTATTTGAAAAATATGTGCCATAATGTAATTTCTAATTAAGGAAAATTTATGATAAAAAATTTCTTATTGGGATATAACCAAATTAGAAGGCCCACACACTTGTGTACATCTTATCTTGTCGCAAGATCACTCTTCACTTGATGTAGAGATTATATCAACTGTTATTGTTAAGATGATATGAATATGTTAGGATGCTCCTGTATCCCTTGTTTATGAATAAATTAAATAGTTGTTTAACTATAAGATATACTATAGAAAATCCTATATTGAAATATATAAGTAAATTGTAAGTGTATGGTGACTGGGATTAATAATATGAAATGTTGCCACAACTTATGGAATTTTTTTCTCTCAGAAATAATATTATTTATCGTTTGGACACTATTGAGTATGTTTTCTCCAATCACTGATTTGATTGATCAAAGGTGAAGTTCAATAGGTTTTTTGGTCATTCAAACCATACACTATTACTTTTCCCCATTATAAATAATTCATTCAGTTCAATAGAAATTGTCCTTTATGGAAAGTATACAGGTGTTCTACATATTACTTTCACATAGAATGGTAATCCTTATCCTCTACTAATTTCATTCACAATTGTTGAAAAAGGTAATTTTGAATCCTGGAGTTAGTTTTTGGCTTTTATATGCATTCATGACACACAAAACTAGGGAGTGTGTCTGATATTTGATCACCATTGAGTGATTATAGAGGTTATAAATAGTTATTGAGTTTCATAGAGAGGGCCCAATTCTTGTCATCAATACTAAATTAGACATATTTAAAATAATGTTCATAATAATTTTATAGATGATGCAATAAATAAGGTGATTCTCAAGTTGGGTATGTTTTTCTAAACATACATTTTTTTGAAATAAAATTTAATATCATTTTTAATAGATTATTCTCTTATGGTTTAACCACATGATCCCCCCAAAAAAGGTTTTATCAATATATTGAATAGACTTGAAGGGATAAAAAAGATTTCTATGAATATATTATGTGGTTTTAAAAGTAAAAATGGTCATTAACATATGATGGTGGCATGAGATATGGCCATATGACCACAAATATAATGGGGTGCATAAATTCTGTCCTATAGGGTGTGTGCAAACTACCTATCACAAGGTTAGTGAAACATAAATTTTATGTAAGTGTGCACTACTTTGTTTAATAGTCATAAATTTCCAATTAGAGGATGGAAAATAGAATGGATTTTACTCAGCATTTCCAAAGTGACATTGATCAGATTCTACATGAGGCATCTAGATAATGTTTTCTAACCTTTTACTAGGAAAATATCATCTTTTAGGTAAGAGAGTGCTACGACCAGGCTATATGCACCTGTGGTTGAGTGATTGTGGTAATTTTGGATAATAGGTATTATGACTGCGTCAACTTCTAGGCATTGAGATATCCTTGTGGACATGTTGTTGTAGCTTGTGCTTTAGTAAACATATCACGAGAACCCTTTGTTGATCGGTAGTATCACATAAGCACTCTTCTTAACTATTATAGTGTATCTTGGATGTATATTAGTGGCATTCATTCTATTTCATTTCCTTATAATCATCCAACTATTGTACATGATATTTCCAGTTTTCTTAATTTTTTTTCATTTATGTTCTTTTCAATTTATATCATTTCTAAAATTAATTTCTTGATATTAACAGGTTACACCCCCATAGAAGACTAAAGTCTTATTAAATTTGAAATGAGATGAATTGAAATTAAAAATGGTTATGGGGATATGATGCATCATTTTTCATATAGAATGACATACTCGTAAGAGATTTCCCCATGTGGAAGGACATAGCTCCACTTTTCATCATCCTTGATTGACTCTATGTATTGTTTTTCACGAATGTGTATATTTTGTTTTGTATGCATATATTTCAGTAATGAATCATTTTATTTATGACTTGTTCTATTTTTGGCCTATTTCATCTTTGGTTTGTTTTTATTTTGGATTCAATGAGTAATAATTTTTTGATACTATAACAATTAAAAAAATAAACATACAAAAAAAATGAATTTATCATCAAGCCACATGTTCTATGTGTGTTTTTCATCACTACTTATTTATATAAAACATTTTAATAAATTAACCATAATTATATACCAATAAAATATGAAATTAATATACTTAACCAACAACACCATCATATTATTTTTTTACCTCTTTTTCGTCATAATTTTAAACTATACAAGCTAATTATTCACCTTATTTTTCTTGTTTTAGTTTGAAAAATGATTACAATTTTTATTGAATGCAATATAAGAAAGTAATGATGATATAATATTTTTAGAAGGTAGGTACTCTATTGTTCACATAATAGGATAATCTTGTTTCATGGATAGTTTTCGAGGGACGTCCAGTGCCTCCTTTGAGTGTACATAGATATCATTATTTCAATCATGCCACACCACCTCATGCTATTATCCCCAATCTTCCTCATACTGGGTTATATGGCATAGAGATGTGTGACTTCACCTTTGTCAACCATTACCTCATTGTTGCACTTATAGAGAGATGGAGGACAGGGTCACATAAATTCTATTTTATAGAGAGGGAGATGACTACTACACTGGAGGATGTGTCCATCATGTTGGGCCTCGCCATCGATGGTGTGGCTATGGTAGGCCAAGTTGGAGAAAATTGGGTTGAGATTATTTATAGATTCTTAGGCATTGAGGTCCATAATAATGGTGGGTCAATTATAAGTAGTATATTATTCATTCCATTGTCAAACCATCACTTAAGACATGTAGTATAGGATGCCGACGATATCAACATGATATGATATGCACATTATTATATTTTGAGGCTAACCGATGGATTGATTTTTGTTGATCACTCCACTACATTTGTACATATGATGTATTTACCTATACTGGGAGATTTGGAACAGGAAGCCCAATGTAGATGGAGATATTCTTATCTCGCATATACATACGGGGCACTAAGTAGTTCATGTTTCCTTGATAAGATGCAGATCTTAGGGTTCTTTATTCTTCTACAGTTGTTGATATGGGAGAACATCCCTTGGTTAGATCCACAAGCCTGTACACCATTGCCTGCAGATATTGTAGTAGAGTCTCTGCATCGATGATGATATGTTATTACTTCCTTAAAATTTCTAACATAATTGTAAATTTTATATTATAAAATATAATTATAACAATGTAATCTACAAGAGGATACACGCACATATGAATTTAGATAAAATCATACACGATGTCCACACCTATAAACTTATTCTAGATAGCCTTCGACCCAATGATATAAATTGTTATTATTTATATAGTTAAATATTAATTGTTTACTATAAATATATCCATTTATTAATTTATTATTCATTTTTTCATATTTAATTGATTCCATATACTAATGATGTCATCCATATTCTTCCACAACATTGTAAGAAAATGTGTGCTACCAGATCCTACATGGTTTCTTTGATTAATTTTCATATTGTCGAGTGGTAGTAGACTGATAGAGTTATGAAGTAGTTCAAATTCCATCATCTCGTTCTTTACCTACCCAGTTAGTTACCTTCACTTCATTCCCTAAAGATATCAGAGAATAGATACTTTGATTAGAGGAGGTACCGTGCAAGATATATTTATCTATGGGACAGACGACATGAGTACCGATTATGAGGGGTCGGGACAATATGTATGAATTTATTTGAACATTTGGATTATGTGTCCTAGTATTGCAATTCCCCAATCATTTTTCTTACATGACACTGATGTGGATTTCATAAATTGGGAATCATTCTTTCTTACACCATTGAACGGATTTTTTATTTACATTACTTAACAACAGAATTTCATTTCATGAGATTCTCATATCACCCGTCTCATTCACATAACTGATCTAGTAAAGGGAGGTGCATTTAACCATACATATTTTCACATACCTGTGACAGAGTTCATTGATTCCATGATGAGATTTATCTTGGGATTTTCCTTGAGCCACCACATGTTGCTGAGGCTGCTGAATCTGATATAGACGTGCTATGGGGTGATGACCTTGTTATGGATGTTTATGTTGAATAAGGGAAGGATGTTCATCATGGGCAGCCAAATGTTCCTCTAGGTTATCATTCATAGCCATAGGTAGAGATAGAAATTGAATGGTCTGATCTGGATACTTTATTAGACACTACTTTGTAGATATCTACATCACAACAACTATCTTCTTCATATATTGGTGACAGTTCCAACAACCATCCATTATCCATAGAGATAGGATAGGGTATAGGCAGTGAGACTATACATCCACCGCCTGTCACATAGAATGATTTGAAGGTGGGTGTCGATAATGATATACTAGAGCAGCGTACGCCAGAGCAGAGATGTAGACAAACACAGTGTGGACGCATCATATATATGGATGGTTGTGGGATAGAGGATCATACAACCAATAGACATAGATTAGATTGATATTAGATTGATAATACATGTTGTATGTTTTTGAAATCATTATTTATACACTATTTCAAAAAATGTTAATATATTAAATAATGTTTCATAAATCAAATAGTTGATATAATTGGAAATTCATACAAATAATTTTCAACAACTAAGAAACATTAATATTAATAACTTTATTGGTAATAATAATAATTACTATTTTGTATTCATATTAATAATTAGTATTATTATATATATATGTATAATAAATAATATTCTTAAATTCATTATTAAATATTAATTATATTAATTATTTTGAATTCAATAAATATTTTTTATTATTTAAAAAATAATTTAAGATGATTATTTATTATATACAATACGGATTATAATTCTACATATTAATATAATAAATAACCAGCATAAATTAATTATTAAATAGTAATAATATCATTAAAAATGATTAAATTTAAATTAAATATTCACAATTATTCATAAATATCAAAAAATATTACTAAATATTACTAAATGATAAAAAATATTCATAAGTATTAATATTTAATTATATTTACTAATATTTATTAACATTAATGAATATTTATTTAATGGATATCTATTATTCTTGAATATGTTTTAATATTTATTTAACATTTATTAATATTTAAAAAATATTTACTTATATTTATTAATATTTTATTAAAATTTATATTATTAATAAAAGGGGTTCACCCTCAACCTATTAAAAAATTATTAATTTTTTTTATATTAATTTAATATTTATGATTATTTAATTCATATTTATTAATATTAATGAATATTTATTAATTTTTAATTAATGTTTATAAATTTTTAATTGATATTTATAAATATTTATAAATTTTGAAAAATATTTTGTTGATATGTTTTTAATATTTGCAAGTAATTTATTTATATTTTTAATTATTTAATTAATATTTATTAATATTTCTAATTTTTATTGATATTTTATAAATATTTATGACAATTTAATTAATATTTATTTATATTTAATTAGTATTTATAAATATTGATGATTTTTTAATTAAAAATTTTGAAGGAAGCATAAACAAGGTCCACACTTCTCGAGGCCCATTTTTAACAATATCGAGAACCCTATCCCTTTTAAAAAATATTTTTTATAAAACCCATGGTGTAGTCTTGGTTCTTCCCTAGGTTGTAGTGGCAGTACAACATTAACAGTGCAACATATCATAGTTGTATTCTTCAGTATAGGGAATAAGTGTGTGAGGGTTAGATCAAGAAATGATATGCTTTATTGAAGCTCAAATATGTTCTCAGTCTGTAGTTGACCAGTATAGTGTTCATTCCCCTTAATGGGATATTAATTCTTTATGTGTGGTGAGTTCACCTAAAAAACAAATAACATCACTAAATTAAATTTAATTTGAAACATAAATAAAAAATAAATAAAATTAAGGCAAAGATTAATTTATTATTTACAAAAAATAATAAATGAATAAAATTATTACAAATTTAAATTTAAAACATTAAAAAGTTATTAATTTGAAATAAAATTAAAATAATTAATAAAAATAATGAGGGTAAAAATATTAAAATTATTATTTTGAAAAAAATAAAAATAAAAATAAAAAAATTAAATGGAATACAATAATGAAATACAATATTTTAAACGAATACATGGTAATAAAAATGATTTATTAAAATAATTTATTTCATTGATAATAAATTAACCAAAAAATTATAAATAAAAAAAAATTGCTATTTTAACATTTAACGGAAAACTAACAACATCTGAAATTTATTCAACTAAATATACTATTTTCCTAATAAAAACACAATTACATATAATAATTGATGTGGAAAGTATACATTTTAAATTCCACATCATGTATTTTTTGAAAGTCAATAGAAATAAATCATCTATCTTGAAAAGTAGTTGGATGAATTTGAGATGTCTTTGAAAGAAAATATTAGATTTTGTGTAAAACTCTCCATGCAAGTTAGAGCCAAATAATTTTTGAATATTCAAACTGAAGAACATTTCTCTAAATTTATATAATAGTTATTAAATATAATCCATGAAAAGTATTATCTTGGTAATTTATTTGAAGAGTGGATCCATGAATTAGAGGAAAATTTAAAAAATAACATTGTTTTCAAAAATTCAGAATTTGTTGTTAAATCCAGGTGAATAAAGAAATATGAAACATTGTGATAGAAGAATTTTACAACACATGAATAGGATATTAAAAAGATAATGAAATATATTAAAGAATTAGTGTTATTTATTGATGATAAAAGAGCACTATCAATACGAAGTGTCTTGAATTAGAAGTAAAACTATCCAATATAGAAATGACACATATTATTTACTCACCATTAAAGAAAAGATATGCTAGATCCATACATAGAAAAAAGAGGACTCTTATTAAAAAGACCTATATTATGAGAAAATAAGATCATTTTAACTTATGGTCATCTTACTGTAGAAGTCATAAAGAAAGAGGTACCATCCATACATAATTATAATGTACGTACAAAATATATTTCTCTAAAAAGTGTAGGTTTAAATAAAAAATATATACATATATACATGAAAAAATTAATGATAATCCTTATTTATATGGTGGATATAAGAAATTATATAATTTTTAGTTCCCCATGAAGAGTCCAACTAGTAGTGGATAACAACCAAAAATAGTTTTTTTAAAGTAAGTAATTTTTAGATAACAAGCAGTTAATGGATAAAGATCAATATTTTTTGTAATTACTAGTGGTGAATAATGTTTAGGTATATATAATTGGATTATTGTTACAATCCATCAATTCAAATAGTTAAAAGAAATCCCATTTCAAGGGGGGAGCATGTCAAAGAAGATTAAACCAAAATATATTAGGGAAAATCTCTATAAAATAAGAATATTTTAAGTGTTTAAATATTTCTATAGTAGGTGAAATGAGTGAGGTCACAATGATTACTCATGTTCATCTCAGTATGTACCAATTTAATATAAGAAGTTAAGGCCACCTATGTTTATAAATAATGATGATACAACCTTAGAAAAGAAGATAAAGAAAACTAGAAACCATATTTCCCCCATAAAGTTTCAAAAATAGTGTGAATCATCCCTGTATCAAAAGAATAATGATAAATAGTTTCTAAGTAGCACTAAAAAGTTCAATAGGATTGTTACATCTAAAGGAGTTTATGTGATTAATAAACTCATAACTGGTTATGTAGGGGATCCAAATAAGTTTTAAATGCACCTAAAGATTGTTTAGTTTTTTGACCAGAAAATTTGGAGAAAGAAAAGAGAATGGAAGAATATAAAATTAAATCTTGTGGTCATGTGAACGAATAAATTCCACCCTATGATGCATAATTTCAAGAGAGGTTTTTTTTAAAATAACTACCGAAGTGTTTAAGAAAATATATTTGGGAGATTCAACAAGGAATGAAAAATTGCCAATGGTTTTTTAACCATACTATATGAGAAATGAAAATCCTTATAGAGGATTTATATTGAATTAGTAATTAATTCAGTTGAAAAAAAGTTCTCTAAACAAAGAATATGAAAATGTAAAAAGATGAATGTTTCAAAAAATAAAATCAGAATTGGAATTCAGATATGAAACCATGAAGGCGGGTTAAAAAAGAATAACATGGTTGATAAAAACCTCTCAACCATTCTATTCACCATGATAAGTAAAGACTTTTCACCTTATTCCTTTACTATTGTGTATTTTCAGGGTTCTTACAATGTAGGTAATTGAAGGTAAACTATGTTCTCAAAGGTAGAACCTGAAAAAAGTGTATCCACCAACACTTCACAATAAAATGAAAATTACATCATCCGATATTGATCTAAAATTTGGTATTCTAAATGATTGTTTTGAAGGGGATCATTCATGGCAATGGTGTGTAAGTTTTCAAATATGGACATCCATTTTATATAATCCATTTTTGTGAATTATCTACTTTAAAAATATTTTAATCTATCCATTTAAGAGGTCTACCATGATGATGATAGTTTACTAAGAATCATTGAGGGGGAGATATGTAAATAATTATTAAATAATCTATTGGGATAATTAACTTCTTTAAAAAATAAAATTTGTGAATGTGCATAAAAAGTTATAATTAATGAAGTATTTTCTTAATCTCCCATCCTTAGTTACTAGAATATTGTAACATCCCAACTTGGGATCCACTAAATGGTGCCCCGATATGATGGGTCACATGGTCTCATTTACACCTCCATGTACGTCAGAAGTTTTCGACTAGTTGTGAGGGTCTACAATGGTAAGGTTGGAAGACTATAGTCTCATTATTAGAGGAACACAGTGGTATCATAAATAAATAAAAAGCTGACGAATAATATCAACTAAAAACAAAAGATAAATCATCTAGAAGATATAAATAATAATAAAGTTAAGGGAAGCATTATATACAAAATGATGAGTATATCTTGAATCTATTCAAGAAGACAGGTATACAATACAATACATACATCAAAAGTACAAAAATACTCAAATTCTATATTTGTATAGAATCATGATCCATTCGATCATTCCTATTCTCCCCAGATTATATTCTATAACCAATCAAGAACCATCAAGTGGGAATTTGACCCTATACCTATCTGCATCCATGAATTCTATCCGAGTACCGAATGAAGGCCCGAATAGGGTGTGAGATAACACTTAGTAGGCCACAACCAATGATGTCTATAACAAGTCTTGACGTTGTATATATTTTTAACCAATGTTCATGAATAATAGGAATAAAATAGAAAAAAGTATAAGTGATACTTTCCAATCTACCAAACTCACTATAATCAAGAATCCATAAAATAAGGGTTATCTATAAAAAATGAAAATCATAATCAACAGCCTATTCCAATTAATCATGTGCCAAACCTACATGGGATAGAAACCAAGGATAACAACCAGGGAATACTCTTCGAGTCCATGGATCATATCAATATAAAACATGGTAAAGACTTAAGTGAAGCTCGAGGAGTATGTACAAGGTGGTCCAAGAAATCTAGATCTATGGTGTAGAAATGACAAAGTCATCAAAAATATATAAAATTTGGGTCTCAGTTCCATAACATGAACCAAAAACATCGGTTCCATACTGTGAGTTTCACGACCCATCCCTTGGGGCCCGTGCCATGACTACCCCAAGCCCGCCTTCCATAGGCCAGGGGCTGGCGACTAACACCAAAGGCGTAAATCCCTAAGACTGGGAAGGCATTTCCTTTATTAAATGTAAACACTAACAACAAAGTATGATTTGGAAGTAAAATGCTAAGCAAAACTGTATACAAAGGAGTGATGAAAAGTAAAAGGGGCCAGAAATACAAGCCCAACTATAAAGTACAAGTACAATTGAAAGAATAGTAAAACAGCTGCTGGATCGTCCACCGGGAAACCCTACCTGAAGGGTTGGTACAAATAGCCTCCTCAGTGATCCACATCCATCTGACTCCTCCGTGTACCGACTCATCGTAAGGTACACCTCTAGGTGTCGTCCAGTCCTGCTACTCTCAGCCTCAGTCAGTGCTATCTGTCGTTTGCAACCAACACAATGAGGTGCAGGTATAGCCCGTGTAGGGGTGAGTATAATGATACTCAGTAGGGACCCCGAGACCACCAAGGTATCTCAAAATACACCAAGGATAAACCACAGAGTATGAAATCAATGGATAGCCATTAATTAGGTAGATGCCCATACATATACCTAAGTTATCAAGTAACCCATCTCAATCATGAGGAAAACACAGAAGTCACTGACTCAGCTCACACAGGTATACAACTTGTGTAGAGAGATAGAGATGATCCGACATAGCCATTGAATTATCTAACCTGTCAGACCGACACAAGATCCAAGACTAGCAGTTAGAAATATCGGACCCACAAAGGATTCAGGAACAGTAGTTGGAGCTGTGGGACCCACACAGGATATAGGAAAAACTATTTTGTCATACCAACACATGATCTAGGAATAGAAGTCAGAAATTTCGGACCCACACAGGATCCAGGAATAGTAGTCAGAGCTATCGGACCCACACAGGATCCAGGACCAACTATTCTGTCAGACCAACACATGATCCAGGAATAGAAGTCAGAGCACAGCCAACCACAGGGTTTCCACAAAGCGTGCTTGATTCTGGGAGGGTATGCTCCTCAAGCCAAGATTTGATATGTCAACTGCCTCAAAGTCCCATGAAGAAGTATCTCAGAGGTCCGCCATGTCATAGAGGTATCAACGCAATAGACAGCGCGTCGATCATACACCCGGTCTGTGAGTTATTAGCCTTTCAGTCCTCAGGGATCGGTTGGATTCTTGTACGATCCAACTTGACCGTATCTCAAATATACCCCGAACTCTTATGGGGTATTCTCAAAGGGACTATCATGTTCTAGGAAGACCATCGCTGCTGACAGTTCGTCAAATAGACATCCGGTGACAAAGAAATGGCCAAAGAATGTAAAGGGTCGGTAGTGGGCCCAGGTCCAGTCCAACCCGGTCTGGGTCAACCTGGTCAGACCTGATGGGTCTGACCCAGCCTGTTGGACAGGTCAGCCCACTATGTTTGGCACAGTCCGCTCCGCCTGGCCCAACAGACGACGGGGGCGGTTCGGCCCGGAGGTCGCTGCGTAGGTGGTTCGACCCGGAGGTCAGGGCCGGTTCGGCCATTTACGTGAGGGGCAAAGCGTGGGTGACTTGGCCAGTGATGCCGCAAGGGACGCCGTGGGATGGTTTGGGAGGCTGGCGCGGCTCGGCCTGTTCAGCCAAGAGCCGGGGTGCATCCCCGGTAAGCCGGAGAAGCGGATGGGTAGGCCGGGTGGCGGCCTTGGCAGGTTGGCGGATGACCATAAGGTGGTCGGGCTGGTCGCGGGCAGGTCGTTGGGTCGCAGGCAGGCCGGCGAGGCATGAACAGGCTGCGGGTAGGCCGGCAGGGCGTGCGGGATGGCCGGCGGGGCATGCAGGAGGACGCGGGCAGGCTGAGCAGGGTGCATCCAGGAGGTCTGGTGGCCAGGCTATCCATCTTGGTGCGGATCGGGTTGGCACGGACCGTCGGTGTTCGGCCGGGAGCACCGCTATGCCGTGGGGGCGGCAAGGTTCACGAAGGCTGTGGGTAGCGCGACCATTGTCTTCAGTCGCCTTCTTCACCTCGTTTCTTCATCGCCATGCCAATGTTTACCATAAACAAGATCTACAGAGGGGGTCAGGCCATGTTGGTTTGGCCCACACCCTCCGCGGTTAGGGTGGTATCAAGCAGCTCACAAGTGTGAAGCACAACAACCCTCGTTCTTCGTTTTGAGAGAAATGAAGAACATGGAAAAGATCATACTTAGATAATATTAAATCCCTACCTTTAATTGTCGGTCGTTTTCAGTGAAGTCGCGTGAAGAAGACAAAGGAGAATCGTCATTTGTCGTGTCCTCCACGCACACTTCCAATCCCCGATTGAGTCGACTCATGGAAGACGCTCCACGTCAGTAGGTGTCTGGGGAAGAAGTTGGAGAAGGATTGTCACCGCTGTTCTTCATTCTTCATTGGGAGAACTCTCTCTTCTCTCAATAATCCTCCTTCCCAACTTCCACCCAAATGCCAAGTGAAAATAATAGACTAACGAGTTTGTCCATTATTTTGTTGGCAGAATAATTCAAATTGGAAAATTAATTACATGGATCCCCTTAATTAATCCACAAGAGTTGACACAAATTAATTAGGGGAGGTTAGGAGGCTCTCCCTCAATAATAATGGAGAGTTGAGAGGTTATACACTCCTCCCATTAATTGGGTTTGGGTGGTCACCAACCCTATTATTCCAATTGGATTTCAAGGTCTTGGGTGGCCCCACATCATAACCTATCACAGAAGGTTATGTTCGGGTGGGCCCCACCACCAACTCACATGAGTAGGTTTTAACCACCAACACTCACATGGAGGCTCAAATAAAATAATGTGTCGCTCACTTTATTTTATAATTTGTTTCTATGAAAACCCAAAAACTAACTTTTATTCTCTACCAACTGCCATCGAAGTGAAAGTCTCCTTAAGCGAATACTGACACTGCGAGTTCAACAGTATCCTCAGATTTCAATTCTGAGCACCAGTTCAAAAGTTAAAAAATTCTGCTCAAACGTTTACTGAACGTACCTGAGAAGAACTTTATAAATTAATTCCAGGCACACCAGGCCTCAGAATCAAGCATCGTAAATTTTCACGGGCTCATAAAATTACCATGTACATAAAAAAAATTCCACAGGATTTCTGGGTCATTACATTCTCCCCACCTTAGGTATTTACGTCCCTGTAAGATACAATTAAAACTAAGATAAAAAATGGGGGTACTGAGCATGCATCTGAGCCTCCCGCTCTCATGTGCTCACCTTGAGGTTCCGATGCTGCCAAAGAACACACACCAGAGGTATCGACCATCAATGTAGGACCCACTTATTTCGATCCTCAATCTCCACTATAACCTTCGTGAAATCACCCCATCATCAACACCCATACCCCCATGGTCGATGATGTGTGAAGGGTCGTGCATGTATCTCCTCATCTAGGATACGTGGAAGATGTCGTGCACCCGATGCATATGAGGTGGAAGAGCTAAGCAGTAAGCCACCTCGCCAACTCTGCTAAGGACCTGAAATGGTATGATGAATCTCATAGATAACTTTCTGCCTCTGCCAAATCTCTATAAACCTCCTCGAGGTGAGACTCGTAGAAAGACGTGGTATCCATCCTCAAACTCCAGAGGTCTCTATCTCCTATCAGCATACGACTTCTGCCTGCTCTGTGCAGTCTTCATCCACTCCCGGATGATCTGCACTTTCTCTGTGGTAGCTTGTACCATCTTTGGTCCCACCATTTCTGACTCCCGTAGGTCAGTTCAGCACAAGGGTGATTTTTAAGGTCGCCCATATAACACCTTAAAAGGTTCCATCCCTATGGTGGAGTGACAGCTGTTATTGTACGCAAACTCCACCAAAGGGAATTGATCCTCCCAGCTGTGACCAAAGTCGAGGACACAAGCACTTAGCATGTTCCCAAGGGTCTGAATGGTCTGTGCAGTCTGACCATCCATCTGAGGATGGAAGGAGGTGCTCAAGAAAATTTGTGTCCCGAAAGCCTCCTGCAACCCCTTCCATACCCGGGAAGTAAATCGTGCATCACGATCGGAGACAATTGTCAAAGGTATACCATGTAAACACACAATCTCTTGCACATAGAGGCCTCCCAAGATCTCTACTAAACCCTACTATCTAATTGGTAGGAAGTTGGATGCTTTGGTGAGTCGGCCAATGATCACCCAAATTGAGTCGTGACCCCTAGATGTATATGGAAGACCCATCATGAATTCCAGGGATATCACATCCCACTTTCACTCTAGGACCTCTAAAGGCTGAACCAAGCTTGCTGGCACCTGGTGTTATGCCTTCACTTGCTGACAAGTGAGGCATCGGGAGACAAACTCTGCAACTGATCTCTTCAAACCTGGATAAAAATTATGTCGTCGAAGGTCCTGATACATCTTCGCCACTCCTGGATATACCGCTAGAGGGGATGTCTAGAAATCTCTCAACACTTCCTCCTGAAGTGAAACTGGCACCATAGTACGTCCTCTGAAGAGGATGACGTGCTCCCCACCTTCATAAAATCCATCAGGTGCCTGCCCTGTAGATATCTGAGCACATCGTGTATCACAGACAGCGTCTCCATGTTGTGCCTCCCAGACTCGCTAAAGAAGTGGAGGAGTGACTGTAAGAGTCTGAAGGAAAGCTGCTCCATCTCAGTCCACATAAGAAATCTGTAAAGCAGCCAACTGCTCTGTCGCCTCTCCTAGTAGCTAAATACCAGATCTCTTCCTGAGCTCATCCTCAACAACGTTCCCCTTCCAAGGAGTATAGACTATCTCTAAGTCATAGTTCTGGAGGAACTCATTCCAGCGTCGCTGTCTTTGGTTCAGGTCCTTCTGAGAGAAGATATACCCGAGACTCTTGTGATCAGAATATACAGTAAAATGTTCGCCCATAAGATAGTTTTGCCACATCATCAAGGAGAATACCACCACTACTAACTCTAGGTCATGGGTAGAGTAGTTATGCTCTTGTTGTCTCAGCTTCTGAGATCCATATGCGATCACTTCTCACTCCTGCATCACGACACATCTGAGTTTGGTCCCTGATGCATTGCAATAAACTGCGTACCCTACGCCCTCCTCTGGAAGCCTCAATATGGGGACACTATTCAGCCTCTACCTCAGCTCTTAAAAGCTCTACTAGAATCTCTCTAACCACACAAAGGGTTGTCCCTTCTTTATCAAGGATGATAGTGGTGCTGCAACTCTAGAGAAGTCTAGTACAAACCTACGGTAGTAACCAGCCAAACCCAGGAAACTCCGTACCTCCGTCACACTCAAGGGTGGATCCCTAGAAATTACCACCTTGATCTTCGCTAGATCTACTACAAATCCAGCCTCGGAGATGACATGTCCCAGAAAGGGAACCTCTCGGATCCAGAACTGGTACTTCGAGAGCTTACCATAAAGTAGGTGCTCTTGGAGTGTGTCCATTACTACCCACATATGGTAGACATGCTCCTCCTCAGTAGTTGAGTAGATCAGAATGTTGTCAATAAAGACTACAACAAAGAGATCGACGTATTGATGGAAGATCCTGTTCATGGGTCCCATGAACACTGTTGTAACGTTGGTTACGCCGAATGGAATAACCAAGAACTCATAGTGGCTGTACTGAAACCTGAAGGCTATCTTCTGCACATCCTCATCTCGAACTCTAAGATGGTGGTAGCCTGATCTGAGGTCTATATTTGTGAACCACCGTGATCCCTTCAGCTGATCAAATAGTTCATCAATCCTAGGAAGTGGGTACTTGTTCTTCATGATCACCTATTTTAAGTGACGGTGATCGACACAAAGCCTCAAGATCCCATTCGCCTTCTTGGCGAACAGAATTAGAGCTGCCCAGGGAGAAACACTGGGCCGGATGAATCCCTTCCCCTACAAGTCCTCTAACTGTACCCGCAGCTCATGAAGCTCTGAGGGAGCCATCAGATATGCTGATGTAGATATCGGTGTCATCCCGGGGTACAATCCAATGTATAAGTCCACCTCTCTGTGAGGAGGTAGACCTGGGACATCATCAGGGAAAACATCCACACACTGGTCCACCACTATAGGATAGATCAGACACTCTACATCAACTAATCCAAGGGTAAGGTACGCCAACTAATGAGTGATCGGCTGCACCCTCTTTCGAGTAAGTTCATCATATGCTGCAAAGGCTCCCTTCTTTCCGGTGAAGGTAAACATGGTCCCATCCATGCGGACACACTGCAACTTGTGCCTAATACAGTCAATCTGAGCATCGACTATAGATAACCAGTCCATACCCAAGATGACATCGTAAGGCCTTGAAGCTGCTATGAGGAGATCCCAGCTGAAGCTCTCACCTCCTAGAGTAAGCACACACTACCGGTATCTGTGCATAATTGTCAAGTCTACTCCTGTAGAAGTCTCGAGCCATAAGGATCGAGCCAACAGCTCCGTTAGAATCTCTGAGCTCTGAACGAGGGCAGTGGCAATGAATGAGTGACTGACACCTATGTCTATAAGAACTACAGCTAAGGTGGAGTAGACATAGATCGTACCTCGAATCATCTCCAGAGTACAGTGATCATAATCCTTAACTGCCTGGAGTTGAGCTCTCGCCTGTCCACCTACTCCCTGTGGTCAGGGTGGACCTTCTAGTTGTGGCGGTGGTAACACCTTGAATCTTCGTCCACCACCAGCTGCACGGCCAGCTCCTCTGCCATGTCCGCCTGCTCCATGCTGTTCTCCTCGATCAAATCTTTATCTCTGCTTGGCGGTCCTTTGATTGTCTGCTGATCGTCAGCACGGTGGGTTGGATAGTAATGAGCATATGTGACCCTGCCCGCCACAAGAGTAGCATTGCCCGCTCTTGGCATGAGTAACTCTGTCTCATGTGCCCCACAAAACTGAACCCTTATCCAGAGGTCGTCCACCAGATGGACTAGTCTGCTTGGACCTCTACTAAATCTGTCTACTGCCAGCTGTAGAAGACTTTAATGCATGTCAACTAGTGATGGGTCTCACTGCTGTTGACTACTCAGCAAGGAAACTCTCCACTAGGAGGGCTCTCTCTAACACCCCCTCCTACGTCGGGATGCTGAGTGAGATCATCAACACTATGATCTCCTGTCTGAGCCCCTGCTCGAAGGTCCAGGCCCTGAATAAAGGGTCCTGCACCATATTCGTGGAGTATCATGAGAAGTCGGTGAACCTCGCTGAGTATTGTGTCACCATCATGCTACCCTACTGTAGATGTAGTAGCTCTTGTATCCACACTACACGTAAGGTGGTTAGGACAAACTCTGCCTAAAATAGGCTCACAAAGTCTGCCCAGAGTAGTGTCACCTCATCATGCACCTAGAGCATCAGGCTCCCCCATCTGTCTGCTGCTTCCTGAAGGAGACTCACGGAAAGGATCACCATAAGGTCTGCTGGTGTCCCTACCAGTCTAAAAACTCTCACCACATCCTCCAGCCAATCACCAGCTGCCTGTGGGTCCATCTCACCCCTAAACTAGGGCGGACTTTAACCTTGGAACTCGTGCAGTGCGCTCAAGTGGCGTACACTCTCTACTGCTGGGGCAGGGGGTATCGATGACCAAACGAGTAGTGGTACCGCTGGTGCCTCCACTGTGATAGGGCCCTACACCGAAGCCTCTTCCCTCGGTGGGCTGTCATCTCGTAAAACTCTCAAAACCCTAGCTGGTTTTCTGCGTGGGGTCATCCTAAAAGGATACCGGTGCACCACAATAAATAAGTTATACCTGGTGATATGACTCAAAGAGATCACAAAGAAAACTCTTGAAACACACATGCAATCAGTGATTTCATGCACTGAGTCGGGAATCAGAAGTCAGGGTCCTGGTCTATGGATACGTCGGCTGCCGCACCAACACTGGACTCCCGGAACTGAAAACCACACTCACTATACTTACCACTATTTCTTTACAAAAAATAAAGATCAAAGTCCAAAGTTTTTCTATAGAACCGACTCCTCTGATACCAATTCTTCATAACCCATCCCCTGGGGCTCATGCCGTGACTAACCTAGTCCACCTTCCATAGGCCAAGGGCTGGAAACTAGCACCAAAGGCGTAAATCACTAAGACTGGGAAGGCATTTCCTTTATTAAATCTAAACACACACAAAAGAGTCTGAGATAAAAGTAAAATTCTAAGAAAAACTGTATACAAAAGAGTGCTAAAAAGTAAAAGGGGCCATAAATACAAGGCCAACTCTAAAGTACAAGTACAACTGAAAGAAAAGTAAAACAGCTGCTGGATCGTCCACGGGGAAACCCTACCTAAAGGGTAGGTACATATAGATTCATTAGCACTCCACGTCCATACGGCTCCTCCGGGTACTGACTCGTTGCAAGGTCCACCTCTGGGTACCGTCCAGTCCTGCTACTCTCAGCCCCAGTCAGCGCTGTCTGTCATCTGCAACCAACACAATGAGGTGCGGGCAAAGCTCGTGCATGGGTGAGTATAACGATACTTCATAGGGACCCCAAGACAACCAAGGTCTCTCAAAATCCACCAAATATAAACCACAGAGTATGAAATAAATGGATATCCATTACTTAGGTATATGACCATATATATACCTAAGTAATCAAGTAACCCATATCAATCATGAGGAAAACACAAAAGTCACTAACTCATCTCACACAGGTATACAACTTATGTAGAGAGATATAGATGATCAGATATAGCAACTGAATCATTTAAGCTATCAAACCAAGACAGGATCCAGGACCAGAAGTTAGAACTATCAGACCCAAATAGGATCCATGAATTATAGATGGAGTTGTCGGACCCACACAGGATCCAGGACCAGCTATTCTGTCAAACAAACACATGATACAAGAACAGAAGTAAAAACTATCGGACCCAGACAGGATCCAAGAATAGTAATCAGAGCTGTCGGACCCACACAGGATCCAGGACCAATTACTCTGTCCGACCAACACATGATCCAGGAACATAAGTTAGAGCATACCTAGCCAAATGGTTTCCAAAAAGCATGCTTGATTCTGGGAGGGTTTTCTCCTCAAGCCAAGATTCGATACGTCAACTGCCTCAAAGTACAACGAAGAAGTATCTTAGAGTTACGCCACATCATAGAGGTCCCAACGCAATAGACGGTGTGTTGATCAGATGCCCGGTCTGTGAGTTATTAGCCTTTTAGTCCCGGGGGCTCGGTTGGATTCGTGTATGATCCAACCTGACAGTATCTCAAATATACCCTGAACTCCAGTGGGTTATTCCCAAAGGGACCATCACATTCCAAGAAAACCAGCGCCACTAACGGTACGTCAAACGGACGTCCGGTGCCAAATATATGGCCAATAAAAGTAAATGGTCGGTAGTGGGCCCGGGTCCAGTCTGACTCAGTCGAACCGACTTAGCCAAACCCATTCTGGACTGACCCAGTTTGGCTCCACCTGGTCGGTCCTACTGGGTCTGACCTGGCCCATTGGGCGGGTCAGCCTGCTAGGTTCATCCCGGTCCGCTATGCCTGGCACAACGGACTGCGGGGGTGGTTCAGCCCGGAGGTCGCCGTGTATGAGGCTTGGCCCGTAGGCCGGGGCCGGTTCGGCCATCACCGCGAGGGGTGTGGCTCGAGTGACTCGGCCTGAAAGGTTGAGCTGGTTCTGCTATCGATGTTGCGAGTGAAACTGCGTGCCAGCCCGGTAGGCTGGCATGGCTCGACCAGTTTGGCCGGGAGCCGGGGTGTGGCCCGAATAGGCTAGCGGGGCAACCGAGTAGGCTTGGTGGTGGCCTGGGTAGGCTGGTGGGTGGCCGGGAGGCATTCGGGCTGGCTGCGAGCATTCTAATAGGGTGCGGGCGGGCCGGTGGGGCGCGAGCAGGCCATGAAGGGTGCGACCCGGTGGGCCGGCAGCGGGGAGGCGGTCGGGAGGGCCGGTTCGGCACGGCTCAGGCCGGTGTGGACCAGCGATGTTCGGCCGTGAGCACCGGTGCACCGTGGGGGCGACGCGGTTCATGGAGTTCGTGGGTTTCACGACCTTTGTCTTCGACAACCTTCGTTGCCTCGTTGCTTCATCACCATGGCAACATTTACCATAAACAAGATCAGCAGAGGGGTCGGGCCATGTTGGTTTGGCCTGCACCCTCCGCTGTTAGGGTGGTATCAAGTGGCTCGCAAGTGTGAAGCACAACAACCCTCGTTCTTCATTTTTATGGAAAGGAATAACATGGTAAAGATCATACTTATATAAAATTAAACTCCTACCTTTAATCTTCAGTTGTTGTTGGTGATGTCGCGGGAAGAAGATGAAGGAGAATCGTCATTCATCGCGTCTGCCACACACACTTCCAATATCGGGTTGTGTCGGCTCATGGAAGACTCTCCACATTGGAAGGTGTCTAGGGAAGAAGTCGGAGAAGGATCATCGCCAGCATTCTTTGTTGGAAGAGCACGTTCTTCATTCTTCATTCTTCGTTGGGAGAATTCTCTCTTCTCACAATAATCCTCCTTCCCAACTTCCACCCAAATTCCATGTGAAAATAATAGAAGAATGAGTTTTTCTATTATGTTGTGGGCACAATAATTCAAATTAGAGAATTAATTACATGGCTCACCTTAATTAATCCACAATAGTTGTCACAAAATAATTAGGGGAGGTCAAGAGGCTCTCCCTCATTAATGAGGGAGAATTCAGAGGTTATACCCTTCTCCCATTAATAGGGGTTGGGTGGTCCCCACCCATATTATTCAAATGGGAGGTTAAAGTCTCGGGTGGTCCCCACGTCGTAACCTCTCACGGGAGGTTATGTTTGGGTGGGCCCCACCACCAACTCCCCTGAGTAGGTTTTAACCAGAAACACTCACATGGCAGATCCAATAAAATAAAGTGTCACTCACTTTATTTTACCATTTTTTTCTACGAAAACCCAAAAACTAAATTTTATTCTCGACCAACTGTCGTCGAAGTGAAAGTTTCCTTAAGTGAATACTGGTGCTGTGAGTTCAATGGTGCCCTCAAATTTCAATTCTGAGAACCAGTTCAAATGTTATAAAATCCCGATCGTATGTTTACTGAACGTACCCGAACAAAACTTCAGAAATTGATTCTGGGCACACCGATCTTCAGAATCAAGTGCCGTAAATTTTTACGGGCTCATAAAGTGACCATGTATATAAAAAAATTCCACTGGATTTCTGGGTCTTTACAGTGAGCTCAATCATCGGTGCCATACTGTGTTTCACACATCACTGCCATACAGTTTCATCCGTCACCAACATGATTATATAAGGGAACAAGGGACTATATCAAGGCTTATTCCCTATATATTTTAACTAATCACACCCATTTCATAAATCAATTCATAATCATACACAATTCAAGTGATTCCCCATTTAATTCCTTTCATATAAAAATGAAAAGGTGTTTTAATATTCTTACAAACTTTAACAATATACTCAGTTCTCATATTTGACTCCCAGTAATGAAAAGTGAGCTCAATAGACCCCAAGGGTGAAATATTCATGGATAAAGGAAATGGAAAAATCATGTGTGGTTTGGATTGACTTTAATAACCTAAAACCTTCTTTAGGGGTGTCATGGCATGTCTTAAAAAATAATTTAATATTTTATTTAATAGTTTATTAATTAATGATGTAATTCCCTAAGTGTCTAAGGCGAGGAATGAAGAAAAAAAGGTATAATCAACTAGAACTTTTGGGAGAAGGTATAGACCACCTACCATATTCCTATCAAGGAATAATCATAAAGTATTATCCTATAATTTGGTTCATACTAGAAAAAGAAATAACAATAGAAAAAAGACCTGAAAATAGTACATAAGAGACTGCATGAGAATCACACAATAGATAGTGATAGAAACTAAGAATAGAAGATAGTGGATTTAAACTCTAATTACAAGGAGTCCAATGCAACAGACAGTGGATCGATCAAAGTTCAGATAGAGGTGAGACATCAAATACTAAGGAAGAGGGTGGAGGGAGCACTCTTGCACGGGAGACGGTTACTGGAGTAATGAAAAGAAGATTGGATTAGGCTCTTTAAAATAGTGTAGGTAAAAATGGTCATTTCTCCCATGTTTTAAAGGGAACATAGTTTCACCACACAGTTGGACAAACCGTGCACCAACTGTGTGCCATATACTATCCAAGGACAATGGATCACATGGTTGGGGAGCATAGTTTGTCTAACCATACTCTACCCTTGCATCCCCCAACTTACCAAGTTTCACACCCCACATGGCCTACAATTCATAGTTAGAAATACTATGGGAAGCCCATGAAATCCCCTCTATGGATCCCTAAAACACTCCTCATAGTTAGTCTAACCTTACAGACTAGGATTCATAGTTTTATAATAATCATGCAACCTAGTGTTTTTCTACAAAAGTCAAGAATACGAGCTCTCAACAAGCCCCAAACCCCATCATTTTTTCAATAATCACACTAGGAATTATTATTAATACAAAATTAAGGAATCAAACTAAAAATAAAAGGTGTCTTACCTTGAATAAAAGATTTTATCTTATAGTCTCCCCCTCTTAGGAAAAATCCTCCTTGGATTTCCCTTCCATGGGTGATGTGGAATCTAAAAATAGTTCTAGCCACTAGGAACATACATTTGTCTCTCTCTCTCTCCCAGGTCATATCCTTCACACATTTGGTCTTCCATTGCACCTAAACTATAGTAATTGACGTTCCTCAGAGATATATTATGATTTGGTACAAAATACGAATAGGGTTCTCCTCAAAGACACATCTACATAAAACTCAACCTCATATAGATAAAGAGTATGAGATAGATCTAAGTTATAATGAAACAACTAAGACACATAAAAAACATCGTTCATGGCTCGATACCTCTATGGTAACTGCAGCCGATAGGCTACCAACTAGGCTATTTCTAAAATCTATAAAGATATTCCATAATAAGATAATATTACCCTACCTCCAAATCATTCTAAGAACTATCCTATGTGAGATAAATAAAAAGACTCATTCCACAACCTTGAAATCTATAGGTCTTCGACAATGATTAAAATAAGAATGTTTTCTATATTTAGCAATACACATCCATTTATTTATTAATTTCTCTTGTTATAAAGTATCATGAACGGGATGATTTCCAAGAAGCACTACCTCCTCTACCTCTAACCAACACAGAGGTGATCGACATGTCCTACCATAAAATACCTCATAAGGTTACATATTTATAGTCACATGATAAATATTATTGTAGGAGAACTCAACTAGGGGTATATACCTCATCCAAGATCCCCCAAATCAAGGAAACACGATCTAATAATGTCCTCTAACATGCATATTGTGCACTCTGACTACCAATCAATTTGAGGGTGTTATTCTATTCTCATAATCACCTGTGAACCCACTATGTAAACCATTCCAAAACCATGATGTGTCATAGATTTCCCTGTTTGATAAAACATTTTGAGGAACGATGTGAAGGTGAAAAATATCATGGATCTAATGTTTCCCAAGATAATATATTGAAAAGGTATCTCTAATAGTTAGAAAGTGGGTGGCATTCATCAACCTATCCATAATGACCCACATGACATCACTACTATGTTGTGACCTCAGTAACCTAGTCAAAAAATCCATGATAACATCATCCCATTTCAACTCGAGAATGGGAAAATACTCTAATATCTCTATTAGTCAATGATGTTCTACTTTATCTTGTTAATAGGTGTAGTACCTAGTGAAAAAATATCTCTTTAACTTTTCACACCAAGACACCAATACTGGATACATAAATATCGTTACAACTTAGTAAGACCAGGATGCACTGACTAAGTGGATCCATGAAACTCTTGTATCGGATCTTCTAGTGCATAAGTTGGAACCCAAATGGGACCATGAACACATATAATTTCATCCTCTCCATTAATCCAACCATGTGAAGGGTATTCACCTGCCAAGATTTCCCTCAAGACTAAGTCCTTGGGAGATAATAACTTTCTCATTATTACCCTATCCAAAAGTGTGGCATTCACTGCGAAGGATGAGAGAAAGGTCTAAATGTGACCATACTCCACTGAAAATTGAATATCATAGAATAATTCCATTAATTTACATTAAATTTTGGCCTCCCATACTACTTTAGCCTGAGTCTTCCAACATAGAACATCAACTACCGTATCACCTTTACCAAGCATATAAGCTAGTTCAAAATCAATCAATTAGAGATACTCAACACACAATCTCTACCAAAGTTTAAAGTCATGCAGTGTGAATATTTATTTGAGGATTTTATGGTCTATATTCACTAAAAAATCTCTCCTAGAAAGTAGTTCCTCCAACAATGAAAGTTGTGAGAAATTGTAGATAACTCGAGGTCTTGTGTTAGATCATTCCACCCATGAAGTCTTAACAGAAAATTATCGTACACCAAAACACGATCCCCCTGCATTAGTGATGCCCCTAGATGGATTCCTAATACATCATAATAAACTATATAACATCTTCCAAGCTCGAGAAAAATCAAAATGGATGCTGAAATCAACTTTCACTTTAGCTCATGAAGGGTCCTTTCACATGCTTTCAACCATATAAATTTTAAACCCTTTTTGGTAAATCCCATGAGAGGTATATCTAGACATTAAATGTCTTGGATTAAGTACCTATAATAACCATATAAATTTAATAAAATATATATGTCAAATATATTCTTGTGATACACCCAAGAAACCAAAACACTGACCTTCTCTTGGTCCACAAACACTCTTGTATCGGAGATGATGTGACCCAATAAGTGAACTCTATCCATCTATAATTGATAATTTTCAATCTTGGAATATATCCTTTTCTATATCACTATATTTAGAATTATTTAAATGTGTTTAGAATGATCATTTATAGTCTGATAATACAATAAGAATCCATCCAAAAAAACTACCATGAATGAATCCAAATACAGGTGGAAAACCCAATTCCTCGAGGCCATAAAAATTTCCTACACATTAATGAGATCGAATGACATAAACATTTAATAATAAAGACCATACCTATTGTTGAAGGTTTTTTTGGTATATATTTCAACCAGACATGAACCTGATGATAACCAAACCTCAAATAAATTTTCAAGAAAACTTGAGGTCCTCCGAGCCAGTCAAATATGTCATCTATATGGGGCATAGGATATCAATTCATAGCTTCAAACTAATTTAATTTCTTTTAATTCACACTAGTAAAAAGGATTCCATCAGCCTTCTCAGTGAAAAGGATTGGAGAAACCCATGGAGAAGTATTGGGTCATATAAACCCCTTTTATTCCAAGTCATCCGGTTGCCTCTTGAGCTCCTTCAAATTTGTACTATCCATCCTATAAGGAAGAATTGATACTTATGAATCAACAAAAACTAGTTCTATTGAACACTCTACCTCTCACTCATGAGGTAATCCAAAAAAAATGTTTCTTGAAGACACCCCTGAAACATTATACTACTCAAGGGAGTTAATCCTTTCGTATTCCATGATCATCCATATAAAGGAAAGCAATCCAGGTCATTACCCCACCCAATCTATGATTCTCAGGTCTAGATCGACCCACCTAAACATCCCACTCACCCTTGTGCATATAACTACCACCATATGATGATATAAAGGATACCCTTTGGTGATATCAATCAACATGGTCATGGTAAGGAACCACCTATCCCATTCCACATATGATATGAAAACCTATCATCTTAAAGATAATGAGATCCCATAGGAAAGGATAACTTCAAATTTTTTGGGGAAATTTATTACAGTAGTGTACACTTTGTTTTCATACTCCCAATAAAGTATCCAAAGACATCATCCCATTAAAACATAGGATCTCAAGACCAAGGATTACCATAGTTACCATAGAAATAAAATAATATAAATAATCCATATCAAAAGGGTATATACTAGAGTAGAATCTACTAAGACTGTACCTTTCACTATTGACATCTTGATTCCCTGCACCTTAGGTACATGCTTTGCTGAATAAATTTGGCTAGATTTATGGACCTAAGAAATAACCTAACAACCCTAAGTTGGACCACTATGTTTTCATGGTGCAACTCGTGTCTGACTCCTTTGGCTATGACCACCTCCTCATCATGAATGTCCTGTTGCATGCCAGCTACTAGCTTGACATCAAATTGTAAACCAAGCTCCTAAACCGGAATTCATTGAGACCCCATATCAGTGAATACTGGATGAAGGGTCCTAAAATCCACTATAGATAGATCATTATACCATATTATTGACACTCTAATATGTTTCTGTCACACTATATCCTCATGTGTCCCTACTTTCTATACTGGTGATAGAAAATATTACTAATAGTGCATGTGATCTGGATGGAATTTCCCTCATGATGGATATCAAAGCGTCACTTCCTACCACTTAACACTACACCACCGAGTCGAGAATATGAACTATCCTACATAGTACCCCTAACCTCCCTCAGGTTATGTTCAGCAATAATTGCAGGATTTACTATTCCGGATAAGGAATCCAATCGAAAGACACTCTCCTATGATTAAACGTTATGCTAGAGCCCTTCCTCAATGATTATTTCCATATATGAATTATCAGTGAGATGGATATGCTCAACGAACCAAATATCCCTAAAAAACTCGAATATTCTATAATAGACATAGAAACCTAATCCAAATGTATAAAATCACTGGCCTGTTTATCACTCATGTTCTTAGGGAATAAGTAATAATAAAAATTGGATTGGAAATCCCTCAAAACCATATCTCGAGGATGATATGCTTGATTCATGTCATCCCTCCAATTATGCGTGGATCCTTGAAGCATATACATTACAAGATTTTCCCTAATTCTTGTAGTTGTATCCAAATACTTGATGATAGAAAATACTATCTCAAGAAAAATCTCAACATCCTGGGGGCCACCATCCTCTGAGAAAGGGTGTGGATGCTATTGATGGAACTCATAAATGAAATCTTCCATAGTTGAGGTAGGCCATGGGGATCCATAAATAGTCTACATATTGTCGGAAACCCTCTTTTAACAGGTAATAAACACCCATATTAGGTACTACTAGTGGTTTCATGATTGGTGATACTAGAGGTTCCACAGGTGCCCCTGATCCCACCAACTCCAGAGCATGGCCATCACCGCCCTCATGGGGTATAATTGGAGACCTTCATAGTGGAATGTCTCTATAGATTCCAATCACATGACTCAAAATATATTTATTAATTAAACGATCTTAGTTATATGAAAAAAAATTTAAAAACGTTTCCATATACAAGTCACAGACCTTCTTCCTACTTCTAAAGCATGGTCTGGGAGACATAAAGATCATAATAATGCAAGAGATACTACCTAATACCAAATACTAAGGCCTATTCAGGGTTATGTTATTTGATATAAGTTAGGGGGTACCGATATACAATGTTTAAAATTCATGTTATAGAGGAAACACCCTTTAAGTTTCAATTGAAATCTCTATTTAACAATGAAATTTTCATTTCAAAACATAAAGTCATTTAAATCCATATTTATTTATATTACAAATCTTATCGAAGGGTAAAATTATACTGATTACCATTTCCTATTTATAAGGTCTCATGAACCTTATAAATTATAATATGGAATCCATTTAATAACAACCATAAACATGTTCCTACCCATGCGACCAATGGTCCATGACTCAACATTCTATAATTGACTACTTAAGGTGGTAACATCAATCTATATAAGAAAACACTTTTAGGTTTATGTATAAACTTTAAGTAACTAGTTATGTTTCTTAGTCACCTAAACGAAATGTTAGTCAGATAATATGTATATATAACAAGGCACAAATATACTAAATGTCATGAGGACAAGTAATTAATCCTATATGAAATGGAATATACATGACTTATGAATTTCCTACATGCCTAAAATGATTCATGAGACCAATATATCCTTACCATACTAGGAAAATGGGAAAAATAAAAAACACAATCAATATCAAATATAATGTGTATCACCCAATGGTGAAATTAGATCAATAGTAATAAGTACAAACCAAAACATCAAGTCCAATTACAAGGTAATTTGGTTTTTCTTGTTATATTGGTTAGCTAATCCCAAGCACTGCTCATTACCAAATCCCAACTTTTCATAGTCTCATGTCTACCAATAATTAAATAAAAAATATAAGTAGAAAATAAAGTATTATACCACTTTGTAATGTCTCGACATGGGATCCACTAAATGGTTCCCTGAGTCGGTAGGTCACATGGTGTTAAGTGTGACTCCCTATACGTTATAGGATTCTGACTAGAAGTGAGGGTCTATAATGGTATGGTGGAGAGACTATAACCTCATGGTCAAAGTAACACAAAATTGTCATAAACTTATAAAATATGGATGCATAATATCTACTAATAACAAAAGATAAATCATCCATATTATAGTAATAATAATCTAGTCAGGGTAAAAAGTCTATAAAAGATATTGGATATTTTATGAAGATATACAAGAAGAAATGTATCTATTAAAATACATAAATCAAAAGTATAAAAAGTACAAAATACTATCTCCAGATATAATCACGATCCATGGCTCAGTCCTGTGCTCCCCTACTCATATGACATAACTAATCAAGAACTATTAAGTGGGAGCTTTCTTCTATCCCTATCTGCATCCATGAAGTCTATATAGATACCAAACGATGACACAAATATGGTGTGAGATAAAAATTAGTAGTCCACCACCAATGGTGTTTATAATAATTATATTATCTATATATGAGATCAAAAATTGTGCATGTATTACATGAATAAAAAGGACAAAATTAGAAGTGATACAGTCCAATCTACCAAACTCACGTGATTAATAAACCATAAAATAAGGGCTATTTGTAAATCAAGGTAAATCATAATCAATGGACAATGATGAGTAATCATGTATCAGACTTACATTGGACATGAACCAAGTAAAATTAACTGGGTTTTTTATTTGATTCAATGGAGTGAATAAATAAAAAACTTGGTAAAAACTTGGGTGGAGACTAAGGAACATGTTCAAGGAAGCCCAATCAAGTTATATCTAAAGTGTATAAATGACTAAGGAATCTAAAATATATAAAAGTGGGGTGTTTGTACCATACTGAAAACCTCCCTCATCAGTTCCATACCATGTGTTTCAACATATGTAGCATACCGTGTGTCCTACAATGATGTCATACCATATCATAAATCATCAACATGATTATATAATGAAACAAGGGACCGTATCAATGTATATTCCCTTTATCATTTAACTTATCACACCCATTTCATTAACCATTTCATAATCACACATAATCCAAGTGATTACCCATTTAATTTATTTCATATAAAAATGAAAATGTGTTTTAAGGTGAATAAAACCTTTAACCATCTTATGAGTTCTAATATTCAACTCCAAGTAATGAAAATCAAGCTCAACTCACCCCAAGGGTGGCATTTTAATAGATAAAGAAATGAGCTACTTCATGGGTTGGTTTGAGTAGAGGTTAACAACCACCAATCATGTATAAGGGGTGTATGGAATGTATTAAATAAGAATTTAATATTTTATTTAAGGGTTTATTAATTTAGGAAGAAATCCCAAAAGGGTCTAGTGTGTAGCATGACATCAACAAGGTATAATCAACCATGCTTTGGGGGATATGTAATATACTACATAACTTATGCCTACAAATGAATACTCATCTAGTCTCAACCTCTAATTCGGTCCAGATTAGAAAAAAATAGAAAATATAAAAAAGACCTAAAAATTGGGAATAATATCCTACATTAGGATCACACAACGAATAACGGGAGAAAATAATACAAGAATATAGTGGATCAAAGATCTTAATAAGAGAAGTCCAACATGACATATGGTGGCTCAATTAGAGTACAAATAGAGGATATCTTTTAAATACAAAGGAAAAGGGTGGAGGAAGATCATGTGAGATAACTGCTATATAAATGAAAATTAAAATGGGTAATCCTATTCAATAGGGTGGAGTAAAAAAGGATCAGTTTTTCATGTTTTAAAGGGTGCATGGTTTGGCTGCACGGTTGGGGAGCAAGGTTTGTCTAACCATGCTCTACCTATGTGTCCCCCATCTTCCCTAGGTGCACACACTTTATGACCTACAATTCATGGAAAGAAACACCATGTAAAACTTGTGTTCTCCCCACCATGGATCCCTATAGCACCCCGTACAGTTGGTCTAACCATGTGAACTAAGATTCAGGATTTTATGCTAACCATATAGCCTAGTTTTTCCTCCAAAAGTCAGGGTTCTGAGCTCAGAATAGGCCCCTGTCACCCTTGTTTCCTCTGTAAATAGACTAGGAATTTCCATTAGGACAAAAATTAAGGAATCATACCTAAAATAAAAGGTTACATACCTCGAATAAAATTCAAGATCTTACAAATATGATCCTAAAATAAATGGAATAAAATTCATTTTAAACAATTAAATGGGTGTCAAATTTTGAAAAATATTTAGGGATGAATTCTTAAATTTAAATATACTAATTCTATATTAATTTTATTGACCTATGTGTTGAGTTTAGTGTAGAAAATTTAGTTCTAAATTACATGGGAAACATTATCTAAATTGGTATTAATTTTTTATCTCAACCGAAAAAATAGGGTAGGGTTTTGGGAAGGTAATGAGTATGACATTTCAATTTGAATCAAGTTAAATTGATAATGAAAAAATTTATAATCCAAATAAATCCTTCTTATTTTCAACATCGAGCATATCTCATTGCAATATTGAGTGGAATAATTGATGGAACTTTACTTTAGTATATGTTGATACCACTCTCTTATATACTGTTTCCGAAGCATTCGTTGGGGCGTGCACGTCTGTCCACATGGGGCATGACATGCACGACTTTTGTTACCCCTTATTCCCACTTTAGAAAGGTGGGTGGCATTCACTCCTTATTCAGAGACATCTTCTCCTCGATCGAAACCGGGATGATGGGATGTCGGTTCTTTCTTCTGTGGATTTCGCCTCAAAACTCGTCACCAAGTCCGGGTCTCCCTTATAGATTTAATTTGTTGTTCATGAAACTCTTCCCAGTACCATGTTTCCATGGACGCTGGTTAATTACATTGCTTCTGTCAGGATATTCCAAAGGGTTCGGTCAGGGCAAAAACCTTCAGTTGGGGGAGTAGTCATGTCAAGGCACCATTAACGTGTCTGAATGATGGGGAATTGGTGTGTCTATCTTTGGTCCCTTATTATAGGGAATATTGGGGGCACAGAAGCCTGAGGAATCCCACATCGAGTGCAGAGAATCATATGCCATAGGCATGTATTTGGTGTTTTCCTCAGCTTCCCATGTTTTAACACAGGCTATGCCGCAAGTTTAACGTCCAGCTGAGACAGATCGGGTTGATCAAGACACTAGATGGAGTGGATCAGATTGAGGAATCCCCCTTGAGGGAACAACAATACCGAAGCCAGCCCATGGGAAGCTTCCCGAATGCTGTGGGGAGAATGGGGTGGCATGATCTCACTGGGATGTGGTAGCCTGGATGAGAATCGGGATGGGTGATGGAAAGCTACACAGAATGGAGGAGGAATAAAATGGAACCGTCATGGAGATGACGGTGGTGATGGGATTGAGTCTCTAAGAGACTTCCTACGTATCCCCGTGGCAGGGACTCAAAGTCTGTGTAGATTGGAATGGATGTGTGGGGCTTACACTCTAGGCCGCCCAAGATGGTGGTGGAATTGACGTGAATAAGGTCGGAACGACAAGGTGGTGGGCTTGAACCTCGTTAGGCCTCCTACGTACCATGCCTTAACATGGATCAAAGTACACGTAGTTCAGGTTGGACGGTGGAGAACCGACGTTAAAGAAGGATCTTGGTCCAATGGGTGGTGGGCTTAAACCTCGTGAGGCTTCCTACGTACCATGCCTTGGCATGGGTCAAAGTCCATGTAGTTCAGGAAAAGGGGGATATTGAACTGACATGAAGGGGTGTTGGAACAACTAGATGGCAGGGTCACAACGAATTACTGCTGGATTGGGATTCAATTTAACGTCATGTGGGATGGGGGCGTGCTGGGGAACCAATGTGAATTGGGACGTTGGTCCGGGTGGATGGTGGGATTGAACCTCGTGAGGTTTCCTACGTACCATGCCTTGACATGGATCAAAGTCCACGTAGTTCAGAGGAGATGTGGGTGTTGGTGAACTGACGTGAAGAAGGACTTTGGTCTGATGGGTGACGGTCTTGAACCTCAGGGAGGCTTCCTATATACCATGCCTTGAAATGGATCAAAGACCTCGTAGTTCAAAGGGCTTCGTCAGCGAACCGACGTGAAGGTGAACTCGGGGGTCCACTGGTGGTGGGATTGAACCTCATGAGGATTCCTACGTACCATGCCTTGGCATGGATCAAAGTCCATGTAGTTCAGGATAGTCACAACGGCTTACCGTTGGACTGGAATGTATTTTAACGTCATGCGGTATGAGGGGTGAACCGATGTGAATAAATGATGGGTGGTGGGCTTGAACCTCATGGAGGCTTCCTACGTACCATGAATTGACATGGATCAAACACCTCATAGTTCAAATGGATGTACAGTTTAATGTAATGCGAGACAACATGCAGTTTAACGTCATGATGGACGGGGGCATACAGTTTAACTTCATGCTGGACGGGGTGTGGTCATGTACAATGCTTACTCTAAGCCCACGTGAGTCGTGCTTGGTGTGAGAAATAAGAGTCAGTAGAGACCTGATGACCACGTCGCAAAGGGTGTATCTGTGAGAAGCGAATAGGGGATTACGCATTAGGCATCCCATGGTGATGGGACTTACTTCACGATGGAGGCCCAAGAGTGAAAAAATGTAGAGGGAGAGAATTTGGGACCAAATAAAGGAGGTGCCTCTTTCCCTATCACGCCCTCCGCAACCCCTGGTGGTGAGGAAGTACAGAGGTGCATAGGTGCTACCTTTCACAAGAGGGGTTAGGGACTTACACCAAACTGGATGCCCTTCCCCCGTGGAAAAACACCACTATGAGAGGGGGGATATCATTCCATGTGAGGAAGATTCCATTACCATGGAGACGAGAGGCATAAATAATGTCCAAGCCGGGGGGACCCTGCGTGCGAGGCACGGTTCCAGATCACAATTTAACGTCATGTGTTGAGAACGAGGTGCTTATCAGTTTAACGTCCTGCAGCTCGGATGAGGTGGGCTCACTTCACATACCTAGGACTTACATAACCAGTACCCTCTGCTCCTGGTGGGAGGGAAGGTACCGGTAATGCCGTAGTGAAGGGGGGTCTCAGAGTGAACCATCGAGGGATCCACGTTAGCATGGCTATGTGGAGAAGCAATAATCGTTAGCGTGCCTATGCAAAGAAGAATTAGGTGAAGTAACGCAATGGGAGGTGTTGTCCATGGGACTTTGAAATCACATCTTGTAAACCTGGAGGGTCGCATGGGAAGAGGAATTACCGAGTAGAGGTGTCCACAGGTAGGGGCCTTGCGAAGCTCAGTTGTTTTGCGTAGTGGAGGGTACTTGCGAAGGGGTGTACTTTGCAAAGTGGTGTGCCTTGGACTTAGCATGGGGCATAGGTTTGAGTGGGATGTGCTTCGCGAAGTGGAACGGTGTTCACGGAGCATCGCCTAGCGAAGTAGAGGTGCCTCATGAAGCAACGTGCCGTGAAGAAGTGTGCTTCATGAAGTACAGTGACCCTGCCTTGTCATGTGGATGACATGTACATGGTGGGTGTTTCGTGAATCATAGATGCTCCATGACTGCCCAGGTCCCCTTAGGGATCCCCTTCCTTTTTTAATGCCCTTAAGCTTTATGAAGGGCATCCCTCTTGGAAGAGGGGCTCAAAATGAGACAAAATGGAAGCCTCTCACGAAGCAAAAATACCTCACGGAGCTCATGATTCCTAGAGGGAAGAGTGCATCGCGATTTTGGTGTTGAGAAGTTGAAAGGTTGGATCATCTATCCAGAGAGCTCAGGGGGAGATCAGTATTTATTGGCAAGGGGTGCCGTGAAGCAAAGCTCACACGGTGCAAAGGGGGATTCAGTTGCTTTGCGGCGGGTCGCGAACATCATCTTGATTCACGGAGAGGTACCACGTCTTCTTCTCCACAGAAGTTTCACGAATGTTAGGTAATTCTTGGAGCATTACCGCCTCTGGTGCTTCGCGGCAGGCTCGCGAATGTTAGGGAGTTCGCGGAGCGTTACTGCCTCTGGTGCTTCGCAGTGGCCACGTTGCTCGGGGGGGGGGGGGGGGGGGGCTTCGCGTCGAGGCTTCGCGAGGCAGGGCGCGTGGCCTCTTTTTCTTCTCTCCTTTGTTATAATATTTTTGGCATCTACAAATGCCCCCCCCATTAGACTTGGATCCGTGGAGGGATCAAGGGTCGAATTCTGAGGGAAATCGCCAAAATTTTCGGCAGGTTGCAGTGCTGACTCGCGAAGAGGGTACGCGAGGCTAACGGGGGGCCGTGCGGTCTAGACACGCCATGAAGCTACGCGCGGGCTGAATGCGCCGCGAAGCTCCAGGGTCACGGACTATAAATAGGGGGTCCGACCTCTCATTTTTACTTCTCTTTCTCTGTGAGTTTTTCCTTTTGTGCTCTCTATTTGCGAAGCTCCATGTCCTCTGTGTTTGCTCACCATGAATCTAACTTCACGGTGAACCGCGAGTCTCTAACTCCGCGACTGCACCAAGAGAAAATCTTCTTGCAAGCTGAGGCTAGGCTCTACATCTTGGCTTTGTGCCTGAGCACCACGAATGGGTTCTGCGAATGGGCTTTGCGGCCAGACCTGAAATTTGTCCAAGTTCTAAAACCCGATGGCCCATTAAGAAGCTGCGCTGGGGGTGCTTCCAGAAGCCGCCCGTAGGGATGAGATGGCCAACTATCTGGGCTTGGGGGAGCTAATCTGAAGCCACTAAGATCATAATTCTTTGACAGAACTGCTATCAGAGATCCAAAAGAACTATCCGCTATGCAAGAATCTGCCCTTTTATGGCTTCGGGATGAGGGATTAAGTCTTCATTCTAGAGGCGAGTAGGGACGAACCAGCTTGCTGGTTCAGGAGCACGCCATGCCAGCGTCAATGGTTAAGGGAGGTCGATGGTCATGCATAGGAGGACTTCACACATGTAACCACTGACTATCTATACAACCATCTAAACAACATCGATGGGAATCCAGTACTACCGGAGAATTCCCCTCCCATGTACTGTACTATACTAAAGGTGTCTTTGCAGGATTCGAAGAAGGGGTGGTCCGATGAGTGAGACCTATTCTAGGATGGTAACTTCACTAACGACTGGGCATGGGGCTACAGGGTAGGTGCCTCATGTGAGGATTTTGGGGCCGATCTGAGGAGAGTGGGCTTGTATGAGGCGACATGGGCCTCCCAATTAAACATTTATCAACCGAAACAACTGATGTCGGAGATTTTGAGCAGATGTTCATCTAGGACCAACAATTTTCACCTGCACCTGGGGAGGCTGGCACCAGTCTGTGGTATGTTTATCAAATCTCAGGGGTCCCGATCTTGGGAGCCATGTATGATGAGTTCCTACCCATCATGAGAGCGTGGGAGGATCCAGAGCAGATGTCGCGGATGGGGATGGAATTTATGGGACTAGTCCCTTGAGAGGAAAAAGAGGCGGTGAGAGATGTCCACTTTAAAAAGTGGTTCAAGAATTTCCTGAACCTCCCAGTGAACCGAGAGTTTCCCCAGAGGCCTCAAACTTGTTCGAAGAGGGATTAACTGGGCAAGGAGCACTCGTATTGGCAGTCCTTGGATGACATCAAATGAAAGACCTGAGGTTTCAGTGTCAATACTAAACAACAGCCAAAAGTCAGGTTGGCGGCGTTTATCACGGCCCTTATCTATGGCTGGATCCTACCAGTGAGGGATACCAACATGGGGGTGCGGCCCAACTCGTTCATCATGGCATCCATGCTGGCCATAGGACGAAAAGTCAATTTTGGGATTCCGATGCTTGCCAGATTGTACAAGATGCTGTGGCACATTAGTGAGGGAAAGAAGCCGCTGAGGATATGCAGGCCCTTCCACCTTCTGTATGGGTGGATCGCGGCGCATGTCAGGGGGGTTTACGAATATTAAAACCCTATCTCACCATCGGGGTCGAACTTCCTCCCTTCCATTCTGAATGTGGCCGGTAGCTTCCCGTTCAAATTAACCATACCGATGGTGCTGAATTGGGTGTGGAGGGTGGAAGAGTTTAACTTCCACCCATTTCCATTATTGATGGGTGTACTCACCGATGATGGTTAGGGAAGGGAAGAGCACCGGGCTTATCTCTTGGACTTTCGAGGTGGAGTTTTGGTGGTACGGGTGGACCGTGAGATGCTCTGTGAGCTTTACACCCCGCATCGGTTCGCGAGGCAGTTTCGGTGCCTGCAGCGGCTGGCCCCGTAGGTCTACTGGGAGGTATGCCATGAGGAGCACCCATGTGTGATGAGGCAATTATGGCTCATGTTTACACGGGAAGACGAAAAAATGTGAATTGCATTGCCTCCACCTACTGCTGCCTTCAGACTAGTGAAAGAGTATGGCATCAGCTGGGAGGTAGCTTATTTGGGGGAAATGCTAAAGCAGCCAGTCGTTCGCGCTGGCGACGGCGGGCCTCCCCTATCTCGAGGTCAGGGTCGGAGGGCAGCAAGGGCCTCTCATGGTGGAGGGGCTGCCGTAGCGGTGAGACCTGCACCAGTTGAGGAAGAGGTAACAGCGACGGATCTGGTGGTCCCGAAAGAACAGATCCATATGGAGGGGCGACCACCGAGGGGATTCTGCAGGATATCCACTTAGGCCCTGGGGAAGCGGCTACGCCATATCAACATGATAGAGAATGCTATTTTTTCAGAGGCCTGGGACATTTGGGACCTCAACCGGAAACACCTTAGTTCGCCCGAGATATGGGAACACCTGAACTGTCTCGAGATGGTCTTACCAGGTATAGGCCCTATCCAGGCTGGTTTCACGGTGTTTCCGGCCGAAGAGAAGTAGTATCTAGATGAGCTGGAGGACTACGTACATTCCAGTGGTGCCCCGCTTCCGATGACAAACTGGGTGAGGGTGCTGCTGAAGCGGACGGTTACCCCACAACTGTCAGCCACTGAGCTAAGAGAGCATGTCCCCCTTCGAGAAGAATCAGATGAATCCTTTGGGGAAGGTGAGGCTGGTGGGGGGAGCCCGTTGGATGAAGGAAAATTCAGGGATCAAGACTCGGATTTAGATGATTTCACAGAGGTTCTCGAGGTATCATTCTAATTTTCTTTCCTCAAGGTCCACTCTCAAGACATTATGGACCTATTACAAACATCTGAACCATGCAGGAGGAACTTGTATGTAGACATCGCTCTCGCCCCTTGGTGGGTGATGATGTAGGGCCATCAGAACCCGTTCTTGCAGTTGCATCTAGTTCTGTGTCTAGTGGGGCTAGAGCACCTGAGGGGGATCCTCCGGAATCTCCAGACCTTCCGTCAATATACAGAGGACCACACCTCGGGGTTCCGTCAACATCAACTCAGGAGCAGCACCAGGAGTTCGATCTCTATAAGTCTTCTCCACTGAATTCATTTCTTGGCGTATGTGGATCGTGGAAAATGACATCCATGCCCTTCCCTGTCACGTAAAGTTCTACGATTGGCATGGGCCGCTGCAGCGAGGCTGATCGGGATGTCTGGTGGCGTCCCTCCTAGGGGCATTCTGGTGATGGTGGAGATAGTTACCCCATCTACCTGAGCTGCAGTACTCCCTATCATTGG
This sequence comes from Viscum album, assembly GCA_963277665.1. Taxonomy (NCBI): domain Eukaryota; kingdom Viridiplantae; phylum Streptophyta; class Magnoliopsida; order Santalales; family Viscaceae; genus Viscum; species Viscum album. The sequence continues at coordinate 1,073,284,529 of OY728143.1, forward strand.
TGAGACCACCAAAAGCGTCATGCCTGAGGTTATTGAGGTGGAGTCTGACGATGAGGATCAGCCGGTCGACCCGATTCCCCCCACGCCTGCTCCGACGCTAGATGTCGCGCCGGATTCAATGCCAGATGCGGATCCTGGTGAAGATTTCTTATGGGCATATCCTGCATATGAGCATGCCAATTGTGCGGACTGGGATGAAATGGCCTCCGATGAAGAGGACAGCAAAATAGTCTGCCGCCGATCGTGGAAGCTGGTCACACGCTTCATCAACGACACCCCCCAAGCGCTGTGGCTAAATGAGATGGACAGACTCCGCTCGCGACTGTGCGAACTGTGCGCTGGGGGAGTGGATGCCCAATGCCCTCATACGATCATCCGAGATCTCATGGAAGAGAAGATCCAAGAGTATGATCATGGGCTCAGTGTGGGCTGGCCGTAGAGGAATGCGACGAACATCAAGAAGCACCCGGAGGATGAAAACGAAGTCCAACACCTACAGATCCGGGAGGATGAGTACTAAGACTCTCTCAATGCACAATCTAAGATGCTCTCGCGATTGAAGGCCTAGCTGGAAGAGGCAGAAGAACATATGAGGTAGGATTTTAGAGATATGACTTCCATTCAGGCTGACATAGAGAGGGCCTGAGCTGCGGCTGATGGACTGTGCCCCATTGCTACGGAGGAGGAGCAGGAGCTGAGTCAGCGGCAACAACTCCTAGATGCCACAAGTCAAAGGGTGGCAGAGCTGCAACACTCTTTTTATAGGGTCAATCAATCCATGGGGGGAGTGGACCTTCGGGTACTGTAATGATTAAAAAACCTTAAACATACTTTCGTACTTAAAAAAAATTGATTGTCGTAGCATGCACGAGTTCCGTTGTTTGCACTGGTTCATTTTTCATCCTTACAATGTTTTCGGGACATCCAGCGACAATTCCCTAAGCTCACGTGGGTCGGGCCCGATGTAAGAAATAAGAGATATTCGTCTCATAGTCCCATCCAAACATAGGATTGTAAACCAATCTTCGAGCATCCGGGGTATGGATAACCGGACCAGAGTTTTGGGAAATAGGAGAGACCTGGCCGGAGAAGGAATGTCTTAGAATAGCGGAATTTCCATTTTTCCAGCGCGCTCTTGTGCACGAAGGGTGCAATGCCAGGGAAGATGGAATCAGTCCAGACAGGTGGTAATGGGAAGTGTGAATCACGATACCCAAGATTCAGAACACTATGAGGGTGGCGTGACAATAAAGGACAACCATTAACAGTGGCGGAAAAATGGTATCCTTACTAAGTTAGCCTGAAATAGGGACAAAAAATGAGGGCCAACCATTGACCATGTTTGCAACACGGGCCCTAACTCAAATATTGTCGATTAGTCTTCTAGGATGTTGGCCCAGGACAGCAGGCGGACCATAGGTCGAGCATCCATACTATTAGGGGGTCCCTCCAAACATGACCAGTCTTCTGAAATGTTGGCCCAAGATAGAACATAGACCATAGGTCAGACATCCATACTGTTAAGGGGTCCCTCCAGACATGAAAGAGGACGAGGATCCAAATAAAGGGGCATGCAAAGTGTGGGATATGGAGTGATGGTTTGTTCGAAAAGAATCCAATACTCCTGAAATTACACCATTGTGGTGGGAGTACACTAGATGGGTGCATCCGTTTGATCATGGACCATTCCTTTCAGACAAGGCCTCTATGGTGAGGGGGTATATCGCTTCCCAATGTCATCTTAGGGCATCATGGACTTGTTCAGGGCAAAGTTATAGTTTGATGGTTCTCCACAAGGGGTCAGGCCATGGACAGGAAATGGGGAGGAACATGACTTATGATTCCTGTGGGCTGGACCCTAGGAAAAATACTAGGGTGTCTCTACATATCCCATGAGGATGGGAATCAATACACACGTAATTCTGGAAACATAGTCTAACGTCATGTGCAACGAAGAGAAGTCTGTTTTCACCGGTACACATCCTACTAAAACTACTAAGCCCACGTGAGTCATGCTCGATGTGGGAAACAATAAGTAATGGAGAACATTATCGATCCAGGAAGGGGAAGGTTATGGTGAAGGGATGCTCGGTGAATACCGGTCTAATGATGCTAACACGTCCATGTGGCTCACCTATATGCGCAAAGAGGTAGAGCTGAGTATGTTGGAATTCCACTTGAACATGATGAAGTGGAAATGTGTGAATCATGACACTCGAGATTTGGATCACAATGATCGTGGAGTGACAATGGAGGATAAATGTTAACCGTGGCAGAAACACAACATCCTTATCATATTGTCCTGGAATGGGTACAGACAAATGAGGGTCGACCGTTGACCATGTTAGAAACACAATACCATGTCGAAAATTTTGTTAGAGATCCGTAGGGACATTGGCCTGAAATGATTGGAGATCCCTTAGGCACAACATCCATGGAGATCCCTTAAGCCTAGTATCCATATCTTTTGAGGGTCCTTTTGGATGTGGAAGAGGATGGGGATCCAAATAGCAAGCTCACAAAGACTGGACATGGTATGAGAGGAATGTCTTTATAGAGAATCCACACATCTGGATTTTTGTCAAAACACATCTAAATATGTTAATGAGATACATTAGATAGGGGGAGTCGAGTCCCTTCCCATAGGGAGATCATAGTTTAGGGTCGTAGAATTCGGACCATGGGTGGGAAGAAACACAGGAGGCATATAGAGGGTAATTACAAAAACACAACATGGATGGGAACCGGGGATGTGTATGGCTTGGTAAACAACCTGACGTGGATGAGGTCATAATCCCATACCACACTGCCCAACCCCCCATTGGGAGAGGTTTTGGGTCAAGGGACCAAAAAAGAGAGTTGAGCTGGGCCTGAGGCAAAGTGCAAAGGCATTCCAACATACCCCATGGGGATGGGGATCAAGCTCCACATAGTTCTTGAGGGTGGTACAGTAAGGTACCAGTGCCAGGGAAAAAGGGGAGTGTGGGTGTGGCCCTTGCACTAAAAGAAGCAGAATTTGATAAATCTTATTTTTCCTTTAAGGTGAGTGTTTTTTTTGTGTGTGAAGAGACATACCTAGGGGAGAAAGCCCCGGTGTCGCCACAAGAATCAAGCCGTAGTGGGCGTTGACAAATGGTATGGTGCATGACCAATACCCTACGTGATGTCCTCTACAATGAGGTCATCACAATGCAGTGTCGTTTTTCGTCGTGCTGCCAGGATGATAATGTCACAATTTAGGGTCGTGTGATAGGACCAAGCATGAATTTTAACATCATGCAGCACAGACGTAATAGAGACGATGCTAGGTAGAGAATGTGTATGGTGTCATGCGATATAACCGACATGGATAGGGACATGATCCCACATCACACCATATGTAATTCTGGAATAGAAACCTCGGGCCAAGGGGACCAAATAGGGGTGAGAAGGAATGGGTCCAGAGAAACTAGCTCCCAACTGAGCTGGACCCGAAAGCGAGATGTACGGGTGACCCTACGCATCCCATATGGATGAGGATCGAGTCGCACATAGCCCTTAATGGAGATCATAGTTTATGGTCTTAGAGCTCGGACCTTGGGAGCCCCAAAGGACACCATATTGTATTTTTATCACCCTGATGTGCAAAGGTGCACTGAGGGATAGCGCCAAGAGTGTCTAGATTCCACTTGGACATGATGGGGTGGAACATAATGTGAATCATGCAACCAAAATTCAAGGTCTGAAAGGGATGGTGTTATGACAGAGGATTACTGCTGACCATGTTCGCAACACGGCATCCTGTTGCATTTGCCTGAAATGGGGACAAACAAATGAGCATCAACCGCTGACCATGTTCACAACGCAGGATTTGTATCAATTTGTTGTCTGAAACCCTCGGGGGCGTTGGCCTGTAATGGTAGGAGAGCCCTTGGGCGTGGTATCCAGGCCATTCTTGGGGGTCCCTCCGGGTGTGAAAGATGATGAAATCCCAAATGAAGAGAAACATGAAGCTTGAAAAGTGGAAGGAACTTGACCAAGTTGAATCTGACACTCTTGGTCCTAGACCAGAGTACTCTTAACACATGGGCGAACCACTACAAGGGGTCGAGGGACTCAACTTGAGGGTGGCCAAAAGATGGAGGATTCCCGAGAGAAGGGGGAATGGTTCCAAAAACCCTATACCACACCTATATATCCCCCTCATGGAGAGGGAAAGGCCAGGAGACCTAGGAGATCGGGGAGATCATTAGATCTCTAGGAGGTGGGGCTAGACCCAATGTTTAGACATTTGGGCAGTCCTACGTATCCCATGAGGATGGGAATCAAGCCACACATATTCCTGGAGGGCGCCTTTTAATATCGTGCAGGACAAGAAATAGGAGGGTTAATTCTTAGAATGGGGTGCGCATGGTGCATCTATTGCAAATCCGATGTGAATGAGGACATAATCCCACATCATGGCACGCGGTCCCGCAGTCAAAGTCTCGAAGGAAGGACAGAAGAGGAAAATTAGCTGAACTCAAACTGGACCCGTAGACAGGAGGTCTGGGTGTTCCTACATATCCCATGAGGATGGGAATTAATTCAGACGTAGTTCTAAGAAGATCTTAGTTTAGGTTCTTAGAGCTCAGACCATGACTGGATGGAAACTTTCCAAGTAAGTGCATACCTCAACCCAATCCCTAAGCCCACATGAGTTAAACTCGGTGTGGGAAACAATGGAGGAATACCCTTATCACAATACCCGGAACACCCATCGAGGGGAAGTCGGACGAGCCCCGAAGGACACCTTTAATGCGGATTTGTTCTCCTAACACGCAGATGCGTACAAAGGAATAGTATCAAGAGTTTCAAATCTCTACTTGGACATAATAGGGATGGAGAAGGATGTGAATCGTGTACTAGACATTTTGGGCTTAATGGGGTTGGCGTGGCGATAGAGGGTTTCTGCTGACCATGGCGGAAAAGCAGTATTTATATCGCATTATCCTGAAATGGGAACAACAAATGAGCATCAACCACTGACCGTATTCTCAATGTGGGATTTTTCATCGATTTGTTGCCCAAAACCCTCAGGGGCGTTGGCCCGTAACGGTAGGAGAGCCCTTGGGCGTTGTATCCAGGTCGTTCTTGGGGGTCCCTTTGGGTGTGAAATTTGATGAAAGCCCTGATGAAGAGGAACACAAAGCCTAAAAAGCAGGTGCGGACGTGCCCGAGTAGAGTCCGACATTCCAGGAAACTAAACCAGAGTACCCTTAGGCACATTGGTGAACCACTGAAAAGGGGCGAAAAAGGAGCTCATGAGGGAGAGGTACATGGCTTGGTCATTACAAGACTAATTTAAATGAGGAAATAGCCCCAAAACATGCTATATACTCCCCTCTTCAGGGAAGGGTAGGCCAAGGGGCCAAGGTGGGATGGAGATTTTCGGAAGATGGGGTAGCACCCGAAGGCTAGACATTCGGGTGCTCCTACGTATCCCATAAAGATGGGAATCAAGCCATACGTAGTTCTTGAAGATACCCAGGGGCAGGATACCCTAATGAGGATGTGTATGGTGTGGCTAGTATCCCAACGTGAATGAGGACATAATCTCGTTCTATGCCACACAGTCCCATAAAAGAGAACCTGGGACAGGGGCCCGAAAAGGCCAAGGGGCCTGATAGCTAGGGTTCAGTTAGGAAGGCCTGGCCCACTCATGGTTTAACGTCTTTCAATGAGGATGAGGGGTCGGGGTCCTAGAAAGGCCAAGGGGCCTGAGGCTAGGCCTCGGTCAGGAAGGCCTGACCAGCTTGTTGTTTATCGTCTTGCAGTAAGGACGAGGGTCTGGGGGCCCGGAAAGGCCAAGGGGCCTGAGGCTAGGCCTTGGTCAGGAAGGCTTGACCAGCTTGCAGTTTATCATCTTGTAGTAAGTATGGGGGGACAGGGGCCAGGAAAGGCCATGGGTCCTAAGACTAAGCCTCGGTCAGGAAGGCTTGACCAACTTGCAGTTTATCTTCTTGCAGTAAGGACGAGGGGTCGGGGCTCGGAAAGGCCAAGGGGCCTGAGGCTAGGCCTCAGTCAGGAAGGCTTGACCATCTTTCATTTTATCATCTTGCAGTAAGGAAGAGGGGTCGGGGCCATGGAAAGGCCAAGGGGCCTAAGGCTAGGCCTCGGTCATGAAGTCTTGAACAGCTTGAAGTTTATCATCTTACAGTAAGGATGAGGGGAGGATATGGTGTCTCTTCCAGGGATGTGTATGGCGTGGAAAGTAACCCAATGTGAATGAGGACATAATCCCACACCACACAGCACAATCCCATCATAGAGAACCTGGGCTAGGGGTCTGGAAGATGGCCCTTCCCAGAAAGAGTTCTTCGGGACGGGGTAGAACGAATCACTACACTCGATGTTTGGGACATCTTGGGGTGGACCCGAAGATCCAGGGTGGCCGTTGACCATTTTAGACACACATCATCCCTATGGTGACATGATATGAGATCAACAAATGAGCATCGACCAATGACCACATTCGAAACATGGGACTTGTATCGGCTTGTTTCTCGACATCCTTGAGGGCATTGGCCTGAAGTGGTAAGAGAGCCCTTATTCCTAGAATCCATACCATTCAGGGTCCCTTTCGGATGGGGAAAGTGATGGAATCCTAGTCAAAGAGTGGGTGGGGCATAGCTTTACCCATCTATGAAAGAGGAGAACATATCCAAGGAGGGGGACGTATAGTCGGGTCAAGGCTAACTCGACGTGAATTGATGCAAAAACATGCTCCCTACCATATATCCTGACCTGAGGGGAAGAATTCTAGCTTTTGGGTTGGGCCAACAGATGAAATGTCCAGGTGTTCCTATGTATCCCATGAGGATGGGAATCAAGCCATACATAGTTCTTGAAGGCCATGTAGTTTAACGTCATGAAGTGAAGACATGGGAGGATAGAAGAACGGGAGTGGGCACATGGTGTGTCCATTATAATCCTCATATGATTGGGGATGAGGAAGACTACTCCTTCTCATGCGAGGACACTCCGAGGAAACTATACCCAGGGGGACAGTCAAAGAGAAAAGCTCGGGGCTGGGCTCAAGACAAGATGTCTGAGCGTTTCTATGTATCCCATTAGGATGGGAATCAAGCCATACATAGTTCTAAAAGCATAGTTTAACGTCATGTGGGACGAGATGCAGTTTAATGTCATGCAGGATGAAGACGTGTCTCATCTGGGGATATGTATGGTCCAGTGAGTAACCCTACGTGAACGAGGACATAATCCCACACCACACCGTACAATCCTGCAAGAGAGCCTGAGTCGTGGAAGGCCAAGGGGCCTAAGACTGGTCCTCAGTTAGGAAGGCCTGAACACCTTGTGATTTATCATCTTGTAGTAAGGACGAGGGGCTGGGGGCCCGGAAAGGCCAAGGGGCCTTGGTCAGAAAGGCCCGACCAGCTTGCAGTTTAACGTCTTGCAGTAAGGACGAAGAAGATCTTAGTTTATGGTCATAGAGCTCGGACCATTTTGAAGTTTATTGTCATGCAGAACGGTGGTGTAGTTTAGGGTCATGTGGGACCGTAATGTGTAGTTTAGGGTCATGAAGGACTGTAATGTGCAGTTTAGGGTCATGCGGGATTGTAATGTGCATTTTAGGGTCATGCGGGACCGTAATGTGCAGTTTAGGGTCATGTGGGACCGTAATGTGCAGTTTAGGGTCATGCGGGACCGTACAGTTTAAGGTCATGCACGACCATGGGGCTCAGGAAAAGTATTTCTTGATGAAATTGGCATTGGTGGGAGGAGTTATGCACTCACCATCCATGGTCACCAAAGAGTATGCTTCATTGGGGTAAACCTTATGAATGATTTAAGGTCCTTCCCATTTGGGCTCCAGCTTGGGTGGTTTTATGCCAGGGATCATTGGCGCTTAGAGGGCCAACACCAGGTCACCTTGTAGAAAAGAACGAAGGCAAACCTTCTTGTTGAAGGCTCTGACTATCTTATTTTTATGTCTTTCTAGATTGTGAAGGGAAAAAAGCCTGTTCTCATCTAGTGCTTCCAATTCAGCTATACAGATTTCAGCCACCTTATCTGGCGCCTTCTGGTCATAGACTGCAGTGTGTAACGATGGAAACTAGATCTCGATGGGTAGGAAAACCTAAGCCCCATACACTGGGGAATATGGAGTCACCTGGGTGGAATTCCGAGTCGTTGTCCGATACGCCCAGAGGGCGTTGGGGTGCCTGTACGACCAAATTTTCTTATTCTGACCAACCATTTTCTGCAGGATGTTAGAGATAGTTTTTTTGAACACCTCGATCTTTCCATTTGCCTGTGCATGATAGCGAGAGGTATGGTTCGAACGGATATTGTACTTGGCGTACAATTTCTTCAGCTCGTCTTCTTGGAATTTGGTGCCGTTATCGGTGAGGACAATGTGAGGGACTCCAAACTGGTGGATGATATTGGAGCTCATGAAGTCAATGATGGAATGGGCCTTGACCTCTTTGAGTGGATCTGCCTCCGACCACTTGGAGAAGAAATCTGTAGCAGTCAGGATGAACCTACACTAACGAGCTGTCGCCGGTGGATATGGTCCCACGACATCGAATCCCGACACCGCAAATGAAAAAGAGTACTTGGTGGAGTGGAGAGGCTTTGGCGGCCGATGCAGGAAGTTAACATGGACTTGGCATGCGTGGCATCTCTTGGAAAACTCAATACAATCATGGATCATAAAGGGCCATAAGTACCCCAACCTTCGGATCTGATGGGACAGCTTGGGCCTAGCCTGGTGGGCACCATAGAAACCGTTATGAACCTCTTGCATGACCTGAGAAATCTCAACTCCTTGAATGCAACGGAGGAGAACACTATCAAAGCCCCACTTATAGAGGATCCACTCAAGACTAGGACCACTCTGGAGAGTAAATTTCAGTGTGAAGTGTCGGATTAGCTCGCGCTCGGCCTGATCATCCAGGAGGTAGCCATTTTGGAGATACCCGACAAAAGGTGCTCTCCAGTCTGGAGTGGCCTCAACCACTGCATCTGAAGAACCTGTGGCTCCTGACATGGAGGGTCTGGCTGAAAGATGGCTTACCCGCAGGCCGTCCTCATCCCCTGGGGTGATGTGTAAAATGACTCTTTGTTGTGCCACATGTATGATCAAGTCATCCAGATCGGGTTCTACGAGTGACACAGCTAGGCCGGCCAAAGCTTTTGATCGACTGTTCTGTGACTGAGGGACATGGGTAACCTTTGGTCAAGAAGGGAACAGGGCTAGTAGATGGAGGGTGTACTCCAATAATTGTACGAGCACTGGATTCCTGACAACATAGTCTCCATTGAACTACTTAATAACTAGCTCGAAATCCCCTTTCACATGCAGGTGGGGTACGTCAAGCTCAAGGGCCAACTCGAGGCCGGTGATGAGGGCCTGATACTCTTCCTTGTTGTTGGTGCAACCTTCTGACAACAAGAATGATTATGGCAGAACAGCTTGCGCCGTGGTGATGAAGATGATACCCAAACCCACTCTGTTGAGATTAGGATCATTGATCCTCCTACTGGTGGGGCTCCGGGAGGCACCATCGAAGTACATTTTCCAACATGAGACAACATGATCGACCGAGAGGATTGCCTCATCATTAAAATCCTGGTCCAGGGACTGGTCTGCAGAGGTTGGATGGTAAGTTAGGAAGTCTGCCAATTCCTGTCCTTTGATAGCCTTCGGAGGCATGAATCTGATTTTGAACTGTTGGAGGATCACCGCCCACCGCACTAGTCAGCCAGTCAACACGGGACAGTTCAAAATGTACTTCAGTGGGTCTACCCGAGAGACCAACTGTACATCATGGTGCTGCATGTAATGCCGCAATTTCTGTACAGAAAACAAGAGTGCAAGGAAGCTCATTTCGATGGGGGAGTATCTGGTCTCCATATCGAGTAGAATGCAGATGAGGTAGTAGAGGCTGTTTTCTGTCCCCTCATTGTTATTCTGGGAGAGAAGTGCGCTGAGGGACCATTCTAGGGCAGTCACGTAAAAGACCAACGACTTTCCAGAGATGGGTGGCATCAAAATCGGAGGTTAGAGTAGATACTGCTTGATTTTATCGAAGGAGGTCTAACACTCTTCATCCCATTCATAGGCAGAGCCTTTCTTCATAAGCCGGAAAAAGGGCTTACACTTGCTAGCCAGATTCGCAATGAATCGGCGTATGTAGGATAAGTGGCCTTGGAGACCTTGCAGCTCCTGAATATTGCTCGGGGGAGGCATCTGGCTGATAGCTTTGATCTTCTCTGGGTCAATCTTGATGCCTTAGTATCTGACAAAAAAGCCAAGAAACTTCTTGGAGGTGACCCCAAAGGCACACTTCAGCGGGTTCATCTTCAGGTGGTGGGAACAGAGGAATCTGAACATTTTCTCAAGGTCCCGGAGATGGTCCTGGCATTGGAAAGATTTGACCACCAGATCATCCACGTAGCATTCCACCAGTGTCTCGAGAATCAGATTGAATATGCGATGCATGGCCCACAGATAGGTGGAACCCACATTTTTCAGGCTGAAGGGCATAACCTGGTAACAAAAGGTTCCTTGGGGAGCCCTGAAGGCAGTGGAATCCTCATCCTCAGGGGCCATCTGGATCTGGTTGTACCCGGAATACCCATCCATGAGGGAGAGGGCTTGGAACCCAGCCGTGGAATCAATCAACAACTCTGTCACTGGAAGGGGAAAATCATCCTTCGGACAGTGGCGATTGAGATTGCGAAAGTCGATGCAGACACTCATCTGCCCGTTCTTATTTATGACTAGAACAATGTTGGCTAGACACCTAGGGTACTGTACTTCCTTAACGATGTTGGATTTGATAAGCTTGTCAACTTTGGCCTCAACCATGGTACCATGGGAAGGGTGCATCTTTCTGGGAGGCTTCTTGAATCCGTGATGGTTTTTCGGGAGGCCAAGGCGGCAGATGGCTATCTGAGGATCTAGTCCTGGCATCTCATCGTAAATCTGGGAAGACACATCTTGGTGCTGCTTATGAAAGTCCACATACTGTTGCTTCTCTTCGAGGGACATGGCGACACTGATCAATGTGGGTCTCGGATCTGCCTCGCTACCAAGGTCCACCTGTACCAGTTCATCGACCGTGGTAGAGATGCCTTCTTCAAAGTCAGGGGGAGCATCCTACACATCCTCTTCTCCACCTATGGAGGGATCTTCTATGGGGGGGGTGGGGGGGGGTCATTTCTAAGCCACCAAGACTCTAATGGGAGGCTAGTGCTGGCCTGAGCGGTAGTGGTCATCACGTCAGAAGACTCATGTGCCACTGAGACCATAGCGATGAAGGAAGTTGATCCAATCCCATCTGGCCTTCGTCCTAAAGGGCCACACTTGATGATATCAAAGCAGTAGTGATGTGTCGGCCTGAGTCGGTTGATTCCAGCCTAGATGAAGAGACACGTATGACGTACCGTCATTGACATGAGCCTGACATCCTGATACTGTACATGGATAGGAGGTTTAAGGATCACCTGAGCCTGGTTGGTGTAGGAGTACAAGGTGATTTTACACCGTCGCTTGGACATGGGAATATGACTTCCCCTTGTACCCGAAACAACAAAACACTACCCCATGTCGGGGGTCATGGCCTCTAACGGATGGATCAGGAAGATGTAGGCGTGGTCCAAACCTGCCCAAGGATAACTTGTGACCGGGGCAGGTTCATCCTTGCTTTTCAGGATTTGATTAACCTTGCTCTTGCAATAGTCATCATCCAGATAGCGGGCTTCACAAGATGCAAAAGGAGACGCATCTACTTGGAGCACGCTGACTCGACCATTGAGGGAGTATTTGAGGCTTTGGTGATACGACGAAGGGACCGCTGCATGCAGATGGAGCCATGGCCTACCCATCAATGCGTTGTACGTAGTGTCCTGGGAGATGACCATGAACTCGGTGCTGGCAATTAGGCCACCGAACTGGGTCTTCAAGAAGATCTTACTGATCGTGGATTGCTCAGTCCTGTCATATCTTTAGATTCTAGGGTCGTAGGGAGTTAAATCATCCTCAGACAAACCCAGCTTTTGTAGTGTTCGGGTCGAGATTAGATTAATCCTAGAACCCGTGTCAACAAGGCAGCGGCGGACCTTCATGACATTGAACTAACCAGTGATGTACAATGGGAAAATGTGCCCTTGTATGGGAGGGTCCTCATATTCGCCAGAGAACGAGATAACTGCCTAACATTCGGTATTCTCAATCACCTCAGCGTGGAAGGCTTCTGCAGATACTACCTCCGTCTCAAACTGGAGGGGGATCCTTAGGGCCTCGACAAGTGCCTCACACATTTCAGACGACAGGCGAAGAGCCTCAAGGATAAAAAGCCTTGCTAGAATGCCGTCAGGGTGCTTTAGAACATCATAGTTCTGTGCCAAACGCAAACCACTCCATACAAAATGTCGCTCTGAAATTAGAGGCACAACGGGCCCTACCGGCTAGACCAACAGTTGGCTGGTATTGGGTACATCCCGCTGCCTACTAGTTGATGACTGAAGAGTAGCTTCCGGATAAGGACCAGACAACTGAAATAGGCCTGTAGGAGGGCAAGGCTGTCTGTGGTACGGATGAGGCATCTCTGCCTGATTTAGTAGCACAAACGATGGTGGAGGTAGATCTGAGGGCACCAAATGAGGTTGCGCATGCTGAGCTCTGCGCTGGGCCTGCTGTCTGGTTTTAGTAGCATGCACGGACTGGCTGAAAGTGCCCGCTATCATGCCTTGATGACCCATGTGTCCATGTTTCCACTGACGTTCACGTAGGCTGGGGACGTTGGGAAGGCTCACCTGGCGTTCCCCCTCGTCAGGAGTCATGTAGGGATTTACCAGCTCCACGATATTAACTTAGCATACCCCTGACTGTCTCTTGATGAATTATCAACGACTAGGTGGATTCTGGGAGGAATCCCCATCTCAGGGGGCATGAAGTCACTGAGAGTGCGGGATGACGACGACAATGGTGGAGCACATTGCTTCTTATTACGCCGCTGCTGCTTTCCCTTTTGGGAAAATGCCGGTTAAGATGATGACGTAGAGGTACTGGTCGCATATTCTGAAGGCTCTGTCTGATTCAGGCGTGCCCGAATGATACCATGGGCCCGTTCGATGGTTTTACAGGCCATCCAATCATCGTATTTCTGGGTCCCGTGGCTGGGAACCAGCTTCCAGTCACCTTCGTCGTCACTACCACTTTCTGACATGACAAAGACACCCACCACTTGTGTCGGGGCCGGGCCCAACCTGACTATGTTGTTTTTGACCTGGTCTTGAATCCAGTCATTAAAAACATAGAACTACTTGAGGGTGTGCCCCAGGATCCAATGATGGGGGCATTAGTTGGGGCGATCGGTGAGATTCGCCTCTGCCGACCTTCTGCACTCCGGTAAGCGCACAATCCCATGCTCTAGGGTGCTACAGAAGTAACTGGGGACCTGATTCTCGTTGAACAAGTAAGTATGGTACCTTATTTACAGATAAGGGGCTCTCGAAGCCTGGACCTCACGAGGGGCCGGAGGGGCCTGCCGAGGAGGCAGAGCCTAATTTTCCCACCTAGGTGGTGGTGGCTCATTGCGTGGAGGAACCTGTCAGTTCTGAGGCGGTCACTGCTGGGTAGGAGCCTACGCCAGATATAACGACCCATACTTTACATACATTGTTAATACTTCAAAATTGAAGCACACTTATTACAACATATGACAAAACCACAACGGACCGTATAGGTATACTGTCTTTAGAAACTGGGAAACATAAACAACTGGTTCATAAATCTTCTACAGTGTCTCCCATTTATTTCATCATATCTGGGGTCCCTTTTAGCATATTCTACTTAATATCCATCTTCCTGACCTGGGGAAAAGAAAACATAAAAGGGTGAGCTCAAATGCTCAGCAAGGGCGAATAAAAGAAAATAAAAATCATATCATATCTTTTTAAAAATCATAACCTGCAAAAGAGATCATAATATCTTAACATGGAATAAATCATAGAAGTGAAAATGAGATCCCCATAATCATAACATAAAACTTGAAACCTTGTGTCATGCACACATAATCATGGAAAATCATTTCTTGTTAGTCATGACTCATTGTCAAGACTATCTTAGCGGACAAAGTCCATTTCTGAACCGAGTTCACTCCTCGTTTCAGTCCTGTATCACTGAACCGAAATAACCTTCCGTTCCAGCCATGTCTATCTCATGAGATATAAATCTTTACCCAATGCATTGGAGGGAGATATAGGTCACACCCACCTTATAATGAATCCTTTCTTATGTGTGCCCCATAATCATAAAACATACATCATCGCATAACACATGTAACAAAAATGGGATTCTTGAAACATCATGACATCATAAATCAATTCATATAAGATAAAGGAATTCATAAAAATCACAACATGATCAAATCAATGTAATAATAGGGATAAAAACAGAACCCTTTATTATCTTAGATGGAAAATAATTTTGATAAAACACTTGAACTCCATTCTTGAGGAAAATATCCTTTCTTCTTCAAAAACATTTTTCCTTTCATAACATGTCATACAACTTTAAAATAAAATAAGTTGATTAAAAATAAACTTGAAAACTTGTAAAGGAAGCTTCTTGGAAATAATGTTTTAAAAATCCATTCATGCCGTATAAGTCAAAAAAACATTTTTTGTACCTTTGTCGGAAAAGTCAAAAAGTACCTCGTACGAAAACAAACGACAAAAGATTTCTTTCATATTCTTTACTAAAAACTCACCGAAGGGTAAAATTGGATTTAAAATATTGTAAGTGGATGAAAACAATATTACATATTGAGGGAACATGGATGTGGATGATAAAATACACCCCAGTAAATACTTACGAATAAACAATCTCGGATAAAAATGAGATTGTGATATTTCCCTTACCTTAGGTCCGATTTGCTTTGTTTGTGTCCGAAGCTACTGTATAATGGTTTAAATAATTTTATTGACTTATTCCAGAATCATACATATTGATATGATATAATATATAGTCATATTATTAGCTTCTTATTAGTAATATTTCATTGTTACTTGTTACTCGGGTCTTTATAACTTTTTGTTCTTATGCATGTTTTGTCGAATAAATTATTATTCTTATCTTTAGGTTATAGATACTTCATTTCCAGAATGGTATTAGTGTATTATATACCATATTCATTCATTCAATTCATTTATATAATCATTATGAAATGAAGATCATGTAGAATGAGTCGCATCACATCGTGGAGACGGTATTCCGTACGTACGCACGAGTGATGATATCGTTCCTATGATCGTGGAATTGTATTGGAGTATATATATATTATTTCAGTATCAATATTACTTTATAATAATCATATATAGTTACTCGTTACACCATTATACCCATCCTTGTAAGGTGATGGTGGAAAATAGATTACACCACGGCGTGGAGACGGTATTCCGTACGTACGCACGCGCGGTGATTTCATTTTTACGTAGGATGGATAGAAGGTGAATTAGGGTTGTTTCATATTTATAATAACATATCAGTATGTAAGTAATACTTATGTTATTACTTTATCATGAAACAACTAAAGAAGAAGAATTTGAAGAAGAAAGAAATTGAAAAGATCGGTAATGGATATTACCTCTTCTTTGGAACGCCTCTTTGAATCCTCCACTTAAGGAACTAAGATTGGTCTTTGGAGAAGACCAGGACCTCTAGGATTATTCTAGGTAAGTGGAGAGGAGAAAATGTCAGGGGTTGGTCGAGCTTGAGTGCTCAATTTGGTGTGAGGAGGAGGGGGAGGAGGTGCCCTTTTCTAAGGGAGGAGAGGGGCACCTTAGGAATATCTCAAAATATTATTTTATATTAAAGTCAAAATAGGTTTATAATGGTTACAAAGGGGCTTTTTTCGAAGCTAAAGTGGGGATGGGTCGAAATCCTATCAACCAATAGTATTTAGACAAGTTTAGGTTATTATTTTAACCTTATCAATTAGATTTACTCTAAGTTAAATAATTTAACTTTTACTGTGTCTTTTTTGTTTTCTTACATTATATGGTTAATACACTTACTATAACATGCCAAACGAACCACAAATTGTTTATTATTAATATATATATCCTTATCTAAGTCATTTGGAAGAACCTTATATTTTTAGGAATAAAATAACAATTAATAATATAATATTTGATTTAAAAACTATTTTGTGTCAATTTTGACACTATTTGATATATGATTTTTGTGAAAGTCATAACAGAATTATATGTTCAATCAAAGTTGATTAAATCAACATTAATATATCATATTAACTTAGAAAATTAGTGTAATTCATAAAAAGTCTCAAATTACATTAATTTTGGTGTTTATAACATCAATTATGTCAATATTTCATTAATAAGATAATTACTGCATCATCATTGTGTCATAAATAAATTAAATTATTTAATGTCTAAAAATTATAAATAAAATACCATTATGTAGGAAATCTTTTTATATTTCTAATGAATATTTATAGTCGAATTTATCTTATGTATAACCCTATATTAAAAACGATTTAGTTATTAAACTTTGATTTTAACTATTTTAACCCTTCTTTAAATGAATTAATAATAAATGTCCTAATCTAATACAAGTGGGCCTAAATGGTCATATTTTATTCCTAAGTTTGTTTTTGGTCGAATTACTTTTGTCCAATAGAATTAGGACATGTGTTAGGGTAATATTAATGTGATATTTACCCTTAGTTACCCTATTTACTATTAACCGTGGTAAAAAAAGTAAAAAGTTACTATTCACCAATAAATTATTTTTATCTCATTGAACCACATTTTACTTACTGATATCAACTGTGTCTGTCGGATTTTTGAAATTCCATTCACAGAAGCGGTAAAATTATGTTTTATGCAAAATTCAGTTTTTAACCTACCACTTAGTGGTTTCACTATTCATCAAAAATTGAAAGTTTTCAGAAAAATACCAAAATTTCACACTAGGCTAATTTCGGTATTCTGAATCCAAAAATGAAGTCCATTTTGAAAAATAAAATTTATAAAATTTCAAAAAGTGGTTATTACTATTCATAACGGCTAGTTTTAATAATATTATAATAGCATATCGTTGTTTAGTGAAACTCAGTATTGCGTACAACGCAAGCTATCGAGGAAGGTCGCGATTGCGTGTAAAGCAAGCCAAGAAAGTGTTGTGTAGAAAAAGATTCCTTTGATGATTTATATAACATAAAAGTCTCGGGTGTTACATTCTACCCCCCTTAAAAAGAATTTCGCCCTCGAAATTCGTCACTTTGTAACAAACAGATGAGGATACTTCTCCCTCATCATATCCTCAAGCTCCCATGTAGCTTCTTCAAGTTGGTGGTTCCTCCATAAAACTTTCACCAATCGAGTGGTCTTGTTTCGTAGAACTTTTTCGCTACGATCCAGAATCTCTATCAGCTGTTCTTCATAAGAAAGATCTTGCTCCAGCGGTACAACTTCTGAGCTGAGTACATGTGAAGGATCTGGTATGTACTTTCTCAGGAGATATACATGGAACACATCGTGAACTTGAGAGAGATTCGGTGGAAGCGCCAATCGGTAAGCTACATTTCCAACATGATCCAGTATTTCGAAAGGACCGATATATCTAGGTCTCAACTTCCCCTTCTTTCCAAATCTCATAACCCTCTTCCAGGGAGATATTCATAAGAACACTTTATCACCCACTTCAAACTCTAGGTCTTTTCTTCGGTTGTCGGCATAGCTTTTATGTCGACTCTGAGCTGCTCTTATGTGTTGTTGAATAGATCTGACCTTTTCTTCCATTTCATCAACGAGATCAGGTCCTAATAGCTTTCTTTCTCCAACTTCATCCCAGCAAGTTGGAGTCCTGCATTTCTTTCCATAGAGAGCTTCATAAGGAGCCATATGAATACTGGAGTGAAATCTATTATTATAAGAAAATTCCACCAAAGGTAGGTGTTGATCCCAACCTCCTTTGAAATCTATAGAGCAAGCTCTCAACATATCTTCTAGGGTTTGAATTGTTCTCTCAGACTGACCGTCTGTCTGGGGATGATAAGCAGTGCTGAAACTCAACTCTGTATCCAGAGTATGCTGAAGACTTCGCCAAAACTTCGAGGTAAATCTTGGATCCCGATCAGATATAATAGAAAGTGGTACTCCATGCAATCTTACCACTTCCTTCACATATATCCTGGCAAGCTGATCTAGAGAGAAATCCTCTCTAATAGCAATGAAGTGTGCAGACTTTATAAGACAATCAACTATGACCCAAATAGCATTATTGCCTTTGGATGTTTTAGGAAGTCCTGTGACAAAGTCCATAGTGATGTTTTCCCATTTCCATTCGGGTATGGGTAATGGTTGTAACATCCCCTTAGACTTCTGTCTCTCAACTTTAACTTGTTGACAAACCAAGCATCGAGAGATATATTCAGAAACATCTCTTTTCATGCCATCCCACCAGAAGTACTCTTTCAGGTCCCTATACATCTTCTTGCTTCCAGTATGAATAGAGAATAAAGAACTATGAGCCTCATCCAGCAGCTCCTTCTTTAATTCGGGGATGGGAGGAACACAAACCCGATTCCTGAACTTTATTATCCCATCACAATCAAGGTTGAATTCAGGAACATTTCTCACCTTCTTTTGTAACTCGACATCTTCTTTCTGTGCCTCTTTAATCTTCACATGTATAGATGGTTGAACATTCATTTGAGAAAGATAATATTTTTCCCCTTCCATTATAATTCCAAGATCCATCTTTTGTAAATCCATAAATATTGGATCTTTTTTGATCCTCATCATGGATAAACTAGCATGGTCTTGTCGACTTAATGCATCTGCCACCTTGTTTGCTTTCCCAGGGTGGTAATGGATTGAGCAGTCATAATCCTTAATCAGCTCTAACCATATTCTTTGACGCATATTCAGCTCCTTTTGTGTGAAAATATACTTTAAACTTTTATGATCAGTATAAATATCACACCTTTCACCATAAAGGTAATGCCTCCAAATCTTTAATGCAAAGATTACCGCATCCAACTCCAAATCATGTGTTGGGTAATTTTGTTCATGGATTTTCAACTGTCGTGAGGCATAAGCTATCACCATATCATTTTGCATAAGAACACACCCCAATCCCTTCTTGGATGCATCACTGTATATGACAAACCTTTCTCCACTACAAGGCAGTGTGAGCACAGGTGCACTGGATAACCTTCTTTTCAACTCCTTGAAATTCTCTTCACATTCCTCTATCCAAACAAACTTAACTCTTTTCTGAGTCAACCTGGTGAGTGGATTAGATAATCGTGAAAAATCCTTTACAAAACGTCGATAATATCCAGCCAAACCAAGAAAACTTCAGATCTCAGTTACAGTTGTTGGTCTCGACCATCTTTTGATAACCTCTGTTTTTGCTGGATCCACAGATATCCCCTCTATTGAGATTATGTGACCCAAAAATGCAACTTTTTGAAGCCAAAATTCACACTTGGTAAATTTGGCATAAAGCTTCTCCTTTCTCAGGGTCTTCAATATAATTATCAAGTGATCTTCATGCTCTTCCTTGCTCTTTGAATAGACAATAATATCGTCTATAAAGACTACCACAAATTGATCAAGATAGTCTCTAAAGACTCTATTCATTAGATCCATGAAGATAGCAGGGGAATTAGTAAGACCAAATGGCATCACTATAAATTCATAGTGTCCATACCTTGTACGGAAAGCCGTCTTTGGTATATCCTCCCTTTTGACCCTTAATTGATGATACCCTGAACGAAGATCAATCTTGGAAAAGTATTGAGCTCCGCGTAGTTGGTCAAATAAGTCATCAATGCGTGGAAGAGGATATTTTTTCTTGATAGTGATCTTGTTAAGTTCTCGATAATCAATGCAGAGTCTCATTGATCCATCTTTCTTCTTAACAAATAGAACAGGTGCTCCCCAAGGTGACGCACTAGGGCGTATGAATCCCTTATCAAGATTCTCTTGGATTTGCTTCTTCAATTCCTTCAACTCAATTGGGGCCATTCTATAAGGTGTCTTTGAAATTGGCAAAGCGCCCGGTATGAGTTCCATTGAAAACTCAACTTCACGATTTGGTGGAAGACCCGGTAATTCCTCCGGAAAGACATCATCAAACTCCCGTACAATGGGCATATTCTTAATCGTGAGTTTCTCACCAACCATTTGAGATAAATAACCTTCATTTAGTGGAATCAATACCCATAAGATGGAAGAAATTTCCACTGGAAGGTTATGTTCATCCTTGCATTGATAGACGATCGTAGATTGATCTGGAATATGAAATGTGACTTCCCTTCTTTGGAAATTGATATGAGCTCCATGTAGAGAAAGCCAATCCATGCCAAGAATCACATCAAATTCCACTAAAGGAAGGATCACAAGATTTGCAGGAAGCACTATCCCACAAACATCGATCGGAGAAGAATTATAAACTTTGGATGCGATTGTTGTGCCATTAGGTGTTGTCACAGCTAACTCAACATCTAATTGTTGAGGTAGTATGGTGATACCCTTAGAAAACTTTTCAGAAATAAAAGAGTGGGTGGATCCAGAATCAAATAAAACATTTGCTACTTTAGAGTGGATGGTAAGTGTACCTTTCACCACTTCATTATCGTACTCCACATCGCTGATAGAAATTGCATGTGACTTTCCATTGTCTTTAACCTTAAGATTTTTTTGACGTCGACCATCATCATCAACCCTTGGATTTGGGAATTTATTGGCATAATGCCCCATCTCCTTGAACTTGAAACATTGAAGTGTAGTAGGTTCATTCTGTGTATCCCTTCCTTTGTTTGCGTCATTAGACATCTTCATCCCATTATCACGGCATTCAAATGCCCGATGACCTTCCTTTCCACATTTAAAACATTTACTTGTCCCTTTAAGACAACTCCCTCCATGTTTCTTTCCACACTTTGAGCATAAGGGAAAGCTCATCTTCTTTTCAGTGTGCTCTTTAGATTTTCCTTTGAATTCCATCTTCCTCTTCTTATCAAACCCATGTGACTGATGGGTTACTCTAATCTCCATCTCGACTTTGAGAGCACATCGAACGATTTCCTCGTAGCTATTGAAGTCCCTTATGGCTAACGCCCTTCGAAGACTTGGTTTTAAGCCACTAAAGAATCGATCGATCTTACTCTCAGGTTGGATAATAATACTAGAAGCGTACCTTGCAAGTCTTGTAAAATTTGCTTCATAGGTACCAACAGATTCATCATCCCTTTGCTTCAGTTCAAGAAACTCTTTCTCCATCTTTGTTCAGAGAATACGAGGGAAGTACTTATTGAAAAATAAGTTCTTGAACTCGTCCCATTCCATGGACTCAATTTCATCCCTTTGCCTCGTATTCTTAATAAGATTCCACCATTGATCAGCATCTCCTTCCAAACGATATACTACTAGGATGACTTTATCATGTTCAGAACATTGAAGAACTTAAAATATCTTTTCAGTAGTACTAATCCATTGTTCAGCAACTAATGGATCAGTAGACCCACTGAAAGAAGGTGGACGCTACCTCATGAAGGATTCAACAGAATGTTGCTCCTTTCTTTGCTCATTTGGAAGTTCTGCATGATTTATAGCTTCAGAAAGTTGTGTGAGCATGGCTACAAGATTTTGCATTCTAGCTCGCATATCGTTTGGTTGCTCAGGGGTACAATCATTGCATTTCCCATCGCATTCCTCATTAACACGGTTCCTTCGGGTTCCATCCATTGACTAAAACCAATAAGAATAGTGTGAGCAACACTAATTATAATAGGAAACCACATAATTCAAGAATAAAATTTTCATGCTTAAGGTCTTATCCTAGGTTATTCATGGCCATTTCTAAAACACTAAGATTGTGTTCTATGATTAGACTTATCCTTAGGGTTCTTACTAAGGCTTTCACATCCTAGTTTCCAAAGGTTGACTATACCTTTCCTCTGATACCAAATATAACGACCCATACTTTACATACATTGTTAATACTTCAAAATTTAAGCACACTTATTACAACATATGACAAAACCACAAAGGACCCTATAGGTATAGTGTCTTTTGAAACTGGGAAACATAAACAACTGGTTCATAAATCTTCTACAGTGTCTCCCATTTATTTCATCATATCTAGGGTCCCTTTTAGCATATTCTACTTAATATCCATCTTCCTGACCTGGGGAAAAGAAAAAATTAAAGGGTGAGCTCAAATGCTCAGCAAGGGCGAATAAAGGGAATAAAAATCATATCATATCTTTTTAAAAATCATAACCTGCAAAAGAGATCATAATATCTTAACATGGAATAAATCATAGAAGTGAAAATGAGATCCCCATAATCATAAAATAAAACTTGAAACCTTGTGGCATGCACACATAATCATGGAAAATCATTTCTTGTTAGTCATGACTCATTGCCAAGACTATCTTAGCGGACAAAGTCCATTTCTGAACCGAGTTCACTCCTTGTTTCAGTCCTGTATCACTGAACAGAAATAACCTTCCGTTCCCGCCATGTCTATCTCATGAGATATAAATCTTTACCCAATGCATTGGAGGTAGATATAGGTCCCACCCATCTTATAATGAATCATTTCTTATGTGTGCCCCATAATCATAAATCATACATCATCGCATAACACATGTAACAAAAATGGGATTCTTGAAACATCATGACATCATAAATCAATTCATATAAGATAAAGGAATTCATAAAAATCACAACATGATCAAATCAATGTAATAATAGGGATAAAAATAGAACCCTTTATTATCTTAGATGGAAAATAATTTTGATAAAACACTTGAACTCCATTCTTGAGGAAAATATCATTTCTTCTTCAAATTTTTTTTCCTTTCATAACATGTCATACAACTTTAAGATAAAAGAATTTGATTATAAATAAACTTGAAAACTTGTAAAGGAAGCTTCTTGGAAATAATGTTTTAAAAATCCATTCATGCCGTATAAGTCAAAAAAACATTCTTCGTACCTTTGTCGGAAAAGTCATAAAGCACCTCGTACGAAAAAAAACGACAAAAGATTTCTTTCATATTCTTTACTAAAAACTCACCGAAGGGTAAAATTGGATTTAAAGTATTGTAAGTGGATGAAAACAATATTACATATTGAGGGAACATGGATGTGGATGATAAAATACACCCCAGTAAATACTTACGAATAAACAATCTCGGATAAAAATGAGATTGTGATATTTCCCTTACCTTAGGTCCGATTTGCTTTGTTTGTGTCCGAAGCTCCTGTATAATGGTTTAAATAATGTTTTTGACTTATTCCAGAATCATACATATTGATATGATATCATATATGGTCATATTATTAGCTTCTTATTAGTAATATTTCATTGTTACTTGTTACTCGGGTCTTTATAACTTTTTGTTCTTATGCGTGTTTTGTCGAATAAATTATTATTCTTATCTTTAGGTTATAGATACTTCATTTACAGAATGTTATTAGTGTATTATATACCATATTCATTCATTCAATTCATTTATATAATCATTATTAAATGACGATCATGTAGAACGAGTCGCATCATATCGTGGAGACGGTATTCTGTACATACGCACGAGTGATGATATCGTCCCTATGATCGTGGAATTGTATTGGAGTATATATATATTATTTCAGTATCAATATTACTTTATAATAATCATATATAGTTACTCGTTACACCATTATACCCATCCTTGTAAGGTGATGGTGGAAAATAGATTACACCACGGCGTGGAGACGGTATTCCGTACGTACGCACGCGCGGTGATTTCATTTTTCCGTAGGATGGATAGAAGGTGAATTATGGTTGTTTCATATTTATAATAACATATCAGTATTTAAGTAATACTGATGTTATTACTTTATCATGAAACAACTAAAGAAGAAGAATTTGAAGAAGAAAGAAATTGAAAAGATCGGTAATGGATATTACCTCTTCTTTGGAACGCCCCTTTGAATCCTCCACTTAAGGAACTAAGATTGGTCTTTGGAGAAGACCAGGACCTCTAGGATTATTCTAGGGAAGTTTAGAGGAGAAAATGGCAGGGGTTGGTCGAGCTTGAGTGCTCAATTTGGTGTGAGGAGGAGGGGGAGGAGGTGCCCTTTTATAAGGGAGGAGAGGGGCACCTTAGGAATATCTCAAAATATTATTTTATATTAAAGTCAAAATCGGTTTATAAGGGTTACAAAGGGGCTTATTTCGAATCTAAAGTGGGGATGGGTCAAAATCCTATCAACCAATAGGATTTAGACAAGTTTAGGTTATTATTTTAACCTTATCAATTAGATTTAACTCTAAGTTAAATAATTTAACTTTTATCGTGTCTTTTTTGTTTTCTTACATTATATGGTTAATACACTTACTATAACATGAAAAACGAACCCCAAATTGTTTATTATTAATATATATATCCTTATCTATGTCCTTTGGCAGAACCTTAGATTTTTAGGAATAAAATAACAATTAATAATATAATATTTGATTTAAAAACTATTTTGTGTCAATTTTGACACTATTTGATATATGATTTTTGTGAAAGTCATAACAGAATTATATGTTAGAACCAAGTTAATTAAATCAACATTAATATATCATATTAACCTAGAAAATTAGTGTAATTCATAAAAAGTCTCAAATTATATTTATTTTGGTGTTTATAACATCAATTATGTCAATATTTCATTAATAAGATAATTACTGCATCATCATTGTGTCATAAATAAATTAAATTATTTAATGTCTAAAAATTATAAATAAAATACCATTATGTAGGAAATCTTTTTATCTTTATAATGAATATTTATAGTCGAATTTATCTTATGTATAACCCTATATTAAAAATGCTTTAGTTATTAAACTTTGATTTTAACTATTTTAACCCTTCTTTAAATAAATTAATAATAAATGTCATAATCTAATCCAAGTGGGCCTAAATGGTCATATTTTATTCCTAAGTTTGTTTTTGGTCAAATTACACTTGTCCAATAGAATTAAGACATGTGTTAGGGTAATATTAATGTCATATTTACCCTTAGTTACCCTATTTACTATTAACCGCGGTAAAAAAAGTAAAAAGTTAATATTCACCAAAAAATTATTTTTATCTCATTGAACCACATTTTACTTACTAATATCAACCGTGTCTGTCGGATTTTTGAAATTCCATTCACATAAGCGGTAAAATTAAGATTTATGCAATATTCAGTTTTTAACCTACCACTTAGTGGTTTCACTATTCATCAAAAATTGAAAGTTTTCAGAAAAATACCAAAATTTTACCCTAGGCTAATTTCGGTATTCTGAATCCAAAAATGAAGTCCATTTTGAAAAATAAAATTTATAAAATTTCAAAAAGTGGTTATTACTATTCATAACGGCTAGTTTTAATAATATTTTAATAGCATATCGTTGTTTAGTGAAACTCAGTATTGCGTACAACGCAAGCTATCGAGGAAGGTCGCGATTGCGTGTAAAGCAATCCAAGAAAGTGTTGTGTAGAAAAAGATTCCTTTGATGATTTATATAACATAAAAGTCTCAGGTGTTACACCAGAGGTGGAGGGCCTCTGCGGGTTTGCCAAGACGGTGCCACTGGCAATAATTCTAGCTACATGGGGGCTTCTATTTGGGACACCATGATGGGCTCGACCCTAGCAGCCCTCCTTGGTGGGATCAAAGGGGTTAGTAGACACACCTGACTAGCCTGTTGCAGAGCTTCCTCGAGGTGTTGAGCCTTATCTGAGAAGTCCCGCAATCCTCCAGGGTAGTTCTGGGTGATCAGGTAAGGAACCAGTTTTTTTAACATTCTCTACGCAAATCGTCAGTAATTTCTCTTGAGTTAGTGGCATGTCGAGGGAGTATGTAAGCCCCGTCCACCGGGCGATGAAGTCCGCGACTCACTCATCAGGCCATTGATTGCATTTGAAGAGGTCTGCGATGCTGGTCTTTCACATGGTGGAGCTAAACTGGTATAGGAACTGCCAGCAGAGATCCTCCCGGCCAGTCACTGATCCGATAGGGAGCTGGATGTACCAGACAAATGCAGGGCCCTCCAATGTCTGCACAAAAAATCGGAGTTTGGCGGCTTCCTACTGTGCCGAGGTCCCCAACATGGGGCCACACCTAGAAGAAAAGTGGGCCAGGTGTTTCAGTGGGTACCCCATCCCGTTAAAGGGTGAGAAAGTGGGGTTCCCAAAACCCGGAGTCGCAGACATATAATCCACCCATGCGGGATAAAGTTTTCCATCTGGTGGGACTGGCACCTACCGCATTTCCAATGCCTCGAGGTGGGTGATGAGTGCTGCTATAAGATCATCCGGGTGGGGGTACCTGTCTTGATGGGGATCCCTAACCATGATTGTGTTGCAAGGATCTTCGACATGGTAAACGGCTTCAAAGGCGCATGGAGCGACTGGCGGAACGACCCTTAGGGCAGCTAGGGGAACTCGGGCTGGATTCCTCGGATTGCCTCGTCATTCAGAAGGGTTTGGCAAGATGTATTGTGCCCTCTTGTTGTGAGTTCCGGATTCTTCCCTATCCATGGGAGTAGCATGATCAGGGTTTTCAGGAGGCATATCTCCGGGGGGATGTTTTTCCTGCCCTTACTGCCCCGTCTTAGGATCACCATAGTCGGGTCACCTCTCTATAGCATGCTCGACTAAGAGTTCGTCAACCAGCCTCTTCTGCTTAGCAAGTTGCTGGCACAACGTAGCCTTTTCGGGGTCTTCATCTGTCTTCTGTACTGAGGCGGACGGTTCAGAGTGCTTGACAGTTCCAACATGTTCTTTACCCTTACCGGCATTCCGACTGAGTACCAGCGACTCAGTGGGCGCAGGGAGGCCTAGAAGGTTCCTATGCTGATGAGTAATTCTCCCTGATGGGTTCAGCAGTGGTGGTATACCCTCAGGGGGTAAATCTCTATCGAGAAACTCTAGCTCATCCTCCTTGTCCACTATGTTATCCATGTGGACCGCAACCCTTCTTGGGGGCATGTCCTTGATGTCGCATAATGAATTGAGCTACCGCTGGATAGGATTGAAGAGGATGGAAGAATACTGTCCCCAGCCATGGACTTTCACGTGGGGGGTAGCTTTCCTGATGATTTTGCATCGTACCTTGAAACTCTGAACACATTTCTGTTGGAGGGCACTCTGGCAACCTGGTGACTCAGGCTGCTGGGCCACGGGGAGTGTGGCCAAATCGACCAGACGCCATTGATCACCGATTTCCTCAAAGTGCACTTGCCTCATAGGGTACAATACCCAATGATAGAGAATATGGAAGTGCATCTCCCATAGGGTTTGACGAAAGCACTCGAATTCCTCTGGGGTGAGGGATTCAGGCGCACAAAATTTTGACGCTGCCTTGGGCCAGAACTTTTTTGGGAAGTGATCCGCTACGAGAATGTTCCAAAAGCTCCTCGGGTCAGATTCAGGGTCTGGCCCCGTATTTCCCCACTTGTCAAACGGATGTGGTTGATGAACCAGTAGCGGTTCTGAGGTGGATCACTGAGATGAAAAACTGGGCGGTGGAGAATACGACGAACGAGCCGACTAGCCGCCGAATTCCAGGCCATCCTCCGAAGAGTGCAGTGACCTGACAACAATGTCATGATATAATGGGGTGATAGACACAGCCTCTAGTGCAGGGATTTTGGTTACCGATGATGGTTCACACTATTTCTCAACCACCATCGATCCCCAAAACAGCTCTCCGTGATCTCTGGTTGAGGTAGAGGGCGCTTCTGGTGACGACGGGGGTGACTGCATGGTCAGAACCTCTGGGATTCCCACAATTTCCTCCGCTTGGATGTACCTGTGAAGAGAGGCGGGAATCTGGTAGACTTCACATTCCGGAAGGATGAGGCTGACATGCGTTGTTCCTGCCCCGGTCCTTGAATAGAGGACTTAGAAGAGTGTTCCACTGCTGAGTCACATTCTCCTTCAGAATCTGAGAAGCAGGATGGTTTGATCTCTACCCAGGCCTACCCAGGATTCTTCTTATGGTGGCGACGACCCACCCTTCTCCCCTAGATGGCTCCTCGAGACAAGGCTGATTCCTGACATGTAGTCTTGGGGCTGTGTTGGCGCCATGAGGAAGAGGACTTCTGGTTGAGACAACCAGTGTGTGAGGGGAACCGGGGAAAATGTCGAAGTAAACATGGATAGGACCTCCATGAACAACACCTAAGTGGGCGAAACCTCCGTTTGAACCGGCGAGATCATGGGGAGGAACTCCATGCTTGTTGTGGGTGGAGCGAGGTTGACCCTCACCCCATCAGTTGCCAGGATGAGGAGAACATTCACCAATTACATAGAGAACGTAGGGAGGGTCCCCAACTTGGAGAGGGGTCGGATGGGAAATGCCTTTATACCGATGGTCGGGGGCAGGAGGAGGGACTCCATACCCATTGTGGTGGGCACGAGAGAGGCTTCCATGCTGAGTGTCACTGCCATGGGGCAGGTCTTCATTCGGGTTAGGGGTAGCACGGGGCATACCTCCATGATGAGTTTCAGAGCGGGGAAGGCCCACGCTCTGTGGAGTAGCGGTACGAGGAGGACCTCCATATGCGGTGACATCACCGCGGGTTGGTTTGCAGTGATCACCACTCAGGCCTACGACCTGGAGATTCACCCTCACCTACCTGTGGGGCGGTTGGGGCCTCAATCCCTATTGGGAATAGAGGTGCCTATGCTCAGTGTGTGCATGGACTTTGTGATATGCATTAGCAGTGGCTCGGGCCACATTTGTTGTCGATTTTGATGCCCCTTGGTGGGCGTCCTCAGCTCAGGCCCAACGCTGGCGTTGGGTCAGGCAAGCCGGCACAGGTGGCATAGGGTCATAGCCTACATGCTCCTCTATCAAGGCTGGACGGTGGAATTGACACGGCTAGGTGGGGGCCCTTTCTTGGAGTCCTTGGATCGGGACTCTAACCGGGATGATCCGGACATCACTCACCTCATCGGCGTAAGGTAGGGAGTCGTCAAGGCGTTCCAGGGATAGGGTCCCGAAACGGTTGAATGTTGGGGTGGGGAGTAGGGGCTCCCTGAGTGGCCCTCGAGGGCGGCATTGACGGTGGGTCCTGGACTCCTCTAGGTCCAGGTGGGCCATATCCTGAGTTGGGGTTATTCCCTCCTCGTCGTAACGAATTATGAGGTCGTTAATCACCCTTCGTTGGATGACTTCTGATGGGGAGAGGGGGAAAGGTCACCCCACGCTTGTGGATACAGACACCGTTGTGGCAGTAGTGGAGCCACATGGAATGGTTGTTCCAGTATTTCCCCTACCCCTGCGTATGCGGGTGGGTGGCGATCGTGTCCCTGTAGTAGCAACCTGATTCCTGAGAAACATAGAGATTAACCCATCAACACTACGAGGAAAAGAAATCAACAACCAGTGCCCCATCACTATTCCGTCTTCCGTGCCCGGAAAAGGGGTCCATGCTGACAACGTAACAGAACGGAATGCCCCACATTCTACTTCCCCAACTTCTAGTGAGTTTGACGCCAGGCCCGCTATTTACTTGGCGAGACCCAGCGCCGGATATCTGGATCCGGTGACACGTCAATCTACTAATGTCTCGAGCACTACTAATCTCCACATTGAGGGGAATAGCTTCATCTCGGGTTCACCATTTCTGTTTCCAACGCTTTCGCTGGGGCGCACGCGTCGGTCCGCTTGGGGCGTAATAGGCGCAGTTTTTTTACCCCGCATTCCCGCTTTCCAAAGGTGGGCGACATTCTCTCCTTATTTAGGGACGTCTGCTCCTTGATCGAAACCGGGATGATGGGATGTCAGTTCTTCCTTCCGTGGATTCCTCCTCGGAACTGTTCACCTAGTCCGAGTCTCCCTTTTAGATTTAATACGTTGTTTGTGAAACTCATCCCAGTTCCATTTTTCCATGGATGCCGGTTAATTACACTGCTTCTGTCAGGACATTATAAAGGGTCCGGTCAGGGTAGCAACCTTCAGTTGGGGGAGTAGTCAAGTCGAGGCATCGTTAACGTGTCTGAACGCTGGGGAATTGGTGTTTTTATCTTTGGTCCCTTATTATAGGGATTATCGAGGACGCGGAAGCCCGAGGCGTCCCATATCGAGTGTAAGGAATCATATTCAATAGGCATGTATCTGGGGTTTTCCTCAGCTTCCTATGTTTTAACAAAGGGTATGCCGCAAGTTTAATGTCCAGTGGAGATGGATCGGGCTGATCAAGACACTAGCTGGAGTGGATCAGATTGAAGAATCCCCCTTGAGGGACAACGATACCGGAGCCAACCCGTGGGCAGCTTCCCAAATGTTGTGGGGGGAATGGGGTGGCATGATCTCACTTAGATGTGGCAGCCCGGATGAAAATATGGTTGGGTGATGGAAAGCTATATGGAATGGAGTGGGAATTAAATGGATCCGTCATGGAGATGACAGAGGTGATGGGCTTGAGTCTCGAAGAGACTTCCTACTTATCCTCGTGGTATGGAATCAAAGTCCACGTAGTTCTGAATGGATGTGTGTGGCTTACATTCTAGGCCTCCCAATATGGTGAGGGAATTGACGTGAATGAGGTTGGAATGAAAAGGTGGTGGGATTGAACCTCGTGAGGCTTTCTACGTACCATGCCTTAATATGGATCAAAGTAAACATTGTTCAGGTTGGACGTCAGAGAACTGACGTTGAAGAAGGATCTTGGTCCAATGGGTGGTGGGTTTGAACCTCATGAGGCTTCCTACGTACCATGCCTTGGCATGGATCAAAGTCCACGTAGTTCAGGAAAAGGGGGTTGTTGAACTGACATGAAGGGGTTTCGGAACAACTGGATGGCAGGGTCACAACGGCCTACCGTTGGATTGGGATTCAGTTTAACGTCATGCGGGATGGGGGTGTGTCGGGGAACCGATGTGAATGAGGACATTGGTCTGGGTGGATGGTGGGCTTGAACCTCATGATTTTTCCTACGTACCATGCCTTGACATGGATAAAAGTCCATGTAGTTCAGAGGATATGTGGGTGTCGGTGAACCGACGTGAAGAAGGAATTTGGTTTGATGGGTGACAGGCTTGAACCTCAGGGAGGCTTCCTACATACCATGCCTTGACATGGATCAAAGACCTCGTAGTTCAAAGGGCTTCGTTATAAAACCGACGTGAAGGTGAATCTGGGAGTCCACTGGTGGTGGGCTTGAACCTCATGAGGCTTCCTATGTACAATGCCTTGGCATGGATAAAATTCCACTTAGTTCAGGATAGTCACAACGGCTTACCGTTGGACTGGAATGCAGTTTAACGTCATGCAGGATGAGGGTGAACTGACGTGAATAAATGACGGGCGGTGGGCTTGAACCTCATGGAGGGTTCCTATGTACCATGCCTTAACATGGATCAAAGACCTCATAGTTCAAATGGATGTACAGTTTAATGTCATGCGAGACAACATACAGTTTAACGTCATGCTGGATGGGGGCATATAGTTTAACATCATGCTGGATGGGGTTTTTTCATGGTCAATGCTTACTCTAAGCCCATGTGAGTCGTGCTCGGTGTGAGAAACAAGAGGCAGCAGAGACCTGGAGATCACATCGCGAAGGGTGTGTTTGTGAGAAGCGAAGAGAGGCTTACACTTTAGGCGACCCATGGTGCTGGGACTTACTCCAAGATGGAGGCCTGAGAGTGAAAAAATGTAGAGGGAGAGAATTTGGGACTGAAGAAAGGAGGTGCCTCGTTCCCTATCATGCCCTCCGCAACCCCTGGTGGCGAGGAAGTATGGTGGTGCATAGGTGATACCTTTCGCAAGAGGGGTTAGGGTATTACACCAAAGTGGCTGCCCTTCCACCAGGGAAAAACACCACTTCGAGGGGGAGGATATTATTCCATGTGAGGAAGATTCCATTCCCGTTGAGACGAGTGACGTAAAGAATGTCTGAGCCGGGGGGGGACCCTATGTGCGAGGCATGGGGCCAGATCATAGTTTATCATCATGTGTTGAGGACGAGCTGCTTGGAAGTTTAATGTCCTGTAGCTCGGATGAGGTGGGATCACTTCACACCCCTAGGACTTATATAACCGGTACCCTCTGCTTCTGGTGGGAGGGAAGGTACGGGTAATGCCGTAGTGAAGGGGGGTCTCAGAGCGAACCATCGAGGGGTCCATGTTAGCATGGCTCTAAGGAGAAGAAATAGCCGTTAGCATGCCTATGCGGAGAATAATTTGGCGAAGCAACACTAAAATAGGTGTCTTTAAGGGGACTTTGAAATCACATCATGCAAACCTGGGGGTCGCACGGGAAGAGGAATTTCTGAGCAAAGGGGTCTATAGGTAGGGGCCTTGCGAAGCTCGGTTGCTTTGCTTAGTGGAGGGCACTTGCGAAGGGGTGTACTTCACGATGTGGAGTGCCTTGTCCATTTCATGGGAAATATGTGTGAGTGGGAGGTGGTTTGAGAAGTGTAAGGGTGTTCATGGAGCACCGCCTCATGAAGCAGAGGTGCCTCACGAAGCAACGTGCTGTGAAGCAGTGTGCTTCGCGAAGTACAGTGACCCTGCCTTGGCATGTTGATCACGTGTATACGGTGGGTGTTTCGCGAAGCATAAATTCTCGGTGACTGACCAGGTCCCCTTGGGGATCCCATTCCTTTGAAAATTCCCTTAGGCTTCATGAAGGGAATCCCTCTAGGAATATGGGCTAAAAAAGAGACAAAATAGAGGCCTCTC
This sequence comes from Viscum album, assembly GCA_963277665.1. Taxonomy (NCBI): domain Eukaryota; kingdom Viridiplantae; phylum Streptophyta; class Magnoliopsida; order Santalales; family Viscaceae; genus Viscum; species Viscum album. The sequence continues at coordinate 1,073,317,288 of OY728143.1, forward strand.
TCGAAGCAAAAATACCTCACGGAGCTCATGATTCCCAGAGAGAATAGTGCTTCTTGATTTTGGAGTTGAGAAGCCGAAAGGTCAGATTGTCTATCCAGAGATCTCAGGGGGAGCTCTGTATTTATAGGCAAGGGCCGCGAAGCATAGCTTACGCGACGCGAATGGGGCTTCGGTTGCTTTGTGGCGGGTCGCGAACGTCAACTGGATTCACGGAGAGGTACCGCCTCTTCTACTCCGTGGTGGGTTCAAGAACGTTAGAGAGTTCACAAAGCATAATCTCCTATGGTGCTTTACGGAGGGCTCGTAAACATCAGGGCTTTCACAGAGCATTACCACCTCTGGTGCTTCGTGGTGGCCGCGTTGCTCGGGGGGGCTTCGCGTCGAGGCTTCGCGAGGCAGGGCACATGGCCTCTTTTTCTTCTCCCCTTTCTTTGAATATTTTTGGAGTCTACATATAATTTTTATTCTTTACCAATAAGGGGGATAGAAAATAAAATATATTTATTGAGAAGAAAGGGAGTTTTTTTAAATTCTAGGTTTGATGGAAAAGAAATAATAAACATTACTAGATATTGATATATCAGTTTATATGTTTATTGAAAGCAAATACAAAGGGAGTTTATTGATCCCACTTTTCATGTGTTATATATTTTTTCTATTTTATAGGGATTATTAGTGATGTTTTAATAAAACATATTTAAAAATAATTAAAACTACTTGGAAGTTTTTTTGGAGAACCCATGGTTAAATGAAGAAATATGATTAGATAATCACTTAAATAAAATTAATAAATATTGAAATACATATCTTGGAAGTTTATGTTTATTTTTTATCATTAATTGAATAAAAAATAAGTGTTTTGATGTTACCAAGTAGGATAGAGACCAATGAGTGGAGGGAAGGGTGAATCAATAATTCATTTTTCTTTTTTAAGAAATACTTTTAACCATATTTTTGGAAAAAATTATTATCCTATGAAACTTGTAAGAGTTACAGTCCATCAACTATAAATATCATACTAAAATTTTGTATGAATAAAATTGAGAAATATTAGAACATGATATTTACAAGGTTCGGTATAAATACCTACTTCTTTCTATATTGTATAGTCTTAAAAACATTGATTAATTTACTAAATTACTTCTAGAATACAAAGGCAGAAGAAGAAAATAGTTCTACAACCCAGTAGTAAACGTTTCTACAATAGTTGGTTATACCCCCCCCCCCAAATATTCTTTTCATATCCACTTTCCCATATATTTTTATACACCACAACATATAAGTCTCTTTAGTAATTAGTTAGAACACATAAATATAAGATACTTTCTTCTTATTTTTTGATCTACATCAAAAAGTTATTCTATTCTTCCATAAGTAAGCTAGATCAAATTCACTTATGTAAAATCCTCAAGTACTTCAACAATTATCTTTAAAAAATTGCTATTGAAATATCATATAGATCATAAAAAAATCTAAATATTTTTAAACATAATATTTCAAAAAAAATATTCAAAAATAACTTAGAAAAAATCAGTCCTCTTTGGCCTTTTTCTAGTAACCTTAGTCCAATGAGTTCAGTCCAGCTCACCTACATCCAATTCTACTTTTTCTCTTTCTGATTCAATTGAGTAAAAACTCAATTGGAAACTCACAACTACTTCATCCAATGTAAATACATCTTATGGACCTTGTTCTAATTTATTTTTCTTCAATGGACTCACTATGATGGGAGTCACTCTGATGGACATACTCCGATGAGAGTCACATTGATGGACTCCCTCAGATGTTCTCAACTTCGACCAAAAAGAAAACCCATGTTGAGATCTCAATGCATGCCATAAAAGTGTTAGAGCTTCATCTTCCTGTACATGTGAACAATTAAAATGTATGAATGTATTATACTCTATATTTATAGGCATCCTATAATATAAAAGGAAAGAAAACTAATTCTTATTCCTTCTCACTCAAATTAAAAAAAACCAAAATTTTATTTTCATTTAAGCTTCATGTTTGACTACTTCAACTCTTATCAACAATTATAGGACATTCTAGAATCATATTGAGTATTCTAAAAAAATGACTTATTTTAGTTTTAAAAAATGACCACTAGTCTGATTACATAAGTCCAATCATTCTTTATCTGGTGACTCTAATTGTTCTTTATTCCTCAAAGTCAGTCTGATGGTCTTTTTTATAGGAAATTCATATGATTTACTTTATTATAGATTTTTTGTCAAATGGATCATAACATCACCAATTTAGACACTAAATGCTTTTATCTTGACCTAATTGAATCATACTTAATGTTCTCTTTGATCTATACGCACTGAATAACAAAAACAATCAAATGCTTTCTTCATCCGATGTTGATGGTCATTTGAAAATGGTTAACTATATTGTTACAACCTCCTTAGACTTTAGTTTCATATAACTCAACACTTATCACATATTCAATCACTTCCTTATTACAATATCATTATTCAAACATTTTACTAGACTAATCCAATGATTTCAATTACAAATGTGAACTCCCCGTCTATCATTTATTTGGTAAAATGAATTGATGTCAATAAATATTCTATTGGATTTGTACCAGTTATTAATTCGATGGATCAGTATCAAGAGATAATTTTATTCATTGGGACCAACTACTTAAAAAATATTGTATTCCCTTCATATAAATCTGCATCTGATGCCTTAATAATACCAACAATTTGTAAAATGGATCTATGAATACCCTTTGATCTATTGGTGGAATACAATGTCTGTTGAACTAGTTTCGATAATGATTTATTTCTTTCAAATTATATACAACTAATGAATAATATTTTTGACCAGTTCATTTGATGAATCGGACAATATGATGGATTGGACGATCAAATTTTTTGAAAACATGTGACTTAAGTTAGATCAAAATCTTAGCCTTCAGAAAATTTCTACGTTCAATGATTCTCACACTGATGATATAAAATCAGAAGAATATGACTTTATATTATCCTCTCTGCCACAAATAACTACTTTTATCATGACTTCCTAATTATTTGGGAAACATTTAATGATCAGCAAAGCATCATCAAATTATATAATACTAGGACCTATGTACAGTCTTCCTCTATGTATGGAGATCTACATCTATAATTGTGTTTCCCATTATTTTTGTGTCTATTCCTCAATGTTTGGTATATATTCTTGGTCAATTTGATAGGTTCTATTTGAAAAAAATATCTAATACTTCTCAACATTAAGAATAGTTGATATATTGAAAACAAATACAATCAAAACACAACTTTGTTCTAAAACTCTCCCCCTTTGTGTTTTTCATTAATACTCATTCAATATTATCCAAAAAAACTATGGGAATATATACACATATTTCCTACCAACACATTTTCATTCTCCCCTATTTTAATTCCCCCCTTTATTGACAAACAATTTTCAAAGGGCCTCTCATTATATATAAAAATTTATTTTTAGAACAATAGTATCACATGAGTTCCTTAAAAAAGATCATTTAACTAAACATATCTATGTTTAGATGAGTTAAATCAGTGTAAAAAACAAGAGTTTATAATAAAGGTGATCAATGTTTTCCATAACACATTTTTCATGTAATGTATTTATTTTTCTCCTTTCACAACTCTATTATATGGGGAAATCTGAGAAAATTGTGTTAAGATAAAAAATGTCTTCACCCATCTCAATAAACATATTATAAAAGTTAATGTTTACAAACAAAATATTCCTAAAATTTCATTTTAATAACCTCATCACTTTTTTTTGTAAGAAAAGTAAGATACTCACACTTCAAAATATGATTTTCTCCCCCAAAAGGTTAGTCCTAAATTTCTTATTGTAAAACATCTACAACACTCCCCCAACATTAGTTTTTCAACTCCTTCAATTCCTTGAAAGTTAGTACAAATATTACAGTATTTTTTGGGAATAAGAAGAAACATTAATAGTATCTTAGAAGAAACATTCATAATGATAACCCTCTATCATTGTTATAATTTTCTTCTTAATCTTGGATTTTTCATTGGATGTTTTTTATTCCTTTTAAAATTTTTAACACATTTCTTCTAATCTGTAGAATCTTTAGGTAAATATGACATCATTTCTTCAAAAACAGTAACATGTTTTTATAAGGAGTTTCCAATGACATTCAGTTTTTCTTTTATGGATATAAATATAGTCATAGAAATTTTGGAAACATTCCATTCCTTATCACATCTCTTAAATCTTTTCTAGATCATTAGACCACCATTTTTTATGTCTTTTTATCAAATTTATTCTCAATTTAAAGAACCTCTTTATCGACCATTTCTTTAGCTTATTTGTTTTATTTTTCTAATTTTATATCTATTAGAAGTTTTTCTATCAAAATAACTAAGAAATATTTATTTTTAGAATCAATATGTTTACTATTATCAACTTTCTTAAGGTACTTAACTTTATTCATTTTTTAATTTTACTTTATTGAGCCTTCAACATTCTTTCTCTAATAAATTTTTCTTTTTAGTTTCAATTTTTTTGGAAATATTTGATCTTATTTTCTCATTATAAGTCACCTTTTATTAATACCTTTTATCTAGGATAGATATATTTTACCAACACAAGTAATATTTGTACTTTAGAATTCCAAAACACCAAAAATTACCTCTAAATCATGATCATTCATACTTTTTTTAGCTGAAGGGAATATATCTATAAACAAGAATCCAACAACCACCAATAGATTATTTAGGAGAATAAATGACCTACTTTAGTGAAATTTTCTTTTCTCCATCATTAGAATTATCACCATTTAGTTCAACTAATTTTGTGAAATCTTATCTCATCTTTCTTAATTCACTTTGTATCATAAGAAACATGGTTTGTTTCAGAAAACTATTAATATTTGTCAGCCAAATAATATCTCAAAATATTTACCATTTTATCAAACTCATATATCTTTAACTTGTTCTGCTTACTCTCTTGGAAAAGTATAGTTTCAATAATGTTGAAATTTTCTTAAACAAATGATTTTTATTCATAACTTTTCTTTTTTATTTAAATATAAAAAGTATTCATCAAATTGAGGTTAATTTCCACTTTCTTGATAAAATCACCATTATCAAAAGTCATAATTTCAATATATTTATTTAGATTCCTTATTTATTTATTTCTTTAGTATTATGCTCAATTGACTTTTCCAAATTGGTTTTATGAATCCACTCAAATTCAACATTTTCTTCACCATGATCATCAATTCTTGATGAATTATTTATACTTCTAAATTTATAAATGAAAATGAATGGATGATTAGATTAATCACTAGATGAGGAATCCTATTTATTTTTTCTTATCAAACATATCTTCTCCTTCTTTTTATAAGGAAATCATTCCTTATATTTCTTCCACATTTATTTCTAGAATATATTATAATATTATTTTAACTCATACTTTTATATTTTCTTTCTAGGATAATTTTATGAAAAATTTCCTTCTCCTTGAAAATTCAAATATTTGAGATAATTTCTACCTTTTCCATTCAAACTTCCATGATTGTACTTTTTAGAAATGATGAAAATTATTTTGTTAAAATCTTAATCTTCTTCCTCTTCTGGTGAATCACTTTATTCTTATTTAACTTCTTTATCATTGTTCTTTCTTTTTAACTAATCTTTGAAGTCAATTTCATTCTCATCCCTTTTCTTGAAAACTATTATTTTCTAAATATAATATTCCATAAGAATACTGTGATATTCATCAAGAGATAAATATTCCTGATATTCTTAAGACAAAACTTTATCATTAAACCTACCAAGAATGTTTCTCATCAGTTTCTTAACAATATTATAATCATCTAGATTCTTAGAAAAACATCTAATGTTACTCACAAAATCATTAAATCTTGTAAAGTAATCTTTAATACTTTCTTCATCATCCATTTTCATATCTTCAAATATACTTCTCTAGATATGTAACTTGGCTTCCTTAACTTTATAATTTTCTTCACAGCTACTTCTCAACTTATCCCACATTTTTTAGATAATCGAAACCACATAATATTTTTATAATAAAATTTGGTAAGAGGCATAAACATATCATTCAGATATTTTCCATCAACTTACAAACCTCTCTAAAGAGTAGTTGTCATGGAAACTTCATTAATGAGAGGAAATACCATAGTTACTACATCTCTAACTTCAAGGAAAAAGGATAGAAGATAAGGAATTATCTCATTCTTACAACTATGCTAGTTTTTCCATAAAAATAGAAACATCCCTATTGATCACTAAATTAAAATATTCTATTCTTAGAGATGGATATTTCTAAGCTATCCTAGCTCTGATACCAATTGATGTTCCGAGGTAGGTTCAATATCACTAAGAGGAAGGGGGGTGAATAAGTGGTTCCCATGTCTCTTTATAAGTAATATTTTTATCTTTTTTGTAAAACATTCTTAACCTATAATTTTTTTGAGTTATGATCCACTAAAATATAAATATCAACTTCTCCTTTTGTATGAAACAAAAAGAGAAAAGAAAAATAAGCACATAATGTTTAAAAGGTTTAGTATAAAGACCTACTACTTTCCATGCTGGATAGTACCACCAACATGGATTCCTTTACTAACTTATTTCGAGAAAATAAAGGAAAAATCCCCAAATAGTTCTATAAACTAGTTTTAATGTTTTATGGTATTTTTGGTTATAACCCCAACTATCCTTTTGGTATACACTTTCCCATTTCTTGTTATACACTCAAAAAAAACCTCTTTAGAAACTGGTTAGAACGCATATATATAAGATTCTTTATTTTTATTTTCTGATCCACTTCAAAAAGTTATTCACCTCTCCCATAAGTAATCTGGATCAACATAACCTATGTACAATTTTCAAGAACATCAAAAATAATTTATGAACTTTTCTGTCTTTCAATTTCCTTCAGATCTTCAAAAAATTGATGATTATCAATCATAATATTTTTATAAATTACATTCATAAAACATACATAGAAATTTTCAGTCTGATTAGGACATTTTAGGATAACCTCATTCTAATGATCTCTATCTGGATTTCCTCCATCTAATTATGTTTTTTCTCTTCCTTATTCTATTGAGTAGAAACTAAATTGGAAACTCAAAATTTCATTATTCGATAGACATCCATCCAAATGACCTTTCTCCAATGGATTTAACTTTAATGGACTCACTTTAATGGGAGTCACTTAGATGTACTGACTCTAATGAGAGTCACTTTTATGGACCCGTTCTGTTGTTCTCAACATAAACCTAAAAGAAAACTCTAGTAGATATCTCAATAGCTATAAAAAAGGTGTTATTGATTCATCTTTTTTCACATGTGAATAGTTTCAAAGTAAAAATGCATTGTTCTCTCTATTTAAATGAATAAAAAAAATTAAAATGGTATGAAAACCAATTCTTCTTCCCACTCAAACAAATTATAAAAACCATAAATTTTATGTTCATTTTACCTTCATATTTGAATACCCAAGATCTTATCAACACTTCTAGTAGCTTCTTCAGTCTTCTTGAATCTTATAAAAAAATACGACTTCTTTGAATTTTATAAACTATTTTTTTAGTCTGATGATGTGAGTCCAATAATTCTTTGTATAGTGACTATGATTTTTTATTTCTACTTTAGAGTTGGTATAATAGTATTTATTTTATAAAATGTGTCTCATGTACTTGTTTATGGAAATCTCATAAAATGGATCACAACTTCACCACTTAAGACTATGTAGTTGTTTATCTTGAACTAATTAAAACTTACTCAGTCATTATATTTCTCTTTATCCATTGAATAAAAAAAAATCAAATGTTTTATTTCTCTGATAATATAGGTTAATTAAAAAATGGTTGACTATATTTTTGAAACATCCTTAGATTTCAGTTTTCTATAATTCAACATTGATCACATATTTATTCACTTCCTTATAACAATATCACTCTTCATACATTTTCTCATACCGATCAAATGATTCCAATTACCAAAGTGAAATCCCACTTTTATTTTATTTGGTAAAATGAATTGGTGTCATCAACTACAGAATTGGATTAGTACCAGTTCTTGATCAGATGGATCGGTATCAGGTGATCATTTGACTCACCAGTCCAAACAACTTAACAAATCTAGTCTTCCTCTGATGGAAATCGACATCTGATGCCTTAATGATACCAATAATTTGTAAAATGGATTAGTGTCATAAGACACTCAGATCTATCGATGGTATATCATGTCTGATGAACCAATTTCTATAATGATTTATTTCTTTTAGATTCTCTACAACTGATTATTGATCTGGTTAATAAGTTTATCTGATGAATTAGACCATCTAATTGATGGTTCTATAATAACTTTTTCAAAAACTGTGACTTAAATAAGATAAAACTCCCATAATTTTCACAATTTCTACATTTAGTGATTCTCACACTGATGATCTATATCCGAAATACAATGAATTCATATTCTCTTATATTCCACAAAATAATTCTTGTATCATGACATTTACAATATTTGGGAAAATTTAAACGATCAGAAAAGAATCGTCATATTATCTATGACTGAGACCTGGGTCTCATGTTATTTTGTGTCCAGAGATCTGCTTCAAGAACTATATTTTCCTTTTCTGGCATTGGGTCCTTAATGTCTAGCACATCTTTCTAGTCAATCAGATAGGTTCATTCTAGAAACTAAATCTCCACGTCCTCTCAAATTTAAACATATTTGATATACTGGAAACAAATAAAACCCAAACAAAACTCAGTTCGAACATGTTAATGTCATTGGAAGTTTCAGATGATTAACTAATATTATAGGAAAAGGTGTTTAAAGATTTATGTTTCATAGAAATGGTAAATTATATATCTCTATAATGATTCAATTTGAGAAGATTTCTCCATGATTTTTTATGATGAATGTACGGAACATGGATAATATTGGAATATAATAATATAATAAGGATGCAAGTATAGTATTTTTTTCATGATATGATTATATTAATAGTATTTTTTCTAATAGAAAAATAAAACATAAGGATTCTTTTTAAAACATAAGCTAGCACATCCAATTAAGAATTTAAAGAATTATATTCACACCTAGATGATAATAAAGGTGTAAGATAACATTAATAGGAAATTTAGGTTACTTAGTGGATGTAAATCTTCTATATGGGTTGGTGTAGGACAAATGAAGGACACATGAGTGAGGAGTCTTGGTGACCCACTCGTGTGGGGCCTCAATAAAGATATAATATTGAGGTATTTTAGTGTATTTTTAATTATTAACCATCTACTACTACCATCGATAAAATGATATGGTATCATAAAAACATCAACATTATAAATCATTAAAATCCTTGTTCAGTCAAACATGAAATGATGTAGGGTTTTCACTCGTCTTCCGTTCATATTAATGATTATGCACTGAAGCTATATTCTCTTGTGTTTCTCTATTGATTTATTAAAGATATAAAGTCTAAAATTCATAGTCATCATAATATCATTTATAAATAAATAAAAGGGAAGTTGAATCATAATGAATATCTATGGAAGTATATAACAATTGAAAGAGTATGCCTATAAGAATTCATCATAACATATTTGATTCAATTTTTTGGAATCTAGTGTGATATTTCCCTTGACAATATTGAAATTTTAATTCCATCAAATATTTTTTGAATAAAAATAAGAATAGTTGAAGATATAAAATATGAATTTTTGGCATTATTAATTTGTCATATAAGATAATGTGCATCATATATTCATGGAAACATGTGTGATTTTATTGTCATATAACTTGTGAAGATGACATTAATGTTTTATAACAATCTCAAAGTCTTATAAATCATGAAAGACATAATGAATTTTACATAAAGGATAAAGAATGAAGAATTTAAATTTGACATTCAATCAACATAATACATGGAATCATATGATATTTGTAAGACTACAAATTCATATGATATTTCAGTTTTTCAATTCATTAAAAACCATTCAATGATATGTTTACAGTTCATAATTGAAAACACATATTACCATAATACATATCTTGAGTTAGGAATGTTTATATAGAAGAATAAATCCTGGGTTTGTCTCTCCCATATTGCGAGGATCAAAAAATGAATTTATGAATCAATGCATATGTGGATGTTGGAGGAGGATTTATTGAAAGAAGAAAATATTGAAATGTACGGAAGGTTAAAAAGAAGAAACCATGACAGATAATAAAAATTTCATGCAGTTACTAATAATGAATTAGTTTATACAAGTGTTTAAAAATTTCTAGTATTCAATAATTAATATGTATATCAATGAATAAATGGGAGATAATTTAGTTGTTTTGAATAACCAAGATTCATGGCTACTAAAACTGATGTATTCACACGATTCGAGTTAATATAGATAATAAATTAGAAATATAAATAGTAATAAAATAAAGAATATATTATATATATATATATATTGAATGTTATTGAAGAAAGATGTGAGATTACTCAACACTATATTTTAATAAAATTTGAGTATTAATAATAAAGAGAACCGATGTAGATCTCTAAAAAATATTTAGTATCAATGATATCAAAAAATATTTATATTTTGATGAAGATTTTTATGTGTCAATGTTTTGAATAGAAGAGGGAGATTCAATGTTGCCTCATTGTGTATTTATTTCAAATAAGAAAAGAATAATAATGAATAAGAAAGGGAGGATGGGAATTATATATTATCATGAATGTAAGGAGTGTCTTGAAAACAATTCCAGAGAGGAAAAAGAAAAATATAAAAAATAATAGTTTATTTCATGCTATAATAAATGTATTATAAGAATAAAATGGGATAAATGTAGCCCATAAGAAAATTTTCATATCCTATTTTAGAGTAAGGATTTCGGTTGTTACCAAAACTGATATAATTGTATAGAATGGGATACACTTATGTGTGAGATACACTAAAAAAATAACAAAATGTGAAAATGTGAGTTTCAAGGATAATGCATTATCATTTGTAGCTTATAGGTTAATAATAATGGGTCATGTGATCCTGTGTTTTATCATTTCGAAACAAGGATTATCCTTTCATATTTTAAGGTAAACATTGTAAATCATTATGCCTCTTGTATGAGTTTTTTCATATGTGTTTCATGATAGAACAAAGGTGAGAAAAAACTAGAATCATTAACCTTAATAAGTGCAATAGTTGAAATGAAAATTGGAAAATTTATAAATAATTACAAAATTCACAAACTGTGATTCACCCCCAGTGTTGAATACCATCTTAATAAGTCCCTTAATAATAAAATTGAAATAAAACTCATTTTTTTTCAAATGGTATCTAAGATAATGAAATTAAGAGTTGAATTGTTTGATAAAAAATATATGATCACCAAAAGGAAATATATATTAAAATAATTTAGTGGCTCATTCTTGAAACATAACTCATTATTATAGAGATATTTTGGTGGTAGATTTAAAAATACAAAAAGTGATAAAAATATTTTTCATTTAACCCTTTTATCATTGTCGTAAAAAATATTAAAGCCACATTGAGAAGTCATTTTAAAGAAGTTGAAAATTATTATTTTAAGAAATTATTTTAAATTAATCCCAAATAAAGGAGCATTAAATAATGTCTAGGTAAGGAAATGTGGAGTGACAGATATATATTTTTTGAAAATTTTGAGAATTTTATATAATTGTTTTACATAGTTTTAAATAAAAAACTTATTTATAGAAATGTTATAAAATTTACTTTTAAAAAGTGATTAAAAGTAATATGAATAGTAAATATAAAATAAATATTTTAATTTAAAAATAATTATATACCACTCTTGGTTAAGAAATGATTTATAAATTGCGGAGACTGAGCTAATAGAGATAATGGGAATTATTATTAACAATATCATATTTTTATGAAGAATGAAATTTATCAAAGAATGTGATTTGGGAATAAAAATTTAATTTACATAGATAAATATATAAAATAATATATAAATTAAATAAATTATATAATATAATAAAAATTAAATAACATCGTGAAGGAGGAGAGATTATGACCCAATGAAATTGAAATTGTTTCAATAAAATCATTACAAGCTTACTAACGAATGTAGAAATTGAAAATAAATGGGAGAAAATGAAAATGGAAATTGAATATAATTAGTTAATTAAAATATAATATGTTACTATTCAATATTAATTCTATATAAATTAATTTTGGTTCATAATACAAACATGTCTCATAGAATTAAAATTATGACTGAAAACCCATACATTAGATTCCTGCTTGGTCATACATGCTCTATCAACCTATATAATTTATTTAGTTTGATTATTAAAATACATTAATAAAATATTTATATTTATTTTAATTTTTACCAATTATAAATAATTTATCATTACTAATTTATTAGTCATTCCACATGAAAATTAATATTTAGGTGTTATTTGTCTATTTTGTTCTATACTAGCTTTGCTACAGTTGTTCTAGTCCTTGCTCTTTGAACATGATTTCATCACCTCAAAAATTTATATGAATCTTATATATATATATATATATTATATTTTTGGTATCCCATGGTCCTTTAATGGTACTTATAGTAATGGATCTCTAGAAATACATAAAAATATCTATTTTATTGATTATTGAATTAACAAAAATATTGAATTTATTCTTAATTATATGTTAGAATATTTATACTTAATAATTATGAAAATAAATTAAATCAATTATTATTTCATAATATTACTAGTATTTATTTTTTTATAGTCATTCATGACACAAACATCATAACATCATTCTTGTGGGTTATTAAACTAAACCAAACAAGAATGTTTTATAATGACCGAATGAGTAGGAATATGTTATTGTATAATAATTATATCAATCTTAAAGGACCATAATGGTTTCAAAAACATGTTATTTACATTAAATATAATATTTATGAAGATATAGATCCTAAATATAAAGAATAATTATTAATAATATGATAACACTTATGTTCAAAACTTTTATCTTCTCTTAGGGATCCTCTTTAAAATGAATGATTTCAGAAACATTCTTATGGGAAGAGGTTCCCAAAAATTGTAGAATATTTTTAGGATGATAATTTGGGGATTTATTCAATATAATAATAATTTAATGGTTTATTTTGATATGGGTATATAATGGGACCTTTTATAGGTTAGTTGGAGAGATTTTTCCCAAATAACAATTCCTTAAGGAATACAGAATGCAATTTATCCTGAACATTTGATACAAAGTGGAATCATAATTCAAATAGGATAAGGTTATGTTGATTGATCCCTCATACATACACTTATAGAAAATATTTTGTGATATTTCAGCACTTTACCCCTTAGTTAAACCAATTTACCTCGTTTTACATTTAATATTTCAGCTCAATTTTTTACACCAATAACTTATTTTTATGTATAAAAATTAAATTAAACATGTTAATTAATTGTGAAATTATTTTTTCATATTTAAAATATATTTTTTTACTTAATTTATAAAATCATTAAAATTAATTTCTAAAATACGAAATGTCTAACAGATAAAAAATATTTTGTAAAAAATGTATTTTCAAGCACAAAATGACTTTATTCTTATTAATTATCATGTAATAATGATTATATGGATGTTAAATTATTTATTTATAAATATAATAAATAAATTTCATTAAAAATATTTTTTAGAGTGATCATTTTTTTGAAAAAATGTACAACATATAGAAAACAACTATTAGAAAAATAACAATTTTTAACATTAAATGATATTATCCACTTCCCATTAATTATTTATCTTATAACTATTAAATTTTATAAATACATTTTTATTTAAATCCTTATTTGAATTTTAGAAAACATAAAATAATTACAATGTACAAAAAATAAAAATTCAATTTTTATAAGAAATCATTTTAAATGATTATCATCATTTTTATTTCATTGCCAAATTATTTATTATGGGTGAATTTAGTTATTTGTTTTTAAAAAATTAATAATAATTAATTTATCTATTGGATAATGGTATATCCCAAAACCATATATCTAATGAGAATATATTCAACAACCAAATATAAAACGAATTTTTTTTAACAATCATATTATATTTCAAAATATAACATTATATTCATATACAAAATCATTAATACTATTATCTAATTTATTTTTCAAGATGTTTATAATATATCTAATTTTTTATGTCATTTAATTTATTTGTCAAGATGTTTATAATTATCTAATTAGGATTTATTGAGTTGTATCATACTATATTTAATTTTATAATGTAATATTAAAACATAAAGAAATTAATCATTTTAAATTATGTTGAGTATTTTTTGTATCATAAGAAATATAACACAATATTTATTTAATGGGTAATACATACTGAAATTGTGGGGTGGAACATTATGTGAGGTTTTGTACTTTGAGATTAATTGGAATCGTCAAAAGCTCTGTGATGCATTAGAGTTAATCATAATATAAATAAGATAAAAATATATAGAAAATATTGTTTATGATATGTAATAGTCATAATATTTAAGGGTTAAATATGGAAAAGGTGATATGAAAGGATTAAACTAGAAGATGTATAAGGTTTACTCGAATATGTTATGATAAGAAATTGGAAATGTAATTAATATGTAAAGGTTTTCCCTTATGATATATAAGTCATACTTTGATATATAGGTTTTACTCTGTAATGTTTAATAGTATTCTATGATTCTAAGGTTTAATACATGAGGGTACTCAAAAATATATGAGTTTTATCTTTTCATAAATACAGCTGGATTCTTAAGTGAAATAGATATATAAGGTTCCCATAAGAAGATACATAATGGTTAACAATACTTTTTAGATCATCATGAAATTAAAATGAAGGTATATTTGTAATTTAGGTTGTTAATATGGGAAACCCCACTTCATGATTATTCATTTATGAGATATCTGAATAGGGGGAGGGTGAGCTCATATTCCCTTCTCCTTCATTATTTCAACAATGTTGATCCATGGTGATAAAAGGTGGTTTTCAATGACATTTAATGTATGCTTTTCTATTTATCCAATATTTCTTCCACCACATTATTTTTTTTGGATTTATTGTGATCCTATATATGGTTTGGGAAATTATTCTACAAGATCATGTTGGATTCATCTTGAATATTGGGAATTTTTTATGCATTTGATAAAGGATGATTTTAAATGATGAATGATATAGGATTAATTTTTTTATTTATGGTATGTCACTAATTAAATTACATATGGATTTAAATAATTTTAGAAACATTTATGTGTATGTTGAAATGTTAAATTGGTGATTATTTTAGTTTAGGCCTTGGTGAATTTTAGGGTTGGTTCTCAACACTTTGATAAGTAATTGGTAATTGAATATTTAATGATGAGTTTTAAGTGATTATTTATTCGTAGATTTTATTTTTGATTAATTATAATTAATTTTTTTGAATTGATACATGATACATGATATTTGGTTAGGGCGTGTCATGGTACTAACTTGGATAAGGATGAGAAGATCATTGGAAAGGTATAAAACAATGTTGAGGTTGGTATTCTCTATAATACTAAACTATATTATTGTTTATCCATGATTGTGAATATCCTCTTGTAAAGATGGGTTTGGGTGAAATAGTTAGGCATTTAGAGTGACCTATGTAATGAAATTGGATGGAATAGTTTCTTCTACGTTAATAGTGGGTTTTGTAATGATTAAAATGGAACTATGATCTCTATAAGAGTAAATTTCTATGTGATAATGTTTGAAGTTGATTTTATGAAAGGATTATTGTAAGTATCATGTCTATGAGGAGTTATAGGTAGCCTAGATTAGACTGTATTGGGAAAGTATCATATGAATGAGAGTCCTGGTTCTGGTTATGATTGGTGATAAAGACATACATTTCATTCATGATTAGGAATACACTTTTTATTGTTGATTAGTTCCTTGATGTGTGTTATTAATTAGATAATTCATCCAAGTGGTGGACTTGATAGATCTATTAAGAGATATGTGAGATGTGACCTAGGTATGGGTCCTAGGTATTACCTTGATGGCTAGGTAGTGATTTTCTAAGAGGCTTATAGGGTGTAGTCATAGAATGGTTCCTATGGATTGGAATTATAAATTTGATATAATAATTGGAAGTGGATATGGATCGACCCATTAATTCCAGGTT
Organism: Viscum album; assembly: GCA_963277665.1. NCBI lineage: Eukaryota > Viridiplantae > Streptophyta > Magnoliopsida > Santalales > Viscaceae > Viscum > Viscum album. Next base: position 1,073,333,490 of record OY728143.1, read on the forward strand.
CAATTAGGGACTACAGGCTATGATATCACTATGGGATACTGGATATTGGTTGGTTCTAGTGAATGGAGACCAAGAAGTGTCTAGGGATCTTTATTGGATTCCAACACTGGTGAAAATTAGAATATCGACTGGTTTGGTGTGTTGTACCCTAGGCAATAGGATCTCATATGGGAAGATTATCCCAGGAGGATAAATAGACTATAATATTTGTATGAATATATAGGATTAGACACATGTCTCAATAACCCTAACTACAGTAACCTAGATCCAATGTTTACTTTATTATATTGGTACATGATATAAGAGATCACGTCTTAAAGTATTGAATAGTTTATTATTGTTGGGAGACTATATACATACATGATTTCCATATTATATAGGAAATATAAAATATATCTTATAAAATTCATGAAAAAATTAATATTACAATATGTATTTTATTGATATCATCCAAATATCTCTTATTATTACCCCAGTGAAAGGAAAAAAGATTAAAGGGTGAGATAAAACTCTTTGTAAGGGGTTGTGTATAATGGAATTTATCATGAATTCATAAGGCATAAATAATATGATATATTAAATAATAAATAAATGATCCATATAATCTATAAATTGATCCTGAAATATATCTATAGAAGATATTAAACAAATAATCACATGGATAAAAATAAATTAATTTTTAATTGTGGAATTATTAATTCCAAGAATATTAATATGACCTTCAAGGCCATGACTGAGACAATTAAAATAAATGGTCATGTATAAAAAAAATATGAAAATAAATTCTAAGGTACACCAACTTGTTTATATCAATTGATATTACTTTAGGAATCAAGGGGTTATAATATATCCAAAATATCACTTAAACATATCCAATTCATTTTTCATATATTTAATGAATAATAAAATACATAATAATTATGCCTTGGTAATCAATAAATATCTTTATTGAATCAATTATATAAAATAGAAATATTTTCCAAGGTAATGGAATAATAAATGTATTATGCTTCATTCAATTCACATTATATATAATAATGGTTATACATATTATTCATAATTGAAATGATTCTCAATAAATACATGTTATAAAATAACTAAGATGTGATGGAGAAATTATTGTTATATAATTATAGAGAGTAATAGGTAACAAAACTTCAAGGAAGTGAATAATCTTTGAATAAATTATTTTGTGCAAGACTATGTATAAAACGTAATTTTTTAAGGGATGAAAGAATTCCTTTAACATTTCATATATAATCATTCATATTAAAATAATAACTTTTGGAAAATATAGAGGAAAATAGAAGTGGGTATTTAAAAAAAATTTCTCAAAAATTTTGTAACTTTGTTGTAAAAATGAAGTTATAAATCATTTTAAAAAATAATTTCATAAGGTTCCAAGAAATATTTTACAAAATTATTTTTAAATTTTTTTATAATAACATAATCTTGAAAATTATTCACACTTGAGTAAGAAAATTTGAACTGGAAAATAAAAATATACATAGGTGAAATGAAATCTCTTTCAAAACTTTTTAGAGTATAATATTATTTTATAAATGTAAAAACCAAAAAAATTCCAAAAATAATCTGAATAGATAATACTTTGAAAAACTATAATAACATGTAAATTAATATAAATAATTAATAATGTTCATGATGGTGGGAAATTTTTTCCATGCTGAAAATGTCAAAAAGAGGTTTTCTTACACTTTTGTAAAGAATGTCCAAAATAAATTATAGGAAAAATTTTAAGAAGATTCAATTTAATGTTTCAAAAATAAAGTTCATTAATATAAAAATTAACCTTTATAAATACCTAAAATATAAAATATAATATTTTTGAATCAAAATAATGGTGGTATATATGGAAGAGAATAATTATTGTCCATAAACACAAAATAAGGTCAGTTTTTCTTAGTATTTTATTTTGGTGGTTTTGAGTACAAAGAGGGGGAAAAAGAAAATAAAACTTAAAAAATATAATTAACCAGAATAGAAGAAAATATATAGGTACTAAGAGATTAATAACACACAATTCTCATAATAAAAATTAAATCATAAATAATACTGATAAAAAGTGAGATTGGAACCGAAATTATTACCTTTGATTTTTTCTTCATCAGACACATTAAAACTCACTAAATAATAAATATATATTTTATTATTCATCTATAGTAGATACATATTTATATAATTATTTCTATATTTTATTAATTTATAGCTTCTTATTACATATATACTCATAATTATTTTTTGAAATCATGTATTTTGGTGTTAACTATTATGCATGTTTTGATTCAATGGATCTAGTCGTTGAACTTTGTTTATAAATCCTTAAAATCAAGAATGATATTAATTTCATATATATAATATTTAAATATGAAATAAAATTTTATGTAATTACATTCATGGAGGTTATGAAAAATGAAATATTTCGTTCATGAAGGTGGTAGTTCACACATATGTGTGGAGTGAAATTTTCATATTTTAATGAATGAAAAGGAAGTAAAATAGAGAATAATTTAGCTTTTAATAATAAAAACTATGTAATAATTATGATATTTATTTATTAAATAAATATATATTACCGTCTGTTTTATGTGGTGATGAAAAATGAAATATTTCATTCATAGAGGTAGTGGTCCGCATGTATTCATAGGAGGTGTACTTATATCTGAATGGATAGGGAGGAGGTACATAATGGTTATTAAATCAGTATGATAATATTTTAATGAACTAATGATAAATATTTTATTATTTTTATATGGTTATAAATTTTTTATAGAGAAAATTCAATGATCTTAGTTAAGATTATTACCTCTTCTCTAGGTGTCCTCCTTTGGATTTCTTTTTAAGCCTTCATAGGCTAGTGTTTTGGTCCGAAAAAATATAGGCAATGTATGTAGTTTTCAGGAATTTATTTTATAGATATGTTTTGTACTAAAGTTATTAATGAGTTTAGATATGTGATGGGGTGGGTGGATCATTTTATTGGTGAGAGGAGTGGTACCTTTTTTAATACTCTAATCATTAAAATATTATAAATCTTTTTTTTAATGGAATGTTTTAAAAAATGGAATATTTTTATAAGATAGGATAATTTAAGGTTAAAATATAGTCATAAAATCATAATTATATAGGTTTTAGTGATATTTTAACCCTCATCTCTTAGTTTATTCCCTCTATTAATCCTTTTAACCTTTACCATGATGAAAAACTTTTACTTTGGTCACTATTCATTATGACTAAAAAAGTAATGTCAATTATTAAATGATATTAATATTTTGATTCAAAATATAGAATTAGTTTTAAGTTATTAAATTTATATAGGTGGTAAAAATTAATTTAATATATATATATATATTTAAAACCCAACAAAACAAAATCTTTAGAAAAAAATTATTTTAAACATAAAATTTGAATTACACTAGAATCATGTATATAATTGATTCACATGAAATAATTTAATTAGTTTAGATATGTAATGTTTGTAGTTTTCGGGAAGTTAATTTATAGATATGTTTTGTACTAAAGTTATTTACGAGTTAAGATACGTGATGGGGTGGGGGGATCATTTTATTGGTGAGAGGAGTGGTACCTTTTTTAATACTCTAATTATTAAAATATTATAAATATCTTTTCATTGGAAGGTTTTAGAAAATGGAATATTTTTATAAGATAGAATAATTTAAGGTTAAAATATAGTCATAAAATCATAATTATATAGGTTTAGTGATATTTTAACCCTAATCTCTTAGTTTATTCCCTTTATTAATCATTTTAACCTTTACCATGATGACAAACTTTTACTTTGGTCACTATTCATTATGACTAAAAAAGTCATGTAAATTATTAAATGATATTAATATTTTGATTCAAAATATAGAATCAGTTTTAAGTTATTAAATTTATATAGGTGGTAAAAATTAATTTAATATATATATATATATATATATATATATATTCAAAACCCAACAAAATAAAATCTTTAGAAAAAAATTATTTTAAACATAAAATTGCATTTACACTAGAATCATGTATATAATTGATTAAAAATATAGAATCAGTTTTAAGTTATTAAATTTATATATGTGGTAAAAATTAATTTTATATATATATATATATATATATATGCTAAACCCAACAAAACCAAATTATTAGAATGAAATTATTTTAAACATAAAATTAGATTTACACTAGAATCATGTATATAATTGATTCACATGAAATAATTTAATTATGATTAATAAATTATATTTATGTCTCTTTAAAACCAATACAAAACCAAATTTTACATTTTAATTACTTAAAAAAAATAAACACTATTTATTTTATTAGAATAAAACAGTAATTAGTTTTTAAAATGTAATAAATGAGTTTCAAAATTAATTATAATATTTTTAAATGATTTATATTACATCATAAATATATATTTACTCAATTAAAAAGGTTTCAAAAATATTCAAGTCATTTATATATAGTTATAATTTCATAAGAGTGACATTATTTTATAAAAACAATATTTTTCACTATTGAGATAAAATCCAACCATTTCAGAAAAAAATCACCCTAAGATAATGTTTTGTTTATGAATTAAATAATGAAGTTAATTTAATAAATTTTTTATTATAACACACACAGACACACTCATATATATATATATATATATTAAATTAAAATATTAAATATAAATAAAATTATATTTTTTATTAAAAATCGTCTATTTTAAACATTAAGTGTTCCTAATATTTTTTTAAATAAATTTCAAGTGAATTGAATTTTATTATATTTTTTCATACATTTAAACCTATTAATGTTTTCAATTTACAAAAAAACACAACACTTAAAAAAGTATTCAATGGGAAATATCAATTTTTTACCTTAAATGGTTTAATGATATCAATTTTTTTCCAAAGATGGGGTTGGGAAAACTTTTTTATTGAAACAAAGACCTATTTTTTAGTATAGGATACCCATTACATATCCTGTAATACCTTAAGGCATTAAATCAAATAACATGGAATGAAGGCCCATATTTTTTGCCTAAAGTCCCATTCTATGAATATTACTACTATAGTACCCATGCTGCTATAGTCCCTACCACATTACCACTGCTACTACAGTTCCTAATATAGTGACTCACCACCACTACAGTTTCATTGGAGCTATAGTTCTTCCACTCCTACTACTATTTTCATGGTGATATGAATTGGTTATATGAGCTTTTGAATACGGGATAGATTTATTGTTATTGTAACCAAATTGGAATGGTTTTCCTAGTCAAGGGTTGCTAAGTAAAATATGAACATGGGACTGACATAAGGATAATGTGGTTCATATTTTGTGGGAGGTTCACTGTTATGATTCCCTCAATATATCCCATGATATTATATATGAGATATTTGATCATTTATAGGACCCTACTAGTGATTGTGTGGTTTAGAATTTGTTAGATCTTGGATATTTTAATTCCCTCCTAAAATCTCTCTTTTGATACTCAGATTTGTGATTATCCATAAGACATACCTCTTTAAATTATTGTTCAGCTTGTATGAGTGTTTGGATATATGGATTACCCTATCATTTATATTCCTATGAGGATGAGATATATGATTAGCAATCATAAATTCCTCAAAAGGATGATTTTGGTTTTATGGGACGGTGGATCTATCTCCCCCTTAAATATTTATTAACCATAATATTTTTTAGCTATGAAAAGTATTTTTAGGATGAATTTAGTATTAGTTATGTGAATAATGGTTTGGGGGTTACACTACCCATGTTTTAGTCATCCCTCAGTGAAGAAATGTACAATTTAATTTGATTTGGAACCTAGTTACATAGAATTACTAGACATGGATCTATTTAACATCAATCTCAATATGATTTCCCTTTTTGAGGTTTCGATGGAAATACAATGAGTTCAAAACCTAAGTAATATGGTACAGGATAATAATTTGTGTGGTACGAATAAGGCTTGGTATGGACCTTACCTAGGGTGGGATGGTAGTGGTTTGAAAATCGTTTGAAACCATAACCTGAGTAATAGAATATGGGTTTAGTTTTTTGGAGCAAGGGGGCTTCGCCTCCCAGTTTTGGATGAGCCAGTTAGGATTGGGTGTCATGGTATCCTAGACAGTACAAGGTGACCCTAAAATCCTTCATGTGTGTATTTGTTTTATTTTATTTTTCCCGTATTAATATATATATATATGATGGCATATATTAAGGGAACATTTTGAGATTATTTTTGAGATGTATTTATGACACCCTTCATGGGAACTGTAGTGCTTATACAAACATTTTGTTTTTTATAAGGATATAAGTATAGGTTTATTTGTGGATCTATTTTGAAAAGCTTGATAGAGATTGGGTATGGGGTTGAGGTGAGGATTAAGGTTATAGTAGATCGTATATTTATTTTTTCCATTGTTTTTTTTAAAAGGTTGGGGCCGAAGCCTCATTTTTATTATTAAATCAAAGCAAAGTCCTCTTTTAACTGGGTAGAGGGAAACCCATTACATAGCCCGAAGACCCAGTGGGCTTGTAGCCCATTACATAGCATGTAGGCCCAAATTCTAAAGGCAATTCACATTATGTGAATAGTAACATGCTGCTACAGTACCACCCAGTATCACCACTGCTACAGTGCCCTACCGCCGCTACAGTACCCACTGATGAACAGTGCCACCGCTGCTACAGTACCGCTACAGTACTGCTACAGTACCTGCGCCCCATGGGTTTTGAACCCCCATTTCCATGTAGCATTATGGGGTGCTTACCACTAAGCCAAACCCCAACTACTTATTTTTTCCATTGTTTATTTTGAATATTTTATTATCTTTATAAGAGGTCAGTTGGTATGTATGACTATTTCAGTAAAAATCATTATTATTACATGGATGTGTTATTGATTTATGCATAATTTTACTATCCATTATGTAAGATGTTTCTTCAATTATTAATTATTTATTCTTATGATATTGAGGTTATAGTCTCCCTAGATTATGATTTAATCCCACACCACCATTTGGAAGCCTTTGACATATGGGGAGATACTCTAGAGGTCATGTAAAACATTTTTAAGATACTAATAAGTTATTTTATCTAGATAATTAAAAATATAAAGGTATTAAGAAATAAAAATAGCTTAAATATCATGAATTTCATAAAATTAAACATGGATAACATTTTATATTTCATTAGAAACAACACATATTCCCTCATAGTAACTGTATGTGTTTATGAAATTACTTTTAATAGATCTTATGCTATATTAGTGGGAAACTTTATTATGGACTAAAACATACTAAGGTTTTATCCTTATATTAAGTTTCTATAATCAATTTTTTATTACGTTTGAGATTTTAGTGATAAAAAGTCATGTTTTGGTATTGTATTATTTATTTTTTGAAGATAAATTGAATTTCACTTCATTTTTCTATGAATTTTTACTTTTGTGTTATCACCAAACAATATTCAAAATAAATTTTCTCGTTATAATAAAATAACATCACATTAAAATTAATATTTCAAAACTAAGAGTATGGAATGTCACATATCATGAATGAACCTGTTTTCTTGTATATGGATATCTTAATTAATTTAGTATATGTTTTTGAAATCTTTATCCATAATGGGATAATTTTATTTTACATCACTTACCATTGTGTAGAGGAAAATAACTACTAGAGACAGATTTTTGGTAATTCATCTTAGCCCATGGTGTCTTTCGGTTTAAGGTCGTATGACTAAGAAAATTTCCATGATATTTACTTCCATGTTGAATGGACTAATAGATTATAATTATGTATAATTTGTTTTGTTATAGGAATTACACATGAGAAACCCATTCAGTTTATCATAACAAATGTGTTAGGAGAGGATAAATTTTAGCTCACACCAGGTTGGAAGACCATGAAATATAAAGCTATCTCACATACTCAGGGAGGGTATAAAGGGAATGGTAGTTAATTTTATCCCATTTATATTCCATCATATACATACTTTTCACTATGTATATGGAATGAATATTGAATATATAGGATATCTAATACAGTGGGATAAATGTTACATCAACATAGGATTAACAAGAAAGAGGGTAGGGTGGTGAAATTTCAATGAATGACATCATTAAAAGTGAAATGAAGAAAGGTGTGCCAATATATTATCCTTCAGAATATGAATATAGGTACTTGGAATGTTCTAAAAAGAAAAAATTGGTGAGAAACTAGTATCCTCAATAGCCATGTGATGATCTAATAATATAATGTCTACTATGGACCTATACCCAAAGGATCCTCATTATTGGAGGGTTATACAATTGAATAAATCTTGAGACATAATGGAAGAAAAGAAATTACATGGGGGTTTTCTATTACTAGATATGGAGTCTCCATTATTAGAGGAGTGTACAATATCTTTTTACATTTTCATGCTTCGAGCAATACTCACATGAATAGTGATTAGAATGGGCCACACAATATTTTCAAACTATGTTATCAAGGAAATAAAATAATAGGAATTAGAAACAAATTATTTTTTTTATGTTTTGGATTCATGAAAAAAATGTTCTCACTAATAGATCTACAATTATATATAATTCCTTTTTAAATTTACGATCTATGCATTATACCATAGAATGATTCATTATCCATGAAATGTTTTAACATGGGATGAAAGGTTAAATATTTTTCCAATAATTTAAAACCTCTTTTAAAAAATTCATTTTATTCCTTATAAAATGTGTTGTATGGTGTACGATTGATGAGAGAGAACACACTCATTTGAGTTTTATTGATACTTTTTTCATCATCCATAAAAGGGGGATAATTTCTTTTGGTTCACATGTGATGATCCTAAATTAGGGATTTTTGGGTGTCCTCAAAATTAAGGGTATCTCATGGGGACCTACAGGTCATGAGTGCTAAGAGAGTGGGATATGGGGATACCTAAATCCCACATACTCTCATGTATTCTTTAAAGGAATAATATAATAGAAAAAGGTGGATAATTCTAAAGGGGATTATGATTTATATAGTCCCACACTATAAAATAGGGTTTTCCCACAATTGTTTTGGGGTTCTAACATCAAATTTCAATGAAATTTTATTATAAGTGATATAGAAAATATATATTTATATTTATTTTTAAAAATAGTTATCAAAATAATTAATTAAAAAATCAATACTTTTGTTGTCAGTTACAAGAAATCTGACATAGAAAGTATTGATTTTTTTTTCAAAATATTTAGATGCTAACTACATCCATGGGTGAAGAAAATGAGAAACATATAAATTTTTTTTAAAAAAAATTAAACTGATAAAATTTAACATAATATTTATACTTAATTTCAATCATTGTTATGGTGTCATTGAACTTAATTTTATTTAGAGAAAATATTTAATGAGGAATCTAGAGTTTTGGTTAGTTTGGAATTTTAAAATCCATATTTTGAATATCATATTGATTCTATGAATTTTTTACACGATATAATGAAGTATTATTCATTATAAAAAAATAATACTATAAAATAATATTGATTATGAAATTAATAATGAATAAATGAAATAAATTTATAATACTAATAAACTACATGGTAAAATATTTCATAAAGAACCAGTGTAAGGAAGAACCCAATTGACAAATGATTTGATTATAAATGAGTAATCATGGTGTTTGAAAACTTATATATGAACATTATAGTAGTAACCTATGTCATTTTAAATTTTATGTATGATGTAAATATTGAAATCCATTCTGTGAAAAAATTAAAACATTATTTTTTTTGACATTATAATCTTTTTATTGTTATATTAGTTATTTTAATAATTAATGTTAAAACCCCCCATTCACAATGGTTTTAACATTTTTTATGTAGTAACTAATGTTAAAATCACCCTCAAAAATGTTTTCACATCAATTATAGAAATAACCAATGTGAAAACATTTTTCATCTTATTTATTAAATAATTGATGTTAAAACCTAGATATGAAATTAATTTTTTATATTAGTTCTATCCACACACTTTCCCCTCTCTTAAATATTTATATCCTAGAAGTAATGGAATAATTTAGGTATTTATATGATAAGTGTTCAAAAATATATATGGATAATTTTGATAGTTTGAGATTCAAGATTGGGAGGAGGTGTGGTTTATGTATCCTGATTAATTAATAAATTGTTACTTCATTTGGGGATTTTTGTTTCAGACGTCTAGCTTATGGGATGTGTGGTTCAAAAGAATATTTGGGATGATTTATGTTTATATATCCTTTAGGTTTCCTGGTTTTTTGGATATATATGTGTGTGATTATCTAATGAAATAGTTTCCTTTAAATATATTTCCATTATTTATTAAAATTTATCTTAACTTATTCTTATCATACATTGAATTGAAAAGGTATACTTTATTTGTATCATAATAATCTATTCTCAAAGATAAAACATCTATACATGAAAAGGATATTATTATAATTATAAAAGGTGATTTTTTAGGTGATCTTCAATTGTGGTTTATGGATCTTCTATATATAATACCTAGACATATCTATAAATAACAATTATTTCTATTGCATTAGCTATTCTCCACCACTTTTTCTCTCTCTAATTCATAGGTCTTATGGTATACTTAATTCATAAATCCCATTAGAAAATTTTATGACATATAATTTTTTAAACAAGTCACCCCTCACTTTTTTAATGGGTTGTTAGATGCAAGCATGGATTTTTTATTCCACACATGGAATGAAAATTTTCTACACATTTTTCATTTTTTCATAAATTTTCAACATTCAATTTTTTTTACTTCTTCATTTTGTAATAAAAATGGATCATACTTTTGTAAAATCTCATGGTTTAATTAATACAACACCATGTATGGACACCATTTTAGGGAAGATAATGGATAACTTAATATATCATTCCACATATGATAACTTGTCTCTGTTTTTATTTTTGGGATCAAATCTATTATATTATCTAGTTTTTTATATGTTTCTGTAATATAGATCTTAGAATCAACATGATACATTGATCCTCAATTCCAATCGTCAAATTTATTTATGTGGTTTGAGACTTCCCTTGATCACATTTATATAAATATCTTACCTAAATATTAGATTGTCTTTTAGGGACTTCACGGTATATCACATACACCAAACCATTCCCCATTAACCTTGGTTGATCAATGTAACCATCTTCCTCCTATCATCCATGACTTCTCACATGAATTACATAATTATTTAATGTCCCTATCTATGAATACAGACTATAATGGGATATCTATCCTTTAATAGACTCCTATGATGAATGGTCTTGGGATTTTTTTACTTCATTTGTGTTATAGTGAGTTTTTAGAAGCTATTTGATGTTAATATATACATAGTGGTTTGGAATTAAAGATTTATAGACTATAAATTGAATTTCCTTCATCCTGAGTTGATTAGATAGTGGTGTGAGGATATTAAAATCTTTTTTATACCACACATGGATGAAAATATTAGATTGTGGGATATATAGAAAATATTTTTTATACCCATTCTTAGAGAAATGCATGATTATTTTCTCCAAGCACAAAAAATTTATCATGGTGTAGAGTATCTCCTCTATTAATTAGGTAATTATTTATAGAATCTAAAAATGTATGGGAATAAATATACCGCTTTGTTCTATTGTTTCATTTTGTGAATGGGTGGATATCCATACATAGTCAAGTAAATCCAAAATAAATATAGGAGAATGTAAAAATACCATTCTCAATAAACTCACAAAATTTTGGTTTCAAACTACATCATTATAGAGTCAAGATGATTCTCTATGTTGGGTTATGAATATCATCATAGGGTTCTTATCAACACCCAAAATGTGGGGTTCTTGGCCTCATTTGTGAACTTATGGATATTCCCCAAGAGAAATTCTTGTCTAAACATACAATTATGTTGTTTAATTATGGATCTAATAATTGTTAAAGGATGGAATATAAACCTTGATTTTTGAGTAATTGTATGGATCTAAAATATATCGGCACATGATCAATTTGGACTTACACTATATTAGTTTATCTATCTTATTAAATTCATGCATAGTTGGGTCGAAAAACACTTTTACTACTATGTGTTCCAAAAAAGTTTTTCTGATTCTATATATCCACTCAAGATTCTCAATATCATTGGTGTTTTTTTAAAGATGATTCCTTGGACCAAAACGACCAAGGCACAATTATTATAAAATAAAGAGTTTATAAGAGTCTAAAATACATGATCATATTACAATATCTTTCATGAAAAGGAAGTGAAATAGTAGGTAGGTTTTCGAACCAGGTAACGTATTGATTTAAACCCATGTTTTCCAGGCCATCTAATCCATGTTTGCTTGTCGATAAAAATGTGTGATGATATAGTTGAGATCAATAAGAGAATGAATGCAGTCCATCCAACAGGTAGTAATCGACCATGAAAGATGTATTATGCCATTCCAAATCACCTTCATGATGGTAGTTGAATCACATTCAATCCAGAGACTATTCTAACCAAGGATATTGGCAAAGGCAATACCATGTATTAAACTCATCATCTCGACTTCAAGAGATGTGGTGATGCTGCAGCTACCCATGAAGCTTCCAAGGATCTGACCAAGGTGATTCCAAAAGATAGCTTCACAACTGACAGGGCCCAGATTTCCTTTGGAGGAACCATAATTATTAACTTTAATCTATCAAGGAAGAGGATATCACTATAACACTTCCACAGTGAGAGAAGGTTGATAGTAATTTCCATTAATCCGAAGATGTTGTAGGATTTCAATGTCATGCACAATGTTGTAACAATGTCCATTTTTCATCCAAGCGGTTTCCTGTATGGAAAAGAGGATCTGCATCCAACCTTTATTTTTATTGAGTGGGTAATTGTTATGAAAAATAGCATTTCAATCAACCCATATCACATGATGGATCTCAATAGCTGCAGCTAGGAATATGTTCTTGATTTGCTGAGAGTAATCCATTTCTGTGCATTTTTTTAGTTGAGTCTTAACAGTGTGAAGAACCAACCAACTGTAACAAAAAATGTTAAGAATATAGTTCCAAAGTGCAGAAGTAGTAGAACAAGAAAGAAAGATATGATTAGCATATTCTCTGTTTTGATAACAGAGTTTTCATTTTGAGCAGAGCTGGATTCCAAAATATTGAAGTCAACTCTCTGTGGGGACTCTGATGTGCACAAGCTACCAAATGAGATTGAATATTGAAGGCTTTATCCAACTGAAATCACTTTCTAAGTTACAAAAGTAATGATTGTAAAAAAAATAGAGTTAAACATACCATTATTTTCAGGTTCCCAAATTAATAAATCATTATTAATTGAGAAAGGGTATCTTTCAATTATATTAATAATATTTTCAAGTATATGATCTTGTTTAAAGTTTAGAATATATCTAATAGAGAAGTTAGTAAACTTAGGGGTTTGATCGGGAGATATCGTAGTAATTAAAGTTGTTCCAGTCCAGTTACCCAACCAGAATTTAATGGAGGAGTCCTTGGAGACCATCCATCTGGAATTATTCATAATATTAGTGAAAGATTTACTGATGGATGGAAAGATAGAGGAATTAATGTAATTTTAATTTCTTATCTTATGTTTTTCAAGAAATTTATTTTTGAGGAAAGTAAAAGAATCAGAATTATTATGAAAAATATTCCAAGTGAGTTTGTATTAAAGAGCTTCATTAAATTATTTAATATTTTTTATTCCAATACCACCTTTTTCAATAGGCTTGCAACAAGTTCACCGGGGTATAGTCTGAATCTTTCTTTCAAGATTGCTTCCAATCCAAATAATTTTTTATTAAAGTGTTCATTTTTTATAAGACCAACCGACCATTTATAGATCATCATGGAGTAAACCAACTTGGAAACAATAGTGGATTTGACCAGGCATATCCAACCTGCCATAGAGATATATTTACCATTCCAATATGATAGATGGGATAGAACATGGTCATATATAGTAAAAAAAGTGGCATGATTTGGATATACCCCCAAAAATGGGAACACCAAGTTATGTAAAGGGAAAAGTACCATCTTTTAGACCCAAGTCACTAATATTGTTTGATTTTTTTTGGGTGAAAATTTCTTCCCAAAGAAGATGCAAGATTTATTCGAACTGATGGTTTGTCCAGAAACCTCTTCATAGTGAGAGAGGGGTTTTTTTAGGCTTAGAATGTTTCTTTTATCACCATGAAGGAAAAGGATGATGTTGTCAACATAAAATAGGTGAGTGAGGGTATTCATGTTCCAAGTGACATGGATGGGTTTTAGTTTATTTTGGTCCACAATACGGATAAGAAGGCAGCTAAGATAGTATTCCATTATCGAGAAGAGAATGGAAGAGAGAGGGTCTCCGTGCCTGACACCTTTAGTGCATTTACAATATCCCTTGGGAGACCCATTGACTAAGATGGAGATAGACGCTGATTTGAAAGAATGTTTTGATTGTAGTGATAAATGAAACTCTAAAGCCAAAATCTTGAAGAACCTTGAAGATAAAGCTCCAGTCCATGGTGTTAAAAGCTTTTTTAATATCTAGTTTAATAGAAATGTTACCTCCTATTTTAGTTTTATTCAAGTTACTGACACACTCAGAGGAAATACAGATACAGTCTTGAATGGATCTATACTTAATAAAACAAAATTTTTTTCCTATAGGTGATTTTATATGTGATAATTGATAGTCTATTGGTGATTATTTTTGTGATTATTTTATAAAGGGGAAATGGGTCAAAATAAATGAATCCTAGAGGCATTTTCCACTTTTGGGATCAAGGAGAGGAATTTAGCATTAAGAGCATTAGGATGGACCACATATGAAAAAAAAGGATTTGACATGTTTGAAAACATAGACATGAATTTCATACCAATAGTGTTGGAAAACCCCATTATTGAAGCCATCAAGACCCTTAGCACTTTGGGGATTCAAACTAAATACAATGTCTTTAATTTCAAGATCTAGTGGAGTGTTGAGTAGGAATGTGTTTTACTCATTAGTGACCACTATCGGAATGACCTCATGAAAGAGGTATTTATTGATATCAGGACCATTAAAGATGGATTCATAGTAAGAGATAACGTGATGGGCAATGTCATATTCATTTTCAAAAATATTATCCCCATATTTTAAAAATGTTACTGGCTTGTAAGACTTCCTGATTATTTGAAGAGAATTATAGAGCCTAGTATTTCTATCACCATCTGATAACCATAAAACTTTAAATGATTATTTTCTCATGTTTTATTTAAAATTGAGAAAATAATTG
The DNA here is from genome assembly GCA_963277665.1 of Viscum album. NCBI lineage: Eukaryota > Viridiplantae > Streptophyta > Magnoliopsida > Santalales > Viscaceae > Viscum > Viscum album. The sequence continues at coordinate 1,073,348,806 of OY728143.1, forward strand.
AGCTTAATCTCAAGGTTTATTTCATCATTCAGATCAATATTGAAATCAGAGCTATTTTTATTGATTTGTAAATCATTTAGATCTTTCTCAAGAAGAATGATTTAATTTTTAATTTTCTTGGCTTTGGAACTACACCAAATTTTGAGAGTTTGTTTGAGGTGCTATAATTTGACTTTATAAGAAAAGGAATCATTGTTGTGAGGCATTGAGGACCAATAATTATTTATGATTTTAGTGAATTTTTCATCAGATAACCATGAATTATTAAATCTAAAAGGTAACTGGGGTCTCATTCCTTTAGTTGAGATATTGATTAGGATGGGATGATGTTCAGAGTTCATCTTGTCAAGAGTGGTGCTTGAGATAGTGTCCTATTTATCTAAGGATGGAATATTTGTGAAATCTCTATCTAGCTTAGAGGAAACCACTCTGTTGTAATTTCTACTATACCAAGTAAATTTCACACCAGTGGGATTGATTTCAATTAGATTGTTGTCTTTAATTGACTCTTCAAATTCTCTCATTGAAATAGTTGTAGGGGGGGACCAGTTTTTTCACTTGAGTTGAAAATGGAATTGAAGTATATAATAAGAAACTAAGAATAATTAATATTGGTTCCTAGATATGATAGGAAATTACACAAAGGTATTTTCTATTAATATTTATTATCAGAAAAAACAAAACAGTAGAATAAGTAAGAGTTATCAGTGTTAAAAAATTTGGTAAAAATTTGGTCAGAAACATTGGAGATATTAATATTATGTAAGGAAAAGTGTGAAAAACTCCATTGAGTATCAACATCGGTGGTATTTTTTATTGCACCAATAAAGGAGTAATTATGCTAGCACGAGTGAGATTATTTTTTAGAAAAATATATTTCCGGTTCAACAATAGCAAACTATAAAGGATGATGAGTGTTCACCATCCTTTTTAGAACAATGAATGTGTGAGAGTTAGCTATACCCTGACAATTCCATAAGAGAATATTCATTTAAACCTGTGTTTGGTGTTATAACTCCCTTTTTATTTTCCCCGGAATTTTTATTTCTAGAGGACCTTTTTAATATTTAGACATTTTCACCATTTGTGTTCTATTTTTCTATATTTTTAGATATTCAAGGAGGGTTGTTAGAATCTCTAACATTCACTTAAGTAGATTCCATTTTTTAGGGAGTTTAATTTGTGGAATTTTTATTACCACTACTAGAAAATGGAACTATCCCCATGGTATTGGAAAACTGTGGGTATAGGTGAATTTTAAAGCCCTATCCCCACGGTTTTCCAAAACTGTGGGTATAGGGGGGTCTATCCCCACGGTTTTCCAAAACTGTGGGGATAGGTCTTTAAAAGTTAACTATACCCATGATTTCCCAAAACCGTGGGTATAGGGGTACCTATCCCCACGGTTTTGGGAAAAACTGTGGGGATAGGTCTGGGGTAAAATACATATACCCACGGTTATGAAAAACCGTGGGTATAGGTCACTTTTGTGTGCACGAGAATTTTTTTTCCGCGGGAGGGAAAATTTTTTTGGCGGGAACCCTGTACCCACGGTTCTTCCCTCTATACCCACGGTTTTTATAACTATATTTAAATAAATAAATAAATATATATATATATATATATATATATACATATAGGTTATGTTAGGGTAGTGGTTAGATGCGGTATTTGCAGCGAAGAGGTTGCGGGATCGAAACTCAGAACCTGCATTATTTTAGGACCTATTGCCACGGTTTTGAAACCGTGGGTATAGGCCGTTGACACTGTGGAAATTGACTATATTTCGGTGACACAGTGGAATGACACCTATACCCACGGTTTTGGAAAACCGTGGGTATAGGCTGGGGACCTATCCCGAAGCCATTCCAGCCCACGGTTCCCAAAACCGTGGTATAGCCTATACCAACGGTTTTAGGGGCTATACCCACAGTTTTGAACTATGGGTATAGGCTGTTTTTCGAGTAGTGTACATAGAACCAAAGAGTTAAAAGTTTGATTATCAGAAAGATTTTCAGAATTCCAAGGACTAATAATGCAATCATTAAATGGAGTACCATTATAATAAATTCATCTATAAATTGGGATAGGTGTACCTGGACTTAGAGTGTTTTTGTCATACTGTGGAACATCATAAGATATTGGAGGTTGTTGTGTCCTTTCAAACCTCGGATCCTTAGTGATCAAGGAATACTAGATTTGGACAGTGTCCAAAGCAGATGGGGAGAATTCCATTAGCTTATTAGGGTATATAATATCCTTAAAATTCGGGACAATAACATCATTGTGTTCCTAAAATTATGAAGGACCATTTGCCGAGGGCAAAGTCCCCACTGTAGGTGGAAATTTGGATTTCATATTTTTATATGTTTGGATTCATGTTCATTAATATTAGTAGTGGACTGTGCCTTGGTATTATCATCCTTATGTCTAGTAGGAAGATTCTTATGTTTAACAGTAAAACTATTCGTATCTAGAATTTGAGCAGTGTTTACAGTATACATCTGAGTAGAGGGACAAGCACTAAATCTGGTTTCCTTGTTACTGGTTTCCTTCTTTATCCCTATTGTAGCATTATCATGTAAGGTGACCTAGATCTTTATAATGTATATATCCAAAATAGTGTGTATTTACAAATCTTTCTCTATAGTTTAACTAGGTGAGTCAGTTTCTTAAATGGGTGATGTGCATGTGTTTTAAGCATTGCCTTGCATCTTCTTATGTTGATGTAGAGTTTCCTACTTACACAGAGTATCAGGTGTGTTTATTTGATTCTGTATAGTGTCCAGAACCATGGAATTAGTAATTTTTTTGGTTTTCTTTCGGGGAACACGAATCGTATGATAATGGAGTTAGATTCAGTACTATTGGTGCAATTAGAGAAATAATTCTGCTCATATTTACTAATAGTTTCTATATTTTAAACTTTTTGGTTGTATATTTTAATGGTTTCTAGAACCAATTTCTCTATTTCTTCTAAGGGGTTTTAATCTTTAGTAGAGGAATCCTCCTCTTCAGCTACAACTTCCAAGGATTCATCCAGATTTTCCCCTACTCATATCTATGCTTTTTTCACCCATATTTCATTTCTCTTTTTGGAGGTGTTAGGTATGTCCACAATGGGGTCCTTGTATTTCTTTTATTTCTTTGTTTATTTCCATTAATTTTCATTTTTTTGATTAAATTGTTTTCTAACCACCTTAAAATTATATATTTTGTTTCCAATAATCTTGAAATTTTTAGAAAAGGGTGGTTTTCTCTCTTATTCTATTCTAATTTCAGTTTTATAATCATTAGTAGTGAAACTAATAATATTAGGTAGTTTTTAATCTAAATTAATTTCCACCATCACTCTCACAAAGGGACCTAAATCAGTATTTAAAGTTATATGATATATTTTGAGAGGAATTACAATACAACAAATAATATCGTTCATTATTTTAGGTTTCCAAAAAACCCAATTCAAACCATGAAATTTAACCCAAAGTTGTGGCATGGTATTCCTATATGTAAATTGGTAAAATTCATAGTCCCAATCTGAATAATATATGAAATCCTGGCTATAGATTAACATTTCTAGTCCTCCAAACCTTATCAAGATCATCCAGTGTTTTTAAAAGTATGTGACCGTTACCTTTGCCTATTGGAATCAATTTCCAGTTAGAGATATTCCAGAAATGTGTAATACGCGTCTGTAAATCAAGTAGAGGCCAATTATGATAACCTTTTAGGTAAGATATGTCAACCATGACAGAGTACTCGCACATTTTCATGCGTTGTTGCAGTGAATTTTGGTCCACTTCCACCAAGAAGCTACCATCATCAAGTCTTTTCAAGTTAGGGGATTTAGTTGTGTACTTATTTCTTAGATCTGTACCTTTTAGGGAATCCGAGAAAGAGATTCATTACGATCTATCCTTGGGAACATGTAATGTTTCTTAGATATTGTGGAAATAATTCAATATCAATATAATTCCATATAAATAACCAATTGGGATGATTGTTGTTAATGTTAAGGGTACTGATTATAAACATTGGTATATCATTTATTTTCATTACAAAGCCCATAATCTTTGAGTTAATGAATAGATCATCTATGAACCCTATTCCCTATAGCATTTTTATAAAAAATCATATATTTTTAAAATGTCTCATTACTAACTTAGTGTTGGGTGTGTGGTAATTGACACCTGGTTGTTGTATACTATTTATCAGTTGTACTAATGTGTGATTTTATAGATGAAAAAATTACCCCTAGAGAATCCACATTGATCCTATTAAATAATTGTTTTTTTCTATGATTAAATATTATTCAAACATGATTTTTGGGATAAAATTATGATTGGTATAAATATTATTCACTTCCCGTAATCCAAAATCTGAATTTATACTATAATAAATATTCAAGGTGGAGGATCCCCTAGATAAAAATCCAAAACAAAATGGAGAGTCCTTATACCTTGTACCCCCTTACCACTCTAAAGGTATTATATACCAAGAGTTAGGATAATCTCACTAAACATACCACTGATTCTTATTTGTAAATTCCGAAGGTTGGTTTTTTACAAAAAAATTCCCTCTTTCAAAATTATCTCCCAAGGAAAATAAAGGGGTGGATAATAAAGTTCCCTATTCCTTTATCCTATATATTGGTAAGAAACCCTCTATAATATAAATGATTCAAGGCTATTTAATTTGGATGGTAGATGGATTGGGATCAGATCCCATTTATGATGATGGGAACAAGTTGGTTAAAGATAGGCCTATCACAAGCTCAATTTTACCATCACCAATGCCTAGTTGGAAGAAATTAGTAAGATATCCACTTAATTATGTCAACTCATATAGGGTATGGGGGTTATTGGGTCAAACTTACAAATTATTCATTCTATCCTGAAAAATATGCCCATGGTTAGGGAGAATTTATATTCCAAATCACCTAATATCTCCCAGGTTAAAAAAATAATGAGTGGATTCTATATTAACTTAAGATAAATAATTTTTGGATTAACAAGAGGGGATGGGATCACAATGTTTTTCTTGGGATAATGGCCATAAAAGTGATATTAAATGACATAACATCTGATTAGCTTTAATCTAGGCGGATTTTTCTAATATCACAACTTGATAATATGTGCTCTATAAGGGCCAAGAAATGATGAACTCAGAAATGTTAAAATTTTATAATTAGAAGGAGTCTTAAAATACTATCCTAGTATCCATATAGAAGAATGTTAATGCATGTCTATAATTTATTTATGGTATAAGGAATCCAATTAATGGGATCCTATTAATGGAAATTTTTTAAATCATTATGTTATTATGGTGGTTCATATTTAAGAGGTGTACCAGAGTATGTATACCCATTTATTTTCTTATATAATCAAAATATTATCCATTTTTTATCACTGTCATGCAATCAGAAAAAAACATGATCAACACTTTTGTTCAAAATGATTGGGGGAATAATAATTTTCCCATTTTATGGTAGTAAATATACATTTTTGTTTGTTTCTTCTATCTGTTAAAGTAAGTAATCATCTTTCAATGCATGTATTTTACCTTTAATGGATTTAAATTTGTAAAATGAATGAATTTTTGGGAGAAACTAAACTATTTTGAACTTGAAGTGGTGGGTTATTTATTTCATGATCCAATGTGATTGAGTGGAATATTTGGTTTAGTGATTCATTTATTATTCCAACATGGGAACACATATTAATATAGGTGAGAAGTATATAAGGTGAATGTTCAAACACCATATATAGAGGATGATATTTTAAGAGAATATAAGGCTCAATATTCTCCAATATGTGAGAATTTGGATGGGAAAATGTTATCTGTATATTGGGCACATGCTTCATTACCATAAATAAAGGATGAAGTGCTTAGATATAAGTGGGTATGGACTTCTCTTAGAAATGTTAACATATATGAGTATATGAAGGGCATATACATAGATAATGTGCAATGATATATAAGGACACAGATTTAAATGTAGATATTCAAATGTGTTTTCTTCATCATTATATGGTTCATATTTTCGAGTGATTTTAGGTACTAAACATCTCGGATAAAGCGATCCTTGATCAGATTGTCCACCTTGTCCTCTACTAAGGTATTATGAGATGAGATAATTCTTCTCAGGGATTTTCTTTAACCCAAGTAAATAGTTTAGAGGAAAAGTAGGTTAGTGACTATTGAGGGATTTAATCGTTAGATTTCTATGTAATTATTTAGAATAATATCATTATTTTTCATTCAAAATTTGATTTATTGATCTATATTATTATGAAGATTCACCATACTAATAAATTTTATTTCTAGATATTATTTAGTTCCTCGATTCATTTGAATTATTTTTTCATTAGTATTTGAAATAGGTTCATAAAAAGTGGGTAGAGTATCATTAATAACATCTTCATCAAAATTGTTTGAGGTAGATAATATATATTCGATATGATAACCTCATGAAGAATTTATCTCTATTATTTTTGAGATATTTTATTTGGGAGAAATTATTATTTAAATTTGGTGAATTGTCTTATATCTCTATAGAGACCAAATGGATGGTAGGAAGGAAAATCCACACACACACACACACAAACATCTATATATATATATATATATATCTTGGTTTGAATGCATAGAATTGTACCATCAAGGAATATTTTGACCTCATTTTGGTAAAAGGGGAGTATAATGCATTCTTTAAAATTGTCCAAGGGGTTGATTGGTGCATACACTAACCCATTATGTGTAGCCTCTTATGATGGAAATTCACTTTGAACATGCATTTCTACTCTATAATAATAACTTTTATTGATATACTATAACACCCTGACCCTAGTTACACAGAGTTAGTGCATTATTACAAAACATTGGCATGATTACAAGGGTTCATGTCTCGAAATACCGATCAGTTTAGTAGCCTTAGAATTACTAGATACATACTTAAGTTTTACATTACATTATGAAATGAAAAAAAACATTGTGTCTTCTTTGAACACACTGATATCTTATAGCCTATCTTTGCAGGTCAATCATAATATACATATTCACATATTGGGAAAAATAAAACATTGTAAAGGGGTGAGATCAGTTGCTCAGTAAGGATAACAATATAGTGAGAACTTTCATAAATAAGCATAAACATTTAAGGTAATGTATAAGACCAAAAAACAAGCCTTTTAAAATTAAACTTCAGAATAATATGGAGAAGATATATCAAATAATTCTATTTAATTATTCACATGGATATTCTAGTGGTTGAATAACACATGTAATATCAATAACTAATTTCATAATGATAGAATGAATAATGTAGGACATCATAACCACATAGTCAAGGCCTCATACCAAGAGTACAAATAAGATTTTTTCAAGACCTTGTACCAAGACACTAGTTTGTCTCATGAGACCTACAGATGCATTGAAGAGCTATAGTGGGCTCTACCAGTCACTTACTAAGTCCAACGCATTCCACATATGAAAAGGTTGAATCATAACATAAACATTCTTATTAAAACTATTATACTAAATGTTAATATTTTAACCATAAAACGTGAATGGTATAAAAATAACACATCCACAGTCAAACATATCACAAAAACCCTCAATACAACATAGAATATTTTATCATAATTAATCAACTTCAAGAATGTTTAAAATCTATCAAAGGATGTTAACATAGATGAAATCAGAAATGTTTGAGAGAAATATATCTTTCTATTTTGAAATAATTTAAAATTCACAAAATTATAAAAGAAAAAAATTATTTGAAAAATATTTTTATAATATTTTAGTGGATGCTTCGAAGGTGTTATAACATTAGAAAATAGTCTCACCCGCCATATAAGTTAAAAAAAATTTACCTTAATTTGTCGAAAAGGTTATAACGTACATTGTTTGGAAAATGAAGAAAGGATTCCTTTCAAAAAAAATAAAAAAAGTCAAAAAATGGTATAAAAGACTTTAACCCATATTCTTGGAAATAGTAAAAAAATTGAAATACATTTTTAAGAAACACAGATGTGGATGATAAAGAAGTCCCAGTATATACTTTTGTAAAAACAATCTCGGATAATAAATAGATTGTAAATTTAACCCTTACCTTGTACTTTTATTCAGTAGAAGTTATGTTAACCTCCTATATAATAGTTAAATATTTTTTATTAAATTATACATGAACCACATACATAAATATGATATTATATATGATCTTCTAATATTTCTTTGTTAATAATATTTTAGTAGTATCATTGTTTCGGGTGTTAACGGATTTTTTTCCTTTATATGTTTTGTTACATATGTAATTTTTGTTATGAATAGAATGTATTTTATTCATATCCATAATGATATGATGTTCTTAAACATTATTTTTATATAATCAAATGAAAATTATTAATGAATGGTTACAATGAGGAATGAATCTTTTCGCGTTCGTGGAGACAGTAATCCGTATGTACGCATGAGTGAAAACATCATTCTATTGATGGTAAACATGTATGTAATTGGATGGTATATTACATATAAAAAATAATTGTCATTTTATATTTATTATTTTCATCAATTATACTCATTAGTATACCCATACAAATAATGAAGTGTTGAATAAAAAACTACACCACGATGTGGACACGGTAAGCCATACGTACGCACGTATGGTGACTTTGTCATTCATAGGATGGATAGAATAATGAATATGGTTGTACCATATTTATAAAAAAAATAAAAGTATTTATAAGTTACTGGATTTATTAGTTTTTTATTGAAACAAAAAATAAAGAGGAAGTGGAAGAAGAAACAAACGTTGAAAGAGGCGATGAAATTATTACCTCTTCTTCAGGTGCTTCCTTTTGATTTGACCACAGGGGATCCTTATGTTTGTTTTATGATAAAAAAAGGCATCTAGGTTTAAGTGAGGGTAGTTGGGAGGATATTTGATTAGGGTTTATCTGATCCAAATGTCTTTGTAGTTGTGATTTTGAGAGAAGAAGAAGTACCCTTTTATAAGAGAGGTGAGGGTCACTTTAAGAAAATATTGAAATATTAATTTATTATAAAATAATTTTTAGTTTATAATAGCTCAAAATTGATTTATTTCAAGGATAAATTTGATATGGGTTGAAAATACACTCAAAAATAGGTTTTATATAAGTTTAGGTCACCAATTAACCCTACCTTTTTTATTTAACTCTTAGTTAAATAGTTTAACTCTTACAATATATTCTTGTATGTTTATATTACAATGTTAAAAAACATACTATAAAATGACAAGAGAACCTCAAGTGGTTCATTAATTCCATATATATTATTATATAAGTCCTTTGTAAGAACATTATATTTTTAGGAATATTATATCATTTAATAATATATTATTTAAAAAAAGCTCTTTTATGTCAATTTTGACAATATTTCGTATTTGGTTTTTTAAGTAAAAAAAATTATTACTTCAAAAAAATACATTAAATAAATAATAACATTTCATATTAACCTAGGAAATTATTGTAATGCATCAAGAGTATCAATTTAAAATTATTTGGATATTTATAATATCAATTATTTTAATCATTTAATAATAAGGTAATTATTGCATCATTATTGTGTCATAAATAAATTTAATTATGTAATGTAAAACAATTATAAATAAAAAACCATTATGTATGAAATATTTTTATATTTCTAATGAATATTTATATCTGAATTTATCTTTTGTATATCCCAATATTAAAAATATTTTAGTTATTAAAATTTGAATTTAACACTTTTAACTCTTATTTAAATAAAATAATAATAAATTTTCTAATCTAATGAAAGTGGATCAAAGAGGATCATATTTTATTACTAAGTTATATTTTGGTCAAAATAATCTTATATAATAGAATTAGGACATGTGTTAAGGTAATTATAATATCATTTTTACCTTTAATTACCCTATTTACTTTTAAACGTGGTAAATAAAATTCAAAAGTTACAATTCACCAAAAAAATATTTTCATCCTATGGAACCAAATTATAATTACTGATGTCAAACATGTCTCTAGGATTTTGGAAATTCAATTCATAGAAACTCTAAAATTACATTTTATGCAAATTTGTAAATGTGCCTAGAAGGTAGGTAAAAGGCGTTAAAAAGATCAATAAAATTTTATACATATTATTTTATTATAAAATGACTCCAATGAATTAAATTAATTTTATATTGGTATCATGTATATATTTTTTCTTAAAATAAATTTAAATAAAATAAATAATTATTTAAATAAAAATTTGGTTTTAAACAATAACGCAGTGTTTTTCACTATTCATAAAACATTGAATGTTTTCAAAAAAATACCAAAAATTCACCCTAATATAATTTTGATATTACGAATCAAAAAATGTTGTCCATTTTTAAAAATAAAATTTCAAAAAGTGGGTATTACTATTCCTAATGACTAGTTTGATTGGTAATGGTTTGCTAGAACTCAAAGTTGTGTACAACAGAAGCTATTATATTATTCAAAGAGAAGCATACTGTGGAAGCTTGGGATGTTACATATAACATGTCTCACATAAATAAAAAGGGCAATAATCAAATTGGATAAATCATACCTACACATTCATATAACATTTTTTTCACTAAGGTAATATGATGTCAAAACCACATGTGAATATAGATAGGGTCATCTAAGAGTCGGATGGAGTGATTTGTCTTAGATGATGTCTATTAATTTAGAAATTGAATCAATGTCATAGAATTTTATTCCCAATATAATCAACCCCAAGGGTTGGGGTTGCTGTAGTATTGGTACCGTAAGATTTATACGTAGATTTTATTCTATATTAAGAGGATTGGAATAAAATGTTCTTGTGGGACTAAAAAATGGAACCTGGGGTGGTTCTCTAGATAAACGATCCACTAACAAGATTATAGATGGGTAGAAAATGTAGATCCTATAAATAGACCACTACTCCTATTGATCTATTTAAATTAAAATCCTCATTATTTTAGTGGAATATATAGCATGTTCCAAGATAATTCCATGACTCCTAGCTACACATTAGGGTTTCAATCCTCCTTAGATACCCCTTTAGTGAGTATAATTAAAGGTTTGTGTCTCATATAACTACCTTATTTTATCATACATGTCGGTTAATCATATAACATTGTTGGAAGAAAATTGGAGTTCTTAGGAACATGAGGGTTTAAATAGGTGGGGTGCGGACCAACCTCAAAGTGGTATGAAGTTTATAAAAATATAAACATGCATGGATTCCCAAGGGGACTCCTCTTTTGTAAAATTAGATATTTTGGGCCTCTTATGCCTATTTTTAGAGGGAATCCATTTTAAGGTTCTCACATTTAACAACCCAAAATTTTATCAATGGAATTTCCCTTCAAAATATATTATTATTTCATATTTAGAAATATAATATTATATAATGCACACAAACTATATGATAAAACCAACTAAAATTTATTATATTAATTTGAAGGTTATATGTTTATAATAAATATTGACACAATAATTAAGAGTGTTAAAAAGAGACAAAAACTAGAAAATAAGTTAATAATTAGAAAAATTGGATATGATCAACCCTCGAGAATAATCGAAGCCATGGAGAACAATAAATAAGTTAACCATAATAAACGTAATTTAATATGACTTTTTAAAATAAAAATATATAACCATGATAAAAATAGAATTAAATTAGGAATGAGTAAAATATAAGGTATTTATAGGAAGTGGGGAACCAATATGACCATTAAAAATTTGACCCTTTGAAAACTAGTCTCACCATTTGAATTTTAATATGATCATTAGGAATAGTAAACTGGCCATTAAAATTGTATCCTCTCTTATATAAGTTTAAAATAAAATTTATATATATTACAAAATTATGATATGATATATTTATAACATTTTATAAGTAAATAAATGTTTTAAAAATGAAAAATAATGAGTTTGTATTTTTATAAAATAGAAATGTTTAAATTTAAATTTTTATACTAAATATAATGATCTACAATAATTTTTAATTCCATAAAATGGATTTATAGATTAATATTAAGCTTTTTTATAATTTTATAAGACCTAAAGTTAATATTTAGTGTGTCAAAATATTTTTCATAATATTTAAATTAAAAATTGTATGATAAATGAGGATTTTAAAAAATTATCATAATTAGAATATTATTTTTATAAAATTAATTTTATTTTTTTAATTTATATATCTAAAAATGGTTAGGGTGAATTTATCGTATTTCTCTAAAATAGTTGACTTTTTGGTGAATACTGAATCATGGTAAAATATAGTATTAAACATTATAAAAAAAATACATTATATTTTGAGTCATTTAAGATTTATATACCATTTATTTCGAACTAAATTGAACCATTTACTATATATATTCAAATGAATTAATACTATTCATATTATTCATCCAAAATAATAAACTAATAATCATAATATTGAAAAGCACTCCTCTCCTCCCCTTATAAATACCACCACTCACAATACTTCCTCCTCACATATTATAAGAATGTAAGATTGAAAAAATTCTAACCAATTATCTTACCAATACTCTCCCACACATCTTAGTCCTAGTGGTCTCAATAAAAGACCAATTCCAAGTTCCTTAAAGAATTTTTCAAGGAGACGATATTCAAGAAATAATATTCTCAAACAACCTCTTTTAAATTATTTTATTCTTCCACCTTATCCTAAAATCCCTTATCCAACATTCCATAGTAAATATAATATCATATATTTACTAAAATTTTATATTTATAATTTAATATCTACCATCCATCCTCTTCTCTTCTCCTATTATTCTAAAAACGGAATTATTGTCCACATTATATCAGTTTACCACCTCTGTGGATGATGAGTTTTTATTTTACATTACCACCCTCAATACTAGTCATAAAAATATTATTATGGTTAAATAATATGATAATAATTATATTATTACTTATTTAATAATATATAATTAATATATATCCATAATATTAAATAGAACAAACTAATTTTTAATGGTCTGTAAAACAAGTTAAATTAACTAACTGTTTGACATGAAAATTTTTACTAAATGAATCATATATATGTTGAAAAAATACTAATATTTAGGAAATATTTAATTTTTTAAGGTTGTGAATACCATTTTATATCAATTCTAAATTTTTATTTGCATTTTACAAGAACTTTAATAATCATCGACAAGTGATATTTCTTTGGAATCATGAAGCAAACACCCTTAGAATAGAAAAATAAGTCATTATATCTCAATGAAGTAGTGGTAAATGAAAATAATATAATTATAGTAAATTAAAAATAGATGTAAAATTTTATAAATTAAGTAATAATTGAATTTAATTTTATTATTTATGACATTAAGTGAAAGTACAAAATGATTCTGGAATATAAGGTAAGGGATCTCTCTAAACCACCCTTTTCTTTGGGTTGTAAAATTTATCTCACTCCCTCACTTTATATCTCTAATTTATGTTATTTATTGATTAAAATTTTTTTATATATATTTATTACATATATACCTATCTTATTATACCTTGGTTTTATGGGAAAATACATTCCTTAAATTCATTTATCAAATTCCTTCTTTAAAATACAACCCAATTAAAGAGAAATTTCATATCCATTAATATGTTTATATATTTATAATTTAACGTTTTTATTTTAATTAATTATATCATTAAATAAAGTAATATTTTTGGGATAATCATTCTATTTTACCTCTATTTTAGAATAAAATTCCACAATCACCCTTTCTCAAAAAGTCTTTAACTAATTTCTTAAAACACTATTTTGAAAGTGTATTTCTATACCCATTTATCTACCCTTTCTCATAATTTTCTTTTAAAATGAACACCATATTTTGAGAAATATTATTATTTACATAGATATGAATGTAAAAAAATTTTAATTTTTTATTTTCATTATAATCTTTATGAAATTTCCTTTGATATTGATATGAGAAAATATTATGAAACTCATTTCTTTCCCTGAGTAATTCTTACGTTTATATATTATGTTTTATTTCCTTTAGTGGAACACATATTCATGTACATGATATAATGGGTGCACCCAAATATAACTCTAATAAATTGGGTAATTTTTTTGCCTCATGATATTTTATGTATGGGATTGTGGACTAAACATAATCCATGATGAGACTTTTTCCACCATGTGATGTTGTCTTTCTAGTTAGCCTTGACTTATGATTCTCTCATGTTATATGTTTCTTACAATTTAAAATGTTTCCAATGATTCTATGATATTTATGTTATACTCTCATATGTTTATTCATAATCCTTTTCTTTTATGATACCATGCTATGCCTTCTGGCTCACATACAATGCATTTTTATCATTTTTATTCCCTTGCTGAGATTATTTATCTCACCCCTTTCTTTTATGTATTACCCTTGTTATACTATGTATTTTTGGAGGAAATATTAATTCAAAATATCATTAAAGATATTAAAATAAATATATTTTAATTTAATTTCTTTTTAATATATTATGAACACAATATTCTAAAGACACTAGGCCTCTAGATCCTATAGTTATATTTTTCAGAAATATATATTAAAAATCATGTAAAAATATGTGTAAATAATTTGGGTCTCTATAGATGGTATCAAATAAAATTATAGATATTTTTATGGATTAGGAATAGAATACTTGAGTGAGAACACTAGGGAGAATACTATGAATACGAAAATAACCTGGAATTTTGGTAATGTCTAGAATGAGTGGTTTCTAAGAAATTACATCACCGTATAGAAACTACAAGTGGATGTAGCTCTAGAATAATTGTACTGAAGGGTAATAACACAAAAATGGTTTCATTGGGAATTAAATAAATTTCCACCTAGGTCACAATAAATAAGCTTTTTTTGTACCCTTGTTTTGACACTCATAGGGGATACACTTGATAAAATTCACTATAATGACCCCAACAATTTACACATAGTATTCCATTATTTTTAATTTAAACAAAAATTAATTAAAATGCAAATTTTGTGAGGACTAGTGTTTTTGTAAGACTAGGTACATGAAACATAAAAATAAAATTGAAACATGACATCTTTATTTTATTCTCTATAATGAGATTCTATATCCATTTGACCTCATAAAACTACACTAGATAACATGGGGAATACATAAAATTATGGGGAGAGATAAAAAGCCTAGTAAGGGAATCAACATGATAATGAAGCATAACTTGTGATTGAAAAGTATAACATTATATCATAAAAGAGAATTCTAGTGAATAATCATGTAAAAGAATAACATAAATAACATGGTATCATAAGATCATGGTAATTTAAGATATGCAAAAACAATATATAATATTAAATAAATATGAGTCAGGGATAATTGCCTAAAAAATTTACAAGGTGGAAAAAGTGAAATAATAGATTAGGTTTACTCATTAATCCAATAAATGACATCTCATGAGTCTAAAGCTTCACCCAATGAATTATATTTCTATATTTTCAACAAATCATAGTATGTAAATGATTTTTTTCTTCAAATAAATATGTATTATATTATATTATATAGTACTATATGCATAAAACATATATAGAAACAAAAATCAATTTATTTAATTAATGAAAATTGTGATATTATTCAATAATTAATCCCATTAAAATTACAAATATTTTAGGGGAAAATATAAAATTTAAAAACTATAATGGAAAAATATATATCTCCCCAATCTTCTAAAATCACCCCTCCCATGAACAACATTATAGAAATGAAAAACAAATATTAATAAAATAATCAAAATTATAGAAAATGAAAATGTATAAATGTGAGATAAATTTATGTGAACAATGAATGAATGAATAAAGAGGTATTTATAGGAGTTTATGTGACTATTGTAATAGTAATGTGAATATTGGAATAATAATGTGATTATTGGAATTGCAACATGACCATTAGGAATAGAAACCTGTCCATTGGAATAGTAATTTTTCATAAATATATTAAATTGTGATATAAATAATATTTATCATTAATAATTTCAGTAAATATAAATATTATAATTCCAAAAACTAAATATCATTATTAAAAAATAAAAAGAAAATACAATCACATTTGTAAAAAAAGTGTATTTTAAAGTATTTTAAGAAAAAATTATAGCACAAATTAAAAAATAATATGTTAGAAAATTAATTTTTAAAAATTAATATCATTTTTGAAATCATCAAGTTAAAATCATCCAAGGATAATTTTTTAGTTATTTCTAAATTACTTTATTTTTTAGTGAATAGTAAAAATAAACTTTTATTCTATAATTGGTGTATCTTGAATTACATCATTCATGATATAATATTGAATTAATAATTTATTGAAATTCAGTATAAAATAAATCATATTTAATTTGACATATGAGTCATTAAAACAAAATAAAATTGATTTTCGAACCTAACTGGTACTTTCCAAAGTCTAAAATCTAAATTATTACATTAAAAAAACATTTTCTCAGTTTCCATCCTTTTAATTAAACTAATTAATTGGAATAATAAAGTGACTCAAAGTCTTAAAATAATGTTATTTAATTCAAATATGGTTTTTAATGTAAAAAATATCTCTATTACAGAGTTAAATATATATATATATATAGTATTTTATTAAACATTTTTACTCAAACCCTCTCCTCAAGTATAAATAACTCCTCTTCCTCCCCTTGGAAAACCACTCCTCCCAAACATACTAAAGAAAAATATCTATCAAATCCTATAGTTAAATCCCCTTATCATTCTTAGGTAATTTATATAGTAATAAAACTACAATCATTCAATAATTCGGGGGTTGTAGAAAAGGAACAACTTCAAGAAAGTGGTAATATCCATTAATCATTTTATTTCATTTTACTTTTATAATTTCATATTATCCATATATTTTCTAATTAAAACCTTATTAAACAAATTTTATGTAACATGATCATGATATTATTAATATACTATAATTTTTTTAATATAATAATATATAACACATCTCACGCGTCCACTTCGGAATATGTCTCGTTAATGGTCAGTTAATCATTAATGAGGATGTTTCCAATTATGTTGTCATCACCAAACTTAGGAATGGTTATAATAAAAAATTATAATATATAAATGTAAAAATATATTTATTTTAATATTCCTTAATTAATTATACTTATGTATAAAATACCTTGAGCAAAAAATGAAAAATCGAAGTTAATTTGGAATTTTTTTATGAAAAACACGATATTAAAACATTTTCCATTTTACCAGTGGAATTAACAAATATAATAATATGACTATAATTTATAAATTGTTAAAAATGAAAATTATTAACTTCTAGTTCAATTTTTTATTAAAACTATGTTTATTATTTAAGATATGGAAAAGAGACGAAATAAAGGGGGATTTAAGGTAATGGGATTCTCAAATCCAACTCCTTTTTCTTTAGGCTATACATATCTCTCATCATTATCATTATATATTTTACACTAATATTAAATAAATATTTAACTATTATTCACTTTTATTTTAATGGATATACATGTTTATCGTTATGTGAAAATTATTTTAAGCCAAATACAAATATTTTTCAAAAAGACCTTTCTTTCTCAAAAACATCTTTGTTTCATCATGTGTTGTATCTTATTCACTCAATAATGATTATGTTAATTCTATATATGTTCTCACTTATTCATTTTGCAACCCAAAAGTTTATTCATAAAATTCTTCTCTATGAAACCCATATGAAACCCATTCCTTTCCATGGTTTATTTCATGACTACAATTGTTATATGTTCTATGTGGGACAAATGATTATGAGAATCTATGATGTGATGGGTGGGATAAAGATAATTTATCCCTAAAATTTATTAGGTAATTTGATATATCTCATAATATTTTGTGTATTATTCTAAACATGATTCTATCTCTGTTCATAATGATGATTTTTTATTTATGTACATATGTTATGCGTTAACATGATGATATCTTTGTTCAAAACCATGAGTGGTATTTGACCAATACGACATGAAATTAAATTTTTATGCTTGTTCTTCATTCCATGTATTTATTAAATGTTTCCCTAATTATATTTATGATGATCCTATAATTAATCTATAATGATGTTAATTATGATCACCCATCTACTATTGATTCATTCCCCTTATTCCTCACCCTATTGTGATGTTATATTACCCCTTTCTTTGATGTATATCATCATGTGAATACATGTAATAAAGAAATCATGAGACTTTTATAAGGATAGAGAAGAATAATTTAAATAATGTTTAATTTTTATTATTTACAATTTATTTTCTAGCCTAATTTTCCAAGATACTGAACCATTAGAGCCTAGATTATGTCACTATTATATTTTTTATCTTAAAAAATGAAATAGGAATGTAAGAAAATGTCCGGATTCTATAGTTGGTGTCAGATCTATAGTTTAGTTAATTTGGGAGTTAGGATTATAAAATGTTACTAAAAATCATAATTTTTAGTGTATGTATTGG
Source organism: Viscum album (assembly GCA_963277665.1). NCBI lineage: Eukaryota > Viridiplantae > Streptophyta > Magnoliopsida > Santalales > Viscaceae > Viscum > Viscum album. The sequence goes on from OY728143.1 coordinate 1,073,367,328, forward strand.
TAAAATATCTTATAGGAATTTTTTTAGAAAAAGGATAAATATAAGAATAACATAAGATGTGAAGTTGGGAGGGTATGGCGTCAGCCATCGGATTGGGCCTATGCTTTGACACAGGACACTGGCTTGCTGTATAGCCATGCATCGGTGGAGGGTTTTTCACGATCAAATGCTAGGGAGGGGTGTCTCCATGTTGTCAGGTTGGGTTGTATCTCCTGGCCTTCGGGTCATGATTGTCCTATGTCCATGAAGTTTGTTCGGGTTTTCCCCTTCATCCCTTAAAGGGTTTTTTTTTTAAATAAAAAATTTGAAGGCCTTCGGCCTGTTGGATGGACATAAGATGTGAATTTAGAGTTAATTTTAAAAAATATGTATTCATTCTTTGATGAATTAAATTTTTTTAGATATTTTATATTTTATAAGATTGTGGGAATCATAAGAAACTATGCTAATAACCCACATGAGGGAGAATGAAACAATTGTTCAAAATACATCCCCAATTCCATGGGAGGTGGAGTTCAAAACATCTTGGATATTGCTATACAATTGTATAGGGATATAATAATAACCAAACCATATGGAATATCCACCTTTAACAAATAAGGATAAATTGGCTAATGAGTCTTTTATGTTGAAGAAACCACCAACATTTTGGGTCATCCAATCCACTTGTCGTTGACAGTGGGTTAACTTAATGGAGAAGAGATTTTTTTGTGATACACCATTCTGAGAAGGAGAAGGTGAACCTATCTATATAATGTTTAAATATAGAATCCAATTAGTGGTGGGAATTGATAAATACATTAAGACTAGGGATGAAATAGAAGATATGGGGTGGGAATACTTTATGAAAATATATCTTAATAATTATTTCCCTATAAATATTTAAATAAATAGATCGAGATAAATCATAGAGATAAATAAAATTGAGGGTGAAGAAGTTACAGAATGCGGGGAAATAATCATAAGGTTCAAAAGATATACCTTGTATTTTTTCATCAATAATAAAAAAAATAGATAAATTATTTAGTGGTTTAAAACCACACCTTCAAAAGGATATAGTTGTCAAAGACTTTGGGAGTTACAAAGAATACATTAAATGTACTCCCAAATTAAAGATGGAGTTCCATGTATGTTCTTAAGGTTATGGAGATAATAATAAAATAATGAAGTTTCAAGCTAGTGGGTTAAATGAAAAAATATGAAAGAGTATCCAACCAATCACGTTTCAAAGATTTGGGAAGAACCATCATGGGAATTTCCTCAAAGGGAAGGAGAAATGATTCAAGTGTAGGAGAAAAGGACACCAAGATCCGGAATGTGGAAGAGACAGGAAAAAATTGTCCAATATGATGTAGGAAAGGAAGAAACATCCTAATACAACACCCATGGTTCAATGCTTCAGATTTAGGGATCAAGTTCACTATAAAAGCTAGTTCACTAATCCAAAAGTGATTGAGGGTAATCATTGTTAGCAACCATCAAATAGAAATGTGTAAGGTAAATATTATCCCATAACTACTATTGAATTGGATCAGGAAATTTAAATTTTACAAGGTACACATCCTATTTACTCAATATTGGAATTTTTTTTATTTGATTCTAGTTTTATGCATTCCTTTATATCCTTTAATTTTTCATGAACTATTGAATCAAAACCATGATATGTTAAGATAGAGATATATTTAAAAACACATAGGGGTGATATAATTGAAACCCAAGTGTTGGAATCTTCTCCTATTAGCATAAATGGAAATATTATTCTATAAAATATCATAATACTTCCCCTACTATAATTTGAATCTATACTAGTAATGGATTAGATCTCATTATATAGAGCACACATTCACTGTATGAAAAACTATATCCCTTTCTATATTATAAACCATCCAATGCTCATATAAAAAAATAAGGAAGACCATGAATATATTTTTGAGAATATCTCAATGATTTGGGTGATGATACCCTATAAATAATCATACCTAGATCAAATGGTTTCATCAAAATAAAGAATTGACATTGAGGAAATTCCCATTATTAGGGAATGCAATGAGGTATTTCTAGAAGAGTAACATGAACTTCTCTCAGATCATGATGTTATGTTCTAAAAAAATCATATATCCAGAACCAATTATGTCTTAAAATTATTATATTGGATGGAACTAATTAAAGTATATGAGTTAAAGAAGTAGGTACAAGAGAATTTAGACAAACGTTTGATATTCCCTAGTGCATCAATATGGGGTGCACTGGTGTTGTTTGTTAAGAATAGGGACGGATAAATGAGACTGTGTATTGATTACTAGGATCTCAACAAGATCACCATAGAGAACAAGTATCCCCTACTAAGGATTTATGAATTTTTTGATCAACTATGAGGAGCTCAGTACTTCTCAAAGGTGTATATTCATTTTGGATATCATTATCTGAAGGTAAAGAAAGAATATATTCAAAATAATTCTTTCTATGTATGTTATGGAATGTATTATTTCAAAGTGGTTCCCTAGACTTATTAATTCCCATAGAATATTATTGGATTTTATGAAAACTTTTCTTAGGGACTACCTTGAAAATTTTGTTTTAATCTTTATTGATGATATTCATATTTACTCAATGTTAAAGGAGGAACATGATGCGTATCTCATTATAGTGATGAAGACATTAATAAATGATAAAATGCATGCTTAATTTATAAATCATGACCTTGGACGAATAAAATCACCTTATTTGGAAACATTATCATAAGTGATGGAATTTATATAGACCCTTCAAAGACAAAGTCAATTGAAGAATGGAATAGACCCTCAAGAGTAATAGAAATATATATTTTTCTTGTATTAGTTTAGAACTACTAAAATTGTGTAAGTAGTTTATCATGGTTTTACTACCCACTAAGTAAGTTAACATATAAATGGGTAATGTATGTCTAGATAGAATAACGTGAGGAATGATTTTAGGAGATCAAAAAGAGGCTAATAACTATTCTTGTACACACAATACCATCAAGTAGAGAAGGTTTTTTGACACCCAATGATTCTTCAATGAATGTATTGGGTTGTGTACTCATAAAAAATGAAAAATTGATACTATAAAACTCATTATAACATAATATCCATGAGTAGAACTGTCAGATTCATGATCTCGAGTTTGTACCTGTGATCATAGACTTAAATATTTGGATGCACTACCTCGATGGTGAGAAGTGTGATATATATACCCATTAAAAGAGTCTAAAATATATATTAACGTAGAATGAGATCAACATTCATAAAATAATATAGTTTGTGTTAATATATGGCTATGATTTATCTATTAAATACCATCCCAGAAAGGTGAACAAGTTAGTCGATACTCTTAGAAGAAATTAAAATGCTAATATATCCATGATGTGGATTGAGAAATAACCTATATTCATGGATATGAAATAGATATATCTAGAAATAATGACAGTAGGGAGGATATCCTAACTTTTCAAAATTATTTTCCAACCATCTATCAATTATAAAATCCAGAAGATGTAAAGGGATGATCTGGAGCTTTTAATGAAAGTAAAAGTAGTTAAATAAGATAAGATTCATGAATTCCCTAATAGTGATGATAGTATGATTATTTTTGGAACTAGGATTTGTCTTCATTTATCACCTAAGATAAATAAGGATCTATTATATAACTCACATAACACATAATTTTCTATCTATCTTGGAAGTACCAAGATGTATTGTGATCATTGAAAAAAATTATGGAAAGACAACATGAAGAAGGAGATTGCTAAGTATATCTCAAGTCTATTGGTATTTCAACAAGTTAAATCAAGGTGACATAATTACAAGGGGACGATGCATCCATTACTTATACGCTTATGGAAATGGGATAACATCACCATGGACATTGTCACTAGTCTCTAAAACACATCTAAAGAAAATAATGTGATATGTGGTATGGTGGATCGACTCACCAAGACTGTCCACTTCATTTCTATTTGGTAAGATTTATCACATGAAACCTTTAAAACAAATACGTAAAAGTAGTGGTGAGTCTGAATGGGGTTCTGCTTTCAATCATCTCTAATCATGATCCATGTCTCACTTATAAAGTCCAGAGAAGTGTTTATTATGATTTGAATACTAAATTGAATTTCAGCACAAACTATCACCCCCAAATTGATGGAAAATATGAAAAGACCATATAAAACCTCAAGGATATGTTGAGATTCTTTTCAATGGAATTTAAAGTAGGATGAGATAAACATCTACCATTAGTTGAGCTCTCACACAATAAAAAATTATGCTAGAATATTCAAATGGATTTATATAAAGCTCTATATGGGAAGTGATGTAGAAGTCATAATTCTTGGGATGAAATTTGTTAATGAAATATACATAGACTTTATCTTTTTAAAGATATTATATACAAGATTCAATACATGAAAAAAAATATTAAAGCTTCTTAGAATTGAAATAGGAGCTATGATGACAAACATTAAATGGACTTGAAGTTTGGAGTTGGAGACAATTATTTCCTTTGAATATCACTATGGAAGAGATTCATTCTATTTGGAAGGAATGGGAAGCTTATCCTAAGGTATATTGGCCCATTTGATATCCTTGATCGAATATGAATTTCGGAATACCATCTTTAACTTCCATGAAATATGTATCAAGTTCATGATGAGTTCTACATATCTCTTCTATTTAAGTACATACCTAACCCGTCACATGTACTGAATTCGGAGGTGGTAAAACTGGATAATGATATCTCATATAAGAAGTATCCAACGAAAATATGTTATCGTAGAGAAAAATTTCTACACAAAAAGATAAATCGATTTGTCAAAGTTTTTTGGAGGAACCATAAGTATGAAGAGGATACAAGGGAACTAGAGGAAATAGTGGAACAAATGTACCCTAACCCATTCCAAACCAAGAATGTGAGTTGAAATTTCAAGGAAAATATCTAAAGTGGGGAAGAATGTAACAACCAAAAATTTATAAATGATATTTTTTTCTTGAAATAAATGTGTATTATATTATATTGTATAGTATTAGACACATAAAATACATAGCAAAACAAAAAAAATATTAATGAAAATCATTGCATTAGTCAGTAATTAAACCCTTTAAAATTACAAATATTACAAGGGTGAAAATTATAAAATATAAAAAAATGGGAAAATATGTATTTTCGAAATATTTTAGAATCATACCTCCCTTGAACAACACTATATAAATAAATAAAAAATATTAGTAAAAAAATCCACATTATAGAAAATGGAAATGTAGAACCATGAGTGAAATTAAGGTGCATAATGAATGAAGGAATGAAGAGGTATTTTTAGGTGTTAATTTTAATTTTGTAATAATATTGTGACCATTGGAAAGGTAATGTGATCATTGGAATATTAACTTGGACATTGAAAATAGAAACCAGACTGTTGGTAATAGTAATATGACCATTGGAATTGAAATTTAACCAGAAAAATAATACATTTTGATATAAATAATATTTATCATTAGAAATTTAAGTATGTATAAATATTAAAATTCAAAAAACTATATCATGGTTAAAAACACAATTAAAATATAATCACATTTGTAACATGATGTTTTATAAAGTATTTATTATAAATCACATTTTATTATATCAAAAATTAAAATTACCTATGTTAGAATTTTTTTTGATAAAAAATAACATTTTTAAAATCATCATGTGATAATTTTATAAGGGTGATTTTTTGTAACTTTATGAAATACTTGAATTTTAGGTGAATAGTAAAAATATTATTATCTTTTTAGTAACTAGTGTATCATGAATTACATCATTCATGATGAAAAATTTACATACTAATTTATAGAACTTAAGGATCCACAAAAAATATTTAATTTAATAAATGAGTCATTAAAAAATAATAATCATTATTTCAAAACCTAAAAATCACTCTCCAAAGTCTAATATCTAAAGTATTACATTAAAATAATATTTTCTCGTTTTCCACCTTTCCTTTTTATTAAGCTAATGAATTGGAAGTATAAAGTGATTCAAAGTCTTAAAATAATTTTATTTAATTTAAATATTGATTATAATATAAAAAATATCACTATTAAAATGTTTACCTTAGATATTTTATTTTATTCATAACATTAACACAAAAATACCCATCTTCATAAGTATAAATAGACATTCTCTATCACCTTTTCAAACCACTACTCCCACACTTAATAAAGATATAATTCTTAAAAATACTCTCCCTAAACCCCTTATAATCCTTGGAAAATTTTACAAGTAATCAAAATCCAATCTCTCAAGCAGTTAAGGTCTGTAGAAAATGAACCACTTTGAGAGAGAGGTAATATCCTTTTTTATGTTATTTCATTTTCCTTTTTAAAATTTCATATATTCCTTATCTTTTCTAATTTAAAACTTATTAGACAAATTTTATAGTGTGATAAAATGATATTTATACTGTTAATATACTATTTAAATGTTATTTTTCATATAATCATATATTATACATCTCACACCTCAACTTTGTAAAATGTCTCGTTAGCGGTCGGTTAACCGCTAAGGATGACATTTCCAATTATTTTATTGTCACAAAACTTATGAAATATTAATATAAATTATTTTCAATATATAAATATATAAATATATTTAGTTTTATATTAAATAATTAATTATACTTATGAATAAATGAAATTTAATAAAAAATGAATAATCAAAGAAAAATGGATTTTTTTTTAAGAAAAACATGATATATAATCATTTTATATTTAACTTAGGGAATTAAAAGATATAATAAAATAATTATAAGTTATAAATATTGAAATAAATTAAAATTATTCACTTCCATTTTAATTTTTTAATAAAAATATCTTTATTATTAAGGAGATAGAAAACTGACAAAATAAAGAGGGATTTAAGGTAAGAGGATTCTAGAACCCAAATACTTTTTCTTTGGGTTATCTATATTTCTCACCATTTTTAGTATTTATATTCCCATAATATTCCTTAAATATCATTTAACTATAATTACCATTTCATTTCATGGGTATATTTTTTTATGCCATGCAAAAATGTTTTTTAATTCAAATCCAAATATATTTCAAAAAGACTTTTCTTTCCAAGACGCATCTTTGACTCATCTAGAGTTGTTTCTTATTCTCCCAAGAATGGTGATGTTTAGGCTAGATATATTTTCCATTATTAAACTATAAACCCAAATTTTTATTCATGTAATTATGATTTATGAAACCCATATGAAACTAATTTTTTTCCATGGCTTATTTCATGACTATGATTCTTATACGTTCTATGTTCTATGTGGCATGCATTATTATGATCATTTATGACGTGATGAGTGGGACCAGAATTATATATCCTGATAATTAATTGTGTAATTTTATGTATCTCATGAGATTATGTTCATGATTCTTGAACATGATTAAATCATTGTCTATAATTATGATGTTATGATTTATGAATATATGTTATTAGCGAACATGATGCAAGATTTGTTAAAAACTATGTATAATATTTGACCAATATAATATTATGTTTCATTTTTATTCATGTGAAAAATTCCATTTCATTATAAAATGTTTCCCTAATAATTTTTATAATGATTTTTTTCTTTTGATATGATTATTTTTTTATTCTCACCCATGTACTATTGAGTTATTTCCCTTATTCATCTCATATTGGGATTTTAGATCACCCATTTATTTTATGTATATCCTTAGATGAATTTATGTAATAAGTATATCATGATAAATTTACAATGATAGAGAATAATAATTTAATAAATTTTTATGTCTTGTTATGTAAAATTTATGTATGAGCCTAATTTTCCCAAGACACTATTCTTTTGGATCCTAGATTGTATCGCTATTCTGCTGTTTAATTTAAAAATGATTTAATGTTCATCTAAGGAAACTTCAGGTCACTATAATCTAGGAGAAAACATTATAAAGTATTAATATTTTATGTTTTTCAAAAATTTAAATCAATCATAAAGAATAAAATATGAATTAACCATTGAAATAAAATTGTTTCCATAATGTTGCCTCGTATCATAATCAAAGGAAATTTCATAATGAAGGAATTTGATAAATGAACATAATGAAAATATTTCCCCATAAAATGAATATATAATAATATTAGTACATATTTTTGAGATGTATATTAAAAAATTATAATAATTTCATAACTTTAAATGGAGTGATAAAGTGAGTCAGAGAGAGATTTGGCATAACTTGAAAAACAGTGGTTTATAGATATCCCTTACCTCAAGCCTAATTCATCACCTATATTCTTTATCTTACAAGATAAAAAACTTATGTTAATTATTTACTTACTTAATTTTTTTTCAAGTTTATTATTCCTTTTATTTTTTTCATTATGATGTTATATTCCATTACTTAATCATTTAGGTTCAAGTCAAACGTTTTGATGATGTTCAGCTCATATATCTAAAATCACATTAGAAAGTAGACTAAGGTCAAAGATATTATTATTTTTACATAAATAGAATAATTATCAGGAAATAATTATCATTTATATATATAAATCATAATTTTAAAAATAACCATGATTTATGGTTATGAAAAAAGAACTATGTTACAATCATGTTGACGGTAGGTCGTATGTACACATGTGTAATGATTTCATTTTTTAGAGATAATAATGTAAATACATATTGTGTTATTTATTATTTATATTATTAATACATCATAAATATTATACTATTTCTTTAAATACACTTAAATATACCATCCATTTGACCGGGTAATAAAAAACAAATCATATCACTTCACAAGGCGGAAGTCCGCTGTACAGACGAATGATATTATATTTTTTTACAATGGATGGTAAGGTAGAAAGGTATATGATATATTAATTTTCCATAATTATAAATATGTAATTAATATCATATATAAATATTAAATCCATTATAATGAACATACATGAGAGGAAATTATGGAAAATGAGTTACATTGGTTTGTGTGGAGGTAGTCCTCTGTACAAACGAATGATGGTTTGATTTCCCATTTGATGGAGTGGGAGATAGATTCAGGTTATTAAATAAACATAATAATATACTAGTATATGGTATATATTTATCTTATTATATAATTTTTATTTGTTTTCTATTTTAAGTTGGTGGAAGAAGAAAAAAACAAAGATGCTCAGTTAATAACAATGTCTCTTCTTTGTACCACCTCTATAAGATTATACTTATTACCTCCATATATTAAATTAACGGTAAAAAATAACTCAAGTGTGTGTGGAAGTAATTTATTAAGTTAAATGTATAATTACTTCTTGAAACAAAAGGCTTTATAAGATTAAAAAGGAGAGGAGAGGGTGTTCCCTTTTATAAGTGGGGAGTGGAAACACTTGAAATATTTTAAAATAAAAAATTACAGTGACATTTTAAACATTAAAATGTATAAAAAGGATAATTATAGAAACTAATATGATATAAGGTCACTATAACACCATAAAATATGATTTTTAAAAGTTTTTAGGTCATTTTAACGCATATATTGTTTTTTCAATCCATCAATAAAGTCGTTTTAACCTAAAAAGTGATAATTAATTTCGAATATTTTTTTCAATTAAATATGAAATCAAATAATTTGGGATTATTATATAACATTAATTATGATAATTAAAAACATGGAATCCATTTTTTCAAATTATATTCATATAATTGGTCTAATTTAATTTAAAATTAGACCCACAGATGTGATGACAAAATGGTTTTCCAAAGAAAAAGATTCCATAAGTCTAAAAAGTTTTTATATAAAACATAAATTGAAAATTGATTAAAATGACATAAATTAGATTAATAGTAAAATAAATGAAATATTTTTTACATTTTAAACATTTTAAAATAAAATATAACTTTGTTAATGATTTAAATTAAAATTTAGTTTTCAATAAAAACAATTAGTTTTCACTTTTTGTTAAAAAATAAATATTTTATAAAAATCCCAAAAATCCATGCTAATATAATTTTGAAATTTTGGTTAATAAAATGAAGAACAGTTTTTCAAATAAATATTATAAAAGTGGAAAAATTAATTTTATTATTTATTCACAATAGAAAAAAAAATTTTAAGAAAAACAATATTTTTTATTCAAATAAAGAATTTACAAAAGATTAAGTGCTTACTTATATATATATATATTTTATTTACCTTTAATAAATAATTATAAAAATGTGTGTTTTCCTATTCATACCACTAAATTTAATGGAAATTTTATAACAATCATGTTTGAATAATAATATTAATAGTATATTCAGGATCATTAAAACTCAGTTTCATGTGTCCCATAGGCTGTTAATCATAGATTTCTTTTAAAAAACTCTCGATGTTACATTCTCCCCCTTAGATAATTTCCCTATAAGAAATTTATATTACATATTAAAATGAAAATAGGTGAGCGTAGTTATCCTTAATTATTTCCTCCAATTCTCAAATTTCCTTTTTAAATTTATAGTTCCCCCATAACACTTTGACCATGTGAGTTATCTTGTTGTGTGGAACTTTTTGTATATTGTGCATGATCTTCACTATATGATACTAATAAGAGATATAATATTCCAACTATACCTCCTTTGAATTCAGTACATGTAATTTATATTCTATGTACTTCCTCAAGAGGGATACATGGAATACATCATATACTTGAGAAAGGGTTGGTGGGAGTGATAGTTGACGAGGAACAACTTTGATGTGATCAAGAATCTCAAAGAGGCCAGTGTACTTAGGGATTAGCTTTCACTTATTCCCAAATTTCCTAAAACTATTCCATGGAGATATATATCAAAACACTTTATCTCCAACCTTAAATTCCATGTCTCATCAATGATTTCATTCTAAGACCTTTTGTTAACTCTGAGTAGTACATATGTGTTATTGAATAGTCTAGAAATATTCTACCATTTCCTCAACCATTTCAGGTCTCAATATATTTAATTCACCAACTTCATCCCAACATGAAGGTTTTATACATATACTCCCATAAATGGATTCATATAGATACATTTGTATTATTGAATAAAGTATATTATTATATGAGAACTCGACCAAAGGAAGATGTTGATCTCATATTCCTTTGAAGTCTGTCAAACATTATCTTAAGTTGTATTCTAGTTTTTCAATAGTCCAATCATATTGGAAATCATTTTGTGGGTGATAATTAGTAATAAAATTCAACTCCTTATTTAGAGAATGTTGGATGATATTATATAACATGGAGGTAAATATCATATTTCAATTCAATATAATCGACAGTGGTGTTTCATAAAGCTTCTCCACCTCTCTGATGTATATCCTTGAATGTTGACTGAGTGAGGAGTCCTCTCAAATTTCAATGAAGTGTGTAATATTTATAAGATGATCCACCAATACCCATATGTAATTATTTCTTGTTTATGTCTTGGTATAACTAGTGACAATTTCTATAGTGATGTTTCCCCATTTCCATGTAGGTATGGGTAATAGTCTCATCATCACCTTATATTTTCTCCTTTCAACCCTTACTTATTGACATAACAAACAATTTGATGTATATTTCATGATATCCTTCTTCATATTATCCCACATATAATGATATCAAAGGTAGAAATACATATTCATTATCCATATGTTGATGGAGAAAGTTAAGCTATGTGAATCATTCAATAAATCCATCTTTATATCATAATTTTAGAGCACACATAGTCGTGAAACAAATTTTATTACTCAATCTTCTTCAATTTTGAAATATGATAATTTCCATTTTCTTATGGATTCCAACATATTCTAAATTTCCACGTCATCTCTTTGATCATTCTTTAACTTCCATAGAATGGATATTTGAGAAATAATTTGAAAAAGGAAGGATGATTTTCCATCCTTCATGATTCTAATGTACATCCTTTTCAAGTATATGAATAATGGATCCTTCTTAATCCTCATCACCGATAAATTCATCGGATCCTTTCTACCAAGAGCATTTTCCAGTTGTTTAACTTTATAAGGATGGTAATGGATTGATAATTAAAATTACTTTATCATATATAAAAAACATTATTGGAACATATTAAGATCTTTCTATGTGAATATATATTTGAGGATTTTATTTTTCAAATACATTTCTCACTTCTCTCTATAGAGACAATGTGTCCATATTTTCAATAAAAATGTCATTTTAAACAACTTCATATCATATATATGATAATACTCATGAGCTTTTAACTATATTAAAGAATATTATATCACTTTATCATTTTGTATTAGTACAAAATCCAAGCCTTTTTTTGAAGCATTGTTGTATACCACAAAAAGTTCCCCACTTGAGGGAAGCATGAGAACTGGTGCAGTGATGCACCTGTTTTTCAACTACTTAAATATTTCATCACATTATCTAGTCTAGAAAAAACATTACTCCCTTCTATATTATCTTGGGTAGAGGGTTTGAAAATCAAGATATATTTGTCACAAATCATTAGTAATAACTAGTTAGTCTAAGGAAACTACAAATTTCCATTACAGATGATATTCGAGGCTAGTCCAAAATTGAAATTCTCATATTATCATCCATAGATATCCTTTCTTTTCTGATAATGTTCCACAGTAATGATAAATCATTTATCCAAAAATTACATTTACTATAATGTCATCAGGATTCTCCTTTTTAAATGATTTTAGAATAGTTTTTAAATGCTCCTCATGCCCCTCCTTTCTTTTAGAGTAAATAAGAATCTCATATATAATGACTATAAATTTTTTGTGAGGTAATATCTAAAGACTCTATTCATTAAGTCCATAAATATTACTGTATCATTAGTGAGTATGAATGACATCAATATGAACTCATAGTGTCTATACATTATTTAAATTCTGTTTTGAGAATATATTCCTTCTTCCCACTTAATCGGTGATATCCCAATCTAAGTCCCACCTTATAGAAATACTTATCATGATATAGCTGATTGAAAAAAAATTATCCATGGAAATGGGTACTTGTTCTTTATCTATATATTTTTGTGTTCGTGATAATTAATGTAGTGGTGCATTGACCCATCCTTTTTCTTGGGAAAGAGGACTATCAAACCCCATAGTGATGAACTTGGGTGTCTAAAACCCCTTTTAGGATTCTGTTATACAAAATTATTTAGATCTTCCATCTCAATGGTGTCCATTATATAAGGATTATTAAACATGGTCATAGATATAGTTATAAGTTTAGTTGAGAACTAAACCTATCAATAAGAATGAAGATCAAGAAACTCTACGGGGAATAAATCAGTATGATCCCTCACAATGGGCCTTCTTTCAAGAATAATTATTTTGTTTGTGTCAATAATTTGTTAGAGATATTTTGGATCATAAAAAAATACTATCCAAACTTGAAAAGAAATTTTAAGGGGATATTTATCATCATCCTTAAATTTATACAGAATTTAAGGATGTCTTCGGACTTGAAGAGTGATCTCTCTCTCTCAAAATTTGATGTTGTATTTTTATAAGGGCATCAAATCCATACCCAATATAGCATCAAACTATAAAAAAGGAAATAATAGGGTATTTTATAGAATATTCAGTCCAAAAACATAAACTCAAAAGGATTTATATGCCTGGGATATAACTATTTCTTCATTTTCCATTCTCATTGATAGCTCAACCCCAATGTTTTGAGGTAGTTCTTGAATAGTTCTATGAAAATTGAAATATATGAAAAAATGTGTAGAAATAGAATCAAATAGTAAATTCTCTATTATATAATGGATATCTAGTGTACCTATCATCACATAATTTTTGGGACCCACCTCAGTAGTAGTGATATCATATGCTCTTCATTCCACTCTAGGAATATGAGGTTTTTTCTTATTGGTTGTCTTTGATAACCTTTGGATTAGGTAATTGGATTGAATAATGACTATGTAATTAAAACTAAAACACTTAAATATAGGATATTTTTTTATTAACCTCATTTTATTCTTCAACATTTGTGGGTTTCTTCATTTACCTATGGAACTGGTTAGCCCGATGCCCCTCTTTTTCACATTTGAAAAACCTAGAAGTTCCCAACAGATAGTTTCTAGGATGCTTCATCCCAAAATTATAATAACTGGGATGTTGGGTTTTTTCATTATGTGATTTATTTATTGATACCCCTAATTAAACTCAATTTTACATTTTATTCCCCAGTACCATGAGACCAATGAGAGTAACCAATCTCATATCAATATTGAGCCTATAATAGATAATATCATCATAACTATCAAAGTCATAAATCACCAAACATTTTCATATACTTTTATTTAATCTAATAAATTTTTTTCCCACTTTAATGTTAGTATTGTTGAAATAACTCAAGGAATATCAAGAAATATTTGTGATGTTCTCCCCATAATCCTTAATATACTCATCTTCCTTTAATTTCAGGCTGATTAATTCCATATACATTTTAAGTCATAGAGTTTGGGGAAATTATTCATTGAAAAATATTTTCATGATGCCTTCTCATTATATAGAATCAATATAATCTTTGTATTTTTTGTTCTCAATTAGTATCCACCGCTAATTGACTTCTCCCTCAAAGTGGTAAATAACCAGTACAACATTAAATTTCTCTAAGAATTAGAGGATAGAGAATATATTATCAATGGAGTTAATCCATTATTCCATGATAAGTGGATCATAATATCCTCTAAATGTAGGATAATTTTTTTAATAAAATAATCAATTGAACATTAAATTTATTATGAGAATTAGGGTGTTCCACATGATTCATGTTATCGTTCATAACTTGAGATAGTTGATCTAGTGCTACCCTGAAGTTATCATCTCCCATTCCCATAAGATTGGGAATATCATTGGTAAAATCATCACATTACCTATCATGTTGGTTTTTAGTAAAATTTATTATATTTCAGTCCATTATCCAAAATTATAAAAACAATATGACAATACATTAACTAATTAAAAATGAAAAGTAAAAAATACAAACATGAGAGGAATAACTTATAATTGATAAGTATATAATAACATGAAAGTCCCTAAGTTTCCATATAAGTTACCTATAGTAACTTACCTATTAGGTTTTATAACCTAATAATTTATTCAATTCCTTCATAATGGTTCATAAAAATTGTAATGAATTTCTAAATCATATCCCTTGGGAGTGTCTAACTAGGTGCACAACAAGGCTCCTTGTTGTGAAACATGTGATGATCATTTCAAGTTCAATGCAACTTTTTTGTATTATTAACCCTATGTAAAAATATTTTAGAGGCACATCTACATGTAGTATTCATATAGGGATATAATTTCATTGAATCCACTCTCTCGATACTTCACCAAAATTCAAGGATATCTTTCTTTAGTTACTCTTATCCTTATACTTATTAGTAGGGTTCTAAATAAATTAGTCTAGTCTTAATCCCAAAAAATAAATAAACCTCTAGATGATACCAACTATAGAATCCCTATCCTTTACATATGTTATTCAATGATTATTATCATAAATATCCATTAATTACATCCTAATGATCGTAATCCCTAGTGAATTTATAAGTCTTGTCACATATAACATCAAAATAAAAATAAAATATGAAATCCTTATTTTATTCTGTATAATGAGTTCCTAAATCAATTTTACATAGTATAACATGGGGAATACAAAAATAAAAGGGGTGGGATATAAATTATAGTATTGGAATAAAAATTATATGGAATCATAAATCTTGAGTCAAAATTATAACATGATATCATAACAGATAAGGCTCAAGGGTAATCCCATAGAATAATAACATAAATAATATGGTATCATAAGATCATGGTAACATAGGAAATTTGGTAGAAATAACTAAGATAACATAAACATGAGTCAATTCTAACCTCCTACATAATTTCACATGGTGGAAACAATCCCATAATAGATTAGGTTTACTCCATAATCTTATACATGATGTCTCATGAGACTAAATCTTTAACCAATACATTAGAGATTCATCTAAGTGAACCCATATTAAAATGTTCATGATTTATGTGCTCAAAAAAAAGAAATTTTTCATAAGTCATAAATCATAACATAATAATTACCCATGGAAAGAAATAAGCTTGCCTCATATCATAATCGAACGAAATTTCACAATGAACGAATTTTAGAAATAATAATAAGGAATGTATTACCCCAAAAAAGTAATGTTGAATAATCTAGGTAAATATTCTTGAGGCATATTTATTGAATTTTTTATAATTTAAAAATTTTTAATAGAGAGATAAAGTGAGTTAGAGATATATTGGTCATGACCTAGAGAAAACGGTGGTTTAGAGGGATCCCTTACCTCGAGCCTGATTCATCACGTGTGTTTTTTAGCTTCCTGAATAGAAAATTTATGTTAATTATTTACAATATTAATAACCATTTTCAATTTTATTATTCATTTTATTTTATTTATTATCATGATATATTAAATTAATTAATCATTTAGGTTCATGTCATACATTTTGATGATGTTCAACTCATATGTCCAAAATCACTTTGGAATGTTGACTAAGGTCAAAGAGATTAATATTTTATAATATTCAAAATAATAATAATTATATAATCACCATTTTTATATGTAAATTATACCATTTAAAATAACCATGAGTTATTTTTATGAAAATGAAATATGTTACAATCATGGAGACGGTAGGTTTTATGTACGCATGTGTAATGTTTCCATTTTTCAATGATCATAATGGAAATGAGGTAAGTGTTATTTTATCTTTCCAGAATTATCATTATATCATAAATATCATTTTATTTATTTAAATAAACATACATTATTCATCCATGTGACATGGTAATAAAAAATGAATCACATCACTTTGCATGGTTGTTGTCCACCATACACACGAATTACATTATCTTTTTTTCGATTGATGGTAATCTAAGAAGTTATATGATATATTAATTATAAAAAATGATTAATATTTCATGAATATCATATACAAAAATGAAATCCATTATCATTAATATTCATAAGAGGTGATGATGGAAAAAAAATTACATCAATTCATGAGGTGGTAGTCCACTGTACACAATCCCATTTGATGGAAGTGGAGATGGATTTAAGTTATGAAATTGAAATAATAACATATTAATATATAGGAGATAATTTGGTTATTATATCAGTATTATTGAGTAATATTTTAAGGAGTTGTAATAATAAATAAGACAAAGATTCTCATTTATGAATAACACCTCTTCTTCGGACCACCTCTATTAGACTATAACTAAAGCCCCCCTAGAATAGCCTTTTGATAAAAAAATGACTCTAGGAAGTCATAAGGTAAGTAAGAAATTTATTTTGGTAGTTATATATTGAGAAAAGGATTAATATGTGTAACTAGAATAGGATAGGTGGTTCCCTTTTGAAAGTGGGGGAGAGGGCACACTAAATATTTTTAAATGAAAAAGTTATACCCACATTTTATACCTACCATAAGGAACAAAAATGGAGCATTATAAATAATTAGATTCTATAAGGTATAATTGTGACCATAAAAATACTTTTTACATATTTTTAAGTAATGTTAAACCTTATCTTTTTAGTTTAACCCCCTAATAAACCCATTTTAATCTTAACTCTTGTAATTATTTTTTACTTTTTTTTACTATTCATTATGACCAAAAATTAAGTTGAACATATTATATAATATTAATTATTATGATTCCAATTATATAATAAATTTTTTGATTTAAATTAAAATAATTGGAAGAATTTATTTTAAAATTAAACCCATCGACGTGAGAAAAAAAGGTTTTCTAAAGAATAAGTGTTTAGAAGTATAAAGAGTTTTTATATCAAAATTCCACATGATTACAATGACCTAAATTAAATTAATCATAAAATAGTTGAAATAATTTTACTTTTAAACCATTTAAAAAAATTAAACTTTTTAAATTATTTAAACAAAAGTGTAGTTTTCAATAAAAACTACAATTATTTCACTATTCATTAAAAAATTAAACTTTTTTAAAAAATATAAGAAATTCATACTAAGATAATATTTACATTTTCATTTCCAAAATTAAGTCCATTTTGTAAAATATGTTTTATAAAAGTGTAAAAAATTATTTTTTTCATTTTTTCAAAAAAATAAATAAAAATGTTTTTTTGAGAAAAAATTATTTTCATTTTTTATATAAAATTTACAAAAATTAAGTACTTATTTATCAGTATATTTTCCTTATTATTAAAAATTAATTTTCTAAATGTGGTTACTCATATTCATACATAAAAATTTAATATCTCAGTTATAACTATTATGTTTGAATAATAATATTAATAGTATATTGATTTTCATTAAAACTCGGTGTTGTATCTTGTATACGCTATTGAACATATCATTTAAAAAAATGGGTGGTTACATTAAAAGTCTCTTTGTGAACCATTATGAGTTACTTGAATAAATTTTTATATTTGAAATCCTAATAGTAAACATTACAATAGATAACCAAGACTAAAACCTAGAGACTCATAAGTTTGAATTTACATGAAATTTATAATTTTTTCCTTTTATGTTCATATTTTCACTTTTCACATAATTTTTAGTATGTGAATTATCATCACTAATTTTCATATTTAGTTAACGGGGTAGAAATAGGTGGAACCATACCAACAACCAATGTGAGTGGAAATATATTAATTTCTCTAACAATATTCCTAAACTTATGGGAGAGATAGATGAAAATTTCATGGAAGTATTGAATCTTATAAATCATGTTATATTAACACGAAAAATGTGGAATTATCTATTTATCCTTATAATGATCATGTTGTGATCAAGTCTTTTATATAAAAAAGGACTCCTATATTTAGTGGATCTTCTTATTCCCTCATCTCAAAAAAATGATTAACTCTATTAAAAATATATTCTCAATCCTCCAATGCTCAAAACAAAATAATTCTTTCCTGAGAATTTCTCACATGAAGGGGGAAGGTGATTAAAAGGTATAGTTGTGGGAAATCTCAAATGAAGTATGATTTTTTGGGTACTTGTGTTCAGCAAAGTGCCTAAAAAATGTCATCTCTCAAAGGAGGAAGTAAATTAAAATAACTTATTAATGTTATTCTAAAAAAATAGAATAAAAACACTACATGAAATAATGTGTTTTTTCATTTATCAAACTAGATGAATTTTTCTAGAAGAAGATTGGATTTTTTTTGTTTTTATTTTGAATCGAAGTTTGATTAAAAAGACACAATAAAAAGATATTTTTTAGAAAATATTTTAAAAGGCGTAATTGATATAACTCTACCTATTCACTCAATTATTTATCATTATA
Organism: Viscum album; assembly: GCA_963277665.1. Lineage (NCBI taxonomy): Eukaryota > Viridiplantae > Streptophyta > Magnoliopsida > Santalales > Viscaceae > Viscum > Viscum album. The sequence continues at coordinate 1,073,386,660 of OY728143.1, forward strand.
ATTTAAATTAACATTCACTAAATTATAATCCCCAAATTTTATTACCCTCACACCCTATGGGAGTTAACTTAACCACAAAGACAAAATTATTTAAACCCTATGATATATTTAGAACATGAAATTGCATCACCCTACTTTGATTTATTTTCGTAGGTTAGCTGATAGTCAATGGTTAATGAGAGAAAATATCAACTCTAGAAATGAGGATTAATAGACTTTAGGGATTATATTTGAACTCTAAGAATTTATCTCTTATGGTCTTGTATTACCGATTAAGATCACACTCTCAGAATTTACACAATTCTCAACCTCACATGTTTTTGTATCAATTGATAAATTTATTTAATAGTTTCATATAAATTTAAAACTAAATTAATAGATCATATTAATTGAATTACATCCCCTCATTGATTCAAAATAAATAAATGAATAAGGTAAGAGGTAGATCAATTACTAATAAAACAACTCTTCCATGGGCGGCATAGTCATCGTAGAAACATATTACATTTGAAAAGATATAGAAAGGGTATAACCCAATATTGTTTATACTCTTAGATTTCCAGACCAAATAGTAAGATTAATATAAAAATAAATTTTAACAAAACAGAAGAAAAGAGAATAAATAAAATAAGAACAAATAATTTTATTACACAAATGAAAACATTACAACATAAAGAAGAAGAAGAAGGATTTGATGAGTGGATTCTTGCTTCAAGAGCTACCCCTCTTAAAATAGTAGGATAATTTGAGTGAAAACAATTCTATTCTACCTTAAATCTACTTATTCACGTCTTAACCCCTAAAATGATAAAAACAATAATTTATATAGTGGAGGGGAGGCTAGTTTTAAAGAGGTTTCATGTGTGAATGGAAAAATTCAGTCAAATAAATGAATCCAATTTTCACCGTCTGTTTGACCGCCAAAACACATGAATAAGATGTCCTTCCTTAGGTATTTTTTGTGTAAAAATGAGTCCTCGGTCTCCTCTAAAAATTTGGGCCTAATAAAAGCACGAATTAAGAAGTTATGGCCCAAATATAGAACCAATGTCCAATCTAGCGAGTCCAGCCCATCTTTGAATTCATAACCCATTTGCACCAACCAAATGCATAATTTAACTAAAATATCCAGAATAAAATTTTTATAAAATTATGTTTGGAACACATTTAAAAATATTATGATCAAATAATTCAAATAAAATTATCTATGTTCGAAATGCTACAATGAATTTTTAAATATCAAAACTGTAACTTTCATCAAATTTTCAAATTAATGATATAATCCCAAAGATTTTTAAATAAACATATTTTAGACAATGTGAGGAATTTTTTTCATTTATTATCAATAAAATATTCAACAAAATTGTGTTTTATCAACTCCCCCACACATACCATTTTGCACTCCTGAGAAAAACCTCATATCATGTATTCAAAAAAAATGTGGTAAGATATGCATATTCATATTTCTCAATCCACAGTGCAAATATAGGAAGAGTAATAATCCCATCAAGATCCAATATCAATAAATTTTAATTTCATTGTCTCATAAATTGTGTCAAAACAAAATCCAGTGAGATTCATGACACTAATCATAGTGAAACAATTCATGGGTATACCATGCCAGTAATTCTACATGTGTGTGTGTGTTCCAACCATTCCAAGCTCATAAATCCACCCTTTATTCTGTATATTCTGGTCAAGTTAAACAATTCTTCTTACTTGTTTTATTTAACCGAACCTATTCTACATTCCTTTGTAGTATAATTTCAATACCCACTCACTTAAGCATTCCCAAAAGTCAAACCTTATGCTCCCGACCTAGATATCCCCATATGTTTTAAATTCCATCACTCCCCTCATTTATTTTTGTTTTGTTTTTTTAAGATTCACTTAAAACAAATCTCACACTCAAAACTCAACCCATGTTTTATATCATCACAACACTAATTTTTATAGTTATAACAAGATAAAGGTTGATAAAGAGTAGTTTTGACCTATCCAAGACACAACCCTTATTTTTTTGAGATCGTACAATAGTTGGATAACTAGAACACACACATAGTTCAATTCAGTATAGTAATAAAACCAATCGTAAGAGAAATGAATTTTTGGATCAACCAATAAAATTATTTAACTAACATGACTATACCGTAAATTGTGTAGGAAAAATTTAACAAGTCATGGTTGAGTGAAAATTTGTGTGGAGAAATCGAGGACACAATTTACCATGAACAAATATCACAAATAATGATGTCAAAATCTAAATGGTTTTATAAAGAAACAATGATTCATATCATTGACGACTTCAATTTTTATAAAAATCAAACCTTGATGTGGAAATATTACTCATGACTATAATTCTTCTAATGAATTTTATATATGTTTCACATGATAATGTTAAATGATATTTTTTTTATTGATATTTTTTTGTTTTTTTTCTTAAATTTTAACCAAAACATTAATATAAAATACACATAGAAAACACAAATGAAAATTCTAAATATCTAACCCAAAAATTTTTCCCCTCTCCCTCAATTAAAATATTGCATTGTCCTCAATGTGAACCTATGAGATGATATATGCACATGAAATGTATAATTTTAAATAGGACAAGGAATATAAAAGTGAAAGGGTTAGGAATATCCTGATATGCTCTAGTGATGATGTGGTCATGCAATGTGATGAAATCCACTGCATCATTTGGAAGTCCCACAATGTATTTCATCAAACGTTGTCTGTTGACTGTAAATATCCATTCCAGTGTCCTCTTGTGCAATCTCCATTGCACCATAAGAAAAATCATTTTATACAATATAAGGACTTAAAAATCTGGAACACAACACACTAGGTGTAATCTTCAATCATGAACTATAGAGAAGGACTTTCTATCCAATAAGAAAATACCTTTGTGGGATCATTCTATCATGAGCTTCTTTTGATGTTTCCTTATAGAGCCTTGAGTTCTCATATGAAGATAATCGAATCTCCTCAAGCACTATAGTTTTCATATTCCTTTGAATTCCAACTTGGGACAAATCTATGTTGCATTTCTTTATATCCCAACAAGCCTGATGCTCAACATCCATTGGGAGATAACACGCTTTCCAAAAAACAATCTGAAATGGGGACATACCAATGGGTGTCTTGTATGATGTCCTATCAGCCCATAGTGCATCATCCAAGCACTTGCTCCAATCCTCCTATTTGGACACACAGTTTTCTCCAAAATTTGGTTCAACTCATGATTTGAAACATCGGCCTGGCCATTTTTTTGGGGGTTTTATGGTGTTGATGTTTTTTCTATCACCTCATACTTCCAAAGGAGGGAAGACAAATTGTGATTTCATAAGTGTGTCCCTTGGTCACTAATGATAGCCTTTTGTACTTCAAACCTACAAAAAATCTATGTCTTGATAAAGTCCACTACAACATGGGAATCATCAGTCCTGGTGGCCTTATCCTCCATCCCTTTTACTCACATAATCAACAAAAACAAAAATATACAAAAAAACATATGAACTAGGAAAAGGACCCATACAATCAATTCCCTATACATAAAAAATCTCACAGAATAGTATTGGTTGTTGGGGCATCTTGTGTCTCCTAGAAATGTTCCCAGTGTGTTGGAAACGAGGGCATGACTTACAAAACAGATGGGAATCATGGAATAATCTAGGACAATATAATCCAGATTCTAAGACTTTCCTAGCTGTCCGTTGGGGTCCAATGTGTCCACCAAAAGCAAGTGTATAACAGAATTGAAGAATAGACTCAAACTCATGATTAGAAACACACCTTCTAATAACTTGATAACTACACATGCACTAGAGTTAGGGTTAATCCCACACATAAAACCTATAATCATTATTTAATTTTTGTACATTATGTTTCTTTAAATATTTATGAATTTTAGAGGCCATAAGGTAGTAAACTAAATTAGCATACCGAGGATGCATACCTAAGTTGGAATAAAGATGTTAATTGGGGAAAGTGTCCCGAACTGGTACTTGGTCCAAGGTGTCGTCCTCTAGTGTGTGAGTAAGCCTACTCATGTGGTCTACCACCAACTTCTCTAACAGCTTCTTATCCTTTATCTCAATATCAAATTTCTAAAGAAGGATGATCCATTGGATAAGCCTAGTTTTTTCATCTAGATTCTTTAAGATGTACCTCAGAGCTACATGGTCAGAAAAAACAACTACTTTGGAGCCTAATAAATATGAATAGAATTTATATAAAGAAAATATAATGTAAAGAAAATTCTTTTCTATGGTTGTGTAATTTTATTGGGCAAAATCCAATGTCCTCGAAGCATAAGCGATCACATGTGAAAGTCCCTCCACACTCCAAGATAAGACATCTCCAACTGCGAAGTTGGATGCGTCACACATAAGCTAAAAAGGAATATCCCACCATGGGGGTTGTATGATTGGTGGAGTGGTCAAACATTTATTTATATAATCAACGGAAGTCCTACAAAAATCATCAAACACAAAATCATAATTTTTTTGAAGTAATTGTGACATAGGAAGAGCATTCTTATTAAAATATTTGATGAAGTGCCGATAAAATCATGCATTCCCTAGGAATGATCTAAAATCATCCACACATTAAGAATAGATTAAGGATGAAATAATATCTATCTTAGATCTATCAACCTATATCCCATGTTTTGACACTACATTCCCTTGGAAAATCCCATGCTCTACCATGAAATGAAACTTTTAAATGCTTAAGACCGGATTCTTCTCAATACAACGATTCAACACCTTTTCTAAACTACTTATAAATCCATCAAATGAGGATCCATATACTATAAATTCATCCATAAATAACTCCATGCAGGTCTCAAGAAAATCAGAAATAATACTCACCATGCATCTTTGGAAGGTACCTAGGGTATTAAAAATTAAAAATGGCATCCTCCAGTAGGAAAATGTGCCGAAGGGATAGGTGAATGTAGTCTTCTCATGATCCAATAAATCTATAAGAAAATAAAAATATCCATAAAATCCATCCAAGAAATAGTAATGTGTCTTCTCAGCTAAACATTCAAGCATTTTATCAATAAATGGGAGGGAGAAACAGTCCTTGTGAGTGTTTTGCTTTAGTTTCCTATAATCAATACACACACGCCAACTATTTTTCACCCTCATTAGAACTAACTCATCTTTCTCATTTTTAACGATAGTAACACTAATGTTTTTAAGAATAAACTGAATAGGACTCACCCACTAGGAATCTGAAATGGGATAGATTATACCTGTCTCGATCAATTTTTCAACCTATGTTTTCACAACTTCTAGAAGAGTTGGGTTCAATCTTCTTTGGAATTGTTTAACTAGCTTATCCCCATCCTCGAAAAGAATCCTATAAATGAAAATGGCAGGGCTAATACATGATATGTCACCCAAGGTCCTCCCAATCACCCTGATTTTATCCCTTAAAATATTTAAAAGTTTTTCTTCATGTTCAAAAGGGAGAATGTTATCAATGATAACAGGTAATCTCTTACCACTCAACAAGTATGAGTATTTTAGATTTGGTGCAAATGTATTGAGTTCCAATGCAGTGGGAGATATATGGATGGAGACATTGATGGAACAAAAATATGTGAATAATTAACATCACTATCAGAATAAACATAATCAAAACTAGAGAATAATTCATCAAATCCATCAGCATACTCAACAGCCATGTCATAATCTGATTGAACATAATTAAAATCAGAATATGAATCCATTTCAAAAAATATCTAAGAGAGTCTTGTGCATTAGAAATAGGTGTGTAAGTACTCTTAGACAGCAAAATAGAACCAATACACATAATACCTCAAGGAATAGGATGATCAAATTCCATGGGGTTTATACTTGGTAGTTCAAAATGGGAGATAACATATACAGAATAGTCTTATAAGGGGTACTTCATGAGTCCATAACATTAAATATCACAAATTCATCTCCAAATTTCATGGAAAGTTTACCCTCATTGACATTTATGATATTTTTTTCAGTTTTTAGGAAGGTTCTGCCAAAGATAATGGGATCACACGAACTTACCTAATCATCCTCCATTTCAAGAATATAGAAATCTTCTGGAAAGATCATGCCTCTTACCTAGACAAGTAAATCCTTAAGGACTCATGTTGGATATGTCGTAGATCTATTAACCAACTACACCACTACTCTCGTCAGTTTCAACTCACCAAACTATAAAGAAGAGAATACTTAGTGAGACATCACATTTATATAAGATACTAAATCATGAAGAGCATAAAAAAGTGAAACTTCCCTTTGGTTCATGAGATGGTGAATGTCCTCGGATCCTTGCACTTTGTTGTAATTGCTTACATTGGTGTAACAAGTGCTAAAACATTCCATCCAATATTGGTCCTATAATTTCCCTTATGCCTTATTTGATTAGTATAAATTTATTTTAATAATTTAGAATACCTTTGGATTTGATTGATGGCTTCAAGTAGACGGATGTTGATCTCTACATGCTTGAATCTATCAAAAAATTCTTTTTTTCATTGTCTCATCATCCATATTGTTGGTTTGTACAACCCTATTTGGAAATGGAATGGGTTTAGGAGGAACAAAATTAGTCGTTTTCTTACCTTTATATTTACCCTTGGATTTATCATGAGCTAGTTTTGAATGGGGCTTCTCCGGAGTTGAGGTGAATCCTAGTAGAATGATATGTGAAGATATATTAGTTTTTTTTCACTTATTAATGTTATGTCACTGACATTTCCCTTGGTATTTTTAGTAGGCTGGGAAGGAATATTTTTAGAATTCTTACTTACCAATTCATAGAGGGAAGTGGAAATCTAGGTCATTTGAGTCTTAAACTCCCTCAGCTCCAAACCTTGACTCTTCAACTTATTTTGTTGATTAAGAACAATTTGTTTCAAAATATCATCAATATTAGAATATACCTTTTTTTGAGAATTACCTTATTGGTTACTTATTGATGATTATGTTTCAAATGTCATTTGGTGTTGTTGGAAACCCCATTGGTAAGGTGGATACTGTTTGAAGTTTTGTTGAAATGGAGGCCTTTGTTGTTGTCCAGATATATAACTCATGTCTAATTGATACATCCACCCTTAGTTGTATGCTGGTGAAAAGGAATCAAACATCTTTTGTTATGTGGCTGTTGTTTCTACTAATATGGTCTCCCAAGAAACACTATTTTACAATCTTTTGTCTCTTGTAGTTTTGGGAAATAGTCATTTGGGTGGATTGTCTTAGTGAAAATTCCATATGGCATTGAATGAGTGGGTTGGGATGTCTTTTATCCAAATAAATCTACCTCACCACAGTGGTAAATTCTTCCAACCTGGTATCAATTAAATTAATTTCAAGAAAAGGACTTACCTGATGTACTCCCCTAACATGTCGTGTAACTCGATCGCCAAATTGTTGGGAGTTTTGGGCCATCTTGTCAATCAATGAACGTGAATCTACTGGTGTCCTTTCCACCAATTATCCTCCTACCACGACATCCTTCATGCTCCTCTCTATAGGTTTTATTCCTTCATACAAGTATTGGATGAGGAGTTGCTCACTGATTTGGTGATGTGGGAAGCTTGCACACAACTTCTTGAATCGATCTCAGTACTAATACATTGGCTCCCCTTGGGATTGATTGTTCACTAAGATCTCTTTATGAATGGAAGTGGTCTTTGATGTTGGAAAAAATCATTGCAATAAAGAATATTTCAAATTATTCAAACTAGTTACATCTTCAGGTTGTAAATAATACATTCAATATTTTGCAGCTCCATTTAGTGAGAATGGGAATGCTCATAGTTTGATTTGATCTTCAAAAAAATTTCTTGGTTTTAAGGTTGAGAAAACCACATTAAATTATCTTAAATGTTTGTTTGGATCCTTACCAAATAATCCATGGAACTTTGGAAGAAGATGAATTAACCCATATTTCAGTTCAATTTGTGATTTGAGGTTTGGGTGTGCAATAAAATTTGGTCGATAATTAATATCTGGTGAAACCAATTATCGAATGGTTCTATTAAGTTCATTTTTATTATTTTAAGCCATTGTTTCATGTTTTAGGATTGATATAAAAGTTTTTCCAATTTTAGTTTTCCTATAATTGATGAATTCTCCAACTAGTTTAATGTTAAAACTTCTCGTAGAATGAGAATGTCAGATTCAATCCCTAAGACCATATTCAATCTCAGGTTCAATATATAATAGATAGTTGGGACTAGTTGATTCGATAAATCAAATAAAAATTAAAATAAGAAAAGTGTTCCATAAAAAATGAGAAGTTTGAGTTATTGGTCCAAAAAGAAGAAAAAAATTCATATTTGGTAAAGAATGAAGAAAGAAGAGAAGAAGATAATAAAATGTAAAATAAATTAAATACCTTTAATTCATTGAAATAATTTCTTTCCACCCTAGAAATAGAGAAAATTTTAAAGGCGCTATCATGGGTGCTCTCAAATGAAGTGTGATTTTTTGGATAATAGGGTGAAATATAGTGGCTGACTAAGGTCATCTCTCAATGGAGGAAGTAAATTAAAACAACTTATTTAAGGTATTCAAAAAAATAAAATAAAAGATAATAAAAAACAGTAATTTAAGGGGCTTTTAACATTTATTAAAAAAAAATCTTGAATAATATTTCATTTTTTGTTTTTATTTTTGAAATGATGTTTGATTAAAAATACACAATAAGAAGATGTTTTTTAGAAAATATTTTAAAAGGTGTAACCGATCTAAATAAATCTATTCACTAAATTATTTATCATTTTAATTTAAATTAACATTAACTTAATTATAATATCCTAATTTTGTTACCCTCAAATCCTACAGGAGTTAACCTAACCACACAGATGAAATTATTTAAACCCTAGGCTTGCTTCGGAACATGTAGCTGCAGCACCCTACTTTGATTGATGTTCTTAGGTTAGATTATGTCTAGTAGTTAATTAGAGAACATATATACTCTATAAATAAGGATTAATTGAGGTTAGGGATTATATTTTTACTCTACTAAATTATCCCTTATGGTCTTTTATTACCGATTAAGATCGTACACTCATAATTTACACAAATCTAGACCTCGCATGTTTTGTGTCAATTGATCAATTGCTTGCTTAGTTACATCTAAACTGAAAAATAAATTAATAGATAATATTAAGTGAATTAAATTATCTCATTCATTAAAAATAAATGAATGAAGAAGGTAAGAGGTATATCGATTACTAATTAAACTACTCCTCCATGGGCGACGTAGTCATTGTAGAAAAAAATTACATTTGAAAAGACTTAGAAAGAGTATAACCCAATATAATTTCTACTATTTTATATTTAGACCAAATATAAAGTTTAATAGAATAATAAAATAGAATAAAATAGAATAAAAGATAAGAAATAAAATAATAACAAATAATTTTATTACACAAATGCAAACATTACAACATGAAGAAGAAGAAGGCTTTGATGAGGGGATCCTTACTTCAATAGCTACCCCACATAAAATGGTTGCTGAAATTGAGTAAAACTAGTTCTCATATCCCTTAAATCTACTTATGCACGTCCAAACCCCTCCAAAAGATAAAAACACTAATATATAGTGTGGAGGGGAGGCTAGGTTTAAAGAGATTTGAAGTGTTAATGAGGAAATTCAGCCAAATAAATTAATCCAACTTTCACCATATTTTTTATAGACAAAAAGTGTGAATTAGATGTCCTTTTAGAAGAATTATTTATGAGAAAATTAGATCTTGAGATCCTCTCAAAATATGGCCCTAATCCAAGCATTAATGCGGAATGTATGACCCAAATACATATCCAATGTCTAATCTGGCTAGTCCATCCCAACATTGACTTCATAGACCATTTTCACCAACCAAATGCATGATTAAACTCAAATGTTCTGAATAAAAGTTGTATAAACATATTTCAGTAAAATTTTAAAAAAAATTTAAGTTCAAATAATTCATATAAAATTATTTATGTTCGAAATACTACAGTGGATTTTTAAAGTGTAAAACTAGAAATTTCATCAAATTTTCAAATGAATGATCTAATCCTAGATATTTTATAAATAAACATATTTAACACAATGTGAGGAATTTTTTTCATTTATTATCAATGAAATATTCAAAAAAATTGTGTTTTATCATTTATTAGTGTTGGAAACTAATCAATAACAAAAATTACAATGCAGAAATTGATCACATAGAATTAAAAGGATTCATTAAAATATTTTTCAATAAATATTTTACCTAATCTAATTGTCTTAAAATAAATATGGATTTACTCAAACTGAAGAAAAAATAATATGCGTCTATCGATACATTTAATTAAAACATCACAATGCTTTCATGGTACGCCTCTGTAGTTTTCGAAAAAAATAAATCTGTGGTCGTTCATTTATTTAGTGGGTTAAAAACAAATCTATAAAAAAAATTAGAGATTTATTAATTTGAAATATATGAAGAGACTATCTATTGGTCCCTTAAGGACAAGATGGATATTAGGGAATCATATTAATCACATGGGGTGGGAGATAAAAAGTGTGAAATGGAGGTTAATTCAAGAGTATATATTAATAAATCACATAGTTCCAAAGAAAAATCATCTACCAACATGTTAAAGGTTCTGGAAGAAGTATCCTGTAAATAGTATCAAGGGAACTTGGATATGATTCAAGTATAGAAAATAGGGCCATAAATATAATCAATTCTGAATAGAGATGAATAAACCACTAATGAAATAGAGTAAAATAAGGTTTATATCAAAATACATCCTGTGGGACTGTGTTTCAATTTTAAGAAACATAGAAATTATGAAGACTAATTCACTAAGCTAAGGGTTGTTGGATACAATCAATGATAACAACCACCAAAGTATAGCAACGAATGGAATATGACACCACTTCTACCGAGGTGGATCATGATAATTATTTGGTGATAAGTATACTAGTTATTAATTCAGGAATAGAAAATATACGATTTGATTTTTTATCTACACATTCCTTTATATCATTACTATTTAGTAGAACTATTAAAACCCTACCACAAAGCACAGGGGTTGAAATATATATGTAAATATAAAATGAATACATTGTTTTATCTCAAGTATGTAACTCCTACCATGTTAATTTTTATGGAATCATCCTCCCATAAAATATTTTCATACTTCCTTTAGTATAATTTGACACTATATTGGGAATGGATTTTATGTTCTTATATAAATATATCATTAACTATTGCGAGATGGAGATCAATCTACACATATTGAGTCATCCTATAGTTCTATATAATTGTAAATAAGATGGTTAATATCCTTTGAAATATTCTTATCAAGTTTTAATATTATTTCATTAAGAGAAAACATATATATCAGAAATAGTTGAGACCAAGGAGAGTATCATGCTTGAATATATTTCCATTGTGAGGTATTATACAAATGTATTTCCTAAATAGTTTTCTAGTCTTCCTCCTAGATGAGTGGATTAGTTCTAAATTAAACTTATTCCAATATCTATAAACATATCCAATACCCCCTATATAATTTCCACCATTGAGTTGGAGGAACAAAATTAGTAATTACAATAAAATAAGGGTAAGGGTTTAATTTAAATAAGTGCTTCACAATGGGGTGTATTGGTCATATTCACCAAGTATAAGGATGGGTAAATGTTCAAATTCATTGGTTATTGTGGACTCTAAAAAATAATAATAAATAATACATATACTCTTCCATGGATAGATGAATATTTTTATCAATGATGTGGTGCCCAATATTTATCTAAGGTGGACCATCAGGAAAGATATCACTAATTAATGGTGAATAAGGAAGACATTTTGAAGATTTTGTGTTGAACTTGGTATAGACAATATAATTTTATTTTTATTCCCTTTATAAGCACTAATTCTTCAATAATCTTTATGGAATTAATGAATAGAGTCTTTAGTGATTATCACAAAAAATGGTAGTCTTTATAGAAGTTATTCTAATATACTCAAGAAGAAAGTAAGATCATGAGGAGTACTTGAATAACATTATAAAGACATTAAAAAAGGATAATATATAGGTATATTACATTAAATGTGAGTTCTATATGGATTAAATATCATTGATGGGGAATTTTATCACTAGTAAAGGGATATATTTAGACCATTCTAAGATAAAGGTGATTGATAAGGGGCATAGATCGGTATCCACAACAGAGATTTATAGTTTCCTTGTACCAAATTTATATCACTAAGGATTTTTGAGAAATATATCGTGATTTTTAAATACTAATAACCAATATAAACTATAAAAAAGTGAAGTTAAATTGGGTTGATGAATACGAAGATAGATTCAAGGTATTGAAAAGGAGTCTTATTACTACACTAGTCCTCACACTTCCCTTATGTGGGGAGATTTTTGTGGAAGAAAATGATTCTTTAAATAATTATTTGGATCTGTACTAATGAAGCATGATAAAGTGATTTCTTAAACCTCAAGGAAACTGAACTTTCATGAGTATATATATCCAATGCATGATATGTAGTTGGCTTCAGTATTGTTTACGTTGAAATTATGGATACATTATCTCTATGGGTAGAAGTGTGAGATATATATAGATTATAAGAGCCTGAAATATATATTAACATAGAAGGAACCTAATATTTACCATAAATGATAGTTATATCTAATCAAGTATTAAGACTGATCAATCAAATATGATCATGGAAAAAAATAATGTGACATAATCTCTAAGTCGAAAGGATACTATGACCTTATCAATGATGAAAATTTTAAGGGATCTTAAATTATTAGAATTGAAAAGTATGTACATGGAGATTATAAAGAAATGAACATCATAATTCCTTTCTCAAATGGTTTCTCAACCATCCCTCTTGGAGAAAAGAAAAGGATTCTCAAAGGGATGATGTGGAAATTCAAAACAAGGTGGATGAAATAATAAAAGATAAATCCCAAGAGTTTAAAATTAATTAAGAATGAATTTTAAGATTTGGTTTGTGAATATGAATACCATCAAATACCAAGATAATGAAGGATCTGTTGAACGATTTACATGGATTGGACATAAAAACTAATATTATTTAGTCTCAGTGACCCATGCCCCCTCATCCATGACTCTATGAAGGGAAATTAGTTTTATAGATTTTCTTCTTTATAAAAAATAGTATTTCATGTGCATAGTACTATTATAATCATATTTTTATTCTTCTTCTCAAATGGGTTCAATTTAGTTGGGTGGTGCTTCCTAACACATCTGATAGGATGGTAACAATCATACCAATTATAGGGGTAATATTTATCAAATCTTATGAACTCTATTATGTGTCAAAAATTAATCCTCCCCTAACTTAATCCTCTGGTTCTAATTGTATCAACTTATAGAGGAGTGAGATGGGGATGTTTCCAACTTATGTGCTATGGGGGAAATTAGGTTCAAAACAAGATGATTCAATTGATTCCTGATTATAGTGTGTTCCCAAGAAACGAATTTCATATAAATCTAATCATAAAAAACTATTATATCATCCCTATCCTTCTACACATATTATTACATGACTTTAATAATAATTAACCAAAAAATTACAAGTTAAGGATCATAAATTCTAGTGTCTCTCTAATATTAGATACATTATTGGAAATCTTGAAACCAAAATAAAAACATATTTTATTTAATCTTCATAATTATATCTTAACACCCTTTGATCCATTATATATTCATAGGATAATTTGGGGAATATATGAACAAATTGATGAGCTAAAAATCATATCATTTAAAAAAAACATAATAATAAATCATATCACATGGGTTATAAGGTATAACATGATGACATAAAAAGTCATGAAACATGAATAAACATTTGGAAGATTAAAATATATAACTTGGGATAATTTAATATTGTAAACATAGTAATGTATAATTAGAATAAAACATGACATAATCATGATTTAAGACTCATTGCACATGGAGGATCATGAGTCAAGTCTAACCATCAAGACCATTTCACATGGAGCACGAGTCAAGGCTAACAACAATGATTGTTGCTCAAGATGGCTCATGAGACTAAAAATTACCCAATTTATTGTAGTGATATCTAGGGACACCCATCATAAAAATTTCATGAATATTTGTTCCATATAATGAATCATACATAAGAAATAAAACATAAAAATAAGGGTTGCCCATGGAAAGAATAGGGTATCATAATCATGTCAAAAGGCATATCAAAATAGAATATCATAATGGTTCCCATGAAATAATGGATTTAAAAAATACAAGGAAAATAATAAGGTAAAAAATTCATAGATAATGATATTTTATGTAAAACTGAAGTAAAAACATGTAAAAACAGTGTTTAAGAATCTTTAGAAATAAAACTTTTTAGTGCGGTTTAAGAGGAAATTCTCAAGATTCTTTAAAATGGAAAAACAATTATCTGTATAAAACCAAAAATGAACCAATATATTTTTTCACCTTAATTTTTTTATTATATAAAAATAATTGTAGATTGAATATATTATTTATTTCACTTTAAAATGGATAAGAAATTTGGATATTCCCTTTAAACAGGTTTGCTTATCTGGAAGAATTGAGAAAGGATCTCATTTAAAACATGTATATCCCTAAAAAATAAGGATTAAATGATATAGATATATGATTTTGGTACATATAAATATAATATAAAAATAAATAATAGTTAAATTAAGGTAAAGCGAGATAAAACGTATTCTGAAGGAAAAATAGATGTTTAGAATGAATCCCTTACCTTATGTCTGAAAGTGTTCTGTACATGATATTAATATCCTGGATAATAAAATTAAATCCCTTAATTTATTAATTTAGAAACTTTTACACATTTATTTTATTAATAATAATTTTACTATGTCGATTTATTTTCTTTTTGATGAGTTACAAGATACAATTTCATCGTTCAGGAGCGTTAGTTTCCTTCTTTTTCATTATTGGTTAATTTGTTTATGTGTATGAATGATATGTAGAATGAGAATAGTTTTCCATAATTGAAAATATATTTTATTAATAAACTTATATAATTTTATTTTTTCTTATATATCATTTGGTTATTTGGTATGAGGTTGAATCATTAGATAAAATGTAAATGATAATCGTTTAGATTAATTTGGAGGTTTCATGATCATCACGAACTAGTTTTGTTCGATTATTTAATATTATGTATATATATTGGTTAAATAAAATTAAATAAGTTTAAATGAATATATAATAATCTTTTTTAACCATAAAAATGGTTTTATGACTATACTTTAAGGCAATAAAGAAATTTGAAAACTCTTCATCCTTGAATGCGATAAATTAACACATCACAGACAATGTTTTCATTTTTAGAACAAAAAGGAGAGGATTAGAGGTTTGATGATGAATTATTCCATTATCATGATAAAATTAAAGTATATATAATATACTATATTTTCCATTTCACTTGGATATGGGGTGGTGAACATAGAATAATAAGAGAAAAGAGATTTGAAAATAAATGAAAATAAAATGATAGAGGATTTTACCTCTTGAATCCCTCCTCCTTGAGAACATTGTTAGGGAAAAGGGTTTGGTAATTTTTTTTAAATGGATACAATAAATTATTGGGATGATTGGGAAGATTATTTTTCATAATTTATACTATTCACAAAGATTTAAAGGTGTGAGGAAAAGTGGTGGTGAGTGGTGTTACATATAGTAGAAGAGAGGGGTGTTTTTGGATTGTTTAATTAATTAGTTTATTATTCTAGCCTAAGACTATGAATAATGTGGTTTATTATGACTAAATATAGTAATTAATTCATGTGATTTAGAACCAATGGGCACTTACATCATCCACAACACAATCATTACTCAAAAATGAATTTATTTAGCTTATATTGTAAATTGCCATATTTCACTATTCAACAAAAAATAAGCTATTTTATATAAAACACAAAAATTAACCCTAAATTATTTTTCAATGGGTGGTATTAAACAAATATTCCATTTTATGAATATAATTTTATAAATATGAGAAATTTATTTTTTAATTAAACTCATCATTTAATAAAAAAAATAATGATTTTAGAATTATAACTGATTTTATAACCCATTTGAAAATTAAAAAATTTCTCATAAATTTTTTCTATAATAATAAAAAAATTATGAATATATTTTATGAAAATAAATTTTCATTTAAATCATTATATTAATTATAAAATTTTACATAATCAATTATGATTTATAAAAATACCAACACTTAATTTATAATTTTCAAAACATTTATTTACCTATACTAAGATATAATTATATCATATTTTAATTAATAATATAGTTATATTTTATAGATAATTTCATATGCGAGGTTACTATTCTATTGTTCGAGATACTCTTCTCGAGGGTCACATTACTATTCCATAGGTCATGTTATTATTCCATTAGTTTAGGTTCCTTAATTTCTATTAATACTTCTTATTTCAATAATTATTCATTTATAAGGTTTTTATTATGTCACATATGTGATTTTATGTTTTTATATTATATAACATAATTATAATAAATGTATTTTCATTGATAAAATTTATGTTTGTTACATTCCTCCCACCTTATGAAATTTCTCCCTCGAAATTTTATTTTAAAAGCTATGGGGAAAACATGTAAGGGTACTTCTCCTTCATCACTTCCTCTAGTTCCCATGTAGACCCTTCATAGTTATGTTTTTTCAATATTAATTTGATCAGGTTAGTGGTCTTACTACGTATAATTTTATATCTATAATCATAGATCTTTATTGGATGATCCTCGTAAGAGAGGTCATTCTCTAATTGTACCACCTCTGAATTTAATACATGTGAGGGATCTGATATTTAAATCCCAAAGAGGGATATGTGGAATACATTTTGTACTTGATACATGGTAGATTGAAGTGTTATTCAATAGGAAATAGCTCCAACATGATCAAGAATCTTGAAGGGGTCGATTTACCTATGACATAACTTTCCCTTCTCAAATCTCAACATCATCTTCCATGGATATGTACAAAATAATACCATGTATCTAACCTTAAACTCCATGTCTCATCATAAATTGTCTGCATAACTCTTTTGTAGAATTTGGGAAGCCCAGATATGATACTGAATGGTTTTCACCTTTACTATGATTTCTTTGACAATTTCAGGTCCTAGCAGTTTACGTTCACTGACTTTATCCCATTGTGTATGTTTTTTGCATCTTTTCCCATAAAGGGCTTCATATAGAGCCATTTGGATGCTTGAGTAGTGTAAGATGTTGGTCCTGTAACACCCTGATATTTTGTAAAATTGTTTTTTGAATTAATTTAACCTTTTTGATATTTTTCATTTCAAGAAAAACTAAAGAAATTTTATTTTATATTAAAAAAATTGTTTAAATTTCATTATACACAATAAAAAATTTATCATTCACTATATAAAATATAAATTTTATCTTTCTCTACATAGAAAACCAAGGTTATCTTGTGTTACCCACAACAAAGACTTTCCTCGATGGCTTGTTTTACAAGAAAGACTGAGTTTTTCTGAAAAATAGTTGTAATGTCTTAAATTTTTCCATATATTATTTTGAAATATTGTATGGAATTATTATGAGAGCAAGAGAGAAGATGCAACATCATTCTGAGGCCCAGTTAGCCCAGAGTGGTGGTTTTAACTTTTTTTTATGTTTAGTGAGTTTTCGGGTGTGCGCGGTTGTAGTAGTTTCCAAAAGGATGCCCAGATTAAAAATCTTGGGGCACCATTGCATCTTGGATGACCAATTTACCTATGAATGGACCTAACCTCAACCGGCATGGGTCGAGGGAAAATTTTAATTTTCAGATATTTTTAGCGAAATAAAATAGAATAATTTGAAATGTTTATTTTTTATTTTTTGGAAATATTAGCTACAGCACAAAAATGGGGTAGTTGTTTCAATAATTAATTCCACACTATAATGACTCAGAAACAACAGTGCTGACTCATTAATACCGCAATGTGATGGAATGATGAAACATGTTCTCTCCTTTTAATGGGTTAATCGAATATTGGTCATTGGTATAAAATTGAGAGGAACCCTGGAGAATTATTGGAGCCTTGGAGAGGATCTCGACAACGAACACAACACGATGATAGTTCTTCAACTAAATCGATGTAGGGGGTTTTTATATCGATTCATCTTTTTCATGTTCTTTGATTTAATGATGAATGTGGATCAACCCACAAACAGGTTGATCCGTGGAACGTGTGTTCTTTTGGGTGGGGGTTGATTTTCCATTTCTTTGAGGTTGGATTTGGGAAATTTATTTGTGATAATTGTTGGATTGTCTTTTGATTCATCTTGTTTAATCCCTCTAATGAAAGATAATTGATTCCATGAAGAATGATGGCGGATGTGCATTCCTCTCTTGGTTATTGATTTCTTCCTCATTCTAAACTCGTGTTCTTTGTGTTCTTCGCGGGGTTATGAACAACGAATCATGGCATGACCGTTTCATAACACAAAGATCCCAAATTAGAGATCCAACATCATGAAGACCTAGAGGTGGTGTGATGATGATGGAGGAAGACGAATCTGCTCAGAACAAAGAGGATCCTCCTTCAAACGTTCTTCTTGTAGGTGGATCAAAGCTTATTTTCGTGGCTAATCGGAATCCTGAAAACAATGGAAAAAGCATTACGGTGTCGGGGAGACCTAGAATCTATATTTTTTTGCGATTAGATAGCTAAATCAAAGACTAGAGGAGTACCCAAGGTGTGGTGGAGTAGGTTCATGATTCTAGAAATTTTCAGAACACACGGCCTGTATCATGATTAACATATCGTGTGGACTGGTGGCAGAGGCTAGGGGTTGTGTGCCGCACGCAATTAAGAACACAATATGCCTTTGTGGAGACATGATGTGTGGACCCCACCTAGAGGTGGCCTGAGTCTCTAGTGATATGAAGCATAGACATGGTGTGTGACTTCTATCACATGGTGTGTGGGTCCTTACATGGGGCTCAGTGTGTGTTTCAGACGGTACATGAACACAGGGTGGATTACACTCCATGTACTCCACCACAAGGCCATACAAGACCAGCAATGCGGGTCACATTGTTTACCAATTAAATGGGTTTGAATACATGGGTTGAGGCCATTTACGGGCACATGGACAATGTACACATAGTGGACCCCATATACGTTGACATGGTTTGTGATCCTTCGTACACACCGTGTAGTTGCGTTTTACACGACAAGCCTTATGACATGGGCCATTATACACAGGAAGTACCCGGGGTCAGAAGACATGGTGTGTGACACTTCTACAGGCCGTTTACTTCTCAGTACATGGCTTGATCTTCTTGTGCACCATACCTTGTACAGGTTCCGTTTGGGTTAGTGCCCTTTTTTCTCATTCCTCTAAAGGTTAGCTATCATTTCTATTCTCCGAAGTATGATCCCTTCATCATGACTTTCCAAGATAGAGTCATGTATCCCTCTGAGAGGCCTAGAGAGATATCCTCTATCCATTATTGACCCTAGGTAGAGTCAGGTATCGACATGAATAATCTTACAAGATGTTTATCATCTACTTTGAACGTGAATATGGATGATTTATGGTATCATCCAAAGCCCTAGCAGTGATCTTCATCTGTGTATCATGATCATTCCCCAGTCAAGATTTTGTTCTCCCAGAATGTGTGTATCTATCTCCCATGATCCTTCTCGAATAATAGTACCTCTCAGATATATTACATCAGTGATATCAGACTCATGGAGTGAGTTATTCTAAACGATTGCTTTGTGGAACCTTCAAATTGAATCCCTAGCGGCAGTATGTGGTTGTGTGACTTGTCTCTAGAATATGTGTTTGGGTTTTGAGTATATCTGGATGTGTTTCCCTTTTTATATGTTCTGAAAGCCTATAAATTGTAGAGATGATTATACATTTACCTTGTGTATTTCTTTATGGTTTTCATGGTCCTCTACTGAGTATTTTTTTACTCACCCCTGCACACGCTTTTCCCGCATGTGTCATGACTTGTGCAGATGAGCAACCTTTTTACAGATTCCAGGGTGTACTAAGACTGGACCAATCATTATAAGTTACCTATAGGCCAAGGTGTTCCTAAGACATGGATAAGCAGTCCTAGTACCTCTTTGTGTTTATAGATTGGACTCTATAGTTTGCATATTCTTGTTTTTTTGGGCTTATATTCTGGACCAGTTTTACTTTTCACACTTCACATCTATTGTAATCTGTTGGTTATGTTTAGTTGTATGCATGCATTTTTTTCTTAGTGTTTTTTTACATTTCATAATTTGTGGTCTTGGAGATGTGTGTGTGTGTGTTTGTAAAGGTACATAAACAATGCCTCCCATGTTAGTGATATGCCTACTCAGTGCTAGTCACCAGCCCCTGGCCTATTGGATGCAGGCTTGGGGAATCGCAGAAAGGGCCCAACTGGGACAGGTCATGAAAGAGTGGTATCAGAGGAGGTCAGTTCTTCCTTAGGACCAAGAGTTCATGATATTGGTTTGGGGCAATAGTGTTAAGTGTTTTGATCTTAGAGTTCAGGACAGAGACTATAGTGTTGGTATGGGCGTCTGACGCATCCATACACTAGGACTCTGATAACATGCTTTTTGACTCAGTACATGAAAACACCAGTTGCAGGGAATTAAAAGAATTTTACATGCATCATATATGAATGAGCTTTGTTTTTCAATGTCCTTTGTGCCAGCTATCCAGATATACTCATTGAATGTGGTACATCTTGTTTCTTTACAGGATGCCTCCACGACACATACCCACTAGGATTTATCAGCGTTATCATGAGGATTGAACCCTCAGTGAAGAGGCTTCGATTCAGGGTCTAGTTCCACATGTGTTACCACCAAGTGGTGAACTTTTTATACCACCACCAGTGGAGTGGCTCGTGGTACTAGCAATACTAAAAAATGAGGGGCGTAGGTTGAGCGTGCTCCATGAGTTCTTGAGACAGATACCCCTCAGGTTACGAGGAAATTCCAACCCTCAGGCAGTTGAGGATTGGATTTAGGTGATGACCAGAGTGTTATGTCTAGTAAGGACACCAGTGGACTAGATGGTGGTCCTAGGAGCGAGCCTTCTTCAGGGTTCTATGGGATGGTGGTGGAGTCTGACCACACATACCCATGATGAAAAGACTCTTTTGTGGATGGAGTTTGATCAAATATTTAGGGAGGATTTATCTCCAGTTACTCTGAGATCAGTGCGTATCCAGGAGATTCTTCATCTCCATAAGGGTAGTTGGATGGTGGATGACTATTCATAGAGGTTCACCAACCTCACTAGGTGCTTGATGGATATGGCCAGGGATTAGTACTTTAGAGCTCGGACCTTTGAGCGAGGGATACGATGGGACATATGAGCTAGTTTTGTGCCTCTATGAATTTCTACTTACTCTAGAGTGATTGAGATGGCCTTGGTGATCAAGAAATTTTTGGTAGAGTAGAGGCAGTCAGCGGAAAAAAGACTGGTGTGGAGACCTCGGAAGCAGGGGGCCTACATCAGGCATAGGGATCAGAATGTGGTTGATGTCACAGGAGTACCTAGGAATGGGGATCAATAGTTTAGGGCTCTTAGGTTGGATCCATTCAGCCAAGGGAGAGGCAATGTTACTCGTGTGATGGTAGGGGACATCTCTCTAGAGACTATCCGACCCGTCGAGCTGCTGGAAGGGCGGTGGTGAATGGAACACTGAGGCAGAGGCAGAGAGTAGAGAAGATAGACCCGCCAAGTAGCAGACGTAGAAGAGGAGCAGGGAGATCTTCAAGTGGTGTAAGACGCTTCTATCTACTTCCACCACCACCCCTATAAGGTTCACACGAGGGTCAAGGAGCTAGGGGATAGGGACAGGGAATGGTTCATGCGGTTGTGTCATATGACCCAGGGACTATAGGGATGATCCGAGGTACTAAATTTGTCTTCTCTACCTTAGATTTTGTACTTATATACATAGGTTCCAGTCATTCCTTCCTCACCACATGTATTGCATGAGACCTTGAGATTCTGGTAGAGCCCTTGACTCGGCCCTTATGCTTGAAGAAACCTACAGGAGGAGACTCGATTATCATGCACATTTGAAGACAGTGTGATCTTACCATTGGATACTAGATTTTTTGTTGGAACCTCTTGGTGGTAGGGTCGAGGTCTTACGACGTCATTCTTGGTATGGATTGGATATCATCGTTCTATGCCCAAATTTAATGATTTAGGCAATGAGTGTGGTGGGTCCGCAACAATTGGATGAGGTTTTTCTTTTTTAGTGAAATGAAGACCAAATAAGCACAAATTGGGCTCATGAATTGGGGGTGTAGCCAATCACTCATGAGTTGGCCAACCTTACACTCATAATAGTAGATTTTGTGAGATTCCAGTTCCCAGCAGTAGTGGCAGAGTACGAGGAAGTCTTTCCCATAGATGTTCCAGGACAACCTCACTGCTAAGAGATTGACTTACACGCCGAGATGACACTGTCATCCTCACTAGCATATCAAATGTCTCCCATATAGCTTCACGAGTAGAGGGTGAAGTTGGAGGATTTACAGAGCAATGGTTTTGTAAAACCCATTTTTTCACCCTGGGCAGTCCCAATTTTTTTTCCAAGAAGGAAGAAGGGAGTTTGAGGTTGTGTGTGGATTACCAGCACCTTAATCAGGTAATGGTGAAAAACATGTATACACCACCAAGGATCTAAGACCTCTTCGGTCAACTAAGAGGGGCATAATGGTTCTTGAAGGTTGATCTTTGGTCAGGTTTCCACCGGTTACGATCACATGATGAGGATATACTGAAGATGAAATTCAGATTCCTCTACAGTCACTATGAGTACTTGGTGATGCCTTTCGGCATAAAGAACACCCCCATAGTGTTCATGGGACTTACTAAATGGATCTTCCATCCGTTCTTGGACTAGTTTGTAGTGGTCTTCATTGATGACATCCTTGTGTACTCAGCATCAGAGGAGAAGCACGCGAGGCACCTACAGATGGTTCTAGACGTACTATGAGAGAACCGGCTTTATGGGAATCTCTTGAAGTGCTAGTTCTGGATTCAGGAGGTCCACTTTCCCATACATGTCATCTCAATAGATATAGTAGTTGTGGACTAAGCCAAGGTTGAGGCAATGTTAGCATTGGAGCCACCTCAGAGCATGATGGAGGTACAAAGCTTCATTGGGTTGGAAAGATGTTTCCATAGATTCATTCCAGATTTCTCTCGGGCATTAGCACCAATGACATCCTTGACCAGAAAGGGGAAACCCTTTATGTGGATGGAGAAGTTCCAGAAGGCTTTCGAGAAGTTGAAACAGAGTTTGACGAGCACCTTGATCTTGGGATTGTCAGAGGAGGGTGTAGAGTACATAGTTTTTTGCAACACATTAGGGACCGTGCTTAGTTGTGTACTGATGCAGGGATAGGTGGTGATTTATTATCATTCACACTAGCTAAGACCGAACAAACCGATCTATGTGACCCATGATCTTGAGTTGGCAGTGGTTGTCTTTGCGTTGAAGATGTGGCGACACTACCTTATGGGAGAGTGGTTTATTGTATACTCTGACTGCAAGAGCCTCAAATACATCTCCTCATAGAAGGACCTAAATATGAGATAGAGGCATTGTCTAGAGTTTCTCCAGGACAATTATTTTGAGATCATCTATACTCCTAGTAAGGGGAACAAGGTGGAAGATTCTCTTAGAAAGAGATCAAGCTCGCAGCTGTTGAGTGAGGCAACAAAATAGATGACCTCGTTACAGTTATCCTTCATAGATAGAGAGGATATAGCTTACCTCCAGTCGATTGTTTTCACCCCTCCACTCTTACAGCGAGTTAGGGATGCATAAATAGGGGAAGTTGACTGTGATGTTTACGTGCTTAGTTATCCATATGACATGATCATGATGGATATTCTCAAGGTGTGGAGCACATTGTTCTCTTCAGAGGATGCACTGTTATACTAGTGGTGTTGTGGGAGGAGGAACATAAGAAGTTTCATACATCCCACTTAGCAGTACACCCTGGCATGGAAAATATGTATTAGGATCTCCAACGGTAGTTTTAGTGGTCAGGCATAAAGAAGGCAGTAGTGGAGTTTGTTTTTTGGTGCCTTACATGCTAGTAGGTCAAGGCTGAGCACCAGGTTTTAGCAGGGTTAGATCACCCCTTAGAGGTACTGGAGTGGAAGTGGGATGTGATATCAATGGAATTCATGATGGGATTACAATGAATTTCCAAGGGACATGATTTCATATGGGTGATCGTTGATCGACTCACCAAGTCGGCCCACTTCCTAGCTATTAGGGTGAAGAGTTTTGTAGAGAGATTGGGACGCCTCTACGTGGAAGAGATATTTAGGATTCATGGAATACCTTCAATGATAGTCTTAGATCACTCTTCCCATTTCACATAACGTTTTTGGAAGGGACTGAAAGAGGGATTTGGGACTCAGCTACGCTTGAGTACAATGTTCCATCCCCATACAGATAGTCAGATGGAGAGGATCATTCAGGTTTTGGAGGATATGTTGTAGGAATGTATCATGGACTTTGGTCATAGTTGGGAGGACCAACTAGCACTGGTGGAGTTCGTGGACAATAATAACTACCACTCCACTATTGGCATGGCACTGTTCGAGGAATCATATGAGCTATCAAACTAGTCACTGATTTGCTAGCCTGTCCTTCAAGAATCAACACTCATGGGTCCAGAGTTGGTGCGAGCTACAAACGAAAAGGTGAAAATCATCCAGGAGCAGATGAAGACTACAAAAATCGGATATAAGTCTAATTCTGACAGGCGATGAAGACCACTGGAGTTCGAAGAGGGAGACCATGGCTTCCATCAGGTCTCACCTCGATGAGGGTTACAATGATTTGGATGAGAAGGAAATCTATCTCTGAGTATTATCAGACCTTTCCAGGTACTGCATAGAGTTGGAAAGGTGGAATACTACTTCTCTCTACCATCATAGATGCACTAGGTACATGATGTCTTCCACATGTCACAACTGATGAGGTACATACATGAACCATCACACGTCATTGACTGGGGTGATCTAGATATCAAGGATGGATCGACCTTTGTTGAGTACCTAGTAGGGATCGAGGATCAGAATGAGAGGATCCTTTATGGTTGATCGATTCCCATAGTGAGCATCCAGTTGCATCACAAGAATCATTAGGAGAGCACGTGGGAGTAGGAGGCTCAGATTCGTGCGTAGTACCCACATCTTTTTTAGTAGCATTTTTTTGGATTTTGCGAAAGTAATGCCCTAAGGTGGGAAGAATTTATTGTCTCCTATTTTTACATGTATTATTTTCTAATATTATATAGAATTATTACGAGACCAAGCATGGGGACGATATGTCATTCCGAGGCCTGATGATTCTAGAATAGTGGTTTTAACTTTTTTATGGTATGTGAGTTGGCGGGTGTGTGAGGTTGTGTCAGTTTATAAATGGTTGCCCAAATTTAAAATCTGGGGGCACCGTTGTGTCTGGGATAAAGACTTTACCTAATAATGGACCTAACCTCAACCGGCATGGGTATAGGGAAAAAATTTAATTTTTGGACGTTTTTAGTGAAATAAAATAGAATAATTCAAAAAGTTTATTATATTTTATTTTGAAACATTCACTGTAGTGAAATGATGGGGTGGCTATTTTGGTAATTAATTCCATGCCATAATGACTCAGAAATAGCAACACTAACTCATTAATTCTACGGTGTGATGGAATGATGAAACATGTTTCCTCCTTTTAATGGGTTAATCAAATGTTGGTAGTTGGTAGAAAATTGAGAGGAACCCTAGAGAATTCTTGGAGCCTTAGAAAGAACCTCGACAGTGAAGGTGATGCAGCGATCATTCTTCAAAAAAATCGATGTAGAGGTTTGTTATTTCGATTCTTCTTTTCCCTGTTCTTCAATTTAATAATGAACGCTAATTAACCCATAAACAGGTTGATCCACAGAATATGCATTCTTGCAGGTGAGTGTTGATTTGAAATTTCGTTGAGGTTTGATTCGGGAAATTGATTAGTGATAATTGTTGGATTATATTTTCATTCCCTCTATTTAATCCTTATAATGAGAGTGAATCTATGCCGTGAAGAACGACAACGGAGGTGTATTCCTCTCTTGGTTATTGATTTCTTCTTCCTTCTAACGCTATGTTCTTCACGTTCTTCATGAGGTTATGAATAATGGATCATTTTACACCCTTTTAGCTACACCAGGATCTGAAATTGTAGATCTGACATCGCGATGACCTAGTGGTGGCATGACGATGATAAAGGATGATGAATCATATAGGAACAAGGAGGATCATTCTTCGAGAGTTCTTTGTGCAGGTGGATCAAAGATTTCTTTTTAAGCTTATTAGAATCCCAAAAATAATGTAAACATCTTGGAGGCATCGGGCCAACCTTAAATCTGGAGTTCTATTGCTCTCAGACGGCCAAATCGAAGACTAGAGGATTACCCGAGGTGTGGTGGAGCAGGTTTGCGATTCTGGAAATTTCTAGAACACACTGCGTGTATCCTAAGGAACATTCCATGTTGACTGGTAGTGATGACTAGGGTTTGTGTACTGCACATGATGAAGAACACAACGTGCCTATGGGGAGACATGGTGTGTGAACCCCACCCAGCGGTGGCCGGATTCCCAGGAAACATGAAGCATAGACATAGTGTTTGACTACTGTCACATGGCGTGTTAGTCCTTACATGGGGCATGACATGCATCTCAGATGATACACAGACACAGGGTGGCATACATGCCATGTACTCCACCACATGGCCATACGAGGCCTGTAACGCGGGTCACCCTGTGTACCGATTAAACGAGTTGGCATACATGGGTTGAGGCTGTGTATGGTCACATGGCCAGTGTACATAGAATAGACCCCAGATACCATACATGACATGTGATCCTTCCTACAATCCATGTAATTGTGTTTTACATGAAAAGCCATACCATATGGGTCATTGTACACAGGCAGCACCTGGGGTTAGAAGACACGACCTGTGACACTTCTACACCCCATGTAATTCTCAATACATGGATTTATCTTCTTGTCCACCATACCTTAGAGAAGTTCCGATTGGGTTAGTGTCCCATTTTCTCATGTTTGTAAAGGTTAGTTATCATTTCCATTCACCAGAGTAAGATCACTTCAGCATGACTTTCTGAGATAGAGTTAGGTATCCCTCCGAGAGACCCAGAGCGAGATCCTCTAACCATTCTTGACCCTAGGTAGATTCAGGTATCAATGTGACTAATCCTATAGGATGTTGATCCTCTACTTAGCAGGTTAATCTAAAGGAGTTGTGGTATCCTCCAAGGCCTTGGCAGTGATCCTAATCAGTGTATCATGATATTTCCCCACTCAAGAGTGTGTTCTCCCACAATGAGTGTATTTATCTCTCGTGATCCTTCCCGGTGAACAGTACCTCTAGAACCAATGAAATCAGAGCTATCAGACTCGTGGAGTGAGTTCTTTCAATTGCGTGCTTCATGGAACCTTCTAACTGAATCCCTAGCGGTGGTATGTAGTTGTGTGACTTGTCTCTAGACTATGGGTCTGGGTTTTGAGTATATCTGGATATGTTTCTCCTGTTATATGTTCAGTAGACATATACTATGTATAACTGATTGTTCCTTTACCTTGTGTTCTACTTTGTGGTTTTCAGGGTCCTCTACCGAGTATTGTTATACTCACCCCTGCATGGGCTTTTCCTGCACGTGTTGTGCCTTTGTGTAGATGAGCGTCCTTTTAATAGATTCTGGGGTGGACCAAGACCAGATCAAGCTTTATGAGTTCCAAACAGGCTAAGGTGTTCCTACGGCTATGAGAATCTTTCCCAGTACCACGTTTTGTTTATATATTGGACTTTGTAGTATGA
Source organism: Viscum album (assembly GCA_963277665.1). Taxonomy (NCBI): domain Eukaryota; kingdom Viridiplantae; phylum Streptophyta; class Magnoliopsida; order Santalales; family Viscaceae; genus Viscum; species Viscum album. The sequence goes on from OY728143.1 coordinate 1,073,414,616, forward strand.
AGAATCTTGTTTTTGTGATCTTGTATTCTATCCCAGTTTTACTTTCCGCATATTACATCTGTTGTACTCTTTTTGTTGGGTTTAGTTGTATGCATTCATTTCGTTCCTTAGTGGTTTTTACGTTTCAACATTTGTGGTCTTGGTGGTGTGTGTGTACATGTACTTATGAAATGCCTCCCCTATTAGTGATATAACTACCCAGTGCTAGTCACAAGCCCCTGGCCTATTGGAGGTGGGATTGGAGATTCGCAACATAGGCCCCACTAGTACGGGTCATGACAATAGTATATCATTAATTTTTTTACTTAATATAATAATATATAACCTAGTAATTAAATTATAGTGGTTATGAATGGTATTAATTAATTTATGAAAATATATGGTTTATAAAAATATAATATGAATTTATATGTTACCAATTAATTAAAAATGAATATAAAACTGATTGAATATAAAGGGAATTATTATTATTTTTATGGTCACAAAGTTGTTTTACCCTAATAAATTAAATTAATTATAATTATTGAGTGATATTAATTTAAAATATATTTTATATATTTAATTAAATAATTTTTATATTCATCCAACATATTTTATAGACAAAAGATAAGAACGAACCCAATTTTATTCTTAAAATATAATATTTTTATTAAGGAATTTTTACCAACTTTTAATGGAGAACATATTTTAAATAATGTTTTTGAACTTTTATAGATTTAATATGTAAAAATAAACTTCATTTTTGAAATATTAATATAATTATTAGGTTAGGGTTAATTATTTCTACATTTCTAGGAAATATTATTTTTTAATGAATACTGAATAATACTGAATTTTAGTTCAAAAATTATTTTTCATCTATTTTATTAATAAGGATAAATTGTATTTTTAATTGGTTTCAAAGTTTAATTAGACAATATTTTTATCAATTAATCTAATTTATTTCATTGGAACCAATTTTAACATTAAAATCGAATATAAAAACATAGAAATTTTTTGATCATTTTTACTTTAAAAACCCACTGTGTCGTCCCATCAGAAATATTAAATTTCAATTAATTTCTTCCACTTATTTCATTGGAATTTATAAAAATATTTTCCATATTTGGAATTAGAATAATTTATAATTTTTAATAAGTTCAATTTAATTTTTGACAGAAAATATTATTGAAAGTAATTAAAATTAATTACATCGCTTAAGGTTAAATTAAGCTTAACTAAGGACTAAACATTAAATTTATAACTCAAAACGACCTAGAAACTTTTACAAGATAAATTGGATCGATATTTAAACCCAATAATATTTTTTTTACTTTTTTCCATTATGGATCCACATTAAACATTAAAATTGTGGGTGGAATTCTCTCTTTACATATTTATAAGAGTGTCACTCCTCCTCAACTATAAAAAGGCCTCATCTCCTCCCACTTCCTCACACATATCAAGCCCCATGGACCACATAAACTCTCCCCAAATAATCTTCAAACTTCACTAACTTATTACAAGAATCATCCCCTTGGTAAAAAAGAATCCAAATATTCCTTTTGGCAAAAATAAAAAGAAGTTACCTGATTAAGAGTTAACGTCTTCTCTCAAGATCCTTTATTTTTATTTCTCCATCCCCCTCCACTATCTTTATTACAAACTTTTATAAAAACAAAATTATCCAAAATATATTAGTATTTTTTATGGTAAGGGTTAGATCTATAGTTACACACACCTCTATCTAATGGGTAACGAACATATTGTTTAGGTGTACGGCGAACTACCGCCTCAGTTAATAATGATTGTTCATTTTTTCATTTACCACCTATCATGATAGACATTATTATGGAAAATATATTTATATATTTAATATGTTATATTTATTATGTATTTAATATTATTTATTACTTTTATAACATATATTTATTTACATTCCATTGGTGTAAATACGATAATTTAGTTTGAGGTAGTGCGGACTACCGGCTCCTCAAAGTGATGTGATTCATTCACACACTACATAGAATGCACTAAAGATGGGTTTAGTGAACTTATATGATATGTATGTAATTTAATTCTACTCTAATTATTATATATATATTTGTATATATCATTTTCGTTCTTTCTTTCAATGAAACAATTAAAATAGAAACATCGTTCATGCGTACGTACAACTTACCGTCTCCATGAACATTGTATTCCATTTCATACTTCTATATTATATAGATTATTATAATACACATATAATGAATATATATTATATTTCTATAATGGTTTACATTCTAGAATCCTGATATAAGTATGAAAACTGAAGAAATAACAAATGAACATTCATGTAAAGAACAATGTGAATATTACCCGAAGTAGAACATTAATATAGGATTGTTAACAAGAGGGTAATATATGGTAAAAATAAAACCATATATTTTATTAGATATAATAATATGGTTAAATAAAATATGCATAATAAATTTATATTTATTCTATAGGAGTATTTAATGTGTATGAATATGTTCAAGACACAAGCTAAGGGAATATTGTCTCACTTTTATTTCCATGAGACACATGTGTTATTCAACACTCACTTCTTTTGTGTGGTTTATGTAATGACCATGAATGTATTATATTTATATTATAAAAAAATAATAGGTATTTACATATCCATTTTATGAAAATTATGTCATGGTGTTTATGTTTTAAAAGTTACCAAATCGGTAAGATAGTTTTGTCTTAATTTTCCTTCTTTGAGACTCAAGTTTTGTTATTCAACTAAATTATTATTCAAGGTGTATATGCATCAGTTTTACATGTTATTTCATGAATATATATATTAAAATTATATTTTATTCTTCAAGTAATATCTTTTTCATACATGGAGTGTGTGATCCCAATTTACCAAGTAGTAAGAGTTTATTGAAACAATTTCATCATTTTTCAAGATTGTTAATGATTAGCTTCCTTTGATTAAATCTTGTGATCCTTATATCAAGAAAGATAATTTTATGATATATTCATTTATTTTTACCATTATTACCCTATTTTTCACAAAATATATTTATGAAATCCATTTTAATAAAACCATACTTTACCCTTTCTTTGGATGAAAATCGGTGTTCCTTCAAAACCATAATTTCTAAAAAGGGTTTCCTACAATAGTCTACTAATCTCATATGATAATTAAAATACATGTTTACCCTTTTTTTATTTTAAAAATGTTCTCAAAGGAATATTCTTTTCACTTTTCTAATGAGTCATTTTTTATCATTTTTACCATAAAAAGGAATGTTATTTTTACCTCATATGACATGTACATATTTATCTTTTATCAATAATTTATTGATTTTATTTCAAGATTAGAGGTTAATTTCTAATAATATTTTTTTAAAATAGATTTTAAAATAAATTTTTTTCAATTTTTTTCAAGATTATTTTATAAGTTCTGAAGGAATTGTTTTCAAATTGTTTTCTTGTTTTTTTATAAATTTTCAAGGATATGGTTTTCAAAATGATTTCAAGCCACATTTATATGTTTTCAAAGTATTTTCAATGAAATTGATTTCAAAAAATTTTGATGTTACATTTATATGTTTTCAAGGAAAATGGTTTTCAGAACATTTTCCAGATCCTTTTATTTGTTTTCAAGAAAAATTATTTTCAAAATGTTTTCAAACTCCTTTTATATGTTTTCATGGAAATTGGTTTTCAAAATGATTTCATGGAAAACGGTTTTCAAATTATTTTGAGTATTATTTTTATGTTTTCAAGGTATATTCCAAGAAAATTATTTTTAAATGTTTTTATGTATTAAAATTCATTTTTCAAAGATGAATGAATATTTTCCACATGAAATATTTTTGAAATATATTTCAAAATTATTTTCCATCTAAGATGACATTCGTTGATGTTACCCAGTCTCTTATAGGAAATTATCTAAATGTTACATTAATATTCTTTCTATGAATGGGAAATTATTAATTTTATGGTCTTTATGAAACTCAAATCTATTTCACAAGTTATATGTTTATGAAAAATATTTCCCTTTCATGGGATACATGTTTATAAAATCTGTTTCTCTTTCATGGGTTATGATTTTGATTAAATGGTTATAAAACCTGTATATTTTTTCATAGGTTATGATATGATTAAATTTTTATGGTACATAATTCATTTAATGGGTTATGATATAATTGTTTATGATTTTTTGGAACATGTATGTTTGATTTCATTATGAGATTGGTGGGACCTATATGTACCGCCAATGAATTGGGTAATGATTTATATCTCATGAGATAGTCATAGATGAAATGAGAAATGAACTCGATTCAGTATTATATGTATGGAATTATACCTGAACACTCTTTAATAATACAGGGTTGGAACGAGGAGTGAACTCGTTTTCTCAATACATGGCTAGAACTAGGAGTGAACTCAGTTTAGTAATAAAGGGTTGGAATGAGGTGTAAACCCAGTTCAGTAAAGGACTTTTTCCACTAAGATGGCATAGGTAGTGATTCCTTGAACACTATAGAAATCATTATATATGCTTATTTGTCTTCCACAATTAAATATTTCATTCATATGTTATGGTATCATGGATTATGTTATTAATTTATATATGTTTCATTTCTTATAAAATACCAAGATTTATTATATGATTCATCTATATGATCTTTGATGTGCACGGTGTGATATTTGATTGTAATGATCATGTTCTCATACCCTTATACTTAGTATTATGCTTACATATCTCCCTCATTTACCCTTTATGATCATTTCATCTCACCCTTTTCTATGTTTTCATCCCCAGGTTATAAAAATATATATTATATTTGATGTGTATAAGAAGGGTGTTAGTCAAGAAGAATCTAGTGGGAGAAAATATATATCATTTTTTGTACCAGTGTCTATGTTTGGATGTTTCCAAAGGCACAATACTAGTATAGTGTTTGCGAATTTTTTGTATAATACATTCAATATTATAAAAAATTGATGTAATGTTAATGTATGAAAAGAGTGGGTCACTATAGTCAGTATTTAATATTTTTTTAGTTATCCTTTGGAATCTAGGATGAGAAAAACTTTATGAGAACGATAAAGACATGTATACCGTTAAGTTTAAGGATAAGGAAAACTATAAGAAAATTTCCAAGAATTTTGGTGGAGGATAGAGTAGTGATTTCTTAGAAATATATCCATTTCTGGATACTACAAGTGAATGTGGCCCTCTCATAGATATACCTTGGGGTAACAACCCCGACAATATGTTTCGGGCTTGACTTGGGGTAATCTAGTACACAAAAACGGGCCTTGTTGAATCCCTGGTTTGACACTCCTAGGGAATATTATTTGGGAATTCACATAATTCATCAAGATCCATTAAGAAGGATTCAAATATAATTTTTCTACGAATAATTTATGAAAACATAGGGTTCCACAAATTAAGGTAGGTGTTATGATTTAGACATCCTATTAGTAATTATTTTCATGACTATGTGGTTTTATTCTATGAGATGTAATGCTCACATTATGCTTCTGGTTTTAGTCAATGGTGGGAATCAAAAAGAATTGAATTAATGTGGAATCTGATGTACAATATTATAATGAGCAGTCAAGTGGTATAATACATAGAGTGAAAGATGTTTTGATCATGCCTAATCATTTTTCACAAAACATGATTAACAACATGTACCTTAACCAACTCTCAGTCTCACCAAGTAAGATAAAGAAAAAATTCTCTTAGATTTTAGGTAATGGATACCATGGATGAAAGAAGATTTGGTTTCCTCTAGGTCAATAATGTTGAAATAATCACCTAAGTGAATGTATTAGAGGAAAAAGAAGATGTTAAAACTATGGAAAGGAACAAAAAACAAGTGACTGAAAGGGAAAAATACAGAGTTTAGTTTACAAAATGGATGATAATATTGGAATCCCTAATACACCTTCTATGGTTAAGTGTTTTAAGTGTGGAGTAAATGGTCATTATGAAACTCAATTCCCCAAGATGAAATATCTTAAATGGAACTAGTGAGGTGGTGTGAGTAATAGTAACATTTCTGATGATGAAGATACTATAGATGAAATATGTAAGGAAAGAGGTATTATGTAATAGGATGAGGTATCCTTGTTAATGGAATAAGGATGATGTGGAATAATCAGATTTTTTATATGTTTGGAATCGAAAATTATGTTATATGAATGATTAAATATACAATTATTGTTCTACTTATGTTCTTCACTCAATATTGAGAAGTTTCTGTTGAATGTTCCTGATATACTAGTTAAGTGATTCAATGACAGTGTGATATGTTTTCTAAGGGAAGGTAACCCTTAATATGTTCTTTATGTTAAGATAATGTTGTCATGAATAAGTAAATTGGATGGTACTGATTTCTTTGGAAATAGGAAAAGACTTGTTGACAGGTGGGTTATGTTATCATTGATGAAATTTAAACAATTATTGGATTTAAGGAAAATATACAATATACAATAGGAAAAGGATAATGCATGTTTTCCCAAAGGATAAATGGTAATTATGGTTATTTCCATGTTTCATGGGAATATACAATAAGGGTATTCATATGTTTGGAATGTGACAAAAAATTGGTACTTTTTCATATATATAGGGGATCAATGTTAAGTTTATTTCATGACTTCCTTTATAAAGATTTTGGAATTCCATATTTTGGAAGGGTCCTAAGGTTAACTATTCATGAAAATGTTATGTTAAACATCAGTGCAAGAATTTATGTATTGAGATTATATTGAAAATAATAGTTAGAAGGATATTTAGTGATTAACCTTATTTCAAGGATGTCAATCATATTTATTTTTGAAATTATATTAGTTTGGTTTTAGAAGAGGAAATCATGTATGTCAGGTGATAGCCAATCATGTCTGGAAAGGCTGCGAGTCCTGAACCCATGACTGAAGGAAAAGAAGGGTTTCATGTATATTACTAACCTACACAATGTCTAGGTTAATGTGTAATAATTTATGTAGAATAATTATTAATGATGAACCAATAGAGTTAATTTTTATGTTTACAGAATAATATATTGATTTTTAAGAATAGTTGGAGACAAATTGTTATTATATTCATTATTTTATGGTCCTTAAGATATGATAAGTTTATTTTAGCAATTCAGGCATCAATGTTAATTTCCAGACATCCATTTCATAAAGTAATGGATTAATTATAAATAGATAAAAGAACAACTAAAGAAAGATGTTTTTCATAGAAATATATCAATTAAGTATATTTCATTATATTCTTGTTTAATAAAATAATTTATCAACATTAGGATCATGATCAAAATAAAATGTGTTATCTTAATACCTTAATTTTTTTGAACTGATGGAGTTTTAAAACATAACACATTTATGACTTTGTAGCCCTCAACTTTTTTTGATCATTCACTTGTTTTTGATTGATGAACTCAATCACTCTTTATAAATATTTATGACTTTTATCCATGTCCAATATTCACTCCCAACTTATGTTCTCCTATGTGGAAACGTAGTCATATGTTACTTTGGGTAATCATTATGGTTCAAAATTTTCCTTTTTAAGGGAAGCTTTAGTATCCATTTTTATGATGTGGATTTCTATGAATGAAACTATCAAGTATTAAACCTTTGATATTCTAGATTAATTTCAAGGGTGAAATTCATTTTAAGGGGGGTATAATGTAACACCCCATTATTTTTTGAATTATTTCTTCTCATATTAATTTAAACTTTTTGATATTTTTCATTCCACAAAACACTAAAGAAAGTTTATTTTATATTTAATAATAATGTTTAGATTGTGTTATACACAACACCAAGTTAATTGTGCACAACATGAAACATAATATTTAGTTTTCTCTACATAGAACATTGAGGTTAGATTGTATTACATGAAACAATGAATATTTGCGTAACACATAAGATCGAGTTTTATCAAACAATAGTATATCATTAAATGTTACTACTTAATATAATAAGATATACCCAAGATGTTAAATTAGTGGTTAGTAATGGTATTAACTAATTTATTAAAATGCATGGTTTACAATAATATAATATGAATTCATATGTTACCAATTAATTATAATTAAATATGATAACTGATTGAATATAAGGGGAAATATTATTATTTTAATTTTCACAAATCTATTTTTCCATAATAAATTAAATTAATTATAATTATGAGTGATATTAATGTAATATATGTGTAATATATTAAATAAAATATTTTTTATATTCATCCAACATATTTTACAGACATAATATAAGAACAGACCCAATTGTATGCTTAAAACCCAATATTTTTATTAATTCTTTTTTACCACCTTTTAATAGTGAACCAATTTTAAATCAAATTATTTAAAATTTTATAAATTTAATGTGTAAAAATAAAAATCATCTTATAAATAGGAACATTATAATTATGTTAGGGTAAATATTTTGTATTTTTTGTGAATTATTATTTTTAAATGAATATTGAAAAATACTGAATTTTAGTTTAAAAATCCTTTTCAATAAAATTTATGTATAAAGATAATTTATATTTTAAATTTGTTTAAAAGTTTAATTATATAATATTTTTTCAATTAATCCAATTTGGGTCATTGGAACCAGTTCCACATTGACATTTTATATAAAAATCTAAAAGACTTTTGATCATTTTTACTTTAAAAACTCACATTGTCATCCTATCAGTAGAATTAAATTTAAATTAATTTCTTCCACTTATGTGATTCAAATTTAAAATAATGGATTCCATTTTCATAATAATAGTAATTTATAATTTCAATAAGGTAAACTTAGTTTTTGATGAAAAATATTAGAGAAATAATTTAAAATTAATTACATCACTTAAGGTCAAATTAAGCTTCACTAAGGACTAAACCATAAATTTAAGACTAAAATACCTAGAAACTTATCCAAGAGCCATTGTATGTATATATTTCGATGATATACTCCCTTTTATCAACTTTTGTCCATTATTTGATCCATTTGAAACATGAAAAACGTGGGAGGAATTCTTTATTTAAATATTTATAAGAGTGCCACACCTCCTCCACAATAAAAAGGCCTCCTATCCTCCCACTTCCTCACACATATCAAGAAACTTGGATTGAATAACCTCTAATAAATTAATTCCAAAACATCTCTCCATTAATCCTATAATACTACCCTTGGTTATAAATTCAATCCATTGAATCCTTTTGGCATAAACCAAAAGGAGTTTCCTGATTAAGAGGTAATTTGTTCACTCAAGATCCTCTCTTTTTCTTTATCTACCCCCTAAACTCTATTTATTCCATTATTTTATAACAAAATTGTTATCCTAAATATACTAGTATTTTTTATGCTAAGGTTTATATCTAAAATTACACACACCTCCATCTAATGGGTAATGAACTTGTGGTTTGCGTGTATGGTGAACCACCGCCTCACTAAACGATGATTGTTCATTTTTATTTACGGCCTCTAATGGTGGAAATAATGTTGGAAAATATATTTTTATATTTAATATATTATATTTACTATTTATTTAATCTTATTTACTACTTTTTTCACATATATCTCTTACTTTCCATTTGGTGTAAATACGATAATTTCGCTTAAGGGAGTGTGAACTACCGCTCCATCAAAATGATGTGATTCACTCACACACTATATGGAATGTATTAAGGATGGTTTTAGTGAAATTATATGATATATATAACATTATAATGATAAATTAATGATATTATATACATATATACATATATTTCATTTTCTTTATTTCTTTCAATATGACAATAAAAATGGAAATATCATTCATGCTTATGTATGACTTATTGTCTCCATGAACAGTGTATTCCATTTTATAATTCTATATTTTATAGATTATTATAATACAAATATACTGAATATAAATGATATGTATATCATGTTTTATATTTTGGAAGCATGATATGAGTATAAGGAGGGAATGTATTAAAAATTAAGACACGTGCAAAGTATAAAGCAGATATTGCCTGAAGTGAACCCTTAAAATAGGATTGTTAACAACAAGGTAGTATAAGGTAATAATAATAACATATATGGGATTATATATAATAATATTTTCCTTTAAAATATTCATAATAAATTTTTATTTATTATATATGTGCTTTTAATGAGTATGGTGAGATTCAAAACATAAGGTATGTGAAATTTCATTTAACATTTATTTTCATGAGACACATTCCTTATTCGCCACTCACTTATTTTTGGTGGTGTATGTACTTACCATAATTATATTATTTTTATATTATAATTAAATTTATGGGTATTTAAATATCAATTTAATTAACTTTATTTCATGGGTTTTAATTTTCAAAAGTTACCAAATCAGTAAGATAGTTTTGTCTCAATTTGCATTCTTTGAGACTCATGTTTTGTTATGCACCTAAATTCATTTTCAAGGTGTATATAATTCCATTTCACATATTACATAATGAATCTAATTATTTTCATGATATTTTATGCTTCATGTAATTTAATTTTCTTACATGGATATTGTGATCCCAAGTGACCAAGTAGTAAGAGTTTATTGAAATAATCTCATCATTTTTTTGAGATTATTAATGATTATGATTACTTTGATGAACTATTATTATAGTTATCTCAAGAACACTAATTTAGTGATATGTTCAAGTATTGGTACCATTATTTCACTCTTTATAACATAATATAGGTAAGAATTTTCTTTTAAGAAGTATTGAAATTACCCTCTCTTCGACTAGAAATCTGTGTTCCTTCAAAACCATGTTTTCCAAAAACGTTTTCCAAGAATATTATAATAATATAATTTGATCATTAAAATACATTTTTACTATTTTTTTACTAAAGTTTTCAAAGTAATATTCTTGTCACTTTCTGAATAATAAAATTTTATAACCATTTTACTGCGAAAAAAATGTTCTTTTTACCACATACGACATGTACTAATTTATTCATCGTGAATACTTTGAATATTTATTTTCATGTTCAATGTTTAGTCTTTAAAATATATATTTTTAAAATATATTTTCAAATAAATTGTTTTACAATGGTTTTAAATTTTCTTTTATAATCTTTCAAAGAATTGTTTTTCAAAAATTTTTCAAGATCCTTTTATATATTTTCAAGGAAAATAGTTTTTAAAATGATTTCAATCCTCATTTATAAGTTTACAAAGTAATTTAAAGGAAATGGCTCTAAAAAAATCTTCAATTTCCTTTTATAAATATTCAAAGAAAATAGTTTTCAAAACATTTTTAAGCTCCCTTTATAAGTTTTCAAGAAAAATGGTTTTTAAACCACTTTCAAGCTCCTTTTATAAGTTTACAAGGAAAATGGTTTTTAGACTGTTTTCAATATTATTTGATAAGTTTTCAAGGAAAATGGTTCTCAAATGATTTCAATTATTCTTTATAAATTTTAAAGTAATTATATAATAAAATTACTTTCAAATGGTTTTATGTATCAAAAATCCTTTTTCAAATAAGAAAGGATGTTTTTCTCAAGAAACATTTTTAAAAGATATTTCGAAATTATCTTCCATCAATGATGAAATCCGTTGATATTACTCATTCACTTATAGAAACTTTTCTATAGGTTCCCATAATATTATTTATAAGAATGGGTTATTCATAATTTCATGGTCTTTATGAAAATAGTTTCTCTTTTATGAGTTATATGTTTATGAAATCTGTTTCCCTTTCATGGGTTATATATTTATGAAATTTATTTCTCTTTCACAGGTTATTATTTTGATAAAATGATTATGAAACCTGTATCTTTTTTCATAGGTTATGATATTATTGCATTTTTATCATACTCATTTCATTTCATGTGTTATGATATGATTTTTTATCATATTTTTGAAAATTTAAGTATGATTTCATTATGATATGGGTGGGATCTATATATCCTTCCAATGCATTTGGTAAAGATTTATATCTCATGAGATAGAAATTGATGGATGGGAAATGAACTCAATTCATTATTATAGGACAAGAATGAGAAATGAAATTTGTTTAGTAATAAAAGGCTGGATCGAGGTGTGAACTCAGTTCAGCAATCAGGGCTGGAATAAGGAGTGAACTTGATTCAGTAATACAGGGATGGAACGAGGTGTGAACAAAGTTTAGTAAAAGAATTTTTTTCACTAATATGTCCTTGTAAGTGATTCCTTGAATAATATGGAAATCATTATATATTCTTATGTGTCTACCACAATTCCATGTTTCATTCCGATGTTATGCTTTAATGGATTATGTTCTTTATTTCCTTATGATTCATGTCTTATGACCTACTGATATTTATGACATGGTTCATGTATATAATCATTGATATGAAGGGTGTGATATTTTATTTTCATGATCATGTAATCACACCCTTATGCTCATGATTATGATTATATATCTCCTTTTTTTACCCTTACATAGCATTTTAGATGTCATGACCCATCCCCCAGGGCATGTGCCGTGACTACCCAAGCCCGCCTTCCATAGGCCATGGGCTGGTGACTAGCACCAAAGGTATAAATCCATAAAACTGGGAAGGAATTGCCTTTATAATGAGTAAACTCACAAAACAAAGAACATGATAGAATAAAAACACTAAGTAAAACTGTATAACAAATGAGTTCTGAAATGTAAAGGGACAGGAAATATAAGCCCAACTATGAAGTACTAGTACAACTGAAAAAGAAAAAATAGCTAAAAGGTGAAGAGAATCTCCTGGATCATCCCTCATAGATCCTACTTGAAGGATAGGTACAGATAGCATCCTCATCACTCCACACCTGTCAGTCTCCTCCGGGTACTGACTCGTCGTGAGGTCCACCTCCGGGTACTGTCTAGTCCTCGTACACTCAGCCTCGGTCAGCCCTGTCTGTCGTCTTCATCAAACACAATGAGGTTCGGGCATAACCCGTGAAGGGGTGAGTATAACAATACTTAGTAGGGACCTCGAGACCCTTATGGTCTCACAAAATCCAACAAGGATAAATCAAAAAGTATGAAGAATCAATGGATAACCCCACTTAAATATATGCTCATGCATATACCTAGGTTATCAAGTAATCCATCTCAACAATGAGGTAAACACAAAAGTTACTGACTCAGCTCACACAAGCATAACACTTTTGTAGAGAGTTAGTGATTATTATATGTAATCACTAAATCATCTATTCTGTTGAACCCACACAAGATCTAGGAATAGAAATCAGAACTATCGAACCCACACAAGATCCAAGAACAATCATAAGTATTGTTGAACCCACACATGATCCAGGAATAGTGGTCGTAACTATCGAACCCACACAGGATCCAGGAACAGTGACCGGAACTGTCGAACCCACACAGGATCTAGGAATAGTAATTAGAGCTATTGAACCCCCATATGATTCAGGAACAGTGGCCGGAACTGTCAAACTCAGACATGATCTAGGAACAGTAGTCAGAGCTGTCGAACACACACAGGATCCATGAACAGCGGCCAGAACTGTTGAACCCACAAAGGATCCAAGAATAGTAATCAAAGCTGTCAAACCCACATAGGATCCAAGAACAGTGTCTAGAACTGTCGAACCCACATAAGATCTATGAATAGTAGTCAGAGTTTTCGAACCCACATAGGTTCCAAGAATAGTCTTCAGAGAGCAGACATCCACAGGGCTTCCACACGAAGCACGCTTGATTCCAGGAGGGTCCACTCTTCAAGTAAAGTTTTGATACATAAATTTCCATGAATCCCCAAGATGATGTATCCAAAAGATCCATCTTGTCAAAATAAACCCAACGCGACAGACGGTGCGTCAATCAGACATCCGGTCTGAGAGTTATTGGCATTTTCGTTCTGAAGCCTCATTAGGAATTACATTCAAATCCAACCCGGAAGTACCCCAACTATGTCCAAACCTCTAGTGGGGTATACCAAAAGAATAATATTCCTCCACGGTTTCTGTATCCACAGACGGTTCTTCAATTGGACGCTTGTAGCTCAGGGTACGAGAAAAAGGGTGAAAATAGGCCAAAGGGGTCTGGGTCTGGTCCGGCATAGTCGGCCCGACCCGGGTCCGGACTGGGGTTCGACCCAGTCTGCAGGTCTGAACCGGTCCATAGGTCTGACCCAGTCCGCGGGTCCGACCCTGTCCGCCGATCCAACCCAGTCTGCGGGTCCGACCGAGTCCGCAAGGGCGGCCCGGCCCGCGAGGGCGACCCGGCTAGCGAGGGCAGCCTGACCCACAAGGGTGGCCTGCCTACGAGGACGACCTAGGGTGGCCCAGCTCGGGCTGGGTTCAGCCCACCCTGGGTCCGGCCCACCCTAGGTCCGGCCCGTGCTGGTTTAGGCCCGTGCTGGGTCCGGCCTGCGCTGGGTCCGGTACGGCGACCCGTGGGGTCCACCCTAGCCGCGTCCAAGGGGGAGGTCGTGCCCCCTGGAATCCCTAATGGATTAGCCATTCAGGTGGACTCCAAAACAATCCCGTGTGGTGCCGGTCCGCATCACACAGGACCCTATTGGCGGGTCTCGCTCCTCCCGGCTAGCCGAGCGGCTAACCATCTCCCGCACAGCGTAGTTGCACCGCACCTCCTCCGGTGACCCTATGGCTCGGGCCGATGGTCCTCATTGCCATCGGCCTTGCGCCGGCCGCCGCTGCACCACCACGGCCAGGGGTTGTGACCCGTTTTTCTCCACCACATGGCGCGGTTGCGCCGCCCCTTCTCCAACCACCCGGCGGCTCGAGCCACTGGTTTCCTTCACGGCTGGGCTTGCGCTGGATGCCATTGCACCGCTGTGGCCCATCGACCGCAGGTTACTCCTCTAGCGGCATGGTTGCGCCGCCGCCCCCATGCGGGGACATTCATCAGTTGAATCTTTCGGTGGTCTTTTCGCAGGTGACCGGACGAGTTCCGGTGGCCCGATTCTCATTCTGGAAGAAGTCGTGCACTCCTCAGGATGTCACCTTCGATCCGAAATAATTGTTGATGAGAGTATCTCATCCCGGTCTCATGCCGCATTTATCATCAAATTCTACAATGAAGGTGGAGAGGTCGGGTCATGTTTATTCAAACCTCACCCGCTACATTAGTGTGATAGCATGCGGCTTCGATTTATAATCCTCGATGGAAAACGAAGAACGAGAAACAAAACAAAGTTCGAAGCCCTACATTTGTTAGTTGTTCATTTACGATGTAGCGGGAAGGCGGACTTTGATTCATTGTAGACTAACGTGTCCTACATCGAAGTAGGTTCCGAGGAAGGAAGTCGAAGTCGAGGTTGACGTTCTTCCTCAGTTGGAGCATTCTTCATCGGAGGCTTTCTCCCACGTTCTCTCCTCTTTCAAGCTCCACAAAAATGAATGTGATCCCCCCCCCCCAAAAAAATAATAGATTTATCTATTATTTAGTTGTTGGCACAAAAATAAAATTGATGAATTAAAAACTTGGATCCCCTAATTAATTCATGAGTGTTGGCACAAATTAATTAGGAGAGTTGACACCAATTCTTTAAATGGAAGGTCAAGCGACTCCCCCTCATTAATGAGGGAGAGTTGAGAGATTTTTACTCTCCTCTATAAATTGGGGGTTTAGCCCCATGTGGTCCCCACGTCGTAACCTCTTGCGGGAGGTTAGATTCAGGTGGGCCCCACCACTATAACCTCTCACAAGAGGTTAAGGTTTAGTGGTCCCACCTTCAATTTCCCTGAGGAGGTTTTAACCACTAAACACCCACATGATGGCTCAAATAAAAATAAAGTGAAGCTCACTTTATTTTATTATTTTCCATAAACCCCCAAAACTATCTTTTAAACTCGACCCACAACTATCAAAGTGAATGTTTTCTTAAGCGAATACTGGCACTATGAGTTCAATGGTGGCCTTAGATTTCAATTCCAATCACTGGTTCAAAAAGTTACAAAAACCCACTCATACATTTAATGAACATACCCAAAAAAAACATCAAAAATTGATTCCGGGCACACCAAGCCTCAGAATCATGCGTCGTAATCTTTCACGGACTTGTAAATTTCCCATGTATTTAAGAAAAAAAATTTCCATGGAATTTTTGGGTCTTTACATTCTCCCTACCTCAGGGATTTATGTCCTTGTAAGCTACAACTTGAACTAAGGGAACAAGTGGGGGTAGTGAGCACGCATCTGAGCCTCTTGCTCCCATGTTCTCTCCTAGAGGATCCCGTGCTTCTGGAGAATGTGAACTAGAGGTATCGACCATCCATGTTGGAACCGTACCTGTAGATCCTCAATCTCCACTGGAACCTCTATGAAAGTCACACCATCGTCGATGTCCATGTCTCCATGGTCGATGATGTGAGAATGGTCATGCACGTATCTCCTCAGATGAGATACATGGAAGACGTTTTGAACCCGATGCAACTGAGGTGGAAGACCTAAGTGGTATGCCACCTCAACAACTCTGCTGAGGACTTGAAAAGGTCTAAATAATCTCAAAGATAACTTGCCGCCTCAGCCAAATCTCTATAGACCTCGTCGAGGTGAGACCCGTAGAAAGGCATGGTCGCCGTCCTCAAACTCTAGAGTTCTCTGTCTCCTATCAACATATGACTTCTGTAAGCTCTATAAAGTCTTCATCCACTATTGTATGATCTTAACCTTCTCCATGGTAGCTCGTACCACCTCTGGTCCCACTAGTGCTGACTCCCCGGGGATAGTCCAAAACTAGGGTGATCTACAAGGTCGCCCATATAACGCCTCAAAGGGTGTCATTACTATGGTGGAGTGATAGTTGTTGTTGTATATAGACTCCACCAAAGGTAAGTGATCCTACCAGCTACGACCAAAGTCGAGGACACAAGCCTGGAGCATGTCCTCGAGGGTTTAAATGGTCCTCTCAGTCTGACCATCTGTCTAAGGATGGAAGGCAGTGCTCAGACGAAGCTGCGTCCTAAAAGCCTCCTACAACCCCTTCCATAGCTGGGAAGTAAACCATGTGTCATGATCAGAGACAATCATCAAAGCTACTCTATGTAGCCACACAATCTCATGCACATCGAGGTGTCCCAAGATCTCTACTGAACCCTGCTCTCTAATCGGTAGGAAGTGGGCTGACTTGGTGAGTCGATCAACAATCACCCAAATCGAGTTGCGACCCCTGGATGTATGTGGAAGACCCATCATAAAGTCCATGGATATCCCATCGCACTTCCACTATGGGACCTCTAAAGGTTGAACCGAGCCTGCTGGTACCTGGTGCTCTGCCTTCACTTGCTGACAAGTGAGGCATCAAGAGACAAACTTTGCTACTGCCTTCTTCATACCTGGCCACCAGTGCTGCCGGCGAAAGTCCTGGTACATCATCTCCAATCTTGGATGTACTGCTAGAGGGGATGTGTGGAACTCCCTCAACACCTCCTCTTGAATTTCCACTGGTACAAAGGTACGTCCTCTAAAGAGGATGACGTGCTCCCCACCTTCATAAAATCCATCAGGTGCCTGCCCTGTGGATATCTGAGCATGTTGTGTGTCACAGTCAACATCTCCACGTTGTGCCTCCCTAACTCGCGGAAGAAGTGGAGGATTTACTATAAGAGACTGAAGGAATGTTGCTCTATCTTGGTCCACAAAGGATATCTGTAAAGTAGCCAGCTGCTCTGTCACCTCTCCTAGCAGCTGAATACATGATCTCCTGCTAGATAATCTGCTACTATGTTCCCCTTCCAAGGATTACAGACTATCTCTATGTCATAGTCCTGGAGGAACTCAAGCCATCACCGTTGTCTCCGGTTCAAGTCCTTTTGAGAGAAGGTATACCTGAGACTCTTGTGGTCAGTGTACACTGTGAAACTCTCGCCCATCAGATAGTGTTTCCTCATCTTCAAGGAGAAGACCACTGCTTCTAACTCCAGATCATGGGTGGTGTGTTTCTTCTCATTATGTCTCAGCTGATGAGAACCATAAGCGATCATTGCTCACTCCTGCATCAGGACACACCCAAGTCTGGTCCCCGATGCATCTCAGTAGACTACATACCCTATTCCCTCCTCTAGAAGCCTCAAGATGGGGGCACTCGTTATCCACTGCCTCATCTCCTGAAAGCTGTGCTGGAATCTCTCCAACCACACAAAGGGATTCTCTTTCTTTGTCAAGGCTGATAGTGGTTATGCAACTCCAGAGAAGTATAGAATGAACCTCCTTTAGTAACCATCCAAACCCAGGAAACTTCGTACCTCCGTCACACTCCTGGGTGGCTCCCAAGAAAGTATTTCCTCAATCTTCACTGGATCCACTACAACTCCAGCCTCCAAGATGAAATGTCCCAGAAAGTGAACCTCTCAGATCCAAAATTGGAACTTCGAGAGCTTACCATAAAGCTGGTGCTCTCTGAGTGTGTCCATTACTACCTAAAAATGGTAGGCATGATCCTCCTCAGTAGTTGAGTAGATCAAAATGTCGTCAATGAAGACTATGAAAAAGTGATCGAGGTATGGAAGGAAGATCATGTTCATGAGTCCCATGAACACTACTGGAGTGTTGGATATGCCAAATGGCATTACCAAGAACTCATAGTGGCCATACAGACATCTGAAGGTCATCCTCTGCACATCATCATTTCGAACTCTGAGTTGGTGATAGCCTAATATGAGATCTATCTTTGAGAACCACCGTTCTCCCTTTAGCTGATCAAAGAGGTCTTCAATCCTTGGGAGTGGGTACTTTTTCTTCACAGTCACCTGGTTTTGGTGATGGTTGTTGACACAAAGCCTCAATCTCCCATCTGACTTTTTGGAAAACAGAATCGGGGCTACCCAGGTAGAAACACTAGGCCGAATGAATCCCTTCCCTTGTAATTCCTCTAGCTATACCCACAGATTTCGAAGTTCTGTGGGAGCCGTCCGATACGCTGGTGTAGATATCGGTGTCGTCCCGGGGTACAGGTCAATGTAGAAGTCCACCTCTCTGTGTAAAGGTAGACCTGGGACATCATCAGGGAAAAATCCACGTACTAGTATACCACTATACGATAGTTCATAATCTCCACATCTACTACAATGAGGGTAAGGTAGGCCAACTGATGAGTGATTGGATGCACCCTCCTCCATGTAAGTCCATGTTGTGCTGCAAAGGCTCCCTTATCACCGGTGGAGGTAAAACTGGTCCCATCAGTGCGGACACACCACACATTGCACCTAATACTGTCGATCTGAGCATGGACTATAGATAACTAGTCCATACCCAAGATGACTTCATAAGGCCTTGATGCTGCTACGAAGAGATCCCAGCTGAAGCTCTCACCTCCTAGAGTAAGCTCACACTGCTAGTACCAGTGCGTAATCATCGATTCTTCTCCTGTAGGAGTCTCTAGCCATAAAGATCGAGCCAATGACTCTGTCAGAATCTCTGAGCTCTGAATGAGGGTAGTGTAAATGAAATAGTGAATGAAACCTGTGTCTATAAGAACTGCAGCTATGGTGGAGTAGACATAGATCATACCTCAAGTCATCTCCAGAGAACCATGATTTTAAGCCTCAGCTGCCTAGAGCTGAGCTCTCCCATGTCCACATTCTCCCTACAGTCGTGGTGGACCTCCTTATGGTGTTGGCGGTAACACCTCCAAACTTCATCCCACACCAGTTGCACAGACAACTCCTCTGCCACGTCTGCCTACTCCCTGCGGACCGCCTCGATCGAATCTCTCTCTACCTGGGCAGTCATTCGACCATCTGCTGATCATCCGAATAATAGGTCATACAGTCACGAGCCATGTGACCTTGGCCGCCGCATGAATAACACTGCCCACTCCTGGTATGTATGTCTCTACCCCGGGTGCCCCGCACAACTGATCCTGAGTCATGCGGTCATCCACCCGTGGGTCTAGTCCTCTTGAACCTCTAATACATCTGTCTGCTATGAGCTGCAGAAGACTCCACTACATGTTGGCTAGTGGTGGGTCTCGCTGCTGGAGACTGCTCAGCAAGAAACTCTCCACTAAGAGGGCTCTCTCCAACACCCCCGCCTGCATCGGGATGCTGAGGGAGATCATAGAAGCCCTAATCTCTCTCTTAAGCCACATGTTCAGAGGTCCAGGACCTAAAGAATGGGTCTCACACCATATCAATGGAGTAGCGTGAGAAGTCGGTGAACCTCACTGAGTACTGTGACACCGTCATGCTTCTCGGTTACAGGTGAAGTAGCTCCTATATCCGTGCCGCACGAAGAGTTGCTGGGACAAACACTTCCCGAAATAGGCTCTCGAAGTCTTCCCAGAGAAGTGTTACCTCACTACTGGAAAATGGGTCTATACCCATTTTTTTTTAAAAAATGTGGGTATAGGGTACCCATATACCCACAGTTTTAGAAAACCATGGGTATAGGGATAATATGGGGATCTATACCCACAATTTTGGAAAACCATGGGTATAGGTGACCTATACCCATGGCTTTCTGCAAAACCATGGGTATATTGTTTTTTTTTGAAGACCAATACCCACAGTTTTGGCCAAATCGTGGGTATAGAGTTTTTTGGAAGGTCTATACCCACGGTTTTGAAAAAATGTGGGTATTGGGTTTTTTTTTTGAAAAATTATACCCACGGTTCTCTAAAACTGTCGGTATAAATTTCCCACCTTATGGCGGGGAAAAAAAGTACGTGGGACAACAATAAAAAATTTAGTGGGAACACGGTTTGGATTAATATAATTACAAAAATACAAATATATTTAGAACTAATAAATATAGGTTGGTTGGTGAGGCCATCCATGTAGTTGAACGCAGTTTTCTATTCGAATATTGGTGACTTATTTTTTCTTTTAAATGAGTTTAAATAATATAAGTAAACAGATGTATGGTTATACTAACAAAATACTCATAGCTCAGTCTGTCAGGCGAGTTACTGTAATTCCACCGGTCCTAGGTTCGATCCTCACCTTTATCATTTTTCTATTTGTTTCTATATTAATATATTTATATAAATATATATATATATATATAGAACATCTCTTCGGCTTGGTTGGTCGGTGATGCTGTCCTGTGTGCGGTGCATCCCGGGTTCGATCCCTGCCTTTATCATTTTTTGATTTGCGGCTCTATTAATATATATATATATATATATATATAGAACATCTATTCAGATCGGTTAGTCCATGACGCTGGCCTACGTGCGGTGAGTCCCACAGTTGAACCTCACCTACCTCATATTTTGAATATAAATTCCCACAGTTTTCCAACCGTGGGAAAAGTATTGTGCCAACTGTACAACGGTGCGACCACCTGTGACACCTATATATAACCATGGTTTTTCTGATCCATGGTAAAAGGGTAATACCCCTATTTTGATGCCTCTCATCCCCATGGTTCCCAAAACCATGGGTATAGGTAATACCCATGGTTTTGGGGGCTATACCCACGGTTTTGAACAGTGTGTAAAGGTACTTTTTCCAGTAGTGCCTCATCATTAACATGGAGCATCATGATCCACCGTCTTCCTACTGCTTTCTAAAAGAGACTCACAACAAGGATCACCATAAGGTCGACTGGTGTCAATACCAGTCTGAAGACTCTCACCATAGCCTCCATCCAATCCTCAGCTGCCTGCGGGTCTATCTTACCCCTGAACCTGGGCGGCCTCTGGCGCTGGAACTCATGCAACGTGCTCAGGCGGTGTGCACTCTCTACTACTAGGGCTGGTGGCATCGGTGGCCCAACAGGGAGTGGTACCGCTGGTGCCTCTGCTGGAAAAGGACCCTCTACAGAGGCCTCATCGCTCGATGGGCTATCTGTATGTACAACTCTCAGAACCCTGGTTGGCTGTCTGCATGGAGGAATCCTAAAAAAACGGGTGTTCCATGGTCATTATGTTATTCAAGGTGAGATAAATTAAGTTATCACAAAGTAAGCTCTTAAAAACACACACGAAATCAGTGTTTTCGTGCACTAAGTCAGAAATCAGAAGTCAGAGTCCTGGTGTATGGATACGTCACCTGCTGCACCAACACTGGACTCCCTGAACAAAAATCCACACTCATTACAATTAACACTATTGCTTCAAAGAAAAGATCAGAGTCCTAAGTTCTACAGTAGAACCAACTCCTCTGATACCAATTTGTCATGACCCGTCCCCCAGGGCCCATGCCGTGACTACCCCAAGCTCGCCTTCCATAGGCCAAGGGCCGACAACTAGAATAAAAGTCTTAAATCCATAAAACTGGGAAGGCATTGCCTTCATAAAGAGTAAAATCACACAACACAGTACAAGATGGAAGAAAAACACTAAATAAAATTGTATAACAAATGAGTGCTGAAATGTAAAGGGTCCGGAAATAGAAGACCAACTGTAAAGTACAAGTACAACTGAAAAGGACAAAAACATCTAAAAGGTGAAGAGCAGCTCTTAGATTGTCCACCATGGATACTACCTGAAGGGTAGGTATAGATAGCCTCCTCAGCACTATGCACCTGTCATTATCCTTCGGGTACTGACTCGTCATGAGGTCCACCTCTCGGTACCGTCCAGTCCTCGTAAACTCTGCCTCGGTCAGCATTTCCATCGTCTGCATCCAACACAATGAGGTGCAGGCATAACCCGTGTAGGGGTGAGTATAATGATACTTAGTAGGGACCCCAAGACCCTCAAGGTCTCACAAAATATAAAAAGGATAAATCAAAAAGTATGAATAATCAACAGATAACCTCACTTAGGTATATTCCCATACATATACCTAAGATCTCAAGTAATACATCTCAACCACGAGGTAAACACAAAAGTTACTAACTCAACTCACACAGGCATACAACTTTTGTAGAGAGTTAGTGATGATTATATGTAATCACTATATCATATATTATGTTGAAGCCACACAGTATCTAGGAACAAAAATCAGAACTTTCAAACCCACATAGGATCCAGGAATAGTCGTTAGTGCTGTCGAACCCACACAGGATCCAGGAACAGCAGCCAGAACTGTCGAACCCACATAGGATCCAGGAATAGTAGTCAGAGCTATCGAACCCACATAGTATCCAGGAACAATGGCTGGAACTGTCGAACCCACAAAGGATCCAGGAATAGTAGTTAGAGCTTCCAAACCCACACAGGATCTGGGAACAACGGCCGGAACTGTCGAACCCACACAGGATCCAGGAACAGTAGTCAGAGCTGTCGAACCCACACAGGATCCAAGAACATCGGCCAGAACTGTTGAACCCACATAGGATCCAGGAACAGTAGTCAGAGCTGTTGAACCCACATAGGATCCAGGAATAGCATCCAGAACTGTCGAACCCACACAGGATCTAGAAATAGTAGTCAGAGCTATCGAACCCACACAGGATCCAGGAACAGTTGTCAGTGAGCAGACAGCCACAGGGTTTCCACATGAAGCACACTTGATTCTATAAGGGTCCACTCCTCAATCCAAGTTTTGATACATAAACTTCCACAAATCCCCAAGTTGGTGTATCCAAAAGATTTGTCTTGTCAAAATAAACCCAACGCGACAGACGGTGCGTCAATCAGACGCCCGATCTAAGAGTTACTGGCATTTCTGTTCTGAGGGCTTGATTGGAATTATGTTCGAATCCAACCCAGACATACCCCAACTGTGTCCAAACCTTGAGTGGGGTATACCAAAAGAAATATATTCCTCCAAGATTTTTGTATCCACAAGCGGTTCGTCAATCGGATGCCCGTAGCTCATGTTACAGGCAAAAGAGTAAAAATAGGCCAAATGGCTCCAGGTCCGGTCCGGCCCAGTCGGACCGACCCAACCCGATCAAGGTCCGGAATTGTTCCAACCCGGTCCACAGGTCCAAACTGGTCTGTAGGTCCGACCCAGTCTATGGGGGAGGACCCACATGCGGGGGCAGCCCGCCCGTGAGGGCAACTCAGCCCGGCGGCCCATGTGGTCTACTCTAGCCATGTCCAGGGGGGAGGTCGTGCCCCCTGGAATCCCAGATGGAATATCCATTCGGGTGGACATTAAACCGGCACCATGTGGCACTATTCCACGTCACGCGAGACCTTTGAGGCAGGTCCCGCTCCTCCCGGATGGCTGAGTGGCCAGCCTCCTCCCACGCGGCGGCGTTGCGCTGCGCCTCGTCTTGTGGCCCGGCAGCTTGGGCCACCGGTCCTCTTAGCGGCCGTCCTTGCACAGGCCACCGATGCACCACCGCGGCCAAGAGCCGCTACCCCTTTTTCTCCACAGTGTGGCACGGTTGCGCCGCACCTTCTCCGGCAACCCGGAAGCTCGCGCCACCAGTTTTCTTCGCGGTCGGGCTTGCGCCGACCGCTGCTACACCGCCACAGCCTGTCGGCCGTGAGTTACTCCCCCGGTGGCACAGTTGTGTCACTGCCGCCACATGGTGACGTTCATTGGTTCCATCAGTTGACAATCTTTCTGTCGGTCACCAGACCAGTTCCGGTGACCTGAATCTCATTCTGGAAGAATTTGCACACTCATCAAGACGTCACCTTCAATTTTTAATCTTTGTTGACGAGAGTTGCTCATCCCGGTCTCATGAGGCATTTAGATTCAAATTCCGAAAATAATGTAGAGAGGTCTGGCTATGTTTGTTCGGCCTGCACCCTCCGCGTTAGGGTGATAACATGCAGCTTGGATTTATAATCCTCAATGTAAAATGAAGAACGAGAAAAAAAAATTTTGAACCCCAAACTTTGTTCATTGTTTGTTGATAATGTCATGGGAAGGTAGACATTGATTCGTTGTAGACGAATGCATCCTACGTCGAAGGAGTTTTCGAGGAAGGAAGTCGAAGTCGAGGTCGACGTTCTTCGTCGGTTGGAGCGTTCTTCATCGGAAGCTTTCTCCCAAGTTTTCTCCTCTTCCAAGCTCCACCAAAATAAAAGTGAGCCCCTCCCCCCCCAACAAAATAATAGATTTATCTATTATTTAGTTGTTGGCACATAAATCAAATTGGTGAATTAAAAACTTGGATCCCCTAATTAATTCATGAGTGTTGGCACAAATTAATTAGGTGAGTTGGCACCAATTAATTAAAGGGGAGGTCTAGAGGCTCTCCCTCATTAATGAGGGAGAGTTGAGACATTTTTACTCTCCTCCATCAACAGGGGGTTTAGCCCTGTGTGGTCCCCACTTCATAACCTCTCACGGGAGGTTAGATTCGGGTGGGCCCCACCACCATAACCTCTCATGGGAGGTTAAAGTGTGGTGGTCCCACCTCCAACTTCCATGAGGAGATTTTAACCACCAAACACCCACATGGAGGCTCAAATAAAAATAAATTAGAGCTCACTTTATTTTATTATTTTGCACGAAAACCCAAAACCCAACTTTTTAACTCAACCCACTACCGTCAAAGTGGAAGTCTTCTTATGCGAATACCAGTGCCGCGAGTTCAATGGTGCCCTCAGATTTCAATTCTGAGCACAAGTTCAAATGTTACAAAAACCAGCTCTTACGTTTGCTGAACGTACTTGAACGAAACTTTAGAAATTCATTCCAGGCACACTAGGTCTCAGAATCATGAGCATTAAACTTTCACTGGCTCGTGAAATTCCCATGTATTTAAGAAAAAAACCATGGAATTTCCGGGTCTTTACATTAGATCACCCTTTTTTAGGTTTCCTTCCCTTGCTTATAAAGATGTGTATTATTTTTTATGTGTATAAGAAGGGTTCTAGTCAAGAATAACCTAGTGTGAGATAATGTAGCTATATTATGTATCAATTTTTATGTTTCCATGTTTCCAAAGTTCACAAGAGCCTCAGCCTAGTTGGTAAGGACTCAACAAGTGCTTCCAAGAGATCAGAGTTCAATATCGGGTGGAGACATAATTTTTGGGGTACTGTAGCAGCACTGTAGCAGAAACTGTAGCAGACATTGTTTGGTACTGTAACAACCAGAACTATTCATCCATTTGGGATTTCAGGCCACCAATTTGGGCCTCGGGTCCTTTAAGGCCTTTGAGCCACCGAAGGCCTTTAGGCCAGTAAGGATTTCGGGCCACCTCAAGGACTTCGGGCCACCTCAAGGCCTTCGGGGCACCTGAAATGTGCTTAAATGATCAGAAAAAATCTAAAAGGTGCATACTCCAGATGAGCATGCAGAGCAGGCAAATTCACCAGAGCAGAAGTTATGAAGATTTTTCACAAAGATAGGGTTTGTAGTTTACATTGGTACCAACCTGTTCTTGCATGGGAAGCATATTCGAACAATCCATACGAAGGTGGAGAGCTAATATCATGATGAAGAAGCTAGGGAGGAGTAGTTCCAAGAATAGTATGTATATTTCTTAAGACCTAAGGGTCAGGTAATCTCTAAGACTACGGGATTTTTAAGGGTTCCCCTCATCCATTGAAAGGAGGATTATCAAAAATCAATAAAAAAATAAGGACTTTAGGAAATTTGGGCATGCTTCCAAATCCACTAGACTAGTACAGTATTTGGAAATTTTTTTTTATAATATATTAATTATTCAAAATATTGATGTAATTCTAATGTATGAAAATCATGGGTTTCTATAGGTACTATCATTATTTTAAGTCCATAGAACACACTCTAAACATGTATTCTATTTTTTGAACAGTCCACTCAGATTTTCCATCTATTTGGTGATTATAGTCTATACTGAAGTTCAGTTCAATCTTCCTATCATGTCAGAGACTTTTACATAACTTGGATGTGAATCTCATATCTCCATAAAGTACAATTAATAGTGGTACTCCATGAAGAAATACCACTTCTCTGATTTATATCAATGCATGTTGAACTAGGGATAAGTCCTATCAAATTGTGATAAAGTGAGCTTTATTTGTAATATGATCTATAACAACCCGTATAACACTGTTTTCTCTATATGTCTATATAAGTTTAGTGAAAAATTCTATATTGATTTTTTCCCATTTCCCTTTTGGTTTGAGTAATGGTTTCATCATCACCTTAGAAATTTTCCTTTTAGTGTTCACTTGTTGACATACCAAGAACTTTGATGTATATTTAGTGATCTACTTCTTCATATTTTCCCACCAATAGTTTTATATGATATCACAATACATCTTTGTGATCCCTGGGTGAATATAAATGGTTGAGCTATGTGAATCATTAAAAAGATCATTATATACCTCTAGATCAGATGGTACACATAGTTGTTACCCAAATCTCATGAATCCTTCCTCATCCATTTGGAACATTGAGTATTTCCCATTTTTGATAGCTTCCACAATTTTCTGAATTTCAACATCATTTCTTTTAGCATCATTAATTTTCTCAATTATGGATGGTTGAGAAATCATTTGAGAAAGGATTGATGATTTTCATTCCTTAATGATTCCCATGTCAATCCTTCGAAGGTCTATGTATATTGGATCCTTATTAATTATCACTATGGATAAAGATGTTGGATCATTTTTACTTAGAGCATATGACAACTTATTTTCATTACTAACATGATATTGTATTGAGATGTCATAATCTTTGATGAGATCTTAGAATATTCACTAGAATAGATTAATCTTCTTCTGTATGAATATATATTTGAGTCTCTTATGATAGTATATATCTCACAATTCTCCCCATAGAGATAATGACGCCATATTTTCAATAAAAATATCACAACTACCAACTAAAGATCATGTGAGGATAGTTTTACTCATGCATTTTCAGCTACATTGAGGCATAGGATATCACTTTATCATTTTTCATTAGTACACAGTCGAATCTGCTCTTTGAAGCGTTACTATACACCACACTTAGTTCCACACTTTTTGGTAGTGTAAGCACTAGTGTAGTGATAAGACACTTTTTCAGCTCTTTAAAGTAGTCTTCACATTCACTATTTCATAAAAAATATTCTCCATTCTGAGTCATATTGGTTACTATGTTTGAAAATACTGATAATTTCTTCACAAATAATTGATAATACCTAGTTAAATTGGGGAAACTATGGATCTCCATCATAGATATTGTCATGTTCCATTCTTCGATTGCCTTTGTCTTGGAAGGGTCAACATATATCCTTTTGATAGTGATTACATGCCCCAAGAATGACACTTCATCCATCCAAAACACATATTTACTATAATTTTCATATATTTTCTCCATTCTCAAAGTCTTCATCATAGTAGTCAAATGCTTCTCATGTTCCTCGTTGCACTTAGAGTATATTAGGATATTGTCAACAATGACTACCACAAATTTGACAATATAATATTTAAATACTCTATCTATTAAATCCAATAAAATTTATAGATAATTAGCGTGTCTAAAGAAAATCACAATGAACTCATAGTTTCTATACCACTTTCAAAAGAAAATTCTTGGGAATATCTTCCTTATTGACCTTTAGTTGGTGATATCCTGATAGAAGGTCCATCGTAGAGAAATACTTAGTCCCACTTAGTTGATCAAACAAGTCATCTATCCATGGTAGAGGGTACTTGTTCTTTATCATGATTTTATTTATCTCATGATAATTAATACATATTTTCTTTGGTCCATTATTCTTATTGAAGAATAGGGCTAGAGTTCCCCATAGTGAAACACCCGAGTATATAAAACCCTTGTCTAGATTCTCCTGTAACAGCTTCTTCAGTTATACCAACTCAATGGTGGTCATTCTATAAGATGTCTTTGATATAGGTAGATATCCAATAATAAGTTAAATTGAGAAATCAACCTATTAAACAGGAGGAATACCAAAAAAATCTTTGGGGAACACATCAGTGTTGTCCCTCATGATGAGAATGTCTTCAATCATGATTATATCCTTTATCTAGATCATTTGAGATATATATGCTTATTCATAAGGAAATAATATCCACAATTGATATGATGATTCTAATATACATTTATCCTCCTACTTAATCTTTTACAGAATTGGAGGATTCCACTAGATGTGAAGGGTGATCTCCCTTTCACAACAGTTAATGTTGTCTCTATATAAAGATAGTCAATACATGCACAATATAGTATCAAACTACACCAAAATAAGTAAAATAGGATTTTCTAGTAGGTTTAGTCCAAAAAAATTAATGACGGAGGATTTATGTACTTTGGATGAAATAGTTTCCCTATTTTCTATTCTCACAGATAACACAATCTCTATATTTTGATGTGGTGTTTGAATAGTTATACTAAACTAACATGATATGAAATAATTCATAGAACTCAAATCAAATAGAACATCCACAATTCTTGAATGAGTAACTAGAATACCTATTACCACATCGTTTATAGGCTCCACCTCAGTAGTTGTGATAGCATATTCCCCTATTTACTACCTTAGAGGATTTTTTGTTGATTTCCTTCAACAAAACATGGCATAGGATAGTTTTTTGCATAATTACCATGTTTATTATAGTTGAATCACTATACTACAGGCTGAGTATAGATCTGAACCTTCCCTTATTCTTCTACATTAGTTGAATTTTTTATATCCCTTCAGCAGTTATTCACCATATGACCCATTATTACACTTTTGAAGTATTTCCTGGTTCCCATTAGTCAGTTCCAAGGATGTTTCTTACCACAATTTTTACATGTGGGATATTTTCTTTTCCTTCCATCATGGGATTTCTTTTTCTGATCCACCCATATTAAACTCCATTTTCATCTATTTATCTCCCAACTCACAAGACGACGAAGTGTTTTTGATGTACATTTAAAACATGATGGTAGAACAGACAATCTCTTCATAGCTATTAGACTCTCAAATCTCTAATTCTATTTATATACTCAGTTGTAGTCCACTAAATTAGTGATTCATATTGATTTCAGTGTTCATGAAAAAGACGGAGGTTTTTTGTACAAGTATTGTGAAAGTTTTATTCATATTCCCCAATAGACTAATCTTCCATTTTTTTCAGACTGAATAACTCCAAATACATCTTAAGGAAGAGAGTTTAGGAAAAATATTTATTAAAAAATATTTTCTTTAAATATTCCCTTTCCTTGGAATCAATCACCTCCTTGTAAATCATGTTCTTGATCAGCTTCCCCATAAAATATATATACTTTCAACACAACATTATCTTATTCTAAGAACTATAGTATGAAGAATATATTTTCCATTGAGTTAATCCACTATTCCATGAGGAGGGGATCAAATGATCCACTAAACAAAGGAGATTGTTTTCATATAAAAGATTCAACAGCACATTTTTTTTTATTATGAGAGATAGGATGTTCCACATGATTCAATTTATTATTTATAACTTAATCCTTTTGAGAATGTACTATAATAAAGTTTGGATAATCAGTTCCCATAATATTTGGAAAGTAATTATGGAAATCATTGCATTTCTTATCCCATTGATTATCAGAATGTGTTCTCCTATTTCCAACCATAAACAATGAAAAAGAATGTAGAATTAGGGGGGTTGAATACTTGGTTAATAAAAATTTAAAAAAGGAAAATTTAAATATATAAAGATAAAATTTTAAAGGAAAATTATATGCTAACTTTTGATTCTCTCTGTTTCAATTTAGGTTATCCATGCTGATAGAATTATCCCTAGGGTTCTCACTAAATTGCTCTTAGTCCTAATCTCCCTAAAAATAACTAGAATTTTAAATGATACCAAATATAGAGGACCTATACTTTTACACATATAATTATATGATTTTAATAATAATTAACCATTAAATTATAATCCTAGGATCATAAATTTTAGTGTCTTTGGAGTATTAGATACATAATTAGAAACCATGAAACCAAAATAAAAAAATATTTTATTTAATCTTTATAATTAGATCTTAACACTCTTTCGCCCCTAACATATGAATTTCATAACCTGGGGAATACATGAACCAAGATATAATCTCAAAATCCAAGTAAGTAAATAAATATAAGAATAAATAATAGCACATGGGTTATAAGTCATAACATGACGACATAAAAAGGCATTGAACATGAATAAACCTATGGGAACCTAACATATAGAACATGGGATAATGTAATCATGGAATAATTTTAATATGTAAGAAAAATAAAATATTACATAATAATGATTCAAGAATCATTTCAAATAGAGGATCATGAGTCAAGGCTAACCACCAAGACCGTTGCACATGGAGCATGGGTCAAGGCCAACGGCCAAGGCCGTTGCACAAGGCGTATCTTGAGACTAATCATTACCCAATGCATTGAATTACTATCTTGGAAAAAACATAATAATATTTTCATAAATATTTGTTCCACAAAATTAATCGGACATAAGAAACCATACATAAAAAATAAGGGTTACACATGAAAATAATTAGGTATCATAATCATGTCAAAAGACATATCAAAAGGGAATATCCTAATGGAATCTATAATGAAATGACTTTAAATCAAGCATGGACATTAATAAGAGAAAATAGGAATATATCATGATATGTGATTTCAGAATAATGTGAAAATTTGTAAAAAGTGTGATTAATAATCTTTATAAATAAAAAAATTTATTGCGTTTTAAGGGAATATTTTCAAGATTCCTTAAAATAGAAAAGGAATAATTGTATTTATAAAATCATAAATGAACCAAGATAGTTTTTCAAGTTAAATTTATTTTATTTTATAAAAATAATGTTTTCTTAAAACATTTTATTTATTTCACTTGAAAATGGGTAAGAAATTGGGAATTTCCCCTTAATCGGGCATGCTTATCTAGAAGAATTGAGAAATAAACCATTTTAAAACATGAATATCCTATTAAAAGAAGGATTAAATGATCTATATACATGAGTTTGGAACATATACCCATAATTTAGAATAATTATATAAAAATAAAGAAAATTTACATTACGGTAAAGAGAGACAAATCATAACCTGAAGGAAAAAATTGAGGTTCAGAAAGAATCCATTACCTTATGCCTAAAAGTGTTCTTTGCTTGATCCTAATATACTAGATAATCAAATTAAATAAATTATTTAACTAATTAATAATCTTTTATACATTTATTTTATTTATTATAATTTTATTATGTTCATTTATGGCCTTTTTGATGAGTTATAAGATATAATTTCATCGTTTGAGAGTGTTTGTTTCCTTGGGTTTTCTGGTCGGTTCATTTGTATAAATGTATAAATGATCTTGTAGAATGAGAATAGTTATATATAATAAAAATTATATTTTATTAATTAACTTATATAATTTTATTTTGTCTTATATATCAATTGGTTATATGGTATGATTATGAATCATTAGATAAAACATTAATGATAATCGTTTAGATTAATTTGGCGTTTTCTTGATCATTATGAACTAGCTTTGTTCTATTATTTAATATTGTGTATATATACTGGTTAAAAAAATTAAATAAGATGTAATAAATATATTATAAACTATTTTAACCAAAAAAATGGTTTTATGACCATCCTTTAATGTGGTAAAAGAAATTTAAAACTCATCTTCCTTGAGTTTGATAAATTAACACATTACTGATAACATTTTCATTTTAAAAAAAGGAAAGGATAAAAGTTTGGATGATGAATTATTCTCTTCATAAGATAAAATTACCATAAATATAATATTATAAAGTTTAAATGTCACTTGGATAAAGGTAGGTGAGGATATAATAAGAATATAAAATAAATTTGAAAAGAAATTAAAAGAAAATGAAAGAGGATTTTAACTCTGGAATTGATCCTCCTCGAGAACCACCTTATGGAAAATAATGTGGTCTTTTGTTGATAAATATGGATACATTATGTGGGGTAGAGTCTTGGGAATAATATTTTTCTGAATTTTTTAAAGTTTCAAATCTTTTAAAGGTGTGAGAGAAGGAGGTGATGAGGGGTGGTATTTATTGTGGAGGAGAGAGGTGTTTTTGGTTATTTAATTATTAGTTTATTATTATGGATCAATAATATGAATATTTTGGATTACTCTGAATAAATATAGTAACTAATTCATGTGAGTTCAAACTAATGACCACTTATATCATTCATGACACAAAAATGACTCAAAAATGAATTTATCTACCTTATACTGTAAATTACCGTATTTTACTATTCCCCCAAAATTCAACTATTTTAGAAAAATTCAAAAAAAAAACACCCTAACCATTTTAAAATGTGAATTATTCAAAAATGGACTCAATTTTATGAATTTAATTTTCTAAATATGATAAATTTAATTTTTAATTAAAATCATCATTTAATCAATAATTATAGATTTTAAAATTATTACTGATTTTATAACACATTGAAATATTAATTAAGGTATCATAAAATTATGTTAAAATTAGAATCGAACAAAATATAAATTTATAAATAAATTTTATGAAAATAAATTTTTTTATAAGTCTTTAAATAAATTATAAAATTGTAAATAAGCATTTATGTTTTATAAAAATATCAACACTTAATTTATCATTATCAAAATATTTATTTACTTATACTATGATATAAATATATCATTTTTTAGTTTATAATATTTATAAATTTTATTTATTCTTTCAGAGATGAAATTATTATTCTATTGGTCGGGTTAAAAAAATTTAGGTTCACATTACCATTCCATAGGTCACGTTATTATTCCATTGGTTTAGGTTATTTAATTTATATTAATACTTATTATTTCATTAATTATTCATTTATAAAGTTTTTATTGTGTTCTATATGTGATTTTATAATATTTATAATACTTAAAATAATTATAAGAAGAATATTTTCATTGATAAATTTTGGGTCGTTATAACTATGAACCACTATCTGATACTTTTTTTATACTCTTTCTCCTTATAATGGGGAAACAATGATGTAAGTAACTTATGATGAGGGATTACCCAATTTGAAATATGTTAATTCAACCATGTATTGATGTATATCCTTAAAGATGAATCATCCCTAATACAATTTCCTATCATCAGGTGGATGGGATTTTTGTTGAGGAAGACACCAAGACAAGCCTTATTGGGTTTTATATCCTCTAAAAATAATACAAATTTTTTTTCTATGGCTGTAACAAATTTCTCTAGGACATTTTCTCTATATAAGGAATAAATTTTATACTTCTAATTCTAAAATGGTTAACAAATATTATTCTTCCTCCCCTCCTAACAAGGGAACTTTAACTACTATCATTATGGGGAGTAATTGAGTGATACTACAGATATTTGGGAATTATATATGGTGTTGATGATGTATTAAGTTTAATAGTTACAATTTGTGCATTTTCAATACTCTTTGATTGTGAAAAATATTTCGGTCAAGACTTGTACTTGTTATTTCAGATAGAATCCCTTAGGTGTTGTGCAAATGATGAAAACTCTTGAAACCCCCTATCATATTTCATAGGAATAATCATTTTTTATAGTTCATTGCATAGATTTTCTATTCATAAGTCTAATAGTTTCTCTTAAGGTTGTTTCATTTTGATGGAATAGGATAACTCTTTCACATGGTGATAAATTCAGTGACCCTACTTTTTTTTATTTTTTTAATTTTGAGAAGTTAGGTATATTCATCCTCTTCATATTTGACCTAAACTACTAAAGGAATTATTTAAAATGATCATCCCATATTATTGTGGACCCTTCTATCATTTTTCTATATTATATAAATTCATGTCCCTGCAAGGTCTGAATAAATCACCACAATTTCACTACCTCTTACTACTCTAATTTTCCCATCATGGAGATACTCTAGTCCACAAAGTGTATTATTTTATTATTTTGGTCTCTCATTCCATTAAATATTGTGAAATTTGGGTTCCTAGAATTAGTTAGAGGAAGGGATGTGTCCAAACAATAGGGGTATAAATTTCTATTCCATAATAATGGTATACATTTTCCCTTTATAGATTTCATTAATAAGGTTATGTATTTTATAGATTCAAGTATCTCTATTGGTAATGTCACTTGTTATGATTCTCTTATGGAAGTAATGGGTTAAACATGATATTGTTAGTATGCATGTGTCAACTACTAATGTATAGTCAAGATTATACTTGTGTATCTTGATTGAAATAGTAGTGTTAAAAATCTTGATTGATGAGAGATGATATATTTATCATCCAACTAGTTTGAATAAACTAATGTTCTAGACCCTAATATAGTTGGGTTGTTATATTCTTCTCTTAATATTTTATTATTTTATTTTGGTTGGATATGTATTAGAGGGGATGAATAAACTACTTCCCAGGAATTATACTTTATGGGAATAATTACTCTAATTATATTGGCATTAATTTCCACCAACTCATCGAGATCGACCTCATATCATGTGCAACATTACTTGATTGAAATATCTTCAACTTCTTCATGTGGTGGGTGGGAAATGGATGTATCCATGTATTTATATTTATATTTGGTTAGGTAACATCAAATGGTTGGTAACTCAGTATTTTTTAGATTTATTGAGTTTTAGTTTTTTGTCTGATTCTAGGTGTTCACACCTTCTAATTTGGTGTAGAATATATCTCATATGGATTTCTCTTCATTGGACTCTTCTAAGTCAGGGTATTTATCATAATTATTAATTATTATGATGTTAATATAATTAAAAAAATAAATAAATATGGATGAAATTATTTCTCCAACCTGTTCTTGATTTTATGTGGATTCGACACTATCAGAATATCTAATAAGGGGTGAGTTAGTATTTACTTTAGATTTTTCATTTTAGTGGGAGGTTTTTTCTTATAAACCCTATGTGATTTCAATTTCCCACAATAATAGATGGGTACCATGAGATATTATCTC
Organism: Viscum album; assembly: GCA_963277665.1. Taxonomy (NCBI): domain Eukaryota; kingdom Viridiplantae; phylum Streptophyta; class Magnoliopsida; order Santalales; family Viscaceae; genus Viscum; species Viscum album. The sequence goes on from OY728143.1 coordinate 1,073,450,248, forward strand.
GTTAATTTTGCTAAGAATTTCCCAACTAGAGGAGACCAATCAGTTAGGGGAAAACAATGAGTCCATTTCTTATTATTGAGATACCCCTAGCTTAGAGAAGAAGGATTTTATTTATTGGGGAGGAGGAGAAATTCAAAATGAAGTTATCCCTATAATATATGATAGATTGGTTCCACCACCATTATTCCTTGTATCCACTATGGATTTGATTATCCAAGGGGAAGTATTGGTGGTAAAATTTTCCACAACATAGTAGGCTAAGATTTTTTTGGAATACTGAAGAAGCATAAACTATCACATAATTTTTTACTTATTGATCCTTGACTATATAATTTATTGGGTACAATGCCTTTTTTAAATTGAAACACCTTTCATTGATGGCCTATCTTGGACATGGTATTTTCCAAACATATATAGGATGCCTTCTCAACATAATTAACTACTTGACGTATGATTTTATTAATTAATCACTTTTAATTGATATACTTTTTCTTAACCTTAGAAGTGATAAGATTACATAGATTACATCAACTTGAAAACCCAGAACTTGGCACTGTATCCCAGATAGAGGTGGTAATATTAAATTTCCTCCTCTACTATAACCATTATTGGATATTATATAAGTTAAAGTGTAAGGATCTATATTATCTTTAATAACTAATGTACATGTTTTGTAGATAATCAATAAATAACTAGTAGATAACCTTTATTTCATTGAGTGATTTTTATTAGAGGTTTCCACCTCACTATATGGACATTGGGTGTTGGGTTTCTTAGAGGGAGGCCAATTTGATTAGGTTATTGAAATTTTCTATTTCCATGATATGGTTAGCATACTACCAGTAATAAAAGTATTGTCTTATGAAATGGATAATAGTTTCCCACAAGTTTTTTTATAAATAATTCATGCACTCCTCTTTCAATTCCTTAGGAATATCTTAATTTTAATTATAAATGTTCCATAACATATATAATATTGTACCTTTATCTATATCTTTTAAAATAACTTTGTTATGATCCTAATCCTAGAAGAGGGATTCCTCAACCTGGTTTGAACCCATTGGTCGTTTATCTACTGTACTGTAAAATAAAGTGAGCTTATTCAAAGATTATCTAATTATGTTAAAGGAGTGGTCATACGAAGGTGGATCCAATAATAATTTATTATTTGGAATATCCATCAAATGTCACTAAATATCACCTATAAGCGATTTAACTCTTGGTGTATTTGGGCCCATCCTTTCGAGTGTCTGTTAGTGTGGGGGAAATCATAAATTACCTTTGATAGGAGGAAAAGGTTCTGGTTGAGATTATATATTAATATAGAGATTAAACATATAAAAAATCATGGGGTAAGTTTCTATGGACATATTTTTATTCACCATTATAGGAAATACTTCCATCCTAGATTGATTTTCGACTACTGGGAGAACCCCTAAAAAATATACTATGGAGAGAACCTCAAAAATATAAGGGCCTTCATGGTTAGTACCATGGGGAGGACCTATATAGATTAAAATATATGTATCATATGTAGTACCTCCATGTTTATGGATTCATTATTCTATGGATGAAGAGTTGTAAGATTCTTGGGTTTTTATCAAGGTACATTATAGAGACCCATGGATACCAACATTGATCCGGGTAGATATATATGCCTTCTCCTAACATGTTTGTTGAATTTATCTAGAACTTATAGGTTGTCTTGGTCAATAGATAATGTTTCGAACCTCTTTTGGGTATGTCACACAATTTAGGTGACTACCTTCTAGTATAGGGTTTCCCCTATGTTTCCTTCCCTCTATGAGATGATGATTAGTTATCACACTTATGAGGAGTTCCAAAATACTAATTGAGATTTGGGAGAGTAGGAATGGGGAATTCTCCTTGGTATGTATGAACTAAATATCAGTTTAGCTAGATCATTGATATTTTATAGTGGTGAAATAATCATCAGAAACATGGTTATGGATTAATCCTAGTGAGTAATCCCATGTCCTCATGGTTCGTTTATTATAATCTGGATTTCAGATAAATATACTAATCTAGGAGAGACTGCTCATGTGTTCTCATGATATGGATCCTCATTATTAAGGGAATAAATTCTTCTGTTCACCCAGATAGTTCTACCCATATAGGATAACAATTATTTCACCTCCTGTTATTTAGGTAACACACAACCAAAGGTTTTCATGATGGTATGCATTTCAAATTCCCATGGATATGAAATTTTCATAGGAGGATTTAAAAATTGATTACCTAGTTAAGGGACCTGGGTGATGCGATTCTCTACCATTGAAATTTTGATGTCCATGATACCTCATTGTGCGAGTGGAGAAACTAGGTGTAGTGTTTACCTAGTGTAGGATAGGTGAAAGAATAGAACACCCCAGTGAGGTATGATTGAAATGGATCATCTTTTCCCCACATTAGTATTGGGGAGAATTAGTCTTTCATCATAGTACATTATGATTAGGGTGAATTATCCTTTATTCACTCTAATTTATGATTAGGGTAAATTGGTATCTATTTTACCTAATAGAGGTTTTAACAAAGTAGATTATGATTTTCCCTAGTAGAAGGATATGAAATGGTTATATTTTTCACAACTAATTGAGAAGTGAAGTGGGTTATCTAAGAATAGAACTATGGTGAGGCCCAGTCCTAGTAGATAGGTATCTTTATAGATGCCTTTAGGAGAATTCCAATATAGTATAGTTCTCAAAACGGTCTTTCATCCTAGTTTTCAAGAACTAGGTGAAATGTATACTACCAAGAAGTTTATAATCTTTTAATACATTGGGTGACATAATTACCTTCATTGGTTGTAAAATTCCCACATGTTTTAAGCATGGTAGGTTAAATGAAGTTGGTTTGAAGAAAAGGGTGAAGGGATATATAAGAATCGAGTCATATTCTCTAATTATTTAAAACGAATCCCATTAGGGTCATATTTATAGAAACTATTAGTACTTTCTTGCATTGGTTGAGTGAGTAAGGTACGAATATACAACTACTTCATGTTGGTTGATATGGGAATGGGAAATAAGGCATGGACATAAAGGTGAGTATGGTAAGACATGAATACATATAAAGATAGGCATGGTGTACCAGTAATGTGCTTAAGGACATTGGGGAACTATGAAACCCCAACCTAGAACCACTGTATATCCCATTCCTTGTCCTTTAATTTTTTCAAAATGAGATCCAAAGTCCTCAACATTAATCTCAGGCATTTTTATTCCAACATGCGGTTTTGTGATTCTTTTGAGCCTAAGATGATTATGTCTCCTTGAACCTCACTAATATAGAATATGGGGATACTATCCCTAAATATAAAAAATTTCTACTATTTTCACCTTCTAAAATTTTATATTATGTGTGGGTGATTCTTTCTAGGATTTCATATTGGATGGATAGAGTGTGTTATCTAGGTATTGTCCAATTTCTAGAAACTCCCAAAATCTACCATGTTAATGTTTTAGATCAACATGGTTAAATAATTATATTTAATTTTTTCTATGTATATCTATGATAAATCTCCTCAAGAAGTTTCATATTCAGGGGATATTCCAATCCATTCCATCAAGCAATAAAATCAATAACTCTCTCACCCCCTATGCTTTATAGTTTTGGATAATATCAAATATGGGTTCCTTACTCAGAGTAAAACTAAAAATATATATAATCCTTTTATATAGGTTTTCCCAACATCAAAATGAAACCATTTTATAGGGTTTTATGATAAAAAATGTGAGGTAATCCATGGTTTAGAAAAAGCAGTAGATTTTCCTTTACATGTTGCACAAGGGTTCCCAATATGTGAAAACAATGAGTGGAAAGGTATGTGAGATGAAACTCAATCCAATATCCCATTAATGGATTATAATCTCTAATTTACCAAACTTTTATATTTAGGGGGTAGGTATATCCATTATAGAAATGGATTTTGGTTCATTTATACTAGTTTGGGATTTGTTTTAAACATATACAATTAGGATTTTATGGCCTTGTAAACCTTAACTAGTAGTTTCACCAGTTTTTTTGGGGTGTGTTTTAGGTGGAATTATTTTGAAATTATTTAGTGATTTTTCAAAGAACAGAACTCTTAATTTTTTAGGAAAATATATTTTAAATAAGTACATGTTTCGATGAACCTCTTTGGTGGGATAGTACTCCCTATATGGTTTATCAGTTCTATCAGACGTAGTTAATTCAACTGATAAATATTGAGACTCAACCTTGATATCAATTCCAATATTCTCACTTCCTTCGAAGACATTAGTGAACCACTAATATAAAACTTTTTTTATATTTTAGTAATTTGATGAGTTTTATTTATATAAAAATGTATCAATATTTTTAGGTTTTAGGGAAAACAACATTGAGGATATATCCTTTCTCTTTTAAAAAATAATGAACAATAAATCATTTAACATTGGGATATTAGGAGTGGTTCTTAGCACGTGATTCATTCTATTCCAGTTAGTGTGTGCCTTTCTCATTTCCTTCAAAAAGGGGTATATTATTGAATTAAGTATCATTTCTATTAGGTTCATTACTAAATTGTTCCATAATATATTGGAATCTTCTAAAACAATGAAATATATAGTGGTGTATTCTATAGTGACTACATCCTCAACTATATCTATGTAATAATATTATTTTTTGTGATTAGTGAACCCATAAAGGATTCCATTATCACTTTCCCTCCTAGATGAATCCCTAGATTAACTTATTATTTTACAAATACTATAAAAACTCACCCTTCTATTTAATTATTGTCATTATTATGGAATAGAGGATTAATAGTGGTTGGTGATTCCAATTAAATTCCATTAGTCTGTTAATAATTAGGGTCCTCTAGGGTCTTATTTTTTCATAGCTAAAGGGGAAGGTCCTAGACTTATAAAAAAACATATTATAGGATCCATGGGTTTGAGAAAGCCTAACATCTCACTTATCTCCCAAATATCTCCCTATATCATGTCTTTCATCTATCTAGTGTTTATTACCCTAGCAAGGGAGATCCCTCTTCTGGCCTCTCTTATTTCTTATTCAATGATCTTGCTTCTCTTCCTTCCCTGACTCTTCATTCACTTCCAGGTTTCTTGAGTTCTTGATTCTCTTTATTGGATGGTACTATCTACTTCTACAACCTAGGTTTTATTATTTTCACCTCCTTAATCCTCCCCATATTTTATGATCTCAGTCATCCTCTCTGATTTTATCCCTCATGGTGTTCTCAGTTTTTCTCTTTTTATCATTTTATTACACTCCTTCCCTGATTCTTCTAGAGGTATTATGATGGATTAATTTTTGGAGATTTTTTACTATCACATAATAACATCCATTCTATCACACCTCTGATACTACCACCTAAACCTTTATGCTAACATCCATATTAGTTTTTCATGAACGCACTATAGTGGTTTGGGATTTTTTTTGTGGGAGTTTCAATGAATTACTATTTGGATAAATAGTTATCCTATGCTCTTACTACCCTTGCTCCTATACTCGGCCTTATTTTTGTTCAACATGATGGTGTTAGTGTTGGTTTTTTGATATTTTGTCTCAGTTTGAGTTAGTGGTGGTAGATCATATCGACTGGTATCATTAATTTATTTGGTTTATAATTGTGTTATTTTTTGGATTTGTGGTCACTATTTCACTAGTGAAGGCTTGGATATGATTCTATATAGAGGGGGTGATGGTTCTTGCTCAGTCCTAGCCTGTTATGGATGTAATATTCTCTCTTCATCTGTTATATTTTTTTGTCCTTTGTCAACTCATAGGTTGGATGGGTGTGATGGATTCCAAGGATGTGTTGGGATGTGTTTTCAAGAGAATTAAGGTGTTCTCGGAGGAGTGACATGTGGCAGCCTTTTCCCATTCTTAGGCTTCTTTCGGTGATTTTTCTTCACTTTTTGGATTCTGAAGTACGGTTTGTTTCTAGTTTGATGTATTTTCAAGTTGTAGATAAATTTTTTAGATACTGTTAATGAAATAGTGGGGATTTGGTTTTTTTGGATGATGTGGTGATGGAAATGGTGGGTGACGATGGTGTGATAGTTTACCTCCCTTCGATGATGAAGGTTGGTGGTTCTCTATGGTGCCAGAAATGGGTGGTATTTATGCAGATGGTGTGTGTTGGTCATTGAATGAGGTATGGTTGTCTAGTATCGTGAAATGAAATGAATGTTTGGTGGGTTTCTTTCATGGTACGATGATCATCAGATTCTCAATGGTGAGATAATGTGCTACAGTGTCATGGATCAAGGCTCAAGGTGGCTCACAGTTTCGGATCTCACAACCTTAGGAGGTTTGGTGGTATATGAATCGATGTATGTTTCTACTTATTTTAATTTAATGTTTGAATATGAAATTTTAATCAGGGTGATGTTTTCTAATTTTTTATTAGCGTGATTTTTTTGAAATTTTCATTCAAGGTTATGTTTCTTATTTGGGAAATGTGTGGTTACCACTAAAACTTAAAGTGGATTTTATAAAATACAAACAATGGATTTTAAGGTTTAGAGGATCTTCATTAGTATTATGTCAATATTTGATTCATGCCATGGATTTTATGATTGTGTTTGGTAAATAAATTCATATTCCCTTTTGGGTATGGGATTTATTTAAGGTCACGGTAAAAATTTCCGCAACCTTATGGAAGGAGTCTTCCCTTGGTGTCGAGCTAATGATTCCATACCGCCCTTGTGGGATAATGATTCACCTATTTCAGGGTTGAAAATTAATATTTTACCCTATTTTCTTCTTATTATTGTATTATAATATGCATATAATGAATGATACCTTATTATAAGAGATTCATGGACTTTAATAACATTGGGGGGGAATACACTATGTTGGATGTTCTAACCTTGGTGGGTCATTTCATATTATAATTTGGAACAACCCTCACTACCAGAACCTATTCCTAAATAAAGTGTTCAATCAATAGATACTTCCAAACTCAATATATTTTTCCCATGGAGGTGGAGATATTTAGATATGTGGTCCACCCATCATCATGTACCCTCATGTTTATGTTTTTATCAAATGTGATAGTGTTACAAGCCTCCCATAGTATTTACTAAATAATGATATTCATGACACAAATTATATAACTTCCTAGATGATTCCAAAAATTAAATTAGTTAAACACTATATATTCCTCTATAATACGATTCATTTATAGGGTAAACATATTCATTGTGTCATAAAAATACTTAATGTTGTTCATATTAGTTTTTTAGAAGACATACCTATTACCGATTAAACTTAGGTCTATGATATGTATAAATGACAGTAAGGTCTATTCATTGTACTTTTTCATCAGGAATACATATTTTCTATATCTATATATTTTATGTTTTATACTAGATCACATGTCTCTTATGAATTCTATATATATTTTAGTATAAATGGGGTATATGATTATTTTGGAAGTACTTCAGTGTATAAAATTGATTGGTGTCAAATGACTAATACGTGATTGACATCAAATAAGTTTATTAATTCATCCACATTTAATCAAAACTAAATTCTCCCTCTTTATATGGGATATAAAATATATCAAAAAATAAAACCCTTTCATGAGTTCCCCTATTATTTGAAACTACAGTTACATTACAAATATTATGTTCATTAAGTTATATGTATATTTGTATAAATGAGAATGTTATCTGACATAGATATGCAACATCTATATTTTCTGGTGATTATATACTAAAATATGATAATATTCACTGTTTTTTATTGAATATTTATGTGTTTCACAATTCATAAACCATAATATTTTTTCATTTTATAATTATAAAACACATTTCAAACCACGTTTTTAATTCATTCTCGAAATTTACCAACACTCATAAATTTTTTAAAAACATTATAAAATAAAAAATTATTTTTATTTGAAAATTAAATTTAAAGATAATAATATCCTATTTATTGGGAATATTTATTTCATATTTATGTGCAATTTACTGGGATAACAATCTTTCTTGTCCTTAAATCTGTGATTTTATGGGAGAAGTGATCTAGAAACAAATTAACAAAAAAGCATTTAGAGGCCATGTTAAACCTAAAATGATGATAAAATATATATTTTAGATATAGTAAATCATTTTTAAAATTTCATTCAATGGTAGTAAGATATAATTATTAATCATCAAGGGTGATCCGAGTGGCCCAAGTACAAGATAAAATTATAGGCCAGATATTGTGTCCAATAATGATATCCAAACAACCTTATCCTAATATCCAAATGGATTTTCCAAATGGTATAATATTTAATCAAAAGTTATAAAAAATATTCAGAAACATTATACTATTTTAAAAACCAATATGATTCATCCATATAGAATTTTGTTTTATTACATCATATAAATGGAACCAACTTTCAATGATTTTAGGTCAACGGTGGAAAATTCATCTTTCCAAAAACATTCCACCCACCTATACAAATTGAAATCAAGTGTAATGAAATGTAAACATATAGGGTTAATCCAAATCTCTAAAATGGAAATTTAAGAAAGTGTTGTTGATGTAAATAAAAGATATCTAGTTTTTTGTAATGTTTTGCTACCAAATTGTATTTATTAACTTATTTATTTGATTTTATATTATTCAAATTATCATAACATTTTTAAATAAATTTTATTATAAATGTATTAGATTATTATTATTAATTTTATTAATAAATAATTATATCATGGTATAAATATATTAACACTAAATAATATTATAATTTTCACATAATTATGCAATGTTATTAATTTTCATTTTTTCTCATTGTTATTTCAGCTTTGATTAGCCATATTCCATCTTTCATTGAGATATTTGGACAGATTAAGGTCTAACTATATTATAGGTATATTGAAGGATGTTTGAAGGGGTTATATTGGATATTATTTGCTATTCCATTAACTTAATATTTCATATTTTATTTAATAACTTCACACAATGATTATTTTATCATTATTCTACACTAAATTTTATAGTTATATATTTTGGGTGATATAAGGATAATATATCATTTTCTATTTAATAAAATTATTCTTTAAGTGTTTAAGTGATTGTCATCATGATTGTGTAAATATTAAACTAGTTATTTTTTATGTGTATTATTATTTCATTGAATGTATGCTACAGAAATTTAAGAATTTATGATCCTCTAAAAATAAATATATTCACTCTACCCATATCAATAACATATGATCAAACTTCTCTCTTTAATCAAATTAAAATCATAATTTCTTCTTCTATAGATTCAAATAAAATTAACCACAACTCTTGAAAAATTGTATAAAAATTACTCTGTGGATAGTTCATTTGTCTTTAGGTTATTTATTAGGGTTTTATGGATTTGACGAGCCTATATGTCCTATGAGTGACTCCATCAACCCAATTGGTAAATTCAGGTAAACAAAATTTAGAACCATTTTGAGAGACTTAACTACGTGACCATAGACACACTCATTCTATTATCACTCTATTTATCTTTTATCTCCATAATTTGTCTTATATTTTTCCCTTTTAATACTTCTATATTTTTCCTAATATGTAATAAATATTCTTACCATATTTTTGGGGTGAAAAACTCTTGGAGTGAGAAGTCATGTGATCCTAGGTGTATTCCTCAATTGGATCATTCTGTTCTTAAGGATCCATATTCTTACTTGACTCTAATCATGTGAATGTTCTTCCATTAAACAGAATCATAATCCCATGATGGAACCAAATTGTAAATTCATATATCGAATCCCCTAATTTATATAATGTGTTACATAAAACCATGCATAACTGACTCACACCAACTTGAACTAACACACCATCTTTCATTATAAATTATTTTATTGGATATTCCCAATATATATTCAAACCCTATTTCCTATTTCACAATCCCCACATTCAAGGTAAGGAGTTAAGGATGCCTTACCATCATGTATAGAAGTTACAAGAAATTATTGATATCATGTTTCATCCTCATAAAATTGAGTCAGCTAAGTCATGCCTCTTTTATTTTTCCCTAAATAGTGATGGTAATAATTGTTTAAATAAATTTAGATTATTAAAATTACAATATTAGGTCTAATTAAAAATATTGTTTTGAAATAAAATAACTTCTCAAATATAATACATTTTCACATAAATATATCATTCAATTATCGAATGTGGTGGAGGGTTGAGGAGTTTTTATTGTAAAGACATTCTTGTAATGTATAATTTCCTTATCTTAGTCATTAAAAATTAGGCTCTCCTAACTGAAGGTGAGGTGAAACCTAATTTAAGTTCCATTTCTTCCAAGTGACATTTCTATAGTAGTTTTAATTTTTAAATGACATGGTTTTTTTCTTCAATGTTGAGTGGTTTAGTACTAGTTAGAAGATATTTGGTGACAATATTTTAATTTATGATAGTGATGAATCCTTTAATTAACTAATTAATATTTAGATTCATGGGGTTAAATTACCTTCCACATAAAAAATTTGAGTAGATAATTAATGGGGACATGCTTCTGGAACATTTGGAAAGCTAGAAACTGGGTGAGAAATGAAGGCAAGAGGTTCTCTATTTTTTACCTAGTTATGGAAATAAAATATTTTAGTAATGATAATTTATTTTTAATAATGTATTACGAAGAATAAAATATAAAAAAAATTTATCCCTCAAAGTCTTATATTAAGTTCAATGGTATAAAATGAGCCATTGAGTAAATGGATCAGCTGGATACCTCCTAGTTTAGGCTTGAAATTTATTAAAAATGTTTCTTGTGAGTAAGAAATCTTGAGGGGTGTTTTCCTCGTTTATGAAGTTGTAATATTAGTTTTATTTTCATTTAGTTTTTATTATGGATCAATAAACTCTTTTATAGATAAGGTACATTCAATGTTTGATGGAAATGTACTTTATTATTTTCTTAACATTATCCTGGAAGCTATAGAAATCGATTCAAAACTAGTGGATAGACACCTCTTCAAATAAGCCCAAAAATCCCTAAACCATTGAATACTTAATTATATACTATTTTTTTGAATGTCCATGGGATATTCATTACACAAGGATAGAGGGGAATAAATCAGTGGACTGCCTCATATCTAAATGTAACCAAGATAATTAGATAATCATCTGTAATATGCTTGGATCTTTTCCCCCAGACAATAATCATCTTGTTAGTGGAGAAGATCTTTGGATTCACCATTTTATACCAAATTATGTGTAACTTATTTCTTTATATTATTATCAATAATTATATATGATTGAGTGACTAAGAATCTAAAATTTATTGATGAAAAAATAAAGCTCAAGGAACATAAACCTATTATTAAAATGCCTGAAAAATATTTTCTGATTAAAAATATTAGGAAATAAAAATGTATGAGGGATAAAATAATAACCCTCACTATAAAGGTCATAGAGATCGACCCTAATAAAGATGAAAAAATTCAATCTGTCAGCCGATTTTTAATAATTTGTGACAAAGATGACCATATTATCGACAATTTAAGAATCATTCCTTCCATAATGGATGTTATTTTTAGAGGAACACTTATGGAAGAAAATGATTTAAATTTTTATAAGACATAGAAAGAAAATTATTTTAATCTAAGGTACATGAACTATACCATCTTGGATTGGATGGATAATCAATAACCTATTCAATAGAAATGTAAAAAATCCTACCATACACAAAATATTCCAACTCATAACTATTTTTAATACACACTTTTACAATTCCAACATCACACAATAAAATAGAAACAAAAAAACCAAGGACCCATCCAATAACTAGAATATCCTCCTAGGATGAACCAAACAGCTCAAACCCCTACCCAATTTGTTCCAATTCCATTACATAAAAAATTGTTGAAGAAAGTGGAGACAGAGAATTTAAAATTTCATCCCTAAAAACTAAATTTCAAACTATTAAAATAGGTAAGAGACATATTTATACATAGTTTATCCCATAACTAAACATAAAATGAGAATATATGTGTGTAAAGTCCTTTCTCAAAGAGATCAAAATTGTGACAGTCTTGAGAAGTTAAAAATATATTTATAAACATTAACCAACCATCACTAAAATTTGTAATGCTTCAAAATATAAAGATAATAATACATAACCACTCTTATAATCTGAATTTTTTTATTTAAATGTGTATGAATAACCACTTTACTATAAAATCTTGAAATATAATTCATTCACTCAAAGAAAAATAGAAAAATAAAAACATGAGGGGAATAGATGATTGATAGAGATATTATCTCATGTTAAAATTAACATACAACATCTAGATGCAATCCAAAATATTCCTATATACTATAATAAACTAAAGTACTTTTTTACCTTTTGATGTAAATTATCTCATAAAAACCATGTTCATTTGTCTTTTAACGTGATAAACACCATCCAAGGAACCATTCCTCCTATGTAGAAAGACCATTCTTGTCTAAACATTAATGTGAAACTAGGGTAAATAGTTAAAAAGACATTATATGATCTATGAGTTAGTGTTAACATTATTACATATTTCTTATATTTTAATTTTAATATTGATAATATTCAAACCATATTTGTTTATCTCCAACTCACGGATCATATATTTTGGGTTCTTGAGGATATATTAAAGTATTTTTCTGTTAAAGTTAAAAAAATAAATTTCCATAAAAACTTCACTATATGTGAAAAGAATAATATCTAATTCATTATGAAAAAAATCATATCATCTTTTTCCATGTAATCATAAAATAATTCAACTCAGTATTTCAAGTGGTGAATAATAACATGAATATAATAGTTTAGAACACGATCATTGATCTAAGCACTTCTAATGAATCCAATAAAATCATATATCACAAGGAGGTTTATGATGTGAACTGAATATATAGTGTTGTAATATAACCTATGGAATATTGAGGAAATTTTTAAGGATTTTTATGTTGATAAGAGACCAATTTTTATTTTTTGAAATGAAGAAATTTTTTCTCCTAGGTATAAATACCTTCCAAATAGCTCATATAACATTTTTATGTGATCAATACTCAATGAAACATCCAATTAAAACATACATTTTTGTTTTTACTATTTATTAACATTGATCTAGAAAATTTGGTCGTTGAAAATTCTATTATTTAGGAAAAATTTATTTCTGGAATTTTAGAAAAATAAACCATGTGTGAATCAAATAAATAATAAGATTCAAGGAATTTATCCAACATGATATTGAATTCAAGGTTCTACATGTCTCACTCAGGTATGCATTCTTAGTCTATAACCAACCCCTCACTGTTATCACTTGTTATTCTATCAAATACAACCAAGATAAAATGACTATTTATTTCTTGATTATGTAAAATAAAAAAACTCAATAGACCCTTTCACAGATTCTTGGGGTTATCCAACTCATCATGTCTCATAACATTGTTCTTGAAACAAATTCTAAACCCTAATGCTAACCCTAAACAATTATCAACCCCAATATAATGCAATTAGTGAAAATGAAAATCATAAAGATGTTAAAACATGGTGTTAGGTATTTTGGGGGGTTTTAATAAACCTAATGACTTTAAATTAAGCACACTCCGGGAGGGAAACAAGATTATATAAAACTACTATTTTATTTTAATTTTTTTTATGTGTGAGAAAAATTTAGATAAAAATAAAGAAATTAAATATTTTTAAAATTAAGAAAAAAAATTTATTCATTTTTATTTTTTATGCATAATGGTATCTCGTATGTAAGGTGGTATCCTGACACATTCAGTAAGGCGGGAGATCTTGAATAAATGACTGAAGGTTGATAGGGGAATATCGCCTACCACTAACCAACTCATTTCCCTAATTTTATTTTTCCATCCTTTTTATATATACTAATGTTTAATAGGATAAATATATATATATCTATGTGTGTGTGTGTTTTTATACATGTACATTGACTATGTTCTCATCATTCTAAATTAAAAATACATGATTTTTATTATTTTTATTATAGTTATTTTGTTTGTAGTCAAGGAAACCCATTATGGCTTCTATGGTAATCTAATTTTCTATGTGTGAGAATTAGAATATATTATAATTAAATTATTTATAATAAAATCACCTATTTTATAGAGTTAAATCACAATATTCTATCATTCATTAGGTTTCTATGAATGTCTAGGGGATTGAACAATCAATTATTTATATCATGGCCATCTTCTTCAATGTACCAAGTGACTTTATTACATAATTTTATTTAAAATATCATTTTTAACTCCTATACTCAACATATTTACCCTTTTTAATAATAAGAGTAATAAAATTATATATGGGGTTGAAAGGAATTTTTTTTCATAAATGGAAAGTAAAATTTCATTAACCATGTAGGGGATAATGTACTTTTGATCATTAAAATTGAATATTAAATAATTTTCCATCCCTTGACTATAAATTTAATGAAACAATAATTTCATTAGTATAAATATTTGAATAAATGGATATTTGATGTGAGTTTTTACCATATACATTTTTATATATTTATTCAATATGATACGATGCATATATTTTAGATTATGGGGTATAATTTTGAATTCTTGGGGGATTAAGTAAATAGCAAAGTTTTAGTGATAAATTTAAGTGTTACATGAGTATCTAAAAACATATATTTATGAATATAGTAATTAATTGAATTATTTTTTGGATTTGAAAACTCATTTATATAAAATAAATGTTGTTCATGCCAAGAGTTTGGAATTATATATTGAATTTTATTAGTTTTGATTTTTTTTATTGGTCGAGTTATCTGAAGATGATCCCTAAGAATGTGAGATTGACTTTCAAGCATAAGGTCATCCTACTTATGTGTTCTTCTAAATAATTTCAATGGAGTTTGATTTTATTGAAAATAATTTCAATTACCAAGGAAAATTTGAAAAAAAAATATTACTCATCATTGGATTAAAATATGATTCCTGCATTGTGCTTCAATTTCCCCTAGAATAAAAATAAACCCCATGTATTTTTCATCCAAAACACAAAATTAAAATTAATTGGAATTTTTTGGGAGGTGGTGATGAATTTTAATAAATTAATAGTCTTGGTTTGGGTATATAATTATAAAAATATCTTCTATTAAATTATTTTTATTGGTTTCATGATTATTTGATGAGAGGTATTAATTGTAATAAATATATTGTAAAATGTGTTTGTAAAATAGAAGTAACTTTTCTCCTATTGATATTTTTATTTTCTTAACAGTATAAAAACACTTTTTGGGAGGGTAATTATCCACCAAAATAGGCTAATATACATTTTTTATTGAATAATTATGTGTATTACTATTCATAAACACCATTATTCATGAATTTTACAATTTAAATCTCATTTAACACCATATTTTCCATTATTTATTAAAATGATATAATAATAAACACATTTTACACAAACTTTTAAGACACCAAATGGTAATTATTTTAAAATTAAAATATAGGATAATGTAACCCTCGTTATGGGGAATAATTTTTCCGTGTGGATTAATGTGAGTAGAGAAAAATAGTTTCTTTAAATGATAGAAAAAGAGAGACATAAGAAATAGAGAATCAAGGTGGACTAAAATGATGTAGCCCAAGGGATTCATTAGAAAAAATATTCTTAAAAACATGGGTAAGGGATCCAAATGAACTTAAAATGGTGAAGGGTGAAACACATATCCAAAAGTAGCTAAGATATATACCACTTTGTTTCCTTTATTCTAAGTGTATTAGAACCTTACATTATGCATGAGTATTTTTCATTTTAGGATAATATTAGAAACCAACTAGTGGGTAGTATGAATGTTATTCATAAATTTTATAATCAAAGAAGAATACAATTCCTTTACTTTTAGGGAGACACCTTTTTCTCGTAAAATGGTGAGTCCTTCAAGAAGAGCTTTTTCTTTTGTAAGAAGAAAGGTACCTTCACCATAGAATTTGTTGAAATCCTCCAAAACTAATCAAATATTACCATGAATAAAACCTCGACCTATTATTATTTCATTGTAACAAGACCCATATTTATTCATCATCAATATGAAGGTAACAAGGAACCTAAAAATCCAATGACCAACATGAGTGGAGTTATTTTCCAATGGACTTTTGAAATTGATAATGTTAGAACATATTTTGGGCATGTTAATCTGAGTGCATATATCTATGATCTTAAAAATCACCATATATTTTATAAATATAATATTTCATGGAATTTCATTGTATAAAATTAAATTCTAGGCTTCATAAATATGCAAAAAATAATCTATCATAGGCACAATACATATAGAATCCCAAGCCTTTTAAAAATATTATAATATAATTTATAATATATATAAATATATATATCTAATAAACACAACCCAAAAGTTTTAAAATCCAAATGTCATCAAAATACTAGGTTTTTTAAACATAATTATGAAATTAAAATAAACCTCCTTTATTTTAATCTTCATAATGAGATACTTAATCCATTTTAACTCATAAAAATTTATAGGATAACCTGGGGAATACATGAACAAAATGGGTGATATAAAAATCACAAAAATGGAATAAACATGATAGCGAAGCATAACATGCTAGTAAAAATTAATAATATGATTTCATAAAACATAA
Organism: Viscum album; assembly: GCA_963277665.1. NCBI lineage: Eukaryota > Viridiplantae > Streptophyta > Magnoliopsida > Santalales > Viscaceae > Viscum > Viscum album. Next base: position 1,073,466,874 of record OY728143.1, read on the forward strand.
GACTCGTCAATAATCTCATGTGATCATAACATAAATAATATTGAATCATAATAACATGGAAATGTAAGTATGTAGAGGCAACATGAAACATGAAAAAAGCATTAGTCAATGCTAAATTCCAAGAAAACATCACATAGTGGAAAGTGTCCAACCACATATTATGTTTACTCTCTAATAATATACATATAATCTTATGGAATATTATAATTAACCAATACATTGTATAATTATCCTTTTCAAACTACCCTAAAAAGTACATTCTCTTGTGTTCCAAATTGGAAATCATTGGTAAACTATAAACATATGAATTTCCCATGAGAAGAAGTGGGTTATATAATCATGTCTTTTAGCATAACCAAATGGCGTATCATTAATTTCTTAATAAAAGGAGATATTAAAACATTATTCGATATTAATAAGTGAAAAAATAATAAATCATGAAAAAAAATTCTAACTAAAGTGATAATGTGGAAGATAGTTCATAGGTAAATTTTGATATATACAACTTGATTAGGTATTTAGGGAAAAGGTAAAGAGTATTTATAGAGTTTAAGATCATAATTGTTTTTATAAAAATAAAACTAAAATGGTTAAACATATAATAATATCTGTTTTTAGAAACTATGAATGTTTTAAATCATTTCATTAATTGGTACTTCAAAATAGTAAAACAAAATAGAGAAGTTCCCTTTAATCGACCATTCATAATGAAATTAATTGAGAAGGGAACCTTTAAAACATGTATATACCCATCATGGAAAGGTGAATTATAATAGTTATATATGCATGGGACATATATATATATATATAATATATAAATTTAAATAAGAATAATAGAGTTATAAATTGTGGAAAATAGAAATAAATCATAACCTATTAAAATAGGATTATTGAGAGAGATCTATTACCTTAGGTTCCTAAATCGTTCTTCAGTTTCTCTTGACATCCATAATAATAAATTTAAATTAAGTAATTAATTAATTTAGAAAATTTTATGTATATATTTAATTTAATATAATTATATTATATCCATTTACAACAATTTAAATGATATGTGATGTTTAATTTCTCCATATCGTGGTCGTTCATTTCATGGTTCCATGGTCAGATCACTTATAGATAATAGTCAATGTTCTTATTAAATGGAACTAAAACTAAAAACATGAAATGAAAAGGAATACATGAGATTGAATAAATTTATAGGGTCCCAAATTTCCTTAGGTGCTCTAACATAAGTGTGATTCATTTAGTAAAAATGATAATTTTATACTGTTAGTTCATTTAGGTGGTTTTACCTACCATTATGAACTAGTTTCATTTTATTTTATATTATGACTATAAATTTAGTAAATAATGTGAAAAAATATATAGTATAAAAATTTAGGTAACTTTAAATCATTATAAGTGAATTTAAACCTTCCATGAAGGCAGTAACAGAAAATAAAAACTCATTTTCCATGGAGGTAGTGAATTGACATATTATGAACAATGTTTTCATTTTTACAATAAGTGGAGAATAGAAGAGAATTAATGATATTTGTTCCATTAAGAAAATAAAATTATATAATATAAATTATACTTTAGTTATTATAACTTATGAATGGAATTTAATTGGAGGATGAGGAGGATGAAACAAAATAAAAGCCTTAGTTGTCGGTATTACCTTCTCCTTTGGATGTATCATCTTTGACTTAAAGAAATTTTGACTGATATTTTTATGACACCAAGGATTATAAAGATGAAAATCAGATATGAGTAAATATTTTAAAATATTTTGGTCAAACTCTAAGGCATATAATGTGTGAGGATAAGGTTTGGTGATGGTTAGTATTTATAAGGGGAAGGGAGGGGTGTTTCAGGATAATATATTCATTATTTTAAAATTTTTGGCTCAATAATACCAATAATATTGATTCTTGTGACTATATATAGTAAATTATACATTTTATTTTAAACTAATGAGTTATTACGTTATCCCTTATGCAATTACTCATGAATTTAACTTATAATGTTAGATACCATATTTTATTGTATTTCACTATTCAGTAAAAATTCAACTATTTTAAAAAAATAGAAAAAACTCACACTAACCATTTTTTGCGTATATTACAAAAACATTAATCCATTTTATGAAAATAATTTTCTATATATATTTGATATATTTAATTTTTAAATAAATTCATTAATCATTTGAAAAATACAAATTTAAATATTATGATCAATTTACAGACGGTTTGTAAAATTACTTATGGTATTGTAAAGTTATATTATCATTATAATACATCCTAATATTAATATATAAAACAATTTTATCAAAATAAATTTGTAAAAATTTAAATAAAACAATTTTATTTTATAAAAATATATCCATTTCTTTTATCATTTCTAAACCAATTATTTACTTATATTATAATATAAATATATCATATTCTCATTTTATAGGATAACTAAATATTATAAAACACTTCCATAAATGGGGAAACTATTATAACGATTAGGTTACTATTCCAAATGGTCATATTACTATTCCAATAGTGAAGTTACTATTCTAACAGTCAGATTAATATTTCAACGATCATATTTTTAACGGCCATATAGCTCCTATAATTTCTATAAATACCTCAAATTTCATTCCTTCATCATTGAAATCTATTTTATATCATGTTCATATATATTTTTATTTTTGAGATGAATATTTCATTACTAATATTCTTGTTCTTTTCTACAACGTTGTTCATGAGTATGGTTATTTTGGTTGATTCATTACTTCTAAATTTTCATATATTAGATATATTATATTCTATTTTTTATCCCATCATATAATTTTAAATTATTATGGTCATTTTTATTTTATAAATTTAATGTTCAAATTAATATAGTAAAGAATTAGTTATTTTATCATGTGGTGTGTGTGCATTATATAATACTATATTACAAAATATGATGCAACTATATAATCATAAAGGAAATTACATTGATAAAATTCTAAGTCATCATGTTGTGCCCTTTTTTGAGATCATCATTTCTTGGGTAATCACTAAACCATGATTTCAAGAATAGATTAAAACAATTAGATGAATATTTGATTTAATTGAGACCCTAGAGACAAGAGGCCCACTCACTCATGAGGAAAATGTGTTCAACCCTTTTTCATGATGACTAATGAAATAGTGGAATCTAGAAAGAAGTTTAATCCTTTTTTGTTGGATCTCTATGTAAATCAGGATAACATAATTATTGGGTCACCATACTATAAAATTCATCTTGGATGGAATGTATGATTCCCAATATCGAGTTCCAAAAATATCTTCTTTAGTCGGAGTGTGAATAAGCTTGTTTAAATCATTTTCAATAAAATGACTTATGTTGGGAGTAGTGAAAAAGTATATGTTATCTCCAATAACAAGTATAATATTGTCAAACATTTCTCACTGATAAAAAGATACAACACTTTTAGTGAAATCATGGATGTCCATTGTTGATTTGAAACTGATGTGAGTAGTGGGAAAAGGTTTTTCCTATCCCAATTGTCTTTCCAAAAGGAAATTTCACCACACTCGATCTCCCAACAAGATTATTGAAGGTGGTGATTAAGGAGACCTTGTAGGATTCACCGTTGAGGGGAGGAGAGGATTTGGAAGTTATTAATAGTGTTTGGTGAAGCATTATAATTATCCCTCATTTAACCAATGCATGGGTCTAACGACCCATACTTTACATACATTGTTATTACTTCAGAATTGAAGCACACTTATTACAACATATAACAAAACCAGGAAAGGACCGTATAGGTATAGTGTCTTTAGAAACTAAGAAACAAAAAAAACTGGTTCATAAAGCATCTAAAATGTCTCACATTTATTTCATCATATATATAGTCCCTTTTTGGCATATCTTACTTAATAAACTTCTTCCTGACCTGGGGAAAGAAAACATACAAAAGGGTGATCTCAAATGCTCAGTAAGGGTAAACAAAAGAAATATCAATCACACCATATACATAAGAACACAACTTTTGGAAATCTGAACCTGAAAAAGAGATCATAATTTCATAACATGGGATAAATCATAGTATTGAAATGTAATCCCAATAATAATAACTTAAAACATGAAACTTTGTGGAATACACACATAATCATAGAGAATCATTTCTTTTTAGTCAAGACTCGTTTCCAAGACTATCTTAGTGGACAACGTCTATTTTTGAACCGAGTTCACTCCTCGTTTCAGTCCTGTTTCACTAAACCAGTTTAACCTGCCGTTCCAGCCATGTCTATCTCATGAGATATAAAATCTTTACCCAATGCATTGGAGGGAGATATAGGTCCCACCCATCTCATAATTATACCATTCTTATTTGTGCCACAAAATCATAAATCATACATCATTGCATAACCCATGTAATAAAAATGGGATTCTTAAACATCATTACATCATAAAACAATTAATATAAGATAAAGGAATTCATAAACATAATTCCATCACAACATAATCAAATCAATGTAATAATAGGGATAGAAACATAACCCTATATTATCTTATATGGAAAATAATTTTGATAAAACACTTGAACTCCATTCTTCAGGAAAATATCCTTTCTACTTTAAATTTGTTTTTCCTTTCTTAACATGTCATACAATTTTAAACTAAAAGAAGTTGATTAAAAATAAACTTGAAAACTTTTAAAGTAAGCTTCATGGAAAAAATGTTCTAAAAATCCATTCATTCCGTATAAGTTAAAAAAACATTCTTCTCGTACTTTTGTCGGAAAAGTCAAAAAGTACTTCGTATGAAAAACGACAAAAGATTCCTTTCATATCCGTTACTAAAAACTCACCGAAGGGTAAAATTGGTTTAAAACATTGTAGGTGGATGGAAAAAATATTACATATTGAGGGAACATGGATGTGGATGATAAAATACACCCTAGTAAATACCAAAGTATAAACAATCTCGGATAAAAATGAGATTCTGATATTTTCCCTTACTTTAGGTCCAATTTGCTTCGTAAATGTCCGAACCTACTGTATAATGATTTAAATAATTTTATTGACTTATTAAAGAATCATACTTATTGTTATGATATCATATATGGTCATATTCTTCGCTTCTTATTAGTAATATTTCATTACTACTTGTTATTCGGGTGTTTATTACTTTTTGTTCTTATGTGTGTTTTGTCGAATAAATTCTTATTCTTCTCTTTAGGTTATAGATACCTCATTTACAGAATGGTATTAGTGTAATATATATCATATTCATTCATTCAATTCATTTATATAATCATTATGCAATAAAGATCATGTAGAACAAGTCGCATCACATCGTGGAGACGGTATTCCGTACGTACGCACGAGCGATGATATCATTCCCATGATCGTGGAATTGTATTGGAGTGTATGTATACTATTTCAGAATCAATATCAATATAAAATAATCATATATAGTCATTATTTACACCAGTATACCCATCCAAGTAAGGTGGTGGTGTAAAATAGTTTACACCACGGCGTGGAGACGGTATTCCGTACGTACGCACGCACGGTGATTTCATTTTCTGTGGGATGGATAGATGGTGAAATAGGGTTGTTTCATACTTATAATAACATATCAGTATATTAGTAATACTGATGTTATTACTTCATAATTAAACAACTAAAGAAGAAGAAGTGGAAGAAGAAATAAAGATGAAAGAATCGGTAACAGACATTACCTCTTCTTTGAAGCACATCTTTGAGACCTCCTTTTAGGGCACTAAAATTGGTCTTTGAAGAAGACCAGGACCTCTAAGATGTCTCTAGGGAAGTGGAGAGCAGAAAGTGGCAGGGGTTGGCCGAGCTTGAAGGCTCAAAGTGTTGTGAGGAAGAGGGGGAGGAGGTGCCCTTTTATAAGGGAGGAGAGGGGCTCCTTTGGAAAAACTAAAAATATTATTGTATTATAAAGCCAAATTCGGTTTTAAATAGCTCCAAATTGATTTATTTAGAAGTTAAGGTGTGGATGGGTCAAAATAATCTTATAAAATAGAATTTAGACAAATTTAGGTTCCTATTTTAACCTTATCATTTATATTTAACTTTAAGTTAGATAATTTTACTTTTACCGTGTCTTTTTGTGTTCTTACACTATAAGGTTAATAAACTTACTATAATAAGCCAAACGAACCCAAAGTTGTTTATTATTAATATATATAACATTATCTAAGTGATTTGGCCGAAACATAGATTTTTAAGAATAAAATAACAATTAATAATATAATATTTGTTTTAAAAACTATTTTATGTCAATTTTGACACTATTTAGTAATTGATTTTTTTGAAAATCATAACTGAATTATTAGTTCGTAAAAAGTTAATTTAATAAACACTAACATGTCATATTAACCTATAAAATTAGTTGAATTCATAAAAAGTCTCAAATTACATTTATTTGGGTATTTATAACATCAATTATGTCAATATTTCATTAATAAGATAATTACTGCATCATCTCTGTGTCATAAATAAATTAAATTATTTAATGTCGAAAAATTAAAAATAAAATACTATTATGTAGGAAATCTTTTTATATTTCTAATTAATATTTATAGTCTAATTTATCTTATTTATAAACCTATATTAAAAATTATTTAGTTATTAAACTTTGATTTTAACTATTTTAACCCTTCTTTAAATAAATTAATAATAAATGTCCTAATCTAATCCAAGTGGCCATAAATGGTCATATTTTATTCCTAATGTTTTTTTGGTCTAATTACACTTATCCAATAGAATTAGGACATGTGTTAGGGTAATAATAATATCATTTTTACCCTTAATTACCCTATTTACATTTAACCGTGGTAAATAAAAGTAAAATGTTACTATTCACCAAAAATTATTTTCATCTCATTGAACCACATTTTACTTACTAACATCAACCATGTCTCTCGGATTTTTGAAATTCCACTCACAGAAGCAGTAAAATTAGGTTTTATGAAAATTTGCAAATTCTCTTAGGAGGTGGGTAAAAGACGGTGAAAAGTTCAAAAAAGATTTTATATATCTAAAATTATTATAAAATTACTCCAATGAATTACATTGAACTTATATAGGTATTATGTATCATTTTTTCCCTAAAATAAATTTAATTAAAAGAAATAATTCTTTAAATAAAAGGTCGGTTTTTAAATAGTAACCCAGTGTTTTCACTATTCATCAAAAATTGAAAGTTTCCAGAAAGATACCAAAATTTCAGCCTAGGGTAATTTCGATATTCTGAATCCAAAAATGAAGTCCATTTTGAAAAATAAAATTCATATAATTTCAAAAGGTGGTTATTACTATTCATAACGGCTAGTTTTAATAATATTTTAATAGCATATCATTGTTTAGTGAAACTCGGTATTGCGTACGACGCAAGCTATCGAGGAAGGTCGCGATTGCGTGTAAAGCAAGGAAAAAAAGTGTTGTGTGTACTGTAAGAATCCTTTGATGATTTATATAACATAAAAACAAAATATTTCTCATAAAAGTCTCGGGTGTTACATTCTACCCCCCTTAAAATGAATTTTTCCCTTGAAATTCGTCACTTTGTAGCAAACAGATGAGGATACATCTCCCTCATCATATCCTCAAGCTCCCATGTAACTTCTTCTAATTGGTGGTTCCTCCATAAAACTTTCACCAAGCAAGTGTTCTTGTTCCGTAGGACTTTTTTACTACGATCGAGAATCTCTATCGGCTGTTCTTCATAAGAATGATCTTGCTCCAGTGGTATAACTTCTATGCTAAGTACATGTGAAGGATCAGGTATGTACTTTCTCAGGATAGATACATGGAACACATCGTGAAATTGAGAGAGATTCAGTGGAAGCTCCAATCGGTAAGCTACCTTCCCAACACGATCCATTATTTCGAATGAACCGATATATCTAGGGCTCAAATTTCCCTTCTTTCCAAATCTCATCACCCTATTCTAGGGAGATATTCGTAAGAACACTTTATCACCCACTTCAAACTCTAGGTCTTTTCTACGGTTGTCGGCATAACTCTTCTATCGACTCTAAGCTACTCTTATGTGTGGTTGAATAGATCAGACATTTTTTTCCATCTCATCAACAATATCAAGTCCTATTAGCTTTTTTTCCCCAACTTCATCCCAGCAAGTTGGAGTCCTACATTTCCTTCCATAGAGAGCTTCATAAGGACCCATCTGAATACTGGAGTGAAAGCTATTATTATAAGAAAATTCCACCAAAGGTAGGTTTTGATCCCAACCACCTTTGAAATCCATAGAGCAAGCTCTCAACATATCTTCTAGAGTTTGAATAGTTCTTTTAGACTGACCGTCTGTATGAGGATGATAAGCAGTGCTGAAACTCAACTCTGTATCCAGAGTATGCTGAAGACTTCACGAGAACTTTGAGGTAAACCTCAGATCCCGATTAGATATAATAGAAAGTGGTACTGCATGCAATCTTACCACTTCCTTTACATATATCCTGGCAAGCTGATCCAGAGAGAAATCCTCTCTAAAAGCAATGAAGTGTGCAGACTTTGTAAGACGATCAACTATGACCCAGATAGCATTATTGCCTTTGGATGATTTAGGAAGTCCTGTGACAAAGTCCATAGTGATATTTTCCCATTTCCATTCTGGTATGGGTAATGGTTGTAACATCCCCTTAGACTTCTGTCTCTCAGTTTTAACTTGCTGACAAACCAAGCATCGAGAGACATATTCAGCAACATCTCTTTTCATGCCATCCCACCAGAAGTACTCTTTTAGGTCCCTATACATCTTCGTGCTTCCAGGATGAATAGAGAATGAAGAACTATGAGCCTCATCCAGCAGCTCCTTCTTTAATTCAGGGATGGGAGGAACACAAACATGATTCATGAACTTTATTATCCCATAACAATAATGGTTGAATTCAGGAACATTTCTCACCTTCTTTTGTAACTCGACATCTTCTTTCTGTGCCTCTTTAATCTTCACATGTATAGATGCTTGAACCTTCATTTGAGGAAGATAAGATTTTTCCCCTTCCATTATAATTCCAAGATCCATCTTTTATAAATCCATAAATATTGGATCTTTTGTGATCCTCATCATGGATAAACTGGCATGGTCTTGTCGACTTAATGCATCTGCCACCTTGTTTTCCTTCCCAGGGTGGTAATGGATTGAGTAGTCGTAATCCTTAATCAGCTCCAACCATATTCTTTGGCACATATTCAGCTCCTTTTGTGTGAAAATATACTTTAAACTTTTATGATCAGTATAAATGTCACACCTTTCTCCATAAAGATAATGCCTCCAAATCTTTATTTCAAATATTACTACAGCTAAATCCAAATCATGAGTTGGGTAATTTTTCTCATAGATTTTCAACTGTCGTGAGGCATAATCTATCACCATATCATTTTTCATAAGAACACACCCCAATCCCTTCTTGGATGCATCATTGTAGATAAAAAACATTTCTCCACTACATGGCAGTGTGAGCACAGGTGCACTGGATAACCTTATTTTCAACTCCTTGAAATCCTCTTCACATTCCTCCGTCAAAACAAACTTAACTCCTTTCCAAGTCAACCTGGTGAGTGGATTAGATAATCGTGAAAAATCATTCACAAAATGTCGATAATATCCAGCCAAACCAAGAAAACTTCGGATCTCAGTTACTGTTGTTGGTCTCGACCATCTTTCGATAACCTCTATTTTTGCTGGATCCACAGATATCCCCTCTTTTGAGATTATGTGACCCAAAAATGAAACTCTTTGAAGCCAAAATTCATACTTGGAAAATTTGGCATAAATCTTCTCCTTTCTCAGGGACTTCAATATAATTCTCAAGTGATCTTCATGTTCTTCCTTGCTCTTTGAATATACAAGAATATCATCTATAAAGACTACCACAAACTGATCGAGATAGTCTCTAAAGACTCTATTCATCATATCCATGAAGAAAGTAGGGGCATTAGTAAGACCAAATGGCATCACTATAAAATCATAGTGTCCATACCTTGTACGGAAAGCCATATTTGGTATATCCTCCCTTTTGAACCTTAATTGATGATACCCTGAACGAAGATCAATCTTGGAAAAGTATTGAGCTCTGCGTAGTTGGTCAAATATGTTATCAATGTGTGGGAGAGGATATTTGTTCTTGAAAGTGATCTTGTTAAGTTCTCGATAATCAATACAGAGTCTCATTGATCTATCTTTCTTCTTAACAAAGAGAATAGGTGCTCCCTAAGGTAACACACTAGGGTGTATGAATCCCTTATCAAGATTCTCTTGGAGTTGCTTCTTTAATTCCTACAACTCAATTGGAGCCATTCTATAAGGTGTCTTTGAAATAGGCAAAGAACCCAGTACGAGTTCTATTGAAAACTCAACTTCACGATTTAGTGGAAGACCCGGAAATTCCTCCGGAAAGACATCATCAAACACCCGTACAATGGGAATATTATTAATCGTGATTTTCTCACCAACCATTTGAGATAAATAACCTTCATTTAGTGGAATCAAGGCCCATAAGATGGAAGAAATTTCCACTGGAAGGTTATGTTAATCCTTGCATCGATAGAGGATCATATATTGATCTGGAATATGAAATGTGACTTCACTTATTTGGCAATTTATATGAGCTCCATATAAATAAAGCCAATCCATGCCAAGAATCACATTAAATTCCACTATAGCAAGGATCATAAGATTTTTAGGAAGCACTTTCTCACAAACATCAATCAGAGAAGAATTATAAGCTTTTGATGTGACTGTTGTGCCATTAGGGGTTGTCACAGCTAACTCTACGTCTAACTGTTGAGGTAATATGGTGATACCCTTAGAAAATTCTTCAAAAATAAAAGAGTGGGTGGATCCAGAATCAAATAAAACATTTGCTACTTTAGAGTCGATGGTAAGTGTACCTTTCACCACATCGTTATCGTACTCCACATCGCTGATAGAAATTGCATGTGACTTTCCTTTTTCTTTAGCCTTAAAAGTTTTTTGATGTCGACCATCATCATCAACCCTTGGATTTGGGCACTGATTGTCATAATTCCCCATCTCCTTGCATTTGTAACATTGAAGAGTAGTAGGTTCATTCTGTGTATCCCATCCTTTGTTTGCATTCTTAGACATCTTCTTCTCATCATTGCGGCATTCAAATGCCCGATGACCTTCCTTTCCACATTTGAAACATTTACTTGTCCCTTTAAGACAACTCCCTCCATGTTTCTTTCCACACTTTGAGCATAAGGGAAATCTCATATTCTTTTCAGTGTGCTCTTTAGATTTTCCTTTGAATTCCATTCTACTCTTCTTATAAAACCCATGCGACTGATGTGTTACACCAATCTCCATCTCAACTTTGAGAGCACATTGAACGATTTCCTTGTAGCTATTGAAGTCCCTTATAGCTAACTCCCTTCGAAGAATTGGTTTTAAGCCACTAAAGAATCGATCTATCTTACTCTTAGGTTGGATAATAATCCAAGAAGCGTACCTTGAAAGTCTTGTAAACTTTTCTTCATAGATACCAATAGATTCATCATCCTTTTGCTTTTGTTCAAGAAACTCATTCTCCATATTTTTTTGGAGAATACGAGGGAAGTAATTATTGAAAAATAAGTTCTTGAACTCGTCCCATTCCATGGACTCAATTTCATCTCTTGTCCTCGTATTCTTGATAAGATTCCACCATTGATTAGCATCTCCTTCCAAATGATACACTTCTAGGATGAATTTATCATGTTCAGAACCTTGAATAACTGAAAATATCTTTTCAGTAGTATTGATCCATTGTTCAGCAACTAATGGATCAGTAGACCCGCTGAATGAGGGTGGACATTGCCTCATGAAGGATTCAACATAATGTTGCTCCTTCTTTTGCTCGTTTGGAAGTCCTGCATGATTAATAGCTTGAGAATGTTGTTTGAGCAATGCTAGAAGATTTTTCATTCCATTTCCCGTAACGTTTGGTTGCTCAGGGGGACAATCATAGCATTGCTCGTCGCATTCCGCATTAACACGGTTCCTTCGGGTTCCATCCATTGACTAAAACCAAGAAGAATAGTGTGAGCAACACTAATTATAATAGGAAAACCACATAATTAAGAATAAAATTTCACAATTAAGGTCTTATCATAGGTTTTTCATGGCAATTTTTAAAACACTAAGATCGTGTTCTATGCTTAGACATATCCTTAGGGTTCTTACTAAGGCTTTCACATCCTAGTTTCCAAAGGTTGACTATACCATTCCTCTGATACCAACTATAATGACCCATACTTTACATCCATTGTTATTACTTCAGAATTGAAGCACACTTATTACAACATATAACAAAACCAGGAAATAACCGTATAGGTATAGTGTCTTTAGAAACTGGGAAACATAAAAAACTGGTTCATAAAGCATCTACACTGTCTCCCATTTATTTCATCATATCTATAGTCCCTTTTTGGAATATCTTACTTAATAACCTTCTTCCTGACCTGGGGAAAGAAAACATACAAAAGGGTGATCTAAAATGCTCAGTAAGGGTAAACAAAAGAAATATCAATCACATCATATACATAAGAACACAACTTTTGGAAATCTTAACCAGAAAAAGAGATCATAATTTCATAACATGGGATAAATCATAGTAGTGAAATGTAGTCACAATAATCATAACTTAAAACATGAAACTTTGTGGAATACACACAAAATCATAGAGAATCATTTCTTATTAGTCAATACTCATTTCCAAGACTATCTTAGTGGACAAAGTCTATTTCTGAACCGAGTTCACTCCTCGTTTCAGTCCTGTTTCACTGAACTGGTTTAACCTGCCGTTCCAGCCATGTCTCTCTCATGAGATATAAAATCTTTACCCAATTCATTAGAGGGAGATATAGGTCCCACCCATCTCATAATGATACCATTCTTATGTGTGCCACAAAATCATAAATCATACATCATTGGATAACCCATGTAATAAAAATGGGATTCTTAAACATCATGACATCATAAAACAATTCATATAAGATAAAAGAATTCATAAAAATAATTCCATCACAACATAATCAAATAAATGTAATAATAGGGATAGAAATAAAACCCAAAATTATATTATATGGAAAATAATTTTGATAAAACACTTGAACTCCATTCTTGAGGAAAATATCCTTTCTAATTTAAAAACATTTTTTCTTTCTTAACATGTCATACAATTTTAAACTAAAAGAAGTTGATTAAAAATAAACTTGAAAACTTGTAAAGGAAGATTCATGGAAATAATGTTCTAAAAATCCATTCATGTCGTATAATTTAAATAAATCATTCTTCTCGTACTTTTGTCGGAAAAGTCAAAAAGTACTTCGTACAAAAAATGACAAAAGATTCCATTCATATCCTTTACTAAAAACTCACTGAAGGTTAAAATTGGATTTAAACCATTGTAGGTGGATGGAAAAATTACTACATATTGAGGGAACATGGATTTGGATGATAAAATACACCCTAGTAAATACCAAAGTATAAACAATCTCAGATAAAAATGAGATAGTGATATTTTCCCTTACCTTAGGTCTGATTTTCTTCGTAAATGTCCGAACCTCATGTATAATGATTTAAATAATGTTATTGACTTATTCTAGAATAATAATTATTGTTGTGATATCATATATGGTCATATTCTTATCTTCTTATTAGTAATATTTCATTACTACTTGTTATTCAGGTGTTTATTACTTTTTTTTCTTATGCGTGTTTTGTCGAATAAATACTTATTCTTATCTTTAGGTTATAGATAAATCATTTACATAATGGTATTAGTGTAATATATATCATATTCATTCATTCAATTAATTTATATAATCATTATGAAATTTAGATCATGTATAATGAGTCGCATCACATCGTGGAGATGGTATTCCGTACGTACGCACGAGCGATGATATCATTCCCATGATCGTGGAATTGTATTGGAGTGTATGTATACTATTTAAGTATCAATATCACTTTAAAATAATCATATATAGTCATTATTTACACCATTATACCCATCCATGTTAGGTGGTGGTGGAAAATTGTTTACACCACGACGTGGAGACGGTATTCCGTACGTACGCACGCGCGGTGATTTCGTTTTCCGTGGGATGGATAGATGGTGAAATAGGGTTGTTTCATACTTATAATAACATATCAGTATATTAGTGATACTGATGTTATTTATTAATAATGAAACAACTAAAGAAGAAGAAGTGGAAGAAGAAATAAAGATGAAAGAATCTGTAATGGACATTACCTCTTTTTTGAAGCTCTTCTTTGAGACCTCCTTTTAGGGCACTAAAATTGGTCTTTGAAGAAGACCATGACCTCTACGATGCCTCTAGGGAAGTTTATATGAGAACGTTTCAGGGTTTGGCCGAGCTTGAAGGCTCAAAGTGGTGTGAGGAAGAGGGGGAGGAGGTGCCCTTTTATAAGGGAGGAGAGGGGCTCCTTTGGAAAAAATAAAAATATTATTTTATTATAAAGCCAAAGTCGGTTTTAAATAGATCCAAATTGATTTATTTCTAAGATAAGGTGGGTATGGGTATAAATAATCTCATCCAATAGAATTTAGACAAATTTAGGTTCCTATTTTAACCTTATCATTTATATTTAACTTTAAGTTAGATAATTTTACTTTTACCGTGTCTTTTTGTGTTCTTACACTATAAGGTTAATAAAAATACTATAAAAAGACAAACGAACCCCAAGTTGTTTATTATTAATATATATAACCTTATATAAGTCATTTTTCCGAACCTTAGATTTTTAAGAATAAAATAACAATTAATAATATAATATTTGTTTTAAAAACTATTTTTTGTCAATTTTGACACTATTTAGTAATTGATTTTTGTGAAAATCATATAAGAATTATTAGTTCGAAAAAAGTTAATTAAATAAACACTAACATGTCATATTAACCTATAAAATTAGTGTAATTCATTAAAATCCTCAAATTACATTTATTTAGGTATTTATAACATCAATTATGTCAATATTTCATTAATAAGATAGTTACTGCATCATCTTTGTGTCATAAATAATTTAAATTATTTAATGTTTAAAAATTACAAATAAAATTCCATTATGTAGAAAATATTTTTATCTTTCTAATTAATATTTATAGTCGAATTGATCTTATGTATAAACCTATATTAAAAATTATTTAGTTATTAAACTTTGATTTTAACTATTTTAACCCTTCTTTAAATAAATTAATAATAAATGTCCTAATCTAATAAAAGTGGGTATAAATGGTCATATTTTATTCCTAAGTTTGTTTTTGGTTGAATTAAACTTATGCAATAGAATTAGGACATGTGTTAGGGTAATAATAATATCATTTTTACCCTTAATTACCCTATTTACTTTTAATCGTGGTAAATAAAAGTAAAAAGTTACTATTCACCAAAAATTATTTTCATCTCATTGAACCACATTTTACTTACTGACATCAACCATGTCTCTTAGATTTTTGAAATTCCACTCACAGAAGTGGTAAAATTATGTTTTATGAAAATTTGCAAATTCTCTTAGGAGGTGGGTAAAAGACGGTGAAAAGTTCAATAAATTTTTTTATATATCTAAAATTATTATAAAATTACTCCAATGAATTATATTAAACTTATATAGGAATTATGTATCAAGTTTTCCCTACAATAAATTTAATTAAAATAAATTATTATTTAAATAAAAAGTCGGTTTTTAAATAGCGACCTAGTGTTTTCACTATTAATCAAAAATTGAAAGTTTCCAGAAAGATACCAAAATTTCACCCTAGGATAATTTCAATATTCCGAATCCAAAAATGAAGTCCATTTTGAAAAATAAAATTTCAAAAAGTGGTTATTACTATTCATAATGCCTAGTTTTAATAATATTTTAATAGCATATCGTTGTTTAGTGAAACTCGGTATTGCGTACGACGCAAGCTATCGAGGAAGGTCGCGATTGCGTGTAAAACAAACCAAGCAAGTTTTGTGTGTAGTGAATGATTCCTTTGATGATTTATATAACATAAAAACAAAATATTTCTCATAAAAGTCTCGGTTGTTACAATAGGGAATATCCTATGATAACATCCCATTCTAGCATGGCCTACACGATTTTCATGAAATCCTTAAGCCTCCTGATTCTAATTACTCCCTCAATAAATGGTATTGTAAGATTCTTTAGGCTTGCCCAGTGATGTTTACCTTCCATATGGGAGTCCTAAGAAATCCATTGATAACACGCTCAATCTGATGAAGGACCCCTTTAAGAAATCAAATGGAATCCATCACATGCATGGGAATGAATGTTGGTATATAATTGATGAGGGTGATATGTCCACTAAAGGGTAGAATTTGAATCTTACACTTGGTGATTCTATATACCATCCTTTGAAAAATATTACCAAAACGACTAATATTGACCCTTCTTGAAGAAGGGGTTCTTCAAGATAATTCATGAGAAAAGTAAATTAACAAATTACCAGTATACCCCCATGATAGTAGCTCGGATATGAGAAAAGGATATAGATAAGTAAAAATTTAAGGCGGATAATTTCATGTCCACACTATTTTTCAAAATCTGTTAAAATGTTTTTGAATCCTCTGATAAATATTTTTATTTCATTTAAAAAAAGACCATGTCATCAGTAATGAACAAGTGAGATATGATAAGGGATCCAAACCTACATTTTTATTAAAATATTGAGAATAAAGAAACAACCCTATCCATGTTCTAGCTAAGTGAGTATTGATCTTGGAAAAATAAAAATGTATATATATGGTACCCTTGATTTATTTCTCTAGTAGATATAAAAAAACCAAATTTCATTCCTACCAACTAAATAAAAAAATCAGGTGGTAGAAAAAATACAGAAGTAAGGATCATAGAATTTTATCAAAAAATCTCAATGCTACATATCATTAACAATTAAATCCTACTTGAAAGTATCAAAGGCCTTCTCAATTTTATCCTTTAAAATTATATTAGATATAACCACATTTTTATTAATTTCATTTATCATTTATTACACAAGAATAATATCACCTTTTTAAATTCTTTTCTTTAAAAAATAAATTTTTTCTTTTTATATTATCTGAGGGAGGATGTTAGATATCATTTCTTTGATGATATAGGAAAAATATTGAAATAGTAGTGGCATAATCTCACCAGTCGAAAGTGACCAACTGTCAATGGATACTTAACCTTTGTAATGATGACACTAGAGGTGGTATTGGTGTATCTCAAAATGTGGAATATTGAGAATTATTTTAGAATATAATTGATCTAGTACTCTTTGATAATATACTAAGAATCAATATAAAAGCACTAGGAAACTCTCCGATCCTACAGAACTACCCATATTAGAGGTTTTTATAACATGAAAAATATCCAATGATATTATGAGGGATTAATGATAATCATTCATCTACTCATTGATGGAGGTTTTTAAATTGATAAATAATAGCTCTTTATTGATCTATGTAGGATATTTACACATTTAGAAGACCCCAAATCTGAAATAAAATTGTGATTTTTATTAGTGTTCCTTGGTCTACAAATATTTATATCATTGTTGTCAGTACCACATTCCATGAGAAGGTTTTGATTACAAGAAATATTCTTCTCTTTGAGGCATACATTAACAAATATAGAGTTCATGTAACCTTCTTTGAGCCAGCATATCTAGGATCTTTCTGGGGTGTTTCATTTCATCTTTGAGAATCAAGATAGATAGAGAATTGTTTTATAGGGAAATAAAATATCCATAACACCATCACTCTTTTAATTTTTTCTCCAAGTGAAGAACACCATTTTTCATTTCTTTGATACCAGTGGTATTTTTATCACAAATATAATACCATTCCCAAAGACTACCTTTTAGGTGATTTAGTTTTCCATGCATTACATCCTAGGGTTGTCTCAATATGGGATTATTGCCTGATATTTTCACAATAGGAAGAAATCCTCTCTAGAATTCCATAATTTAGAGAATGTTATCCTTATGGGGTGATCATAATCCCCTCTCAGCAATGGAATGATATATGAATTATTAGAAAGAGCTTGAGATATGTGGGATACAACAATATTAAAATATATTGAAATATCTTGATAATTATTCAAGAACCTATCAAGATTAATCCACATCCAGTGAATACCTTATTTATTTTTACTCCTCGTATATTCTTATCCCAAAAATCATAGGTATAGCAGGTTACTGGAGACCACAAATTTATTAAATTCTTCCATGAACTTCCTAGATTAGAAGCACCTACTTTTATTCTATAAATTATCCATAGTTATATTGAAGTCCCCTCTAACAACCCATGGGTGAAAGTTAGGATACATTTTTAGATGATCAGTCTATAGATCATTATAGTCCCTGACCTAGAACTTTTCATAAGAAAAAGTGACTACTATAGACCAGTTCTCAAGGTCTAATTTTATTATAATAAATTGGTAATAGAAAATGATCTCTACACATGCATAATTTCTATATAAAATCAAAATATTATTATTTTAAGAGTTTTTATGCATGTAGTTTCTAACCTTGAGCTTCAAAGAATAATATTGAATGAGGATGGGTTTCTATTTTGGATATAGGATATATATTTATTTGAGATTAGATACATTTATTTCATTTATTATGTATTCCTATTTTTTATGAAATCATAATCCCATTGCGTTCCTAATGAGAAGAGTAGAAATTTTATAAAAAAAAGGAACATGTTGGTCTTGAAGACCTACTATTTAAGAGGGTAGGTTGATCCTTTTGGGAAGGACTTTTTCCTTTAACTAGTTAATAACCTAGAGGAAAATAAGGTAACTATAGATCTAATGTTTCTAGTTATCCTTAAATGGTATGTAATTAAGGAAGATAAACCAAACCATATAATAAAGCATCTAAAATAATTGAAGTCCTAAAATTGCTCTAATAGTAAGAGAGACAGTAGGAAAAATATTGGGTGGATCCAAAAGGAGAGCCAAATAAGATGACCTAACAGTCAAATCATGTATAACACCACCTGAGAGAATAAGAGAGGAACAAATATTGAGGCTAATATTATTGTCAAGAAGCCACCATCAGTTGTAGAAGGACTCAATGTTTGGAAATATCACCTAGAGGAGGCATCCTAAGACCCCCCTTAAGAGTATGGAACCAGATCCAAAGATATGTATAATCTAGAGTCACTAAATTTTAAAAAATAGAGACACCATAATCATTAATAAAGGGATTTGAAAATGATTTGTAAGCTGAATTATGATCAAGTGGAGGTCCACGAGCTAAATCTTTTATAAGGTGAGCTACATGTAATAATGAATCAATGGGAACATGTAGATTTGGGTGATTATATCCAAATTCATGGGGATTAAAAGTAGTATGAGGACCCATAAAATAATGAGGGAATACAGGGGTGGGGTTTCATATCCTGTTAGAGGCAAATAAATTACCTTGGATCCCATAAACATGGTAGAAACACATTAAGGGAGAAATCATTTTCCATATAGGAAAATTAGAACCAACATAAAGAAAAAATAATCTAGGGTAAAGGGTTGAAGATACCCATATATATATGAAAATACACCTACTATAGTATTATATATCCTCATAGTATCATTATCTATATAAATAAAATTCACAAATGAGTTGCCATTGTATTTAAGATTTGATGGGTTATGAATCAGAATGGGGAGCCCTAGGAGATGAACCCAAACCACTGTAAAATGGGAGTGTCAGCCTTCGCAGATCTCTATGGACTAATGGAATAATAGGAATGCAATATTTCCAAAAAACCAATCTTTTATCATCCTAGTGTTAATAAAATACATCTAGAAGAAGCGGTGCACGTAGAATGAGCACTGATTACAAACCAGGATGGCTACTATATAGGATAATTATCATGAGTCCAAAAACCACCTAAACTATAAAAAAGTGGAATACAAAGGAATTTTTTTTATGAGGGATTAGGAGTGGTATGCACCATAGAGGAGAGCTCGATGTCAGAATGTGAGAATGATGGGTAACTATCAACCAAAACTGATGACTTGGGAAAAAGGGGAATAGTGTGATATAGGGTATAGGAGATATAGGGTATGGGTGGATGGGTAAAAGGTAATAGGAAAAAAATAAATTTTTAGGATCTCTGTGAGGTGGAAGGGACAGGTGATGGAGAAGAAAGGGATAAATGAGAGGACGATATAGTTTGGAAACCATCTGTATATAGTGGGGTTCCAAAAAGGGATAGAAGATACAGGTTTTGAGGATGTGAGGACACATTCATAGGGTCATTTCCCAATGATTTTAAACTCTTTGTTTAAAATGATACTCTTAGTTTCTATCATTTCAGACCACGCTGAGTTAGGGGATGTCTTTTGTTTGTAGCACATCCCTCTTCAATAAAAATTAACTTTCAGTGTGTGGGTGAGGAATTGAGGTTTGAGAAATATAACTCACTGTGTTAGATGAAGGAAGAACCATATATAAAGGATATGGTTGATTAGTATGCATGGGATCAATGGTAAAAAAATTCCATATGTGATCTTCACATCCTAAGTTGAAGAAAAACAAATTGGTCATAGTTCTATTACCTAGAATGAAAACCCAAATTATTTTTCATAACATTGATTTGTAATATTAAAATTCAATAAAAATTTAATAGAATATATATGAGTTATTTTTAAATATTTTGTTATTATAAGTTACATTGAAATATGGTTATCTATAAGATTATTTTGGTGTGTCAGTTGGATGGAAATAGCTTGCACTCATTTTCAATCAAGGGTGGAAATGTCCAAATTTTGAAATAATTCCAACCACCTTTTCTAACCCTAATCAAATGGGAAAATAAAAAATGACGGGGGTTCCCCCAATTTATAAAAAAATTATATTTTACTATAATTTTCATGATGTAAATTTAATAAAGTTTATTTATTTTATTTTATTTTTATGTTGTCCATTTGTATTTGTGAGAATAATACATCAACTGAATTTATTTTAATTTATACATGGTTTTTAATAACTATTTTTATTTCTATATTCATTTATTATTAATAAGACAATATAGAAACATCTGTCATATGGAGTGAATTTATTCGCACCAAAAACTGTGAAATTATTCACTCAATGGTGAAATTTTCATATTTTCTTATTTTTTTTCTTCTCTAACTCCACCATTGTGGGTCATATTCTATATTCTATTGAGTGATTTGAAAAAAATGAAGAGATAAAATTCATATATGATAATCTAGTAATGGTGAAGGGGGAAATACTGGATTTGAGTTTTTATTTTAAAAACATACAATCACTTAAACTAGTTTAGAATTCCATTCAATGTTTACTAAGTCCTTCAGACACAATAAATTTCTAGGATTCACATTCTAAGTACTAAAATAATCCGCTACTTTGGATTGTTATTGAAAATTATTTTCCAAGTGTTTAGTTTATTATCCTTAGGATTTTCTAATTATTAATCTAGTTCATAATGAGGTTAATTCATAATACATTGAATAAATCACTTTGAAATTTAATAAATATAAATCCTTTAAAATAAAATTCAACCAATATACCCCTAGAAATAACCTAGTATCATCCCATTATCCTTAATCAAAATCACTCAGAAATTTTTGTTTCCTGTTAATCCAAATAAAATAAACCCCAATGTTTTTCACATTATATCCAAATCACTCTCTAAATCACTCATGTTTCTTTAGGATAATTCTTATGACTTTTTGGATTATACAACCCTACTTATGATACAATATAACAATTCAAACCAATTAATAAATTTAAGATAAATAGCTAACAATGCGTTATTCTATGAATGTATTTTTTTTGATAAGTATATATCCTAGAAAAAGGGTGATTTTGATAACTATAGGGTATCTAACAGTTGATATTTGTATGGATTTACTAACCTAGATCTAGACTCATTAAAGTTGTATGTTTATGTTTTATATATTTTTCTCATGGATATCACATGTATATAATTTAAAAGATTATATTGAATGGTGTTCATATCATACACAAGTATGAAGAAAATTTTCACTAAACTAATCAAATTTTTTATTTATATTCTTATTAAGAACTAGTATAGTTAAAATTAGGGTTTATCAATTAATGAAGCTGAAGTGTGTGTAATTACTAAGATAAGAAAACAACAACTAAAAAAATTAATGATAACAACACTAATGGTAATAATAATCATGTGTAATGGGTTAAACAATATTGAAGAAAGTAAACAATTTAAGAAAAACTACAAGAAAGTAGGAAAAAAATTGAATGAGGTGGGGAACTTGATTGGATGGTTTTGATATTGTTTTACATAATTAATATAAGAGAAGATCTCATTAGAACTGAAAGAATAGGAATTGAACAACTCTATTAGTTAACCAAGTTATGGAAAATTGAATATTTTATTTTCTCATCTGTATAACTCAATCAAACATGGAAAAAGATCAAATAAGTTTAAACTAAGTTCATATAATCCTTTGAACATAGTGTTTTACTCTCAAAAATTATATTCAAATTTATTAAACATCCATTTATGAAAACAAACAATATCAATTAT
Source organism: Viscum album (assembly GCA_963277665.1). Taxonomy (NCBI): domain Eukaryota; kingdom Viridiplantae; phylum Streptophyta; class Magnoliopsida; order Santalales; family Viscaceae; genus Viscum; species Viscum album. The sequence goes on from OY728143.1 coordinate 1,073,489,463, forward strand.
CATTTACATTCATTATTTTAAAAAATTAAACTACCTAAAAGTAAAGAAGAGAGCAACATCCAATAAAAAATAAACAAATTATATAATAACTAACTCAATATCATTCCCCAAATATGTTTATATAATACTTTTTTTTCAATATATACAATTTATAAAATTCTAGTCAATGTAGTGAAGTATAATAGATGATCATAAGGTTAAAAATATGCACAAATTCTTCCCACCTCTAAAACACTGGATATTACTTATGTATTCTATGATATTGAGATCCATTTTAAATATCTCCCATTTTGTTAATAATAAAATATTTCCAAAATTATGTTCACTCATCATTGATTTTTCATAATTTCTCGGTTCTTAAATTATAATAAAATTATGCTCCAACTTCTAGTCTCAGGCTTAGATACAAATTCTTTGAACTCATATCTCCAATTTCCATATGGCGTGACTCCCACTATTCATCAAATTCCTTAGATGAATCGAGAAAATATCCTCTATATAAGTAATAACCCCAAAATTTACTCTATTAAAGTATAATATATTCTACATATTGACACAACTTAAGGAATAATTTCATCCATGATAAAGGGTCCCAGAACTGTTGGATATTTTAGTAGGGGACTCATCCCCATACTTCACTTATAGCTATGATTTGGCGTCATTGACATCATCATGATAATGATATTATATGATTACACTATATTGGTTAATATTATCCTCTATAGTTTATAACCTTATTCAATGGAATTAAAAATATTGTTTTGGATGTTTTTTGTTAGAGATATTGGGTTTTAGGACCCTATAGTTGTGGAACTAATTATAGTGTTAATAGTGTAGCTCTAGAAATAACCATATAGGGATGATGAGTTTCTGGGGAAATAGTTTCTATTAGGTCCCCTAATTTCTTATTATTGGTAATGAAGACATGGATTCCAAAAATTGAACACATTATCAAACTTTTGAAATAATAAAAAATCATTAGTTTTATATCATAATAGAATATAATAAATCAATAAATATATTTTATTAGTGAAGGTATTTACAAAAGTTCAATTAATTTTTTAATCGAGTCTTTTTGTTTTATATTTTATCTTAATCTATCTTTCCAAATGTGGGTGTTGTTTTGAATGAGTTAGTGAAACTTCAAAATTCATACACTAAAAATAAGAATATGGGAGTTCAACTCAACTTAATAATGATGTCATTTTCTAGTCTGTGACACATATATATTGTAACCAATTTATGTGAAAAATATCTCATTAATAACACCAATTTATTGTACTCTCCATGTGATCTTAGTAGGTTAAATACCTATTAGATAGAGATTTATTTATATTTTCTCATTATTTCTATGTGTACTTCATGAATTTAAATCATTATAAAGTAAGTTATCTAATGCATTCTAAAGTTAAGATTATTCTTTAATGTTGGAGGATTGGTTTATTCTCTATGGATTCATCATTTTAAGTTTATACAATATAAACCTACAAATTTTAGATTCATAATCATATCTACTCAAAAAATTCATATCAAGAATCGATCTTATCCACTAGTTTTTTACATATCTTCTCAAATGTTGTTGGAGTATGATTGGGATCAACATGAAAACCCTATACTCTTAGCATGAAAGAAATAATGTATTTTACCTTCTCAAATATAAATTAAACACAAATTTTATACTATAAGTGTTCAATTATTCATATTCCCTCACACCTTGTTATATTAAACTTATCTTAGGGGATTCCATAAAATAATATCAATTCAGACCTCCCTGAACATAACCTTGGAAATCTCACCAAATAATAAAATATTATATTTAATGATATGTTTAAATATATATATGAAAGATTTATAAAATTTAATTACACATAAAGAGGCATTTAAGAGGGTTAAATATGAATAAGGCTATGTGCCCTGGTATAAGGGGATACACTGGAGCCTTCCCCTATCATAGAAGGCTTTAGTGTAAGGTGATATTTAAGGTCCACCATGAGAGATTAGGGGTGTGGTGGAATTTTTATCCTTCCCGAAATGATTTTGGTTATTCAAGGATTTAAGGATTCTCTAGGGGACTTAAGGATACACTATGTTTTTATTATACATAAGAAGTAATAAGTGTATACTAGGATTTATTATCTCTCAAAAAGATATTAATGTATGATAAATTGTTTTCCATCAAAAAAATCATCAAGGAACACTAGGATTTATGGTCTCTAGAAGGACTTAAGAGTATACTAGAGTTTAATTATATCTAGTAAGGCTTTAAGGTTATGTTAGGATTTAGGTTATCCAAATAGTTATTAAGGGTATGGTGAAGTTTCATTCTATCCACGAAGGAATAAGTGTATTCTAGGATTTAAGTTCTCCCAGGATGACATAATAGTATGTTCGTGTTTCTTATGGTCCATTAACGCTTAATTGTATAATGATATTAACGTTTACTATGAGTACATAAGGGTATTCTATTTTCTCATTTCATCTAGGAAGTATTAATATGTATTCACGGATAAATGTTTACCTAGGAGGAATCATGGGTACTTTAGAGTTTTATTAAATCAAGTAATGCATAAGGTTATTCTAGGATTTAAGGTCTCCCAGGAGGATATAAAGTTACATTTGAGTTTGATTCCATCTACAAATCCTTTAGGTTATATTGGGATTTAGTATATTTGACGGTAATATAGAGTTGTACTAGAGTTTTTTGTTATCTATGAAATCATAAAGTGTATTCTAGGATTAAATATCTCTATAGAGTTCTTAGTGGTATTCTAGAATTTCATGCCCTCTCAGAAGAATTAAAGGTTATGTTTTGATTTGAGTTATCTCAAGGGAAGGGTTACATTAGAGTTTCATTCAAACTAATATAGATTAAAGGTTAATTTAAAGGTCTATATATTATGTTATAGTTGGGATTATATCTATGAGTGGGTCTACCTATGAATAATTTTTTATGGAATCCTAACCAATTTAGTTTGATACAATTTAATATGTAACAACCTACCTTTTATAAAAATATAATATGGTCCATTTTGGTTAATTTTATTTTCACTAAACTATGTCCAATTATATTCCTTTTAGGATCATACATCTAGGTCCAAGATGACTTATAGTTTAGGTTTATATAACTATGACTTATTCTATATAGTTTAAAGACATATAGAATACAATACAAGGACAAATGTACCTAGGAATTTATTGATTTGGGATTTATACAAGAGTGTTCTTTTTGGTCTTAACTAGGAATATAGTTCAGGTTATTGTATTTTTGGGATTAATACATGTTAAAGGACCTTAAGATATCAATCTCTCTTAAAAATCATTGAGATAATGAAACAAATCTTCAAAATTTTATTTCATTTCTGTGGAACCCTATATCTATTTTAAAATAAGTATATGGAAGGAATACTGTACACATAGAAAGTTCCAAATAATGGTAGAAAAGTTGGGATTATGTTGGATCAATGTCTAGGATGAGTGTAACACCCCTAGTATGAGTTATGTATTGCTATTTTCTATGTTTCTAAGATTTTTTTAATTTGTCTTAAGAGGCTTCTAGGAAGTTTTGTTGGGTTTTTGGAATTTTTTGGGAGGTTTCACGATTGACACAGGGTTATTGGAAACCATGTGGATTTTATTAATAACGATGAAACATCTTGAGAGATTCAAATAATAGGTGAATAATTGGTGTATGATTAGGGTAAACTATGCATATTTCCCTAGAAACTGTTAAATGTTGGGAATAGAAATTTGATATGGTTATTTCTTAGTTTGTTAAACCATGCTGCCTAGATGCTTTGAGATAGTGAAGCTCACACAGTTGGAAAAATATTTGGTTAACCATGTATCCTAACCATGCTATGTTATAAATTAAATCTAAAAATTGTTTTTGTGACACAAAAAGTCACATGAAACCAAAATTATTCATTTCATTATTTTAGTCTCTCAAAATATAGGACTCATATTGGTGTTTTATCAATTTCTTTGATTTAGACTACATCTTCAAAAAACCATGGTGTGTTAGATCTATATAATAATTTTATGTCACTTATATTTTCTTTTCATTTAGGACCTCTATTATTACACTTTATAAGAACTCTCTATTATAATTTTTATTCTTGGATCTATTGGTTATAGCATGTTTTTATGTTTTTTTGTTTGGAATTATTTAAAGAATGAAAAGAGAAACCCAGATCTACCTAGATCCTTGTGACTTTCATCAAGAATGGTTTCCATTGTGAAGTAGGTCACCTCTCTCTCTCTCTCCACATCTTCTATAAATTAACGTATTTGGATTTATAAAACTCTTGATTATTTTTTTGGAAAAACTTTGATAAAATATTGGTGGAAATTTCCATGATCATATAGTTTTAAATCTATAGTTTTAGAAAGAGGCACACAACATTTCACTTAAATTCCAAAATGAGAAATTATTTAAATAAAATATTTTTTGAAATATAATTTGGAATAAATTTCTTTGAATTTGTTCATGATTACATTGAAGTGGATTTTATTAGATTATAACTTAGTTAACAATGATATTTGGACCATGGAGGTACACAACCTAGTGATGACTTGGTACAGAAGATAGGTTACTACACTTGATTAATGGGATTGTGGTATCAAATATAAGAATTTCTGAGGGAGTGTGTTAAATGGGTATGAAAAGAATAAAGCATTTATGGGATGCTTATAAAAAATATTTTTTACAAACTAATTTTAGAAATATTGTTAAATTATGCTTCTATTATAAAGTTTTTTAATATGACTTTTTTCTTTCATTCAAATGAAATGATCTAGATCACTATTTTTCATAATGTTTTGTAATTTATATAAATTGTGATAAATTTTCTTAGAATTAGTGGGGTTTTTTGGTTTATTTAAGTGGAATTAAAATGAGATTGCATACACACCCCTACATATAGACTTCGGTGAATATCCAGATGTCATTTATCATAACACATGTAAAGGGAATATTTTATACTTCTCCAATGAAGCATGATGATATTTTGATCCTTAATGGATAGAACATGGATTTGGTATAGAATTAGAGTCTGATGTTGTACCACATTAGTGTTTAGTTATTATTTTTATTGTATTTTTAGAATTATACATTGTAGTTTACTTCCTTTTACCACCCTAATTTATCTTTTTTATGGGGGGGCACATTTTCTTGAAGTAATCTCTAAGGCTGGGACATTACTATTTCTGTAAAAATGAAATTTTATCTTTTATCTATGTTATACCTTCTGAGATAATTTAACAGATAGGTGATGTGGCATATCATTAGATTTACCTCCAAGGTTCAGTGCAGAGCCTAATGTGTTTCATGTATCTCAACTAAAAAAATACCAACTTGACAAAGATAATATCATTGGATGAGATCATGTAGATCTTGAGATAGATGATATATTTATCCATGCATTAATATATATTATGGATAGATTATTAAATCACTATCATAGAAAATTTATTTGTTTGGTGTGAGTATTATGGAAGCATAACCATGTTCGGGAGGGGAAATGGGAACATGGGGGATTAATTTTGGAGAAATGTTCAGATCTCTTCTAAATCATCACAAATCTAAAACTTTATTAGGATATAAAGCCCAATGGAGGGGAGAATGAAACCCCCTAGTTTGAGTTATATAATGTACTTTTTTCTATTTTTGAGATATTTTTTTATTTGAATTATTCTTAAAAGGATTATTTGAGTTTTTTGTGAGTTTTATAAATTTGTGGTAGGTTTTGCTGTTGGAACATGGTTAAGAGAAACAATGTGGATTTTTTTGGGTAACCATGTAGCATCTTAAGAGAGACCTATAAAAGGTTCATGGATAGCACACAGTTAGGGTAAACAATGTGAATTCCTCTAGAAACTATGTGACATATGACATAAGAATTTCATAACATTAGCATTTAGTTTTTCAAACAACATGGACAATCTATAAAACTATAGTGTTTTGAGATAACGAAACCTACGAAGTCGGTGCATAGTTTGGTAAACCATGTGTAAAAACTATGTGACTTGATAAATTAAACCCAAAAATTAGATATTTATCTTTAAAAGTCACCCAAAAATCATCATTCTTCCTCTATGTTCCAATAATATCAATATAGAGGATTCATCTAGTTTTTTTATGTGATTTTACATGATATAGAGCATGTCTTCGATGAATCTTGGTGGGTTAGATTTAAAAAATCATGGTATGTCACATGTTTCTTTTCTCTTTCAGTATCTTTATATTTCCTCTCATGAAAGACCATATATTGAAAATTTTATGCTTGAATCTATGAGTGATGAAATTTTTTAATGTGGTTATTAATGAATTATTGAAGGAAATAAAGTACAAGGTAAGATCTAGTTGGATCATTGTGAGTTTCTTCGGGAACAGTTTCATTTTGAGGCAAGAGGATTATATATCTCTATTTATTTTTTAAATTGAAGGCTTTTTATTTCTAAAACACTTTCTTGGGATTTTTCTTTGAAAACCCTTGATGAAATATTGTTGGAAACCCTGATCATCATATTGTTTTAAAACTATAGTTTTAGAATAGTACACACAATGTGTTAACTAAAAATACTAAAAGATAAATTATTTAAGGAAATTATGTTTTGAGATAGCCTTTGGAAAAAATAGTTGTCATGTGTTTATGATTTCGTTATGAGGGAGATTTTTAGATTTGGGCTTGGTTTCTTATTCCAAATGGTTAATTTAATTTTACGACTAAGTTATGAATTGGAAGATAATATGATTTACCACTCATAATTATAAGTATTTCCATATTTTTATACATACATGCATGTGTGGTTATGCTACATAGACATACCAAGATTAAAGAATATATGAGAATCTTATAATGTTTTTTTATAAGACAAATTAATAAATATTGTTAAATTATTCTTCTTTAATAAATTATTTGAATATGGATTTTCCCTTATTCCATATGAAATGATATTAATCACCATTACCACATATATGGTGATTTTCTATAAATGGTTGTAACTTTCCATAGATATAGTGGTGTGTGTGTGTAGATTTTGGTGGATTTATAACTAGGTAATATACTTACCCCTTTAATATTCACATTAGTTCATATACAGATACCATTTATCATGGAACATATAAATAAAAGTTTTAATACTCTCAAATAGATCACCTTGATGTTCTAGTCATTAATGTAAAGGGCATTGAGATGTTATACAATTGGAGAATAATGTAGTATCACTTTAGTAACTGAATATTATATTCTTTTTTATTTTTGAGAAGTCTTCATTTTATTTTACTTCATTCTTCTACCTAATTTATCTTTTGTCATGGATTTTTAGTTTTCATGTTTACTCGCATGAATCATTTAGTATCATGGTTTTTTAATATTTTTTCAATTTCTTGATTTTATATATTAAATGTAAAATCATCCCCCAAGGATCCCATAATCCATTAGAATTTATTTCCAATCATTTTTGTCTTATGGACATCACATATGGTTTGTATCACCTCTACCACTTCTCAAGACAATGAGTGGGGGAATTTAAAATTAGGTCATGGTTTTGAAATTTCTATGGATAATGGAATTGAATGTTCAAAAATGATTTATTTATCATTGTATGAAGCATAGAGGGAAAAAGAGTCCTTGTACTTTTATAGAATAGATATCTAATTAAAGGTGTGTGACGAATCCCTCCAAAATGAATTTATGAAGCCTAATTGAATGCAGCAGTAGTTAAATAAAGTTTTCTTGAAAGAGAAGTGTGTTTTGGGTGTGTTTTTATCTTGATTATCATGTTTAGTGTGTGAAATCAATGGTTCAGTTGGATTATTTTTTAAAATAGATTTATAAGTAATGGTATCACCTTAGATCATTCCCTTATTCTCTTATTGAATCATTATTCAATTTATTTTCATACTCTTTCTCTAACAAAATCAGATATCTTTGATTAAATAAACTTGATTGTTTTAGCTTGAATTTGGGAATAAAATGATCTTTTTCCCTCTAATATTTCTATACTGTTGATCAGGTTTCTGTATTAACCCTTAGGTATACCCACTATTCACAATCATATAAAGTGGAGTTATCTAAGGTTCTTATGTGAGAAATTGTAAGAAGGATACAATAATTAATAAAAATAAAATTCTAGTTGAAACATATAAATGAATAATAAATTAAACGTATCCATAGAAATGGATATAAGATATTCAAAATTAATAAACAAAATTTAGTAAAAATAAATTAGTAAATTCTCCAAGGATATACTGGTAAGGGCCTAGTGTACTATCACAAAATTCATTAAATTATAATAAAATGAAATATTGTAAGGAAACAATGGAAGGTAAAATTTTGATTAATTAATAATGGATATATTTAAAGTACTTAATTTGAATGTGTTTTATTTTTGGACAATAATGGATGATTTGTGAAGAAGAAAAATATATAGGATGGATGACTATAATTTCCCAAGAAACCTTGTGAAATTCATATGATATTTTCATATTAATATGGAAATTGTGTTTCTATCATCCCTTACATGGAGAATAAAATGTGCTTGAAGTTCTATTATTATTCAAATGAAATATTTATATAAATAAATTTCATTTTATTTCACATTCATAGATGGTTCAATAATAATTTAATTTGAGAATAAATAATTGTTAAATCCTTGTGAAGTGTACTTAGATGAAGAGTTCCATCAGTTTGAAGATTTTCTGTGCTGATCTTCATAGATATATGACATGTTTTATCACTAAAAAAGTATTGCCTATAACTGATCGGAATTACAATAATCCAAGGATATAAAAAATATATCCATGGTATATTTAACTTGAATGAAATATTAATACCTCTAGGCTAAGTTTTTGAAGTGATCAATAACGGTTAAAATAACTTTAAATAAGCTCATTGTTTATTGAAAGAAGTTATGGAAGTGTTGTCCGAAATAAAAAAGAAATGTTAAAATCATTTATCCTATAGTGGACCATGTAAGTGATAAATGTCAGTAATTTTTTTATGATAATCCATGTAAGTAATTTATTTAATTCATATGATAATTCTTTTACATTTACCAATATAAGGAATTAAAATTTTTAAAAATGAATTTATCTTATGAATATAAGATATTTTAAACCATGGAATATATTTTTAATTCCCATAATAAAATTCAACTATGTGGATGAAGATTTAATGAAAATATCTTATAGGGAATATCACAAGATAATTCAACTATGCAATACGAATTTTGATTTGGCATATTTTAGTAAAATTATATATCTTATCAATATAAGCTATTGATCTATTTTAGATAAATTAGTTAATTTGGGTGTGTGCGAGGATTTACTTAGTTAAATTATGAAAATATAAAATGGTGATATCAGTGTATTGAAAGAAAATGCGATATATTTAGGTATGAATATGATGATAAATTGATATTTAAATTAGATTATGCTTCTATGATGTTCTTCATGGATCATACATCATGATCAAAATAATGATCATGACCCTTACTAAGACCAAGGGAGAACAAGTCAAGGAATCTTTTGGTATTGTTGAAATGAGTTCCACCCCGTGGTATGAGATACCGCATCACCATATGGAAATGGAAACTATAGATCAAATTAGATAAAAATATCAAGAGGGGTGTATTTCGATTTTAAAAATCAAAGTAAAAGATTATATTCTTAAAATATGAAAACCTATTTTATAAATATTTTGGATTATTAAAAACTTTTTAAGAAATAAAAGAGGTAAACAAATCAAATTTTAATGCATCGTGATATAATAATAATATAATTCTATAAAATAGGAAGAATAAAACAAATAAAAATTAATAATTTAGATGATAAATTATATTGAATGATTATAAAATTAATTAATTAATTGAATTAAAGTGGTCAATTAATAAAAATATGGAAATTAAATAAGTCACATAATATGATATATAATATTGTTAATATATAAAAAAGAGACCCTACTTTTACCACCTATGTGGCTTGAGTATTTAATCTATTAGTCTTCATCTTTAATGGTATCCAAGATACCAAAAATACCTTCATTTTCAGGTTGTAGTAAAAAAATAATTATAATAGACACTAATATTTTAATGGGTATATCTAGTGTTAGTAATCCCAAATTATTGATGTTGGATTTTTTGATAATAAGGTTGGGCATGGTTGTTGACAATATTATGGTAAAAAAATTTGATAATAATTTCGGTCAATTTTGTTGATAATATGGTCAAGGTTGGTTAATGACCAAGATGTAAATTATCATTTCAATAAAGGAATTTGGGTTTTATGAAAAGATAACTAGTGAAAACACATTTTGAATATGAACAAAGTGTTTAAGTGATGCTTGGGAGATTAGTTGATCCCAATGATGATGGAAAAGAAGTGATATTCATAGAGTGTGTTTCATAAAAGTGCAAGGTAAACAAAATGGGAAAGACAATATTGTAGTTTTGACCATTATAGGCATGTTAAAAACGGGGTCACGAATCTATGTTGTAGAGAATATAGTTATTCCATAGAGGGAATGTTTTAGGGTAACTCTAAGGTTTATCAATGTCATAGTCACTATGAGTGTGCCATAATGAATAATGGATAATGAAAGAAGAAGGCCAACCTTGGCTTCTTAACCAATCCAACACAACACTAAACATGTGGGATGAAGATACACTACATAAGGGAACCATGAAGGCCATCTAGACATAATGATGCCAGGGGGTAGGTGAGAAAACACGTGAGTATAAATTCACTAGGAATTAGTGGCTCACACCACAAGGAAACAGAGCAGTAGTGGTCCATACCCTGGGGGTTTGTATAGAGGATTCCAAGAAAAGTACCCCATTACTCTCATCTAGAAATTTGAGGGAATGGAATTTATTATATTTCATGAGATTTTCAATAGAAAATATGATGTGTTACCTGTATCTAATTGGTTATAAGAGATCCAAACAGACTATGGTGTAGGATCCCCTATGTAATCATAGACCACCCTCTATGTAAGGGTACATAGCTTGATCCCTTTGTGTGTAAAGGTAAAATTAACCACACGTAATTTTAATCCATTGATGATCTTCTCACATAAGGGTTTACCAAAGATCGTGTAAGGGTATAAACCATTGGATATTTCAATGTTTATATTCCATAGATAGAAGGTTATTCCACATTATTCTTTGAGAATAATAAGTCCATGTCATATCTACGACATGTACTATGTAGGGATTTGAATTCCATATAAGAAATAATTTTTGGGATATCCATTCCTATAGTAGGACACGTCATATAAAAATTAGCTAAGGCACAATATTGTTGACCATGATTCAATGGGATTTACTATGACACGATTTCACTTGAAAATAAAATCATTTCATTTTAATGATAATTGTTAAATCGAAGCCTGTTGGGTGAGTCAAACAGTTAGAGTAGATGATGTTAAAGATCGTGTATGAGATATATGGGGGAGTTAATGGATGAGTTTTCTTAGATACTATAAATAATATAGAACCACTATATATCACTCTAGACCATAATGTAGTTAAGTATAAAAACTAAATAGTATAATCTGGTAGACCTAACCATGCCATAAAAGTTAAGAAATGGGAAGTTTTATGTTATAGTACGTCAAGCCAAGATGCATCCAAGAAGTTTTTAGTTAGATGAAAGTTTATTTAGAAACTAAAAGGGTAGTTATTTATATGAAAATAGGGTACCCAACCTATATTAAAGGACAAATGATAACCCCATTAAATACCTGGGATACTTACCTTGACCCCTGTTAATATTAGACTCAATCCCAACCATTAGATTGAAGGGAAAGAGAATAATTCTATAAAAAATATTCTTGTATGATTTATATAGAAAAATCATCTTAATAGAGAGCTTGTAAAATATCATAAATTTATAGAGGAAGTAGAAGATATTGTCCCATATGAGGGGATGGAATATTAAGAGTTTTTTAACAAATAAATGTCCTACCAAAATTAAATAAGGATGTTTTTTAATTGAAAACAAATAAAAAGCTTGTTCTATATTTATTCCAAAAATAATAAGGTATTGTGTCAAGGTGTTTTCTAAATAAATGAAGAATCCTCCTAGAAATACATCAAAAGAGAATATATTCATTCCTAAATATTAAATACAATCAATTTTTAATGGTTAAGGTACCTACTTTTCCATTAAATCTAAAGGTGATCCTTTAAACTACCAGTTACCCATTAAAATTAATGTTTGTGGGTGTGACCCTTAGTAAGTAATGATTTATCCCTAATAATTTTATGGTAGTGATCCTTTTTATTGATGTAGCCTTTCTCAAACCTCTGTAAGTAGTGATTTTCATATTTGTTTTAGTTCATGAAATAATGTCAATTTTTATCCTTAGATATACCCAAATGGGAGTGAACTAAGTAAATACTCATGTTTTTATTGACTTTATACATTCACATGAAAATAGATAAAGAAATCATAATCATATATATTTTTAGAGAATAAAAAGTTACCATCAATATTGAGAGGTCAATATTTTATATGGAGAGTGAGATAATTAATGGAAAAGTAGTTTTAATTTCTTAAGTGCTTCATACACTAATTCACCCACCCCCTCTATGGGTAATCGCATGCTATGTCTATTGTTTATTTTTAATAAGTGGTTTCAAAGGGGTAGGTTCATATTTGGATTTTTTATTTCTCTGACTTGATCTAAAATTGTGTTGATGATTTCATTCATAGTGAAGGATCTTTATTTGGTAGAAATATTTTTATATAATTGTGAAAGGAGTTCATCCTGGTCATGGAAGATTATCTGGGAGTTCCTTCGGATGTCATAGAAGATGAAATTGATATGTTAAGATAACACAAATTCATCATTGAGACAAATAAAAGGAAAATTGTAATTGGTTCTTTTGTTAAAGATTCATTAAAGGATGTTATCGAGTAAAACTGTCAAAAATAGGTGAATCATGGAATTTTACCCAAATACATGTGGATACAATTGAATGTTTTTTTTGGGAAATAATACAGTCCTAGTGAGAAGTGCCTTCTCAAAAAATTAAACAACAATAAGAAAAAGAAGAATACATCCCATAAGTTGTGTTCTTTAGCCAATTAAAAATCTAGACCCAACATTGTCTCTAATTATTACTCTCTTATGAAGAAATGATGTGAAAATTTAGACTCTTCCTTGAAGATATAAAGTAGATGTCAATATGATGATGTAGAGGAAATAATTTAAAGTTCCTATTACAATGAATTCTCATACAAAGACAAATAATACCAATGGAAAATAATGAATTAATTATATTATTCGATAGTGGAATTTGTTTCCTCAGAAAAAAATATTAATAAGATAAAAACTGTCCTTGAATTTCTATATGCCTAAAATAATAATGATGATGAATGAATAAATTGATAAGTTTCAAGAGGTTTCCTAAGAGATATAAAAGAAAAGGATATGGATAAGGGGTTAAATACAATAATAATACCTATGAAAACACAACTTTAAGAAAGGATATTTTTAGGTATGGATGCTTCTTTAAACATTAAAGTAATGTATTCTCTGTTGAAAGAGAAATATATGAAAAAATGACCTTCATGAGGGGATGAAAAAATCAATTGAAAATATGAAGGTCAATATAAAAGATACTACAATTTGTGATGAAATGAATAGGAATATAGATATAAAATATTGAATTAAATTGTTGTTCCATGAAATATATGGAATTATGGTTTCAAAAAATATTAATGAACCAAGTTTATTTTATTGTGTAAAATTTGGTGACATAATGGATATATTCTTCAAATCCAACAATACAACATATGTGAACAGAACTCCAACATTTCGAAAATCTCATTCAAGGAGAGACCAAATGAGGTATAATTATTATGGTGTATATTTCATTTATTATATCCTAAGTCATATTGAAATGTGTTGACATTGTAGGAATGCATGGAAGGGTAAAGAATACATACAAAGACACTCAAATGTTTTGACTAAAAAAGGATAATTATTATCCTAAAGAAAGCCTATTATGATAGAAAATAGTTTCAATATTTTTTAGAAGGAAAATGAGCCTAAAAATGTGTGTATCAAGCCCCAAAATTTGAGAACTCACAATAACACTCTTGAAGTAAAATAAAAAAAATTGAAATAAAACAAAAGAGTTTATTCCAGCTGTGAAGATAGTGGAAGAGGATTTTAAGTTAACTCTACAAAGGAAAATATATTCCAAGATGTCACTTTTAAATTTAAATGAAGTTTTTTTCCAGAGTTATCATACACAAACAACTAAAATGAAAAATAAGGATATGAAATGAATAATATTATAGGATCTAGGATCTACTAGTGGTGTAACTTGAGGACAAACATGTTCAAGTGTGATATATTCCACAATTGTGGAAAATACCAAGCCAAATAAGGATGAAAATGATCAAATCCATTTAAATAAAGGTGTAAAAGGTATAAAAAAAGGCATCCTTTGTAAATAGGATGAGTTTTATGGTTACAAGTGATGATAAAGAATCTAAAGAGTTTATTTCATTCCTTTATCAAAATTTGAAAAGGATAAAAGGAATTATGATGGGTGATGGGTTAATTCATCTTAATAAGACCTATTCTTAAACATAAATAACCAAGAGCCACCCCTCTCTCTATATGATTTATTTTGTATAACTATTTGTGAATATGTGTATAATTAAGGGGGGGATATTATCCATAGGGTGATTATGCTTAAAAATTATCTAAATTATTGTGCCATAGAGCAAAAGTGGATAGAGCTTAATGAAATTTTGTAAAAAAATTGTATCATGTCAATTTATAAAAGGGATGGAGTTTAAATTATATCATTTTTTAAAATTTAACAGCTCATACAGTAAGAGGTGTCAAATTTTAATCAAGTGGTATTAAATACTTTATCATATGGAATATTTCTCACAACGAAGTTCCATATATTTATGAATTAATGGTTTGAGGATCCTAGACAAATGAATAATAATAATATAAGACGATAAGATTTAAAAAGGTTTTTATTTACAAAGTAAAACAACACAATGTATAACAAAAAAAATATCCCTCATAGTTACATCAATACAATTTATTCCCCATAATTTCATCAATAGAATTTCTCCCTTGTAATAAATAAGATAAAATATAATTATAATTACCTGATATTTAAAAAAATATTTTGATTTCTTCCCCATTTATTTTATCAAAAATGATACATATATGGGGTTAGAGTAAAAAAGATCTATATTTTAAAACTATGTTTATAATCATTAATGATATTTTTTCAAGAAAAAATATATTTTTGAAAACATGAAAACATAAAAATTTGAATTACATAATTTCAATAAATCTCACGATGAAAGAGAAAAAAATATTTAAAAATATACCTCATGAGATAAAAAAACATTGAAAAATATATATGAAGAAGCTCAAGAGTTAATAAAATTTTTAAAAATAATATTTTAAAAAATATTTTTCCTTCTAGGATCATTTTAGTATTAATAATACTACAACCCCCTTAATTAATGCATTATGTGAGATAAAATTATTATAACCAAAAATAAAAGTAACTAAAGAAATAAATAATTTAAAAACAAAATATTTCAAAAATAAGAGAAGAATGAAAAACCATTTTATCATTTAAAATGTATTCCATTATCATGTTTTAGATATGTATAAGTTAATAAATAACAAAAAAATCCCATGAGGGTGTCAAACTAGGCGTGCAGTAAAGGATTTTCGGAGTTCCAAACCATGTGTGTAGTAAAATCCCACTACTCATACCTAGACTGATGATCAAATTAAAAACCCAACCAACCATTTTCAAGGCAATAACCTATAGAAGAATACATGACAAAAAATCATCCCCTTATTCATATCTATAAAGGAATGAATTTCTTAAAGTATTAAACACACACTTTAATATAACAAAAATGAAATGGTTGATAAAAATTAGTTCTTTTTATAGAATTAAAATATTTCATTTTTGAAAAAAATGGAAAAAAAATTAAGCTTTCCATGTTTAAGAGATAATTATTATTTTCTAATCATACCTTATTAACTTTTAATAAAGTAAAAAAAAACAAGTGGAATGGGTTTAGTGATGATATTGACTAGTTTATGGTTGGTTTTAAAAATTCAAGAATGATCCAACCTTTTTTAGAGTGACCTTGAAGAAAAAAGGTGTCTTAGATCATGGTTCCAAGTGAGAGAGTATTGTATGGGATTTTTATATATACTAATTACAGTAGTATTATCACACTTGATAGGGTTCATCGCTTTAG
Organism: Viscum album; assembly: GCA_963277665.1. NCBI lineage: Eukaryota > Viridiplantae > Streptophyta > Magnoliopsida > Santalales > Viscaceae > Viscum > Viscum album. Next base: position 1,073,505,736 of record OY728143.1, read on the forward strand.
GTGTCTCAAGGGTTTCGTCAGTGTTGGTTGGCCCTGCGATCCCTTCCCCATCCTAAGGGGGAGGAAGGCACTGGTGTTGCCTTTTCATCCATTTATGGTCCATCCCATCTATCTTTACCTTTTACCAACCTAGGTATTCTCCCCTCCTTCCATAATATTTCATTTTTCACAAAATAACTTGTTTTTTCAAATAGAGGTTTGTCTCTTCTGATCTCTCCTATAGAATTCTTATAATATTCTTTATTGCACAAGATCACATTGGTTTCCCACTTCAGTAACCAAAGGAATTATATTTATGTATTCAATAGAATCATCAACACACAATGGGGTCTTCATCAATGAGTGGTGGTTGCATTATTTTTTTCTCATAAAATGATGATTCTATTTTCTTCTGACAAAGACCTAGCTCTTGTGTGGTCCATTATCTCATGCTCTATCAACCTCATTCATTTTATCCTTCTCATATTTTCTTTTTATTTTCACATGAATTGTGATCTATAGATCATGGTGATTTGGATTCATCTTCTAATTTTCCTTGTTTCTTTCTAAAACCACTAAATTTTTTAGATGTTCGGTTACCATGTTGGTCACTTCCTAGTTGTCTATATTAAAACCCAGGTGGTCTACTATCTCATTGAGCACCAAATGTTTTTGAGGTTTACATATTAAAAAACATTTCAACTTCATTTGGATTGATATTGAGGGAGAGAACATACATAATCAAATAATTATCTATGAGTTATGGACTCACTATTTGTTCTCCTACTTCATCCTAGGGTATTTATCACAGAGATACCATCATAGGGGTGCTACTCTTCTTGTATCAAATCAGCTGAATGAGGATGTATCACTCCCAAATATAGTTATCGAGGGAATGGGGATATTGGTTTTAGAGAGTCTAGAGACTGAGTGTAATTATAGAATCAAAGTTAATTGAAATTATTATGTAGAATTACTGAATAAATATCTCCCCTCAGTAAAGAGATTTAGAGACAATTTGGTGGAGTTTAGACCTAAAAGTATGAAGGAAATTTCCCCAGTTTTTGGCATTCATTTATATGATGGTAAGGAAAGAAGAAGTGAGGGTCTGTATAGACTCTATGATTTGAAGATAAACATTATCCAGTCAAACAAGTGAATTATGGTAACCTACAATAGATTTGGAAACCTAAATATTTTTTCAATGTTGGGTGATAGTGAGATAATTTTACATGAGGGAGGGAATTTTGAGGATACAGTCCATGATCGGAATAGTTCTTAGGGAGGAAAAATGGATAAATTTAAAGATTAGATGTATTCTGACACCAGTACATAGTCTAATGAGATTAGGGGAGTGTAAAAAGAATAATATTACCTTCGGTCCTCTTTGATTAAGGGAAATAAGTCCCTCATAGACTCGGAGGGATTCATCAAGCATGTAAGGAGGTCACAAACTCAGAAATACAACTCTAACTTACAATGACCACCACTTTCAATATCTTATAGTAAATTATCCTTCATGAAAAACAATATATTTTTACTGTGAATAAATATATGAAAAGTTTAATAGGAAAGGACTAGTATTCTCTAAAATAGGAATAAGAAACATCTCCCAAGGAAGTGGTTGTGGGGTGTCATCCTAAAAAGAAAACAGATTCTAATCAGAAGTTGGACTCACTTGTTGGCGTAAAAAAGGGTGAAAGTAATCAGGATGATAATGTGCCTCTAAACCGAATGTGTTCCAAGTGTAAATCTTCCCATGTCACTCTTTCTTTAACCATGAAACTCGGTTCAAATTTTTCAGCGACCAAGAACCAAATTTAAAACTTATCTCCCCTCCAACTGGCGTCTTTAGAGGATCTAGTGGAGGTGGATAAACTGAACCCGATGGCCACTAAAGGTCTGGATCTAATACTATTCTCTTTCCTCCACACTTTTAAAAAAAATTAAGAATGATATTTTTACAAATGATCTATCATGAAAATATCTCTGGGCACCCTAAAACCAAAGACCAGTTTTATAATATATGGTGAAAAGGGATCTAAGATTATGTCGGTATCAATTATAGAATTATTCTTCTTTTGTTTTTGGTTCTTTTTTTATTAAATGGTTTGTTTGGTTTGGTTTCCTATTATCATGATTGTTTTATTGAATGGTTCCCACTCCACCATAATTAGTTTTATTAAAAATTAAAAAAACAGATTTTGATGGATTTTAACACTTGATAGGGATGAGATAATATGTTATCCCAAAGTCTAATAGGGTGATTTTCATCCAGATAATTTGGGTGCAATGACTCTTTGTAGCTATGTATTCCACTTTAGTTTTGGGAATTGGGACATATTTTTTCTTCTTAAAACTCCATGAGATAAAATATTCTCCTAGTAGGTGACAAGTTGCACTAATACCTTCCCTATCTATTTGAAATCCTCTGAAATCAGTAGCGGAAAAAGTTATGTTCAAAATAAGTTCTTTTAAGATAAAGTAATATAAGATTTTTAGTTCCATTAAAATTTCAAAAAATTATTTTTAGATATTTAATATTAAATTTCTTTTTATTTTATTGATAAAAATTTGAAAAAACATACATTAAAAATTATGTATGGTCAGATAAGGATATGGTAAAGTATACTTAAAATCTTACTTTTATAAAGGTTTTTGTTTACAGATTGACCGGATTAATCCAATTTTATCTTACATGTTTTACTCATCTATATTCTAACTTCCTTAGCATGATCCATTCAAAAATTATTTATTAATTCATCATTATACTTACTTTTATTTGGAAAATTTCCATTAGAATGCTTGTAAATTTGAAAACCAAGAAATATTTCTAATTACTTCTATAAATCTCATTTCAAACTATTTCTTTATTAAATCAGAAATTTATTTACAAAGTGTTCATTTTGTTGAGGTAAAAATAACATCATAAACATAAATTTGAAAAATTAATAAATATTTTGAAAATATTTTGAAGAAAAAGAGTGGAATCATCTTTTCAAATTTTGAAATAATTTGATAAAATTAATTTAGTTAACTTCTCATATCAAGCCTGATATGATAGTTTTAAACCATAAAGAGAATTATTTAACTTGAAAAAATTACTAAGAAATTTAGTATTTTAACAACTAGTTGGTTTATCTAAAAAACATTTTCATAAATAAATAATTTTAAAAAAATTTGACATCCATTTGTGAATGATTAAAATTAAAATTACCATTAAATTATAACAAGATTATAACTGATCCATGTTATATAAATGGTGAAATGTTTCACTATAATAAAAATCTTCTTATTTATTATATCCTTTAGTAACAATTCATGAATTTTTAAAAGTGATAATTCCTTGATCAATAATTCTGTTTTTAAATACCGACTTAGTTCCAATAATTATATAATTATCATGTCATTCCTTGAGATTAAAAATGTTGTATCGTTAAAATTGGTTTAACTCTAATTGCAAAGAAATTATCAAATTATCATTATTAATAGAATAATTATAGGAATTATGTTCATGTTTAGATTGAAAAATTATGATTTTCAACTTCATTTAAGACTTTTATTTTATTATGAGTTCTATATTGTAAATAAATGAGAATATTCTCAAGGGGGTAGTGTTTTAATTGAACACATGAATTTTAAAAAAAGTATAAGGGAGATTTTTATCATCTTCAATTACTATTGAAGATTTATATTTATTTAATATAAAAATGGATTGGTCAACATCAATGTCACTTTGAGGATGTTATTTAGGAATATTTTCATCAATTTGTATATGAATTGACTCTTCTAAGGTCCTATAAATCTAATTGAATCCTCAGTAAACTTTACTTGAGTTTGAGTAACCAAAAAATAATCCTTCAATGACTTTAGAGTCGAAATTTTCTATATTATCCCTAGTATTTAGTATTATGCATTTACAATAGAAAACATTAAATAACCCAAAATTAGTAATTTTCCCTTTCCAAAGTTCATAGAAAGTTTTTCCTATAATGGGTCTTTGGATAACATAGTTAAGGATACAAAATTAGTATTAATAACCTTTTCCAAGAATAATTGAGGTAGGTTAAACACATTCAAGTGATTCTTAGGTATTTCATATTGGGTCTTATTTTATCTTTCAATAACCCCATTTTGTTGAGGTGTTATAGGAGTGGAAGTCTAATGATAATCTTGAGAAGTAGAATTCTTATTAATGTATTTGTTATCAAATTATCCACCATGGTCACTAATAATGGAAAATATTTTGTAGCCTTTTTAATTTTAAACATTATTTGAAAAGTTGATAATGAAATTACAATCCCCATTTTTGCAAGATAAGAAGAAACCCCATGTAAATCTAGTATTGTCATTGATAATTACAATGTTTTAATATTTTGTATTAATACATACAACATGAGTTGGTCTAAAAGGTCAAGGTGGACTTTTTATAAGGTTTTAAAGGTGGAAACAAAATTTTTAAGTTTGAAAGAATATTTTTTTCTTAACCAAGCTTACAATGTTCTTAAAATAAGTTATCATTGAAAACAATTCATTATATCTCATAATAGTTGATTATAGTTGAGCATGAAAAGATAGTGAATGTTAAAATGAACTAGTAATTGATTATAAATGAAACATTCATTATATTTTGAACATAAAAAAATTAATTTAAAGATATTTAAAATCTATAATATAATCGTCAATAAAATGAGATGCGGTAAATAAAAGCATCCTTTAAAATTAATAACATTAAAAATATAATTTTTAAAATTAATTTTAAAACCACTATCACATAATTGACTTATATTTAGAAAATTAAATTAAATACATCGGTAAATGATTTTTCTATTAATCTAGAGTTGTAGAAACTGATCGTACAAATGCAGGAAATTTTACCTTTTGAACCATCTTTAAAAGTGACTTGTCATCCATAAGTGTTTTTTAGATTATTTAATTTGAAAGGATCACAAAAAATATGCCTCAATAACCCACTATACATATACCAAGTATCTTATTGTGTTTTACTCATGAGACCCTTTTCCTAAAAATATTAAGTGGTTATTTCTTTTGGTACCCATATCTTGTGTCCACTTAAATTTCACAATATAAACTTACTTTAAACAAGTTATTCCATTATTAATATGTGATGAAAAATGGAAAATATTTTCTATACTATATTTAACACTTTTACAATTACATTCAAAATAATAGGACAAAATTTCATTCAATAATTAAACAAAATTATTTTTTACTGTTCCTTTCACAAAATAAGCCTTTTTGTAATTTTTTATAAAACTAGATTCAATTGAAAAAACAACTCTAGAATTATTTTTATAAACATGTTGAGATCCCAATATAATATTCAAATATTGATCACCATGGGTAAACTGAGAGATATAATTTTTAATATCTTTAATTTGGGTTTCAAAATTTTCAAACTGTGATTTTTCTTTAAGTCTTAAAATAAAATCATATTTTTATTCAAAAAGTTGACTTATTAAAAAATAATAGGATTATAATATTTTTAAGATCTCTATATTTTGAAACAAGTTGACAAAAAAATATTTAATTTGATCTCTATCATAATTAATATCTTCATAATTTATAGAATATGTTGAAAAAGTATAAATGTATGAATTATAATAGCATAATTTTCTTCATTAAATAAATTGTTATTATCTATAAGGAACTCAGTACTTTTATCGCTTGATTTATTTATTCAAATAAAATCCTATGTAGCACTCCAAGTTGAATATTTTATAGATTTATTACTTTTAATACTTTATTTTGACTTTTTTTTTTCACGGTACAATCTAGCATGATGTTACCCTTCTTTTTTGGAATCTTAATAAGTAACATTATTATATTGAACTCACTTTTTAAGAGTTGATTAAATATTTTCATTTTCATATACTTGTTTACCCTCTTGGAAATATATTTAATCTATGTTTCTATTTCAAAATTTTCATTCATTATTTCCATAAAATTTATTGTCATTTTATTTTATTTTACTTTTTTACATTCTTTTCATCTTTACTTTTCGTTGTTTTCTTATATGTCTTGAGTGAACTAAAGAGATCCCCAGTCACCACTTAATTTATATCTATAGATTCTTATATTGGGGTGACTTTTGGTTCCCAATTTCTTAGTAAACCCAAAGGAATTTTATTTAGTAAAGATTATATTGAAATATAATAACTAAGAGCCTTTCCACCATTACAAATATTAGTATATTATGTAAATATTTTATTGATATATTCTCTAGGTTGTATAAAGAGACTCCCAATGTCATGTCTGGACATAACTAATTTTGTATATTTGACCTTGTTTTTTCCTTATAGATTCAAATATAATAGTTTCCATATTTTATGATCTTTTTTTATATAGAAATTTTATTATATTCATTTTTCTCTAAAACATTGTGTAATGAATTCATTTCATTACCATCTAATTCATAAGTGAAGAATCATCAAAAGTAAATTTTTCTTCTTTATCAGTATTAGGGATATAACAATGCATAAAAATATTACTTATAGTAAAACAATAATCTAAGAATGGTAAGAATGTGGGTGCGGTAATAACGATAATTAATATAATAAAAAATGAGCACGACCCATATAGTGTACTTTAGGGGCAACATGGGTATTTAAAAAATCCTTTCAGAAAAAGTATATTTCGTGAAAATTGTTTAAATTTTTTGAAAAATATTTGGGTTTATAATTAATTTAAAAATTAATTATATAATAAATAATCAATTACTTTGATATCAAATTTAGTTCATAGTGAAGAAAAACTAAAAGAGGGGCGTGAATTGACCTTCAAAAACATAAATAAAAAGATAAATGTATTAAAGACAAAAAACCTCTTTTATAAATATTACTGATAATTAAAATCATTAAATGACATAAAAGAGATAAAAAATAAAATTTTAATGTCCCACGATAAAATAATAATATGTTTTTAAAAAATTGGAAGAAGAAAAGAAAGAGTTATTTGTAAGTTAGGCAATTAAGTGTATTGAAATATCAAATAATTTATTAATTATATGAATGAAAGTGATTAGTAAATACAAATGTGGAAGGAAAATAAGGAAACAAATTAGTAAGTAATTTTGATAATAGATGAAGAAGATACCATATTACTTCCACCCCAATATATTAAGGATTTAATGTATTAGTCCACTAACTTTAATGGTATCCAAGATACCAAAACTCCATTGCTTTTTTAGGTTGTAGTAAGAAACCAAAATTAAAATCAAAAATATATTTATAATGGGTATATGTCATGACCTAACCCAATCTGGGGATCATGTAACAACTTCCCCAAGACCACCACTATAAGCTAGGGGTGGCGATAAGAATTGAAAGGAATATCCTAAATTCGAGGCCTTTTCCTAAGTACATGTACACACACACCCAACCATCTCAATATAGAAGTCTATAGGAGTAATAAATAAATATATTAAACCACTATAAATTAAATCAAGCATCCATAACATCTAGGGTGTATAAGAATAAGATAGTGAAAACTTAAAAATAAAGGGAAAAAATACACGCCCAACTAAAAATATGTTCCAACCTGAGTAAAGTGGAAAATTAAACTACTGAGAGATCCTTACTTCTGATCTCCAAGTTTTCACCAATGTATGTGGTCCAAAGTACCAAGTATCCCTAAGATCTTCCAAATTTTCCACTAGCCTCTTAGTCATCTATATAAGATAGTACACATGTAGGAAAATTCCACGCAGGGGTGAGTATATACATACCCAATATGATTCATTTAAAGATAAAGTAGGAGGAGTAAGAGAAACAAAAGGAATAGTAAGACAATAAATAGTAAACAAGATTCAAGATATAGTGAAAGGGAACAAATCCATCCAAACCAAGATAGATTAACCTCATCCAAACAAAAGGGGATCATAATGTTGTGTAGATGAACTACATGTTGAGTCTTTTCCACCTATAGTCGGAGAGTAGCCTCATCCAACAATGTGAAGTTAAAAACAAAAAGAACATGACATAACATGAATGTATTTAAATATTATGGGATGAGAGTAAAGAAATCTAAGGGTATGGACAAAAAAGTGTATATATATATATAATTATTCAAAAGAAGCCCAAATGAGATAGAAAGTGGATATCCATCTCATAGATCAGCCTAGGAAGAAGAGTCGCCTACAGTTTCAAAAGTCCATCAGCAATGCCCAGCATCTCATGTGTCTACCTAGAAGTAACCATACTTGTTAAGACTTGCCTCACCACTATGTCTCATAGTCTTAGGCCACAATCTATAGGTATAGGACCCATGCCTTAGTAAAATAGTAGGGTTCCACTCTGGTAGTCAGTGGAGGACTCATACCCTATCTAGTAGGAGAGTTCCACTCCAGTTGTAGAGGAACCATGCACAGTCTAGATGGATGGTTTCAATCTAAAAGCCATCGAGGACCCATTCCTAACTTAGTTGGATGGTTCCACTCCGTAAGCCTTGGAGGAAAAATGGCCAGATCGACTAGAGGGTTCCAATCAAAAATTCTATAGAGGACCCATGCTTTGTATTGATAAAATAATTCCACTATAGGAGTTGGTAGAGGAACCATGCCCAGATCGACTGGAGGGTTCCACTCTAGAAGATATCAAGGAACCATGCCTAGCCCAGCTATAGGGTTCAACATAGAAAGCTACTGGTGATCCTGTATGGTCACTACCATCATAGAGAATTTCCTTATCAAGAACCATTCCCAAATAAATTACATTGCATATCAGAATCCACAACTAAGGAAAATATCACATTCTATATAGAAAAAAACTCAGTATAGGCTACCTGTGATCTAGAATCTGAGTCCAAATAAAGTAGATATTGAACCTTTAAGTTTCCTCAGAAGTAGACAAGTAGTACACGACTTGTGTGGGGACCCAAAAAATGTAAGGTACTACTTCAGTGCATGTTTGTGCCTCTATCCAACACACATATACTATTCCATATAGAATTACATATCGTGTCAGTAGACTACATGGTTTGTCCAAACTATCAAGGATCAAACTGTGTCCTTTTGGTCATGTCTATGTACTTTGGTACATGTTGTGTTGCTTCACTTGAGAAGCCAACTATATTCCCTAGTTGTGTCTGTGTACTTTGATACATGTCTGTGTGTCTGGCCATGTAATAACATAGGGATTCCTACCCATGATCCACTATACAGTTCATCCATAAAGGGATTAGCTGGTACATGAAATTTTGGAGGGATACATTTTGTTTCATCTTTATAATTAACTAAAACCGTAGCCATTGAAACTAAGGGGCTACACAACATGTTTTTATCATGATACATGATGTGTAGTTGGAATTTTCATAGTTTCTTAGATCTGATTCATGCACCTCGAATATGTTATTCGCCCTTAATTTAGGTCCTATATCTATCAGGGATTTTTTTATATTCCCATGTATTATGGTTTCTGGTGATAGTTCACTAGAAATTTGGTCTCGTCGTTCTGAGGGAGGGTGTATCACACAAACCACTCACCATGGATCTTTTTGACTTCGATAATTTAATCTTAGATAATAAAGAAAAAACATCCTCAACTTGTAACCATAATATATATATTCATGATTCATCTATATGTCCCTCCCTCGTGAATCCATTGTGATTACGGTGGTCTGATCAGGCTCGGTACTACCTATAAATGTCGAACCTAGATAGTGGGGTCCAATTTATGATGAACTTTAAAAATAGAGGGAGAAAGGCATAAGAAAAAAGGTTTATAAATAATTTCCAATCATTCTTATCCAACGATCTAGAATAAGATTATCCTGGGTTATAAAACAATTGAAATAATATAATTTAATCGATACACGGGTTCATTAAAAGGATATAATTGGCACAAATACAAGAAAGGGGTTGATCTGGTCAATCAATTTAATAAAAAAGGGTGTAAATAAAAAATTACTGAGACCTACCAGGTGATTGGATAATTTGTCATATAATAACATAATCACAAATTATTTATGGACTTCATTACCTTCACTATGCTCCAATCTACTATGATCTAGTATTTCATCATCGTTCGATGTGATCTGCCAATAAAAGGAGGAGGAAGAATCCCTCAGAAGATCCTAAGATTATAAGGCTAACCCTAGAGTATATCCATAAAAGTATACTTATATAATTTCTATTTATGTTAAAATGAATGAATGAATTAATTAATTAATTAATCCAATAAACATACCTCCAATAATAAAGACATCTGAACTCCCCACACTATCCTATTTTTAGGCCACACATAGAGTAAACACTGAATTTCAGACTCTACCATTGTATTTCATTCTTGATTTGATCTTCATTTTATGGATTATCCCATTTCATATAATTAATTTTTCATGTGTAACATAAAATATATTTAATAGTTTAAAAAAATTAATTATGGGCACACCAGTCCTTGAAATCACACACCATCTCAGTTCCTGAATCTAAAAATATATATATAAATATTTCAAAGTCGTACAAGGAAAAACAAGATCTCTACATCATTCCCTTTGTCAAACTTTTATTCTAGAAAAAATAAAAACTAGACAAACAACTTATGATACTGACCCCACATATGGATCTCCTACTCCCAAGAACTCCCTTTCATGTTCCCATGATTCCACAAGATATGAACCAAGGGGATGGTTTGTCCACACAAGGTCCTCTCCTATCTACCCTTGATTTCCATTAGGAGCTCCACAAAGTTGGACCCATCCTCAATTTCTAGCTCACCCCATTAGATAACATTAATGGGTTCATTCATGTATATCCTCAACTGTGAATCATGGAATGTGTTGTTCACCCTCTCCAACTATGGTGATAGGAAGAGGAATTAAGCAACCTTGTCGACCCTCTGTATGATCTCGAATTTCCCCAGGAACCTTGTGGATATCTTTCCTCCATGGATGAACCTATTCAATCCACATCATGGGGATAATATATTTAAAAAAAATACCAATCCAACTCCAAGGGCCTATGACAGTGATCTATGTGTGATTTTTGTATGCTCAATGCCATCCTCATCTTCTCATGGATGACCTTGACCTTCTCTATCATCACCTGCACCATCTCTGGACCTGAAATAGATTTATAATTGATCTATGTCAAGTAAAAGGGTGACCTACAGGGTCCCCATATAGGTACTCAAAAGTTGTTGTGCCAATGGTATAGTGGTAGTTATTATTTTATGAAAACTCTACCATGGTCAAGCGATCCTCCCAGATCTAGCCAAAGTCTACCACATAATACCTCCTCTTATCCTCTATTGTCTAGATAGTGTTCTTGGTTTTCCAATTGGTCTGGGGGTGAATGGATGTTATTTGGGTTCTAAATTTTTCATTTCGTTCTCTCCACAATCATGACATAAACTGTGTGTCATGATCTAAGACAATCATTAAGGGTACCCCATGAAGGTGAACGATCTCTCGTACGTACAACTACCCCAAACTGTCCACTGAACTTTGGTAACTGATAGTAATGAACTGTTTCTAATTCATGAGTCAATCAACTATCACCTATATGTCATTGGGTCCATTAATTGTGCATGTAATACCTATCACAAAGTCAATGGATATGTTGTCCCACATCCACTTTGGGATCTCAAGGGGTTGCAACAAGCCTACTGAAACTTAGTGCTCAACCTTCACTTGATGACATGTGAGGCATCGAGAGATAAACTCATACATGAACCATCTCATGTTTGGAAACCAAAAATACCATCTAAGGACTCCCTACATCTTCTTTACACTGGGATTTATAGTTAGGGGAGAAGCGTTTAACTCTCACAAAACCGCCTACCGCATCGTTACTGGAACCAAAATTCTTCCCTAAAAAATGATGATGTGATTCAATCCTTAATAATATCTATATCGTGAGTAATACATAGATATATGGTCATGTAAGACCTCAGATTTGATGTCTCCCAGTTGGGACTCCCTTATGTGCTCGATAAGAGGAGGAGTCAACAGTGTTGATTGTAGAAAATTTGTACCCTCATGCTTCACGAAGGTTAGTAGGAAGGAAGACAACTGCTCCAACATCTCCTGCACTAATCCAGACTAGGACTTCCTACTAATGGAATCTTCTGCTGCATTTCACATATGTGTAGTATAGACTATCTCAAACTCATGTTCCAAAAGAAACTCCAACTGTTTTCGTTGTCTCGTGTTTAATTATCTCTATGTGAAGACAGACCCGAGAATCTGATGCTCTGAGTAAACAACTAACCACTCCCCCAGAAGGTTGTGGCTTCACATAGTAAAGGAAAATACTAACACTTCCAGCTCTAGTAGGTGAGTCACATAGTTATTATCATGGGGTCTCAACTACCTCGACCTGTATGTGATAACTATCTACCACATTATGAACACATAGTCGATCACAGTTATGATGGAATATCAAAACACCACGTACTCCACGGCCACCTCTGGTGGTATTAATATAGGAGACATCATCATCCTCGACCTCAGTTCATAGAAGGTCCTTTGGAACTACATGGACCAGGTAAAAGGATTTCCTTTCTGTGTATAGGTGGTCAAAGGGGTTGTGATTATAGTTAATTCTTCCACAAACCTCCTATAGTACCCTACTAAGATAAGAAATATTTTCACCTATAATATGATCTTGGGTGGATCCCAAGAAATAACTGCATTGATATTCCCTAGCTCCATGGTTAAAACATGATCATAAATGAGATTCCCCTAAAATTGAACCTCATGAATACAGAATTGGAACTTCGAAAGTTTTCTATAAAGATAGTTCTCTAGGAGAAAATATATAAGAATCCCTGAATTCTATGCATGATCCTCCCATGATGTAGAGCAGATGAGTATGTCATTGATAAAGATGACTACAAACTAGTCCATGTATGGATAGATGATCTGGTTCATCAAAGCCACAAACATGGTGTGGACATTCATCACACTAAATAAAATCACTAGGAACTAATAGAGTCCATAGCAAATTCAGAATGATATCTTAGGATTGTCATCTTATAAACCCTCAACTAGTGGTAGATGTGATAGAGATGGATCTCTGAGAACCTCCCCATGCCTCGTAACTGGTCAAATATTTTGTCAATCCTCGGAAATGGGTACTTGTTCCTTATTTTGGTCTAGTTCAGGTAACGATAATCCATGCACAGCCTCAAGATCTCATCTACCTTTTTCATGAACAACACTGGAGCTTCCCAAAGGGACACATTGGGTGTGATGAGACCCTTCTCTCAAAGTCCTTACAACTACAACTATAGCTCCCAGATATTCGTAGGGGACAAAAAATTCTAAATAAGATATCAGATCAGTCTTGGGATGCAAGTTGATGAAAACCTCCATCTCCTGCCTCATAGGTAGTCCTAAAACGTAATTAAGAAATGCAACCAAATAACACTCTAAAAATGAAGGAATACATATGCATGAAGATCCTTTTAGACAAAGGGATATACATTGAAACTGATTGGTGATGTTTTGTAGCCTCCTACTCACAGAACTAACTCATCCCACCATGAGATATCTCTCACCCATAATGGTGAATATCTTTCCTTTAATTTATAGGCATCTAACTCATATTCAATTATAGTTAATATAAGCTCATACCATGGAAAAACAATCCACATGCAAGATGATATCATAGGGTTCCATCTTGATTAAGAAAATGTCCCACATGAACCTCTCTCCACCAGGTGATATCTTTTACTACAGGAAGATAAAATATATAGAAGAAGTGTTCCTTATAGGAACTTGAAAATGAATTTGATGATATATATCCTCAACTAGAATCCCCATTTCACGCACCATGATTGTATAGATAAAGATATGACTGATAACTTTGTCTACTAACACTGAATAAAGAGTATAATAAACAAAAAGCATACCTATAATTATCTCATGTGCAATGGGGTCATAAGACTCAAAAGCCTATAGATGTATGTGGACCTAACTGCTTGATCCCTGAGCCTCATGTGGGATGCATGGTGGTGGTTGTGGAAGGTTACCAAAGAATATTACACCACCCATAGCTCCTCCTAATACTCTACTAGCTCCACATCCCTAGGGACCACCCTATCCTCACCTGAGAGATCCCTGATCACGATGATACCTCTATCGTGGAAGTACGTTATCCACGTTCCTATGCTCATCATCACATCTGGTCGGGTAGTCATGTGCTATGTGACCTAACCCATCTCAATCATATCAAAAAATCTATATGGTATATCATGGTGCTCTACACTATCCTTATACCATACGACCACATGCCTGATTTGAATTTTGAAAGGATCTAATGTGTCGAGATCTTGTAGATTGGAAGTTGCTAGCTGTTGTTGATGACTCAGCTCTATGACACCCAATTATAGCTCCCTATTTCAAGAATCCCTCTCATAGAAATTTCTCTATCACTAGGTCCCACTCTAACACCCCAACATAGGTGAGAATGCACAAGGGTACTATGTTGGCACAGATTTATCTATAGAGTACCTACTCAAACGTTCATGATCAAAAGTAGCCATATTGAATCATGTCAATAGAGTACTGGGTAAGGTCTATAAACATCGATTTATACTTAGCCACCATCATCCCTCCCAACTGTAGCTCCAGAAGCTCATGAATTCAAACTGAGCACAAGTAAGTGGGGTAGTACTCTTCATAGAAAAGTTGTTGGAAGTTAGGACACGAGAGTGTTGAATATTATGCATCTATGTAACAAGACTCCACCAGTTCCCAGCTACTCCATGTATTAAGTTAGATACTATTGAAACCACCTGATCTATTGATGTCTGAATGAGTCTAACGATATGGACGAGTAGCATTATCCAATCCTCTACGTCTTGAGGATCGGGATTAGAACAGAACATCAGTGGCCTCTAGAACTACAACCTGAATAGCCTAATCTGTTAGGAAAAATATGTTTCTCGACATGTGGATGTGTTGCCACCTACCCATCTGGATGAGGAAGCTTGTGGGATGGGCCCCGAACTGAGGCCTCATTGCTCATCGGATCATCATCATGATTCAGAATAGGTATCCTAGCAGGTTTTCTTCACGAAGGACTCGAAGAAGATATCAAGATATACCATAGCAAGATAAGAATATATATATATATATATATATGTGGGGAAATGACAAAATATAGATAGTCAATCAATCTGTCCTATATGATGTGTGTACCATTGATCCCTACAACCAATGTCTAAGTATGATGAGTTGATAAACATGTAGTCAAGGTCCTAATGAATGGATATTTCGACTGCCTGCACCATCACTGGATTCCCTATCCTTGCAGCCACACTCAATACATTCTGACATTGTTTCCCTAAACCCAACCAAATCCTCATAAGGGGACTACTCCAAACAATATCCTAAGGAATGAACCTCCCTCTGATACTAATAAATCATGACCCAACCCAAGTCAGGGATCGATCCATAACTACCCCAATCCCGCCTCTATAAAATAGGGGTAGGAAACAAGTTTTAAAAAGAATATCCTAAATGAGAGGCATTTTCCTAAGTACATACACACACCCGACCATTTCAATGCATAAGTGTATAGGAATTATAAATAAAAATATGAAACTGCAATAAATTTAACCAAGTATTCATTACCTCTAGGGTGTAAAAGAGTAAAATAGTGAAAACTAAAAATTAAAAGGGAAAATACACCTCTAACTACAAATATGACCCAACTTGACTAAAAAAGAAAATTAAACTACTGAGAGAGACCAGCTCTTGATCTCCAAGTCGTGACCACTGAATGTGATCCAAAGTACCATGTATACCTAAGCTCCTTTTTAGTCGCTGATGACCTATCATTCATCTTCATAAGATAAGAAATGTGTAGAAAAAAACCATTTAGTGGTGTATATATACATACCCAATAAGATACCATGAATTCATAAGGGGGTGGAGTAAGAGATACAATAGGAATAACAAGACAATAGATATTACATAGGATATAAGATACAATAAAAGAGAATAGATCAACCCAAACCGATAGATATTAACCTCTTCCAAACACAAGGGTGTTAATATTGTGTGTATATAAACTAAAAATTTAGTCTTTTCTACATATAGTAGGATATTATACTAATCCAACCATGAGAATCTAAACAAGAAAATCATGTGTCATACCTCATTCATCTTCAAATCCCAAGGAATGAGATTAACCAAATCCAAGGGTATGGATACCAAAGTATATATATATTCTCAATCAAAATAAACCCAAACAAAAAATAGTATATCCATCTCACAACTCCTCCCTAGAATAAGAGTTTCCAATATCTCTAAAAGTCCATTAATGATGCCCAATATCTCATGTGTCTTCCCAAAAGCAAAAGTCCATGTAAATAATCACCCCATAATTGTGTTTAATAGTTGAGGGGAAACAATATATAGGTATAGGACCCAAGATATGGTAAAATAAGAGGGCTAATAGTTGATGGAGGACCCATGCCCTTCCTAGCAGGAATGTTCCACTCTAGTGGTAGAGAACCCATAACCAACCGAACTGGAGGGTTCCACTATAGAAGTCATTGAGGACCCATGACGAGATCTACTAAAGGGTTATAATTAGAATTCCATTGAGTGCCCATCCCCATCTTGACTAGATGGTTTCACTTAGAATGCTATCGAGGATCCATGCTCAGCTCGATTGGAGGGTTCCAGTCAGGAAGTCGTCGAGGACCCATGCCCAGCTCGACTAGAGGGTTCCACTAGGAATGTATGTATTAGACCCATACCTTGTATTTAAAGGAGGGTTATACTCTTGGAGTTGGTAGAGTACCCATGCCTATCTTGACTAGAGGGTTCCACTCTAAAAGTCATCGAGGACCCATGCCCAGACCATCTGGATGGTTCCAATCGGGAATTCTCTAGTTATCATGCATGATCACTTCCATTTACGAGAATCACTTAACTAATCAATATTACTAGAACATTTCACATCACATATTAAATTCCACAAATGAGGGCACTATCATGTTCTATGCGGAAAAAACCTTAAGATTGGCTAATTTCATTCCAAAATCCATGTCCAAACAAAAGAGATACAGAACCATGGAGTTTACTCAGAAGTAACCAAGTAGTACACAATGTGTGCGGGTACCCATATGGTGTGTGGTCCCACTCCATATCTCGGTCATGCCTATGTACAACACATAGTTCACAATCCATTTAGAAGTACATGCCATGAAAGTGGACTGCATGGCGTGTCCAAACTACATGAGACCAGGTCGTTTCCTTCTCGATGTGTTTGTGTACATGACCATATGTCTTTGTACTTTGGTAAACATTGTGTTGCTTCATATATGGTACCAAAGGTGTGCTTTGGTTGCATAAATTTACTCTGGTACATGGTTTTGTGTGTGTTCGTGTACTCCCACATATAGTCTTCCTCGTGTGATCTGCCACACAACTCATCCATCCTAGGATGAGGTACATGGTGTGTATGAGGGATGCATGTCGTTAAATCATCATAATCCTCTAAAACCCTAGTCTATATAGTCTAGGGTATATGTCAGGTGTTCATAGTGATACATGTTGTGTAGTCTGTAATTTAAATGTTTCTCAAATTCGCTTCTCACACATAAAATCTGGTCTTCGCCTTTGACTTTGGCCTCTCTCTAGCTAAGATTTGTGGATCTATCCATGGATCATGGTTTCAGACCACCGTTCATTATAAATTAGGTCATATGATTCCAAGGTGGGGTGTGTCACACGGACCACTCACCATAGATCTTCCTTCCTTGGATCATTTCATCTCCAATCATCATAAAAAAATATCCTCTACTGGTAAACCTCCTAGATCTTTGTCTGATTCCTTGATTCTTCCCTAGATCATAAATTTTTTGAGATTTTGGGTGACTGATTGGTCTCAGTACCACCCAAAAATGTTGAATGGGGACTACATGAACCAATCGGTTAAGAACCAAAAGAAATTGTGGGGGGAAGGAACAGTAAAAAAGGAATATAAATAATTTTAAATTTTTCTTTTAAAATGATCAATAATGAAGGTATTTGGTATTATAAAAACATTGAAATAATTCAATTTTATCAATTCATGGGTGCATGAGAAGGATGAAATTGGCGTAGATCCAAGAAAGGGATCAATCTACTAAATCAATTTAATAAAAAAGGTGTCATACAAAAACCAATTTGGTCCCTACCTAGATATTGGATCATTCTTCATCAAAGAACATGGAAGGTAATTATTGAAGGAAATAATGTTGTTCACTACACTCCAGTCTTCTTTAATCCTTTATTTCCTCATCATTCGACATGATCTGCTAATGGATGGAGGATGGAGAAGCTCTCAGTAGATCCTAGGATTATGAGGCTAACCATGGGAGTATCACCATGGCTGTATACTAATAGTATTTTTTTAGGTTAAAATTAATGAATGAATGAAGTTATTTTTTATTAATCCACTGAACATACCACTAATGATCGAGATGTATAATACCCCATGCCATCCTATTTTAGGTCTCACCTGGGGTAAACAATGTGTTTTGGGCTCAATCAGGGTCTCATATTACTTATTTAATCTTCCATTTAAGGTTTTACATTTTTTATTTAATAATTTATCATTAATTATATTGAATATATTTAATATTTTTATAAAATTAATTATGAGAACATTGATCATCAGAATCGCATGCCTTCTTAGCGCTTGGATCTGGAAATATATATATAAATATTTCAATGTATTATAAGGAAAAACATGTATTTTCCTTACATACAGAAACCAAAATTATATAGTCCCTTTCCTTTTAGTGATTATGGAACAAAAACATGAATCCCTTACTTTAAAATTTTGAGATTTGATAATATAAGAAACTGGAAGAAGATATAATTGTTATAAGAAATTATATTTTAGTATAGTCTCAATAATTTCAAATGAATACAAAGATAAATAAGAGATCATGAGAAAAAGGATAATATTGAGAATATTTTTTATAATAATCCTAGAATCTATATTTTAGATGGACGTACTTGATAAAGGATACGAATTGAGAGAAATGTGGATATCATAGCATGTTGGAATTGAATAATTACTGAGAAGATAAGTTGACATGGACACCAAGTGGTCTATTTATAGTGCCAAAAATATTCAAGAACCTTATTGATTTCATAGAGGGTAATTAAGATGAATAATACCATAAAAATTTTCTTTTTGAGAAAAATAAATAATGGATTGGATCTTCTTTTTCAACACCACTAGTTACCTGGAATCTGATAGTGAGTATTTGGATGACCAAATAGAAATCAATGATCAATGTATGCTTTAAAAAGGCAGTCGGGGGTCCCCCACTAGCATGTCGGTGGGAATATGAAGTATGTAGTTATTATTTCCAACCGCACTGGCTGGTTAGTGCTCCACTATTGAATATTTAGTAGACATCTTCTACCCAAGGAGCCTACTACATTCGCCACAGGTTGGCTGGTGTCTAAACACCAATGATCTAGTGCTACTTGATACTGTTCAATAACCTCCAAAGACTCCTAAAATCCATCCATTCCTTTGAATGGTCTGGGAACATCACTTCATGAGTTTAAAAATGATATCAATATTTCTATAAAAAATCATCAAGTTTTATTCAGGATTCTAACATGATTTAATCATGTGTTTTTACTTTACATAACTTACATTAAATCGTTAGATACTATATGTAGTTTTTCATAAATAAAATTAAATATGATGATAATTACAATAGAAACTTATAGTGAATTGATTTCCTGGATTTTTTAGATAATTTGAATGGATAAAAAGACACAATATTTCAAATATAAAAAGAAGGAAATGAGATGAGTCTTGAGCTGAAAATTTATGGAAATTTTTAATGAGGCTTTGACATGAATATTTTTTGAAATAAAGGATTATATTTTTTGGATTTCAAATATAAGAAAGATCTAATGTCCTAAAAACTATTCTTGGTGTATATAAATATATTTTCAGGATAAATAAATTAAAACACTAATGATATTTTATATGAATAAGGTTATGAAAAAAGGATTTCTTTACTAAATATACCTATGAATATTTTCCATGTAAAAAGAAGAATATATATTTGATTTATCTCTCTACTTAATACAATTTCTGTAATTATATGAATGAAGTTGGTGTTCTAGTGATAAAAAATCCTTTTACAGTAAATAATAAGAAAAAAAATTGATATTGACAAAGCCATCATATTACATTATTCATTAAAGTAGTTTAATGAAAAGGGAGTTTGGATGTGATGTTGCTGACCACATTCCAAGATAAAGTTCAAAAATATCAAGTCTTTAACATCATATCGTTGAAGTCAGAAGATCATTGTGGTAGTCTATATGAATTATACTAGAGAAAAAATATCACACCTAAAGTATAGGTGGGACTCAATCCATCACAAATGTTCTTACTTCAAAGTAAGTACAAGGTCATTCTCTTATATGAATGGGAAACCAACCCTATATTTATTTATAATTTTTTTGTGCCATGATTATAGTTTTAAGGTCATACCATTTTTTAGGAATTATTTGATAATAAGAAGTAAGTCATGCATATGAGATAATAGGCATGATGCACTAGTAATGTAGTCTTCAAAAAGAAGTAGAACCTCATTGAAAACCCTAGTGTTCTCCTATGTTTTTTTTCTTATTCTATATCATCATACTGTGCAAAGTATTGATATAGTGAGATAGATCCAAAAACTAAATAAATGGAGGGGGATAAAATAGAATTCTGATTAAAATATTCCCAACGCTGATTCACACCCTCCCCCAGTGTGTTCTTATCCCAAATTGATCATATCAAGTGGTTTCAATGAAAAGATTACACCTTTTTTTATTCTAATTTTTCATATTTTAATGATTGAATTTATCTTTTCCAAATGGTTATATAAAGTTCATATTTAAATTATCATTTCAATACCATACAATGGAGTAACGATTAATGGTACCCCAATCCCTTAGCTCCACTCTCTATCTCTCTCTCTCTATCTAGAAATTTCTCTCTCCTATGGTTTTTGGTTGAATTCTTCAATGTAAAGGATCTCTTCTACCGGCCTCCCACTCCCGCATTCCTTAGATCTCGTCATGGTTTTCCACTTTCATTCCATTCTTTCTCTAGTATTGTGACTCATACATTCAATACTTAATCTGTGAACCAAAAATTATCTATCAATTAGATCCGCCATGTCGGACCCTATTTACTATCCTATTTGCTGTTATTTATAGTGGTTTGGATGTTCTTATAGTTATGGTAAATGTTTTCCTTCTTGATTTGTGGGATGATCATGTTCAGGTTTTTGGGTTCTCTCTACAGTTGTGGCTCACTCCTAACAAACTTATCTAGTTCAACCTATACTTTTGTGTAATGGTATGTGCCTACCTAGTATGTTATTTTTCTATTTTTGGGCATTGGAGGTGCTTAGAGGATTCCTATAGTGAATCTAGATGAGTTTAGATGCTAAAATATTGAATCAAAGGAAATACACACCATGTAAAGTGTACACAGTGTACAAAGGTGATTCATGATTTATGTGAGGTCGGTTCACAACTTTTAATAAATCTGGTGTTTAGTCCTTTGAGTTGATATGTTTTTTGGAGAACATAAAGAACAACATTTACATGATGTATAGGGATTACATGTCATGTAAATGTCATGTGTAGATAATCTTTAAATGTTGTAGTGGTCGGGGTTATTTTTGAAAACGTGTAGTCCAAACTATCTTCTCCCCTACCAGGAGATCTAGAGGCTCCCTCTTCAAGTGTTTGGGATTCATTTCAATGGGTATTGGTTTTAAGATTCTAATATTCGATCTCTGTTGATTTATCCTCTTGTTCTCATTTTTTTCCTTCTATTCTTCTTCAAGGATTCACTATAGTGGTGTGTTTTTGGTTGGGTTTTTCATTTGGGATGCATTTTGATGACCATTTTGTGTGGAGTAGGTTGATCCACTATCTTCATTGTATAGTTAAAGGTTACTGGCATTTATTCTTTTCCTTGTGGTTCACAATGAGTTATAAAGCTTCTTTTAGGTAGAGAATCCCTCATTTCTCTTTACTATGATTAATACAGTAGGGGTTTTCTCTTTTTTATCTATGGTTTATGGTTATAATAGGTTAATAAGAGATAGATAATTGGTAAAATTTAAATTTAATGTAAAAGGGGTGGAATTATTCACATTATTTTATAGCTTTGATATATTATTTATATGATGGATTGTATGGGTTTGATGAACCATTGAAATTTATGTTCATTGGGGGATTTTTTATGCTGGATATACGTGTTGTGACTTCTTCTTTCATTTTAATTATTATGATATAACCCTAATGTTGAAATTTATTAACAAACTATATTTAACTAATGGAATGGTTTCCCCAAGATTATAGCTTGTGTGATAACAACCCTAAAATGATGAGGAATGTGATAGAATCCCCTATTTAAATTTGTAAAATAAATTTTTATGTGTTGTATTGTGTGGTCATGATTTTGGGGTAGTGATGTGTGGTTGTTGTGTGGTTAGGGCATGTTGAGATAATGGATTGTGGTATTTCTTTTCGGGTGGCAGGGTGGTGGTTTGTTTGGATGGGATTTGGGGTGATGAGGTAGTTGTTGTGTGGATGTACTTTTGGGGTGGTGGGGAGGTGGTTTTTCGGATGTGCATTTGGGGAAGCAAGGTAGTTATTGTGAGGCAACAATTGTAGTGCAGTGAGGTGATGGTAGGATGGGGATGATGAGTTTCTTGTGATATGTAGTTTCCTTATGCTGGGTTCCCAAGTAGTGATGAAATAATTAATTGGTTAATAATGATTAAAATGGAATGGGTTAGTTTGGTTAGTGATTTGGAAATGACTTATGAATAAATAAATTCTGGGTAGTGTGGTAAAATTTTGATGTTGATAAATAATGAAAATAATGGAATGATTAAATGAAATTGGTTGGTAATGTAAATGTGGCTTGTGGTGTGGATTTTAGAAATTATAGGTGGAAAAGAAAGTAGTGATTTTGTGAGTTGGTTATTGTTTGGTTGTGAACCCATAGGTTGGGATTCTGTGTGTGGATATATGTATATACTTGTATATTTCTTTTTAATTTCTATACGCACCTCAACCACATCAAACGCTATGTGAAAACACTCACATAGACACATGAAGGTGTTTTTCTAACATATAGTGATGAGGACGAATGTATGGGTACCCAGCCTTTCCCACTATCTCTTCCATGTGAGGTAGGTATTACACAAGATGGGATGGTCAGAGGTCTTTTAGTTCATTAGGTGGTGGTTGTGATATCTCATGTGTTGTCAAGCGAGATGTAAGGGACTATGTGCTTTTGGGAAAGGTGTGATATGATCATGCTTGTGGGGTGGCTTATGGTGGGGGTCTTTCATGGTAAGATTAGGGAACAAGGTTGATGTCCTACATGTTCATGACACCCTCTTACTCTGGTTATGAAAGAATTTATGATGTGATGGACCAGGTGTATGCGGGTAAGATGTGACGTGGTTGTGCTTATGGGGAGGCGAACCTAGGTTTCTACGAGCTTTATGTGTTGTGAACATTCCTGTGTAGTGGTGTGGTATACAGAAGAGAGAGGAGAGCTTGTACATATGATATTGGGGTTTGAGAGTGGCATACCAGCAGGAAAGCGGTGTGGGGCAGCCTTATCAATTTGTTTATTATTTTATTATATTAAATGGGTTTCATTATTTGGTGGGAGTGACTTAGTGAGGTTTGGATGGATTTTTCACCTATTTAGGTGCTACTGGTTCTTATATTTTACCATGGGTTCATTAGTATGCTTCTCTCATATATACATGAGAGACTTTGGTGTTCCTACTGAGTATACATATAATCTCACCCTATATATATAAACCGATTTTTAGGATTCTATGAGGACATTGTGGACCATTCTAAACATTACAATCTTGGCCCTTTGGATAGTTTATTCATCATTACATTATCTGTACTTTTGGTTATTTTACTGTGGAGAGTTTTATCTATATTAGTTTTATTTATACATTCATTGTTGGGTGGTTTTGGTTTCTTTTTATATTATGACTTGGGGTTCTTTTTTGATGATTCATATTATCTTCTTATCTTATATTATTATATAGTGTAATTCACCCCATATCATGTTATTTTTATACCCTTAATTCTAGTCACCAACTTAGGGCCTAGTGTAGGTGGGACTCGGGGTGTTGTTGTCTCTCTCCCATCATTGTGGTATCTTTGGAGGAGGGGGTTGTTATATAGTGGTATCAAGCTTTATGGGTGAAAGATATGATGAAATTTGGAGTTAGTAATAGTGAGGATTGTATGGGTTGGTATGGAAATAGTACTAGTTGACCTTGTTGTGTGACATAGTCCCAGGATATCAGCTACAATATGGGATTTTAGTGACCCCCATGATCAAATTCATAGAATTCGAGATTATTGAATGACTAAATGAGGTAGAAATGTTTGTATGCTAGAGAAATATGAGAGGTAAATGCATCATGACGACTTTTTTTCTTGTTTTGATTGGGTTGTTTTGGGAAGGTTAAAGTGAATAAAGTGAATTAAAATGAACCTAAATAAAATTCCATAATACAAGGCTTAGAAAGTAAATATTTGTTTTCTTTTTCAGCTATGGATCTTATTCGATATCTGTGTGTGGCTTTGGTAGTCGATATTTAGTAGGATAATCTAGTTGATTATTTTAGGGTTTATATGGAAAAGGGGGATGAGGATTAGTAGAGGGAATGTTTCACTTTTCAGTAGTAGGATTTTGTGAAGTATGAGGGAATTATTTCAGATGTAGATATAGAGAGATTGATAGAGGATCTTGAGATCACATTCAGTTCGAGTTGATCCCCAATGGGAAACATGGTCCCTTCAGAAGCTAGTTAGATATGGGGAGATATGTTTCATTAGTGGACATTGTATCTGGGAGAGGTGAAGGGGGAAGATGTTTCATGGGTTGACTTCCAAAAGGAGTTCTGGAAAGAGTTCTTTTCAATGACCATGATGGTAGTGAAGAGGCGGAATTCTCATTATCTTCAGTAGGGGAGTATGTTAGTATGAGATTTGGGAATCAAGTACCAGGATGTTCTATATTTTTTCCTATATCTTTTTCCAGATAAGGCATCTCATGAGTATCCAATCACTCCCTTTATGTTTGCAACATATCTGGAGTTTCAGAAGAAGGAAAAGGTGATCAAGAGGGTACACTCATGAAGAGGTTTAACATGATAGGGGAACCAGAAGGGTTCCTTGAAGAGTGGAGTTTTCAGTGGTAGGTATTAGGCACCAGTACCTTTGAGGTTTTTACTAGTGGGGATTCATCCTCGGAAGCTTCCTTTCCATACTTTTGGGGTTAGTGGTTTTCAATATTTTCCAAATTAATTTTTTCTAGTGTGTTTTTATTGTGTGGTTTGTGGACATCACCAAACCCATTTCGCAATGGTTCCTTGAGCTTATTTAGGTGAAGATGGGTTGTTTCAGTATCAACCTTAACAGAAGTTTCTAGTGATACCATTCCAGCAGTAGGAGTAGTAGGTTTATTCTTCACTGAGGGGTGATGGAGCAGATAGAGGCCAACCTCAGGATGTTCTTCTTGTTCAAGGACCTTGATCCCAGCATGGTTGTGGAGGATGACATCATCATAGAGGTAGAGGGGTTGGGCATGGAATTTTTCATGCATTGGAGGAGACAGTTCTATAGGGGACAGTGATCATCAGAAGTATGATCTTTCTGTTTTGTACCCTTTTTGGTTCCTTATTTGATTCAAGATATTCAAACTCCTTTATTTCACATGCTCTATTCCATACTTTTAGAGTAGACATAGAGAGTCTTCTCATGAACCCGGTGATGACTATGCCTATCAAAGGCTAGAATAACTTTTTTTTGATGTCTGTAATGGGTGTAGATTGATTATGGGTGTACATTAGTCCCATGGGGATTTTTCTTACTACAAATATAGCCATATGATGTTACATTCAGGATCGACTAGTTTTATTTTGTGCCTGCTGTTATTAAATTATTCTAGATGAGATTAATTTTCTCAAATTTAGATGGGATATGTGTTTCTTTCATTGGTGAGTAGGGTTGTTAGGTGTCTCATCATCATGTGGAGGCCCTTCTTTCTTTTTTGGCTGAGTTGATGATGGAATCAGTAGACGCGGGGATACTGGAGGTCCTTATAATCATTAATGAGTTTCTTGATGTTTTTTCTTGAGCTTTTAATGATACCCCCTCAATGTGATGTTGATTTAAAGATAGACTTGTAGCCTGATTCTTTTTTCATTTTAATGGATCCTTATCGAATGGTACCTTCTAAGTTTCAATAGTTGAGTATTTAGATAGATGTTGATGAAGAAGGGTTTTATATGGCCTTGTGTTTCACCTTGGGGTGATCCAGTGTTGTTCTATAAGAAGGAATATAGTAGTCTAGGGTTTTTTGTTGACTACAAGAAGTTGATTCAGTTAACAGTCAAGAACATGTACCCTCTTCTAAGGATAGATGGTCTTTTCAACCAACTAAGATGAGTGAGTTGGTTTTCTAAAATCAATATATGGTCTGTATATAACTAGTTAAGGGTGAAAGATTTAGATATCTGTAACACCCAAAGATTTTATAGTACGTTATCTCTTTAAATTAATTTAATAGTATATATTTCATGCAACACCAACTTGGCTAGCGTTATACACAATATTGAGTTTTATGAAACAACACATTAGTATTATAATTATTTAAATGATATATTTATTTATCAATTAAATATTTTAATATGAATATTAAAAAATAAATTTTAAATTTTATTTATAATTTGTTCACATAAATAAAACATTTTTATAATTAAATGTTTAAGTTTTGTTAAAATAGTTATATATTTAGAAAAAATTATTTTCTTAACAGAACTAGTTTTTATGTCCTTCTTTGAACAATAATAAAATTAATTTTATACAATTCTATGAATTTAATTTGGTAAAATAGACTTCATTTTTGAATTTGGAATATCAAAATTAGTTTAGGGTGAATTTTTGGTATTTTATGAAAACATTCAGTTTTTTATGAATAGTAAGAAATACTGCATAGTACATACAAACTGACTTTTTCATTTAAATAATTATTTTTAGTTAAAATTTATCTTAAATTAACTATAGATACATAATACATATATTAGTTGAATTTAATTCATTTGATTTATTTTATAATAAGATTAGATATATAAAATCTTATTGAACTTTTTAACATCTTTTACCCACCTTCTAGGCATATTTGCAAATTTTCATACAATGTAATTTTACAACTTCTATGAATTGAATTTAAAAAATTCAACAGATAAGGTTTTCATTAGTAATTAAAATTTGGTTCAATAGGATGAAAATATTTTTTGGCGAATAGAAACAGTTGAATTTTATTTACCACGATTAAAAGTAAATAGGATAATTAGAGGTAAAAATAATATTATAATAATATAAAATTACCCCAAAAGAAGTTTTAATTCTATTTGATAAGTTTTTTTTGACCAAAATAATCCTTAGTAAAAACATATGATCCTTATTTATTCACTTTGGTTGGATTTGGACATTTATTATATTCTATTTAGATAAGAGTTAAAAGTGTTAAATTAACATTTTAATAACTAAACCATTTTTAATATAGGGTTATACATAAGATAAATAAGACAATAAATATTTATTATAAATATGAAATTATTTCATACATCAAGCCTTTTATTTATAATTTTTAGACATTAAATAATTAAATTTATTTATCACACAATGATGATGCAGTAATTACCTTATTAATGAAATATTAAAATAATTGATATTATAAATATTTAAATAAATATAAATTTAAACATTTAATTCCATCCAAGAATTTTCTAGGTTAATATGACAATTTATTATTGATTCAATGTATTTTTTTTGGAGTAATCATGTTTTGATGACTTTAACAAAAAACAAATACTAAATAGTGTCAAAATTGACATAAATGAGTTTTAAAAACAAATACTATTTTATTAAATGTTATAATATTATAAAAATATATTATTCTTCCAAAGGACATATATAATGTTATATATGTCATTAATGGACCACTTTAGCTTCTCTTGTAATTTTATAGTTACTATATCAACCATGTAATATAAAAATACAAGAAGACATGGTAAAAGTTAAACTATTTAACTAAAAGTTAAATATAAAAGATTAGGTTAATATGGTGACCTAGCTTTTCCAAAACCTATTTGTTAATAGTATTTTGACCCATGTTCACCTTATCCTTTAAATAAATCTATTTTTAACTATTATAAACCGAAAATAATTGTATAATAAAATAATATTTCAAGCCTTTCCTAAAGTTCCCATCACCTCTCTTATAAAAGTGCACTTCCTCTTCTCTTAAATTCACACATCCAAAGACATTGTTTTGGCCACCCCTACCCAGATATCCTCCCAAATTCACTCAAATCAATATAGAGGCCTTACCTTGAGCAGAAATCCAACCTATGGATCCTTTTTGTTCAAATCAAAAGGATGCACTCGAAGAATAGGTAATTATTTTATCCCCTCTTTCAAAATTCTTTTCTACTTCTACTTCATATTTCTTTGTTTTTTCCAAACTAAAATATTAAATCCAATAACTTCTAAATAATTAGATGTTATTGTAAATATGGTACAAACATATTCATTATTCTATCCATCCTATGAATGACAAAGTCACCATACGTGTGTACATACAGCTTATCGTCTCCACGTCATGGTGTAGTTTGTCATTCAACACTTCATTATTTGGATTGGTATAATAATAAGTATAATTTATGTAAATAATAAATATATCATTTTCATTATTATTTATATATAATATACCATCCAATTATATATGATTTTACTAATAATTGAATGATATTTTCTCTCATGCATACGTGTGTCTTACCATCCCCATGATGTGATGGATTCATCTTCAATGATCACCATTCAAGAATTTTTATAAATATATATATATATATATATATATATTGACTAAGTCTAAGATATATGAAATAATATTTCTAATAGAATAATATATATTTATTCAGATAAATATATATCATTTACATACTTTCATACTATACGATAAGAAAATGAAAACAACGTTCATGCGTACATACGGACTACTGTCTCCATGAACAGTGTATCCATTTCACATAAATATATAAATATATATATATTATACATATTTATATTCAGAATATATCTGATATATAAATAATTTTTTATATTATGGATGTATGTAAATCATAATCTAAGTGATATGATCAAGAATAACAAGTTAAAATACATACGATAAAGAAATTGATTATTACCCTAAATGTTACTTTAACATGGAAATTATTATTAAATGGTAGTATAAAGTCCTGAATGAATCATATATGATATCGAAAATATAAATATGGTTCTGGTATAATCTAATAACATACTATGGTCATTATACAGTAGGTTAAACGTAGCCTTGACTAAAGGAAAGTACAAGGTAAGGGTTAATTCCTCAATCCCATTATTATCCAAGATTGTTTATGTATAAGTATTTATTGGGACATATTTATCATCCATGTCAATGTTTCATAAATTTTTTTTCAAAAAGATTATTATAAGGTTTTATGTAATGGTATATTTAAATATATCATCAATTTAATGGTTTTAAATATTTATTTTTTTCTAAATATACTTAATTAATTTCCATGTTTTCAAAATTATATTAAGGATTTATTTACATGAACATGAATTTTTTAAAATGTAAATTATTTTTAGAAGCATCAAAGTGGTATGGGACACATTGATTCAAAAATATATTTTAAATGACTTCCTTTATAAATTGTGTGACTTTTAAATGATTTCATGAAAAGATATATTTCTCTCAAAGAGTTTTACTAATCATTGTTAACTCTGTCAACATCCTTTAATGGGTATTGTTATTGATTGAGGTTGATTTATTAAAGTACAATATTAAATATTGTATTGAATGAGTTATGATTTGTTTGCATATGGATGTACTTTTTTTATACCATTCATGTTTTATGGTGAAATTATTGACATTTCATATACTAGTTTTAATATGAATGATTATGTTATGTTTCACCATTTTCATATGAGGAATGTATTGGACTTTTAAGTGATGGGAAGGGCCCACTATAGCCACTCGATGAATCGGTATGTCTCATGAGACAAACTAATATATTGGAACAAGGCCTTGAAAAAAAATTATGTTTAGGTTCTTGTCACGATGCCTTGACTTTGTGGTTAAGATTTCCAGAATTGTGCATTCCATTATTATAAGATTAGTTATTAACGTTACATGTAATTATTCAACTAGTAGATTATATGTGTGAATAACTAAATGAAATTATTTGATTTATCTTGTACATATGATTCTGAAGCTTGTGTTTAAAGGTATTGTGTTTCAATTTAATACCTTTCCATAAAATTTTATGATTATTTATGATATCTTCTACTAAATTTTTTATCCTTACTGAGCATATGAGGTCACCCCTTTCTTATGTTTTATTTTCCCAGGATTCCAAGAAGTATATTATGATTTATATTAAGGTTTATTCTAGGATAATAATTTAATTCTAAAAATATTTTCTATGTTGTATTTTATTTTATAAATTATATTGTAAAGTTCATGTATGAAATATATTTTCCAATACTGCTAAACTGATCAGTCCTTCGGGACTTGATTCTTTGTAATCATGCCAATGTATTAAAATAATGCATTATCTCTGGGATTCTGGGGTTGGGGCGTTATAGTTGGTATGATATAAATTTTAGCAACAACCTTGGAAATATATTTGGAAAACATAGATTAGGGATTTTAACCCAACGATTTACTTTGATGATAAGTATAGAAGAACCCCCTATGATTTTGGTAATGATCATAGATAATCTAGGATTAATCATAAGATGTTATAGATTAAAAGTACCTTCCTTTGATTATGTGGTTTTCATCAATGATATATGTTTCTCACCCTATGATTTATCATTTTTTTAATGGAGGAAACCGGAAGTAATTTGATTAACATTGAGTTTGATAAAAAATTGGGTGATTTTGAGAAACAAAATCGGATAATTATTGGAGAGAAATATTTTGTGATTATGTTGAATCATTTATCATGATATATGATTAACAATTTGATCTTGGATGGAATTATAATGAATTGTATAAGATGAAGAAAAACATTTATAAATGTTCAAATTTAAAAAATCATAGAGGAAAAAAGATTTGATTTCATACATGATAGGAGGAAGGGGAGCAGAACCTTGAAGAATACCTAAAATAGAGGAGAAGATGTTATATCAATATGAAAAAGCGTTATAGAGTGACCAATTATTGTTGAGTTCAATGTCTCGTCTATGGAAATCATGGGAATTACTCAACTCAATTCCTAGACATAAGAATATACCTCTAAACCAAGGAAGGAAATATTCCAGGCCAACTGTTAAATTGGAAGGATTGGAGTATTTATGTATTTGGATCCAAGAATTATGAATAAGTGGATTATATATAAAGTATTCAGTTTATGTTTTTCACTAAGGATTTTCATGAATATGTTGAATAGTTATAATGGAAAAGAAAATTGATTTAAGGGTAATATTATACATGGAGAACATATAATTAAGGAAAATATAACCCTTAATATGTTTCTTATTTTAAGATAATGATGTTTGGATAAAGATATGTTGGATTTAAATAAGTAAATTGGATGATGCCAGTTTCTTGAGAACTAATTTTGGAGTGTTCAACAAGAGGGGTGTGATATCATGGGTGAAGTGTACAACTTTTTGGAACTGAAGGAATAATCCACTATGTTTTGAAAGAATGAAATATTCAATAAGGATATCTGATAATTTAGGTTGTTACCATGACTCTAGATAAAACATGATGAAGGTATTAAGATGTTATTATGTGGAAAAAATATATCTTCATTATGTTTACCTCCAATATAAATTTTTGGACTGTGAGTTTGGACACAAGTATTTTGGATAAGTCTAAATATTGTAATGGAGTAATTTGAGCACTTGATATTTTGTTTGAGGTTAAAGTATAGTTTATTGGATACATCAACCTAAATTTTTGAATTTTAGTAAACATATAGAGGATTAAAAAAAATACTTTTGGGCCTTACGATTTATAAAATGTGATTTAGGCATTATAAAAATTTATTTTAAACATTTATTTCTTAGTGTAAGGGATAAAGTGAAAATAGATCAAAGCACAACCAAATGAAGAGATTATGATTGCGATAGGTAATGAAATAAAGTATGTTTCTTGAGTTCTTATTTGGATAGTAAATTAATCCCTCCTCCTGAAAAAAATAGTGTCTAATTTTTTTTATCCTAATACCTTATGTTTTGTTGAAATGATGATATTTTAAATCCTTATAGATTTATGGATTTGAGGCCCTCAATTTTACATTTATTGTTCACTTGTTTGTGATTCATGACCTCAATCACCCCTATAAATATTTATGTTTTTCCTCCAATTATGTGTCTCTAGTTTCCACTAATATTATCTTATTATAAATCCTAATTTGTTGGTGACTTTTTCATTTCTCTTTCCCTCTTATTAATACTAAATATTTTTAACCCTATTTCTGATGTGGGTTTTCTACAAAGTTATTTTCCATTTTCAACCTTTTATTTTGGAAAAACAATTTCAAATTGCAAGGATGCAATTTATTTAATGAGGGGAGAATGTAACACCCCAATATTTCATAGTGCGTTATCACTTTAAATTAATTTAATAGCTTATATTGGACACAACACCGACTTGGATTGCGTTATACATAAGATTGAGTTTCTACGAAACAACACATTAGTATTATAATTATTTAAATGGTATATTTATTTATCTGTTAAATATATTAATAAGAATAGAAAAAAAATAAAATTTAAATTTTATTAATAATTCTTTCACATAAATAAAACATAGTTATAATAAAATGTATAAGTTTTGTAAAAATAGTTATATATTTATAAAAACTATTTTATTAAAAGAACTACTTTTTATGTCCTTTTTTTGAAAAATAATAAAAGTAATTTTAGACACTCTTGCGAATTGAATTTGGTAAAATAGAATTCATTTTTTAATTCTGAATATCAAAATTAGGTTAGAGTGGATTTTTTGTATTTTCTAAAAACACTCAATTTTTTATGAATAGTGAAAAATACTGCATAGCACATGAAAACTAAGTTTTTCATTTAAATAATTATTTTTAATTAAAATTTATCTTAAATTCTAAATAGATACATAACACATATATTATTCCAATGTAATTAATTATAGTCATTTTATAATAAGATCAGATATATATAATTTTATTGAACTTTGTAACGTCTTTTACCGACCTTCTAGGTTCATTTGCAAATTGGCATAAAATGTAATTTTATCTCTATTGTGAATTGAATTTCAAAAATCTGATAGACACTTTTTTCATTGGTAAGTAAAATGTTCATCAATATGATGAAAATATTTTTTGGTGAAGAGTAACTTTGGAATTTTATTTACCACGGTTAAAAGTAAATAGGGTAATTAAAGGTAAAATTAATATTATAATAATATAAAACTACCCCAAAACATGTACTAATTCAATTTGATAAGTGTTTTTCGATAAAAATAAACCTTAGGAAAAAAATGATCCTTTTTTATTCACATGTGTTAGATTAGGACATTTATTATATTTTATTTAAAGAAGACTTAAAAGTGTCAAATTAAAATTTTAATAACTAAACCATTTTTAATATAGGGTTATATATTAGATAAATTTGACTATAAATACTCATTAGAAATATAAAATTATTTCCTACATCATGGTATTTTATTTTTAATTTTTATTCTTTAAATAATTAAATTTATCTATGACACAATGATAATGCAGAAATTACCTTATTAATTAAAGATTAAACTAATTTATATTATAAATATTAAAATAAATTTTAAATGAAACTTTTGAAGCCATACATGAATTTTATAGGTCAATATTAAATTTTAGGATTTATTAAATGTATTTTTTATAAGTAATCATGTTTTTATGACTTTAACAAAAAAATAAATACTAAATAGTGTCAAAATTGACATAATTGAGTATTTAAAACAAATAATATTTTATTAAACGATATAATATTCCAAAAAAATTAAGATTATTCCAAAGGACATAAATAATATTATATATTTCATTAATGAAATACATGAGTTTCTCCTGGCATTTCATAGTAACTATATTAACAATGTTATATAAAAATACAAGTAGACAAGGTAAAAGTTAAACTATGTAACTAAGAGTTAAATCTAAAAGATAAGGATAATATGGTGAACTAGCTTGTCCAAACCTATTTTTTGAGAGTATATCAACCCATCCACACCTTATCCTAGAAATAAATGCATTTTTAACTACTAGAAACTGAAAATAATTTTATAATAAAATAATATTTTAAACTTTTCCTAAATTTCCCCTCACCTCTCTTATAAAATGGTACTCCCCCTTCTCTTAAATTCACACCTCCAAAGACATTTTTCTCAGCCAAACCATGCCTAAATCTCCTCCCAACTTCTATCACTTCGACTTATAGGTCTTACCTTGAGTATAAATCCACCCTAAGGATCCCTTTTGTTCAAATCAAAATGAAGCACCTGAAGAAGAGGTAATTATTTTATCACCTCTTTCAAAGTTCTTTTCTTCTTCGACTTCTTAGTTATTTTTTATTTCCATAATAAAATAATAAAACTAGTACCTTATACATACTTATATGTTATTATAAATATGGTAAAACCATATTTATTTTCATATCCATCCTATTAATGACAAATTCACCATATGTGCGTATGTACGACTTACCGTCTCCATGTCATGGTGTAGTTTGTTATTCAACACTTTATTATTTTTATGGGTATAAAAATGAGTATAATTTATGTAAATAATAAATAAAACATGTTAATGATTCAGTATATATAATATACCATCCAATTACATACGATTTCACCATTAATATATTGATATTGTCGTTCGTACATACGTACGGCTTACCATCTCCACGACGCGATGTGATTCATCTTCAATGATCACCATTCAATAAATTTTATAAATATATATATATATATTAATTGAGTCTTAGATATATAAAATAATATTGATACTGTAATGATATATATTTATTTAGATAAATATATTTCATTTACTTAATTCCATATTATACGATAAGAAAATAGAAACAACGTTCATGCGCACATACGGACTACCATCTCCATGAACGGTGTATCCATTTAATATATATATCTACTATAAATATTTATATTCTAAATATATATGATATATAAATAATTTTTTATATTCTGGAAGTATGTAAATCATGATCTAAGTTATAATATCAAGAATAACAAGTTAAAACACATACCATAAAGAGAGCGATTATTACTAGAAATGTTACTTTAACATGGAAATTATTATTAAATGGGTAGTATAAAGTCATAAATGAATCATATATGATATCATAAATATGAATATGGTTCTTTTATAATCTAATAACATACTATGGTAATTATACAGGAGGTTAAACGTACCCTTAACTAAATTAAAGTACAAGGTAAGGGTTAATTACTCAATCTCATTATTATCCTAGATTGTTTATGTGTAAGTATTTATTAGGATATATTTATCATCCATGTCCATGATTCATAAAAATTATTTCAAAAGGAATATTTTAATGTTTTATATAAGGTTATCTTCAAATAGGTCATCAATTTAACGGTTTTAATTTTTTTTTCAAATATACTTAATTAATATCCATGTTTTCAAAATTATATTAAGGATTTATTTATATGAACATGATTGTTTTAAAATGTTAATTATTTTCAGAAGTTTCAAATTTGTATGGGAATATTTTATTAAAAAAAATATTTTAAATGAATTCATTTATATATTTTGTGACTTTTAAACGATTTCATGAAAAGGGATATTTATCTCAAAATGTTTTACTGATCATTTTCAACTATGTCAACATAATTTAATGGGTATTATTATTGATTGAGGTTGATTAATTAAAATAAAATCCTCCATATTATATTGAATGAGTTATTATATGTTTGAATATGGATGTGATATTTTAATACCATTTATGGTTAATGGTTAAAGTATTAACATTTTTTCTACTAGTTTTAATATGAATGATTATGTTTTGTATTGCCTTTTTCATATGAGGAATGCATTGGACTTAGAAAGTGACAGGTGGGGCCTGTTATAGCCCCTCGATTAATTGATGAGTCTCATGAGACAAACTAGTGTCTTGGAACAAGGCCTTGAAAAAAAAATTATTTAGGGTCCTGGCATGAGTCATTGACTTTGTGGTTAAGATGTCTGGCATTATTCTTTCCATCATTTTGAGATTAGTTATTAATGTTACATGTGATTATTTTACTAGTAGATTATACATGTGAATAAGTAAATGGAATTATTTGATTTATCATTTTTTATTATGCTTAAGTTTATGTTTAATGTGATTCTATTTTAATTTTATACCTTTACATAAATGTTTATGATTATTTATGATAGCTTCTGCTAAATTTTCTATCCTTACTGAGAATCTGAGCTCACCCCTTTCTTATGTTTTATTTTCCTTGGATTATAAGATGTGTATTATGATTAATATGAAAGTTTACACTAGTATAATAATGTAATTCTCAAAGTATTATCTATGGTGTGTTTTTTTATAAATTGTAATGTAAAGTTCATGTATATAATATATTTTCCAAGACTGTTAAACTGTTCGGTCTTTTAGGACTTGATTTCTTATAATCATGCCAATGTATTAAAATAATGCACCAAATTTGGACTTATGGGTCGGGGAATTACAATATCCCAAAGGCATCCTTTGTATTCATGCATGAACACTTCATGTTTGTATTACTTTCATTCGGTGTTTTGAATGCACCATCCATGTTCAATGAGATTATGAAATCTATGTTGCATGAGTTCCTGGACTGATTTATTGTCATATAAATTGATGATATCTTTATCTACTCAAGGTTCAAGGATGAGTATGTTGATCATATCATACACATCTTACAAGATCTTCAACACCACCAACTCTATGAAAAGTTTTCCAAGTGTACGTTTTGGAAATAATAGGTGCATTTCCTTAGGCAAGTGGTGTCCTGACATGGTTTGGTAGTGGACCTGTCAAAGGTCGAGGAAATATTTCTTGGGAATCACCCAAGAATGTGTCATAGGTTAACAATTTCCTTGGTTTTTAGGGTTATTATAGAAGGTTGATGCCCAATTTTACTCAATTTACTCCCCCGTTGATATATTTGACTAGGAAGGACCATGATTTTTTGTATACTAATCCATCCTGGAAAACGTTCATTTACCTGAATGGGAATTTAGTTAGTTATCAAGTGAATCAGTTTTCTATTTAAGGGCAGATGTTTGAGGTATTTTTTGATTCTTCCCGCTTGTTTTTGGGATGTGTGCTAATTCAGTTAAGGGAAGTGATATATTATAGGTCTTGAAAATTATGTCTGCATAAGCATAAATATTCCATCAATGATTTGTAGATAGTAGTGGTTGTGTTTTCACTAGATTTATGGTGGAATTTCCGCATTGGGAATTTAATTTTTGTCTCCATGAATCAAAGGAGTTTAAGTTATATCTTTTCTCAACGTGATCTAGTTTTTTGGCAGCATAAGTGGATAGAGTTTCTTCAGGAGTTTTATTCTGAGATCTCCTACACCTCATGAAAGGGGGATCTTTTAGCTGATATTTTGAGGAGAAAATTGGGGAAGTATGTTATTTGGGAGTCCATGGATTCTTGGAAATAAATAATGTATTTGGTAGCCCTGTACATAGATATAATGGTGGATTATGGTATAGGATAATTGTTTTAGATGATGGTGCAGTATTCATTGATATAGAAGATAAATAATTCTCATTGGGGAGGCTCAGATCCAAAAGTGATGCTCGATTATGTTGGCCATGGTGATGTTATGTAGGTATGGTTGGAGGACTTCCAGAACATAATGTTGTTTCATGGGAGGTTGATTGTTCCAATAATGATACATGAGGTATTTCTTTGTGAGTTTCTTACATCACATTTGGATGAACACCCAGGAGTCTCCAAGATTTATCATGGCCTAAGGATATCGTTTTTGTGGCTCAGGATGAAATGGGTGGTGGTGGGGTTAGTGGTGTGGTGTTTGGTTTTCCAATAGGTAAAGGTTGAGAATAAAGTTTCTTGTGGTTTCTTACAACATTTGTATGTTCCCAATTGAGAATGGGATGAAATCTCAATGGATTTGGTCATAGTTTTACCCGAATCTCAAAGTTGTTGTGATGTTATATGGGTGATTATGGATCTGTTGAAAAAATCATACCACCTCTTAGTGATCAAGGAGTTAGACATAGTTTATTATTTGAAAAAAAGTAATGTGGATGAGGTAGTACAATTTAATAGAGTTTTGAGGTCCATTGTATTTCATAGAGATTCACATTTTACCTATTTTGTCTAGATGGTATTTCAACATTCTTTTGGCACTCAGCTATGCCTCGACACTACTTTCCACCCTCAGACAGATGGAAAGATGGATCGAACTATCCAAATGCTAGAGGATATGTTATGTTCTTCTATCTTCGACCTTGGGGATATTAGGTATGAAACCTAAATTTGGATGAGTTTTCATAAAAAAATTGATATCACTCATCCATTAGAATGGATATGTTTGAGTCTTTTCAGGGGAGACCATGTAAGTCACTGCTATGTTTGATAGATGTTGGGGAGGAAACATTTTATAGACCTAATGTGGTGAAAATAATGACAGAGAAGGTTAATCTTGTTTAGGAGAGGATGAATATAGTGTTGGATAGGTAGAATCCTTATATTGATCCTATGAGGAGACACTTTAAGTTTGAGGTTGGGGACTTTGTCTTCATGTTGTTTTCACCATAATGTGGGAGGAAAAGGTTTGTCCTAGGGAGTAATCTTTCTCCTAGTTTTTTGGTCTATTTGAGGTTTTGGGGTGAGTTAGTATGGTGTAATATCATTTGGAATTGACACCATGGTTAGAGAGGATCCACAACATCTTCCACATATATCATATTTCTTGGTATCTTCATGATGATTCCCATGTCATTGATTGGGGAGAGTTAGATATCAAGGACAACACGAAATTCATGTAGTGGCCAATAGATATCCAGTATCACAAAGAGAAGGATTTGTGGGGATGGATCATTCCTTTGGTTCGTGTGTTGTGGAGGCATGGTGTCATGGATGAGAGTACATGGGAGTGAGAGATCCAAATTTTTTCCAAGTACCCTGAGTTTTCTTTCCTTTTATTTATTTTGTTTTATGATTTCATGTTTATATCTTATTTTATGTGATGATCTACTTTTCCTTTGTTTGTGAAATATGATGTCTGATAAATTTATGACATATGAAAAGGGGAGGGTATGATTCATAATAGATAAGCATTTACTATGATGTGATTAAACCTATGTGGGGGAGTTAGTGCCACCCATATTTGACAGTATGTTGACATGGAGGATTGAATTTCCTGATTCGTGTGTTTGAATGGTGTTGTTCATTGGATGTAGTTGTTATTTTTTTCAGTTGTGTGGAGGTTGAGATGGTTTTTCATTGGTTGTGAGGTTTGATGGTTGTGGTGATGTGGCAGTGCAGTGATGATATTGTGTGATATATTTTATGGTCATTTAGTTTGGTGTGTGTGGATGTTGGTAGCATTTAAGGTAAGATAAGAACCTTGAGAGGTATATCACAGGGTGGTTCTTCAAACCCCTTTCTTTATGGGATCAATGTTTGGATTCTCAAGGGAAAGAATCATTTTAGGGGTGTCTGATTTAATGTTTTGTGCCTATCCATACCATTAATTTTCATGTTTTTGGAGTCGTAGGTTCTTTTAAGAGGCCATGAGTAGATATGGAAAAGTTTGCATGATAAAATATATATGTATAAAAAATACACACCGTGTAAAATGTACATGATATGTAAAGGTGATTCAAGGATTTTTTTATGTTAGTTTATGATGTTAATAAAATAGGAGTGTAGTATTTTATGAAAACACAATTTTTTTGTAGAACATAAATCCCATGATTTAAATAATATCTAGCCATTGCACACAGTATAAATGTCTTATGTAATGCATCGTTAACAAATACAGTACTTGGGGTTATTTCTTAAACCCTATAGTTAGCACTCTCTTCTCTCCTTCTATGGGATCCATAGGATCCCTCTTTGATTGTTTGGGATTGTTTTTTATGGTGATTGATTCCCGACTTCTCATCTTCAATCTATTTTGAGTTCTCCAATCATTCATATTTTTTCATTAGTTATTATTCAGATTTTTTCTATGGTGGTGTGGTTTGGTTTGGTTGTTTGGGTTGCGTTTTGAAGATCCTTTGGTATGTAGTAGTAAAATCTTATATTTTCATTGTGTGAATGTGTGTTTTGGGTATTTCTTCTTCATCATGCGGTGCATAGCAAGTTGTAAAGTTTATTTGAGGTAGGGAATAGGTTGTTTATATTTATTTTGTATCATGTGGAAGGGGTTTTCTCTTATTTATCTATGAGTTATGGTTTTTATAACTTAATCAAGGATAAATAATTGTCTAAATTGAAACTAAAGGTGAAAATGGGGATTTATTTTCATGTTTTTAAAGCTAGGATATTTTTGTGATATGATGGATTATATGGGAATGATGCCTCATTGAAAATTGTGTCCTTTGGGGGATTTTTTTCCCTAGATATATGTGTTATAACTGATAATTTTCTTTTGATTGTTTTAATATCACCCTGATATTAAAACTTATTAACCACTTATACTTTTATAATGAAATGGTTTCCCTAAGATTATGGATTTTGTGATAATGACCCTAAAATAGCTTGGAATGTGATACAATTACCTTTGAAAATATTTAAAATGTATTTTGATGTACTGTGATGTGTGGTCATGCTTTTGTGGTGGAAATGTGCGGTTGTTGTGTAGTTGGGGAATATGGGGATGATGGGTTGTGGTTGTTATTTTGGGGTGGAAAGGTGGTGTTTCATTTGGACATGTTTTTAGGGAAATGGGGTGGTTTTTTATGGTGGTTCTTATGGGGTGGTGTGGAGGTGGTTGTTTAGATGTGCTTTTGGGGTAGCGAGTTGGTTTTTTGTGGTTGTTCATTTGGGGTAGCAATGAGGTGGTTATTTGGCATTTCTTTTAGGGAGGTGGGGTAATAGTACATAGTGGATGATGATTTTCTTGTGATATGTGGTTTTCTTATGCTTTATGCGTGAGTAGTGATGAGATTATTAATTGGTTAATAATGATTGAAATGACATGGGTTGGTTTGGTTAGTGAGTTGGAAATGATTGATAAGTAACTAAATGGTGGGTTGCGTTGTAAAATGTGTTTGTTGATAAATAATTAAAATAATGGGATGATTAAATGAAATTTTTTGATAATCTGAATGTGGTTTTTCACTTTTGGTATGGATTTATACATTTTGAGGAGGCAGTGAAAGTGGCGATGTTGTGAGTTGGTTAATGTTTTTTTGTGAACCCATAGGTTGGTCTTGTGTGTGTAGATATATTTATACACTTTTATATTTCTTTTTTATTTATAGGCACACCCCACCCATGTCAATAACTATGTACCAACACATGCATAGTCATCCAGGGGTGTTTTTTCCCAACATCAGTTGTGGTTGAAAGATGGATGGGTAACCGCTTGTTCCTACCCTATATTATAGGAGATCTAGGTATTTCATTGTATGTAATTTCTAGAGGTATGTTAGTTCATTAGATGGTGGTTGTGATAGACCATGTTTTCTCAGGTGATATGTGGTGGCCCATGTGTTTTCAAGTGATATGTGATATGATTGTTCTTATGGTGAGGCTTATGGGGGGTCATGCATGGTAGGATGAGGGCACACGATTGATGTCCTACGTATTCATGATACACTACTACTATGGTTATGGAAGTGTTTGTGATGTAATGTACCAGCTATCTGCAGGTGACATGTGATGTGGTCATTCATTTGGGGCATTGATCACAAGAGTTTTCTTACATGATGTGATATGACCATTCTTGTGGGGAAATGTGGTATAAGTAAGAGATGGGAGCGACAGGATGTAAGCCATTGGGTTGTGATAGTTTTGTATCAGTGGGAATGTAGTGTGGGTTACCCTTATTGATGTGTTTCCTATTATATTATATTACCTGGCTTGTGTTAATTTGTGAGTGTTCCTTGGTGAGGTTGGGATAGATATTTGACCTATTTTTGTGTTTTTGGTTCCTTGGTTTTCTCACGGGTTCATTAGTATTATTCTTTCACATGTGCACAAGAGAATTTGGTTTACCTAATGAGTATACTTATATGCTGACCCTATATATATATAATGATTTTCATGTTTATAGGAGGACTATGTGGACCATTTTGGACATTAATAGCTCGGACATTTGGATAGATATTGATTCACTACATTAGATATACTTTTGGTTATTTTACTTTGGAGACTTTTATTTGTACAATTTTTTTTATATACATGCATTGTGGGATGGTCTTGGTTTCTTTTTATATTATGTCTTGTATTTATTTGTGGATGATTCATCTTATCTCCTGATCCTATATTATTATATAGGGTAATGCCTCTCATATTATGATATTTTTATACCCTCAGTGCTAGTCTCTAACATGGGGCCTACTGGAGGCAGGACTCATGGGTCATTTTATCACTCCCCTCATTATGGTATCTTTGGAGGGATTAGTTCATGCCATCGTGCTTCTAGATATATTTATTTAGGATCTATTTCTGTTTGTTGTAGTGGAATTCTTGTGGATTTGGGATGTGTTGGTTTGGAATTCACCAGTGTTCTTATAGTGAAGACCCACATCAGATCTACATTTTCTTTAGGGTTTCAGTTCTCTTCCTAGATGTATGTTGGAATTTTATATTTTATGGAATTCTATAGATCATGTTGATGTGTTTCTATATTTACTTGAATTTTTCTTTAGGGAGTCAGGGTTTTTTCATTATTGAGTATATGGTATCTTGGGGGTTCTTTTCCTAGGTTTTCATGATTTTTTTGGAGGTTTTTGGTTTTCATCTTCGACACAACATCAATGGGTGATGATGTTTCATCTCATTTACATTGGAACTTTGGTTTTATTTTTTATGGATATAATTGTTCTCAATTTTTCATGGTCTTTATTAACAATGATGATGGTGGATGGAAGATCATTTCTTTAGCACATCTATAATTTATTTTTGTTATTTTTTATTATGTTTGGGAATATATGGTTCTGTCATGGTTTTTTAGATTTCATACTCTAGTTGGAGATGGTAGTTCTAGTGGTGAAGAGGTTTTTGTTGATGGAGGTAGTTGATTTTGTGTTGATTCTAGTAGACTACATGATATCATATGACATGTGTGATGTAATGATCATGGCTTCCTCAAGTTCCATGTTTTGTGGCATATTCTATGGATTTGGTTTTCATTTTATAATATCGAATCTTATTGATTTATGGTCTATTTGGTTCTCGATCAACCTTAATGTGGTATATTCTGAAATAAAATTATATATAATTCTGATGAGGTGAATTATATCATCCTTAGATTTAGAAATAATACTATATTCAATGATGTATATGACATGAAACACTGATCCTAAATGAACAATGAAATATTAACCTATCAATATTATTTTCATAACATAGCCATTAAATTGGTACATTTGAATAGAGTTAACCACATTATGAAATATATTAATAAAGGATATAATAAATACCAAAGTATTAATTTATACATAGGAAATCAGTGTTCAATTTTTTGTTGTCACGACCCGTCCTCGGGACCCATGTCGTGACTACCCCAAGCCCGCCTTCCATAGGCCAGGGGCTGGCGACTTGCACCAAATGCATAAATCCTTAAGTTGAGAAGGCATTGCCTTTATAAAAAGTAATCACACACAACATAGTACC
Source organism: Viscum album (assembly GCA_963277665.1). Taxonomy (NCBI): domain Eukaryota; kingdom Viridiplantae; phylum Streptophyta; class Magnoliopsida; order Santalales; family Viscaceae; genus Viscum; species Viscum album. The sequence continues at coordinate 1,073,549,692 of OY728143.1, forward strand.
CAACTGGAACAAAACACTAAGAAAAACTATATACAAAAGAAGTGCTGGAATGTAAAAGGGGCCAGAAATACAAGCCCAACTGTAAAGTACTAGTACAACTGAAAGCAAGTACAACTGAAAATAAGTACAATGGAAATAAAAGTAAAGAAGATAATGGGTCATCCTCTGGGGTTCCTACCTAAAGGGTAGGTACAGATGACCTCCTCAGCACTTCACGTCTGTCCATCTCTTCCGTGTACCATCACACCGAGTGGTCCACCTCCGGGTACCGTCCAGTCCTCCTACTCTCCGCCTTAGTCAGTGCTGTCTGTCATTTGCAACCAAAACAATGAGGTGTGGGCATAGCCCGTGTAGGGGTGAGTGTAACGATACTCATTAGGAACCCCGAGACCCTCATGGTCTCACAAAATCCGACAAGGATAAACCAAAAATTATGAATTCAACAGATAACCCCACTTAGGTATATGCCCATACATATACCTAAGTTATCATGTAATTCATCTCTATCATGAAGTAAACACAAAGTTACTGACTCATCTCAATCTAGGATTTTATTCAAGGGGGTGGCATCAAGTATCATCCCTAGTTAAACTGTCAAAACCTTGGCTGCTAAAGTACTCCTCCTCTATAGAGTATTGTGGGCATGTCGCATCACACAGAGGCACGTTCCACTATCTTGGACTACTGAGGTACTCTTCCTGTCGAGTATCATGGGTCTTCTGCATCACACAGAGGAGCTCCCTACTGTGGGTATGCTGCATCACACAGAGATGCTCCCCCTCATAGCCTACTGAGGTACACTTCATGTCGAGTACCATGGGTCTGCTGCGTCACATAGAGGTGCTCCCCACAGTGGGTCTTCCACAACACCAAGGTGCTCCCCACTGGGCTAGTTGAAACACTCTGAGTCGAACGGTCATCAGTCTTCATGTCTCATCGAGATACTATGTCTTTGAACTAAGATCGTTCGTCTCCATGGAGGATCTGCTCCATGAACTACTGGTCGATGCTCCAACTGCCATGAATTACCACTAAGAAGTATCTCAAAGGTCTGTCTCGTCATAGTGATCTCAACGCAACTGACGGTGTGTCAATCGGACGCCTGGTCTGTGAGTTATTAGCCTCTTAGTCCTGGGGGCCTGATTAGATTCGTGTATGATCCAACCTGACCGTATATCAACTATACCCCAAACTCTAGTGGGGTATTCTCAAAGGGACGACTTCACTTCAAGAATACCAGCGACGATGACGGCTCGTCAAATGGTCATTCGGTGCCAAATTTATGGCCAATGTAAGAAATGGGTTAGTAGTGGGCCCGAGACCGGTCCGACCCAGTCGGACTGACTTGGACCAACCTAGTCTGGGCCGACTTGGTCTGGGTTGACCTGGTCAGACTCTCTGGGTCTGACCCGGCCCGTTGGGCGGTTTAACCCGTTATGTTTGGCCCAGTTCACTAGGCCCGGTCCAGCGGACCGCGAGGGCAGTTCGGCCCGGGCTTAGGGCTAGTTCGACCCGGAGCGTTGCGAGGGCACGACCCGGTGCGGTTCGGCATGGCTCAGTCCATAGGCCACAAGGGGGCCGTTTCTACCGGCTTGAGAGGCCGCATGGAGGGCCGGCTCAGGGGCGTGTAGGTCGCACAGAGGCCAACTTGGGGTGGCCGGGTCGCGCGGAGGCCGGCTCGGGGTGGCCAAGTCACGCGAGTCCCATGGAGGCTGTCTCAGGGTGGCCAGGAAGTGTCTTGTCCAGGGGTGGCACGGGCGGCTAGTTCGGCAGGGTGCGGCCAGCACGGGCAGCCAGGCGGTCCAGGTGGGTGGCTAATTCGGTAGGGCGCGGGCCAGCGCGGGAATCCGCTGGGGCTTGCGGGTTCGGCCGGTCTGTATGGGGCACCGCGGGGGTGGTATGCTTCACGGAGGCCGTGGGTAGTGCGGCCTTTGTCGTTGAAACCACCGTTACCTCTTTCTTCATCACCAAGCTGTAGAACAATCAAAAATGAGATCGGCAGAGGGAGTTGGGCCATGATAATTGGCCCGCACCCTCCGCGTTTATAGGGTGATAACATTTGGCTCATGGAGAGATGAAGAAATTTCAACAATACGTTCGTAATAAGCCCCTGTCATCCTTTGGATAAGGTAAGAAAAATGTATAATTTCAGCAACTAAATATCCCCTACCATAGCTTTGTTGTTCGTCATTCGTTGACGTCACGGAAAGATGGTCGTCAATCTGTGGTAGATGATCACATCCCACTTCTAAGGGGACCGAGGAAGAAGGCCAAAGGGGGTCATTCTTCTTAGTTGAAGGCATCCCTCGTCGGTGTTCTTCGTCGGGAGAGCATTCTTCCTTCAAGATTTCTTCATTGAAGAGTTCTTCTCCTCCCAAAGCTCTACCAAAATACCAAGGGAAAAATAATAGAAGAAGATTACTATTATTTGTTGGCACAATAATTCAAATTGTTATGTTCAATTAAATGAGACAACTCAATTAATTAATGGGGTGTATTTGGCTCAAATTCAAAATTAGGGGAGGTGAAGTGTTTTAATTAAGTGAAGAGAGTTGGAAAAAATTAAAGGGAGGTTTAAAGGTTTCTCCACTTAAATGGGGGGTTCCCAGGGGTTACAATCTCAGGTGGTCCCCACCAAAAAATATCCTCCCAAGGGAGGTTATGTGTGGGTGGGCCCCACCACCATAAACTCTCATGGGAGGTTATGGTGTGGTGGCCCCCACCTCTAACCACCTCTTGGAGGTTTTAACCACCAAAATAAAAATAATCTATACACTTATTTTTATTTAAACTTTTTAAAAAAAACACAAAAACAAACTTTCATTCTCGACTAACTATTATTGAGGTGAAAGTCTTATTAAGAGAATATCGGCGTTGTGAGCTCAACGGTGCCCTCATGTTTTAGTTCTGAGCACCGGTTAAAAATTTATAAAAACGCGCTCATACGTTTACTGAATGTACCAGAAAAAACTTCAGAAATTGATTCCGGGCACACTCGGCCTCAGAATCAAGCGCCTTAAATTTTCACAGACTCGTAAAAATCCCATTTATTAAAAAAAATTCCACAGGAAATCTGGGTCTTTACATTCTCCCCACCTCAGGGCTTTATGTCCCCGTAAGCTACAACTCGAACTAAGGGAATAAATGGGGGAACTGAGCATGCATCTGAGCCTCCCGCTCCCATGTGCTCTCCTGGAGGTTGTCGTACTACCAGAGAATGTGCACCAGAGGTATCGATCATCCACGTAGGACCCCCTCCTGTCGATCCTCAATCTCCCCTGGGACCTCCGTAAAATTCGCACCATCATCGATGGCTAGCTCTCCATGGTCGATGATGTGGGAAGGGTCATGCACGTATCTCCTCAGCTAAGATACATGGAAGATGTTGTGGACTTGGTACAACTGAGTTGGAAGAGCTAAGCGGTAAGCCACATCGCCTACTCAAATGAAGACCTAGAAAGGTACGATGAATCTTGGAGATACACTACTACAACCTGCCCCTTTATTAGCGCTAAAAACTGGCATTAACAGCGCTATAAAAGTGCTGTTAATGCCGGCGTAGATAAAGGGGGGGTCCCCTTTATCAGTGCTCTGAGAAGCGCTGATATAGGAGACCTTTGTCAGTGCTAAAAAAGCGCTGATAAAGGACCGCCTTTATGAGCGCTTCTCTTAGCGATGATAAAGGTATTCTATATCAGTGCTTCTCAGAGCGCTGATAAAGGACCCCTTTATCAGTGCTTATTTTAGCGCTGATAAAGGTCTCCTATATCGGCGCTTGACGGAGCACTGATAAAGGGTTCCTTTATCAGCGCTCCTCTAGCGCTGTTAAAGGTGTCCTTTATCAGCGCTAAAAAAGTGCTGATAAAGGCCCCATCGCCTGTACCTACAAAATAGTACCTGCACACCAGAATACCTGCACAAAGTAGCACATGCACACCTGTACACCATAGCACCCACACCCAATATTTTGACCAACAACAGTATATACATTTACTTAACATCATGAATACAAAAAAAACGCATTACTATATACATTTCAAACATTGTTTTACATGGTTACATTTACAATTATTCAACAACAGTTCTAAACATTCATGTTTCATCCTTTGATATCTGTGATCCGCTCTCGACGGTATTTGTTGCCGAAGAAAGCATCCGAACTCAAGGAAAAAAATTCACCTATATAAGAAAACAAATATTATGTTAGTAATGCAATAATTAAAGAAATTAAAACAGTAATATGAAAGAATACATTAATATAGAAATGTGAAACTAAAATATGAAATTTTAAACTCAAAAGTTTTCATTTTCATAACAATGAAAGGGAACAATGTAAAATCAATATGTTTTTGATCGATTTATCTCATTTAATAAATACTGATTCTTTATCTAATGAAAAGCTTTACCGGTCACACAATGCGTTGGTCAGATTGAGGTGCGGTCGATTCGTACACGTCACAAATGACTCGTGGATCATTTTCCTAAAGTATCAAAACATTCCGAACGCGTTTTCTCGGTTTGGTGTATGTCATTGGTGTTTTTTTCCAAAGTTTATCTCAATTTGAAACTGATATGAGACACTTTTAGCCATACCAGTCACACCGTGTGTCGGATTGAGGTGCAGTCGATTCGTACATGTCACAAATGACTCGTAGATCGCTTTCCTAAAGTATCAAAACAATCCGAGCACATTTTCTCGGTTTGCCGTATGTCATTGGTGTTGTTTTCCAAAGTTTATCTCAATTTGAAACTGATATCAGACACTTTTAGCCATACTGGTCACACCGTGCATCGGATTGAGGTGCGGTCGATTCGTACACATAAAAAATGACTCGTGGATCGTTTTCCTAAAGTATCAAAACAATTCGAATGTGTTTTCTCAGTTTTCCGTATGTCATTGGTGTTGTTTTCCAAAGTTTATCTCAATTTGAAACTAATATCAGACACTTTTAGCCATATCAGTCACACCGTGCGGTCGATTCGTACACATCACAAATGATTCGTGGATCGTTTTCCTAAAGTATCAAAACAATCCGAATGCGTTTCCTCGGTTTGGCATATGTCATTGGTGTTGTTTTCCAAAGTTTATCTCAATTTGAAACTGATATCAGACACTTTTAGCCATACCGGTCACAGCATGCATCGGATTGAGGTGCGGTTGATTCGTACACATCACAAATGACTCGTGGATCGTTTTTTAAAATTATCAAAACAATCCAAATGTGTTTGCTCGGTTTGGCGTATGTCATTGGTATTGTTTTCCAAAGTTTATCTCAATTTGAAACTGATATGAGACACTTTTAGCCATACCGGTCACATCGTGCGTCAGATTGAGGTGCGGTTGATTTGTACACATCACAAATGACTCGTGGATCGTTTTCCTAAAGTATTAAAACAATCCGAATGCGTTTTCTCAGTTTTTCGTATGTCATTGGTGTTGTTTTCCAAAGTTTATCTCAATTTGAAACTAATATCAGACACTTTTAGCCATACCGGTCACACCGTGCGTCAGATTGAGGTGTGGTCAATTTGTACACGTCAAAAATGACTCGTGGATCATTTTCCTAATGTATCAAAACAATCCGAACGTGTTTTCTCGGTTTGGAGTATGTCATTGGTGTTGTTTTCCAAAGTTTATCTCAATTTGAAACTGATATCAGACACTTTTAGCCATACCGGTCACACCGTGCGTCGGATTGAGGTGCGGTCGAATCGTACACGTCACAAATGACTCGTAGATAGTTTTCCTAAAGTATCAAGACAATACAAACGCGTTTTCTCCGTTTTCCATATGTCATTGATGTTGTTTACCAAAGTTTATCTCAATTTGAAACTGATATCAGACACTTTTTGCCATACAGGTCACACCGTGCGTCGGATTAAGGTGTGGTCAATTCGTACACGTCACAAATGACTCGTGGATCGTTTTACTAAAGTATCAAAACAATCCGAATGCGTTTTCTCAGTTTTCCATATGTCATTGGTGTTGTTTTCCAAAGTTTATCTCAATTTGAAACTCATATCAGACACTTTTAGCCATACCGGTCACACCATGCGTCGGATTGAGGTTCGGTCGATTCGTACACGTCAAATATGACTCGTGGATCGTTGTCCTAAAGTATCAAAACAATTCAAATGCATATTCTTTGTTTTCTGTATGTCATTGATGTTGTTTTCCAAAGTTTATCTCAATTTCAAACTGATATCAGACACTTTTAGCCATACCGGTCACACCGTGCATCATATTGAGGTGCGGTTGATTCGTACACGTCACAAATGACTCGTGGATCGTTTTCCTAAAGTATCAAAACAATCCAAATGCATTTGACCAGTTTTCCATATGTCATTGGTTTTGTTTTCCAAAGTTTATTTCAATTTAAAACTGATATCAGACACTTTTATCCATACCGGTCACACCGTGCGTCGGATTGAGGTGCGGTCAATTTTTACACATCACAAATGACTCGTGGATTGTTTTCCTAAAGTATCAAAACAATCCGAACGCGTTTGCTTGGTTTTCCGTGTGTCATTGGTGTTGTTTTCCAAATTTTATCTCAATTTGAAATTGATATCATACACTTCTAGCCATACTGGTCACACCGTGCGTCGGATTGAGGTGCAGTCGATTTGTACACGTCACAAATGACTCGTGGATCGTTGTACTAAAGTATCAAAACAATCTGAATGCGTTTGATCGGTTTGGCGTATGTCATCTATATTGTTTTCAAAAGTTTATCTCAATTTTAAACTGATATCAGACACTTTTAGCCATACCGGTCACATCGTGCGTCAGATTGAGGTGTGTTTAATTCGTACACGTCAAAAATGAATTGTGGATCATTGTCCTAAAGTATCAAAACACTACGAATGTGTTTCCTCGGTTTTCCATATGTCATTGGTGTTGTTTGTCAAAGTTTATCTCAATTTGAAACTGATATCAGACACTTTTAGCCATACCGGTCACACCATGTTTCAGATTGAGGTACGGTCGATTCTTACACGTCACAAATGACTCGTGGATCGTTTTCCTAAAGTATCAAAACAATCCGAATGCTTTTGCTCAGTTTTCCGTATGTCATTGGTGTTGTTTTCCAAAGTTTATCTCAATTTGAAACTGATATCAGAAACTTTTTCCATACCGGTCACACCGTGCGGTCGATTGGGGTGCGGTTAATTCATACACATCACAAATGATTCGTGGATCGTTGTACTAAAGTATAAAAACAATATGAACACATTTCCTCGGTTTGGCATATGTCATTGGTGTTGTTTTCCAAATTTTATGTCATTTTCAAACTAAGTTATTGGAATTCACTAATCTAAGGATATGAAACATAAGAAATGGAGATCATGGATTCTCAATAAGTGTAAAGGGAGATATCAATGACCATATAAAGATAACATAAGTATTAGGAATTCACCTTCATTGTCCTATTTGTTTGCATTCTTCCATCAGGTACGATGCCCATTCGTTTCTAAAGACGTTTATATCATCTTCTGAATATGAGTTTTTGCGACAGTCATAGTAGTACTGAAAAAATATAAATACACAAAGTATTAATAATTATTTTAAATAAATTAGTAATTATTTTCAAAAATACCTCTTCAGGGATGCTAGTTTGTTCATGAAATATGATCTCTTTCATAAATTTACAAACATAATAACCGTAGTCCTTGTCATTTTTTTGTTTCGGACACTGCAGAAACATTGAGAAAAATAAGTAATTTGTTTTGATATATATTTGGATAGTGAAATATAATTATTTATACCCAGATACTTCTCCATTTGTAGATCTTGTGGGCATTGTCGTCCTTATTCCCTGGATTCATTCCAGCCTTTAGACGATATTCATACACCGCCCTATCATAACAAAATCCTCATTAAAAGATAATATAAATTATATAACTAGATATTTAGTTCTAAAATGTTGGATCTAGTGTATTACAAATTGACAATCTCCATCATCTGTGGTTGGTTAGTTGGATATCCATGCAGTGAATCCAGAAAATAAATCTTTGGAGTATCCAAATTGACTGCAATAGGCATCCAATGTTCCCTAAAAACACAAAAAGAAATAATTACTGATATAAATAAAAATATAATTGATATGATTAAAATGTATAGTTTTACCCTTGCATCGTTGGTATTAAAAAGATCATGTCAGTCGTAATTCTTCTTTGAAACTTTCTGAGCAGATTTGACATCAATTCAGCCTAAAAATTAGAATCTATTTCTGTTCGTTGTGTAGAAATGGTGTGAGGACTAACGATTCCAAATTTGTATTCATGGGAAAATCCCTTCAATTGTTTTTCATATATACGCCTGTGAAAAATATGAGATTTATTTATCCATAATTATCAAAGTATATTAGCTTTTGTAAAATCAAATCATGAAAACATACCTCATGTATACATTTATAACTGAGGCACCTAGCCAGTCGTATGTGATGATCTCAGAAACAGCATCTGCACTAACGAAATCTATTGTTTCCTCTCCGTACATATCTTTTTCTCAAAAAATTGTATGACTCTTGTCGTCTTTCATTTTCATATCCACATGAGATTTCAATGATATTAAATGTTGAAATAGAACGGGCGGAGTGAACACGCTCTCAGTAGATCGTTTTGATCAGTTGGTTGATCCAATGTTGGAGCCACTCTTTCGTTTTAGCTTCTCCAATTTATCCTTCTATAATAACATTCATTAGTTCATCCATTTTCTAATTTAATGTTAATGGTTATACTTGAAAAATGATCTGGAAATGAACACCTCCTGCTCGACATGTTTTTTACAAGATTCGATAGCCATGCAACGAATGTTCCAACAGCTTTTTCCACCATATGAATGTCGTCATCGTCATTTGGCATGGGTAGCTCGATGCTCGGCTCATGATCTACGTTAATCGAAACTTTGACATGACTGGTTGGAAGTGGTCTGGAGTGTAGCGTGTCATTCTGCATATTGAACACTGTAGCCCTCGCTACAAGGCGATGGGTGGGAGTTGACAGATATAAATCACCATCATTTTCACCCTGCAGAATATAATTACATGAAAGGTATCAGTGTCTATGTGATTCACATCTCACAAAAACAAATATTATAACATTTATTACCTCGGTTAAGTCAGGCCTTTGAGGGGAATGGCTCGCCTCAAAGCTGGTGAGGGGTGGATCTTCTCGTGGGGGTTGTTCTTGAGTTGTTTGTTCTTTTCACCTCTCCTACATAAAACTCTTTAGCATCTCTCCCTGAGTTTGGATTAGTTATTCAAGGGTAACTACTTTATCTATCATTACATGAAATTCTTTAGTTTGTTCATCCTCTTGTTTTTTTTATGAAAATATGTCCGGGGTGACACCCCAAAACCCACACCTCTGACGCGGCCATACTGTTCTGGTTGTTTCAAGGCCGTTGAAAGTATGACTACATCCGGTGCGGGTGTTGTTGATTCTTGTGACTATGTCAAATAGAAAATATGAAAAAATAAGTAAGCATCGTTATGTAATAGTGATTTAAAGTAAAACAAGTTTATATTATGTCATACTTACACATGTTTCCCACACTTTTTGTGTGTTTTCATCTATCAGTTTCCCCTCTTTATTAACAAGAGCCTCCTTCCATAGCACATGGGGTGGAATGGAAGTGACTTGAGATTTTGCTTCATTAATCTGCATATAAACAGAGAAACATGGTTACAGTGTTGTTTTATGTCACATAAAATTATTATAGTACTTTTAAAATACATACCAATTGTTTTTCAATTGAAGCGTACCCCAACCTTGCTTTACGGTAGGGTTACGCTGGTTTTGCTGCCCGTTCATTATTTTCAGCACTCAGTTGCTGTTTCATAAATAAAAACCTATCAATCAACGTGATGAATACAAGCAACATTACACAACGTGTAACCAAATACAATGTACCCGAAAATTCTGTTCTGCACGACGGTTGCAAAACGCATCCCACGTTCCTTGGGATATCAAGTGTGCATACAGAGGAGGCGGGTGCGGTTTGATTTTCCCTTCGGCATCTTTTAGATGATGTTTCGTTAAAATGGTGTGAAAGCCTCTATGAATCCTTCCTGACAGTCTGAAAACATATTCTTTGTGAGAAACATCTACTCTAAATGCACTCTGCAAGAGATGATGAAGGGTTAGTCAATATTTCAATATTTTATTTTATTTTAATAAATTAAATAGATGATATCGTAATGTTACTGTAATATCTTCCCACATTAATGATTTCAACCTGTTGAAAACATGGTTCCATGACTCTACGTCAATCGGCATGCGTTGTCGAGTGACGATTCCAATGTAGCTACTAAACATGGCTTTGTTGGGGTTTACATGCTGGCCTAGCTTATTTCATCCCATCTTATATTTGATGCCTTTTGCTTTTGCCTTAAGGATTTTTGTTAAAACTGTCAAACTACGGCGCACCTGTTTTTTTTTTGTGTCGCTGGGGTTTCATCACCTACCATTTCCTCAATTTCTACATCATCATTATGTTTCACTGAAGCGCTAGCATCAGCACTGCCACCAGCTGCAACAGGTTGAGAGACCTGTTGTACGTCAGCAGTGGGACCAGCTGCAATAGGTTGAGAGACATGTTATCTCTCAACAGTGGGACCAGCTGCAACAAGTTGAGAGACCTGTTGTCTCTCAGCAGTGGGACCAGCTGCAACAGGTTGAGAGACGTGTTGTGTCTCGAGATTGGGTGCATCAGTAGGTGAAGAAGTCATTATCTATAGAACTGGTTTAAAATTTAATTTAGATCACATAAAAGCAGCATCGAACATATAATAACATAATGACTAGGATTCACCATTTTGAAATGAAACCAATACTATAGAAGAATTAAAAAAAATTCACCTCGAATTGTGGTTGGCCAAGATTATGAGTCCTCATGAATGACCTCTACTGCATTGATTTTTTCTGGATTACACTCGTCTATGTATTATTTCCCTATTAAGAATCCCCCTTTCTTTTAGGATGTGATCCTCCACCATTTGAATCATCTTATTTTAACTAAGAGCCCTTAAAAAAGTGGAGCCTACACCACTCCCATTAGGAGCCAATTGAAAGAATCACAAGATATTCCCCGGCTACCCAAATAGGTGTAACACCCTCAGAGTCTCTGGTAAAATCGTCCAGATGTTTCCCACATTTCTAATCTGATAAAAAAATAGGTCCATTGTCCATAGAATCCACATAATCTGTTCATAAAGACTACTCAAATCCCTTTCCACTACTTCTCTAAGACTCATCGTGCTTTAGATTTTATCCTCAAAAATAACTATAGATACCACCCATTAATGGAACACCATTCAGACCAATATTTCAATTAAAATATGCCTCTCACATCAATACCTTGGGAAACACCTAAAAATAGGTTGGTAGAATTAGAACAATAAGAATAAATCTGATATATTTCCTCAAACCCATCTCAAAATTAATAGCCATAAGATAATTGTTCGTGGGGAGATAAAGAGATACATGAACCAAATTACGGAATCTAGTGGCATAATCCATGACTAAATGACCACCATACTCTAGCTTTAAAAACACATAGTCATTCATCAATCTCAAGGTATCTGGGTAGAACCTCTGAAGAAATACCACTTGGAAAGTGGTAAAAGTGGGATCCTCTCTATTCCTCGAAAGAATCATTGAATCGCACCACATTAAAATAAATTCTTTTAAAAAGGAACCAAAAAAGTAACACTTTATATGTATTAGGGGTTTTCAAAAACTCTAAGATCTACTTAATACAGTCCAACTACTCTTTAAATTGCTTGGTTTTCTTTTCAGTAAGGAAAAACTCTGAATTATTCTTTGAAAATTATTGAGTGTGGTCCATAGTTCATGTCTTATCATGGATACCAATTTAACCCACATTTTTGAAATTATAAATCATTAAATCCAAAAAAAATTGTATCAATGGGTTGGTTCCTCTTTAGGGTACTCTGGTTCACACTCTCTATGATTATACATGGTCCTTCTAGGAGTTATTGTCTACAAGAAACATAAACAACCTCTATCAAGGAAAACCCAACATCAAATCACAACAAAAGAACTAAATGAAAACACCAAAACATAAGAATAACTAAATAAATCTAATGAAGTAGTGTGAAATCATAAAAAGAACCCATAGTCAGGATCAAAACATAACCACAATCCCAAACCACCCATGGAAATTAAAGATTCAACACGAAGAATTGTTGGCCAAACACTTACCCATTCCAACCATATGAGACCTGATGGTTATAGATCTAAATTAGAAATAACTCTGAAATATTAAATATGTAATACCATATTTCATTGAATTAATCCATGGTTTACCATCCTTTTCACCTGATTCTTCTTACCACATGTCCTGAAGAGCATTTACATCACCAATGGATAACATAATGTGTGAAGTATATCTGAATTTCACTTGGGAACAACATTGCCACTGCTAAACAGGACTAAAACATGTAGAAAATGGGATGGCCACACAAACATAATCAGAGTCAATAGTAGATGATAAAAATAAACCATAATCAGTGACATACATTGAGTAAAAACATAACACAACACAATGAAAACATAAATAATTCATGAAAATTCAATTTGAATCACCTTAAAAGGAGGACCCTGTGGCGGAGGAGAAGGAGGTGTCGACAATGGAGGCACCGGAGGCAAAGGAGGCAGCGCAGAGGCAGGGCGAAGGCAGGGCAGAGGCAGCGGAGGCAGCGGAGGAGGAGGAGGAGGAGGAGGAGGAGGATGTGGTGGAGGAGGAGGCAGGGAAGTAGGCAGAGGAGGAGGAGGAGGAGGTGCCGGTGGAGGAGGAGGAGGATGAGGCCACGGACTAGGAGGAGGAGGAGGAAGCACCGGTGGAGGAGGAGGATGACGAGGTCGCGGTGGAGGAGGAGGAGGCGGCGGCCGGAGGAGGAGGAGGCGGTGGCCGAAGGAGGAGGAGAAGGAGGAGGTGGCAGCCGCAGCGGAGGAGGAGGAGGCGGCGGTAGCGGTGGCAGTGGCGTAGAGGAGGGCTTCCGCGAGAGCTTGACCGGGTGCAAGGAGGAGGAAGAGGACCCACAGGTTTTTAAAAAATCTGCGTGAGCCTTTATCAGCGCTAGTAAAAAGAGCTGATAAAGGGTGTATTTATCAGCGCTAAAATGAAAAGCGCTGATAAATACAACCTTTATCAGTGATTTTTTAGCGCTGATAAATAAGCCCTTTATCAGCGCTAACTAAAGCGTTGATAAAGGGGCCAGCCATTATCAACGCTAAAAAAGCGCTGATAAAGGGTACACCTTTATCAGCGCTTTTTTTAGCGCTGATAAAGGCTCGCCCCTTTATCAGCGCTTTTCTGTTAGCGCTGATAAAGGCAGGCACATGCCTTTCCCAGTTTTGTGGTAGTGATAACTTGCCGCCTCGGCCAAATCCTCATAGATCTCATCAAGGTGAGACCCGTAGAAAGACGTCGTTTCCATCCTCGAACTCCATAGGTCTCCATATCCTATCAGCACAAGACTTCTTCCTGCTCTTTGCAGTCTTCATTCGCTCCTGGATGATCTGCACTTTCACAGTGGTAGCTTGTACCATCTCTGGTCCCACCATTGATAACTCCCCAGGGTCTGTCTAGCATAAGGGTGATATGAAAAGTCGTCCATGCAATGCCTCTAAAGGTTCCTTCCTGATGGTATATTGATAGTTTTTGTTATAGGAAAACTCCACCAAAGGTCATTGGTCCTCCCAGCTGTGACTGAAGTCAAGGACACAAGCATGGAGCATGTCCTCGAGAGTCTGAATTGTCTGCTCGGTCTGGCCATCCGTCTGAGGATGGAAGGCGGTGCTCAGACGAAGTTGTGTTCTGAAAGCTTCCTGCAACCCCTTCCATAGCCGGGAAGTAAAGCGTGCATCACGGTCAGAGACAATAGAAGAAGGTACTCCATGTAAACACACAATATCCTACACATAGAGGTATCCCAAGCTCTCTACTGATCCCTTCTCTTTGATCGGTAGAAAGTGGGCCAACTTGGTGAGTCGTTTGACGATCACCCAAATCGAGTCGTGACCCCTGGATGTACATGGAAGACCCATCATGAAATACATGTATATCCCATCCCACTTCTACTCTAGAACGTCTAAGGGTTGAACCAAGCCTGCTGGTACCTGATGCACTGCCTTCACTTGTTGACAAGTGAGGCATCGTGAAATGAACTCTGCTACTGCCTTCTTCATACCTAGCCACCAGTGCTGTTGTCAAAGGTCCTGGTATATCTTTTCCACTCCTGGATGTACCGCTAGAGTGGAATTTTGGAACTCCCTCAACACATCCTCCTGAAGTGCAACTCGTACCAAGGTACATCCTCTGAAAAGGATGATCTTCTCCCCACCTTCAGAAAATTCATTAGGTGCGTGGCCTGTGGATATATGAGCACGAAATGTCTCACAGTCAGTGTCCCCATGTTGCGCCTCCCTGACTCGCTGAAGAAGTGGGGGAGTGAATATAAGAGACTTATGGAAAACTTCTCCATCTCTATCCATAAAGGATATCTGTAAGGCAACAAGTTCCTCTATCACCTCTCCTAGCAGTTGTATACCAGTCCTCCTTCTAAGTGCAACTACAACAACGTTCCCCTTTCCAAGAGTATAGACTATCTTAAAGTCATAGTCCAGGAGGAACTCAAGCCATCAGTGCTATCTCATATTCAGGTCCTTATGAGAGAAGATATACCTGATACTCTTGTGATGAGAGTACATGGTAAATCATTCTCCCATCAGATAGTGTCGCCGCATCTTCAAGGTGAAGACCAGTGCTGCTAACATCAGGTCATGGGTATCATAGTTTTTGTCATGCTGTCTCAGCTAGAGAGAACCATAAGCAATCAATACTCACTCCTACATCAAGACACACCCATTTCTGGTCCCTGATGTGTCACAGTAAACTACGTACAATACGTCTTCTTCTTGAATCCTCAAGATAGAGGGAACTAGTCTGCCTATGCCTCAGCTTCTGAATTCTCTGTTGCCATATCTCCAACCACATGAAGGGTTTCCCCTTCTTCATCAATGCTGATAGTGGTGCTAAAACTCTCTAGAAGTATGGAATGAACATTCTATAGTATCCATCCAAACCCAGGAAACTTCGTACCTCCGTCACACACTTGGGTGGATCCCAAAAAATTACTGCCTCAATATTCACTGGATCCACTGCAACTCTAGCCTCCGAGATGACATGACCCAGAAAGTGAACCTATAGGATCCATAACTGGCACTTCGAGAGCTTACCATAAATCTAATGCTCTCGAAGTGTGTCCAGTACTACCCACAAATGGTAGGAATGCTCCTCCTTAGTAGTCGAGTAGATCAGAATGTCGTTGATGAAGACTACGACAAATATATCAAGGTATTGATGGAAGATAATGTTAATGAGACTCATGAACACTGCTGGAGAATTGGTTACATTAAAAGGAATAACCAAGAACTCGTAGTATCCATACCAACAATTGAAGGCTGTCTTCTATACATCATCATCTTGAAATCTGAGTTAGTGATATCCTGGTCTGAGGTCTATCTTAGAGAACCACTGTGCTCCCTTCTGCTGGTCAAAGAGGTCATCAATCCTCAAGAGTGGATAATTTTTCTTCAATATAACTTGGTTCAGGCGATGGTAGTTGACACAGAGCATCAAGCTCTCATCCGCCTTCTTGGTGAATAGAATCGAGGATTCCCAGGTTGAAACACTGGGTCGGATTAATCCCTTCTCTTACAAGTCCTCTAGCTGTACCTGCAGCTCGCAAAGCTCCATGGGATCCATCCGATAAGCTGGTGTAGATATCATTATCGTCCTGGGGTACATGTCAATGTAGAATTATACCTCTCTATGAAGAGGTAGTCCTGGAACATCATCAGGGAAAAAATATGTGTTCTGGTCCACCACTACGGGATAAGTTGGACTCTCCAAATCAACTGATCCGAGGGTAAGGAAAGCAAACTGGTGAGTGATTGGCTGCACCCTCCTCCGAGTAAGTTCATCTTGTGCTGCAAAGGCTACCTCCTCACTGGTGAAGGTGAACCTGGTCCCATCTGTATGGACACACTGAACTTTGCACCTAATACAGTCGATCTGAGCATGGACTATATATAACCATTCCATACCCAAGATGATGTCGTATGGCCTTGATGCTGCTATGAGGAGATCCCAGCCGAAGCTCTCACCTCCTAGAGTAAGATCACACTGGCGACACCAGTGTCTAATCATCGAATATTCTCCTGTAACAGTCTCTGTCCATAAGGATGGAGCCAACGGCTCCATCGGAATCTATGAGCTCCAAATGAGGGCAGTGGTATTGAAAGAGTGACTAGAACCTGTGTCTATAAGAACTGCATCTAAGGTGGGTTATACATATATCATACCTCGAATCATCTTCAGAGTGACATAGTCGTATGCCTCAGCTTCATAGAGCTGAGCTCTCCCCTATCCACCTGCTCCCAACAGTTGGGGTGGACCTCCTAGGGGTGGTGGCGGTAGCACCTCGAATTGTCGCCCACCGCCTGCTGCTCGACCAGCTCATCTTCCACATCTGGATGCTCCCTGAGGACCGCCTCGATCGAATCTCTGCCTCTTCCTGGGAGGTCCCTCAACTTTCTGTTGATCATCAGCACAGCAGGTCGGACAGTCACAAACCATGTGACCCTACCCACCGCATGAGTAGTATTGTCTACTCCTGGCATGTATGTCACTGCCCCGGGTGCCCCGAACAATTGATCCTGAGTCATGCGGTCGTCCACCCATGGGTCTGGTCCCCTTGGACATCTACGTCATCTTTCTACTGTCAACTGTAGAAGACACCTCTTTATGTCGACTAGTGGTGGGTCTCACTACCGAAGACTACTCAGCAAAGAAACTCTCCACTAAGAGGGTTTGCTCCAACACTCCTTCCTATGTCAGAATGCTAAGGGAAATCATCGAGGCTTTGATCTCTTGTCTGAACCCCAGATCAAAGGTCTGGGCCTTGAAGAATATGTCTTGCACCATATCTGTGGAGTAGCGCGAGAGGTCGGTGAACCTCACTGAGTACTGCACTACTGTCATGATACCCTCCTGCAGATTAAGTAGCTCCTGTATCCGAACCGTAGGAAGGGTGGCTGGTACAAACTCCACTCGGAACAGGATCTCGAAGTCTGGCCATAGAAGTGTCGCCTCGTCATGAACCTGGACCATCAGGCTCCACCATCTGTCTATTACTACCTGAAGGAGACTCATAGCAAGGATCACCATAAGGTTTGCTGGTGTCCCTACCAGCCTGAAGACTCTCACCAAATCCTCCATCCAATCCTCAGACACCTGTGGATCTATCTCTCCCCTGAACCTTAGTGTCCTCTGGTGCTGGAACTAATGCAACGTGCTCAAGAGGTGTGCATCGTCTTATGCTGGGGCTGGTGGCATCAGTGGCCCAACGGGAAGTAGTACCGCTGGTGCCTCTGCTGGTAAAGGCCCCTGCACCGAGGCCTCATTGCTCAGTGGGATATCAGCACGAACAACTCTCTGGGCTCTAACTGGTCATCCACAAAGAGGCATCTTGAAAGAAACAGATTCAAAATGGTCAAAAGATTATACCTGGTGATTTGAACTGGTTGAGCTTACTTAAAGAAAAAATTTGAAAACACACACACAATCAATGTTTTCGTGAACTATGTCAGAATCAGTAGTCAGGGTCCTGGTGTATGGATACATCGGCCGTTGCACCAACACTGGACTCCCTGAACTGAAGACCACACATAGTACCCTTAACACTATTGCTTCACATAAAATAAATATTAATGCCCTAAGTTCTACGGTAGAGAAGAATCCTCTGATACTAATTTTTCACGACCCATCATTGGGACTCGTGTCGTGACTACCCCAAACCCTCCTTCCCTAGGCCAGGGGCTGGAGACTAGCTCCAAAGGTTTAAATCCCTAATCTGGGAAGAAAGTGACTTTATAAAAAGTAATCACACACAACAGAGTACACAACTGGAAGCAAAATACTAAGTAAAACTGTATACAAAAGTAGTGCTGGAAAGTAAAAGGGGCCGGAAATGCAAGCCCAATTGTAAAGTCCAAGTATAACTGAAAGTAAGTAAAACTGAAAATAATTACAATGAAAATAAAATTAAAGAAGATATTGGGTCGTCCTCCAGGGTTCCTACCTAAAGGGTAGGTACAGATGGCCTCCTCAGCACTCCACATCTGTCTGTCTCATCCATGTACCATCACACCGAGTGGTCACCCTTCAGGTACCATCCAGTCCTGCTACTCTCTGCCTCAGTCAGCATTGTCCGTCATCTGTAACCAACACATTGAGGTACGGGCATATCCCATGCAGCGGTGAGTATAATGATACTCAGTAGGAACCCTGTGACCCTCAAGGTCTCACAAAATCTAACAAGGATAAACAAAAAATTACGAATTCAACAGATAACCCCACTTAGGTATATTCCCATACATATACCTAGGTTATCAAGTAATCCATCTCTGTCATGAAGTAACCACAAAGTTACTGACTCAACTCAATCCAGGATTTTATTCAAGGGGGGTAGTATCAAGTATCATCCCCAGTCAAACTGTCGAAACCTCAGCTGCTGAATTAATCCTCCTCTATAGAGTACTGTGGGCTTGCCTCGTCACAAAGAGGCACTTCCCACTATCCTGGACTACTGAGGTACTCCTCCTATCGAGTATCGTGGGTCTGATGAGTCACACAGAGACGCTCGCCACTGTGGGTATGTCGCGTCACACAGAAGCGTTCCCCCTCGTAGCCTGTTGAGGTACTCCTCCTGTCGAGTATTGTGGGTCTGCTGCATCAAACAGAGGCACTCCCCACTGTGGGTCTACCACGACACCAAGGCGCTCCCCACTTGGCTAGTCGAAACACTCCGAGTCGAACGGTCAATAGTCTTCTGGTCTCAGCCAGCTACTAGGTCTCCGCACTATGATCACTCGTCTCCTGGGAGGATTCACTCCACGAGCTACTAGTGGATGCTCTAACTTCCATGAAGTACCATGAAGAAATATCCCAAAGGTCCTCATCATTATATTGATCTCAACTCAACTGACGGTGCATCAATCAGACGCCCGGTCTGGGAGTTATTAGCCTTTTAGTCCTGGGGGCCCAGTTGAATTCGTGTACGATCCAACCTGCCTGTATCTCAACTATAACTTGAACTCTAGTGGGGTACTCTCAAATGGATGGCTTCGCTTCAAGAATAACAGCATCGTAGACAGTTCGTCAAATGGTTATCCGGTTCCAAAGTTATGGCCAGAGTAAGAAATGGGTCAGTAGTGGCCCAAGGTCTGGTCTGACCCGGTCAGACCGACTCGGCCCAACCCAGTTTAGGCTAACCCGATCTAGGTCGACCTGGTCAGACTCACTGGGTCTGACCCAGCCCATTGGGCGGGTCAGCCCATTATGTTCGGCCCAGTCTGCTGGGCCCGGTCCAGCAGACCGCGAGGGAGGTTCGGCACGGGCTCGGGGCCAGTTCGGCCTGAGGCATCGCGGGGGTGCAGCTCGGCGCGACTCGTTCGAGAGGCCGAAAGGGGCCCAGTTCACCCGACTCAAGAGGCTGTATAGAGGCCCGACTCAGGCGCGTGCGGGTCATTCAGAGGCTATCTCGGGGGCAGCCGGGTCACGCGGAGGCCGGCTCGGGGTGGCCGGGTCATGCGGGTTACGTGGAGGCCGATTCGAGGTGGCTGGGCAGCGTCTCGGCCAGGTGGGCCGCGTACGGCCGGTTTGGCAGGGGGCGGCCAGTGTGGGTGGCCGGTTCGGCAGGGCGCGACCAGCGTGGGTGGCCAGGCAGGCGACCAGGCGGGTCAGGCAGGCAGCCGGTTCGGCAGGGCGCGCACTAGCGCGGGGCTCTTCCGAGGCACATGGGTTCGGCTGGGGTGAATGGGGCACCGTGGGGCGGCGTACTTCATGGAGTCCATGGGTAGCGCGGCCTTTGTCGTTGGCACCACCATTACCTCTTGCTTTATCACCAAGCCATAGAACAATAAAAAATGAGATTGGCGGAGGGATTCGGGCCATGATAGTTGGCCTGCACCCTCCGTGTTTAGAGGGTGATAACATTTGGATCATTGAGTGATGAATAATGTTCAACAATACATCTGCAATCAACCCTTATCATCCTTTGGATAAGGCGGAAAAAAGGTATAATTTTACCAAGTAAATATCCCTTACCTCAGCTTCGTCTTTCTTTGTTCGTTGACGTCGCGGGAAGATGGTTGTCGATCCGGGGTAGACGAACACGTCCCACTTCTAAGGGGTCCAAGGAAGAAGGTTGGAGGGTTTCATTCTTCATAGTCAAAGGTATCCCTCGTCGGAATTCTTCATCGAAAGAGCGTTATTCCTTCAAGAGTTCTTCTTTGGAGAGTTCTTCTCCTCCCCAAGCTCCACTAAAATGCCAAGGGAAAAATAATAGAAGAAGATGTCTATTAATTGTTGGCATAACAAATCAAATTGTTGTGTTTAATTAAATGAGACAACTAATTTAATTAATGGGGTGGAGTTGGCTCAAATTCAAAATTAGGGGAGGTGGAGAGTTTCAATTAAGTGAAGAGAGTTGGCAAAAATTAGAAAAAAGGAAGTTTAAAGGTTTCTTCACTTAAATGGGGGGTTCCAAGGGGTTCCAAGCCCGTGTGGTCCCCACCGAAAAATATCTTCCCAAGAGAGGTTTTGTGTGGGCGGTCCCCACCACCATAAACTCTCATGGGTGGTTATGGTGTGGTGGCCCCCACCTCTAACCACCTCTTGGAGGTTTTAACAACCAAAATAAGAATAAGCTATACACTTATTTTTATTTGAACTTTTTTAAAAAAAACACACAAAAAATAACATTCATTCTCGATCAACTACCATTGAGGTGAAAGTTTTCTTAAGTTAATACCAGTGCTGTGCAAACAACGGTGCTCTCATATTTCAGTTCTGAGCATCGGTTCAAAAGTTATAAAAACTCGCTCGTACGTTTACTGAACATACCCGAACAAAACATCAATAATTGATTCTGGGCACACTGGGCCTCGGAATCAAGAACTGTAAATTTTCATGGACTCATAAAAATACCATGTATTAAAAAAAAATCCACGGAAAATCCATGTCTTTACATTTATAAGTTCATTTATGTTTCAAAAAAACCTTTCCTTTAAAAATTATTTTCATTGTTTTTTATGGGAGAAGAATAAATTTTTTTCTAATTTTGGAAATTTTATTTTATAAATGGGTATAATTTTTAAAATTAGCATATAAAAATTATCTTACGGTGAAATTTTGATATTTTTTGTGAAAACTTTTATTTTTCAACAAAAAGTAAAAAACTTATTAAAAATTGTATTTTATTTTAAAGTATTTATAAATCCATATTATATTTTAGATTACGTTTAAAATTCCATTTGTTCATTTTGATTAATTATAATCCTATTATAGTTTTTGGAATTAATTTTATACATGAATGTTATATAAAATGAAAAATCGATTTTCATCACTTTTTGCGGGATTACTATTTTTTAAAAATCTTCCATTTCAATGATTTCAATCATGAATTTTTTTTTAAATATTTTGGATTCTAAATTCAATATTTCATTAAAATTTCTCTTTTATTTTTTGTTATCATTAATAGTAACCATAGTAAATAATTATCACTATGATAAGGGTAAATCAGGTAATTAAGGAAAAAAATAATACAATAAGGACTAAATATTGACACTAAACACTTACCTTTATCCTATTGTATGTGTGTAATTAAGAAACTTCTATCCATGTCTCGGATATATGACCACATTAGGCCATATTTTTTTTATTTTGAACATTAAAATATTTAAGTAAAAGATAATGACAAAAATGACACTTTCTTGATTTAAATTACTATTATATTTTTTGATAGGGATAAAAACAACATAAGTTTATTTAAAAATAGTCATTTGAATGATAAATTATTTTTTATTCATGTTAATTTATTTCTAATTTTTATTAAAGAAATAAATATGATAAATTCTTACGCAATGTAGACACCATTTTTATTTAATTAATAGAAAACTGAAATAATTAATTGTAAAAATAATAAGTCATATAATTTGAATAATTTTTTTTGATATATAAATTTTTAAGATAAATATAACATATTAGGGATATTTTTAAAGTATAATATTTTAATTCATTTTCTATCATGTTGTCCTCAAATTCATATTAAATTAATAGTTTCAAAATTAATATTAATGATATTTTATGATAAATAATATTTTATTAAATGATTTAATATTCCAAAAATCATATCTTTAGATAAGTGATTTGGATATGGTTTAAACTATAAAAAATGGTCTATTTATTTTCCAATTTTCTTTTTATAGTCACTAACTTGACCCTTAAATTTTAAAAAACTTTTTTACAATAGTAATCATCAAAAAAGGTTAACACGAGTTGAAACTAAAAGATAAGTGTAAAAACATCACCTAAATATATAAAAATTTTATTGAATGATATTATTTCAATAAGAAATCATAATATTTCAGAAATATATCATTTTGGATCCCTTTTACATGATATATCATTTATATTAATTTAATACTATAATAAATTCCAAGAGTACTCCTCCCCTTCCTTATTAAAAGGTAGCTCCTTCCCTCTTTTCTTCATGCTTAAAAATAATTTTTTGGAAAATATATATCCTAATTCCTTCATAAATATTCTACCCACATTGTATAGGTATTTTTTTGGGCATAATAAAAAAATTATTGGGATTATGATGTAATACAAAGGTAGTTGTCTTATGAAGAGTTATAATTCTTAATCAAGAGTTTTGATTTTATTTCTTAATTTAACTCCTTATAGTATTCTTATACCATGTTGATATAATAAAATTTTGATATTACAAATAATTAGATGTTTTTATGATAATAGAACATCCTATATCCATCTCCTCTTCCATTGAAATGAATACATCAATTCTGTGTACGACGAACAACCACCTGAGAAACCAATGTAATTCATTTTCCATCACTACTTCTTATGTATGGTTATAATGATGGATTTAATGTTTTTATATGATATTAATGAAATATGTATAATTATTAAAATAAAATATATCATCTAATTTCTTTCCATTCCATCCCTTGAAAAATTATATTGTTATTCATGTGTATTTGTGGACTACCACCTTCACAAAGTGATGTAATTCATTTTCCATCACCATAACACACGGATGATGTATATAAGTTTATTTAAATAAATGATATGATTTTTATGATATAATGGTCATTATGTGATGATAAAATAATACTTATATTCTATACATCATGATCATTGAAAAATAGAAATGTTACTCATGAGAACATATGGCTTACCAATTCCATGATTGTAACATAGTTCATTTTTCATAACCATATTTCATGGTTGATTTTAAAAGTATAATTCATGTAAAAAAATTGATAATTATATCATGTTTATTTTTTTTATGTGATTTAAGAATTACCTATTTTACTATATTCAACTTACTAAATTCATTCTGGAAATTTGAATTAAATATCATCAAAACATTTGACATATCTCCTCTCCTATTTTCTTTCTTTCTTTACAGGTTTTCCATGTATTTCCTGCTTTCTTGTTTATTAGGACATCTTCTTAATAAAAGTTATATTTTCTGTTCAAAACTTCTGATATTAACATAATTGATTTAGTAATTAAATTTAACATGTTAATAAATAAAATAAATGGAATAATAAAATTGAAAAAAGTTCTTAACTCAATTTCCATTCATTGGGTTATAATTTTACTTCATCAATTATTTTATTCCATTGTTATGTATGAAATTATATATGATTATATTTTATCTTATTTACAATTTTTTCTTTGGATTTATACATGTAACACATAATCACTACATTTCACAATTCTCACTCTAATGATACAATCTTTGTAAGTAATTTATTAACTCAATTTCCGTTCATTATGTTATAATTGTACTTCATCAATTTTTTTATACCATGATTATGTGTGAAATGATCTATAATTGTATTATATTTTATTTCATATTTTTTTTGTGGGTATTTATTCTTTTTTCACATAATTACTTCATTGATTAATTCATACTACAATGGCATAAAATTTGAATAGATTTCTCATCTCACTTTTGTTTTTGTGAGTCATATGCCTTATGAACCACATACATCTTACATGTGTTGTATATACTGACACTTTTATATGATATATCATGATTAAATTTATAATCAATATATTTAAATATTAATTTTAAGTAATTTAATTCATGGGGTTTATGATTTGAAATTAACCAATGTGGTAAGGTTTTATTTCGAAATCTCATCATTATCCATGATTGATTATGTTCAAGTCTCCATTGGGGGAATTATTTTATCTTTCTATATTAGAACCAATATATTTTATTCTCCTATATTTATTTATGGAAATCAAATTTTTTCTTTTCATTTTCCTCTCTATACATACTCAAAATAACAATATAATATTTTTAAGTAAAATCATATTTGTTTCTCTACTAGGTTGAGAATATTTTTCTTCCATGTTCATATTTTCCTTAAAAAAAATTAAAAGATGTGTTTTTAAATTTCTCCAATGATTAATTAAATACATTTTGAAACATTGTAGAATTTTGTAAAGATTTTTTACAAGTATTCTTTTTTTTCATGTTCCAAATGAGTTTCTTTTTCACTTTTTACCAAAAATGTGAAAAGAATCTTTGATTTTACATACTCAACATAAACATAATTTCACACAATCCTATCTATTAAAATATTTGAATCTTTCTTCACATGTTTCCATGATTATTTCCATAAAAAATCCCTAATATCCAATAAATTTTTATTTTTTAAAATTTAATTTCAAAGTGAAAAAGGTGTTTTCATCAATATTTTTTTAATTCTATTTTATAGTATTTATATGCATAAAAATGTAACGTTTATTTAACTTATACTCCAGTGATGAAATTATTTAATGATACCATCCTTATTCTATCACTATATGGATTATGATTAGTTTTTTTGGGGAAATATTAACATTTTTATGCTAGTTTTTAAATATGAATGTTTATATTAATTATATATTGAATTTTTATTCTTCCCTTTCATATGATAAATAAATTAGACTTTTTAAGTGATGGGTGGATCCTGATATAGGCTGTTGATTCATCGGTAGGTCTCATGAAAAAAATTAGTATTGGTATTTAGTCGAGGCCTTACCAATTAATGTAAGATTTCTTAGCATGAGGACTTGATGGTAAGTTTATGATGTCTTGATTTATTAATTCCTTATAATGAGATTAGTTATTGATTTCCATATAATTACTTGAATATTTTTGATATCCATGTATAATTATCATGCTCAAGTTATTATTTATATGTAAAATTGGATCTCCATTATACTCTATTCATGTTGTTCTTAATGAACAATTTATTGATTAAATGGAATGTTTTTCAGTTATTTACCTCATCATGTTGATTATGCCTTATTTAATCATGATATATTATATTGTACATCACCCTTACTAGGAAATTTAGATCACCCTTATTTTTTTCCTTTCCCCAGGAGATGAGGAAGAAATATTTTAATGATTTTAAGGATGTGGAATATTTAATTTCACTATGTGTTTTATTTTATGTTTTCAAAGGCAAAGTGAGATTAAATTATGTGTCTACTTTAACCAGAATACTAACTTTTTCAACCCTTCAGGTTGTGATTACTTATATCTAGTGATAATGTAATAAATTAACCACTAACTCTTGGCTACTAGGTTCAACGTATATACGTGAATACCCTATCAAATTAATCATCAATGATATTTCCTCCAATACAATAAATAATATAAATAAAAGATAAGAAATGAAGTTAATAAATTAATCATCAAATAAGATGGACACTCCACTATTTGAATAGTAAAAAGGATTTGTCTCCCCATATATAAATCTTAATCAAGAAATATCAGGCCTGAAATATTAAGATCGTATGTTTGAATCCATTTCTAGTGAAGAAGAAAATAGTTTAGTCTCATCTCTACATGGAAAATAGATTAAAAATATCATTTCAATATTATCATGATTATGAGACAGGTATCAGTTGAGATGATCATAATTATAAGTATTAACAAGATGAATCAATTAGTGCTATAAAATATATCATGTATAATTTTAAAAGAATAAATTTTCTCATATATTTGTGGCATTTTTATAAGTATATAGGAAGAAATAACCCACCATAAAAATGAATATTAAAGATTGGATAAGGATTTGAAATAAAGGATACAAATATGTGTTCTTCTCAACAAAAGTTAGAGTCACAAGGGAAATGAATGGGGATTTTCATGAAAGATTCCTTATATTTGAAGATGATTGTCTCAACACAACTAAAGAAATGGACTATGATAATAATGAGTTTGAAGAAATTAATGATGCCTTAAAATAGGTAACCACTCTCAAAGATTCTCAACTTAGGATGAAAACCAAAAAGATAAAGGATATTAACCATATGATAAAATAAAAAAGAAATATGAATGGTGAGTATGATGAAAAAATGAGGAATTAAAGTGAATAAAAACTAAAATAATTATAGGATGATAAATTAATCCTTAATTTGAAATACTTTGAGCTTTAAATTAAATTTAATAATCTAGAGAAAAAGATAAATCTTAAAAACAAGTTGAAAGAATATTTTCTACCATAAAAAATATTATGAAGTAATTTTCTGAAGAAATAACTCTATCTAGTAGAATTAATATTTTGAGACTATATAATATTGAGTCTAAATTAACTATAAAATGAATTATAAAATGCACTTATGAAAATAATATCTGAACTAAACCTGTTTTTACAATGTGTTTAGTTATTAATTAGAATTTCATACAAAAATAGATAAATCAATGAGATATAGAGCCTACCATCATGTCAAAGATGGATAAAATAATTTTTTTAGATATAGTCCCCTGAAAAATTCCCAAACAAATACTAGAAAATAAAAAAATATCTATCTACAAGTTTTGGGAAATAAAGACGTCATAAAATTCAAAAAAAATGTTTTTCTTTTACTATTTTTGACTTAAAAATCTTGGCATGCTTATATGGACAAATGGTATAATATTTCATCATCTAAAAGAAAAATTTATCCTATAGTGAGGTAGAGAAACACTGGGAAGATACTACATATACATGCTATATAGAAGAATTAATATAATATAAATAGATTTTGAATACTTGAAAAAATCTTTGGTATTTGTAATGGTAGTAGTCATATAGAAGAAACATACAAGTATAAATAATTCCATCATTTATTTTGAATAAATATTGGAAAATACAATAAAAGATGATAAATGGAGGCAGTCTTTCCTTTGGATGTAATCATTAAATTGTTTTTGAAAAAAATAATTCCATGGAAGTCTATAAAGAGGAATTAAGAGTTATCCTTGGGTAACAAGAAAAAAAGAAAATATTAATGTTCATAGAAAGCCTAAGAATCCAAATATGTAATAAAAAAAGGGATAATTTTTTTCTTTTTAAAAAGAACAGGACACCTAAATACACTTGTAAATAGGCCATGAGTGTGAGATTTATAAGAAAAAATATTAGAAGGAACAATAGAAGATTCCAAGGTAGAAAAGAAAAGACTAAGTGATTTAAAAGAACATCTAATAGATCATGTTAAAAATCTAAAATGTTTAAGTATATTCATAAGGTATGATTATAAATCTAGACAATGGAGTTGAAATAATCAAGACAATTAAAATTATAAGAAAAGGTTAAAGATAATGGGGAATAAAATATTCCATATGTAGGAGAAATCGAATTTCAAGAAATGTTTCTAAAAGATGATATCCCAAAATCTCATGTGGATCTATATTAAATATTCAACCATGATGGAAACAATTAAAATAATTTTTATCTTTTATTCTAACCCAAAATGTATCATCGATGATCATAAAAACTACATCAGGATATTTATGTGCCTCGGTGGCTAAAGGTAGGAGGAAAATACCACACAATTAGAGAAGAAAAGAACCCATGTTTGCAAAAGAAAAATTAAATTTTAAAAATGATCATGTAAGCATAAAGAGACCATATAGACATAGATATAAATTAATGAGGTAAAACTAGTTTAGAAAAAATTCTCAATCCAACATCTCACATTGATAAATAAGAACATCCATATTATTACCTAAATCAATTGTGTGGTATTATTGTTCTAACCATAAATGGAATTATATGTGATTATGGTTCTCAAATATAGAACTAATGAGATGAATTATGATTTAATAACTATCATATATCTAAATAATACCCCATCTTATTATGATTTTCCAAATAGTATTCTAAATAACATCTAAATACAAGTCTAACCATGATAAAGGCAAAGTTTATGTCAAAAATATGGACAAGACAAATGATAAAATCACCCATAATTGAAGGAAATAATTACCAGATATTCTAAAGATTATTTTAATAATTGAATCTACCCTAATGAAGAAATTATATGTTTTTTTATCTTGGAATTATAAAATAAATTGGAATCTTAAATCTTATGTAATGACTATATTACATGTTATGATTTGAATATAGAGTGAATCCCTTTAAGGGGAGTTTCTTGAGAAGCTACCAAGAACATTAAAATCACAAAAAATATAGAATTCAAGGAAGATTATTGATAAAAAATCATTTAAAATGTTAAAATAATGTTTGATAATATTATCAAAAACTGATATCAACAAGTAGTATCAACCAGGATATGAGTGAGAAACCCATGAGGAAGATAATTGGTAAAGATAATGGTTTGTACCATATTATATTGAGTATGAGTACATTTTATATCTAAATTATTGCCTCTTATTTTCTACACATATCATGGCACAAGTAAACTTAGAGTATAATGGTTAATGGAAAATATCTTAATAATGAAGGGACAATATCCTCGTTCTTATTATTTTTAATTGTTATAAATTAGGGGGAGAATCAAATGAGATTTGGTATTGGAAAAACATACCATGGGTCAGATTGATGAAACTATATTTTGTGTACTATATTTCTTTTCAAAAAATGAATCTTTGTGAATAGGGGGAATATAATGGGAGGAATATTGGTAGTTCTTAAGAATCCTCGTAGACTAGAAGTAATGCTACTATATTTATAGGAAAATGGAGTTCCTACTATACCTTACATAGAAAATAATAATTTCATGAAGTTATATCATTATTCATATAGTAAAGTTAAATAAATAAGATACTTGGTCTTTCACATTATTATATAGTTAAATAAAACCTAAATTTGAGTAAAAATAAGTGTTTTATCTTTGTGAAGTACACTTACATGAATATTTACATCAACATGAAGATTTTGTGTTCTAATATTCATAGATATGTGACATGTTCTTGAGCTAAGGTATCACCATATACAAACAATATGAAGATTAATGATCTAAGGCTATATAGAATCCATTAATGGGTTCCTTACACATGAAAGAAACTATAAAGACCTATTTGATGATGTTTTCAAGTGATTGAGAATGGCTAAAATTAGTTTCAAAAGTATCATATATGATTTAAATAAGTTTTAGAAGTAATGTGTCAATTATACAGAAATTTCATAGTCATTTATCTTGTAGAGACCCACATAAGTGAAAAAAGTCACTATAATTTATCCTTTGGTGACCCATGTAAGTGAATTAATTTTTATTATAAGATAATTCATTTATATGTACATAGATTAGGTGTTCAAAATTTGTAAAAGGGACTTATCTTATGAATGTAAGATATTTTATCCCATGTATTATATTTTTAATGCCCAAAAGATAATTCACTTACATGGATGAATCTTGGAAGAAAGTATCTTACACTGAAATTAAATAATATATATATTCAAACTTTAATATTATGATATAATGAGATTTAAATCAGATGATTCTTATATGATTCTCTTCATAGATTACACATCATGATCACACGCATGATTATGATTCTTTATAATATCGATAGAGTACCAATAGAGGGATTTGTGGGTATTTTTTTTAAATGATTGATACACATCAATATGAGATTCCATGCCACTATGCCTATGTGGAAATATCTAGTGAATTGATTTCATGGAATTTTTACTAAATTTTAATGGATAATAAGCATACAATATTTCAAATAACACAATAAGGAAATCATATGAGTTTTGAGTTGAACATTTAGGATGTTTTTGAATGATGATTTTATGTGAAGATTATATTAATTAAAGATTGATATTTGAGGGATTTTGAATATAAGAACATCTAATGATGTTTCAACTCTTCAGAAAATATATATATATATATATATATATATATGCAAGTAAAAAGTTATTGTTTAGGTTGTCAAATAATAGAAACCAAAAATATATTCTATATGAAGAAAATTAAGAAATAGGAGTTCTAGACTTCATGTAATGGTAATTATCATACATGATGAAAGAAGAAGAAATATTTTGTTAGACTCCATGTGTACTGCATTTTATTTGAATTGATGAAAGAAAATAGTATTATGGTGTTATATAAATCCTTTCACACTAGATAATAATAAGGAGGATATTGAGGGAACTGGCCAACAACATTAGTCATTATATATGTATGAACAAAAGGGAGTTTAGAAGTATTGTTTCTGGCCACATTTTAAGCTGATGTTTTAAGAGATCAAATCAATAGAATCCTATTATAGGAGTATGATGAACATTGAGGTAGTCTATATGAATATTATAATAGAGTAAAAAGATCATACATATAGTCTAGGAGGGACTCAATAGATCATAAGTTATCTTGATTCTATGCAAGTTCAAACCCATTATTTTTTACAAAGAGACAAAAAGACATGTCTTGCTTTGTACTAGGTTCACACTAGGATTACAGGTCCAAGGCCACACACATGACTGATATATTTTTTATAATAAGAAAGAATTCATTCATGTGGGATAATAAACACTATGCTCTTTGGACATAGTCATATGGAAGGAGTTGAACCTTATTATCAAACCCTAGGGTTATTTGGTGTTTATTTCTTATTCTATATCCATATATCACCAAAGAACAGATAATGATTAAGGGTGAAAAGAAATTTTTTATTAAATTTCTTTAAAAACATATTCAACCCCCCCCCCCCCAATGTAGGCTCTTCCCAAAGTCATATTAATAGTATATCCATCTCTTTTTTTGAATAGTTCCCAATTTATAAAAGAGTGATCAGAGGTTCTTTATAAACATCAAATTTTCACCCATGTGAGAAGTACAAATCTTATTTATTTTTATAATAATTCCAATATTTCCAAAAAAAAATCATCAAATTACATTCCACAATTACTCTCCTTTGAGTGATAAATCATGTAAAGAAATAGGATTGAGATGTGTGTAACACTTGAATCTTCATGTTAAAGCATTCCCCTCCCACAATCAATTTTCATACTCCTTCTATAAGAATTCGAGCAGATGTGCTTCATTGGTTCTTACTATAGTGGAATTCAGATATCAAACACTCATATAAAAAATTATGCTTTTCCTGAATAAATATTTTATATTTTATTATGGAAAAATTGGACTCAAAAATTATGGGATTAAATATTGGTCTTAGTCATCAGTTGGGTCTAAAATGGTTTGAAACACCTTGTAATGTGGTTCTTATGAGTCTAATTATACCTAGTACATTGATTAGGTGTGTTGGATCTTGGAGTGATTAAATAGGATTTTACCTCTATTTGAACATTGGCCTTACCCATCTATAATATTTCCATCTACCTTGTCACAACCTAGGAATTCAATTAGAAAAACCTTATGAAATATCTTTTTACCATTTCATTGGTTGTATATGATTAATCTTCCCAAAAAATCCATAAATTTTGTTCTTCAACATAAAATTGAGCAAGAAAATAAAATCAAACTCCAGTATCATGTAAGTTAAATCTTGGTGACAAAAATAATTAAATATAATATTACCCATCTGAGTAGGGAGACACAATATTCAAACTGCTTAGGTGGTATCAAATTTTACTAGTCACCTAAGTCTTCTTGATCAATCATTTAATTCACATTACAAAACTCATAGACTAGTGTTCCTATCACACTAGTTCAAACAACGGAATACATGAATTTATCATAACAAAACCAAACTCAAAATTAACCTTGAATTCTATTGAGGTGTTTTCTCAAGGACCTTATATGCACCAAATTCCGTCCTCACATTTTTAGCCTTATTTAGGAACATGACTCCCATAATCTTAAAATTGAAATGAAACAATAAAAAATATATTTCCAATGATCATAACAACTTCATATCAACTTATTCTCATCCCAATATTATCATACAAAGAACAAGACCCTATGATGAGAGCTCATTCAAACTCAATGATAACCATGTTGCGGTTCCAATTGATTGAACATGTAAATAAAAGGCATTCAATATAAAATCTAAACCCTTTTATTTGATCTGTTTTGACTCAGCATCAATATACATTCTTGGGTAGGTTCCCATATAGAATTAGGCTCAATAATCTCTATTCTCAACCCACTCTAAATCAATTTTTTGACTGCGACATCTTCTTCAAACTTTTTCTAGCCTTCCAACATCATACCTATGTTTTAGTTCAGTAATTATTCCTTGAAATAATTTATCCTTTTGAGAATTAAATATTTAAATATTTTATCCTTTTTAAAATTCATTGACTCGTCCCATTTTAATCTCATTTTTTAGGATTAGGTCTTTATCATAAGAGAATATCATTCTAAATGAATTTGAGACACCAAATATAAGAAGATATATGTTATGACTAATATTACTCTCAAATAAAATTCAATGAATCCTTATTCATCATAGTTTTTTAGTGTCTCACTTTCTACGTTCATTAGTTTCAACAACATCTATTATATTTTTCTACTCGTAACCTTTGTCTTTCTTACTTTACTTGGTTTAAAAGATCCCCATCGACTGATTCAATCCTATATTCCCTATGATGATATATAATTACTTCACATGATATTGATTAAATAGTGCATTGAACACATTTGATCATCCATTCAATGGATTATTATTGGTTGAAGTGTACATGGGATCTTCTTATGATCGTTTGGGGAGGTGTGGATGGTGGATGTAGTTAGGAAATCATCTATGAGGTATTACTTTCTTTATAGTTGTTTAGAGGAGGTTCTCATAGAACCTTTTATGGGAATTTAAGGTTTTGTGGATTAGTATAAGGTTCAATCATCTTTTGGGTTTCTTTTTGGTGGGTTGTAGTGATGATGACAATTTCGACTGATCAACCATGAGAGGGTTCCTTATAGTAGGTCCACATCCCTTCCCATGGTAATTCCAAGTCTCCTAATGCAGTAAAATTGATTTAAACATGTGAAAGATTGAGGTAATTCCAAAATTTTAAATCATGGTCACTCTAGTAATAATAATTGTATTGACCATGTGAAGGAATTCATGATTGATTGTGAGTTTGGTGTGATAGATTTCTATTGTGATTTTTTAGCTTCAGCCTGTAATATTGTAAATTTATTTTAGTGAAGGCTTATTCAAGATTAAAAAAAATTAAAACATAAAAAATATAATTAAAATACTTTAAAACTAATTTCAAAAAATAATTTAATCAATAAATGGATTTCAATAAGTTAAAAAAATTTGTAAAAAATAAAATTAAGGATTTAATTAATTTTAAATTTCAATAATAACTTTTTAAGATAAATTCTAACCTATCATTAATTCCAAAAATTAATAAAACACTAAAAATTAATATTTAATTAATTTATCTAAATAATTCCAAGCATCCAAAAAGTAAAAAATTGTATGATTTACACTATTTAAATTTTTTAGGGGATATTTTGTTTGAAAGGAGGAAATTATTTTTGGATGATTTAGTTCACATCACTCCCACATGGTTAGTTTATTTATCTCTTAATAAATAAAATGAATTAAATTATTTGAATAGATATTTTCTACCAATAATAAATCACAAAAATTAGATACTAATAAAATAAAATATTCCTCTTTTTTTTCAATTATCATGCATCATATATGAATAAATCTCATTTATTTACTTTAGTTGAGTTCAAGATCTAGTCCCACATGTTTAATAGATTGAAATAAGTGGAATTATAATTTTAAAAAGTTGTGTTTCCATTTATCCCTTTATCATATGTTCATTAAACCATAGTTCCACTTTCCAATTTATCTATATAACTCATATTAAATTTTTATAATTCAATTTACCAATTCTTCATCTGGGATCAACATTACCATCAACTAAAATAGTTATTTTGATAATTATGAACTAATTAAATTCTTTCCAACCATTATGTGTAGATAATAATGAAAATAACTTATTAAATATAAAAATGGAATTTACTCACACAACCAGTGTCTAATATATCATAGCTTAATTTTTTTGTCACAATTTCCCATTTCACTTCACATTCAAAGAACATATATCAATTTTGTTTGAGTTGTATCATCATGGTTTACTTTTTACTAAAGTCCAAGTTACGTATAATTCATTTCAAAATTCCCATTTTCTAGTGTTTTAATTTCAATTTGAGAAAGACATTTTAACTCGCCCTATTTTTCCTAGTACTACAACCAAATTTCTAATAAAAAATTTGTAAAAATATCTCAATAATCATTCATCTCTTGTAATTTTAAAGCAAATGAACTCCC
Organism: Viscum album; assembly: GCA_963277665.1. Taxonomy (NCBI): domain Eukaryota; kingdom Viridiplantae; phylum Streptophyta; class Magnoliopsida; order Santalales; family Viscaceae; genus Viscum; species Viscum album. Next base: position 1,073,584,371 of record OY728143.1, read on the forward strand.
ACCATTAATGAATGGTATTTTTCCTAGCCATGAAATCATTCGGCTAAAGATTCCCTATATAGTAACACTCATAAATTATAGAAACAAAAACAATATTGAAAATATTTATAGCTCCTAAAAGATAGAATGGGGACCTATTTGGTTTATTTTATTCTATGTTAATGATACCAAGAAATATAAAAGTAAAGGTATAAAACATATTTACATCCTAACGTACTTTTACCTTTACCCTATACTTATCTTAGACATAGTCACAATAAATTAATGTAATAATTTTTTATAATATTTAGAATAAAAATAATCTTGAATAATGTGAATGAAAGAGATGGCCTTGTATTCCTTTATTCAATGTTTCATGGAGGAATTTTAGACTCCACTATTGGATCATTCAAAAAATATTTATGAAGTATCTTCATATTCATGTCATTCAACATAAATAGTTGATATAAATATATCTATTTGGTCATGATTGTACCAAATGAGGTTGTATAAGTTAGTATGTATTAATCATTTAACATAGAAATAAATTTATGAATTTTGATCTTCATTATTGTAGATAATACCATCACTCTTTATCCTACTTCAATAATTTTTTATTGAATAAGTCTTTCATGGATATATTTGGATTTATACTTGTATATAAATTAACTCTCATAATATTCCTTCCTTAATTCCCCCATTTCCATTATTTGTATGTTCATATGTACCATAGAGAGATATAAAAACCCATCACTCTCATATCCAGTGAAAAAAAATCTTTAAAAACCATATTTTATACCAAGTGAGATGATCTAATATAAACATATAATTATTTTATATCAATTCAGTAATTTAAACATTAGAACACAAAAATAACCATAGAATCTGAGAACCTGAAGGTTTAGTGTCCTTTAGGACTAACTAAATAAGAAATTTATTTTATAATACTTGTGAATATTCCTCCATAATAAATCTAAATTTACTTCTAGAATTTTAATAAATTAATCTCATATTCATAACCTAAGGAAATAAAAATATAAAAAAGGGGGTGAGATCAAATTCTTAGTAAGGGTAAAAATAAGTGATAAAGATTAAAGAACATATATGATTATAAGATGATCATATGGGTATAAAAAAGGTATACAGAAAAAACATAAGAGAATCATACCCAACAAACACTAATCACAAACCATGAGTCATATCATAAGGCTTAAAATAACATAAGACATGAAATACATGTATGTGGATATATTATTCAATAAACATGATCTATGAGAATGTAACATAAATATACCTTGGATATGTGGCTCAAAAATTAGCATATGGAATTATCACTATCATGGGCCATACAATTTTACAAAAATAGGCAAGTTAACTTAATTTTACCAACATATAAATATCATTCATGAGTCACAAAATTACACCCACACTTTTTAGAAAATATATTTTTAATCACATATATATATCTCATGATATTAAATATTTTTAAATATTTATTATAGAGTGATATTGGAAACCACCCATCATAATCGATACAAACGAGTGCTAATTGAAACAAATCATTCATCATATCATAATGAAACAATGAGAATGAAATGGGTTTCATATCATTTTCTAATATAATCACATAAATAAATCATTCATAATTCCATTAATAATAATAACATGATAAAACCATATAAAGTAAATGTGTATATAGTGATATTCAATATATTTTTGGGTAAATACCATTAAATTAATATGATGAGGTACATAGTATTTACACTATATAGATTAAATATTAGTTAAAAATTTATCCTCTAAATAGATGTATGGGTATTTAATTAAACACCATTAAAACAAGGTTATGTAATATATAATATTAATAGGGTATATACATTGTAAGAAAATAATGTTCATAAATAAGGATGATTAGGGGAAAAGTAATAATTTATTTCCATGAAACAAATTCCCTGAAACAGTATAAAATAATTTAGAGGCTATTTCATGAAATTTAATTTCCAAGGAAATACATTCTTTTTTGAAAAATAGTTAAATGAAAGTGATGTTGTGAAATATTTTTTATAAAAAAAATTAGTTATGTTTTCATAAAAGAAAAAAGTTACATATAATTTTTAATATTCATTTTTGAAAGGAAAAATGAAAGCTTTGGAAAACACATAATTTTAAAATAAACTATAAATATTGGACACCAAAAAATATGTAATGGTTATTTCAATGAAATGTTGATTGGAAAAAAATTATATTTCAAGGAAAACAATTTCAATAATTGAAAATATATTTATTGAAAGTAAAATTTTATAAAGGGTATAAAATCATCTTTTTGGAATGATGAAAATAGTAATGTGAAAGTCACATTAGATGAAACAAAATTTGATATCCCAATATAAAGTATAAAATTGAAAGAAATAGGAAAATATGGCCTTGGAAGATAAATCATTGTTAAAAAGAATGATATTTATTCTCAACAATGATATAAATTTGAGAAATAAATTCATCATGGAAAACTATTTGAATTAAAAACATAATTTCCTTTAAGAGGGAAATAAATTACTATAAAATAAATTATTAGGGTGGTATAAAACAATAATATAATAAATAACTTCTTTAAGTTGAATTATAACTCAATAAAATATATTTGAGTTATCAAAATCCCATAAAACTTTGTCAACATAAGAATCAAAATAACATTAGAGGAAGATCATGAAATGTACATTATAATATAATGAAATGAAATATATTTAAACTTTATGAATGAAATAAGTAAGTGATTAAAACATATAAAATAAAATATGGTGTTAAATATTAAACATGTCTCAGATGATTCATGTGTAATGTTCTTCATGGATCACACATCATGATGAAACTTGTGATCATGATTCTTGCTGAGATCAAGCGAGAACCATCCATGGGAGTTGTTGGTATTGATGAAATGAGTTCCATACCTATTTATAAGAATAAATTCCTCCATGAATACATGGATATATATATATTTAATTGATTTCATGGAATTTATACTAAATTTTAATGGAGAATAACCACTGAATATTTCAAATATCACAATAAGGAAATGAGATAAGTCTTGAGATAAAAATTTAGGATAGTTTTGAATGAATATTTTATGTGAATTGAAAAATAAATCTTTTTAAAACACATACTTTTAAAATGAATTCTCAATATTGTATCCCAAAAAATTTGTAATGGTTATTTCAAGGAAATGTGGAGTAGAAGACAAAACAAATGATCATTGAAGGAAAATTATTTTAATAATTTCAAATATCTTTATTAAAATTAATATTATAAAAGGGGAATAGAAAAAATTTCAAAAAGAGGAAAAGATTAAGGTTAATTTCATATTATATAAAACATAATTTTATTTCCCAATACAAATAATAACATTAGAAGAAAAAGAAATTTATGGCCTTAGAAGAGAAAATGTTGTAAAAAGGATGATATTTATTCTCAACAATGATATACATTTTGAGAATGAAATTTTTCATGAAAAAATATTTGTATTAAAAATACATTTTCCCTAAAGAATAAAATAAACTATTATAAAATAAATTCTTATGGTGGAAGAAACCAAGAATAGAATAACTAACATCTTTAAGTGGAATTATAACTCAATAAAGTAGATTTGAGTTATCGAAATCACATTAATATTTGGTAACAAAATAAATAAAAATAAAATGAGAGGAAGATCATGAAATAGACATTTTAATATACGGAAATGATATATATTTCAAATATATGAATGAAATATTCTAGTGATTAAACCATATAAAAGAAAATATAGTGTGAAATATCATACATTCCTCAAAAGATGTATGTGTGATATTCTTTATGGATCACACATCATGATAAAAAAACTTGATAATTATTCTTGATGAGATTGAGGTTGAACCATCCAAAGAATTTTTTGGTATTTCTGAAATGATTTCCATACCTCTGGATGAGAATCCATGTCATTATTCCTATATTGGAATATCTAGTGAATTAATTTCATAGAATTTGAACTAAATTTTAATATAGAAGAAGTGTTCAGTATTTCAAATATTAAAAGAATAAAATGAGTAGATTATTGATCTGAACAATCATTATGGTTTTTAATGAGGCTATTATTTCAATATTCTATGAATTAAAGGTAGATATTTAAGGGATTTTGAATATAAGAACATATAATGATATTGAAACTATTCTAGGCATATATAAATATATATTTATGTTAATAAAAATTTTTGAGGTCATAAACGAAGAAAAAAAAATAATATATTCTATAAGTAGAAATTTAGGAAAGTGGATTTATCAATTTCATGTACTCGTAAATATTATACATGTCGAAATAAGATTTATAATATGGTTAGACTCTATTATTAATGAAATATATTTTTGTTGATGAAAGAAAATGATATTCCATTGTTTCATAAATATTTCACACTAGGGAACAAAATGGAGTATATTAAGAGAGGTGGTCTATAACTTTATTAATTATGGATGTATTAAAAAATGAGAGTTGGAGAAGTGTTTTTGTTGGCCACATTCGAAGTTGATGTTTTGAGATATTTAGTTTGTATAATCCTATTGTATAAGTATGATGAACATTGAGATAGACTATCTGAATTCTATAAGAGAGTAAAAATATCATAGATATAGTCTAGGAGGGACTAGATCTATCATAGGTGATCTTTACTTAATTTAAGCGCAAACCCATTATTTATTACATAGGGACAACAATAAATGTCTTTCTTTATACCAGGTCGATGTCGGTATTACATGTTTAAGGTCATACACATTCATGTTCTTCTTTTGAAAAAAATATGGATGTAATTCAGGATTCACTAGGGAAATATCCATTTGAAATGAGGTGAACCTCATTAACAAACCCAAGGGTTCTCTAGTGTTAATTTCTTATTCTATATCTACATATCACCAAAAAAGATATAATGTGAGAGAGATCCACTCACTGGAAAAGTGATGAAGTGATTAATTGATAAAAGAATTTTTTTATTAAAATTATCACCACAATTATTCATATCCCCCCCCCCCTCAATTTAGGATTATCCCAAAGTGGTCCTAAAAGTATCCCCCACTCTATTTTGAATAGTTCTTGATATATAAAAGAGTGATTAGAGGTTCTTTATGAACATAAAATTTTCTTCCATGTGAGTAGTATAGATCTTATTTCTATTTACAATAATTGCAATATTTACAAAACATTACTCAAATTAAATTCCCCAATTCCATTACTTTTATTGTCACCATGTGTAAATAAATAACATTGAGTTGTGTGAAACACTTAAATCTTCCTATTAAAAGATTTCTCTCCTATGATCATGTTTCCTACTCAATGTAGAAGAATTTGAGTAGATATTCTTTATTGGGTTTTAGTACCTTTGAAATCAGATATGGAAACCTAACATAAAAAATTATGCATGTGATGAATTAATATTTGGAATTTTTTTATGGAAATCCTAAAATAAAAATGAGGGGTCAAATATATGTCTTGGTCATCAATTGGGTCTAGATGTTGAGATTGGTCCTAGAATTTGTTTATTCTGAGTCTGATTATACCTAGAAATTTGATTAGGTTTGGTGTAACTTGAAGTGATTCCATAGGATTTTACCTTGATTTGAACATTGTCCTTACCCTTATATAACATGTCCATAAACAAAGAAGAACCCAGGACCTGATTTGGACAACACTTATGCAGCATTATTGTACCTTTCCATTTTCCGTATCTTTTTAATCTTAAAAAAATCCATGAATTTTTTTTAAATCAACATGAAGAAAAAAATAAAATCACACCCAAGTATTATGTATGTTCAATCTCTATTAAAAAATTATTGGACAACATCTTACCCATATGAGTTAGGAGACACAATCTTCAACCTGCTTTGGTAGTAGCATCTTTGACTATCCACCACATTATTCTTGATCAATCATCTAATTCACATTAAAAAACTCATACTCTAGTGATCCTATATGACTTTTTTGAACAATTTCACACATAAATTCATCATAACCAAACCAAAATGTAATGTAATGTTAAGTCTATTGAGGTATTTTCTCATGAAATTTATATTCACCAACTTCCATCCTTATAGTTTTAACCTTATTTAATAACATGACTCCCATAATATTTAACTTCAATTAGAATAATCAAGAATACATTAATAATTATCAGAAAATCTTCATATCAAATCATTTATATCCCAATATAGTCCAATAAAGAACTAGATGTTATGCTGAGAGCTAATTCAAACTCCATAATAACCATGTTTTGGTTTCCATCGACTGAACATAAAAAACCAAAGGCATTTAGTATTGAATCAACACCATTGGCTTTGACCTATGTATACTCATTATCTATCTTTATTCTCCAGTAGGTTCCCATCTAGAACTATTCTACACAATTTCAATTTTCATCCCACTCTAAATAAATTTTTTGATTAGAACATCTACTTCCTTCTTTTTGGAAATATTCCAACATCAATACTATGTTTTATTATAGTCATGATTCCTTAAAATCATTCAACTTCTATAGAAATTGATACTCCAAGATTGATACTATTTGAAAATTCATTTCCCCATCGTAGTTAAATATCATTTTTTATAATTAGGTCTTCATCATAAGAGAATGTCATTATGAATGCATTTTAGATTCCAAATATGATACGAGCTATCTCAAGGCTCATATTCCTCTAAAATAAAATTCAATTAATCCTTATTCATCTTGGTTATTTTTTTATAACTCCATGAGTTCATTATTTTCAACATCATTGATCATGTTTTTCCACTCTAAACCTTTGTCTTTTTTACTTGACTTACTTTAAAATTTTACTACCGACTGATTCAATTTTTTATACCCTCCAATGATATAGAATTAATTTATATGAGGTTGGTTACATGGTAAATTGAACACATTTGGCCATTCATGCAAGGTATTATTATATGTTAAAGTGGATATGGGGTCATCTTATGGTCTCTTGGTGAGGTAAGATCGGTGGATGTGGTCATGTAGTCATCTGTGAGATCTTATTTTAAATGAATTGGTTTAAAGGAGGTTCACATGGACAATTTTAGAATATTGAGAGGTTTGGTGGATTAGCATAAGGGTAAAATAGATTTTGGGTTTCTTTTTTCTGGGTTGCAGTGATGATTATGTGGTAGATTGATTGACCTTGTGAGGGCTCATCACAATAGGCTACATCATTTCTTATGGTTAGTCTAAATCTTATCATGTATACACACTGATTTAAATATGTGGTATCTTGAGGGAATTCCCCAATTTTCATGCATGGACACTCTAGAAATAGTAAATATATTGATCATGTGATGGAATTCGAGGTCGATTGTGATTTTAGTGTGATATCTTAGCTTTGTTATTTTTTTAGCTTCAGCCTATAAAATTGAATATTTATTTTAGTGAAGTCTTATTCAATATTTAAAGAAACAATAATTAAAACATAAAAACTATAATTAAAAAAAATCAAAATTAAATTAAAAATAATGATTGAATCAATAAATCGTTTTCAATAAATTCCAAAATTTCATAATAAATAAAATTAAATATTGAATCCATTGAAAATTATAATTGTAGATTTCAAAGTTAAATTGAAACCTTTCATTAATTCCAAAAATTAATAAAAAACTAAAAATAAATATTTAATTAATTTATCTAAACAATCCAAACCATCCAAAAAAGTAAAAAAAAAATTATTATTTACACTAGATTTAAATTTATTAGGGGGTTTACTTTATGAAAAGAAGATATTATTTTTAGAATATATGGATCACATCGCTACCCCATAGTTTGTTTAATTCTCTCCCAATAAATACTATGAAATCAATTATTTGAGTATATATGTCCTACCAAGAATCAAGTACACAAACCATAGATGAATAAAATCAAATATTCTTCTATTTTTTGAATTAATATACCTCCACTAAGAGTTAATCTCATTTATTTACATTAATTGGGTTCAAAACCTAGTTCCAAGTGTGAAATAGATAGAAGTAAGTGCAATTAAAATTTTAAAAGGTTGTGTTTACATTTACCACTTTCTCCTATTCTACTTAAACCAACGTTTTCTTTTCCACTTTGTTGATATAACTCATATTAAATTTTTATAAGTCATTTTCCCCCATTTTCTTCTAGTTTAAACATTCCCCTCACCTAAAAAAATTATTTTTTAAAATCAAAAAATAATTAAATTGTTTCCAACTATTATGGGTAGATAAATATGAAAATAAATTATAGTATATAAAAATTTAATTTACTCTCACAACGAGTTTATAATGTCTCATATCATTGTTGTGGGATCCCAATTCCCCATTTTATTTCACTTTTAGAGGACATATATAAATTTATTTTTAGTTGGATCATCTGGGTTTCCTTTTTTCCCAAAGTCCAAGTTATGTTGAATTATGTTCAAAATTACCATGCCCTCATGTTTTAATTTAAATTTTAGAAATACAATTTAACTCATTCTCATTTTTATTATACTAAAATCAAATTTCCAATATAAGAGTTAGAAAAATTACTTAGGAATCATTTAACTCTTAAAGTTTTAAAACCAATGAACTCCCACCATTCTGGTATAGTATTTGTTTTCTAGGTATGAAATAATTCTGATCAAGATTACCTATTTGGTAACAATAATAAATTCTAGAAACAAAAAATATATAGAAACTATGTATAGATCCCTAAAAATATATCTGTTCCATTTTTAGTTTATTTCATTTCAAGTAAATGATATTAAGAATCATCCAAGGAATGGTATAAAAAAAATTTACATACTAACATACTTATCCCTCTCCCTTATAATTATCTCAGAAAAGGTTCCAATTAATTATAATATAAATTTATTAGAAAATAATATTTAGAATAAAAACATCTTCACAAATGTGAATGAAATAGACAACCTAGGGTTTTTTTATTCAATGGTAGCAGGGAGGAATTTTGGACTCCATTATTGTATCTTTACAAAAAGACTTTATGTAATATCTTCACTTGTTACCCATTAACCTTAAATTATTGATATGAATATTCCTTGCTGATCTCAAATGTACTAGATGAGATAGTATAAGTTACTATGTAGGGATCATTCCACTTGGAATGGAATTTATAAAATCAAGAGGTTAATTCTTGAAGAGAAGAAGAGCATTGTGTATCCCACTTTAAAATTTTTCTACTAAATAAGTTTTAATTGATATATTTGGAGTTATCCTTGTCTATAAATTAATTCTCATAATCTTACTTTCTTAATTCCTCTGACTCCATCATCTGTAGCTTTTTATGAACCCTAGAGAGGCATGCTAGACCAGCACTCCAAGGTCCGGTGAAAAAAACATTCTTTTAAAACATGATTTAATACTATGTGAGATGAAGTAATCTAAACATATATTTACTTTATATCAATTCCATAAGTTAGACATTACAATGAACAAGTAATCACAATATTTCATAACCCGAAGGTTCAGTGTCCTTTAGGAATAGCTATATAAGCAACTTATTTTACAATACTTGTGAACATTTCACCATAATATATCTAAATTCCCTTCCAGAATTATAATTAATAAAACTCATATTCATAACCTATGTAAATAGAGACTAATAAAATGGGTGAGATAAAATACATAGTAAGGGTAAATATAAGAGATAAAAATTAAAGAACATAAATGGTTATAATATGACCATATGGTTATAAAAAACGTACACCAAAAAAATAGAATAGAATCATACCCCAAAAATAATTGATCACATATCATGATTCATATCATAAGACTTGGAAAAAAATACGACATAAATCAAATGTAGGTGGAAAAATTGATTAAAAAACATGATCCATGGGAGAGTATCATAAATATACATTTTAAATGTGGTTCAAACATTTTCAAAAGGAAATATCACTATCATGGGTTACGCACTTTTACCCACACATTCAAGATACCTCTATTTTACCCAATTATAAAAATAATTCATGAGTCACACACTTACACCCACACTTTTGAGAAAATATAATTACCCTCATATATATAAATATATCATGAAAATTAAACATCTTAAAAATATCTTGGAGAGTGATATAGGAATGCACCCCTCATCATCAATACATATCATTTCTGATTGAAATCAATAGTTCTTTATATCATAACAAACCAATGGGAAGAAAAAGGGTTTCATATCCTTTTTGAATAGAATCAGATAAATAAATCATTTATAATTCAACTAATAATAATAACATAACAAACCTATATAAAATAAATGCATATATAATGATATTCAATATATTTTTTGGTAAATACCTTTCAATTAATATGAGGAGGTACATGGTATTTACACTATATATATTAAATATATATAATTATTCAGTAATTTCCCTAATCAATCAATGTATTTGTATTTAAGTGAACACCTTTTAAATAAGGTAATGTAATATATAATATTCATAGTGGAAATTCATTTTAAGAAAATCATGTCCATAAACATGGATTATTTGAGGAGAAGGTACTAATGTATTTCCATGAGTTTAATCCCCCAAAAGAGTATAAGATACTTTAGAGGGTATTTTTTGAAATTTAATTTCCATGGAAATAAATTCATTTTAGATAAAGAGTAAAATGAAAGTGATGTTTTGAAATATTTAAAAAAACATTTTTTTACATTTTAATAAAAGAAGAAGTTGTGGGTAATTTTTAGAAGTTAGTTTTTAATGGAAAAATATTTTTTTTGAAAACATTTACTTTTAAAATTAAATCTCAATATTGGATCCCAAAAAAATATGTAATGGTTATTTCAAGTAAATGTGGACTAGAAGAATAAAAAAATGATCATTAAAGTAAAATCATTTTAATAATTTAAAATATTTTTATTCAAACTGATATGTTAAAATTTTAATAAAAACATATTTTTGAAAATAAAAAAAAGTGTAATGTGAATATCACATTAGATAAAATATGATTAGAATTTCCAATATAATGTATCACATTAAAAGAAAGAAGAAAGCATGGCCTCATAACAGAAACTGTTGTTAAAAACCCCTTTCCCCTAAAGAGGAAAAAATACATTTTCCATGAAGAGAAAAATAAATTCATAGGGTAGAAGAAACCAAGAATATAAGAAATAACTTCCTTAAGTGGAATTATAAATCAATAAATAAGATTTAAGTTGTAAAAATACCATAAAACTTTGGTAATGTAAGAATCAAAATAACATTAGAGGAATATCTTTAAATAATAATTATAATTTAATGAAATGAAAGATATTTTAAATATATGAATGAATTATGGAATTGATTACACCATATAAAATAAAATATAGTGTAAAATATCAAACATGTCTCACAGATTTGAAAATTGAGATAAAGAATACCTTACATCATCATTATCATTTGAATTGAAAACCAATCAAAGTTAAAACATAATATATATTTTTAAATCCCATATATTTCATGAAAAAATATTATAAAATAAATTATTATCCATTATATACATCACAAAAAGGAAATAATTGTTGAATATGCATTGTATCTCAATGAACCAAATTGAGATGCAAAAATCCTTAACTAAATTCCTAACTTCCATGAATTAATTTTAAACTCATATATAAAAATAACTATTTTAATCACTAATAATATAACCATATCAATTATTATCACCTTTTATGATATTAATTTATAATCATTTATTGAAAATATATTAATTTTTTTTGTATTTTACTTTCATCATCAGATGTTTATCATTTTTGATTATTATTTTAGTACTAGTTTCATAATGGATATGTTCATTATCATATATAAATATAAATTATACCATTATATTATCATTAAAGGTATTTTAATATAATTTTTATAATGATTTATATTGTTTTAATTTCATTTTATTTTTATTTTAGTTGTGATTAATGACGATGAAGTTGGCAATGAGCTTATTTTGGTAATTTCCATAAATGAGGGTGATATATTAATAAAGGGTTAAATATTACCATTACCATTATAAAATCAAATAAAATAATTATTTACATAATATTTTCCAATATTAGTGGAAATTATGTTTCCATAGTTACCCATTATTGAAATTTATAACAATGTTTATGTAGGTGTTTAAATCAACCCAAACAAGAGTATGTTATAATCTATGGGTGTATAAGGTTAAGAAAGTGATTAATTTAGAATAATATCATATTTATTGAATTCTAATGATATTATTTATATTATTTAAGGTTTTGAATCGGGTTTTAAGAGATGTAGATAAATAAGAAAATAATAGAGTGAAAAATAAAATACATCACTTTGGTGATGGCTATAATCCTAACATATGCATGCGAGACACATTCATTTTCAATAGATTGAGTGAAAGATGTGGTATTGATTATAATTTAATAAAATTAATAATTTATTGACTATAATTTTAATACTTTAAATAGTCTTTTATAATAGTCTGACCAAGGTGGTGATGACAAATCAATCAATTCATTCATAGAGGTGGTAGTCACTACGGATGCAAGATGATGTATTCAGTTTCTGATTGGTTTTAGAGAAAGAAATAAAATGGTTATACAATAAAAATAATAATATTTTATTATACTTATAAAAATTTTGTAATTATATCATCATGGGTAGGTTATATTTTAAGGAGGTAGAATAAGAACCAGAGGAAAAAGAAGGAAAATAGTAATCTAGAATTTTTCCTTACTTCTAGGTAGAGCTCCTTTTCCAAATAGATTTATGTTTTTTGAGGTGGAATTTTATTAATAACCAAACCTTTATAAAGTGAATATGTGTTTTGAGTATTTATTTTGGAATATTTTGGCCAAATATAATAGTAATTTATTGTAAAAAGAAGTGGGTTAGTGATATATCCATTTATAAGAGAGATGAGTGGAATTTTTTTAGTAATATCAGTGAAAAAATCACTATTAAATTGTAAAGTGGAACCAATAATGAATTTAGGGAAGAATTATGTTTGAGATTCCCAAATCCATTCAATTTCACATATATTATAAACATTTTTTAAAATATTTTACTCTTATATTTTTCACATTTACCATTTTTCATTTTTACTGTAATAGTTGATTTTTACATAAGTAAATTACCCTTAATGCCTAAAAAATGGGAATTATTACATAATTTGGACCTATAAATTGAAAACATGAAATAAATTTAATCTAATAAATTTTATAAAGGTTATAAAATTAAATTATATTATTATCACATATAATTTGTAAAAAACTGTTTTTTAGAAAATAAATATTTTTTAGAATAACAATTATGTTCATGATAAAATAGTTAGCATTATTTATTTACATGACATTAGTAATATTATTATTAAAAAATAAGAGTTTTATGTATGAAAATTAAATAAAAAACACATTTTTTCCTTTTAATATCATAATTTACATAAAAATATGAAAAAATATTTTTTATTAAAATAAAAGATTAACTAAGATTCGACCTGATAAATAGGGGTTTTCCAAAATTCAAGATACTATTTTTAAATTATTTATTTTACTTCAAAAATACATTTTTTATCTTTAAAATTGTTTTATAATTTTTTATATTGTATATACTTCTTTATATAGTCATAAATTTTATTGTTTTTTTATAAACTATATTTTTCATTATTCACCTAAAAATAAATTATTTCATGAAAAAACATAATAGTATAATTTCGAAACATAGAATTAAAAATAATAATTTAATTTTATAAAATTTAAGTTATAAATGTGACAATAATTAATTTTAATATAAAAACACTTTTGTGGATAACAAAACTTATTTTTAATAAAATAAAAAGACTCCTTAATTAATATAACTTTTTATAAATTTTTTATAAGGTGTTTAGTTGTATTGATATCCAATAATTTAATTTCTATAATATATCATTCATATTTAATAATGTCATTATATTAATGTATCATGGTTTTTTTATATTGGTGTTTTATGTTAGGGAATCTATCCAAAATAGTATTTAATTAGAGGAAAATATATACTAAAATATCTAGTAATTACATTCTCCCCATTAAAATAATTTAAATCCTCGCAATATTTAAATATCATTCCTTAATTAGAGAAGAAAAGGGATCCATAAGAAGATCAATATATATTTTATACTAATATATCAACCTCAAAGTCCTAGATACTATGAGACTAATCATTTTGTATAATAAGAATGAATTAGGATATTTATTTATCTAAACAAATTATACCAAATATGATTCCTTAGTCAGTTATAATAGTTTCAAGGGAAAACCTTTCATAGTTTCATTTCCATGATCATATTTCCATACAAATATTAAAATAATAATAGTTAGGATAATATCAAGTAAAATCATATTAAATGATCACATGAATATGAAAACTCAATTCTGTGTTTTCTTCTATGATGAACCCCTCATTTAAACCTATGATACATTCATTTTAAGTATTATTTAATTAGATAAACCTTTCACTCCTTAATTTTAAGCTAGGTTTTACATGGTAATTTTCATATTTGTTTTTTTACCCTACCCAATCATAGATTATGTCCTAAAATTCTATTTAAATATTTTATAATGTTTTGAAAAAAGTATGTGAATTAACTGAAGAATATAACCCAGGATTGTCTAGAAAGGGGTATAGTCTTAGGCCCACTCAACATTCTGCTAGTGAAGATCAAGTTAAAACATGAATAGTATTTAATTGAGTGATTACCCTTAGTTGTATATGTACAACAATTTCATCCACTTTACAGTATTTTAATGGGGATGTCAATGCGAGAAAAACTAAATAATATTTACTTCACAAAAGTTTTAGGATATTATATGACACATATAATAATCCCTTAGACTTTTTTATAGGGTTTTCACTAATATACTCTTATTCTAATTCAAAAAATAACTAAACTAATCACCCAAAATAACTAAACTAAAACACTCTAAATAAATAAACCATGATCTGATAAAAAATGAGGCACTATTGACCTACACTCCTATATCTAGTGCTAAAAAATACATTAAACATTATCTTATATATCATGTTAGGTGAACCAAACTAAAAATACCTCTATTTTACATCAATTCCACAAGTCAAACATTACATCTCACAAATAATCACACAATCCCAAAACCCAAAGGTTTAGTGTCTTCTGGGACTATATTCCTAAGAAAAATATTTTGCAATCCCTATAAATATTTCTCCATAATTGATACACACAATATTCCATTCTAGACTTATTATAAGTTACA
Organism: Viscum album; assembly: GCA_963277665.1. Taxonomy (NCBI): domain Eukaryota; kingdom Viridiplantae; phylum Streptophyta; class Magnoliopsida; order Santalales; family Viscaceae; genus Viscum; species Viscum album. The sequence goes on from OY728143.1 coordinate 1,073,599,577, forward strand.
CTCAACTTCAAAACCTAGTAAAATGGAAACATAATATAGGGATTAATCTCAAATTCTCATTGAGGGTAAACATAAGAGATAATAATTAAAGATAATAAATGATAATAAGATAATTATATGGGTATAATCAAGTTATATGGACATAGAATAATAGAATCATACCAGACAAAGAAAACATCACAAAAATTATTCATGGAATAAGGCTTGTCATAACATAAGGCATCAATTAAAATATTGTGGAAACATTATTCAATAAAAATTATCCATGAGAGTATAACCTTCGGGTACCATTAAAGGTTGTACAAACATTAACATAGGGGAACTTAACCTTTGTGAGTCACACACTTTCACCCACTAATGTGAGTAATCTTGATTTTACCCATGTATTCATTACCTTAATGGGTCTCACACTTTCACTACTACTTTTATGGAAAATTAATTTTTTACTAATTTATACATATATAATAATATTTAAACTTCTAAAATATTATTTTATGGTTATATAAGACTACACTCATCATAATCCATATATATGGGTGCCACTTGAAATCAATCATTCATCATATCATAATGAACCCATGGTAATAAAAAAAAATTATTTCATTTTAAAATGTAATCACATAATGAAATCAATCATAATTATACTAATAATCAAAACATGGTAAAACCCTTGAAAATAAATGGGTATACGAATATATTTAATGAATTTATAGGTATATACCTTTTAATTATGATTATGAGGTACCTAGTATTTTCACTTTTTAAAAAAAGTTATTTTTGTTGAATAATTTTAATAATTAATCTATATATGGGTGTCTCTGTCAACACTTATCAAATAAGGTAACATAATATAGGGTATTAATAGAGGAAATGTATTTAATGAAAATCATGATCAAAATCTTGGATTATTATGAAAAATAAAATTAGCATGTTATTTCCATGAGTTTAATTCACCAAAATAGTATAAGAGAATTTAAATGTAATTTCATAAAAAGTAATTTCCATGGAAATAAATTATATTGAGTGAAATTGGAAATTGGAATTGATGTTGTAAAAGTTTTTTAGAAAAAAAATCTAATATTTTCATAAAATAAGAATTTATAGGTTATTTTCAAAAGCCATTTTTTAAATGGTGGAGTGAATACTTATGAACATGATTTCTTCTAAAAATTACCCCCAAAAATGGTGCATTTAATATATATAAATTTCATTTCAATAAAATTTTGAGTTGAATATAAAACAAATAATCATTGAAAGAAAACAATTTTAATAATTAAAAAAATATTTATTAAAACTCACAAAGAGGAATGTGAATGCTACATCAGATAACACAGAATTAGGTTTCATAATATAAAGGAGAATATTTTCATTAGGTGTAAAATGTAGAAATAGAGAAGAAAACATTATTAAAAGGGATGTAAATTATTCTCAATAGTGATATATTTGTTGAAAAATAAATTTATCAAGTTAATAGATTTGAATAAAAGTCATATTTTCCATATATATGAAGATAAATTTACATGAAATAAAATAATAGTATGTAATAAACCAATTATATAATAAATAAGTTTATGAATAGGCATTGTGACACAAGAAAAGATATTTTTTGTTATCAAATTCCCTTACGACTTTCGTAACATTAGAATCAAAAGAAAAATAGTTGGAGATAATGAAATATAAATTATAATCTCAAAAAATAAAATTTATTTATCCTAAATTAATGAAATATTTAAATGAATACACCGTATAAAATAAAACATTGTTTTAAATATCAAACATTTCTCATGAATTTTAAAGTCAAGATATGGGAACCCTTACCTCGTCGTTCAACTCCAAATTTAAAACTCATGAATGGTAGAACATGAGATGGATTTTTAAATCCTTTATATTTAATGAAAAATTATGATAAAATAAACCCATTTCCAATATATATACTATAAAAATGAAACAAGAGGGGAATATGCTTCATATCTCAAAGAAGAAAATTTGATAAAAAAACATGCCTTAATACCTGAATTCCAAAAAAGTTATTTCCCCTCATGTATAAAAAAATAACTATATTACTAACATATTTTAGAACCATTTTCATTCATATATTCTTTTATAAGATTCATTTATAGTAATTTATGATGAAAATATTATTTAGTTTATTTTATTTTCATCATCGGGTGATTATTAGTTTCAAGTGTTTTGTTTGGTATCAGTTTCATAATAGTAGTGTTAATTTTTATTTATAGATTTAATGTTGATAAATCTGAGATCAATAATGGTACATTAATATATTTTTATAATGGCTAATAATTTTCTAATTTTAATTCATATTTATTTTATTTATGATTAATAATGATGAAATGGGTGATGAGTTTATTTTGGTAATTTTCAAAAATAAGCGGTTATATATTAATAACATGTTATATATAACCATTGACATTATAGAAGAAAATAATTATTATTTAATTATTAATTTCCAATATTACTAGTTTTTATGTTTTTTAGTTACCCATGATATTAATTTATATCATTATTCAAATATGCTGTTGAATTGAACCAAATAGGAACAAGATATAATATTTGGATGAGTACGGTTAATAAAGAGATTCCTTTGGAATAATATCATTATTATAGAATAATAAATATATTATTGATTATTTTATTAAGGTTTTTTATCGTGCTATAATATACTTGGATAAATAATAAAATAATGGCGTGAAATTTTAAACATGTCACTTTCATGGAGGTGATAGTCTACATGAGCGTATGGGAAACACGTTTATTTTCTATAGATCAAGAGAGAGATAGGGAATGCATTTTAATTTTAAAATTTTGATAATAATATAAATATCATGGAAATACTTTAAATATTCTTTTATAACCATCCATGTTAATTGGTTGTGAAAAATCAAGCACGTTGTTCATAGAGGTAGTATTATGCACGTTCGCATGAGGTCATCTTCATTTCTTGAATAGTTTTTGAAGAAGTTCTAAAATGGTTATCCTGTAAACATAATAAAATTTTATTAAACTTATTATAATAATGTAATTATTTAAAATGGTTATATTAGATTTATATGTGGTAGATTAGAAAATAAAGGAAAAATAATGAAAATGAGTAGCAAAATATTTTTCTTTACTCCTTAGAAGAGATACATTGAAAAATAGAATAAGGTGTTGGGAGGTGGTATTTTGATAATACAAGAACCAATAAGAAGTGTATAGGATTTTTTGGAGTTATTTTGGCATATTTTATATAATTTTAAGATGTACGGGGTGTTGTGATACGTGGAGTACTGATGCCTCCTTTCATATAGGAGAGGAGTAGAAATTTTTAGTAATATAAATGGTAAATTCAATATTAAAACTAAAAGTGAATCAAATAGTTCACAATAATGTGTTTGGGGAAGAGTTAAGGTATAACATATCTCAATCATTCATTTTAAAACATATTTTGAACATGTTTTAAGACTGTTACTCATAGATTTTTCACTATTACCTTTTTTGGGTTTTACCATGGTAATTAATATTTCCCTAACTAACTTACTTTTAATTAATAAAAATAAAATGGGAATTATTACATAATTTGGAATTAATAATTCAAAACTTGAAAACTATTTTATCAAATAAAATTTCTATATGTGATCAAAAAATGATTTTAATATTAACACAAACAGCGTTCAAAAATTCCTCCTTAGAAAAAGTATATTTTTACTAGAAAAAATTATATTAAAGATAAAATTATAATTTATATTTATATCCATTAAATTCATAAGTTTATTAATATAAAAAAATATTTATATGACTTATAAATTAATACAATATATAATTCTACAATCTAAAATCATAATTAAAAAATGATAAAAACATTTTTTATTAGAATAAAGCATTTCTTATTATTCAAAATGTTAAACATGGGTTTTCTAAATTAAAATAGTATTTTTTAAAATATTTATTTTAATTCAAATGTAAATTTTAAATCATGAAAAAATTAGTTTATTAATTAAAACTTACTTCTTGATATATTCATAAACTCTTTGGATTTAGTATAAAATTACTTGTCAAAATTCTCCAGAATAATTAATTTCAAAAAAACCAAAAAATTACCTTAAGATAATTTTGATATTTGAAATTTAAAAAAATAAGTTAATTTCATTAAATTAAAGTTCTAAATGTGATATTAATTAATTTTAATATAAATATTTTCATATGGAAAATCTAAATATTTTTAAGTAAGAGAAATGACAATAGTATTAATATACCTTTTTACATTGTTTTCATATGGTGGTTACTTCTATTGATATTCACTAATTTAATAGCTATAAAATATTAATCATATTTAATAATTTTACTATATTATAATATCATGGTTTTTTTATTTTGGTGTTGAATGTGAAGGAAGTTATTCAAAAAATTATTTAATTAAATGAAATATATATATAATAAAATCTTTGGGATTTACACTCAACTTTTCCAAACTCTATGATCACATTATTCATATTCTAGTAGCCTTGTGTTATAACTATATAAGTGTTTAACATTGACTTACATAAACAATTATTTATGGGGAAACCCCATTTTATTTTTTAGGTAGTTCTGTATTCCCATAATGCATCCTATAACTTCTTACTGTTGTCCTTCTTGGTGGGTTGTACTGTATTATCTAAAGTCCAATTAATATCTTTTTTGGACACCTATGAATTTCTAGTTTTATAGTTTTGGTATGAATTTTAGGTCTTGTGATTTACTCCATATTTCTTTATCAGGGATTCCATGTTATTTTTTACAAATAGTGTATCATGGTCACAGATTACTGATAAGGGTACTCAAAATCTAAAAAATAATTGATTTTATAAATTCAATGAAAATTTTAAAATCATCAGTTCTAGTTAATTTTTTTATAAATCTATTTGGAAATTTAGTTTAATACTATTAAGATTTAGGTTGATCCAAATGAAATAGGAAATATACCTCTGATATCTAACCCTTAAACATCAAATACATTACCAAAAAATAATGTTTTTAAAGAAATTTTATTACCTTTATAAATTAGTCAAGTAAAATTATTGTTTTTACATGTTTTATAAAAAAACAAGTTAATTTTTGAAAATTAATAGTGAAAATAAATCCAGATTCTAAATTTTTGTTTTTGTTCTTTGACATATAAAATAGACTCTACATGTGAGTGTTTGGAAATATGAGAGTGAATAATTAATTTTTTCTTCAGGGATGCACCATCTTATTACTTGGTCATTACAAATATTCCAAAATTAAGTATCTTCCTAGATTGAATACTTTGACTCTAATTATAGTTTAAAAGTTTTATAATTCGTAAATAAATGTGGTACCTTTGATGTGATATGAAAATTCACCAGATTGATATATTAGGGAACTTGGGTTACTTTGTATAGTTTCTCACAAGGTAAGGATTCATCCAAACGTGTTTCACTTGGTAGTTGTACATTAATAGTGTGAGGTAATCTAATCATGTATTACACAACTAGATTTTCATATCCATTATTTTCCATGATATCCATGTTGAATTATAGTAAAAGAACCACCCATATCACTAGACTTGGATACACATCATCTATCTTAATATGAAATATTAGTGTTGCATGATCATAATAAACTATTATTCTATTTCCTAACAAGTAATAATAGAATATTTTGAAACAAACAACAACTTTCCATAACTCATTTTTTTGTACTTTATTTATATTATTTCCAAGGTCTTATAAATGTAGATTATCACTTGTGGGTATCCCTTAATTTTATGAGACAACACATCTCCTAAAAATTTGTTTGAAGCATCAAATTAAATCTCAAAGGATTTAGTATAGTTAGGTGGGTAGATTATGGGGTTATAGTTAGGATCACATTTAGCTTGTCAAAATATGCCCTTCATGAATCCTAAAATACAATGTTAGTTTTATTATTTAGTGGTTTATTTAGTGGAAAGTCAATCTTGATAATGTCTCTGTTAAATATTCTATAAAATCAAGCATGGCCTAAAAATAATAATATTTGTCGAAAAATATTAGGGTATGTTAGGGTATTTAACATATCAATTTTGGTATTTCCCAGTTCAATCTCAGCCTTAAAAATTATTTTACCTAACACATTTCCTTTATCCACTAGAATATATAAATTTTCAATGTTTAAAATTAGGTTTTTCTAAATGAAGTTTTTCAAATCATTTTATATAGTTTGAAGAAAACTTTGAAAACAATCTCCATAAATAGAAAAATAATCTATGAATACCTCTAATAAGGTATCAATCATGTCCGTAAATGCATACCTTGAAACATTTTAAGGATCCTGGGGAATTGAAAAAATTAAATCACACCCTTATCTTAGAAATCATACCAAAGGGACATGTGAATGTGGTTATTTATTATTCTTCTACATCTACTGGAACCTAATAATACCATGAAAACCCATCTTGGAAATAGTGTTGACCCTTCCATACTAGTCTATATAACATTTGATTTACAAAGGGAATACAAATTTGGTCCCTCTTATTCATATGATTCAATTTTGGGTATTCAATACAATCTCTCTAGATATTCTAAATTCTAGTGGGATCTAACAAATTATTCTAATTTTTTACAATTTTATAACCAATTTTCTTTGGTATATTTTGAATTGTACTTACACATTAGGAGTCTAAGATTTTTAATATTATTCCAACTTCAAAAATAGTTTATTATAACTTTATTAAAACTTATAGGAGGGTTTTTTATCATTATTTTTGGTTATATTACTATTTTATATTCTCTTTTTAATAAAATACTAAGAATATACGTTCTAGAGAATAATTTGTGTAATTTATCCGAGTTTCCATCCAATTACCCAAATGTTTTGTTTTAAAATTTCTAATTTATTTCTCATTATTGGGTTTGATATTATTTTAAATTATGAATGGTTGTTCCTTATAGTCCTTTAAATAAAAATATTTTAGGTTTAATTCTATTAGCTTTAATTCTTGGTTAGTTTTTTCAAATTATGTTCTGAACTCTATGTTATATATGCTAAAAACCTAAACATATTGAGAAAAATCATTTTTGAAAATTTTGGGTAAATTATCAAAATAAGTTTCATAAATTTCATCACACAATTTTGCATATGATAAAAATATCTAATTGAGCTTATTTTCAAATCATCTGAGAAATTATATTTTCTCAAATCTTATCTTAATTTAATTATGTTTTCAAAAATAAATTTTTTTTGAACATTAGAGAAGCTCAATACGGTTTATTTTTAACATATATTTCTTCTCATTGGTGTGTTTTAATGAATCATGAATATTAAAATTTACTATTTTTTCATTATAATACATTGAAATTATCCCTTATTTAACATTTATTGTTTTTTGGATGTATTAAAATGGAATATCTAAGATGATAGAGGAGATAACTTCTCCTTTATCTTCTTCCATGTTAAAAATGTAGAACTTATTAGGGAAGAAAAAATCTATGTAGACTTACCAAATAATCCTCTAGTACTCCAACAGGGAAGGAAATGGTTCATTTGGAATTTTATATAACCATTCAAGTGGTTTTAAACTCTCTTATATGTTAAAAATAAAAAAATGAATAAGTTATTACATTATTTTATGTTCCTAAATCAAACAGTGCATCTGAAAAAGTGATTTATCATATAGTGAAAGGGATAGTAAAGGAACCTAGATAATGGAATTTATTAGGTATTTTTTGGTTAATATTAAGTGGTATTTTTCATGAATCTATATCAAAAAATTATTTTAACTGAACACACAATATTGTGCACACATAGGGTTAATCTCTTGATTAGTCCTGTTACAAACACTAAATTATTATTTTCAATACTCATAACTATAATATAATACTATGACATTTTAAAATACATGGGGAGGATTCAAAAATTTATATGATATAATTATAAAAATATATTAAGGAAATAAATCTAAGAATACAAGACATGAATATTCTAGGGAAAATAAATTTTTATTCTAAGGACTTCTTGGTGAAGAAATCCCTAATCCTAAAAACAATTGATTCTCAATATCTTATAAAATTTCAAGATCAACCCTACCACTCAACACCCTCACATTGATTTTTTATTTCCCCACAATTACCCTCTTAGTATGGAATAATACCCCCCATGTAATCCCAAAAATGATACACCATCCCATATATAACATTATAATAATGAAGGAGAGGACTAAAAAATAAAAGGGAAGATAAACACAATAATATGAAAAGTGTTGTGATATCACACCCCAATATATCTAGATACTATTTATATTCTTATAATAGAATAAATAGAAGACATTGAAGTGAAACAAACATATAACAATACCTTTCCCTCCCATTGAACAAAAAATCAAAGATAATACACTATTATTATATAGATGAGATTCACATAGGGAGAAAAAATAAAGAAAACAACAACTATGAGAGAAATATAAATAAAACAATATATATTGAAAATATATATGACTATTACTAGATCATTTCATTAAACCTAGCTTCTAAAATAGACAATTCTTTGAAATATAGTAAGGGTATATTTAAAAAATAAAAAAAGATGTCTAAATGTTTTTCCAATTTTCAAATCATAAGGATGAAATTTGATTAGGGTAGTGCATGGATAAATTTGGGATAGTTTACTTGATTAATGATTTTGGAAATTTTCTCCTCTATATATCCTCAAAATTTCTTCTCGTTTAGATGTGTGTATTGAATTTTATCACTAAATTTGGAGATAAACCATTTCTTCCTCACCGACTCTTTATTTTTCCCTTCTATTATTTCCCATGTATTTAAGACTATGAAGGAGGAAGAATCATGTTCCAACATAGTTTAATAAAATTATCCTAAGCCTCTTCTATTTCCCCCCAAAAATAAACTCATTTTGTATGATCATTTCAAAGATATGATCCCATCTTTGAAAGCCTCCATAACTATACGCAAAATTAAAGGCATGACTTGTGAGTTTTATTTAAGGATTAAATAGTAAAATTCATCTTCTATTGCAATTTAATTTAATTTAGAACATAATTTTGTGAAGGAAAAAATGAATATTTCAATTTCAATTAGTAGAATATGATATTTTTAAAATAAAAAAAGATTTAAAATAAACAAAAATAAATATTTATGAAATTTTCATCATTAAGTTCAAATTTTTATAAAGAAATAAAAACGTGAAAATTAACCTTAAATAAAAAATTGGTGAAATTTAAAACATATATTTATGAAATAAATTTTTTTAAATTATGAACATCATCAATCTCCCACACTTAAAAAATTCACTCTACGAAAATCATATAATACCAAATCAAAATAAACTTCACAAGGAAAAATTAACAACACCACTCAATTATATCATACAAATGAAATATAATTCCTCATACATGGATCAAAAATTTCCTTAATCCAAAATATTATCATAAAATTGTATTCAATATCAATCTAATCCACATGTTTATGTTGTAATTACCTCCCCTGAAATATATTTCTCTCTCGGTTAAGTATTTTTTAATACGGATTTTTTATCACTATCTAGAACATGTGTAATCTTAATAAGAATGTAAATATTATTATATCTCAACACTGTGAGACATAAAAATGTTTGTCATGTTGAAGAATTTTATAGGTTATTTTTGTGGCTATAGATTCATGGATAAAACATATAATAGTTAAAAGGTAAAAAATTTATGTTAATCTATCATATAACAAAGCATGAATTTTCAAGTGAATATATATGAAATATATTACAAAATTATCTTCATAATATGTGAAACCAAATTTCCCTTTTTGAATAACATGATAGATAAGTCAAATAACGAATACAATAAATTATTTAAATCAAATTTCCCTTTTTTTCTTTTTTATTTTCCTTTTTAAAATGGACGATTACTTGAAGATGAAATATACCGAATTAATTTAAATAATGAAATCAATTTTTGTTAGATAAATGAGTTATAAAATATATCACAATGAATAATTAAATCTCCTATCTATATTATTTTTCTATTTTTTTATTTTTTTCCTTTTTAAATTTTTTAGATAAAAGGATTATATAAATGAAGTATAAGGAATAATGAATCATACCTATTTCTAAAATTAATCAAATTTTGATACATTCAGAAAAAACCCATCAATTATTTCCATCCTAAAGAACAAAAATTAAAATCCATTATCCCATACTCAAACATAAAATATCTATTCAAAAAATATTTATAAATAATAAGGGTAAGGAAAAAAATTTCTTGTAATGGGGATTAAATAAATAAGGTAATTCATGGATTATGAGGGATAAACAATGTTATATATAGATATGGGTTATAAGTTAAAGATATCGTTATCCAATGAATTAATCAATCACATGAAAAAAATTCAATGAACTCCAAATCATTATAAGATAAATATAATATGTTATAGATTAAAAAATATGACCCAAGACTCTTAATAAAAAAGAAATGAAAAAAATATATGAAAAGTGTGTAAAAAAACATGTTGGGTTAGGTAAGATTTTCAATTTATATATTACTTGTGCCCTTGATTTTCCCAATCATAGATACTTCAATAAATATGAAAATTAAAAAAATAAATCTATTTAGTAGTCATTAAATTTCATAATTATTCAAAAAAAGTAGTGTTCCAAAAATAATAAGGTGGTTTTCATTTACCAAATTATTAAATTACAATTATGATACTAGAAATAATATAAACAAATAAAAAACCTTTTACAACTTTGAAAAACAAAAAATAAACACCCAAAAATTCTAAAGGATAGATTTAAATCATCGCCACACTTAATATCATGATAACCTTGATTATCACCTCAATAGAAAAAAATAATGGTAGAAAATACTAAGGCAAGGAAATATAAAACTAGATATTATTGATCCATTGAAAGTGTTGAGTTAGGATTCAAGATACTACCACATTAGACCTAGAATTAAAGAATAAAACAAATGAAATTTATTGAATGAAGAATAAAGATAAATAAATAGGGTCATAAAAAAGAAAAATGAAAGAACAATGTTTAACCCCTAAGTGTGTTCTCGGTTTTTACTTCCCCTAGTTAAATAGTTGAAACACTTTATCCCAATCTGATGGTGGGTGGAGTTATTTTCTCGTGAATCATTAAATATTTTTCCTTATAGAATTAATCCATTCATAATGGTTTTTTAAGAATCCATGGATAAATTATAATAGGTTTATCACCTTATCAATGTGGTACATCCTATAAGGTGTGGTAAAGAGAATTAATTGGTCATATTCATATAGTTCCACTACTCATATAAAATATTCAATGTACAAGGTCTTATATATAGGTGTTGTTTCCAAAATTACAAAAATTGGGATCATATAAAAGTTAAAATTAAATATTATTAAAATAATAAGAATCAATATTGAATTGTTATCCTCCAAGTGAGTAAACATGAATCATGATTTCTTCAAGAAAGGTCATTTTAAACTTGGCCTTAATATGTGTATGTTCTTCTTATTCTTTATCCTACAAGTACATATTATATGAATCTAATAATTTAATATAGTTAGATCTAATAATAAATTAGTTTTCAATAAAATTAGAATAAAATTAGTTTCAGAAAAGTTTATCTCCCTTAATAGGCTCAGTTTTTAATTCTTTTTATTTACATAGTGCTACTTAGAGTTATATTTTTGTGGATAGAGATGGGTATTCAATATTATCTATATTATCTTCAAACTCCACTTCTTCAATACTATCATATTTGAAAATATTAAAGACAAGTTATTTTTGTTCATTTTCTAACTTTTAAAGGATCTTTGGAAAGTAATGTGAGAATTCGTTGAGATCCTTGGGCAAGGATTCTAAAATTAGTCATTCATGTCTTCATTCAGATCAACAATGAACACTTTAAATTCATAATCCCTAAATATTTACTTTTAAAACCCAATTACTTTCTTTTTAAAATATTTAATAGTTTCACATAATGATGAGGAAGGTTCAACATCAATAATATTATTTTATTTTATTTTCAAAATTTATGATATTTTTAGGAAAGATAGTGAATGTAATCTATTGGAATACTGATCAATGGTGAAAAATTCATAATAATATTTTTTCATGAATTCCTATCAACAAATTCTTAATACCTAAGAATGTAATATATTATAAACCCAGAGTCGATCTCTTGGGGAATCCCCTCAAAATCATAGAATTCTTATTATCACTATTTATAACTAGAATATTCTACTATAATAAACTATAGTAGTTGGGTGAGAGTAAAATTTTATATGCTATAATTATATAAATATATAAATTTAAAACATATAGTGGAAGATAATACATAAAGATGATAGTGAATAATAAATTTGTGTTCAGAGGATTTCATGATAAAGAAATCATTACACTACTGGAAAACTAACCTTTACCAACGGTTTGGAACCGTTGGTATAGGCCTCCAAACCGTTGGTATAGCCTATACCAATGGTTTGGAGAACCGTAGCCAAGTAAGCCGTTGGGATAGGTCTATACCAACAGTTTTCCAAAAACCGTTGGTATAGACCTATACCAACGGTTTTGGAAACCGTTGGTATAGGTAATATGAAATATATACCAACGGTAATGGAACCGTTGGTATATAAATTCCAAAAATAAAACATCCACTGGGATTTGATCCCAGGACCCCTCTTTTATAATTGAACGACTCAACCTCTAACCTAACATGACTTTTGTGATCATTATTATATAAATATATATATGTATTCTCATAAATATTTTAAATTTTGATTTATATAATGTTCTCAGTACGAAGGTCTGATAAAAAATGAAAGTACCTATACCAACGGTTATTATAATCGTTGGTATAGGTCTTTGGTTGTGATTTTCATTCTGTGAAGGGTGTTGAATTTTGGCCCACTTTTCCCAACGGTTTGGCCAAACCGTTGGGAAAGGTCGACCTATCCCAATGGTTTGGCCAAACCGTTTGGAAAAGTGGCATATTTGGGGACCTTTCCCAATGGTTTGGCCAACCATTGGGATAGGTCTACCTTTCCCAACGGTTTGGCCAAACCGTTGGGAAAAGTGGTATATTTGGGGACCTTTCCAAATGGTTTGGCCAAACAGTTGGGATAGGTCCACCTTTCCCAACGGTTTGTCCAAACCGTTGGGAAAAGTGTCCAATTTGAGGGCCTTTCCCAATGGTTTGGCCAAACCGTTGGGAAAAGTGGCCAATTTGGGGGCCTTTCCCAACGGTTTGGCCAAACCGTTGGGAAAGGGGAACTATACCAACGGTTTTTTCAAACCGTTGGTATAGAAGCGTTGGGAAAGATCTAATTTCCAGTAGTGTTATTCATAAAAATATTAACTATAAATATCCTATTAAATGTTGAGACCAACCCTATTACTAAACACCATCACATTTAATTTTTATTACCCCACAAACAAACCTCTTCATGATTAATAATACTACCTCACATCAACATCACAATGGTACTCCACCCTATATGCATATTTATAATGGTAAAATAGATATATAAAAAATGAATGGGAAGAAGAACGCAATAAAAGAAAACATGGTATGACCTTATACCAAAATAATTTTATAAACTATTTATTCTCATAATAGATTAAAAACATATTGAAATGAAACAAAAATTGAATAAAATCACTCCCTCTATTAAAAAAACAATCAATGTTTTTTCTTCTTTTTCATGGAGATGATATTCACCAAGGAGGAAACAAAAGGGAAAACAAAAAAATAAAGCTTAAAAAATAAAATAAAATATTTTGAAAATATATAACACAATTATAGTATAATTATTCCCATACTGCCTTATAAAATTCCTATATCTTTTCAATGGAGTGGGGATACATTTTTATTATAAAAAAGGTGTATAAATTTCCCTTTAATTTTGACCTTAGAGAGATTTTGTGTGTTTGGGTAGTACATGGATAAACTTGGTGTCCTTTACTGAAGTTTTTTGGACTTGTTTCCTCTATATAGACTCAAAATTTTATATCATTTATAAATTATTTTGGAATATTATCACTGAATTATGAGAGAATGTGTTTCTTCCCTGATATGTTATTCATATTCCCCTTCACTGGTTTCCCATCAATTTATAACCAAAAAGGAAGAAGAATCACGCATAGAAATAGTCTAGGAAAATTATCCTTAACCTATTATAATTTTCCTAAAAGATTAATCTTATTCAGTTTTTTTGTTTAGATGATATGATCCCATATGTGAAAGTCTAGTCAACTTTGAAAACATTTGTAGGTCTACCTTTCATGCTTTATTTGGACCTTAAATTACTGTATCCATGTGTAAATCCAGTTAAATTGAATTTATAAAATAATTTTATAAATCATAAAAATAATTAAATTTTAAATTTTGATCACCATATAAAATTTAATGTCCAAAATAAATAAATTATTTAAAATACATAAAAATCAACAGGTATTTTATTTCAATAATTAATCTCAAATTACACTAAAAACATAAAAATGTGACAAATTACCTTAAATAAAAATTTAGAGGTTTTAAAAAAATTTAATTATAGAATACAATTTCTTTAAATTAGGAGATTCTTAATATAACAATAAGACATCCATTTTTAATTAAATTTACATCTTTTATTCCTTCTAATCACCTATTATTGGTGTACATGTATTTGATAAATTTTGTGTACCATCAGATTTCTTAGATGGATTCCAAAAAGAAAATTTTAATGTATAATATTTGGAATATCTTATCATTACAATTATTCACTAGTTTTCTTAGGTTATTTTTAATATATAATCTTCAATTATAGTAATCTTTGCATTCAATAGAAATAATAGAACAATACACATTATTAAAGAGTATGCTTAAAACAAAAATTCCCAATTTTAATGATTTAACTAAATTTAATGAATTTAATTTCTTAATTAATTATACCAAAATTATCTTTGAGTGACTTATTAATATCTTTTAAAAATAATTTATTTTTTGGGTGAATGGAGAAAAATACGAATTTCATAAAAACAACTGTTGGTTTTTTGAAATTATAATAACATGAAATTTTACAAAACATTTTTATAGAAAAAATATATATTTAATATTTAATATAATTCATATAAAAATATAATTTTAAACCTAAAAATATATTCTTAACATTTTTGAAATCTAAGCATCATTTTTGTTCAACTGAAAACTATTTTTAGTTATCTTTTAATCAAGTATTTACAATGTTCGTTTTAGTATGGGTTTGTTTAAAAAAACAAGCCTATATTTCTTTAATTTAAGTCAATAAATTCCATTTAAATCATCATTATACTTTATTTTTATGTAAAATAATTTTTAGGAATAACATAAATATTTCTCTAAAAACTGTTTTAATTCTTTTTTGTGCACTTCTATTAAAATTAATTTCTAAAACATAATAAATTGAATATTTTATAATGGATTCCATATTTGTAATCATAATAATTAATATTATTTAATAATTTCAACTAAATTTATTGTTATAATGAATAGTAGAAGAATTAAAAAATGGTTACCTTGGTAAGGGTTAAAATGCACTTAACATGGGTGAAAATAATAGATGAGGGTAAAAATGAAACATAAACTAGTTTAAAAGTATTTTTTTTGTTATAATTAGAACATAAAATTTTTGCTATTTTAATTTATAAACAATTTGATACCCTTTCACAAGAAAATTAATTTATATTTTAAAACACATTTAAGTAATTCCAGGTGTGTCATTTTCCTCACTTATAAATGGGAACCCCTTATTATCCATTATTCACACCTATTGAGACACATAGATCAACCAATACCTAAACAAATACCTTATAAACCATAGTATATATGTCTTAGTGAATTTTTTCTCATCAAAGGACCAATATATAAATATTAAATTGTAAGACAAATGTGGTTTTTTAAGAAGAGGTATAACTCTTAAGAAAGTATTTTAATTTTATTTTTTATTATACCTACTTAAAATATTATATAACCATGATCATATAATAACATAAGTATATTAAATATAATTATATTATATTATTCCAGTGGAACAACTTTTTTTAAAGGTTGGAGATGAAGCCTCATTAATTATTAGAGCAAAGTAAAGACCTCTTTTAACTGGGTTGAGGGAGACCCATTACATAGCTCGAAGGCCCAGTGGGCATTTAGCCCATTATATGGCTTGTGAGCCCAAATTTTTGGTCCAATGCCCATTCTATGAATAGTAATTCCACAGTACCTGCCTACTATAGTACCGCATAGTACCTACCACTGCTACAGTACCCTGCCACCACTATAGTGCCTTGTCTCCTCTATAGTGCACGTCGTTGCTACAGTTCTTCCACTGCTACAGTACGCTATAGTACAACTACAATAACATGCACCCAATGGGTTTTGAACCCCCATTTTTCATGTTGGATTATGGGGTTCTTACCAGTAATCCAAATCCCAACTACGAAATACATTTATAATGGTAATGCTCGCCTCCCACTGTGGGGATCCTCCATGATCAGGGCACGCCACACGTTCCCCGACTAGGAAAATGTATTTGAATCGCCCTCTGAATAATATGCACAGTGTCCGAGTCTGGTAGGACTCAAGCTTGGGCCAGTTTCCACAGAGAGCGAGGGGTATAACCAGCAGGTACCACTCGACTAACACCCCATGGTCTTAGTGGAACAACTTATATTCATCTCGTTTTTATCCTATAGAAAATATAAACATCACATACATGTACATACGACCTACCATTTCCACGTAGCAGTGTAATTCAGTTTTCATCACCACTTAATTTAGATTGTTATAAATATGTAAATAATGAATATATATGATATTTTTGTCCTAATTATTATTTTTAAAATATAACTTATCATTCAAATTCTTACCCTTTCACCCATTATAAAATGTAATGTCACACATGTGTATGTGTGATATACCACCTCCATGAAGTGATGTGATTCATTTTTCATGTCCAAATTTCAATGATGATTATAAAAATTTATATAATTGTTATATTTATGTTATTATTAAAATTTTATATATGATTTAATAATAATAAGTATGCAAGTACCAAACCTTATAAACAGAAAATTATATGAAAATTGAAATAGTTAGCACTTGGAAACATTGATTTTAATAATGATTTATTAATAAATGGGTGTTGAGATGTTATAAGTGGATAATACAAGATATTATAAGTATTTATATAGTTTCAATATATAATAATAATATATTTAAATTTATTATAAATGAAATAAAAAACTTATGAATAAAGTTTGATATGAGGTAAAGGTTTATTTTACAATCTTATCCTTATTCAAGATTGTTTATGTTTAAGTTTCAGTTGGTTTAATTCTCTGATATCTCTATCATAAAACACATATATTGTCTTCCCATATATTTATTTAGGTATATTAAATTTTTTCCTTTCATTTTTCCCTAAGTACTCAAAATCCATAAATATGTTTTTTAAGAAAATTCGACATTGCTTTTCTATTCGTTCAGGAATATTTTTATTTTATTCCCATATTTTCATTAAAAACAATTCAATAATTTTTTTACTATTATCAAATGATTTATTAAATTAATTTTTACCCATGTTTTAATTTCTATAAAAAAATTAAAAGGAATATTCTTATCATTTTCTGAATGAGGAACTATTTACTGATGGTGTGAATATAATCTTTGTTTCTAAGCTTACAAGACAAACAAATTTTTATAACATTCCAACTACTATTTTCCTTCAATATTCCTATAAAAGTTTCCCTAGTTATTTTAAAATTCATTGTTCTTCTAAATATTTTATAAATAATCATAATTTGAAATAATATCATTCAAAATGGAAAAGTTATTTTACTCAAGAAATATTCTAGTGATATTTTTAATTTATTCTTATCTATTTCTACATGTTTATGAATATTTTACTCTACTAAGGATATAATTTTATGATACCATCCATCACATTTCCTTGTATGGCTTATAATCACTTTAGCTATGAAATTTACTGAAAATATTTATGATAGTTCTTCCAATATTGAGAGTTATTTACTATTGAGGAGAATTAATTAAGTTGTATTTTTTTATTCATATTGTTAATGCATTACACTTATTATGTAATGGGTGGAGACTATAATTACATAGCCCCTCAATTCATCAGTATGTCTCATGAGACAAAATTGGTTTGGTATTTGGCGTATACCTTACCAATTTATATATAGTTCCTTTTTATAAGGAATTGACGGTGTGTTTAAGATGTCTAGAATTATGAACTCCATTATTATGGAATCATTTATGATTTCTATGTGAAAATTATAATAGTTATGATATCCATAGAAAATTTTTAAGCTCATGATATTATTTATATGTTATTATTGGATCATCATTTATTCATGCCATATTATTTATACCTTATTTATTCTATTAAATATTCTATTGTTCACATTCCATTACTGAGCATATAAGCACACTATTTTATTTTGTTTCATTTATCCCATGTTCTAGAAATCATAAAATGATTTATGGGTAAGTATATTTTTTAGGGAATAATAATGTTCTCAAAAAAATACTATTTTTTATTTTATGTTTTCAAATATGATGTGAGATTCAAGCATGTATCTAGTTTTCTAACACTGGTAAACTATTTTATCCCTCATGATGTGGTGGATTTTATCTAGTGATAATGTAATAAAAATAACCATAATATATGGACTTCTAGGTTCAGGACTGTTATATTTGGTATCAAAACAAGTTTGATATAAATCATTATAACTAGATTTTGTAAAACATAGATTAGATGACATAACCATATGATAGATTATACAGATAATTCTATGTATATGATAATATCTTTATTTTTTAGTAAGGAAGATAATGTGTGGTTTCCTAGAAAATATATCTCTATAAAGATACTTTCAAGAGGATATAGTTTTGGATAAACTCACTTAGAGTTAAAACCCAGGAAAATTGTAGATTGGGAATTAACTCAATCATCACTAGTGCATAATGAGTGTACCTAAGACTATACGCCTAGTTAGACACTCATATAGTATATTATTTGCTCGATTCACATACTCTTTAAAAACAATTATGATATATTTGAAAATATTTTTATGATTTGAAGATATTTCCAATGATAGTATTCTTATGATTCAAAGATTTTTTATATGTAAATTTTCAATTTATATTAAGTTTTTGACTAGTTTCTAAATTATACATTATAATATAAAATTTATGACTTTATGACTTTATCTAGTGTATACTATTGTATAAAAATGGTTCCTAGCACTAGAAATGAAAACCATGTTGTTCCATGAAATCTATTTTTGGATTTCATTCCAAGGAAAGATAATTAAGCTAGAGCTGGTGCTAGGGATAAACAAATTATAAATTTATTAGGGCAGCTAACTCGGGTTATGAAAAATAAACTTACATGTATAGATAATATTATTTATTTACAAAATGGTTTAATAATGTTATACCATTTCACGTGATAGAAACTTCCACCACTTGGTGGGATAAAAAATCCATCAGTAGCTGAGAAATGGATAAGTTCCATAGAAAAAATATTTCCCACTTTGGGAACTAATTAATGGGAGAATGTTGTAATGAGAGTTTATCATCATACAATGGATTAAAATTAATGGTTTTCATTTATTTAAAACCATAAGTATGTATAAGAAATATAGATTATAGCATGAAAGTATTTCAAGGTAATTATATTTAAAAAATATTTTATTCTCTAACAATGGGCTGGTATGGATATATAATTTTTGAGTCTAAGACAAAAGGAAGATTAAAATTTTTCTACATATGTAGATAACTTTACAAGGTTATAAATTTATGATACAAATATATACATAGTCCAAAGAGTGGGTTTACCTTTTCTTTGATAGGATAAAGATAATCCTTCTAAAGGAACTAGTCTCTTAAACATTCTCATCATATTAGGATATAGTATCATGTGCTACCAAAATAGAAAAACAATCCTCCAAGTCTTATGACATTAAAGGAAAGTAAGAGAAGAATGGTATGGTTAACCACCTCATGAAATAAACAAATGGATAAGGGGAATAAGATAATGAGGTATTTTCAACATGTGATACATGTCAAAATAAAAACCATGTTACATTTATGAAGGGAATGGAAGTTTTCTATAAGTATATATAAAGGTCCATGATAATCATAAATGAAAAGGTATGGTATAATCCATCAATATAAAATGATTTAATTATAAATAGGTGGGTAACTTTTAAATCCAATGCCTTATATTTTAAAGTACCCTTTTACAAAATATTCCATGGAGAGAAGGGTAAGTTTTGTAATTAATATAGATGAAGTTGAAGTTCCTAGTGATGTAGTAGAATTTACTTTGATTGCACCTTAAAATTTTGTTAATGATTTATTTGTTTTTTAAAAATAACACTCTTTTATATCTTCTACGTTTTCCAAAAAAAATAAATATTTATATAGTATAGTAAGAAGGGGTTTAGAAATTTCACGACCCGACCCGTACCGGGGCTTGAGCCGCAACTACCCAAAGCCCACCTCCATAGGTTAGGGGCTGGAGACTAGTGCTGAAGGAATACCAAACTCAGGGAGGCCTTTTCTTAAGTACCTATACACACACACATAGCCAACTAAATGAAAAATTTCCTAGGGAAATGAAAAAATAAGATACAACACTGTTATATATATATATAACACAAATATGCATCAACCTCTAAACAGTACAAGTATAGTAAAGTAAACTGAAAGGGAAAGGGGAGAAAATAAATTACCATCCATAGAAGTTAAATAACCTAGAAACAAGTTTAAATTTAAAATAGCTGATAGATCCCCACTCCTGGATCCCAAGATATGACCACCGCATAGGGTCTAAGCACCATGTGTCCCTATGCTCCTATGAAGTCGCGATCAGTCTGTCCATCGTCTGCAAGGGTACACTGAGTGCAGGAAAATCCCATGCAGGGATGAGTATAAAAATACTTAGTAGGATCCACTGAAGGCTCAAGGGAGAATGAAGATAGGTATTGAAGAGGGAAGTAGTATATAGAACAATGTACAACAAAACAGTATAGCTCAACCCAAAAAAGGAGTGAAGTAAGATCATCCAAACAGAAGGATTTAGAAATGGTGAGAAATTAACTTCTCGTCAAGTATTTGCGACCTATAGTAGGATAGTATACTTATACAACCATAAAAATCTTGACACGAAAAGAACGTGGAATACCCCACGCATATTAAGCTCTCTTGGAAGGATAGTAAACAAACCCAAGGAGTGGGTACTACAGATACAATATATATATATGCTCAACAAAAACCGAAGGAGTGGGTACTGAAAATATTATATGAATATACTCAACCAAAACCTAAGGAGTGTGTACTGAAAATACCATAAATATATTCTCAACCAAAGGGAACCAAATGATAGAGTAAGGGGATATCTATATCACTAGATTAGCCTAAGAAAATAGTTTCTAACAGTAATAGAAGTAACCACCATTCATGCCCAGCATCCCAAAATTCTGTTCGGAACTACAAGTCAAAGTGGATCAATGATCATACCTTGATACTATCTGCTTTGGGTGGATTTGTCTCACCTGCATAGTTTTAGGTCGCGTCATGAGGATGTGTCTTGGTGGGAAAAGCACCCCTCTTTCTTGAGAGTCCAAAGTCACGTCAAGCACATCTCGTCACTATATCGTACAGTCAAGAGATTGTGTAACAAATTCATGAACCCACTTCCCAGCCCCACTGGAGGGTATTATCAGAAGAGACATTAGTGAACCCACTGCCTAGACTAACTGGAGGGTAAGCCCGAAAGAGTAAACAATGAACCTCACTGCCTAGTTCCACTAGATGGTAAGTCCTGAAAGAGTAACTGGCAAACATCACTGCCCTGTTGCACTGTAGGGTAAGTCCGAAAGAGAGAACGGTGAACTTCACTACCCAGCCTCACTGGAGGGTAAGCTTAGAAGAGAGAACGATGGACCACACTACCCAGACTCATTGGAGGGAAATCCCAGAAGAGAGAATGGTGAACCTCACTATCCAGACTCTCTGGAGGGTAAGCCCGGAAGAGACAAAGATGAACCTCACTACCCAGCCTCATTGGAGGGTAAGCTGGTACTACTCTGCTAATTCTGAAAACATCACTTCCATCACTGTCGTCATAGAGCATTGCCTCGGATAAGATTCATGCACAAAAAATCGAGTGTCTCCTCAGATATGCATCGCACTCGAAAAATTTAGTATCGTACCTCGAAAACCACTACAGAGGGAACCATCACATTCCATGTGTAAAAACACTCTGGATAGCTACTTGCAAGCCAAAATCCATGTTCAGAAGAAAGAGATACGACAGGTAGAAGATTTGTAAATTGGTGCATGACACATGTGGGCCCGACATGATGTGTGACCTTGGTTCATCATCTGGTCATGTACCTAGCCATACTCGGGTATTAAATTGTGAACTAGTACCCAAAAGGCATGACAGTGTACTCCTAGTGTACATAGCACCTATATCCAAAAGGCTAATGAGCGTACGATGCTCGTTACTAATCTGAAGGGGGAGAACGTAATTTTACTAACATGCCTCTTGAAAACGGCCCTATATAACCAAACAGATCACACTATTGCGACCCTTGTTGAAAAACACATAGAATTGAATAATCATTCGCCCAAAATGGACTCCCGGTGAAGAAGCTACATTCCACCACGCTGTGCACAAATAGTTCCATGTGGGGCCCATGCCTCAATCCTAAAACACATCACATAGATCATTCCATTGATATACCCTTAGAAAAAAACATGGTAAAGACTTATCATTCATCCAAAATGGACAACCAGTGAAAATGATACTTTTCACCACAAACACCTTGTCGGTGCTTAATAACTATCGATCATGAAAAGGATCTGCACATCCAAACAAATCACACCATTGCGATCCTTTAAAAAAAACACAGGGTAGACTATTCACTTTCCCAAAATGTACTTCCGATGCAGAATTTGTAAAATGTTGCATTACACTTGAAAGGCGTCCCTTGGGGCCCATGTCTCAGCCCAGGATTTAGTCCGGAAGATCATGCCACTGCGATCCTTATGGAAAAGCACACATGATTGACTTCTTGATCATCCAAAATGGAAACCCGGTGTAAAAGTCACATTCCACCTAAAACACCCAAAATGGGTCTCATGGGGACCGTACCGTTATTTTAGGTTAAGCACCCAAAAATGTTCTTGAAAATTCCGCCTCAACTCTAGGGTCACAATGCCTCTGATGGCACGTCAATAAGACATCAGATGTATAAGTTATGTCTAGTATGAGAATTGTAAAATAATAATAATTATATTATTATTACATTAAATGGGCATTTTGCATCACTGAGCCCCAAACCCAAGACAAAAAAATCTCAAAATGGCCTCAAAAGTTTCATCATTAAACAAGGATCGTGTATCCGTAGATTCCACGCAAATCGGATGCCCAGATTGAAAGATACATGGTTTTTATTAAAAACCCTAGTCCGAACCGGCTTGGATAGGCCTGAACCAGCTGGTCCAGCTCGAATTGCTTACCTCCAACACGCTCTGCCACCCATCAGAGCCCCTTTCTAGAAAGCTTCCACGGACCACCACGGTCACTCTGATGGTCAAAATCATGATCTGGGGCTAGATCTCGACTCCCTGGGATGAGAACTTTACAGCATCGGCCTCTGCTCGACGTTTTTTCAACATTTCAGCATGGCGTAAAGTAACTTCTTGTGTGCATCCTCTGGTGCCTGAAACATGAACCTGAGCTTATATCAGGAATCCTCAGGTCGATGGCTTCACAAATATGGGTCTAACTCCACAATCGAAGGTTGTTTGTGCAAGAAGAAAGGTATTATGATAAAGAAAGTGAAGAACGTGAAGAACGGGTGATCAAAAATTGAAATAGATGATGGTCATTGTTTTTTTTGGCCATTGATAAAGGATTGCATTGCTGCGAAAACAAACAGAATTCGAAAATCAAAAAAAATATTCAACCAGGGGGCTGCAGAATCCAAAATTTAAATCCTACCTCAAATCCAGATCTTCCATTGTGTTAAATGCACTCTGATCTATCAGCATCTAACGTTTTTTCATGATCTAATGATGTTTGGACATCAAATCCGTATTGTCTAGTGCTTCACCATCTGAGAGATAAAATGAGCTAACTTTGGCTCATTTCCCTAGTTTTATATTTATAGGGAAAATTCCAGCGGTCGCTGAATTCAAATCTCCCACGCCCTCATAGTTGAGGTCACCCCTTGGGTCAACACCATGCTAAAAACTCAATGGAGGTCTCATATTTCCAATACGAGTACATGTTTGGAATTTATTCAAAGTAGCATTTCAAATAAAATAATTTCATTTAATTATTTTATTTATGGTTTTTCCCTCTATGAATTTTTCTACAGAAGGTTTTCAATGACAAATCTTGTACCCCTCTTAGGGTAAACGGTACACTTCGAACTCAACCATGGCCTCAGATTTCTGATCCAAGTTACTGTTTGAGAGTTATTTGGGTTTGAGCTATTAAATGAATGAATTAATAAAATAATTCATCCATTTAATGTACCACTAACAAGAGAGGGGTCCGAACGTCCCACACCAACATATTTTATATCGTGAATATGGTAAAATTCACATTTCAGACCCAACCGTGGTCTCAGATTTCTAATCTAATCAACCATTTAAGAGATATCCCATTTATAGTATGTGAATAGTACAAAAATGCTTAATATTTTTTTTATAATTTATTCTGGGGACACAGGGCCTCGGAATTGCACGTTTTCTCAGTGCCTAACTCTAGAAACATATATATAGAAATATTTCAAAGTATTATAGGGTGAAAACCAGGTCTCTACATCATTCCCTCATTCAATATTTTCATCCTTGAAAAGAAACACTAAGAAAAATAACTCAGGATAATGAGCTCACACCTCAATCTCTCGCTCCCAGGAAAACCTACACAATACCATGTTGTAACAACACACGAACCAAAGGAACGGACCATCCTCATAGGTTCTACTCCTTTTAGTGATGTGCATAAGAACATACACATATATCATCATTCATGACACGTGGAAGATGTCATGTGCCCACTCCAACTATTGGGGTAGGGCAAGGCGATAGGAAACCCCTCCATCGCTTTCAAGATTCTAAAGAACCTGAAGACACTCGACGGATAGTTTACTTCCCCATCTAAAACTCTACATTCCACATTGCAACTGGAATCATGTTTTATCCCTAGAACAGGGTCTCATGGTTCCCTCCCTCAGAATATCCACCTTGTGAAACACCCAAGGATATTTGGTAACACATTATTTCATAGTTGGTTCATCACAACCAAGACTCTCTTACACACTCGAGAATTGAAGGAGTTAACAAAATCGAATGAAGAAAATTGTACCCTCCTTCTTCATTAGGGTAAGATGTAGGGAAGCTATATACGCTGAAACGTTTTTCATCTTGTGAGCCTGGGATTTCCTGCTAATCATGTCTGCTACAATGCTTCCACTTTCTGGATCATAGACTTTCTCGATGTCATAGTCCTACATGAATTTCAACCAACACCATCAGCTCAGGTTTAAGTCTCTTTGGGTGAAGATGCACCTGCGACACTAGTCATCTGAGAAAACCGCAATGTGTTCTCTTAGAAGATAGTGTCTTCACATTCTCATGGTGAAGAGTACCGCTTCCATCACCACATAGTAAGTCATGTAGTTCTATTTATGGGGTTTCCATCACCTTAAATTATACTTGATAATTGTAGTATCAAGATTGAATTTCATCACCCAAGGTGCATAAGAACAAGATAGGTGAGTAAAATCATCCAACCACAAGAGGATAGACATAGAAATCACGTTTCATTCCCCGCATGTATTTTCCCCTTTTATAAGGAGAGTAATCCCAAAAATAAGCAATTTTCCGAACCCACTAGTGGAACCTCATGAAAAGGGAGGTCAAACAGCAAGAATCTATTAGAAAAACCAAGACTTTCTCTGACACTCCACTGCACAACCCTACCATGAAAACACAAGTTAGAGGGATTCATCCACCACCCCATGATACAATCCTATTTGGGTGAAACTAAATCTCTTTCATGGTTTTTGTTTGCGTCTCAAAAATGCATCTTAATGGGGGAATAATATCTATTTCCTGTGAATTCAAAGCTACGTCGAATAACACCAACACAGGGTTACACTGATGCCCTGTTTCACCCTCGGTAACTCCTCGAGAAAGGAGTTGGAAGAAAAGAGTAACTCACGCAATGTCTAACATGTTCTATTGAAAAAGGTAGAAAAAGACACAGAAATTACCTATTATTGTCTCATGCACTGTAAGATTGCAGACATCTATAGCATGTATTTGCTCATGGCCCCAACTGCCAGCACCCCGAGCCTGATATTGTCTTCCTAGTAGTGGTGGAAGGACCTCACAACATCGTCCACTAACCACAGTCCTTCCTTCTATTCTGCCTGCACCTCCTCCTTGGGGACCACCATGTCCCCTCCTGGGAGATCCCTAATAATGAAACTACCTCTACCATGGAAGTGCATATACTAACTACCTGGGAAGCTCAACATATCTGGTTAGGTAGTCTCGTTCCATGTGACCTCGCTCATCACAAGCATAGCACTAGACCACTCTAGGCTATCTTGGTGCTCTACATTGTTCCCAACTATGAGCCTGAGTTTTATCAAGGGGAGGCCTTCTATGTCGAGGGCCTAGAAACTAATGTCTGCTGGCTATAGAAGACGTCCAAACTCTATTGTTCCCACTACCGAAACTAGAAAACTAGCATCCCTCTGATAGAAAGCTTTTTTTCACCAGTTCCTGCTCCAGCACCCTGAGATAGGTTAGGATGCACAATGGCACTATGATAGTGTGAATATCATCTAGGGAGACCCTGCTAAAACATCCATGCCAAGAAGTTGTCGACATTAATCATATTCAAAGAGTACCAAGTAAGGTATAGAAACCTAGTCATGTACTAAGACACCACCATCCCTCCCCACTGAAGCTCCAGTAGCTTCTGAAACTATATAGAGCATAAGAAGGAGGGGTAGTACTCCTCACAAAACAGCCGCTGGAAGTCATCCCATGAGAGTATCAACTCAAAGTGCATCTAAGTAATCCAGATATACCAATGCCAAGCTAATTCATGGAAAACGACTGGCTATCAAAGCAACCATATAATATTTTGGTGTCTGAACATGTCTGAAGAGGTGAACCACTAACTCAAGCCAAACCTACACTACCTAAGGGTATGGATCACCACGGAACCCCAATGGTCTTTGACATTGTAACTCACGGAGTGCACTGAGAATGCAATAGTCATTGGCCAACATTTTTTGTACTAAATGATGCTCCATAGGTGGTGGTGGTGCTACCTACCCTCCTAGAGAAAGGGTAATCTTATGATGTATCTTGAACTGAGGCCTCATCACTCAGAGAATATATGTCACAAACTGGAGCTAATATCCTGGCTGGATATTTTCACAGAGGCATCCTGAATTCGATCAAGGATTACCGCAGTCAAATAATCATATATATATATATATATATATATATGTATATATATCAAAAATGAAGGGGAGATGACTCAAGAAGGATAGTAAAATACTTGACCCTATATGATGCATGTACTAATGTTCCCTACAACAAGTGTCTCAGCAGGTTGAGTCGACAAGCAAGTAATCAGGGTCCTAGTAAATGGAAACGTCAGCCGCTATAGAATCACTAGACTCCCTGGACTGAGAACCGCTCTCGAGATATGTTGAAATTATTTCCCTAAAACTCAACCAATCCCTTTTTAGGGAGCATCCGAATAACTTCCCACGGAATGAACCACATTTGATACCACTTTTTCACGACCCAACCCATACCGGGGCTCAATCCGCAACTACCTCAAGACTAGGTCAATAGTCTAGGGGCTGACGAACAGTGCCGAAGGAATATCAAACTTAGGGAGGACTTTTCCTATGTACCTGTACACACACACACATCAAACTCAATGAAAAATTACAGACAGAAATTAAAAACAAGATAGAACATTACTATATATATATAAACAAAAAATATGCATCGACCTCTAAACAGTACAAGTTTAGTAAAATAAACTGAAATGGAAACTGGAAAAAATATAGTCCCAACCAGAGAAATGCCACAACCCGGAAACATGTCGAAAAGTAAAATAGCTAAGAGATCCCCACACCTTGATACCAAGCTAGGACCACCACACAAGGTCAAAGCATGTCGAATCCTTATTCTCCTATGAAGTCATGATCAAACTATCCATTATCTTAAAGAGCATACCGAGTGTGGGAAAATCCCAAGAAGGGTGAGTATAAAAATACTAATTAGGATTTCTCGAAGGCTCAAGGGAGCAGCAAGAGAGGTACTGAAGAGGGAAGAAAATGGTAGAACAATGTATAACAAAAGAGTATAGCTCAACCCAACAAAGGATTGAAGTAAGATTTTCTAAACATGATGAGTTAGAAATGGTGAGAAGATGAACTTGTCATCGATTCTTCATTACCTATATTAACAGAGTAGACTCATCCAACCACGAGAAGCTATACATGTAAAGCATGTTTCACAACCTGCACGTCTTCGCCTCTCTTAGAAGGAGAGTAACCAAAACCCAAGGAGTTGGTACTGTAAATATGATATATATATATATATATATATATATATGCACAACAAAAACCCAAGTATTGGGTACTGAAAATATGATATATATATATATATATATATATATTCCCAACCAAAGGAACCAAAACAAGAGAGTGAGGGGATATTCATATCACTAGATCACTCCATGAAAAGAGTTACTAATAGTACCAGAAGTAACCACCATAGATGCCCAATGTCCCACATGTCTTCCCAAAACTGCAAGTCAAAGGGGTTAAATCACCGCACCTTGATACTATCCACTTTGGGTGGGTCTGTCTTGCCTGCATGGTTTTAGGTGACCTCACAAAGATGTGTCTTGGTGGGAAAAGTGCCCTTATTTCTTGAGATTCCAAAGTCACATCAAGAATGACTCTTCACTATGCCACATAGTCAAGATATCATGTCATAAATTCATGAACCCACTCCCCAGCCTCGTTAGAGGGTATGCTCAAAATATTCATCGACGAGCCCACTGTCCAGCCCAGTTGGAGGGTGATACCAAAAGATTAAACGACGAACCTCACTACCCAGTCGTGCTGGAGGGTAAGCCCTAAAGATAGAACAGTGAACTCCACTATCTAACCTCACTGGAGGGTAATCCCAAAAGAGAGAATGGGGAACCTCACTTCCCAGCCTTATTGGAGGGTAACCCTGGAAGAGAGAACGACAAACCTCACTACACAGCCTCACTGGAGGGTAATCTCGGAAGAGAGAACAGAGAACCTCACTACCCAAACTCACTAGAGGATAATCTGGTACTACTTTGGTGATTCTAAAAACATCACTACCATCATTTCCATCACTTTCATCATTGATCATCTCCTCATAAAGCTGCCACACCCAGAACATCGAGCATCACCTTGGATAGTAATTGAATTTGGAACATCTCATATCGTACCTAAAAATCCACTATATAGGGAACCATTGCATTCCATACACAAAATCATTCAGGATAGGCTACTTCCATGCCAAAATTTGAGTTTAGAAGAAAGAGATTCTAGAGGTAGAAGATTCATAAAGTAGTAAAGGAAACATGTGGGGCCAACATGATGTGTGATCTCGTATCATCATTTGACCATGTAACTATCCATACTTGGTTACTAAACTTTGAACTAGTACCCACAAGTCGTTTCAGTGTACTCCCAGAGTACATGGCACCTCTAACCAAAAGGCTGATGAGCATACATTGATCATTACTGATCTGGAGAGGGAGAGCATAGTTCTACTGACCCTCCTCTTGAAAACGTCCATGGATAACAAAATAGATCACACTATTTCAATCCTTATGGAAAAACACACAAGATCAACTATTTATTCACCCGAAACAGACTCCCGGTGAAGAATTTTCATTCCACCACGCTATGCACAAATACTTGCCCATGGGGCCCATGCCTTGGTCCCTAAACACATCACATGGATCATTCCATTAATATTCCCTTGTAAAACACATGGGAATGACAACTTGTTCATCCAAAATAGACAACCCGTGAAAAGGGTCCTTTTCACCGCAAACGCCTGATCGGTGCTTGATCACTATTGATCACGAAAAGGCTCCGCGCATCCAAATAGATTACACCATTGTGATCCTTGCATGAAAAGACACAAGTTAGAATATTCAATTTCCCCAAATGGATTTCCAATGTAGATGTTTTAAAACATTGCATTACGCTCAAAAGGCATCCCGTGGGGCCCACATCTCGGTCCCAAATTTATTCGAGTAGATCATTCCCTTTTGATCCTTATAGAAAAACACACATTATCAACTTATTGATAATCCAAAATAGATACCTGGTGGAAAAGTCACCTTCCACCACAAATGTCTGAAACAGGCCTCGTGGGGCCCGCACAACTATTTTAGGTTAAGCACCAAAAATGGCCTTGAAAATTTTGCCTCAACTCCAGGCTCACAATGCCTCTGACGGTCTATTAATGGGACGTCGGGTGCAGATGTTACTTTCGATATGATAATCATCAAATAATTATTATTATATTATTATTACTTTAAATGGATGTTTTGTATCACCGAGCCATAAGACTGAGACAAAAAGATCTAAAAATTGGTTCAAAAATTCCACAATTTGTGGCCACCAATGGCACACAAACCCAGTGATCTGATTGAAATATACAAGGTTTTTATTAAAAACCCTGGTCTGAACCGGCCTCGGCCAGCACGAACCGGTCAGTTCGGCAAGAACCGCTGGCCTCCACCGTGCCCGCTGTGCTCCGCCACCCACCAGAGCCCCTCCTTAGAACCCACCATCAGAAATCTTCTACGGACCACCACAGTCACTCTGGTGGTCCAAATTGTGATCCTAGACTAGATCTGGACTCCCCGGGATGAGACCTTCATAGCACCAGCCTCTTCTCGATGTTCTGTCAACATTTTGGGATGGCGTCAAGTACCTACTACTTCCGTTCACTGTTGCGCTTCCTCCAGCACACAAAACTTGTACCAGAGCACAGATCAGGACTCCTCGTTTCAAGGGCTTCACATATGTGGGTCTAACTCCACAATTTTAGGTCGTTTGTGAAAGAGGAAAATTTTTGCAATAAAGAACCCAAATAACGTGAAGAATGGGAAATCAGACATTGAAACAAATGATGGTCATTTTTTGTTTGGACATTGTTAAAGGATTCCATAGTAGCAAAAATGAACAGAAGTCGAAAATGTTGACAAAATATTCAACCAGGGGGCTGTAGAATCTGAAATTGAAGTCTTACCTTGAATATGGACCCTCTATTGTGTTCGATCTGCTTTGATCTATCAGCGCCTGATGTTTCTTTGTAATATGATGATGGTTGGATGTCGAATCGCTATCGGCTAGATTTTTGTCGTCCAAGAGGGAAAATGAGCTAACTCTAACTCATTTCACTATTTTCCTATTTAAAGGGAAACATATAGCCTTTGCCAAATCTGAATCTCCCGCACCCTCACAACTTAGGGAGACCAAGCCATGGCTTATGGGAATAGTAGGGAAGGATATTCTCAAAATGAGAATACTAGAATGGGATACATTAGGGTGGTCCCTATGGTGGAATTCTAAAACACCTGGGAAACATGGAAAATCCTAGATGTAGTGGAAAGGTGTTTAATTGATCCTGGAATTCATGCAATTATTTGAACATGGAAATTAATTTTATATTTATTTATTTTTGTTTCTTAAAATTTCACATACCCCACATTTATTATGTTTTATTTTGTTTTAATATGACTTATTTTAATCTTTATTTCAGGTTTTAAAATTTTATAAACACATATTTTTTACCAGGTTTTTTTATTTTAATATATATTTTGAATATATATATTTTATATATACACTACATATTTTATTTTTTTTATATAAATATTTTTTACAAAAGTATATATATAGGAAACAATATATGTTTTGTGTTAATATAATTATGTGACCATATGGTTTATTTACTAACTATTAAGTGTATATTGGTTTTTCATCAAATTGCTGAAGTGACCACAAGTGTTTTAATTTTTATACCACATTACATGTACTTTTTTTTTCTTGGGTAAAAAAATTACACTACCATTTCTTGTCCAACCGAGAGTCCCTGCCGACCTACTTTCTCTTATCAACTGCATAAAAAATATCAACCATAAGGATCAACCGTATACTATTTTTATCAACCAAATTTTGTAATGTATCAACAATAAGATATACCACATGGTTAGTGTGATATGGAATAACCACACATTATGAACGATCAACAAAATGTTATGAAGGATCGACCATGCATTATAATGGATCAATCACTTGCTTGGAATCATTGACCACACACTGTGAAGGATCAAGAACACATTATGGTGGATCAACCACATCATATGAAGGATAGACTGTATGTTATAAGTATCAAGTGCATCGACCAGTGCAAAATTCACACATCCACATGTGATCAACAACATCCATGGGAATATGACATCGCATGAAACACTCCAGTCTATTTTGGAATCTTAAAAATATTCTATCTTCATGGAACAAGATTATGATGAACCATTATTCATCATCTTCTCACATGAGCACTAAATATATCTTCTTCATGGAAGCACAAATAGATACGTAGGTATGCTCATTCACTTATATAGAGGAATCATATCCCATAGACATCATGTAAGGTTAATATTATTACCCTTAAACAAGTCATAAACCCATACTTACTCTTAGGAATATCTAGATTACCTTAATGCATCCTTTGAAAACTCCCTCATATATTTAAAATTTTCTTAAGTTACCTTTAGTCAACCATTATATACTCTAAATTACCTTTAGATGGTGTATCAATTACCCTTATGGAACTTAAGGAATCAAATATTTTCTCTAATGTGTGGTTGGGTAGACCAATATACAACGCCTAGAACTAGGGATTTACCTTTACACATCATTCAAAAATTATAACATACCCTCACATGGTGGTTGTTTACCCTTATTTAAACCTTCAAAAAAAAGTTTTCTTTTACATAACACCGAAAATACCTCTTGCATATAGGTAAAATACTTTTACCTTTACATAGATCCTAGGATATACCTAAGGGTAAAAAAATTAAAAAATTATTGTTTTTTTAAGAATGTATTTATCTTTACTACAAGTATGTATCAATTTATTTTAATTATTTCATTATTATTTTATTTTAATTAATTAGTTTCTAATATTTTATTATATAATATAATTTTTATATTTAAATAATATAATTCCATCATGTTTATAGGAGAGGTTTTCACAATTTTTATAATTTTAGAAACTCTAAATTATTCTAAAAGGTATATTGGAAGTTTATTTAATGAGTTCGATGAAGGAATTAGATCATTATAAAATTAATATTTAAATACACATAACATTAAAATAGGTAACAAAATGTTTCTATATTTTTAAATATTTTGAATTCTTGAATAGAAATGAGGATTTTAGGAAACTCTCACATAATGAGAATAAAATAAGGTAGTTGAAGATTGGTGATTTTTATATAATTAAAGACCATGATATGTACTGAGAAAAAAAATTTACACATTATTGATATCTTCTAAAACTAATTTTTCATTGGTGTGACAACAAGGTAACTTCAATGTTTCTCTTTTTACTACTGACGTGGTAGGAGATAATTGGGTTATATTAACTTACACATATTCTTCTCTCTTTTAGTCATCATTTTTTTCAAGTTTTTCAACATGTTATATTTTGTTTTATATTTTTTTTAATTGTAAGCCTTGATTTATGCTTTTCATATTCAAAAGAACGTTTGGAATAGGTTATTCTACCTAACTAAATGGAAGGTCATGGGTTGTGACTCCTAAATAAAATTTAGATCATATTAGGTTCTGACTCCTATAAAAATTCAGGTTAGTTATTCCTTAAGGTATTATTAAAGGAAGAGTATATAAGTAGGTTATCATACCTTTAAAAGTGAGGAATATTAGTTGGTACCAATCTTATAGATGAATAGAGAATATTGAAGAGTATAGTAGGATCTTATAGATCCGAATTAATATAAAAATTCTATATTCATATTTTATTTTTGCTTCATTATATTATGAAAAATACATTATATTATTGCTTAACTCAATAATAAACTCTAATTAATTATTTTTAAAAAATACTATATTCATATTTTATTTCTACTGCATTATATTTTGAACACTAC
Source organism: Viscum album (assembly GCA_963277665.1). Classification (NCBI taxonomy): domain Eukaryota; kingdom Viridiplantae; phylum Streptophyta; class Magnoliopsida; order Santalales; family Viscaceae; genus Viscum; species Viscum album. The sequence continues at coordinate 1,073,633,902 of OY728143.1, forward strand.
AATATATTATTTCTTGACTCAATAATAAACTCTGATTAATTATATGTTTTAAAAATAATTCATGGATTGTTTACCCTACCCCACTCTAGTCTATTATTCCCTTATCTCTAAGACCAATAATTGGTATTAAAGGGAAATAGTTTTTAATATATGTTCTATTGATTATTTTTAACTATCGTGCTAACCTGAATATCCTAGAACTAACAGTCTAAGTGATAAGATTATTAAATATGGAAGGCATCAATTTAAATGATATTTGGATACATATTCCCCCATGTTTTGGTGGAAGTGATTATGAGTATTGGAAATGATAAATGGAAGAATACCTAAATTAGTTAAGTGTATATCATTGTAAAATGATGGAGAGACTGTATAAATTACCCAAATCTGATCCAGATACACTTATAGGTAATGATATGGAAAATCATGTATCTAATTATAAAGTAAATAATATTTTGTATTGTGATATAAGTTGAAGTGTGTATAGCCTTGTTTCAATGCATAATATATCCCACAACATTTGGATAATCATACATGTTACACATTATAGAATATAAATTTTTAAAATAACCAAGAAATGAATTTTATGTATAGAATACCAGGAATCATGATGGGAGAATATGAGTGAGTAAACAATATTTTTTATCATCTTAAAATTATTACAAATGGAATGAGTAAAATTGGTGAATTATTGTATAAAAAATCTCTAGTTAAAAGAGTTATATGAGAATGACCAAAAATATGTCATGAAAGAAAAGAATTGATCGATGAAATTAATAATTTTAAAGAGTATAATTTAGGTGAACTAATCGAATATTTAATCTAGTGAAAATTTGAATTGAAAAATATTGTTTATGAGGAGTCTAAAAACAAGAAAGGTAATTATTTTAAATATAATTTTATTTAATAAATGAAAAGGAGAAAAATATAAAGGAAAAGAAATACATGTTTGGATGATGGGATTGTCTAGACTGTTCAAATTCAAGTAGTGAAATGGGAAGTGAATAAGAGATGGGGAAACTTTCTTTGATGGATAAAAATTTTAAGGTACCTATCTATTTTTTTACTAAATTAAGGACTCATTATAATTATGATAATAATGAAGTAATTGAAGATGAAAAATAAACTGAATCTAATTATGGTACTATGAATTTTAAAGTTAAACAACTATGTAAAGATAATAAAGAATTAAGGAGTTCCATTGTTATTATATTGAAGAATATACTTATATAAATTTTGAAAATAAAAAATTAGTTAATGAAAATGAGAAACATAGAAGGTAATGTGAAGATATTAAATCAATGTTTCCAAAAATATGGAATATAAAAATATTGTGATTCTAAAAAATTGAAACTAAAAGAAGAAAATAATGGCCTTAATGATTTTCTAGAAGTAAATGATAATGATCATGAAATAACGTTTAATTTAATCGTAAGGGATATAAAAACTTTTGATAATGAATGTATGAATCTCAAACAAGAAAATAAATAATTATTAAATATAGATTCTAGCTCTAATAAAAATTTCTATACTAATTTAGAAGTTGTTAAAAAAGAGAATGTGAACATGAAGAAGGAAGTTTCTAATATTAAAAAATATTTATTTATTTTTTTCAAGGAAAAGAGTAATATGTTAAAATAATGTATATAATGAAACTAGACTACAACAATAATGTTTTTTGTTATAATTGTTCTTACCCAAGTATAAATAAGACTAATTTTGTGAAAATATCAAATGGAAGTATTTCCTGTGTAACATAGTTTAAATGTAGAATGAAAGTGAATTATGATGATGAATTCTATTTGAGATTTACACAATCATTTTTCTATATTAAAAAATTCATTGTCAAATATTTTTTTCTACATTTCCCAAAAATAGATGTTTTAAATATATTTAGAGTCCAATTTTTCTTTCTTCTAATAATCTAATTGAATCCAAATTAGAATGGATACCAAAACATTTTACATGATTGATATATTAAATAAAATTTTCCTTAGATGTCTTAAATATTCATGGTATTTAGACAATGAGTGTTGTAGACACATGATAAAATATATTTCAAATTTTTAATCTTTTAATTCATCTGATGGAGGACTAGTTACATTTTTAGATGATTTTAAAGGTTGGATTGAAGGTATCATAGAGTTTGGATTTTCTAAAACTGTTATTGTTTTAAAATTATTATTTATATCTGGTTTAAAAAATAATTTCATAACTATATCATAGATTTATGATGATGGATTAAATATAAAATTTAAAAATGATAAATGTAAAATTTTGAAAAATAAATCTGTATTATTTTTTACAAAGAGAAAATATAATATTTACTCTACTAATATTTCTGATCTAACAAAATAGAATGCCAAGTGTTTTAATATTATAGAAGAAGATAATATTTTTTAGCATAGGAAACACGGACATGAATACTTCATAAAAATGAACTTTTTTTCAAAGTATGAACATGTTCTAAAATTTCTAATTTTAAATATAATTAAGTATTTTGTATGTGATTCTTGTGAAAAGGGTAATAAATAAAATTAATTTTTTAGATCTGTGAATGGTGTTAGTGATGTTTGATGTCCAAAATTACTACATATTAACTTATTTAGTCCTATAAAACCTAAAAGATTAAGTGTAATTAAGTATGTATTTATAGTTTTTGATTATTATAGTAGGTTCATCTAGATTTATTTTTTATCCCATAAAAGGGAAACTCTAACCGAATTTTGTTCCTTATTTGATTTTATTCAAAAAAAATTAAAAAAATTATTTATCTACATCATAAGTGATAGAGGTGGGGAATTTTTTAATTTAGAAATTTCTAAATTTTATGAATACAATGTATATACACTTTATTTTTCTTCCCCTAGGAAACCATAACAAATTAGTGTGGTTGAAAAAAATAAAATGTCAATTCAAGAGATGGCTTGATCAATTCGTTTTGCGTTTTATGTTCCTGAATATTTTTTAGATGAATTTTTTTATATAACTTTTCATGTTTTAAATAGATTTTCAATTATACCATATTTTAATAAAACCCCTTATGAATATTTTAAAGATTTTAAACCCAAAATTGGATATTTTTGGGTTTTTTTTGCAAAGTAGATATTTTAAATAGAAAAGATATTTTAGATAAGTTTGATTCTAAATGTGATGAATGGAATATTTTTAGGTTATTCTAATATTAGTAAGGCGTATAAATTTTTCAATAAGATGAAATTATTCTTTGAATATTATGTGCATGTTAAATTTGATTAAAATAATAATATATGTATTAATTCAAATTTAAATAAAGATGATTAATAATTCAGATAATTTAATTTTTGTGAAGATAATGTTCAGTAAAATGATAATTCATAATTTTTTGGGTGAGAAAATTTCTTTTTAAACTGATCCTAAAGAGTGGAAAACTATTAAATATCATCCTCTTGAAAAAAATATTTGAAATGTTGAATATGTAATACAAACCAAGAAATTTATTTCAAAATACGATTATAATTTTTCATTTCTTTCTAATTTCTTTCCTGTTAATATTGATAAGGATTTAAATGATTCAAACTATATTAATGTAACAAATGGAAAATTAAATCAATTTGAAAGAAATAAAGTGTGTGATTTGGTTGAATTACGAGAAGAATAAAAATATTAGGAACTAAGTAGATTTTTTATAATAAACATGATGAAGTCTTCAACATATTTAAAAATTAAGTAAGACTAGTGGGTCAAGGTTATTATTTGAAAGAGGTTATTAACTATAAAAAAAATTCTCATGTGTATAGGATTAAAGTTATATAAATTACTTATTTCAAATGGATGTAATGAGTACATTTTAAATAGAATAATTTTTGAATAATTTTCTTTTAAACAACCCATGTATTTGAAAATGAAATATTTCTGAATCATGTTTTCAAACATAATAAATATTTATATAATCTTAAACAAGATCCAAGAGGATTCTAGGAGTGATTAACCAAATTTTTTTTGAAAATTTATATCTCTAAATGAAATATTGATCGCATCTTGTTTATAAATAATGATTCAAATAATATTTTTATTTTAGAAATATATATTGATGGTAAAATTTTTATCTCAAAAAATAATTTACTTTGAAACTATTTTTCAAAATTAATGACTAATGAGTTTTATATAAGCATAATGGATGTGTTGGAATTTTTATGTTTTAAATTTTATTATGGAAAAGGCAATATTTTCTTAAATTAATATATATATGTAATGAAATTGTTGAAATGTTTGAACTTGATTCGTTTAAGTATATTAAAACACTGATGAGTAGAAATTACAAATTGGGTTTGGATAAATCTAGAAAGTGTGTTAATGTTTAACTATATAGATGCATGAAAAGCCACTTCCATTATTTGGTTCTATCTAGATTGGATATAATGTTTTTAGTTTATTTATGTATTATATTTCAGTCAAATGATAAGGGAAGTAATCCTAATGATGTTAAGAGAGTTATTAGATATATAAAAGGAACTATTAGTACTAGTTTATTTTATTCAAACTATAATTTTTGGATTTATCATCATATTCTGACTTTGAATTTAGAGGTTATATGATTTAATGGAAAAGTACAACATGTATTTTTTATTTTCTTGTTAAGAATTTAATTTTATAGAGTTTAAAAAACTATTAGTTGTATTATCTACAATTGAGGTTGATTATATTGTGGTTTTCGGTTATTATTCTCATATTAATTATATTTAATAGACTATATGTGACTTTAATATTAACTTTGGTAAAATTCCAACATTCTATGATAATTATAGTGCTATTTATATTTCTAAAAAACCTCAAAAATACTCTTAAAAATTGATGTTAGGTTTAATTTTCATAGGGATCATATGAACAAATGAGATATTAATTTTGAGTTTGTTCCAATTGAAAAAAGAAACTTACTAAGATATTCATTAAACCATTAGATTCTATAAGATTTGAGAAAATGAATTTTGACCATGGTATGTTATAAGAAAAATATTTTTCATATTATGAATAATGATTTCAAAATTTTAAAAATTTTCATGAAAATGTTATGCATTTTTTATTAATAATATTTAATTCCTAATTCTATTAAATTATTATCACATATAAGATTTTTTAGATATTTTTATAAAAGTAGTTTGTTTATGTAATCTTCTTATGTTTAACATAAAAAATATGGATATATATGTCATAATTATATATATATATATATGAATTTATAAAGTGGGATATTTATTCATTTTAAAATATGGTATTTCTATCTTTGGGAAAATTCTTTAGAGATTGAATATCTTTTAATGTGAATGGAAATTTATTAAAGAGAAAAGAAAACAGTACAAGAAAAATACAAACAAAAAACACCAAAACCATAAAAAATGGTTAAGGTGAAAAGGGAAAAAATCCAAAGCAGACAACACCCCTGGCCTTTATTAGCCAAAAAACAGCAACATAAAAGCCTACCTTCCACCAAAAGAAGCCAGCAACTAAGCCTCCAGCCCGCTCCAAACAGCACACTGATTCCCAGAATTTGGGAAACCAAATGAAGCCAGCAACTCTGCAGACTCCAGCTGTCCAGCTGGGAACTATTCATCCATCACCAGCACCAGAAAAAGATAGACCGACTCCTTAAATTCCGAAAAAGCATCCTCAGAACTGAACCAACAAGTAGCGCTTTTGCTGTTCCTGAGGGTAAGCTCATAAGGTTCAAACCAAAACCAGCAAAGAAAATCACCCAAAACCATGATGTCCGGCCCATTCACAGCCATTTTCAGCTCCATGTGAACTCCGAAAAAAATAGCTTTGAATAATTTGATGTCGAAACCATTGCCATTAAGTGACATGAACCATCCGAGAGAAAACTCATGGTAATTAATTTCCAGATTCAACCAGCTCAACAAGACATGCTTTAGTCATTATGGGAATATGTTTTGAACTCCTTACCTTTAAAGCAGTATCCGTGATTTTCCTGGATTTAGGGGGTCTCCCTACTTTACTTTTCGAGCATTGAGGACCTTTGTAGCCTTGAAGCAGGTCATCAATGTTAACAACTTCAGGTATCCCACTATCCTTTGAAAATCTTTGTGAGAATCCGTGGGAACCAGAATGATGGGTAGCATTTTGAGCATTTTTTTCAGAAGCAACATTACTGTTAACAGTAGATAACATAGCCGAAGTATCAGACATGCTCTCCATGGAAGCTGGTAGATGAATCTGTAGGTTCTTCTGAGTATTGATGATGAAATCCAGTTCTGTAGCTGAATTAGGATCACTGTTATGCCCATCTTCAACCTCTGTGGAAGTATCCAGGTTAGAAGCATCAATTACATCTTCTTTATCATCCTATAAAGAGATCAAAAAATCATTGATTTCATTCTGAAAATTCAGAAAAAACTGATACTCATCCTCCTCATTCTGTAAGTCATAAACCAGAATACAAACATCATTGCTAATCTCAGAGAATAGGTGAAGATCCTCCTTTGAAACCCATTCAAAAACCGGCTGAATAGGCAAAAGTTTTAAGATCTTCTCTTCCTCCTCAGCCACATCAGCCCATGAAACTCTTTGTGATGAAGAAGAAACAGGATACGTTGATAAAGAAGCATTTTCAAAAGGAATATGAGTTTTAACAGGGGGGACATCTGACTTTAGAATTCCTTTTTTTTCAATAAAGATAGCCTTGTTCTTTTTATTTCTGTTGACATCATTCCATTCAGAAACCTTAGATGACACCTTGGCATTTCTCTGAATCAACCTACAGTTAGAGATATTATGTCCCACAATTTCACAGACATCACAAAAGTAGGGCACATTCTCATATTCCAATCGAATATCAGATTTAATACCATTAGCATTAAACAGAATCGAAGCATGTCTTTTGACTTCCAGGTTAATGTCCACAAGTATAATGGCAAAATAACCATTTTCACCATCCAAGGTGTGTTGATATATCCTCATAGGAGTACCAATACATGATTCAATGTCATTGAGGATTCGAGGATGCCAATACACCCAATTTAATCCATGCAATTTTACCCAAATTTATGCATTAGATTGCTTGAGGTTAAAGGGATTAAAATTAATATTCCCTGCTGATAACCTTAGAATTCCAGGTTTGAGTTGAAGGCTACCTATCTTCCAAACCGAATTCAAGGAAGCAGAGGAGGTGAAGATAATTTGAAAATATCCTTTTCCGATTGAAATAAATTTCCAATCTCTTAAACTCCAGCAATGAGAAATTCTGTTTTTGAGATCAACAAAAGACCAGGGTTTGTCTCCCTTTAAGTAAATAACACGACCCAGTAATGAAAACTTACAAAGGTCCAACCGTTGCTGCAGTGCATTTGAATCCGCAACCACTGAGAATCCACCATTTTCTAGCCTTTTGATATTTGATTTAGATGAATCCACCTTTGTAGGATTTTCTGCTCCAGAAAGAACCTCAGAGAAGGAAAGATTCTTCTTTCGAAGAATTGATGAATCTTTGAAGCCCGAGGGTTTGTAAATTTCCTTCGCTTCTTGATGATTGTCCCTGAAGGAAATTTCCCACTCTGGATTGAAAGAATCCATTGAGAGATTCAGGTAATAAGATCAAGGTTCTCTGAATCACCATTGATGCGAAGGAACCTTAGGGTTCTTTCTCTGAATCGTCATCCTCTCCATCATTGAATATCTTTTACTTTTTGATAAATTAAAAAAAAGGGGATAATATTTTGAGTAATGAAAAATGTTTTTCAATTTAAATAGATGTTTAATTTTATAATTTACAAGAAGGTGGAGATTTTTAGTGTTTGAAAATGGAAATTTAATTTTATATTTAATTATTGTTTTTGTAAAATTTCACTAACCTCGCATTTTTATTATGTTTTTATGTACTTTATTTTAATCATTATTTTAATTATTAACATTTTATAAACACGTATTTTTTAATATGTTTTTCTTTTTAATATATATTTTGAATATATATATATATATATTAAATTTATAATACATGTTTTTTTTATATAAATATTTTTTTGTATAAATATATATATATACTATAACATCTATTTTTTGTAAATCTGATGAAGTGAACATATGGTCTATTTTCTACCATCTATGTATATATTAGTTTTACAAGAAAATGTTTAAGTGACTACATGTGGTTTAATTTTTTAATACCACATTACGTGGATGAATTTCTTTATAAATGTAAGAAATTACACTACCATTTCTTGTTTAGCTGAGATTCTCAACAAACCAACTTTCTTCTATCAACCGCATGAAGAAACTATCGATCATAAGGATTGACTTTATGTTATTTGATTGACTATGTGTTGTAATGTATTGAATGTAATATATATCTCTTGGTCAGTATGAGATGGATAGACCATATGTTATGATGGATTGGCCATGCACTATAAAGGATTGACAACATGTTATGATAGATAGAATGGATTCTTTGAAGGATTGACCGCATGCTATTAAGTATCGACCACATGTTATGATATATCAACTACATGATATGAATAGTAAATTTAATGTTATAAGTATCCACCAAATTGAACAATGTAGATTCAATGCATCCATAGTTGATCAACAATATTTTTTAAAGGAATACACCATATGGAACACTCTAGTCCATCATATAAACTCAATCATATTCCATCTTCATGGAACTCTATTATAATGAACCATTGTTTATCATATTCTCTCATGATATTCGCATAAATATTCTTCATGGAAGCATAATAATCCATGGAGGTATGCCACTTCCCTTGTGCAGAAGCATAGTGGATCACATTTATCATGTAAGGGTAATTGTTTTACTATTATTATGGTCATAAACCCATACTTAACAATATGAAGATCCATATTAGCCTTGTGAGAATTTTTAAAACACCCTCCAACCATTATAAAACACCTAAGGTACCCTTACATGGAATTTATAAACTCTGAATTACCTTTATTCCATGTATATTTTACCCTTATAGAACTTTAGGAATCAAGGTGTTACTCTTGTATAAGGTTGGATAGACCCATACATAGTGCATGGAATGAGGGAGTTGTGTTGATGAATCATTTTAAAATTCCAACATTCCCTTACATAACGGTTCTTTTCCCATATGTAACCCTTCAAAAATAAAGGTTTCCTTTATATAGCACCAAAAACCCCTCCTATGTATGGGTAGAATATTATTGACATTTACATAGACCATTGTCCATACATAAGGGTAAAAATTATTTTTAAAAATTATTTTTTTTTAACAATTGATTTATCTTTACTAAAATTATGTCATAGTTTATTTTAATTATTTTATTATTATTCTATTGGAATTAATAGGTTTAAAATTATTTATTATATACCCTATTATTTATATTTCTATCCTTAAATTTTTTTATGTTTTTGTGAGGGGTTTTATTATTTTAATCATTTGAAAAACACTCATTTATTCTAGAAATCATATTCGAAGTTGTTTTAATGAGTTCAGCGCAAGAATTATAGAATTGAAAATTTATTTTTTGAATACGTGTGATGTTTAAAAAGGTAACAAAACGTTTCTATATTTTTAAATATTTATATCCATTGAATGGAAGTTATGAGTTTATAAAACTCTCACATAATGAGAATCAAAGGAGTTTGATGACCATTGGTTATTTTTCTATAAATAAAGACCATGACATGCAATGAGAGATGAACATGAAACACGATTAAGATCTTTTGTGACAACTATTTAATTGACTGAATCACAGAAGAAATTCAATGTTCAACTCTCTACTGTTGATGTGGTTGAATTTCATCGAACTATATTGACTTCCAAATCCTATACTCTCTGTTAATCATCATTTTTTTCTAGGTTATCACCATGTAATATTTTATTTAATTTTTTGTAATTATAAGTGCCAGTATATAATATTCCCAGTAAAAATAAAATCTGATATCATTTATTATACCTATCCAAAATGAAGGTATTTGTTGTGACTCCTGAATAAAAGTATTGTAAGATCGGGTTTTGTCTCCTGTAAAATGTCTGGCTAGTTATGACACTAGGTTTTATAAATGGAAGGGTCTATAAAAAGGTTGTCACACATTTATAAGTGAGGTTTATTAGTGGGTATATATCCTATTTATAAGTAGAAAATATTTATGTATAGAGTAGGATCTTTTTTATCTTAAAAACTATATAAATATTATGTTCATATTTTATTTTTATTTATTTATATTTTGAACATTGTACTACATTATTTCATCACTCAATAATAAACTCTAATTGATTATTTGTTTTAAAAAGTTTCAAAGTAATATAACCCCCACCCCCCATTCCATTGTTTCCATTTATTAGGGGCTAATAGTTCACAAAATACCTAGTGGGGAAACACGATCAAGTGATGGTTGGCTATGCCATGGAATATGTCATGATTAATGTAACACATGAAACGTTTTTGATGACACATAATTGAGAATTATCGATGGTTTAGAGGTTTTACTTCATTTAAAATATAAAATTATCAAAATGGATAAGATTTATGAACCATGTAATGGTGATGGGATTGGTGTCCTAAGATTCCACTTTTGATCCATGAGCAAGGTCGTTACAGTTGTGGTGTAGCCCGTGGTGATGGTGTGTTGATTTTGACATCAAATGTGGTGTTTGGAGTTATAAATGAGAAGGAAAATATGGCCAACAGGAAGTGGATAAGGGTGAATGGTTTGTTAGCCTGGATATACACAAAACATGTTCCAGTGTTTAAAGGCAAGCTATATTGGTGGTCATGTGGGTTGGAAATGCACCAAATATAAAGGGTTTGATTTAGACGATGAATTAGTGGTTCTTATTTGTTACATACATCATGTATCTCTATTTTAGACCATTATTGAAGCATGAATTCAAGTATATTTTTATCATTCATAATGTGAATTAATTATAAGTTAATTCATTCTATAAAGGAGGGAGAAATAGATCCACAAAGAACTTATGTGAACTGTGGTTTTGGACATCATGGAGGAAATCATGGAGGAGTTGTTGGTGATTTGAATATCATATAATGATGTTAACTAGTGTCCAATTGTTTGGATCATGACATCATTATTTCAATAAGGGAGATAAACTAGAAGTATGAAATCAAGGATTGTGTGTAACGACCCGAAATTTTGAATAAATCTTATTTCCTAATTTCATGTGTTATTTTTTATACTCAAAAAAAATGTTTTATTTGATAAACATGATTATAAATAAAATGAGACCATTGGTTTTTGAGTGTTATATGACCATCGGTCAATATGACCGCCGTGAACAAAATGTTTTGATTATTGTCTCTAAATTTAAGTAATCTTGGTTAATTATTATAGAAATAAGATTTGATGGCCTCACCTAGTAGCCTTGGGCCGATCGAAGCCCATCTAACAGAGCTTGGGAAGGAGGTAGCACCATTGGGCTTTGCTCTGGACCAAATCCAAGCCGAACTTCATCATGTGAAGCTAGAACGGAATCGCCTTCGTGAGAAGTTCAAACTGATAGAAATTACTACTCGGGCAATGTTGACTGAGCTGCCCCAAAATTCTATCACCCTAGCACACCTTACTCTTAGGTCCTATGCTGGTATTATAAGGGGTTATGTAACGAGACCGTAATTGCCTTGTGTAGTCCTTGTTTTACATAAAAATTGGGATTTCTTCTTATGATGAAGTTTATGAATTTTCAAATGATTGGATAAAAATAGTATGCATATTTTTGATGAATTTTCAAAAGGATATTTTTAAAAAAAAATTGTGTAAACCTTAAATAACTTAAAATGTGTAATGATTCTCAAAAAATGGTCTTCTACAATTATGTTCAGTACGAAATTTAGAGTCTAATAAAATCAACATGATTTTTGATGAATAGTAAATTATGAATAGTGATTTTATGATTAGGATTAGTAATATGACCAAATGGATTAGTAATCTCACTTAAAGAAAGTTTTAAAATAATCTAGGCACCTTGATTAAGTAATGTGATTCAATAAAATGGTTAAATAACGGTTTCATAAATTATTATTCAAGTATTAGTTTTTTCGGGTGAATAGTGTTTTTTAATTAAAAATTTAATTAAAAATAATTAGAAAATTATTTTTATAAAAAAGACTTTATTTTTGAACTCAGAGCATCGATATTATGTTATGGTAATTTTTGGGGATTTTTCTGAAAAAAATGAATTCTCGATAAATAGTGTTTTTATTTAAAAATTAAATTAAAAATATTTGGAAAATGATTTTTATAAAATGGAGTTCATAAATGTAATTAGAGCATCTATATTTAGTTAAGGTGAAATTTTGGGATTTTTCTGAGAAAGATGAATTTTTCAGTGAATAGTAAAAATGCAGTTTTAGGGTTTCGGTATGTTTAATGACATCATAGCTGTGTCATGATGATGTCATGAGATATTTTAAGAGTTGTCCAGCCAAGGGTGATGAATTATTGTTTTGGGGGCCCCATGTGGCCTAACTCCATGATAAATGCCAAGGGAGAGCACATGGGTTTGAGAAAAGCATATGTGAGGCGTCCCTTGGCCATTAATGCCTTGTCCCCTCACTTTCCCTATAAATACCAAGCCCTCAAGGTCCCAACCTTTGAGGTTTAAGATTTACATTTTAAGGTAAGGGATCCGACCTCTCTCTTTCATTTCAAGTAATCTCTTTTATGTCATTCCTTTACTGCTACATGTTCTTATGTTTGAGGATGTTCTTTTATACTCCTCTTACTGCCCTTTTTATGTTCAAATAATGAGAGATCCCCTCTTACTCTCATTATTTCGTTTTATGAAGTTTTAAGTGGTGCCGTTAGGCTGTCGAAATTTTTGTAACGGATTCTTTCTCCCTTCTCATTTTTCAAGATCTATTTTCATGTAAAGTATTTCAAGTTCCTTTTTATTATGTTGGGGTATGATCTCTAAATTTATCATACTGATCTTTTATGATCATATGATGAGAGACCCCATTTGATCTCTTCAATTCAGTATTTTGATGTTTTAAGTGGCGTCGTTAGGCTGCTGAATTTTTAAGTGGTTCTTCACCCTTCTCGTTTTGAAGTTCTACTTTCATGTCAATTACTTCAAGTTCCTTTTTTTATGTTGGGGTATGATCTCTATATCTATCATACTGGACTCTTATGTTCATATGATGAGAGACCCCATTTGATCTCTTCAATTCAGTATTTTGATGTTTTAAGTGACGCCGTTTGGCTGCCGAATTTTTAAGTGGTTCTTCACCCTTCTCGTTTTGAAGTTATACTTTCATGTCAATTTCTTCAGGTTCCTTTTTTTTATGTTGGGGTATGATATCTATATCTATCATACTGGACTCTTATGTTCATATGATGAGAGACCCCATTTTATCTCTTCAATTCAGTATTTTGATGTTTTAAGTGGCGCCATTAGGCTGCCAAATGTTTAGGGGATTCTTTCACCCTTCTCATTCTTTTCAAAGTTCTACTTTCATGTCAAGTCTTTCAAGATCCTTTTTAATTATGTTGGGGAATTGTCTATATATTTATCATACTGAACTCTTATGTTCACATGATGAGAGACCCTATTTGATCTTTTCAAATCATTTTTGTTGAAGTTTAAGTAACGTCGTTGGGCTGCCGAACTTTCATAAGAGAAATTTAATTTTTGTCTTCCTTCCATGTTTTTCATTTCAAATGGTTTGTCCTTGAAATTTCATTACCATGATCATGTATCCTTCTTATTCTGTCCATCTACTGTTTTATGGGTCATTTATGAATGTTTGACCCATTTTTCCTCTCTTTTTAATGCCTTCTAAAACCTCGTAACATAGCCGTTATGCTGCAGAATTTCCGTCTCAAAACGTCTCTCTCTTTTTCTAAAGTTCTTTTACATTATTGAGTGAATACTCAAAGCTCTTTCTTCTAAAGGGGTATTCACATATATACCAAAATGTTCTATTTTAAATTCTGGGATTTACATACATGAGACCCACCTTCCTTTTCTGTGGGTTCTAAAGTGACGTAAAGATCATGTCTTTAAAGAAGTTTTTAAAACGTTGTGATTATAAAATGAAACCCATTTATTTTATGCTATATGGGTTATTTATGAAATATTTGATGATGATATATGTGGCTCACATGATAATAAAGGAAAATTTAATGGTGTGCCCTGATAGCGCTCCAATGCATTGGGTAATGATGTAACCACTAGAGATTACAATTTTCACGATACCTTGGTGAATAACCTTGGTAATTTTCAAATGAAACCTTGGGGATGGACCTTGGTGATATGTTCATGATTTTCTATGTTAAATGATGTAGCCACATCTTCAAGTTATGAAAAATGTTGTTTTTATTATGAAATGCCTCATGATTTCTTTCTCATGCCTTAAAGTTATTTTCATGTCATTATTGAAGTATATCAAGTTCACATGTAAAATGTTCCTCTTTTTTCCCTTACTGGGCCTTCTGCTCACCCTTTATTTTGATGTGTGTTCCCAGGTTATGAGATGCAGTAATGAACCTAGGATGAACTTGAGGAGAAGCCTTTCAAGTGTTTAAGAAGAATGTTTTTTTTTGTTTCGTTTATTATGTTCCTGGTTTCCAAGACACTAAACCTTAAAGATCCTCGGTTTTGTAAAATGTAATGAAATTTTATGTGATAAAAAGGCGGGATGCTATAGTTGGTATCAAAGGATGGTTTAGTTATTTGTGGAAATTATGATATAAAAACTTTAGCAAAAACCCTATAGAAGAGTTTAAATATAGGAAATATTCCTGGTATTTTGGTGAGTATTGAGTAAGGGGTTTCCAAGCAAATACATCCCTGTCTGGATATGAGCAGGTAGAGGTGGCTCTGGCATAGATGTACATAGGGGTAAAACCCGAAAACACCGCTTTGATCTAGACTCGAATGAGAACTGGTACACGACAACGGGCCTTGCTGCACTCTTGGTTACGACACTCCCGGGGGATATTCTTTGGTAAATTCATAAGCTTAGTATGAACCATTGTTAAAGGAACAAAGATAAAATAAAATAAAGGTTCACATAAGAATATATGATCATGGATAACCTAGAAGGGAACCTATGGGATCACAAGTTAGGGTATACTTTACTTCTACATGTTATCCTTATATGCTTTAAGTTTCTTTTCATGATTATTGGATAAGTATTCAAGCCCCTAACTATAGCTTCTTTTCTTAGTTAATGGCGGGAAATGGAAGAACATGTCCCAACAACCAATGTGATAGGAAATTCTATGATTGCTGTATTAATAAGACAGAGATGATTAGGGGATTAAATGATGATTATTATTTTGGAAGACGTTCACTATTTTGAGGACCATATATGATCAAGGTAAATAGATTACTACGGTATTTTCATTGAGGAGTAAGGTTGATTTATATTTTGATGAATCAATGAATTTAAGGTGGACTTATAGTAATTTAGGTTACTTACGGGAATGATTAACCTATCTTGGGTAAAATATGTTTAGGTTAGCTACTTTTGTTATAAGATGTTAGGAGTGGTTGATGTTGTTTGGAGATGAACAATGAAGTTTATTTTGGAAGACTATGTTATCAAGTCTTTCTTGTATTTGGGTTTCAATCTTAGTTTGGTTTATTTTGAGGAATTTTAAGGACTGTTATTTATGGAATGGTCTATGATGAACTTTGGGTATTACCATGGAACATTGAAGATTTAAAATTAGTTTCCATTCCTATGGGATTCTTCCTTTTTGAAGAGTTGTTTAACCTTACCCTTTCTGTTTTGGGATAATGTTTAAAGTTAGAAGAAATAGATAGTTAATCTTTTATGGATTATGTGATTCTCTAGAAGATGATTCTTGTGTTTTGATGAGACCAAGTAGTTTTGAATGCTCATCGTTTGGGGGAAAGGATTAGTTTTGGTAAAAACTTATTAAAGGGTGAAACTCTACATGAAGGTAGATATATTTCCTTATGTTTTTGTTCTATGTTGTAAATGAATTCCTCAAAATTATGAAAAGGAATGTAAAACAAAAACGTTGTTGGTTTACGTTTCCTACTAGGTAATCAAAGACCGCTTACACACATCATAATTTTGGGATTTTCTGGTGGTTAACTTCCTCCTAATCATGTTTTCTATCACTCTCCTTTAGAACGTGACCCTTTGTTTTCTCCTCCATGTCCATGTTTCCTACATGGAATTCTAGTATGAGTAAACTCGGGTGGCCTTTGTACTTCCTTTTCTTTATTTTAAAGTAATAGTGTTACTGACTCTTTTTCCGATGTGGGACTCTCAATGAAATTTCAAAACCCAATTTAAAAAATTGCGAGGACACAATTTCTTAAGGGGGGAAGATTGTAACGACCCGAAATTTTGAATAAATCTTGTTTCCTAATTTCATGTGTTATTTTTTATACTCAAAAAAAATGTTTTATTTGATAAACATGATTATAAATAAAATGAGACCATTGGTTTTTGAGGGTTATATGACCATCGGTCAATATGACCGCCGTGAACAAAATGTTTTGATTATTGTCTCTAAATTTAAGTAATCTTGGTTAATTATTATAGAAAGAGGATTTGATGGCCTCACCTAGTAGCCTTGGGCCGATCGAAGCCCATCTAACAGAGCTTAGGAAGGAGGTAGCACCATTGGGCTTTGCTCTGGACCAAATCCAAGCCGAACTTCATCATGTGAAGCTAGAACGGAATCACCTTCGCGAGAAGTTCAAACTGATAGAAATTACAACTCGGGCAATGTTGACTGAGCCGCCCCAAAATTCTATCACCCTAGCACACCTTACTCTTAGGTCCTATGCTGGTATTATAAGGGGTTATGTAACGAGACCGTAATTGCCTTGTGTAATCCTTGTTTTAAATAAAAATTGGTATTTCTTCTTATGATGAAGTTTATGAATTTTCAAATGACTGGATAAAAATAGTATGCATATTTTTGATGAATTTTCAAAAGGATATTTTAAAAAAAATGTTTGTGTAAACCTTAAATAACTAAAAATGTGTAATTATTCTAAAAAAGTGTTCTTCTACAATTATGTTCAGTACAAAATTTAGAGTCTAATAAGATCAACATGATTTTTGATGAATAGTGAATTTTGAATAGTGATTTTATGATTAGGATTAGTAATTTGACCAAATGGATTAGTAATCTCACTTAAAGAATGTTTTAAAATAATCTAGGCACCTTGATTAAGTAATGTGATTCAATAAAATGGTTAAATAACGGTTTCATAAATTATTATTCAAGTATTATTTTTGTCGGGTGAATAGTGTTTCTTAATTAAAAATTTAATTAAAAATAATTAGAAAATTATTTTTATAAAAAGGAATTTATTTTTGAACTCAGAGCATTGATATTATGTTATGGTAATTTTTGGGGATTTTTCTGAAAAAAATGAATTCTCGATGAATAGAGTTTTTATTTAAAAATTAAATTAAAAATATTTGGAAATTTATTTTTATAAAATGGAGTTCATAAATTTAATTAGAGCATCTATATTTAGTTAAGGTGAAAGTTTGGGATTTTTCTGAGAAAGATGAATTTTTCAGTGAATAGTAAAAATGAAGTTTTAGTGTTTCGGTATGTTTAATGACATCATAGCTGTGTCATGATGATGTCATGAGATATTTTAAGGGTTGGCCAGCCAAGGGTGATGAATTATTGTTTTGGGGGCCCCATGTGGCCTAACTCCATGATAAATGCCAAGGGAGAGCACATGGGTTTGAGAAAAGCACATGTGAGGTGTCCCTTGGCCATTAATGCCTTGTCCCCTCACTTTCCCTATAAATACCAAGCCCTCAAGGTCCCAACCATTGAGGTTTAAGAGTTACATTTTAAGGTAAGGGATCCGACCTCTCTCTTTCATTTCAAGTAATCTCTTTTATGTCATTCCTTTTCTGCTACATGTTCTTATGTTTGAGGATGTTCTTTTATACTCCTCTTACTGCCCTTTTTATGTTCAAATAATGAGAGATCCCCTCTTACTCTCATTATTTCTTTTTATGAAGTTTTAAGTGGCGCCGTTAGGCTGCCGAAATTTTTGTAACAGATTCTTTCTCCCTTCTCATTTTTCAAGATCTATTTTCATGTAAAGTTTTTCATGTTCCTTTTTATTATGTTGGGGTATGATCTCTAAATTTATCATACTGATCTTTTATGATCATATGATGAGAGACACCATTTGATCTTTTCAATTCAGTATTTTGAAGTTTTAAGTGGCGCCGTTAGGCTGCCGAATTTTTAAGTGGTTCTTCACCCTTCTCGTTTTGAAGTTCTACTTTCATGTCAATTCCTTCATGTTCCTTTTTGTTATGTTGGGGTATGATCTCTATATATATCATACTGGACTCTTATGTTCATATGATGAGAGACCCAATTTGATCTCTTCAATTCAGTATTTTGATGTTTTAAGTGACGTCGTTAGGCTGCCGAATTTTTAAGTGGTTCTTCACCCTTCTCATTTTGAAGTTATACTTTCATGTCAATTCCTTCAGGTTCCTTTTTTTATGTTGGGGTATGATATCTATATCTATCATACTAGACTCTTATGTTCATATGATGAAATACCCCATTTGATCTCTTCAATTCAGTATTTTGAAGTTTTAAGTGGCGCCATTAGGCTGCCGAATTTTTAGGGGATTCTTTCACCCTTCTCATTCTTTTCAAAGTTATACTTTCATGTCAAGACTTTCAAGATCCTTTTTAATTATGTTGGGGCATTGTCTATATATTTATCATACTGAACTCTTATGTTCACATGATGAGAGACCCTATTTGATCTTTTCAAATCATTTTTGTTGAAGTTTAAGTAACGACATTGGGCTGCCGAACTTTCATAAGAGAAATCTAATTTTTGTCTTCCTTCCATGTTTTTCATTTCAAATGGTATGTCCTTGAAATTTCATTACCATGATCATGTATCCTTCTTATTCTGTCCATATACTGTTTTATGGGTCATTTATGAAAGTTTGACCCATTTTCCCTCTCTTTTTAATGTCTTCTAAAACCTCGTAACATAGCCGTTATGCTGCAGAATTTCCGTCTCAAAATGTCTCTCTCTTTTTATAAAGTTCTTTTACATTATTGAGTGAATACTAAAATATCTTTCTTCTAAAGGGGTATTCACATATATACCAAAATGTTCTATTTTAAATTCTGGGATTTACATACATGAGACCCACCTTCCTTTTCTGTGGGTTTTAAAGTGACGTAATGATCATGTCTTTAAAGCAGTTTTTAAAACGTTGTGATTATAAAATGAAACCCATTTATTTTATGCTATATGGGTTATTTATGAAATTTTTGATGATGATATATGTGGCTCACATGATAATAAAGGAAAATTTAAGGGTGCGCCCTGATAGCGCTCCAATGCATTGGGTAATGATGTAACCACTAGAGATTACAATTTTCCCGATACCTTGGTGAATAACCTTGGTAATTTTCAATTGACACCTTGGGGATGGACCTTGGTGATATGTTCATGATTGTATATGTTAAATGATGTAGCCACATCTTCAAGTTATGAAAAATGTTGTTTTTATTATGAAATGCCTCATGATTTCTTTCTCATGCCTTAAAGTTCTTTTCATGTCATTATTGAAGTATATCAAGTTCACATGTAAAATGTTCCTCTTGTTTCCCTTACTGGGCCTTCTGCTCACCCTTTATTTTGATGTGTGTTCCCAGGTTATGAGATGCAGTAATGAACCTAGGATGAACTTGAGGAGAAGCCTTTCAAGTGTTTAAGAAGAATGTTTTTTTTGTTTCATTTATTATGTTCCTAGTTTCCAAGACACTAAACCTTAAAGATCCTCGGTTTTGTAAAATGTAATGAAACTTTATGTGATAAAAAGGCAGGATGCTATATTGTGAAAATTATTATTTTTTATTTTCAAAAAATAATTGGAATTGTTCTTGATGTGGTGTTGGATAAAATACACTACAGGAAAAGTTAAAATTCACATTGGGTTTTTAGCGGTGGTTTTGAAAACTACATCTAAATATTTCATCAACATTATTTTAACTGTGTATTTTGAAAAACCCCACACTAAATTGGTTGTTTTTAAAAAAACCATTACTTTTAATTGTAGTTTTTGAAAACCATTGTGAATTAGTGGCAGCTTTTAAGAAACCCCCATTAAATATAATGGAAAACAGTAAATGATTAATAATTATTTATTATTTATTATTACTAATTATTTATTTTTATTTATAATCATTTATTATTAATTATTTTTATGTATTTAATTATTATGTGTCAATTATTAATTATTTATAAATATTATATAGTAATTATTTGAGACTTAAATAATTCTAGGATAAGATTAAAATTAAATTTCATCATTAAATGACCATAACTTTTGATCTAGGTTTCCATTTTAGCTCTGAAACTAGTTAAATTTAATTTTATGAAATGAAATACAATGAAATTAGATAATAATTCAGTGATAAATAATAGAGTAAAGTTTATTATTGTTTAAGATAAGTTGAAAATTGAACTTTAACTTCAAATGACTATAAGTTTTTGATCTTGTTGTCTATTTGGGCTCTACCACATATTAAATTGAAGGTTGTGTTTAGATTTACACCATGTTGATCAAGGGGAACTCAATCACAATATTATTTAGGTCAAAAAGGACAAAATTCCTCTAAGTCTTTTTTTTTGGATACCATGATTTTTGAACATTTGATATGATTTTAGTTTCATTTGAGAGTGTCTTCATGTGCTTCTTGGGTCATATATGATTTTATTCCATGGATTTACATTTCTAATAATTTTATAGTGTTGAAATTGGTGTGGTTATCCCTATTTTCTTTATTTATTAACCATTATATATATATATACATATATTTAAGTATTTTTATAAATTTATGTATATTTATTTATAATTTAAATATATTTATCAATATTTATTTAAAAATTATATATAATTGCATCTATGCATATATATTTATATGTATTTATGCATATTAGTCTATATTTATATATATTTATAGATATTTATATCTATTTATGTATATTTATATAAAATTATGTATATTTATATATATGATATTGGTAAAAATATTTATATGTATTCTATTCATTGGTGTGTGTGTGTGTTCATGCTTATATTTATATACATTATGTAAATTTATTTATATTTATATATTTTTATTAGATATATATAATTATATTGAAAAACAATTATGTAATTATATCTATACAGTTACTTTTTAGTGTTTATTATTTACTACATATTATTTCTTATTTCTTATTTAATATTTCTTATTTATTTTTTCTTATTTACTATATATTCATTTATTATTTATTATTAAATTATTATTATTTTATTATTAATTAATTTATTATTTATTATATATTTTTTATTAACTTATTATTAAATTATTATTATTATATTATTTATTTAATTATTTAATATTTATTATATTTTATTACATGTTATTTATTATTTGTTATTTATTATTTATTATTTATTATTTATTATTTATTTACTACTTTTTTTAGATATTTATTCATTTATATATTTATTTTTTTGTTTCTTTATTTGTTTTCTTGTTCATTTTTTATTATTTATTATTTATTATTTATTTCTATTATTTATTATTTATTTGTTAGTAATCATCTATTTTTTGTTTTTTGTTTTTTATTTTTTATTATTCTTTAATATTATTATTGATGTATATTTATTTATATGTATTTATCTATACATATATGAGTATATAAATTTTCTTTACTCACCATAGAAAGAGCTTGCTCGGGTGGTAAAGTCATTGTAGAATAACCAAGTTCTAGGGGTTATAAAGTCACCCAACACACACACACACACACAAATATATATATATATATATATATATATATATATATTGCATTTATACATGACATGCATGGAATAAGCATGCATGATATGTTAACTAAATAAGAAAATAATAAATAAGTAATAAGTAATAAGAAAATATTTAAAAAATTAAAAAAATGTAAACATGTTGTTAACCATCTCATGATGGTTTTCAAAAACACACAAAAACCGTTTCCCAACCTCGCCTTTTGTGACAGTTTAAACCATTACTAACTCTAAAAACCACTCCTTAATAATATTTTTCTATAGTGATAAGATGGCTTGGTACCCACTTGACATCTTTCCGAAGAAAAAATTGATGCATGTGGAGAAGTTCATAGATTATCTATGATGAAGTAGGAAATGGAGATCAACTGAGAATCCATCAATATATAAGGATGAATTTAACCTCAACATTATCGAAGAGGGGACCTACAAGTCCATAAATGGTGTGATGTTCCTACCCTACACTAGTGAGAAAAGGATATGGAATGTGCAGTGAGCTCGTGGTGCCATGCCCTGGAGCTATGAGTGACGGAGGAAGAGAGTTAGTGTTCCATGGGAGAGGAGTGACTCCATCCCCAAACCTTGCAAGGGCAGTGATCCCCAACACAAGTTACCTAGATTGAACCCTACACTTATCATTGAAATTAGTGGATTTTGGGGCATGAAACGTCACCACTATGTCCTCCTTGGTGTATCCCAATGTGAGTGAAACAAATAAAATTCATTATGTCTTATTATTTTTTTTATGCACATAAACTTGTAAAAATGTTAAAGAAATATAATGATCATCTAGAAAAATTATGGTCCAGTGAATAGGTTATTAGATCAATTTATTTAATTGAGAAAAATGAGTGACCCTTAGGGTTGACAGACCATGATCACAGTAGGGTTGTGAGAGGCATATGAGAAGTGTTTAAATTGGATAAGACTTTCATACCGAAATTAAAATCCACCCCAAGGGTATATCACACTTAAGACCCTTTTAGGTCTGAAAAATACTCACATTTTATTTTTTTTATTGATTTTTAATAATAATATCTGGTTAATTTTTATGATTTTTTCCAATACATACTTGCCTAAATTGTTTTACGATGAGTTTTGGAACATGAATTTAGTTATTCAGTATTTAAAACACATTTCATTGTCATATATATTAATTTTCATAAAATTTGAGAAAGTTATTATATTCTATATTTGTAATTATATCGTTAGGTATATCATTCACAATTATATCATTTTCATATGTTATATGGCTTCTATTTTGTGTAAAGGTTAATTGGTAGATTCATGTTGGGTAAATGACACCTGATTCTTTTTTGGCAAGGTGTTCAACAGACTATTTTTTCTGAATTTATTATTATACCAATAATTTATGGGTTTTCATATTTTGAATTGATACATACCCTCATAATCCATTATTATATTATGTAAAGTCACACTATATCTTTTAATTGTAAACTTAATGAGTTATTAGTCAATTATCCTTACATAACATTTCATTGACTGATTATAATTTTGGTGAGTTAATGGATAGCCTGACCAAGTGAGAAAAAATGGTTTAAATTGAAAACATTTTCAATTTCTCTAAATATGAATATAAAATAATTTCTCATACCATAAATATCATTGTGTTATAAATTTTATTCTAAAGAAATTATTTTGTATAGAGAGTATAATTTCTAAAACTCATCCATTTTTAAACTATTACATTTGGTTAGCCTTTCCTCTTTTATAATATTTTATTTAAAAAATCACTGTTCTTAACCCACATATGAAAATAATATTTATACTCATTTTCAATCATAAGAATGTAATAAGTAATGTTATTTATTACCCTTCATTTTGATAATTTTGAAATAAATCTGGTTTTACTAAAATATTAAAAAAACATGATTATTTATGTCATTCCTTAATGCGATTAAAGTGTAGTTGTTTGTAACTAAGTAAATAAATTAGGGTAAAAGATTTTTGAACCAACACATTGGTTATTACTATTAATTTTGTTTGAGATGTTTTCCTTTTATCATTTCCCTATATTTCCCAATATTGACACACTTTTTCTTTACTATTCATTGGTTAGTTACTTGTTTGGCAGGTACAAAACTTGTCCAAATTAGTTTAATTAATTTATGAGTTTATTTTTTGTCTTCCAAATATATTTTTAGATGTTATAATGCAATTATTTACAACTTATTTAGATTTTTAGCTATACTTTTATTTAATTTGATATTGAGAACTTTAATTTTTAGATATGGAGAATGTGTATTAATTTTATATAGATAATTTTCACTAATTAAATGTATTTAGATGGTGGAAAGTGTAACATAGATTAATATTATAGAATTTTTGATATATTTATTCTATAATATGGTTATTTAGGATAGCATTTTAATTCTATTCCACATTATAAACTTACATCATTCCATATGGAATGGTTTTAAATCTTTCTTTTACTCATTAAACACCAATCCTTTCTTCTAGACGGGTATTACACCATAACTAATTTATTCTTAGTTAACTGGGATTGGAAAAACAATTCTCTACCTTGTTCCTCTTATGCAACAAGTATAGGATTGAGGCATGTTCATAAATATATAAATGCTCCCAGAATATGGAGTTTTCTACTATGGATTATATCAATCTATGTTTTACTTAAAAATTAATTCCATCCATATAGGTATTTAAATGAAACACTAATTTGTTACATATGTATATAAATGTGTTAACATGTTAATCCATGCACTTGATCATTCATAGTGTGACTTGAGACTTCGTTTGTAGTTCCCTTTTGATTATTTATGCTCACAACATGCATTAACATCTTACTGGACATGAAGTCTCATTTATTAAATTTCATGTATGATAGTTTCATGGTTATATGATGGGTGTTCATAGATCAATTATTCTTTTTTATTATTGGAATTATTTGGGTATTTATGTCCTTTAGAGTATAGATTCCATTTTTGGATAGATATTTTATGTTGTCTTAATACCTATTTAGAAATAGTTTTTTTAGGTTTTCTTAGTTGTACATAAATTTGATTGTGTGGTAGATATGGCTCAGTTATATGTTTTATTTCATGCATATAGATATGAAATTACACCTTCAATTTTTTTATATATTATATTAGGATGGATTTATTTCTTATAGAATATACAATAGAAGGTCAAGTCATGGGAAAATTATGTTAAATTTTTTCCATGAATTAAAATTTTATCCAAGGTGTGTAAATCATTATATATAGAAATATTACGACCCATGACAATAGTTTCAACCCCTTATATATTGAGTAAGAATCCTGATGTAGTGGTGGGATGATTAGAGTATTGTTTAGGTACCTATTTCAGGGTTTTTTCTATTGGTATTACAATAATGTTTTGAGTTATCATGTATTTTAGATTTTTAGATTATAGATGGGATTTTGGGGCTTATTGGGATAAACTATTCGCATGTATGGCCAACATAGATATGGTGGATGTCAAATTTACTGGTGATGACCAAATTTATGGTCTAAGAAGCATAGGAATGGGTGAGTTGTTAATTTGGGTATCTTAAAATGAAATTATGAAAACCTAGTAAGTGGTTTAGGGCTCATCCAAGATCCATTGTTAGTGTATTTTAATACATTATATGTTCTAGTGTCACATTACAACATCTTCATTTAAATTATCTTATTATTTTAAAATTTGAATTTAATTAAATAATTAAACATTATCTAGTAAATTTAATATAATTTTCTTAAATAATATATTTGGTTTTTTCTAATTACATAATGCCAGTAAAAAAATTTCCAATGTTACAATTGATTATATGGTTTTTTAACTATAAAATGTGAAATTTATATACAATCTAAATTCTAAATCATTCAATTTTTTATTGATTGATGTCCTACTAATTATCATAAATTTTTTTTTAAATTTATTAAAATGTTGTGAAAACTATTTTTATTTATTCTATTAAGAATACTAAATCTTATTTATATGATTTCATTTTCCATTTATCATTTCTCTTAATGAGTAGTTAAGTAAAACCTGTTAATGATTTCAAGGAAATGGAAACTATTTTTTAAAATTATTCTTTAAATGGAAATAAATTTGAAATGTGATGGATGTTTATAAATGGTTATACCTTTATAAGGAAAATTGAGAAGGTTTTTTATTAAGATAAATTTACAAATGATCTAGTTTTATAAAATATGGATCTTTAAAAGTGATTTTAAAGAGAAATTTTAAAGGTAAATCTGATTCCCATTGAAGTTATTATTCAAAGTCTTATGTGTTATATATTTGGAAATTAAACTTATCAATTTAATATGTAATAAAATTTAATTTCTTTTAAAGTTGGAAATTTGTAGAGTTAGATTTGTATTAATGTTTTGAAATTAGAATTTATTTGATATGAAAATTATTTCAATGAGTATATGTTTTTTATAAACTAAAATTTCATGTTAGAGTATATGTTGTTAATAATTATAGAGCCCTTTTGATGGTTTATTCTATAAGAGTGATAATAGTTTGAAGGATGACCTATTGAGGAATTATAAGTATCTTATTGTGTTTCTTGATGATAAATTATCATGGTATTGTGTGGTAATATTGATTTTGGGAGTTCAAAATTTTCAAAAGGTGAATGTTTATATGGTGTGGAAATGCAATTTACAGAGTATGATTCATCAATGTAGAAAAACAATTGGTGAATTTTCTATTTGAAAATTAGTTTTAAGAGTCACATATCAGATGAATTAATAATGATTTCGGATTTTTTGGTTGTAATTATTATTCTTTGGTATTAGAATATTATTGTTTTCTGGATTTATTAGTTTTTAATTGTTTTTATTAGTAGAAATGAGTATATTTGGATTAATAAGTGGGAAGTTAGTTATGTATTAACGATTATATGATATAGGGAGTGTTTGGATGGGATTTTGGTATAGATCCCCAATTATGAAATGTTTAATGGAGGGGAGGTTGTATAGTCAAATGTCATAGTGGGATTATCTAAGATGAAATTTGGGTTCAATTGGATAATTTAACTGATTTGAGAGTGGTATTGTTTGAATTTTTTGATCTAAAGGGTTAAATATTTCTCATTTTGGGATTCAATTGAAAATTTCAATATATATGGACAGAAAATAGCTATTATTTGATGTGGTTTGAGGTATTTTATGGTAATCAAGAGTTTGGGTAGCCCAGAAGGAGGTATCACATGAAATTTAAAACTATAAGCGGTATGGAATACCTATTGGTAGGTACTAGATACCCAGTTAATGATAAAATGTTAAAGGTTACCTAGGGGTGCTAAAAAGTTACCACTACCACATATTGGGTTCCTAGTAGCCTAGAAAAGTTTTTTATTAAAATTAGGGTAATTGTTGTTCTTTTAGATTAATCATTTAAACCCTTTTTTATTTCCTTTAGCTTCACCCACTCTAACCTAACCAATAATGAATTATATGGCTCATATATCTCTTTTCATCCCCTATTTTCACCCTTTAACTCAGGTTGGATCATTATGTGTTTCAATGTGTTTTCTTCAAAAGAAATAATTAAACCCTCCCCCTATATTGTTTTCCTCCATTTATCTTCCTATCCTCACTTTTATTCTACCATTATTGGTCATTTTGATTTTTTATTTCACCCAGGCATGGTAATATAATATATCAATATAGGTATTCCACCACTCTTATTTAATGAAATTTCATATGGGATGATTACATTATTCTCGTTATAACTTCTATTTGAAGATATTAAAGTGTGATTTATTCAAGGTATTTCATAGTTTTGGGGTGTAATTGATGTATTTTTAGTCATTTTAATTAAATTTTCTATTGAATTTTAGGGGTTATCTACATGAATTTTATTTGGGTTTACTAATAGTTTAATTATGGTGAATTTTTTTCAGTTGATCTATTTCATAATGATTTTTGGTGATTGGATATTATGTGTTACTCTTATTATTTGCAATAAGATTTAGAGTTTTATGGAATCAGTAAATATTTTCAATGGTTAAAGTAAGTGGTCTTAACACTTTTAGTAAATTTTTATGCTATTCCTAGAACATTTCTACTACTTTTTTCTAATGTAATTATAATAAAGTATAAACTCTATATTCAGAAATATGAAAGGATATTATTTTTATATGACTAATCAACTATTTTAAATGGATTTTCACAAGAATTTTGTGTCAGTATAGATTTAGTTTTGTCTCTATTAAAAAAACATGGTAATTAGTTTTGTGTTTAATATATTCTCTATATATCCTTGAATACTAAAATTCGTGTTTTTATTTATTGATTTTGAATAATTATATCTTGAGATTGTTTATGATTTTCCTTACATGTATCAATGTCTAACTAAACCAAACCATAAATTTTTATTATTATAGGAAATAACCATAAGATAATACATTATTGGGGATTGTAATGATGAAATTCAAGTGCATCACAAACCATTATGATTTTACATTTTTGAGGGGAGAAAACCTAGACTACACTATAATCTACAATACTCGATCAGGTCACCCATTTTGTCCAAGAGGCCCACTAACATGTTACTTTATTAATATTTTTTTATATCCTCACTCTATGTTCCATAAATCTTTTACATTATATTAGTATATAAAGAAAACCCAAATCTACTTATTTTTTCTGATATAAAATTGATAAGAATCACATAATCATTTTATACAATGGGTAATGGAATGTTATTTTATCTATATAAGAAGAGGCAATTTTATAGTACCTTTTCCTATAAAAATTTTTATTTCCAATTCCATAGAAAATCATGAAGGTTAGAAGAACTAATCCCTTGGTATCATGAATGATTACCCTCACACTTATTTATCTATTCACACAAGAACCTTCTGTATTTAAATTTTTAGTCATTGGTATAAGATTTCCATTGGACCCACGATCTATGATTTCCATTACCCATGATGGTTTTGGGGAAAAGTATGTATATTAGAGATTTTTTATTTCTATTGATGTTTTATATCCATTAATTAAAGGAATCAAGTCATTTAAAATTTCATGTGCAGGCAATTTTAGATTTGAATTATCAATAAAAAAGCCATGTTATCTGGAATTGATCCTAGAAATACAAATATTCCAACAGTAGACCAATAAAATGATAATATGAATTTTATTATCAGAGGATATTTGATCAATTTTTATAAACTAAACACTAAGGAAAAAATCTAATATAGTGATCCTAGGACAAATAATAAGATAATTGATAAGGGTTTTCCAAATAAAATAGTCATAATACTCTTCAAAAAACATATGGGTTTCATTATAAACCTATATATTGTTAAAATATGGGAATTTAGATTTCATGTATATTACCCTGTGTTGAATCACAATATTAGTGGTTAAAACACACTATCAGGAACACTATATAATAAATCTATACATATATAGAACTAAACCATCCCAAAATTCCATGGATTAGTCATCTGAGACAAGGTGAATTTGACTTATTTTGTAGTAGTCTATATTTAATTGATTTATCCCTACTTAGGTGAAGGAACAATGATCATCCTCATAAGATTGAGAAATATTATTGAATAACTCTTTTTGGTTCATGTAAAGGATAACTTTAGTCAAGTAAGGTTATTCCTTTTCTATTTTTAATGTAATATTTGGAGTACGGTAGTTGGGTAAGAATTTATGAACTATAAAATAGTATTATTTCTAAAATTATAATTCTTATCTTTATATAATCCAATGGGAGTGGTCCTGAATAATGTGTATGAAACCATAGAGACTCTTCTAAGGGTGAGTGGAAAATCCCTTCTCATGACTGGTGGCCTCAATAGACCTAAACTATTTCATTTTAAATAAATAGTCACATAATGAATCTCTTAAATTATAATCCCATTAAATATTTTATTTCATGGAAGGAATAACCCCCCCCCCCCAAGTTTCATAAATTAACAACACCAACTTAAAAAAGTATGGACAGAAAATTAAAGTATGCCCAGTAATTGTGTCTCTCAACCTAAGAATCCCAAAAGAATATATTAATAGTATTATATAGGATGGATATAATTACTTTTAGAACCTTCATAACTAAGGTAAAATTTAACAGAATTGATGTCTAAAAGGAATTATGATCATTAATCTAACATGAAATAACAGAATTTGATTATTTTAATTTCCAATACAAACCAAAATACTAAGAATCAGATCCTTAAAATAGTGAATATTAATTATTATATTTTAGAGGGTTTTGTTAAGTTATTTAATTAGAAAATTTCATTTTGAAAATCCAATAAAAACGAAATCCTCTTGGATAATCACATTTGGAATTTGGAAGAGAAATAGATATTAATTTTTGATGGAATTATCTTTTATCCACTCCATATTTTATAAAACTATAAATACTTATTGAAGACATTGGAGGGTTACTTTTTTCGATTCATGAAAAATAGTATGTAAACCAAAAATAATAAATGATATATTTCTATAACCCCATACCTTCCAGGATATGGATACACTCTTCCATATAGAATGGAACTTATCATATTTCTTATCAATTATACTTAGGAAAGGAAAAAGATATTGGGATAGAGGGGGTAACCTCGTCTTAATCCTTTAGATGATAAAAAAATCATGTTTCTTTAACCTTGAGATTAACGGAAATCTAAGTAAAGGTGTAACATCTAAAAAATTGGTCACAAACTCTCATCAAGAATTTATAGTATCGCATGATTATAATGATGAAATTTTATTAAATATTGTTATAATAATTATTTATATCAATATTTTCTATAATATTGTTACTAACCACATTTTTAAAGGTCCATCAATATCTCCTACACCAACCCAGTACCTTTTTATATACACATCTCTTTAATGATCCATGTTGTTACTTAGAAACTAGGTGAGGAAGGAAACAATAGATTCTACCATTTAATATACTCACTAGAATCATCTATGGAAAGTTACAAATTCTGATATAATTAAATTTTTATAAGTATATTGAATTGTTAAACTTGGTAATTATAATAAGAGATAAAACACATGAAATGTTGGGTAGAGAAAAACATTTGAAGTAATCCTGGATATTCTTGGAAATATTACTTATGAAAGATTCCCATTTGACCACATAAAATGAACATGTGATTGTATCATGAACTAGAGAACTTTCTGTGTCTTTTAGAATATAAAAATTAATTCCATAAACTTTTTCATGGAATAAATTATATGAATGTCATGTAGATGACATAATTCAAGTGCTGATAGAATATTATCATTCTACAAAATGAAGATAAAAATGGGATCTTCTCATGTTGTATGAATTCTCACACATAAAGGGATAGATATTACTCATAAAAATTCCCAGATTGGTGGTGTGGTGGTAAGAACCTTCCACTATGAGTTGGATATATATTTTATCCACTATTGACAAAAAAAGGGTAATCAAAACTATAAAACCAATTTTATTGTGGTAATATAAGAAATTTTTGACCTTTAAAAACACCTTTCATATAAGTTAAATTTATCTTTGGAAATATTTTTTTTTACATAATAATTTGAATACTCTTGGAGCCGAAATGGATACACAAATCAAAATTTATGATTGTTTGAAGTTATACTTTTATGATAAAGATTTATTAAATCCCGCTACCGCACCATGGTCCTCATGTGTGCACAAACACTTCCATAGCATAAAACATACCCTAATTTTTTGGGACCTGATATTTCCTACCTTAGATAT
Organism: Viscum album; assembly: GCA_963277665.1. Taxonomy (NCBI): domain Eukaryota; kingdom Viridiplantae; phylum Streptophyta; class Magnoliopsida; order Santalales; family Viscaceae; genus Viscum; species Viscum album. The sequence goes on from OY728143.1 coordinate 1,073,665,438, forward strand.
GTATTATAAATCATTATTTTTCATGAACCCTGCCTTAGTCCTCCTACTCTTCATATGAATTGTCAGTGAACCTAGCCTCTGTACCATGTTCTACCAACATGTTTGACATGCCCTACCAACGTAAAGTGAATACGGTGCCCATATTATCATATATGGTTCCTTTTGTGAATAACATAACCTTTTTACCTAATGATATATAAATATACTCCCTTGTATTATATTTTTAAGACCAATGATCATGTGAAGACTTAAGCACACAGAGGTCTAGCCTATATGTCCACATATTCCGCCAAGCCTTCCTTCTAGTGATTTTCAATTCATAATCTAAGAAGATGAAATAAAAATACCATTTCTTGGACTTATAATTAGTTATTTTCCATGGGAATACAACAAATTGATCTCATTAACTTGCGATCCACAACCCAAACCCCCAGATCTAGATGCCTTTGCCTAAGCACCCAATCCTAGGCTCCACTGCCTAAGTGTTTAAACATGGGTGCCCAACTAGTTAAGTGCTCAAAATACTTGTCTGAAAATTCATAAAAGACTCTTTACCTTGGTTTTATTCCTATTAGGCCTATATATATGGGTGAAACATTACCCAGGTCCCATACATGGTGTAACTATTAACCCTGGTTCCCACTCTTGGACATCATTTCCACTAAGTCTCATACCAGGGTGGCACTTATCCTAGGTTCAATATATGGGACACAAAATATGTTTAATCCTTAATTTTACCTTATCTTATCAAGTTTCCAATAAATTTTAAGAGTCATAATGTGAACACCAATTTATAATCACTACTCAATTTCTTGTTGGAGCCCCTTTCACAAAATATAAATCCTAACTTTATGACATTAAACTGCATATACTAGTCCCCACATGAGACCTTAATCATTGCATCTCCAACTAAAATTATTTTTATTTCTTCTCTGGTAGAATATATAAAAAACCTTCCTAAGTTTCAATCCCAACATCATCATAATATAACCTCCCCCTAAAGATCTATTCCTTCCAATATTTATTACCTTCTTGGATAACCAAAAACATTTAAAAACATCCCCACTGGATGTTAAACTATGGGAACCATGATGTGATGGGAATAACTTGAACACTATGTGTCCTTATGTTATGAGAATAATATTCCACCATATACTAACATGAGTATGAAACATGGTCCTAGAACAAGGTGTAATCCTCAATAATTATATTCTTCCTCCCTTGTCATGTTACAAATAGACGGGAGGTTGATATCCATATATAGGCCTACTACTCTGTGTAATCCCTAACAACTATATTCTTCCTCCATAATTTAGTTTCCTATATATAGGGTTCTCATATCAATATATGGGAATTTAACTATGTATAAGCCCCAACCACTCTTGTCTTCCACCCTTTTCTGTTTATCAACAAATAATAAGGTGTAATCTATATATGGTCCACCTACTTTGTGTAAGAACCAAATTGTACAGAATCCCTTCTCTGTATAGCTATAAAAAGATATCAGGTTTGTATCCTCATTTGATCCCATTACTAAGTGTAAGGTCCATACTCTCTAATATTCCACCCTCTTCTAGTTACCAATAGAATAGGGTAGATATCCACATCTATTCATCCTACTCAATGAGAGTGTAACCACTCTAGTCATCCTCTTTAATCTAGTTACCAACAAAAAAAGGGGTTGACATCCCTAAATTAACCTCATAGTTAGTGTAATACCCAACCTCTCCAGTCTTCCACCCTCATATAGTAATAAGTAGACATGGAGTTTACATCCATATATGGGCCTCCAACTTAGTGTAAGACACACCCTTTCTAGTTTTCCTCCCTTATGTAGTTACCAATAGAAATTGGGTTGGGATCTATATATGCGACTCTAACTAGGTATAATAACAAAACATTCCAGTCTTAATTTCATATATAGTTACCAATATAAAGGAGGTGGACATTCATATATGGTCCTCTAACAAGGTTTATGACCCATTATTTTTTGTCTCCATTATCTATATATATATATATTAATAGAAAAGTGTGTGAAATACATATATGGGCCTCTTACTTGGTGAAATCCCAAACCATACATTCTTCTATGAAGATAATAATAGATATGATTAACCAATAAAGGGCACTATTGTGTAATCCCCACACCATCGATTGTTTAGAACCTTCCCACATTAGTTCACTCCACGTGAATTTAAACTACTTATAAGTATTCCGGGATGAATTACCTTAAAATGAAAAAAAACGTTATCATAATATAAAATTAAAAGTTATGAAATTCCCCATTAAGTTTCCAAAAACTATATGGGTTATGATTCCAATAATAGGGATGTGTAGGAAGCCTATTCCATGGGACTAATCCCAACTCCATAAAACCTCCTACCTTCTTTCACTTATGATTGATGTCTTGTTTTATGGAATAAAACTCCATAGTTCCTACCAATATAGACTTAAATTATATAGTACCAAATACCTATATAACATAAGAAAAAATATAATTCCCATGTGTAGTGTCCTTTTAATGAATTTTTTCAGTCAATAAATTTTTTAAGAGTAACTGGTATCATTAATAGGAAGTATTAATGAAAAAATTTCAAATCTATAAGAGATACCATGAGAAGGAAATAATTCCCCCTAAACTGATGATATAATAATAGAATCCCATCCTCTTGAAAATTGAAATTCAAATGAATCAATAATAATGTCCCAGTGAGAATAATTCCATATAAATTAGTTTTATAACAACTCAAAACATGAATACTAGAAATCCTTATAAAAAATGGTGAACCTGATATTGATTCTTATATAAGAAATAAATTCATTGATCATGAATTATTATAAGTGATACTACACTGATGGGTTTTATATTCTTCTTTTAAATACAAATGGAATATATGATGAACATATCAAAAGAGATAAATATCTCCATCCATCTTGGTAGAAATAATTCACCAATGAGGATTTATATGAACTTCCAGCTGATGAAACCTTATGCTACTATCAATGCAACATCATACTCATATTTGAGGCACTGAAATACATTTTCACATTCCAATATTACACAAAACTAAGTGATAAATTCCTTAGTAGGGCTTTGTCCTAGCACTAGAGGTGTCAAGTGAATGTCTTCAAGATATAAAACCCCACAATCTAGCCCACCAGTAATGGGATATAGAGAAGTAGTTGGAACATGTTTCAAAATCTAATAGCTTTAATATATTATATCAAAAGTAAAATAACACTTAGAAATATTACCTTACTAGGGTACTAAAGGATATAAAAAAGATCCAAACAACCTCCCAAGAGCTTCTTAGGATATATCCTCTTCATCATGGTCATTGTTACTAATGTTTGACCCAATTTCTATAAGAATTTACGGAAGAGTTTTTGCTCACCCCAGTCATCTAGAATAGGGTTCCTAGGAAGATGGACTATATGGGGAAACTAACCAATATAAATTAAAATCAATTCCATGTCTTAGTTATAGCCAATATTACTAAATTCTATTATAGTATCCTACTAGTTTCATAAAAAAATACCATATCAATATTTACTAAAATCATGAGACATTGTTAAATATTTCCTTGGTAACCAATTAAAAAGACCCCTCCATAATTTTGATGTGTATTAACCCACATGAGGATCTTCTTAGTGGTATCACTCAACATCCAGCAACTAAAATATTATCATCTTGCAAAGTGGTGGGATTTGAAAATACATTTTAAGTATCCTAGAAGATGCCCAATCCCAAAGGGATGGGGGGATTATTACCCTCACAACCATCTCTAGTATCATTTATTAGATAAAAACATACCTAGATCATAGATATACCTTTTATAAAAAAATATATGGTTCTTTCCCTAGGTTTTACATTAGTAAATGTTATCACTTTTGGACTAAACTATGTTATAAACCATGATACTACTGAATAATGTGATAAATATTTCTAATCCTCTACCATACCCACTTTGGATGACACTCTTCAATGGGGTGCGTTTTTCTAACCCATACGTGTAGAATTGATCCACCCCCATAAACTTGATATTTTATCAATTAACTCATTTGAATATAGTACTAATTTATTATTAGGGGTTACCACCATAAATGGAAACATCAATGATCTATTTTGGATAGTCACTTGAATTTAGATTAGATAGTGGTGTTATAAGATTTATTATATCATCTTACCACTCATATGGATACTATAGAAGGAAAATACATTCTAGAACTATTGGAGAAGAATATTTAACTTGTGTGGGTGTATGTGACTCCTCCTCCACTAATTTTTGAGAATCCTAAGTTCCAAAATTTCAATGGAATGATTGATTTAGATTGGAAACATGCCTATTGTTCATCCTGGTGTAGCCTAATGTTGGGGGACCTCAGAACAACAAGAGACGACCAAACTAATTTTCTTTTTTCTAGAACATAAATGGTCTGATATTTTTCCAATACTATAACCTTTATATTGGGTCTATCAAAATCTAGTAGGACTTATATAAACAACTACTCTACCATTTTATTTCTATAAAAAGGAAAATGATTAGTCGTGACCTCTATAATTACATATAAGAAGAGAATGATAGTGTATGAGATTTCATTTCAAGATGGAAGGGTATATCATATTCTTTATAAACATATAATAAATTGAAAAAACTACTAATGGTTTATGTATAGAACTTATAGGATGAGTTGTCAACTATACCCGTCCTTCTAAAGAACCCCCATGGGTTCTGTGAGTTTTCAAAAATTGTGTAATGTCTAGAAAACGTTATTCATCAAGCCATGGAAAGTTATGATCAAGAACCACCATTATTAATGTGGAACTTAATAAATTAATAACTGGTTGATATCACGCTTAATACAAAAAGGATGAGGTGACATTAACTTGAAATTAGGAATAAAAAAAATTCCTTTTGTAATGATCATGTTCTAGAGTGCTTCATATTTTCCTTATAGAAAAATAGGATTACATTACAAAAAATGAAGAACTTATAAAATAATGGTGGAATTATCAACCAAATTAAAATTATTACCAATGTTTACTAATTTTCATGATCCTAAAATGATTCATATTTAAGGATATATTGATAAAATATGTTTGATGATGGTCAAGTGTCATTGAACTATTAAAAAGAACATGTGTCATGTGTATTGTCCATTCTATAATAAAAAGAAGAAAATGAATTGGAAAAGAATTAATATTGGGATATTTAATATTTTGATTAATTTTACATCCAAGAATCAGTTAATCATGTGCATTCCATCATTAGGGAATAACTAAATCAACCATTCATAACCTAAATTTCCTCTGTAACTAATATTTCAGTGCCTTATACTATTTATCCTCTAAGGGTTCAACACAATCATCAAATATGAGACAAAGATAAAGATAATTACATAATGTTACTTAACCCATTAAAAAATATCATGGACTTTATGGAATGATAATTAGGTGAATGGGAACCATTCGAATAATTAATAAAATTAAAGTCATCCCACCAAAAAATAAATAAGTATTGTACTACCAAAAGATACAATGAGAATCATCCTTTTTAAATAACTAAGTAATACCATCACACCAAATTAAATCATCCTCTGTCAGGGAACCATCCCACAAAATGAGATCATCCATTATTGAAGGGAACTAATTTTCCTCCTTTATGTTATATGATTGATATAAAATTTAACTGATTAGGAATATTTCCTTAAAATGGGATCCTTTATTTACATCACTATAGTAAGAAAAAGGTCTAAATATTTTTCACTTACTTTTGATGAGGGAACTCCTTATGAGGATAATCACATACTTGAATAATCATCTAAGGCTTGGTGTGTTTTTTCATCCTATCATCATAGAATTAGTGAAGAAGATCTTTGCACCACTCCACTTTCCACAAAATAAGGAATCTTCTACCCTATAGATTCCTAATAATTAATTATTGATAGACCATGTGATCTATGTTGGTGGTAGATATATCCATTCAGATCTATGCTTATACTACAATAAATGATCACCAATCTTTCCATTTGGAAAGACATGTGTTTCATCATGTATTCTACCAGCCAATCCCCTAAATCTCACATGGACATCATTACTGAGGAAACAATATCTTAGTTTTAGTGAGAAAATGAAGATATGTAGAATTTAATTATGGATTTTTGATAAAATTTTCCCTATAGAAAAATTCCAATATCCTATTGTAGATATCCTCATTATCGTGAAGTACCCCAACCCATAGGGTTGGAGAAATTTTTATATTTGTTACCCTCTTATCGAGTGAATTTTAGACATCATTTGACCTTGATAATCATTATATATTTCACAATATATAAATAGTTCTCTAATATAGGGTTTAAATCATCAAATTTTTAATCATTAATAGCTTCTAAATCTACCCCCAAACTGATCAGGATTAAGTAAAAAACACCTTAATCTCAAAATCAGTCATGTGTCCATGCTGATAATTGTATATGTGGTACAAAAAGGGTGGAAATTTTGGGGTTTATCTCTCAATTATTGACAAATAATGGTATATTATTCCAATAAGATAAAGTATTTATGTATTTCACCTCTTTCATGGAGAAAATATTTATTAATAAATCAAGGATCAAAAGACCATATAAAACATATTTGAGATCACATGGATTAATACCCCTACCATTGATTGTTAGGTCATATAATAGGTTTGTGAATCAAATTTAGTATTGGATTCAAAAGAAAATCAATGAGGGGTTAATGGAGAAGAAATATTCACATATCCACTTCAGTCATGTGATTAATCTATACAGAACAAAAAACTGGGGAAAAATAATTAGGGTCTCCCATCTCTCACTGATTGAAAAGGAAAGTTATATTCCATTTCCCTTGAGTATGTTACCACATATTTTTCATGTTCATTAAAACATAACCATCTGGATATTTTCAATATCAAAAGGTTTGATGTGTCAATTATTGAATATTAATCCAATTATTGTCTATATCACTAACTTTTGAGATACGTGATTAAAGGATTATTTAACATTATGGATTAGAACTATAAGAAAATAAATGATGTCCTGATAGAACTAGAGGATCCTGAGACTTATTCAATATGAACATGAGTTATTATTACTCCACTAAAATAAAATTATAGAAACCGAGTCATTTCATATATAGAAATTATAAATTTTCAATAAATATTCAATACAATTTAAAATAATACACACTTGGAGTCTGTAAAATATTAGATTCATTATACACAATATATATATAAATATTATTTCATAAAATATCTTCAACATAACCCAAAAATATCTTCTCTCATAGTACACTTCTTATACATACACAACTTAAAAACATTCTTTATCACTAGGTGAATTAAAACATAAGAAAGGATGATATCAAATACTCAGTAAGGGTAAACATAAGAGATATCAATAAATGATCATGGGTGTAGCGTCCTACCTTATATTCCACTAAAAGTTTCCTCTAGACGGTGGCCACAAGACCTCAATCGTGCCTCCCCAAATGCTAGAAGTTTTCTATCAACAATGAGGGCCTAGGGTGTTTCGATGGGGATACTATTACCTCATTGATCATAGTGGAGCACAAAATTATATTAATATTATAATAAATATCATAATCAATAGAAACAGATAAACAATAGTGGATACAAATACATAATCATGTAAGTTAAATAAATACTAAGAGGAAGATAAATAGTTGCAATATACAATATGATGATGGTATGCCACGTACTATAAAAAATGAATTTGTTGGGGGTAGGGGTACAATCATATACCATATGATAACAAAATTTACAAAAAAACCAAAAACATCTATGTCTAGAATATTGAACATAGTCTTAGTCCTCTACTCCAAAATTCATCCTGGAGTTTCAATTAAGCATTCAAAGTTAGCTACTTCCCTTTATCTATACCTTCATTCATAAATTCTACGTGAGTACCAAAGGCGGACCGATCAGGGTGTGAGATGCAATCTCAATAGGCCACCACCCATGGTGTTCGGTCCATATCATTTTGTGCAATATAAAATGAACAATGTTCTAGAATAGAATAAATTCATAACAAAAGTAAACAAATAAATACATTACACTATTTTCCAGTTGGATACCCATCCAATTTACCTTATTTGGCCTAATATGGTGAGTTTGAACCAAATGAACCCACAAAGTTAAAGTGAGTGGGGTGATATGTTATAAGGTAGGATATCCTAAAGATTTTAATTGGTCTTAGAGGAAATTTCCTTATGTTTTCAAACTAAGTGATAATTTTCATTTAAAATATTCGTTTACTTTTTAAAATTAAATTGAAAAAACTTTTGATAAATTATAAAGATTCGCCCTAATCCTATCTATAGAGACATAGAGAGACTTTCTATGTATCTCTCTAGGAGATCAGTAAATTTCCAATGATAAGGAGTCTATCCAAGTGACTCGAGAATAAAGTCCAATGTGTCACTCTATAATGGTATGAAAACATCAATAACTAACCTCTGAGTCTGTACCTAGTACCAAACATAGGGTCCTGAGTCTCTCTCATGTCATGGTGAAACCATCATGTTATCGAGCCTGTCTAATGAGTCTCCCCTAGGGAACTGGTGTCACTCATCTAGAGGTAAAAGTAATAACACTCTGTGAGCCTATCCTAGGGAGCTGATATAACCCCCATCATGTTTACAAAAAAATAAAAAATCCAACAATTAGGCATGAGAGTCTATCCAAGAGGTCTTTAAGTCCGAACCCATTATGTCACCCTTATCACTAAGGTGAAAGCATCAAACAGTCAAGGTATTTATAAATACTCTAGCAAGAGGGACCATTTTGTTAGTTCAATCCCTTATACCTTAGTAGGAAAATTGATAAAGGCATTTCTCATTTGATGGTCCATGTATAACATGATGTTTAAGTCATTGATCACTTGGACTTTTATTTTAATTCAATAATTTCATTCATGGGATGGTGTATAGGGTTTTATCTCATAGTTCAACATTGAATTCAAATAAAATGATAGGCTTAAGGAATTAATTATGAGGCAATAACCCTAATTGGGTATTAGAAAATTTATACAAGGTAAAATTTGGACTCTGTGATAGTACACACCCATTGGGGTGGATTTAACTAAGGAGGTAAACCCAATGGGTTGGTTCACCCCTATCTTAGGTCGCATTTGGAATGGTATGGGTTTCAATTTAATTTAATTAATCATTTAGAGGCATCACCGGAAGGTTATGGCTCACAACATGATAGATAATTTTATATAACAAAGTGAAATGAGTGGAAAGAACCTATAACACTTAAGTAATCCCCATTATATCATACCTCATCCATTGATGACCATTGATTTGAGCTAGTTTTAAAGAAATCATAGAAATCATCAAATTTTGTGAAAATGGAAAAAATTGGCTTGCACTGAGATAGAAAAATAGATGGGATTGATAACATAAAATAAAAGTTATAGGATTATATATATAACCTCTATCTTCATAATGGATCTGACGGTGCGAGAATTGGAGTCTGTTTGGAGGATATAGCAAGGAACCTAGTTTGACGAGGAAGGGAGCTTTACGCATGGGAGGAGATGATCAGCCACTAGAGAAATAAAAGAGGATGAATAATAAGTGTTTCAAATATTTTAAGAGTTGTTAAATCATAAATTCACCCTCCAACATAGGGTTTCATGGTTTGGCCACATGGTTATCCAAACCATGTGCCAATCATGCGCCATGATCTACTTCAAAGGGCCACTCTGTATGGTTAGTCACAGGGTTTGTCTAAACATGTAAAAACTAAGAAAAAACTTCTTTATCCAAGACCTATAGTTAGCCAAATGGGAATTATATTGGGGTTATACGATTATAGAAAAACCATGCACCCCCCCCCCCCCAACACTCCATTGTCTGTAACCGCATGGTTTAGGGAACCATGAAGAATGGGATGAATAGTTTCTACTAACCATGTGGCCTAGTCTGCCTCTTCTCATTTTGGGGCTTTAGGCACTAAATGATCCTCAGAAACACCCAATAACTCCTTTACTTCATTAATAATCATTATCATGTCCAAATAAATTAATTTAAACTAAAAATAAATGCTCTATACCTTCATAAAAATCCAGGATATTACAACCTCCCCTTCTTAAGACAACTCATTCTCAAGTTTCCCTTCTGACGGAGGTAGAACATTATCTAAGAATATTTTTGGCCACCGCGCACATAAATTGGCCTCCCAATCCTAGGTCATATCCTTTACATGTTTTTGATCCCATAACACATGGACCATAAGAACTAACCTACCTCATAGATCCTTCCTTGTCTAATCAATGATATGTATCAGATTCTCTTTGAAGGATACTTCTACCTCTAGCTCAATGTCATCAAGTTAAAATGAAAGGTATTAGTCTTGATGATACTATAAAAGTTGAGATACATGTAATATATAATGAATGGAAAAATTATTATAAAGTAGCTTCAATTGATATGTTATTATCCTGACCCCCTCCACTATCTTGAAAGGCCTGACATAATGAACTGATAACTTTCCCTGTCTCCAAATTCATCTATGGACCAATCTAGAAGAAATATTTAGAAATACCTGATATCCCACCTTGAATTCCAGAGGTCTAGAGTGACGATCAGTATATGAATTATTCCTAGACTAAGCTATATATATATATATTCTTTTAGAAATTCTAGAATTTCTCTGAAGTCTCTTAAATGATACAAAGACCCTATAGAGCTACCTAACCTACATCTAGCCATTATAGAGGTGAATAGCATGGACTACCATAAAGGCCCTCATGCAGATCCATCTGAATTGTTTCCTAAAATATATTATTATAAGAAAACTCAACTATAAGGATATTATTTCCCAAGAACCTCTAAAATTAAGGATGAAGTCTCTAAGAATGTTCTCTAAGACTTGAATTGTCTTCTCTGATATATTTTCGGTCTAAGGGTGATAAGATGTACTCAAGAGTACCTATCAACCTAGTTTTTTATAACCCTTTCCATAATACTGATGTGAAATGGGAATATTATTCTGAAATGATATAATGGGGAACACCATGCAGTAACACTATCTATCGTATATAAATCCTTCCTAACTCATCAATAGAGAAGGACTCCTAAATTGGTAGGAAGTACGAAACCTTGTTCATCCAGTCAACAATTACCCATATTTCATCACTACCTTAAGTGTACCTCAGTGATCCTACCACAAAACCTATTAATACATCATTACATTTCCACTCAGAAATGGATAGAGGCTATAAAAGTCCATAAGGTCATTGGTTCTCTACCTTCAACTACTAATAGGTGTAGCACCGAGTGATAAATCTTGAAATATACCTCTTCATACCTGACCACCAATATTAACGACATATATCTATGTACATCTTGGTAATCCCCGTATGAACTAAGAATATAGAGAAATTTAATTCTCAAATCATCTCTTATTGTATATAATAATCCACTCATACACTTCCATCAAAGAGAAGGGTCCCACTTGAATCAATAACCCATCCCAGAGGTGGGTTCTCTCCTGTGAAAATATCCCTCAAGGTAAAGCCCTCAAAATCAAAAAGATGCCTCATCTAAACCTGCTCCAGAAGGACGGATTTCACTGATATAGCTACTAAGATAGGTTTCTCATTCTATTCCTGAACCTCTAGATGCATCTCAGAAAACATAACCATTAACTACCGCATGTTTCTAGCCTTCTTGATGGATTGTTTTTTAGTATTTAAGCTCAAGGAATCAGACACTACATTACCCTTTCTATGTGTGTAATCAAGCTCATATTTGAATGATTTCTTGTATTTCACTAACCTGCACAGAGATTCAATTCTCACTAAGTAGTGATTTATTTTATAATTTTATGGTCCATGTAAACAATGAACCACTCACCCAACATGTAGTGGCTCAAAGAGTGAAGGACATGAACCCTGACTACTAGCTTGTGGTCATGCGTAGGTTAATTATACTCATGAGGCCTCAGCTAGTAGAACTCTTACGCTACAAACATATAACCTTACATCAAAACTACACCCATAATGATACCTGAATAATCATAATAAATATTACAAATTCTTCCAAGCTCAGGAAGAATTAGGATTGGGGCTGAATTAAGTCTTCCCTTTAACTCCTAAAATGATGTCTCACAAGCTTCAGCCTAGTCAAATTTAACACCATTCATGATCATGATCGTATGTGGAACTGCCAGGAATGAAAATTTATAGATGAATCGCATGTAATATCCATCCATACCTAAGATGATGCATATATCAAACACATTATTCGGATTCTCACAAGATACCACAATGCTCACCTTCTCTGGGTCAACTGATACACCTTCCTCAAATATTATATGAATCAAGAAGATAAAATTTTGTATTCAAAATGGAATTTTGTGAGCTACACATATAGATGGTCCTCTATCAGCATAATCATTATGATCTCAATACAGTTGTAATGGATGTGTATGGTGTGTGAGTACACTAAGATGTCATCTATGAAGACTACCACAATGAAATCAAGATATGAGTCAAAAACTGGATTCATCAAAGCCATAAATACTATCATCACATTCTTCAAACCGAATGGTATAACTAGAAAATCATACAATCCATACATACTCCAAAACATTGTACATGTTATTTATTATTGTCTCATATGCACCTGATGATGTCCTAACCTCAATTTGATCTTAGATAAGACTGTTGCACCTCAAATATGTTTGAATAGATCATATATACGAGGAAACATATATCGGTTCTTAAAATTGGGTTGGTTAAAATTGTGGTAATCCACACACAATCTAATGGTTCTGTCCACCTTCTTGGTAAAAATGACTACTAAACCCTATGGAGATGTGTTGGGTTAGAAAACAAATCTTAGCCTCTAAACCTTCAAGATGCTTCTTGATTTCATGTATTTCTATAGGTGACATCTTATATAGAGGAATGGATACTGGTGTTTCACCTAGAGTAAGCTTAATGGTGAAATAGATCCTTCTATTAGGTAGTAATCCATATAAATCATTAGGTATGATGTCCCTAAAATGATCCACCACTAGATTAAATTCCATGAGTTGCATCCCTTGATCACTCATAACAAAACTATCCATCTGGGATATCACTCTGCCTAGACCAATATGGTTGAGTCCATCTCTAATTTCCTAGAAATACCATTCTTCATTATGGATATACATACTACCCCCAGGTGGCATTAAAGAAACTAGATGATGATAACAATCCACCTAGGCTCGATAAGGCACAAGCCAGTATATACCAAGACTGACGTCGAAACTAGTCATCTCAAGGATGAAGAAACTACATACAAAACAATACCCATGTATCTCAAGGGGGAACTCTTTGCACTAGATTATACCCTAATCTCAAACTCCTAATAAATTTTCAAGGGTAATAACATCACTATAGTACTCTATCGCTAAGCCCATACTTTCCATAGTTACAGAAGAAAGAAAAGAGTGTGATGTGCCTGTGTCAAAAGGGGTTGAAACTAGAGTGAAGTATACTATAATAATACATAAAACTATATATGGATTTGGACTATGATACTATGTAATGGGATTCAATTAATAAATATGGCATGAATTATGGCCTTGAGATACTATCGGACAAGCTTGAGAAGGTCCACTCTACTATCGTTGAACCTATGAGCCCTGAAAAGCCTTTTCCATTACCACCTTCTGAATCTGAACGACCTAAGAAGACAAAATTTCTTCTTAAGAAGGTTTTTCTAATCTTTAACCTTAAGGTGTTGCTATAATAGATATCTTCTCACTTGTAACTTGTGGAATGGATTGGAATAAGCACTAGAGGTGACCCATCTTGCTATAACCCCAACACTTGATCAGGTTCCTCATACACTGGGGATTTTTGTGGCTAGTACTATCACACTGATGAAATAATCCAAATATTTTAGTGTGTTTCACTTGTCTAGTACTACCCTCATTTATACCCTAAAATCATCTCTTCCATCCACTGGATAACCCACTACTTTTTTGGGAATCTGAGATGCCATGTTTCACATCACCTGACTCCCTAAGTCTCTACTCAATAATGAGGGCCTGGTTTACTATCTATTAAAGTGTGTTCAGCCAAAAATGTTAACCTGTGAGTGGATGGAATAAGCAAGACCACCCTCAAATCTCCTCATAGTATTTAGTTCATCGCCAGTCAAATATGGTGAAAAAAATTACAATTTTATGAAGAAAGACGATTATTCCATCACTAACATGTCACCTTACAGAAGGTGCATGAATTATTAAAAGTGATTAGTTATCAAGTTCTATGGAAATAAATAGTCAAATAAGGATATCTATAAGTCTTCCCAGACCATTCCCTGATATTGACCAGCCTGAATTAGAAAGTCCCACCAATGCTTGGTGTAATTACGTAGCATATAGGTCACTATCTTTACCTTCTACTATTGAGGCATATTTATATGATCAAATATGGAATTTATAGCATCCATCCATGATTCAATAGCCAGAGGTCTACCATCCCCCGAGAAGGTGGGAGGATGCTAGTACTATAACTCGCATGTCAGATCTTCCATAAATGGGTCAAGTTGAGGATTTCCCTTTAATGACTGCATGAATCTAAGGAAGTTGTCATAGAACTTTGAATCATTTCCTGGTGGAATTACTACAGGAGGTTCCTCGGGTGGAACTATAGGAGGTTCCATAGGTGGATCAGGGTCCACTACCTCTAGAGTATACTCATTTCAATTCTCTTAGCATAAATCATGAGGTCTTCATGGTTTTATAGCTCTAAAAATTCCAAGAGCATGCCTAAAATAGGATTCATATCAAATAGAGAAATAAATAAAGGAAGGAAAAGTTCAATTCCCACATATAAGCATGCTAAAACCCTTAACATGCTCAAAGAGTTAGGTTTGGGTGATAGGAATGATTCACTAAAGGATCATAGGAAACCTGGGCTACTTCCCACTACTATGTTTAGGTTGGTTTAAGGTCTCATGTTACACATATAAAGGTCTATTTCATTTTTATGTTTAACCATTTTATTCTATTTATATATTTAATTCCCTTTAATTGTTTGAATTAGATGAATAAACATCTCAAATTTATAAGGGCCCATACACCTTGTAAATTGGACATTGGTTCCCATTTAATCATAACTACAACATGTTTCATCCCATGCGACTGATGTTCCATGGCTCAACATGCCACAATTTTTTTCTTAAGGTATCTTCTTTAACCTATGAAAGAAAGCATTATTAGGTTAAGGCAGCTACATTATGTTCCAATTGTGTTTTCTCAGTTCTAAAATAAATTTTATCACATTTTTATGTATAATAATCAAACAAGGACATAACAATTAAGGTACACAAAATAGTCACATGAAAAACAGGTAATAAACGTAGAAAAGTAAATATAACATGTCATAATGCATGTCATTTTAAATACTAAGGTGCCTATTATGATTCATGATTTTAGTTCACTCTCATATCATCAGTCCGAGGATAAAAAACATTTCTATTAATGAAAAGATTAATAACAAAACAAAGAAATTGCATCACCTAATGGTGAAATATAATCCCCTATAATAGTGTAATCAATAATAGCATTTACCCATCCCAAGTAATTTGGGTATCCCCTATATGTGGAGAAGTTACTCCCAAGAAAAGGCTCATTGCCAAATTATAATTTCCTGGTCTCCTATATAGACACAAAAATTAATAAAAAAAGAAGAAATAATCTCTAATACCACTTTTTAACATCCTACCTTGGATGCCACTAAAAGGTGCCCTGAGACAGCGGCCACAAGACCTCAAGTGCACCACCCTGAATGCCAGAGGTTCTCGACCAATAGAAAGGCCCTAGGGTGTTCCCATAGGGAGACTATTATCTCACTTATCATAGTAGAGTGCAAAATTATATAAATATAATAAGAAATAGTATAATCGATAGTAATATACAAAAAACATTAGCTACAAATATATAATCATGCAGTTAAATAACAACTAAGTAGAAGCTATATAGAAAGAAGATGAAATATGATGATGTCTATCATATACTGAACAAAAATGAATATATATGGGTTTGAGGATACATGAATATACCACATGCAAAAAAAATGTACAAATAGGATAGAAAGTACTATATCTAGTATCTCGAGCATAGACTTGGTCATCTGCTCATCTTGCATCTCGAGTATAGGCTTGGTCCTTTGCTCCTAACCCAATCCTATAATATTGATCAATAATTTTTAGCTGGATACTTACCTTTATCTATACCTATAGTCATAAATTCTCCTCAAGTACCAAAGGAAGCCTGAGAAGGGTGTGTGATACAATCTAAATATGCCTCAACCCACGGTGTTTAGGCCAGTCCATTATGTGCAATATAAAATGAATAGAGTGCCATAATTTTATAAATGCATAAAATAACTAAATAAATAAATATATTGGATTGGGTTCCACTTGGATTCTCATCCAATTTACCTGGTTTGTCCTAATCTAGTGAGTTGGAACCGAACAAACCTACAAAGTTAAAGTGAATGGGGTGATATACGTGAAGGTAGATTTTCCCCAAGCTTGTGATTAGTCTTGGAGTACAGGTCCCTAAGTTTTCAAACCATGGGATCATTCTCATTTTAAACACTTATTTACTTTTTAAAAGTCAATTAAAACCCTTTTTATAATTTATAATGATTCACCCTAAGGATATCCATGGAAATCCAGAGAGACTTTCCAAGTATCTCTCTATGGTCTCGATAAATTTCCAATGTCATAGAGTTCATCCAAGTGACTTGATAATGAATTCCCAAGTGTCACTCTAGAATAGTATGAAAATTTTAAGAACTAACCTCTGAGTCTATACAAGGTATCACACATAGGGTCTCAAGTCTCTCTTGTGGAATGGTACAACCATTGTGGCATTGAGCCCATCTAATGGGTCTCCCCTAGTGAATCAGTGTCACTCTTCTTGAGGTAAGAGAAATAGTGCTCAATGATCCTATCTTTGGAATAGCTGGTGTTACCCTTGGTGTGTTTACAAAAAAATTAAAAATTCTAAAAATTAGGCTTGAGAGTCTTTCTATGATATCCTTAAGTAAGAAATAACTGTTTTACCCTTGGTGCTAAGGTGAAATTATTAAGAAATCAAGGCATTTATAACTATTCTAGAAAGTGGGGTGATTTTATTATTCCAATCCCTTATATCTTACAAGGAAAATTGATTTAGAAATTTATCATTTTATGATACATGTATAACCTGATGTGTAAGGCATTGAGGACTTATCCCTTGTATTAATTCAACCATTTTTTTTATTTCATGGTGTATAGAGGTCTATATCATGGTTCAACCTTGAATTAAAATAAAAAATAGTCTCAAGGAATTAATTATTAGAAAATACCTTTAATGGGGTATTAAGAAATTTATACAATGGTTTATTTGGACTTTAAGGTAGAGCACACCCATTGGGTTGGCTTTAACCAAGGAGATCAACCCAAGAAATTGGTTCACCACAATCTTGGGTCACATTTGGCATGGTAAGAGTTTTAATTTAATTTAATTTAACATTTGGAGGCATCTTCAAAAGGGTCTATATTTTGGCATGATAGAGTGTTTTATATAGAACAACAAAATGATAAAGAAAGAACTTATACCACCTCCCTTAGCCTCATGGAGCTTCCTTCACCCTACTTCGACCATTGATTCGAGCTAGGTTTGAATAAATCGGATAAATCATCAAATAGAATAAAAATGGGGGAAAAGAGTTTACACCAATATAGCACAATATATGTTATGAATACTTTTAAATATAATGGATAGGATTAGATATCTTACCTCTAGATTTCTTATGGATGTAACAGTGATAGATTTAGAGTCTGTTTGGAGGATATAGTAAGGAACCTAGGTTGATGAGGAAGGGAGCTTCACATATGGGAGGAGAGGTTCAATAATTGGATAAATAAAGGAGGAAGAATGAGAATTGTTTTAAATAATTTAATAGGGGAGAAATATTAAATTCACACACAATCATAGGGGATCATTGTTATGCTACATAGTTGGCCAAGCCATGCTCCAATCATTCTCTATGACCTACTTCAAAGGGGAACTTCGCTTGGTTAGGTGCATATTTTGTATAACCCTGCATAAACTATGAGAAACTGCTATGTGAAATACTTGAAATTGGACACATGGGAGTGTAATAGGTGTCACTTGTTTGCAGACAAACCGTGAAGTCCCTAATACCCCACTATCTGCAAAAGTTTAATTTTGGGAAATCGTTTAGGATGGGCTGCATAGTTTCTACTAAGCATGTGGCCGAATTTTCCTCTTCCCATTTTAGGGCTTCAGGCTCTATATGAGCCCCAAACAACCCTGACACATCCTTCAATTAATTAGGAATCATTATTCAGGCTAATAAATAAATTTAAACCAAAAAAAATGGTTTTTATCTTTGGAAAAAGTTGATACATCATAATAATTGAGCATAATATTAGTGTAAGGGTATACGAACATGATCTTAAATTATAATAATCATACCAAATCAGTCAAATATCATTGATCATAAATCATGGAATAAAGATTTTTCACACAAAAAATACATAAGTTATAAGTTTTTAAAATCATTAATAATCAATTCATGTGTTGTGAGAACATATCATAACCATAAGTAATAAGTTATTGGAATAAATGTATGCATAGAATATCACATCCTTAGTCAAGGTTCACTCCCAAGACTATCATTATGGGAACATTACCATAATGGAAATTATTACCCAATCATTTCCAACATTCTCTTTTACGAGTATCTTCCATCTAGTTCACTACATCATCTCTTAGAAGTTTATTAACTATGTCATATCTTTAGAGTTTATTAATTTCATTATCTATTATGAGTTTCTCAACTGCTTCATCATTACCCAATTCATAGGAGGGATATATAATTCTGGTACCAACCATCACATAATCATAATCAATTTATATGTACACCAAAAGATCATAAAAAATCATCATATCATCATAGCATAACCCATGAAAAATAAACAAGTTTCATAAACATGTTATCATAATAATCAAAAATCATCATATAATAATACCATAATCCATAAAAATAAATGGTTTTTTAAACATATCATTGTAATAATGATAAACCATCATATTATCATAGCATATATTGGTAAAATAAATGGGTTTTGTAAACATATCCCCAGCATAATCATAAACCATCCATAGAAATAAAAATGATTCAATCATTGGATCATATTCCTTATAAATTACATTTAACATCAAAGTATGTTATAAAAGATAAAAATTCAAATAAAATATTACAATAATAGTTATTGAGTAAATTAACCTTTTCATTTTAACATCACTTATTTAAAATATAAAAATTTCAAAATTATTATTGAAAAAAATTTCATTGAAATCATTTTCATTGAAAACATTTTCAATGAAAAAATTCATGGAAACCTATAAATTAAGCTTTAAATAATTTATTGTTCATGAAGATAATAAGTTTAGATCATACCATGTATGTTAAAACAATGATTCCTTTCACATGTTCAGTAAAAATTAAAAAGTACATTATTCAGAAAATGAAAAGAATATTCCATTTAAGTACTTTAATAGAAATTAAAACATGGGTAAAAATGAATTCAAACAATTATATGATAATATTAAAAAAAATTATTGAAAAAATTTTAAAGTAAATATGTACATGGAAGAAAAATATTCTCGACCGAACAGTAAAGGAAATTTGGTCTTCCATAAAAACATTATTTATGTCACTTGAGTACATTAAGTGATGAAAATAAAATGAAAACATTTAATAACTATAAATAAATATAGGTGAATAAAATTAAATTGGTTTATTATATTGAGATCATATAATTTTCCTCAATGGAAATTTAAAAAAATTGATTGATTATATAATATATACATTTCATTAAAATAATTCATTAATCATGACTAATTTAATTTATTAAGATAAAAACACACTGTATGCATATTAATAGTTTTCAAGAAAAATATCTCTTTTACTTTCAAATAATTTAATTTTAATTTATAATAAATTTATAACAAGTGATTTAATTTTGAACAAGTTTAAACAATAATTTCTCATAATCTAGTTATTCTTATTCATACCCTCTAATCTAATGTCTATGAAAATAATAATATTTCAATAGTATATCATGGTTTATTTAAACTCGGTAATGTGTTTAGAGAAATATGTCAGTGTAATAAAATTTAAAGATAACTATATCATAAAATATCAGGTTGTTACATTATTCCCCATTATAATAACTTGTACCAATAAATTTTGTTATTTTATATAAACAACTAAGGATATTTCTTCCTCATCACATCCTCTAGTTCTCACATAGAATATTTAAATTTATGGTTTGGCTACAAAAAATTGACCAAATGATTTGTCTTATTTTGTATCACTTTATCTCTTTTATATGGAATCTCCATTGATTTATTCTCAGAAGATATATCTTTTTCAATTAGTACAACCTCTAAGTTCAAAACATGTGAAGGATCTGTAATGTACTTCCTTAGTAAAGAAACATGGAATACATCGTGAACCTGAGTGAGATTTGGTGGAAGTGCGAAGCGATAAGAAATCATCCTGATATGATCAAGAATTTTGAAGGGACCAATATATCTAAGGGTCAACTTTCCCTTATTTAAAAATCTCATTCCCTTATTCTAATAATATTTTCATAGTAATACCATGTCCCTAACTTGTAACTCTAAATATCACTGATGACTTTCAATATAACTTTTTGATTGACTCTGAGATTCCCTAATGTGTTATGGAATAGTTATAACAATATTTACCATTTACATAGTTATATCAAGTCCCAATAGGTTTCTTTATCAATCTTTATTCCATAACAATATATTTCATCACTTATTTTCATATAGGTCTTTATAAAGATACATCTATATGATTCATTTAAATATATTTTCATAAGAAAATCCACCAAATAAAGGTTTAGATCCAAACCACCTTTGAAATATATAGAACATGATCTCATCACATTTTATAGGGTTTTAATGGTCCTCTCAGATATACCATCTATATAATGATGATATATAGTACTGAATCTTAACACTATTTTTAGAGCCTTCTAAATAATTCTTTGAAACTTTTTGGTAAACCTTGGATTCAAATCATATACCAAAGAATGTGGTACTCCATACAACCTTAACACTTTCTTAATAGATATCCTGAAAAGATGATCAGGGGAGTAATATTCTATGATGGTAATGAAATGAAATTATTTTTTATATCTATTGAATACAACCCAAATAGAAATCTTCCATTTAGATGTTTTGGGGATTTGGATGATGAAATTCATGGTAATGTTTTCCCATTTCCATTATTGTATGGGTAATAGTTGTAACATCCCCTTATAATTTTGTCCCTTATCCATAACTTACTAACATACTAGAATTGGGATACATACTCTATAGTTTTCTTTATCATATTTTCCCACCAAAATTACTCTTTCAAATCACTATACTTCTTCATACTTCCAGGATGAATAGAGAAAGATGAACTATGAGATTTATCAAATAGCTCCTTCTTCAGGTCTAATATAAATGTGACACATACTCAAATCTTTTACCTTATCATTCTATAAATATCATGGTTTTACTTATTAACATTTTTGACCTTCTTATACAGTTCCAAATTCTCCTTTTTCACATCTTTAATCCTCACATACATTGATGGTTAAACATTTATCTGATAAAGATATGATCTATCCCCATTTCTCATGATTTGAAAATCCATATTATTAATATTTATAAATATTAGATCTATTTCCGTAATTGTTACATAAAAACATGTATTGTATTTCCAAATCAGTCCACCGTCCACCTTGTTCACTTTCCAATGGTGGTAATGTATTGAGCAGTCATAATATTTTATCAACTCTAACCATATTCTTTGGAGCATATTTAACTCTTTAAGTGTGAATATATTCTTCAAGATTTTATAATCAATATATATCACATATTTTACTATAAATATAACGAATTTATATTCTCAATGAAAAAATTATTGCTTCCAACTGAAAATAATTAATCAGGTAATTTGCTGATGGTTTTTAAATTATCCTGAGGAATAAGTTATCACTGTATCATCCTGCATGAGGATACATCCTATTCCCTTATTTTAATCATCACTAAATATCATAAACCCTACTCCATTATAAGGAATTGTAGTTATAGGTGTTTTTGTTTTGTCTTGGACCTGTCTGACTCATAATTAATCGAACTTGATTGGTCACAAGGCCACAAGAGTGCCTCTATTTATTCTAAAGGCTTCCGACTAGTAGTGCAAATCCTTGTTGGTTCCATGGGGAGACTATACCCTCATAATTATAATAACACAATGGTGTAATAAAATGATAAATAGTGGAATCATAATATCAACTAATAACGGAAGATATATCATCCAGATAGAATAAACAGTCATCAATAGCAATATCGAGTACCATATACAAAATGATGCAGTGTCATGTCTCTAAACAAACAAAAAGAATAGTCCAACATGGTAGTAGGAACACATAAATAGAGTTATATCAAAATAACTAAAAATATTAAAATAATATCACCAGATAGAATCATGATCCATAGCTCAGTCATGTTCTCCTCTATTCCCATGCTACAATCAAATAAAGCATCAACAACTGGGAGATTTCCTCTGTCTCTACCTGTATCCATGAGGTATATCTAGGTACCAAATAGCGGCCTAAACTGGGTGTGAGATATACTCAATAGGCCACCACCAATGATGTCTATAATTATACATTTAGTTCATATAATATGATTAGTGTGCAGATATAATAATGAAAAAGCTATAGTATAAACTATAAAGGGGTTGTCTCTTGTTCTTGAAAGACACCAGGCTGACACTACCTGCTTTGGCCCATTAGAGTAAAACCTTTGAAAAGGTGTCACTATGAACATATACATAAAAGTGTATATACATGTAAGTATATATATTCACTATATACATAATGACATTTATATCCATATATAAACCTACCCGGTGTTATTTGGGATCCGATGTGTAACTCAGACATCCTTTTTAGTCACTAGAGTCCCAAAAAGTTGCAGGGAACACCATTCCCAAGTATCATAGGTATATGGGACACCATTCCTGAGTATCAAAAGTATAAGGGATTCTATTATTGATTAATACAAGGATAATGGAAACCATGACTGATTATCCCAAGTATAAGGGATCCCATACCTGAGTATAAGAGTTTTAAGGAATGACATGCCTGATTATCATAGGTATAAGGGACTTCATTCCAATTATCATATCAATAGGGACTCCATTCTCAAGTATCACATCAATAGGGATTTCATGTCGGAGTATCAAAATTCATCAATATTCATATATGCTTTGTAATTCATTAACATTATACTTAAATAAGGATGTAACTATTGTTTATGTACAATCATTTTACATTCTATTACCAATAACTTTCCATTTTATTCATTATAGTTATTACATTTAGGATTTAATCCAAACAGCATAAATGATGGTTTGGTCACATGAGCATTTATAACATTATGGGGAAATTACATAATCACACCTTAAGAGGTGTAAATAATTGATGGGGACCTATTCTAATGAAAATAATGAAACACAAGGTTATTTATATCAAGGATAATAAATTAAAAAGGGGGTAAGTGTATTTTTAAGTCCACGCACAGAAATTATGGTGTGCAACATCCTGACGTGTAATATAGAGAAATAAGACATTGAGGGAAAATTAATAGACCACATGCCATATGGTAGTGGAGGAGTACTCATCCATAATTAGCTTTTGATTCATCCTGGAATGAGAGGAAACCATGAAATGGAAAAATCCTTATAAATAGGGTATATAATCACACACCAAAATAGCATAGAATATGGGAAGATAAAACTTAAAAAGAAAGAATAATATTGAATAACTTATGGATGCACGTATAATGTGATGATCGGTGGTCTAATCAGTGTTAGGATGAAGAAGAAACAAAGGAACCTAGCTTAGGCATGGAAAAAGAGCTTCAGATTGTGGGGAATTCTATTTCAGAGAAGAAATAAGGGTTCTGTCAAAAGAAGGATCTCTTCCCCACTTTTAATAAAATCACAATATATTCACAACATGTATATTGTACACATCCTATAAAGCTCGAGTCCCCCCCCATGAAAAATAAATGCATGTTTTGAACTTGGCCTAGAAAAACCAATTCATTTCATTAATTAAATAAACATCGTGGATTAAATTCACATTATGAATTTAATTCATTTCGTGTATCTGTTGTGCAACCGTCCTCCAGAATTTTTCTCTGTTCTTCTCAAAAATGAAAAAATTGTCCCTAAGGCATGGTTCCCAGTTCTAATCCAAAAAAGAAAACATCAATGAGGGTTTAACAAAAATTTAAAGCATCCATACCTGATATGAAAAACTGGATCTTACAGTCTTCCCGCTTAAAAAAACTCATCCCTAATTTCCCCTTCCAAGGGTTGTAAAGGTTCTCCTAAGAACAAATCTAGCCACTGAACATGTACATAAGACTCTCTCTCCTAGGTCTCATCTTGTATGTGGTTATGCAATCATATCAGTCATACTAGTGGGATAAAACTTCCTTAGAGGGACTTTATGATATGATCAATGGTTCGAATGGGATACTCATAAAAAGAAAAATTGGCCTCCAACTCAAAAACATCAGGATATAAAGCCTAAAATAGTTTTTCATGATACCAGTGAACCTGTGATATATGGAATAAGTCATTAATAAATTAGTACCTCTGTGGAAGAGCAATCTGATAGCTACCAACCCAACTCTCTCATATATATATAAAGTCCCAACATAACAAGGTGATATCTTAAACTATCTATAAATCATTTTATGCCCCAGTCTAGGTGAAACACACAAGGGAAATCAATCCCCAACCTAAAACCCCAGAGGTCATAAATAGTGATTGGCATAAGAGTTCTATCTAGACTGAGCACTAATCATACACTTTATGATAAGTTATACCTACATTGAAGTCTCCTAAATGAGACAATGTCATAGTAGTTTTTTCCCCTCTATCTTTATCTATCACAAACGTGATCATCCTATCCTACCATATAAGGCCTCCTAAGATCTATCCATATAATACTTCAGAAGATTTAATTGTAAGAAAACTCAATGATAGGTATATGTTTCTACCAAGAAACTCCAAAACCAAGGACACATTCCCATACCATGTCTTCTAGTACTTGAATAGTCTATTATGACTGGTCATTAGTCTGTAGGTGGAGGGATATTCTCACAAAAGCCTATTTTCTGAGATCCTTCTACAAACCCTACTAGAACCTCAATGTAAAACAATAATTCATTTCAAAAATGATGGTACGATGGACCCTATGTTAGTATATAATCTCATAGATGTAAAGTTAACTAAGATAATATACTGATAAAGTCTCTTTGATAGGAAGGAAATGGGTTACCTTTGTCATCATATCCAAGACTACCCAATCTGCATCGCTACCTCGAGGTGATCTTGGAAAAACTGTCACAAAATCCATAGAAACATCATCTAATTTTCATTATGAAACCACTATATCATTCTAGTAGGAAACTGGTGCTCCAAATTTAGATGCTGGTATGTTCAACATATAGTTGTAAAATCAGTGATCTATTATTTCGTCACTGGCCACCAATAATGTTGGAACATATCTAGATACAACTTAGAAATTCATGGATATAATGCACACTATGAAGCATGGGATTCTCGCATTAGTTCCTCTCACATGTATGTAGTCACCCAGACATTTCCCTGAACAAGAAGGATCTCATCTATATCAATAGACCAACCTACTAGTAGTTCCCCTATTGAAATGCTCTACCTTAGGACTTAGGCTTCGTGATAAAAAAACTACCTCATCATCACTATATCCAGAAGTTATGAGGTCACCGCTAAGTTCATCAGGGAAGGACACTCGTGACTCTCATGAACCTCCATATTCTTCTCATAAAGAAGATCCATCAACCTCCATTCATCACTGGCAACCTGAATATCTTGCATCCGAGTCTTCCATCTCAGAGAATCAAAAACTGCATTTTTCATTCCAAGCATATAGGCAAGCTCGAAGTTGAAGGAATGAAGGTATTTGAACCATATTATTTGAATGAGATTAAAGTCACACTATGTGGAGATATATTTAAGGATTTGTTTTTTCATAAACACCACAAAATACTCTCCCATAAAGTAATTCCTCTAACAATACAAGGCATAACCAACATCTTCTTGATTGAGAACGTGTGTTAGGTAATTCCTCTTGACTGGCCTCAACAGATGAGACCCATATGCAACAACTTGATTATCTTTAATTATAACTGATCCAATTCCAATACATGCATCATGAAACAATTTATAGCCTCTACCTAGATCTAGAGGAATCAGAACTTGTGTTAAATTCGGCCTCCCTTTAAGCTCCAAAAAGGCCTTCTCACACGCTTCAGAACATAATAACTTGACACTGTGTTTCATAAACATTTTAAGAGGTTCTATATGTTTTTAGAATCCCTATATAAAACTCATGTAATATCTATCCATAACCAATAAACAATGTATTTTAAATACATTCTTGGGCTTCTTCTAAGAAACAACAACAATCACCTTCTCTTGGTCAACTAATACTCATGTCTCTGAGATAATGAGACAAAAAAGTGAACATTTTCAATCCTGAAGTGGAATTTAGTAAGATTATATTATTGATACTTCTCTGTCATTATATTCAAAACAATATCAATTTGTTTCACATATTCATGTTGAGTATGAGAATACAACACCATGTCATCCAGGAAGACTACCACAACTGAATCCATATATAGGTGGAAACCCCGATTCATCATGGTAATGAAAACTATTGGCACATTCATGAGACTAAACAGTATAACCTGATATTCATATAAACCATACCAACTTTGGAAATTTATACATTAAATATTTAAAGGTTTTACTCATACCTGATGGTAGTCCAACCTCAAATCGATCTTGGAGAAAACCCATACTCCTATGAGATGATAGAACATGCCATAAATATGAAGTAGTGTATACCAGTTCTTAACTATAAGACAGTTCAACTGAAAATAATCCATGAAATTTCTAAAGTTACCTTCTTTTTTCTTGGTGAAAATGATATATGAACTCTATATTTAAGTGTTGGTTTGTATAAAATATTTATCCTCTAAATCCTCTAGATACCTCCTAAGCTCATATAACTCAGTAGTAGTAATCCTATATGGAGGAATGGATACTGGTGTAGCTTATAGAACTAGATAGATAGAAAATTATACATATCTCTCATGAGGTAGTCCATAAAATTCATCAGGTAAGAAATCCCTACAATGGTCAACTACTAGAGGAAAATTATCCCAAAGTAAACTCAGATAATCTACATAAAGACTAGTTATCTAGTCTGTCACTCCACTCATCCCATGATACTTAGGTTTTTCTCTACTTTCATGGATATCCCATTCACCCTTATGAAGATAACTACCACCCTCTAATGATGTAAATGACACCCTAAAATGATATTAGTCAACATAATCTTGATAGGGGACTAACCAGTTCATCCTAAGATTGATATCAAACCTTGTCATATTGAGGAAGAAGAGGTACCATAAAAAATGATAACTGCCTACCTCAAGGGGGAATTACTTACACTATGGTAAATTCTATGAACATATATCCAAAGGAGTTTCAAGGGCCAGTACCCCACCAAGGTACTAAACTTCATGTCTAAGACTTTCCATAACACCCACTGATATGAATTAACATGAAGTGCCAGATTCAAATATAGAAGAAACTAAAATAGTGTCTACTAGAATAGTACCTAAAACTATAGATGTATCAACACTTTGATCCTTTGATAAAGGTTTTAATTCATAGATATGGTATATTATGTGGCCTTAGGATAAAACCTGACTTCTCTATGTAGGTATATCCTACTAGCATTATAATTATGAATCTTAGATACCTCACCCATGACCACCTTCTCTACCTGAACGGTTGTTAGTAATCCAACTACCTACCTGGTGATGAGATACTGATTCCTCTCCAAAATAGGATCTGATATAGATCCTCTCCCACTAGGTAAATATGGTAAGATCCTATAAAAATTATAAAGATAACCCAACCTACCATATCCTTTTCACTCTATGGGTTCTCTAGGACACTGTGGATTCTTCTTCCTTGGGTTTCCATGCTAAGGAAAAATAAAATAACCGTCAGTGGGTGTCATCTGGCTACCACTACTCCCACATGTAGTCTCAAAGTGATATTTCTATCTGCTTTTCTTCCTTATCTTGATTCTAAACCATCCTGAACAACACTGTCATCTTTCCTCAATTTTCCATTCTGTAATGAGGGACTAGTTTAATATTTCTATAATAGTGGTCAATAGAAAACATTCACTTGAGATCTGATGGAATATATGAGTCCATACTCAAAATGTCTCATTTTCATCAACTCGTCACTAGAAAGAGTCAGTGTGAAATTCTGGGGCTCTGTGAACTGATTAGAATAGTCCATCATGGAAATAGTACATTGTTGTTGATCCATAAACTCTCTTTCTCTATCCTCTCTTAGTGTTTGAGGTAATAAATAGTCATAAATGACTATCTTAAAGACATCCCAATTTATACAATGATTATGATATTCCTAGTTGATAACATCCCACCATCGCTTGGAATAATCTAAAAGAATATATGTAGAAAGATTCACTCTCCTCTTAGGAGGTGTCTTATAGTGCTTGAAGATAGTCAGCATGGTCTTTGTTCAGGAATATATAGCCTGAGGACTATCTCCCTTAAAAACATGGGACGATGCTACAGCTGTAATTATCATATCAAAACTTCCATAGTAGGGGCATGTCATGGGGCTCCCTGCATGGTCTTCATGAGTCATGTAAATACCATTCAAAACTACACATCAATTCCCAAGTTAGTTATAATAGGAGGGGACTCTGGTGGAACTACTGATGGGTTAGGTCCCACTTTATCCAGAGCATGGTTTTCACCACCCTCCTAGCCCACGACTTGAGGACGTCATGGTGGAATAACACTAAAAATTATAATAACACAACTCAGATAGGATTTTTTAATGACATAATTCATAGGTATAATAATATAATAGGTACAACACCTTTCTATATAAAGTCAAAACCCTTTTCCTTCTCCTAAATCTAGGTCCAAACGACATACAAATCATAATAAGGTAAGAGATACTTTTTAATTTCCACTACTGAAGTTAGGACAAGGTCAAGTTCTCTTCTATAATTTAGGATTTTGCGTATACAGAGTGTAAATTGTAGGTTATATAGGAAACAACCATTAATTTTCAATTGGAATCTCTATTTAATGGTGACCATTTAATTTTAGAATTTAAATTTATTTAAATTTATATTTATTTTTATATAGAAAATGTTTAAATGAATGAATTATATGGCTCAACACTTCCAATTTATAAAGGTCCATTCATTTTATAAACTAAAATATGTCATCCATTTAATTCCAACCATAAACACTTTTAATCCCATGCGACCAATGTTCCATTACTAAATGTGTCATAATTAACTTCCTAAGGTGTCACCATCCGGATATGTATGAAAAACTATTAGGTTGATGCAATCACTTTAAGTTAAAAATTATTTTTCTTATTCACATATAATAAAAATTTTATAAATTATATTTATATCATTTAAGGAACTCATTGAAATCATGGGAAATAAAATAAATGATATACACCTATAAGTCATGGTATAATGAATTACCTGTGAATCTCTACGTTATTATGATGATGCATGAGCCAACATGTATTTTCCATACCCATCCAAGGATAAAATGGAATAATAAATCATAGTAATAATAAACATATCATACCATTATCTTCACCCAATAGTGGAATCAGATAAACTATAAGAAGTGGAATCCAAAACAGAAACTCTCATCCCTTGTATTTTGGATTTTCTCTATACATGGGTTAACTACTCCTAGTCACAATCTCATTACCAATTTCTAACATGCTAATATTATTTCTACCATACCAAGATAATAAGGAAAATAAAATAATCCTTTCATAAAAATTTTTAACATCCCATACTTGTATCACTCTTAAGTAATTGAACCTGGTTGGTCATAAGGCCTCAGTAATACCTCCCCGTACGCTAGAGGCTGATGAATAGAAATGAGGGTCAAAGATTATACTATGGGGAGAATATATCCTCATAATCTGAGTGTCAAAATTATTTAATAAATGGATAAATTAAGGAATCATAATGTAAACTAACATTAGAATATATATCCTCTGGATAGAATAAGCAGTCGTCAATATAAATATTGAGTACCATATATGAAATGATGCAATGTCATGTATCTAAACAAAAAAGGAACATACCAACATGGAAGAAGGTACACATACATACAAGTATATAAAAATAATAAAAAAACAAAAATACTATCTCCATTTATCATCATAATCTATAGCTTGGTCCTCTACTCCCATGCTCTTATGTTATAATCAAATCAAGCATCGAAACTAGGTGATTTCCCTTATCCCATCCATTAACAAGGAAGTATGTCCAGGTACCAAAAAACAACTCAAATAGGGTGTAAGATATACTCAGTAGGCCACCAGCAATGGTGCCTATAAGTATCCATTTAGTGCAAATAATATGATCAGTGTGCATATATAATAATATTAAAGTATTAATATAAATTGTAAAGGGGTCGAATCTGGTTCCTGAAAGAAACCATGATGGAACTACTTACTACATCCCATGCCAAACAAATATCTGATCAGGTGTCACCATGAACATATAAATACATGGTTATATGCATGTAAGTATATATATTCACTATATATGTAATGAATTTTATATCCATGTATATACGTACATAGTGCTAGTCAGGATATGAGGCATAACCCAGGAAACCTTTTCTAGTCACTAGACTCTCATAAAGTATTTGGGGATTCCATGCCCAAGTATCACTAGTATATGGGATTCCATGTCTGAATATCACAAGTATAAGGGATTCCATTCTCAAGTATCATAAGTATATGTGATGACATTCCTGGGTATCACAAGTATAAGGGATTTCATGCCCGAGTATCATAGGTATAAATGGATTCCATGCTCGAGTATCATAGGTATAAGGGATGCCATTCCCAAGAATCATATATATCAATAGGGACACCATGCCTAAGTATCACATCAATAGGGACACCATTCATGACTATCACATGTCATTAGCAGTCGTATATGCTTTACAATTTATTAACATTCTACTTTAAAAAGGGTGTAACCATTATTTATATAAAATAAAATGATGTGGCCATACCACTCACTTTCAATTTAATTCATTCTAGTAATTACATTTAGTTTTCAATCCAAACCGCATAACGGATGGGTCAGTCACATTATAATTTATAACATCGAGAGGAAATTCCATAGGCACACTTTAAGAGGTGGAAATAATTGATGGGGGAATATTATAATAGGAATAAGGAAACACAAGGTCATTTTTATCAAGGATACTAAATTAAACAAGGATTGGTTGTATTTTTAAGGCTACGCATTGAAAGTTTGGAATGAAACTTCATGAAGCATAATATACAACAACAATACATTGAGCCATAATTACTAGAACACCTACCTTATGGTAGTGGAGAAGTACTCATCTAGTATCAGCTTCTGATTCATCCTATAATGAGAGGAAAACAAGAGAATAAAAAATTCCCTGGAAATATGGAATATTATCTCACACCAAAATAGCACAAAGCATGGATAGATAAACCAGGAAAAGAAGAAATAAAATAGAATAACATACCGACATAATTTTAACAATATGAATGGTGGTCTGATTAGAGTTTAGATAAAGAAACAATAAAGGAACCTAGCTTAGGCATGGAATGGAAGCTTTGGGTGATAGGATTTTTGTGTGAGAGAATAAATAAGGGTTCATTCAAAAAAATAGTTCTTCTACCCTTTAAAAAATCCCACCATATTCATGATGTGTATATTTTACACATCATGTAAAGATCAAGTCCCTCTGGGAAAAACCAATGCATGTTCTGAACTTTTTTTGTCTAGAATAATTCATGTTTTGAATTAAATACATGTCATAAATTATATTCACATCATGAATTTAATTCATGTATTTTTTTTGTTCTACATCCAGCCTCTGGCCTTATACTCCCTTCTTCCCACAAACAAACGAACCATTCCTAAGGAATGGATCTTGATTCTACGACAAAAATACAACCTCAATGATGTTTTAATCAAAATTCAAAGGATCTATACCTGATATGAAAAATTGGGATCTTACTGCATTGACCAACCTCATTTAGCTCCTGGAATTTTTCCTCTCATTCATCTATCCAAAGGATATTTTCTCCCTTTTAAGTCAAATTTTTTACTGGATTAGAAATTCATAGTAAATCCATCACAAATTGTCAGTAATATCCATCAAACCAAAGAAAAAATTATAATCTTGGTTACCATGGTTTTTCAATGTCTTTTTTCAAAAACTTCAATCTTAGAAGGATCCATCGATATACCCTCACTTGATATTATATGACCCAATAATTCAACTTTCTATAGCCAAAATTAACACTTATTAAATTTATTATATGTATTATCCTTCCTCGTGGTATTCAACACATTCCTCAAATGTTCTTTATTGTCTTAATTTATCATTGAATGTATAATAATATAATCTATAAAGACTACCAAAAACTAATCAAGGTAATCTCTAAAAACTCTATTCATTAAATCCATGAAGATAGTAGGATCATTAGTAAGTCCAAATGTCATAATAATAAAATTCATAATGAATATAACTCATATGGAAAAATGTATTGGTTATATCATCCTTTTTAAATCTCAGTTAATGATATCCAAATCGAAGATCAATCTTAGATAAATATTGATCTACGCATAATTGATCAAACGGATCATTTATAAGGGGTACAGGATAATTTTTTGATATTGATCATTTTATTTTCTCAATAATAAATACAAAGAATAATTGAACCATCTTTCTTTTCAACAAAAACAATAGGTTCACCTCATAGTGAACCGCTTGGGAATATGAATCCCTTATCAATATTCACTTGAAGTTTCTTCTTCAATTCCTACAACTCAAACGTCACCACTCTATATAGAGTCCTTGAAATTGGTGTATCATTAGGTAATAGTTCTATTAAAAACTCATATTCACTATCTGTTGGAAATCAAGTAATGTTTTCAACAAATACATCAATATAATCCCAAAAACATCATATATGAAATGTTGAGTTTCTCTCTAAATATTTGAGATAAATATCCATCATGAATAGATAGTATGACCAATAAAATGTCAGTATTATCCATTATAAGTTTATATTCAGCCTCACGCCAAACGAATGTCATAGGTTGATTCGAAATATCAAACATGACTTATCTTCATTAAAAATGATGGGTAATCTATATAGAGAGAGCCAATATATCCCAAAATCACATCCAATTAAACTATAGTGTGAATCACATGATTTACAGGAAGTACATCCCCATAAACTTCGATCAAAGAGGAGCTATATATTTGAGATTCAAGAATCATACCATTAAGGGTTTTTACTTTTAAATCAATATCTATTCATTGAGGTGGAAAAGTGGTACCCTAAATAATTCATTAAATATAAAATATTGGGTGGATCCATAATCAAATCAAGAGTTTTTAATTATATAGTGGATGGTAAGTGTGCCTTTCAGCACTTAATTCTCATGACCCACTTCAATAGTTTTGATCAATTGACCTTTCCCTTTGCCTCTTGGATTCAGAGGTTGTTGAGAATGATTTTCACCATTTACCCACATATTCATTCATGGATTGGTGTAATTTCCATACTCTTGTAAATTATTTCATTGTAGCGTGGTTGGAACATTTAGTTGATCTTTTTCACCATTCTTTTCATTGATTGGTTTCTTCAAATTACTTCAATATTATTTTTCTCAATGGCCTTCTTTTCCACACTTAAAACATTTACCAGACCCCATAATGAAATTTCATCCATGTTTCTTTAAATACATATTCCTTAAATACATGAATATGTGTATAATATATATATCTGTGTGTCTGAGTTGTAACTTTTTTCATGAAAATTTATATTTTCATGAATTATGGGTATGTCATTTATATTGTTTGTGATAATAGTTATTATTTGGTAGTACAATTATCCACAGGACTAGGATTTATTATAGTGTTTCATTTTCTTAGATTTTTAGGAGTAAATGAATACAATGCATGAACCTTCCATGGAATTTATTCATCTATTTTAATGCATGAATAAATGACATAGTAATTAAGAAGTGTATTTAATTGTGTATATACTTTACTAGAATATGATGGTATGGATTGTGGATTTTTTATCCTTCTTCTTGGAAAAACCACCTTGTACCCAAAATCTCTCTTTGATATTTCTCCTTTTCATATAGAGTTACTAGCATATTTTGGTGTGAAGACGGATCACATCTAAACATCGTATGATTCGGTTAAACTCAAGGATAAACCATAGAGGTGGGGTACTTTTCCACTCATTGATATTTATAAAACCCATGTGATGGAGTTCATGGATGATTTAATGGCACTTTAGTGTAAGTTACATACATTTATAGTAGTTCTTAATTTCGGTTTTGTCACATGATTTATTTAACATTCAAGGGATATCCCCAAATATAGTTTTTAATCACTTCCACTTTTATTAATAAGTTTTTTTAGATTTGTATAAAAATTAATAGTTGTATAAAAGGGAAATGATTATTTGGATTTATAAAATCATGATTTAAATGAATAAGAAATATCAAAAACATAGTAGTGTTTTTATATTCTAGAAATTATATTTTCAAAATTATTTAACTTTAAATAGCAGGGTGATATAAAGGTAACTAAGTTGTTACCTTTATGAAAATGGGTTATGTAAAGGTAACCAAGTCATTACCCTTATATAAATCAATTTTATTTGGGAAACCGATGTGATATCTATTTTTGAGTGTTCATATAAAGGTAACATGTGACTTAACTTTGTGTGAAGGGGTTCACGTAAGGGTAAACATGGATTATAATTACATGGAATTATTTTATATGAGTGTCATATAAACTTACCCTCACATGGAGTGGTCCAAGTAAGAGTAATACCATAGTTCATGTAATGTAAATATCCCAATTCTGGGAACTTCCTTAAGGGCTTTTATGTTTACCTTTATGTAACATAAGAAAACTTTATGTTATCCATGTATATAAGAATTTTTTGTAAGGGTCCATCCATTTTACCTTTACACGGTATAAGAAAATTCCTTAATATCATTACATGGAAGTTATGCCTAAAGGTAGCCTGAATTTTACCTTCATGAAATGAGGGGAATATCTTAGTTATCTCTACAAAGAAGGTTGGCATAAAGGTAACCAACCAAATTACCTTAATGCAAGGTCTTCAGACAACATTTATATATAAGTTATACATAAAGGTAACTAATAACATTACCTTTAAAAAAGGTATTAAAATGCCTATGTAAGGGTGGAAGTTGTGACCCTTACACAGGAATACCTCTATGTGTAACATTAATCAAATTTTTTTAAAAAAAATATTAATTTTTTTTACATATTAAATGATTTTAATGGTTTATGAAATGTTTATAAATCATTGAAAAGTGTATGTTGGGATATTTTAATTTATATAAGGTTTATAAATAAATTAATTATAAATTATTTATAATTTAATTAAAAAATTATGAAACATTTATATTCATAAATATTAAATGTTAATATTTGTAATATATTTTAAGAAAATTATATGGAATAACTTATGATATAGAAATAAATGTGTATATTTGGAAATCATAAGTGATAATTTATAAAGAGTTATAAATTTCAAGAAAAAATATAAAAAATTATTTTTTAAATTATGAATTGTTTCCAATTAATAATTTTGAATAATTGAAAATAAAAGGGAACCTTATCTTGATATTATTTAAACCACATAAAAAATGATGTTTGATATGGTAATGGTTTAAATAATACAAAGTGTATGATATTTAGATTACGTAAAATGTTTATATAAAAGAAATTGAATTATAAATTGTTCATAATTCATTTAATATCATATATATTTAAAATGGAAATTCTATATAATGTTAAATATGAAAGAATTCATATTGGAATGAATGAAAACTATTTATATCAAAAATTATGGAATGTCTATAATTTTAGAGCTAAAATTATAAATTTTTTATAATTAGATTATATTTATGAATTTTTCATAATTTTTTATCTCATGTTTAAGTATTTCAATTGTTCATTTATTAAAAGTTTATTTATTTTTTTATGTAGGGTTAAAAAAAATTTATATTATGAAGTTTTGTATGCCAAAACTTATATGATAAATTGCTTCTCAGGTAGAGCCTTTCATTACATGCTTGGAATTTCACTATAATGAATTTAGTTTTTCATCTAACTTGACCTCAGTTTGTAAATAAAGTTATAAACATGAATTTATTTTTTAAATATAGTTTTTACATATTAGGTATTAGAGTTATGATGAATTATATTCTCTATTAAGTAAAGTATCCCTAGGTAGAGGGACTTGGGCTGGGACTACCTACTTACTTGGAGGCTTGTTCTTTTTTCTTGGAAAGTGAATGTGATTGGCTATCTATCACTCTGGGATTTCACATGTAGAGTTTTTTAAACTCATATGATTATAAACCATTAAAAAAGTGTTCATGTGCATTATTTATGTGACGAATTTTTAAAATTTTGAAAATATTTGACTTAAAATTTTTGTGTCAGTAATACAAACTTATGGGTTTTTGAAGGGTTACACATAAATATGCTTTGAATATATTGATATGGCTGATGGAATAGGATTCCAAACTAAATTACTAAAATCATTCACTAATTAAAGGTAATAAAATGAGATAATATGGTTAGATTAAAAACCCCTTCAAATATTAAGTATGATATTCCTTCCAAAAAAACATTTTTAAAGACAATGATCATTCAACCGGGTAGGTTTTACCATAGTAAGGTGTCCCTAAATTATCTTGTATAAGGTAAGAATATAATGGGTGGCATTGGATAATCCTTGGGTAGGTTATTCCATATTAGGGTGCCCCTAGGTTATCTTTAGTTAATATATTTCTATTATTTTAATTAGGTTACACAAAGCTGGGAAACCCTTGGGAAGAATACCAGAGGAATAGAGATGAGTTTATCCATATGATGGATTGGATAATAGGTAATACATTCATCTATCCATGAATCATATATGATATTAATCAGATGATTCTTTACCTAAATAATTAATTGATATGTGGAACTCCCTAGAGGACTCTTTTCTTAGTGAAATATGGATCTTAGATCACTAATGAATATAAAGAATTTTAAAAGGGGTTATCATTTTATTATGATCCCATTTAATAAATATCCTTATTTAATGGTTAAAAATACATGATACTTATCTGATAAAATATTTTATTGTATATAAAATCATTATTATCAACAAGATAAACTTTTTGATCTATCCTTGATGAGGAGTAGTATAATGTAAGCTAATCCTTGGACTGGTAATTTAAGAAACGTTCTTAATCAATATTGGTGATTTAAGGAAAAATCTATGTGTTTGAAAAATTCTTTCCATTATAACCAATTTTGGAAATTTTTTTGCAAATGAATCTAGACACTTATTCAAGAATATAGTTATCTATTCAAGGTTTTAATATAATTATATGTAAAGTGTTTTTTATGTTTATGGAATGTATTCTACTTTCATGTAGAGAAATATTCCAATAATATGATTGAATTTCCAAAAAATCACCGAATATTCTTGAAGTGTTGAGAATAGATGAATAGGGAATATAATGTCAAGATTCTAGTATAGTATAGACAATTAAAGTGTGTAAAAAGTTTAAACTAGAAGAATAAAAGTTCAATAATGTTTATTTAAGAATCCAATCAAGTTCATTGAAATCTAGGGTTGTTGAGAAGGATGAATAATAATTCCATATAATGGGATTTTCTTGAATACCTGAGGGAGTTTGTAAAACTCCATGGAATTTCTATGTCAGTTATGGAAGTTATAGAAGTTTATTCTTCAGTTTTGAAAAGTATATAATACCAAATTTATATTTTATTAGTGTTTTAAATATACATGAGTTAAAAATCAAAGGTTAATTTTTTTGATCTTGTAATTTACATTCATGAATAAAATATTTTCCACATTTAAATGTAAAGGATTTTATCAAGATCAAAACAATCAAAGTAAAAGATGTGTATATTCCTCAATTTTTTTTATGATATAAGATAAATTATTCTATGAAAAAGTGTATTTATAAATAGTTATGATATGATTAAATGTATACACATGGTTTATAATTCATAAATTTCTATAAAATGTTTTGAGAATAAAATTTGGATTGAAGTTTTACCCAGGAAAAAAGTGTTTATCTATATATTTTTTAAAATATATTGGAATGTGTTCCTACCACCCAACAATAGTGTATTTTAATAAAGTATTATTTTTATATGAAAATTTTCCAAACAAATATAATACCATATATAATTTGGAAACAATATTTTTTTGTTATATATTCCTACTAAAAGAAAATAAATGTTATTTACTAACACAAAAAGTGTTTGTGCATCATAAAAAATATATTTTGAAAATAATATAATGTCTAAGATTCTAGTGGGAGTATGTTTGAACTTAAATAAGTTAAAAATTAATAAATAAAGGATAACACCAATATTAAGTTAAAGTGTTTTACACTTAATATTATAAAATTTCTAGGATATATGATGGTAATGAAAAATTTAAAGTGTTACATTTAGTTACCATTTAAAAAGTGAATAATCACTATTTAAAAAAGGATTATACCAATATAATATTAATTTTTTTTCACTTAGTATCTTAAAAGATATTTTAATATGCAACGATAAAAATGAGAAATGTAAGAGTCAAATTTAGTCCTTATTAAAGTGGTTGTCACTTTATCCTAAAATATTTTAGGAGGATTGGTAAGAAATAATGTATGTAGTTTTATTATTTCAAGGAAAACATTTCGAGGAATAGTGTTATAAGGATAATGATGATGAACTTAGAAAGAGATATAAGTAGTAAAAAGAAGTTGACATTATAACCATTGATGTTGTGAATTTAAGAAGTTTGAATTTTTTTCAAGAAGTTAAAAAGTCAGGAATATGATTCTTAAATATTTCCATTATTCAAAATCTATTTATTTATAGATATTTATTATTAAAGAGTTTTTGGGAGTGTTTTATCATATGGTCCTATATAGATGTGATAGAATTACATATGATGTAATGTGTTAATAATATCCAAAAATATATAGCAAACATATATATGATCTGGTAGTTTATCATATATAATATATTAAAAATGTTATTATATTGGATTTATTAAATATTTTTAAAGATTTTAATGATATTAAAATGTATCAAATTGAATGAAAACCTCTATTTTATCATTATTTCATATTGGATATATAAATGTTTATATAGATACACTATTCATAAAGATAAATGATAATTAACCTCTCAACGTATGATTTTGAGTTTATCCCTAATCGATGTTCATTGTAGAGTATTATATGTTGTGGGAAAATATTAAGGTAACCATGAGTAGGATTCTTGTATAGAGATATAAAATATTATAAGGATGAAAAGATAAAGAATAGGATTCTTTGTGTGTGTTGTATGGCATAATAAGTATACCACATGGTGTTTTATATAGATTTATTTATTATATTAGGTGTTCATGGATTATATTTTATTCCACAATACCTAAGGCTCATGTGATACCTAGCATGATAACCTTAATACTTTGAAACCCTACTTTTATAAGTCTAAAAATTGACTTAACTAATACGGGGGAGGTTGGGTATGTTTTTTATCATGTTGTTTGTTGGAGGTCAATTAAGATTTTATTTTTTATATCAAATAATGATTATGGAATCATGGACATTGATTGAGATAGACTATAGGAGTGTGTGGTTTCACTAAGATATTTTATATCCATATAAATAAGGTACATGTGAAGTGCTTGTCCATGAGTATTAATGGAATGTGATCTATTCATCGATCATATAAGTCTATACTCAAATAAATGAGAACGGATGAGTTAGCTATATGGGATTGACATGTTCCATGTCCCATAGTCACTTGATGTCTTAGATATAAGGAAAATAAGAGAATACATGTTTACATATGATGCATACTAGTGGATATAGGTATAGAGATACATTTTTTTTATGGATATCACACCATATCCCTTTATATATTAAGTAGAATTGATTCTTTGAAGGGGGATGAAGGACCCTAGACCACCCTGAGAGGGGGTGAATCAAGGTGTCAACTTTTTCTCTTCTTTACTGGATCTTGTTCCCACATTGGTAAAAACCCTTTATTTAAAATTGTATAATGGATATGTGCAGTAATTAAAACATTCATAAGAAGAATGAAAACACAACACTTTTTACTTAGTTCACCACTAATGGCTACATCCAAGGAGAATACACCGACAGGTTTCCGATTGTACCAAATTCCACTAATATTTACTGGATGTGGATTACAAAGGTCTGGGAATAGTCACATTGTCCCAGACACACTACCTTTACAAAGTTTCAGGGATACCTCACTGCTTCCCTCAGATCACTTTCATAGACTCTACCTGGCTCACTTATGTGGAGAGGTCTTCACTCAATTTATCAACTTGAAGGTCGATTCAATAGATTAGAATGAAATGTCTTTGTCTCTATCCGGCATGATACATTGATTGCATCAAAGTATTAAATTGATGCTCTTTTATATTCATTTTTCTCTTTTATTAGAATTACTTAATACACTAGAACTTCTTCACATATTTTCAATATATCACAAACTCCATTTCTGATGTTCTTATTTCGGAAAACTTTCCTTGATTCTACAGACTGTCTTTGGTCTGCGTACCATGCCTACTCAGCATACCACGCCTGATCTGTGTACTACGCCTAATATCAGTACCGTTTCTTCTCAACATACCGCACCTGATCTGTGTACCACCTCTACTTTGCGTACTGCCTCTTCTCTGCATACCACTTCTGCTTCACGTATCATGCCTATTCTACGCATCACACCTTCTTTGTGCACCATCCATGCTCCGGACACTACCTTCACATATTGGTTCCATGTATGACATCTGCATACCGCCTTTGCATACCGCCTTTACGCACCTCCTTCACGTATGTCTTTTCTGTACCACCACTATGTACCGCATTGTTGTACCGTTTCTTCCTTTTATGGACTTCTTCTTAAAATTCTATGAATTGTTTTGCCTCCTGCATACCAATTTTTCTTACACCAAATCTCTTCCGTGGACTACTCCTTCCAATTTCTCGAACTGTTTTATTTTTCACATACTACTTCATCCTACACATAATCTCTTCTACATACCACTTTTAGACTTAGCTGAGTTATTCCACAATGATAATATTATCTTATTGAATTTTCACTCCCTTAGTGATGAGATTAGAAGTCCTTTTATAGGTAAATAACTCTGTAAATTTCACTAATTTGTTTTACTCAAATTATCAATTTGGTACAATCTGTACTCCATATTTAACTCCATCTACATACTACAAGTCTCCATCGTGTACCGCTCCTGTTTCAGGAACCATAGTAATCCTTTGAACCTTCAGTTGTGTTCTGTAAGCCTGTATGTCTGTGTACTACAACCCTCTTGTGAACTGCGAACCATCAATATGTATCATGTGTCTTCCAATCCACAAACTACATGTCTTATACCAGTGATGATCCATTATATATACTATAACTCTTTCTGAGGAGAACCATTTTTGGTACCGCGACCTGTTCCATGAACTTTTCCACATACCTTTCCCACTACATAATATGCAGCCTCAAATCGTTCTCGGACATGTTATGCGGACCATTATCTAAGGTATGTGGTTCCCTTCCTTTGTCTATTTCCTTCGCCAATATACATCTCGTTCACTCTTGTAAATAAATCATTCCATTTCTAAAAACAAAATCCCAATTTGGAGGTCCAAAAATTTGGAAAATTCTAGGAAATAGAACCACTATAAATATATGCTTCAGAAATAACACCTATCATTCTTCACTATCATCTAGCTTCTTCAATAGTCATCGTCTTTCATCATGAACTACTTCAACTATGATATATACTCTTTGAACAATCAATTTCAGCATTGTCATATTCTCCAGCGAAAGTACTACAACTTCGCTGTCTACTCAGCTTTGGTTGATCATTTTTTTTTCAAAGGTTGGGGCCGAAGCCTCAAATTATTATTTAAATCAAAGACCTCTTTAGACTGGGTAGAGGGTGACCCATTACATAGCCTGAAGGCCCAAGGCCAAGTGTCCTGAATACAGGGCTTGAAAGACCATTTTTTGGCCCAAAGGACCCCTCGGTGAACAGTACTACTACAGTACCCGCGCTGCTACAGTACCTGCTACAGTAACCACCGCCGCTACAGTTCCTGCTATAGTCCCTCTGCCGCTACAGTGTCGCCGCTGCTACAGTCCCATGGCTGATACAGTACTGCTACAGTGCCCTACTACAGTACCTGTAAATTCACCCCTTCCCGGATTTGATCCCGGGTCTTTTGGATGCTAAGCAGGAGCTTGTACCACTAGGGTACAAGCTCGTTGGCTCAGCTTTGTTTGATCATTCTTAAATCTTTATATCTCCACATGATCTCTCAAGCAATAATGCATGTCTCTTCAAGTAATCTATTGCATGGACTCTTTGAATAGTGAGATATTGCATGATCACTATATAACTTTAAGACCTTCAACACTCTATGAGGTGGTTTTATTGTTTTAGACAATGTATTACCTTTGATATATGTACATTGAACTTAAGATAATTTCATCAATCATCTAAATTTATCACTCTAAACAACTTGGGAGTTCTTTCTCCTCTCCCTCTTCTGTTTGATCTTTATTGACAACTGTTGAAAACAAATAAAACCTTATACACAAAGTGATCTCAATATAGGCCACTATTTTCTTACATATATAGATCTTGAGAATCGTATTTGTTTTCAATGCTATAAAGGCTCATGGGGTAACACCTTTTGGTCAACTAATCTGGTATTTATTTTGACTCATAGAACTAATGTAATGTTTTTTAGGGTTAATCAACATGTTTTTTAGAAGTGTATTCATAGGGTATTCTATATGATGTGATACAAGGTAAAGTAAATGATAGTTTTCTAAAAGTTTTTTGGAAAAATATACAAAATAGATTTGGATATGATTTCACAAGTTATTTGATATCATATAATGTAAGGTGAAATGTATCAAAGTCTTCTAAGATTTAGGTCAAGTGGGATATTTAAGGACATATGTCCTAAATCCAAGAATATAAATATATATGGTGTATTTT
This sequence comes from Viscum album, assembly GCA_963277665.1. Lineage (NCBI taxonomy): Eukaryota > Viridiplantae > Streptophyta > Magnoliopsida > Santalales > Viscaceae > Viscum > Viscum album. Next base: position 1,073,708,968 of record OY728143.1, read on the forward strand.
TTTCATACAAATTTAGATTTTCATGCATTATGGGTATATCATTCATACTACCTATGATAATAGTAATTTTTTGGAAATTCAATCATCTACATGTCTTTCATTTAATATAGAATTTCATTTGATAAAAGTTTTCAGAGTAAGTGCATACAATTCATAAACCTACTATGACATTTATTCATGTGTTTTAATGCATGAATAAATGAGATAGTAATAAAATATATTCCATGATTTACTTTACAATCTACTATTATATGATAGTAGTGGGTGTGAATTTTAGTTCCTCATGCTTGGATGAACCACCCTATACCCAAAATTGTTCTTTCATCTTTCTCTTTTTCATAAAAAGGTACTAGAATTCCATGTAGAGAAGATAGAACCCATCCAAATGTTGGATGATTCATTTTTAGCCTATAGATACAGCATATGTTAGGTCCACAAGGCTGAATACCATAAGAGGGGGGGGTGAATCAGGGTATGACTAATTTAAAACTAAATCTCGTTCAGATCTTTTTTTCTATTAAGAAAAACACTCTTCTCTCTCTTTCCTGTTGCATAGTATAAACCGAAAGTAAAGCAAGCATAGGACACAACAATTTTTACTTGGTTCACCGCTAAGGGCTGCGTCCAAGGAGCATATGCCGACAGTTTGTCGGTTGTACCAAATTCCACTAAACTTCACTAGCTGTGGATTACAAGTTTTGGGCACAGTCACTCTGTCCCAGGCTCACTGCCTTACAAAGTTTAGGGTTAGCTCACTACTTTCCCAAGGGTCACTCTTTGTTTCTCTCTCTCTGGCTCACTGCCGGTAGAGAGGATCACCTTCTTCCTCTTCCTTTGCTCACTACTTTGGAAATGATCCACTCACAGTTTATAGACTTGTAGGTCTCTTCATTATCTCTAATTAATACATCCTTTGTTGTATATTGATGCTCTATTGAAGTCCAACTTTCACCCGTAGATTAATCTCAATTTGCACTGAAGGTATCGGGCAATCTTCCATCTTTCACGCAGCCCTGAATCTCTATCGTGAACCAACCTTACTTGGCATGCAAGTCCAATTCGGAGCGCAAGTATCGGTGTGCAAGTCATAACTGGGCACAAGTCTACCTCAAACACTTGTGCGAAACAAGCTTCTGCAACTCCAGACTTGCGTGACTCACTTCCCTTTACACCCAAATCAATATTGGCGCGCAACTAACAATAATTGCGCTTCTTCAAATCTGTCACGCAAGTCCCACTTGCGTGACACACCATAGCTGATCGACGTGGGCTCTAATTTCTCTAAGTGTTGAACTCCATTAACAATGAGGAGGGGTAGTCCAGTATTTATAAGCATTTTGACCACCTTGTGTGACGGCGCACAAGTCTTTCCTCAGCGCGAAAGTCTCGGCGTGCAGGTCTCTTCCCCTGCAAGTCACTTACACGACCCACTTCCAAACTTGCACGAACCTCTTTTCTTTTCCATATTTTGAAGTTATGATCTTGAAAAACAATAGGCATTCAACTTTCCAATCTTCCTAGGCACCAGTGCACAAGTCGTTTCACTTGGCGCACAGGTCACCTGCGTGACCAACTCAATACTTGCACGACCCTTATCCCTTTTCCATATTTTGATGATCTGATCTTGAAAAACATATGGTGCGCCAGTTTCCTATCCTCCAAGACCTCAGCGCGCAAGTCCCTTGGCCAAAAACATCTTTCTTCACTTGTCGATTTTCAGGCCCAAAAATTTGGCAAACACTAGAAAACGGTGCCACCTTGTATCTGTTATTTTTGTACCACCTCCAGATAATCCATTCCTTTGTCGAAGTTCTTGAATCAAACATTGGTCGTTAACCATAGCTCTGAACTTGAAATTCCACCATGGAATCCCCTTTGTCAAAAAAATTTTTATGTCATTGTTTTTCTTTGTCAACAATCACCACACAGATGTCCACTTTTTTCAACAAACACAATTACCTCAAAAAATGATTCAATGATACCTTGAGAGATTTTTTCCCAACAGCATAGATGTGGGTTTATTTTACCACTCAATAATATTTATCAACCTAATTTTATGGAGTTCAAGGATGATTCAATGAATATTCAGTGTAAGGTAACACATTTACATTAGTACTTTATTTTATTTTTATTGCATGTTTCATTTATATTTCATGGTAGATCCTTGTACTTTGTTTCTAATTGCTTCTATTGTGTGTAATAATTTTCATTATATTTTTAAGAAACCTAACAATAATTTTTTCACTTATGATAATAAGGAATATTTATTTTCACTCTTCTATGGGTTTTATTGTGATTATTTCCTTGAAATTACATCTCTCTCTTTTTACCCTAAAACCATGAGAACAATAAGTGTCCCCAATTTCTAATTCCATATTGAGATAACATCAAACAATTTTTTAATTTATATCAAAGTATATTATAGACAATTACTTTTGTTGATTTGGTACCAATCTAGTAAAAAATTGGTCAACTTTTCTTTCAGGATCAATGATTAAATCAGAAGTATACCATTTAAATCTGGTGAAATTTTCCTCACATGTTCTAATGGATTCATCATCCTTATTATTTTATTCTATAAATTCCATTTATATTTTCATGGAAAGGGTTTAGGGAAATTCTTATTGTAAAATACCTTCTTAAACTCTTCCCATGTCATAGAGTTACTTTCCTCCTCTTTCCATGTATTCTTGATAAGAGTCCACCAAGGATCTTCATATCCTTCTAAATAATAAACTACCAGGAAAAAATTTTATGTTATGAATATTAGAGAATATAAAATTTATTTTTATGGTATTGATACATTTCTCATTAAATAGTGGATTAGGGGAACCACTGAAGTAAGGTGTACATTTTCACATAAAAACTCAATAAGGAGTTGTTCCTTCCTATTAGTCCAAAGTTTGTCTTGGTTACTTTTGTTTTTAATATATCAATATGTTTTTATACTAAATGTTACTTATGAAATATGGTTAAATATATAGATTTTTATTAGAAGATAATGTTCCATAAGGAAGTTTCTTAAAGATATTTTTTAAGGAAGTGTCTTAAAGAAGTATCAAGAAAATTCTCTATGAAGGAGAATAATAAAGTTCCCTATAAAATTATATGATGTGGTGTTGTTCATAAAAGACCCTAAAAATCATGAAGAAGTAATTATTTGAGAAGGTTTTATTCAAAGGAAGAGAAGTGAAACTAATTTTTTTGATCCATTTGACTGGAAAAATATATTGTACAAAAAAAATGAATAATTTTTCACAAGGTTAATGGATGAACAAAGGGTGAAAAAACCATATCAACTTTTTATAAGAATATTTCACATTACCAATCCAAGAACATCAAATGAACCTAGTTGGATAAACATTATTTTGTGTGGATATGAAAAATGAGAAAATTTGAAAAATAATAATAAAGGGGTAAAAGCTTATATAAGTGTAGAATCCACAATGTGAAAGGGGAGATAAGTACAAGGCATGAGAAGTCAGAATCTAATATTTGTGCAAATAAAAATTGGAATGAGAACATTTTTCATGAAATTTTTGTTGGAACTAGGTTCTTCTAAGAATTATTTGGCGTACGGTTTGTGTTTGTTTTCAATACTCAGTGGAAGTTCAGAATGTGTACCAGCAAAGAGATCATACCGTTCAAGCAGACAACAGTAGTGAAGGTGGCGCCGTTTCCCAGTGTTTGCCAAATTTTTGGGCCTGAAAATCAACAAATAAAGAAAAGTGTTTTTGGCATAGGGACTTGTGCGCCGAGGTCTTGGAGGATAGGAAACTTGCGTGCCATATGTTTGTGAGGATCAGAACATCAAAATATTTCAAAGGGATAAGGGTCGGACAAGTGTTGGTTAGGTCGCGCAAGTGGACTTGCGCGCCGTGAAATAACTTGAGCGCTGGTACCTAGAAGGATTCGGACTTGTGCACCTATTGTTTTCCAAGAACAGAACTTCCAAATTTGGATAAGGAAAGAAGGTCGTGGAAGTATTGGTTGGGTTGTGCAAGTGAGTTGCGCGACAGAGGTTACGGGAGACGAGACTTGTGCACCAATGAGGGACTTGCGCGCCTCCGTGCAGGGGGTCCAGTTTGCCTATAAATATAGGTCGACCCCTCCTCATTTCTCATGGAGTTCAAGACATAGTGATTGTTCAAGCTCTCGTCGCGTAGGTGGTTGAGACGTGCAAGTGGTTGTTGGGTCACGCAAGTAGAGATTGCGCGCTGGTTGTTGGTTGCGCACCCAAGGCGGTTCGGGAGAGAAAGGAAGCGGACCGCGCAAGTTTGTAGTTAGGGAAGGAAGCGTCGCGCAGGTGCTTTGGTTACACTTGCGCACCAGTTTGGACTTGCACTCCCTGTTGGGACTTGCGTGCCTATCTTGGTGAAGCACACCATGTATTGTTGAAGCCCGCCAGTCTGTTTGGAGCTGCACGAAAGCCGGGAGATTACCTGATACATTCGGGGAAAATTGATATTCATCTTCCGGTGAGAATTGGACTTCAATAGAGAATCTACATACAAAATAGGATGAATTCTTATGCAGTGATGAAGAGACCTTAACGTCTATAAATTGAGTGTGACTTCACCAACGGTAGTGAGCCAATGGGAGTCAACTGGAGTGACCCGAGGGAAGCAGCGAGCTATCCCTAAACATTTGTAAAGGCAGTGTGCCTGGGACAGAGTGTTTGTGCCCAAACCTTTGTAATCCACAGCTAGTGAAAATTAGTGGAATCAGGTACGACCAAAAACTTGTCGGTGTATGCTCCTTAGACGTAGCCCTTAGTGGTGAACCAAGTAAAAAGTGTTGTGTCCTCTCTGTGCATGTGAATGTTTGATTTCTAATCATAATCATCATACAGGTTCAACAAGTTCCTACCAACGTGGGAACAAGATCCACCACATTAAAAGAAATATTTGTCACCCTGATTCACCCCTCCCCTCTCAGGGTGTCCCAGGGTCCTTCAATTTTGAAGTTTCAAACTTCTTATTGAATATTAAATAAATATCATTGTAGAGAATTTAGGAAAAGAATATTTGAATGAAATTCAGTGGATCAAGTCTATTAGATAAAGATCCATCAAAAACAAAAACATCTGAAAAACATTCATGATGTCACTATATGAACATTTCATATGAGATTATACCAAGTAGCATATAAATATTAATCTAAGTAAAATTGATCATATAGAGAAAATATTGATCCATCAAATAAACATTTTTTTTGTTCCATTATATAAATGATATTAATAAAGATCATCAGCCAAAGTAAAACTGAGAAATAGTAATTTAACAAAATTTCCATCAGATGAAGAAATTATAATAAAGCCATCAAACAAACAATTTCATCAGGAGTTTTACTAAGAATCTTTACAAAACTTCATAAAGTCCCAAAAATATGTTGATATTGAATGTGATTTTTAAAATATTATAATCTTCTTGAGGTTAAATAGGTTTGAAAATTTTCTATAACACCAAGATTAAGGAATTTTGAAGAAAGGGGATGCTTTTAAAAAAACCAAGTATATTCATGAATTTTTCAGAAGAGTTGATGAACATCCCAAAAAAATAAAATGACCAATATATTCTATTTTGGGATTTCAATGAGTAAGAAATTGAAATTTATTTCTCACTAAATATATTTCAATAGCACCTATATAAATGGGGTGCAAAGTAAAAATGTACTAGAAATTGTTCACGTGTATGAAAAGTTAAAAATCTAATTTTTTTGTGATAGGATGGGATTCCAACCAATAATATTAATATTGAGGTACCATATGTAGATCCATAATATAAAGAAAAATTTTAGAATAGCTCCATAAAATGAAGAATATTATGAAATAGTGGTTGATTTAGTTTCTACTCAAATGAATTAGGAACTATACTAGGCTAGATGTTATTCATTAGGTGGAGATCCACCAAATGAAGTCATAGGATGGAGTTACTCTGAAAGTAGAAATTTGGAATGAAGTGTGGTGAGGAGAATTGGATGGATACCCATATAATATAGCCATCATATAGATTCAAACTAGACAAAGTCATCAAAAGAACATTTTATTAGATTTCTTTTAGTGAAGTTCTCAAAAACTAAAATTGAGGATATCTAGGTCCTATAAAGATCAAGAGTAAGTTTCAAGGATAATAGTCTCTTAAGATATTTTTTGAAGATATTGATGTTTGTACATAGGAAAATATGGTATTACTATTTTGTGGAGGAAGATAAGATCTTTCTATAGTGGGTCAAAAAAGAAGAAGGAAAAGAAGCTTGTAGCTAGGGGTATATCCTGTTACTAAAAAGGGGTTTTTTATGGGGTTATAACCATATATGACTTATTAGATATATTTAGTATAGTTTTGTTCATAACCAACTATGGTAAAATATTTGATTATTGGTGGGTAGAACAAATGTTGGATGGAGGATGATTACTGGGGTATAGAACCAGTTGTTTCTTATTCATCTATATTTTAAGAAGAAGCTGGTAAAAGTGTATATGATGTAGAGAATGAATAAAATTGAAAGGATTCATTATTTTTAACAAAACTTGTAAATATCATGTGTTGATATCTCTTTATATTTTTTGTACATTAAAGGTGAGGTAGTCATTTATATATTAGTGGATTATAAATCTCTAAAATTTTCATAGGTTGAGAAATTCTCCTTAAGAAGTTAAGAAAGTTTCTAATAAAAGAAAATTTGATCACTGATTCACCTTTTCCCCTCTCAATGATATAATATATTGATGTGTAAGGTAACAAAAGGTGGTATTATAGTGTAGGTGCCCTCTGAAATATCTAACTTTGGGAATTGATAATTTCAATTCATTGAACCATATAGATGTTCCTATTTTCTATGGAAGAAACTATAATGGTTGGAAGGATTAGATATTAACCTATGTTCCTTCTCTTTTCCTTAAATTTAAAGATGAATAAATAGTAATATTTCCACTAATTAATGTAGTTGATATGATATCTTCTAATAAGATAAATGTGGTAGTTGATGGAAAAGATAGGAATTTTTTATTTATGACACTTATAGTATATGTTTATATAAATATGATGGGGTTTACAATGGATAATAAAATGTGGGATAAGTTGAGAATAAGTCATGAAAGAAATAAAAAAGTTAAGGTAGCCGAGTTATAATTTTGGAGAAGAAAATTTGAAGATGTTAAGATGCATGATGAAGAAGTTATTTTTGGATTATTGAAATGATTTAATGGTATTTTTAAAAAACTAAAACGTTTTAGGGAGATACTAGAACGTTATACTATTACTATGAAGCAGAGGAGAAATTTCCCAGATTTATTTTATTCCAAGGTGATAGTATTTTATTATCGTGAAGATTTATCTATAGATAAAATCCAGAATATTCTTGTGTTTTATAATATGATAATTTTTTTAAGAATAAGTATGTGGTAGAAATATTATTTGAAGCTTTGTTAAAAGAGAAACATGGAGATAAGGAAGTTAAATAAAAATAAAATGATTCAGAGGAATGTGAATAATAATAGGACCTCAAAATATGTATTTCTCTCCTCTCTAAGAAATACAAAAAGAGAATTTGAAAGGAAAAGGTAAATTTTCTCTCAAATATTGTAATTATGATGATAAAGGTCATTTCTAAAAAAAAACAACTAAGAAATATTATAAATAATCTAAGTCAACAGATGAATAAAATAAGTCTCAAAACTAAAAGTTGAAGAAAAATAATAAAATTATTATTACTATAAGAAGAAAAAAATAAATATAAGTGAGTGGGATGACTCTTCATCTAGCAATGAATGTGATTGGTATGTAAAATTATTTTCTCATGTTAACAAATAAAATTTTTTATCAAAAAATAATGATAATGTTAAAGAGATAATAGATATTAATTTAATTCTGAAATACATTTTTGAAGAAATACTCGAGGAAAAAACTCAACTCAAGAAATCAATAAAGAAGTTGAATAAATAAGTCATGGAAATAAATCTTGAGAATTTTGAGTGAATAAAAAATGAGGAGATAAATATCAATGTAATTAGATCTCGTAAAATAAAAGTTCGTGATCTGTAAAGGAAGATGAAATATTATGAAGAAAAATCAACTAGTCATGAGAATCTCAATATGGTAGAAACTACACATGTTTAAGAAAGTAAGAAGAATAATTTTACATTTGATGAACTTTAAAAAATTGTAAATGTTCATAAAGAAAATTTGGATGAAAAATAAGTAGAGTTGTTAGAAACAAAATCAATGTTTATTAAAACAAAAAATTTATTAATAAATATGAGATAATACTTCAATAAATTGGTTGAGGTTAAATGTGAAACTTTTGAAGATGGTGGAAAGAAAGGTTCACATAATTATATTATTTATATTATTAAACAATAACAACATACATCTACTTCAACTAAAATTTCATGTTCAAAAGTCAAGATTGGTGAGAAATAATCCCCCACAAACAAATAGTTTAATTATTCAAGAAATTATCTCTCTAGACAAATTTTTCCATAGTTTATTAAAATAGTACAATAAAAATCCACATAAAAGTATTACAATCATTATGAAAGATCAATATTCATAGGCCACTCCTAGTGCTATGAAGAGTTTAGGGCATATATTATATATATAATTATACAACATATCTCTACCAATAAATAGGTATGGATTAAGGTGGAGTTCAAATGGGTAGAGAAGAAAAAAATTAAGAAAATAAATTTGATAAAGAAAAAATTTCATAAAGTGAAATAAATTTAAAGTCTTATATATGATAAATAAAAAGATTAAGAAAGGTGCGAAAGAAAATTGGTTTAATAAATTTATTTAGGATAAGAAATTTGAGTAGGTTAAAAAATATATTCAAGTAAAAAAAATATGATTATCCACCCAAATATATAAAATTTTCATGGATAGAAAGTTGGAAGAAGCACAAAAATATTTTGAAGAAAAAGTAAAGAAATAGGTATCAAGAGATGAGAACAAAGTTGATAAAAAGTTTTCAATATATGGGGGTTTTAAAATTAAAAAAAATGAAAGATATGTGAGGAAGATGGTTATGATATAAAAAATTTTACTACTATATTATGATCCCAAGATTAAATCATGAAGAAGATTTTATATACTCAAGGTAAAAAAAATTACAAAAGCTGTAGAAAATTTGAAAACTTCATCTAAAGATTACACAATTGAGAAGAAATTAGTTACAAAGTCTATCCAGGTTTAATGGAATAAATAAAACACATTCAAATCAAAATAAAAGAAGAATAATAATAATTCAATATTGGAGAAAATATTATTAGACTGAATATTTCTTCTAAATAACATTGTAGTTCCTACTTATTACCAAAATACTTATTTATTTTTACTAACTTGCATTAAATTTAGGTTTAATAATTAAGGAGTTTGATTGAGTGTTATGTAGTTTTTATAGAAAACTTGATATATCCATCATGAAACTTTTTTTACCACCATGATGAGGAATGGTTTTATACCATTTAATGGGAGAAAATCTAAATCTAAGGTATGTGTGTCACACTTTCCCTAAAAGGAAAATGAATAACAACACAAAGTTGATATGGTGAGTAAGATGTGTTTATACACGTGAACCATTTTGATATGTTTTTTGAGATGAGTTTAGGATTTATATTATTGTATTTTCCCAAATTTACATAGATATAATTTCTTTATTATTATTTTGAGAAAAGTATTACATGAAATAAATTTTATGGAAAACATTGAACACATTTATTATTTACTCTAGTTTTCAGCCCTGGGTTTTCCCAAATAGTCTTAGAGTTGTTTAGTTAAAGGATCTTTGTTATGAAAATCATGTGATAATATGTTTCTCCTAAAAAAGGTTTCAATATTTTTATATGAAGGAATATAAATTAACATGTCCCCTTTGAATTTGATTTTCAATAAGGGGGAAATGAAATAGAGGGATTTTGGAGATGAAAAAATCATATGGGGAGAAATAGTTGAGTACACATATTAATGACAAAGATTGTTTAAGTTTTTTGGGGTATTAACAAAAAAAGGGATATATTATTATAACCAATTGTGTTTTGGTATAATTTTTTATAAATATATCAATATATTTTTGGAATAAAAGTTTCTTAAGAAAGATGGATAAATATGGAGAAGTTTCTTGAGAAGAGAAATTTTCATAATGAAATTACTTAAGGAAGTTTCATAATGAAGTGTCCAAAGATAGTTGTAATAAATTTACCTATAAAATAGTATAGTAAATTTCCTTAAAAAATTATATGAAGTTTTTTAGTTCATTGATGTTCATATACATCATGGATGAGTCATAAATCGAGAAAGGTTTGTACAAAGGAAGAGAAGTGAAACTTAGTTTTTAGATGAATGTGACTGGAAAAAAATATTAGAAAAACATATTTGAATAGTTTTTGACAAGGATAATGGATGAAAAAAGTATGAAGGAAAAAAACAAAATTTTTGTAAGAAGTTTTTGTATTTCTATTCATAGAACATCAGACGAACCTGGTCAGATGAACATGAGTTTTTGTGGTTGAGAAAAATGGAAAAAGTTGAAAAATAAGAACAATGAGGTAGAATAATATGTATGTGTATAATTCATAATGAATAATGGGAGATAATTATAAGTCATGAGAAGTAATATTCTATTATTTATTCAAACAAAAAGTTTATTGAGAAAAGTTTTTATGAAGCTATGAAGTTTAAAAGTTATTATTGAATACTGAATAAAGAAAGATGTTGAGATGTTATGAAAAATAATTTTAAATGAAAGATCATGGATGAAATCCCTCATATAAAGATCCATTATAAGGAAAAACATCAGTTAAACTTTTATGATGCCACATGATGAACATTTATAAGGATATTATACCCAGGGGAGTATAAATATTATATTGGGAAAATTTTAACATACTAAAAAAACAGGGTTTTATCTTTCTATTGATTATTTCTTCTTTGGTGTTTTCTTTGGTTCTATGATGGTATTTCAGGTTGATTTATGTCGCCAAATATGGTGGTTTTGGTGTTGATAGAAGTGTATGGTTTGTATTTCATCCACTCAACTCTTCCATGTCTTCAAGTTCCAACACCCCTTAAAAGTCAGTATGGTGTATTGGTTCATTAGGAGTTTTTGGAGGTGTGGATTAAGAGGTTTCCAACATTCTGGGAGGCCCATCAGGCATAGGAATATTCTTCCTTGTCCCTCTATTTAATTTTTCTAATTCTTTGTAGAGTATTATTTTTGTTGGTTCATTCTTTTTTGACAGCGAAGATGGTAGTCGGTCAGGTTTATGGTTTCCAATGAATAGGTTAGACGGTGGTGATAATGGATCATTGTTCATAGTGATGGTGTGTCAGAGGTTTATTATAGAGGTTAGTGATGGATCATGTGTCTTGGGGTGTGGATCAAGGCTAATGATGGTATGGTTCTCATGGCCTAAGGATTTTGTGATGCATTTTTTAATTCATGGTTTGGTTGGTTTTTTTTAATTTTTAATGCTAGTCATGTTGAAGGATTCGATCGATGGTGACATGGTGGATGATGGTTTTTATAGTGGTTGTTGTCTTCAAATTGTTTTAATTTGGCTGAAAGTGATGTTTTATGGATTTATTGGTATTATCAATTTTATTTTGTGAACTTTTTTCCCTTTTAGTTAGACTTTTATTTATATTCACACTTAACCTTTAAAAGTGTTTTCTAAAATAAAAAAATGGACTTGGAGAGAGATAAATCAGCACGCCATTGGATAATTTTTTTTCTGATACCTAGGATATAAGATGTTTATAAATATCATAAATCAAAGAAAAACTAAGAAAGATTCATTGGAAAAACTTTCCATCATATAAAGAAATTTTTATGAATCCATCAGATAAAAAATTTCATATAATAGAGTTTAATTGAGAAATATTACACAAATTCTAAATTCTAGATATATTTCAATGTTGATGTTAGTTATTCATATATTTCAATATTTCTGAGGATAATGATTTTTTAAAAATTTCTATAACACCAAACTTAATTAATTTTCAAGAAAGGGGTATCTTATAAGAAAATTACAGAGTATTTGAGAATGTTTTAGAACAGTTAAAAATAATTCCAATTAACTTGAAATAACTGAGATATTTTATTTCCTAATTTCAGTGAATGTGAAAGTGAAATTGATTTTCCACAAAATATATTTTGGAATAACCTATATAAATTGGTTTAAAAGTATAATTATATTAAACACTATTCATTCATATATAAATCTGGCACTCTGAAGTTTCTATAAAAAGCTAGGTTTCCAAAAAATCTAGTGGATGTTGAGCTACTGGACATAGATCCATCAAATGGAGGAACTTTGAGCATAGTTCCATTATAGGAATAAGAAGTTGAGAGAGGTGTTGATTGAGTTTTTCACCATTTAAATAGGAAGTGTCGAGGGAAAACTTTCTTCATCAAAGAGAGATCCACTAGATGAAGTCATCGAATGGAGTTATCTAAACAGAACAAGGTGGGGTGAAGTATAGTGAGGGTCATCAGATAGTGACCCATGTGATGTATCCATGGGATAGAGGAAAACTAAATAAATTCTTCATATGAATATTTTTTAAGTAGTTTTTTCATTAATTTTCAAAAAACTCATATTGATCACATCCAAGTGTTACGAAGATCAAATATAGTTTTTAAGTCTAATAGACGCTTAAGAGAGTTGTTGAGGATCTTGATGTTTATACACAGGTGAAGGTGATCCAAGTTGATTATAGAGGTAGAAAAGATATTTGTATAGTGGATCATAAAATAATAAGTAAAATAAGATTATATATAGGGGTATAAATAGTTTCTAAAAAGTATTATGAGTTGGGGGTATAACCAATTGTGACTTAAATGGATACAGATAGAACAGTTGGGGGTAAAATTAAAAGTGATAGATGTGTTCTTTGATGGGGTATAACTATGGTTAACAGAATATGATTTCTATGTTGTAGATTTAGTTTCTTCTTGTGTATTTTTATTCTAGAAATAAGATAGTAAAAGATTCCATGTTGTGGGGTAATGACCAACATAGCAAGGATTATGTATTTTCAAAAAGAATTTTAAATATCATGTGATAATATCTCTTTATATTTATTACATATGAAAGGTGAGGTTGAGATTTATATATGAGTGGATCATAACTCTAATAATTTTTCATAGGTTAATAAATTTTCCTTAAGAAGTTAGGTAACGTTATTATAAAATAAAAATTGATCATTGATTCATCCCATCACCCTCTCAATGATCTCATATATTTATTCAAGGGAATAAAAATTCCTTTTTCTATATGGAATACAAGAATGAATCATGTTACAATTTATATCTTCAGAGATTTGGTTGAGAATAACTACCAGATTTCACATCTTGACTCTTGTTTGATTTGGTTACTGATAAGTATAGTCATTCATTACCCATCACATTGAGTGATAACACAATTCCTCCTAGGTCCATTCATCTTCTAAGAACAAAAAGCAGTGTGAGAAAATGATAATAATATTTAGTAATCATTTAATCATTAAAATTCATTTAAAAGATGTCAAAATTATAAAACCTTCATTTAAATATATGAAACATTAAGTTTAACCTTGAATATTCATGGTCACCATCTATTCAAATCCTTTATTAATATTTATAAGGAAAGTTTGAATTAATCAAATCATTTCCCTCATGAGTGTTTATCTAGGTGTGTATTCTTAGTCCTTCTCATATTTCACCAGTGATGATTGAGTTAATATGCAATCTTCTCCTTTCAGAGTTTTTATCACTAAGATCTTTTGTTCCACATATACATCAACTTTCCAGCATCCAGACAGGGATGTATTTTATTGGAAAACCAAAAAATCTCTACTTTACCAAAACTTTATAATATTATCCTATACATATACTTATCCCCCTAGGTCTTCACCAAAGTTTTATAATACTAATATCTAATGTTTAGCTAAAACATAATCTGATACCAACTATAGTGACTTGGGAATTTCATACATAGAAATTGCATCTTCTGATGAATACTCAATACATTTCACAATAATATATGCCTAAGAACCATAAATATTTATATTCTTTAGAGACTAGATTCATAAACAACTTATTACATGAAAGATATTCAAAATATCCAACAAATATATTCTCTAATAGTACACTTGTTAGATATACCCTACTAAAAACCTTTTTTCATAATATGGGGGCAGGAAATATAAGAAGGGTGATCTTAGATACTCAGTAAGGGTAAACATAAGTGATATAAATAAATGTTCATAAGTGATTATAAGATAAGAATAAGGATATGATAACATGATCATAACTTACAATAATCATACCCATTCATTCAAAGATCATTGATCACAGATCATAGAATAAGTGTTTGTAATAATGAAGTACATAAGTAAAAAGTGTTCAAAATTTTCAATAATCAATCAATGATCCATGATAACCTATAATAAAGGTAATATATAAGTTTGTGTTATAAAAAACATATAAAATTACTTCCTTATTCAAGGTTAACTCGTAACACTATCATTTTACAGAAAGTCCCATAATGGAAATGCCTAACAGATCATTTCCAACATTATCTTAGGTGTAACTTCCATATAGTTCATTTTATTATCTCTTATGAGTTTATTAACTTTATCATCTATTAAGAGTTTATTAACTTAATCATCTCATATGAGTTTCTCAACTCCATCAGAATAACTCAATTCATTATATGGTTATATAATTTTGGTCCCACCAATAACATAATCATAATCCATTCATATGTACCCCACAATATCATAAAACATTTATCATGTCATAATTGAATAACCTATGAAAAATAAATAGGTTTTGTAAACATCTCATCATTATAACCATAAATCATCATTTCAACCTAACATAACCCATGAAAATAAATGAGTTTCATAAACATATCATCAACATAATAATAAACCATATAGATAAATAATAATGATGGGATCATGGGATCATTTCCATAGTTAATTATAACTAACCTCAAAGGATTTTATTATATATAAAAATGAATTAAAAATATTACTGTAATATTTTTTGAAGAAAATAAAAATTTCATTTTAAAATCACTTATTTAAAATTAAAAAAAATAAAAATATTATAGAAAAAATTTTCATTGAAAATAACCATTTAAACATGCAAATAAAGCTTCAAATAATTGATTGTTTATGACAATAGAAATTGTTTTTCATGTTGTGTACATCAAAACAAAAATTTATATCACATTTTCAATAAAAGGTCAAAAGTACATCATCTAAAAAACAATAAAAAGATCCTTTTAAAACATTTTTATTGAAATTAAAACATGGGTAAAATGACTTTAAAAATCATATGATGTTACAAAAAAACGTTCTTGAAAATATATTAAAGTAAATATAGTTATGGAAGAAAAATATTCTCAATTGAATACTAAAGAAAAGCCAGTTTTCCTTACAAACTTTCTTATAGTATCTTGAGTACTTAAAGAGGGGAAATGGTAAATAAAACATGTAAACCACATATATAAAAAAATTGTAATAAAATTAAATGGTTTTATTGTGTAAGGATTATATAATTTCCATTAATGTAAATTCAAGCATAAGTAATCCTGATTAAAATAATATTGAAACATAAATCCATTACCACAAGTCTTGTATTGTTTCGTATGCCTTGAATCCTATTGTATGATAAATATATATTAATTATAAATATATTAGTAAAAAAATTATATATATATATATTACCATATATGATTTACTTTTAACATCATATCATCTGTTTATTAACAATTATTTATTAAAATCATTATTCTGGTTGATAACAACTTCACTTTTTTTGCATGTTTTGGTTCGAAAGTCCTAATATTTATACTTTGATCATGTTTCCATTATATATATAGTTATAATCAAGTATAATTACCATATTTAATTATTATATAAACTTTTATAATTATTTATATAATGTGATGATAAAAATGAATTGCACCACTTTTTGGAGATAGTAATTTGTATATATACATGAGTGATGTTGCCATTTTTATGGATAAAATGAAAGAAATGTATATAAAATTTAACTTTTATTGAATAAAAATTATATCGTAAATATCATATATAAATATTAAATCAATAATTATAATCATCCATGAAAATGGTGATGGAAAGCAAATCATATTGCTACATGGAAGTGGTGGTCAACACGTACGTATGAGCAATACATTCATTTACCATTTCATATATTAAAGGTGTAAAATGGTTATCCCATAATCATAATAACATATTAATATATTAAATATACTGTATTTATCTTTTTATAATGGATGAAAAATATTTAGGGGAATTAGAAGAATAAATAAACTTTGTAAGTGTGGGTTAAGATGATTACATATTCTTTAAGAGACCTCCTTTGATTTACACCTTAAGACTTATTAGTATGGTATTAGGGTAAGATTAAAATATATAATATAAATTTAATTTATATATGAGTTTATTAGGTTAGTAATTGAATTATCTATAGTTATTAAAGGATATGATTAATGGAGGAGTGGATGTTCCCTTTTATAAGTCATGGGGGGAGCACCTTTGGAATTACATAAAGTATTAAATTAATATAAATTAAATTTCAGGTTCACATAGATAAAAATTGATATATTTGAAATATAAGAAGAATATTAATTTAAATAATCTAATATAATATTATTTATACAACATTAGGTGGTTTTTAATCCTTATATCTTAGTTATATCCCCTCATTAACCCTTTTGATAGTTACCATGATATCAAAGTTATTTCATCTTTAAGGTCAATAATGTTACTATAAAATAAAAAGTTACTCATAAGTGTACAAATATTGATATTATTTACTATATACAATTCAATTATCTAAAAAACAATATTTTTAGGAATTTTAATTCATTTAATAAAATATTATTCAACATAAGAAGCCATTAAAATCATATTTTAGACTATTCACCAGGTTTAACTTTACATTCAACATGATTGGAATATAATTAGAATTAAAACTTTTAAAAAATATCTATTATGTAAAATTTATACAAAAGATTCCTAGAATAAAATAACTCATCCAAATTTTATTACTTTTAATATTTTGAAATTCATTTATTTAATTTTTCATTAACTTAAACAAATATTGTGTTGATGTTGTGTAATAATTTAAGGTAATTATTATATAATTAAAAATAAAAAATAAATTAATAGGATAAAAAATATAATTCAAATTTAAAATATAAATTTAGAACTTAAATTAACCAATTTTAATTCTTATGACAAAATATTAGATATATTAAATTCAAGAGAGTGATATTTTGTATTTATCTATTTATTAAAATAATATAAAGGTCATGATCAAAGAAAAATGGAATCAAGTTTCAATACTTATGAAACTTGTATTATAATGTCTGAATTCCACTCACCAAATAGGATAAATTCATGATTTATAGAAATTTTAAGTGTTTATCCCATTTTTTTACCTTATTTTACTCATTTTACCCTTATAAGGGTGATAAATATATACTATTCTTACAATTCAAAATGAAAAAAAATAAAAAGAACATATTTAAAAAATTAGATCATCTTTATTCATAATATGGAATCCATTTTTCAATATTCAATTTCTAGAAGTGTGAGAAATTCATTTTAAAATAAGCATGCGAAATTCCATGAAAACTATTTCTAGAAAAAATTTGTTTTTAATCATAAAAATGGATTTATTCTTATATCATGACTTGAAAAATCCATTTGATGAATTTTAAATCATTTTATTTAATATATAATAAAATTTTCTTTTATAATAATTCATAAATAGTGATTAATTTAATTTATTACTATAAAATGACCTTGTGGTCATAATAAGTTTATTTTAGAAAAACATCTATTTTACTATCAAATAATTTTATTTTCATTTATAATAAATTGATAAATGATGAATTAAATTTGAACATGTGTAGCCCATAATTTTTGGTAATATATTTATTCATATGTATACCCTCCACTCCAACGGCTAGGAAAATAAAAATAATTTTGTAGTATGATACGGTTTATTTAAACTCAGTGTTATGTGTAAAACATTATATCAAAGAAATAAAATTTTAAGAGAACTATATCATAAAATATAGGGGTGTCACAAGAATCATTCTTAACATGACACACAATATAAATAAATTCTTAGGTTTATTATAATAAACTATGTCGCATTAGTCCTTCTCATATAGCATGCAACTACACAACATAATGTCCATGTTTCATAACAATAAACTGAAAAGTATAAGGCCCTTTTAAAAATACCCTAAATTTACTAAAAAAATGGACCTTCCCATATGAAACTAGAAAATATAATTTATATTCCATCTCATATAACCATAAACTTGTTGGGGTGGTCTTGGTGAACATAAAACTATGCTCCCCCTCATTTTTATTTGGGTTCATCCTTCATATCCCCCTGTTATTTTCATAATCAATAATCAAGACCCTTCCTATTTATATCTTGATACCTTTATTTATTCTTGTTGACGTTTAATTTTTCTAACTTTTTTAATAGTGTTTATTTTATATTCCCGTATACCTTATCTTGCAAAACCTTTTTGGGCTTCACATCTTCCACATAACCAACTACATACCTTTTGATATATATATATCAATATCCACCTAATTCAATGGGTAGTGATACACCTCTTGTAGGATCAGAATATATATCTAGATGCTAAAATACAAGAGGGGGTGAATTGTAAGTTTAAAAATTTTCATTTTTAACTTTAAGAAAAACTTGTTTAACAAAGTTAAATAAGGTGAATACAAAAACCCTCTTTGGTTATTAAAAAAAGATAATTGGGAGGACTCGGGTCCAATTATAAAGAACCTAAATATAAACAATTTTATCTTAAAAAAAATTAAATAAGTTTATCTTAAATAAAAATTCTACCTGAAATAGTTTAAAATCTTAACTATTAGAGTATACAAAAATAAGAAATTATAAGAAAGATATAATTTTTTTCTTTAAAAAATAAATATAATTAAAAACATGTAACAAGAACAAGTAGGACATATTTTACCCCAAAGTGAAGGGTATCTAACAACCTTGGATAAAAATACCTTGATTTATACTTTCAACAATGTCTGTCTTACCCACACTAGGGTAAACCCTTGATAAGAGTATCAGAATATGTCTTACTTTCCCCACAAGCTCTAAAACTTTAAGGTAGTTAGTACCACTGTCTTCCTATCCCTAGAATCCCTCGATTGATCATCCAATTGGAGTCGCACTAAAAAGGCTGAACAAGTTATTCACAGCATTTTCTCAAAGCATGAGAGTCTCTCTCTCTATGAATCACTTCACAGCATCACAACATGTAATATCTAGATGTATCAACCTATTTATCAAACTCTTCAAATTGATGGGGTATTTATAGGTATAAATCCCAACAGTCATCTCCTACTCTAACAGTCGTATTCTTCCTTGAATTTTGAAGGGACCTGGACACGTGTCACTCAACTAATGATTAGTTAAAAATAGATTTCACGACATCATTTCATGTAATAAAACATGGTAAACATTACCATGTATAAGAAACAATAAAATGTAATGAAAATATTTTTCAGCTTAAGAATCATTAATAGGTTTAGGATCTGATAAAATGAGATGTTACTTTAATAAAATGATGTCACTGTAAGAAAAACAATTAATCATATTATTAAGGAATTGGGAATCGGAGTCTAAAAATATGAACAAACATAATTTGGAATAATATATATTCAAAATTTGGATTTTGATGAATTTAGAGTCTGAATTATAGATAATTCAGAGTCTAAATTCTGAGGAATTCATAGTCTGAATTCTAATTAATTCGGAGTCTAAATTATATATAATTTGAATTCTGAATTCTGAGGAATCTCAAATCAGATTTATGAAGATATCGGAGTTTTATTTTAAGGGAATTCAGTGTCTAAAAATAGTAAGACTCGGTATCTCATGATCTGTAGAATTCCAAGGTTTTAGATAAGGATCTAATTATTCTTAAGGAAATTCGGTGTTAAGAAAAATATGGTTAAACTAGGGTAAATATCATTAAGAATAACATATAAAGCATATTTAAGGATTAAAAAATAAATTTCTTTAGGGAAAGAAAATTTTCCTTAAGAAAATAATTCTTAGAGAAAGATAATTTTCTTTAAGAAAATGTGTTTGTGATTTTCAAAACATAAAGGAATAGAAAATTCATAAAGGGACTTATTGACTTAAAAATCTCCCCCTTTTTGGAAAGTATAAACAAATTTTAAAAAATTAATATAATTAATAAGGTTTTTACTTTTTTTACATTAAAATAAATACTTATCTCCCTTTACTTATGACCCATAATGAATACAACTAACTCCCCCTTAGATTTTGAAATCTCTAAGGGTTTTATTCTTGTATTTATTAGATAATATACTTTTTCTTTCTTAAGAATATCTTCTATAAGTAATATCCCCCTTACTTAATCTCCCACTTACTTAAGGAATTCTCCTCTTTTAACTTAATATTATTTTTACTATTATTTTCACCCCCTTTTTGATTTTCAAAAAGGAATAGAGGGAATGAAAAAATTTGTACCTGAAGGGTTATAAATAGACAAGACAAAACACTAAAAAATTTCATTAGGATGGGAAAACTTTGTTTCAAGAAAAAACATATAACAAAATATCAGAGTTTTGAGAAAAAATCATTCATTTTTCTTATCCTTTGGCATAAAATTTCTCAAAGTTTCCTTTATATTATTTAACTCTTTGTGATCATCCTCAAACATCTTGAGCAGCCCTTCCTGATTAAGATTTTTCTTTTCATGAAATTTGATTATTTATTCTTGGGACTTAATAATTTGGTCTTGAGACTTTACCATCACTTCTTGCTGTTTAAATTGTTCTTCCATCTCTTCCATGAGTTAACTTTCCCTTTTTAAATTTAGAATAGATGAATTTAGCATTCCATTAAAGTCTTTATCTTATTGAATTAAAGAAACATTCTCTTGATTCTTCTTCTCTAAAATACTTGTTGTAAGGTTTTTTATAATTTCATATAACTCATCAAAATCATCCTTTACTGAATCATGGAAATCATTTATGATTTTTAGATCATCAATAGATAACTTAGAATATTTAGTTATTTCATTTCCGGATCTCTTATGAGCATCATAACCAATTTGATAAGTCTTAAAATCATCTTCATGTTTGAAAATTTTTTCCATTAGAATGTTTTTTGTGTCTGACTTCTGATTGATTGATTTTTGAAGTAGTTGGAATCTCAAGTCAATGGATAGAAATAAGGTAATGGTATTCACTTACTTCTTCAAGGATTGAACCACAAAATCTTGTCCCATGGAAGTTGAAGATTCTGAAGTTTATTCCTTTATTGCTGAGGGAAATTTATCTTGCTCTTATTTTTTACTCATAGATGTTCCAAGAACATCTTTCTTAAATCTTACAAACACATATTCCCTAGGTAAATCAACAACCAGTTTCTTTCCTTTCTTAGCTTTAGGGATCGCCTTCCAAATTTTTGGAGTCTCATGCTCACTATCAGAGACTCGAATAATTCTATCTTCATAAACATCAGCTTCTTGACCAACATTATCCACAACCACCTATACATCATCTGGATAAATGAAATCATGGTTACTGCTCTCATCATATGATGGTTTATTAACCTCATCCTGAGCATCATCATCTTTCCCTTCTGAGATTATCTTGGTTGATTCGTCTTGGGAAGTTTTAATAGAAAACTTGTCAGAAGGACTCTCCTTCTCATGATATTCTTCCACCATTTTGATAAAATCTTCACTTTCTTATTTATTTTCATCATCTTATTATTTCTAGACTAATTCTTCTTCAACAATTGGTTCCAAAATTGAAACTTTCTTTCCCGATTTTTATATTTTAACTAAGTCTTACAAGAAGGATTCTGGTACCTAGATTTGTTCAGATGCTTTCTCAGTATCTTTAAGAAGAGCTTGAACAATCTTGGATTCTAAAATCTTGCTCTTTCACTTCTTATATTTTTCTTTATTCTCAATCTCTTCAACTATTTTGATTTTCAATGCCTTGGTCTTAGTAGGATCTAAACCAAACACTTCATCTCCTTCCTTCCTTTTCTTATTCTACTATAACAACCCTACTTTTTATTACACACTTAAACATGATTTATTACATAAAATATTCACTTCATACAACATGTAATATAGATAGTTATAGTGTCTTTGGGGCTTAGAAACATTAAATAATGACTTAAAACAAGAAACACAACATCTTTATTAAAAACTTACTTTATACGACCACTACATTCCCTCGTACTTAGCATTGCATGGGATAACCTGAGGGCATGCAAAAGAAAAGGGTGATCTATAAAGCCTAGTAAGGAATTAAAAAAGGCATAACATGAAGAATAAAGTACATGTTAAGAAATAGGAATATCAATATAGTATAAAAGAAACATGAAAATAAAGTCAAGATAGAGCATGATTATCATAACATGGAAATGTGGAAACAACACTTAACACGGTATTAGCATGAGCCAAATCTCATTGAACGTGGAGCATGAGTAAACCCTCATTGAACTTGAATTATCATGACTAAACCCTCATTGCACTTGACGTATCATGATACTAATATTTACCCAATACATTGGAGCGCTATTAGGGTGCACCCTTCTTAATCATTTCATTTCATGCACAAGTGTGCCACATGGATCATATAACATGGATTCATTAAACATCATAATTTATTCCATGATAAAGTAATGTGGAATTAATACATTAAACTCTATAATAAATAGGTAAATATTCATAAAGTTTAATACCATTGATAGAGAAATGGGCATGGTATTCAATACACAATGACTTCGGTTTGGAAAATCGCAGTGCAATATCGACAGCATAATGGCATTACATAAGAATTCATAAAAATGGTTGATGAGAGAGAAAGGGGAGTCTCATCATATTTACATGAAATGGATAGTAAGGGGTCATATAGATACATGTCCCAACACATGTAATGGAATTTATATTTTTTGGTAAAAATCCTTCAATACATCCTCTCAGTATGTTTTCGGTGCAGTTGTGTTTGTTGACAAAGCCAGATAACTACAAGTGAGTATGGTTTGTGTTTTCCAAAGATACTTTTTTAAGGTGGCGCAGTTTCCCAGTGTTTTCCAAATTTTGGGGCCTCAAAATCGAGAATTTGTGTGAATAATGGTAGACAAAATCTCCAAAGGAAGAGGAATGAGGAGCCCGTGACATGGATCACATGCCATGTTTGGGAAGGGTACACGGCCGC
Organism: Viscum album; assembly: GCA_963277665.1. Lineage (NCBI taxonomy): Eukaryota > Viridiplantae > Streptophyta > Magnoliopsida > Santalales > Viscaceae > Viscum > Viscum album. The sequence continues at coordinate 1,073,732,259 of OY728143.1, forward strand.
ATAATAGGCAGAAGGAACGGTATGGAGATGCGGTTTGTGGAACCAAAAATTGTTCGTGTCTGAGCGGTAGTGTGGTACGCAGATAATTTAATGTCGACGGAGGAATTTGACCGTGTAGGAGAAAAGGTAGTACATGCAGCGCGTAGTAAAATGGTTCGCGGATGGATTGAGGTTCATAGTGGATGAAGATCGGTAGTTGGTGAAGGCCAAATTGAAGGTTTGGTAAATCTTGATTTAGAAAATTAAGTGGATATCTTTCCCTATATAAGAATCAATAATCCCACTGATTACTGTAGAGATTGAACATAATTAGATCATATTTTTCTCCAGGATTTCAGAAAAGGCCGAAGGAAGTTCATAAAGGACGAAGTGGTTCGTGAAGTATGAAGTGGTTCGTATGGAAGGAATTCCACTGAAGGTATTTGTGGGGTTTCTTAACCTGCAAAGGAAGTCTGGTATGCGGAAGAGGAAGTCCAGTACACGGAAGAGAAACTCTGGTACATGGAAGCGAAGGTAGTCTGTGAATAAAGAATGGTTCACGAACAAGAGGTTTTCACAGAGGAGGTTCGTGAATTCGGTACGCGGTATCTGCATGTGATAGTGAAGGTGGAGGCAGTACAAGGATAGAGGAGGTTCATAGAAGAGGCATTACTTAGACAGAGGAGGTTCACGAAAGAGGCAACAGTACATGGAGCAGTAGGTTCGCATACCAAACCTAGCACTCAATACATAGGAGAAAGAGGTGGTTCGCGGTTTGCAAAAGGAATCATGAAAAGGCTTCAAATCAGTTTTTGAAAGTATTTCCCAGTACCTAACAGTATCGAGGAAGGTGGAATTCATCTTTGGGTGAAAACAAAACTTCAATAGAGCATCTACATATAGTTGAGGATGCAGGAATTAATGAATTTAAAGGTACCTACATGTCCATAAACTATATTTGACCTATAAGTCGATAAACGATGAGTGTATTCCTTTAAAAGAGCAGCGAGTGAAGGAATAGGAAGACAATGACCTTTTCCACTATAAATGATCCAGAGAAAGAGGCATAGGGAGTGACCCTTAGGAATGCAGTGAGAAGACCCTAATCCTTATAAAGGCAGTGAGAATGGGCATAGAAGATCTAGATCAACCATTGTATTAATTATTGGAAGTGAGCCTTAGTGAATTTGGTAGATCAGTATATTGTCATTGTATGATCCTTAGACATATCCTAGTGATGGTGAACCATGTAAAAATCATTGTGTCTTGTGCATGATTTCATATTTTACTATATATTGCTATAGGAGGAAGAGAGAATTGAATTTTGTTTAAAAACGAAACAATATCCAAAAATAGAGAAAGTTTTAATCTACAATACCTTTATTCACCCCCCCTCTTAGTGTGTTCAACCAAGTGTGCCTTACAATATTCATAATACAAAAGAATTTATTGAATGCAAATGAAGTGAGAGAAATCCCTTGCTAAATTTCGGCATGGTAACAGGTGTACATGGGAGGTATTAATGAGAGATAAAGAGGTATATCATAATTCAAACATAAATAGGGTAGTATGGGGGAGGTTCTAAATAAAACCCCAACATTTGTAATTGAAATTAAAAGTGCATAACTACATAAAGAAAGTTGGACAAAAATGAGAAAGTAAGAAATCCCTTACTTGGAAGTGTGATCGCAAAGGCTTGGGAGAGGCTTGAGAGAGGCTTATTGGAAGCTTGGGCACCTTGAGAGGATTCTAGAGAGAGGAGGTTAGAGTTTTTTTGAGCTCAAAATTCTTTGAGTGAAGAGGAAGTGGGAGCTTGGGTGGGTTTATATAGGAAAAGAGAGGGAATTCTTTATTATTTAGGTTTTGGACACCACACATAAAACTAATTAAAACCAAAAATAGTCCATGGTTTTTGCCCATGGTTTTTTCCGAAGTGGATTGAAAAACATTATTTTATAATTCCAATGGCCAAACTTCTTAAAATATTAGGCTTTCTTATGTGAAGGTGAGTCACACTCTCAAGGAAAACAATTTAAAAAGTTAAAATGTTTTGTATGTCTTGGAGGGTCCACTAAAGCTATGTAAAATAAATAAAACAAACATAAAATCACATTATTTTAATGTTAAAACATATATTTGACGAACATACCATTTATAGTATTTTATTACATCACTATTAGGTCATTATTATGTCATAAAACACATTATATAATTAAACGATATTTAATTTTTACCCAAAAATTTGACTCTCAGAAAATAATGAAAAATTCACTGTTGGATAATTTCAACATCCTCATTCCAAAAATAATAATAATTTTATCTAAATAATTTTATAAATATGTGAATTTTTAATTTTAATATAAAAATCTACATTTATCAAAAATTCATGGGTTTTGATAAAAACAGATTCCAAACCTTAATAAAAATTACAATTGCATTCATAAAAATTATACTATCATTTATATTTAATAAAAAGTAATTTAGTAATAGTATTTCATTAAAATATTATTTAATTCAAAAATCCATTAATTCAACAAAATATATTTCTTAATTGCATATTAACTAAAAATTCTATTTTTCCTTTAAAAACTATTTACCAAGTAACAAAAATAAAATGAATGTATATTCTCTATAAAAAGGTAATGTAAATAATATTAGTGACAGGGTATTATTACATAACCCCTTATAACAACCATATAAGACCAAAGGGTAAGGTGTGCGATGGTGACCGACTCTTGGGGTGGCTCGGATAACATCGCTCGGGAGGTAATCTCTATCAACTTCCACTTCTCCCATAGGTAGTTCCGCTTGAGATTAATGTGTTGAAGTGCAGTTTTTTCTTGGTAAAGATAAAAGCTCAGTGAAGCCACCTCCTTTATGAGCTCTAACAAATGGGCTTCGTATGGATAAATTCTACAGGATGAGTTCATCAGTTCCTTTGTTTGAGTAAATTGGATTTTTTATAGACCTATATTTATATTAATCATGTGATCAAAATTTAATGGCTATCTTAGAAATAGTCACAATTATTAACGGTATTTTAAAATCCAAAAACATAAATCCAAGGATGTTAATAAGTTTTATATATCTGTAATAAGACATTTAATTAAATCAAGAGGAATTTTCATTGGGTCATTACAATCTTCCCCTATAATAAATTTCTCCCTCAAATTTTTTTCCCACACTAAAACATATGTGGGTAACTCTATTTCATCCCTTACTTTGATTCCCACGTTTCCTATTCAAACTTTTGGTTTCTCCATAATACTTTCATGAGGGGAATTATCTTATTTCATAGAACTTTTTCCCTATGATCTAAGATCTTCACCGAATTCTCTTCATATGAGAGGTCATTATCCAATGGTACCACCTCTGGATTGAGTACATGTGATGGTTTAGGTATGTACTTCCTCAAGAGTGATACATGGAATACATCATGTACTTGAGATAGGTTCGGTGGGAGTTCTAGTCGATAGGCCACTACTCCAATGTGATCAAGGATTTAAAAATATCCTATGCACCTTGAACTAAGATTTCCCTTCTTACCAAATCTCATAAATCTTTTTCATGGTGATATGTCGAGGAATACCATGTCTCTGACATCAAACTATAGGTCTCATCGATGATTATCATCATATCTCTTTTGTCGACTCTGAGCAGCTTTAATGTGTTGTTGGATGGTCTTAACATTCTCCACCATTTCTTTGACCATTTCCAGACCTAATATTTTTCTCTCCCCAACTTCATCCCAACATGTCGGTGTTCTGCACCTCTTCCCTTATAGGGCTTCATAAGGAGCCATTTGGATTCTTGAGTGGAAACTGTTATTGTAAGAGAACTCAAATAGAGGAAGATTTTGATCCCATCATCCTTTGAAGTATATTGAACATGCTCTCAACATTTCCTCAAGTGTCTGGATAGTCTACATAGATTGGACATTAGTTTGAGGATGATAATCCATACTGAAGTTCAACACAGTATCTAGAGCATGTTTCAAACTCTTCCAAAACATAGAGGTGAATCTTGAATATCGATCAGATTCGATTGATATTGGAACTCCATGAAGACTTACCAAGACTCTGATGTATATCCGTGCCAGTTGATCCAGTGAGAAATCCTCCTGAATTATAATAAATTGTGCAGTCTTTATAAGACAATCCAAAATAACCAAGACAGCATTATTTCCTTGGGATGTATTTAAAAGTCTGGTGACAAAGTCCATGGTGATGTTCTCCCATTTCCATGATAGTATGGGTAATGGTTGTATCATCTCCTTAGGCTTTTTCCTCTCATCCTTCACTTGCTGACATACCAGATACTTTGATGTATACTCAGCAATCTCCTTTTTCTTGTTATCCCACCAATAATTCTCTTGAAGATCTCGATACATCTTTTTGTTTCCTGGGTGAATGGATAAATTTGAACTATGTGCATCATCCAAAAGTTCCTTCTTTAACTCTGGACTTGATGGAACACATAGTCTTGTCCCAAATCTCAGAATTCCTTCTTCATTAACATTGAACTCCGAGGATTTTTCTTTTTTGATAGTTTCCACTTTCTTCTAAATTCCCAGATCATCGTTTTTATCGTCCTTTAACCTTTCCAAAAGACACAGTTGAGAAATAATTTATGAAAGGATCGATGATGTTCCCTTCTTTATGATTCTTAGGTCCATATTCATAAAATCTAAGAATATTGGATCCTTTTGAATTCTCATCAATGATAGAATTATTGGGTCCTTTCTACTTAGATCATCCTCCACCTTGTTCTCTTTCCCAAGGTGGTAATGGATTGAGAAGTCATAGTCTTTGATCAGCTCTAATCATCTTCGTTGGTGCATATTAAACTATTTCTATGTGAGTATATACTTGAGGATTTTGTGATTCGTTTATATTTTACACTTCTCCCCAAAGAGATAATGTCTCCAAATATTCAAAGTTATGATTATTGTAGCCAAATCTAGATAATGTGTTGGATATTTTTTCTCATGAAATTTCAATTGCCTTGAAGCATAGGCAATGACTTTTCATTCTGCATCAGCACACAACCTAGTCCCTTCTTCAAAACATCACTAAATACCACAAAAAGTTCTCTAGTTGTGGGTAATGTGATCATGGGCACAGTGATAACCTTTTCAACTCCTTAAATTTATCTTCACATTCATCAATCTAAGAAAACCTTACTCATTTCTGATTTATCTTGGTAAAAGGGTTGGACAATCGTGAGAATTTTCTCACAAATCGGCGATAATATCCAATTAACCCCATGAAGCTACAGATATTTGTTACCGATGTTGGACTTGACCATCCCTCAATTGTAGCTGTCTTGGAGGGATCCATAGATATAACATTACTTATGATGATATGACCCAGGAATGAGACCTCATTCAACCAGAACTCATACTTTTTATATTTTTTATAGAGCTTCTCCTTTCGCAAGGTCTCTAGTATAGTACTTAGATTCTCCTCATGCTCCTCTTTGGTTTTGGATTATATTAGAATATCTTCAATAAAGACTATCAAAAATTTAGCAAGGTAATCTCTAAAGAATATATTAATCAATTCCATAAATGTTTTTGGATTATTGTTGAGTCTTAAAGGAATTAATATGAATTCATTGTGCCCGTACCTTTTATGAAAATCAGTCTTGTAGATGTCCTCTTTCTTCACCCTTGGTAATATCCCGACTGCAAATCCACCTTAGAAAATTATTTTTCTCCAAGTAGCTGATCGAACAAGTCATAAATTCATGGCAGAGGATACTTTTTCTTTATCATGGTTTTTTTGAGCTCATGATAATAAATGCAAAGGCAAATTGACCCATCCTTCTTCTTGATAAAGAAGACTGCTCCATCCCATGGTAAAGCACTTGGGTGTATAAACCCTTTATCCAGATTCTCTTGTATTTGTTTCTTCAGCTCCTCAAGCTCTATAATAGCCATTATATATGGAATCTTGGATATTAGAAATGCCCCAGGTATAAGATAGATTGAGAATTAAACAACTTTTCTAGGATGAAGACTAGGAAATTCCTCAGGAAACACATCAGTGAATTCCCTCACAATAGGCATGTCCTCAAGGATGGTAGCTTCCTTAGACTCAATCATCGGATCCAGATACACATTCTCATAGGGAAATAATATTTACACTTGAGATGATGGTTCTAAAGAAGATGCATATTCCTCCTTGCACTTGTATAGAATCAGGGATTGATTCTCTATATGGAGAGTGATTTCCCTCTCAATTTAATTTATGTTGGATCTATATAAGGAAATCCAATCCATGCTAATAATTACATAAAATTCCACTAGAGGGAGTATGAAGAGATTCACTAGGATGTTCAATCCACAAATTATGATAGGGGAGGAGTTATATTCATGGGATGCAATGATTTCCCCATTTTCTGGACTCACTGACATCTTTACTTCCATGATTTTTGGTGGTGTTGGGATTATTCTACAAAACTTTTGGGATAAAAAATAATGTATAGAACTAGAATCAAAAATTTTGTTCACTATTCCTGAATGAATAACTAGCGTAGATATCACCACTTCATTTATGGGGTTCACTTCAGCGATAGTGATGGAAAAATCTCACCCTTGCTGCCTTGGAGGTTTTTGGTTTCCTCCTAAAACCCTTGGCTTAGGGCACTGATTTGAAAGGTGCCCAGGTTCTTTGTAGTTTAAGAAATGAACAACGTGTTGATGGTCTAATGGATCATTCATCTCCTCTATTGTAGCCACGGGTTTTTCTTTTCAGTAGTTAATGGCTAGGTTCCCTTCTCTTCCACACCTAAAGCATTTCCTCGTCCCCTTCAAGCAATTTTTGGGGTGCTTTTTTCCTCACCTTAGGAAAGTGGGGTGCTGGATTTTCTTAGCACCGTTGGATTTATCCATAGGACCACCATAATTGAAGTCCAACTTATTCTTCTTATCACCATGATCCCCCTAAGATTCTCCAATCCCCATTTTTACTTTGAGGGCACATTATACAATTTATTCATATCTCTCGAAGTCACAGATCGCTAGGGATTTCTGTAGTCTAGGTTTTAGCCCACCAAAGAAGTGGTAAACCTTGAATTCAGGGGTAACAAAAAAGACAGAGGTGTATCATGCAAGCCATTTAAAGTTTTCCTTGTACGCTCTAATAGATTCGTCATTTTTTTCTAGAGGGAAAGGAAGTCCCTTTCCATCTTAATTCAGAGGGTGTGAGGAAAATATTTATGGAAAAACATTTTTTGAAATCCTTATATTCAAATGCCTTGATATCCTCCTAAGGCTTCATATTTTTTATCAATTACCAACATTTATTAGCTTCACCTTCCATATGATAAGCATCCAAAATAACCTTCTCTTGTTCGGAACATTGAAGGATGGAAAAGATCTTTTCAATGGAGTTGATGCATTGTTCCTCAATTGATGGATTAGATGATCCATTAAACGTAGGAGGCCTTTGTCTCATTAAGCTCTTGATTACGACTTGTTCTTTCATAGGGGGGTTGAACATTCCCCTTGATTCATTTTTCTACTCAAAACTTGATGTAATTGAGATATTATCGTGACAAAGTTCACAATTCTCATTCTCATCAGATTGGGAATCACATTAGAACAGTCGTCACATTGATCTTCACATCGGTTGTTATCTCAAGTCCTCCTTTTACCAGCCATTGGATGGAATAAAAGGAAATTTAGGGGTAACACATAAATGGTGATCTAAAGCCAAAAACACATGAATTATAAATTACTTTTATTTCCTTAACTTATGAACTTATAGGCTTCAATCTATGTTAACCATGATCTACTTCTCAACATATATTCTTTGGGGAAGTTTTTTTATTCCCTTACCAATGGTTTGTACTAAACTTATGAATTTAAAAAATAATATCCCCTAGGAGTGTCGTAACAAAGAGTGCATCAAGTCTCATTGTCATGTACTAGGATATCCCACATCAAGCCTGAAACTCCTTGTCAGAGTTTTCACTCTTAGGTACATCTGTGCCAGAGATGCCTCTACCTGCTCGTATCCAGACAGGGATGTATTTTCTTGATAAAACACTTAATCAATACTCACCAAAAATTAGGGATGTTTTATTATACTTAGTCTTATCCCTATGGATTTCTCTAATATTTTCTAATCATAATCCCAGAAATAACTAAACTTATCCTCTAATACCAACTATAACAACCCTAGTTTTTATTACAAACTTAAACATGATTTATTACATAAAATATTCACTTGATACAACATATAAGATCGATATGTCTAGTGTCTTTGGGGCTTAGGAACATTACATAATTACTTAAAACATGAAACAAAACATATTTATCGAAAACTTATTTTACATGACCACTACATTCCCTCGTACTTTGCATTCCATGGGACAACCTGAGGACATGCATAAGAAAAGGGTGATCTATAAGGCCCATTAAAGGAGTAAACAAGGAATAGCATAAAGAATACAGTACATGTTAGGAAATAGGTATATCAATGGAGAATAAAATAAATATGAACATAAATTCAATATAGAGCATGATTATCATAACATGGAAAACATGGTATTAGCATGATCCAAGGCTCATTGCACATGGATCATGAGTAAACCCTCATTGAAATTGAATTATAATGAGTAAACCCTCATTTCACTTAACGTATCATGATACTAATATTTACCCAATGCATTGGAGTGCTATTGGGGCACACCCTTCTTAATCATTTCATTTCATGCAAAAGTGTTCCACATGGATCACATAACATGGATTCATTAAACATCATCTTTTATTCCACGATAAAGGAATTTGGAATTAATAAATGAAAATATATAATCAATATGTAAATTTGCGTAAATATGAATACCCTTGATAGTTAAATGGGCATGATATTCACTACACGATGACTTTGGCTTGGAAAATTGGAGTGCAATTTCGACAGCATAACGACATGACATAATCATTAATAAAAATGGTTGATGATAGATAAAGTGGTTTCACATCATATTTACATGAAATTAATAGTAAGGGGGTAATATATATACATGTACCAACATATTTAATTGAATTTAGATTCATAATAAAAAATAATTTCTTGAATGCAATTGAAGAGAGAGAACTCCCTTATGGAATTTCGGTATGGTAATGGGTGTACATGGGAGGCATTAATTAGGGGGAAAGAAGTCTATAATCATTCAAAAATAAGTAGGGTAGTATGGGGTAGGTGATAAATCATACCCCAACATTTTTAATTTAAAATAAAAGGGAATAACAACATAAATAAAGTTGGACAAAAATGAGAAAGGAAGAAATCCCTTACTTGGAAGTGTGATCCCAAAGGCTTGGGAGAGGCTTGAGAGAGGATAATTTGGAGATTGGGGTGCCTTGGGAGGATTATAGAGAGAGTATGGCAGATTTTGGTCAATATCCAAAGTATTTTAGTGAAGAGGAAGTGGGAGCTTGGGTGGGTTTATATAGGAAAATGAGGGAATTCTTTATTATTTAGGTTTTGGACACCACACATTAAACTAATTAAAACCACAAACAAGCCCATGGTTTTTGCCCAAAGTTTTTGAAAAATTAGAGTGGAAAAAATTATTTTATAAGGATAATGTATGAAATTCTAAAAATATTTGTCTTTCTTATGTGGAGGTGAGTCACACTCTCAAGGGAATAAATTTAAAAAGTTAAAATATTTTTTAAGTCTTGGAAGGTCCACTAAACATTTTTAAAATAAATAAAACAAACATAAAATCACATTATTTTAATGGTAAAACATATATTGGCTGAACATACAATTTATAGTATTTTTTTACATCACTATTGGGTCATTATGATGTCATAAAACACATTATATAATTAAATGGTATTTAATTTTTACCCAAAAATTCAATTATCTCAGAAAATTATGGAAAATTCGCCGTTGGATAATTTCGACGTCATGATTCCAAAAATAATATTCAATTTATCTAACTAATTTTATAAATATGTGAATTTTTACTTTTAAAATAAAAATCTACATTTATTAAAAATTCATGGGTTTTGATAAAATGGCTTTCAAACCTTAATAAAAATTACAATTGAATTCATAAAAATTATACGATAATTTATATATAATAAAAATTAATTTAGTAATAATATTTCATTAAAATTTCATTTAAATCAAAAATCCATTAATTCATTAAAATATATTTCTTAATTGAATATTAACTAAAAATTTTATTTTTTCATTAAAAACTATTTACAAAGTAACAATGATAAAATGAATGTATATTCTCTATAAAAAAATAATATACATAATCATAGTGCTAGGGTATTTTTACATAACCCCTTATAACACCGGCATAAGACCAAAGGTTAAGGTGTGCGATGGTGATAGACTCTTGGGGTGGCTAGGATAACATCGCTTGAGTTGTAATCTTTATCAACTTCCACTTCTCCCTTAGGCGGTTCCGCTCAAACTTAACATGTTGAAGCTCAGATTGGGATTGGACAAGAGCAAAGCCCAGTGACGCCACCTCCTTTACGAGCTCTGAAAAATGGGCTTTGTATGGAGCAATTCTACTGGATGAGGTCATCACTTCCTTTGTCTGATTAAATTGGATTTGTTAAAGCCCTATATTTATACTAATCATGTGATCACTGTTTAATGGCTATCTTAGAAATGGTCATAATTATTAATGGTATTTTAAAATCCAAAAACATAAATCCAAGTAAGTGCATAGTATTTATATATCTGTAACAATATATTTAATTAAATCAAGAGAAATTTTCATTAATGAATGTTTGGGTCATTACATCTACTCTCTCCACTTGGATACTACTTCATCAGAAAAGGTATTTTACTTTTTTGGCTTATGTGGAGTAGATACTGATTCTGGTACTAGATCGTTCTCTTTCATTTCCAGTTGTTTTATTTTCTTTGTATTTTTATTAGAAGTTTCACCTACTTATCCTTTCTTGGTATTATAATGAATTTCACTTTTAGTAAGATCATATAACTTTCTTGACTAAATACTGAAACCCAGTTTCATCTTCCTCAGAGTATCATCACTCAACAACATAATCTTAAATACTTTGGGTTTTGAGATGCAAGGAATTTTGAAAGATTATAAGAAAAGAACAGTAATCATGGAAAATATTGTCGGATACATAATGATCAGAGACTTTAGGGTTCCATTATTGACATTGATGATGGTTAGAAGGATGTACTTGATGGGGTTTATCTTCCTTAGATTCACTATAAAATACATCATGAAGATATCACATTTCTTAAGGGAATCCTTATCTCCCTTTCTCATAATGATAAATCCTTTCATCCATAGTGCGAAAAATCTAAAGTTGGTAGAAAGATTATTGATCTTTGGTGACTTAACTCCATTGATCCCAAGGCACTAAATTTCCTTAACCTTCTCAAATGAACCTTCCTTGTCAGGAAACTTGTGAGAGAAAAATATATCCTCTCCTTCATAAGGTATATCAAGAATATTGGCTACCTTATTTAAAGATAAAGAATAATTTTTTCCATAGCTCTTGAAAGAAAAAATTTCTCTTCCTATTTCTTCATAAAAACTTATTGAATCATAGATTTCTATAAGGAGATCAGGTAAAACCAGATCTTGATTCTTCATTTTATAAATAAAAAGGACTTACCATCCATTATTCTTAATGATTTTTTCAATTAGAGATTCATACTTCACAAATAAATTTAGAGCCACCAACCTTTCTATGTAAATTTTCCAATCCTTGAGTTCCTTGTTGGAGGACATCAGATTTTGCGAAGAAACTTCAAGAGACATTAGAAATGTAAGGAAACTAAGAAAACCAAATGCTTAATTTAAAGAGAGGAAGATCTTCAGTGAAAAAACATTTGAAAATTTGATGTGGGATGTGAATAAGGGGGGCCTTTATATAGGTTTCACGGTGACAGTTCTTATTCCCAAATCAATCCAATAATTTAAATTTACTTTATCTGATATTATGGTTGATATCAATGTTGAAGAATGACTTTTAAGGTTCTGATCTTTTGAGATTTTTATAGAAAAATCAGATTTAATGAAATTGAATCTGATAAGGTTTTCTTAACACAATATAGAAATACCAACAAGTAAAAAATGAAATTATGAATATTTAAGTAAGGAAACATACCTTTCATATTACTCAGAAATAATTTTCAGTATTTATGGTTCCAAAAAATTTATTAAGTAAATTGAATTTTAGGTTCTGAAAAATTTTGTTAAGGAAATAAAATTTTAGGTTCTGAAAAATTTTATTACGGAAAGAAAAGTTTAGGTTTAGAAAAATTGTATTAAGGAAAGAAAATTTTAGGTTTGGAAAAAAAATTTAACATATGTTCTCTCCCTATCAAAGAGTTATATAATATTAGGAGATGGTTTAAACAAATATTTAATATGGATGATTACCTTATAGTTATCATTCCTAAATTTTTTTAATGTATTCAAATCTATCTAAGGGTAGTAAAGATTCCAGCAACTTGGTCATGTGTTCTAATAAATTGTAAAATAATATCTCCTTTAAGTGGGTGAATCCTAAGTAAGTGATGTATAATGTCTATGTTCTTTACACTAGAGTTATGTGAATGGTTTTTTCATAGGGAAATTGTATTTTTATTATCAAACATTATTATTATTTTTGGGTAAAACTCATACCATAGACTATGAGTGTGTGTTGCATCCACAACACTTTATCACCACAACTTTTAGCTGCCATATATTCAAGTTCAGCATTAGAAAGTGATACTATGTTTTTCTTATTACATGACCAAGAAACTAATGAATTTGATAATAAATTAAAAGTTCTATATTTAATTTTTATATCCATTCTACATCCACCAAAATCATAATCCAAAAAACTTTTTAAAAGAAAATAATTTCATAAGAATAAAAAAGTCCTAAATTCATGGTTCCCTTTAAATAAAGAAAAATTATTTTCACTAATTTCAAATGAGATATCTTTGGGTTAGATTGATATATTTCACATAAGAATACTAAAAACATTTTGTCTGGATGACTAACTGTTAAGTATAATAAACTTCCTATCATACCTCTAAAATATGGTTGATCTACTGGTTTCCCAGTATCATCAATATAAAGAGAATTTTAGGTACCAATTGGAATACTTATACTTTTAGTGTTTTCATATCCATACTTCATAAGAAGATCTTTAATATACTTATTTATAGATATATAATTTCTTTCTAGGTTTTGAGAAATTTGAAAACCAAGGGAAAATGTTAACTCACCCATCATACTCGTTTTAAACTCATATATCATAAGATTAGAAAAATAATTAGTTAAGGATTACAGATTTTATCCAAATATAATGTCATTAACATAAATTTGAATAATAAAACATTTTTCTTATCTTTCTTCATAAAAAGGGTTGGATCAACAGTTCCCTTAACATAATTGTTTTCTAAAAAAAAATTATAAGTCTATCATACCAAGCTCTAGGGGCTTGTTTAAGTCCATATAAAGCTTTGGTAAGTTTAAAAACATGTTATGTATGTTTTTTGTCTTCAAATATTGGAGTTTTTTCAACATAAAATTCCTCTTGAACATGTCCATTTAGGAATTTACACTTCATGTCTATTTGAAAATTTCTAAAATAAAAGAATCCAGCAAAGTCTAGTAAAATATGAATAGATTCAAGTTTATCTAATGTAGTGTAGGTTTCTTAATAGTTTATTACTTATTTTTGATTATATCCTTTAGCAACTAATCTTTATTTATTTATTACAATTATTACATTTTCATCACATTTATTTTTAAATATCCATTTTACTCCAATTACAGAAGTTTTTCTAGGTCTTTCAACTAAGGTCCAGACTTTGTTCCTTTCAAATTCATTTAGTTCAACTTGCGTGGATTTAATCCAATCTTCATCACCTAAAGCTTCATCAGTGATTTGTTGTTCTAATTGAGAAATAAATGAAAAATGTTATACTTTATTTCATAAAGAACTTATAGTCCTTCCAGGTTGATTTACATCACCAATGATACTATCACTAGGATTATTCTTAAGAAATAATTTATTTGGGATTTTTAAAACTTGTTCATAAATATAAGGTACAAAAATATTATGGGGTAAATAATTCAGAAACATTTTCTTGAGTATTTTTTTTCTTAGAATAATATTATATAAAAGTTTGATAATCAGTTATTGAAAATACATTCAAAGATGTAGGCTAAGGTTGTTTAAAAACAAAGGGATGAGTTTCATCAAATTTAATATGTACTATTTATTCAACAGTACAATAATTTTTGATAAAAACTCTACAAGCCATATAATTTGTGGAATAGCATAATAAAATTCCTTTATATTATTTTAGTATGAATTTATTTAAGCTATATTTAGTATTCAATATGAATACTTTTCATTCAAATACTTTAAAGTAGGAAACTTTAGGTTTTCAACTAGTATATAATTTATAAGGTGTTTTATTAATAAAATGTATGATTAAAACACAATTTATAACATAACAAGCAGTACTTACAGCTTCAGCCCAAAAGTGTTTTGCAATAGAATATTCACTCAAAATTCTTCTAGTTATCTCTTTAATAATTCTATTTCTTCTTTAAAAAACACCAATTTTTTAGGAGTTCTAGGAGTTGAGAAGTTATTAGTAATGCCTTTCTTACTAAAAAAAGTTTCAAAATACGAATTTTTAAAATATCTTCCATGATCACTGTGAATAGTTATCAATGGAAGGATTTTCTCATTTTTAACTTTGGATGAAAATATTTAAAATAAGAAAAGGGTTTAGATTTATTTGTTAGAAAATAGACCCAAGTAAATATTGTGTAATCATTAACTAAAAAAATACAAAATATTTTCCTCCAATACTTCTAGTTTTTGTTGGACCAAAAAGATCCATATGTACAAGCTGTAATAAATCAACTGTTGTGACTTCACTAGTTTATTTAAATCTTGACTTATGCTTCTTTCCATATTGACACGAGTCACAAAATTTTAAAGAATCAAATCTAAGCTCTGGTAGATCCTTAACATGTATTTTATTTGATAGTTTTCATAGGTTACTAAGGTTATAGTGACCTAATATTCTATTCCATAACCAAAATTAATCTTCTATTCCACAAATACAAGGTAGATCTTGGCATCTAAGGTCTTCTAAGTTCAGTGTATAAACATTATCATGTCTATGGGAAGATAGAATAAACTCTTCCATGGAATTTTGTACTAATAATTTATCATCCCTAAAATTCATAAGGTAACATTCATCGCATAATTGTCTTATGCTTATAAGGTTTTGGTTAAGACCTTTAACAAATAAAACATTTTAAATTAAATCTTTTCCAAGAAGAACAATGTTATTAATATTAACAATTTCTCCCTAAGAATTATCTCTGAAATTTACTTTTCCTCTTTTCGTTTTAATAATATTTTTAAAGAAGTTTTTGTTGCCAATCATGTGTCAGGAATATCCACTATACATGTACCATGTATCTTTGTTGTAACTTACTTTATTTTACAAAAAATGAAATATTTTGACTTTCAGAGTTCAAACTTTCTTGGATCTGGAATTGTTAGAACGTAAAATTTTATGTATCCACCTTTTATTAGAAAAATAAGATTTATGAAAACCTAAGCATTGGGTTTTATTTATAGATAAATTTTTCTCCTAATATACACCACATTTATACTTAGTTCAAAAAAGATCACTTTGGGAAATAAAATAATTGTGACTAAAACTAGTTTTGAGTGAGTATAACAAAATACTAAAATATTTCTAAGAGAAAGAAGTTGTGAATAAATTTTATCAAATTCTTTCCATCATGAAGTAAAATTTAATAAAATTTTCTTTAAGGAAAATATTTTAGAATTTAGTCTAATGAATAAATTATTATACTCATAGTTATTAGACTTAGAGTTTGAGTTATTCTCTAAAATATTTTTATTATAAATAAAATTTTCAAGATCCTTGGAAATTACATCCTTCTCAAAATTAACTTCCTTAAGGTTTTTAGAAATATTTTCAAAATCAAGAGTTTTTTTAACAAGATCTTTAGAAAGATATGATACTTATTTTGTTAAAACAGAAATTCTACAATTTTCTTTCTCAAACTTCTTTTTTATGTTATAGTTCTCATTCTTAAGTAATTTAAAAAATTTAGAAAATTCTTCAAGTGAAGTTAAGATATTATCTTCTAATAAGGATGATTCTTCGTCCAAATATTTATAATATTATTCATTAGGAAAATTTTCATTTAAAGAAATATTTGTTAAAGATTCATCATTGTATACCTTATCCATAAGAAAATAATTTTCAATAGGTAATCTGGTTATAAGTCCAATATTCTTCTGACTAGAAGATTCATTTTATAAAGATTCATCTGAAGAGTCAACACCATTGGAACTCCAGGTGTCATTAGCTTTGAGGACATTATTAGCATTAGACTTGCAGTACTTCTTTTTGTTCCTTTCAGAATTATTTTCCTTTTTATCTTTTCACTTAGCATAGTAAAATCAGGTCTGATATGTCCAGCCCTCTTGTATTCATAACAAGGTACTTTAGAATCTTTATTATCATTTGTATCTTTCTTCTTATATTTTTACTAAAAATCATTCTTTCCCACAATCTTGTTCATTATCTGATCATTTTTGGCTAGTTCATTCTCAGACTGATCACTATCACTTAATTCGGATACTATAATAGATTTCTTAGATTTAGATCTAGTTACCCTTTCTTGAGTCTTGGATTTAGATGTAGTAGTAAAATAAACACTTTCATTACCATTATTGTTCTTATTAAAGTCATCATCTCCCTTCATTCTTGTTTCATGTTGAAGAAGAGTTTCAAATAAGTCACCAAGTGTAATGTTAGATACCTTCCTATTTTCATCAATAGGTGACCTTTTAGATTCTCACTCATTTGGAATAATATCAATTATCTAGTCCAAAAAAACTTCATCATCAAGTCATTTTTATCCCATATATTAAATACTATTGATGATAGTCATAAATCTTTGTTGTAATTTGAAAACTGGTTCTCTATAGGGAAATATAAATCCATGATATTCAACTCTTAATATAGCTCTTCTAGTTTCTATCATTTTTGATGTTCTAAAGTGTGTAACTTCAAGTTTCTTCTAGATACTATTGGCTGCTTCACAAGAAGATATTTGACAGTAGACATTTCTAGTCATGGAACATAAAAGATTATTACATACCTTGTAGTTTAGTTGATATTATTATTTTTTATAATTTGTAAATATTCTGATTTCATTTTCATGAATCTTGTATTCACCAGTGATCATTACAAACTTGTCTACTCCAGTGTTAATAACAAAATTCTTCATCCTATATCTCCAGTACTCATGATCATTACCATAAAAAATTGGTGGTCTGGTAGGATTTAGATTATCTATTTAACCAATGTTCATTCCTTCCATTCTATAAGAAAAATAATTTTCCACAAAAAGAATTAGTAGAAAAATATTATAAACAAAAAATCTTTAAGAAAAACATTAAGAAGTAAAGTTGAGACAGAAAAGTTTGAGAAAGAAAACTTATATGTAAGTATAAGTATTTTAGAAACATTATCTAATAATAATTATAGGATCATAATATAGATGTAGATGCTCAAATACAAGAGGGGGATAATTTTAAGTTTAAAAAAATTCAATTTTAACCTTAATAAAAACTATGTTCCACAAACTTAAACAACGTGAATTCACAAAATATCTTTTGTTCTTAAAAAAATGGGTAATTAGAAGGACTCGGGTCCAATTATAAAGAACCTAAACTTCAAAAAAAAATTATCTTAAATAAACCTAAACAAGTTTATCTTAAATAAATATTCTACCTTAAAGTGTATAGAATCTTAACTACTATAGTATACAAAAATAATAAAGTATAAGAAATTTATACATTATTTATTTAGAAAAATATAGCGTAATTAAAAACATGTAATACGAAAAAGTAGGAAATATTTTAACCCAAAGTGAAGGGTATCCAATAGCCTTGGATAAAGGTCCCTTGATATATACTTTCAAGAAAGTCTATCTTACCCACACCAGGGTAAGCCCTCAATAAGAGTATCAGAATCTATCTTTATATCTTTGAAATCCCTATAACTTTAAAGTAGTCGGTACCTCTGTCTTCTTATCCCCATAATCCCTTGATTGATCTGCCAATTATAGTTGCACTAAGTAGGCTGGACAAGATTTTCAAATCTTGAACAAGTTATTCACAGCTTGAACAAGTTGTCACATCATTCACACAAATCATGAGATTATATCTCTCTATAAATCACTTCACATAATCACAATATGTAATCTATAGATGTGTCAATGTATGTATTGAACTCTTCAAATGGTTGGGGTATCTATAGGTAGAAATCCCAATTGTCATCTCCTCCTCCAACGACCATATTATTCTTTGAATTTAAAAGGGACTTGGACATGTGTCACTCAACCAAAAATTAGTTAAAAATATATTTTATGACATAGTTTCATGTAATAAAACTTGGGAAATATTACCATGTGTAAAAAATAATAAAATGTAAGGAAAATATTTTTAGGCTTAAGAAACATCAACATGTTTAAGATCTGATAAAATGAAATGTTAGTTTAAGGAAATGTGGTAACTGTAAGAAAATAATTAAATATATTCTTAAGGAATTGAGAATCAAATCCTAAAAATATGAACAATAAAAATTTGGAATAATATATATTCATAGTATGAATTCTGATGAATTTGAAGTTTGAATTCTAGAGAATTCAGAGTCTGAATTCTAAGAAATTTAGAGTTTGAATTTTAATGAATTTGGAGTCTAAATTCTAGAGAATTTGAAGTCTAAATTACAAGGAATATAGAATCTGATTTATAAAGATTCCAAAGTCTTATTTTTAGGAAATTATGAGTCTGAAAATAGTATGACTCGGTATCTCAAGAGTTGTAAGATTTAGAGGTTTTAGATAAGGATCTGATTATTCTTATGGAAATTTGGTCTTAAGAAAAATATGGTTAAACTTGGATAAGTATCATTAAGAATAACATATAAATAATATTTAAGGATTAATAAAATATATTTTGTTAGAGAAAGAAAATTTTCATTGAGAAAATAATTCTTAGAGAAAGATAATTTTCCTTCTTAAATGTGTTTTTGATTTTCAAAACATAAAGGAATGGAAAATTCATAAGGGAACTTATTGACATAATACCTCTTGTCATCCTAGGAAACTTGAGTGAATCCTATTCATATCACCTTCCATAGAAATTGATAAATGGGTGATTGACTAATCCAAATAGACCTAATTTTGATTGATGAACAATAATGTTTCTTTTTATCTACTAAGTAACCCATGGGGGTTTTTTGGTCCTAGAGGAAAGGTCCCACTTAATCCCCATACAATATTCCCTAATAGTGTAGAAATAGTGTCTCCATTTATAATGGTTGACCTACTCCCATCAATAGTTATTTTATCATCTCTTATTCATATATTTCAATACATGATTTACCTCATCCACTTCCCTCATGTTTTACTAGATTAGAAATATCCCTTTGTTTTATGCTCTTATAGATTGTAGAAGTAGAGAGTCACGTAATGATAAACTATGTGAAAATTTGGTAAAATATTTATGACCATTAACAATAAGATTCATAAGTCCTCATTTCATGAATATAAACTATATAGAAAGTTATCTTTGTCATGTGATACTAAACAATGTGGTATATAGTCTATAACACATGAATTCAAATAATTCAGAGTGGCCTACTCTATATGACTATAAACTTATTGGAATGATATGTACTATATTAATGAATATAAAAATTACCCTACCCTATTTAATATCTCAATATACACAAGGGTCCCATTTCTTTCCTCTTGAATTCAATGGTAATGGCTATACTAGTCAGCCCTGACTTCGTGGTTCACTAAGACTGTGGCTGAAATTTTCCCCTTATAAGAACTATTTGTGGTTTGATTTGTATTAGTTTAAGATATATGGTGATTCCTATATTATCATCCCCATCATAAACATAGATATTATTTCTATACAAAGTTCAACATTTTTTATGAGGCACTTCCTAATTCAAACTACGGTTTCATCTTTTTCTCACCAAGGCACCCATATATTATAAAATTGATTCCTATACATGACCTATATTTATATAGATATTCCATTTACAATAAAATTAAAGTGGTTTAATTCTTGTGATATATATTAATTCTTGGATATCTAATCCTGTACCAAAATTTAAATATTAATAAACCACCACTTTACCTTGGTTTTCATGCCTATTCATTTACATCGAGTTTCCCTCCATTGGTCTATCCCTAAGACAAATCCTTTTTATTTTGTTCTCAACTAATATCTATATAGAATACCCCATGTAAAGGTAGTAATCATATGACTAAAAAATATATATCACCTATTTCTACTATGTATAAATCAAAAATGAAGAAATTAAGCCTCATCATATGATGCTAAACTGCATTGAATTTGATTCCATGTCACATGATGTTAAACTACCTGACATGTTCTCTAACCTATATGAATTTAGATTTCTAAGAGTAGTTCTCCCTATATGACCCATCTTACCTACCTTATAGATATATCTGTGCAAGGGTACCTCGCACATGGTTATTCTCCATAAACTTATAATATAGTAAAATTCACCCATTTCTAAAGAAACATAGACCTCCTATATTGGGTACAAGGCACAAATTTTCTCCTATGTACAATCCCTTATAATGATATATATATTCCCATTTCCTGTATATGATCTGGGTATATGCTGAGACTATTAACCATGACTACATATATCTCTATTCCTACTTCCTCAAGATACATAGTGATACATGGATTCTCATTCCTAGGCCTAAACACAAAATTATATCCCATTATTTGGATCAAACATCTTGACCTTATGATTTTTAGGAAACTATCCAAGAGACTATCTATAATTGAATGAATACATCATTAAAATAAGTTGTACCTTTCCCTTGTTTCCATATATTCTACATCAATATTTGGTCAAATTTCTCTGACCATAAATTATATCCCTTCACGGTCAAAATTTAATACCTATAAACTATAAATAAAATAGACATAAAGTCTTATGAGGTTGAAAACCCTTAAAGGGTGACCAGAGAAGAAATCAAGTCTATAATCACTAATCCTTCCCCTTTCATAGATTAGGAAAAAAAATACAGTGTAAGAAACATCAAAAGATACACAAAGTCATTATCAACGCTAGAAAAGGGTATTAACAGTGCTAAAAAGAGTTGTTGATTGAGGAAAAGATAAAGGGGGTCCCCTATAACAGTGGTAAAAAATGCTGATAAAGACCCCTTTTATCAGCACTAAAAAAATCATTGATACAAGCTAATAAAATATTTAAAAAATATATAAATAAAATTTTTCTACAATTTGGGTAGGGGCTTCAACAGCGCTTAACGCCCCCTTTAACAGCGCCCTACCACCCCACCTCCACCCACACACCCCAGCGACACCCCAAAGCCTTTAACAGTGCCCCAACCCCCTTTATCAGCACTATCCACAATTCCACACCCAGGCGCGCGACCTGCCTCCCCGGGATTCGAACTCGGGTCCTGTTGTCTGCGCACCTAAGCCTTTACCACTCCACCATATTATTTTTCTTTCCATTTATTAATATATCTATCTATTTATATATATATATATAGTTATATTTACTCATATATTAATATATATTTATATTAACATATATAAATTTATTAATATATATATATTTAGTTATATTAATATATATATATATAGTTATATTAATATATATATTTACTTATTTTTATATATATATATCTTTATATTAATATATATATATATATATATATTTGTATATTAATATACATATATATATAGTTATATTAATATATTAATATATTTATTCATATATTAATATTTATTAGTATATTAATATAAATATATTTAGTTATATTAATATATATATATTCATATATTAATATATATATATATTCATATATTAATATATATATATATATATATATATTAGTTATAATTTTTTATCCGTATATTTATTATCATATTAATATATATTTATAATATTAGTTTTAAATACATTTGTAAAATATTTTTTCTTATGTGTGTTTATAAATAAATACATACATACATACATACATACATACATACATACAAATATACAAAACTCACACACACACACACATATATATATATTTACAAAAAAATACATATATATGTGTATCTGAAAATCCATAGAATGTTAAAATGACCAAAAATTATAATAGATAAGTCCATTTCAACTCCAAGACTAGTAAAATTGAAGAACAGGAAACTATATTAGATATGATATGTGGTACAGGCCAAATGGACATCCAGATCAGAAGTTATAGATATTTGAATGTTAAAAAATCGGGGTGTCCTGACTAAAAACTCAGTTTTGAAGGACTTATTGGCCTTTTTTCCACGAAAAATGTAACAAGAGGTTTCTTTTAGTCATTAGCACGTAGATATCATCTCAATTTTTTATTTTATATGTTCTAGAGCTCAAACGGACACCTAGATCAAAAGTTATGTCCATTTGAAGTTTGAGTTGCATTTTCAACTTATTTTTTATCTTTTATTAATTTTTTTGATTTTTTGTGTCTTCAAATTGTTATTAAATGATTATTAGTCAATGATAATTAGAAAATTATTAATTAATAATTTTTTAAGATATTTTATAATCGATTTTCACTACATATCTTACATATTAAGTGAAAATGTTTATTTATACTTATCTAAAACATATTTAAAAGATATATATTATATTTATATCAATATAAATATACATATATATCAATATATTATTCTTTATGATTTTTTTGAAATATACACTTTATCAGTACTAGGAAAAAGCGCTGATAAAGGGTTACTTTTAACAGCGATTATTTTTAGCGCTGTTAAAAGTGCCCATTATCAGCGCTTTTTTACCACTGATAAAGGCATCCCCTTTATTGGAACTTTTTTTAGTACTATTAAAGGGTGGTACTATAGAAACCAAGTTTTGTGGTAGTGGTAAAGGGTGACCTGATAAAATTCAATCTGTTTCTCACCAAGCCTACCACATTCATGGATTGGATAAAATTTATATTTAAAAACGAAAAACAAATCATAAATATTTTAAGGATAGAATCATTTCCCTTGAAAAAAGTTGATTTATGCTTATTTAACACCCATGGTTAAGTAAAATATTATATTCAATCTTCCTTACCCTCTATAAGTGATCATAAGTTTCTCTATGGGTAAATTGTCATTTAAAGCTAGGATAACCTATTAATATTGAGTAAACCACCCATTTGTGTGATTTCTTACTCAATAACTTCATTTTTTATCCCTCCACCCCTTGAGTGTGTACAATACAGGTTTATATAACCATTAAGTTTCTTGAACCCTTCTTGAATATCCTTTTCTGCATTAAGATACGTCATACCTTTTATGATTGAATCAATAAAAAACCAACCCCTTGAGTATAGATAATTTTTTTAGGATCCTAGGAACCTTGATATAATTATATTGGTTTCCTATTTCATATAAATATTAGTAATATATTGATTGACTTGTCAGAATAGATCTTGATAAGAATTGATTATGAGATCCATATTTTCTTTTGAGACACAAAGTTATATGAAAGGAATGTTTTGGTAAAGAAATAGTTCCTCACCCCTTAATCTCCATATGTTGTTCCATTATGATGTGTAATTATTTTCTCTATTAATAATAGTTCTCATACTCCCACTTTTCTATATTTACCATTTACTCAAACATTGTTATGTTATGTTTTACCCTTTCTAAAACCAAACTCTTCAAGTGGATTAAAATACCCTCAATGTTATAAATTTATGCATCATACTCATTATAAAAGAAAGTCTATGACATCCTATTATTATTGACTTTCATAAATGGTTGTTCATCTCCCATGAAGACCGAAATTTCATGAGTTGAGGTAGTTCTATAAACTTCCAAAAGTTTTATGTTTAGATCCTCCTCTTGGAAAATTCTTATTTTTTGATTAGTCTTTATCATGTGACACTAAATCGCATGACATAATGGTATGGTAACTATGACCTTAAAATATGATCACATATCTATTGAATTATCTATAATATCATTGGTCTCTCTATTAATGACGAGTTATCTATCCATTTTTATATATATTGTCTCACTCTTTGGTCAAATATCTTTAACTTTAATAATAAAAAACATTTAGTCCAAGAACTATGACCTTAAACTTTGTTCATCATTCCTCAATGATATCATCATTAGTGAAATCGGGATTCTATTCATGTTGGGTTTAATTTTATCAAGTTACTATATATACTACATCAAATTTTTGTCAAAAATATTATACCTTAAATCCTAGTATTACTTGGTTTGAATTTTAGGATAATAAAGAGTCCATGGAAAGAAAAATAGTACTTTCTAGTTTGAAACCCTATAAAGGGATTCTTGGTTAAAAGTTTTTTCCCCTATATGGGTATGGAATTTTCATCTCTTAGGTAAAAATATTTATTTGAATAAAAAAACAAAAAACCTTTTAGG
The DNA here is from genome assembly GCA_963277665.1 of Viscum album. Taxonomy (NCBI): domain Eukaryota; kingdom Viridiplantae; phylum Streptophyta; class Magnoliopsida; order Santalales; family Viscaceae; genus Viscum; species Viscum album. The sequence continues at coordinate 1,073,756,812 of OY728143.1, forward strand.
TGGAAAACCAATAAAGGGAGACCAAAGAAAATGATGAGTTCTTACTTGGTAATCCTATCTATAAATGACCCTCAAAAAAATAGATAAACCTTATATTCCTCAAATGTATTGGATCAAATTGTCTATCTAAGGTTACAAGGTCCTAGTCACCTCACTATAAATTGTATTCCTCAATGTTCTATCAAGAAAGACCTTAAAATGCTTCAAGTAGCCACTTATATATGACAAGATTCACATACATAAGAAATAGATCTATGTATATGTTCACAGATTATGGGTTCACCTATAAATCCCCAAGATTTAAATAATTAATTCTCTTCAAAATGATATTATTTTTTATAAATTATGTTATAAGGAACTCTAAACTAAAATCAATCACACTATATTTTATTATAATACATTATCATAATACAATTTAAAACATCATTATGATATTAAAAGATTAATATAACCTTAAAGTAAATAAAAATATGATAATTAATTTATTTACTAAATATTATTATTATTTGTTGATGTTGTTTAATTATTACAGGATAAATAATTAATGTGATATGATTAAATTTATTAAATATTAAAAAGGATATATTTTGAAGAAATATTTTTATAATATTAGGTATTTTATCTTTATAAATTAAATTTATAACCATTAAAATATTATATGTGATGTTTTAATATATAAACTCTCATTTAATAAAATATATTATTAGTTAAAATGATGGAAACATATTATTACATAATGAATGAATATAAACAATTATATTGAACCTAATTTATTTACTTTTATGATAGTAATTTATTTATAATTTTTCTATATAAAATAATTATCCTTAATGTTTACACAGCACTAACATAGTGGTTGTGCAAGCTGAACAAAAAACAATAAAATGATTTTAATTAAAATTATAAGAACCATTAAATGACCTAGTAATTTGAATAAATCTATTTATATGATTAATTTTAAACAATAATTATCTTTGGTTATAATTTGGTTCATTTTTGATCCACTTGTTTTAAATTAAGTCCCTTATAGTATTTTATTTAAAAGAAAGTCAAATTGTTTTCACTATGGTTTTTAATTAGTAAAACATTTTTAATTTATTGTTTTACAAAATATTTTTGTGATAATAAATAGTATTTGGAAATATAAAATATTTTTATTGGTCATGTTAATTTAGTTTTAACTTTTAGGCCATAAATAAATACCATAGAGGCCGGCACAATGCTGATATAGTAATTATTAAATTATTGGAAAAATCAAATAAATGATATTAAAAATATTAAAATAAATATAATTTGAGATAATTAAGATATTCCATGGATTATATAGAGAAATATTACATTTATAAGATATAATAAAATATTTTTTTTGTATTTAAAGCTTTGTTTTTATGTTTTTGAATTCATAGTAATGAAGAGTATTAAATTTGACAATAATGATTTTTCATGGATATAATATTTTATTAAATTGTTTAAAAATAATAAAAATATTAAATAAGGGAAAATGTTATAATATTTGGTATAAAATGTAATCATATATTCTTTATAGTAATTTTGGAAGTATTTTCTACTAAAATAGAATTATTAAATTTTAATATTTTAAGAAATTCTTAAAGTGCCCCTTGCCTCAATTATAAAAGGGCACTCCTTCCTTCACTTAATTTGATCACCTTGATCCTTATATATTAAAAATATTGTACTAAATTCTCTTATACACTTCCCTAGACACATTCTAGAGGAACTTTTCTCACCAAAATACCAATTCCAAGACCCCTAAGAGGTCCTTTAAGCAGGTGATGTTCAATTGGAAATTTTCTCAAGCCACAACTCTTAATTTCTTTTCCTTATTCTATTTTCTATTAACATACTTCATCCATAAAGTAAAAATAACATCATTATCATTTATATACTATAATTTTATTTTTATAATTTTATATATCATATCCATTTATTTTATCATTTTCTCTTAACCAATGAAACATAATCATTGTAAAAAATATGGTGATTAATCGTCTCTGTGGATAATGAGTTATAATTTTTCATTAATGCCTTCAAATATGGTTATAAAAATTTTTTTATGGTTAATTAAGATTTTAATAACTATATTATAACTTATTTCAGGTTTTGGAGTTAATATATTGACATAATATTAAGTAAAAATCATCATGGATGAAAAACCCATCAAATAAACTAAACATTTATCATTAATATTTTATCAAATAAATCATACTCATGTTAGAAATAAAAATGATATATAGACCATGTAAACTTATGGAGGTGCATTAATAAAATATAATTTTACATCTATAGTTTTATTTCCTTTTGAAAATAACTTCTATAATTATACACAAGTGAACTAACCCTGAAACCACGAAACAAACACTCCCAGAATAATGATTTTGATATTTATAACTCATAAAAATATCCATATATAAAATTAATAAATTAAAATTAATAAAATATATGTTTAATATGTAATTAATTAATTAATTAATTAATATCATTTTATTATCTACGATTTTAAGTAGAATATCACAATGCATTCAAACATAGGGTAAGGGACTCTTTAACTAAATAACCTCATTTTAAATGTTTTGAAGACTTATTTTCGGAATATTTATCTTTCATGTATATATTTTTTAAAATGATTTTTATATATTTATTTATATGAAAAAAAATGTTTAAAAAATGTAATTTCTTAATTCCTCTCAAATTTTTTCAAAAATAATTTTTTTATGGTTTTATGTAAGGGACTTTCCTTTAAAAATCATCTTTAATTTATCTTTTTACAAAATTATAAAAGAATGTCTTTTAAATTATATGAAATGAGTATAATTTCCTAATTTCATGATACCTTAATTTTTTCAAACCTCTATTATATGATTACATGGTTATTTTCAAATAAAAAGTTTTCCTTTTCATGTGTGAGTATTCTTTTAAAATAAGTGATTTTCCTCAAGGAATTATTTTTATGATGCAAGTATTCACGTTTTATGATTATGTTCTCATTATTGGAAATTTTGTATGATGATGGGTTTTTCTGATAAAAATTAAATACATGTGGGTCGTTTACAACCCTCCAATGCATTGGGTATGTTAGAAGTTTACCGTAATGGTTATTCCAACTGTAACTGTGATGGTTGCGTCCAAGTATAATTGTAAGGGTTATTTTATGGTAGTCATGAGGGTTACAAATCATATGGTATCTATGAGGGTTAAAATAAAAATTAGGTATGATAATAAAATGATACCTTAAGTTATCTAAATGGTTTATTTATGCTTGTTATGTTTTATGGAAATATTATGTTTTCACAAAGTAAGTATATGTTACTTTTAAGGGTGAAAAGTATATATTTGTGAAAATGAATTGATGTGTTTATAAGTATTCATGGACTAATGGTTTATTTCATTGTTTTTTATGTCCCTTAGTAATATTTTTGTGCTCATGCCCAGTTTAAAAAAATCATAGGGTTTAAGGATGGGTAAGATAAAATAAGAAGTTAAGTTAAATGTTGTGAATATTTTTCATGAAAATAAATCTTGTTTTATTTTAAAGACTTTTATATTATAGAAAAATGGATACTATATAGAAGTTTAAATTTGTAATGTATGGATTTACTATATAAGAGTGTGTTCTGATTATATAAAACTACAAACATAAAAGTTCTTTGGGATTCAATGAAAGTGAATTCTATTCTAAATTCACTTGAATATATAATACATAAGGTTGGTTCCTTATAGTTGGTATCAAACCAGGGTTTTAGAAAACATTGGTGATTATAATGCCTTCTTAAGAGTTATAAATATCATCATAGGTTTATAATTTTAAGGTAAACAAAGTTCAATGTCTAAGAGACCCCTTTTGAATCTTTATGTTATGAAATTTTAAAGTGATTACGGATATTTTTGGAGACATTTAGTTATTAGGAAATTATAGATTATTTTATTTGGAAAGAAAAAAAAACATTTTGGGTTCAATATTTTCATTAATGTTAAATATATTATGGTTATTTTTTCGATGTTTCTTATATTTCAAGTAATTTTATAAGAACTGTTGTTTTAGAAAAAAAAAAGGTATAACCCACAGGTTAGGTGACAACCCATTACAGTCGCGGTAATTGAACCCACAGCCTAAGAGCAATAAGGGTGCCGCACCCACCACTGGCTTATGTGATGTCCTGGTTAGTATGAAAAAGTTTTTCTTCATTTAAACTATATAATAGATAAATATTAATTTGATTTTAGAAAAATATGTCTTATCAAATAGATAACTATGGGATGGAGAAATGACTGGGTGGTTAAGTGAATGATGTTATTTTGGAAGATGTTCACTATTTTGGGAACCTTATATGATTAAGGAAAACATAATACTATGGGATTTTATTTGAGGAATAATTTTTTATTTATATTCTTTTTCTTTAATAAAAGGGATTGACCCCAAACCTTTCTGATAATATGTGATAAAATCATTCTGGTTTTTGGGTTTTAATATTATCTTAGAATATTTGTAACACCCCAAGATTTCATAGTGTGTTATTTCTTCAAAATAATTCAATAACATGAACTACACGCAACACTGAGTTCCATCGTACCATGACTTACCAAACAAGCCATTCAAAAGAGGTTATGAATAGTATTAACTAAATTTTAAACTTTATATAATCCTTAAAATTTTAGAATCCATATTATGAGTTTCTTAGACATAATGCAAGAACAAATTCATTTTCAGTATTGCACTTTTATCAACTTTTAATAGTGAACCCTTTTTAAATAAAATATTTTAAACTTTTTGACTAAATGGGGACATCAAAAATTTAAAATGAAACATCCCAAGCTTCCACGGTATGATTTCCTTTGAATAATACAGTAGGGTGTGTTGTACGCAACTTCGAGTTTTAACACACACCACAACCGATCAAACTAGCCGTTATGAATAGTAATACCTACTTCTTGAAATTTTATCTCTCAAAATGGACTTCATTTTTGGATTCGGAGTATCGAATTTAGCCTAAGGTGAAATTTTGGTACTTTTCGGATAAATTTAATATTTTGATGAATAGTTAAAATTACTATATTTTAATTAAAAACAACTTTTTTAATCAAAATAATTAATAGTGATAAATTATGAATTTGAGTGGTTTTAAATTATATTTAGGATATATTTTTACCATTTAACACAATGTTGGTCATTGGACATAATTTCACAGTTAAACCGAACATAAACAAGTATCAATCTTTTGATAGTTATTATATCTTAAAAACACGCTTTTTGTTTTAACAGTGGGAATTAATTTTAAATACATTTCTGCCACTTCTGTGTTTTAAATTTGGAAAAATTGATTCCATATTTGGAATCAGGATGTTCATATTGTGTGAATAGGTAACTTTTATTTTTAGAAATTTTGAATAATTACTGTAGTAAATATTTTATTTACCATGGTTAAGGGTAAATCCGGTAAATAAGGGTTAAAAAGTAATATTATAATAATACTAAATTACCCTAAGACGTGTCCTAACCTTATTGGTGGATACATGTCCGACCATGGGCATCTTTGGGTCGATTTTGGGACCCCATGGAGCCACTTGTAGGTGATAGGGACACTTTATTTTAATTAAGTTAAAATAAGTACAAAAATGATATAAGCATATATCTTTTAGAAAAATAATTTTTACATAGGGTTATATATGTTGGATGTTAGACTATAAATATTCATTAGAAATATAAAACGATTTCCTACATAATTATATTTTATTTATTATTTTTATACTTTAAATAATTTAATTTATTTATGACACAAAGATGATGCAGTAATTACCTAATTAATGAAAAATTAGAATAATTGATATTATAAATATCCAAATAAATATAATTTGAGACTTTTTATGAATTACACTAATTTTCTAGGTTAATATGACATGTCAGGATTTCTTTAACTAACTTTTCTCAAAGTAATAATTCTGTTATGAGTTTTTCAAAAATCAATTATTGAATAGTGTCAAAATTGACATAAAAGAGTTTTTAAAACAATTATTATATTATTAATTGATATTAAATTCATAAAAATCTAAGGTTCGGCAAAGAGACTTATATCATGATATTTGTATCATTAATGGACCACTTGGAGGTCTCTTGGACATATATAGTAAGTTTATTGACCATATAATATAAAAATACAAAGAGACATTATAAAAGTGAAACTAATTAACTAAGAATTAATAATTAAATGTAAGGTTAATATAATGACCCAAACCTGTCTAAATTCTATTGGCTGAGTGGTTTTCGACCCATCCCCACCTTAACGTTTAAATAATCAACTTTGGATCCATTATAAACCGAATATAAATTTATATTTCTAGCTTTTCCAAAAATGCCCCTCACCCCTCTTATAAAAGGGCACTCCCACTTCTCATTACTTCACACCTTAAAAGACTTTTGGTTTGGCCAACCCCTGCCCAAATACTCTCTTAACTTCCCTCAATACATCCTAGAGGCCTTATTTTGATCAGAAATCCAACCTAAGGAGACCTTTTGATCAAATCAAAAGGAAGAACCCGAAGAAGAGGTAATGATTTCACCACCCTTTATCAAGTTCCTTTCTTCTTCCACTTCCTCTTCCTTTGTTGTTACCATTCTAAAATAATAACTCCAGTATCATATATATACTATGATGTTATTATAAATATGGTACAACCATATTCACTATTCTATCCATCCTTTGAATAACATGTCACCATACGTGCGTACGTACGGCTTACCATCTCCACGTCGTGGTGTAATTGTTATTCAATAAATTATTATTTGGATGGGTATAATAATGATGTGTAACTCATGTAAATAATAAATATAACATGATTATTATTCTATATATATGATATAAAATCCAATTATGTATTATTTTAATATCAAAAGAATGATATTATCGCTCGTGCGTACGTACGGACTACCGTCTCCACGAACGCGATGAGATTGATTCTCCATCGTATCCATTCATGTATAATTCTCATTTTATGATTAATAATAGTATCTAAGGACTTGATATCATTCTGGATATGATTAAGATACAACCTATCCATTACAAACATTGCTTACATGACAAAACATATAAAATAAAATGAGTAAGTTAACACCCGAAACAACGATAATACTAAGATATTATTAACAAATCAATGTTAAAAGTTCATATATGATATCATATTAATGTATATGATTCTTGTATAATTTAATAACAATTATTTCACGATTATATAGGAGGTTAACCTACCCCCAACCAAGGAAAAGTACAAGGTAAGGGTTTATTTCACAATCTCTTCATTATCCGAGGTTGTTCATACGTAATTATCTACTGGGATCTATTTATCATCCACATCCATGTTTCTTAAAAATGTATTTCAAAAAAAATTTAAAATTTACAAGAATATGGGTTAAAGTCATTTATACCCTTGTTTGAATTTTTATAAGAGGTTTATAAAGGAATCTATCCGTCGTTTTCCAAACAAGGTGCTTTTATCCTTTTCGACTAAATTAAGTTAAGAATGCTTTTTTAACTTATACGGCGAGTGCGGCTATTTTCCGCCGTTATAAAATATTAGAAGCTTCCCTTATAAGATTATAAGAATATTTTCAAAGAAAATGTTTTATTTTATAAATATATGACTCTTAAATTATTTCAAAATAGAAAGTGATATTTCTCTAAAAAGATTTTTGATTTCACCTATGTCAACATCCTTTGATGGATTTTACGCTTATTTGAAGTTGATTTACTATGTTACAAAACTTCTATATTTTATTAAAGGTTTTGTGATATGTTTTACTGTGTATATGTTATTTTTATACCATTCATGGTTTATGGATTAGTATTTACATTTCGTATGCTAGTTTTAATACGAATGTTTATGTCATGTTCAAACCTTTTCATATGGGAATGCATTGGATTAATATGTGACGGGTGGAGCCTGCTATAGCTCCTAGATGCATCAGTAGGTCTCATGAGACAAACTAGTTTCTTGGCACAAGGCCTTGAAAAATCTTATTTTTAGTCTTAGCACGAGGCCTTGGCTATGTGGATATGATAGTCTGGCATTATGCATTTCATCATTATGAAAGTGGTTATTGATATTGCATGTGATTATTCGATTAATAGAATATCCATGTGAATAAGTAAATGGCATTATTTCATTTTATTTTTGCCATACTATGTTGAAGTTCAAGTTTAAAACGCTTTTGTTTTAGTTATGCACTGCCTTAAATGTTTATTCTTATTTATGAAAGTTTCCGCTATATTGTTATCCTTACTGGGCATTTGAGCTCACCCCTTTTCTATGTTTTATTTTTCCCAGGATATGAAGAAGTAAATTATGAATGACCTGCAGGGATATTATGAGGGGATAAGAGTGTGGTATATGGAGACTATATTGTTGTAGTTTTCATTTTTATGATGTAAAACATTATGATTATATCTAGTGTTTCCAAGGCTACTAAACCAATCGGTCTTTTGAGAGTTGATCTTTCTTGTGATCATGCTAATGTTATGTAATAATGCACCGACTCTGGGTAACTGGGGTCAGGGTGTTACAGTTGGTATCATAGGAAGTTTAGTACAAACCTTAGAAACTAGATTTAGATAAACTCTGATTAGAGCACATAGATTTAAGATACACTTTGAGGATTAGTATCGAAGAACTTCCTAGAATTTTGGTATTATAGAGATTTTGTGAGTTTTTCGAGCAATACATCCCTGTCTCGATACGAGCAGGTAGAGGCAGATCTGGCATAGATGTACCCAGGGGTAAAACTTGAAAACACCACTTTGAGCTAGACTCGAACAAGAACTAGTGCACGACAACAGGCCTTGCTGCACTCTTGGTTACGACACTCCTGGGGGATATACTTAGGATAATTCTCATTTTCTTTACAAATCATTATGAAGGTTTTATGAGTATATACTTCCTCAAAGGAGACATTTTTATAATTATGTATTATATCCATAAACTATTTAATTTATGTTATGTGTTTTACAAGTTTGGGATTAGGTATTGTTATTTATAAACTAATCTAGTGTATGCCATTGTTTAGAAATGCCGCCCAATAGAAGGAATGAGAACTCCAGCAATGCACATGATACAAAAGGAAAGAAGGATCATATATTTCGTGGTATTAAGCCATAATTTATAAGAGAAATAGTATCGCATGTATTATCATCATATGAAGAAATAATATCATTTGTTGATAAGATAAGTAAAGAGTTTACTGAGTCCTATGGCTTTGAAGGGAATAAAGAGAAGAAAAGGATGGAAGAGAGAAATATGGATAAAGGGAAGAGGGAAAAGAAGAATTTTCCCATATGTGATAACTGTGGAAAGAAACACCCTGGAACTTGCCTAAAAGGAATGGGAGTTTGTTATAATTGTGGAGGGAAAGGGCACAAAGTAAGTGACTGCAAGGGTAAGAAAATGGTTTCAAATTTACAATGCTTCATTTGCAAGGAGTTTGGACACTATGCGAACCTATGTCTCAGTCATCAGACTATGCCGAATATTATGCTATTAGATAATAATCAAGTTATGATACTACCACAAATGAAGAGGAATGATTAGAGTTCTTATGTTGACTATTTTATTTGAGTGTTGTATCAACAATGTACTTGTTATAATAATTATGGAGTATATAAGGATTGTACTGTAGTACTATTTCATTATGGACTTGAGATTGTGTGGAAAAAAGAAAAGTGACTCAATAGCAGGTTAAATTTTTTGAAAATATATGGTTGAGAGAAAGATAAACCATAATATGGTTCTGATACCGAGGTAGTGATTTTGGAATAATACATGATTGTTTTGGATAAATTATATTGGATATTCTTGACTACCTTGAAACTGATTAATGATTTGTATATTCCATCATTGTTGGGGTTTACAACTTTTTTGGATTGAAGGAGTATTTCTATTATTCTATAAGGAATAATGGATCATGAATGTAATCAATAAGGTTTTATGATAATTCAGGATGTTGCAGTGTTTTAAAAGAATACATGATGAACGTGTTCACATGTTATTACGCGAAAAAAAAAGGATCTTCATTGTTTTTACCTTCCTTATAAATTTTGGACTGAATTATTTTGGATAGTTCTAGTTTGGATTATTTTGGATTGCCATAAAAGGATAACACGGAGGTCGGGTGGCAACCTGTCGCGTCCGGCAAGGCCGCGAGACTTGAACCCACAACCGAAGGGCGACAAGGGTGTATCACCTACCACTGACCCACGTGATGTCCGAGATTAAATAATGTAGTTTTTTTAAGATCTAGTAGATGAATTATAAATTCGTTTTTTAACCCTATACGAATAGGAAAAATAGAATATATTTTTTACGTTCTATTATCTTTTAGAGTGAAAGATGAGTTTGTGGTAGAAATTAGTTAAAGGATGGAACTCTACTTGTCAAGAATATATTTTTCTTCTTCTCTTATTATATGAAGAAATTAATTCTTATACTTTATTTAAGGAATCCTAAAACCAAAAATGTGTTATCCTAATACCCTATGTTTTGTTGAACTGGTGGTATTTCAAATCATCATAGATTGATGAATTTAAGGACCTCAATTTCACACATGTTTGTGATTGATGACCTCAATCACAACCTATAAATATTTACATTTTTTCTCCAATTATATGTCTCTAATTTCCAGCAATGTTCGCCTAATTGAGATCATAATTTGGTGGTGACCCTTTCATTTCACTTTTCCTCATATTAAGACTAAATTTTAGTAACCTAATTTCCGATGTGGGTTTTCCCACAAAGATTGTAACACCCCAGGTAAATAAAGAATATGAAATTTTTATATTTATCCCTATTTGTGGAAAAATTTCAATATTAATTTAAATGGAACGCTATGCTCGATGGCTTACCCAATACGCAATAACGAGTTCCTTTGAAATCTTACGTTGCACTCTAATAATAAAATAATATTATTTTAAATAGTAGTTAACACATAGCCGTTGTATTGGCAGGAATGAATATAAATAACTAAATTACGATTATATGTGTGTGTTAAATGTTTTTACTTTTATCCAATAAATTGTAGATGCATAAAATACAAATGAATCCAATCTTAAGCATTGAATACACTAGCATTTTTAAAAGATTGGTTTACTACCTTTTGATGGCAAACCATTTTTTAAATCAAACTTTTGACAATTTTATAATCTCTTTTTTTCAAAATAAACATATTATTTATGATTGGGACATAGAAATTTACCTTGGGTTAATTTTTGGTATTTTTCTGACAATGTTCATTTTTCAATGAATAGTGGAAAATACTGCATTTTACATCAAAACTGATTTTTCATATAATTTAATTATATGGTTATATTATCTTTTTAATTTGTTTTAAAGTGTAATTTGAATATATGTATACCATTTAATCCAATTATGGTCATTGGGATTAATTTCACTTTGGAATTGGGCATAAACAAGTGCCAAACTTTTCATAAATATTGTTTCTAAAAAACCCGCTATTTGTTTTGACAATGGGAAGTTTTTTAAAATTAATTATTGCAATTTATGTGTTTAGAATTTGGTAAAATGGATTAAATATTTTTAATCAGAAGGTCCAAATTATGTAATTAAGACTCTTTTGTTTTTGGACATTATGAATAGTAATGACGGTAATTATCTTTAATTATCTTGATTAATGAGTAATCGGGTAGTTAAAGATAGTAAGATAATATCATAATAATAAAAAATGACCACAACATGTGTCCTAAGTCTACTGGTTGTCTCATGTCCGACCATGGGATGCCTTGTGCCAATCTTGGGGGCCCATGGAATCACTTTTGTGAGAAACTGACTTTTTATTTTTTTATTTTTAAAGAATGTTAAATGTAACAAAGAATGTATCACCTAAGTAAAATATTTTTAATTTTGTCTAAATAAATGATATTTTGGACTATAAATAGTAATTGGAAATCTGAAAATATTTTCTAAATCATAGGATTTGTTTTATAATTTTTAGACATTAAATAAATTAAATTATTTATGACATCATAATGATGCAGCGATGACCTCATTATTTAACGATTTAAATAAAATGGAAAGATAATGTAAAATCTAAGACCTACACATGTCCAAAACCTATTGTATGGGTGGATTTTGAACCCTTATCACCTTATCCTTGAAACACATCAATGTGGGACTATTAAAATCCGAAACTCATTCTAAAATAAAGTAACATTTCCTTACTTTCCAAGAGTGCACCTCCTCTCCTCTTATAAAAGGCCCCCACCTCTACTACCTTACCCACACTTCCAAAGCCTTTGGATCGGCCAACCCCTGTCCATTTTGTCTCTCCACATTCCTATATAACTCCTTGAAGCCTCACTTTGGGCAGAAGTCTTCCCAAGGAAGCCTTTGAGCTCAAACCAAAGGGATTTACCAGATTTTAAGGTAATGTCTTCACTTGTGTCCTTTTGTTTTATTTTTCTTCTCCAACCCCCTAAACTCTTTTTATTCATTTATTTTGTAACACATACAGTATATTCAATATACTAGGATGTTTTTATAAGAACTATTCGAGCTGCACTTACACACACCTGCATCTAATGGTTAAAGAACATACTGTTTCTGTGGATGGCGAATTACTGTCTCACGAAACGATGATTGTTCAATATTCTCTTAACACCTTTCATGGTGGCCATTAAGATGTCACTATATTTATATATGATATATAATATTTTTATGTTTTCCTTAAGCTTCTGTATTTTTCATTTATGTCATACCTTTATGGCTTCCATTATGGGTATACGCGATATCTTCATTTAAGGAAGTGTGGACTACCTCCCCCTCAAAGTGATTTGATTCGTTAATACCATATGTGGTACGTATAAAGGATATATTTAATGATATTATATATGATACCATACTGGAATTAAAATACTATTATGTATCATTATGTTTTAATTCCATTAAATATGAAATAGAAATGGAAGTAGCGTTCATGCGTACGTACGGCTTACCGTCTCCATGAACGGTACATTTCATTTCTTATCTCAAAATGTTATGTACTATTACAAGTACATATATATAATAAATATATATGTAATATATTACATCTAAATGATGGATATCATTCTGGAATTATAAAATATATATATATATATATATATATCATTTTGTTTTAATTCCATTAATATGACAAAAAATGAAAGTAGCGTTCATGCGTACATACGGCCTACCGTCTCCATGAACGGTGCTTTTAATTTTTATCTCCAAATGCTATGGAATAGTATAAAATGAATATATACTGGATATATATGATATTTAAAACATCAATACTATTCTGGATATGATGTCCCTATAACTACATGGAAAATTATTTTCCAACAAGTTCAATTTTTGACTCAAGTACCAATGATCGTTTAAACGACCATTATTAACTAAAATAATTACATAGTGCTAATGACATGGTAATAAGTGATATAAAAGGAATAATGAACTTGAAAAAGGTTCTTAAGGAAGTATAAATTAACTCAAGTTTATTATTCAGGAGATTAAAGAACGATCGAGTCAATTCGAACCCGAGGTAAAGGATCCTACTCCTCTCTTTCTTTTTAAGTACACTCTTTTATGTCATTCCTTTTAAAGCTCATCTTTCTTGTTATTGGGATATTATTTTATTTTACTATTACTATAATTTTTATGTTCATATGATGAGAGACCCTATTCTCTCTCATAAATCCATTTTGAAAGTTTCGAGTGGCGCCGTTAGGCTGACGAATTTTTCGTAAGAGATCCCACCTCTCTCTTTTTTTAAGTATTCTCCTTTATGTCACTTCTTTTAAGCTCCCCTTTGTTATGTTAGGGGATGTTATTTTATATTCCTATTTTTGTAAACTTTATGATAATATTATGAGAGACCCTATTATCTCTCATCAATCCATTTTGGATGTTTTGAGTGGCGCCGTTAGGCTGCCGAATTTTTCGTAAGAGATCCAACCTCTCTCTTTATTTTTAAGTATTCTACTTTACGTCACTTCTTTTAAGATCCACTTTGTTATGTTGGGTGATGTTATTTTATATTCCTCTTTCTGTAAACATTATTTTAATATGATTAGATACCTTATTTCCTCTCATCAATCCATTTTGGAAGTCTTAAGTGGCGCCGTTAGGCTGCTGAGTTTTCATAAGGGATTTTTCATCTCACTTTTATTCCCATGAGATTTATGCTACATTTGCCACAATTTCCTTTGAGTGGTGTATGTACTACCCATTATTTTACTCATTGTGTAATATACTTTCATTTATGAGTATTTACATCAATGTTGTATTGTCCTTCTTTCATGGGGTGCATGTCTCGAATCATACCCATGTCGGTAAGGGAACCCTTCACCCTCCTCTTTTTAAAAGGCTTCTTTTGATATGTCTTTTAATTCACATACTATTATGTTGGGATATGTTCTTATCTATACTTATTGATTTAAATTTCATTTCCATGTGATGAGATACCCTTTTTATCTCTCATCAACTCTTTTCTTGAATTTTGAAGTGACGTCGTTAGGCTGTCAAATTTTACCAAGGGAACTTTTTAACCCAATTTCGATTTCTTTGGGTTCAACATGTAGTTATTGAATATGTCTGAATGAACTTTTATTGTTTTACACTTAATATACACTTATATTGGGTGTATTTATATTTTTCACACATAATTTTGAGATTGATTTATCCTTAATTCAAGGATACCTTCTTTATAAGGGATTTCATCACATTTTACATTTCTATTGAGACTTCATTGTTGTTATGCACCAATTCACTATTATATGGTGTATATACTATCCTTTGGAATATTATATCATGAATCCATTTATTCTCATGATATTATAAAGTTCTGATTAAATGTTAATCCTCAATTATTGTATTCAAGTGTCTCAAATTTTGGTAAAAACCCTTTTACCAAAATATCGCTTTAAATGTTTTAATGATTTTTTGTTATTAATATCCATATTTTCAAAATGGTTTTAAGGATTTATTTATATGGATATTAATGGTTTAAAATGTTAAAATCTTCAAGGTGGTATGGGACACTTTGATTCAAAAAATCTCTTTATTAAATGTTTTAAATGGGTTTGAAAATGGTTTTTTTGAATGGATTCATTATATCAAAATCCTAAAATGTTATATTGTTTTTGCAATGTGGGAATGTTATATTTCCTTTATGCTTAAGTTATATGCTATGATTATGTTATGGTTCTTGGGAATTGTTATGAAGATGGGTGGTTCTGTGATAAACTAAGGGTGGGTGAGCCTGATATAGCTCTCCAATGCATTGGGTAACGCGAAGGATTGAAACGTTAAGGTTTCTCCGAAGAGATTTAGGGAATATACTGTGGTGGGTATTCCAATCGTAACCAAGAGGGTTACTCCCTACGTAAGAATGTTATGAATGCCTCAAGTTACCTTTTATGTCTTATGATTTCTATGATTTATTCATGATTTGATGAGGTATGTTAAAGTGCCTATGTTTTATGGGTAAAGTATGATTTCATTCTTATGTATATATGAACTCGTGTTTCTTTTCCATATTTTTATAACCCTTACTGAGCTTTTTATGCTCATCCCAAGTTTTTTTTTGAAATGTTTTTCATAGCTCAAGGGAAAGGTACATGATACGATGATAGTGTCAAGGAAGTGTCAAGAAAGAATCCATGTTTTATTTTAAATATGTTTCCGTTGATGGGAAAAATGAATACTACCTTTATGTAACCACTTTGTTTAAATATAGAATATAATGAAAGTTTTATGATCTAATTCTCTAAAACTCTAAACCTGAAAAGATCCTAAATGTGTAATCTTGTAAAAACTCAAGATTAAGTAAGGTTTAAGGCTGGGGCCCTATAGTTGGTATCAGAGGTCGGTTTAGATAACTTTAGAGGTTAGGGTATTCTTTAAGCATAAGTGACATTACCATAATAGTTAGGATTTCAGAAAGAGTCCTAGTTTTAGATAAAGTGAATGAGTAAGTATATCTTAATGTTTTTATTCCTCATTAGTACATGATGGTTTTGTTGATATACTCACACTGACCTTTTTGGTTTTAGTAAATGGCTGGATCTAGCAGGCACCAAAGTAATAGTGGATGTGAAGGAAACTATGACAGTTTTTTGAGCAAGCAACTGAATGATATGGGAGCTGCAATGAGAAATCTTGTGATTATCCTCAACCAACTATCTGGAGTCATGATTGACCACCTAAACCTTGGTGATTTCTCTAAGGCATCATATATGCGAGAAACAAATCCCTAAGGAAGTACAGGTAATAATCATAAAGGTAAGTGTGTTCAAAAACCTATGTGTCAAAGATGTGGAAAGAAACACCTAGGAAAATGATTCAAAGGGATAGAAATATTCTATAGATGTGGAAATGAAGGTCATAAAGCAAGAACCTTCCATGGAAAAAGGAAGCATCCAGTTGACTCGAGGAAAGGGAAAGAAGTTCTTTCTGAGGGATCAATTGAATGTTTTAAATGTGGTGTGCATGGTCATTATGCAAACACATGTCCTATGAAGAAGTTTCATGAATGGGATCACCAAGATTGTACAAATGTTTGTTTACCAATACCTAATGCCATTCCGATTGAGGATGAAGAAACTGACAATGACCAATCAAAGGTATGGATTATTTCATAACTATTGTTTTCCTATTTTGGAATCTTAGGATATGATTCATGATTTTTTTGTAGTAAAGAAGTATTTCAGAATAAGTTGGAAAGGAATGGTTAATGGATCATGAAGAATGTTGAATGAGTAAGAAGTCAACATATAAGGGCTTCAAGAGTTATGGTGAAATTCTTAAGAGTATTAAGTCTCTTTTGATGATGGGGTTACATTAGAATACTTTTTATAGTATGTGTAACCCTGATGTTTAATATATGAAAATTTTATTCAAGGAATAGTTATCTGTTCTTTTGTGGACATAGTTATAAAGAACCATTTGGGTTTATATGATCCTTAATTTTGAGGTAATAATGGGTTACTATATGTTATGATGGAAGTGAAAGGCATGAGATAAAATTGAGGTTAAATTTTGTTATGGTTATTTTTGATGATTTTATCTCTTTTTGTGGAATGATTTGAGAATTATATAGTTTTGGAAAAAGGAAAACACGCAGACCGTGTGACAACCCGTCGCGTCGGACAAAGTTGCGAGAATCGAACCCACAACCAAAGTGCAACTGGTATTTATCGCCTACCACTGGACTACGTGAAGTCCCTGGTTAGTTTGATTGATTCTTTTTAGTTAGATGATTTTATGAATTAAGAGTAATTTGATTTTGGGTTATCTATGAAAATATATTAACCTATCATGGAGGACATGTGATTAGGTTAATTACTTTTCAATACGAGACTTTAAGAGCAACTGATGTTGATTGGAGATAAATGTTATGATTTAACTTGGATGACTATGTGACTAAAACCTTAAAATATTTGGGTTTAAATCTTAGTTTGGTTTACTTTGAAGGATTTTATGGACAAATTGTTTATCGAATGGTCCTCATTGAACTTTCGGTTTTGTTGGACAAGTTTTGGAGATTAAGAATAGATTTTCTTTTTATAAAGGGTTATCCTTTTCTGTATTATCGAATTTTGTACTAACCTTTTTGGTTTTGGTTTTGGTTAAAGTATAAAGACATGGGAAGTATATAGTTCTCTTTTGTGGATTAGGTGATTCTCTAGAAGTTGATTATAGTACTCCTAATGTGAAGAAGTCTTCCTAAATACTCGTCTTTTGGGGAAAGTGTGAGTTTGTGTAATAAATCTAATAAAAGTTGAAAGTCAACATGATAAGTAATTATGTTTCCTTATGAATAAATTCCTCAATAAAAATTAACTTAAAAAAAATGTTGTCTATTAACTTTTCCTACTGGGGAATCGAATACCGTTTAACCCATCACAAGTTTGTGATTTTCTTATGGTTAACTTTCTCCTAAACATGTTTTCTATCACTCTCCATCAGAACATGACCCTTTGTTTTCTCCTCCATGTCCATGTGTTTCTACATGGAATCCTAGTATGGGTTAACTCGGGTGACCTCTATACTTCTCTTTCTTTATTTTAAAGTGATTGTTTTACCGACTCTTTTTCCGATGTGGGATTTTCAATGATGTTTCCAAGCCCAGTTTTATAATTGCGAGGACGCAATTTCCAAAATGGGGGAAGGATGTAACACCCAAGGTAAATAAAGAATATGAAATTTTTATATTTATCCCTATTTGTGGAAAAAATTTCAATATTAATTTAAATGGAATGTTATGCTCGATGGCTTACCCAATACACAACAACGAGTTCCTTTGAAATCTTACGTTGCACTCTAATAATAAAATATTATTAATTTAATAGTAGTTAACACATAGTCGTTGTATTGGTGGGAATGAATATAAATAACTAAATTACGATTATATATGTGTGTTAAATGTTTTTACTTTTATCAAATAAATTTTAGAGGCTTAAAATACAAATGAATCCAATCTTAAGCATTGAATACACTAGTATTTTTAAAAGATTGTTTTACTACCTTATGATGGAAAACCATTTTTTAAATCAAACTTTTGACAATTTTAAAAGATATTTTTTTCAAAATAAACATATTATTTATGATTGGGACATAGAAATTTACCTTGGGTTAATATTTAGTATTTTTCTAACAATGTTCATTTTTCAATGAATAGTGAAAAATACTGCATTTCACATCAAAACTGCTTTTTCATATAATTTAATTATATGGTTATATTATCTTTTTAATTTGTTTTAAAGTGTAATTGAAATATATTTTTACCATTTAATCCAATTATGGTCATTGGGATTAATTTCACTTTGGAATTGGGCATAAACAAGTGCCAATCTTTTCATATATATTGTTTCTAAAAAACCCGCTATTTGTTTTGACAACGGGAAGTTTTTTAAAATTAATTATTGAAACTTATGTGTTTGGAATTTGGTAAAATGGATTACATATTTGGAATCAGAAGTTCCAAATTATGTAATTAAGACTCTTTTGTTTTTGGACATTGTGAATAGTAACGACGGTAATTATCTTTAATTATCTTGATCAATGAGTAATCGGGTAGTTAAAGATAATAAGATAATATCATAATAATAAAAAATGACCACAAAATTTGTCCTAAGGATACTGGTTGTCTCATTTCTGACCATGGGATTCCTTGTGCCAAACTTGGGGGCCCCATGGAATCACTTTTGTGAGAAAGTGACTTTTTATCTTTTTATTTTTAAAGAATGTTAAATGTAACAAAAAATGTATCACATAAGTAAAATATTTTTAATTTTGTCTAAATAAATGATATTTTGGACTATAAATAGTAATTGGAAAGCTAAAAATATTTTCTACATCATAGTATTTTTTTTATAATTTTTAGACATTAAATAAATTAAATTATTTATGACATCATAATAATGCAGTGATGACCTCATTATTTGACAATTTAAATAAAATGGAAAGATAATGTAAACTCTAAGACCTAAATATGTCCAAAACCTATTGTATGGGTGTATTTCGAACCCTTATCACCTTATCATTGAAACACATAAATGTGGGACCATTAAAATCCGAAACTCATTCTAAAATAAAGTAACATTTCCTTACTTTCCAAGAGTGCCCCTCATCTCCTCTTATAAAAGGCCTCCACCTCTACCGCCTTACCAACACTTCCAAAGACTTTGGCTCGGCCATCCCTTGCCCATTTTATCTCTCCAAATCCCTCTATAACTCCTTGAAGCCTCTCTTTTGGCATAAGTCTTCCCAAGGAAGCCTTTGAGCTCAAACCAAAGGGAGTTACCCGATTTTAAGGTAATGTCTTCACTTGTGTCCTTTTGTTTTATTTTGCTTCTCCAACCCCCTAAACTCTTTTTATTCATTTATTTTATAAAACATACAGTATCCTAAATATAATAGGACTTTTTTATAAGAAGTATTCTAGCTACACTTACACACACCAACATCTAATGGTTGAAGAACATATTGTTTCTGTGGATGGCGAATTACTGCCTCACGAAACGATGATTGTTCAATCTTATCTTAACACCTTTCATGGTGGCCATTAAGATGTCACTATATTTATATATGATATATAATATGTTTATGTTTTCCTCAAGCTTCTGTATTTTTCATTTATGGCTACCTTTATGGCTTCCATTATGGGTATACTCGATATCTTCATTTAAGGAAGTGCGGACTACCGCCCCCTCAAAGTGATTTGATTCGTTTATACCATATGTGGTACGTATAAAGGATATATTTAATGATATTATATATGATAACATACTGGAATTAAAATACTATTATTTATCAATATGTTTTAATTCCATTAAATATGAAATAGAAATAGAAGTAGCGTTCATGCGTACGTACGGCTTACCGTCTCCATGAACGGTACATTTCATTTCTTATCTCAAAATGTTATGTACTATTATAAGTACATATATATAATGGATATATATGTAATATATTACATATAAATTATGGATATCATTCTAGAATTATAACATATATATATCTATCATTTTGTTTTAATTCCATTAATATGACAAAAAATGAAAGTAGCGTTCATGCGTATGTACGGCCTACCGTCTCCATGAACGGTGCTTTTAATTTTTATCTCCAAATGCTATGGAATAGTATAAAATGAATATATAATGGATATATATGATATTTAAAACATAAATACTATTATTGATATGATGTACCTATAACTACATGGAAAATTATTTTCCAACAAGTTCAATTTTTGACTCAAGTACCAATGATCGTTTAAACGACCGTTATTAACTAAAATAATTACATAGTGTTCATGACATGGTAATAAGTGATATAAAAGGAATAATGAACTTGAAAAAGATTATTAAGGAAGTATAAATTAACTCAAGTTTATTATTCAGGAGATTAAAGAATGATCGAGTCAAGTCGGAGCCGAGGTAAGGGATCCTACTCCTCTCTTTCTTTTTAAGTACACTCTTTTATGTCATTCCTTTTAAAGCTCATATTTCTTGTTATTGGGATATTCTTTTATATTACTCTTATTGTAATTTTTATGTTCATATGATTAGAGACCCTATTCTCTCTCATAAATCCATTTTGGAAGTTTTGAGTGGCGCTGTTAGGCTGTCGAATTTTTCGTAAGAGATCCAACCTCTCTCTTTCTTTTTAATTATTCTCCTTTATGTCACTTCTTTTAAGCTCCCCTTTGTTATGTTGGGGGATGTTATTTTATATTCCTCTTTCTATAAACTTTATGTTAATATGATTAGAGACGCTATTCTCTCTCATCAATCCAGTTTGGAAGTTTTGAGTGGCGCCGTTAGGCTGCCGAATTTTTCGTAAGAGATCCAACCTCTCTCTTTCTTTTTAAGTATTCTCCTTTATGTCACTTCTTTTAAGCTCCACTTTGCTATGTTGGGGGATGTTCTTTTATATTCCTCTTTCTGTAAACTTTATTTTAATATGATGAGAGACCCTATTTCTTCTCATCAATCCATTTTGGAAGTCTTAAGTGGCACTGTTAGGCTGCCGAGTTTTCATAAGGGATTTTTCATCTAACTTTTATTCCCGTGAGATTTATGATACATTTGCCAGAATTTCCTTTGAGTGGTGTATGTACTGCACATTATTTTACTCATTGTGTAATATAATTTCATTTATGATTATTTATATCAATTTTTTATTGTCCTTCTTTCACGGGGTGCATGTCTCAAAAGATACCCATGTCGGTAAGGGAACCTTTCACCCTCCTCTTTTTAAAAGGCTTCTTTTGTTGTGTCTTTTAATTCACATAGTATTATGTTGGGATATGTTCTTCTATATCCTTATTTATTTAAATTTTATGTCCATGTGATGAGATACCCTTTTTATCTCTCATCAACTCTTTTCCTGAATTTTGAAGTGACGTTGTTAGGCTGTCGAATTTTACCAAGGGAACTTTTTAACCCAATTTCGATTTCTTTGGGTTCAACATGTAGTTATTGAATAATTCATCCTTTGAATATGTGTGAATGACCATTTATTGTTTTACACTTAATATCCACTTATATTGGGTGTATTTATATTTTTCACACATAATTTTGAGATTGATTTATCCTTAATTCAAGGATACCTTCTTTATAAGGGATTTCATCACATTTTACATTTCAATTGAGACTTCATTGTTGTTATGCACCAATTCACTATTATATGGTGTATATACTGTCCTTCGGAATATTATATCATGAATATATTTATTATCATGATATTATAAAGTTCTGATTAAATGTTAATCCTCAATTATTGTATTCAAGTGTCTCAAATTTTGGTAAAAACCCTTTTACCAAAATATCGCTTTAAATGTTTTAATGATTTTTTTTATTAATATCCATGTTTTCAAAATGGTTTTAAGGATTTATTTATATGTATATTAATGGTTTAAAATGTTAAAATATTAAAGGTGGTATGGGACACTTTTATTCAAAACATCTTTTTATTAAATGTTTTAAATGGTTTTGAAAATGGTTTTTTTAATGGATTCATTATATCAAAATCCTAAAATGTTATATTGTTTTTGCAATGTGGGAATGTTATCTTTCCTTTATGCTTAAGTTATGTGCTATGATTATGTTATGGTTCTTGGTCATTGTTATGAAGATGTGTGGTTCTATGATAAACTAAGGGCGGTTGATCCCAATATAGCTCTCCAACGCATTGGGTAACGCGAAGGAGTGAAACGTTAAGGTTTATCCGAAGGGATTTAGGGAATATACTGTGGTGGGTATTCCAAACTTAACCAAGAGGGTTACTCCCTACGTAAGAATGTTATGAATGCCTCAAGTTACCTTTTATGTCTTATGATTTCTATGATTTATTCATGATTTGATGAGGTATGTTAAAGTGCCTATGTTTTATGGGTAAAGTGTGATTTCATTCTTATGTATATATGAACTCATGTTTCTTTTCCATATTTTTATAACCCTTACTGAGCTTTTTATGCTCATCCCAAGTTTTTTTTGAAATGTTTTTCATAGTTCAAGGGAAAGGTACATGATACGATGATAGTGTCAAGGAAGTGTCAAGAAAGAATCCATGTTTTATTTTAAATATGTTTCCGTTGATGGGAAAAATGAATACTACCTTTATGTAACCACTTTGTTTAAATGTAGAATATAATGAAAGTATTATGATCTAATTCTCTAAAACTCTAAACCTGAAAAGATCCTCAATGTGTAATCTTATAAAAACTCAAGATTAAGTAAGGTTTAAGGCTGGGGCCTTATAAAGATATTTTCTATTTTCAATGTTTTATTTTTGAAGAACAATTTGAAATTGCGAGGACGCAATTTATTGAAGGGGGGAGAATGTAACACCCCAAGACTTCATAGTGTGTTATTTCTTCAAAATAATTCAATAACATGCACTACACGCAACACTGAGTTCAATCGCACCATGACTTTCCAAACAAGCTGTTCAAAAGAGGTTATGAATAGTATTAACTAAATTTTAAACTTTATATAATCCTTATAATTTTAGAATCCATATTATGAGTTTCTTAGACATAATGTAAGAACAAATTCATTTTCAGTATTGCACTTTTATCAACTTTTAATAGTGAACCCTTTTTAAATACAATATTTTAAACTTTTTGACTAAATGGGGACATAAAAAATTTAAATTAAACATTCCAAGCTTCCACGGTATGCTTTCCTTTGAATAATACAGTAGCGTGTGTTGTACGCAACTTCGAGTTTTAACACACACCACAACTGATCAAACTAGCCGTTATGAATAGTAATACCTACTTTTTAAAATTTTATCTCTCAAAATGGATTTCATTTTTGGATTAGGAGTATCGAATTTAGCCTAATGTGAAATTTTGGTACTTTTCAGATAACTTTAATATTTTGATGAATAGTGAAAATTACTAAATTTTAATTAAAAACAACTTTTTTAATCAAAATAATTAATAGTGATAAATTATGAATTTGAGTGGTTTTAAAGTATATTTAGGATATATTTTTACCATTTAACACAATTTTTGTCATTGGACATAATTTAACAATTAAACCGAACATAAACAAGTATCAATCTTTTTATAGTTACTATATCTTAATAACACGCTTTTTGTTTTAATAGCGGGAATTAATTTTAAATTAATTTCTGCCACTTCTGTGTTTTGAATTTCGAAAAATGGATTCCATATTTAGAATCAGGATATTCATATTGTGTAAATAGGTAACTTTTATTTTTAGACATTTTGAATAATTATTGTAGTAAATATTTTATTTACCATGGTTAAGGGTAAATCTAGTAAATAAGGGTTAAAAATAATATTATAATAATACTAAATAACCCTAAAACGTGTCCTAACATTATTGGTGGATACATGTCCGGCCATGGGCATCTTTGGGTCGATTTTGGGACCCCATGGAGCCACTTGTAGGTGATAGGGACACTTTATTTTAATTAAGTTAAAATAAGTACAAAAATGACATAAGCATATATCTTTTAGAAAAACAATTTTTACATAGGGTTATATATGTTTGATGTTCGACTATAAATATTCATTAAAAAGATAAAACTATTTACTACATAATGATATTTTATTTATTATTTTTATACATTAAATAATTTAATTTATTTATGACACAATGATGATGCAGTAATTACCTAATTAATGAAAAATTAAAATAATTGATATTATAAATACCCAAATAAATATAATTTGAGACTTTTTATGAATTACACTAATTTTATAGGTTAATATGACCTGTGAGAATTTCTTTAATTAACTTTTTTAGAAGTAATCATTCTGTTATGATTTTTAGAAAAATCAATTATTGAATAGTGTCAAAATTGACATAAAAGAGTTTTTAAAACAATTATTATATTATTAATTGATATTAAATTCATAAAAATCTAAGGTTAGGCCAAGAGACTTATGTCATGATATTTCTGTCATTAATGGACTACTTGGAGTTCTCTTGGATGTATATAGTAAGTTTATTAAACATATAATATAAAAATACAAAGAGACATTGTAAAAGTGAAACTAATTAACTAAGAGTTAATACTTAAATATAAGGTTAATATAATGACCCAAACATATCTAAATTATATTGGTTGAGTTTTTTCGACCCATAACCACCTTAACCTTTAAATAATCAACTTTGGAGCCATTAGAAACCGAATATAAATTTATATTTCTAGCTTTTCCAAAGGTTCCCCTCACCCCTCTTATAAAAGGGCACTCCCCCTTCTCATTACTTCACACCTTCAAAGCCTTTTGGTTCGGACAACCCCTGCACAAATACTCTCTAAACTTCCCTCACTAATCATAGAGGCCTTAGTTTGATCATAAAACCAACCTGAGGATCCCTTTTGATCAAATCAAAAGGAAGAACCCGAAGAAGAGGTAATGATTTCACCACCCTTTTTCAAGTTCCTTTCTTCTTCCACTTCCTCTTCCTTTGTTGTTACCATTCTAAAATCATAACTCCAGTATCATATATATACTATGATGTTATTATAAATATGGTACAACCATATTCACTATTCTATCCATCCTTTGAATAACATGTCACCATACGTGCGTACGTACGGCTTACCATCTCCACGTCGTGGTGTAATTGTTATTCAATAAATTATTATTTGGATGGGTATAATAATGATGTGTAACTCATGTAAATAATAAATATAACATGATAATGATTCTGTATATATGATATACCATCCAATTATATATTATTTTAATATCAAAAGAATGATATTATCGCTCGTGCGTACGTACGGACTATCGTCTCCACGAACGTGATGAGATTCATTATCCATCGTATCCATTCAAGTATAATTCACATTTGATGATTAATAATAGTATCTAAAGACTTGATATCATTCTGTATATGATTAAGATACAACCTATCCATTACAAACATGGCTTACATGACAAAACATATAAAAGAAAATGAGTAAGTTAACACCCCAAAACAACGATAATACTAAGATATTATTAACAAATCAATGTTAAAAGATCATATATTATATCATATTAATGTATATGATTATTGTATAATTTAATAAAAATTATTTCACCATTATACAGGAGGTTAACCTACCCCCAACCAAGAAAAAGTAAAAGGTAAGGGTTTATTTCACAATCTCTTCATTATCTGAGGTTGTTCATACGTAATTATCTACTGGGATCTCTTTATCATCTACATCCATGTTTCTTAAAAATGTATTTCAAAAAAAATTTACTATTTACAAGAATATGGGTTAAAGTCATTTATACCCTTGTTTGACTTTTTATAAGAGGTTTATAAAGGAATCTTTCCGTCATTTTCCGAAAAAGGTGCTTTAACCTTTTCGACATAATTAAGGTAAGAATGTTTTTTTAACATATACAGCGGGTGCGGCTATTTTCTGCCGTTATAAAATCTTTGAAGCTTCCCTTACAAGCTTATAAGAATATTTTCAAAGAAAATTTTTTATTTTATAAATATATGGCTCTTAAATTATTTCAAAATAGAAAGTGATATTTCTCTAAAAATATTTTTGATTTCATCTATGTCAACATCCTTTGATGGCTTTTACGCTTATTTGAAGTTGATTTACTATGATACAAAACTTCTATATTTTATTGAAGGTTTTGTGATATGTTTGACTATGGATGTGTTATTTTTATACCATTCATGGTTTATTGATTAGTATTTACATTTTGTATGCTAGTTTTAATACGAATGTTTATGTTATGTTTAAACCTTTTCATATGGGAATGCATTAGACTTAATATGTGATGGGTGGAGCCCACTATAGCTCCTTGATGCATCGGTAGGTCTCATGAGACAAACTAGTGTCCTGGCACAAGGCCTTGACAAAATCTTATTTGACTCTTGGCACGATGCCTTGGCTATGTGGTTATGATAGTCTAGCATTATGCATTCCATCATTATGAAAGTGGTTATTGATATTGCATGTGATTATTCGATTAGTAGAATATCCATGTGAATAAGTAAATGGAATTATTTCATTTTATTTTTTCTATACTATGTTGAATTTCAAGTTTAAAAGGATTTTGTTTTAGTTATACACTGCCTTAAATGTTTATTCTTATTTATGAAAGTTTCCGCTATATTGTTATCCTTACTGGGCATTTGAGCTCACCCATTTTCTATGTTTTATTTTTTCCAGGATATGAAAAAGTAAATTATGAATGACCTGCAAGGATAGTATGAGTGGATAAGAGTGTGGTATATGGAGACTATATTGTTGTAGTTTTCATTTTTATGATGTAAAACTTAATGAATATATCTAGTGTTTCCAAGGCTACTAAACCAATCGGTCTTTCAAGAGTTGATCTTTCTTGTGATCATGCCAATGTTATGTAATAATACACCAACTCTGGGTAACTAGGGTTGAGGCGTTACAATATTTTTGAAGAATTTTTAAGGATAGTTATTATTTGAATTTTGGATATAACTGTTAAATATTTGAGATTAAAGTAGTTTTTCATCATGTAAAAGTTTATTAATTTTGAATAATTATCTTATATTGTATTAAAAGTTTTGTTTTTTTAATGTTTCAAGATAGTAGAAAGATATAGTTAATCTTTTGTGGATTATTTTATTCATTAGAAGTTGATTCTAGTGCTTTAGACATGAGAAATTCATACTCATTATTAGCATAAAAAGATGAGTTTTTGGTGGAGATTAATTAAAGAATGAAACTCTAATTTTCAAGTAAGTATATTTCCTTATTTTTTTGTCTATGCAGTAAATTAATACCTAAACTCTAGGAAAATTATTTATAAATAAAAATGTTATTTTTTACTTTTCTTACTGATAAATCCTTGTCTTCATAACTTATTAATGATTTGCGGTTTTGTGGTGGTTAACTTTATAAGGTTCATTTTCTCTATCACTCAATAATATTCTTTGAGAGTCAGTTTTCTCTTCCATATCCAAGTTTTCCTATATTAAAACCTAATACGTGTTACATTAGGTGATCTTCATACACACTTTTATCTCTTATTAAGTGAAAGTTTAATTAATAGTTTTTATGATATGGGATTTCAACAAAGGTATTTGGAAAGTCAAACCCTAGTTACTAAAGTAGAGTTCAAATTAAAAGGAATTAATTTTTTAAATGGTAGAATGTAAAATACTAATATTTTAAAACGAAACACTATGTTCGATAGCATATAAGATATGCAACACCAAGTGAAAAACGAATAACTAAATATTATTATTTAAAATGTGACTATTATAACCTAGCCGCTAAATTGGAGGATATGGATAGGAATAACTTATTTATGAAATAAATATACATATCCAAACCAATATAAATTTATTGATAAATGATCATAAAATAATAACATTATTTTTTAGTGAATTCATTTTAATCTTCAGAAATAAGTTTTCTTCAAAGACGATTTTTATTATTTTTTATGAATTAAAATTACAATTAATTTTTGGATGTTTTAGAAAATATATTTGATAAAATAAATTTAATTTTTTAATTAATAATTTTTAAATTATATTAGTATTAATTTTTGATAAATTTCAGAAAAAAAATCAAATTTTTAGTGAATAGTAAAAAATATAGATTTTTTATAAAATACAATATTTTTGTGATATCTTAAAGGAATAATTATGATATATAATATATAATACTTATATAATGCATAAAATTTTGATATTATAATATAAATATTGTATAAAATTATTTTAAAACTTTTATATTTTAATTTATTTAATGATAAATATAAAAATTATTTTTAGTACTGACGTAGTGCCTACACAACATTGTAAGAGTCAAATTTGGATTCTTATAGATAATATTTGAGTGATAAATAAAATTTTTCAAATATTTTTTATTAATTATTTTGTATAAATGATTATTTTTATGATTTTTTCTAATTTTAGAGTTATATAACAAAAATATTATCCAAATGCTTGGGAAATGCATGTGTGAGACAAGAAAAAGTCAAATTAACAAATTAAAGAAGTTGCCTTCACATGGAATTGAGTAAATATATATAATAAAATAATATAACAGATTATATTGATCATAATTTATTTATTTTTATGATATTAATTTTTATAAATTTTTCTATATTAAATAATTAACTTTAATGGTTACGCAACATTAACGTAGTGCTTGTGCAAGTAAAAGAAAAATCAATAAAATGATGTTAATTAAAATCATAAGAACCATTAAATTACCCAAAAAGTTTAATAAATCAATTTAGATGAGTAATGTTTTACCATAATCATCCTTTTTTCAAACTTGGGGCCTTTTGGATCAACATGGTTGACATTAAGTCCCTTATACTATTTTATTTAAAAGAAAGTCAAACTATTCACACTATAGTTTTTAATTAATATAAAATTTTTAATTTATGGGATTTTAGAATATTTGTTCAAACAAAAATAGTCATTATAAATCTAAAAGCTTTATCTTAATCATGGTAATTTATTTTTTATTTTTAGGGAATAGTTAAGGATTTCATAATGATGATGTAGTAATTATTAAATTAATGTAAGAATGAAATAAATAAAATTAAAAATATTAAAACAAATATAATTTTAGATAGTTATGATTATAACTGAATTATATATATAACTATTACATTTATAAGATATAATAAAATATTTTTTTAATTTCAATCTTTTTTTTTGATGTTTTTAAAGTCATAGTAATAAATCGTATTAAATTTTCCAATAATGATTTTTCATGAAAATAATATTTTATTAAATTATTAAAAATCATAAAAATATTGAATAAGTAAAAATGGGGTATTATTTGGTCTAAAATGTAATCCTCTATGATTTATAGGCCTTTTGTGATTATGTTCTTCAAAAATAACAATATTATATTTTAATATTTTAAAAAATTCATAAAGTACTCATTTCCTCAATTATAAAAGGGAAAACCTTTATTAACTTAATTTCATAACCATGAACCTTATATCATGACTATAATTGGTCAAATTATCTTCTTTTATTCCCTATACACGTTCTATAGGTACTTTTCTCACCAAAAGGAAAATTCTAAGCTCCTTAAGGGGTCCTTCAAGGAGGTGATATTCAAAAGGTAATTTTCTCAAACCACATCTCCTAATTTCTTTTCCCTCTTCTATTTTCTCCAAAAGTACTTCATCCATAAAGTTAAAATTACTCCAATACCATTTATATACTTTAATTATTTGTATCTAATGAAATATATCATTTTCACGACCCCTCCCAAGCCAGATCTTGAGCTGAAACTACCCCAAGACCGCCTCCATAGGCTAGTGGCGGTGACAAGTGACAGAGGCATAAATAACCTAGGGAGACATTTTCATAAGTACCTATACACACACACATGCATCTCAATGAAAATTTGAAGAGGTAAAGATTAAAATATGCAACGCTACTGTAAAGTAAACCAAGCATTCATGAACCTCTAGGAAATACAAAAGTACGGTAGTATAAACTAAAAAGTAAAGGGGAAAATACACACCCAAACAGAACTATATACCAAACTGAAAAAACTATAAAATTAAACAACTGAGAGATATACCATCTTTTGAATCCCAAGCTATGACCATCGTACATGGTCCAATCACCGAGTATCCCTAAGATTCTCTATATTCACGGTCAACCTATCTATCGTCTGTATAATACACCACACGTGTAGGAAAATCTCATGTAGGGGTGAGTATATACATACCCAGTAGGACACTCAAAAAGTTGAAGGGGGTAATAAGAGATACAATAGTGAGAGAAATATAGTAGATACAAGGTATGATCAAAGAGAACATCTCAAACCAACAAAGAGTTAAAGTAAACTCATCCAAGAATAAGGGGATAAACACGGTGAGTAGATGAACTACTCATCAATTCTTCACCGCCTACAGTAAGAGAGTAGACTCATCTAACCATGAGAATCTAAACATGGAAATCATGTGTCATACACCACACATCATTTCCTCTCCTAGATGGAGAGTAACTAAATCCAAGGTGTGGGTATAAAGGTATATATATAAAGATTTGATCAGTAAAAGAATCATAAATGAGAGAGTATTGGGATCTCCATATCACAGCTCAACCTAGAAAAGAAGTATCCAATAGTTCCAAAAGTCCATCAATGATGCCCAGCATCTCACATGTCTTCCCATAAGGAAATTTTCTAAGTCAAACCACGCCTCATCATTGTTTCACATAGTTGAGGGGCACAAACTCAAAGTAGAGAACTCATGCCCTAGTACAACATGAGTGTTATACTCTTATGGTCAAGGAACCTTTCCTAGCTTATTGGAGGGTGTCACTCTAGATCATCGAGGACCCATGCCCTGATACTATATGAAGGGGTCACTCAGAATTTCAAGTACCCATGCCTAGACAGGCTAGAGGGTGCCACTCTAGATCATTGATGACCCATGCACTAATACCATAGGAGGCTACCACTCGGAAGGTCAAGTACCCATGCCTAGCCTATCTAGAGGGTTCCACTATAGATCATCTAGGACCCATGCCCTGCCTCGTAACAGGGTGCCTCTCGGAAGGTCTCCAGTGATCATGTGTGATCATTTTCATGGTCAAGCATTTTTTAAGTAAGCAATGTTCCTAGAACATTTTACATCATATATCTAAATCCATAACTGAGGGAACAATCATGTTATATGTGTAAAAACACTCTATATAGGTTACTCATGGGCCAAAATCCAAATTCAAATGAATGAGATATGAATTATTTAAGTTTCCTTAAAAAGTGTCGAGAGGTACGCAGCATGTGATGGGACCCACACAACATGTTGTCCTGATCCACTTCCTAGTCATGTCCCTTTATGAAACACGGATCCATCCCATGTAGTAGTACACGCCATATAGTTAGAGTATAATGTGTGTCCAGGATAACCTGGATCAGGTCATGTCCTACTCACAGTGTCTATGTACTGGAACCTGTGTATGTTTACTCGATTAGATGACATGCTCCTGGCTATTTATTTCCACACAGATTACCACTCGTGTGATTCACAACATGGGTTCCCATCTAAGTAAGTGCTACACAACATGTAGGTGGACTACACTCCATGTCATCCTTAACTTTTCTAAAACCCTATCCGCCAACACTAAGGGAGGCTACACATCAAGTGTTCATCCTTAAACATGGTGTGTAGTTGGATTTTTATATATATTTTTAGATATGAACATCATTCCTTGAATATTTCCAAAACTACCATAAATTCAACCTTTAATCCATCAAAATCATGTGTATCTCGTCATAAATCATGGTTTTGGGCCATTTTTCATCGTAAAAAGTTCTTTTTTCATCGTGGGGGTTTCAACGTACAATCTGCACACATCCATTCCATCCATAATTGATCTATTGATATCAAATCACTAAAACAAACACACATTCCATGTGATATTCCCATATATATACTCAATTAATTGATCCATCATTATTTTATTGATCCTTTGTGGATCTGGGTGTCCGATCAGGCTCGATACTGCCTGACAATTGTCGAATTGGGATTGAGGGGTCCAACCAGTGAAGCATGAAAAATAAAGAGGGAGAAAAGCACAAAAACCCAAAGTTTAATCATTTTTGGCGAAGTTTTCTTGTCCAAAGATCAAGAAATACGATACCAATGTTATAAATCTTTGAAATAATTAATTAAATATGGTACATATGCGCATGAAAAGGCCACAACTGGTGAAAATTAAAGAACAAGGGTGGATCTTCTCAATAATTTAATCAAATGGAATAAAAACACCAAAAGATAATTCCTACCTTGATTAGGGATTTTTTTATCTAGAATGCATATTCCAATGATCGGGAGAAGTTGTTGCATTCACTTTTCCTGATCTTATCTGGTGTTCTGTCATTGTTCGACGTGATTCTCTAATGGAGGGAGGAAGAGATTTGTGTTTCTACTAGGTTCAATGTATCTAACCCTAGATAAATAATTCTGGTGCTATTCTTATATATTTATTTGTTTATCTGAAATGAGTTAATTAATTAATTTAATAATTAATTAATTCACTTAACATATCATCAATGAGCGAAGAGTCTGAATACCCCATGTCGACATATTTTATGTTGCTTCTAGGGTAAACCGTACGTTTCGGACTGCAAAATGGTCTCAATTTCCTGATATGATATTCCATTTAATATTTATCTTATTTTCATTAATAAGATGTGACCATGGAATATAAAATATATTTAATATTTTTATAAAATTAATTTCGGTCACATCGGCCCTCAAAATCACACGTCGTCTCAGCCCATAGCTCTGGAAATATATATAGAAATATTTCAAGGTATTAAAAGACAAAAACTAGGTCTCTACAATCATATCTATTTATTTTCTCATTTTCTCTAATTCAATAAAACAAAAAACATTGTCTAAATTATGGCTATCAACCATCTCCATGGATAATGAGTTCTTTTTCTTTATTACTGCCTTCATGGATGGTCATAAAATTACAGTTATGGTTAAATAAGATTTTAATTGGTATATTATAACTTATTTAAGGTTCTAGAACTAATATATAGACATAATATTAAGTAAAAAAACTAGTTTATGATGGACATAAAAACCATAAAAATAAACTAAACATTTATCATTAATGTTTTACCAAATGAATCATCCTCGTGTCAGAAATAAAAATGATATATTGGATATTTAAACTTATTAAGGTGAATTAATACCATATAATTTCACATATAGAGTTTTATTTCCTTTTTAAAAGAACTTCCATAATTATACACAAGTGAACCGACCCTGAAACCATGAAACGAACACTCCCAAATGGTGATTTTGATCTTTATAACTCCTAAAAATATCCATAAATGAATTTTATAAAATTATTATGAATAAAATATATGTGTAATATATTTTTAATTAATTAATTAATTAATCTAATTTTATTATCTTGGATGTTAACTGAAAGAATAAAACGCATTTGGACATTCGGTAAGGGACACTTTAACTAAATAACATTGTTTTAAATATTTTAAAGATTTATTTTATAAATGTTTCTCTTTAATGTCCATGTTTTTTAAAATTACTTTTATATATTTATTTACTTGGAAAATAATGTTTAAAAAAGTTAACTTTATAATTCATCTAAAATGTTTTCAAAAAGGATTTATTTTATGGTTTTATATAAGATACTTTCCTTTAAAAATCATCTTTAGTGTCTCTTTTTAGGAAATTAAAAAAGAATATTTTTTTAACTTATACAATATAATTGTATTTTCCAACTTTCATGATGCCTTAATATTTTGAATCCATGTTTACAATATTACATGGTTATTTTAAAAAAAACATGTTTTCCTTTGCATGTGTGCATTATTATTTTTAAAACAAGTAATTTTCATCAAGGAAATGTTTTTATGATGAAAGTATTCATGTTTTATGATTATGTTCTAATTCTTGGGAATTTTTTATAATAAAAGTTTTCTACATTATAAACCAAATATGGGTGGGTCTATGATAGCCCTCCAACTCATTGGGTATGTTGTAAGTCGGTTGTAATGGTTATTCCAAGTGTAATTGTGAGGGATACGTCCAAGTATAATCATAAGGGTTATTTTATGGTAGCTATAAGGGTTACAAATCATATGTTTGTTGTGAGGGTTAAAATCACAAGTATGATGATAAAATGATTCCATAAGTTGTCTAAATAGTTTATTTATTAATTTTATGTTTTATGGAAATATTATGTTTTCACAAAGTAAGTATATGTTACTCTTGATGGAGATAAGTATATCTTTCTGAAAATTATATCATGTGTTTATAAGTATTCATTGACTAATGGTTTCTTTACTTCTTTTTACGTCTCTTACTGAGTTTTTGTGCTCATCCCATGTTTTAAAATATTTTCCATAGGGTTTAAGGATGGTTAAGATAAAAGAATAATCCAAGATAATTTTTTTGAATATTCTTCATGGAAAGAAATCATGTTTTATTTTAAAGACTTTTGTATCATGGAAAAAATGAATACTGTGTAGATGTTTAAATTTATAATGTATGGATTTACTATGTAAGAGTATGTCCTTATTATCTAAAAATATAAACCTAAAAGTTATTTGAAAATCAAATAAATTGAATTATATTCTAAATTAACTAGAATATATAATACATAAGGTTGGTTCCTAACAATACATGAGTTTAAATCATATTCAACTTAAAGGAAGCATGATGTAAGGGGTATTTTAACTCAATTTTCATTCATTGGGTGATACTTATACTTATTATCTATTTCATGATATTTTTATTTCTGAAATGGACTCTAATTATATTATGTTTCTACTTACTTTTTGTGTATTTACATTTTTTACACACAATCATCTCATTTATTAATTCTCACTTAAAAGATACGATCTTTGTAAGGGAATTCATCTCAATTTTTTCTCCATTGAGATATATTTGGTATTATGATCCTATTTATTTTTATGTGGTTTATATATTTTACATTTTATGTACTTAACATGAATATATATTTATTGATTATGATTAATGTTTCAATTGAATTTTTCTATTTCAAGAGGCTATAATTTAAATGTTAAAAAATAGGTAAGTATTTATTTTACAATCTCATTTTTTTAGGATTACCTTTATTTGAGTTGAAGGAATTTTATAATATCTTCTTCATAAATCCATATATTTTCATTTCTTATAGATATTTAAGGAGTTCCCATATTTTATTCTAACTTTTTATATCATTTTTACTTGAATCAAGGAAATAAATTTTTAAAAAAGAAATTGATATCATATATCTTTTTTATTAGGTGTATTTTTATTCCATATCCATATTTTTTTTTAAAAAAAATTAAAAAAGTCCATTTTACTAATTAAAATTATTTATCAAGGAGTTTTTAGGTTATCCTTGAATTTTTATAAGGTTTAAAAGTAATATTTCTAATGTTTTATAAAAGGTTCATTTTGGACTTTCTTTTATAAAAATTCAAAAGGAATGTTTCTTTTTAATGTATATGGAATTAATGTATTTACCCAACACCATAGCAGTTTTACACTATTTATATTATTTTAAAAGTTTTTTATTGTTTTATAAGGATAACTATTTAATAAAATATTATTTTAATATTTCACTTCCATTTCCTTTATTTCTATAAAGTATATAATTTTATTACAAAACATAAATTTGGGATGAACCGATGGTCATATTCTATCTCTTATTAATTCTATGGTCATTAACTTTCTCCTAAAACATCCACTTGTTTTTATCATTGGAAATTGAATTTACATTAAATATCCATATTTTTTGTATCATGAATATTATTATGGGATAAACTGTATACCATTTCAAGATATAGTGTTTTACTTTGAAAGTTATTTAATTGATTGAGGAAATATTGATATACCTACCAATATATTAATGTATCTTGGTGAAAGGCCATGATGATAAAGATATAATGATTTTTTATATTATGGAATAAAATATTAGTCATTTACATCATTGAGAAATCATTTATTATTATCCATGAGATACTTTATTGATTTTATCCATGGATCCATCCCATGCTCAAGTTATTGATTAAATGGAATGTGTTTTCCATTATTTACATTATTTATTTATTATTCCTTATTTATTTATGATATATTATATTGTATGAAACCCTTACTAAGAATATGAGATCACCCTTTCTTTTTTTTCTTTTCCTAGGATATGAAGAAGGATATTATGAATAATTTCAAGGATGTGGTAATGTTTTTTATTCTATGTATTTTATATTTATAATGTAATATGATAATAATGTATGTATATGGTTTTTCAAGACTACTAAACTAATAAATTCTTAGTGATGTGATCCATTGTATCTTTTTCCAATGTAATAAAGTAGGTATTATCTATGGGTTACTAGATTCGGGGTCTTTATAGTTTGTATTAGTGAAAGTTTAGTGGAAACCTTGGGTACAAGATTTTGGAAAATATATATTAGGAAATATAACCCTATAACAAAATTTGAGGATAATTATAAATATATAATAACATACTAAATTTTTATTAAGGTATAGATTATATTATTTTCCTTGTAACACATTCCTATCTAGATACTATAAGTGGATGTGGTTTTGTTATAGATGAATCAGGGGGAAATTATCCAAAAATAGTTGGTCAAATATATCTCATCCATCATTATAATTCATGTTGAGTACTCCCTTACTTCATACATAGTTTGATACTCCCATAGGATATGATTGGGTTAATTCATATTTTAATTATAAACCCTTATGAAGGATTTGAGTAGATAATGACCATGAATAACCTATATTAAACCTAAAGTGTCTTATATTGAAAATAATGTGTCATGATTTAGATGAACTATGAATAATTTTTTCCTAATTTATTTACATGAAAACTATTTCTCACATAATTATTTTTTGTTTTAATTAATGGTTGTAACTATTAGGAATTTTGTTAATTCTAAATGTGGAGAAAAATAGAATGATTTTCTTCATGATAAACCAAGTGAAATGGGGGATAGAATGAAAAAACATGTGATTATTCTTAATCATCTATCTCATTAAATGATTAAAAATATCAACTTGGGTGAGTTTTCTGACACACCTAATAATTAAAAATGGAGTTTGACAGAAATTAATGTGACAAGAACCATGAGAAGAAAAGGATTCAACATATTACATGTCAAGTATTTCATAAGTGGAACTTGGGGAAATTCCTTAAAGGATCAAAAAAATGTTTTATATGTGGAGAAAGATGGAATTAAACAATAAACAAGCCATTGAAAATTATAAAGGATGCAATCTTAGGATAAGGATTAGAAAGGTCATATGAATAAAATATTATTAAATATTTATTCTATATATCTAAATATAACGAATATATGAGTAGCATATAATAGGTATAGATTATTTTAGAAGTTACCCATAAAAGAAAATATTATTAGATTGAGATTGAGGAAATTTTAGATATTTTTTATATTTCTAATTATATGAAGGATTTATTATGGACTAAAATAAAACTTGGTTATAAGTTTATGAAATAATTTGAATGATTGATTTACCTAGGTATTGGGTTTTAAAAATTTTGTTGTAATGGTATTTATTGATGTTATTTTTACATATAAGGATTATTATACCAATATTTAATTTAATTAAGTTATATATAAGGTTTAGAAAATGAGAATTATGGGAATATGTGTTAAAAGGTATTAATAACCACAAGGGTTAATATGATCTTTGATGATAATGTAATTATGAGTTATTACAATTTGGGCACATATGTATTATAGATCACCCTCAATATGTTTCTGATGTTGAGTTGGTAATTTTTAGTTGCAATAAATAGATGATTGATATTGATGAAGTAAATAAAATAGTATGGGTAACTTTTACATTGGTTATCTATTCGATAAAAAATTGATTTAGATCATTTTTAGGGCATTTATTTAATTTTTTGTATTTATGTAATATATTCAATAGTTTGTGATTTTATTTCCGGAAATAAGTATTGTGTTAATTTTTAAATAATATTTGTTTTAATTGAGGTTTTATAGTGATTTGGGTTATTAGTATGTTTTAAGAGAATATGTGATCAAGGTATTCACATATTTCGTATGTGATGTTATGGGCATCTTTATGTTGTATAAGGATAAATTTTTTATTAAATATTTTGGATTTTTGGATTTTGAATTTAGCCAAGAATATTTTAGAGGAGCATTAAGGTTATCTATTTTGGGAATGAATTAAAATAAACATTGGGGTTATTTTTGATGTTTTAGAGTTTAATATATTATATTATATAACCTAAGCTAACCATTTTGTTTTTATTAAATATTTAGAGAAATAAGGAATGACTTGTTATTATTTTATAGATCTTATGATCTATTAAAATTTAATTTTAGTACTTCTATCATGAAAAATTCATCTTCAATATTCATTTCTTAGAATAAGAGATAAAGTGGAAATTTATCAAAGAATACCAAAAGGATGAAACTATTCTTATGAAATGGAAATAAATTGATTAAGAATATTTTATTTCATTCATTAACATGATAAAAAATTAATATCTAAAATTTAAAAAAAGGGTTTTGAAATAAAAAAATTATCATTTTACCTTTGTATCTGATGAATTGAGGGTCTTTTCACCCCTTGAGGATTTATGATTTTTTGTTAGTTAAATTTCTAATGACCATATTCTCTATCACTCTAGCTTAGTACTT
Source organism: Viscum album (assembly GCA_963277665.1). Classification (NCBI taxonomy): domain Eukaryota; kingdom Viridiplantae; phylum Streptophyta; class Magnoliopsida; order Santalales; family Viscaceae; genus Viscum; species Viscum album. The sequence continues at coordinate 1,073,796,031 of OY728143.1, forward strand.
AGATTTTATTTTCCTCCCACATGTCTATAATTTAACTACCCACAAATATTCTCCTTATCTGGGAACTTGATTATGTTCTTTTAGGTAACCTTTATGTTTCTTACTTCCCCTTCTCAAAGGAAGGTTTATTATCTCTTGGTATGATGTGAGTTTTCAATAAATTTATTTTCAAATATTGTAACTTTGATGATTGAGATAAAATATATATGTTTAAATTTATTTAATAGGGGTATAATTTAACATCACAAAAAATTTACTTTAAAAGAATAATAAACTTGATAGCTTTCTTAACACACAACATTGAGCTTTAAGAGAATTGAGTTATATTTTAAAAATATTATTATTTAAATGTGACCTACCTATTGAATTGTAATATATGAATATGAGTAATAGTATTATTAAATATATTTATAATGGACCAGCACAATATAAATTTTTTGGTTAATTCTTATGAAATAAGCACTCGATTTTTAGTAAAATCATCTTATTCTTCAATATTACATTTTCATCAAAGATGGTTTTATTTTATTTTATTAAATTTATGGAAATTTTATAAATTATTATAATAATAATACAATTTTTTAAATAAAAATAACAAGACTATACTAATGTAATTTTTTTTGATTTCTTAGTAATGATTGATGTTTCAGTGAATATAGAAAGTAATGATTTTAATGAAAATTATCCTTCGGTTTCAAGTATTTAAAAAGTTAAATTTAAATTTAAAATGATTTAAAATTAAAATTATTTAAATTATATTATGAATAATCTAATTAATACCATTTTTATTAAATTTATGCTTAATTTTTTTTATGATCAGTTTTTTGGCTTAAAAATGTGTTTTCCGAAAAAATGTTTTTCGTTTCATTTTAGGCATACATATTAAAATTAATTTCTTTTCACTTATAGGAATTTAATATGATAAAATGGTATTATTTTTGGATTCATAAAATCAAATTTATATTAGAATTAATTTTTATGTTTTTTCTAAAAAAGATAATTTTTTAGTGAATAGTTAAAAATACATTTTTTATGAAATGATTTATCTTTTATGATATATAAAAAACATAAATATGATATAAAAAAGTATTAAACATATTTGAAAAATAATATATGACATTATAATTCAAAATATCATAAAATAATAATTCAAAACATATAAATTGAAATTTATTTCATGATAATTATGAAAATCATTTCCAGTGTCGACATAGTGCTTGTGTAGCTCTAGAAAAGTCAATTTTGGTGTCCTAAAAATAATATTCTAGAGATAAATTTTATTTTCCTGAATTTTTTGTTAAATATGAATTATTTTTTATTATTTTTTATGGATATATATGAATTTTGTAGTTGTATAACAAGTAAGTTATGCAAATTATTATGTAATACATGTGCAAGGCTAGAAAAGCCAAAATTACATATTAAATAGTTTTTCATGACATTGATTGAGTCAATATACATATTGAATTATTATAAATGTTTATTTTTAAATTAATTAATTTTTTTATTATTATAACTTATCTTTAATTTTTAGTGATGAAATAATTTCCTAGAATTCTTACATAACGTCGATATAGTGCTTCTGAACGGAGTAGAAAAATCATGTCAATCATTTTAAAAACTCTAAAGGTAATATTTTTTGTTTTATTTATAGTTTAACATGAGTTTTTTAGATAAATATAACATATTATGGAATTTTAATGGATTATATTCGAATTACATGGTTTTCATGTTATTTCCAAAGTCAAATTATGTAAATAGTTCTTAAAATGACATTAGTGGTGTTTCATGTTAAATATATTTTATTAAATTATTTAAAACTGATAAAAATTTTGAAATAGGACAATTCGGATGATAAGTGGTCTAAAATATCATCCATTTCCCATTTATGTACCAACATTCACCTTATAATTAAAAGTATAACCCTTTAATATTAAAAAATCATTACCATAGTTAAGGCTAAAATTGGTTAACAAAGGCGTTAAACAAAAAGATAAGGATTTAAATAACATATAAACCTTTAAAATTTTTGTTTTTTGATTTATTTAATACCATTTATTCATTATCTTCAAATCTATATCATTTTGGTCCCATTTTACATGAGTTAGACACCTATTATATTATAATATTTTATGTATTTCTAAAAATGACATTAATGATATTTTATAATAAACAATATTTTATTAAATGATTTAAAATTCATAAAAAAGTTAAATTTAAAATTTTTAATGATATATGGTTTATTATATCAACAAAATTCCATTTATTGGTCACGTTTCCTTTTATAGTAACTTTCTTCACCCCTAAAGTGTAAAAAACTTTGATATCATTGTAATTGACAAAAGGGTTAACATGGGGTTAAAACTAATAGATAAGGGTAAAAACATAATCAAAACTTGTAAAAATATTAATATATGATAGTATTTTAGATAATAATAATTTCTATTTTAATTATATTGGTTTATATCTATTATTTCATGAAAACTAATTTAAATTAATTTAATACTTTAAGTAATTCCAAGAGTACCTCTCCCCTCACTCATAAAAGGGAACCTCATCTCCTTCATTATTTAAAATGTTTGATCCACATAGATCAAAAAAACCTGAAATTTTATCCTATAAAATTACCTATAAATTATTTAGATCTTTTATTCTTATTATAATACCATTCCAAGGGTCATTAAGAAGAAATATAATGGTAGTATATTGAAGAAGAGGTAAACATCATTACTGACTCTTTCAAATTTCATTCTTCTTTTACTTACTATAAATATATTTTACCCATAATAAAATAATAAATCAGGTATAATAAATATATTTATTTTTTATTATTGTTATGTTAAAACCATTTTCCATCTCTTTTCCATCCTATAAAAATCAATAAAATCACACATGTGTACGTACAGCTTATTATCTACATGTACAGATGAAATTTGTTTTTCATCAGCATTTTAATTGGATGGATAAAATTATGAAAATAATTAATATATATTATATTTGTGGTATAATTATTCTTATGTAATTATATTATCATATCTTTCTTCTTACCTTTCAGTCCCTTAGAATATAATAATGTCGCTCATGTGTACGTGTGGACTACCACCTCTATGAAGCGATGTGATTTGTTTATAAATTACTCTTTTAATTGATAGTAATAATAATTTATTTAATGAATATATATTATATATATTATATAATAATTATTCTATAAACTTGAATTATTATTTACCTTTCTTCATTCCACCCTTCAAAAAATTGAAATCAGTGTTCATGCATACTTACGGTCTACCGTCTCCATGAATGGTGTAATTAATTTTTCTAACTACACATATAAATAATGATTATAAAAATTTATATAATGAATACATATTAAATTTATAAAATTAATATAATTATGGATATGATTTAATTATGATAATTATTAATGTAATGAAAATATAGAACCGAAACTTATATGAAAAATGAGATAGTTGACACTCAAAAATGATGATTTTAATAAATAAATTTTAATAAAAGAGTATTTAAATGTAATAAGTTGATCATATTTGATATTATAAATGTGAATATTGATCTATTATAAATTAATAACAAGTTTAAAACCATTATAAAAGATTTTAAATCACATTCAATTAAGTGAAAGAGTGGTGTAAGGGGTTTCATAATTCAATTTCCATTCATAGGGTTATATTTCAACTTCATTAACTATGTCAAGTTAGGATTATGTTTGAAATAAACTATAATTATATTATTTTCAATTTTTTTGGGATTTAAATTTTTACACATAATCACTTCATTTGTTAATTCTCACTTCAATTATACGATCTTTGTAAGAGAGTTTGTCTCAATTTCCACTCCATTAAGACATATTTGGTATTATGCACCTATTTACTTTAATGTGGTGTATATATTTTCCATTTTAGGTATTTAAAAATAATATATATTTATTCATGATGATTAATGTTTCAATTAAAATCTATTCTTTCAATGGTTTACAATTTAAATGTTACCATAGTGGTAAGGATTATTTTTTAATCTCATTATTTTAGGATTGCCTTTATTTTTATTGAAAGAATCATATAATATATCCTTCATATAGTCCATATATTTTCTTATCATATGGATATTTAAAGAGTTTCCATATTTTCTTATAGATTTTTTTATATTTGTAACTTAAGTTAAAAAATAATTTTTTTATAAAAAATCCAATCTTATTTCTCATTTTGATTGGGTATATTATTCTTTTGTGTCTAAATTTGTCAAAATTATTTTACAAAATTTATTTTTACATTATCAAATGATTTAATATATATATTTTATATTATTATTTAGTTTTTACAGTGTTAAAACAAAATCATTAAATGTTTTGTTAAAGGGACATTTTTTACTATCTTTTACAAAAAATCAAAAGGAATGTTTCTTTTTAACAAATACGACATTAATGGATTTTCCCAATACCATAAATGTCTTATTCTATTTATATTATTATACAGGTTTCAATGGTTTTAAAAATAAAGAAATTAAAAAAATATTATTTTAATATTTTACTTTCATTTTTTTATTTATCCAAATAACTTGATTTTATTACAAAACCTATATTTCTGATGAACTGATGACCATATTTTATCTTTTATTATATTGTTATTATTAACATTGTATTAAAACATTAACTTTCTTATGATTATAATAAATTAAATTTCTCTTAAATATCCATATTATTTTTTTACATGGATATAATTATTTCTTTAATTGTATATTATTTATACATATGGTGTCATAATTTGAATGTAATTTGATTGATTAGAAAAATATTTATATTCCATATTGTTTACTCAATACGAATATTTATTGATAAGAAATATTTTTTTATGAATTAAATTTACCATTCAATATATTAATAATGAAGTGGACATGAGGTGATGGGTGGGGCCCGATTATAGATACTCCCCCGATGCATCAACAAGTCTTGTGAGAAAAATAATTTATATTGACTTATTAAATGAGTTTTTAGTGTATAATTATCCATCGATTAAATTTTCTTGGTGAAATGAATTGATGGTAAAAATATCATGAAAACTGAGATCATGGTATCTAACATTAATCACTTCCTTCATTAATTATTTAGTTATAATTATCCATAAAATCAAATGCATTTATGTTTTCCATGGATGCATTTCATTATCAAGTTATTGATTAAATGTTGTCTGATCTTAGTTATTTAACCTACCATATTGATTATTCATTATTTATTCTTGATAGATTCTATTGTAGGTAACCCTAACTAAGAATCTGATATCACCGTTTATTTTTTTTCTTACTCTATAATATGAAGAAGGATATTATAAATAATATCAATTATGCTCAAATGTTTCTTATGTTATTTATTTTATATTTCCAATGTAATATGAGAATCATATATGTATCTAGTTCATCAAAACTATTAAATTGAATAATGATTGGTGATGTGATATCTTGAGTCTTATGCCAATGTAATAAAGTAAAAACCATCTCTAGGTTACTGGAGTTTGTGTATTTATAAATAAATTAGATAATTAGCATGATTTTATTACTTAGGAGGTTAGATATATGTATAAAATGAGTTAGGATTTGATATGATTGATGACTTAACTCAAATTATTTTCATTAGGTTATATCAATTCTTTATTGACTATGTTATTCTAATGATATGGTATGTTATGACCTCTTATTTTTTTATGTTTTATTTACACTTATATTATATGGATTTATATTTTTTACATATTAACTTCATTGATTGATTCTTAATTCAAATATTATGATCATTTTAAGGGTTTCTATTCTAAAACATCATACTTTGAGATATGTTTTTAATAATGCATATGTTTCTATTATATGGTGTGTATCATGTCTCTTTCTAATATAATATCATGATAAAATCCTTTATAATTTTAATTATAGTTTCATTTCATTTTTAATCTTTAATGGGGTTTTTATTTGTATTTTATAAAATCTATAAGGGTTTATGGTCTCAATTTAAATTCCTTTAGATATTTTTCATATTGTGCACCATATTTTATTTTATATATTTTACTTAAAGTTTAATTAATATATTTTTACCTAATATTTAATATAATTCATGGGATTTATAGATCCATATATTTTTCTAACTTGTGGTTTATTATTTTATTTTAAAGTTACTAAAGTCATAAGGGTTTATATTATAATCTCACTTTTTATCGATATTGTTTATGTCATAATTACCAATGATGGAAATTATATGTTATTTCTCTCCTAAAACCCATTTATTTTCTTCTCCTATACTTATTTCTAATTTTTTTCAAGTATTCCTTCCATTATTCTAATATTTGTTACTCAAAACAACAAATGGAATTTTTATTATAAAATCCAACAATATTTCTAATTTTTAGTTAGGAATCTTTCCCTTATATGTCAATATTTTTTATATTGTTTCAAGAATGGTACATTATTTACTTAAATGATTTATTAAGGTAAATTTATGTTATCATTTTTATTTCTATTAAAAAAATTAAAGGAGTATTTTTAATGGTTTTTGAATGAGTCATTTTTTACTTTCATTAAAAATGTTTGAAATGAATTCCTTTTAAAAAAATTTCACTTAATGTATTTTCCACTATCATGAAAAATATTAATTATTTATATTATTTTATATTTTTTAATGTTTTTCCAAAGTATTATATATTCCCATTAATCTATGAGTTTTTCAAAACAAAAGTATATTATTTTATTAAATGTTTTGAAAAGGAATATTACTCCACTTATGTATATTTTTATCTCCAACTCCAACTTTTCTTACATAATTATAGCTTATTTTCACTATTACACTATTTAATATTATTTTACAAATACTATTATAAATATCTTATTAAATTTCATGAAAATAAATTTGTAAGTTATATTTAATTTCATTTTTGAAACTACGTTAAAAAAATATTAATAATATTATTTTCAATGTTTCATTTTCATTTTCATATCCATATTTCAAAAGACTTGATTTTTTTTCTAAAACTTCACATATGATGAATTAATATTATATTTTCATTCCTTATTTATTTATTTATTATACCTTATTTTTTACACAAAGTTTATTCTCAAATCATTCGCCCCTTGAAGTGGAGTTCTTTATCACTCTCTACCCCTCTTTTAATTTTACTTTTCTCATTCATGATCATGATCTCTTATAATAAGGATATATTAAATATCAACCCTATATTTTCTTAATCATATACCCTTTTCTATATACGGTGTTAGTTGAAGGAGACTTATTAATAAAGTTATTATATTGACTATGGATTGTTGACATTATGCATACTTGATTCAACATAGATATTTATTTATTACTAAGTCATATTGATTATTTGTTTATTATTCATTAAATATATGTGGAATTAGTTGGAAATGTTTAGTTATGGGTGAGGAAAAATTATATGGCCCCCCAATGCATATCATGAGACAAATTAGACTTAGTATTAATTTTTTTTATACTTAATTAAATATGATTTATTAGTTAAGGCCTTGACAATATGTATAGTTCCTTGGATAAATCCTTGATGATAATATTATGATGTTTGTAATTATGTACTCCATCATCATGAAATATTTCATTGATTTCAGTGTGATTTATTATACTATTATTCGTGGATATATTTCAATATTATGTGATTAGTTATATTGATTTTTTTTATTATCATCTATTATTTCTAAATTATCCATGCCTTGTTTATTATGTCATATCTTCTAATGATTTATACCCCTCACTAATTGTTTAAGCTCACTCATATTATGTTTTTAATTTCTCATGTTATAAAGAAGAGTAATACTTATGATATACATATAAGGGTATCATGTATGGATAATTTTGTGTAATATGTTGAATATTTATTATAAAATAAGAAAATATAGGTATAGTGGAAAAAATGTCCATTGTGTTAGAAATATAAAGTTTTTTTAAAGTAATTATCTTCTAAATTTTCTAATTATATGTTTCTAAAAATATCTTTGGTATATAAAGAGATTAATAATTTCTTCTTATTTTGGATGGCTAAATTGGTCTTTAATAATTGGTATCAATATAGTATGTGAAGAATAAGTTTTTAGCACCAGATTTAGTTTTATGGGTTTAGTCTACTATGGTTAGTATCAAATAATGGTTAAAATAACTTTATATCTTATGATTTTTTCAACTAAGGATAATATAATAGTTAAAAATATTGTTGTATGTTGATATATTTAAGGTTAATCATGAGTATAAAAGTATATATCCACTTATGATGTCTCATGTGATGATATATGAAGGTGATTGATGAAATTTTGGTAGATGATTATGATATATGTAACTCTTAGGTTAAGCGTGTGATTTAGAGTGAAGGTTGTATGGGAAGAATTTCATTGTGTTTTTGGGGACATAAGAAGAAAGTTATATATTACCTTTAGGGTTAATATGTTCTTTGATGTTAAGGTAATTATGATTAATTGGGATGATGGGTCATCATATTAAGCTAAATGATAAATTATTGAATACTATTATATTTTTTATTAAAAAATATGATGTTATATGAGGAATAATGATTTAATTAGATTTGTAAGCATATATAATTTTTTTGGACTGATTGAGGTTATATTGGGATAAGATTTTTATATTTTAGAGAATATAAAATTAATGAATATATATATATTTATATGATATTATGATTAGTTAATTTTTTCCAAATATGATTGATAATTTGATTTTATAAGAATATAGAATCAAATCTATTTGATTTTTGGGTTTTAAATTTGGTAAATTATATTCTGAAAAAATTTAGGGTTGATTATTTGTCAAATGATTTAAGTTAACATTTAGGCATTATATTTTAGTATTTAAATATTTATGTAATTTTTCTTCAAATAAAGGTTTTATCATATGTCATTGGGTGTTATATTTCCTTTTTTCTAACCATTTTTTGTTTTAGTGAATGTATGGAGATAGGATGAATAATTGGTTTATCCATTTTGTAGATCTTATGATCCTTTAAAAGTTAATTTTAGTTCTTTAGACATTAATATTTTATCATAGTTATTTATAATCAAGAATATTTTATGTAGAAGTGGATTAAAACTATTAAACCTAGCCAAAGGATCAAATTTTTCTTATATAATGGAAAGTAGTCTGTAAAGTATATTTTCTCATATCTTGGTGGTAAAATGATTCCTCAACTCAAGTAAGAGGAAGATAACTCAATCAAGACTTATATGTAAACTATTTATCAAATATCATAGTGAGGTTTTGAAAACTTCTTCAAAATATTGAGTTTACAATGATATATATGTGGTTTTAAAAATATTTAATTAATAAATACTAAGTTTCCCAGTAGTGACTTGGAAATTAATCATCATGATAAAATATACATTAGATTATTTCTATGTCATAATACACTCATTTTTGTAAAGATAATTTAAAATTGAAAAGATTATATTTATTTATTAGAGGAGGATGAACCACCCTAATATTTAAAAATGTAATTCTCTTTTAAATAATACCATATTCAATAGCTTATATTATACACAAAACTCAACTAAAATGACTCACTTTATATTTTATTATAATGAATTATGAGAATAAAATTTGAAATATCATTATGAAATTACAAGAAGTGTACAAACTCAAAGTAAATAAAAATAATATAATAAATTTATTCATTAAATATTGTTATTATTTACTCATGAAATTTAATTATTAGAGGATAAATAAGTAATGTTACACGATTAAATTTATTTAGTATTTTAAAATGATATTTCTCAAATAAATATTTATAATGTTTTGTGTATTTATCTTAATAAATAAAATTGATCAAGTTTAAACTATGATATTTAATATTTCAATATATTACCAATAAATTAATTATAAATTTATATGAAATGATATTAAGAAAACTTGATCTTAAATAAGGTCATTTTTCTATAAAAGTTGTTTTATTTATATTTGATATTTTCATTTAAAAGATAAACATATTTATCTTAATTTTTTAACATCATTACATAAAATTAATCTATTAATTAATAATTCTAAAATTATCTTAGGGTGGATTTTGGAGATTTTTTTGAAATGATTGATTTTTTGGTGAAAAGTGAATAATATTTTTTTTACAATTATCATAACTTTTATGACATCACCATAATTTAGGAATGAATTTAATGTTTTTATAATATTCTTGATAGAATAAATAAATATTTAAGAAGTAAAATAAAACATTTATAAATATTATGTTTAATTTAAAATCCATTTTTTGAAATTTAAGAAAATAATTGATGTTCTATTCTAATAAAATTAAATAAAAATATCCTTTTTTAATTAAGTATTGACAAGGATAAATTAGATTTGTACTTTTTTATAAAGTAAAATAACTCTTATTTGTTTAATTTTAATCTAATTAATATCATGATAATCAATTATATAAAATATTTTGGTGTAAATCCATTTTTGCGCTTATAAGGGAATTTTTCTAAAAATTATTCCCCATTGTGTTTTACATACCTATTATCAAAGTAATTTTTACCACCTCTATGAATTTAATCCTGTAAATAATATTAAATATTTTTAATAATTGTATTTAAATTATGTAATAATTTTAATTTCATTTTTTATTCATAATGAATAGTTACCATAGTAAAAATATGTCACAATGGTAAGGGATAAAATTTTTAACGAGGGGGTTAAAATAGGAGATAAGGATTCAAATCTCACTATAACATATATAAATCTGAATGGATGATTGGATATTGAACCTTATTTATCATAAATTATATTAAATAGAAATTTTATTACATGTTCAAATGAAAAATTCTTTATATTATTGTAAAGTTAAGAATATTTACAAGAGTTTCACTCCCATCACTGATAAAATATCCCCTCCCCTCCTCACTTTTACACCCAATTTTAGCACCATAGTTCATCTAAGATCTACCCAAATCACTCCCCAATATTCTTATACATGATCTATAGGTTTTTTTCTTCTCAAAAGACCAAACTAAGAATGTTTAAGAGGATATTTCAAAGGAGAATACCCAAGGAAGGGGTAATTGACTTAACTAAGTTATTTAAAGTTTTTTCTTTTTACACCTTCTCAAAATATTTTATATCCACCTCAAAATAATTTAATTTGTATAATTTTTATACATAAATTTTATTATGTTGATAGAACAAGTATTATCTACTTATTTTCTATCTAATGGAAAGTTTAAGCACCACTCATGTGTACGTTTCGATCACCTCCTGCATAGAGAAATATATTTCATTTTTCATCACTACTTTAAATGAATGGTTATATAGATATATTTAATAAATATATATGATATTTATGAAACAATTATTATTTTATAAGGATAAAATATTATCTAATTTCCTTCCCTCTAATTTTTTGGAAAATAGAATCACCGATTGTTTGTATGTGTGGACTACCGCCTTTATAAATGATAAATTTCAATTTTCACCATCACCTTACATGACTGGTTATAAAAAATTATTTAAGGAATAATTATGTTATTTATAAAATTATTATGGTTTTTAAAAGATAAATTTTCTATTAAATTATTAATATTAAAAATAAATGATTATTATAATATTTTACTACTAAAAAAATATTGAGACATTTTATAATTAATAACTTGTTACCATTTTTTTATTTACATTATTTATCTACATATTTATGAAGAAGATTTATTAATTTAATAACATTAATTTTTTATCATTAATATAATATAAAAGTGATATTATTAATATAAATAACTTTTTTACTCACTCAATCAGTATAATATGTTTTGTTTTGGGTCGGTTTTACCACCTACATGAAAAATATTATAATAAGTCATGAATAATTAAATAAAATTAGAGTTTAATTTCCAGGAAACAATCTATGATTCAATATAACACCACTAAATACCTAAAACCATATCCAAACCCTAATAATTGTGGTTTTATAATTGGAAACAAAGAAATAATAGAAAAATAATGGATCGGGTACATAGACGTTGTAAAAATTACCAAAGGAAACACTCCACAATTAAAGTTGCATCAAATAGAAAAGATAAAAGAATGGGAGAGCTTAGAATGACATGGAGGATTTCCAAAATTAGCCAAACCCGTGTATATATTGAGGTATAAGATGATTATGGGTTAAATAGGTCTAATGGGAAGTTACCAATATGCTTCATGAAAAAAAAACAGGCGCTTGGTCGTGTTGTGGAACCTCATCACCAAGTTGTACTGTGGTGCAGTCCCTAGACCATAGTGCAACAACCCTAAAAAATAAATATGGTTTTAACCCCTATATATCACCTCCACGTTATTATATTCTCTTCCTGTAATATACCAATATTTTAAAAGGAAATACTATGTTTGATAGTATGCACGATATGAACATCGATCTTAAATGAAAAATGAAATATTATTATTTAAATATGGTTATTATAACCTAGTAATTAAATTGAAAGGTATGAATAGGAATAAATTATTTATGAAACAAATATAAATTAAATCATAAATATAAATTTATTGGTGAATTATTATAAAATAATTACTTAATTTCTAGTAATGTTATTTTATTCTAAAAGAATATGTTTTTAATGGTTTTTTTCTTTTTATGAGTGAATATTACAATTAATTTATATAAGTTTCTGAAAATTTATTTTAAAAAATTAGTTTCAATTTTTATTTCATAATTTCAATATTATCCTAGTATTAATTTTTTATAATTTTCTGAAAATATTTATTTTTCAATGAATAATGAAAAATACAGATTTTTATTAAAAACTATATTTTATTTTAAACTATTTATAAAATAAAATTATATTTAGGATTATTTTGAAATTTTAATTTGTTAATTTTTATTAATAATAATCTAATTATGGGTTTTTAAATGAATTTTATACTTTAATTTAGTATAAAAATGTTTTATATTTAAAAGGGACATCTTTTCTGAAATATTGTTTTTCATTACATTTTTCCAGTTTAATTTTAAATTAAATTTTGAAATTTCAATATTTTAAATTTTGAAAAATATATTCCATATTTGGAATCATAATGTACAAATTCATTAAATTTTACTCTTTTATTATTAGCCAAAATTAATAGTAACCTTAGTAATATTTGTTACCACTAAAAATGGTAAATCGGGTAATTAAGGGGTAAAATAAAATGATAAGGATTATATAATAACCATAACACTTACCTAAATTTTATTTTATGTGTATAAATAATCCATAATCATCCAAAGTTATAATATATTAAATTATTTTTCCATTTTGGGATGATTATAACCTTAAAAATATTTTATTTATGGAATGGTCAAAAATGTCACACTCTCATTTTTAATAACAATAATATTTTTAACATAGGGTATACCGAAGTAAAGGTTTGGTTATAAATATTATTTTAAAATAAAAAATATATATCTGCAACTTGTTAATTTATTTTTATTTTTTAGTGAATTAATTATTACCTTAAATATTTACACAACATTGACATAATAATTGTTTAATTAATGGAAAATCAAATAAATGATATTAAAAATATTAAAATAAATAAAATTTAAGATAATTAATGTGATTAATTAATTTTATATATTAAAAGTACATATTAGGGATAAAATAAAATGTTTTTTTATTTTACTTATTTTATTGATGTTATAAAAATCAAAGTAATGAATAATGCTAAAAATTGACATTAATGATATATTTTAGTAAATAATATTTTAATATATGATATAAAATTCATAAAAATATTATATTTTTCCAAATTACTAATTTCTAGTTTATTTACCAAATATTTTCCATTTGTGTGTTGTTTTTCATTCATAGGGACTATATTGACTCTCAAAGAGTAAGAATCTGTATTGTGATGGTAAGTGTGAAAGGGGTTAATGAGGGGTTAAAACCAAAAGAAAAGGGTAAAAAAATATTCGAAACTTGTATAATTTTAATTGGATGATATTATTTAAATCCGTAATCATCTTTTATTTTAAATAAATTATTTTAGATCCATTTTTAAATTGAAAATTAATTTATATTAATTTAATATTTTGAAGAATTACAAGTGTTCATCCCCTCTCTTATAAAATGGAACCTTTTATTCTCAATAAATTGCTCTTAAAAGGCCATCTTTTAGTCAATACCTACCCAAATACATTACTATAATCCATATACTCATTATAGAGGTATTTTTTGGCATAATGCTAACCTTATAAGGCTTAAAGTGTTAATCAAAGGAGGTTTTCCAAAGAAGAGGAATAGTTTCTATCCGCATGTTTTAGTTTTGTTTCATCTTCCAACTCTTTAAAATCTTCTTCAAATATGATAAAATAATAACAATATAAAAATGCATACAATTAAAATTTATTATGTAACTCTCAAAACCTATATTAATCTCCAACCTTTATCAAATGGGAAAGGAATTTGTTGTTCGTGTGTATGGCAGATTACCACCTCACAAACTAATGTATTTCTTTTCCTTCACCATCTTTCATGACTAGTTATAATGATGGATTAAAGATATATATATGATATTCATGGCATTTTAATCATTTTTTAATGATAATATAACACATATTTTTTTTTATCCTTCCAAATATTGGAAAATGATAGCATTGTTCGTGCGTACGTGTAGACTATCACCTCCACGAAGCGATGTGATTCATTTTTCATCATCAAATCACATAGATTATATTAATATATATGTATATTTGAATATTTAATATGATATATATTTTATTATGACCATTCTATAAAGATAAATTAATTATTTCCTTCATTCCATAATGATTACTGAAATTAAAATGAAAATGTTACTCATGTGTACATACGGTTTACTGTCTCCATGATTGTAATGTCATTAATTTTATTATAACAATATTTCATGATTGGTTTTAAAATTATAATTTATGTACAAATATTATGATTGTTTCATGAATACTATTCTGTAGATGAAGTAATAATAACATCTTTGACCATAGTGGACTTACCAAGGTCATTTTTCACTTATGACCCGAATATCGTCAGAACATTTGAAAAGAAATTAATTAATTAAGTGATTTTATATAATATGGTATTAATTAAAATTATTGAGTAATTAATTTTAAAAATAATCTTAATAAATTATAAATTAACCTGAGCTTATTATTCAGGAAGATAAAGAACAAACCTGATGAGTCAGACTTAAGGTATGGGCCTTTCTTTTAAAAATAATCTTTTAAAGTTTCCTTTAAAACTATATTTTTCATTCATATCCATATTTGTGTATGTGTATGTGTATTTGTATGTGTATGTGTATGTGTATGTGTATGTGTATGTGTATGTGTATGTGTATGTGTATGTGTATGTGTATGTGTATGTGTATGTGTATGTGTATGTGTATGTGTATGTGTATGTGTATGTGTATGTGTATGTGTATGTGTATGTGTATGTGTATGTCTATGTCTATGTGTTTGTGTATGTGTATGTGTGTGTGTGTGTGTGTGTGTCTGTATATGTGTATTTATGTGTTTGTGTATGTATGTGTATGTATATATTTGTGTACCTGTATGTGTATGTATGTCTATGTCTATGTATATATATGTGTGCATGTATGTGAATGTATCTGTACATATGTATGTCTATGTGTTTGTTTGTGTGTATGTGTATGTGTATGTATATGTGTATGTATGTGTTTGTGTATGTATGTGTATGTGTATGTATGTGTGTATGTGTGTGTATGTGTATGTATGTTTATGTGGTATGTGTATGTATGAATATGTATGCGCATATGTAATTTTATGTATGTGTATATGTATATATACATGTATGTGTATATATATCCAAATATATGTGTATGTTTATGTGTATGCGTATATGTGTATGTGTATATGTATGTGTATATGTATGTATATATGTGTGTTTATGTGTATACATGCATGTTTATGTGTGCCCGCGTGCACGTGTGTGTGTGTGTGTGTGTCTATGTGTATATATGAGTGTGTGTATATGTATGTGTGTGTTTATATAGTATATGTTTGTATGAATATGTCACTAGTGCAGAAATCGTTTTTTACGTCACCATTTTTTACGTCGGTTATATATAACCGACGTAACAATGCGGCGAGAAGATTTTTCACGTCGGTTGTTTTAATAACCGACGTTACAAATCGAGCCTGTTGTGTTTTTACGTCGGTTATCTTATAACGGACATAAAAAACCAATGCGCGGGGGGTTTTTTACGTCGGTTATTAAATAACCGACGTAAAAAACCCCCCGGGGATTTGGTTTTTTACGTCGGTTGTTTGATAATCGACGTAAAAAACGTGTGGATATCGGGTTTTTTACGTCGGTTACCAAATAACCGACGTAAAAAACGCGTAGATATCGGGTTTTTTTACGTCGGTTTCCAAATAACCGATGTAAAAAACCCGATATCTACGCGTTTTTACATCGGTTATTTGGTAACCGACATAAAAAACCAAAGCGTGGGAGCTTTTTTACGTCGGTTTTAGGATAACCGACGTAAAAAAGCTTAAAAAAGTTTATAACGTCGGTTATATAATAACCGACGTTATAAAGCATTTAAAAGAATTAAAGCCCGCGTTCTGTCATTTACGATTTTTTCGATTGACAGTCGCCGGCTCGTCTCTCTCTCGCGCGGTAAACCCTAATCGGCTCGTCGATCGCCTGCATTACACTCATTTTGGCTTCATTGTTTATCTTCTTCACTCCTCTCGGATCTATCATCTCAACTCGCGACATTCAAGTAAGCCTTCCACGAATTTATTTCGTTCGTTTTTGTTTCGATTCTTGATGTGCTTTTCGTTCGTTTTTGAATCTCGTGGAATTTTTTTTATTGCAAATGGTTATTATGTTCATTCAACTCGCAACATTCAACTCGCAAATGGTTATTAAAACATTGGGGATTAGCTTCAGCAAAATCTAAAAAATAATGGGTGGTACTGTAACGTTCCATTCTTCCAGCAACATTATTATTTCCTACTTAGCTGGAATGTGTCTTTCTGGTTATACCATGTCCAATGTGTTATGTGATGTGTCTGGTAAGAAATATTATAATAAATTATAGGAAAGGTGATTAACATATCCCAATATGAGGTGAATGAAACTATGTTTTCCCTTGATATATGTTATGACTTATATGATTATGTTTGTGCCACACTCTTATGTTATTCCACATACCAATGTTGTGATCTTGTGAATAAGGTTTTTTAAATCATGTTCCCACTATCATATAAATCATGTCTTATGTTATGCTAAAATTGTTATACTTAGACTCAGGTTTTATGATCTATGATTATATATTACTGTTTCACTTATCTTTTTGATCATGTGCTTTGTGTATGCTCTTATACCCCCATGGATATCTTTTTATGAGATTAGATATTATATTTATATATATCATGTTTACCCATAATGAGTATCATAAATCAAAACTTTTATTATTTTCATTCCCTAAGTTATAAAAATAAGTATTATGTAGGTTGATTCAAAAATTTAATCTGTGAGATGAGTTGTTTTATGTGTGAAACCCAGGCCAAACACATATGTATTTTTTATTGGTATTACATATATAGAGTTTGACATATACTTTTTTTTGCATTACCATGATATTAACATTACTTTTTCTAAAGAAATATTAATGTCCTTAGATTATATATCGGATCAAAAGGATATAGTAATTCTAATATATAATCAGAATGATCAGATAATATGACAATATTATTAAACATAAAACAAATGGTCTATATTCATATTTTTAACATGACACTTACGATGTATAGCTATTTGGTGTTGGGTACTTATGAAAACTACTACTACTTTCAAGATTTGTTTTATATTTTAAATTGTTTTACATTCAAATTATGATTTTTTTCATATAAACATGTTTTGTCTTATCTTAAAAATATATATTTTTTGTTGATATTTGTTATAGGTAATAATGAGTCGAAGTTGGATTATGGCACATCGAATGAGCAATGAATTTGAGGAAGATGTTGATGCCTTTTTGGAATTTGCAAAACGAAATGTTCCAAGTAGTGACATTTTTTTCTGTCCATGCCTGAAATGTTTGAATATGAAGAAGTTGAAAAGTAGAGAGATAAAAGATCATCTGATATGTCATGGTTTTAATCTGAGTTACAGCCCTTGGATTTGGCATGGTGAAACTGGGCGGAATGTCACTGATGGTGATGATTCGCAAGATGGTAACTCCGATGGAATTGAAGAAATGATTCGCGATATTGTAGCAGAACAAATTGAGATAGAACCGACAGTTGCACGTCTATATGGTGATGCTAAAAAACCATTATATCCCAGTTGTACAGATTTTACGGTTCTGTCGGTGGTGTTAAGATTGATTAACCTGAAGGCGAAGCATGGATGGAGTGACAGAAGTTTTACAGAGCTGCTACAATTGATGAAAGACATTCTTCCAAAAGATAACGATCTTCCAGATTCACATTACAAAGCCAAGAAAATATTATGCCCGATGGGATTGGGATACAAGAAAATACATGCATGTCCGAATGACTGCATTATATATAGGAAGGAATATGAATTTCTGTCAGAGTGTCCAAAATGTGGGACATCACGGTATAAGGTGAAAGAAAAATCACAGGGTGATGTAGAGATTACAAAGCTCCCTTCAAAGGTATTTTGGTATCTTCCTATAATTAATCGTTTCAAACGTTTCTTTGCTAATTCACATGATGCAAAAAGGTTAAGATGGCATGCTGAAGAGCGGGTATGTGACGGAAAAATATGTCATCCAGCTGATTGTCCACAATGGAAGAAAATTGATGCGCAGTACTCTACATTTGGAAATGAAATAAGAAATCTCAGACTAGGGTTGTGCACAGATGGAATGAATCCATACCGAACACTCAGTAGCACACATAGTTCATGGCCTGTTTTATTGGTAATTTACAACCTCTCTCCTGAAGTTTGTATGAAGCGCAAATATGTCATGTTGAGTACAATGATCTCTGGTCCAAAGCAACCCGGTAATGATATTGATGTTTACTTGTCACCGTTGATTGATGATTTGAAACTGTTATGGGCTGATGGTATTAGGGTGTATGATTCTTATAAAATGGAATATTTTCAACTGCATGCAGTGCTTCTGTTCACTATAAATGACTTCCCAGCGTATGGAAATTTGTCTGGATACAGTGTTAAAGGGCATAAAGCATGTCCAATTTGCAAACAAAAGACGTCCTATTGTCAATTGCATCATGGGAGGAAAACAGTGTACATGGGTCATCGAAAGTTTTTGCCTATGGAACACCCTTATAGAAGACTAAAAAAGGCATTTAATGGCTCACAAGAATTTGATACTGCTCCAAAACCTTTATCCCATGATCTGTATTTTGAGAGGGTGAAAAACCTTGACGTGCAATTGGGAAAGACACATAAATATGGTAATGATAGACATATTTGGAAGAAAAGGTCAATTTTTTTTGAGCTACCATATTGGAGGTATCATGAAGTTAAACATAATATTGATGTTATGCACGTGGAGAAGAATATATGTGATTCTTTGATTGGAACATTGTTAGATATTAAAGGAAAGACTAAATATGGGTTGAATGCAAGATTAGACTTACTATCAATGGGAATACATTTGGAGTTAGCTCCCACTCCTAAAGGAAGACGAACATTTCTTCCCCCGGCTTGTCATACATTATCGAAGAGGGAGAAAATTAGCTTCTGTCAGTGTCTTCATGATACCAAAGTGCCTCAAGGTTATTCTTATAATGTAAAAAATTTTGTCTCATTGAAGGACTTGAAGTTGATAGGTATGAAATCACATGATTTTCACGTCATGATGCAACAAATTCTACCAGTTGCATTGCGTGGAATATTGCCCATTCGTGTCAGAAAGACTATAATGAAGTTGTGTTATTTTTTCAATTCAATTTGTAAAAAGGCGATTGATGTGAATGCTTTGGACATTTTGGAAAAGGATGCAATTTTTATACTTTTTCAATTGGAAATGTATTTTCCTCCAACTTTTTTTGATATAATGGTGCATTTAATGATTCATCTGGTTTGAGAAATAAAGCTTTGTGGACCTGTATATCTTCGTTGGATGTATCCTTTTGAAAGGTATATGAAAATATTAAATGGGTATGTTAAAAATCTATATCGACCTGAAGCCTCCATTATTGAAAAGTATATTTCTGAGGAGGTAGCAGAGTTTTGTACGAGCTACTTGGCTGCGGCACAACACATAGGTTTGCCTGCATCTCGCCATGAACGAGTTAATAATGAGGGAAAGGGGATTCGCGGCTTGAAAGTCAAATCATTATCAGCTGAACAGATGAAGAAGTTATAATCATACATCTTTAATAACATAGCTGATGCTCAACCATATATCACATTGCATATTAATGAGTTTAAACAATGTCATCCAAATAAGAAAGAAATGTGGATTTTGAATGAGCACAACAAAACTTTTTTGTCATGGATTAAAAAGACTTTGCTTGGTAGATCATATGTATCAGAGACATTAAAATGGATAGTGGGTGGTCCATGTTTAAATGTGATAACATGGTCTGGTTATGACATTAATGGTTATACATTTCATACAAAAGCTCAAGACAACAGAAGTGCAGTTCAGAATAGTGATGTATTGGTGTTTGCAGAAGCAATGCATTTTTTGAGTGCTATGGACAAAAACCCAATTTCTACATCAAATGCATATTATGGAGTGATTGAATACATATGGGAGGTTGATTACTTTAAAATTAAAGTTCCCGTTTTTAACTGTAAATGGTTTAACGGTAACAACAGTGTCAGACACGATGAATTTGGAATGACACTTGTTAATCTGAATAGATTGGAAGACACAGCTGATTCTTTTATAATGGAAACACATGCAAAACAAATTTTTTATGTAGTAGATCAATCAGATATGCAATGGGCTGTTGTTTTACAAGGGAAAAAACGATATGTTGGTGAGGATGAACTTGATGAATATGCTGATTTATGTGAGATTCCTACTTCAATGGAAATATTAACAGAACATAATGACGATCATGTTGAAGACATAGTTTGTGCCATAAGGAACGATCACGATGAAGGAATTTGGGAAAACAATCCATCTGTACATTCCTAAAATTACAGGTAACATATGTTTATTTTTTCTTTACATTTATTTTTTCCATAAATGTTAGATATTGTAAGTTTTTTATTTATTAAAACATGTTTTAAAATAAAATAAGTATATGTTATTGTTTGTTTTAAGTTTGTTTTGTTTACTTTATCATGTTTATAATCATTACATGAATTTTAAAATGCTTGTTTTATTGTACCCCTCTCTCTTGGATTTTAATGATGACAATCACTCTCATCGTGTTCTAACTTGTTTTCAAGTGTTTTGCTGCTA
This sequence comes from Viscum album, assembly GCA_963277665.1. Classification (NCBI taxonomy): domain Eukaryota; kingdom Viridiplantae; phylum Streptophyta; class Magnoliopsida; order Santalales; family Viscaceae; genus Viscum; species Viscum album. Next base: position 1,073,817,440 of record OY728143.1, read on the forward strand.
GGAAAAAGGTTGCCCAGGAGTTGGCCCAAGAAGGCTGATAGTGGACTCTTTGAGTCCACCGAACAACCGGGGGATTCCCACCGGCCAGCCGGTGGATTCCCACCGGCTCGCCGGTATGTGCACCGGCCAACCGGTTCTTGCCCACCGGCCAGCCGGAGGATCCAGGCAGTAGGCTTGCCCACTGCCTAGGGCCACCGGCCAACCGGTGGATAACCACCGGCCAGCCGGTGGAACCCAGACAGAAAGCCTGCTGTCTGGAGGAGTCAGGAAGAAATTCTTATCGTTGGCTGCTAGGAGATGGAGGGATTTCAAATCAACCCTCACATCTGATTTCATTTATGGTCATAGGAGTCATGACAATCCATGTCGTATATATCCTTTTATAGAAGAAGACACATGGAGACAATTTTTTGAAAGTAGAAAAAAAGAGTCATTTCTGGTAAGGGGAATGTAAACTTTTATATACTATCTTTTATAAATGATTTTATTAATGTTTTTTTAATGATTTCTTATTCTTAAATTACAGCAAACAAGGAAATATCATCAGGAGATCCAATCTAAAAATGTATACCCTCATAGTTTATCTCGGGGAGGGTATACAATATTGGAAGAAAAAATGATAGCGGAAAAATTTCAACAATTAAGAGCTGACTCTTCAAGCTCTGGAGAGGTGGCCCCTCTATCCCCTCCATCTAGACATAAAAAATGGAAGAGAGCTCGGAAGGGAAAAAAAGGGCAATATCTTTCGGAAGAATCGAGAATCGTAGCTGATAGGATTGGAAGATATCTATTTAATTTATTTAAGTTAACTTTTTTCTTCATATAAGTTTCAATCATTACAGAAATGTTCAATTAATTAATACAAGACTCTCTTGAGGAGCAGAGTTCAGAGGGGACATTTACAGCTATTGGGAGGGAAGATATTTTATTTGCAGCATTGGGAAGGCCCGAACATCCTGGTCGTGTAAGAGGATATCCGACAGGTGTATCGGTAAGAAAAGTGTTTCCATGTTCTTCAACTTCTAACATTGAGGGGGTTTATAAAAAAAATAGAATCCTTGGAGGCTGAAGTTCAAAATATTAATGCGACGATGGAAGACAAGATTAGAGATTCGGTGAAATCTATGTTTGCATAAATGCAAAGACAATTTCAGACTGCAGCTCCCACTCCTCCACCTCCCCCTACAGACCCCATTATTTATCCTCCACCTCTGCCAGTAGCTCCCACTCCCCCACCTCAGCCTGCGGACCCCATTTTTTATCCTACACCTCCGCTGCAGCTTCCTACATATTGCGAGTTGTATGTTGATGATTCTCAACATCATATAGTAGCATACGGGTTGGTATATTGTATAGGAGATACAGTTCATCATCAACAATTAGAGGTAGAGAATCAGAGGGTCACTGTACAGGATATTATAGATAGATCAGCTAGGGTACCAATACCTACAGATGAGGTGGAGATAGTTGGACAGAGTATCGGCCATTTTTTAGTTTGGCCATCCAGACTTCTTCGACTCATTACCATAGAGGTATGAATGTTATATCTTTTATTTTATTTTTTTATTAAAGTTGTTTTATCATTTGAAAACTACTATAATTCTCAATTTTTTTTTCACAGGAATACTTCAAAGGTAAAGAAATACTGTATAGACAACAACAAAGACAACATGCTATGACATCAGATACAGATTCCAGTGGTCTTGACAAATTGTCAAGATATTCACATTTGTTGCTGGATTTTTATGAGTTTCCAATGGAATCTCATGTTTTTGGACGTGAAATAAGTGTGGGGATTACAAAATCTGATATCATGGATCTTGTTACTGGAGATAAGTTGGGCATCAATGTGGTGCAAATTTTTTCCATGTAAGTCTTAACACCTTTTCCCTGTGTTATATTTATTAAAAATGTATACTTATATATGTTTTTTATTAGGTATCTTTATAAAATTTGTGAGAGGAATGAACTGACAGAAGTATATGGATTCATGGACCCACAATTGATTTCCCCTAAAGCATGTGCATTGACTGAGGAACAAATAATGTTTTATATTGCTGAAAGATTTGAAAAGAATATAATCCAACAATGTTGGATGATGCCTTTTTTTGAGAGGTATGAAACACATTTCTCTCAAAGAGTTAATTATCTTTTAACATAAAAAACCACTAACATTAAATTTCCTATTATCAGTAATCATTGGATGTTAGGGATTTTTTGCCCAAGGGAGAAAGCTCTTTATTGGATATGCTCTGTTCATGGTGATGTGTGGGCAAGTTTTAAGAATATATTGGAAAAGTAAGTTTCAATTTCTTAATAGTTTTATATATTATAATTAATTTTAAATTTACCCCATTCGTATTATTTTCTTACAGTGCATGGGTCTACTTTCAAAAAAACACAAAGAAAAGAAATGCAAAGATCAAATATGTAAAGGCGAAGGTAAATTTCTATTTATAATTTTTACTTTTTGATTTATTACATAAAAATAATATATTGAATTTACACATTCAAAATAGAATTGTCATGAACAACAAGGCCTCATCGAATGCAGATATTATATGTTAAGATTTATGTATGAAATAATAACAACTAGGACAGTTGTGAATTTTCACCTGGTACGATTTCCTCTTAAACTTTGCGATCATATTTCAATTTGATTTATTCATTATACACGTTAACTATATTCTTTTTCATTTGTAGCTTTTTGATGACCCTCAACCCTATACTGCTGAAGACATCAAACAGGTATAAGTGGAGTGGTCAAATTATTTTACACGTTTGATTGAATTTTAGTTGTTTGTAATGTAAAATGTAATTTTGAATATTGTCGTTTTAATTGTCTATTTGGTAGTTGTTTAGGTTTGATTTAGTTTTTTTTTTGAAGTTGACAGTGTAAGTTTTGAATGTTATATAAGTGAATGTTTAATTTTGCTCTACTTCTTGTCTTGGTCTACTTTTGATGGTTCTTCTGGTATGGATTTGGGTCTGTGGGGGAGGGGTTCCCAGGGTGTGGGGGTGTGTTCAGTGGGGTTGGGGGTGTCCAGCGGTCTGGGAGGGCTGTCCGGTGGGGTGGGGGATAGTCTTGGGGGGTGGCAGGGATGTCCAGGGGTGTGGGAAGCCGGTCCAGGGGTGTGGGAGTGCTGTCCAGGGGTGGGGGGGAAGTCCAGGGGTGTGGTGGGGGCTGTCAAGTGGGGTGAGGGGGTGAGGAGGTGCTGTTCAGGAAGGTGGGGGTTGTTGAGGGGTGTTTGGGGGTGTCCGGGGGTCGGGGGGCAGTCCAGGAGTGTGGTGGGGGCTCCAATGGGGTGGGGGAGGGCTGTCCAAGGGGTATACATGAGGGTGGGAGCTCCAATGGGGTGGGGGAGGGCTGTCTAGGGGGTATACATGAGGGTGAGGGCTCCAACGGGGTGGGGGAGGGCTGTCCATGGGGTATAAATGAGGGTGGATGCTGTCTAGTGGGTAAGTTTTATATGTTATCTATTTACATGCTTATTTTTGATGTACTTCTGTTTTTGTGGTATGATTTCTTTATTTATTTTCTGGTTGATTCTGGTGGAGAGAAGATCAATGCATTCTGTTTAAAAAAAATTGGGTTTATCACGTCGGTTATTTAATAACCGACGTGATAAAATGCCTGGAAAATAGTTTATCACGTCGGTTATTTAATAACCAACGTGATAAAAGTCCTGCAAAATGGTTTATCACGTCGGTTATTTAATGACCGACGTGATAAAAGGCCGGGAGAATGGTTTATCACGTCGGTTATTTAGTAACAGACGTGATAAAGGGCCCGGAGAATGGTTTAGCACGTAGGTTATTCAATAACCGACGTGCTAAACGGCCTGGACAATGGTTTATCACGTCGGTTATTGACTAACCGACGTGATAAACCCCCTCCCAGCGGTTTATCACGGTGGTTATACAATAACCGACGTGATAAACCCTCCTCCCCCGGTTTTTCACGTCGGTTTTATATGAACCGACGTGATAAACCCCGCTCAGCCCGGTTTATCACGTCGGTTCTTCTAGAACGGATGTGATAAACCACCCTCTCCCCTGTTTATCACGTCGGTTATATATGAACCGACGTGATAAACCCCCTCATCCCCTGTTTATCACGTCCGTTCTTCGATAACTGACGTGATAAACCATTCTCCAGGCCTTTTATCACGTCAGTTCTAAAATAACCGACGTGATAAACCATTCTCCAGGCCCTTTATCACGTCGGTTCTAAAATAACCGACGTGATAAACCATTCTCCAGGCCCTTTATCACGTCGGTTCTAAAATAACCGACGTGATAAACATCGCGATTTTAGGTTTTTGACGTCGGTTTTTAAATAACTGACGTCAAAAACCTTATTTATAACGTCACACGTATTAACGTCGGCTAGAAACGGACGTAAAAAATTAAAAATAACCGATGTAAAAAACGTTTTCTGCACTAGTGTGTATGTGTATGTATGTGCATGCATGTGTTTGTAATTGTATATAGGTGTATGTGTATACATATGTGTATATGTATGTGTAGGCATATGCATGTGTATGTGTATGTGTGTGTGTGTGTGTGTCGGAATGTATATTTGTGCATATGTATGTGTATTTATCTATAAATATATGTCTATGCATATGTATACATGTACATGTATGTCTGTATATTGAATTAATATTCTTTATTCATTGTTAATATTTCTCTATTTTTAGAATTTTCTGTAATTTATTCTTTTTTAATATTTATTCATTTTTTGATATATATTCATTTAATATTGTTGTAATATATTCAATTTTGATAGTTACTTGTACAATTTTAAATATTTATACATTTAATTAAATAATAATATTTAAATTTTTATTAAAAATTATAAAAGTTTAATAATTAATTATATAATTTATATACAATCAATACAATGCATATATAAAAATTTATCAATATTATTATTATTATTTATTTACTCATTTTTTACTTGCAATTCTGGTAATCAATGTTGTGAATAAACTTTTTAAAAATATTTATGTAATTTATTTAATTTTAATTCTTAATTTTTAATATTATTTCATTTAATATTATTTTTTCATTTTGGATATTTATTATTTTTTTAATATTTTTTGAATTTATTCATTTTTTAAATTTATACATATTTATTTACTAAGTTTTAATATTTTCAACATGTTTGTAATTTATATGATTATTATTTATTCATTTTTTTAAGTTTTAATATTTTTAATATGCTTGAAATTTATATAATTGATTCCGATAAGCACATTTTAATTTTAATATTTTTGTAGTTAATATAATTCATTTTTAATATTTTTTATATATAATTATTATTATATATTTTTTCATTTTTATTCTTTTTTATATGTTTGGAATTCATGTAATTAATGTTATAATTTCACTTTTTAAAATATTTTTTTTAAAATATATTCATTTTTATTTATTCATTTTTAATATTATTTCATTTAATATTATGTATTCATTTTTAATATTTATTATATTTTAATATTTTTAGAATTTATTCACTTTTTAAAATCTATTTATACATAATTAATTACTAAGTTATAATATTTCACATATGATTTTAATCTTTATGATTAATATTTATTCAATTTTATTTATTAAATTGTAATATTTTTTTAAAAAAATTAAATTTATATAATTTATTTATTTAAATTCATTTTTTATTTTTATTTTCATTTTTTTACGTGTTTACAGTTCATGTAATTAATCTTACAAATTCATTTTTTTAAATAATTTTATCATCTATTAAATTCTATTTATCCATTTTTATTATTCTTTTATTTAATATTATTTATTCATTTTTTATATTTATTATTTTTTTATATTTTTTTTAATTTAATCATTTTATATTATTTATTTATATATTTTTATTTACTATGTTTTAATATTTTCAATATGTTCATAATTTATATGAATTATATTTATTCATTTTGTTTATTAAGTTTTAAAATTTTTAATATGTCTCCAATTTATATAATTTATTTATTTAAATTAATTTTTTAATAATTATATTATTTAAATAATAAATATTAATCATTTTACAAAAATTGTTACTTATAGAATTAATATTATTTATTTTTTCATTTTATTCATTTTTAAGTGCTTTTATGTTATGTAATTAAGGTTATAAATTTGCGTTTTTTAATATTTTATCAATTTATTCAAATTTATTTATTCATTTTTAATATTCATTCATGCAATATTATTTATTAATTTTTAATACTTTCAGAATTTATTCATTTTTTAATATTTATTTATACATATTTATTTATTAAGTTTCAGTATTTTCAATATGTTTATAATTTATATAATTAATATCGTCAATTTATTAAATTTTTTACATTTTTTTCAACATTAGTTTAAGTGCAAAAAAAAGTGTATTTTATCAGCGCTAAAATAGAATGGCTAGCAAATACTACTTTTTCTAGCACTTTCTTAGCACTGATAAAGCATAACTTTTATCAGCACTAAAAAAGTACCGACAAAAGTAGTATTTATTTTCACTAATGACTTTTGTGATGATAAAATACACTTTTATCAGCACTTTTTAGAAAGCACTGATAAAACCCTTCATCATCTTTATAAAAGAACCCTATCATCACATCTTCCTCACGCTGCACTCAAGCTCTCACAAAACTGAAGGTCTACTACAACTGAAGTCGATCATTTTTGGAAAATCAAACTTCAAAACTGAAGATATGATATTCTAAAATTGTTTTTAAAGAATCTCGTTCAATCTTTTTCCCTAAGGACAAGCCTAAGAGATCATATTATTAGTGGGTCATGGGAAATGGGTTGTCTCGTAGCATGTATGTGAAAATAGTGCGGGTTGGTTACATTTTAGGAATCATGTTTAGGATGGATTGCTTTAGATACATGTTGATATTCATGTACATATTATATTCACTAGTTAATGTATTTGTCAAATAAGGATAAACAGCCCTTTAGTCCTCATCACCAACTCCCCTCAATTACATTTATTGTTGTTTTATCTTGTTATATGATCATGGATTGTATGAATATATCACCTCCTGATGAAATAATACCTTTGAAAATATATTTTTTCATTTGAGATGTGGTTTCTTTAAATCTCCCTCCTTTTTCAATCTTTTTATTTTTCATACACACACTTAGATTGTTTCTTAATCTTCTAAAAAATATCATAGTAATTTCATCTTCCTCTGAGAGGCATTTACATTGGTGTTAACATGAATAATCGTTATTTTAGAAAAATCTATATTTTTTTAATTCTTACTATATAACGATGTCCTTATATTAGTATCTTTTGAATTTGAATTATACTTCAAAAATTAAAATATATCCCTCAACATTCGTGATCCTCGAATCCTTCTCCTTTAGTTGGCTATCTAAATTTTCTAGGTGAGAATTATTTTCCTTATGTTCCATATTTTCCTATTCTTTACACCACTATTTTAATATAGACACTAAGGCTCCTTGGAGTTTTCCATTTCCATTCTTAAATTCATCACATGAAGAAGTTATTCAATTACATCACATTGTTTCCTTATATTCTTATTCATTGTTACAATGGTTTCCTTTGAATCCATCTCTTCTTTCATGAACATTCTCTTATACTCTTCCAAATTTCCAATATATGTAGAATTTCTTCAACCTTTAGACTTTGATAATTTTTATTCACTTCTAAATACTTGAATCATCTCTTATTTGTGACATAGAAAAACTCTTTATTTATGAAATGATGTGATTAACTATTTTCTACAATCATCCTCCAAGAATTTAGGTGAATATAATATGTACATAAATAATAACTTTGTTTTGATATATTTTTTTATGGAAAAATTATATTATATATACCCTAATACTTATTTGGTAGTATAAAATTCATAGGTTTCTTTTGAACATTTATAGTGATTGGGAGTGAATTTTCTTTCTTGATGAATCCATTTCAAAAAATAATAATGATTTATGATATGTGGCTTCCTATAATAGAAAAATACGTGTTGTAATACTTTAAATTCATATAATTATTGGTCTTTATATAATTTAAAAATTTGTTACCACAATGAACATTTATATCAAATATGATGACTATATTTGTGTATATATAGAGAATATTATTTTAGGGTTCTAAACTCATACTTTATATGTATTTATTTATTTATTAAAATATGAATATTTTTTAATCAAATAGGATGGATATTAATATAAAATGTATAGATTCCAATCATATAAAAAATATTATGAGTATGGGGTGAAATAGTTCATCAAGTTTGAAAAAGATCATACATATAACCCTTCTTAAATCATTTTCTTGTGTTTATGTTATTTTTATTCAAGACTAATTAGTTCAGAAGAGTTGTAAGAACACTTGACCTATCATGGAATAGATTGAAGTTATAAATGTTAGACTAAACATAGGAAAAAATGAATGTAGGTAGTGGATGGGATAACAAGGTGTTTTATAGATTATTTGATATGATTACAAGTGTGAACAATGATGAAGATCGTATCAAGGATATGATTATAGGTGTGAATGATGATAAAGATAATTTTGAGGAAATTATAATGATAGTTGAAGATAAACTTTTTAATTATACAAAAAATTTTCAGAAGTTAAATTTTTTTCAAAAAACACCATTTTATTCTAGTTGTACTAAATATACAACATTTTTATCAATACTAAAGCTATATGATGTAAATGTTAGCAATGGATGGAGTAGGACCAGATTTACTGAACTACTTTCTCTCTTGAATGATATGTAACTAAAAGATAATGATATTTCTTGGCAAACATATAATTCTAAACAAATGTTAGGTTTGAAAGATATGATTTATGAAAAATGCACACTAATCTAAATAATTTTATACTACTTTTTGTAGACCATAAATCTTTTAAAAATTCATAAAGTGTGGTAGGCCTTAATAGACGAAATTTTAATCAAATCCTTCAAAAGTCGTATGGTATTTTCTAATCAATCCAATGTTTAAGATACAATATAAATGTGAGGATACTAAAAGAAAATTAATGTGGCACATAGATACAAGAAATTAATATGGGAAACTTTATCACCCATATGGCTCTCCTTAATAGAAGAAAATTGATTATGAGTATCCTGAATTTGGAAACGGGCCAAGAAACCTTCATCTTGCACTATTTATATATGGATTGAATCCTTTTGGTTTAAAAAAGAGCACCCATAGTACATGGAAAATTATTTTGATAAATTATAACTTTCCATTATGGTTATATTTGAAGAAAAAATAAATTATGATGTCTCTTCTTATTTTAGGACCAAAACAACTGGGTAATGATATTGATGTTTATTTGGCCCCATTGATTGTATATTTAAAATTAATGTGGGATTTATGTGTTAAATTGTATGATAATTACATAAATTAATATTTCATATTGAGAGTCATGTTTTATGGAATGATAAATGACTTTACTTCTTAAAGAACTTTTTTAGGGTATATTATTAAAGGAACTCAAGGGCGTCCCATTTTTGAATAAGGTACACACTCAGTTTGGTTAAAACATTCATCAAATACTATGTTTCTTGGAAATCTCTAATCTCTACCCTGATTACATAAATACTAATATAGTATTAAATCATTCCATGGTAATTCAAAAGAAGGTATAACATTTTCTCTACTAAGAGGTGATATGTTGTTTGAGAAAGTAAAGGATATAGCCACCTCTTTTAAAAAACCTTTTTTTACATTATAAAAACCAGTTGAAAAGATATATAATATTTTTTTAAATTACAATACTCAATTTTTTAGGCATTGGATATTTTCTTGATTTCATGAACATGGAAAAAAATATTTTATAGTGTCATTATCATATTATTAAATACACGTAGAAAAATAATGAATGACATTGAGGCTAGATTAGACATGATTAACATGGGGGTATGGGATGATTTGGTACCAGTGAAAGGTGAAAGATATAATTTTCTTCCTCTAGCTGCTAACACTCTTTCCAACCAAGATAGATATCCATTTTCAACTTCCTAAATGATTTAACGGTTCCATAGGAGAGTATTCATCAAATATTAAGAATATCATGTCAATTACTAATTTAAAGTTAAAGGGCCTTGAATCATATAATTTTCATGTTTTTATGCAAGATCTAGTGTTTGTATATTTATTTTACATTTTAATTAGAGATTTTCCATTATATATTAACCAATATATGTTTCTTTTCAAAGTTATATGTAGTAAAGTTATTGATTCGATGAAATTTCCAAAAATGTAAAAGGAAATTGATGTCATGCTCTTTAAATTAGGGATATTCTTCCCATAATCATTCTTTATATAATAGTTCACTTGATGGTTCACTTGGTTAGAGAGATATGTCTATGCGATCCTGTACATTATAAATGGATGTACCCCATTGAATGGTATATGAATATTTTAAAATGGTATGTCAAAAATTGATGCCATCCAGAAGGTTGTATTGTAAAGTAATTTATTGTTGAGGAAGACTTTGAATCCTATATTGGCTACCTATCTAATGTGGAAAGATTTAATTTACCAAAATATTATAACACCAAGTGACTTATGGATGAAGAAAATTATAGAATAGATATTATAGAAATTACTATTACAGTGTGGTAATAGTCTCACATTTATGTTTTACATAAAATTTTAGAGGTTGTGCCATATATTGAAAACAAAAAAGTAATTCTTAGGTATTTGAATCCATTAAGGGATAAAATCTAGATATCAAATACACATAATCAATTTTTTATAGGATGGTTTCAAGAACATATTTTTAATGATTCAACTAAAAATCCAGATTAAATTTTAGAATGAATTTGATGGCTAACCAGAGGATCAATTTTTAATGTATTATCTTATAATGATTATGTAACTAATGGTTATACATTATATACAAGGAACATGATAAACAAAGTTCTATGAAAATTAGTGTAGTTGCACTTATGGCTGAATTGATTCATGTATTTTTTACCAATTCCAAAAATCTAATTTATGAGAATATTCTATACTTTAGAATCATAAAAAAATAGTATTTGGATTATATAAAATTCCAACTTTTGATTTTTCAATTCAAGTTGGTTGATAACATGAGTGCAGTTAAAATCGATGAATTGGGATTTTGAAATTGGATTTTAGTAAGGGTTCTAGGATGAACCATTCATAATGGAATCATAGGAAGTTAAAGCATTTAATGTCCTAGATCCTAGAAGTAAAAGGTGGTCAATTATTCTATTACTGACCAAAACCACTGAAAGGTCAGATATCAATTCAACTGAGGATGACCCTTTCCTGGGTATGTTGCAATAATTTCATAGTGGTCCCAAAGTAGATAGGTTCTTTTATGTTAGAGGAGATCATAATGAGTGGATTTGGATACTCGATAGAGGGGTCAAACCCCTTAAACCTTTAAATAAAAAAAGAGACTTCAATCATCAAGTTATATTGTAATATACATTATGTTACCTCATATTATTATTTATTCACTATCACATTTATGTAATCTAAATTAAACACTCAAACATTTCTATAGATAATGGATTATACACATGATAATGCTTCTAATCCTGAGGAATAACATATTTCTCAACATGTTGATGCTCCTTATGTAGAGAAACAACAATTTTCTTCACATGAGGATGATACCAATCCTGAGGAAAAATATATTAATGATGTATATTTGAAGAAATTGTGGAAGTTGAATATCCTATGTACTAGAAAAATATGATAATCATAGAGTGATAGTGTTAACAAAAAATATTAAGGTGAGAAGTTTAGGCATCAAATTAAATGTTATATGGAACACACATGACCATCCTATTAACACAAAAAATCCCATTTTCATTAGTTATAATGAGGTCACCACTTGAATGCATGTACCTAGAGTGGCATGCTTTGTTGCTTCTTTGTTGCATCTAGAGTGTCCTACCTTGTTGCTGTTAATGGAATGGATGGAGTGCTTGGTGCGGCCTTATGATTTAGAAATCAAGGAATATTATATTGTTTTCATCCAGAGCTCACCTAATCTTCATTGGGTGGTTCTTTATGCTTTTATTTTGAATTTTGGGCTTTTGATCTCCAACACCATAACTCTTTCATTATGGTTGTTGGGTGTTTTGTGATTGTATTTTTTTCCCTATACTGTTTTCTTTTTTATTTAATAAACTTACATTGACCACTCGAATGCATGTATCGATTAATGTAGATACATGGAATAATGTTGCACCCATGGTTAAATCACTAATTTGGGAAGATATTATGATAATATTATGATATAATTTCTTCATTTTACTAAAAAATAAAAAAATGAAACGTTGATTTACTCTTCTTTATCCCTTATAGAGTGCATTTATACTAGATGAATTCCAAATGAAATTTGTATTCATGGTTGCTGGAAAGACTCGTAAAATCTTTTGGAAAATTCCTATAATGAATAATTTCAATGATGCTAAAGGGAAAGTAAATTTCTACCCACAAAAATTTTATTCACACATGATAACCAAGAATTATGGGGTGCATTTATCATTCATCATGAGGGGAAATCATTTTAGATATATTGTGATTGGTAATACATTACTCAAAAAAATGTGTATTAATCACTTTGATTAATAATTGTTAATTTTAAAAATAGTAATTGAGTGCTAAAAATAAGTAGTGTTCATCAAAACCAACATATCTCTATCATAAAATAAGGATGGGGTGCAGTTAACTTGAAAAACATGGTATATATTTTAAATATAAATAATAATTTTATGTGGAATAAAATAATAACATAATTATGTTCCTTTGTGTATAAGAATATTGATGAATCAAAATCCAAATCCACCTCCATCCCACATCATATTCTATAGATGGAGGATCGTGTAAATAAAGATTGAATACTAATAGATGTAAACACACAAAAAGTATGGGAATCAAGTGTAAGTATGACATATTAAAATTTTGTTCTACTTTAAATTGTTATTATATAATAATGATTAATTATTTTAAAATATTTTTTATCAAGTTTAGAAACAAGAATCATCATCAGTTATACCTAATGAATGGCTACCATCAGTGGCCTTAAAACAGCCAGAAAAAAATAACCACTTCAGAGGTGTGGATTTTCGAGTGTCTTCCAGAACATTATTTGAGAAAATAAATTAAAAGGGGGATAAAGATAAGAAAACATAGGATATATAGACACAAATAACTTATCTAGAATAAAAATAGTATTAGTATTCTGAGTTGTTAGAGAATATTATAGGAATGCATCAAAGAGAAGAAAAAAAACAATAACAATCACTAAAAGAAGATACCTTTAGATTTGAGGTGATCCATTCTCCCCAAAGATCTACCAAACATAGGTAATTAATTTTTTCATTAATATTTTTTTTGAAATGTGAATTAGGCAGACACTCGTACCTTTCTTGTACTAATATTCTATAGGGTGAAAATGATTAGGATTTATATCTATCAACCCCCACCCATCTCCTTATATTAAGTAGTAAAATTTACAATATACAATGAGATATTATACACACCAGACAACTTCCAAATGTTCATGTGAGAGTGGGTATTCACATAGTGTCGAAGTCGAGAACTGATCTACATGTTCCCCATGATGATCAAGATATTCACATGATAAAACTTTCCATTGGATCTTTCATAGAATGGTTATTTGATCTTGTAAAATATGTGAAAAATGGGTGGTGTTCCTTTCAAATTTATCTTTTATGAAAAACCTTTAACAATTAATGAAAAAGTCCTAAATTGAGAAATGTTATTATATACAATAAAAAGGAAGGGGAAATGGAAGGTAAAATAAAAACAATATATTGTATCAACCAATCGATTGAAAATACATTCAGAAAGTACATTTACCCCACCAGTTCAACTATTTAATTTACTAATATTACTAGTTCAAATATATACAATGTTAAAATATGGTGATACGAACATCATTGATTTCTAAGAACAAATATTTCAAGAGGCCATTATAGATTTTCTTGGTCATTGGAATGTAGATTAAATCCTCAATAATGTACAACAATGAGTCTCAGTTCTAAATGTATATATGAGGTGTTCCTTTATAATTTTTTTATCCAATAGTCGATCTACTATATTAATTATAGTTAAATACTATTTATATTTTTTACAATCATATATATTGAAAATATTTAAAGGGAAAATCCTATGAACAAAAATTATGAATCATTAGTCCTTACATCACTTATATGAAAAAAATGTCATTAGAAGAAGAAGAATTCTCTGTAATAATGGACAAACTAGCCGTAATGTTTTAAAATAAACCTACAGGTGACAAAATCTTCTTCATACCCATGAAGAAAGGGTAAAAAATGTATTTTAATCATATAAAATATATTTTTATTACTTTCATTACTTATTCTTTTTTGTTTTTTAGGGAGCAATTGTTTCTCATTACAATCAATTTGGATACTCCAAAGATTTATTTTTTGGGTTCAATGCATCGATCCCCAACAAATTGACCACGCATGATGTCGTTTAATAGTTTGTAATACACTAAACATAACATTTTACAAATAAAATTCAAGTTATACATTTTATGTTATGATTTAATGAAAAAACATGTGATAGGGTGGTGTTTAAATATCATCAAAATCGTTGAAGGAGGACATTCCCTGAGTAAAATAATCTTATCAACTTCTATAAGTAGATAAGTATTATGGTATATAAAATAATATTTCACTATCAAAACAAATTAATTATTTTTTCCAATGTTTTTATAGTGTCCAAAATAAACTAATGGAAAATATTGTGGTTATTAAATTTATAAATTTATGAAAGATATTTCATTTCATCAATAATCTAGCATCCTCAAAGAGATATTTTCAATGATAATTAAAATTTTATTTAAAATATTTATTATTCATTTGTTTATTTATATTTTTCCAGTACTACCAGAAAATTTGACTATCCATGTATTCAAAAGATTAAATAGATTTGTTTAGAAATGAATAGGAATAATACAAAGTATCAAAATGTATGCAAAAATCATGAAGAGGTGACTTCCTACTACTTATTTATTTAATTTTATCATCATTTTATATACTTTGTTTAGTTAATTTACTTGTAATTTTTATTTAATACTTATTTAGTTAGTTTTTATATATATCATAAAGAAATTACTTCATTTAGAATTATTTTTTTCTTTAACCATCTTTTTCTCTATTAAGAGAACAAAAATGATGAGAGAAAAAAATTCTAGACAAATTCTTTAACAAGGACAATACACTCTTGTTCTATTCATTCTATTTATTGAGGTATTTGTTCTTTATTTGGTCTTTTTATATTTAGTAGTGTGTGTTTTCAGTTTAAACTAACATTTTAGTTAACAAGACTTGTGACATACTCAAAGTTGAGAAATCACATTCATATTATTTTAATACTTTATTATAATGATCCATAAGACATTTTTGATACATAGGAGTTTTTCATGCCTAAATCTGGTATGCGGTGTTTCCGGTATGACTCAAAATGAGTGTTTTTAGTTTAAAAATGGCATTTTAGTTGAAAACATGTGTCACTCATTAAAAATTGAGAAAACATGATCACATTTTCTTAATGATTTAGGAAAAAATCAATAATTCGTTTTTGACATAAACGAATTAGTATCACATCAATATAACACACATAGTTTAAAATGACATTTTAGTTAAAAATACACGTAACATACTCAAAACAAATCAAATACATTTAGATTTTTTTGAAACTTTAGGAAAATAATCCAAAAGTCATTTGTGATGTTTATGAATCAATTGTGATTTGATCCAACATACAATGTGACTGATATGACTTAATATGTTTGTTTTTATTTAAAAATGACATTTCCATTAAAAAGACACATGACATACTAAAAACTGATCAAACATGTTCATATTGTTTTGAAACATTATTATAGTGATCCATAAGTCATTTGTGACATGTAGGAATCAGTTGTACCTCAATCTAACACACGGTGTGATCAGTAAGACTCGAAATGTGTTATTTCAGTTTAAAATTTACATTTTAGTTAAAAATGTGTGTTGCTTATTGAAATATAAGAAAATGAGCTTTCATTTTATTAATACATTAGTAAATCAACCCAAAATTCATTTGTTATGTGTAGTAGTCATTTGAAGTAAATCTAACACATGGTGTGACTGTAAAGACACAAAGTGTGTGTTTTTAGTTTAAAAATGAAATGTTAGTTAAAAACATGTGTCACTCACTGAAACCCTATAAAACACACTTTGATTATCTTGATACTTTAAGACAATACACTATGAGAAAAACGGTCATTTGCGATGGGAAAATCAGCCCGTTGCAAATAATAGATATTTGCGACGGGGGTGAGGACCCATCGCAAAAGGTTTGGCGTGAAATGTGCGCCAAACCGCAGGAAGGGGTATTTGCTATGTGTTCCTATTCCCGTCGCAAATGCCCAACAGTGGGTTTTAGTATTTGCGACGGGATATTTGTCCTATGGAAAATAGTATGTCGGCAGGTACCCATTTGTGATGGGACCTGTCGTAAATAACTTTTTTCGACCGATCGTAATTAATGCGGGCAATAGGCATTTGCGATAGGTCCCATCACAAATAAGCCCGCTGCAAATACTCTAACCTATATATACCCCAATCAATTTTTCCCCTCATTCTACTCCTCTCTCAACTTCTCTCTATCTCTTCTGAAAAATGTTCTTCTAAAATTTTTCATAGTTTAAACTTTTAAATTGAAGCATAATCCAAAGCTTTTATACTATGTAAGCTTTTGTTTCAAGGTATTTATCATTTTTTATTGTTTTGATAATTTATTTTATTTTAAATTATTTATAATTTTTTCTAATTAGATGCAGTTAAATTAAATTAGAATTATATATTTGTATTTTCAGTATTTGTTTTTATGAATAATTATGTCTAAGTGTTAATTAGAAATAATTAGTAATAATTAGTAATAAATTGTAATAATTAGTAATAAATTGTAATAATAGTATTAAATTGTAATAATTAGTAACAAATTGTAATAATTAGTAATAAATGGAAATAATTAGCAATAAATTGAAAAAAATAGTAATAAATTGAAAAAATTAGTAATTATTGGGATTAATTAGTAATTTCTAGCATTAATTAGTAATTATTATGATTAATTAATAATTATTAGGATTAATTAGTAATCATTAGGATTAGTTAGTAATAATTAGGATTAATTAGTAATAATTATTATTAATTAGTAATAATTAGTAATCATTAGTATTAATTAGTATTAATCAGTATTAATTAGTAATAATCTGTAATAATTTGTAATAAATTGTAATAATTAGTAATAAAATGTAATAATTAGTAATAAATTATAATAATTAGTAATAATTAGTAATAATTAGTAATAATTAGTAATAATCATTAATAATTTGTAATAATTTGTAATAATCAGTAATAATTTGTAATAATTAATAACAAGTAGTAATAGTTATGATTAATTAGAAATAATTTGTAAGAATTTGTAATAATTTGTAATAATTAGAAATAATTAGAAATAATTTGTAATAATTAGAAATAATTTGTAATAATTAGAAATAATTTGTAATAATTTGAAATAATAGTAATAAATTGTAATAATTAGTAATAAATTGTAATAAATTGTAATAATTTGTAATAATTTGAAATAATTTTTAATAGTTAGTAATAATTAGAAATAAGTTGTAATAATTAGAAATAATTTGTAATAATTAGAAATAATTTCTAATAATTAGAAATAATTTTTATAATTAGAAATAATTTGTAATAATTAGTAATAATTCGTAATAATTAGTAATAATTAGTAATAAGTAGTAATAAGTAGTAATAATTACTAATAATTAGTAAAAAGTAGTAATAATTAGTAATAATTAGTAATAATTAGAAATAATTATGATTAATTAAAAATATTTCTTAATAATAAGTAGTAATTAGTAAAAAATTGTAATAAGTAGTCATAATTAGTAATAATTAGGATTACTTAGAAATAATTAGGATTAATTAGATATAATTTGTAATGATTTGTAATAATCAGTAATAATTTGTAATAATTAGTAATAAGTAGTAATAAGTAGTAACAATTGTGATTAATTAGAAATATTTTTTAATATTTTTTTAAAAAAAATTAGTAATTTTTAATAATTAGAAATAATTAGTAATAAATTTTAATAATTAGTAATAAATTGTAATAATTAGTAATAAACTGTAATAATTAGTAATAAACTGTAATTATTAGTAATAAACTATAATAATTAGTATTAAATTGTAATAATTACTAATAAATTGTAATAATTGGTAATAAATTTTAATTATTAGTAATAATTTGTAACAATTGGTAATAATTAGAAATAAGTGGTAATAATTAGAAATAATTTGTAATAATTAGAAATAATTTGTAATAATTAGAAATAATTTGTAATAACTAAAAATAATTTGTAATAATTAGAAATAATTTATAATAATTAGTAATAGTTATTTATAATTATCAATAATTAGTAATATTGAGTAATAATTAGTAATAATTAATAATAATTAGTAATAATTAGTAATAATTAGTAATAATTAGTAATAATTAGAAATAATTAGAAATAATTAGGATTAATTATATATAATTAGTATTAATTAGTAATAAATTGTAATAACTAGTAATAATTAGTAATAATAAAGATTAATTAGAAATAATTAGTAATAATTAGTAATAATTAGTAATAATTTGTAATAATTAGAAATAATTTGTAATAATTAGAAATTATTAGTAATAATTAGAAATTATTAGTAATAATTTGAAATAATCAGTAAAAAATAGTAAAAAATTATCAATAATTAGGATTAATTAGTAATAATTAACAATAATTAGGATTAATTAGTAATAATTATCAATAATTAGTAATACATTGTAATAATTAGTAATAATTAGTAAAAAATTGTAAAAATTAGTAATAATTAGTGACAATTAGTAATAATTAGTAATAATTAGGTTTAATTTGTAACAATTTGTAATAATTAGTAATAATTAGGATTAATTAGGATTAAATAGAAATAATTATGATTAATTAGGATTAATTAGTAATAATTATTAAAAATTAGTAAAAATTAATAATAATTTGGATTAATTAGTAATAATTAGGATTAATTGGTAACAATTAGGATAAATTAGTAAAAATTAGGATTAATTAGTAAAAAATTAGGATTAATTAGTATTAATTAAGATTAATTAGTAATAATTAAGATTAATTAGTAATAATTAAGATTAATTAGTAATAATTATGATTAATTAGTAATAAATTGGAGTAAATTTGAGTACATTGATAAACTAGCACAATTTCCAGTGGATTGAAAGTATTCCTTTTGATTGATGCCTTAGATCCTTGTAGTTTTCTCCCACTGAAATCAGTATGAAAAATCTGCCCCGATGTACGTCAGAGCATATTTTTTATAGTGATTTAAGTCAGATAAAGGTTCAAAGATGTGATTCATTAGACAAAAGAGGCTCTTTTTCCTGATGAAACATCTCCTTTGAACTTCTCCGACTAAAATCACTATGAAAAGTATGCTATAACGTACGAATATCAATATTCACAAGTATAGAGAGCACCACGGTGAGGCCTCCCTACTCTCCATCCTTATGCATATGAAAATGGATATTCGTACTTTGGAGCATACTTTTCATAGTGATTTTAATCTCAAAAAGTTTCAAGGGGATGAGTCATCGAGAAAAAGAGACACCGCCAATCTGTTGGAAATTGTGTCGTCGGTAATTAACAATAATTAGTAAGAACTACCTGTAATAAATAATAATTAGCGATTAGTATAAATTTTTATAAATGAGTGTATATTAGTATAAAAGATTAAAAATAGTATAAATAACAAAAAAATAATAGAAACCATTATAAATTTATAGAAAATAGAATTTAATTGTCTTCTTTTTTTTGGATAATATTTATCTTATATTTAATTATACAAAATAACTAATTATTTTATATTTTTTAGAAAAATATGGAATAAGGAAGATGAAAATATTCATTATTAGATGATTGTTCTTGGATAAATCAGTACCAGAATCCATATAGTTTTGGTTTAAATCTTGTATATATTGAGGGTGTTCAATCTTTCTTATCATTTGCATCACCAAAACCAAAAAAAATCAGAATGGAAAATTAAGTGTCCTTATAAAAAATGTGATATGAGGACTTATGACACATTTGACAATGTTGGAGGTCATTTATTACATTTTGGTTTTCAACCAGATTATGTTTTTTGGTATCAACATAGTGAATGCAGTTTCAGAGAAGATACTAATAATTTGGTTCCAGATCCAGTGCGGTTTCAAATTTTAGTACATGATGTGGTAGGTCCATCTTTCCAAAAAACTGAAACTCAAGATGTTATTGATTTAACTCCTGAGTTATAACCATCTCATTTATATGATTTGTTGAGGATGCCTTATATCCTAGTTGCAAGATAAGAAAGTTTTAAGTAGTTGTTAAATTTATGGTTATTAAATCGGATAATGGAATGTCAAATAGTTTTTATGATCAAATATTCTCTTTATTAAAAACATTGGAACCTAAAGGAAATGTGTTGCCTACAAATTTCTATGAGAGAAAGTGGCTGGTTCATAATCTGGGCCTTGGTTATCAGAAGATTCATGCATGTTCAAATGACTGCAAATTATATTATGGTGAAAATGATTCATTGGATATTTTTCCCACATGTGGACAATCGATGTATAAACAAGCTCAACTAGGGATGTATATATTTATTTCAGTAAAAAAAATTGGAACATTTCCTACTCACAACCATATTACAACATTTATTTATGTCTCAAAACACATCATCATTGATGTCATGTCACAAAACAAACATTTCAATCGGTAAAATCTTAAATCATCCCTCTGATAGTGATTCATGGAAACATTTTAACCAAGTGCATTTGTCTTTTTCTTTAGAATCCCAAAACATGTGATTGGGTCTTTCTACTGATGGTTTTTGTCCATTTGTTTCTTATATTAGTTATTATTCATGTTGGCATATCTTTATAACTCTATACAATTTACCTCCATGGATGTTGATGAAGAATCCATATATATTTTTGACCTTATTAATTCTAGGTCATCTGAAAAAGAATATTGATGTTTATTTGAAACCATTGATTAATGAGTTAAATTCCCTATGGGGTAATAGTGTCAGTTCATATAATGTTGCTCTGAAACAAAACTTACTTATGAAAATTGCAAAGATGTGGAAAATTAGTGACTTCCAAACATATGGTATGTCATCTAGATGGAGTACATAGGGTCTAAAATCATTTTCATACTATATGAGAGATAGAAAAGAATTTATGCTCTTCAATGGGAAAAAAATCTTATTTTGTTGAATGTCATCATAGATTTCTTCCAACCGATCAACTTTTTCAAAGAAAAAAATATCATTTCAGAAATGGATTAGTTAAAAAAGATGGGGATCTAACAATGATCTAAGATACAGAATTAAAATAAATTTTCTCTTCATTACCTCCCATCACATTTAGACCAACAATAAACCAACTGAAAATTGATGGGTTTGGAAAAGAGCACAATTGTATAAAACGGATCATTTTTTTGGGATTTTCCATATTGGTCTGATTTTTTGGTCCATCACATATTGGATATGATGCATATTGAGAAGAAATATTTTGATAATTTATTTCATATAGTTTTGGATACACTAGGTAAGACCAAAGATAATGTAAAGGTACGATTATATCTTTCCCAAATTTTCATGAAACTGGAACTTGAACTATTTGAAAATCTTAGATAACATAAGTTAATAAAGCCAAAAGTAGCTTATACACTGTCCAAAGAGAGTCACTTATTATTTTGTTAGTGGATTGCAGATTTGATACTTCCATATGGTTATGCTTTCAATTTGGGTAGATGTGTCAGAAATGGTCATATTATCGGATTGAAAATTTGTAAATGTCATGTTTTAATGGAAAGACTTATATCGATTGGATTAAGAAGTTTGTTAAATCCTATGATTTAGGATGTGTTAAAAAAACATGTCATAATCTTTTGAGACATTTGTGCATCAACAACAGACTAAGATTCAGTAATAAAACTACAAGAAGATTGTAGCACCCTGAGATTTTATGAGAATTTTTTTTTATGTCTTATGTTATATGCAACACCAAATGAATCTTTCACAGCACACAATACGGACTTGGCTTGCATTACATGCAATCGCGACCTTCCTCAATAGCGTGTGTAGTACGCAATACCGGGTTTCACTAAACAATAATATATTATTATGAACTTGCCATTATGAATAGTATTAACTAAATTTTGAATTTTATTATTCATCTTACACATTTTCTAGAACATGGTAAGAGAACAAAATAAATTTTTCAGGTAAAATAAGTATTTTTCAAAAAAAATGCAGTTTTGCCACCTTTTAATGGCACACCGACATTAAATCTAGTTTTTGACATGTTTATAAGTTCAATTTGACAAAATAAAATTCTTATTTTGAATCAGGGTATAAAAACTTACTTTGGATAAATTTTTTATATTTTTCTGATAACATTCATATTTTGATGAATAGTAAAAATACGCTAATTTTTAATTAAAAACAACTTTTTTCATTGAGAGAATTTATATGGTTAAATTATAATATTGAATGGTTTAAAACCATAAATAGAATATATTTTTACCATTTAATATAATTTATGTCATTATCATTAATTTCACATTGAATTCATAGGTAAAAACATTTTAATCTTTGGCAATGTTTTAACTTCTAAAACCCATTTTCTTAACAATGGGATTTATTTTAAATTAATTACTGCAACTTATATGTTTTGAATTTTGAAAAATGGATTCCATATTTGGAATCAGTGGGTCCAAATTATGTTAATAGGTTACTTTTTATTTTTGGGCATTATGAATAGTAACTACGGTAAATTTTATTTACCATAGTTAAAGGTAAATCGGGTAATTAAGGGTAAATATAAGATTATAAAATTACCCTAACATCTGCCAAAATCCTATTTTATGACTAATAGTTGACCCATATCACCTAAGGGTCGGATAAGATTCATTTAATGGACTTTTTTCTATGAAAATAATTTAATTATTATTAAAACCAAAGAATGTGATAGCATGTCACTTTCTTAAATTTTATAAGTATAATAATTTTAATTTAGTGATAAACTTAATGAAACTTCGAACATGAATAGTCTCCAAAAATATAATACAATTATATACATCATAGGAATTTACTTAGAATTTTTAGAGATTAAATCATTATCATTAATTATGACACAATAGTGATGTTGAAATTATTTTATTAATTAAAATATCAAATAAATGGTTTTAAAAATATTAAAATAAATATTATATGAACTATTTAATGTGCTCCACTAATTTTCTAGATACATATGACATATTATGAATCTAATAAAGCTTTTAGTTCGAACATATCTTCTGTATATATTTTATTTAAATTCAAATAAATGAATAGTGTCAAAATTGACACTATTTTTATTTTATAAAAATAACATATTATAAAAAATTTTAAAAATCAAAAAATATTTAAAAATTATAAATTAAAATTTATATAGTATAAAATGTCATAAAGTGTCAAATTATGGAAAATTCACAACACATATGTAATTATTTATAATAATTTAAAATTTAGAATATTATTACCACAAATAAAATTAAATTGATAAATAAGGATAAATCAAGTTGATAATGTTTAAAATAAATTCCTAACATGTCTAAATTTTTTTGTTTGATGATATTACAACACTATCTCATCTAATATTTGGATATGAGTCATTTTGGAAGTTTTTAAGTGGGGTTGGGATTTAATATAAACTAATATTTCTTATATTTCCAAAGGTGCCCCTCTCCTCCCTTATAAAAGGGAACCTCCTCCCTCTCATCCTCACACCAATTTGAGCCTTCAATATCAGCAAATCCCTGACCATTTCACTTCCCCACTTCCCTAGAAACATCCTAGAGGTCTTGGTCTTCTTCAAAGACCAATTGTAGTGCCCTAAGAGGAGGTCTCAAAGAGGTGCTTCAAAAAAGAGGTAATGTCCGTTACCGATTCTTTCAACTTTATTTATTCTTCCACTTATTATTCTTTAGTTGTTTCATTATAAATTAATAACATCAGTATCACTCATATACTGATATGTTATTATAACTATGAAACAACCCTACAGAAAACGAAATCACCGCGCGTGCGTACGTACGGAATACCATCTCCATGTCGTGGTGTAATCTATTTTCCATCACCACCTTACTTGGATGGGTATAATAGTGAAAATAAATAACTATATATGATTATTTTAAAGTGTTATTGATTCTGAAATAGTATACATACACTCCAATACAATTCCACGATCATGGGAACGATATCATCGCTCGTGCGTACGTACGGAATACCGTCTCCACGATGTGATGTGATTCGTTCTACATGATCTTCATTGCATAATGATTATATAAATGAATTGAATGAATAAATATGATATATAGTACACTAATAACATTCTATAAATGAGTTATCTATAACCTAAAGAGAAGAATAAGAATTTATTCGACAAAATGCGCATAAGAACAAAAAGTAATAAACACCCGAATAACAAGTAGTAATGAAATATTACTAATAAGAAGCTAAGAATATGACCATATATGATATCATAACAATAAGTATGATTCTTTAATAAGTCAATAACATTATTTAAATCATTATACATGAGGTTTGGACACTTACGAAGCAAATCGGACCTAAGGTAAGGGAAAATATCACAATCTCATTTTTATCCGAGATTGTTTATACTTTGGTATTTAATGGGGTGTATTTTATCATCCACATCCATGTTTCCTCAATATGTAATATTATTTCCATCCACCTACAATTGTTTAAATCCAATTTTACCCTTCACTGAGTTTCTAGTAAAGTATATGAAAGGAATCTTTTGTCGTTTTTCGTATGAGGTACTTTTTGACTTTTCTGACAAAAGTACGAGAAGAATGTTTTTTTAAAACTTATACGGCATGAATGGATTTTTAAAACATTATTTCCAAGAATCTTCCTTTAAAAGTTTTCATTTATATTTTTAATCAACTTCTTTTAGTTTAAAATTGTATGACATGTTATGAAAGGAAAAATGTTTTTGAAGTAGAAAGGATATTTTCCTAAAGAATGGAGTTCAAGTGTTTTATCAAAATTATTTTCCATCTAAGATAATATAGGGTTCTGTTTCTATCCCTATTATTACATTTATTTTATTATATTGTGATGGAATTATTTTTATGAATTCCTTTATCTTATATGAATTGTTTTATGATGTCACGATGTTTAAGAATCCCATTTTTATTACATGGGTTATGCAATGATGTATGATTTATGATTTTGTGGCACACATAAGAATGGTATCATTATGAGATGGGTGGGACCTATATCTCCCTCCAATTCATTGGGTAAATATTTTATATCACATGAGATATACATGGATGGAACGGCAGGTTAAACTGGTTCAGTGAAATAGGACTGAAACGAGGAGTGAACTCGGTTCAGAAATGGACTTTGTCCACTAAGATAGTCTTGGCAATGAGTCTTGACTAATAAGAAATGATTCTCTATAATTATGTGTGTATGACACAAAGTTTCTTGTTTTAAGTTATGATTGTTAGTATTACATTTCACTACCATGATTTATCCCATGTTATGAAATTATGATCTCTTTTGCAGGGTAAGATTTCCAAAATGTTATGTTCTTATTAATTTGATGTGATTGATATTTATTTTGTTTACCCTTACTGAGCATTTGAGCTCACCCTTTTGTATGTTTTCTTTCCCCAGGTCAGGAATAAGGGTATTAAGTAAGATATGCCAAAAAGGGACTATAGATATGATGAAATAAATGGGAGACAGTGTAGATGCTTTATGAACCAGTTGTTTATGTTTCCCAGTTTATAAAGACACTATACCTATATGGTCCTTTCATGGTTTTGTTATATGTTGTAATAAGTATGCTTCAATTTTGAAGTATTAACCATGTATGTAAAGTATGGGTCTCTATAGTTGGTATCAGAGGAAAGGTATAGTCAACCTTTGGAAACTAGAATGTGAAAGCCTTAGTAAGAAACCTAAGGATATGTCTAAGCATTGAACACAATCTTAGTGTTTTATAAATGGCCATGAACAACCTATGATAAGACCTTAAGTGTGAAATTTTATTCTTGATTATGTGGTTTTCCTATTATAATTAGTGTTGTTCACACTATTCTTCTTGGTTTTAGTCAATGGCTGGAACCCTAAGGAACCGTGTTAATGCGGAATGCGATAAGAAATGCAATGATTGTCCCCATGAGCAACCAAACGTTATGGGAGATGGAATGAAAAATCTTGTAGCCATGCTCACACAACTTTCTCAAGCTATGAATCACGCAGTACTTCCAAATGAGAAAAGGAAGAAGCAACATTTTGTCGAATCCTTCATGAGGCAGCGTCCACCTTCATTCAGCGGGTCTTCTGATCCATTAGTGGATGAAAAATGGATCTGTACCACTGAAAAGATATTTTCAGTACTTCAATGTTCTGAACATGATAAAGTCATCTTAGCAGTGTATCGTTTGGAAGGTGATGTTGATCAATGGTGTAATCTTATTAAGAATACGAGGCAAAGGGATGAAATTGAGTCCATAGAATGGGACGAGTTCAAGAACTTATTTTTCAATAAGTATTTCCCTCGTATTCTTCGAACAAAGATGGAGAAGGAGTTTCTTGAACTGAATAAAAAGGATGATGAATCTGTCGGTACCTACGAAGCAAATTTTACAAGACTTTCAAGGTACGCTTCCAGAATTATTATCCAACCTGAGAGTAATATTGATTGATTCTTTAGTGTCTTAAAACCAAGTATTCCAAGGGCGTTAGACATAAAGGACTTCAATATCTACGAGGAAATTTTTCGATGTGCTCTCAAGGTTGAGATGGAGATTGGTGTAACCCATCAGTCACATGGGTTTGATAAGAAGAGGAAAATGGAATTCAAAGGAAAATATAAAGACCACACTGAAAAGAAGATGAGTTTTCCCTTATGCTCAAAGTGTGTAAAGAAACATGGAGGAAATTTTCTTAAGGGGACAAGAAAATGTTATAAGTGTGGAAAAGAAGGTCACTGGGCAATTGAATGTCGAAATAATGGGAAGAAGATGTCTAATGATGCAAACAAAGGAAGGGATACACTGAATGAACCTACTACACTTCAATGTTTCAAGTGCAAGGAGATGGGGCATTATGCCAATCAATGCCCAAATCCAAGGGTTGATGATGATGATCGACGTCAACAAACTCTTAAGGACAAAGACAAAGGAAAGTCACATGCAATTACTATCGGCGATGTGGAGTACGACAACGAAGTGGTGAGAGGTACACTTACCATCCACTCTAAAGTAGAAAATGTTTTATTTGATTCTGGATCCACCCACTCTTTTATTTATGAAGAATTTTCTAAGGGTATCACCGTATTAACTCAATAATTAGATGTTGAGTTGGTTGTGACAACTCCTAATGGCACAATAGTCACATCAAAAGTTTACAATTCTTCTCCGATTAAAGTTTGTGGGAAATTGCTTCCTGCAAATCTTGTGATCCTTCCTATAGTGTAATTTGATGTGATTCTTGGCATGGATTGGCTTTCTTTATATGGATATCATATCAATTTCCAAAGAAGGGAAGTCACATTTCATACTCCAGATTAATCTAAGATCATCTATCGATGCAAGGATGAACATAACCTTCCAGTGGAAATTTCTTCTATCTTATGGGTCTTGATTCTACTAAATTAAGTTTATTTATCTCAAATGGTTGGAGAGAAACTCACGATTAATAATATACCCATTTTACGTGAATTTGATGATGTCTTTCCAGAGGAATTTCCAGGTCTTCCACCAAATCGTGAAGTTGAGTTTTCAATAGAACTCATACCAGGTGCTTTGCCTATTTCAAAGACACCTTATAGAATGTCCCCAATTGAGTTGCAGGAATTAAAGAAGAAAATACAATAGAATCTTGATAAAGGATTCATACACCCTAGTGCGTCACCTTGGAAATCACCTGTTCTGTTTGTTAAGAAGAAAGATGGATCAATGAGACTCTGCATTGATTATTGAGAACTTAACAAGATCACTATCAAGAACAAATATCCTCTCTCACACATTGATGACCTATTTGACCAACAAAGCGGAGCTCAATACTTTTCCAAGATTTATCTTAGTTTAGGGTATCATCAATTAAGGGTCAAAAGGGAGGATATACCAAAGATGGCTTTCCGTACAAGGTATGGACACTATGAATTTATAGTGATGCCATTTGGTCTTACTAATGCCCCTGCTATCTTCATGGATCTGATGAATAGAGTCTTTAGAGACTATCTTGATCAATTTGTAGTAGTCTTTATAGATGATATTCTTGTCTATTAAAAGGGCAAGGAAGAACATGAATATCACTTGAGAATTGTATTAAAGACCCTAAGAAAGGATAAGCTTTATGCCAAATTTACCAAGTGTGAATTTTGGCTTCAAAAAGTTTTATTTTTGGGTCACATAATCTCAAAAAAGGGGATATCTGTGGATCCAGCAAAAACATAGGTTATCGAAAGATGGTTGAGACCAACAACAGTAACTGAGATCCAAAGTTTTCTTGGTTTGGCAGGATATTATCGACGTTTTGTGAAAGATTTTTCAATTTTATCTAACCCAATCACCAAGTTGACTCGAAAAGGAGTTAATTTTGTTTGGACGGAGGAATGTGAAGAGACTTTCAGAGAGCTAAAAAGAAGGTTAGCCAGTGCACCTTTGCTCACACTACCTTGCAGTGGAGAAAGGTTTGTGATCTACAGTGATGAATCCAAGAAGGGACTGGGGTGTGTTCTCATGCAAAATGATATAGTGATAGCTTATGCCTCATGATAGTTGAAAATCCATGAGAAAAATTACCCAAGTCATGATTTGGAGTTAGCTGCGGTAATCTTTGCATTAAAGATTTGGAGGCATTACCTTTATGGTGAAAGGTGTGATATTTATACTGATCATAAAAGTTTAACGTATATTTTCACACAAAAGGAGCTGAATATGTGTCAAAGAAGATGATTGGAGCTGATTAAGGATTACAACTTCTCAATTCATTACCACTCTGGGAAAGAAAACAAGGTAGTAGACGCATTAAGTCGACAAGACCATGCTAGCTTATCCATGATGAGGATCACAAAAGATCCAATATTTATTGATTTGCAAAGGATGGATCTTGGAATTTTAATGGAAGGGGAGAAATCTTATCTTTCTCAAATGAATTTTCAACCATCTATACATGTGAAGATTCAAGAGGCACATAAAGAAGATGTCGAGTTACAAAAGAAGGTGAGAAATGTTCCTAAATTCAACCTTGATTGTGATGGGATAATAAAGTTCAGGAATCGGGTTTGTGTTCCTCCCATCCCCGAATTAAAGAAGGAGATGCTGGATGAGGATCATAGTTCTTCATTCTCTATTCATCCTGGAAGCACGAATATGTATAAGGACCTGAAAGAGTACTTCTGGTGGAATGGCATGAAAATAGATGTTGCTGAATATGTCTCTCGATGCTTGGTTTGTCAGCAAGTTAAAGCTGAGAGACAGAAGTCTAAGGGGATGGTACAACCATTACCCATACTAGAATGGAAATGGGAAAACATCACTATGGACTTTTTCACTGGACTTCCTAAAACATCCAAAGGCAATAATTCTATCTAGGTCATAGTTGATCGTCTTACAAAGTCTGCACACTTCATTGCTATTAGAGAGGATTTCTCTCTAGATCAGCTTGCCAGGATATATGTAAAGGAAGTGGTAAGATTGCATGGAGTACCACTTTCTATTATATCTGATCAGGATCTGAGGTTTACCTCAAAGTTCTGGCGAAGTCTTCAGCATACTCTACATACAGAGTTGAGTTTCAGCACTGCTTATCATCCTTAGACAGATGGTCAGTCTGAGAGGACAATTCAAACTCTAGAAGATATGTTGAGAGCTTGCTCTATAGATTTCAAAGGTGGTTGGTATCAACACCTACCTTTGGTGTAATTTTCTTATAATAATAGATTTCACTTCAGTATTTAGATGGCTCCTTATGAAGATTTATATGGAAAGAAATGTTGGACTCCAACTTGCTGGGATGAAGTTGGGGAAAGAAATCTATTAGGACCTGATCTTGTTGATGAAATGGCAGAAAAGGTCAGATATATTCAACAACACATAAGATCACCTCAGAGTCGACAAAAAAGTTATACCGACAATCGAAGAAAATACCTAGAGTTTGAAGTGGGTGATAAAGTGTTTTTAAGAATATCTCCCTAGAAGAGGGTCATGAGATTTGGAAATAAGGGAAAGTTGAGACCTAGATATATCGGTCCTTTTGAAATTCTGGATTGTGTTGGGAAGGTAGCTTACCGATTTGTGCTTCCACCAAATCTATCTCAAGTTCACGATGTGTTCCATGTATCTCTCCTGAGAAAGTACAAACCTAATCCTTCACATGTACTCAGCTCATAAGTTGTACCGCTGGAGCAAGATCTTTCTTATGAAGAACAACCGATAGAGATTCTGGATCGTAGCGAAAAAGTCCTATGGAACAAGACCACTCGCTTGGTGAAAGTTTTATGGAGGAACCACCAATTCGAAAAGCTACTTGGGAACTTGAGGATATGATGAGGGAGAGGTATCCTCATCTGTTTGTAATGAAGTGATGAATTTCGAGGGCGAAATTCAATTTAAGGGGGGTAGAATAAAACACCCTGAGATTTTATGAGAAATTTTTTTTATGTCTTATGTTATACGCAACACCAAAGGAATCTTTCACAGCACACAATACGGACTTGGCTTGCATTACACGCAATCACGACCTTCCTTGATAGCGTGTGTAGTACGCAATATCAGGATTCACTAAACAATGATATATTATTATGAACTAGCCATTATGAATATTATTAACTACATTTTGAATTTTATTATTCATCTTACACATTTTCTAGAACATGGTAAGAGAACAAAATAAATTTTCCGGGTAAAAGAAGTATTTTTCAAAAAATGCAGTTTTGCCGCCTTTTGATGGCGCACCCACATGAAATCTAGTTTTTGACATGTTTATAAGTTAAATTTGACAAAATAAAATTCTTATTTTGAATCAGGGTATAAAAATTTACTTTGGATAAATTTTTGATATTTTTCTGATAACTTTCATATTTTGATGAATAGTAAAAATACGCTAATTTTTAATTAAAAACAACTTTTTTCATTGAGATAATTTATATGGTTAAATTATAATATTTAATGGTTTTAAAGTATAAATAGAATATATTTTTACCATTTAATATAATTTATGTCATTAGCATTAATTTCACATTGAATTCATAGGTAAAAACGTTTCAATATTTGGCAATGTTTTAACTTCTAAAACCTGTTTTCTTAACAACGGGGTTTATTTTAAATTAATTACTACAACTTATATGTTTTGAATTTTGAAAAACGGATTCCATATTTGGAATCCGTGGGTCCAAATTATGTTAATAGGCTACTTTTTATTTTTGGGCATTATGAATAGTAACTATGGTAAATTTTATTTACCATAATTAAAGGTAAATCGGGTAATTAATGTTAAATATAAGATTATAAAATTACCCTAAAACCTGAAAAAATCATATTGGATGACTCAAAGTCGAACCATATCACCTAAGGGTTGGATTAGATTCATTTAATAGACTTTTTTCCATGAAAATAATTTAATTATTATTAAAACCAAAGAATGTGACAACATGTCACTTTCTTAAATATTATAAGTATAATAATTTTAATTTAGTGATAAACTTAATAAAACTTCAGACATTAATAGTCTATAGAAATATAATACAATTATCTACATCATAGGAATTTATTTGGAATTTTTAGTGATTAAATAATTATCATTAATTATGACACAATAGTGATGTTGAAATTATTTTATTAATTAAAATATCAAATAAATGGTTTTAAAAATATTAAAATAAATATTATATGAACTATTTAATGTTCTCCACTAATTTTCTAGATACATATGACATTTTATGAATCTATTAAAGCTTTTAGTTCGAACATATATTCTGTATATATTTTATTTAAATTCAAATAAATTAAAAGAGTCAAAATTGACACTATTGTTATTTTATAAAAATAACATATTATAAAATTGTTTAAAAATCAAAAAATATTTAAAAATTATAAATTAAAATTTATATGGTCTACAATGTCATAAAGTGTCAAATTATGGAAAATTCACAACACATATGTAATTATTTATAATAATTTAAAATTTAGAATATTATGACCACAAATAAAATTAAATTGATAAATAAGGATAAATCAAGTTGATAATGTTTAAAATAAATTCCTAACATGTCTAAATTTTATTTGTTGATGCTATTACAACCCTATATCATCTCATATTCGGATATGAGTCATTTTTTAAGTATTTAAGTGGGGTTGGGATTTAATATAAACTAATATTTTTTATATTTCCAAAGGTGCCCCTCTCCTCCCTTATAATTGGGCACCTCCTCCCTCTTCTCCTCACACAAATTTGAGCCTTCAAGCTCGACCAATCCCTGACCATTTCACTTCCCCACTTCCCTAGAAACATTCTAGAGGTCCTGGTCTTCTTCAAAGACCAATTCTAGTGCCCTAAGAGGAGGTCTCAAAGAGGCGCTTCAAAGAAGAAGTAATGTCCGTTACCGATTATTTCAACTTTATTTCTTTTTCCACTTATTCTTCTTTAGTTTCTTTATTATGAATTAATAACATCAGTATCACTCATATACTGATATGTTATTATAAGTATGAAACAACCCTATGGATAATGAAATCATCGCGCGTGCGTACGTACAGAATACCGTCCCCACGCCGTGGTGTAATCTATTTTCCATCACCACCTTACTTGGATGGGTATAATGGTGAAACTAAATAACTATATATGATTATTGTAAATTGGTACTGATTATGAAATAGTATACATACACTCCAATACAATTCCACGATCATGGGAACGATATCATCACTCGTGCGTGCGTACGGAATATCATCTCCACGATGTGAAGTGATTCGTTCAACATGATCTTCATTGCATAATGATTATATAAATGAATTGAATGAATAAATATGATATATAGTACACTAATACCATTATGTAAATGAGTTATCTATATCCTAAAGAGAAGAATAAGAATTTATTCGACAAAACATGCATAAGAACAAAAAGTAATAAACACCCGAATAACAAGTAGTAATGAAATATTACTAATAAAAAGCTAAGAATATAACCATATATGATATCATAACAATAATAATGATTTTTTAATAAGTCAATAACATTATTTAAATCATTATACAGGAGTTTCAGACACTTACGAAGCAAATCGGAACTATGGTAAGGGAAAATATCACAATCTCATTTTTATCCAAGATTGTTTATACTTTGGTATTTAATGGGGTGTATTTTATTATCCACATCCATTTTTCCTCACTATGTAATATTATTTCCATCCACCTACAATTGTTTAAATCCAATTTTACCCTTCGATGAGTTTTTAGTAAAGGATATGAAAGGAATCTTTTATCGTTTTTCGTACGAGGTACTTTTTGACTTTTCTGAAAGAAGTACGAGAAGAATGTTTTTTAAACTTATACAGCATGAATGTATTTTTAAAACATTATTTCCAAGAAGCTTCCTTTACAAGTTTTCATGTTTATTTTTAATCAACTTCTTTTAGTTTAAAATTGTATGACATGTTAATAAAGGAAAAATGTTTTTGAAGTAGAAAGGATATTTTCCTCAAGAATGGAGTTCAAGTGTTTTATAAAATTTATTTTCCATCTAAGATAATATAGGGTTTTGTTTCTATCCCTATTATTACATTGATTTGATTATGTTGTGATGTAATTATTTTTATGAATTCCTTTATCTTATATGAATTTTTTTATGATGACACGATGTTTAAGAATCCCATTTTTATTACATGGGTTATGTAATGATGTATGATTTATGATTTTGTGGCACACATAAGAATGGTATCATTATGAGATGGGTGGGACCTATATCTCCCTCCAATGCATTGGGTAAAGATTTTATATCTCATGAGATAGACATGGCTGGAATGGAAGGTTAAACTAGTTCAGTGAAACAGGACTGAAACGAGGAGTGAACTCGGTTCAGAAATGGACTTTGTCAACTAAGATAGTCTTGGCAATGAGTCTTGACTAATAAGAAATGATCCTCTATGATTATGTGTTTATGCCAAAAAGTTTCATGTTTTATGTTATGATTATTGGGATTACATTTCACTACCATGATTTATCCCATGTTATGATATTATGATCTCTTTTTCAGGGTAAGATTTCCAAAATGTTATGTTCTTATGAATTTGATGTGATTGATATTTATTTTATTTACCCTTACTGAGAATTTGAGCTCACCCTTTTGTATGTTTTCTTTCCCCATGTCAGGAAGAAGGTTATTAAGTAAGATATGCCAAAAAGGGACTATAGATATGATGAAATAAATGGGAAACAGTGTAGATGCTTTATGAACCAGTTGTTTATGTTTCCCAGTTTCTAAAGACACTATACCTATACGGTCCTTTCATGGTTTTGTTATATGTTGTAATAAGTATGCTTCAATTTTGAAGTATTAACCATGTATGTAAAGTATGGGTCGCTATAAAGATTTCATTTTACATTTATGTAAACTGGATAAAATATTATTGTTAGGTTTATTTTGACTCAATGGAATATTTGATATCACATTATCTGTATGAAAAAAAATGAGGAGGTCCAGTATAGTTCTGACGAATGTACTCATTTGATAGATGCATGCATAAATTGGAAAAAAAGTAAGTAACAAAGCATCAGTTGAAGGCTCGGTTGTAGAAGCTTATTTGTAAGAGGAAATTTCTTTTTTCTTCTCTCATTACATTCCATCTGAATATCCCTCAAAACACAACTGCATGATCCATAATGAGGGAAATGTTGACGATGACATGAGAAATTAATTATAAATTTTCAATCAGCCTAAACATGGATTCGGTGGAGTTTATGAATGAGGGATTGTAGATGATTAACATCACAAAGCTCATAGATATATTCAACTCAACTGTGAATAAATGGCACCATTTATACTGTGAGTGATCCTATCACTTATTCTATAATTTTTGTAATAGTATATTAATCTTATTTTATTTGTAGGTTATATGATAATCATATCAAGAAACAGTTTCCACAAATTACAGCAGCTTCTCTTGAAGAACGTTGTCAAAAAAAATTCCTATTGGTTTTAAAAACTGGTAACATAAATTATTTTTGATTTCACATAAAAAACAATTTAATACATGTTATAGAGATAATTTTTTTACAAATTTTCAGGTATCTCAACATGATGATAAAATTTATAATTGATAGTGTGTATTGAGTAACCCACCATTTAAAATGGTTAAATCATATAACTCATATACAGTGAATGTTTTCTGATTTCATACATGTTCATATAAGGAATAAAAAAACAATGAATAGTAGTGTTTTCTTGAGAGGATCTCATCATAGAGAAACTAAAATTGACTTTTACATCATGCTGAAAGAAATAATTAAACTATTTTATCTAGGAAAACATTACATAGCGATGTTTAAATATCAGTGGTTGGATATTAAGAGAGGATTTCATGTTCATATGATCCATGGAATCATTGATATTAAATATAAAATTCTTCCTGCAATAAATGAACCATTTTTATTGGATCATCAGACACATAAAATTTATTATTCAATTTACTGTGCTACTTAAAGGGAATTGGGTGATTGGTGGAGCATAATAAAAATTAAATCTTGAGAAAATAATTTTACTGAAAGTGAATGTAGTTTCACTGAAGTACAAGGAATTGAAATTTTCCAAGAGACTAATCTGAATCCATATTTTTAATGAAGAGTCGAAAATATCACTGATGACACCCTACAGTTAAGGGGTGATGGTGATGATGATGTTAAAGATGTTACAACTAAATTTGAAATGACAAGAGATGATAAAACTAAAACTAATATGTAAATGGATGATGCTGAGGATGATAATGAAGTCATTGACATTGATAGCTATGAATATGAGGATGAAGATCGAAATTGACATAATTAAATAATGGTTATTCTCATATATAATATATATCTATATATAATAGTTGTTTTCAATTATTTTCTAACAACAATTATTTTATGTTTTAGTTGGATGAGGATCTGTATCATTTGTTGCAGAAGGTTGTTCTACCTTTGGACGAGTAGGATGCCAGATCATCTGACCCTCAAACTACTAGCGGTTTAAGGGCACTCAGAGGGGGCAAGGTCTTTCCTTAGTGATGATTCTCAACCTTATCCCCGAGTGACATCCACATCTTGGGTTTTATCCACGCACACAAATATATGTTTACCAGTGTATTTTAGTTAGTTTTCATTAATTTATTTATATTCTAATTGTTTGATTAATTATTCTTTTTTTACAGCTTTATAAATATAGTTGTTTGATACTGGAGATATATATTACGCAATTATTTTTATCGTGCATGGGTTTCATGGGATCATATTCCTATTGATGTACAACACCGCATGTTCAATCATTGGCTGGTATGTAAATAAATAATATTTATTTTGAAATTAATTTAACTAATAACTTGATATTATAAATTATTTATAGGGTTTATGGTGTCCCATTGATGAGAACATGTGTGAGGCTATCTGAAATGCATGTTAGGGAGCTATGTATCCACATTTCACTCAGTTTTTGCACAATTTGAAAAGGAAAGCAATGGATAAATAAAGAGTGACAGAGTTTGATGAGACATGTCACTTCCACCGACCTGATTATATTTCATCTCAGGTTTGGGATGGATTATGTATACACTGGTTGAGTAGGCAGTTTCAAAGTAAATCATCAGTAGATAGTCAAAATTGGGGGAGACAGGAGGCGACACATTGATCTAGTAGTCGTACATTTAGTGTGTATAGGGAACATATGATAAGTACATTTTTTTTAAATATTTTATATTACTTTAAATGTAAATGGTCTATTTTATATTCATATATATAGTCCCACAACCTGATATTATGGAGTATGACATTTATAAGAGGATGTACATTGATCCATCCATTGGATAGATTAATGGTTCTCCCCGACATCAGAATGTGGTTATTATAATTTTTTTGAGTTTTAAATTTAACTAAAAATAATATTTTAACTATTTTAATTTTAAATTGAAATTGAAGGAGTTATATGAGGCCATGATGTCTCAGACACATAGTGAGAGTCAGGCCGAGACTGATGGTCAGACCAGATCCCCCTGATTTGATGAGGTAGCATGGATGCAGGAGACCCAGTATGCCTTTGAGGAAAGGTCAAGTTGTTGGTATCGGCTCTCGATTAACCCCTGGATATTTTTATGGAACCTCTGTGATGTTAGTGTCTAGCTCAAGAGGATCTCACAGAGAGTCGTCATCATCTCATGCACAGTATCAGGAACAGCTGAGAGCTCAGGGTGAGATTTTAAAGACCATACGTAGGGAGCAGGAGGAGATGCGTTAGTGGAAGCAGCAGTAGTAGGAAGAGTTCCTATGATAGTGGCAGTAGGAGGAGATGTAGGATGAGATTCATTGGTGGAGGCATTAGCAGGAGAAGGACTATATGGAGTACATGCATCATCTGACTCGTAGTTTAGGTATTGAGTTTCATCCACTATCTCTTCCATCTCCTCCAGACAGCCCTCCTCCTCGGTGATGTATTTTTATTTTATAATGAAATATTTGAATAAATTTATTTGTAATATTAACTATTTAAATTTTAAATTGTTTGTTTTTTATGTTGTTTCGAATATTACAGTTTTTATTTTTTATTTAATTTTTTTATTATATTTATTAGTTTATTAATTAATATATTTTTATATTTTTTTGAATAGTGAGTTTTTTATTATATTACAAATATTAATATTATTATTTCATTAATATTAGTACTAATATTATTTTATTTTATATAATTATTTTATAATTAATTTTATTTTACTAAATTTAATATTATTATTTTATTTATATTAATATTATATTTTTATTATTATTATGTTATAATCAATTTTATTGTACTAATATTAATATTATGATTTCATTTATATTAATATTATATTATTATTAATATTATTTTATTTTATTTTTTATTTTTTCAACTATTTGCGTCAGGCCTATCGCAAATTCTAATTGGGATGGGCCGTCACAAAATGTTTAATTTTTTTTAGATTTTTCCATAGTATTTGTAATGGACAATGGAAATTAGTATTTGCGATGGTCCATCACAAAAAATGATTTTAAAAAAATTGAGAAAACTATTTTTGACGGTTGGTTGGCCCGTCACAATAGGGTTTTTAAAAAAATTGTCGAACTTATTTGCGATGGTGCAACTGCCCATAGAAAATAATAACTTTTTGCGACAGACCATTGCAAAAGGTAATATTTGTGAAACCCTTTTCCACAATAGGCCATTTGCTATGGGAGCCTATCACAAAAGAGCATCTACTACGTGATCCCATCCCAAATGCACCGTTGTAAATAACCCTTTTTCAGTAGTGATGATCCTTAAGTCATTTTTTATGTGTAGTAATCAATCACGCATCAATTTTAAACACAGTGTGTTTGGCATGACTAAAAGTGTTTTTTATCTAAAATTGAAATTTTGGTTTAAAACACATGTTACACACTCAAAATGAGTAAATACATTCATATTATTTTGGTAATTTAATAAAAAAATCAATAAGTCATTTTTTATGAGTAGGAATTGGTCATACTTCAATTCAATACATGGTGTGACTGGTATGACTCAAAATGTGTGGTTTCAATTTAATAATGACATTTTAGTTAAAAACATGTTTCAATCATTGAAAAATAAGAAAACACATCCATATTGTACTGATACTTTAGTAAAACAACCCATAATTCATTTTTAACATGTAAGTTTCAACCACACATCAATTTAACATGTGGTGTGACCGTTATAACTCAAAGTGCGTGTTTTTAGTTTAAAAAAGATATTTTAGTTAAAAACATGCTTCACTCACTTAAAACCTATCCAATATTCTTATATTGTTTTTATAGTTTATAAAAATGATCCTCAAGTCATTCTTAGCATTTATAAATCAACCACGTGAAAATCCAACATGTGGTTTGATCGGTATGACTCAAAGTGCATTTTTTATTTAAAATTGAAATTTTAGTTAAAAATACACATCACATACTAAAAACCAATAAAACACAATCATATTGTTTTTATACATTATAAAAATAATTCATAAGTCATTTATGACATGTAAAAATCAGTCCTACCTCAATTCCATACATGTTGTTCTCAGTATAACTCAAAATGTTTGTTTTTAGTTTAAAAATGGAATTTTAGTAAAAAAGACACATGACATACTCAAAATCAAGAAAACGCATTCATATTTTTTTATAGTACATGAAAATTACCCATAAGTCATTTTTGATTTTTAATAATTATTCGTACCTTAGTCTGATACATGACATGATCTTTGTTATTTAAAATGTGTGTTTTCAGTTTAAAAATGACATTTTAGTTAAAAACGTGTCACTCAGAGAAAATTGATAAAAAAAATCTCTAATTGTCTTCATACATTAATAAAATGATACATATTTCATTTATGATGTGTATGAATCAGTTTCATATCAATATGATACAATGTGTTACTATTATAACCTAAATTTCATGTCTTTAGTTTAAAAATAACATTTTAGTTAGAAACAAGATTCGCTCAATAAAAAACTAGTAAACACACTTCAATTATCTTGATTATTTATGAAAATGATACTTAAGTCATTTTATACATATAATAATCAACCACACATCAATTCAACACACATTGTGACCAATATGACTCAAATCATATACTTTTATTTAAAATTGAAATTTTAGTTCAAAACGCATATCACATACTTAAAATGAATAAAATTTATTTGTATTGTCTTGATAATTTAGTACAATGATCCATAAATCATTTTTGGTGTATATGAATCAACCACACATTAAATGATACATGTTGTGCTTGACATGACTTGAAGTGTATGTTTCTACATTAAAATTTTCACTTTAGTTCAAAACACACATCACATTCTTAAAACCAAGATAATGCGCTCAAGTTATTTTGATACTTTAAGAAAATGATTAAAAAACATTTTTGGAGTGTATGAATCAACCAAACATTAATCTAAAACATGGTGTGATCGATATGACTCAAAGTGCACATTTTTATTGTAAAATTAAAACATTAGTTCAAAACACACATCACATAGTTAAAATCAATAAAATGATTTCAAGTTGCCTTTATACAATAGGAAAATGATCCATAAATCATTTTTAATGTCTGTAAATTAACCACACATTAATCTAAAACATGGTGTACCCAATATGACTCAAAGTTTATGTTTTGAGTTTAAAAGTGACATTTAATTAATGTATCATTTCGTATTTATGTTTAATTTATTTATTTATAGTATTATTAATATAGGAATTGTTTTTGGTGTACACTTTCTCTCAAAATGGGATGAATTTTTCAACAATGGATATCATGATCAAACTTTTTTTAGGGGATGATGAAAACTACAGTGAGGAATGACTTTGACATGTGTTGGATGACACATGGGAATGGAAGACATGAGCAATAATATTACAACCCCATATGTTAACCTCATTTAATGGAAGACCATATCCATTATAACCCCTTACTAATTTTTCTCCCTCAACCCACATATATCCTAAGAACTGGGATACTCAGAGCATATGGTGAGTCATATAATGAGGAGGATAAATCTCGGTTCCCAAGGCCTAAAGGTGTCAGAACAGGGGCTATGATTCATAGTAATTTTCCCCTTCTATATACCTGTCAATCCCACACTTTCATGATCTCCTTTATCCATCATTCCATAAACTCTAATATAACCTTCCTCGACACCTCTGATGTCTACGGTCCATTCACCAATTTGATCCTTATCAAAAAGGACACCTTATTGTATTATTACTATTTATTATCTATCACTTTTATTCTTAGAAACCAATTTATATTTTCATTGGGCTTTTTATATGCTAGTACATAAAATGTGGGGTGTGGAAAAAGGTTCAATTATCCACGAAGTTTGTAGCCTCCTACTGTGATGAAAATATGGAAGTGTGAGATGATCTGATGTATGTTTGGGAAACCTATGAGGGGAGCTTGAAATGGATTAACTTTTACTACCTTGATCTTTATTACCATCATCTAATTGATACATGGTTTTACATTAAAGTTATGGTTAGCTTTATATGACCATTCGATCCATTATTTTCATTCTTTACCTATTGGTTTAGTACCACCTGACTAAATTTTTTTATAATATATCTATGAAATTAGGTTCTTTCATTTATTTTCATATTGAAATGTCACGTTTACTTATTTTTTAATGTAATTCTGATTAGTTCACATACATTAAAAAAAATTCTAATTTTATTTTATATGATCAAAATACATGTTGGTATGGTCATCTTAATTTCTGTATGGGCCATTTTTTGGGGCCAAAATTCTCAGCCTATAGGGATTTACCCATGTTATACTAGAAATTCGTGATGCCTATTGTTTCAAGTATATTGATCAGTCCTACCACACATGTGATCTTCCTCATCCATTTGTTTAGCCACACTCATTAGTGCCACTTGTTTTTTGTTTAGGTGTGTACCCATGGCGATTCCTGGTTGTTTGTTCCCTTTCAAGAAAGTCGATGTCAAATGAATTTATCACCCTAGTGTCACATCCCATCAGCTCATTAAAACTCTCTCGGTACTCTAGTTTTCTTCTACTCTAGCTATGGAACCTTGGATTCGGAGTTTTATTTCTCAGTGGTGATTCTCCATGCCTTCCATCCTCCATTGTACACTGCTAGTGTATTGCTTCTGGTGGAGTTCTGAAGACTACATCCTTCAATCAAGAAGATGTGTGGCTGAGTTTCTTAGTGAATAATGACCATTATATAGATCAGTGACTAACTCTATGAGAATAAATATCCACTATAGTTATCTGATGATGATTAGAAGATACCAGTACTGCCAAACTTGTGTGTTCATTACTATATTTTTTTTACATTCCTGCTTCTCATTTTGTATATTAAATTTTTTGAAACATATGTCATTG
Organism: Viscum album; assembly: GCA_963277665.1. Classification (NCBI taxonomy): domain Eukaryota; kingdom Viridiplantae; phylum Streptophyta; class Magnoliopsida; order Santalales; family Viscaceae; genus Viscum; species Viscum album. Next base: position 1,073,859,758 of record OY728143.1, read on the forward strand.
TTTCTTTTAACATGTATGATGAAATCTTGTTATTCTTTGAGAAATAATAAATTTTTTTTGTCTTTTATGGTTTTCTTATCGTGAACATTGGCCCCAATGAGACCTAATCATGTTAAATCCTTATATTCTTTACCGATTTCGTAAATTATATACATCTTGTATGTTTTTTTAAATTATAATTTTTGGAACAAACACCCTAATTCATTCCTTTCAGTTTTATGTGAAATTTTCTTGTTAGTTCACCTTACACCTCACAATATTAATGGATATCTTTTTTGGTTGTTTTTTCAATGTTATCATCTTCTAGGATATATATTTATTATAAAATATTGTAATTTTACTTATTTAATTGAAGTAAATTTAAGGGATTATTTAGTAGAGAAAAACCATAATGAGTAAAAAATAAAAAATTCTCATTATTGTTTTCATTATCAATTTAATATCCAACTAGATTTATTTTTTTTAATGCATTTGGGTTTCACTAAATTTGCTTCATTTATGGCATGATTTTTTTTGTACTAAAATATTATGCTTGTTCAACCCTTCCTCCCATATAATGTCTCATCGAAGATGGGTGAACTAAATAATTTGGTTGAATATGGGAAAATAAATTATGTTGGTTTATTCAAAGCCTCTACTGCTATAATTAGAATACAACATGCAATCCAACCCATAACTATTGTACAACTAGAGTGGTCCTTAAGAATAATTGATGTAAAAAAGATAAATTAGGTGACATATGTATTGTTTCTATTGTGATTTGGCATTAATAAGAGATTATAAATTCCTTTTTCCCCAGTGAACTTATTATTGGGATTGTTTTATATAGTCCTCTTGAAATGTTATTCTTATCTTCAGGTGTTAGTCTTATGGTGAACTTCTCAAATGAAGACTCTCAAAAGATTTTCTCCATTTTTTTCAATGAGAAAAATGTGTTCTCTAGTGGATATTATTTATCATTTTTTATAGTAAACTTAAATTTTTTATATTTTTGAAAGGGTTTTCTAAAGTTCCAACCATAGAATGAAAATCATAACAACACCATATATGAGAAGATTAATGATTTGGATGCAATTAAGGGGTGAATAACATCATATAATTCATTGGAATGGTTACATAACCAAGGAACCAATGTGTGGCCTATAATAGGCACCACAAAACTTGAATACATCAACCAAAATATTGGAGTGTTGTCTCTAGTGCTAACCTAATATCAGATGCATGAACTCAAATCCATTACTGTTATAGATGTGGTAAAGGGTAGTTGAAACAAACCTAGTTTTTCCAATTGGGAGTGCTCAGAAAATCATCCCCTCTCATCTTGGAAACCATAAAGTGAAAACCTTATTTACTATATTTCAATGTATAAATGGTTTTTGGTATCATAAATTTGACATGTTTTTTCCAAGTAATGTTTTCTATATTGATTTTCACTGAATATGTTTATCCCTTTAAAGTATTATTCTTCCAATAGATGTCTAGGTTGGACTCTCATGAAAATTTATTTATTCCATGATTAAATTTTTTATGCGTTAATCAATTTATGTCTATTAAAAATCTAATTAATATTAGATTTTAGAAATTAATCTAGATATATATGAGAATAATCAATCAATATATTTCTATACTATACAGCTGACTCAACTATACAATGGAAGGGATTGTAAAAAGATAAAAAAGTAGGAATCATAGAGATACCACCTCCTGAAACACCTTCATATCTATGAGTGGAACGTTTGGAGAGATTTCACCTCTTCTAAGCTCCGCTCCTAGTAGAGATTATTTCTGAGTAAAATGAAAAGTGAAGTATGCCTCTGTTCGAATAGAAAATTTATGGCCGATAATACTTCCAACTATCTAACCAACTAATACAATCTACTCAAACTATCTCACACCTTATCCTTATATGATAGGTATGTAAATAGGGGTTCTAGGAAACCTATCCAAAATATCCATCCTATCGCTAACATTTCACCTCTACTCAACAGCTACCATGACCCCAAGGTGAAATTTTGGGAATTGTTCTAGAATATTTTATACATCCTCTCAAGTAGAGTCTTTAGTTAGAATCTCCTTAAAATTTTTGAGACATAATCCTTGAGTTTGACCATTTTTCTTCTATATTTCTAATAGATCTTCTGGTTTAATCCTTTAGTTAGTGTCGTTATCACATATTTTAGGTAGAATTTATTACACTAAAAATTCCCCAACAACCTACTTAATTTGAGAAACATTCAACACTAAATATATTAGGTAGTATTGTGTATGGAATTTTTTTAAGATATATACCATAACTGATTTAATATTTTTAAGGGTTGATAATATCAAAAAAAAAATAGGCTTGGGACACAACCTATAATACCCTGAGATTTTGTGAAAAAATAATTTTCAAATAAATTTAATCTTTTAGATATTTTTCATTACATGAAACATGATTTTTAGATTTAATTACACATAATACTGAGTTTAGTTTTTATTACACACAACACTGAGTGTAGCTTTTGTTACACACAATGTCGAGTTTAAATGAAATGTGATATACTTTTAAAATATTATTATCTAATATTATTGTTATCACCTTTACTATTGGAATGGTGGGTATGAATATGATTAACTAAATTATGAAAATATATGGTTTACATATGTATATATAGTGAATTATTTTGTGACCAATTAATTAAAAATTAAAATAAAAACCATTTAAAATCAAAGGAAATATTTTTCTGAAAAAAAAACTATTTTTATGCATAAAAATGAGTTTTACCTTAATAAATTAAACAAAGAATTTTTTTGAATGATTTTAATAAAATTTATATATTATATATTCAATAAAAAAATTTACTTTCATCTTATTTATTTTCTAAACAAGATAAAATAATAAATCAAATTTTACACTTAAAAGCTATATTTTATTAAAAATCAGTTTTATCACCAATTAAACATGTAATTTAAAATTAATTTTTTCCAATTTTAGAAAATTTATTTGAAAAAAATAAACTTAATTTTGGAAATCATAATGTAAATATTATCTTGGAGTGAATTTTTGATAATTTCCTAGAGGTAAATGTTTCGATGAATTGTGGAAAATACCAGTTTTTATTAAGAATTTTCATTTCTTTTAATGAATTTAAAAACATGAAAACTATTTTACTATAGTTTTAAAATAAAAATTAGTTCTATTATATATTTATTAATTCAAATTACGTCATTGGAATCAATTTTATATTCAAATTTTATATAAAGTTTTTTTAAACTTTTGAACATTTTCTCTTTGGAAAAATTCTTTTTCATCGCTTATGTGGGTTTAATTAAATTGTGCCACTTATGTCACAACCCATCCCCCGGGGCCCATGTTGTCACTACCCCAATCCCACCTTCCATATTCCAAGGGTTGGTGACTAGTACCGGAAACTAATATCCCTAAAAAGAGAAATAATTTCCTTTAAACCTGCAAACACATTGACCAGGTACACAACAAGAACAAACCACATAGTATAACTGCTGAAAGTAAAAGTGTGGACTAAAGAAGAATAGGCCAAAATAAAAATCCAACTAAAATAAAGATATAGCAGAAAGAAAAATATCTCCCAAGGTCATCCGCAAAGGATCCTACTTGAAGGGAAGGTACAGATCGTCATTGCAACTCTCCACATCAATCAGTCACCTCCGTGCACTGTCTAGTCTTGGCTCCCAAATCTCAGTCAAAGATGTATGTCATCTCTATAAGACACAACAAGGTGCGTGCGAAACCTGTGTAGGGGTGAGAATAAAAATACCTAGTAGGGACCCTGATACCCTCAATGGTCTCTCAAAATTCCATAAAAGAAAACCCACAAAGCATGATCTCAATCACGAAGCACAAAGTAAAAGATAGATCACACCAGATATATAACTTAAACAATGGGAATAATGATTATTTTTTATAAAGATAAATCATCTTATTCCATTAAGAAGTTTCATTGTTGTACCAAAAATAAGTTGTTCTGATGCCAATCCACATCGGGTCATAAGTCATTGATCCACACAGGGTCATAAGTCGCTGATCCATGACATTCTGCTCTAATGTTTGTCCTCATCGAGTCGCTCTACTACTGATCCACATAGGGTCGTAAGTCAATGATCCACATAGGGTCATAAGTTGTTGATCCACATAGGGTCGTCAGTCATTGATCCACGACAGGACACTCTATGGTTGGTCCTCATCAGGTCGTGCAGCTGCTGATCCACACAGTGTTGTAAGTCTTCAATCTACACAGGGTCATAATTCATCGATCTACACAGGGTCATAAGTCGTCGATCCACATATGGTCGTAAGTCGCTTGACAACCAGCCATAGGATTCTCGTACTTGGTGTGTTTTAGTTCTTTATATTATGTTCCTTATGCCATAGACCATACCTCAACTACTAAAAATTCTCACACATAAGTAACCCAAATAACCACCATGTCGTAAAGGTTCTAACACAACAGACAACACGTCAATCGGACACCTGGTCTATAAGTTATAGGCATTTTAGTGCTGAGGGCCTGGTTGGATTCGAGTTCAATCCAACTTGGCCATACTCTAACTTTCTCCAAAACCCAATTAGAGTATCTAAAAAGGATTGCCTTGTCCTAAGGGTTCCAGTGTCATAGACGGTTCATCAAACAGACGTCTGTTTTAGGATTTATGGCCTTCTAAGCATAACTGGGTCAAACTGGGTCTGGGTCCGGTCCGACCCGGTCGGACCGACCCAACCCGGACCGGCTAGACCCAATCCAGTCTGATGACTGGGTGCGGTCCCAGCTCCCCACCGAACAAACTCTATTTGTTCAGTCTTCAACCGGTGGTGCCAGGATAGCGTCGCCCCTTCAGTTGACCAGTTTGGTGGACCGGTCTACGGCGGGACCCATGGATGCAGGTCTGCCATCGTCACGGTCGGAGCCACGACATATCCTTCATGGCACTTTGTCTACCTTAGACACGGTCGGCGTTGTCCAACCACCCCCTATCTACTACAGTTCCTGGGGGCGCCACCACCTCCTCACAACCGACGAGATTCGGTCGCCGCCATACCAGAGGCACTTCTGCTAGCCACCGATGAAGCTTTGATGGTCTGATTTTCTTCTCATCTATGCCTAAAGGCCTCCTGGGATGACACCTTTACTGTGTGGCCCTTAGTTTCAAGTTTCCGTCAAGTTGAACATTCACCCACAAAGAACGCATCAAAACTAAGAGAGACAAAGGGTTAGGGCCTTATTTGGATTGGCACGTGCCCTCTGCATTAGTTTTTAAGAAGGAAAAGTAATCAAAACAATGCCCAGATTATTTTCCCCCAACAACCATCCACAGATTCAAATGGATCATGGATCAAACTTTTATTTGGTTGATCCACATTCTTCATGTAATTTAAAAATGAGGTAGGTTGAATCAATAATTCAATTTGAATAAACAAAACCCCTACCTCGAACATGTTGGATTCTGCTGATGACAAAGAGAATATGTTTTTCGAAGATATTCATCGGTATTCGTTGATCTCTAGATCTAATCCTCAACAACATTGTTGATTCTTCATTAGAGAGAATTTTTTCCAGAATTTCTTTGACAGTTCTCTCACGATTGTCCAAACCCTTTCACCAATGGTTTATTTAACATTAGAGTTAAAGAGTTTAACTTTCTGCTCATTAATGTGATTAATTAAAGAATTAATTAATTAAATCATTTATTACCAAAAGGTGTGGTTACATAACCTAGTGAATTAGGTTATTAAATAAATTGTTAACTCTGTGTTCCCGCCACCGTTTCTCATCATTTTTAATCAAAGAAATAACTCAATTAGTTATTTTATTACATTCTTTGAAAAGTCCAAAAATTAACGTTTTCATCTGACCCTTGTCAGTTAAAGTTAAGCTTTGCCTAAGTGAATATTGGTGCTGCGAATTCAACGGTGCCCTCAGATTTTTTATCCGAACACCGGTTCAAAAGATATAAATTTGCACTCGCATGTTTACTGAACGTAACTAAAAAAGCTCAAATTTCCATTCTGGGATCTCTGGGCCTCAGAATCATGTGCCTTCAATTTTCACATTCCCATAACAATTCCATTTAATTAAAAAAATTATATGTAATTTTTGGGTCTTTACATTCTCCCCACCTTAGGGGTTTTCATCCCTAAAAGCCATAATAAAGGCTAAGAAAACAAATGGAGATACTGAGCATGAATCTGAGTCTCTCTCTCCCATGTGCTCTCCTGGAGGTTCTTATACTTCCACCGAACATGCAATAGAGGAATCGACCATCCATGAAGGACTTGGTCCTATCGATCCTCTATCTCCACTAGAAACTCCATAAATGTCACCCCAGCGTCAATGTATATCTCTCCCCAGTCGATGACGTGTGATGGATCATGAACTCATTTCCTTAGTTGCGACACATGGAAATCATCATGTACCCTGTGCATTTTTGGTGGAAGAGCTAGGTGGTATGTCACCTCACCAACTCTACTAAGAATTTGAAAAGGTCAGATGAACCTCAGTGATATCTTGCCACCCCAGCAAGATCTCTGCAAACCTCGTCGAGGTGAGACCCATAGGAAGACATCGTTTCCCTTCTCAAACTCCAAGTGTCTTCATCTCTTATTATAATAAGACTTTTTCCTACTCTATACAATCTTCATCTACTCCTGGATTACCTACACCTTCTTGGTGGTAGCCCGTACCAACTCTGGACCCATGAGTGCTGACTCCCCTGGGTCTGTCCAGCATAGAGTTAATCTACATGGTCACTCGTACAAAGCCCCAAACGGTGCCATGCCAATGGTGGAGTGATAGATGTTGTTGTATGCAAACTCCACCAAGGGAAAGTGATCCTCCCAACTACATCCAAAACCAAGGACTCAAGCACGGATCATGTCCTCAAGCATCTGTATGTTCTGCTCCGTCTGATCATATGTCTTAGGATTAAACGTAGTGCTCAAGCGTAGCTGAGTCCCGAACGCTTCCTATAATTCCTTCCACAACTGGGATGTAAAACGAGCGTCATGATCTGAAACGATCGTCTATTGTACCCCGTGAAGTCATACCATTTCCTGGATTTCGAGGTGTCTCAATCCCTCTACTAATCCATGTTCTCAAATGGGTAGAAAATGGTCCAACTTGGTGAGTCATTCAATGATCACCTAGATAGAGTCATGGAACCTTGATGTACATGGTAATCCCATCATGAATTCCACCGAGATACCATCCCATTTCCACTCTAGTAACTCGAGTGGTTGATTCAATCCTTCTAGAACCTGGTGCTCAGCCTTCACTTGCTAACTAGTGAGGCATTGTGAAATGAGCTCTTCCACTACTTTATTCATACCCGACCACCAGTGTTGACACTAAAGATCTTGGTACATCTTTTCCACAACAAGATGTACCGCCAAAGGGGATGTTTGGAACTCCTTCAACACTTCCTCTCGTAGAGTCACTGGTACCATGGTGCATCCTCTGAAAAGGGCGACATGCTCAACACCTTTAAAAAATCCTTCAGGAGCCTGTCCGGAGGATATCTGAGCACATCGGGCCTCGTAGTCAAAATCCCCAAGTTGTGCCTCCTGTACTCACTGAAGGAGTGGTGGATTGATAGTCATGGACTGGAGGTATGTTTCTCTGTCACTATCCACAAAGGATAACTTCAACATGGCTAGTTGTTCTGTCACCTCACTCAGCAACTGTAAACTAGACCTCTTGTTGAGTGTGTCTGCCACCACGTTCCCCTTCCCATGAATGTAGACTATCTCAAAGTCATTATCCTGGAATAACTCTAGCCATCATCATTGTCTCAGGTTTAGGTCCTTCTGTGATAAGATATACCTGAGACTCTTATGATCAGAGTAGATAGTAAACTGTTCACCCATCAAGTAGTACCACCACATCTTCAAGGAAAAGACCACTGTTGTGAAATCTAGGTCATGGGTAGTGTCGTTATACTCATATTGTATCAACTATCATGAGACGTAGGAGATCACCTCTCTCTCCTTCATCAGGACACATCCTAGTCTAGTCCCTGATGCGTCACAGTAGACTACATACCCAACGCCCTCTTCTGGTAGGCTCAAGATGGGGGCACTCGTCAGTTTCTGTCTCAACTCTTGGAAACTCTTATGGAATATCTCTGTCCACAAGAAAGGTTGTACCTTTTTTTCAAATCTGACAAGGGTGATGATGCTTTGGAAAATTCAGCTACCAATCTCTGATAGTACCCATCCAATCCTAAGAAAATTCTTACCTCGGTCACACTCTTGGGTGGCTCCTAAGAAAGCAATGCCTCTATCATTTTCGGATCCACTGAAACTCCATCCTCTGAGATAACGTGTACCAAAAAGTAGACCTCACATATCTAGAAATGGAACTTCAAGATATTACCATAAATTTGGTGCTCTCTGAGTGTATCTAGAACTATCTAATGATGAGTGGTGTGCTCCTCATCCGATACTGAGTACACCCATATGTCATCAATGAAGACCACCAAAAAGCGGTTGAGGTGAGGATGGAATATCCTGTTCATGAGTCCCATGAACATTTTTGGGGCATTGGTCACACTGAAAGGCATCACCAAGAACTCATATTGGACATACCGGCATTAGAAGGCTGTCTTCGATACGTCCTCATTCCATACCCAAAGCTGATGATAGCATGATCAGAGGTTTATCTTCGAAAACCACTGAGTTCCCTTCAGTTGATTGAAGAGATAATCAATCCTCGGGAGTGGATACTTATTCTTCATGGTCACCTGGTTCAGGCGCCGATAGTTCACGCAAATCCTCAAACTCATGTCTGCCTTCTTGGTGAACAAAATCAGGGTTGCCCATGGAGAAACACTGGGCCTTAATGAACCCCTTCCTCTACAAGTCCTCCAACTATATCATTAACTCACAAAGCTCTCCAGGAGACATCTGATATGCTGGTGTAGATATCAGTGTCTTCCTGGGGTACAGGTCGATGTATAAGTCTACCTCTCTATGAGGAGGTAGTCCCAAAACATCATCAGGAAATACATCAACATACTGTTCGACCACTATAGGATAGCTCAAACTCCTCTCGTCAATTGATCTGAGGGTAAGGATATCCAACTGATGAGTGATCAGTTGCACCCTCCTCCAAGAAAGTCCATCATGTGCTGCAAAGGCTCCCTTTTCTCCATTGAAGGAAAACCTAGTCCCATCCTCAGGGACACACCACACTTTTCACCTAAAACAGTTGATCTGAGCATGGATCGTGGATAACCAGTCCACACACAAGATGGCATTGTAAGGCCTGATGTAGCTACTAGGATATCCCAACCTAATCTCTCACATCATATGTTAATCTAACACAGCTGACACCAGTGTTTAATCATCGAATCTCCTCCCTTAGGAGTCTCTATCCATAAGGATCGACCCAATGGATCCACCAAAATCTCAGAGCTCCAAACGAGAGCTCTGGAAATAAAAGAGTGACAGGCACCTATGTCTATAAGAACTGAATCTAGGGTGGAGTAGACACATATTTTACCTCAAATAATCTCTGGAGCACCATGGTCATAGGCCTCAGCTTCCTGAATCTGGGGTCATCCCTTTCCACCTACTCCCTAAGGTTGTGGTGGCCCACCTGGAGGTGGTGGCGGTTGAACCTCAAATCTTTGCCCTCCGACTACTTAATGACCATCTCCTCTACCACTTATGACACCCTAAGGACCTCCCCTATCGAATATTTACCTCTTCCTAAGCAGTTCCTTGACCTTCTGTTGATCGTCAGTGCGACGGGTTGGGAAATCGCGAGCCATGTAACTTGCCCGCCAGATGAGTAGCACAGTCTGCTCCTCTATTGACCTCCTCTGTCCTATGAGCTACGCACGTCCGACCCTACATCATAGGGTCATCCACCAGAAGGTATAAACCACTTGGACCTCTACATCATCTGCCTACTACCTACTGAAAATGAATCGGCTACTTGTCATCCAATGGTGGCTCTCGCTGTCGATGCCTGCTCAGCTAGAAATCTATCCACCATAATTGCTCGCTCTAGAAATTAGCATGTATCATTATGTTGAGAGATATAATTGATGCTCTAATCTCCCATCGTAAACCCTGTTCAAAGGTCTGGGCCATGAAGAAAGGGTCATGTACCATGTCGGCGGAGTGGTGGGAGAGGTCAGTGAATCTCTCCTAGTATTGGGCTACTATCATTATTTATTACTGTAAGTGCAGGAGCTCCTAAATATGAATAGAGCATAGAGTCGATGGAAAAAACTCCTCCTGGAAGAGGCTCTCCAAGTCCAACCGGGAAAAAGATGCCTCCTCGTGTGTCTAGAGAGTCAGGCTCCACCATCTCCCAACTATGCCTTGAAAGAGTCTAGAAGCTAAGATCACCATCTGATTTGCTGGTTTCTTGACCAAATGGAAAACCTGTTCTACATCCCCCAGCTATTCCTCAACTGACTGTGGATCAGTCACTCCCCAAAACCTCAGAGTCCTCTATCTCTGGAAATCATGAAATGTGCTCAATCGGCGTTCAAAGTCTACTTATGGGGATGGTGGCAACGGCTACCCTACAGGTAGTGGTGCTTCTGGTACACCACCCGAAGGTACCATCGTTGTAAGAGGGCCTTGTACCGACACATCATTGCTCGGTGTACCGTCATCATGATCTCTCACTGGAATCCTGGCTGGCTGTCTATACGGCAGCATCCTGTAAATAAACTGATGTGTCATGGTCAAAAAGTTATACTTGTTGAGATGACTCAAAAGATATCAAAACTAAAATATTTTAAAAAACAAACGCAATTAGTGTTTTCATATACCAAGTCGAAAATCAGAATTCAGGGTCCTGGTGTATGGATACATCAGCTGTTGCATCAACACTGGACTCTCCAGACTAAAAAATGTACTAGAAACACTTAACACTATTGCCCTATTGGAAAGATCAGAGTCTTAGTTATTTGGTAGAACTGAATCCTATGATACCACTTTGTCACGACCCATCCCCTGGGGGTCGTGTCGTGACTACCCCAATCCCACCTTCCATAGTCTAGGGGTTGGAGGCTAGCACTGGAAAGGCATATCCTTAAAAAGGGAAGGCATTGCATTTAAACCTGTAAAAACACAGACCATGTACACAATAAGAACAAACCACATAGTATAACTGCTGAAAGTAAAAGTGTGAACTGAAGTATAATGGGCTAGAATACAAACCAAACTAAAAGCAAAATATAATAGAAATGAAAAACATCTCCTGAGGTAATCTGCTAAGGATCCTACCTAAAGGGTAGGTACAACTCGTCATTACGGCTCTCTTCATCAACTGTTCACCTTTGTGGACCATCTATTCTTAGCTCCAAAATCTTGGTCAAATTTGTTTGTCGTCTGCACAAGACAGAACAAGGTGCGGGTGAAGCCCGTGCAGGGGTGAGTATAACAATACCCAATAGGGTCCTTGTGACACCAGATGGTCTCTCAAAATTATACAAATGGAAAAACCAAAAACCATGATCTCAGTCACAAAGAAAAAATTAAAAGAAATATCACACCAGGTATATAACATAAAGAACAGGAATAGTGATGATTTTTCATTAAGATAAATCATTTTATTCTATTAAAAAGTTCCACTGCTATACCACGAAGAAGTCATTACAATGCTGATCCACATAGGGTTGTAAGTCACCAATCCACATAGGTTTGTAAGTCATTGATCCACAACGAGACACTCTAAGGATTTTCCTTGTCATTTCGTGCTACTGTTTATCCACATAGGTTCGTAATTCATTTATCCACACAGGGTCCTAAGTCGTCAATCCATATAGGGTCGTAAGTCACTAATCCACAACGGGTCGCTCTAAGTTTGGTCCCCATTAAGTCGCATTGATACAGATCCTCACATGGTCATAAGTCGTCAATCCACATAGGTTCGTAAGTTGTTAATCGACATAGTTTTGTAAGTTTTTAATCCACAAAGGGTCGTAATTCGTCGGTCCACACAGGGTCATAAGTCACTTGATAGCTAGCCATAGGATTCCCAGACTTGGTGCATTTGAGTTACATAGATTTTGATCCTCAATCCATCAGACATACATCAACTGCCACAAATTCCCACAATGAATTAACCCAAATAACCTCCATGTCATAAGGGTTTTAACGCAAAAGAAGACACATCAATTGGATGCCCAGTCTGTAAGTTATAGGCATTTTAGTGTCGAGGGACCAGTTGGATTTGAGTTCGATCCAACCCAATCATACTCCAACTTTCTCCAAAACCCAATTGGATTATCTCAAAAGTAACTCTGTGTCCTAAGGGTTCCAGCGCCATAGACGGTACATCAAACGAACGTCTGGTTTAGGAGTTATGGCCCTTTAAGCATAACTGGGTCAAACTGGGTCGGGGTCCGATCTGACCCGGTCGAACCGACCCAACCCGACCCAGCCTACTAGGTCCGGCCCGAACTGTCTGGTCCTGGCTTGGATAGTCTAGACCTGTTCCGGTCCACCAGCTGGATGCGACCACCAGTTGGGCATGGTCCCAGCTCCCCACCGAACAGACTTTGTCCATTCGGTCTTCAACCGGTGGCGCCAGGCTGGCGCCACCCCTTCGGTTGACTGATCTAGTGGACCATTATAGGGGAGGAGCCACAAATTTAGGTCTTCCACCCCCACAGCTGGATCCATGACATCTCCTTCGCAGTGCGTCGTCCACCCTCAATGCGGTCAAAGTCAGCCGGTCGCGCCCTCTCCGTCACAGCACCTGCGGGCACCGCCACCTCCTCACAGCCGGCGAGAGTCGGCCGCCGCCTCCAGTCGCCAATGCCACTGTTCCAGTGGTGCCGCACTGGTGTCACTTCCGTGGGCCACTGGTGAAGATCTCGTGGTCTGATATTCTTCCTGTTTGTGTCTACAGGCCTTCAATGATGCCACCTTTACTGTGTGGCCCTCGGTTTCGAGTTGTTGTCAAGTTGAACATTCACCCATGAAGAACGAATAAAAAACGAAAGTGACAGAGGGTCTGGGCCTTGTTTGTATTGGCACGTTCCCTCCATGTTAGTTTTTTAACAAGGAAACGTAATAAAAATGACTCCCATATTATTTTCCCGCAATAACCACCTGCAGATTCAAACGAATCATGGATCAACCCATTAGTTGGTTGATTCATGTTCTTCATGTAATTTAAGAATGAGGTAGGTTGAATCAATAATTCACTTTGAATAAAAAAATCTCCTACCTCAAACACATTGTATTCCACTAATGATGAAGGAGGTTAATCCGTTGTTCGAAGACATTCGTCAGCGTTCGTCGATCTCCGAATTAAATCCTCAACGGCGTCGTTCGTTCTTCATTGGAGAGGATTTCCATTGGCATTTTGTCGAGGTTTCTTCTGTGATTTTCCCAAACCTTTCACCAATGGTTTATTTAACATTATATTTAAATATTTTAACTCTCTTCTCATTAATTTGATTAATTAAATAATTAATTAATTAACTCATTAATTACCTGAAGGTGCGGTTACACAACCTAGTGAATCTGGTTATTAAATAACATGTTAACTCTAAGTTCCCCCCACTTTTGTTCAACAGTATTAAAGAAATAATAAAATAACTCAATTAGTTATTTTATTATTTTCTTTGAAAAGTCCAAAAATTAACTTTTTTGGCTGACCCTTTCTGGTCGAAGTTAAGCTTTGCCTAAGCAAAGCCCAGCGCTGCGAATTCAATGGTACCCTAGGATTTTTAATCTGAACACCGGTTAAAAAGATATAAATGCATGCCCCACACATTTACAAAATGTACCTTAAAAAATTTCAAATTTCCATTCTAGGATCTTCGGGTCTCAGAATCATGTGCCATCAATTTTTAAAGTCCCATAATAATTCCATTTAATTAAAAAAATGTAAGGGATTTCTGGGTGTGAGTTTAATTTGGTAAAATGGATTCCATATTTGGAATAATAATAATTTTTATTATCTAATAAGTTCAACTTAATTTTTTACCATAATAAATTGTAATAATAGTAAAAATTATCTATTGTGGTTGAGGTAAAAATAAGTTTATCAGATGTTAAATTAAAACGATAAGGGTCAAAATAACCCAAAACATGTAGAACACCCATTTTATATCCATATTTAGACCTTATATCCTCTAAGGTTTGATAATTTCCTATTTTCTATCCTTTTTTCAAGTGAAAAACATGGGTACACCTTTTTCCTTTTAAAATTTACAAGTATTCCACTCACCTCACTTATAAAAGGCCACCCCCTCTCATCTCATATTCACACATAAAAACCCATTTAGTTCATCCAAGACCTATAAAAATTACTTCTTTAATTCCATACACTCATCTTACAATCATTATTTTTTCATAAATATAACCTAGGAAGGCATTTGGTGTATACCAAAAGAAGTTGTCCAAAGAAAATGTAACATCGCCAACTGAGCGTTTTATTTTATTTCTTCCACCACCTCCTTAAATTATTATTAGAATATTATGATATAATAACCCCATTATCTACCATATACTTATATTTTTTTATTAATTTCATAACCTATAACCATCACCACTTCCATCAAATGGGATACAAAATCATCATTTGTGTGTTTGACGGACTACCGCCTCATGAATCGATGTTATTCATTTTCCACCACCACCTCTTATGATAGGATATAATGATAAATTTAATGTTTATATATGATATTAATGATATTATTATACCTATTTAATTATTATATCACATATACCTCCTTACCTCCCAACCCATTGGAAAATAATAATGCCACTCGTGTTTACGGTGGACTACCGCCTCGCGAACTGATGTGATATATTTTTAATTTTTTTACTTGGACTGTAATAAAGATATATTAAATGAATATATATGATATTTTTAGCATAATTATACTCATTTAATTTTTATATCCCATATAACTTCTTATTTTATATTATGTGTGGTATATAATAATATTGTTTGTCTATACGGCAGACTACTGCCTCACAAAGAGATGTGACTAGTTTTATACTAACACTTTTCATGTAAGGTAATAAGGGTAAATTTAATGAATATATTAGATATATATAACATAAAAATGATTATAAAAAGTTAATATATTGTATACCTTTATATTTTTTCATCCATTGAGAAAATAGAAACAGCGTTCATGCATATGTACAACCTCCTATCTACATGAACAATGTATTTCATTTTCTATCTCTAACTTTTACATATTAATCTAAATACATATATAATTAATATATATGATATTTATATCACGTTTATAGTCCTGTATATGGTGGAACCATGATCAAATTAAGAGGATCTAAAATACCAAATCAAAGCATACATGAAAAACAAATTAGTTATTACTCAAAACATGACATTAACATGGAATTGTTAATAATGGGTAATAAAAGGTCATAAGTAAATCATATATTGAATTATATATATAATTATGGTTATGTAAAAAATTTATAATAAACTTTTATTTATTATATATTAGGTTTGAACATGTATAAAGGAAGTCGATACTTAAGGTAAGGGGTTTGCAACTCACTTTTTACATTTATGAGACACATGCCTTATTCACAACCTATTAATTTTATGTGGTGTATATAATACCTATGAATGTATTTTATCATTATTATCCTAAAAATTATTATTATTTAAATATCTATTTCAGTTTACCTCTTTCATGGGGTTTATGGTTCAAAATTTACCAAAGCGGTAAGGGATTTTTGTCTCAATTTTCCTCTTTTGAGACATATGTTGTGTTATGCACGTATCTTATTTTATGAGGTGTATATAATACCAATTTTACATTTTATATCATTATTATTCTTCTATTAATTATATATTAATTTTCATTTAATTTTATTATTTCATGGTGCTTACAATTAAATGTTACCAAACTGGTAATTGTTTTATGGTACAATCTTATCGTTTATCCAGATTATCTTTGTTTATGCTTTTGATGATAAAATATTATGATAAATATCCAAGAAAACTCATTAATTTTGTTCTCATTTGTTTATTTCATGATAATATATTTTTTATATTCATTTTACTCTCTTTATTTACTCAATAGTTCAAATGAATGGTTTTAATAAAAAAGTATTTATTTATATCTTCAGTCAAAAACCTATTTTTCTTCCAAAACCATGTTTTCTAAAAGAATTATAATTTTTTTCACATATTAAAATTATTTATTAAAGAAAATTTATCCCATTTTTTACTTTTTACAAAAAAAATTAAGAGAAATATTCGTGCTTTTTCCAAACAAGGCCCTTTTGGATTTTACCAAAAATGTGAAAGGAATATTTGTTTTAAAATATACGACATATACAGTATTTCATGTCATCATGAACACTAAATGTTTTAAAGATCACTTTATAAGTTTCAAAGTTTATTTTCAAATAAAAGGATTTTTAAAAAAATAATTATTTTTTATTTTTTATTTAAAATAATTTTTAAAAAAGGTTATTTTTCTCAATAAATGTTCCAAGTGATCCTTTAAAATAATTTTCCATCTAAGATGACCACCTTTGGTGTTACTTATGATTTAATTGGAATATGATCCAAGGATACCATTATTATTCTTTCTCTAGATTGTTTATATTTATGTAGACAATATTTTTATGAAACCAACTTCTTTTTCCATGGGTTATACCATGATATAATTATTATGAAATCTGCTTCTTTTTTCATCAGTTCTTCTATAATGAAATGATGAAATGATTATGAAACTTATTTATTTTCTATAGGTTATTCTGTGAAGAAAGTTTTATTAAAAATATTTATTTTCATGGGTTTTTATTTGATTAATTTTTTATGATCTTTTGGAACACATGTGTGTGATTTTCATGGGTGGGACATATACCCCCCTCCCAATTAATTGGATAAAGATTGATATCTTATGAGATAAATGGTACTATAATTGGGAGTGAACCCAATTCATTAAGGTAATTTTTCTACTAAGATATTATTAGTAGTGAACCTTAACTACTATAATGGTTTGTGGGGTAAACCCATTCTACTATGATAGTTTTGGAAATAAGACTTGAGTAATAAGGGAATTAATTTATATTCTTATGTGAATACCAAATATATATATACTATACCAATTCTATGTTATCATAGATCATTTTATTTTATTCCATTATGATTAATGTCTTATGAATTTTTATGATTTATTATATGAATCGAGTTTATTATATATAATATGTATGGTGTGGTTTTTAAATTTTATTTTATTGTTCTTATACCCTTAAACTCATGGTATATTTATATCTCTCTAGTTTAACCTTACTGAGCATCCAATATCACCCTTTATTATATTTTCTTTCCTTATGTTATGATAAAAGGTATTATATATGATATGTATAAGAAGGGTTCTAGTATGAGGAATATAGTTGGAGATGATGTAGCTCACTTATGGACCAGTTATTTATGTGTCCAGGTTTCTAAAGGCATTATACGTTTACAATACTTATATGTGTGTTTTTGTAATGTAATGAATGTTAATCTAAAAATGTAATATCTATATATGATAATTTTAGATCTTTACAGTTGGTATCATAGGTAGAGTAAGGAAACAAATCATTGGGAACTCTTATGTGTGAGCATTGGAGAAAGCATGGCTCTCCACCCAAGGGCTTCATAAGGAAAGTGCTACCATTAGGAATGGTGTTTTCTACCATCCATGAGGTGTAGTTACCCATATATTTCCATATTAGGTATTAATTAAAATCCACTAGAAATAATTCCACACTGTTATAGTTAGTATCAGAGGATAGGTTTAGTTAACCTTTTGAAAATAGGGTGAGAAATGTCAAGTGAGATCCCTAGGGATATTTCTATGGATATGTTTTGGGATATGTCTAAGGATAAGTCTAAGGATGATTCAAAGTATAGGAAAATTTCTTAGGATTTTAGTAAAATATATATTGAGTGGTTTCTATGAAATTATATCACTTTTAAGATATTATAAGTGGATGTAGCTCTAACATAGAAGTACATAGGGGTAATAACTCTGAAAAGGGCGCATTGATATGTAATCACTTGTCACCTGGTGTATGAAAATGGGTCTTTCTACACACCTAGTTTTACATTCTCATGGTATAAGTTTTAGAAATTCATAAACTCTTTATGAACCATCATTAAGGATTTTAATAATGATCGTGAATGAACTAAGTTAAACTTAAGTTGTAATAGTTTGAGGACAATGTTTTATAATTTAAACATCCTTTAAATTTTTCATGATTATCTGGCTTCTCGCTATGATTATTATTAATTACACTGTGATTATTGGTTTTAGTCAATGGAGGGAACCTGAAGTAATAGGGTTGAAATTGAATGTGATAGACAATTTTTTCATGAGAAATCAAATGGGATAATGACTAGAGTGAAGGATATTATTATTATACCTAATCAATAATCATGATATATGACAAACAGCTTGCACCTTGACCAATTTATTGAGTCTCCAAAGAAGATGAGGATATTTGTTTGAGATCTCAGGTGGTAGAGACCATAGAGTAAAGAAGATTGAGTTTCCTATATGTAAATAATGTGGTAAGAAGCACACAAGTGAATATATTAGAGGGAAGGGAAGATGTTTTGAGTGTGGAAAATAAGGACACAAAAAAAGTATTTTATAAGGTAAAATGAAAATTTTTGTTATTGAAATGGATTAGAATATTGGTCTCTCTAAGGTATAATAAATGGTTGAATGTTTTAAAGGTGGAAAATATGGGCATTATGAAAATATATGTCCTAAGGGGAAAGCACATGAAAAACATTAGGAAGGTTGTACAAGTAATGGTTATACCAATGATAATAAAGTGACTAAGAATTACATATAAAAGGTATGGACTCTTATCACATTGTTATTTATGCTAAAAAGTAATAATCATTATTAAATTGTGGTTTATAAATGTCAAGACATGATTCATATTTTATATTGTGGGAAATAGGTATTAAGGAATAATATGATGAATTATAGTTAATGGTTTAAGACTAAAGTGGGGTTATTGAAGTGTTTATGTATTGGAATTCAAGAATTATGTTATTTGAATCATGAAATATATAATTATTGTTTAGTATAATATTATTTTAAGGATTTTAAATAAGGTGTTAAATAGTACTAATGAACTAGAAAAAAATAATTAATTTAAAGGAAATATTTTATATAAAACACATGAATAAGTGAAGATAAACCTTAATATATTCTTGATGTTGAGATAATGATGTTGGTATAAAGAGATTATGGATATGAATAATGTAAATTGGATAGTATAAATGACTTAGTAACTGATTAGTGATTTTTGGGAAAATTGGTTTATGTTATCATTGATGTATTTTACAACATTTTTGGATTTATGTGTTATATTCAATAATTTTTTGTTTTAAGTAATGTGAAAAGAGTTAATTTTTTAAATAACTTATGTTTTAATTAAGGTTTTATGGTAATTTATAATATTACCATATTTAAAGATAATATATGATCAATGTATTCAACTATTTGGTATGTGACAATAAGAGCTACTTCATGTTGTTTTTGGGATTAATGATAAGTTGGTTTTGTAAATTTCGTGTCCTTCTTTCTAAATTTTTGGATTTCAATTTTTTCCAGACATAGAGGACCCTTAATGTATACTATTTATGAAATGGATTAATTAAAACTTTGGATTTATTGTATAATATGTGTTAACAATTCTATTTTTGATAATAACTATAAAAATAAGGAATTACTTATCATTCTTTTATGGATATTATGATCCACTAGTGCTTTAGGCATAAAAAATCATATTTATTTCTTAAAGTAAGATATGATGTTAAAATTGATTGAATCACAACCAAAGGATGAGATTTTTCTTATGAAATATAATGAAATCAAGCAAGTATATCTTCTAATGAAAATTCTCCAACTTTAATAAATGATCATGAAATAAAAAAACTTCATATTACCATCATTATTTATGATAAATGACCTTTTTCAAACCTCTTTAGGTTTTGGTTTTTTGGATTTTGATTTTCACATGATCATTCACTTTCTTCTAATTAATGATCTATGTCAATCTCCGTCATTATTTGGGTATTATTTTTTTCTTTCATGCACAAATCTTCACTTCTCACCTATGTTATCCAATTTCGAAACACAGTATGTGTTATTCCATATGACCTTCACACATACCTTTCTATATTTTTAAGAGGACGTTTTATTAACCCTTTTTATGATGCTCCTTTCCCAAAAATGGATTTTTAAATGTTAAACCCTTGTTTACCAAGCACAAGTTCAAATTGTGAAGACGCAATTTATCTAAGAGGGGAGAATGTAACACCTTGAGATTTTGTAAAATATTTTTTTAAAATAAATTTAATCTTTTTTATTTTTTACATTACAAATAACACTAATTTTATCTTTTATTACACAAAAAAACTAGGTTTAGTTTTCATTACATGCAACACTAAGTATATCTTATGTTACACATAATAATGAGTTTAAACAAAACATGACATACTATTAAAATATTATAATTTAGTATTATAGTTATCACATATCTATTAGAATGACGGATATGAATAAGATTGACTAAATTATGAAAATATATAATTTAAACATGTATAAATAATGACCTCATTTGTGAGCAATGAATTAGAAAAGAAAATAAAAACCATTTGAAAAACAAGGGTAATCTTTTTTTGAAAAACTATTTTTATGTGTACAAATGTTTTTTAAATTAATAAATTAAACAAATAAATTTTTGGAAATTATTTTAATGAAATTTATATATTACATATTCAATAAAATTTTTAACATTCATATTATGTGTTTTCTAAATAAGATATAAGAATAAATCTAATTTTACACTTAAAACTATATTTTTCTAAAAAATAGTTTTGTCACCTTTTGTGAACTTATTTTAAAATTAATTTCTACCACTTTTAAAAAAATTATTTCGAAAATTAAAATTAATTTTATAAATAATATTTTAAAATTATATTGTAGTGAATTTTTTAGAATACTTTGAAAAGGTAAATTTTTCAATGAATAGTGTAAAATACTAATTTTTATTAAAAAATATCATTTATTTTAAAGGATTTAAAAACATAAAAATTATTTTAAAATGGTTTTAAAATTAAAATTACTTAAATTATATATATATATATATAATTTATTTCATTGTAATCAATTTAATATTTAAATTTGATATAAAAACCTTTTGAACTTTTGAATATTTTCTCTTTGGAAAACCGTTTTTAATCGTGTCTACGGGTTTAATTAAATTATACTACTTCTGCAAGTTTAATTTGGAAAAATAAATTTTATATTTGGAATAATTTTAATTTATATTATCTAATAAGTTCAATTTAATTTTTTACAATAATGGATATTAATAACATTAAAAATTATTTACCACGGTTTAGATAAAAATGGGTTTACCATGGGTTAAATAAAAACTATAAGGGTTAAAAATAACCAAAAACTTTGAAAACACCCATTTTATGGAAATATTTAGACCTTATCACATGTAAGGTTCTATAATGGCCCATTTTGGATCCTTTTGTCATGTAAAAAATGTTGTTACAAAATTTTATTTTTAAAATTTACAAGTGTGCCACTCACCTCACGCATAAAAGGCCACCCCCTATCCTCTTCTATTCACACTTAAAACACCATTTGGATAAACCAATAAATAAACAAATAAATTCATTAATTTACTAATATCATACTAAAAGACTTATTTTTGGTCATAAATACAACCTAGTAATTATTTTGGTGCAAACTAAAAGAAGTTGTCTGAAGAAGAGGTAACGTCCCTAACAGATCGTTTTATTTTATTTCTTCCTCCAACTCCTTAAATTATTATAAAGCCATGATGATAAAATATAATAATTACCTACCATATAATTATATATTTTAATTCTAATTTCATGACCTAAAACCATCCCCACTTTTGTCAAATGATAGATGAAATCATCATTCATGTGTACGATGGACTACCGCCATGCGAACCGATGTTTTTCTTTTCCATCACCACCTATCACAAATATATATAATGATGGATTTAATGTTTATATATTATATTTATGATATTATTATACCTATATAATTATTATAACACATCTAACTTATTTCCTCCCAACCCATTGGAAAATAATAACATCGCTTGTGTGTACTGCAACCAACTGCCTCACGAACCGATGTAATGTGTTTTTCATTTTTTATTTTACTTTGATGGTAATAAGGATAGATTAAATTAATATATATGATATTTTAAAATAATTATACTTCTATAATTAATATATCACATACACATTATAACTTTACAATCTTTGGGGAATACAATAATTTCGTTCGTGTGTACGGTGGACTACCGCCTCATTAAGTGATGTGATTCGTTTTTCACTAATGCTTTGGATGGAAGGTAATAAGGATGAATTTAATTAATATATGTGATATATATTAAATAATAATTATTATATAATTTTAATAAATTATTTACCTTTCTTCTGTTTCATTCATCGAGAAAACGGAAACTGTGTTCATGTGTACGTACGGTCTACCGTCTCTAGGAACTGTGTATTTAATTTTTTATATATAACTTTTTGGATACTATAAATACATATATAATAAATACATATTATATTTATATCATGGTTAAAATTATGTATATTATTTAACCATGATCAAATCAATATGACCCAAAATACCAAATCAAAACCTAAATGAAAAACCAAGCAGTTATTACCCAAAACAGGACTTTAACATAAAATTATTAATAAAAGGGTAATGAAAGGTTTTTAGTAAATAATATATGTAATTATATATATAAATATGGTATTTTATTATATTTATAATAAACTTATATTTGTTAAACAAGATATTTAAATGTGTATGAAGTAAGTCGAGACTTAATATAATGGGTTTTCATCTCACTTTTTACTTTTGTGAGACACATGACATATTCACTACCTATTTATTTTATATGGTGTATATACTAAACATGAATTTATTTTATGATTATTCTCCTAAAATTCAATGGATTTACATATCCATATTAGTATATCTATTTCATGGTATTTACCGTTCAAAATTTACTAAAGCGGTAAGGGATTTTTATCTCAATTTTCCTTCTTTGAGACATATGTTGTGTTATGCACCTGTATTCTTTTATGAGGTGTATGTAATTACCCTTTTAAATTTTATATAATAAATATACTTATATTAATTATATATTAAGTTTCATTTAACTTTATTATTTCATGGGGAATATGATTCAATGTTACTAAAGTGGTAATGGTTTTATGGTATAATCTCATCATTTATTAGGATTGTATATATTTATGATTCTGATGATGAAATCTTATGATATCTAAAGAAACTCATGACTTTTATTCTACACTAGTTATTTCATGAGAATATATTTTTTCTCTTTATTTTCCTAACTTTATTTACTCAATATTTCAAAGGAATTTTTTTAATAAAAAACATATTTATTTCTCTCTTCGTTCGAAAACTTTTTCTTCTTCCAAAACCATGTTTTATAAAAAAAATAATTTTTTTTAACATTATCCAAATAATTTATTAAATAGAATTTTACCCATATTTTACTTTTTAAAAAAAATTAAAGGAATAATCATTTTATTTTCCAAAAAAGGCTATTTTTATTTTACAATAATTATAAAAGGAATCTTTGTTTTAACATGTATGTCATGTATAAAATTTACCACTATCATAACCACTCAATATTTTAAAGATTAATTTATAATTTTTAAAGTTTATTTTTAAGGAAAAGGATTTAAATTTTTTTTATGAATTTTTAGTTTAAAATTTTGATTTTAAAATAAAGTTTATTTTTCTTAATAAATGTTCCAAGTGATATTTCAAAATAATTTTCTATATAAGATGACTCCCCTTAATTTAAATTATTATATATTGGGGATATGTTCCAAATATAACATTATTATTATTTATTTATATGTTTTATTTTTATAATGACAATATTTTTATGAAACTTACTTATTTTTTAATGGGTTATACCATGATAAAATGCTTATGAAACTCTAATATTTTTTCATAGGTTATGCTATGATCAAATGATGAAATGATTATGAAACATATTTCCTTTGTATAGGTTATTCTATGATGAAATGTTTATAAAACCCATTTATTTTCATGGTTTTTGATATGGTTAATGTTTTATGATCTTGTGGAAAACATATGTATGATTTTCATTATTTTATGTGTGTGACCTATATCTCCCTACAATGAATTGGTTAAATATTGATATCTTGTGACATAAAAATTATTGGAATGGGGATTAAACCCACTTCAATAAGAAACTTTGTCCACTATGATAGTCTTGGGAGTTAACCTTGACTACTATGATGGTTTAAGGAGTGAAAAAATTCCAAAAAGATAGTTTTTTAAATAATCCTTGACAAGTAAGGAAATTATTTTCTTTGCTTGCGTGTATACCACAAATTTATATCTTATTCTAATGTTATGTTCTCATGACTTGGGTTCTTTGATTACAATATTATTCGTGTCTTATAAATTTATATGATTTATTCCATGACTCAATTTTATGATCTATTATATCCAAGTTATGGTTTTAAATGTTATTCTCAAGTTCCCATACCCTTATGCTCATGATATATTGGTATCTCCCTGGTTTACCCTTAATGAGAATCTCAGCTCACCATTTATTATGTTTCATTTTCCCAAGTTATGAAGAAATGTATTTTTTATGATACGTCTATGAAGGATTATAGTTATAAATAATATAGTGGGAGATGGTTTAGCTCATTTATGGACCATTTTTTTATGTGTCTGCATTTTTAAAGGCACTATAACTTTATGATCCTCAGGTGTCTATTTTTGGAATGTAATGAAGATTCACCAAACAAATATGTAATATATATGTATGATTAGTTTGTATATTTATATACCTATTAGATTTCAAAGTCTTTACATTGTTATTTAGCATAAAAAACACATTTTCACAAATTCAAAATTCTCAACCCTCTTATGATTGTTGGAAAACAATTTCATCAATTGTCAAGACCTTATTAGATTCTCCTAGAGTTGGTTTAATATTTCATCAAATTCAAAAGTTTCATTCATAAAAAACTCATAATTATTTTTTAATTTTGAAAAAAAATATAATTCCTTATGGTTTCCAACCATAGACTACCTCAAAATATTTCAATTTAGGGGAAGCATGAGAAGTTGTATTATAAAAATACTCATCCCATGGTATCTATCGATACAACATGAGAGGCCATTAAATTGATAATCACTATGAATATATCTCCAAGAATTAATTGAAACTTTTATTTTTTCCATCAACTTATAGATGGTAATATGAACTTATTTTTATAACTATTCCCCC
Organism: Viscum album; assembly: GCA_963277665.1. NCBI lineage: Eukaryota > Viridiplantae > Streptophyta > Magnoliopsida > Santalales > Viscaceae > Viscum > Viscum album. The sequence continues at coordinate 1,073,885,130 of OY728143.1, forward strand.
AAACCAAAAAAAATATCCTACAAAAAATTACTCAGAAATATAGGATCCTTGTCACTGAGAATTAAACTAGTAATTCCATGTAATGGAACATTATTCTTAACAAATATATCAAACACTACTTTAATTTTATACATATTATTATGTAATATAATATTTTCATACTTAGTAATCATATATAAAACTACCAAAATTACATCAAACCCTTGGGAATTTTGTAATAAAAAAATAAAATCCATAGAAAGTTTTCCCCAAACAAAATTTGGTAATGGTAGTGTATAGAGAAAACATTTTGGTGACATAGATTGATATTTTTTCTACCATAACCTATCAAATTCAATAAAAACTTCATAATTCATCATTTCATACCCTTAAAAATAGTTCTACAACCAATTATAGTAATAAAAGTAGAATAGTGAGGAGGTGGGGTCTCTAAACTACTATGGGAAGTGTATTAAATACTATAGATGGATGTTAGGGGGTTGTTAGTTATTTAAGTGGTATTAAATAAATAAAGTATTTTTTTAAGTGGGAATTAATGATTGGTTTGATCTTAAGTGACTGTTGAATTGAAGGGTTATCCCTCAACCTCTTAGAATATCACCTCTTATAGGAGTCTTATTTTTCTTCTATTTCTTCTTATTATTTATTCTAATTTTATTTTGATCTTTTTTATAGATGGTATCAATAAAATTCCATTATTGATCACCCCCTCTCTCTCTCCCTTACACCTATCAATTGGTTCATTCATTGATAAAGATTATTGAAATAAATCCCTATAGTAGAGAGAGAGATTTTAGAGAAATAAACTCAATAAATAGGATCTTGACCGAGATTCAAAAAGAAGATGATGTATTTGAGGCCTCATTCAAGGGATACAGTAAAAGAAGGAGATCCTAGACATTGTATATTATCCTACACAATGGCATAAATCAACTAAAAATAGTAGAATAAATGTTTCATTTCTCCCCAAAAATATTGAAGTAGACATAACAAATACAAAAGATCTTGGTTCGTATAGTTTTAGTGGAACTACTGGAAAAATTATTGGAAAAAATACTTAAAGGTAACATTGTCTCTTTAAGACTACAAGAATAAATAATAGTGTAACAATACTAGAAATGACAGTAGTGGTATTGAAAACTAGACTCTAGCATCTTTAGAAATAAAAATTATATTTCACTTCAAAAGATAAAGATCCAAATGTAAGAGATGATGAAGGTAATGTCATGAATAGTTCCAAAATAAGTGGAGTTCTCAATATGATGTGATTAAAGTGGGAATTCCAACATCTATGATAGATAAGGAAGTGGTATAAGGTTGGAAACTAAGGAAAGGGACCATATAATGGTGATTGTGGTGAATGTAAAAGGTGTTAACAACATGTAATGAGAGGCATTATGTGAGTTTTTCAAAAGTGTAGAGATACCAACCATTTATAGTGAGGATCCAGTTTCATGGATCATTAGAGACAAAAAATATTTTTAAATATGTCAAATTTGGGAAGAAAAAAAGGTTTCATTGGTATATATTAGTATATAGATATTGAGTCTTCATTTGATCATTTCTATGAAGTTAGTAAAACCAGATCTCACATGGATATAGTTCAAGGGGGAGCTTCTTAGAATGTATCGAAATAAAGCAAAGCAGGATCTGGTTACTTTCTTTAAAAATTTCCAAAAAACTAGGTTTTAAATTTATATATTGATGAGTTCAATTGTATGGAATTACACATAACATACTTCACTAAAAATTGTTAGATTATCATGTTTATTAGATGAATTAGACTGATATTGGTATAACTATGGTGACCCATGATCCATCAAATAAGGTTTTATAGTTGACTTCATCCAACAGAGTATAATGATATATTTTTACTAAAGGAATAATTAAAAAACTTGAACCATGAAATAAGATTAATGTATTTAGAAGACAAGGGAGGAGTTGGAGTTCAAGTATTTTGAAATTTGGTCTAACAATGGGAGAAGGTGAAAAGGAAAATTGGAGGGGTGAAATTTTCCTCAAGAGAGGGAATTCCATAATCTTTCCAAGGGTGAATTTGAGGGACAGTAAAATGAAGCATTTGTGTTATTCTTGTTCATGTAAATTTAGTCTAAGGCATAAGTCTCCTGATAAGGGATTAAATTTGATGGTATGTGTGTATTTTTAGATTTTGGAGTGATGAGGAAGAGGAACTAATAGAGTCCTAAGATAAGTATGGGTCATATGGGTGAGGAGGAAACCTAGAAGATTGTCATTGTGAGGACAATGTGTTTTTTCAAGGGGTAAGAAATGATAGGAATATAGGCTGAATAGTAAGTGGGTTTGGTATGTAAACTGCTAGGGATGATGTTGTAAATTCCATAGTTGGTTGTTAGGGGGTTGTTAGTTTTTGTAGGGGTATCAGGTATGGGAAATTTACTTTTAGTGGGGGAACACAAATGATTGGTTCATCCTTCTAAAGCTACTAAATCAAGGGGTTATGAATCAACCTCTTAGAGTTGTGTCTATTGGAGGAGTCTTATTCTTCATCTATTTCTTATTATTATTTGTTCTACTATAATTATGATTCATTATATAGATGGTATCGAAAAAATTCAATTCTTAATTCATTTTTCACCTATCATCCAACCACTATAAGTTTTTGATAAATATTGCAAGGCCCCCTATAGTAAAAGTGTGGTAACAATGAAAAATATTTGGGATGAGGATTGAATTTCTTGAAAAAACTAGTCTTACTTTATAATAAGACCTCACCTCTCAAACAAATTCCTATGAATAGATTTTTTATTCAATTTAATGGATGATATGACACTCAAAATATCCTTACACTCAGTTATTTCATTCTCATCTATATCTACCTCAATATAAAATGGCCTTGAATCATCTGAAAAAAAGTAGTGTGTCACCTATTATTATAGTTAACCCCTCCTAGGATAACCTATACAAGGAATATTTTTTCTCATTAACCCTCTATGGCTTATATAACACTTCAATATCTAATCCCATAAACTTAGTCTACCAATTTTTTTGGTTAGAGGTATGTATTCTCTAAATAAGAAGATTTTTTAGATTCATATGGTCTATGTAAACCATTAAGTGGTTGACCATCATGTATTACTTTCAATGGTTAATTATTATGATGAGATCCATGACCAGTTTTTCATTGATGGACATGGAGAGATTTACTTGAACCAAATCTTTATTAAAATAAGTTATAGTTTGTCCTTTTGTTTAGGACAACTCTAATTCATTTTCATAAGTCATCACAATCTATAAAAAATGGCTTCAAAAAATCATAAAGAGCTAGTAGTGTGGTTTATACCCTATATTTCTAAACACATAAAGGTCATGATCATCCCTCACATCCTAGAATAACTCATCCTTCATGGTTAAGTCAGTCAAAGGTTTAATAACTATCAAATATCCACTAAAAAACATCCTATAATTTCTTGTAATACCAAAGAATCCACTTAGTCCTTTCACATTTTGTGGACCAGTCCAATTTATAATACACTCAACCTTATTTAGATCCATAGAAACCGCTTCCCAGGAATTTATATGTCTAAGGAACTCCACCATAGACAAGTAAAAGAAAAAAAATTATTATTAGATTTTAGTTATTTTGTTTGTAATATCTTGAACAAAATTTTCAAATGTGTTAGATTTTAATCTAACACCCCAAGTATTTGTAAATAAATTTAATATAGAATTTAATGCATAAAACACTGAGTCTCTATGAAACCACACTTTGTTATTACAGTTATTTAAAAAGGATAGTTATAACCTTGACATTAAACAAAATTTTACTGCTTCTGTATTTTGAATTTTGAAAAACAGACATTCACAATTGTGATTAGCAAGATATTTAATGTCTGATGGGATCAACTTAATTTTTTGGTGAATAGTAACTTGCCCCTTTAGAATAGTAATGTACCTTTATGAATAGTAATATGACCCTTGTGAATAGTAAAACTATTGAATGAATAGTAACCTCATTCATGAGAGTATAAATAAAATTTATGCACCTTATAAATGAAAGTGTAATAGAATTATATTATAGTACAAGTAAGTGAATATTTTAAAATATTCATAATTAAGTGTTAGTCCTTTTGGGAGTAATAAATATTTAATTACAATTTTATAATTAATAAATTTATTTAAAATAAAATTAATTTTTATTAAATGTATTCATAAATAAATACTTTATTGTCTTATGATTTTAGGATAATATAATAAGACCTTTGTTAATTTCTTAGGGTGTTATAAAATCAGTTTTAACTTTAAAAATGTACTTTTTGAGTAAATGATGATTTTAATTAAAAATTAAATTTTTTATATTTAGAAAATTATTTTCATAAAATTAATTTATTTTTAAATTTTACATGTAAAAAAATTTAGGGTTTTTTTTTTTATTTTATGAAATACTTGAATTTTTAGTGAATAGTAAAATATGGTAATTTATAGTATAAATACATTATAAGATAAATACACTATTAATTAAGTAATGGATGATGTAATAAACCTTGTTTAGAACTAATATTAACTTATTATTGTATTTAGACACAATAATCAATACTATTTATTATCTTGAGAAAAATAATAAAATAATGAGAAATTACCCCTCTCCTCCACTATAAAAACCACCCCTCACCCCCACTTCTCCTCACACATTCAAAGCTTTAATACTTATAAAATTTCTTCCCAATATACTTCACAATATCCTTCCCCTCATACAGAAGCTATTGGTCTCATCAAAATACCAAAATCAATCCTTTTAAGGATATTCTCAAGGAGGGGTATTCAAGAGGTAAAATCCTCTTCTGTTTCCTTTTATTTTCTTTTCAAGTTCTTTATTTTATTATTATATACTCACCTCCTATGTTCAAATGAGCATGATAAATCTAGTATAATTTATATACTAGAATTATATCATGTTAATTTAAAAACCATCATCAATATCCTTACTCTCCCACTTTTATTTTAAAAACAAATTCATCGTCCAAAAGGTGCTGATTTACAACCTTCATGGATGACGAACTTTCGTTATTTAATTTATTCTTAAAGGATGTTCATGATACCATTTTTATGGTTAAAAAATTATAATATTTTTATTATATCCTATTTAATGTTCTTTAACCAGTATATATACACAATACTAATTTATATGAAAAAAATAGTTTGTGATGATCAAAAACCGCCAATATAATCTAAATGATTATCACTAATGTTTTATCTAATAACCCATCATAATACCATATAAAAAAAATTAATTATATAAAAATTTAATCTCATTTATTTTCATTAGTATCATATAAAATAAATTACGGAGAATTATATCTATTCCACATGAACTCCATTACATATAAACAAGCAAACTGATCAAGAAAACCAAGAAAATGAATGCTCCATAATGATGGAATTAAACTCCGTAACTCATCAATAAGGATATAAATAAACTTAATAATACTATAATTATTGTAATAAATGTATAAATGGGTCTTAATTAATTAATTAATTGATTTAATTTTATTATATTGTATATTAAGGTCAAGTGCAGAACACATTCGGACATAAGGTAAGGGTTTTCTCATCTCACTTCCATTTTTGTGAGATATTCTTTATTCACCATTATTTCTCATATATGGTATGTGTATACTACCAATTGATGTATCATATAATGAATAAATTTATATTAATATTGTTCAATGTATACTTTGATTATTATTAATTTTTTGGATTATGATTCGATTGATTACAAAGTGGTAAAGGATTTTACCCAAACCCCTATTTTTCCTTCGGGTTACTCTTTCTCTACCTTTACACAAATTTAATGATTATTTATTTTTGTATATTTATTATATATTATGTTTATATGTTCAAAAATCATATATATTAATCATTTTATCTTTATTTTATGGGGATATACATGTTTTAAAATGTTTCCCTTCTCAATTCTTCCCGATAAACAAGCCTGATTAAAGGGAACTTCCCGAATTTTTATCCATTTTCAAGTGCACTCTATAATCTGTTTTAAGACATAATTATTTTTATAAAATCACACATTTTAACATGAAAAAAAATCTTGGTTAACTTATAGTTTTATGAAAACAAATATTCCTTTCCACTTTAAAATCTCTTTCATATTTTCCTTAAACCGCACTAAAATGCTTTATTACTAATTTTTCTTAAAAAAATGTTTTTACATGATTTCACTTCAATGAGACATAATTTATGCCTCAAATATAATTTCAATGTCCTTAAATTTTATTTTTTGGGATATAAATGTTTTTAATCTTATTTTATAACAAATACAAATGATTTTCCAAAATAATTCTTCTTTATAAAGTAAAAAAGAATTTTTCTTGTCGCACTTTTACTTCTAGGAGACATATGCATTATTCAACACTATTTCCTTATGTATAATTTGTATAATTCCCTTAGATATATTATATCATGAATTATATTATTATCATAATATTTCAAGTTTCATTTAATGTTAAAAGGGATTATGATTTAAATTTTTCAAGGTGGTATGGGACACTTTGATATGTTTAAATATTAGTTTCTTTAAGAATTTATTAATGATTTTATGAGAGTAATTACACTTATGATACTTCAAAGTGGTATGGGACACTTTGAATTAAATATATAATTTTATTTGATATATTATGAATTAATTAGACTTAGTATATGATGGGTGGGGCCCTTTATGTCCCCTCAATGTATTGGTAGCTCTCATGAGACAAAACAGAAATGGAGTTTGGTTGAGGCCTTAACCATTTATTTTCATAAGTCTTGATCGAGGTCTTAGTGATAGGTTAATGGTGTTCTATATATTAATTCCATCATTATGATATTATTAATTGATAAATCATGTGATTATTTGACTATTATAATATTCATGGTGAAGTTTCATGTGATTATTTATATGGAACTATTTATTCGGCTTTTATTCCTGCCATATTATGCTCAAGATTATGTTTTAATGGAATGTGTTATTTTTTATTCATCATAAATTACTGTTTATGTTATATCTTACACTGTATTTATTACCCTTACTGAGAATATAATATCACCCCTTTCATATGTTTCTTTTCCCCATGATTCTGAGAGGTACATTATGAATGACTTGCAGGTTTTATCTAAGAGTTCTTGGGTGTTATCAATGGAGTTTCTATATTGTTTTTCTTTTAAATTTGTAATGTAAAGTTCATGTATGTAATATGGTTTCTAAAACTACTAAACTAATTGGTCCTTTAGTATGTTATTCCTTGTAATCATACCAATGTATTAATATAAGGCACCGACTTCAGAAAACTGGGGTCGGGGACTTTATAGTTGGTATTAGAGGAAGTTTTGTAGCAACCTTGGAAACTAGATTTAGAAAACATAGATTAGAGAATGTAACACTAAGATATAATTTGAGGATAAGTATAAAAGAACATTATATAATTTTGGTAAGGTGAAGATTATGAGGGTCTTCCAAGTAATACATCTCTATCTGGATACTACAAGTAGACATGGTTCTGGCAAAGATGTACCTAGGGGTAACAACTATGAAAAAGTGTCTTGGGCCTAACTCGGGGTAACCTAATACATGACAACAGGACTTACTATGCACCTAATTTTACACTCTTTTCGGATATTCTTAAAATAATTCACATTTTCATTACAAATAATTATGAAGGATTTAAATGTAAACACATCCTCAAAGAAACCATGTTTATGATTATGAGATTAGCTATGTATAAAATTTTCAATTTATGTTAGTTATTTCACTAGTATTGGGATTATAAATTATGTTTCATAATACTATGATATAATTAAGTGCATTAAATTGTTTATAAATGGTGCCTATAGAAAGTAATTGGAACCACATCAATGCACATAATTCAAAGAGTAAGAATGATCATTTCTTCGATGGTTTTAAGCCAGTCTTTCAAAGGGAACTAGCCACTCAAAAATTCTCATCATATGAGGATATAGTATCATGTACAAACAAGAAGGAGAAATATTTCTCTATGTATTATGACTTTGAAAGGAAGAAAAAGAGGAAGAGGACAACTGGGAAAAACATAGATAATGGGAAGAAGGGAAAGTAGTATTTTCCCACTTGTTATAATTGTGGAAGGAAACACCTTGGTATATGCTTAAAACAAATGATAGTTTGATACAGGTATGGAGAGAAAGGTCGCCATTCTTTTGATTTTAAGGGTGAGAAAAAAAATTCCAATGTACAATGCTTCAACTGCAAGGATATTGTACACTACACAAATAAATGTCCCATGCATCAAAGGAATATAGAACAAAAGAAGAAATTGAATCATGGTCAAGATTATGCTACTACCACGGATGAAGAGGAATGATTAATGTGTTTATGTTTAGATTTAATAATTATCTCAATTGAGAATTTTTTTAATGATGTACTGGTTATAAGAATTATAGAATATATAAGGATTGTGCTACAATACTATTTCATTAAGGATTTGAGGTCATATGATGAAAGGTTCCAAGGAAAAGTGACTCAGTAGCAAGTTAAAATTTGGAAAAATATATTGTTGAAGGAAAGACAACCCTTAACATATTACTGATACTAATATATCAATTTTGGATATTGTAAATTGGATTAAACATACTATCTTGGATTTAAATAATGGAGCGTCGACAAAGTGATAGAGTCTACAACATTTTGGACTTAAGAAATATATAAAAATTCCTATGTTTTACATAAGGAATAAAGAATAATGAATATATTCAATAAGGTTTTATGGTAATTCAATTTATTAACATGATTCAAAATAATACAAGGAGAATGTAATCACATGATTTTATGTGATGATTAAGGGGCACTTTATTTTATTTAATAAGTTCATTATGGAAATTTAGTGACCTTGTTTCTAAAAGTTAAACATTATGAAATGGTTGAATTTGATCCTTAAACAAGGTTTTATAGATTATTTTACCCTATGATACAAGTTATTCCATGAAATGAAGTAGGAATAGTTATAAGCACAACTGAAGGATAAGATTTTGTTTATATAAATGTATCAAGTCCTCATATTTCTATACATTATTATAGAGTTAAATAATTTATCAAATTTAGGGAAAGGATCTTGAAAAAAAATGTTATCCTAGTACTTACTTTTCTAATGTGGGTTTTCCACAAAGTTATTTTGAAGGAGGGAAAAATGTAACACCCAAAGGATTTACAAAAAAAATTAATATAGAATATAATGCACACAAAACTGAGTCTCTGCAAAACAACACTTTGTTATTATAGTTATTTAAAAAAGATAGATATAACTTATCCATTAAACATAATTTTTCCACTTCTGTGTTTTGTATTTTGAAAAATAGACATACATAGTTTTGATCAGTAAGATATTTAGAGTCTAATAGAATCAACTTAAATATTTAGTGAATAGTAACTTGACCCTTTGGAATAATAATGCACCCTTATGAATAGTAATATGAAAATTATAAATAGTAAATCAGATGAATGAATAGTAACCTCATCCATGGGATTATAAATAAAATTTATGTGTCTTATAAATAAAATTATGATATAATTATATTATAGTACAAGTAAGTGAATATTTTAAAAAATAATAATTAAGTGTTGGTATTTTTGTGAGTAATAAATATTTAATTACAATATAATAATTAAAAATTTTATTTAAAAGAAATTTTATTTTCATAAAACTTATTCATAAATAAATTTTTTATTGTTCTATGATTTTAGGATAATCTAGTAAGAGCTTTTTAAATTTTTCAAGGTGTTATAAAATCAGTTTTAACTTTAAAAACTCTATTTTTTGAGTAAATGATCAATTTAATTAAAAATTAAATTTATCATATTTAGAAAATTATTTTCATAAAATTAAATTCACTTTTAAATTATACATGTCAAAAAAATTTAGGGTGAATTTTTGGGATTTTTCTAAAATACTTGAATTTTTAGTGAATAGTAAAATACAGTAATTTATAGTATAAATACATTATAAGCTAAATACACCATTCCTTGAGTCATGTCTAATTTAATAACCCTTGGTTATAAATAACTTGAAATTATTACTATATTTAGTTATAATAATCAATACTATTGCTTGTCTTGAGAAAAATAATAAAATAATGAATAAAATAATGAGAAATTACCCCCCCCCCCTCCTCCACTATAAAAAACCACCCCTCACCCCCTCTTCTCCTCACACCTTCAAATATTTTAGCCTTGTAAAATTTCTACCCAATCCTCTTCCCAAGATCCTCCCCCATGTTCAGAATCTCTTGGTCTCATCAAAGGACCAAAATCAATTCTCTTAAGAAGATTCTCAAGGAGGAGTATTCAAGAGGTAAAATCCTCTTTCTTTTCCTTTTATTTTCTTTACAAATTATTTATTTTATTATTCTCTCCTCACATTATATTTCCAAATGATAATTATAAATATGGTATAATTTATATAATAGAATTATATCATGTTAATTTAATAACCATCATCAATCTCCATACTCTCTCTCTCTCTTTTATTTTAAAAAAAAAATCATCATCCAAGAAGTGCTGATTTACAACCTTCGTGGACGACGAACTTTTTTTCTTCAATTTCCTCCTCAAGTATGGTCATGATACAATTTTTATATTTAAAAATAATAATAATATATATATTATAACCTATTTAATTTTCTATAACTATTATATATACACAATAAAAATTCATACTACAAAACTAGTTTGTGATGATCAAAAACCGCCAAAATAATCTAAATGATTATCACTCATGTTTTATCTAATAACTCATAATCATATCATATAACAAAATGAATTATATAAAAAATTAATCTCTTTTCTATTTATTATTATCATATAAAATCAATTCTAGAGAATTATATCCATTCCACATGAACTTAATTACTTATAAAAATGTGAATTGATCATGAAAACCAAGAAAATGAATACCCCAAAATGATGAAATTAAACACTATAACTCATCAATAAAGACATAAATGAACTTAATAAAACTATAATGATTTTAATAAATGTATATAGGATTATTAATTAATTAATTAATTAATTAATTTGATTATCCATGACATTAAAGTAAAGTGCAGAACGCATTTGGACATAAGGTAAGGGTTTTCTCATTTGACTTCCATTTTTGTGATATATTCCTTATTCACCACTATTTCTTGTGTATGGTGTATTTATATTTCCCATTAATATATAAAATCATAAATCCTTTTATTTTAATTATATTCAATTTATCCTTTGTTTATTATTAATTTTTTGGATTATGATTTGATTTATTACAAAGTGGTAAGGGATTCTACCCAAACCCCTGTTTTCCCTTCGGGTTACTCTTTATCTACCTTTACTCAAATGTAATGATTATTTATTTTTGTATATTTATTATAAATTTTGTTTATATGTTCCAAAATTATATATCCCGATCATATAATCCTTATTTTATGTGGATATACATGTTTTAAAATGGTTCCATTCCCAATTCTTCCCGATAAACAAGCTTGATTAAAGGGAACTTCTCGAATTCTTACCCATTTTCAAGTGCACTCTATAATATGTTTTAATCCATAATTATTTTTATAATATCCCAAATTTTATCATGAAAAAACAACTTGATTTATTTCTGGTTTTATTAAAACAAATATTCCTTTCCACTCAAAAATGTCTTTAATATTTTCCTTAAATCGCACTAAAATGTTTTATTACTAAAGTTTCTTAAAAACTCTTTTTACATGATTTCACTTAAATGAGACATAATTTATGCCTAAAATATAATTTCAATGTCCTGAAATTTTTTTTTTCTGGGATATACATTTTTACAATCTTATTTTATGACAAATACAAATGTTTTTACAAAATAACTCTTCTTTCCAAAGTAAAAAAGGATTTATCTAGTCTCACTTTTACTTCTATGGGATATATGCCTTGTTAACCACTATTTATTTATGTGTGGTGTATATAGTTTCCTTTAATATATTTTATCCGGAATTATATTATTATCATGATATTCCAAGTTTCATTTAATGTTAAAAGGGATTATGATTTAAATGCTTGAAGGTGGTATGGGACACTTTGAAATGTTTAAATATTATTTTCCCCAATAATTTCTCAATGATTTTATTAGATTAATTTTATCAATGATACTTAAAAGTGATATAGAATACATTTATTTGAATATATCATTTTATTTGACATATAAGTAATTCATTGGACTTGTTATGTGATGTGTGGGGCCCACTATATCCCCTCGATGAATCAGTAGGTCTCATGAGACAAAACAGAAATGGATTTTGGTCAAGGCATTAACCATTTATTTTAAAAAGTCTTGGATGAGTCCTTTATGACATGTTTACGATGTCCAGAATATGAATTCCTCTTTTATGATATTATTAACTGATAAATCATGTGATTATTCAATTATTAGAATATCCATAGTAAAGTTTCATGTGATTATTTATATGGAATTAATTATTCAGCTTTTATTCCTACCATATTATGCTCAAGATTATGTTCTAATGGCATGTGTTATTATTTATTCATCATGAATTACTATTTATGTTATAGCTTCTACTATATTTATTACCCTTACTGAGCATCTAATCTCACCCCTTTCATGTATTTCTTTTCCTCAACATTCTGAGAGGTACATTATGAATGACATGCAAAGTTAATCTAAGAGTTCTTGGGTATTATAAATAGATTTTCTATGTTTTTTTCCTTTAAGTTTCTAATATAAAGTTCATGTATGTAATTTGGTTTCCAAAACTATTAAATTTATTATTCCTTTAGGATGTGATTCCTTATAATAATACCTATGTATTAATATAATCCACCGGCTTTGGGCAATTGCTGTTGGGGTATTTACATTTATATCCACATTTTATCGTAAATAAGGATATCATCAATGAAAAAAAATCTTGAATATATATCCAAACACCATTTGATTGGAAATTTTTATGGGAATTTATAATCACAAATGGCATCAAAAGATATTTATAATTTCCATCATGTGTTTTAAGGTTTGTCTTGCTAATATCTTTATCTTTTCCCCTAATTTAATGAAATCTAGATTTCAAGTCAAGTTTAGTAAAAAATCATACCCCATGTAATTTATCCAAAAAATCTTCTATAATCAGGATTGGGAATAAATTTGGTATATTTGGATTATTTAAAGCACATAACCCACACACATTATTTATCTCCCATATTCTTTTTTTGAAAAAAATTATGGGGTTATAATAAGGATTGTTTTTATGACTAATTATTTCACTTTCCAACATTTCTATCAACTTCTTATCTACCTCATCATTAAGGTAGTGATCCAAATTATATGAACTGATGTTCATAGGTGCAACCCCATTCACCAAATTTATTTCATATTTTTTTAATCTTCTTGGATGTAACCATTTTGGTTCATCAAAAAGATTCTAAAATTTATTTATATTGTCCCATAAATACTGCTGACACATATCTTCTCTATATCCCTCCACTCCCTCTAAAAACATTATCTTAATTTTTCATACCCATCCCTCTAATAGAATTTATTTATTTTATTGATTATATAATAGGTTCTCTAGTTTCTTCTATAACTTGGTACCCCCCCCCCCACACAACTTGATTTGTTCCCTTAACACATGAATTCCATGGTAGTGTAGCTCTAGTTTGTTAAAAAAATATCTAAAATCTTCAACCACTTCATCCCTAAAACTAAATTTGGCCCCCAAATTTCTAATACATATGTTTCAATCGTAATTATAAATTTATATAAACATATATATTCCTTCTCATAGACTCCCTTTGACATTTATCTATACTAATATCCTAAATTAATTCCAAAATGACATGCCAAACTGACCTCTATATTTTATATTTTTATGATCATTATAGAAACAAAATTATGGATTTCACCACTGCTAATGAGAACTACTATTGGTATTCCTAATATGAGTCATGTAAACACCAAAAAATCAGCTTTTTTCTCACCCATAATCCTGAATTCCTCTTTTACCCCTATTTTCTCCACACTTTTATCAATTTCCCATAAAATATGCTACATATCAACTTCTTCCTCCTTCTTAGTAGTGATATCTTCAATATCCCTCACCAATGTCCTCAAATTTTTTTCAATACATCTATTCATGAGACAATAGGGTTGTCCATATTAAGAACATAATCCATTTGGTTTTTGTTCCTCTCTCTCCTATCAACCAATATTTTTCACTCAATTACACTATTTTTTCCTTAAGTTTATTCTTATTTATTATTCTTGTTTAGTTTTATGAACAATGGGACAACTAGAGGTAAAATTGGGAACCACATGTCCTGTTCCCCATTGAACTTTTAGAAACACTTATTTCCCTAAAACTCCCTTTATAACTCACCCTCTAACCAGTTCCCTTTATATCTTACTTCCATAGTAATCATCATATACTTTTTTATAGGTCCATGTGTGGACACTCCATTCTCAATATATATATAATCCTTCCATAAAAAATCTCATGTACCATGCCTAAGAGAAATAAAGTATCCTTCATGATACCTATCAAATACTTTGATATATTCCTTCACAAAACTAGTTTTTCAATGTGCCTTAAAAACATTACTGGCTTTGTCACCTTCCAGTATCTCTTTATAGGTATTGGATTCAGTTTTTCCCATTTCAATCCAATATTAATACTCTTCCAATACAGGAACTAGTACAAAGATATTTTTTCCATAAAAATATTCAGTAAATGTAATTTTATATCTCTAAATATCAAATATATCAAGAAGTAATTTTCTTCTTTATTGATCCAACTAAAAGGATCCTCCCTTGAAAATTATGGTAACTCAACTATCTTCAACACACTTCTCAAAAATTCTACCAAGGTGACATCATCTGAAATCAGACTTCCTCCTTGTCTACTACCAAGATTCACACTTTCATTTTCACTCCCACATGGACACAATTTGGTTTCCTTAATTTTATTTCCAAAATCTAAATCACGATCCACCTATAGAACTAACCCTTTGATACTCTCTATCGCTTTCTCCTCTATATCATGAATCCTAAGATAATCTTTTTTCTTTATTTTTTTACAACTAATATTATATAATTCACTATAATTTAGTTTTCCCTATAACTATATTTTCAACACTAGATTGTGTAGACATCATTGAATATTCATATGCCTATTACTTCTCCTCACTTCTCTATTGTTTACAATCTAATTATAATTCATAGAGGCAATATTGTTCTCTATTCTTGTATGCATCTAAGTTGGGTTTATCTCAAGCTCAATGATTGAATCTAAATGATGAACTCACAATGATAAAATCTTAATTAAAGTACAAAATTTTTATGAATACAACTAATAGTATATTTTAAAAAAGAATTTATGTTTAGAAGAGAAAAACCAATATATATATTAATATATTATGTAATAGAAAAACTCTATAATGTATAGGATTGTAATATAATTATAGTAATAGGAATCAAAGAGAGGACACCTCCTAGAACTCCTTACTAACTATGAGTGGAAGGTTTTGGAGAGATTCCACCTCTCTCAGGCTTCAATTCTAATAAAAATTCTTTCCATGTAAAATGAAAAGTAAAGGCGTATCAGTTAAAAAAACCAATATATGGATAGAAACACTATAAACTAACTAACTAACTATTGGCTTTGAAAAATCATGTCAAACACTTTGCTATAGAATTCATAGTATCCTCACAAAGATAATGTAAGTAGAGTTTGAGAGGAAATAATATCCATTCCTAAATATGAAGAAAATTGGATCTACATGTGATGCATGATTTTCAACACATAAAGTGAAAAATATTCCCCCAATTGTTTCCAATATTGATTATGTGGTGGAAGGAATATTTTTTTTATAGTAGGCCTTGGATTTCACACATTTTTGATAAAATGGTTTCAAGACAATAAAACCCATTTTGAGGGTTTTTTGGGTACTTTTTGGCATCATAAAAATCATAATGGGGTGTATAACCCATATCCATGGGTGTAGTCTCCTTAAAAACTTTAATTTAACTGGTCATAATGAAAAAATGGATTTTTGAATTAATATTATGACCATCGAAAGTTGGTAATTTTTCATGAAGAAGTCTAGGCTCATGCACAGGTCGCATGCCCAGCTTCTCTGCCTAGCTTCTTCACTCAATTCATATGCTCACCCAAATCCTTGAACACTAGTCAATGTCTGTGTTCCCAAGTATCACTTGTACACTTATATCTTATGCATAGCTCTTATGTGACTAGGTCCTCACCACGGTCTATAAATTGAACCCATCACCTTCAAATTAAGACACAAACATATGCATGGGTGAACGAATGAGAGAGTTAGGATCTCCCATCACCCTAACACAAAAGTGGACCACTTGGGTACCCCAGCTACATACACCACCTATGTGCACCATGTTGGTGCACCACTTAGGTAGCCACACTTGGGCACACCACTTGGGTGCACCGCTTTAGAGCCCACACTTGGGTGCACCACATAGGAACACCACTTGTGTTCACTACCTAATCACCCACACTTGGGTGCATAACTTAATCATCCACAATTTGGACCCACCACCTTAGTGTCCACCCTTGGTTATTCCACCTTGGTGACCAAACCTGTGCACACCACATTGGCGACCACACATAGGCACACCACCTTGATGCCCACACTTGGACGAGCCACTTTTTCCAGGTCTATCACTTAGGTTCCCATATTAAGACAAACCCCTTTTCTTGGGTACTTCACTTGGGCAGACATACTAGTGAAAAACCTCATGTAAAACCTCAATAGGGAGAATCTATCCACCTGGGATCTAATTCAAATAGTCACTTTGCCTGATCACCTAACCCTTCTAAACATACCTTGAGTTGAGAACCTCCTCTTGGTCTCCAAAGCACCTCAAGTTGAGATTCTCCTCTTGGTATTCCAAAACACCATGAGTCAAGATACACATCTCGATTTTCAAAAACAACTTGAGTAAAGATACTTGATGTGGTCTTAAAAACACATTTTTTCACATTTAATTAATTAATTTTTAATGATTTAATTAATTATTTATGCAATTTTTACTAAATATTAGTACTTTTGAAATTTTATAAATAAATTTATCAATTAATCATTTTTTATAATAATTTATGTATTTTAAGCTTTAAAATAGTTAATATATATATTACTTTAATTTTATAGTATAATAATGTTTTATTTAGTTTGGTGTTTTTGTATGCATAATTAATAATTTAACATTTATTTATTAATTAATTAATTCTATTTTTTCACATAAATAATGTAGTTTAAATTTAGAATTTCTTGTTTTAAATATTTATTAATCAAAGTAACATAATCTAAATATTAGTTGCCTTTTAACAATTCAACTTTTATAAATTTAAGATTATAAACTCACTAAATTAATTTAATCTCTTTAATTCAATTTCATTAATTAACATAATTTTTTAATAGCAGAATAATTATTTTTCTAATTTAATGAATTTAGTTTGTTATAGTAGCTATTTTATATAATTTAAATTTTTTTATTATTGAATAATTTCAATCAATTTTATTTTAGAAGTTAATAATAATTTAATTTAACTTTTATCTGTTTCATAAATTTTATTTAAGTTTATGAATTACCTAATTTCTCATTTGTTTATATTAATTCTTACTTTGAATTAATTATTTTGTTTAGTATTAATTTTAGTTTTAATCTATTTTTAATCTTTCTTTGTTTTGCAGTGTACTAGTGGAACAGCTAACACTTCCCACCATAACCTCTCATGCTACTGGTTCTCTCACTCGCGGTCTCACCGTAACCCCTTCCACCATTTCTAATTTTGGAATCGTTTCAATCCATCTCGGTGCCACTTCCACAGCAACCTCCTATTGCACTATTTCCTCTTCCACCGTATCATCCTTCACCATAACTCATCTTTCCTCAACACCAGTTCCACCATAACTCACGGTGCCTCAAGCTTCTACAACCGCATTCAACCCCAACACCACAAATTCGAACCATAAATTTAACAAAGTGCGAACAAAAATAACCCTTAAAATAAGATGTCAAAATCCAGATCCGTAGCAAAGCCAAAACATGAGGTGTGCCAGAACCATGAGTTGTTCCAGATCTAGATCTGGAATAAATTCACCTAGCACCATCAGGATAAACTGGATACATTTCACCGCTAGGAGGGATTGAGTTTCACACTGCAAGAAGGGATGCACCACCCTCCTTCCCCGATGTTTTTGGAGCACCCGTCGTCGAATGCCGAACCTCGTCCGCCAGATCTGGAAACGGAACAACCACCGCTGTTTAGGGGAACCATCGTGAATCTTCTAGGGGCGAGTAAGAGGAGTCTGTCGTTAGGCAGGAGTCGATGTGTCACATCTAAGGCATAAGTCACCACCACTGTTCCTCAAGCTGAGGCCGAATTTGGAGTTGCAGCGCAGGGAGGAGTCACTGTATCGAGCTGCCATGCTATCGAGGGCGGGCATCGTACTGATTGTGCGCTGCAACAAAGAGGAGAAGCTGAGGCTGAAATGGATGCTTTGAGGAGGAGTCAGGGCCATCGAGGGTCTTCTACGGGAAGAAAACCAGAAGCCACAACCCCCCCCCCTATTCTATTTGTGCAGTGAAGAAGACGTGGGGGAGAAAAATAATTATAAAAAGTTAATAAAAATATAACTATAAAATATAAAATAATAATAATTATCATAAATAAATAATAGATATAAAATAATTAATATTGTTAAATTAAAATATTAAACTAATTAATTAAATATAAATATATAAAACTAAAATATTAATAATAATTTATAAATAAAATTTAAATTAAATAATTTAATTAATTAAATATAATTATTATTTTTTTAAAAATATATTTCATAATAATTTTTATAAATCAATCTAATTATAATGAAAATAATTAATTAAAATTAATTAATGAATTAAATAACTTTATTTATAATAATATTGAAATTTAATAATTAGTTATAAACTAATTATATTTAAAAAAATAAAATAGTTATCTTTTAATTAAATTATTAAAATATATTAAATTAAATAAAATTATTTAACAAATAAAACAATAATAATTAATTTTATAGAAAATAACTATTAATTTAAACTAAATAACATTTAATCTTACATTAATTAAGTTTTTGATTATTTATTTATAAAAGTTAACACTTTCTTTTTACGTCAAATTAATTACATTCTATTTTAACAATGCAAGTTCACACCAAAGCCTTAAAAACGTCCAAGTGCTTCCAACTAACTCATCGGGAGTTATTTACGAGGGAATTTCTAATGTGACATGTGGTTCGCAAAAAATGCACGTGTGCGGTGCACACATGAAGGATACTTAAAGTCGGTGGAAAGATGTGATGACGAGTAGTAGATGATAGTATGATTTAAAGGAATATAAGTAGCAAAATAAGGGGAGACACTCATTCTCCTTCTATGATCACACCGTTTTGAGAGTGAAGACTCTCGGGAGAAGTACATGAGCAGAGCAGGAGACGAAGGAGTCAGAGAGTAGAGTAGCACTAGGGGAGTTCATCTTCCCTTAGTCCTTAGATTTTGTACGTTGTTTTTGTGTGTTTTTAGTGTTGAAATCAATATGATCATAAGCTGATATGTTCTCATCTCGCTAATTTGATACTACTGGATTTTTTTTTTGATTTATTTACATTCTTTTAAATTTTTTAGAATCATAATCAATCGGAGAGATTGATTTTATGATTTCATGTTTAATTGTTCACACCTCAATTTCTTTTTTTCAAACTCATTAATTCAATATCAAATGAAAAATTAGATTTTGAATACATTTATTGGTACTTTTCTTGTCAATAAAATTTTAAATTTATAATTATTTTATTTCAAATTATTGTCCTTTTTTAACTTTCAAGAAGTTCAATTAAGTTTTTGGCGTAGTGAAATCCAATGTTTAATCATCTACCTTTTGAATTTTTTGGCGATGGAAATTTTTTAGTCTTCCTTGAGGTGTGATTCCATTGTAGCTATGGAGAGAACATCCATTTTTACTAGTAGTTAGAATTAACGAGTACTTCATGTGATCTGTTCTCATTATCTTGTTATTATGCATTATTTCACTATTTTTATTTAGTTCATCATTACTTAGTTTAAGATTCAGTTTCTTAGTTGAAATCTTGTTTTAATCATCACTGTCTTTAGAAAAAAAATATTAAAAAAGTAAAAAATTAAAAGGCTAAAAAAACTATAAAGATGTTATTTTTGAAAATAGTGAGGTTTTTAATTTTTAAACCTTATAATTCACTCACCTTCCTTCTCTGTGGATCGACCATGCACCACTGTGCTATTGTAGGTTATTAAATGTAATTTTTAGGTCTGTGAAGACCTCTGGTTGCATCAAAATTTGGAATCATTGCTGGGGAATGGCACACGTTGAGTGTTCTTAAGGTAAAAAAATGATTAAAAAAACAAAAAAAAACAAAAAAATATACTTTAAAAAACTGTGAATTGGAACCTACTACTTTTGTTAAACATTAAAAATCTGCATCAATTGTGAAACTTTGTGTGTTTAAACTCACCGGTTTTTATTTTTAAAAAATGGAAGTTTACAAAAACTGGAATCAATCGAGGCCTCATTGTGTTTTTTGTGGCTGTTATGGGCACACTACCTGGCAGTGTGTCTATAACCAACCACAACAGATTAATTACATTGAAGAAAATGAATATTTTTTGCCCAGTTCTGACACACTTTCTAAAATTGACCTAATTGATCCTAAATTGGACACAGGGGTGGAACTATTGAACACTTGGTTAACTAAAACCCATGAAATTCAACTTAGATATTCTCAAGAGCAAGATAAATAATGAAAAGATTAGAAAACATGCTTTTTTAATTACAACAAAAGGTTAAATAATAAGAAAAAAATGAAGAAAATGAAAAATAAAATGTGTATAAAAGATTTGGAAATCAAATTGAAGAGGAAAGTGATAGTGAATTTGAGAAACAACACTTTATTTATAAAAAATATGAATTTTATGAACCAATTTTAAAAACAATCAACTCACTAAATCAAGAACACATTGTTGAATACCCCAAAAATAACTTTAATGATGTTGAGTTGGAAAATTTTGAAATTAAATTAAAACAGATTGAAAAAGATTTCCCAGTTCTTCTCATAATCCATTCTTTCGATAAAAATCAATGTTTTAGGAGTTTTTAAAAGAAGGCCACTCGGGTAGAAGATATATTTGAGAATGAAAATTTGAATTTTAATAACACTTCACCCAAATTTTCTGACTTTTTGAATAATGATCCTGAACTTGATATTGGGTATAATCTGGATGAGAACTGTAAAATGGAAAAAAAAAGTATCTAAAATTTTTGAACTTGATCTTAACACTTCTCTTCCATGTTTTGAGCCTGTAAACCCAATAATTTATGAAATATTATTAGATGTTGAGGATGAGGGAATTATATTTGAAGAAAACTTGACTGGTGAGTTTTCATTTCCACTTTCTCATTGTCATCACTTTTCTGAAATTTTTTATAGTGAGATAGAAAGTAGTGTTTTCATACCTGGGGAAAACTTTTTGAATTTGATCAATCTTGAACATGACTTTATTGAAGATGAATTGAACATTTATTCCCCTAAACTCAACTTTCTGTAACACACTACAGACATTGTTTTGGAAAGTGATCCTTTGGAACATGAACTTGAAGTAGAGGTAAAACATACACTAGATGATGGTTGTAGAATTAATTCGATAGAAGAAGTAGATATTCAGTGTGAGTTAATATATGAGGATCTTTTAGAAGAGATTTACAACATTGTTAGACCTGAATTTTTTTGATAAAATAAATTATCTTCCTTGTCTATTACTTTCATCCTCAACTGTGAAGAGTGATGAGCCTTCTCATGATACTGATAGTAGTCTAGAGGGGGAATCACACTTGAGTTCTATTGTACATGATTTTGTTCAACACTCTATTGAATCCCCCCTTGATCCTACTATTTAGTACTCATCCATGAGCACCCTTGAATTTGAATATGTTAATGATGAAGCTGAGAGAGGTAGTCATGAGAATAATTTCTTAACCTTTGAATCACCTAGTTTAGTGTTGTCCCATCATGTGAATTCAAATCTTGAAAATTTTGAACTTAATTTGGAAGTGAACAGCACTATGCTTACTACTATCAAGGGGTGTCTCTTTGTGTTTATTTTAGGTTATGTGAGTTTGGTTTTTGTTTCCTTTAGCTTTGGAGCTCACATAATTCATTGTTCTATTAAAAACAATTAGGACAAAAACATGTGGTGGTTCCTATTAAGAAAACCACATCCACCTAGTGACTATGGTTATTTTCTAGGTGATTCTGACTAGGGACGAATAAACCTAGTGCTTTATGGGAGGTAACCCATGGTTTTGTTTGTTTTCAATAAATAAAAAAATTATACTTAAATAAAGTCTAACTGATGACTTTAAAATCAGTGCTTCATGGGAGTCAACCCATACCCTTTCTTTTTTTCACTTTTGTACTATTTTGTGTTGAATAAAGCATTGCCTTGCTGCCTTATGTATGTTATGTCTCTAAGAGAAATTTTTGTCTCTTTCTTCTTGCTTTGCTATTTTTTAGATGTTACAACTGGTTTCATCTAAGAAGTGGAATTCCCATGCTAAAGGAGTAATGAAACTTTAAGTTAGGGAAGTACCTTAATGTTAATTTTTGTTTCATTTTTCTTCTCCTTAATTCTTTTAAAAAATATTTTTCATATCTTACATGAAAAATTATTCTCTATTTGTTGCAGCTTTAAAAAAATTGCTTACTGAAAAATTATTCTTGTATTCAAAAATTATGCTACATGTGTACTAAAAATTATGTTGCATGACTTGAACTGTATAAAATTATGTTGCATGTCTTCCTACTGAAATAAAAAAAAATTGTATATGTTTAAAATTCTGATCGTATTGGAATGAAAGTCTGTTGTATGTCACTGTGTAAATAAAAATTCTGCATGAACTTCACTGCTAAAAACTGAATTTCATTGTTATTAAAATATTCTAACTTCTTGAAACTAAGTGTGTAGGGGGTACATGCTACGGTTTTTTTAATCTACTTTAGGTTGGGGTGTTTATCATGAACTTTTTTTACTATATTGAATATCCAACTAAATAAATTCTGTTAAATTTTATTTCACCCCAATACACGGTGCACTTACACCTCACATGCTACTTTTGAGATGTATTGAAAATTTTACACTGGACTTAAATGTTAATGCATGTACTTTCATGTGGACCTACTATTATGTTATTTATTATGGCAAGCAATATTTTTGAACTTCAAAGAGACCCTTTATACATTTCATAAATCTTCTCTATTGAAAATTTGTTTCAAACTATAATTGTCAAATTGTTCTTCTCCATATTTGAAAGTCAACTTTGGTGACAAAGTTGGGTTTTAAGTGTGGGGGAGGGGGTAAATTCTTGACTGTGCTAAACTGTGCTTTAATGTGAGCCTATCAATTACCACTGTAACTTCAAGCATTTAAAAAAATGGGTAAATTTTTTTCAAAATTATTTCATAATTTTAGGCTTTACATTGTACTCAGTAGGGTCTTTCCTTTGAATGATGTCTGTTTGGTAGTTAAGATTTGTTGTGAAACTAAAATTAATGTGGGTGGATGATTTCTAAGTGGTCTTTCTTAGTGGTTTTATGAGATCTTGGTTTAGAACTAATTTTCAGAGTGATATGGATAACCTGTTAGTGGATTTATGTTCATAACCTTTGGAATTGGAAGTTTGATTTTGATCCTAGGGAACTCATTTCCTTTTAATTATTAAATTAATCACTTTAATGAGACCATGTAAATGATTTTTATATAAATCTTTTGAAACTGGAGCAGTTTGGGCATCTAGGATCCCACAGTGAATCTATAAGACCTCAAATGTTGGGTGAATTTCTGTTTACTATAATCACTCTATACACCTTGAATAAGTGCATTGTACAATTCTTAGCACCTGATACATGGCTTGGGAAAAATTAAATAAAGTGTCTTGGGTCAAAAATTATTTAATTAAGGTGAGGGGAATGTGGAACGCCAAATTAATAAGGGGAAAATTGTTTATATGAGAGTCATTTAGGTTGAATTATTAAAGTGATTCACAAAAAAATATTTATTTTTGGAACCTAGGTGAAAAGTAAAAGTGAAAAGTTCCTCTGGTTAAGTTTTTAATTCCACATAAATTTTATGTTTTTTCAGTCTTGGAATTAGAACTTGAGTTTGGATTGAAATGATTTGTTAAGTAGTATCACATATGAGGCATGACATCCTCAGTTCTTGATGATTCATAGTTTTCTAGATTACCCTTTAAGTATTTTTTCTAGGCAAGATTCATTTGAACATATTTTTCAAAAGGCATGTTTTTATTTTTTTTTCCTCTATTCTTAAGTGATGGACATGCTATATTTTGAACAGAGTGTCTTAAATAACTCTCATATATTTTTCAAAGATAATAAATCATGGTATTGTTTTAGGACAAACAATGTTTAAGTGTGGGGGAATTTGACGTGGTCTTAAAAACACATGTTTTTTTAACATTTAATTAATAAATTTTTAATGATTTAATTAATTATTGATGCACTTTTTACTAAATATTAGTAATTTTGAAATTTTATAAATAAATTTATCAATTAATCATTTTTTATAATAATTTATGTATTTTAAGCTTTAAAATAGTTAATTTATATCTTACTTTAATTTTATAGTATAATAATTTTTTATTTAGTTTGGTGTTTTTTTATGCATAATTAATAATTTAAAATTTATTTATTAATTAATTAATTATATTTTTGCTCATAAATAATGTAGTTTAAATTTAGAATTTCTTGTTTTAAATATTTATTAATCAAAGTAATATAATCCAAATATTGGTTGCCTTTTAAAAAATCAAATTTTATAAATTTAAGATTATAAACTCACTAAATTAATTAAATCTCTTTAATTCAATTTCATTAATTAACATAATTTTTTAAAAACAAAATAATTATTTTTCTACTTTAATTAATTTATTTTGTTATAGTAGCTATTTTATATAATTTAACTTTGTTTATAATTGACTAATTTAAATCAATTTTATTTTAGAAATTAATAATAATTTAATTTAATTTTTATTTATTTCATAAATTTTATTTATGTTTATGTGTTACTTAATTTCTCATTTGTTTATATTAATTCTTACTTTGAATTAATTATTTTGTTTAGTCTTAATTTTAGTTTTAATGTATTTTTAATCTTTCATTGTTTTGCAGTGTACCAGTGGCACAGCTAACACTTCCGACCGTAACCTCTCCTGATACTGGTTCTCTCTCTCACGGTCTCACCGTAACCCCATCCACAGTTTCTACTCTTGGCATAGTTTCAATCCATCACGTTGCCACTTCCATAGCAACCTCTTGTTCCACCATTTCCTCTTCCACCGTATCATCCTCCACCATAACTCATCTATCCTCAACACCAATTATACCATAACTCATGATGCCCCAAGCTTCTGCAACTGCATTCAACGCCAACACCACAAATTCGAACCATAAATTTAATGAAGTTCAAACAAAAATAACCCTTAAACTGAGGTCTCAAAATCCAAATCCACAGAAAATACAAACCATGAGGTGCGCCAGAACCATGAGCTATTCCAGATCCAAATCTAGAATAAAACTGTCTCGCACCATCAAGAGAAACTGGATATGTTGCATTGCTAGGAGGGATCGAGTTTCACACCGCAAGCAGGGATGCACCGCCCTGCTTCCCTGATGTTTTTGGAGCACCCATCGTCGAACATCGAACCTCGTCTGCCAGATATGGAAACAGAATAGCCACCACTATTTAATGGAACCACCACGAATATACTAGAGCCTAGTTAGAGGAGTCTGTCGTCGGGCAGGAACCGCTACACCGCATTCGAGGCTTAAGTCGGTACCATTGTTTCTCAAGCCAAGGTCGAAGTCGAAGTTGTGGCGCTGGGAGGAGTCACTACATCGAGCTTCCATGCTATCGAGGGGGGTCATCGTACTAATTGTGCGCTACAACGAATAGGAGTAGTTGAGGCTGAAATGGATGCTTTAAGGAGGAGTCAAGGCCACTGCGGGTCTTCTATAGGAGGAAAACCAGAAGCCACAACCCCCCCCCCCCTTCTATTTGCGCCGTGAGAAAGACCTGGGAGGGAGAGAAATAATTATAAAAACTTAATAAAAATAATAAAATTAAATTATAAAATAATAATAATTATCTTAAATAAATAATATATATAAAATAATTAATATTAATAAATTAAAATATTATACTAATTAATTAAATATAAATATATAAAACTAAAATATTAATAATAATTTATAAATAAAATTTAAATTAACTGATTTAATTAATTAAATATAATTATTATTTTTTAAATAAATATATATATATATATATATATATAATTTTTATAAATCAATCTAATTATAATAAAATTAATTAATTAAAATTAATTGATAAATTAAATAACTTTAGTTATAATAATATTGAAATTTAATAGTTAGTTATAAACTAATTATATTTAATAAATAATTAAAATAGTTATCTTTTAATTAAATTATTAACAGATATTAAATTAAATAAAATTATTTATCAAATAAAATAATAATAATTAATTTTATAGCAAATAAATATTAATTTAAACTAAATAACATTTAATCTTACATTAATTTAGCGGTTCATTATTTATTTATAAAAGTTAACACTTTCTTTTTACATCAAATTAATTACTTTCTGTTTTAACTATGCAGGTTCCCACCAAAGCCTTAAAACATCCAAGCGCTTCCAACTAACTCATCTGGAGTTAGTTATGAGGTAATTTCTAATGCGACGTGTGGTTCATGAAAAAGTGCATGTGTGTGGTGCATACGTGAAGGACACTTAAAGTTGGTGGAAAGCTGCTATGTTGAGCAGCAGATGATAGTAGGATTTAAAGGTAGACAAGTAGCATAATAAGGGGAGACACTCATTCTCCTTCCCTGATCACGCTATTTTGAGAGCAAAGACTCCAAAGAGAAGCACATGAGCAGAACATGAGATGAAGGAGTCAGAGAGCAGAGTAGTTCTAGGGGAGTTCTTCCCTCTGTCCTTAGATTCTGTACTCTATTTTCATGTGTTATCAGTGTTTAAATCAATATGATCATAAGCTGATATGTTCTCAGCTCAGGAATTTGATACTACTGGATTTTCTTTTTTATTTATTCACATTCTTTTAAATATTCAAAATCATAATCAATCGGTGAGATTGGTTTATTATTCTATGTTTAATTGTTCACACCTCAATTTTCTATTTTTCAAACTCATTAATTCAAGATCAACTGGTGAAGTATATTTTGAATACATTTATCAATGCTTTTACTATCAACAACATTGGATATTTACGGTGAGTTTATTTCCAATTATTGTCCTTTTCCAACTTTCAAGCAATTCAATTAATTTTTAGTGTGGAGGACTCCAATGCTTAATCCTCTTCCTGTTGAATTTCTTAGTGATGGAAATTTTTCAGTCTTCCCTGAGGTGTGATTTGATTATATCTATGGAGAGAACATCCATTTTTACTAGTATTTATAATTCCCAAGTACTTAATGTGATATGTTCTCATTGTCTTGCTGCTATGAATTATTTCACGATTTTCCTTTAGTTCATCATTAATTAGTTTAAGATTTAGTTTCTTAGTTGAAATATTTTTTTAATCATCACTATCTTTAGAAAAAAATATTAAAAAAGTAAAAATTTAAAAGGCTAAAAAAACTATAAAGATGTTTACCTCATTGCTGAAAACAGTGAGGTTTTTAATTTTTAAACCATAGAATTCACTCACCTTCCTTCTCTATGGATCGACCCTCCACTACTATGCTAGTGTAGGTTATTAAATGTAATTTTGAGGGTCGTGATAACCTCTAGTTGCATCAATACTCCTATTGAAAAGTGACTGAGTGCTTTTGATTTTTGATCTTCATCAATCATACCCCCATAAAGTTAGAGCTTACTAAACTTGAGGTACATAAAATTATTTTATGTTATTCATATTTCATGTTGATCCTATGATGATATATCCTTATTTAAATAGTTTTTCCCACTCTTTTTGAGCATGTGATATTTCGATATAACTCATCACTTAAGTCTCAGTTGTTATAACTCTATCAAATAGACCACCCATAAAGAACATGAAATTATCATTAACACAACCCCCTCCCTCTATAGGTACCCCTCCTAGACCGGTAATAATGGAAGAGAAATAGTGACCCCCCAAGTCCCACCTTCAGTAAGACCCGGGTTTATGAAAAGCATAAAGGGTATAATCATATCACACATGGAAGGCATTACCCTCTATAATAATATAGGATTAAGAGATAGGATAGAAACCCATCAATAAACTCTGTAACATAATATAAAAGTAAACAAAAAACTATCCCACGATTCATGAATAGTGTGAACACATAAAAAGGTCTTCAAGTAAATATCAAAAGACAAGTCTTGCGACATCGACTCAAAAGTAGCTCCAAAACCCAAGCTAGTAATTTCCAACCCAGTCACAAAATTACTCCTAGAAACCTAAAAAATAGTTCATATATATATATAGGGTGAGAATAACATGTATACTCAATAGAATCATACCCGATATCTTTAGTGCACATGTGAAAAGATCATACTAATGCACCAATGAATAAAAAACAGAACCAACAAGCACAAAAATTGGAAAAAAAATCAATATCGACCTTATGATGTCTTGATCACCAAATCAAACATTCAGTATAGTAATATAGTATCAATAATATAAACAAAGGTTCCTTTTAGTTTCTTACTCATTTATTTTTCACTCTCACACCCCAAAGTAAAACATCATGTCCTCTCATCCCTTCTATACATATCACATCACCTAACCACCCATATCTAATGTGGGTCATGAATCATCCCTACCTACCCCATCCTCATAAGGTCTAACATCTGATGATAAAATCATTCATCATCACATCACAAACTCATCACATCACAGACTCATTACATCACAGTCTTATCACATAACCAGTATAGTAGGGTATCATGAATGTGAAGGAGATAAACCTTGTTCCCTCCTCCCACCACACATAACCCCCATTACATATCAAATCCTCATCATCACTAGGTAATCTCCAATACCAACCCACATTATCACTATGAAATCTCCAACACTAACTTATATCATCATTGTTGAAGGAAGAGTAGGGAAAATGGTGTATCTATCCATCTGTATCGTCACTATATTGGATGTTATGAAAAACACCTAGAATCCAAAACCATTGTGCATTAATAAGGTTATCCAAATTACATGGGGAAAATAAAGAAGTAATATAAAATACATGATATATATATGACACATAATACCCAACCTATGGGTTCCCATCTACTATACTAGTTCCCTCCACAACATCTCTATTGTGCTAAATGACATATATCATAACTACATCCCCCAATAAATTAATCACACCACACAGCCACCACACCTAGCCATACAATTCCACTTTCAATTATATGTTTCACTATTTTCTAGATTTAATAGATTTCCACTAACTTTGTTTTAATAATCCATTTCATTCACATTTTTGGCATCCTATTGATTTATTGTTCAATTCATTTAATCTAATTACCATAAATTAATTCTATGATATTATTATTTATTTACCAAACCATGTCATTTCATTTAATTATTACAATTTATTCCATGGATAATCAGGATGATAACACAAAAACATTATAAAACACCTCACCCATCTCACATCTATCATCGCCCTGACACTACATCATCCAATCCATTACATCACAACAACCACATGTCTCAACCACCATACATTAAAACCACCTCACATCACAACCAATGCATGATACAACCACCAAACATCACCACGATCAAAAATATCACCCACCACACATCAACTCCATCTCATAATCACCCACATCATATCCTATACTAACCAACCATTGCATCATTACCCAACACAATTCACAACCCACCTGGTCACCACCATCACCACACAACATCTCACATCATACAAGGAAACAAAAAAAAGCATAGCTGCACAAAGTATCACATCCAGGATTCAACAATTAGTAATTAAATAAGGGATTTATTTACTTTAATTCATTACTTAGTATGGATATTTTCTCACAAATTCAAGATTTATATAAGAAACCAATTAATTATCCATATATATGTTTTAATCCTTTTTATTCACGTGTGATAAAATATCTAAAATAGTAAGGTTCTCACATACATATCAACTACATAATAAATAAGGCTCCCAAAAATCATGATTTTCAGTAATGAAAAAAAAAACATATATGTTATCTACATCAATAGAATCAAAGTTGTAAAACATGAGATTTATCCTAATTCCATTTAATTTCAGATTTATCCAATTAATTATCTTTATTAAGATAACCCTTAATATCCACCCAAAGGAAATTGAAATCATGAAATCCCCACACATGAACATAAATAAGTAGATAATTAATATCCCCTACCTCAAAGAATCATTATGAATCACCACAAACAATAGGGTGAAGGAGAAACAACCAGAAGACCACAATAGCACAACGAAATCCTAGATTGACCTAGATGAAATCAAGGGATCAATAAAAACACAACCTAAATGATCCTAAAGTAGAACAACATCACCGATGTGAATCCCGAAATAATAAATATAAAGGAAATAATGTAAAATGAGGAGACCTCGCCTCATATTTCCTATGATCAACCTTCATAAGTGTAGTATAAAAACATGTTGAGCAGGGTTGGAAGATCTCCCAAAATAACCTAAGGTTTCCCTAGAATCAATAGGAATAAGCAAGGAATGAGGTAAATTCATGGACCCTTAGAATTTACAAGTAATCTAGACATCAGCACACTCACAAGGTGAATACCCTATTCACATTGTTAATTTTCATGTGGCCCTACAATTCAAGACATGAATCCATTTCAAGTCATGAATTCCCTGAACTTCAAACCTGATGAACTTCCTCTTATTTTCTTTCTGCCTCAACAGTGATTTAATTCATCAGTTAATTTTCATAGAACCCCCAATTTGAAACTCAAGTAATGAATCACTAACCTCTTATCTATGAATCACCCTCTCACAACAGAAATATATATTCACATAATGAACTTCCTGTTACAAAAAATTTGCATCCCCAACTAAACCAAACCCTACTTAAACCTCCTATAAACACCTCCAACTCCAAAACAATCAAAGTAATGATCCAAGAAGGCACATACCATTATATAAATTATCCCTATCATTGAGTTACCCATAAAATAAATGTACTCCACTTTGAAGTTTTCCTTTCATGAAAATCAAGGATCACTTTAAAACTTTGGTCTTCCCACACTCTTTGGAGAAGTGATATCCCAGTATTCCTAGGTTACTAAAAGAAATATGATTTTTCTATAATCAAGGAACATTCCAAGAATCAAACCATTTGATTTTTCCATAATACATATGAATATCCATCAATAAATCACCCTAAAACTTAGTCTCACTATTATTCCCCAACTTCATGTTGTTAGACAACTCCTTAATAGAAGAGAGAAACTCCTTGGATAAATAAATATGATATAAAGCATCAGTATTAATGATCCAAGTATTATCTATACCTAATGTGTTGATAGTCCAAATGGAATTTCTCTCACCATAGTTATAACTCTCATAAACAATCTTCACCCAGACATTACTTCTTGATTCATTCTTCTCACTTACTTTTGATCTTTTTAGATAGTATTTATTAATGTGTCTTTTATATTTAAATAAATAACATCATATCACATATAATACTTATTTAGATTGTGGATTATTTTTAAATTTTCCATCCATCTCCTTTCTTATCCCCCTACTGATTGTCATACTAAGATTGGAATAATTATAATACATTGAAACATTATTCTTCTCTTTTTATGATTATATAGAGTCTTTCACGTTATTAGAGTTAATTATGTCTCTACTATATAGATGTTGTCCATTAATAATTTCTTGTGAAATTTTTCTTCCAATTTCTTTCAAGGTCCTAGAGGTTTCACTTTATTAATAACCACACAAAGAACCTTTACAACATACTCAAGAAAATATCACTGTGTGGCCTTATTAGAATATTCACATGATATCTCATACCCATATCTTTTAGAAACTTGATTGGACCCCTTAGTTCCAATGCACAACCATTTTTAATTATAATTGGTCATCTTCACCTTTTATAAATTAAATTAATTTGATTTTGAATAGTAAAAAAATAAATTCTAAATGGTTTTTATTCTGGTGTTTCTTAAAAAATCAAGTCAAATAAAAAATAAAAAAAAATATATGATTATATTATAGATTCCTTGAAGAGATAAAATCCTATTGATGTTTTTTTGTTAAATATTTTTAAAATTTTAACAAAAAACCCTATTGTATTATACTGGAGAGTTGTCTATGTGTATTAACTTAGATGAGATGCATGAACTTAAATCCATTACTGCTGAAGATTTAGAAAAGGGTCGCTAAAATAGACCCGGTTTTTATAGTTGGGAGTGCTTGAAAACTCCTCACCTATTATATTAGAAATCGTAAATTAAAAACCTTATGTTATTCATTTAGTTGTAGAAATGTTTTTTGGGCAAGTAATATTTTCTCTATGGTGGTTCACTGAATATGTCCAGTCCTTTGAAGTATTATACTTCCAATAGATGTCTTGTGTTGGACTCTCATTAAAATTTCTTTGTTCCATGATGAAATTTTTTATGCATAGAACAAGTTATGTCTGTTATGAATCTAAATAATAGTATATTGTAAAAATTAATTTATATATAGATGAGAATAATCAATCAGTATATTTCTATACTATAGAGCTAGCCCAACTCTATAATGGGGGGGATTGTAATATAATAACAATAGTAGGAATCAGGGAGAGGCCATATCCTGGAACTCCTTCCTAGATATGAGTGGAAGGTTCTAGAGAGATTCCACATCTCTGAATACCCACTCCTAGCAGGGCTTCTTTCCAAGTAAAATTAAAAGTGAAGTATGCCTCAGTCCGAACAACAAATATATGGCCCAGAACACTCCCAAACATCTAACCACCTAACACACTCTACTCAAACCACTCACCCTATATCCTTATTTGATAGGTATGTAAAATAGCGGCTCTAGAAAACCTATTCATAACATCCACCCTATCACTATAATTCTCCCCCTACTCAATAACCACCTTGTCCCCATGGTGAAAAATTAGGAATTCTTCTAGAATATGTTCTATATCCTACCAGGTAGGCTCTTTAGTTGGAATCCACTTCTACATGATGAACTGAAAGTCTTGTGGTTGACTTTTCTTCTCCTTGGTTTCTAAGAGATCGTCTTGTGTGAACCTTTTGGGTAGAGTCATTATCCCGTAGTTTAGGTAGAATTTCTTGTATATAAAATCCCCAACAACCCACTTAAGTTAAGAAAAACTCAATACTAAACATAACTGGGTAGTCTTGGGTAAGGAAAGTTTATAAGATGTATCACCTAATTGATCTCATATTTTGAAAGGTCCATAAAATCTAATAGCTAGCTTAAGACACAACTTCTTGGATTTTGAAGTCTGGATATTGGGATTGAGCATAACAAAAACATTTTTAAAAAATCAAAATTCTTAGCCCGCCTATGATTGTTAGAAAACATAGTCATCAATTATTGATGCTTATTAGATTCTCTTAGAGTTGGTTTAACATTTCATCCCATTCCATAATAACATTCTCAACAAAATCAACCAAAGATTCCCTTTCAAAAAAATGCAGAATTATTGGTGGCTTCCATCCATAGACTACCTCAAAAGGTGTCAGTATAGAGGAAGTTTGAGAAGATATATTATAGAAATACTCATTTTGTGGTATCCACCAAGGCCACATGAGAGGTTCATCAAATTTAAATCTCTCACCACTATAAATTTATCATATATCAATGCTAGAAATGGAATTTGTTAGTGGAAAAAAAGCACTAACATGCTAAGAACCCTTAAAAGCACTAGGCCTTTAATAGTGCTAATAAAATCACATATAAAGGAACCCTTTTCAATGATTTTTTAGCATTGATAAAGGTGGTATTTATCATATCTTTTTCTAGCATTGATAAAGGCCATAGAAGATGCTATAAAAATGAAACCATGCAATATCCTTATAATAAAAAACTAAATTGGAATACAAACAAACAGATTGAAATACAAATATTACAGACAACCATATTGGAATACAAATATGAAATTACACCATCATTTTAATTCAAAATTTATGTAAGAAATATTTAAATTGATGCCATATTTATAATTAATCAAAAAAATTACAACCCAATATATAAAATAAAAATTCTTATAGTAAGATTTTTCCAATGATCAACCTCTATACAAAAGTTTGTCTCTGTAATAAAATAAATGTTTACTTTAGTAGAAATACATAAAAAAATTATAGTTTTAATGTTATATAATCCATAAATGATGAATTATATTGTTATTTACTAAATATATTAATGATTTTATTAGTTATAATATTAATTATATTATTAAGGATTATGTTGTTAATTATATATTAATTATTAATTATTAATTATACTATTAATTGATAATTATATTAGGAACAATTAATTACATTTTTAGTTTATAATATATATAAATTATATGATAAATAATTATATATATAAATTATATGATAAATAATTATATATATTAATTATATTATTAGTTATTAATTATCTTAATCACTTAAATAGTTTTTAATAATTATATCATTAAACTAAAATGATAATGAGAAAAAATGCACTTTGAGTCATACCGGCCACATCATGCAACAAATTGATGTGCGGTCAATACATACACATCAAAAATGAATTATGGATCATTTTCCTAAAGTATAAAGACAATACAATCTAGTTTTCTTTATTTGGGCTATGTGATGTGTTTTCAAACTAAAATGAAACTTTTAATGTGAAAACACGCACATGGAGTCATACTATCCACATCATGTGTCAGATTGATGTATAGTTGATTCATACACGTTACAAATGAATTATGGATCATTTTCTTAAATTATTAAGGTAATATCAGTTCATTTTATCTATTTTGTCTATGTGATGTGTGTTTTAGACTAAAATTCCATTTTTATATTGAAAATATGCACTTTGAGCCATACTAGGGACATTGTACATCAGATCGACATGTGGTTAACTTCAATATGTCAAAAATGAATTATGGATCATTTCTATATAGTTTCATGACTATATGAGCTAATTTTATCAATTATTTCTATGTGACAAGTGTTTTAGAGTAAAAAGACACTTTTAATGTGAAAACAAACACTGAGTCATATAGGCCACACCATGTGTTGAATTGACATACATTCGATTCCTACACATGAAAAATGAATTATGGGTAATTTTCCTAAAATATCAAGACTAAATGAACTCATTTTCTAAATTTTAACTATGTGTCATGTGTTTTAATCTAAAATGACACTTTTATATTAAAAACACACACTTTGAATAATACCATCCACATTATGTGCCGGATTGATGTGCAGTTGATTTATACACATCAAAAATGAATTATAGATATGTTTTATAAATTTTCAAGACAATCCAAGATTTTTTTCTCAGATTTGGATATGTGATGTTTTTTAGACTAAAATGACACTTTTAATGTGAAAACATGCACCTTGAGTCATACTGCTCACATCGTGTCTTAGATTGATGTTCGGTCAATTTGTAAATATCATAAATGAATTATGATTTTTACCTAAATTATCAAGACAATTTAAGCATGTTTGGTTGTTTTTGACTATGTTATGTGTGTTTTAAATTAAAATGAAACTTTTATATTGAAAATGAACACTTTGATTCATGGTAGCCAAATCATGTATTAGATTAACTTGTGGTCAATTCCTAAACATCACGCATAAGTTATCGATTTTTTTAAATTTTCAAGACAATTAGATCTCATTTTCTTGGTTTTGTCTATGTAACACATGTTTTATACCAAAATGAAACATTTAATGTGAAAACATGAGATTTAAGTCATACTGGACATATCGTCTATAGTATTGATGTGCAGTTGATTCCTACACATAAAAAATAAATTATGGATCAGTTTATTAAAGTATCAAGACAATATGATCTCTTTTTCTTAGTTTTGTTTATTTGATATGTGTTTTAAACTAAAATGACACTTTTATATGGAAAACATGCACTTTGTGTAATATCGGCTACATCATGTGTTAGATTTATGTTTGGTGGATTCATAAGCATCACACATGATTTATGGATCATTTTTCTATGTTTCAAAAAATAAGATCTCGTTTTCTTGGTTTTGGCTATGTGATATGTGTTTTAGACTAAAATGACACTTTTAATGTGAAAAAATGCACTTTGAGACATACCAGAAACATAGTGTATCAGATTTATGTTTGGTCAATTAATATATTTCAAAAATAAATTATGGGTATTTTTTTAAACTATCAATAAAAACTAAGATTGTTTTCCTATTTTTGGCTATGTGACATGGGTTTCAATCTAAAATGACACTTTTATATTGAGAACAAGCACT
The DNA here is from genome assembly GCA_963277665.1 of Viscum album. Classification (NCBI taxonomy): domain Eukaryota; kingdom Viridiplantae; phylum Streptophyta; class Magnoliopsida; order Santalales; family Viscaceae; genus Viscum; species Viscum album. The sequence goes on from OY728143.1 coordinate 1,073,921,780, forward strand.
TTGAGTCATATCATCTATATCATGTGTTAGATTGATGTGAGTTTGATTCATACACATCACACATGAATTATGTTTCATTTTTATAAAGTTTTATGATATTAAAATATTGTTTTCTTGGTTTGGATATCTGATTCATGTTTTAGACTAAAATGACACTTTTAATGTGAAAACATGCACTTTAAGTCATACCAGACACATCATCCATCAGATTGATGTGTATTCAATTATTATACATCAAAAATTAATTATATACCATTTTCAAAAAAAATAAAGATAATATTATCCCTTTTATTTGTTTTGGCTATGTGGAATGTGTTTTAAACTAAAATTACACTTTTATATTAAAAACATGTACTTTGAGTTATATAGGCCTCATCCTGTGTCAGACTTATGTGAGGTAGAAATATACACATCACACATGAATTATGGATCATTTTTATAAAGTTCCAATATAATCCAATATTGTTTTAATGGTTTGGATATGTGATGGGTGTTTTAGACTAAAATAAAACATTGAATGAGAAAACATGCACATTGATTCATACCGACCACATCATCTATCGGATTAATGTATTGTCATTTCCTACACATAACAAATAAATAATATATTATTATACTAAATTATCAAGACAATACTAGCTTGTTCTCTCAATTTTGGATATGTGATGTTTGTTTTAAACTAAAATGACACTTTTATATTGAAAACACACACTTTGAGTCATACCCACCACATCATGTATCAGATTGTTGTGCAGTCAATTAATACACATCGCATATGAATTATAGATCATTATTATAAAATTTTATGATAATTTGATCTTATTTTCTCAGTTTTGGAAATGTGACACATGTTTTAGACTAAAATGAAACTTTTATATTGAAAACACATATTTGAGTCATACCAGGCACATCATGTGTCTGATTTATGTGTGGTTGATTCATACACATCAAAAATTAATTATGTATAATTATATTAAATTTTAAAAACAATATAATCTTGTTTTATGGGTTTTGATAATTTGATATGTGTTTTAAACTAAAAGGACACTTATATATAAAACACACACTTTGAGTCATATCAGGCACATCATTTTTCAAATTAAGGTGTGGTTAATTCATATACAACATAAATTAATTATGGATTATTGTATTAATTTTGAAAATAATCCAAGATCATTTCTTATTTTTGGAAATGTGATGTTCATTTTAAACTAAAATGACACTTTTATATTAAAAGCGAACACTTTGAGTCATGTTGTCCACACCATGTGTTATATTGATGTGTGGTCGATTCCTATATGTAAAAAATGAATAATTGATGGATTTTATAATGTATAAAAACAATTAATGCTCATTTTATCTATTTTGGATATGTGATGTGTGTTTCAAGCTAAAATGACATGTAAAGATCAGTGGACCTCTCAACATTTTCAACTTTCCACCTTAGTTAAACTTCCTTCATAGTTAATTTCTCATTTCTACTTTTAGGATTATGCCAAAATATGGGTGATGAATCTCTATTAGTGATTATAGTATCTTTCATTGATATATATTTGGTTGAATAAAATGGGAAAGAAAAAGAATCCATCATGGTGGTTGAAGTGATTAAACATGGACCATACCTTTTTTACAAACTCACTAAAAGATAGAAATACACAAAGTTAAAATGATGAGGCCAATATCATGGAAGTACCTTCCCTATATAAGGGTCACTAATATTAAAGATCTTGCATAAAATAGAAGAAGGCTACCATTGAAACTTATTCTATTTTGGGTAAGGTTTCTTTATTTCTAAATCTTCAGCCTTGTCAACCAGCAGTGCTTGCACACAAGGAAAAACTAGCTTCAATATAGTATTAAAAACAAAAAAATGAAAATTACTTTCTTAAAATAAAGAAAAAACCCTAATACACACACCATTGTACTGTAAGAGGTGAATTTCATCATAGAAGTTGCTAATAGGTCTTTGAATTTATGGGTAGAAGGATCTTTGACCCATTTTACTCTAATTATTATAATAGTTGAAGCCTCTAAATCCAATCAATAATAGGAATTAGCATCTTTATACATGTTACTAGCTCTTCCATAATTTGTAGTGTGTAACACTCCATGATACTTCTCCTTGAGAGACAACTCAAATCTTTATTTTTTTGAAAAAATATCTTGTATAAAGGGACAAGACTCTTTTATTAAATAAAAATGTTAAAAAAATATATAGGAAGGGATTTTAAAATTATATCCTTGAAATAGAGGTATGATCTCTTCAAGTAATACATTAGATGAAGTGAGATCCTCGTAGCTCACCCCTTTATTTATTAGTCCATTAGTAAGGTAATTTTCCTCCCTAAAAACATGTGTAATAAAATATTTCATGGTTGAGAGAATATCTAAGAATTTGATACATTAAAAGGTTATCTTCCATGATATATGATTATTACTAGATCTTAAATCTTGTACAATAGAATTAGAATCGCATTCAAACCATATGTTATTCAACCCTCACTAGATTTCCATATTCACCACTTTGATCAATCCAAGAATTTAATCCTAAATTGATGATTCAATTCCATATAAGTTATAAAGAAAACTCATAACATTACCATTATGATTTGTAAAAATTTCCCTAAAGCCCACAGAACCTGGATTCCCTTTAGAAACACCGTCAGAGTTTTATTTTGAAGATCTTTTATTATGTTTTTGTTTCTAATAAAGTTTTTTTTTTAAATAAATTTTTGTTAAGAGTTTTTTTTTATAAATATAGTGAAATACATGTTTCTATAATTTCATATGTTTTTTTAATAAAGTTTCTAAAAATTTGGATAAAGTATGTTTTTTGAAAACTTATTGATCAGACACACCATCAGACACACTATCTGAAAAATATTTTGTTTTAAAGTCATAAATTTCTAAAGTTGAAGAAAGTTATAAAGTGAGAAATTTAGTAAGATGGAAAGTATTAGAACTTTCCAAGACAATACATATGATTCTTTTCTATTATTTCATATTCGTAAAACATCATGAAGAATTAATGACACAAATTAGGGTTTGTATAAGGAAAGAGAAGTGTGAATATCTAAAAGCTTCATTTTTCTATGAAGTTAAATTTTTATGGATGCGGATTATTGAACCAAGAATCACTAGTTGTAGAATTTTTTAGAATATTATAAGTATCAATTTGATGAATTTTTAAGAAATTTAAAGTTTCTGATCGTATGTGAAGTATAAGCTACAACTCATCGGACGCACCTAGTCAGATGAAAATAATCATAAATTTCATTTATTAAAAAGTCTGGTTTTATGGTTTCTGAGTTATGATATTTTTTGGTGTTACAAATATGAAAGAAATATAAAGAGTATTGAGATGTCCGATATGAATATATAATTAAATACAAAGGAGGAGATAATATTTTTTATAAATAAAAAATATGACAAAGTTTGAAGTTTCCTCCCCATAGAAGTTTATTGAGTGAAAAAAATTTTGAAAGATAGAAAAGTTCATGTTTTCTATAAGATATATATAATTCGAAAAGAGGTAGTTTTTGAGTCTATACAAAGTGAAATTTTGATCAAAATCATTAGACACAAATCATCGGACACAGAATTTGTCAGAAGGATGAAAGTTTTATGGTTGTTAAGATCATATGTTTTTGATAAATCTGAAAGAATTATAAATTCTATTTGAAATTGATCCATTAGATGAGATTTTGATACTAATTCATCATATGGTCTTTTAACACGAATTCATTGGATGAGTGTTTGACACTGAATCATCATATGAGTGTTTGACACCAATCTAACATATGATATTTTGACACTGGTAAGTCATCGAATGTAGTGTTTTATCAGAAACATTATGATCAGGCTTAAGAGTAGATGAATGGTGTGATTAGATGGAGAAAGTGGATAAAAATGTGCATGATATAAAAGTTTCTACCAAAAATTTGTTATAAGAAACTGATCTCTTTAGAAGTTTCAATAATGTATTCAACCATTTTTAGTTGTCTTGGAGCATCAAAGATAAAAATATTTTGTTTTATTTATTTTAAATGGTTCAAGAGAAAAATGTGTGAGTTATTTAAATTGGGTAAAGAGAACCAGAATGATGAATATAGCTCTAAACTAAGATTTTACATACTATTAATTTTTAGATATAACATTGATAAATTTCTTATTCAAGTAAGCATGACAATGTTGAATTTCTAGAGAATTAAATAATATTTTAAAATACTCTAGAAGAGTTCATAATAGTTGAGAAGAGTTAATAATATCAGAGAAGCATTCAAATGGAGTTTAAAAAACTGATAAATTTGGATTTGTGAGATTGAGTGAGCAGGAAATAGAAAGTAGTTTCCTACCCTTTGTATCTACTGAAGTACCTATAAATAAAAGTTCACATTACATCATACTTTTTTACTGTTAAGAGTAAGACAAAAGTCTTAAGTGCTGAATCTTTTTTCAGAAGATGTTTTTTCTATCAAAAGATTCAATCAAAAGATCATATTATATAAAGTTTTTTTTACCGGAGTGAGGTGTATTGGACTAAGTATTTGAGAAGAAGTTTAAGAATAGATATTTTTTTAAATAGAAATATCAGTAAGATTTATAAAAATCACATATTGAAAAAGGTGAATCAGACTAGGTTCATTATATTGATTCCATCAGACACAGATACAACATATTAAGTCTCTAGATAAACTTTTGTGGAGTAGAAAGTTTCAAAGTTACTCAATTTTTTTAGATTAAATTTGTATAATGAAAATATTTAAAATAAATAGATTCAATATAATAATTCCTATCAAGATATAAAAGTTTTCTAATGAGATTTGACACAATCTGTATTCACTTATTTATAATAGTGAATTTTTATAGACCCATAGGAGTGTCTATGGTAAGGATGTAGGTTCTCACACTAAGGACGAACCTTATAAATCATGTGTGCCTTGTTTAATTTTGTATTTTTTCATTCACTTTAGTTTAATAAAAATTTTATAGGGAAGAAACTCTAACAATTTTCAGGGGTTAAATTTATTAAATTTGAAATTTGTAAAAAGTAAAAAATTGATTTACCCCCCTAGTTGTTTTATGATCCTTTGGAACATTAATTGGTATTAGAGGGAATTTCCCCATATAAAATCATTATCATGGAAAATATCAATTCCATCAATAGTATATGTATTTCTATATTTTATTGAAAAAATTATCATAGTTATAAAAATAGGATGATTCCATATATTCTATCTCTTTTCATAGAAGTTGTTGATGCTGCTACAATTGTTTTTCCACCCATTGAGAAATATGCTCCTATAAATTTTCTTAATAAGATAAATATTTAATTTTATGGAAAATATAGAAATTTTATTCTTATATATCTTTCAAAAAACGTTTATATGAAGTTTATGGGTCTCAAAAGAGCAAAGAGTGTGTGGGATAAGCTCAAAAGTATTTTTGAAGGGGATACTAAAGTGAAGGAAGCAAAGATAAAAATATGGAATAGTAATTTTAAAGGCATAATAATGATATATTTAGAAAAATATGATGATAATTAATTAGAGTTAATTATTTTTTTTCAATAACATTGGTTTTGTATATATATTGGAAGATTTAATAATTTTGAAGAAAATTATGAGAAACTTTTCATATAGAATTAATTCCAAAATTTATGCTTTAGAAGATAAAGATGACCTATCTATTTTTGAACTTCAAAACATTATTGTTTCTTATAAAAAGAGAAAAACTTCAGTTTTTATAAATAATATTAAAGATAAAATGGGTTTTAAATCTTTTAAAAAGATGAAAATTTAAAATTTTGAAGATGTTGATCCTTATGATTCTTAAGATAGGGAGGATGATGAGTTTAATGAAAAAATAATGTATCTTATCTCTAAGAACTATCAAAGAGAAATAGGAAAGTATGGAAGAAAAATTCCTCTCCAATGTTTTGAGTGTGGTGAAACTGGTCATTTTTCTATAAATTTTCCCAAAAAGAAATTTGTTGAGTTTGAAGATCATTATGAATAAAAACATCGGTGAAAGAAGTTTGATAAAACTTTAAAAAATACAATAAGTGAATTGGTGGAAGGAATAAGTTCACTATAAATAGAATAATTTTTCTAATTAAGAAAGTATAATCTAACTTAAATGATATTAATTCATCAGAAGATGAATGTTTTGAAAGAATTAGAACATTTTTTATAAATTCTTTGAAAAAATAATATTCATCAAATAGTGAAGAAAGATGTGATGAATCTTATAGAGAGTATAAACTCATATCATAAATTATTTAATTTCCTGATAAAAATAGACCACTAAATAAATAAATTTGAATGATGAAGATATATAGTGAAAATATGTTTTCAAGTAGGAATAAGAATACATCCAGGAGATCTTAAGTTACAAATTGAGAATTTCTAAATAAGGAAATGTGATTGAAGATCTCAGTAAAAAGTATACATCTAAGTAATATGAAGTTAAAAAAACTCAATAAAAACTCCTTGAGGCTGAAATTACCTTAATAAAGTTAAATGAAAATTTTATCAAGGCTTTGGAAGTAAAATATGAATTATCTAAACCTTCATAAAAACCTCACTCCATGGATCAGGTGAAATTTACACCCACTAAACTAAAAATTTCATATTATTTTTCTAATATTTTATTTGTGAAAAAAAATGTTAGGGAATCTTGGTTTGATAAGGGATGTGAAAAATCTATCACATCAACAAAAGTTTATAATTACACCTAGAGGAAGTTTTCCACACACCCATAGGAAACTAAAGTTGAAGACTTTATGAAACTCAATAATCTTATTAAATTAAAAGTTCATAATTATATAGAAAGAAAAGATTTGAGGGATTCTGTTGGTGTTGTAAAATTTATGGGCATATAGATTAAAACAATTAGAATAATTTTTTACTTCCTATAATAATGTATAAATAGTGAAGAAGAAATAGTGTAACCATAATGAGTAACTTTCCTAAAATTCAGAAAGTTGTACAAGTAAAATATCAAGATTCTAGAAAAATTCAAACAAAAAACAAATTTTAATAACTAGAAAAGGTATATGGAATATGTAAATAGGTTAGACATCAATTCTAAAAAATTTATGACAACTATTCTAGGGCCAAGTTATTATTCTATAAAAGAAAAAGGAGCTAGAAAGAAGAAAGTTAAGGAAATAGCGTTTGTTGTTGAGATAACACTTAAAGAAAGTAAAAAAGAACAAACCATGGATACCTGATATTTGTTGTTAATAACACATGAAATTTAATTTTAAGATATTGAAAGATGTTTAAAATCATGATAGAGTATTTGTTTCCTTCATGAATGATAGTTCCTTAAAAATAAAAGGAATTGGAAATGTTGAAATTAAAGTGGAAAATTTGAAATCTAAGGAAGTTATATTTTTTGATGGGATAAAAAATAACTTATATAGTATAAGTAAACATTTTTATGATTGAAGAGAAGTGATTTCAGGAAAAATTATTATATCATCAGAAGTATAGAAGATATCAAAGTTGTTGCGAGAGTAGAAAGAACCATTTGAAATATTTTTCAAATTGGGGAACTTGATAACTCATGTTATATAAGTGATGGAGATGAGAATAAGTTGTGGCATGATATTTATGGACATATTAGGCATAAATTCATGAAAAAACTTTCAAAATTTTATGTTATATGAAATTTTAAAACTTTGAAAAGAATAGAATATGATATTTTCATAACTTTTCAAAAAGGGCAAATGAGTTTTAAAAGTGATAATAAAGTTAAGATTAAATATACCAAACCTATTGAACTTATTGATTCATATATTTATGGATTGATAAGACACCAATCATAAAAATTAGATTTATAATTTTTCACTTTTATTGATGATTTCACTATGATGACCAACATCATGTTTATGAAACATAAATCAGAGGCTATATAAAAGTTCATATTCTTTAGAAGAGATGTTGAGAAAGAAATGAGGTTTTATATAAATGAGTTGAGAAAATAAAATGGTATATAATTTACATGAAATTATTTTGAATGTTATCTAATAAATCATGGAATCAAACATCAGTATAGTGATCCCTACATTCCACAACAAAATGGAGTAATAAAAAGGAAAAAATAGAAGTTTGGTGGAAATAGGAATAATCATGTTATCAAAATAAAAACTTTTATAGTTCTACTAGAGATAAGTTTTTAGTACTATTATACATCGACACAATAGATGTTTTTTGAGGCCAAAATCAAACATGAATTCCTAAGAAATGTGGTATAACAAAAAAAATTCATTAGAATACTTCAAATATTTTGGAAGTCACTATTTACTAAAAATAAAAAATCCATAAGTTGGAAATTTTGATAAGAAAGTTGAAGAATGAATTTTCATGGGATATTCACCTAAATTAAAAAGTTATAAATATTGGAAAAATCATTTACAAATTTTTTTTGAATTCATATGATGTGAAAGTTATTGAAAATCCAAATTTCTTAACAAATCATGCAGAAATGTTGAGAAAAACAAAATAATGATTTCCAATCAAAATGAAATTGATTCAAAATAGATATATCAAGACGTAAAGGAATCACGTGATGAGGAAATTTAAGATGGATGAGAAAATTTTAAATTTTATAATTTATAGAAAAATATTGAAACTGAAAATATTTCTAGGAATAAAAAAGATATGGTTCATATAAGAATAATTTTGATATTAGAAAATCAAACATCACTCATTTTAATAATTGAATCAGAATCAGTTTTAGAATAAATTGAACACAAATAATGGGTTGATGCGACGAATTAAGATTTGGATCATATTGAGAGAGAAAACACTTGGGAACTTGTTCCATGTCCAATAAATAAAAATGTAATTGGAATAAAATGAGTGTAACAAAACAAGTTGAACAAACATGGAGAAGTTTTAAAAAAAATAAAGACTTGTTTGTAAGGGCTATGCACAGGTGAAAGGTGTGTATTTTGAGTAAACCTTTTCCCCGTTATAATATTAGAAACTATTATAATGTTTCTATCAGTGTCTACACATCAGAATTACAAAGTTTATCAAATGGATGTAAATTCATTTTTCCTTAATGTTGATACTAGAGAAGTTTAAATTGAAAAACCATGTAGGTTTATACTTTATGAATATTAAATAAAAGTTTGTAAATTTAATAAAGAATTGTATGTGTTGAGACAAGCCCCATGTTCCTGGTATTCCAATCATGATAGTTGTATGAAAAAATTGAATCTTTCTAAAGTAAAGGTTTAAAGATACTTTTATGTGAAAGAATTTTACACTGACGCTCTAATTGAAATTGTGTATGTAGATGATATAATTTTTATTATAGATGAGGAAATGGTTTAAAAATAATTTTTTGAGGAAATGAAAATGAATTTTGAGATTTCAATGTTGGGAGAATTAACTTTCTTCCAGTACTTACAAGTTCAATAAAAGAAAAAATACATTTTTCTATCTCAAGAAAAGTATACTGGGGAATTTTGTCAAAAATTTGGTATGGAGGAATATAAATAAGATTGTACTATAATTTTAGTTGGGATAAATATAAGTAAATATGAATCTAGAAATGTTTTAATAAAAAATAATTTTGAAATTTTATGGGAATTTTTTTATATCTAACATATGCATGAATTGATATTGTTTATGTTGTGACTTTGTGTTCCAAATATCAAAGTGATCTAAAATAATCTCACATGTTGGAAGAAAATAGAATTCTAAGATATGTTAAAGGAACAAATTCTTTAGGGATGATATAAAAAAGAAGCTATGATATGAAATTTTAAGGTTATATTGATGCTGATTGGGATAGAAATTGGAATGATAGAAAATAAAAGTCTAGAGGAACATTTTACTTGGGAAAATGTTGTGTGATTTGGCATAGTAATAAATAGATTTTGGTAACTTGGAGCACAAAAAAATCAAAATATATTTTATTACATTGGATTGTACTCAAATGTTTTGGATAAAATTTCATTTAGAAGATTTGAAGTTTGAAGTTTTAAAACAATTGAATATTCCTTGTGATAATTAGAGTTTAATTAATCTTTCTAAAAATCATGTTCAACAATAAAGATAAAAACAAATTGATATTAAGTTTCAATTCATAAAATCAAAAGTTCCCAATGGATATGTTGTGCTGGAATATATTTTAATGAAATATCAAATTGCTGATGTTTTAACAAAATCTATGTCAAGGGATAGATTTGAATAATTGAGGCTGCAACATCATGTTCATTCTCCACCAAACACTTCCTAAACAACTTAATTTAATCCCCCTATGTGGTTCAGATTATGTTGAAAAAGGGAGAGAATTAGTAAAACTTTATTCTATAAGGGAGAGAGAAGTAATTTTCTTAATTAAATGAATCTTAAGTTGTGGTTGTCACAAAATGGGGTAGATAAAGAAAAGTTAGAGGAAAAGTTAAAAGTGAGGGGTGTTTACCTTAACATGGTTAAAATTTTACTTGTCACTAAGGGATTTAATTCCTTAAAAACACTACTTTATCTTGTAGTGTGGTGTCAGGACACTCACTTTTTGAGAAAGTCTATATTTTGGTAAATGTTAAAAATTTGGGTTGTTACAAACTGGAGATGTGAAAAAAGTATGAGTGTTGAAAAATGATAAATTGAAATGGTTGTTAATGATATTTTTCAACAAATCTAAAGGGAGAGATTTAAGATACTTTGTGATGTTTTTTAAGTTTTATTTTTGTTAAAAAATAACCTTTTGTAAAGAATGTTTTTTGTAAATTTTGTGAAATATGTTTTGTTGGAGGTTCTGTACTTGTTTGTTGTGAAGGTGCTAAAAATTCAGATAAAGAAAGTGTTTTTAAAAGTTGTTGATCGGGTGCACCATCGGATGCTCCGCCGGACAAAGATTTTGTTTGAAATTCATAATTCCCTAAATATGAAGAATGTTTTAAAGTGATAAAGTTAATAAGATAGTAATTCATATAACTTTACAAAACAATTTATAAAATGCTTTGATATTTCTTCATAATCCAAAAACATCATGAAGAATTCATGATACGGCCTAGATTTTATAGAAGGAAATATAATTGTTAATTTATAAAAGCTTCATGTTTCTATGAAGTTTATTTTATATATGAAGATCATTAGATATAGAATCACTATATGTAGATGTTTTTAGAATATTGGAAGTATCAATTTGATTAAGTTTAAAGAAATGAAATTTTTTTATTAGATTCAGTTCATCAGATGCATCTCATAAGATGCACTTGATTGAATAAAAATCATCAAATGTTTATTTTATTAGAAATTATAGTTTTTAGGTTTCTAAGTTTTGATATTTTATGGTGTTTAAAATTTGAACGAAATATAAAGAGGCTCGAGATGTCAAATATAAATATCTAAGAAAAGAAAAAAGAGGTGATCGTATTTACTATAAATCAAAAATATGAAGAAGTTTTAAGTTTATTAACCATAAAAGTTGATCATATTAAGAATTTTTTAAATGTATAAGATTTTTAGTTTGCTATTGGATAGGTATAATCACATAAGAGGTAGTTTTTGAGTCTATAAAAATTGAAATATTGATCAAAATCATCATATACTGATCATCATACACATAATTTTTTATAAAAGATCATGAATTTTTTATAAAGGTGAAAGAAGTATAAAGTATATTTTACACTGATCAATCATATGGGATTTTAACACTAATTCAATATATGAGCTTTTAATGCCGATTCATCAGAAGATCTTTTGAAGTTGATTCATCGGATTATCATTTGACACCAATTCATCATATGAGAATTTTAAATTGATCCATTCGATGATATTTTTACATTGATAATTCATCGAATTCATTGTTTCATTAGACACAGTATAATCATACCAAAGAGTAGATGAATGGTATGATCATTTGGAGAAAGTGAATAAAAATTTGTGTTATATAAAAGTTTCTAATGGAAAGTTGTTATATCCTACTAAAGTATTTATAAGCTTAAAAATGTATTAAACCATTTTTAGTTATCTTAGAGCATCACAGAGAGAAATAATTTGTATTATTTGTTTTTAATGGGTCAAGAGAAAAATGTGTGAGTTATTTAAATTAGGTCAAGAGAACTGGAATGATGAACAACGCTCCAAACTAAGATGTTCAAGAAAATTAATTTATGAACAGATCATTTTCAAAGTTATTATTCAATTAAGTTCGAGAATTTTAAATTTTTTTTGAATTGAATAAGATTTGAGAAGTCACTATAAGAGTTGATAAGGGTTTAAAAGATCGAATAAGCATTAAAATAGAGTTCAAATTTCTTTTAAAATCAAATTTTTGTATTTTAGTGAGTGGGAAATAGAAATTAGTTTCCTAAATACTTTCTATATTGGATCACCTATAAGTAGAAGTTAACAATAAATCAAATTTTTTTACTATTAATATTGAGACAAAAATATAAAGTTATGAATATGTTTTCAGAAGATTTTTTTTCAAATAGAAGCTTCAGTCAGAAGATTAGATTATAGAAATTTTTTCTTACCGGAACAAGGTGTATTGAATTGAGTGTTTAAGATGAAGTTTTAGAAGATTTTTTTTAAATATAAGTATTATTAAGATTTTTAATAGGCACATATTGAAATAGGTGTATTGGATTGGGTTCATCAGATTGAGGCCATTGGCCGTAGATGTATTGGACTAAGTCTCTGGATAAACTTTTGTATAGAAAAAAGTTTCAAAGTTATTCATTTTTATTATATATAAAATTTGTGTAAGAAGATTTTTAAAACTGATGGGATTCAATATATTCATTCCTATAGGGATATAGAAGGTTTCTAATAGGAGCTAACACAAGTTGTATTCACTTCTTCATAATAGTGAATTTCTGTAGACCCACAGGAGTGGCTATGGAAGGGATGTAGCTTCTCACATTGAGTCTAAACACTGTAAATTGTGTGTTATTTATTTAATTTTCTATTTCTCTGTAACCTTGAGTTTACTAAAAATTTGATAAGAAAATATAAAAATTTCCAGGGGTAAATTTACTGAATTCAAAATTTGTAAAAAGGCAACAACCGATTCAACCCCCCCCCCCAGTTATTCTATGATCCTTTGGAATTTTATATTTGATCCATCCAATAAAAGGAAAGATCCATATGAATTATAGACTAAACTTTGGAGGAAATTAATTACCTGTAATATCAAGATGTTTCAACATAGAAAAGTCATGTGTAGAGTTGTTAGAATGATCATTTTGGATGGAATTTTCATTCCACACAACCACCGTGATTTGTACCATAGAAGATTTCATTATGATTAAATCATGCTCAAGACTTATCCTATTACTACTAATCTAGTTTATATGCACCAGTTTATCAGTGGCCACCATGATGAGATTCAATAGCTTCCAAGAGAGATAAAGGTTGTATCATGCCTTGATAAAATCTTAAATGAAACCAGTGTGAGGGGGATGCACTTAAAATATGTCAAAAAAACCTACCATAAAGTTGATAAAGTGTTAAATATTAATAAAATATGATTCAAAAATTCCTTTTTATAATGTAATAATATTCACTTAGAGTATAATGAGATTCCCACTGATTGAAGGTGAGAATCAATAGGGAGTTTTGAAAAAAAACATCATCCAAATCAGAGTGAATATGGAAGATCTAATCCATCTTTTATTAAAAATTATGATCCAATTGTGCACCTAACGTTGAGTTTAATTTTTATAATATAACCTTAAGGTAAGCATAAAATTCACTATAGGTTCCCATATCATCACATCATCATGATTTATGAAGTTATAATTCATAATATTATTTTTAATCACATCAAGAAGGATGTCCAGGTCGTCCATTTGATCTTTGATAGAAATATTGAGATCAAAATCTTGATTAGAGGAGATCAAAATATTAACAAGTGGAATACTTATCCAATTATCAATCCATAAATTCAGTGATAATTTCATGTCAACAAGCTAGTGGGAGTTTAAAGAAATGTCATAGAAAACATTTTTAAAGGCCAGCCATACTAAGGATTCAACATAATTTATATTCCTAGATTTAAATTTACTTAAAAATATCAATATGATAAATACAAGAGAGTTTAATTTCTCATAGATAATTCTCTAAATAAAATGTTCTTGAAGGGATTGATTGAAATTTCAAGGGTTCTTGTTTCTAAGTCCTCCAAGAGTATAAGGTTTACAATATTGCTTCTAAGGCATAGTGATGATGTTTCTTTCAAGAGTGGAACCACTCTAAATGAAATTTTTTGGGGGGTATTGATATTATTGAGTGGTTTATTAGGTCATTTATACACCATAAAAGAGTAAAAACATTATAAATAATAATATGCTCCACAAGGAACACTCTTCCCACCATTGAAAGAGGTTTTCCTTTCCAAGAAGTAAAAAAGTCCTCAAACTGAACTCTAAATGAGATTAAAATGAAAAACACATGATCTTCCCAGAGATAAAGGAACTTGAAGGTAAGAAAAAAGAAATAATCCTTTTATTCCCAATTGATTGATAATACCCACTTTTTTAGTTTATGAAATTTTTTTCCCAAAATAGATAAAGGATTTATTCTAACTGATTTCCTACCCCAAAACTCTTTCATAATGTAGAAGATAATTTTTAATATTTTAAATATTCCTATTATATCTATATAAAAAATAATAATACCATCATCATAAAATATGTGTTAAGGAGGAGATAAACCTCTAGTGTCTTTGATGGTCTTCATATTACCATTTTCCACCATATTTAAAAGGATCCTATTAAGGTAGTATTCTTTAATGGAAAAGATAATTATAGAGAGAGTATACCCTTTCATGGACCCTCTTAATCATGTAAATTATCCCTCGTGGGATCCATTAATGATAACTAAAATGTGTGCTAAGATAAAAATTATTTTCTCCCAATGAACAAAACCATAATCAAATCCAAAATTTATAAGGACTTTACAAATGAAGCCCCAGTCCATGGTGTCATAGGATTTCTTAATATCAAGATTCAGAGAAATATTACCTCTAATGTTAGGCTTCCTAATAAGATTCATACATTATGAGGTAGTAATAAGACAATCTTGTATGATCCTCTATTTTAAAAAGACAATATGATTCTGGGATATAATTTTTTTAGATATTTTATAATTTTAGTTGGCCAATTTTATTCCTATAATTTTATGGATAGCATTGAAAATATCAACCAACCTGAAAGAACTTATGTCATTTTAATTTTCCAATTTTGGTATGAGATCAAGTAATTGATTGTTGAAACCATTTGTGAAAGATACACCTTTTAAGAAGTCAATATCAAACCTATAAACAACATGTTAAATAATATATTAGATGGTTTGAAAGAATAATTTGGTAAATCCATCAGGACTATGAGAACTAATTTTATTTAGACCAAATACAGTATCTTTAATCTCAAATTCAATAGGAATTGAAGTTAACATGATATTATCATTATAATTTACCAATTTAGAAATTAAATATTCCAATAAATAAGAGATACTAGTGGAACCATTGAAGATATTCATGAAGAAAGAGACCACAAGATCGGTAAGGGGTATCATATCATCCAAAATGTGATCACCATCCTTAAGGATTTATAAAGGCCAATCAACATTTCTATATATTTTAAGAGAATTGAATAACATGGTGTTTCTACTACCATTATTTATCCATCTGTTTTTAAAATTATCTTTGTGTATTCTATCTTTTATATTTAAAATATTTTTGAGCCTAGTTGAAACCTCAGCTTTATTTTCTAGATTTCCATATAAATCTATACTAGTGATGCATTGTTGTTTGATTTTTAAAGAAAATTCAAGAGAGGAAACCAACATGTATAAATCACTAAAATAAGATATGATCCACTCTTTCATTCTCCTCATGCTTTAATTTATCTAAAATTATTTTCTATTAAGTTTTGGATTATTATTGATAGGTTTTTTCTACTTATCCCAAATGTAACACCCTCAATAAAAACCTTAATTTGTTTTCATAAGGTGGAGGAACCACGGGTGGGGGAGGATCATCAACTCTTTAGCCTTACTCAAGAGGGACAGAAAATCTATAGTGGATTTCAAATTCCTTTGTAATTATAGGGGGATAAAATCTATAAAAGTTTTGGATGGAAATTGTAAATGTATGATTAGAATAAAAATATAACCAATAGATTTCCTAAAGTACATGATTTTTTTATTAAAAATAATATCTAAGTATTATGATACTAATGCTTCACATCCCAAATGTATCTTTAAGGTCATAGTTTTTACTAGATCACAAACATAATAGGTAATCACCTCAATATGATGTCTATAAACATTCAAACACTATGTACTCTATCCAATCATCTCTAAAAAAATTAATTCTTATTTTAAGTATGTAGAATATTGAAAATCATTATAGTACTGATAAAATATAGATAAAAAATGAGTAAAAAATATTTTAAATTAAATTATAATTACCTTTGGTAATTACCCATTTTAGGATTCTATTTTATTAATGATATATGATATCTTTTACAAATTCAAAAACACAATATCCACGATCATTGTTATTGTCTTTTTCTGGATATTATAGAAACATTGACTAAAATAAGTAAAGTTTTTTTAAAATATGTTTTGATAGTTAAATATTTCTATATATACCTTAATATGTCTCCATTTTAAGAAATCCTTAGGCTTATTATGTTCATTCACCAACCACATAGCCTAATTTAGATTATATTTATATATTTCCTTATCATAAAAATATCTTGTTAAAACACAGACTAAAATGTATAGTTTGATGTTTATCTATAGAATATTTATTTCAGTGCATTAAAAATTCACAATGGACATCATATATGGTTATTTTATTGGATATCCATGATTTTGATCCAAAAAATAAATATTTGGGGTATCCAAATTGAGTGCGATGAGCATCGAGTGCTTCCTAAAAAAACAAAAAACAAATAAGTAATGAAAAAAATAAAAATATATTTTATATGATTAGATTAGAGAGTATTACCCCTAAATTGTAGGAATCATGAGGAGTCTATCATATTCTATTTTATATTCAAACTTTATGCATAGTTCATGATTTTTCTATTCAATTTCTTCTATTTACTAATAATTTTTCTTCAGTGAAATGATATCAAGATTAATGAGTCCAAATCTTACTTTGTGGGGTGTTTCCTTTATATATTAGTAATATATATAATTATAAAAAATATGAATATTTATTAACTATAATGAACATAGTAGATAAATGTTTTGATAAATTTATTGTGAAAATTTACCTCATATATGTATTCACAACTGAGACTCTTGGCCATTCAAATTTTATAATATCATTTATGCTCTCAAGACCAACCTTGTTAGTAATGGTATCTCTAAAAAATTATTCCTCATATTCAATGTAGGACATATTTTCATCTTTAAATTTTTCATCTACAAAAACTTTTAATTTTAATAAAGTCATCTGTGTAACTAGTGGGGTGAATATATCCTCAAAGGGTACTTTGAATTTCTTAGATGATTCACTGGATTGTCTTGATTTAACCTTCTATTTCCCCTTCATTTTGTTTGTTTGTAATACCATACCTCATTTCATACCTTTTAAAATAAACTATTAAATGTTTTTATTTGAAAATTGTGTTAAATACATACCTCATGTATCTATATTATATTAAACAACCATGATACACAAGTTATAATAGTATTATCAATCATGGTAACATCTGGATCATCAAGTGGAACATGCAACTCAGTGCTCAGCTCTTGAGCTACTTTAATCCCTACTCTCACCTATTATTTTGGGAGTTTTTTATTATGTAGAATGCCTCCTAGGATATTTTACATTATATCCCTTACAAAAAGGCAATGTGTGGGTGTTTATAGATATAAATTACATGCAATTTTACACTATAGTTTTTTTTTAATATAAAGTTATTGGAAGTTATTTTATTCACATTTAGGAGAAAGGGTTATAACAAAATTTATTACCTTGGGTAAGGATAATAGTTAAAGGGAATAGGTGGCCTAAAATCTAGTGGCTTCATGTGTCTCTTCATATATTGTTCATTTTTATACTATTATTTAACTTTGATCCTTTCATATATAATGGTCCTCCAAATCAGACTAGACAATAATTTATTTTAAAGAATCTATTTTTTCCTATATGCCTTTCATCATCTCATATGTATCTCCTTGAGACTTTTTATTCTCAAAATATATTTTATATGACACCCCAAAACCGTCAACTCTAATATGGGCATATTGTTTTAGCCACTTCAAAGCTAATAAAATTAGTTGTTCTTCAAGTAAAATCGATACTGATTCTTGTGTATGAACCATATAAAAAAACATATGAAATGTATATTTTTATGTAATATTGTTTTAAATCATAAAAAATTAATATTATTCCATACTCACACATGATCCCTATATATTTCTTGTGTATTTTAATCTACTAGTTTTTCCTCGATATTTATATGATCCTCCTTCCATAGAAGATGATGTGATATAGAAGTGGGTTTGGATTTTGATTCATCAATCCATATATAATCAATGGAATATATGTTGTTTTATATCAAATAAAACTTTTAATATAAATTAAAAATACATATCATTTTCTTTTCAAGTGAAGCATGCTCCATTCTTACTTTATGGTCGGGGTACATTGGATTTGATGCACATTGGTTATATTCAGTACTCCTTTACTATTTCATAAATTAAAAAATTTAAATTAAAGTGGATAAAATAAATAATTTCAATTAAAATATTATCAATTATAATGCACGTGTTATGAATCTTCATCATGAAAAATAATGAATGTTTTCCATGTTTATTGGTTTATAATTTTTGCATATGTAGCTAGTGGGAAAGGATTTATTTCCCCCTTATAATCCTTTAGATGTTATTTTTTAGAAGTGTCTGGAAGACTCTATGATATTTTCCAGCAACCATTAAAACAAATTTCTTACTATAATCATCTAAAATAAATAAAATTTGCAGGGGAAAATGAAAAGTAAATCAATGCTCCATTAAATATTTTTTTGGTAAATAGAGAAATTATATCATAACATTACCCAAATATCTTCCTAAATGGTTATATTCAATACAAGCATGAAATTCTTCCATGTATCTATATTAATTGGCATATACATTCTCAATGTGATCCCAATGTGACTAATGAATACTGAATTATTCGGGTTAACAGGTTGGCTATATTGATTCCATCCAACCTCATATTTTTTACATTTACTTCTTACCTTGATAACATTAGTTAACATGGTGATTCTATAACATTATTTTTTTATCTATATATTGTTGATCCCCCAAGAATTCTACAGTTTTAGCATCAATTGTGTGTTCTTCATCAAGATTGGTAACATCAGTGTATAGAAAATTTTTTATCTGAATGATTTGTCTAAAATTTAATTTAAATTAAATAAATTCAGTAGATAACACATATTATTATAAGTAAAATCATATTATATTAAAAAAAATTAACCAGGTCATTGATATTTATTTTTTTATTTAGGGGTTGAAGGGATTTGGATCCTCTATCAACTATCCAAATCCCCTCATTGTGGTCCTATGTAACATAAAATATATTGTTTATATTGAGACTTCCATGAAATAACTATGATCTCACAATGAAAAGTTCATCCTCAATTGAATTTTAGTATGACCCTATAGTTGTTTTAGTCTCCAAAATAACAATTAACCAATTCTTGTTTTCCAGATCGGGGACATAAAATACTTGTAGTTCTTTTGATGCCATTATGAACTGTTCATCCTTGTACACTTCCACACTAAAATTCACCTTCAAGAATCACAATTCATCGACTTTAACTAAACTTCTATTGCCATCCCATTTTCAATGGAAAATTGACACTTGAAATTTTATATAATCCAACTCATATATCTTTTAAATTATTCCAAAATATGACATATTCATATAAATTTGATTTTTATCCTTAGAAATAGATGTGTGCATCAATTCCATAATCATAACTCCAATGTTTTGTATCATAATGTGTGCATATTTTTACTTCATACATAACATATAAATATTAATTACAAAACCATTGTATGATATAGAATTTACATTTGGTCCCTTGACTAGACACTGAATTCAGTCAATAATTTAATTTATATTTGAAGATAATTATATATAAATATGATCTCAAAACCATTATATAAGCTATTTATTATGGGTATTTGGTATAATTTTGTTATCCCTTTATGTATTTAAATTTCTAATAATTACTTTGTAGTCTTCAATGTATGGAGAAACCTCTTAAATATTATGTAAAAGATAAATGTGAGCTTACTCCCACTCAGTAATAGTAATTGTAACAACATCTCTTCCAGAAATCCCTTCACCCATAAGGAAACTGTTGTAATGAGATTTTGGGAGACTAATTTTATCAACATCTTATAGGTCATCGGTACAAAATTCAATAGGTTCTTCAACAATATATATCTCTACAATATAACCTTTTGGACAAATTTTATTCTTAATGTACCCTTGTAAAATCATTATATACCATTCAATAGGGTACACAAATATGTAATATATAGGATGGAATAGTTAAATCTCTCTAACCAATTGAACCTTCAGGTGGATGAATATATCAAAAATAATGGTGGGAAGAACATTTATAATTCACATAATATGATAGAAAAGTTATTATTCATGATTGGAAACTTCATCAGGTCTATAAATTTACTATATATAAATTTGACAAAGAATAAAATTATAGTTAATGTATGTTGTAAATTTGTATGAGGAATGAAACATAAAGCTACAAGATTTAAATATTACATCAAAATATGATAGTTGTGTGATTTTAGACCTTATAAATTGATATTAACCATTGACATGACATTCTTGATATTTTATGAATATCCATTTGGAAATTTTATACTATTAAAGAAGTTATAAAATTTAAATATTTCTTGTCTGTATAGAATGTAAGATACTAGAGGAAGACAATTTCATCTTTCACCCATCACCGGTGCTAACTCTTCCATTATCCCCATTTCAATTATGTCTGAACTATCCTTAATTCCATCATTTGTTTTCTATTGTATATTTTGTAACATGCTAATAACACTATCACATATATTTTTTTCTATGGGTATGACATTAAGAAAATATTTTTTGTACCAACAATTCTAGTATGGTAATTCAAAGAAATTTTATCTCCTTTTATATCCCAATTTCATAAGGTTTTTAAAAAAAGGTTTAATAAAATCAATGTGAATATATTTTACTTTCTCAAATAGTTGATCACCCATTAGGGGAGATGGTGTTGTACCTTATTCTACATTTCCATAAAATGATGCCATATAGGATTGGTATTTATGTTTTTAGGGTAAATATTTATGATTTCCTAAAAACACAACCTTTGAGGAATGTTTCAACCTAAATAAGTGTGTACCTTCTTCATAAATGGAACACCCCAACATCCCTTTAATGTTATAGCCTAAAAATTTTCCATAAGAAGGAAGTCATTTATCATCCCATACAAAATATCTCTCAATGTGAACTCTTCACTGTATGAGAATTATATAATGTAACACCTATATCCCATGTCAATTTGATATCCTCAATCAATGCATCTAAAGAGACATAAATATCATTACAGGGTTGTTTGGGTCCATATATAAGTAGAGACAATATAATTTATTTGTGCTTCTTTCATAACCATGGTGTAAGTTATAATTTACCAACATAACCAGTCATATACTATGAGTACTTCCTTATAACCCAAAGGATTTATTCCTTCTGTAGATAACAAAATACACAGGTTTCTCATCTTGTTTCAAAATTTAGGATACTCATAATCAATTTTCTTCCACCAAGGATATTCTATTGGGTGACATAGTTTTTCATATTTAATTGTTTTATCTATGTTTCATGTCAATTTTCTAGTTGTTTACTAACATACAAATGATGGTTAAAACATTTTAATGATAGTAAAGTTCCATAAAAACTTTAAAGGACTTCATTTATCTTTCTCATGTCGATATGTTCTATACTTTGGGAATTTTTTGAGTGATTTATGGTTCTTGAGAAATAATATACAATCATTTGTATAGGCGTGTATTTTTTTAGAGATAATACCCATTGTACATAGCATTCTCTTAATGTAATACATTCAACAAGGAAGCTCATTTTCTTCCAGTAACATATCATTCAGAAGACCAAGTAGTTTTACAAAATTGGTGTCACTCCTTATACTACTAGATTTAAAATTAAATAACTTCAATACATGTGAAAATGTTGAATATTTAGTAAAATTAGTATACAATGGTCTCTTTTCATAGTTACTTAACTTTTAGAATAACTTTGGATAATCTTGATGGTCATTTTCAATTTTTATTTTCATATCCTCCGTACGATCTCCATCATTATTTACACTAGTATTCTTATCAAATGATCCATAAATCACAACAAAATCCCATTTAATATGTATATTAAATCTTTTCCCATGTTTAGTGTAACATTTATATATTTTGTCTTTTCCATGACAAATAAAATTCTCTTACATATCTTCATGATAAATTCATCTTAAATAACAATATAAACATGGAAAAGGGATTTTAGAAGGGTCGTATTAATACTCTATTATAAAATTGATAAACTCTTTAACTCCATCAACATACTCATTTTTCATTTGATTAACATATATCCATTTTTTATTCATATACATCCTATAAGGTTTAATAATATTCATTTTTTACAAAAAATAAATAAATACACATAAGTTATGTATATAATGTATATATACATTGATATGTAAACAAAGTATCACAATTTGTGTGTATACATGCTCTGATTTTGGAATGTTTACATAGCTTGAACATATTTAAGGTCACTACTCTAAATCTATTTGTTACTTTCCTCAAAAGATGGATTCCTTATTTTCAACCCTCTGTCACTCTTTCATTTCTTTTTCATTCTTCAAAACACATTTTTTCCGCACTCATTTCCCAATAAAATCACTATTTTGAATTGCATCAAAATCAGTTTTCAATAAATCTAATTTTATTCATTTTTAATCAATTAATCTTTAAAGTGACAAAGAAATCAATTAGAAACCTTCTTGAGAGACAACTTATGATAGTTATATTTCATTAATAATTAGAAAATATTTTGAGTATCCATGCCCTTTGGAAATCATATTAATAATATAAAGAAATCATTTAAAGAAATGACATGTTAATAATATGTATATATATGTGTGTGTGTGTGTGTCTACAAGGTAACATGTTAATAATATAGTATTTTTACACTCTAATACCATGTGAAGAAATCAAAATTAATATAAATTTTAATACACGTATGAGAGAAAATATGATGGAGATACGACCAATTGATTTCCATGTACACTCAATTATTAGAATAAAACTTACCTATATTGATCCTTATAGACTCTACGTAAACATGTAATTAGAGAAAGTTGTCTTGGGCTCAAAATACACAACTGTTTCAAACCCCTAACCACATATACACCAAATATATATATATATATATATATATATTTATGTTTATATATAAAAAATTTTATATTTATTATGTGCATGTATGTGCCCATATATATTTTATACATGTATATAATATCAAAAAATTAAGTCAAAATAGAAATACAGTGCATATATGTGATTTCATTATGGGAATTTTTTCTTGTTAATTTTCAATAAAAAAATTAACTTCATAATTGCATTTCCATTTTCATGTAAAATTTTACTTGTGTAACTATACACATTAACATGAAATTATACCAATAATATGTCAAGATCTACTGCCAAACTTAAAAAATTAAAAACACTCAAACATTGAGTATTGAACCCTTTGGAAATTGAAAATGGAGGTCATATGGTACATGATAAAGCCACTGCCATAGGCCAAGGGTAATGAGGGTCGTATTGTACATGAGAAGAGAAAAACTAAAAATGGTGAAACAGTGCAAGATCGATTAAAAATCATTAGAAATAATCATAGACCTTAGGTTTTGAAAGGTTTGATTCATCCAAGAAGTTTGAGGGGGAGCAGCAGAAAAGGTTGAGTTCCATGAGAACTTGAACAACGCAAGCGAGTGTGGTTCTCTATTAGGGTTGTATTTAAAAGGCTGAAAAGGTTTTATTAGTGCAAGAAAGCACTGATAAAAAATATTTAAAATAAATTAAAAAAATATATTAAACGAATATATATTAAAAATGAATAAATTTTAAGAAATGTAAAAAAAATTAACATTATTAATGAATGAAAAATATTAAATGCATGAATGTTATAAATGGGTATATTTTAATAACTAAAAATGAAGAGACTTAAAAAATATTAAAAAATTGATAAGTTTTATTAATTATATAAATTATTAAAAAAATAAAAATAAATACATATTAAATTGAAGATGAGTACATATTAAATATTTATATTACAATCATATTAAAAACAATAAATGTTAATGAATAAATATATAATAATAAATATTAAAAAATAATAAATTATAAAAATATTAAACAAATAAATATTGAAAATAAATAAATTATTAAAAAAAAGTAAAAAATAATTAATATTATTAGTGAATAAATAATACTAAATAATATTATTTGAATTAATGTTAAAAAATAGTGAAGGTTAATAATTAAAAACTTATTAGATTGTAAAAATATTAATAAAATTAATAAGTGATATTAATTACATATATTATTAAAAAAAATTAAAATTGAATATATGTTAAAATGAAAGTGAATACATATTAATTATATAAATTACAACCATATTAAAAACATTAAAAGTTATTGAATATAAATTCATAAATATATGTTAAAATGGATAAAATTACAAAAAACATTAAACAAATAAAAATTGTAAATGAATAAATTACAAAAATATTAAAAATTAATTAATATTATTAATGATTAAATAACATCAAAAATGAAAAAAAATAAAAAAAATATTAAAAATTAATAAATAGTATATATTGAATAAAAATATAAAAATTAATAAATTGACCGATTAAAAACATAATATATATTAAAAATATTATGTTAATAAATGAAATTCTAAAAGTAATATTAAAAATTTAACAAATTACAGAAATATTATGTGTGTGTGTGTGTGTTTCTATATAAAATTGCATTAATTATGTATATGTCTATGTGAAATTAACATAACACAAGTTTGATATATGCTAAATTGAAAAAACAAATGGCATTTTATTAAACGTTCATTCTTCAATATTAATTATTCAATATTTTTAATTAATATCAATTTTTAATTATAAACTATTTTTTACAAAATATATGACTTATTAAATGTAAATGCGTATTTTGTATTATATAAATCATATTTAAGGAAATATAATATGTATTGATATATATATATCAATGTGAATATATTTTTATATTAAAAGAATTAAAAATATTAATTAATAAATATGTATAAAAACATTGAAATGAATAAATTAAAAAAATACTAAATGAATAAATATTAAAATTGAATAAATTTTAAAAAAAGTAAAAACCAATTAACATTACTAATGAACAAATAATATTAAATGAATGAATGTTAAAAATGAGATAGATTTAATTAAAAGATGAATAGGTTGGAAAAATGTTAAAAATGAAAAAGAGTTATTAATTATATAAATTTTAAAAAATAATAATGAATATATGCTAAAATAAAAATTACTACATATATTAATTATATAAATTAAAATTTTATTTAAAATATTAAATTTTAATCAATAAATATAAATAAATATTAAAAATTAATAAAATTTCAAAAATTTTAAACAATTAAAAATTAAAGATGAATAAATTACAAAGATATTAATTTTTTTAATAAAATAAATAATAATAAATGAATAAATTTAAAATATATATACATTAAAGTTTAATAAATAGTATATATTAAAAAATATATATAAATGAATAAAATCTAATTATTAAAAACATAATATATTAGATATTAAATATTAATAAATAAAAATATAAAACGATAATATTAAAATTTTGTTATTTTTATATGTTTCTCTCTATAAAATTTGATTAATTTTACATATGTCTACGTAAAATTATTTTATGACATGTTAAGTGTAACATATTTGGTTAATTTTTAAATTAATAATTAAATATTTATTATTTTATATATATGTCAATTTGAAATTCAAATGAAATTTATAATAAAAATGTTATTAAATTTATATTAATATTAATTGGTCAATTTTTTTAATTAATTTTAATTTTAATTAACTTATAAACCATTTTTCACTAAATATACAACATATTAATATAAATATATTTCTATATTGAATATGATTTATAAATACATATTTAGTATTATATAAATCATATTTAAGAAAATTATATATATATATATATATATATAAGTTGATCGGGGGTTGGTTAAGTGGTACCGTGTAAGGTGGTCACTCCCTGGAAACAGAATTGGTGCAGGTTTGAGTCCTACCACACTCAAATTTAGCTGGGGGCATGCTGTGTATAGGTGGTGGTTTGGGACTTTGAAAAGCATGGTGTGGCACCCACCTATACCTTGTCACCCAAATAACACATCTACAGTGTGGGTTTACCCGAATGATAAAGGCTCTCTGTAATTCTGCATCAAACACAGGTTCAAATCCGGGTGTGAGAGGATTTCTGCAGGTACTGTAGCAGTACTATAGCATTATTATAGTGATATTTTAGGACTGTAGTAGTGTAGGTAATATAGTAGGGGTACTATAGCAGTAGTATTATTCATCCAGAATGGGTCTTCAGGCCACTGGGCCCTCAGGCCATCAAAGGGGTGATGATGCAAGCATGATGCAAGAAGGGCCTTCGATCCATCCAATGGTGGGCCTACGGGGCATGTACTATGGGCCTTTGAGCCATGTAATGGGTTTCATACCCACTGGACCTTCGGGACAAATGTACAATGTAATAAAAGTGACTGGTTGGGTGGGTTATCCCTTGGGGTGATATGACCTACCTTGTTGCCTTGTGTGTGTACGTTGTGTGCATATGTTTGAATGTAATTGTACCCCAAGCACCTAATATATATATCAATACAAATATATTTATATATTAAATATGATTTTTAATATATAATTTTTTTAATTATTATATAATCCATTCTTCACTAAATATCTTATATATTAAGTGTAAATGTAAATTTAGTCTTATAGAAATCATATTTAATAAAATATTTTATATTTATATCAATATAAATACATTTATATATTAATATATGATTTTTAATGACATAATGTTTTTATGAAATATACCATTTTTCAGCACTTTTATTAGTGTTAATAAAGATCACCCTTTGTGAGTGCTAAAAAAAGTACTGACAAAGGTGACCTTTATGAGAACTAGAAAAAAGTGTTGATAAAGTAGTGGTCTTTATCATTGTTTTTTTAACACTAATAAATTTACCCCTTTATCAATGCTTTTAATGAGCACTTATAAAGGGAAACAATGAATATCACGTGATTTTTAGTAGTAACTACAGATATTTTTATGAGAATTTCTTGAAATTTTGAGTTTGTCCATACATTTATAGATGGAATGATGAACTCGTTTTTAGAGTTGTTCCCTCCATCCAAAAAGGATCCTTCCAAAAATTACTCACAAATATAGGATCCATTATTGGCCAATAAAAACACATATTTTAATTACATTTTAATGGTATTAAATGTTCATTTTTGATCTTATGGGCTTGAGTTAGTGGATTTTAATTTTGAACATCCATTCTCATCATTTGTGCACTTCATGCCTAGTGTACACTAATTTAGGCCCAATGATTCATATGATTTTAAGGAAAGTAATTATCTATATTTTAATTAGATATTTTTATAAATTGATATGAACATAAATATGAACATTTTTCATTCAGGGATCAATAGAGGATTCATAAAGGATGATGGGGATATTTGGAGATGAAAGGAAACAATTCTGGAGAAGGCAGATTGGACACCAGCCCACTGATGAGAATGTGGGGCCCACAATACATGCACAATAAAGCCCAAAGTTTTTGGGATTATATAATACATATATAGAAACAAATAATTATTCAAGATCTAGTGCTAATCCTGCCTCCATAGTGGTTATTAAGGCGGCCTAAATAGAATATCAAAATCTGGGCCAAAATCTGCGTCCCAGAATGTTATCCCAATAAATCAGCCATAACTCCCTATCCACAACTCCAAATAAGAATAGATTTTACATAGATCTATAATACATCTAAGAAAACAAAATACTCTTCTATGGACCACTGAGATTAGGTGATATTCTTACCCATACAGGAAGATATTTCCAGAGGAGACAAGGAGGATAAAAATTCAAGGAGGGAATCAATTTATCCACTACTTTCCACCACCCTAAGGCCTAAATTAATTTAATAATTGGGAATAAATTGATTGAGTCTCATCCTAAGGCTTACCAATTTCCTATTTAAGGCATTGGTGGTGAGAGAGAAGATATCTCTTGTTTTTTTATGCAATATTATTATGCCAAAGTTCCTTTGTAATGTTTTCAATTTCCATGTAAGTTTATTTTTTTGTATTTCTATGTTCTTAATCAACATATTTCTATTCTATTATTCCCATTTATTTCATTAAAACTCTATAATCACAAATCACAGTGATATCTCTATGTTTTGGTGAATTAGTTCAAACATATGTGTGAATTTTGTTCACACACACGGAGGAGTGCTTGTTATTTCTGCGGTTTTAATTTCTTCAATCCAATTCCGGTAAGCCATATTTTTCCCACAATTGAGAGTATACCATTAATGGAGGTCTAACCCTTTAATGGGTTGATCATAGGAAGATTAAAAGGCTGGATTTAATTTTATTTTATGAACAAATTGTTTTTAATTGGCTAACTATTTTAAGACTTCCATTCTTCTTCTTTTTTCCACTCTTCATCTTCACTATGTTAGAGGAAGCTAAATCCATGTACTAAAATGATCATATACCTTGGAGAGATCATGAATTTGGTTCTCTAAGTGTGTAGGGAGTTATTAATTGAGTTTAGTTATCATTAAACCATAAAATGAAGATGGTAGTGTTATTTTTAATAATGGGTTTATTAAGAATTAAAAAAACCAAAATTTCCTAAATAAGTAAAATTCATTCAATCCACACCAAGAATAATCCTAAGATCAACCCATTTTCATTGAATTAAATTCACTTAGGTTTCTTAGTGTTATTTAAAATCATCTAAAATCAAAACCATGTTGGCCACTTAATAGCCAAAAATCCATCTCATAGGTTGTGTATCTTAGGTATCTTCTTATGTCTCAGTGGATTTGACAACCCAAGCTAGACTACAAGGACCATTCTACCTTAATCTCTTGGGTAAATTTGGGTGTGAATCAATCCTTGTCACTGAGAATCAAACTAGGAATTCCATGTAACCAAAATATCTTCTTAACACATGTCTGAACAACCACGTTAACTATATAAAGATTCATAAGTAATATTAAATGTGCATACTTAGATGAAATATCCACAACTACCAAAATTACATCAAAACCTTGGGGATTTGGAAATATATAAATGACATCCATATATTCTTCTTACCAAACCATATTTGTTATTAGAAATGGCTAGAGAAATCCTACTGGTGACATAGCTTGATATTTATATTGTTGGAATATATCACATTCCATAAAAAACTTCATTATTCTTTGTTCCATACACTTCAAAACAGTCCTGAAACCAATGAAAGGAATACAGGTAGAATAGTAAGTCAGTGGGGCCTCTAAAATACCAGGGGAAATGTTTGAAAAACTATAAATGGTTGTTAGGGGGTTGTTAGTTGTTGGGGGATATTAAAAAATGGAAGGATTCTTATATGGGAAACATTAATGATTGGTTTGGTCTTCAGAGACTACTAAATTAGGGGTTTGGGCCTTGACCTCTTGGAGCGACGCCTCTTGGAGGAGTATTATTTTTCATATATTTCTTCTTATTATTTAATCCATTATAATTTCAATCCATTATATAGCTAGTATCAATAAAATTCTATTATTTCTCTCTCTATCTCACGTATCAATTGGTTCTTTAATTGAGAGAGATTTTTGAGAAAAATACCTACTAGAGAGAGATATGTTAGATAAATTAACTAAAGTAATAGGATTTTAACCATGATTTAGGAATATGATTATGTAACTAAGGCCTCACACAAGGTGTGTACTATAAACATGAGATCCTATATGATATAACTTATCCCACATAATAGTGGAATGTGAGCCACAACAATAGAATAAATATCTCATTACTTCCCAAGAATATTAAAATAAAACTCAATAGATATGAAATCTCTTGGTTTGTATAGTGTGAGTAGAACTACCAAAAAAATTCTTGGACAAAATTATTTAAGGTGACATTTTTACTTTATGCCCATAATAATGGAGAACAATGTAACATGACTAGAAACAACTATAGAATCATTGCATACTGGACTCCAGCTCCTAGAGTGACAACAGGACACCACACTTCATAGGATAAAGATCCGAAATATATGATATGGTGATGGTAATTTTATGAAAAGTGTCAAACCAGGTAGATTTTTTAAGCCAAGGTTAGTACAATGGGAATTTGAACATCAAATAGGGAGAAGGAAGCAGTCTAAGGTCATAAATTGAGGTAAAGGACCATAGACTAGTGGTTTTGGTGAATAGAAAAGGAGTGTGTAGAACAAAATGGGAGGCATTATGTGAGTTATCTAAAATAGTGGAGATTCCAACCTTTCCTGGTGAGGATCCAGTTTCATGGATTGTTATTATTGAAGCGTATTTTCAATCAAAATAATTTTAGAATAAATGAATGTTTCATCAGTGTACCTTAGTATGGAAGAGATAACTATGTATTGAATTATTTCAATGAAGTTAATAAAACCATAGTTCACATGGATACATTTCAAGTAGGAGATTATTGGTAGACATGTAGATGTAGCATAGAAGTATAAGGTGATTTTCATGAAAAGTTTTCAACAAACTAGGGTTGTAGATGACTATATTGATGAGTTTGAGCAGATAGAATTGTGCATATAAGACTTCACTAAAAATTTGGTAGATTTATATGTTTATTAGAAGACTTAAAAAAGATATTGTGATAACTTTGGTGACTCATGTGTCACTGAATAAGGAATTGTAGTTAACTTTGTCTAGTAGAGTAGAATGGGATCTATTGACCAAAGTAATCATTGAACAACATGAACCATTTAATAAGAAGAATGCATTTAGTAGCCAAGGGAGGAGTTGTAGTTCAAGTATAGTTAAATTTGAACCAGTAATGGGAGGAGGTGAGAAGGAAAATTGAGGAGAAAAGGAACCTTGGGAGATGGAATTACATAATCTACCCATAAAGGAATTTGAGGAAAGGAAAATGGAGGTTTTTTGTTATTATTAATGAAATAAATTTTTTCTGAGGCATAAGTTTATAGAAAAGGGATTCAGGATGATGGTATGAATGTATTTGGATCCAAAAAGTGAAGAGGAATAGTAACCAATAGATTCACAATATAAGGATAGGTCATATGGATGAATGGAAAACCTATAATATTGTCACTATTAGGAAAATGTTGTTTTTCAAGGGGTGGGAAATGATAGGAATATGATTTGAATGGTAAGTGGGTGTGGTCGTTAAACTGTCAGGGGAAAAGTTATAAATACCATATATGGTTTTTAAGGGGTTATTAGTTTTTATAGGGGTATTAATTATGGGAATGATTCTTGTATAGGGGGATATAGATGATTGGATCAGTCTTCAATGGATGCTAAATTAGGGAGTTAGGCCTTAACCTCTTGGAGTGGCATCTCTTGGAAGAGTCTTATTTTATATATATTTCTTCTTCTTCTTCTTTATAATATAATTATAATCTATTATACAACTAATATCAACAGAATTTGATTATTTCTATCATTAAACCTATCATTCAACATCTAAATTCTTTGAGAAATAAGACATAGTCCTATATAGAAGAATTATGGTAACAATGAAAAAAATTAGGATGAGGGTTGAATTCATAAAAAAACTAGCCTTCAATTAAAATACAACAACCATTTTTAGAAATAATATTGAGTCCTAAAGTTTTTTATTTATTTAATGGTCAAAATGAAACTCAAAAATCTCTTTATCCTAATGTATTTCATTCTTAAATGTAACCACATTGATCCAAAATTTCTCTAAAATATCTGAACAAAGAATTGTGTCATTTGTGTTTCCATTTAACCATTCATCAGCTAACCTGTACAAAGATTACACTACCTTATTAACCCTTTATGGCTTTTAGACAACTTCAATATCTAATCCCAAAAAATATTCCTTCCATAATTGCTGGTTAGTGGTATGAATTCTCTAAATAATAATATGTTTGATATTCATATGGTTTGTTTAAACCATAAAGTTATTGACCATCTTGTGGTTCTTATAGTGGATAACTATTATGATGATATCCATAACCACTTTTTCATAGATTAACCTAGATAGATTTACCTTATCCAAATCCTTACTAAAATAAGTTTTAGGTTTTCCTTCTTATATGAGGAAAACTCTAACTAATTTTCATAAGGTATCACATTCTATAATAAAAGCCTTTGAAAACTAAGGTAGATCTAGTATTGGGGTTTCTATACATTTTTTTAACTCCTCAATTGCCTACTCGTCCCTCACATCCCATAAGAAAGGATCCTTCTTGGTTAAGTCCTTCAAAGGTTTAACAATTTTACTATATCCACTGATAAACTATTTCTTTTAATATCTAATAATCCTCTCTACCCTTTCACATTTTATGGACTTAGATAGTTTATAATACACTCAATATTATTTGGATCCATAAAAACCCCTTCTCTTAAAATTATATTTCTATGTTACTCCACTATTATTTGGGAAAAGAAATAGTTATTCTTATTAGATTTTAGTTGGTTTGTTTTCAATATCTTGAACACAATCTTCAATTGTGTAAGATATTCTAACCATGATTTACTATAAATAAGTATATCATCAATGAAAACCAAAAAATAGTTCTTGAATATATCTCTGAACACCCTATTCATGGTTGATTGGAAACTTTTTGGTGGAATTAATAACCCCAAATGGAATCACAAGGTATTCATAATGTCCCTCAAGTGGTTTGAATTTTGTTTTGTTTTTTGATATCTTAATATTTTACCATGATTTGATGAAATGCATATTTTAAGGAAAGTTTAGTAAAAAATATAACCCCATAAAGTCATAAAAAATAGATAATCAATATTTGAAATGGATTTGGTATAGTTAGCTTATTTAAATCTCTATAATCCATGCACATTCTCTAGCCCCTATTTTTTAAAATAAAATGATGGGTTTATCATAAGGTTTTTGTTATATTTAATTATTCCACTTCCTATCATTTCTATCACCAATGTATCTACCTCATTATTAAGGTATTGAGCCAACTTATATGAATTAATGTTTGAAGGGACAACCCCATTCACCAAATTAATTGCATGGACTATTAATCTATTTGGAGGTAAACCTTTTGTTTCATCAAAAAGGGTGTTAAATTGTAATGACCCATTTTTTTATATGTAAGACTTTAGAATATTTCTAGTAATGTTCCCATAGCCAGGAGATGATATGGCACGAGATTTTGAGGACCGACGAGACTAGAATTAAAATTTTAAAAATATAAAATATATTATTATCACATGTATCTAGTTTTCTTCAAAATTGTAATAACATCCAAACAGAGTCACATATCATAAATCTGATACCACTATTGAGTTCATAACATGGAGTTTACTCTTGTCATGACATAATATTGATCGTTTGTGGGTGTTTTTGAAAAATTTAATCATGGGAACAATTACTAAAATAAGTAAATTTATTTTATTTATTTTTTTATTTGATGCAACGACCGGTTGAAATATATAAATATGATGTTATGATGATATATCAACAATAGTTTTATAACACTAGAGATCTAGAGGACTGTTGGAGGAGATTTTTCTTGTCAGACGACATCGGATCGAGATTAGATTGAGGATCGTTGCGCCATCAGAGCTCTAGGATCTCACCAATGATAGCAATTCAAGAGCATTATTCATCAGTGATTGATCCAAATCAAGATAGGATTTTTTGTGGATTTATTCCCATCTTTTATTACATGAAGAAAATGAATCAATTGACTAATGGATTGATTCATGGATCAGTCATTTTTGTGGGTATGGGTTTTTTTATCTAGGATTTTGGGGATAATTATTATTTATTATTTATTGTTGGATATTTTTTTATCATTATAATAAAAATGGATCAAGTCCAATACAAACATGGTTGGGTTTCATTCCCAATCCTTGTGTTATGTGTTTTTCTCCCCTCATTCTATACATGATCATCATCGATATTCCTTTTACTTGGAATTTTGATGAATACCCAAAAAGAGATCACTGCATGTTCAATATTTAGAGAAAAAAATATTTTATATGGATATAGTTTCAGGATTGGTGATTGGATCATGGTGTGTGATGAGGGTGGGAAATTAGGGTTAGATTGAATACCCTTAGTTCAAGTATGGTGTGTGGTAGTGGAGAGGCATGACAATGACCAATTCCCAAGTAGTGGGAATATCCAAAATCTAGCCGATGATGGAGAATGGGATTATTCGGATCTATATATATTATCTTTAGAGAGTTTGGAGGTAGTTATAAGGAAATTGAGAGTTGTGGGTGAATCCATGTGAATAGATCTAGGATTCTGTAAAATCCTGATAAAAATGACATGTACGTCAAGAACACACATCATGTACTATCCATGGAGCAATGGATAGGGTTTCTATAGAGAGTTAAGGATCATAATCCATGTGGTCCCTACTGCACTGTATATGTCCCCTATCTATCTAGCTAGGCATGTACAAGGAATACACACCCAGGAGGTTGGGTGGTGTTACACACTGTGTGGGCCATGCCACACTTCGTGTACACCATGGTAAGTGATTTGGAATGTACAGGGAGTACACATCTAGGAGATAATGTGGCCCCACATGTCATATGTGGTGGGATATACACTATGTACTTAGAAAGTACATGGGTAGGCTGGAGTACATGGGCAGAGCTTTGTACTCGGACATGACTAAGTACACGGGCACAACTCGATATACAAGGGCATGAGTGGAATGTAATTTTTAGTGCCTATCGATACTTACATGTTGTGTACCCTCAGTATACACATCATGTACTTTTTGAAATTCATGTAATGTGAGTGCAAGACACAGGAAGTAAAATACTTGAGATACATGTCATGTACGCACAAGGACACGTCATGTACTCCTTTGAGGACATATTGTATTCCTCTTTCTCCTCAATTAAAATTTGTTGTGATCTTATATGATCTTCCTTGGACCATTATCGGTTGAGTGTCTTCCCTTGGTCCATTCTTATGAGTTTTTGGTGTAGTATCTCATTCTCTTAGTAGAGGGTGACCCCTCTGCAACTTCTTGATGATCTTTGTTGTGTAGATGAATTTCGTTACTCTAGAGTGAGTCATCTTAGTCCACTTTGACTACTAACTCAGTGTCTTGGATCATGTATCCCTCCAAGGGGCCCGAATCGATCCTCATTTCCTTCATGATTTACCTAGGTAGGGTTTTTTGGAATTGTCATGGCCAATATTTACATGGGCTTCAATCCCCTGACTAGTAAAATGTTTCCAACAGGGTCTAGTGTCCCCCCAATGAGCCATGGGTGTTGACCCATATCTTTGTATTGAGATATGATCTTTATGATGAGGTGTAGTCTAATTAAGCGTGTTTCTCATATTTTCCCTCTTGATATCCTTCTTTATTATTATTGGGTATAATTGATGAGAATGACGTCTGGGATGAGTGTCTTCGGTAGAAGTATAGATCATGGAGTGTGTTCTCTCAGATGAGTGTTGTATGGAACCTTTAAGCAGAAATACTATGATGGAAATGGGGTTGTGACCTTAACTTTAGAATGTGTGTCTACTATGAGTATATATGGATGTTTTATTGTATATCTCACTTTATTATTGACATATCCTATGATGATATGGATACTCTTGATGTTTTTTGTTTGGTTATTTTAGGGTTTCCTATTGGATATTGTTATACTCACCCTTGCATGGGATCTTCCCACACATGTCATGCCTTATGTCGATTATGGATATATTTACCGATTCCCTGGGAGACTATGAGTAGGTGGATCCTAGTTTGCTATAGACATACCAAGTTGTATATCAGTGTTTCATTTGATAGCAGTCCCCTACTTATGATCAGGTCAAATTTTATTTCCAATTTTGGGTGGGCTTACATTTGGCCCCTTTTTATGCTTTATAGTACATTATTTCATACTCTGATTGTGAGATTATTTATATATGAATGCATTTTTATTAGTTGTTTTACATTTCAACATTGTATGGGTTTGGAGATGTGTGTATATGTACAGGTACTTTAGGATAATGCCTCCCATGTGTGTGGTATGCCTTCTTGGTGCTAGTATCCATCCCCTATCCCATTGGATGAGTTCCCTTATTCTGGAGTGAGACATCTTAGTCCTATTTGACTAATGACTCAACATCTTGGATCATGTATCCCTCTAAGATACCTGGAGCAATCCATATTTCCTTTTTGATTTCTCTAGGTAGGGTTTTTTGGAATTGGTGTCACCAATATTTACATGGGCATCAATCCACTGTCTAATAGGATGTTTCTAATAGGTTCTGGTGTCCCCCACAGTGATCCTTGGGATTTGAACTCTATCTATGTATTGAGATATAAACTTTTCAATAAGGTGTGGTCCAATTGAGTATGTTTCTCATATGGACCATCTCAGTATCCTTCATACTTCTTCTTAGCTAGACCTGATGAGCATGACCTCTGGGATGAGTGTCGTCAGTAGTAGTATAGCTTGCAGAGTGTGTTCTTCTGGATGGGTGTTATGTGGAACCTTATAGAATAAATCCTATAATGGAAATGTGGTTATGATCTTACCTTATGACTGTGTGTCTATTATGAGTATATCTGTATTTTTTATTGTATGCCTCACATTATGATTAACATTTCCTATGATGAGTTAAATTCTCTCAATATTTTATGTTTGGTCATTTCATGGTGTCATATAGGGTATTGTTATACTCACCCCTACATTGTCTCTACCTACGCATGTAGTGTCTTATGCAGAAAGCAGATATCACTACTACAAATAAGGCTTTTAAAAGCTCTAGAAACTATATTTAATAGCACTAGAAAAAGAATGTTAATTATAGAGAAGATAAATGGGGGTCCCCTTTAATAGCGCTAAAAAAGCACTGATAAAGGGGGACCTTTATCCATTCTAAAAAAATAAATGATAAAGGGCCACCTTAATCAGCACTCAAAAATAGCGATGATAAAGGCCTGGTTTCTTGGGATATGTTGTTTATTTAATAGTACACCCAGCACCTATACACATGCTCAAAACAGCACCTGCACACATGCTCAAAACAGCACCTGCACACACACAAAGCACAGAGGAACGAAACAGTGCACACACGAGTTTATCAAACAATGCTATATACATTTACTTGACATCATGAATACAAAAAAACACTACTATATACATTTCAAATAATGTTTTATGTAAAACAATGCTATATACATTTACTTGACATCATGAATACAAAAAAACAATACTATATACATTTCAAATAATGTTTTATATGGTTACAATTTAAATTATCTAACAAACCATTAAAAACATTAATGTTTCATCCTTTAGCATCTGTGATCCCCTCTCAAAAATCATCATCCATGGTATTAGTTTCCGAACAAAGAATCTGAACTCAAGAAAAAATTTCCACCTATATAAGAAATCAAATATTATGTTAGTAATACAATAATGAAATAAATTAAACATTAATATGAAATAATTCATTAATAAAATGATATCAAATATTGAAGGATGGAGGATCAGGACTCCCTCACTCTGGTTTTCACTAGCAGACACGCTGCAATAGAAAACCCTATAAGTCTGAATTTGTATACCTATGATTCCCTTCAAGTGGTCATGCATCAAGGAAAATATTTGAGGCGCACTAATGTGAAAGTTGGAGGGAACCTGAAGGCCTTCGCAGGTTCCACTATTGGTTTTTTTCGGCTTTTAGTGACCGGACAACGCAACGTATTATCCAAAAAGGCACAACGGCCCGTCTCTCGACATCCAACGATGCTATTGTAGAAAGTTTAGATATATGTAAGTTCTCTATCATGGCTCAAATCAACCTATAAAAATAAATAAAACCGTGGAAACTTTTAGATCTTGTTTATCGGCTTACAACCATTTGGGGGTTTTCTGATTTTAAATGTGTTTCTTTAGGCTGTGGTTTTTTTCACATTCTATTTCCTTCTACAGATTTGAAAGGGAAATCTTAGAGCATTGGGTCAATCAATTTAAGGTCAGGAACTTTGAGCTTACACAATTGGCATCTAAATTTCAACCTGTCTGATTTCAAGAAGACTTATGCCCAGGTTTGGGTAAAAATACATGGCTTAAATTGGATCCTATGGCATCCAAAAAAATTATTTCATGTTGAATATGAATTAGGAGTCCCCGTAAGGATGGAAAGTGCCAAAAAAATGGTATATTTTGGATATTTTTCTTGTATTCTATTAAAGGTTGATCTGAGTATTATGAGGATTGATAATATTGTGCTTTCTACTCTAAAGGATGATATTAATCTTAGAGTGGAATATGAAAAAATGCCTCTCTATTTTGAATAATGTACTATTATTGGTCATACTACCTCAAACTATAGAAGAAAAATTATTTTTCATGAATCTCATCTGAAGGGACATGACTTCGATCACTGTAGAAGAAAAGACAAGAGTGTTACACTTCTTAATGAGGCAGAGGGGAATGTATATATTAGAGTAGTTCCACCTCCTATCATAACTCCATCTTTGAGTTCTGTTAATAATGTTTCTATATCATTACATGATAAGGGTGACCCCATTTTATATTTCACTAGGCTGGAAAAAGAAAACTTATAAGGTACACAGTCTAGGAATGTTGCTTCAAATCGTGACAGTACATTATGTACTACTATCTTGTCTAGTCCAAACAAACTAGTAATCTCTTGGACTGATTTGGGAGAAAGTGAACTTAAGGACATCGTTTCTTTCAATGAAATGCTATCTAGAGGTATGTATGATAACTAGGTTGTTGAATACTCCGAGGATAATCAAATGGCCATGGAATGTTTTGCTCAGGAGGTAGTGGACCTCAACATATGTCAAGCACAAAAGATGATATATGATAAGAACCACAAAGGGAAGGATAAGCTAGATTCATCTTATTTTCCAAAGACTAGATCTAGAGGATCTCTCCCATCCAAAGCAACCCCTACTCAGGGGATGGATTCAATTACACCTGATTTTGACTCAAAATTTTCTGCAGGGAAAGTGATTGTTGATACTCCTGCTAACCCTATTTCTTAAAGTGTTCCTGAAGCCTCTATCCCTCATGGAAAAGGATAAAATCTAGCCCTTTTTCAGCCTCCCCATCTGATAAAGATGAAAGGGTGTTGTATGAAAACCCTAATATACCCTTGGCACTAGTGCAGGGCTTGGACAGTAAAGGGAATGGAATATCTCCTCCTAGTCATCATTTTAAAGAAAAATTTAAATATAAGGTACGCACTCATAATCCCTTTGATTTAATGGCTTCTAAAAATAGTGTGGAAGATTGTGGTGCACTTGATGTGAATGAAACGAAGGGATATGGCGATATTGTACACTCTAGAAACATTCATTTTAAGTTATACTGATTACATCATGTATTGGTTTGATATGATACTACTTTATAAACGTCATAAAGAACTTATGAATTATTATCCTAAATTATGAATACAATTGGAGTAGGTTTTCTTGGTTTTCAGTGAGTGACACATTTTGACCTAAAATGTCAATTTTAAACTGATAATAGACACTTTTAGTCATAGTGGTCACACCGTACATTGGATTGAGGTTCGGTTGATTCATACACATCACAAATGACTCATGGGTCATTTTCTTAAAGTATCAAAACAATCTGAATGCATTTGCTCAGTTTTCAATATGTCACTTGTGTTTTTTTCTAAAATTAATGTCAATTTTAAATAAAAAGAGACACTTTGGGTCATAATAGTCATATTGTACATTGAATTGAGGTGTGGTCGATTCCTACATGTCACAAATGACTTATGGATTGTTGTCTTAAAGTATCAAAACAATTTGAATGAGTTTTCTCAATTTGTAGTATGTTAGTTGTGTTTTTTTACTAAAATGTCATTTCAAACTAGAAACACACATTTCGAGTCATACTGATGGCATCGTTCATTGGTTTGATATGATAATGATTCATAAATGTCACAAAAAACTTATAAATTGTTATCCTAAATTATAAAAACAATTGGAGTGGTTTTTCTTGGTGTTCAATGAGTGATAAATTTTGAGCTAAAATGTCAATTTTAAACTGATAACAGACACTTTTATCCATACCGGTCACATTGTGCATAGGATGAGTTTCAGTTGATTCGTACATGTCACAAATGACTCATGGATCATTTTCCTAAAGTATCAAAATAATCCAAATGTGTTTTCTCAGTTTTCAGTATGTCACTTGAGTTTTTTTCTAAAATTAATGTCAATTTTAAATAAAAAGAGACACTTTGAGTCATACCAGTCACATTGTGCATTGAATTGAGGTTTATTCAATTCCTACATGTCACAAATGACTTCTGGACAATTTTCCGAAAGTATCAAAATATCCTAATGTGTTTTCTCAGTTTGTAGTATATAAATTGTGTTTTTTTTACTAAAATGTCATTTCAAACTAAAAACACGCATTTTGAGTCATACTGGTTGCATCGTGCATTTTTTTATATGAGACTACTTCATACACGTCACAATGAACTTAGGAATTGTTATACTAAATTATGAATACAATTGGACTGGGTTTTCTTGGTTTTTAGTGAGTGAAAACTTTTGAGCTAAAATGTCGATTTTAAACTGATAATAGACACTTTTAGCCATACTGGTCACACCGTGTGTTGGATTGAGGTGTGGTTGATTCGTACATGTCATAAATGACTCATGGATCTTTTTCTTAAAGTATCAAAACAATATGAATAAATTTTCTCAGTTTTCAGTATGTCACTTCTATTTTTTTCTAAAATTAATGTCAATTTTAAATAAAAAGAGACACTTTGAGTCATATCAGTTTCATTGTGCATTGAATTGAGGTTCGGTCAATTCCTACATGTCACAAATGACTTATGGATCATTTTCTTAAAGTATAAAAACAATCCAAATGCGTTTTCTCATTTTTTTTCAGTTTGTTACTTGTTCCTTTTACTAAAAATAATGTCAATTTTAAATAAAAAGAGACACATTGAGTCATAATGGTCACATCGTGTGTCGTATTGAGGTGGGGTTGATTCCTACACATTTAAAATGACTTATAGATCATCTCCCTAAAGTATTAAAACAACTGAATGTGTTTTCTCAATTTTGAATAGGTCAGTTACTCTGATACCAACTATAAGGACCTAAACATTTCATACATTGATATCGCATATTAGTAGATTAATATTCCATACATAAAAAAATAAATTAAACATAAATATGAAATAATTCCTTAATTATATGTACAATTATTTTACTATGCAAACATCAAAATTACCTCTGTGATTGAGCAGACATTATGTCATTTCTCTTCCTGCAAAGGCTTGTCACATGGACAAAAATCTTCAAAAATAAATGAACCCTACAAAAAATAATGAAAATAAAATCAACGTTTCATTATATAATTTTTCATTAAAATAGATATATTATATCATAACATTACCATTACATATTTCCAAATGGTTTATTTGGTCCAGATATAAGCTAATAGAAAAAATAATGATTCTTTGTGCACTTCAATACTATTGGTTAACTACCGCTTAGAATAGCATCTAATCTGAACTTCTGATCCATCATCCCCATGATGATATCATAGAGATTTTGTCAGATGAGAGAATCATGGTGATTACATATTATAAGTTCAGATCAGATGATATTCTAAGCAGTAGTTAACCAACGGTAGTGAAGAATCCTTATTTTTGTTATTAAAAATTTGAGTGATGCACAACCAATATTATTCCAACACACTAAATTAATAGAAATATCAGAATAAATGACCAAAATACAGAATATAAATGATCCATTCCAAAATATTATAGGTATAGTTCTTTTGGAAACATGAAAACATAAAGAACTAGTTCATAGGAGTCTCTCAATAATTTATTCTTTACTAGAAAGACAAATCATTTCTAAAACCATTCTACATAACCTAAGGATATGAAACATAATAAAGGGTGATCATAGATGCTCAATAAGTCTAAAAAAGGTAGATATCAATGATAATATAAGGATAATATAAGTATTAGCAATTCACCTTCAATATATTTGTGTACAATTTTCCATTATGTATGTTTCCCATTCATTTATAAACACATCTATATCATCTTGTGAATATGATTTTTTGTGACAGTCATGGTACTACTGAAAAAATATAAATACAAAAATGATTAATAAATATTTTAAATGAACTAGTAGTTATTTTTGAAAATACCTCTTTAGAGATTCTAGTTTGTTGATGAAATATGATCTCTTTCATAAGTTTACAAACATAATATCCACAGTCCTTTTCGTTTGTTTGTTTGGGACAATACAGAAACATCTAGAAAAATAAGTAATTTTTTTTATATGTGTTTGGATAGTTAAATCTTATTATAT
Source organism: Viscum album (assembly GCA_963277665.1). Taxonomy (NCBI): domain Eukaryota; kingdom Viridiplantae; phylum Streptophyta; class Magnoliopsida; order Santalales; family Viscaceae; genus Viscum; species Viscum album. The sequence goes on from OY728143.1 coordinate 1,073,964,568, forward strand.
ATACCAGGATAATTTTCTAATTGTAGATATCGTGGGCATTCTTGTCCTTAGGCCCTGGATTCATTCAATGAAGTATACGATATTGATGCACCACCCTATCATAACAGAATTCTTATTAAAAGACAATATAAATTATATAATTAGATGTTTAGTGCTAAAATGTTGGATCTAGTGTATTAAAAATTGAAAAACTCCATCATGTGTGGTCGGTTTGTTGTATATCCATGCATTGAATCTAGAAAATAAATATTTGGAGTATCCAAATTGACTGTAATAAGCATCCAATGCTACCTAAAAACACAAAAAGGAATAAGTAATGAAAGAAATGAAAATATAGTTGATATGATTAAATTGTAGAGTTTTACCCCTGCATCCTTGGTATTAAAAATATTTTTTCATCTATAATTTTATTTTCAAACGATTTGAGTAGGTATGACATTATTTCACCCTCTTTATAGAAATTTATTTCTTCTTGTGAAGAGGTGATGTGAGGACTAACGAGTCCAATTTTTTTCATGGGGAAATCATTTCAATTTTTTTTCGTATATATGCCTGCAAAAAAAATATAAAATGTATTTACCCATAATTATCATAGTATATCAACTTTTGTAAAATCAAATCATGAAAACATACCTCATCTATACATTTACAACTAAGGTGCCTAACCATTCATACTTGAGGATTTCATTTACATTTTTAGTACTAATGTAATCTGATTCCTCCCCTCTGTACATATTTTTTTCAAAATCAATTGTGTGAGTATTTCCATCTATCAACTTTGTATGCACATGATCCTACAATGATATTAAATGTTGATATAGAACGGGAGGGGTGAAGGTGCTCTCATTAGATCGTTTCGATTAGTTGGTTAATACTTAAGATAGTTTTGATCCAATATTTCATTTCACCCCCTTCTATTTTTTGTTCTGTAATATCATTCATCGATTCAGACCTTTTTTCATTAAATGTTAAAGGTTCATCTTGAAAAATAAATTTGATGTGAATACCTCCTTGTCGACATGTTTTTTACAAGAACTGACGGACATGTGATGAATGTTCTAATAGCTTGTTCGACCATATGAATGTTGTCATTGTCATTTGGAACTGGTAGCTTTGTGCACGGCTCATGAGATACGTTAATTGATACTCTGATGTGATATGTTTTAAGTGGTATGTTGTGTAGAATGTTTTTCTACATATTAAACATCATAGCCCTCACTACAAGGCGATAGGTGGGAGTTGATAGATATAAATCACAATCATTTTAACCCTGTAGAATATCAATACAAAAAAGGTATCAGTGTCTATGTGATTCAAATTTCACAGAAAAAATCATTAGAACATTCATTACCATATCTAAGTCAAGTTTTTTAGGGAAATGGATTGCCTCAAAACTGGTAGGGGTGGGGTGGGATCTTCACGCATGGGTTTTTCTTGATTTGTTTCTTCCCTTTGCCTCCCCCCCATAAAATTTGATATCATCTCTCTCTTGTATTATAAATATTTTTGAAAAATATCTAATGTTTCTCTAATCTTTTTCATTTCCTTAGTTTAATCCTCCGCTTATTTTTCTTTCTAAAAATATGTTTGGGGTGTCACCCCAAAACCCACATATCTGACGCGTCCATACTATTATGGATGCTTCAAGTCTGCTAAAATTATGTCTATATCTGGTGCGGGTGTTATTGATTCTTCTGACTATGTCAGATAGAAAATAATGTAAAATAAGTAATCATTTTTATGTAATAGAAATTTAAATCAAAACAAATTTATATTATGTCATACTTACACATGTTTCCCACACTTTTTGTGTGTTTTCATCTATCAGTATCCCTTATTTATTTACACAATCCTCCTTCTATAGCACATGGTGTGGGATGGAATTGGCTTTCAATTTTGATTCATCAATATTCACATAAATAGAGGAACATGGTTATGATGTTTTTTTATGTCACATAAAAGTATTATGGTAGATTTAAAATACATACAATTTTTTCTCAAGTGAAGCGTACCCCATCCTTGCTTTACGGTAGGGGTACGCTTGTTTTTATGCTCATTCCTTATTTTCATCACTCAATTGTTTTTTCATAAATAAAAACTATCAATCAAAGTGATGAATACAATCAATGTAAAACAACGTATTACCAGACACAATATACCTTAAAAGTATATTCCACGCGACAAATGCTAAATGCATCCCATGATCCTTGGGATGTCAAGTGTGCATAAAGAGGAGGTGGGTGCGACTTGATTTTCCCTTCAGAATCTTTAAGATAATATTTCATTAAAATTGTGCGGAAGCCTCTATGAATCCTTCCTGCAACTATTAATACATATTCCTTGTGTGATGCATCTACTATAAATTCACTCTACAGTGGATGATGTAGAGTAAGTCAATGTTTTAGTAATTTATTTTATTTTAATAAATTAAAGAAATGATATCATAATGTTACCGTAATATTTTCCCACATTAGTGTCTTAAGGCTGGTGACAACATGGTGCCACGACTGTACATCAATCGGAATGTGTTTCCGAGTGATGATTCCAATGTATCAACTAAATATGGCTTTGTTGGGTTAATATGCTGGCGTCGCTTATTCCATCCAACCTCAAATTTTATGCCTTTTGTTTTTTCCTTAAGGATTTTGGCTAACACTGTAAAACTACGGTGCTCTTGTTTTTTTTTTGTGCCACCAGGGTTTCATTGCCTACCATTTCCTCAGTTTCAACATCATCATTATGTTCCTCCATAGCACTAGCATCGGCACTGGGACCATCAGCAACAGGTTGAGAAACCTATTGTACCTCATCACTAGGACCAACAGTAAATGGTTGAAAAACATGTTGTTCCTCTACACTAGGACTAGCAGCAGCAGGTTGAGAGGCTTGTTGTGCCTCGGGATTGGGTGTATCAGCAGGGGCATAAGTCATTATCTACAGAAGTGGTTTAACATTTAATTTAGATTACATAAAAGTAGTAGTGAATAGATAAAAACATAAGGTAACACAATGTATATTAAAATAAAAAAATAACCTGATTATTGAACTCTCTTTTTTTTAATTCTAAAGAGATTTGACCCCTATATCGACTATGTAAATCCCTTCATTGTAGCCTCCTCTGGCATACAAAAGATCATTTACATTGGGACCTCTACGAAATGATTGCAAAGTACCAATGAAAGGGTCATCCTTCGTTGAATTTTCATCTGACCCTTTAGTTGTTTTAGTCGATAATAGAACAATTGACTAGTTTCGGTTTTTGGGATCTGGAACATAAAATACTTGTACTTCCTGTGATGTCATTATAAACAATTAGTATTTCTCCCCTTCCTTACTGAAATCAACTTTCACAAATCCCAATTCTTCTATTTTAACAGTACTCCTATTATCAACCCACTTGCATTGAAAAATTGGCACTTCAAATTTCATATAATCCAACTCCCATATTTTTTTGATGATGCCAAAGTATGACATATTCGCATAAATTAGATTTTTTCCTTAGCACTGGAAACATAAATCGCTTCAGCCACAAGTGTAACCCCACTATTCTACATGGTACTATATTAATCATGTTCACTAGTATATAATTTATACTCATTAACTACATAAACATTTTAAGATAATACATACACACTTGGTCCTCCAGCTAGCTATCAAAGTCGTTCCGAAATTGAGTCTGGATTTTCATTTGACTTATTAAAAATATGGTCCTAAAATTATCTTATAAACTGTCAATTATGTGTATCTGATATACATTTTTCATCCCTATATGGATTCAAATTCCTAATAATTTCTTTGTGGGTTTGAACATATGGTTAAACCTCAAAATTTTTATGCAAAATGTAATGGTGGGCATGCTCCTGATTTGTAATATTGATTGTGATAACCTCTCTTCAAGAAATTACTCCACCCTCAATCTACCAAGTGTGATGAGATTTTGGTAGTCCAATTATTTCCATGCCAGATAGGTATTCGGTACATAATTCAATGGATTCCTCAACAATATATTGCTCTGCAATACAACCCTTTGGATGACTTTGATTTTTGGCATACCCTTTCAAAATATGCATGTACCATTCAATGGGGTATATCCATCTATAATGTACAGGACCACATAGTTGAATCTCTCTCACCAAGTGAACTATCAAATGAACCATCATATCAAAGAATGTCAATGAGAAGAAAATTTCAATTCACATAATATGATGGAAATTTCTCTTTCCATAGTTGGAAATTTTGTTGGGTCTATAACTTTGTTATTGTAATGACCCAAACTATTATTAATATTTGTTTCCAAAATTTTGTGTGTTATTTTATTTTTATATTCAACAAAGCTATATTCTTTAATTAATTAAGTGAGTATAATTAAATGAGACCATTGGGTTTTGACTATTATATGATCGTTGGTCAATATGGTCATTAGAAGATAAACTCTTAAAGTTACAATTTTTTTGTTTATAAATAAAGTGATCTTGGTTAATTAATACAGAAAGAAGATTTGATGGCCCCATCCAGTATTCTTGGGCCAATCGAAGCCCATATGATGGAACTCGGGAAGGAGGTAGCACCATTGGGATTTTCTCTAAACCAAACCCAATCTGAACTTCATCGTGTGAAGCTGGAATAGAATCGCCTTCGCGAGAAGCTCAAGCTGATAGAAATCCCCACTCGGGCAATGTTGGTCGAGCCGCCCCACGATTTTATCACCTTAGCACACCTTATACTTAGGACCTATGCTGGTGTTATAAGGGGCTATGTAATGAGATCTTATCTTTCTTATGTAATCCTTTGATATAAATAAAATTTTTTATTTCTTCTTATGGTGAAGTTTGTGAATTTTCAAATGTCCGGATAAATATAGGATGTATATTATTGATGTTTAGAAAAAAAGGGATATTTTAAAATATTTATGTAAATATTAAATAATTAATAACATGTAATGATTTTCAAAAAATGATTTTCTACAGTTATGTTCAGTAAGAAATTTAGAGTCTAATAAGATCAACTTAATTTTTGCTGAATAGTAAATTATGAATAGTGATTTTACTCTTATGATTAGTAATGTAACCAAATGGATTAAGTAACCTCACTTAAGAAAGTATTGATATAATTTACGCACCTTGATTAAGTAATGTGATTCAATAAAATAGGTAAATAACTATTTCAGAAATTATTACTCAAGTATTAGTTTTTTTAGGTGAATAGTGCTTTTTAATTAAAAATTAAATTAAAAATATTTGGAAAATTATTTTTATAAAATGGCGTTCATTTTTGAATTTAGATCATCGATATTAGGTTAAGGTGGTTTTTGGGGATTTTTCTGAAAAAAATAACTTTTCAGTGAATAGTGAAAATATAGTTTTTAGTTTTGGGTGTTTAATGGCATCATTAAGGATGTAATAATTATGTAATCATTCCGGTAAACTTATGAATAGTAAGATAAGGTATGAGGTGTCCCAAGTGGCCAATACCATGGTAAAATACCATGGGAAATGTAAAGACCTGTAAAATTCAAGGAAATTTTTTTCTTAATTTTCTTTGGGATTTTACAAGAACGCAGTTTCTAACGGCACTTGATTCCGAGGCCCGGTGTGCCCGGAATTTCTATCCGAAGTTTAGCTCGGGTACGTTCAGTGAACGAACGAGCGGGAATTTCTAACTTTTGAACCAGTGCTCAGAATCGAATTTCGAGGGCGCCAATGGATTTGCAGCGCCGGTAATTGCTTAGGAACACCTCTTCCGGAGTTGCGTTTTCATGAGAGAAGTTGATAAAAATTTTGGAAGTTAAAATAAAAATTTAACTACAATTTTTATTTTACTCTAAGTGGTTTTAAGCTTTGGGTGGAAGTTGGGGAAAACCACCCAACTTCCATTGGGAGGTTATGAGGGTGGTGGGGCCCACACGAACCCCACCCCTTCATATTCTCTAACTCCCTCAACTCACCATTAATTTGATAACTTAAGTTATTTAATTAAGTGAGTTTTATGTGAATGTTTGAATTTCAAAATTTTAAGTTATGTTAATTAATTATGTGGATTAATTCAACTTTTAAATTCAAACTCAAGTTGTGTTAATAAAATAAGTAAGGGACTTATTTTATTTTTGTTGGAGTCTTGTTGCTTGGAGAGTCTTTGGGAGAAAAGCTAAGAGCATGAAGAATTTCTTCCTCTTCGACAAAGAACGTGAAGAACATGAAGAACGCCGGATTCCTCAGAGATCAATGACGCGATGCCATCCTCGCGATGCGACTCTCTTTTTTCCGCGACGCCTCTTCCCGTGACGGATATTTCGCGACGAATCCTCGTTCGACGAACCTCCGTTCAAGCTACGCTCAAGGTAGGGGTTTATTTATTTATTTTGTTCGTGAATACTACCATGTCGTTCTTCATGAAAATATGACCAATTGCTATCGATTAACGAGGGGGGGCCGGACCGCACAAACACGGCCGACCCTCCTCCCTTATCCATGTCATTGTTTCTAATGTGGTTGGAACGGGAATGGCGCGGTGTCGTCGCACCGCGCGGGATCGTGCGGCAAGTAATGTGCGGTGCCGTCGTGTCGTGCCGTGAAATTGAACCAAGTCGCGGCGCTGTCGTGCTGTGCCAGAGAACCGCAAAAGCACCGCAGCCGGAGCGGGGCCGCGGCGGAGGGGTGTGACGTCGTCGCGCCGCACCGGATGAATGAAGGCCGCGGCCGATACCGGGCCGCGGCGGTCAATGGGAACCGGCGGCCGGAAGCGGGCCACCGGTGTCGGAGCAGGGAGGGGACCGGCCGTCGCCGGTACCGTGGTGCCAGACACCGGCCAGCTGGGGCGGGCCGGCCGGGCAAGGGAAAGCTAGGGGTTCAAACCCCCGGTCGGCCAGCTGAGCGGCCCCCATTAAGGGGGGCCGCGGTTACAAACCAGGGGGGCAGGCACCCCCCTCCCCAACGGCTCGATCGTTTGGCCGAGCGCCTGGCCAGCGCGCCCAGCGCGCCACGCCCAGGCCGGGCCAGCTGCCTGGCCGGTCCACCAGGTAGGGCCATGCCCAGGCTGGGTCGGGCCGCGCCAGCCGGGCCGGGTCACGCCCAGGCCGGGTCGCGCCGCGCCAGCCGGGCCGGGTCGCGCCCAGGCCGGGTCGGGCAGGGCCGCGCCAGCTGGGCCGGGCCGCGCCCAGGTCGGGCCGGTCCGGACCGCGCCAGCCGGGCCGGGCCACGCCCAAGCGGGCCGGACCTGGTTCGGTCCGACCCTAGGGGTATCGGGCCGGGTCGGACCGGGCCCGAACCCTTTAATACCGAATCTCTTCAAGTCGGACGCCCATAACTTGTTCTACGGGCCTTCGATCGACGCACCGTTAGTTGTGATGCGATCCTTGGATCAAGACGGTCGTTTTAGTATATCGCACTCAAGGTTTCAGAATACTTTGGGTTCAGCCGAGTTGGTTCGTACACGAAATCAACCGGACCCTCGGAGCGAAAACACTCATAACTTAAGCTCTGAACGTCCGATTGATGTGCCATCGACTTTGTTGGATTCCTCTAAGTGAGATGGATCTTTTGGATTACTCCGCCCGAGGTTTGGACGCAGGTGGAGTATGGTCGGGTTGGTTTTACCTTAAAAACCAACCGGGCCCCTAGGACGAAAAAGCCAATAACTCTCAGACTGGGCGTCCAATTGACGCGCCGTCTGCGACGTTGAGTTCATGTTGACGATACGGAACTTTTGGATACATCAACTCTGGAATATGTGTCAGTTGATGTATCAGCCTCTCAGCTCCTGGAGCGGACCCTCCCGAATGAGCTTGCTGTGTGCGGGAACCCTAGAGCTGGATGCGTTGCGACTGTGACGACGACGACGACTTTACAGAGATCCTCAGTGGATTCGACGGCGACGACTATAGCACTCAGCGATCCTACGTGGATCAGTGCTACCGATCCTGTGTGGGTCAGCGCTCAGCGGTTCTGTGTGAGCCAGCGCCTACAGATCCTGTGTGGGTCCGATCCTGTGTGAGTCTTTGCAGGGAATAGTTACCTATCGATTCTTTGTGGGTCAGATCCTATGTGGGTCATTGCGGGGGTTAGTACCTATCGATCCTTTGTGGGTCCGATGGCTTAGATGAATCAGTGGCAATATCTGATCATCTCTATCGTCATATGAAGATGTATACCTGTGTGAGTTGAATCCTGTTTTGCTTTCTGATGTGGATTATGTTGAGCTATCCAGTGTGGATTTACATTTTTCTTTCCTGTGTAGACTGGGATGTACTTGGGCTCGGATGTTGGAGCCGAACGAGAATTGATGACTTAGGTATATGTATGGGCATATACCTAAGCAGTGTCGGATGTTACTTCGTGATTACATCTTTCCTTTGTCGATTATCCTTTGTGTATTTTGGGAGTCCTTCGGGGGTCTCGGGGTCCCTACTGAGTAGCTTATACTCACCCCTGCACGGGCTATGCCCGCACTACGTTGTGTTGGTTGCAGACGACGGACAGCGCTGATCGTGGTTGAGGCTTGCGGAGCAGGACGGTACCTGGAGGTGGACTACTGGGCGGGACCTACTCGGAACGGTTGGCTGGACCCGAGGAGCATAGGAGGCTATCTGTACCCACCCTTCAGGTGGGAATTCTAGTGGACGGATCGATGTTTCGGCTCTACTTTACAGTTGTTGTTTTCCCTTTCCAGTTGTACTTTATTTTCAGTTTGGGTTTGTATACTGGCCCACTTACTTTTCCGCACTTACTGTTGTACTCAGTTTTTACTTAGTGCTTACTTCTACTGCTTGCTTGCTTTGTGGTGTTTGTTTACTTTAGAAAGGCAATGCCTTCCCTTTTTACCGGTATTTACGCCTTGGTGCTAGTCGCCAACCCCTGTCCTATGGAAGGCAGGCTTGGGGTAGTCACGGCACGGGCCCCGAGGACGGGTCGTGACAAATTGGTATCACAGGAGTTCGGTTCTACCACAGAACTTTGGACTCTGATCTTTTTCTATGTGAAGCAATAGTGTTAAGCGTATTGGGTGTGGTTATCAGTCCAGGGAGTCCATTGTTGGTGCGGCGGCTGACGTATCCGTACACCAGGACCCTGACTTTTGATTTCCGACTTAATGCACGAAAACATTGATTGCGTGTGTGATTCAAGTTTTTTTTGTGATTACTTTTTGTCAGCTCACCAAGTATACAGTTCTGACCGTGGCGCACCTGTTTCCTTTTCAGGATGGCCCACGACGGCAGCCAGCTAGGGTTCCGAGAGTTGACTGTGACAACAGCCCACCGAGCGACGAGGCCTCGGTACAGGGCCCTTTGACAGCTGAGGCACCGCCGGTACCTCTACCCACTGAGCCACCGATGCTTCCAGCCCCAGCCGCTGACGATGTACGTCGCCTTAGTGCACTACATGAGTTCCAGCGCCAGTGACCGCCCAGGTTCCACAGGGAGACGGACCCCCAGGTAGCCGAGGACTGGCTGGAGGTAGTGATATGGTTTTTTCGGTTAGTGAGGACACCAGCAGACCGTATGGTGATCCTCGCAGTGAGCCTACTGCATACGGCAGTGGGCCGATGGTGGAGCTTGATGCTCCAGGTGCACGATGAGGCTTCTCTCCTCTGGATGGACTTTGAGAGCCTCTTCTGCTCGAAGTTCGTCCCAGCCACCCTCTGTGCGGTGCGCATCCCGGAGCTTCTTCAGCTGCGGCAGGGCAGCTTGACGGTCGCCCAGTACTCGGCGAGATTTACTGATCTCTCACGCTACTCGATATACATGGTACGGGACCCATTATTCCGGGCCCAGACCTTTGAGCAGGGATTGAGGCACGAGATCAGGGCATCGCTGATCTCCCTCAGCATTCCGACTCAGGCAGGAGTACTGAAGCGAGCCCTTCTGATCGAGAGCTTCCTTGCTGAGCCTACATCAGCAGCGAGACCTACCGCAGGGCGGCACGTAGTAGATTCTTCCACAGCAGGCAGTCGACGGATGACTCATGGGTCCAGGCAGACCAGACCCTCAGGCAGACGACATCAGGACACTGGCTCAGCAGTGCGGGGCACACAGCGCGGAGCCAGTCTTTTGAGTGGCAGGCAGTGCTACTCATGCGGCGGGCAGGGCCACATGGCTCGTGACTGCCTGACCCGTCGTGCCGAGGAGCAGCAGACGGTTGAGGGGCCACCCAGGCAGAGGTAGAGGGTCGACCGTGGCGGTTCGTAGGGAGTTGGCGGATGAGGCAGAGGAGTTGGACGAGCAGCAGGTGGTGGGAAATGCTTTGAGGCTCTACCACCACCACCACCAGGAGGTCCACCCAGACCACAGGGAGCTGGCGGGCAGAGACAGGCACAGCTCCAGGCAGCTTAGGCCTATGACCATGGCACGCCCGAGATGATTCAAGGTACTATCTGTGTCTATTCCACCCTTTCTGTAGTTCTTATAGACACAGGAGCAAGTCATTCTTTCATAGTCGCTGCCCTTGTTCGGAGCTCGGAGATTTTGACAGAGTCGTTGGCTCGATCCTTACGGCTAGAGACTCCTACGGGAGCAGACTTGACGATTACGCACTGGTTCCGGCAGTGTGATCTTACTTTAGGAGGCAAGAGCTTCAGCTGGGATCTTCTTGTAGCGGCATCGAGGCCTTATGACATTATCTTGGGCATGGATTGGTTATCTACAATCCATGCTCAAATTGACTGTATTAGGCGCAAGGTGCGATGTGTACGCACCGACGGGAGCAGGTTCACCTTCACCAGTGAGAAGGGAGCCTTCGCAGGATAGGATAGACTCTCACAGAGGAGAGGACAGCCCATCACTCATCAGTTTTCTAGCCTCATCCTAGGATCAGTTGACGTGCGGAGTCCTAGTTTTCCTGCAGTGGTGGATCAGTATGCGGATATCTTTCTCGACGACGTTCCAGGGCTACCTCCTCATAGAGAGGTAGACTTTTATATTGACTTGTACCCTGGGATAGCCCCAATAACGACTCCAGCATATCGGATGGCTCCCGCTGAGCTTCGAGAGCTACGGGTACATTTGGAGGACTTACAGGGCAAGGGTTTCATTCGACCCAGTGTTTCACCCTGGGCTTCCCCGATTTTGTTCTCCAAGAAGGAAGACGGGAGCTTGCGACTTTGTGTCGACTATCGTCACCTGAACCAGGTGACAGTGAGGAACAAGTATCTGCTACCGAGGATTGATGACCTCTTTGATCAGCTCAAGGGAGAACGGTGGTTCTCGAAGATAGACCTCAGGTCAGGCTATCATCAGCTCAGAGTTCGAGACGAGGACGTGCAGAAGACGGACTTCAGGTGTCGGTATGGCCACTATGAGTTCTTGGTTATGCCATTCGGCATAACCGATGCTTCAGCAGTGTTCATGGCCCTCATGAACCGGATCTTTCAGCCATACCTTGATCAATTTGTCGTGGTATTCATCGATGACATTTTGATTTACTCGACGACGGAGGAGGAGCATGCCTACCACTTGTGGGTTGTACTAGACACACTCCGAGAGCACCAGCTTTATGGAAATCTCTCGAAGTGTCAGTTCTGGATATGTGAGGTCCACTTCTTGGGACACGTCATCTCTGAGGTGGGAGTTGCAGTGGATCCTGCGAAGATCGAGGCAGTGCTAGCTTGGGAGCCACCCAGGAGCGTGACAGAGGTGCGGAGTTTCTTGGGACTAGCTGGATACTACCGGATATTTGTGTCAGACTTCTCCAGAGTTACGTCACCATTCTCAGCTTTGAAGAAGAAGGGGAAACCCTTTGTGTGGTCAGACAGATGTGAACAGAGATTCCAGGAGCTGAGACAGAGATTGACCAGTGCCCCTATCTTGAGGTTACCAGAGGAGGTAGTAGGGTATGTAGTCTACTGCAATGCATCAGGGACCGGACTCGGATGTTTCATGATGCAGGATCGGGTAGTGATCGCCTATGGATCACGTTATTTGAGGCCGCATGAGTAGAACTACGCTACCCATGACCTGGAGTTAGCAGCAGTGGTCTTCGGTCTGAAGGCATGGCGACACTACCTAATGGGCGAGCGCTTTACAGTCTTTTCTGACCATCAGAGTCTCAGATACATCTTCTCTCATAAGGACCTGAATCTGAGACAGCGGCGATGGCTCGAGATCCTCCAGGACTATGACTTTGAGATAGTCTATACTCCTGGGAAGGGGAATGTAGTAGCCGATGCTCTCAGCAGGAGGACGGGCATTCAGCTACTTGAGGAGGCGACGGAGCAGCTAGCTGCTTTGTAGATATCCTTCATGGATAGGGATGGGGAAGCCTTCTTTCAGTCTCTCATAGTCACCCCTCCACTACTACAGCGGGTCAGAGAGGCACAGCATGGGGACCCTGACTGTGAGACGTGGCGTGCACAGATATCCTTAGGACTGGAACCTGATGGTTTCTCCTTTGGAGCAGTGCACGACGTCCTTTTCTGAGGACGTACCTTGGTACTAGTTGCATTACGGGAGGATGTACTGAGAGAGTTTCACACTTCTCCCTTGGAGGTAAATCCCGGAGTGGCGAATATGTACCAGGACCTCAGACGACAGCACTGGTGGCCGGGCATGAAGAAGGCTGTGGCGGAGTTCGTTTCTCGATGCCTCACCTGCCAGTAGGTGAAGGCAGAGCACCAAGTACCAGCAGGCTTGGTACAGCCCTTGGAGGTCCCAGAGTGGAAGTGGGACGGGATATCTATGGACTTCGTGACTGGACTTCCACGCACTTCCAGAGGTCACGACTCTATTTGGGTGATTGTCGACCGACTCACCAAGTCAGCTCACTTCTTACCCATCAGAGAGTAGGGCTCAGTGGAGAGCTTGGGACGTCTCTACGTTCAGGAGATTGTATGGCTTCACGGTGTGCCATCATCTATCGTATCCGATCGAGATGCTCTCTTTACTTCCCGGCTTTGGAAGGGGTTGAAGGAGTTGTTCGGGACGCAGCTACGTCTGAGCACAGCCTTTCACCCTCAGACGGATGGTCATACGAAGAGGACCATTCAGACTCTCGAGGACATGCTCTGTGCATGTGTTCTCGACTTTGGTCACAGCTGGGAGGACCACCTACCCTTTGCGGAGTTTGTGTACAACAGCAGCTACCACTCCACCATCGGGATGGCACCATACGAGGCGTTGTACGGCCGACCTTGCAGATATCCTTTGTGCTGGATAGACCCTGGGGAGTCAGCACTTGTGGGACTGAAGATAGTCTAGGCCACAACAGAGAAGGTCCAGGTCATCCAGGAGCAGATGAGGATAGCTCAGAGCCAGAAGAAGTCCTATGCTGATAGGAGGCAGAGACCACAAGAGTTTGAGGATGGTGACCACGCCTTCTTGCGTGTCTCACCTCAACGTGGATTACGGAGATTTGGCCGAGGTGTAAAGTTGTCTCCATGCTTCATCGGGCTGTTCCAGGTCCTCATCAGGATTGGAGAGGTAGCTTATCGCCTGGATCTACCACCTCAGTTGCACCGGGTGCATGACGTCTTCCACATATCACAGCTGAGGAGATACGTGCACGACCCGACACATATCATTGACCATGGGGAGCTGGACGTTGATGATGGGGAAACTTTTGTGGAGGTCCCAGTGGAGATCGAGGATCGATAGTAGCGGGTCCTACATGGATGATCGATTCCTCTAGTGCGCATCAGATGGCAGCATGGGAACCTCCAGGAGATCACATGGGAGCGGGAGGCTCAGATGCGTGCTCAGTACCCACATTTGTTTCCCTAGCTTATTATGTATCTTTACGGGGATGTAAAGACCTGAGGTGGGAGTAATTTAAAGACCCGTAAAATTCAAGGAAAATTTTTCCTTACTTTTCTTTGGGATTTTACAAGAACGCAGTTTCTGACGGCACTTGATTCCGAGGCCCGGTGTGCCCGGAATTTCTAACCGAAGTTTAGCTAGGGTACGTTCAGTGAACGAACGAGCGGGAATTTCTAACTTTTGAACCGGTGCTCAGAATTGAATTCTGAGGGCACTGATGGATTCACAGTGCCGGTAATTGCTTAGGAACACCTCTTCTGGAGTTTCGTTTTCACGAGAGAAGTTGATAAAAATTTTGGAAGTTAAAATAAAAATTTAACTACAATTTTTATTTTACTCTAAGTGGTTTTATGCTTTGGGTCGAAGTTGGGGGAAACCACCCAACTTCCATTGGGAGGTTATGAGGGTGCTGGGGCCCACATGAACCCCACCCCTTTATATTCTCTAACTCCCTCAACTCACCATTAATTTGATAACTTAAGTTATTTAATTAAGTGATTTTTATGTGAATGTTTGAATTTCAAAAGTTTAAGTTATGTTAATTAATTATGTGGATTAATTCAACTTTTAAATTCAAACTCAAGTTGTGTTAATAAAATAAGTAAGGGACTTATTTTATTTTTGTTTGAGTCTTGTTGCTTGGAGAGTCTTTAGGAGAAAAGCTAAGAGCTTGAAGAATTTCTTCCTCTTCGACGAATAACGTGAAGAACGCCGGATTCCTCGGAGATCGACGACGTGACGCCGTCCTCGCGACGCGACTCTCTTTTTTCCACGATGTCTCTTCCGCGACAGATGTTCCATGACGAATCCTTGTTCGACGAACCTCCGTTCAAGCTACGCTCAAGGTAGGGGTTTATTTATTTATTTTGTTTGTGAATACTTCCTTGTCGTTCTTCGTGAAAATACGACCAATTGCTATCGATTAACGAGAGGGGGCCAGACCGCACAAACACGGCTGACCCTCCTCCCTTATCCATGTTATTGTTTCTAATGTGGTTGGAATGGGAATGGCACGGTGTCATCGCACCGCGCGGGATCGTGCGGCAAGTAATGTGCGGCGTCGTCGCGCCGTGCCGTGAAATTGAACCAAGTCGCGGCGTCGTCGCGCCGCGCCGGAGAACCGCAAAAGCACTGCAGCCGGAGCGGGGCCACGGCGGATGGGTGAGGCGTCGTCGCGCAGCACCAGATGAATGAAGGCCGCGGCCGATACTGGGCCGCGGCGGTGCATGGGAACCGGTGGCCGGAAGCAGGCCGCCGGTGTCGGAGCAGGGAGGGGATCGGCCGTCGCCGGTCCCGTGGTGCCAGAAACCGGTCGGCCAGGGCAGGCCGGCCGGGCAAGGGAAAGCCGGGGTTTCAAACCCTCGGCCGGCCAGCTGAGTGGCCCCCATTAAGGGGGGCTGCAGTTACAAACCAGGGGGCAGGCACCCCCCTCCTCAACGGCTCGGCCGTTTGGTCGAGCGCCTGGCCAGCGCGCCCAGCGCGCCGCACCGGACTTGGACCCAGTTCGGGTCGACCCGGTTCGGGCCGACACTGGGGGTATCGGGCCGGGTCAGACCGGGCCCGAACCCCTTAATACCAAATCTCTTCAGGTCAGATGCCCATAACTTGTGCTACAGGCCTCCGATCAACGCACTGTCAGTTGCGATGTGATCCTTGGATCGAGACGGTCATTTCGGTATATCGCACTCAAGTTTTTGGAATACTTTGGGTTTGGCTGAGTTGGTTCGTACATGAAACCAACCGGGCCCTCGGAGCGGAAACGCTCATAACATAAGCTCCGGACGTCTGATTGACGTGTTGTCGACTTTGTTGGATTCCTCTAAGTGAGACGCATCTTTTGGCTTACTCCGCCCAAGGTTTGGATGCAGGTGGAGTACGGTCCGGTTGGTTTTTCCTTAAAAACCAACCGGGCCCCTGGGACGAAAAAGCCAATAACTCTAAGACCGGGCATCCAATTGACGTGCCGGCTGCGACGTTGAGTTCCTGTTGACGATACGGAACTTTTGGATACATCAACTCTAGACTATGTGTTAGTTGATGTATCAGCCTCTCGGCTCGTGGAGCGGACCCTCCCGAACGAGCTTGCTGTGTGCGGGAACCCTAGAGTTGGCTGCGTAGCGACTGTGACGACGACGACGACTATACAGAGATCCTCAGTGGATTCGACGACGACGAATACAGCACTCAGCGATCCTACGTGGATCAGTGCTACCGATCCTGTGTGGGTCCGATCCTGTGTGGGTCAGCGCTCAGCAATTCTGTGTGAGCCAGCGCCTAAAAATCCTGTGTAGGTCTTTGCGGGGGTTAGTTACCTATCGATCCTTTTTGGGTCAGATCCTATGTGGGTCATTGTGGGGGTTAGTACCTATCGATCCTTTGTGGGTCCGACGGCTTATATGAATTAGTGGCAATATCTGATCATCTCTATCGTCATACGAAGATGTATACCTGTGTGATCTGAATCCTGTTTTTCTTTCCTATGTGGATTGTGTTGAGCTATCCTGTGTGGATTTACATTTTGCTTTCCTGTGTGGACTGGGATGTACTTGGGATCGGATGTTGGATCCGAACGAGAATTGATGACTTAGGTATATTTATGGGCATATACCTAAGCAGTGTCGGATGTTACTTCGTGACTGCATCTTTCCTTTGTGTATTATCTTTTGTGGATTTTGGGAGACCTTCAGGGGTCTCGGGGTCCCTACTGAGTAGCTTATACTCACCCCTGCACGGGTTATACCCGCACTACATTGTGTTGGTTGCAGACGACGGATAGCGCTGATCGTGGTTGAGGCTTGCGGAGCAGGACGGTACCTGGAGGTGGACCATTGGGTGGGACGTACTCAAAGCGGTTGGTTGGACCCGAGGAGCAGAGGAGGCTATCTGTACCCACCCTTTAGGTGGGACTTCCAGTGGACGGCTCGACGCTGCGGCTTTACTTTTCAGTTGATGTACTCTCTTTTCAGTTTTACTTTACTTTCAGTTTGGGTTTGTTTTCTGGCCCACTTACTTTTCCGCACTTACTGTTGTACCTTGTTTTTACTTAGTGTTTACTTCTTCTTGCTTTCTCTGTGGTGTTTGTTTACTTTACATAGGAAATGCCTTCCCTTTTTACCGGGAATTACGCCTTGGTGCTAGTCGCCAGCCCCTGGCCTATGGAAGGCGGGCTTGGGGTAGTCACGGCACGGGCCCCGAGGACTGGTCGTGACAGGCAAGCCCATGTTTTTTCCAATACCACCAATGAGGTGTCCCTTGGCCATTAATGACTTGTCCCCTCACTTATCCAATAAATACCAAGCCATTCCCTCATTAATTTCATTTCCAAATCCTCATCAACAAATTTCTAGTCTTCTTACCTCCCAAGTATTCCTCCCAATGTTCCCTCAAGCCTCCCAAGGTCCCTAGAATCAAGCTTTCGAATTTACTCTCCAAGGTAAGGGATCATTTCACCCTCCTCTTTAAGTCATGACTTCCCTTATGTTGTGCCTTATAATTTCCATCTCTTTATGTTGATGGTATGTTATTATATGTTCTCATTTCATTCCATTTCATGTATAATTTTTAAGAGACCCTTTCCACTCTCATCAATTTGTTTTCTGAAATTTTCAGTGACGCTGTTAGGCTACCGAATTTCTCGTAAAAGAAATTGCATCTTCTCTTTTCTTTCATGTTTCCTTTTCATGTGTTATGTCATTAAAATATCCATACCATGATCTTATTTAGTACCCATACTATATTATGAATTATTTATGAGTAGGTGACCCTTGTCCCCTCTCTTTTCAATGTTTTCTAAAACCATGTTATATAGTCGTTATGCTGTAGAAATTTCATCTCAAAATTTCTATCTCTTTCTCTCAAGAAATTCTATTGTTTATTTATGTGAATACCCAGACCTATTTCATTTCTATGGGTGTTCATAAATATATAAAAATGATTTATTTGATTCTGTAATTGACAAACATATAACCCCCACTCCCTTTCCATGGGTTATAAATGACATAATGATCTTATTTTTTAAGCTCTTTTTAAACGTCATGATTTTTACATGAAACCCATTTATTTGATTCCATTTGGGTTATTTATGAAATTTTTGATTATAATCTATGTGGCTCACATGAAAGTAAAGACATATTAAGGGTGTACCCTAATAGCGCTCTAATGCATTGGGTAAAGAATTAATCTCTAGAGATGACAAGTTTCACGACACCTTGGTGAATAACCTTGGTAATTTTTATGACACCTTAGGGATGGACCTTGGTGATATGTTCATGAATGTATAAATGAAATGTTGAAGCCACATATTCAAGTTATGTTCCATGTTATTTTCTTTATGATATGCATATACTTCCATTGCTCATGTCTTTATGTTGTTATTAAAGTTCTTATTGTTAACACAAGTAAACTGATTCTCTTGTTTACCTTACTGGGCCTTCTGCTCACCCTTTACTTTGATGTATGTCTCCAGGATATGAGATGAAATAGTTGTATGTAGGGTGAACCTATGATGAAGCCTTACAAGTGTTTTAGAATAATGTTTTATGTTGTATTCAAGTTTTATTGTTCCTGATTTTCAAGATACTAGGCTTTAAAGATCTTATGTATGTAAAATGTAATGAAAAGTTATGTATTAAAAAGGTGGGATGCCATAGTTGATATCAAAGGGAGGTTTAGTTATTTATGGAAATTAGGATATGAAAAATTTAGGAAGAACCATATAGAAAAGTTTAAATATAGGAAAACTTCCTTGTATTTTGGTGAGTATTGAGTAAATGGTTTATCAAGCAAATATATCCATGTCTGGATACGAGCAGGTAAAGGTGGCTCTGGAATATATGTACATAGGGGTAAAACCTGAAAACATTTCTTTGAGCTAGACTCAAATAGGAACTGATACACAACAATGGTCATTACTGCACTCTTGGTTACGAAACTCCCGGGGGATATGTTTGGTTAATTGCAAGATTTTTATGAATCGTTATGAAGGAATTATAGAGAAATGTAATTGTTTAAGCATGAATTTTTAAGACATAGAATCCTTTATAGTTAAAAGATTCGTAAATGAAATAAGTTTCTCACTAAGATTTTATTCTTTTTGAAAATGGCTGGCAATAGGAGGAACCGTGCAAATGGTGACCGCAATGGACAATGCACTGACGACCCTCCGATGAAAGATGAAATGGAATCTTTCATGTGAATGATAAACCAACTAACTCAAGTTATGGGAAATAACTTGAATCAAGCTGAGATACTAATCTCACCACGAAGGGAACAAAATTTTGTTGAGTTGTTTATGCGTCAATGACCACCAACCTTTAGTGGATCGACTAATGCATTGATCGCTGAGCAGTGGATCAGCTCCATCAAGAAGATCTTTTTTGTGCTCCGATGTTCAGAGCAAGAGAAGGTCACCCTGGTTGTATATAGATTAGAAGGAGAAGTTGATTAGTGGTGGGAAATGGTTAAAAACACAAGTACAAGCGTGGAAGTTGAACTTATGAAGTGGTAAGAGTTCAGAGGGATCTTTTTCAGCAAGTATTTCCCTCATTCCATGAGAACAAATATGGAGAAGGATTTTCTCAAGCTGAAGCAGAAGGAGAATGAATCTTTAGGAAGCTACGAAATGAAATTCACAAGGCTTTCACGATATAGCTCTAGATTTGTCATGGATATAAATGGTAAGGTTGATAGATTCTTCGGTGGACTGAGACGTCATCTGCGGAAGAATCTAGCCAACCAATACTATGATAGCTATGAGGAGATCGTTCAGAGTGCGATGAAAGTTGAGCTGGAGTTTGGTGAGACACAGTGGTCTCATAAATCCAATGAAAATAAGAGATCGATGGATCCCAGCTTAGGGAGGACCTTTGATCAGGGAAGAGGAGGCAAGCAAGTGAAACTTTCCACATGTAATAAATGTGGGAAGAAGCATTTGGGGAACTACCTGCTCAGGAGCGGGAAATGCTACAAGTGTGGAAGAGATTTCCATACTGTGAGGAATTATCATAGTGAGGTGAAAACTCAAATTCCAAACACTAATTAAAAGGGTAATATTGTGAAGGCCCTACTTGATTTCCAGTTCTTTAAGTGTGGACAACATGGGAACTTTTCCAATCACTGTCCAAATCCTAAGGCAATGGAGGGGAGCCACCATCTGCCTCAACAAAGGCCAAGGGATCAAGGCCGTGATTTTTCTATCACGATAGCTGAAGTCAAAGCTTTGAATTATGTGGTAGAAGGTACTCTTGTTGTTCTCTCAAATCTAGAAAGTACTTTGTTTGATTATGGTTCTACACATTCCTTTATTTCCTCCAAGTTTGCAAAGAATTTATAATCAACCCCCAATTTTCTAAAAGTAGTGTTATCAGTCAAGACTCCTAGGGGGATTATCCAAGCATCGTCAGTGTTTAGAAACTCCAGTATTTACTTTAGTGAGCACAATATTATCGCAAATCTAGTAGTCATTCCCATGATGGAATTCGACATTATACTAGGGATGGACTGACTCTCAAAGTATAATGCTAAGATCAAATGTAGAAGTAAGGAAATCTCAGTAGTATTAAATGGAAAACCTACATTTATCTTCCAAGGAGAGATATATCAACCGGATCTTTGTCTAGAGAAACCCCCTATATCCTTCTTTATGGAGTTGATCAGTGAAGAATAAGAAACAGATGAGAGTTTAATGATATAAATTGTCCCCATCATCCAGGAATATGTTGACGTATTTCCTGAGGAGTTTCCTAGACCTCCCCCAGAAAGAGAGGTAGAGTTATCAATTGAAATCATACCTGGATCTCATCCGATATCAAAGATCCCATATAGGATGGAAAATGTGGATCTAGAAGAATTAAAGAAACAACTCCAAGATATTTTGGAGAATGGGTTTATCCGACTGAGTGTGTCTCCTTGGGGAGCACCTGCTCTCTTTGTAAAGAAGAAGGAGAGATCGATACGGCTATGCATTGATTATAGAGAACTGAACAGGATCACAGTAAAGAACAAATACCCTCTTCCAAGAATTGATGACTTATTTGACTAACTTTGTGGGGCTCAATTCATCTCTAAGATTGATCTTTGATCTGGTTATCATCAATTGAGGGTGAAGAAAGAAGATATTCCAAAAACTACCTTCCGATCAAGATATGGGCATTATGATCTTGTTGTTATTCCCTTCAGACTGACTAAAGCACCTGTTATTTTTATGGATCTGATGAATAGAGTCTTTAAGGACTACCTTGATAACTTTGGGGTAGTTTTTATTGATGATATTCTAATATATTACAAAAGTCGTGAGGAGTATGAGGATCATCTAAGGGATATTTTGCAAACTCTGCAGAAGGAGAGGCTTTTTGGGAAGTTCAACAAATGTGAATTTTGGTTACATCAAGTTGCTTTCTTGGGGAACATTGTAACCAATGAAGGAATCACAATTGACCCTGCAAAGACAAAAATTTTAGAGGAGTGGCCTCAACCTAAAACAATAACTCAGATTCGTAGTTTTCTTGGATTAGCTGGATATTATAGGAGATTTTTGAAAAACTTTTCAGGACTTTCTAATACATTAACCAAGTTAACTTGAAAAGGGGTCATGTTCATTTGGACAAAGGAGTGTGAGGAAAGTTTCCAAGAGCTAAAGAAGATATTGGTTACTGCACCTGTGTTAACTCTACCCACAAGTGGAGAAGGATTCTTTATTTTTAGTGGTGAATCTCTACAAGGTATTGGGTGCGTACTCATGTAAAATGACAAGGTCATTGCTTATGCATCTCGAAAGTTGAAGACTCATGAGCAGAATTATCCTAAGCATGATCTAGAGCTGGATTCGGTCATTTTTGCTCTGAAGATATGGAGGCACTATCTTTATGGGGAGAAATGTGATATATACATAGACCATAAAATTTTGAAGTATATTTTCACATAAAAGGAATTGAACATGAGACAAAGGATATGGTTGTATCTTCTTAAAGACTATGATTGTTCAATTCATTATCATCCTAGAAGAGAAAACAAAGTCGCTGATGCATTAAGCCGGAAAGACCCAGTTGTTCTTTCCATGATGCAGATTCAAATAGATCCATTGATCAATGACCTAGTAAAGTTGTACATAGGAATTATAAGGTAAGGGACATCATCAACCCTAACTCAAATTATTTCTCAACCATCATTACTAGATAAGATCAAGAAATCACAGAAAGAAGATCCTTTGTTGTAGAAAATGTTTGAGGCTATAAATGATGGGAAGTTTCCTGAGTTCAATATTGATCAAGAAGGTGTACTGAAATTTCAAACAAGACTATGTGTTCCATCTATTCAAGAAATAAAGAAGGAGCTGATGGATGAAGATCATAGATCTACTTTCTCTATACATTCTGGAAGCACAAAAATGTATAGGGACCTTCATGATCATTATTGGTGGGATAATATGAAAAGGGAGATTGCTGACTACACTTCAAGGTGCCTAGTATGTCAGTAAGTGAAGGCAGAGTGACAATTTAATAAAGGGGTATTGCACCCACTACCCATACCAGCATGGATGTGGGACAATATCACTATGGAATTTGTCATTGGTCTTTTGATAAATTCTAAAGTAAACAATAAGATATGGGTTATTGTGGACCGTCTCATCAAGACTGCCCATTTTATCTCTATTCAAGAAGATTTCTCTCTTGATCAACTTGCTAGGATTTACGTGAAGGAAGTGGTAAGGCTGCATGGATTTCAACTTTCTATCGTATCTGGTCGTGATCCAAGGTTCACATCAAAATTCTGGAGAATTCTTCAACATGCTCTGAGCATTGAATTGAATTTCAGTATAGCCTATCACCCCCAAACTGATGGCCAATCAGAAAGTACTATTCAAACACTCGAGGGCATGTTAAGAACGTGATCAATGGAATTTAAGGGTGAATGGGATCAACCTCTCCCTTTAGTTGAGTTCTCTTACAATAAAAGATTCCACTCGAGCATTAAAATGGAACCCTATGATGCTCTATATGGGAAGTGATGTAGAACTCCTACTTTATGGGATGAAGCTGGTGAGAGAAAGCTTCTTGGGCATGATCTTGTGTAAGAGATGACAGAAAAAGTCCATGCCATCTAACAACACATTAAGGCTACTCAGAGTCAACAAAAGATCTTTGCCGACAAATATCAAAGCGACTTGGAGTTTGATGTTAGTGACAAGGTATTTATTGGAATTTCACCTTGGAAGAGATTCATGAGGTTTGGGAAGAAAGGGAAGCTCATCCCTAGGTACATTATCCCCTAAGAAATCCTTGATCGCGTGAGAGTAGTGGCCTATCGACTTCCACTTCCTCCAAATATAGCACAAGTTCATGATGTCTTCCACATATCCCTCTTGAGGAAGTACATACCTGACCCTTCACATGTACTAAACCCAGAGGTGGTACAACTGGAACATGGCCTCTCTTATGAGGAGGAGCCGGTGGAGATCTTGGATCGTAGAGACAAGGTTCAACACAACAAGACTAACCACCTTGTTAAGGTTTTGTGGAAGAACCACAAATATGAAGGAGCCATGTGGGAACCAGATGAGTCTATAAAGTAGTAGTACCCACATCTTTTCTCATCTGAGGGTACGAGTTAAAAATTTCGGGGATGAAATTTTTTAAGGGGGGGAGAATGTAACGACCTGAACTTTTATTAATATTTGTTTCCTAAATTTTATGTGTTATTTTATTTTTATACTCAAAAAGATATATTCTTTAATTAATGAAGTGAGTATAATTAAATGAGACCGTTGGGTTTTGACTATTATATGACCGTTGGTCAATATGACCATTAGAAGCTAAACTTTTAACGTTACAATTTTTTGTTTATAAATAAAGTGATCTTGGTTGATTAATACAGAAAGAAGATTTGATGGCCCCATCTAGTAGTATTGGGATAATTGAAGCCAATCTGAAGGAACTTGGAAAGGAGGTAGCACCATTGGGCTTTGCTCTGGACCAAACCCAAGCCGAACTTCATCGTGTGAAGCTGGAATAGAATTGCCTTCGCGAGAAGTTCAAGCTGATAGAAATCACCACTCAGGCAATGTTGGCCGAGCTGCCCCAAGATTCTATCACCTTAGCAAACCTTACACTTATTTCATATACTGGTGTTATAAGGGGTTATGTAACGAGACCTTAGATTCCTTATGTAATCCTTTGATATAAATAAAATTTGTGATTTCTTCTTATGGTGAAGTTTGTGAATTTTCAAATGTTCGGATAAATATAGGATGTATATTATTGATGTTTAGAAAAAAAAGGGATATTTTAAAATATTTGTGTAAACCTTAAATAATAAATAATGTGTAATGATTTTCAAAAAATGGTCTTCTACAGTTATGTTCAGTAAGAAATTTTGAGTCTAATAAGATCAACTTAATTTTTGGTGAATAGTAAATTATGAATAGTGATTTAATGCTTATGATTAGTAATGTGACCAAATGGATTAATTAACCTCACTTAAGAAAGTATTGATATAATTTATGCACCTTGATTAAGTATTTTGATTCAATAAAATAGGTAAATAATTGTTTCAGAAATTATTAGTCAAGTATTAGTTTTTTCGGGTGAATAGTGTTTTTTAATTAAAAATTAAATTAAAAATATTTAGAAAATTATTTTTATAAAATTTAGTTCATTTTTTAATTCAGAGCATCAATATTAGGTTAGGGTGATTTTTGGGGATTTTTCTGGAAAAAAATAAATTTTCGGTGAATAGTGAAAATACAGTTTTTAGTTTTGGGTGTTTAATGGCATCATTAAGGATGTAATAATTATGTAATCATTCTGGTAGACTTATGAATAGTAAGATAAGGTATTAGGTGTCCCAAGTGGCTAATACCATGGGAAATCCCATGGTTTTTCCAATACCACCGATGAGGTGTCCCTTAGCCATTAATGACTTGTCCCCTCACTTCTCCTATAAATACCAAGCCATTACCTCATTAATTTCATTTCCAAATTCTCATAAACGAATTTATGCTCTTTTTCCTCTCAATTATTCCTCCCAATGTTCCCTCAGGCATCCTAAGGTCCCAAACATCAAGCTTTCGAAGTTACTCTTCAAGGTAAGGGATCATTTCACCCTCCTCTTTAAAGTCATGACTTCTATTATGTTGTGCCTTATAATTTCCATCTCTTTATGTTGAGGGAATGTTCTTATATGTTATCATTTCTTTCCATTTCATGACTAATTTTTGATAGACCCAATCTGCTCTCATCAATTTGTTTTTTGAATTTTTCAGTGACGCCATTAGGCTGCCGAATTTCTCGTAAAAGAAATTGCATCTTCTCTTTTCTTTCATGTTTCCTTTTCATGTGGTATGTCATTAAAATATCCATACCATGATCTTATTTAGTATCAATATTGTATTATGAATTATTTATGAGTGGGTGACCCTTGTCCTATCTCTTTTTAATGTTTTCTAAAACCATGTTATATAGCCATTATGCTGCAGAAATTTCATCTCAAAATTTCTATCTCTTTCTCTCAAGAAATTATATTGTTTATTTATGTGAATACCTAGACCTATTTTATTTCTATGGGTTTTTATAAATATATAAAAATGATATATTTGATTCTGGAATTGACATACATATAACCCTCACTTCCTTTCCATGGGTTATAAATGACATAATGATCTTATTTTTTAAGCTCTTTTTAAACATCACGATTTTGACTTGAAACCCATTTCTTTGATTCCATTTGGATTATTTATGAAATGGTTGATTATGATCTATGTGTATCACATTAAATTAAAGATATATTAACGGTGATCCCTGACAGCGCTCCAATGCATTGGGTAAAGAATTAATCTCTAAAGATGACAAGTTTCACGACATCTTGGTGAATAACCTTGGTAATTTTTATAACACCTTGGAGATGGACCTTGGTGATATGTTCATGAATGTATAAATAAAATTTTGAAGACACATATTCAAGTTATTTTCCATGTTCTTTTCATTATGATATTCTTATAATTCCATTGCTCATGTCTTTATGTTGTTATTCAAGTTCTTATTATTAACACAAGTAAACTGATTCCCTTGTTTACCCTTATTGGGCCTTATGATCACCTTTTCCTTTGATGTATATATCTAGGATATGAGATACAATAGTTGTACATAGGATGAAACTATGATTAATCCCTACAAGTGTTTTAGAAGAATGTTTTATGTTGTATTCAAGTTTTATTGTTCCTGATTTCCAAGACACTAGGCTTTAAATATCCTCTGTATGTAAAATGTAATGAAAAGTTATATATTAAAAAGTCGGGATGCCATAGTTGCATATAGCTTTGAAGAAGAAATAGAGCTTTGTTAATTTATAGCGTAATTTCTTGGGAAAAATTCAACGTAAAGCTAGAGTAATTATATATTTCATAAAAACATGGAAATCATGTGATTTCCGAACATTTAACTTTAAATCGTTCATTGAAACGATGTTCTTGATATTTGATTAATACACCTCTAGAACCTTTAAGTCATTCAAGAAGTTTCAAAACTGATATCTCTCATGTCTAAAAGTGTATAAGTAGTAGGAGGAAGAAATTTTCATTTTTCACCCTTCACGCATTCCAACTCTTCTCGTATTCTCATCTCAACCATGTCCAACCTAGTCTTAATTCCACCCTTTTTTGGCCAGGTGCATTTAGAAACGTGTCAATGACACTATCACATATATTTTTTTCAACATGCATAACATCAAGAAAATGTCTGACATACAGATAATTCTAGTATGGTAATTCAAAAAAAACTGATCTCTTTTTCCCATCGGTTTTCGTAAGGTTTTTCACAAACAATTTACCAAAATTAGTGTCTACATATTTTATTTTCTCAAAAAATTGATCACCTGTCAGTGGAGAGGGTGTTGTAAGTTCTTCTGGACTTTCATAAAATGATGTCATCCAAGATCGTTACTTATGTTGTCGGGGTAGAAATCTGTGATGTCCTAGAAACATGGTTTTTGATGAATGTTTGAACCTAATTGACTATGTACCTTGTTCGCAGATGATACAACCTTGAGTTCCTTTAATGATATATCTTGAAAAATTTACATAATAAGGAAAGTCATTTTTCATCCCATAAAATATGGATCTCAAAGAAAAATTTTTATTTTTGCAATCATCATACAATGTAACACCTGAATCCCACAATAATTTCAAATCCTCGATTAAATGATCCAAATAAACATTAATATAATTACTCGGTTGTTTTGGTCCCAATATAGGCATAGACAACATGATGTATTTTTGTTTCATGCCTAACCATGGTGGTAAGTTATAATTTACTAACATAACTAGCCATATACTGTGAGTGCTTCTTAGAAAACCAAAAGGATTCACTCTATCTGTAGATAATGCAAGAAAAAGGTTTATCGGCTCATTTCCAAATTCAGGATACTCATGATCAATTATCTTCCACTAAGGAGAGTCTTATGAATGATGTAGTTTCCCATATTTAATTCTTGTATCTGCATGCCATGTCAATTTTCCTACAGTCTCCTCATTTCCATATAGGCACCTAAACCTTGGAATGATTGGAAAGTACCATAAAAATTTCGTAGGACTAGATTCATCTTTCTTGTATCGAGAATCACCACAATTTGAGAATTATTTAAGTGATTTTTTGTCCTTGATAAATAGTATAAAGTCATTTGGGCAGGCATGTATTATTTTAGATATCATACCCATCGAGTGTAGCATTATTTGGCATCATATGTTCGGCTCAGGAGCTCATTATCTTCTGGGATCATGTCATTCAGGAGAGCAAGTAGTTCTGTAAAACCGGCGCCACTCCACCAGTTGACTACTTTCAAATTATACAGCTTCAATACGACTGACAATGTTGTATATTTAGTGTTACCAGCATACAGTATCATCTTTTCACAACACTTTAACTTCTCAAATAATTTTGGGAAATCATGAAGTTCATCTTTAACTGTCCTTTTAATTTCCTCAATATGATCTTCATCATCATTCACATCTGTAATCACATTCTCCATACGGTCTTCTTCATTGTTCATGCTTGTAATCATATCAGATGGTCCATAAAATGCAGTGTTATCCCAGCCACTACATACATTCATTTTTTCCCTGTGTTTATTCCAACATGTATAAATTTGATCTACTCCATGACAAATCAAGTGTTCTTCCAACTCCTCTGGACTAATTTGTCTTGAATAAGAGTAGTTTAAACACAGAAAAAGGATTTCAGAAGGGTCATATGCATGGTATTTTCAAAACTTGATAAACTCTTTCACGCCATCTTCATACTCTTTGGTCAACTGATTGGCATTCATCAATTCTTTATTCATATTCATCCTATTTGATTAAATAATATTAATATTTAACAAAATAATTACACAAAAGATGTTCAACTAGGGTCATCATCCAACTATAATCAATAGAACTAACTATGGTAAACAATACCCTTACCTCTCCATGCATTACTAAAGACCAAAGTAGATCACACCGATCTTCCCAACCACATGATCAATGGAACTAGCTATGAGAATCCCTTGCACTAGAATGTTTTATAATCCCACATGTGATCTATATGCATTGTTCTAAACCATTTTTTTAGTGTTTCTCTAGAAACATAATGTCTCGAGTCAAGAACTATGGTACTAAACTAATATATGGTATGATTTTCCATAGAGTGCTTGCGGGTGGAAGGATTCATTACATGTGTTGTTATGGTTATTTGACTAGGGTGTCCATAAAGTGTCCCATATAGTCCTCTAGTGAAGTGGATTTCTAAGATTCAATGGAATTCCACTAGTAAAAAAGTGGTGGTTCCATTGAAATGGGTAAGGTTTGGATTTATATTCAATGGTGGAGAAACTAAAACATGTAAAAAATTTCATACCAATCATTCCAACAATCGCAACACCATACAAACACACAATCGTGCTCACAATCACAACACTATACAAATCAAACAAATAGAATTTCAGATTTTACAAAGCATCTCTTATTCAATTCCTCTTATTAATTTAGGGGTTATCAAAGAAGTTTTATCATCATAGGGAATTCATTCATTATAAAAGTACATGTAAATTACCAATTTCTATATTCAAATGTTCAATAGGAACCAACCAACATGAAATTCATTTAGTGCGCAAACAAGGACCACCAACAACCATGATTTTAAGTAGGGAGTTTAGCCCATACAATTCACAACATAAACATCGATATCAAATATTAATAACATATGAAAAAGAGGAAAAAATGAGTAAGAGGAGAAAACTCACCGCTAAGGCGTCGTTCAGTATGCGGCAAAGGTGCATTCGCGGTGGAGGAAAGGCGCTCGGTAGAGGATATTTCCAACTAAAAAGAAAACATAAAATGAGAACTCGCATGTTATACCTATCCAAAATATTTCCAATGAGATTTAGGAATGGTACATGTCTGGTTAAACACTTTTATTGGTCAATAGTGGTATTTTCTTTTCTATCTATGATATCTACTTCCTGTTTATTTTTTTTCATATCTACTATTTTCCTAGATGTTCAACTTATGAATGGGACATGTCTAGTTTTCAAGAGAGAGATCATTTTTAATTTAATCTAATTTAGGGGTAAAATATTCCACATTAATTGCATATTTTTTCCAAGGGATCATTTCTATACTATAGGGATCATAAACACCTATTAGGTTAGTGGAAAGTCAGGTCAGTTGTTGGTTATGATACCAGCCTCGGCTGTATCATTGAATTTCCAATTGTAACTCACCCATGTCCATTTAAATATAGGATTTGGGGGGGTCATACACTAATATATTCCCAACTCCACTGGAGTTCCTATGAGGATGGTTCCTAATAGTATCATATTTGATAAATATTTTATAGATTGGACATTAGAGTAGTCACTGCTAAGGATTTACTCATTTTTATCGTAGTAATATTTGTTGAACCTAGTATGTGAAGTAGACATAAGAAACTAATAGGAAATATCTTACAAACCTCATTCAATCTTAACAGTTTTAGTTTCATTCATCATATAGTTACAATTTATGTGAAATGTGTAAATAATAAGCTTGGGGGGTTGAATTATGTGGATATGTTGATGGAAATGTTGATGTGGCAGTGTGTTTAAATATTCATTGTGTCAGTTGTGTTATTCCATCATGAGGTTTAATAAGAATAGGTTCATCAAGCATCCAAGCATCAAAAGGACTTAATCATAAAGGACCTAAATATAATGGAGAACAAGACATGCATCACAACACAGCACATAGGCAATCTGGGAAAACATGCATCACAACACAACACATAGGGCCATACCACAATGGGTCCCAAATGAGAAAGAACTACGACACAAATGAGATGGCCACACCATAGTGGTTCCTGGTAAAAGCACATCTAGAATCCAAGTGCACGGTCAACAATGAGATTATATAATCTAGGGGAAAGGGACTATGATGCATTGGTCATCCCTATACTATAACCTTTAAGCACTCACACCCTCCATAGTGAAATGATACCAAAATTGGAAGAGATGTGTGAAATCCACATTATAAGACTTCACACCACAACCAACACTCCATGACACAAATATTAAAAAGCAACTAGAACCATAAAAACTATCTTCCACACTGTAGTTATCCAACCATGCCACAAGCACAACCTCCACGATGTAGAATATTCACCATGTCATGGAATCTAGTTCCATTTGAAAAATCAGTTCAACTTCCCTATTTCACCTTCAAAACCAACCCTAGGTTATTCTTTAAAATACAAGGGTGTTACATGGATATGAAATAGATAGACCTCATTTTTTAAGGAGAGTGTAACTCTTTAATATCTATCTTTCACCATACCAAGGCATAAATAAATACACTTTACCTTTTACACCCCTAGAGGCATAACCCAGACATATTCCTTTTTCCAATGACAAGGAAAAACCTGTGATCTACTTTTTGGTTAGGTTAGCATAACCAAGCCACATACCTTTTAATGGAGGTATAACCAGTGTGTCAGTTGATATGGACTATGTCTAAAGGAATTTTTTTCATGGGAATGGAATGGGAAATTCCTAAGGCCATGATCCATATATATAGTGGTGGTATGACTTTATTATAACACCTATGACCATAGTCGATATGGACTATGGCCAAAGGTTCTGAAATTCATGACGATTTTTATTTTCTAAAAGTATAATTATTATAGTTATAAAAAATTACACACACACACAAACATATATTTATATATGTAGATATATATATATGTATATATTTATAAAGATAGTTCATTGTAGCTTATTGTTAAAGTCTTATATAAATAATATAAGTGGTCTTGCGATCAAATCTCATCATTTTGTTTAATATTTCTAATTATATGACCACATTCATAAACCATAACTAGTGATACCTATGTATATGGTCCACCCATGGAAGTTTATATCCAATGGAAAAGGTTTCAAACCATGGCTATATGTTCCCTATAATAGGGACTACATCCTCTAGAATTTTCTATGGTACTAGACCATCCGACTATAGTTATTGCTGGTGGGATATGGAAACTGGGATAACACCCATGGGTGTCCTGATAGTGGATATAAACTATATCCATTTTCAATTTCTCTATAACCACTTTCATAAACAATGACTATTGCCTAATTTTCGACTAGTGTGAGAATTAGGCTGGGCAGATTAATGGGTGCTAGTATAACCTTAGTGAGGTTTGGGGATGGAATAGAGTCCTTATGTATTTTATTCTTCTGTTTATTTTTTATATGTGATAATATCAATAGGTGGTCATTGAGACCAAATTCCTTTTTTCGGTATTTTCTTTCAATGAACACGAAGTGCCAATAAGTTTGATGTCAATATATAATAGAGATGAACAATTTAGAAGTAGGTTGGAGAGCCCAATCTTGTTGACACAATTATATGAGTTACTATGAAATTCATTATTATGTGTGATGAATTCTGAATATTAAAAGAGGATTGAAGACATAACTTTTTCCATATAAGCAATGCTGATTACTTCCAATTCAATTCAGATGGAAAGGAAAAATAAATGCCTTGAGGAGTATATAATATATTTGGATATTACTAAGGTAATTTTAAAAGGTAAAGAGGTGAGTCCTATATGTTTTTCTTTAATGGTTTTTGTTATTATTTTACTCAAGACTCTATAATTTAAGAAAATAAGATAAAGCTAAAATATTGTCCAACTCTAAAAAGATAGACACAACTAGAGAAGCTATCCATCATAGAGGCTTCGGACCGATCATAAAGGTAGGATCTATTTAAAAGTATCATGTATAAGGGTATAAATAGTTAGAATAGGTATATGTAGGTAGAAAGATCATGTGGAAGCATAAGTTATAGAAAAACCATGTGAATTTAGAGGGGATATGAATTTATCTAATAAGCATATCCACCATAATAAAGAATAATAAACTATAAACTAAGATAGGAATAAGTAATTATCAAAATAAAAATAATCAAATTGAGAGGGGATATGAATTTATCAAAATATAGATAGAGTGGCAAAGAACCATTCAATCCATTTGATAATTACCAAATCCAATAAACTCTCCCAAAATTTGAATATCTATCCCCCTTTTTGTATGAAAAAAAAGATAAAAAATTAACATAAGTACATAGAAAATAAAAATAAATAGAGGTAATGAAAAAGAAAGAGAATGGAATATATCTAATAAGAATCTCCACCTAAGTTAAATAATAAAGAACATTAAATAAAAATAATCAAAGAGTGAAAAAACATACTCAATAGATATACCAATAATTAGATGAAAAACTCCCCCAAAACTCAATGATATACCAAAAATTAGATGAAAACTCCCCCAAACCCTAAGCACCCTATGGAAACCAGGGAAATTGCAAAAGAGACTCACTGGGGGGGAATCTGTGTACTGTAGAGGAGGCTGTTGGGATAGTCGTCAGATGAGGAGGGTGTGTCTGACCAGGTCATGTGGACAAGGGGGCATGCAAGGAGGAGGAGGAGAAGGAGGCATAGGATGAGGAGGAGGAGGAGGAGGAGGATCAAGCAGCGGCGGCAGAGGAGGATGAGTTAGTGGCTAGGGAGGAGGAGGAGGAGGTAGTGGCGGTGGAGGAGGAGAAGGAGGAGGGGACACGGTGGAGGAGGGGTTGTGGTAGAGGAGGAGGAGGCAGCAGCAGAGGAGGAGGAGGGGTCGTGGTGGAGGAGGGGTCGTGGCAGAGGAGGGCACAACTGTGCAGGGGTCAGCTTCTACGAAGGCTTGAAAGGGTTAGAGGGAGGAGGTGTCGGTTAGGGTTATTTTATAAAATCTTCTGGAACTTTTTTTCATCACTAGTTAAAAGTGATGATAAAGATAAGGCTTTATCAGCACTAAAAAATGTTGATAAAATACCTATTTATCAGTGCTAAAATTATAGCACTGATAAAGATATCTTTTATCAACACTTTTTTAGCGCTCATAAAGTCCATATTTATCAGTGCTAAAAAATTACTGATAAAAGACCTATTTATCAGTTCTTTTTAGCACTGATAAAGGACATCGTTATCAAAAAAAATTCACAGCCAATTAAATAGTTATTTAAATAAATATAAATTTGTTTTTATTTATTTATAAATATTTTTATATATTTATAAATATATTTATTTAATTATATATTTATAACTTTATCAGTAGTATAATAAATATATTTATTATAATTTTATAATTATTTACATATATATATGTATATTTATTTATTTATAGTTATAATTATAACTATGAATAGTATATATTTATAAATATATGTATATAATTGTTAATATATATATATACATTAATAAAATTATAATATTATATGTATAATTTTATAATTATATATATATAGTTATAATTATAATTACAAATGTATTTGAAAAGTATTTATATATATCATTAAAAATATAATAAAATATATTTATTATTTAAATATATTTAGTGTAATTTTATAAGTACATTTTTTAGAACATATATAGTTCATATGGGTAACATTATGAATTAATCAATATACCACATCAATGGACAACGTGATGTAATTTATAAATGATCATTCATACATGATACATAACATATATATATGTATGATAAATATATTCATTGACCAAATTCATTGGAAAACACATATATATTCAATAATTTTAATTATAAATATATATATTGAAAATTATTATATATTTATAAATAAAATAAATATATTAAATATATTAAATATAAAAAATATAATAAATATAATGAATTAAACTAATAAATCTAATAAATCTAATAAATATAAATATAATAAATCTCTAATAAATATAATAAATATAATTATTTAATTATATATATATATATGTATTTATAATCTTAGAAATAATTTTTTCAATTAAAACATTATATATATTTTTTAATTATTAAAAAATATATATTAATTATAAAAATTTGTTTTTTATTTAATGTATACAAATAAACATTATTTTTGAATATAAATATAATAATTTTATCTAAATTCATAATATGTTTTATCAAAAAAATTTATCAGCACTATTATTAGCACTGATAAAGGGTACACCTTTATCAACACTTTTTTTAGCACTGATAAAGCCCCCCCCCCTATCAGTTATTTCTGTTTAGTGTTGACAAAAGGAAGTGCTTCCCTTGCCCTGTTTTGTGGTAGTGTATCTTTACATAATACTTGGAGGACTAGGAGTAGGTGGATCCTAGTTTGGGTTAGACAGGCTGAGGTGTATACTAGTGCTTCATTTGATAGTAGTCCACTCCTCCTAATCAGGTCATACTTTATTTCCAATTTTGGTTGGGCATGTATTTGGACCCCTTTAATGATTTCCATTACTTTATGTCATACTTTGGTTATGGGATTATATATGTATTCATGCATTGTTATTAGTTGTTTTACATTTCAGTATTGTATAGTCTTGGAGATTTTTTTGTGTGCATATAGGTACTTTAGGATAATTTCTCCCATATGTGTGATATGCCTTCTTGGCACTAGTCACCAAACCTTGGACCATTGGAGGTGGACTTGGGGTTGTTGTGGTTTGGACCCTATCAATTCGGGTTGTGATAGGAAGTAAAACATAATATTGTTAGAACCATTTCTTTTCATAGTTGGAAACAGAGTGTTTTTTGGGTTTTTTGTCAATCCACACTAAGTTTGATTAGGGGGTTTGCAAAGAAAGTTATCCTAGGATTCATATGGATTCAGTGTTCAAGGTGGTGTCTTTTCTAAGAGTTTTCCAAATTTGTGGAGCTCTAAATCAGGACGAAGGAGAAAGATTCTTGGAATATGGAGTTCCAGGTTTGTCTCTTTGATATTTGGTAAAGGCAGGAGTTTCATGAAGTTTTGGTTTCGTGAAGGTTTGGAGTGTCATGAATGCATGATGGAAATATGGTGTTCTCATGACTTTGAGAAGTATTGTGAATGTGCATTGGGAAGGTGGTATATATGTGACTATGATAAGTTTTGTGAATGGGAAATTTTCACTGGAGTTTTGAGAATAAGGAGCTTCATGAACATAATAGAAGATTCTTTTGAAAATGTTCTTGGGAGCTTGGGATCTTTGAAAAAGGAAAATTATATAAATAGGTGACCACACACATCATTTTTACATGAATATAATCATAGAAATAGATAAATCACTCTGAATTCATGAAGGCTGAGAGATTTTCGAATTAGGAATTATTTTCTAGTTTGATCATCGTAAAATGACTTGTTAATTCTTAATTGATGATAAGGATTTTCATAAAAGGGGATTTTGTGAAAATTTGGAGTTTCATAAATACTTATTGTTCTATGAAGACTGTAATATTTGTAAAGGTTGGAAGCTTTGTGAAGGTGTATGGGTTCTCCAACACTGGAGTGTCTTTTAAACATAAAAGGGGGTTTTTCAAAGTCTAGGATCTTCATGAACATTAGTATTGAAATTCTAGTTTAAGTGAATAGTTCTTTTTAGTTCATTAACTCAGAAATATGGTGCAAGAAGAGTTTCATGGTAATCAGGGTCAAAGACTTAAATGCCCAATCTACTAAAGTGACCTTTAAGTTTTTAAACTGAGTAATACTTCACCCAAGGCAACAACCTAGGGGGGATTTGATGGAAGTGTTCTGAGGGAGGTAGTGTGCTATCCTGGAAATTATTATAAAGGAAGTATTCCTAGTATAGAGTGTCTATGTTAGATATTTTATACTCCATAATAACTAGTGTAGTTTAGTAGATTTAGGTATGACCAAAACATTGTCAGTGTATGCTCCTTGGACTAGCCCTTAATGGTGAACCGAGTTAAATTGTTATGTTGTCTCTCTGGTTATGAATTTTTAATAACTACATGATTCTATTAAACAAGTTTTATAATTTCCTACCAATGTGGAAACAAGATCCGTCTCTTTAAAAGAAAATTTTGAAACCCTAATTCACTCCTCCCCTTTTAGAGTGTTCTAAGGTCATACAAGTGGTATCAGAGCACGCAAATTTTTGGTGTTAAATATTTTCTCTGTTATTTTCATATAGAATTCATTGAATGTTATGGGAATTACCTTCTTTGATGGAAGAAACTACCAAATTTGTAAGAATAGGATGAGATCTAATATTCGGTCCCTTGGGATGGAAGTTCTCTTTTTCGTAGCTCAAACGATTCATGTAAGTGATACAATAGGTCTTTCTATTACTAAAACAGACAAGAAAATGCTTGATGCAAATGCCAATGCACAAAATTTCATTACTGAAGCTCTATCTGATCAAATCTCTTAAAAGGTGATGAGTTTCACTTCATCAAAGTTCATGTGGAAGAAATTAAAAAATATGTACGAATGTGATAACAAATTGAAGGAGTACAAACTCAAAGTTTTTCATAGTAAGCTTGATGATCTGAAAATACAGATATATTTTTCAACCAAATTACTGAATTTGTTGGAGAAATTCGAGGATTTTGTGAAGAAATTAAAGATATTTAAATTTTAAAGAAAATATTGATAAGGTTTCCAGCTCTATACAATCCAAAAGTATCATCCCTTGAGGAAAGGGATATGTATAAAATCTATCTTGATGGTCTGCTATGTAGTCTATTGTCTTATAAAATGAAAGTCAAAGTATAAGAAACAATAATTAGAGAAACTAAGGAAATGGAATTCAAATAAATAGAAAATCAAGACATTTCCAAAGGTAGAAAATATGGATATGATGTGGATGATGAATTTATTTCTCTTATTTCCAAAAAATCATGAGAGGAAAAGGGATATTTGAAGGAAATATTTCCTTGGATTGTTTTCAGTGCGGTAAAGTAGGGAACATTTTCAATCAATGCCTAAGGAATTTTTTTGATGTAGAAAGAGAATAAAAAATCATGTAGAATCCTTAGAATATTCTCCCTAATAAGGGATAATTCAAGTTAAGAAATATATTACATATAAAGAGATTCATTTGAAAATAAGAACATGATGATAATAAATTTTTTAAGGATGTATAACCAGGGTATAAATCTAAACCTAAAGCATCCATGATGGTTATATTTTAAAATGTTGAACCTACAAAAGATGAAGATAATCAGTTGATTATAATTGTTGATCTCAAGGTGTAACTTGAGGGTAGTCTTGATGAGCTTAAAATTCAAATAAAAAATAGAAATATAGGAGTTGTGATGAAAGATTCAACAGAGTATGTTGATCATCTTGAAATAGAAATTGATTTATTGGAAGGATAGGAATAAGAACATTTAATAACTATTGAAAGCTTAGAAGATATTGTGGAATATAAACTCAATATTTAAGAGCAGGAAAAATTCATTAATGTCCTTACATCGATACTAGAGAAAAAGTATAAGACAGTTGAGGTACATGAATAAGAAGTTGTTACTTTAAGGATTAAACTGGAAGATGAATCAAAATTAAGGGAAATGAATAAGAAATTATAGTTTGGAATATTTTTAGATGTAGAGGTACTAAAAATATCTAAAATTGGTTCTGAAAGAGTTAGAAGGCCTTGAATGATTAGATATCCACACTTATGGGAAAAGTGGAATTTTTTTTTATGAAGAAACATTAAAGGGTAGAAACAGGGTGATCCAAAATAAAGGGAAGTAAAAATGTCACATATCACAAAGGATCCTGATGTACCAACAAATAAAGCTTCAAACCAAATAGAAAAGAGAGATGAAAATAATAATCAAGAATCTAGAGAGGGTCACTGGTCAAATAACATTACAAAAAAATAGTAAATGTAGAGGAATAGAAGTGAGAAGATATTTCCTCTTATGAAATGTCAATTTTGTGGATTTATGCGTCATACCATGTATTACTGTGAAGAGGAAAGGAAATATCCGAATAGGGAAGCTCTTGGAAGTTAACAAAGGATAATGTGATTGTATCCTTCATCATATAGAAGAAATTGTTTCTATGGATCTTTCTTTAACTATTATAACTATGTCTATAAATCTATTCATTATAGGTAGAGGAAAAGTGGGAACAATACCTATAGAACTCATAGACAATTCAATACCCATCAAGTAAGCAGATTTAATCTTGAAAATAAGTATTCTCTTTTAGAATAAGAATATGAGTATGATGAACCCATTCATATTGAAAAGAGATTGTAAAGGCCATATTTTTCATCCACTTAGTCAGGTATCTCATGGAAGGAAAAGAAGAAAATTGAGAAATCCAACCTTGAAAGTTACAAAAAAATGGTATCACATGGATTCTTGATAGTAGATTATCATCCCACATGACTAAAAATACAGTATTATTAAATAATTTTAAGAAAATAGTTGATGGAACGGAGATATTTTTCAACAAAAATACTTTAAATATTAAATGTAGTGGAAATAAAAAGGTAGTAAATGAAGAGATAAGGAAAACTGAAGTTCTCTATATAGACGGTTTGTGTCATAATCTTATAAGTGTGGGTCAAATCTATAACTTAGGACTGGTAGTGACATTTAATCATAAGTTGTGCACTAAAAAGGGAAAGATAGGTAATTATCTCATGAAATAATGTAAAGAAGATGGAAACTTATACTAGGTTAACAATAAAGAGAACACTTATTTCTTAACAATTGAAGAAGAAAACTACTTATGGAACTAGAGGTTGGGTCTCATTAATCAAAAAATCATGGAATACATATCTAAGATCAAGATTGTGGTTATAATCCTCAATATAAAGTTTGATTAATAAAATATATGTGCTACATGCATATGAGTACATATGGTTAGGAATTCATATCATCCAAAGAACAAGAGGGAAACAAATCGGCTTGATCTCATCCACACAGATGTATGTGGTCTAATAAATGTGGTTTGTGCATATGGAGAGAGGTAATTCATTATTTTTATTGATGGTTGTATTATAATGGATAGTATGATTTTTATGCATAAGAAATGATAAGTGCTTGATTTCATGAAGATTTATCATCAAAGATCTAAGAATGAAACTAGTCGTACAATCAAGATTTGTGATATGAAATGGAGAATAATACACATCCATTGAATTTGAAAATTACCTCAAAAAACAAGGGATAAATCATAAGGTTTCTACAGTGAGAATACCTCAACAAAATGGGGTCATTGAACATAGAAACCCATAGGTAGAAAATATGAATAGAACTACGTTTATTGAGAGTCATGTTTTTCATCATTACTGGAAAGAGGTTGTTCAAGTAGCAGTGTGCACACAAAATCAAATAGGTCTTTTTATATGAGACACTCAGAATCCATATGAGATATTGTATAGAAGGAGGCCCTCTTTGAAGTATTTTCATGTTTTTGGAAGTAAATGTTTCATCCTAAATAAAAATTTCAATCAATGAAAGTATAGTGATTTTGTAGATGAGGGAATATTCCTTGGATATTCAATAAAGAGTAAATCCTACAAATGTTACAATAATCATCTTAGAAATTTTATAGAAAGTAATGATATCAAGATCTTCGAGGATAAAATGAGGATCTCATATGTCAAAATGATTGAAGATGAAGGATAAAGTGGACAAGAGAAATATTCAAATGAAAAGATAGTGTAAGGATTGAACAACATTCAGGGATCAAAAAATAATGATGATTCATAATAAGAATCGTAAGAGAAACCAATTACTAAAGAAAATTTATCAGAACCTCATAGAAGAAATAGAGGAGTATAAATTGATCAATCAACATCATTGGGGATTATACCACACCTACATAGACATAGAGAATGAGAAATTAATCACATTCACCCTTCCTATAAATTGTGGAAGCAACCACTTTTGAAGAAGCAGTGAAGGTTGAATCATGGGTTAAGGCCATGAATGAAGAACTATATCATATTGACAAGAACCATACGTTGGATATTTTTAAGAGACCCAAAAATAGAAATGTTATAGGAAAAAAGTGGATCTTTAAAAAAAATTGATGATCATGGTAATGTGATCATAAACAAGGAACACTTAGTATGTAAAGGCTATGCATAGATTTAAGGAATTTATGTTAAAGAAACATTTTATATAGTATCTAGAATAGAGTCGATCAGGATGTTCCATTCAATAGAAATTAAAATAGGGTGAAAATTTTATCAGATGGGTGTCAAAAAGGAATTATTAAATTGGGTTCTTTAAGAATAATTCTACATTGAAAAAACAATGGGATTTATGATTGTAAATGATGAGATGGAGGTTTATATATTAAATAAGGCTCTCTATGGTCTAAATCAGGCAACATGAGCATGGTATTCTTAATTGTATTCTTATCTTAACAATATTTAATTTAAAATAGGTTGTGTCGACCATAACATCTATGTGAAGAATTATCAAAAAGCTCAATTTATGGTGCTTGTGTTTGTGGATGATATTATTTTTGGAAGAAGTGGGCATGGATCAGTGGAAGAATTTTCTATTCAAAAGAAATATGAATTTGAAATTTCTATGATTGGTGAACTCACATACTTTTTGGGGTTTTAATAGGTTCAAATGAATGATTACATAGTCATTTCTCAGGAAAATATTCAAGAGATATGTTAAATAAATTCAACATGCATGACTCCAAACCAATGTCAAATATGATTGAAATTAGGAAAAACTTGAAAAGAATGAGGATGTAAAATCTGTAAATCCCACCTTGTAAAGGAGGATCATTATAAGATTATTATACTTTACTACAACACAACTAGATATCTTCTTGGAAACATGATTATTTTAGAACTTCCAAAGTAATCAGAAGGAGGATCATTTTGCATCCATTAAAAGAATCATGAAGTATATTCAAGGTACCCTAAATTCTGGTTTATAATTTTCATTAAGAAGAGATAATGAATTATTGGTATTTTTTATGTTTACTGGGT
Organism: Viscum album; assembly: GCA_963277665.1. NCBI lineage: Eukaryota > Viridiplantae > Streptophyta > Magnoliopsida > Santalales > Viscaceae > Viscum > Viscum album. Next base: position 1,074,005,602 of record OY728143.1, read on the forward strand.
AGGATATGTGGTGGATAGAAAGTCCACAAGTGGTGGATATTTCTTCATTGGAAACAAATGTGTGGGGTGGTTTGGAAAGAAACAAGAAAGCACCTATCTTAGTATAGATAAATAAGGGTATATCTTTTCTATAATGGAATACACTCATATATTGTGTATGACGCAACAATTGACTGATATTGGTGATGAGGTGAAACAAATGATGGTTATTCATTGTGACAAAAGGATATTGGTTGATCTTATGAATAATATGGTCCATCACTCTCATACCAAACATATTGAGATTAGATATCACTTCATCAAATAAAAAGTTGAACAAATTGTGATAAAAAATAGATCATGTTGGAATTGATGACCAAATGACTGAAATCCTAACTAATGCCTTAGTAACACTAATGTTCAAGAAACATCAGTTGAAATTTGGTGTTTATCCAACTCTCATTTCATGAGGAGGTTACAATTTTTTCCCCTCTTTGCATTAGTGTTAACTGTTTTAATCTTATTATGGAGGTGATTTAGGTCTATGGGGGATATACGATCTAGGGGAGTTTGTTTTGAGTACTACAAGTACAAATATAGTTTCCTTAGGTTTATTTCCAATGGGGGAGATAAGTGGAAGTCAATTATTTATAGGTTTCCATGATTGGTCAATAGTCTATTGAGGCATGAAATTCTCTTTTACCACTCTTGTTTTATACATTGATCTATGCTCACATTGACTTACAGTGATGAATGGGATACTTCATGACTATCAGGTTTTTGATCAAGGATGGGGATTTATTGAATTTATCTATATATTTACAACAAACTCAAAGGGGGGTATTTTTGAAATCAAGGATTTTAATAGCTAAAAATAGAGTGTTTTTTGTCAATATACAACAGGGTTGATCAAGGATTTTATAAGGAAAGTGTTCTCAAACTGCATATGGATTTAGTTTTGAAGTTAGAATATTTTCCCATTGTTTTCCAAATTTTTGGAGATCAAAATTAGGAGGAAGGAGGAAGTTTTATGAAAGGTGGAGTTTCAGGTTTTTCTCTTTGAGATTTGGTAAAGGCATGAGTTTCATGAAGGTTGTGTTTCTCCAAAGTGAGAACCATCATGAACGCGTGATGGAAATATAGTGTTATTACAACTATGAGAAGCATCGTGAATGCACATTGGGAAGGTGGTATCTATGATACTATGAGAATATTTGAGAATAGGAAACTTTCATTGGAGATTCACGAATAAAGGATATTTTTAAATATGGTAGAATAGGTTTGTGAAAAGGTTATTTGGATCTTGGGATCTTCATGAAAATAAAATTCTATAAATAGGAATCCACACACATCATTTATACAAAAATAGAGTTTTAGAAAAGGATGAATCGCTCTAAATTCATGAAGGCTAGGAGCTTCATGAATCTATAATTATTTGCAAGATTGAGAATCATGAAAAGACTTGTTAAGTATTAACGGATGCTAAGTCTTTTTAGAAAAGGGATTTTTGAAAAGATTGGGAGTTTTATGAAGACTTAGTGTTCCATGAAGGTTGTGAACTTAATAAAGGTTGGGATCTTATTGAAGGTGTGTGGGTTCATGAACACTGTAATATATTTAAAACATAAAGGGAGTTTCATGAAGGCTGGGAGATTCATGAATAGTAGTATTGAAAATTTGGTCTAAGTGAATAGTACTTTCAAGTGCATCAACTTAGGACTATAGTGCAAGAATAATCTCATTCTAATCAGGGAAAAAGACTTAAATGTCTAATCTTCTTTGGTGAACTTTAAGTCATTAAACTGAGTAATAGTTCACCCAATTTAGTGAGCTTGGGGGACTTAATGGAAGTGTTCTGAGGGAGGTGATTTATTATCCCTAAAATTATTATAAAGAAAGTATGCTTGGAACAAAGTTTCTGTGTCTGATCTTATGTACTCTATAATAAATAGTGAAACTTAGTGGATTTATGTACGACTGAAACACTATCAGAATATAATCCTTATACTATCACTTAGTGGTGAACCAAGTAAAACAACTATGTTTTCTCTCTGCATAAGAATGTTTAATAACTACACAATTCCATCAGATAGATTTTACAAGTTACTACCAACATGGTAACATGATTTTTCGCTTTAAAAGAAAAATTTTATGTCATGATTCACTCCTCCCCTTTCATGGTGTTCTAAGATCCTACATGTCACGGCCCCCGCCTCACAAGGTGTACCCCTCCTGGGCCAGCAATGTGAGAGGGAAGATAGTGACCCCCGAGTCCCGCCTCTAGTAGGCCTCGGGTTGGCGAATAGCACCGAGGTTATAGTAAACACAAAAATGGGAGGCATTAACCTCTAAGAAAACACATGTGAAAGAGAGAGATAAGATATACACTAACCAAATTCAAATCAGACAACAATATAAAATAAAATCCCAAGTACACATATGTAATTTCATGAAAAACTACTACAACAGAAAGTGGAAAACTACAAGTACCAATAGAAAGTAAAAATAGCAGCAACCACAAGCCCGAATAGCTCCTGCAACCCTAAGCTAGTATAAACCAGCTTGGTCTCCAACCTGCTCCAAGTGACCTGAAAAAAAAATTATATATACATAGGGTGAGTATAACAGTATACTTAGTAGAATACTCCCCAGAGCATTTGATTCAAAAGTAAAGAAATAATGTTAAAGCATACTGAACAACAAGTGAAACAAACTCATCACCTAAATTGGTATACTAAGTTCCCAGCCTCAACATGGATACTCTCACTAAGTATCACATACAAGAGTATATAATATAATAAAGAATATCGAGGGTACCCCGCTACTACTTCCCCACTGGTTTTCCACTTTTCCCCAACATCGCACATCTTAAGCATCTCTCTCAAAAAATTCTTACCCATAGACACCTGAGCGAAGCACCACAACATGAACCTCATGTAACAAAACCACCATGTCCACATAAGAAAAGTAACTAGGTAGTTTCTAGGAGCTACCATAGCTCACTAAACGTGTATCATATGTTGGAAATTATACCTCAATCCATTACAACCCACACACCGAGTAAGTATCTTCAAGCCATCGTAGCCTATACATGTTACACCTATAGTAGTCCATAAGAAACTATATCCAGAATATATGTGTGTGAATAACCAAAAGTCATTACAGACCTCTACACACATATATGGGGAAAACTAACTGAAGTGTCTACCAGTACAAGTAACTATCAAGAGAAGAGAGTAGGGCCAAATGGGGTAGTCAACCATCCATCCTCCCACCGGAATGTTAGGTAAAACACCCCCCAGGGTTTAGAATCCCTAGGGTGTCAGTTTCCCTAACTGGCGAGGTGGAGTAGCGTATAGAAACACAAAAAGTACCAAATATACTATAGCCCACAACCACACTATGGGCATAACCTTGTCTTAGACTCAACTGTAGCTAACATCTCTCGGACTCCTAATTGTCACTTTTAAGACTAGGTATCCTATAAGCACACCACCATTTAAAGAGATTGATTACATTACTTCATTCCCTTTTTATTAGTTTCACTTTACATTCATTAATTCTTTAAACAATAATTAAGCATTAACAATTTCCACATTATATTTCATTATCATCACACCCAAAGTCCACTATTCCATTAAATTGCAACCTCAATATTACATCCCAGCAAGATTCAATCCCATGGGTTAACATAATTTAGTCAATCATTTATTAACAAAATTATTACTTTCCCATATTCCCAGGCATTCTAGAAAAACATTATAAGCTAATAAACACAAGGGGGCTCAACACGGTGAGTGGATGAACTACTCGTCAAGTCTTTTCCACCTATATCAAGAGCGTAGCCCCATCCTCTCTCAAGAAGCTAAGCACAGAAAGTATTTGGAATACCCCACACATCTTCTCTCATTTTGGACAGAGGGTAAGAAAACCAGCTGCCTTGAGTAGTGGGGAAAGTAAAGAAGATAAACAACCAACAAGAAATAGCAAGAATCCAAACATTCACATCCAACCCATTCCATCATCCCCGGTGTCCTCCCCGACACCCACATGCATAAACCGATGCATCTCGCCACCCTAGGCATCAGATGCTGCCACAACCAATAGGCCTACCTTCCCCCACATATCACAACACAAGAAGTAGGAAAACAAACATCATATCAATTGGGATCTTGGCCCTTACACAAGGAATCCAACCTTCCAACACAATGAGTCCTCACAACTCCAAGTATAAGGCTCTTGGCCTTTACAATCAAGAGGGTACGAGGCATTATCTTTTATCAAATAGCTAGTTCTTTAATCCATCTAGAATTAACCAATTTATTATTTTTAGGCTCCAAATATGGGTAACCTAAAGATCAATATCTCACAAATTGATTAAAGATGATTACTGTATCAATTTGATTAACATTAAATTACAACAACAATAACAACAACAACGAGATTCATTTACATGCCTCTTTATCTTTATCCAAACAATTATCAATTAATTCCATCTTTACATTATTTACCAATTTACATCAAGAAAAAAAATATAAACAAAGCAAACATAGATATCACACTATCTAGAAAAACAAGAGGCAATAACATACGATTGATGTCAATTTATTTATCTGATTCAAATATTTATTATGTCAATTCCATTGTGATACAGTGGGATAAAACATGATTACTCTACATTTTCATGTATAAGAATATAGAATCAATGAATCCCCTACCTCAAAAGGTTCTTGATGTTATTTATACAAGGATGATCTACTCAACGGATTACGATCTCCTTCCCCGTGACAACTGCATCCACCCGAGGACGTTGCAACACAACTGCACCATCTGACAGCCAAGAAAACTCTATTAGAAGCATAGAGATCACATGTCATAGCATGGAAAGGAAAAATAGGAGGAGAAAATCGAATAAAATTCAAGAACATAGGTATATCATACCTTATATCAATAAAGGGTAGACACTTGCTGCTTACACCAAAACAGGGGGTGCACATGCAGTAGGAATAAATTTTAAGGGGAAACGAGCCTAGGATTAAGGTTCAATCACACAGCCCCTAAGTAAAGAAGAAATGGTTTGAGAATCTCACACTAGGAAATAAGAAGGTATAATAAGGAAGTAATATATCTCGCCCCTTTAGAAGATTTAACGGAGTAGGTTTAAGATATGCTGCATTTTCCATTAAAAGTGGGTCGCATTAAACCACGCAGTTTGAAAAAGTAAAAGCATCCCGAGCATTAGGAAAAAATAATATAGGAGTTATAGCCTTTGAATAGGCCTTAGAGTCCTTAAAATGTTGCTTTAAATGCATTTTACGTCAAAGGAAATGTCAAAGGGGCAAAACTATAGGAAGCTGGAAACACTGTTCATGAACTGGAAATTTGGAAGAGGAAAAAGGTTATTGTTGGAAGGCTACTATTCTGGAAACATTGTTCACATCGGTCTCACAGGTGAAACTGTTCACATCGGTCTCACCAGTGAAACTGTTCACATTAGTCTCACCGGTGGAACTGTTCACATCGGTCTCACCGGTGGAACTGTTCACATCTGCCTCACCGGTGGAACACTTCACATCTGCCTCATCGGTGGAACTCTTCACAGTGGTCTCACTAGTGGAACTTTTCACACCAGTGGAACCGTTCACACCAATCTCACCAGTGGAACTATTCACACTGGTCTCACTAGTGGAACTGTTCACATTGGCCTCACCAGTGGAACTATTCACACCGATCTCACTAGTGGAATTGTTCACATTGGCCTCACCGGTGGAATTGTTCACATCCGCATCACCGGTGGAACTGTTCACATCCGCCTCACCAGTGGAACTATTCACATCCACCTTACCGGTGGAACTGTTCATAGTGGGCTCACTGATTGAACTGTTCACACCGGAATCACCAGTGGAACTCTTCACATCTACCTCACCGGTGGAACTATTCATAGCAGCCTCACCAGTGGAAATGTTCACATCGACCTCACCGATGGAATTGTTCACAACAGCCTCACTAGTGGAACTGTTCAAAGCTACCTCACCAATGGAACTGTTCATAGCGGCCTCACTGGTGGAACTATTCACAGCGGCCTCACCAGTGGAATTGTTCACATCGGCCTCACCAGTGGAACTATTCACATCAGCCTCACCGATGGAACTATTCACATCGGCCTCACTGGTGGAACTGTTCACATCGGCCTCACCGGTGGAATTGTTCACAGCGGCCTCACCGTTGGAACTGTTCACATCGGCCTCACCGATGGAAATGTTCACAACGGTCTCACTGGTAGAAATGTTCATAGCAGTCTCATTGGTGGAACTGTTCAAATCAGTCTCACTAGTGGAACTGTTCACACCGGTCTCACCTGTGAAACTGTTCACACCGGTCTCACCAATGGAAGTGTTCACACCGGTCTCACTGGTGGAAGTGTTCACATTGGTCTCACCGGTGGAAGTGTTCACACCAGTCTCACCAGTGGAAGTGTTCACATCAGTCTCACTGGTGGAACTCTTCACACCGGTCTCACCGGTGGAATTGTTCACACCGGTCTCACCGGTGGAACTGTTCACATTGATCTCACCAATGGAATTGTTCACAGAATTGGAAATTTGGGAAAGTGTTGGGGATAAGTCACCTTGACCTCCCAGAACACCTCAAACATAAGATTTCCATAGAGGAATGGACCAAAGAGGTCGAGGCCATTACATCAGATACCTCTCAAAGCATTCTCATCCTTGAGAATTCAAAACCCACCTAAAGGGAAATAGAAATAGGTTATAAACAACCACCCATCAAGATACCTCTCAAAAGATAGAAATCCACAAGAAGTAACCAAAGAAATCCATCTCATAAACATGAAAGGTCTATAACCACAAACACTACTGGAAATAGAGCCTTTCCCAATGGTTCAGAACCGTTGGGAAAGGCTGCAGAACCGTTGGTATATGTTATACCAACAGTTCTGTAAACTGTAGGGAAGTAAGCCATTGGGAAAGGTTTTCCCAATGTTTTACTGTGAACCGTTGGGATAGGGTGGGGAAAGCCTAACCTATCCCAATGGTTGTGCCAAACCGTTGGGATAGTTTTTTCCAACAGTTTGGCTTGAACCATTGGGAAATCCCAAGGATTCCCCTCTTTCCCAATGGTTCATTGAACCATTGGGAAAGGATTTTTACCAACGGTTCAATGAACTGTTGGTAAAAAAATGAACCAAGATGCTATGCCAATGATTTTGAACCGTTGGCATAGCATATGTTATGCAAATTGCACAGCAGCCTGCAATTTGCACAGAAGGTCTTCAATTTGCACAGCAGGCCTCATTTTGTGCCCTCCCATTTTCAATTCAATTATTGTACCTGCAATAAACTAACACATACATATACAATTATTGTACCTGCAATAACCAACTAACACATACATATAGAGAACAAATTCATACACATTTAACATATAATGTTGGAACTATACACATCCATAATTAAATTAGAATTCATAACATAATTATAAACATACATAATTCATTTAGGATTCAATTTAAAATTTAGATGAAAATTATATGTGGAATCCGGAATTCAATTCATAATTTGATCGGTTTTTTGTATACCATATATTTTTACCTGAAATGATGTCCATTTTAAACAAAATACATACACCTAGAGTGCTACCGGCCACACTGTGCCTCAGATTTAGGCGGGGTTGACTCGTACATGTCACATATGACCCATGGATCGTTGTTCTAAAGTATTGACACAATCTGAATGCGTTTGGTCGGCTTTCCGTATGCCAGTTGATGTTGTTAAACTAAAATGATGTCCTTATGAAACAAAAGGTAGACACTTTGAGTGGTGTTGGCCACACCGCATCTCATATTGAGGCAGGGTTGATTTTTACATGTCACATATGACCCATGGATCGTTCTCCTAAAGTTTCAACAGAAATCGAATACGTTTGGTTAGTTTTCTGTATGTACTTAAAATGTTGTCCATTTTAAACAAAAGAGAGCCACTTAGAGTGAATCTGGTTACACCGTGCCTCTGTTTAAGGTGGGGTTGACTCGTACACATCACATATGACCCATGGATCATTGTTCTAAAGTATCGACACAATCCAAATGCATTTGGTTAGTTTTCTGTATGTCAGTTGATGTTTTTCACTTAAAATGACATCCTTTTGAAACAAAAGACAGACACTTTGAGTGGTGGTGGCCACACCGCACCTCGAATTGAGGTGGGGTTGACTCTTACACATCACATATGACCTATGAATCGTTGTTCTAAAGTATCGACACAATCCGAATGCGTTTGGTCAGTTTTCTGTATGCCAGTTGATGTATTTCAATTAAAATGACGTCCTTTTGAAACAAAAGGCAGACACTTTGAGTGGTGCCAGCCATAACGTGTCTCAGATTGAGTAGGGGTTGATTCTTACACATCACATATGACCCATGAATCGTTATCCTAAAGTTTCAATAGAAACCGAATGTGTTTGGTCGGTTTTCCGTATGTACTTAAAATTTTGTCCATTTTTAAAAAAAAAGAGCCACTTAGAGTGATTCTAGCTACACCGTACCTCCGATTAAGGTGGAGTTGACATGTAAACGTCACATATGACCCATGGATCCTTGTGCTAAAGTATAGAAATAATCTGAATGTGTTTGGTCAGTTTTCCGTATGCTAGTTGATGTTTTTCACTTAAAATGACATCCTTTTGAAACAAAAGACAGACACTTTGAGTGGTGGTGGCCACACCGCACCTCGGATTGAGGTTGGGTTGACTCTTACACGACACATATGTCCCATGGGTCATTGTGCTAAAGTATCAACACAATCTGAATGTGTTTGGTCGGTTTTCCGTATGCCAGTTGATGTTTTTCAATTAAAATGACGTCCTTTTAAAACAAAAGGCAAACACTTTGAGTGGTTCTGGCCACACCACATCTCAGATTGAGGTGGGGTTGATTCGTACACGTCACATATGACCCATGAATCGTTATCCTAAAGTTTCAATGGAAACCGAATGTGTTTGGTTGGTTTTTCGTATGTACTTAAAATGTTGTCCATTTTAAAAAAAGAGAGCCACTTAGAGTGATTCCATCCACACCGTGCCTCATATTAAGGCAGGGTTGACTCATACACATCAAATATGACCCATGGATCATTGTTCTAAAGTATCGACACAATCTGAATGCATTTGGTCACTTTTCCATATGCCAGTTGATATTTTTCACTTAAAATGACGTCCTTTTGAAACAAAAGACAGACACTTTGAGTGTTGGCGGCCACACCACGCCTCGGATTGAGACGAGGTTTACTCATACATGTCACATACGACCCATGGATCGTTGTGCTAAAGTATCGACACAATATGAATGCGTTTGGTCGGTTTTCCGTATGCCAGTTGATGTTTTTCAATTAAAATGACGTCCTTTTGAAATAAAAGGCAAACACTTTGAGTGGTGTCAGCCACACCATGCCTTTTATTGAGCGGGGTTGACTCTTACACATCACATATGACCCATGGATCATTGTGCTAATGTATCGACACAATCCGAATGTGTTTGGTTGGTTTTCCGTATGTCAGTTGATGTTTTTCAATTAAAATGACGTCCTTTTGAAACAAAAGGCAAACACTTTGAGTGGTGTTGGCCACACCACATCTCATATTGAGGTGGGGTTGATTTTTACACGTCACATATGACCCATGAATCGTTCTCCTAAAGTTTCAATGGAAACTGAATGCGTTTGTTCGGTTTTCCGTATGTACTTAAAATGTTGTCCATTTTAAACAAAAGAGAGACACTTAGAGTGATTCTGGTCACATCGTGCCTCCTATTAAGGCGGGGTTGACTTGTACACGTCACATATGACCCATGGATCGTTTTGCTAAAGTATCTACAATATCCGAATGCGTTTGGTCGGTTTTCCGTATACCAATTGATATTTTTCACTTAAAATGACATCCTTTTGAAACAAAAGACAGACAATTTGAGTAGTTGTGGCCACACCACGCCTCGGATTGAGGCGTGGTTGACACATACACGTCATATATGACCCATGGATTATTTTTCTAAAGTATCGACACAATCTAAATGTGTTTGGTTGTTTTTCCGTATTCCAGATGATGTTTTTCAATTAAAATGACGTCCTTTTGAAACAAAAGGTAGACACTTTGAGTGGTGCCAGCCACACCGAATCTCATATTGAGTCGGGGTTGATTCGTACATGTCACATATGACCCATGAATCATTCTCCTAAAGTTTCAGCGGAAACCAAATGTGTTTGGTCAATTTTTCGTATGTACTTAAAATGTTGTCCATTTTAAACAAAAGAGAGACATTTAGAGTGATTCCGACCACACTGTGCCTCATATTAAGGCATGGTTGACTCATACACGTCACATATGACCCATGGATCATTTTTCTAAATTATCGACACAATCCGAATGCTTTTGGTCACTTTTCCGTATGCTAGTTGATATTTTTCACTTAAAATGGCGTCCTTTTGAAACAAAAGACAGACCCTTTGAGTGGTGGTGGCCACACCGCGTCTCGGATTGAGGTGGGGTTGACTCGTACACATCACATATGACCCATGGATTGTTTTGCTAAAGTATTGATACAATCTGAATGCGTTTGTCAGTTTTCCGTATGCCAGTTGATGTTTTTCAATTAAAATGACGTCCTTTGAAACAAATGGTAGACACTTTGAGTGTTGGCAGCCACACCGTGCCTTGGGTTTAGGCGGGGTTGACTTGTACGTGTCACATATGACCCATTGATCATTGTGCTAATGTATCGACACAATCCGAATGCATTTGGTCGGTTTTCCGTTTGCCAGTTGATGTTTTTCAATTAAAATGGCGTCCTTTTGAAATAGAAGACAGAAACTTTGAGTGGTGTCGGCCACACCATAACTCAGATTGAGGTGGGGTTGATTCGTACACGTCACATATGACCCATGAATCATTCTCCTAAAGTTTCAACAAAAACCGAATGTGTTTGGTCAGTTTTCCGTATGTACTTAAAATGTTGTCCATTTTATACAAAAGGAAGACACTTTCAGTGGTGGAAGCCACACCGCACCTCAGATTAAGGCAAGGTTGACTCATATACATCACATATGACTCATGTATCATTGTTCTAAAGTATCGACACAATACGAATGCGTTTGGTTAGTTTTCCGTATTCCAGTTGATGTTTTTCAATTAAAATGACGTCCTTTTGAAACAAAAGGCAGACACTTTGAGTGGTGCTGGCCACACCACATCTCAGATTGAGGCGGGGTTGATTCGTACACATCACATATGACCCATGAATCATTATCCTAAAGTTTCAATAGAAACCAAATGCGTTTGGTCGGTTTTCCGTATGTACTTAAAATGTTGCCCATTTTAAGCAAAAGAGAGCCACTTAGAGTGATTCTGGCCACACCATGCCTCAGATTAAGGTGGGGTTGACTCATACATATCACATATGACCCATGGATCATTGTGCTAAAGTATCGACACAATATGAATGCGTTTGGTCGGTTTTCTATATGCTAGTTGATGTTTTTCACTTAAAATGACGTCCTTTTGAAACAAAAGACAGACACTTTGAGTGGTGGTGGCCACACCGCACCTCGGATTGAGGCGGGGTTGACTCGTACACATCATATATGACCCATGGATCATTTTTCTAAAGTATCGACACAATCCGAATGCGTTTGGTCGGTTTTCCGTATGCCAGTTGATGTTTTTCAATTAAAATGACGTCCTTTTGAAACAAAAGGCAGACACTTTGAGTGGTGGTGGCCACACCGCGCCTCGTATTGAGGTGGGGTTGACTCGTACACGTCACATATAACCCATGGATCATTGTGATAAAGTATCGACACAATCCGAATGTGTTTGGTCAGTTTTCCGTATGCCAGTTGATGTTTTTCAATTAAAATGACGTCCTTTTGAAACAGAAGATAGACACTTTGAGTGGTGTTAGCCACACTGCATCTCAGATTGATTCGAGGTTGATTCGTACACGTCACATATGACCCATGAATCGTTCTACTAAAGTTTCAACAGAAACCAAATGCATTTGGTCGGTTTTCTGTATGTACTTAAAATGTTGTCCATTTTAAACAAAAGAGATCCATTTAGAGTGATTCCGGTCACATCGTGCCTCAGTTTAAGATGGGGTTGACTCATACATGTCACATATGACCCATGGATCGTTGTGCTAAAGTATCGACACAGTCCGAATGCGTTTGGTCAGTTTTCCGTATGCCAGTTGATGTTTTTCACTTAAAATAACGTCCTTTTGAAACAAAAGACAGACACTTTGAGTGGTGCCGGCCACACCACATCTCAGATTTAGGCGGGGTTGACTCGTACATGTCACATATAACCCATGAATCATTCTCCTAAAGTTTAAATGGAAACCGAATGCGTTTGGTCGGTTTTCGGTATGCCAGTTGATGTTTTTCAATTAAAATGACGTCCTTTTGAAATAGAAGACAGACACTTTGAGTGGTGCCGGCCACACCGCATCTCAGATTGAGGTGGGGTTGATTCGTACACATCACATATGAACCATTGATTGTTCTCCTAAAGTTTCAACGAAAACCTAATGTGTTTGTTCGGTTTTCTGTATGTACTTAAAATGTTGTCCATTTTATGAGAATCCTCATGTGTCTATTAGTGGAATGGTATTTACTTAAAATCTTGTGGAAATTCATATAAAATATTTTTATATCATTATTAGTATGGATTAGATTTTAGTTTATCATGCTATGAAACATTTCAGAGCTAACAATGTCATGCCCAATGAATACATCTCTTTTATAACATACCAAGAATTTATGATATTGATTAGATGTGTAAATGTGATTTACATTGATTATCATGATGAAAATAAATAAAATATTTATTATAGATTTTTTAGTATTAAATGAAATCAAGGAGGGTGGGGGGGCAGTCCGGTGGGGCTGTGCGGGGGGCTGTCCGGGGGGTGTTCGGGGGGTTGTCCGGGGTCCAAGGAGGAGGGTGGGGGGCTGTCTGGGGGGCTGTTCGGGGGGTTGTCCGGGGTCCAGGGAGGAGGGTGGGGGGATGTCTGGGGAGCTGTTCAGGGGGCTGTCCAGGGGCTGTCTGGGGGGTGTTCAGGGTGTTGTCTGGGGTCCAAGGAAGAGGGTGGGGGGCTGTCTGGGCTCCAGAGAGAAGGGTGGGGGGGCTGTCCGGGCTCCAGGGAGGAGGGTGGGGGGGCTGTCCGGGGGGCTGTTCAGGGGGCTATCTGGGGGCTGTCCGGGGGGTGTTTGGGGGGTTTTCCTGGGTCCAAGGAAGAGGGTGGGGGGCTGTTCGGGGGGCTGTCTGGGGGGCTGTTCGGCGGGGCTGTCCGGGGTCTAGGGAGGAGGGTGGGGGGGCTGTCCAGGGGGTTGTCTGGGGGCTGTCCGGGGGGGTGTCCGCGGTCCAAGGAGGATGGTGGGGGGTTGTCCAGGGTCCAGGAAGGAGGGGGGTTCCCAGACACACAACCATTAAAAGACAACAACATCCATAAAAACAGATAATATATAAAAATAACTCAACTCCAATACTATATTATGAGTCTAGATAAAACCAACAACTAGAATAGATTAAATATCAAATCTCAGTAATATCAGTAAAAAATGTAATGGATCAACTTTTCCCATATAACCATCACCATCATCATGATCCTCATCCTCATCCCCATCATCATCCTCTCCCTCCTCACCCTCTCCCTCCTCCTCTCCCTCCTCTTCTGCATCAGACTCCTCGCCATCATCATCATCAAGATGGACATCGTCCTGACCACCACTATAACTGCCACCTGGTGCACCATATATAGAACGTATCGATGACATATACTCATCAAAAATATGTCTTGGAATTACTTCAACTATGACACCAAATTTAGGTCGAAGTTGGTCTTTGACATAAAAAACTTGTTTAGCCATTGATGCCCAGACATATGGTTCTTCGGTAGCAAGAGTGCGAGTCATATTAATTACTCAAAATCCACAATCATCAATAAATGTGCCATGTCTCATCATCGAATCAAACTAATGTCATTTCATCATTATGACTCATCCATGAGAGTAATAATCCAATATTATTATTTTCTCAAAAACTCCATAATAACCAACATTTTCAAATCGTGGTCTACTATCTGATGCACTGGCATAACAATCTGTTGTGGCAGTAACCATAACACCGTCATGTTGTGTTCTCATGTTCTTTTCTCGTTCAGTGACAATAAATTTGTACCCATTGATAAAAATTGATTTACAGTCACGAACCACGGTATTAGGACCAAAAGTCAAACCTCTTATTTCCTCAGAGACAGAGTCAGTAGAAAAACTCAATACCTGCAATATAAATGACTATTAAACTTAATTAAATATTGATATAACTATTTTAAACATTAATTTTTTTATACCTTCAATTTTAACCAAGCAGAAAACTCTTTGCTATGCAAAGTCTCTATCCTTCTCAAATATAAAGAACGATGCTTCCTATTTATCATTGTTTTATGTTCTCTGTAGATAAAAAATATGAATATTTTAACAGATATATATGTAAGATATACATAATCAATTTAGTTACCTGATATAGTTATCGAACAAATCACAGTTGAAAAAAAATGTGTGATGTGCCATCTCCCGCTCTTCATGGCTTAATGTCTTCAATGTATATGATCCAGGAATTCCTCCTATTTGAGGAAGTGATGAAAACTGGGTTCAATTTTCTCATACTGTTCTTCTTCATTTATCATTGGTCTGTTCAATCTTGTAGTAAGATCAGACAAATACATCGAGCAGAAATCCATACATTCTTGAGCTAAGTAACCATTCACGATAGAACCTTCAGGATTATTTCTGTTTCGGACATAAGACTTTAATGTGAACATATTTGTTTCAGTTGGATACATACAAAGAAAAGAAACAGGTCCTCCGAGAAGTATTTCAGTGGGAATATGGACAGTCAGATGCAGCATGCATGTGAAAAATGATGGAGGAAATATTTTCTCCAACTCACACAAAATTAATGGGGCATCTGTCAACATTTTTTGCAAGAAATACTTGGACAAATTCTTAGCAAAAATATCTCTAAACAAATGGCACAAACGAATAACAGCCACCCTTACATTATTGGACAAAAGATGAAAGATTGATATTGGAAGCAACTCATGCAGTAGAACGTGATAATCATGAGTCTTCAAAGATTTTAGCTTCAACTCTCTTCTGTTGAACCGTTTAGATATGTTTCTTGAATAGCCATAAGGAACTCTAATAGTCTCTAATACTTCCAGAAATTGTTTTTTTCGTAGGTTTCATAACATAAGAAGCACATGGAAGTTTCCATTTATTTTCACTGATACGCACAGGATGTAATTCTGGTCTGATGCCCCAATCCACCAAGTCACGCTGAGATCGTAAATCATCTTTGGTCTTCCCCTTGACATTTAGAAGAACCGAAAGCAACATTTCACATATATTCTTTTCAATATGCATTACGTCTAAGAAATGACATAACAAATTGGTTGACTAATAAGGAAAATAAAAAAAGATACTCCTCTTCCTCCAATTGTAACAGGTTTCAGTGGAAATATTCTTTCTCTTTCCAGATTTCATTTGACCCTTCCCAAATGAAAAACTAAAATATTTCAATTCATTAAGCACGTCAGTTCCAGACATACACTGAGGTGTATCATCAGTCTCTATGGTATTATCAAATCTTCGACGATTCATTCTATATGGATGATCCTTTAGAAAGAATCGTCGATGTCTCATAAAACTAAAACTACAGTGATGTTTCAGTCTTCTAGATCGTGTATTCTTCATACAAATTGGACATGAAAATTTTCCCTTCGTGCTCCATCCAGACGTCATTGCATAAGCCGGAAAATCATTGATCATCCACATAAGCGCAGCACGCATCTGAAATATGTATTTCAAACATGCATCGTATGTGCGCACACCCACAACCCAAAGAAGTTTCAACTCTTTTATTAAAGGTTGCATGTAGACATAAATATCAATGTCAGGATCAGAAGGACTAGATATTAGTATACTCATGAAAGTTAAAGGTTTTTTCATACACAACCATTGGGGAAGATTATAAATGTTTATAAAAACTGGCCATGTGTTGTGCGAAGTAAGCATCTTCCCAAACGGATTAAAACTGTCGCATGAAAGACTCGGCCTCACATTACGCACGTCAGCTGCAAAATCAGGATGTCGAGCATCAAATCTCTGCCATACAAATCTATCTACAGGATGAACCAACTCATCATTAGTCTTCTTTCTCTCGGTATCATGCCATCTCATTTTTATTGATATGTCATCAGACATAAAAAGATTTTGGAGTCTGGGGATTAATGGAAAGTGCCAAATTACTTTATGTGGAATGTGGGATGGTGTTCCATCATATTTTGACTTCCAGCGGGATGTGCCAAATTTTATAAAATCATTTCATTCAGCGGTTTCCTCCCAAAATAAACTGCAATCTTTCAGGCAAGAATGAATTCTGTTTCTTGAAAATCCAAGTTTCTCAACTAACTTCCATTCCATATAGTGGTTTGATGGAATATCTACATCATCTGGAAGTAAATCCTTCAAGAGGGTAAGAATGTAATCGATTTCTGTATTAGAAATCCCATACATAGTTTTCCCATGAAACAATCGGATTAAAAATTCCAGCTTTTTCATTTTATCGCATTGTCGATATACTGGAGTCGTGGGAGCATCATTCAATTTTTTCACCCTATTAATATCATTATTTTCACTAGATGCATCAATTGTGCTCATATATAAGTCTTCTTGAGTTGAAATCCTTTCTTTTTCATGATGACGAATAAACGAAAACCGATCATCTAACAAATTCTCCATTCCAGTCTTTTCATTTCGATCATCACCAATTTGAGATTTCATTTTCTCCCCATTCTGATACCACACAAATTTGTTTGCTTGAAAACCATTTTTGGTTATGTGGTAGCTGACTTTTTCACGGCTCAACCAAGGTCTACCAACACAATTTTAACATGGGAAGTGTATGTGACCACTATCTGAAGCATTGTGAAATGAAAAATCTATAAATATCTCCAAATTGTTTTGAAAATATCTTGAGATCCAATCAGTTTCATACATCCAACTTCTGTCCATTCTGTAAAAAGAATTTATATAAGTCATTTAGTCATAAACAATTCAATAGGATTGAAATTTAATAGAAAATACATTTAAGTAAACGATAAAGGAAGAAGTTTCTAGTCGATGTAGTGAACTATTAAAATAATGTAAAGAACAAGTACTCATAAATTAAATTAAAATTTATTTATATTCATTTTCATTAGGTCTATAAGAGTCACATACCTCAGGTCCCATCATGTGTTATAGGCATCCCAAATCATTCACTCATGTTCAATAACTCATTATTGACACCTGTACATACCTTTCATTACCCAATTACTTCCCCAAGTCAAGCGCACCCCATGGGTGAATAAATTTTAGGCTTCTACACTAATAGGTTGTTCATGGCCTGTAAAAAGATTTAATTTCATTAAGTATAGAAAAAAAAATTATTTTTAAATTTGAAATTCTTAATAAAGTATGCCAATGATAACAACATTACTGAATTAAACTTGTGACTTATCTAACATTTTTATGGCTGTCTACACATGTCAGAATGGGTAGTGAAAAGAACCCCACCCTCATAAAAGTGAGTATTGGACAAGAAGGATACATAATATACAACGTACAATGAGAACCATATTTAGTTGACCCTAAAGTTATATTAGTACAGTCATCTTGGGGGAAATGGAATATATGATCCTAGTTAACTGATGAATTCAAAAGCTCATATTCCATATGTTGGACACTATCTAAGGTAAGAAATCATGTGAGGATGGGTTTACATCATTAAATTTCTTACATTATAGTGAGAATGAAGGCTTAAATTAATGACTTGAGTTCACTGATACCATTTCAACCATTATACACACCATGTGAACCCTTATACACACCATATGAACCCTTATACCATATCGTCATTATTACAACCATTAATAACAACTTATTAAATAACATCACTTGTTAAAGATAATAAAATTTAACATAAATCAATAATAATATTGGATATATCAAGTAAAATGAATTCATACTATCTTACATCCTAAATGACCACCCACAACCATGATTAATGACCACAAAACTCCCCTTTGGCCAAATCAAAAGTGAAAACAAAAACATATAGTTGTAGAAAAAAAACTTCATTTGTGTGAAGAATAATAATCTCATGGTCCTCATGATATTTGAACCACGCAGTCATGATTTTCGAGATAAACTTGTATCCATGAAACCATATGAGAAACACGATTCAATACATGCATTTTTCTGATTTTCCCAAGAATTTTGAGGAACCCCAAATCAGTGAAAATGGTCATTGTGTTTTAAAAAGGTGATTGAATAACACATGTATGATGTCGAAGTAAGAATGATTAATGGTTATATTAGAAAAAATAATATTCACTAATAATACGAATTTGACATTTTTTGAATTAGTTTCATGAATAAGGAAGAAGTACTAATTAGGGACCACATACTATTTGGAAAAGTTCAAGAAGATACTCCATATGTTCTATTGTGAAAAGGATAAGTGAACAGTGTGTCATTTTATATATATATATAGATTTTGATAGAAACATGATACATACTTGTTATGTAATAAACATAGTGTACAAAAATTAATATGAACAAGATCTTCATGTTTGGCATGATCTTAATGAAAGGAGTGATTTTCATGAAATAATATCAATAAATATTACAAACAATTTCTTATTAGTTCATATACATGAAGCTATAATATTTGAAGCATTGACATTAAAAAAAACTATGAATCTTCAAAATTAGAACACAATAAAGAGACACCATGGCCTTATAAATGTAAATGTGTAATGAAAACATTAATTGGACATACACCGATATAGGGATTTGAGTACAGAATTCGTGGAACAATCATAAAATTTTACAAAAATCCTAAAAATTGGGAATAACGAAATTGTTGATAATAGAAGGATATGCTTTATAAGAGGTGGAACTATATCCTTGATAAAATATGGAAGGAGTCTAACCTAGTAGCTACTGATCCGATGGAAGAGGTGGGGATTCGGAAGTGTTTCTGCCAAAGAATCTCTTCTGGAGACCAGCGGAAGGGTTCTGGGGGTTCTGGAATCGTGGGGAGGCCGCTGCCTGCATTTGGAGAATTTGGGGCTTTTTTCCCAACGGTTTTTAAAAACCATTGGGAAAACTCAATCTTTTCCAACGGTTTCATAAAACCGTTGGGAAAACTAAATTTTTCCCCATCTTTCCCAACGGTTTCCTCAAACCATTGGGAAAAGTGATTTTTTCCCCACTTTTCCCAACAGTTTCATAAAACCATTGGGAAAAGTCACTTGTTGAAGGTCTTTACCAACGGTTTATGAAAATTAATGGTAAAGACAATATATACCAATGGTTATTTGAACTGTTGGTATACAAGTGTTGGGAAAAGTCCCCTTTCCAGTAGTTAAAGAGAACATTTTTTACATGAAAATAGTTAAACATCAACCAAATTGGGGTACTGAGCACGTATATGTGACTCACATTACCAGGTACTCTCTTCCACGCCATCACGTTGCCACAAGAAATGAACCAAGGTGATAGAATAATTGCGCAACACCTTCTCTTTTATGTCTTGGATCTCCATAGGCCACTCCTCGAAGGTTGCATCATCATCAACATCGATATATCCCCAATCGATGATGTGAGAGTCATCATGAAGATAACTATGGAGTTGTGACACATGAAAAACATTGTGTATCCAGCTCATCTATGAGGGAAGTGTTGCTCGATATGCCACAGCTCCAAAATGATCCAACACCTCGAAATGCCCAATAAACTAGGGAGAAATCTTACTCCCACAACCAAGCCTTTACTACCCACAATGGGGATTCACCTTAAAAAACACATGATCCCCAACATCAAACTCTAAAGGTCTCCTCCTTTGATCAAGATATGATTTATGATGATCCAGTGCTATCTTCATCCACTCACAAATCACCTAAACCATCTCTGTTGTATTCTGCACTAGTTCTAGTTCGAGAATTGATTACTCTCTGACCCCATTCCAACACAACAGAGAATGAAAAGGTCAGCCATACAAGGATTAAAATGGTGCCATACTGATGGTGGAGTAAAAACTATTGTTGTAAGAAAACTCCACCAAGGGTAAGTGCCTCATCCACGAACCTCCAAAATCTAGGACACAAGAGCGTAACATGTCTTCAATATTCTAGATAGTCTGCTCTGTCTGACTGTCCATCTATGGATGAAAAGTAGTGTTAAGGCATAGCTGAGAAATAAAAGCATACTGGAGAACTCTCCACATCCTAGAGGTAAAACGAGGATCTCGATCGGAAATGATCGTCCTCAGGACTCCTTGGAGTCTCACCACCTCCTACAAATACTGCCTTGACAAAACTTCCACTGAGCTTGACTCTTTGATTTCTATAAAGTGGGATGATTTTTTTAAACGGTCCACTACCACCCAAATAGAATCAAATACTCCCGGAGCTCAAGGTAAACCAGTAACAAATTCCATTGAGATGTCCTCCCACTTCCACTGAGGAGTATCTAATGGATAGAGAATCCCACTGGGGACATGGTGCCCAGCCTTAACCTTCTGGCAGACCAAACATCAAGACACAAACTCTAAAACTGCATACTTTAACCCAGCCCACCAAAACTAACACCTCAAGGATTGGTACATATTTTTCACGATAGGATGCACTACAAAAGGAGAACTATGGAACTCTTTGAGAATTGTCTCGCACGTCTCCAAAGGGGAAAATATCCTTCTATGATATAACACTCGGTGTTGTGTATCCTCAGACTAACCATCAGGGGCCTCTCCGCAAACAACTCGGTCTCTCTAGACCTCCACCTCTAGATCCCCCAACTGGGACTCATCCACCTGTTGCACCAGAGATGAAGGCACTATCATCTAAAAAAGAAAACCTCTACCCCCAAATTCTCCCATATCGATATGTAATGCTAAAAGTTCTTCCATAACTCTCTAGGAATCACCAGATTCACACACAACATCACTATGTGACTTCCTGCACAGTGCATCAGCTACAACATTCCCCTTTCTAGGGGTATATAATATTTCAAAGTCGTATTCCTATAAGAACTCCATCCACTGACATTTTCTCAAGTTTAATCCACGCTAGGAGAAAACATACCTCGGGTTATTATGATTGGTGAAAACCACAAAGCGCTCGCCAATGAGGTAATTTCTCCAAAACTTCACAGCAAACACCACGTCTTCCAACTCAAGATCATGGGTGGAATAGTTACATTCATGGGGACGCAACTGCCAAGACCCTTAAGAAATAATTGATCTCTACTATATCAGAACACAGCCTAACCCCAAATGCAAATAATCATAGAAAACATCAAACTGAACTCCCTCTGTTGGAAGACAAAGAACTAGATCACTTACTAACTTCTCCTTAAGATACTCAAAGGATACCTGACACTGATCAGTCAATGTGAATGCCTAATCCTTCCTGGTCAATGTTGTCAGAGGAGTTGTAACCCGAGAGAAATCAGCTACTAACCTCCTGTAGTAGCCTACAAGACCAAGGAAACTTCACACCTCTACCACTGTCTTGGGGGATTCCCAAGACACAACTGCTTCTATCTTTGATGGATCCATAGCTACTCCCTACTGGTACACAACATGCCCCAAGAAATAGACTTCTTGATCCCAAAACTCACACTTCAACAACTTCCCAAATAGCTAATCTTGATGAAGAACTCCCAAAATTCCATGTAGGTTCTCTGCATTCTCCTCCTCAGATGTGGAGTACATAAGAATATCATCGATGAAAACCACCATGAACTTATATAGGAACTCAAGAAACACAGGTTCATCAATCCCATGAACACAGCTAGATCATTCATCACACCGAACAGCATTACAACAAACTCATAATGCCCATAACGACAACGGAAAGCAGTCTTCAGGATATCCTCATCCTTCACATATGTCTGATGATATCCTGACCACAATTCAATCTTTGAGAACCAACTTGCACCATTCAATTGATCAAATAAATCATCAATTTTTGGAAGAGGATAGTGATTCTTCATTATCACTTTGTTTAAGCAATGATAATCGATATGCAACTACAAACTGTCATCATCCTTCTTCACGAACAAAACTGGTGCACCCCATGGTGACACACTTGGCTGAAAAAAAAACACACTATAATAGACCATCAAGATGTATACGTAGCTCTCGTAACTCATAAGGGAATATCCTATATAGATACATAGAGATAGGAGATTCTCCTGGTTGTAGCTCAATCCCAAACTCGATCTCTCGTCGAGGGGGTAATGCTACAACCACTTCTGGAAAAACATCAGGGTACTCTTCTATGACCCTAGGAAATGCCAACTGTTGAACCTATGAAGAACTCAAAATCATCTCATCCATCAAGTATGATAAGTATAGAACACACCTCTGACTCATTTGAGTGTCTCGCTCACCAACAAACACTGCTGGATCTCCATCTGCATCGACGAACACCACCTTCCTCCTGAAGAAATCCATTATAGCCTACATTGAATACAAAAAATCCATTTCAAGGATGAAATCATATGGTTGTATCCGTAAACATAGGAAATCTCCCAAAGAATGGTTTTTTCCCAGCACTAGCTCATAGTCTATACATACTTCAATCAAGTCAACTCGACCTCCAACTGGCGTAGTCAACTCCAAGGGCACTGGAATCCTCTCTACCTCAAGTCCCAAAACATGGAAAAGGGTAAGTGATATGAAGGATAATGTCACTCTTTAATCAAACAAGGTATACAAAAAAGTATAAAACAAGCAAAGGGTACCTCAAACGACATATGGATCACCTGTCACTGGCAATGATAAAGCATGAAGCTAACCATGACCTCCTCCATGGCCTCTCTGACCCTGATAAAGACCACCACCACATCCACGCTCTGCTCTCTAAGAATGGGGAGTGTCACAAGGCTGTCTTCTACCTACCCCATCTACCCTCTACTGATCCAAAGCTGGTTCAACCTACTACTGCTACCTCGGTTATAACTGCCTCAATAGAGGAACCTGGAGTGGAACACCTGGCACACGATGATTGCTCTGAAAGGTCGGGCACTCTTTATGTTGATGACCTTGACCACCACAAGAAAAAAAAAGTGCCTAATAACTTGGAATAGGATTGAAAGCTGCTGTTCCTAGAGAAATGAGATGTTGAGGGTTGGGACCTACCCCCAGCAGAATAGAAACTCTTTTGCCCTGAAAACTGAGAACCCCGGACCACAGATCTACTTCATGAGGAATCATGATGACTCTCCTATTGTAATGATCTAGTTCTAGAAAATGTCCTATCGATGACCTATACCCTCTCTAGTACCTCAAGATGTGTCTTCAGCATAAATGGTGTGACCTGGCACTGGATCTCTAGATGCAAAGCCTCCTCAAAATACCTCACTCTGGAAATAGGTCTGAATCATATCGTAAAAGGTTCCTGAAATAGATTCCAAACTCTCGCACACTGAATCTCCCCTATATAAGGGTAAGAAGATCCTAGCAACTAGACACCTTCGTGGTCAAAGAAAGAAACTCAACTCTAAACTTGTCTCGGAACTCCTCTCATGAGATCACTGACTCCTCGCGATCCCCAAGGAACAAGAACCACTACTACCTCGCTACTCCATGTAGAATTGTCACAATCAAGGACACCCAGTTCTCCTTCCAATCATAGATCAAACTGAAGCCTATATTGACTTCCTACAACCAGTCTTCTATGACTAAATTTGAAACGGAACCCTCATACTTCTTCAGATGCTGGCACTGAAACTCTTGGAGTTTCCTCCTACAAGTGTCTTCATCATCAACCTCTACCCTATGGTGTTCTTCTGGCATAGTCTACTAGATATATTCTACACAAACCTAACAAGGACATCGACATAGAGCCATACCTACAAAATAAGAAATAGTTATAGCTCCTAAACCTAGAATATGGAAGACTCGTCATTAATTATTTAATTTTTTTCTTTTATTCATTTTAGGTTAACCTATCCCAAGGTCTACCCATTCAAACATAATCACAAAGAAGAATGATTCATGATCCTTTCTTAGGTCTCTACCTTGCAACTGGTATCACCTCGTTTAGTAGTCATTGTAAACTTAAAGGTCTGTGCATCAGATCACAAGGGGCCCTAAATGCCTTTGTCTCAGCCGGTCTCTAGTTTTTACATCACTTTCTAAACATGACTGACACTGTTTCCCTACCAACCCATTCAACCTCACATGTGCCTAACACCAAACTCTATCCTATCCCTCAACTAGACCTCTGATACCACTCTCTCACGACTCCCTCCTCACAAGGTGTACCCTTCCTGGGCTGGAAATTTGAGAAGGGAGATAGTGAACCTCGAGTCCCGCTTCCAGTAGGCCTCGGGTTGGCAACTAGCACCAAGGGTATAGTAAACACACAAATGAGAGGCATTACCCTCTAAGAGAACACATGAGAAAGAGAGAGATAAGATAGAAACCAACCAACTCCAACTTAGACAACAATATAAAAGAAAATCCCAAGTATACATATATAATTCCATGCAAAACTACTACAACTGAAATGGGAAAACTACAAGTACCAAAAGAAAGTAAAAACAGCAGCAACCACAAGCCCGAACAGCTCCTGCAACCCCAAGCTAGTAGAAACTAGCTTGATCTCCAACCTGCTCCAAGTGACCTGAAAAACAGTTTATATATACATATGTTGAGTATAACAGTATACTCAGTAGGATCCTCCCCGAAGCCTCTCATGAAAAATTAAATAAAGCATGCTAAACCACAGTGAACAACAAGTGAAACTAACTCATCACCTAAATAGGTTTACTAAGTTCCTAGCCTCACCATGGCTACTCTCACCAAGTATCCCATACAAGAGTATATAATATAATAAATAATATTTAGGGTACCCCATAACTGCTTCCCCATTGGTTTGTCACTTTGCCCCAACGTCGCACGTCCTAAGAATCTCTCTCCAAAAAAACGCTTTCCTGCAGACACCTGGGCAAAGCACCACAACATGAACCTCATGCAACAAAACCACCACATACACATAAGCAAAGTAACCAAGTAGTTTTCGGCAGCCATCATAGCTCACATAGCGTGTATCATACATCGGTAATTTTACCTCAATCCATTACAGTCCACACACAGAGTAAGGATCCTCAAGCCATCACAACCTATACACGTTTCACCTATAGTAGTCCATAGGAAACTATATCCAGAATATATGTTTGTGAATAACCACAAGCCATTAAATCCCTCTACACACATATATGGGTAAAACTAACCTTTGTGCCTACCAGCACAAGTAACTACCAAGAGAAGAGTGTGGGGACAAATGGGGTAGTCATCCATCTATCCTCCCACTGGAATTTTGGAGAAAACACCCCCCCCCCCCCAGGGCTTAGAATCCCCAGGGTGTCAGTTTCCCTAATTGATGGGTGGAGTAGCATATAGAAACACAAAAAGTATAGAATATACTATAGGTGAAAACCAAAATATGGGCATAACCTATTATTAGACTCAACTGCATCTAATGTCTCTCAGACTCCTGACTTACACTTTTAAGACTAGGTATCCTATAATCACACAACCATTTAAAGAGCTTGATTACATTCCTTCATTACCTTTTTATTAGTTTCACTTTAAGTTCATTAATTCCTTAAACATTAATTAACCATTAACAATTTCCACATTATATTTGATTAGAATCACACCCAAAGTCCACTATTCCATTAAATTGCAACCTTAGCATTGCGTCCCAACAAACTCTAACCCCATGGGTTAACATCATTTATTCAATCATTTATTAACAACATTATTACATTCCCACTAAGGAATTCTAGAAAAAACATTCTAAGATACTAAACACAAGGGGGGTCGATATGGTGAGTAGATGAACTACCCATCAAGTCTTTGTCGCCTATAGCAAGAGCATAGACCCATCCTCCCTGAGGAATCTAAACATGAAAATCACGTGTCATACCCCACGCATCTTTTCCCCTTTTGGAAGGAGGGTAAGAAAACTAGCTGACTTGAGTAGAGGGGAAAGTAAGGAAGATAAACAACCAATAAGAAACATCAAACATCCAAACATTCACATCCAACCCATTCCATCATCCTCGATGTCCTCCCCGACACCCACAAGCATAAACTGATGCATCTCGCCACCCTAGGCGTCATCTGTTGCCACAACCAATAGGCCTCCCTTTCCCCATATATCACAACACAAGTAGCAGTAAATCAAACATCATATCAATTGGGTTCTTGTCTCTTAAACAAGGCATACAACCTTCCAACACAATGAGCTCTCACAACTCCAAGCATAAGGCTCTTGTCCTTTACAATAAAGAGGGTACGAGGAATTATCTTTTATCAAACAGCCAGTTATTTAATCCATCTAGAATTAAATGATTTATTATTTTTAGTCTCCAACTATGGGTAACCTAAATAGAAAACTATTACAAATTGATTAAATATTATTACTGCATCAATTTTATTAACATAAAATTACAACAACAACAGCAATGACCAGATTCATTTACATGCCTCTTTATCTTTATCCAAACAATTATCAATTAATTCTAGATTTATTTTATTTACCAATTTACATCAAGAACAAAAAGTTAAACAAAGAAAACATAGATATCACACTACCTGGAAAAACAAGAGGCAATAACATACGATCAATGTCAATTTATTTATCCAGTTTAAATATTTAGTATGTCAATTCCATTGTGATCCAGTGAGCTAAAACATGCTAACTATACATTTCCACGTAGAAGAATAGAGAATCAATGAATACCCTACCTCAAATGATTATTGGCATTTTTTATACGAGGATGATCCACTCAACGGATTACGATCTCCTCCCCCATGACAACTGTATCCACCTGAGGACGCCACGACACGACCGCACCATCCGACTGCCAAGAAAACTTCATTAGAAGCATGGATATCACATTCCATAGCATGGAAAGTAGAAATATGAGGATAAGTATTGAATAAAACACAATAATAGAGGTAGATCATACCTTATATCAATAAAGGATCGACACTTTCTTCTTACACTAAAACAGGGGGTGTGCATGCAGCAAGAAGAAGCATTAAGGGGAAACGAGCCTAGGATTAAGGTTCAATCACATAGACCCTAAGGAAAGAAGGAATGGTTTCAGTGTCTTGCATCTGGGAACAATAAGGTAGAATAAGTAAGGAATATATCGCACCCCTTTAGAATATTTAACAGAGTAGGTTTAAGATACACTGCATTTTCTATTAAAAGAGGATCACATTAAACCATGCAGTTTGACCAAGTAAAAGCATCCTAAGCCTTAAGAAAAATTAATATAATAGTTATGGCCTTTGAATCATCCTTAGAGTCCTTAAAACGAGGCTTTAAATGCATTTTATGTTAAAGGAAATGTCAGAGGGGCGAAACTGTAGGAAGCTGGAAACACTATTCATGAACTAGAAATTTGGAAAAATAAAAAAGGCTGTTGTTGGAAGGCTGCTATTGGAAGGTTGATGTTCTGGAAACACTGTTCACATCGGTCTTACTGGTGGAACTATTCACACCGGTCTCACCAGTGAAACTCTTTATATTGGCCTCACCGATGTAACTATTCACATCAGCCTCACTGGTGGAACTGTTCACAGTAGTCTCACCAGTGGAACTGTTCACACCGGTCTCACTAGTGGAATGGTTCACACAGGCTCACTGGTGGAACCGTTCACATTGTTCTCATCAGTGGAACTATCCACACTGGTCTCACCGGTGGAACTATCCACACCGGTCTCACCGGTGGAACTATTCACATCAATCTCATCAGTGGAACTTTTCACACCAATCTCACTGGTGGACTGTTCACATCGGCCTCACCTGTGGAACTGTTCACACCCACCTCACTGGTGGAACTGTTTACAATGGTCTCATCGGTGGAACTATTCACACCGATCTCACCGGTGGAAGTGTTTACACCGGTCTCACTGGTGGAACTGTTCATATCTACCTCACTGGTGGAACTATTCACAGCAGTCTCACCGATGGAACTGTTCATAGTAGCCACACCGGTGGAACTATTCACAGTGGCCACACCAGTGGAACTGTTCACAGTGGCCTTACCGGTGGAATTGTTCATAGCAGTCTCAGCGGTGGAACTGTTCACATCGGCCTCACTAGTGGAACAGTATCACCAGTGGAACTATTCACACAAGTCTCACCGGTGGAACTATTCACACCCATCTCACCGGTTGAACTGTTCACACCGGTCTCACCGGTGGAACTGTTCACACCGATGGAACTGTTCATAGAATTGGAAATTTGGAAAAGTGTTGGAGATAAATCACCTTGGCCTCACAGAACACCTCAACACTAGATTTCCATAGAGTAATAGACCCGAGAGGTCCGAGACATTGCACTACAAATGTCTTATAAATACTACTGACATAACTCTTCTCTATATCCTTCCACTCCCTCTAAAAATAGTATCTCAGCCTTCTATACCCATCCCCCAATAAAATCAATTTCTTTTTTAGATTTTATCTTAGGTTCTCTGGTTTATTCTGTAACTGTGTAACCCCTATGTAACCTGATTTTTTTCCTTCCCACTTGAATTCCATAGTTTTGTGGCTCGATTTAGTTAAAATGGCCCCTAAACTATTCAACCACTTCATTCCTAAAACCAAATCGGGTACCCCAATTTCTAAGACAAATGATTCAATCTTAATAGTAAATTTTTCAAAATATACCTCTTCCTCCTCGTAGACTCCCTTTGAAATTTCTCTATGCCAATCTTCTAAATTCACTTCAAAAGTACCTGTCAAAATGACCTTTATATATTCCATTTTTATGAGCATTATAGGCATAAAATTATGGATTTCACATTTTCCAATGAGTACTACTATTGTTATTCCTGATATGTATCCTAAAAACACCAACAAATCAACTTTTACCTCACTCATACTCCTAAAGTCCACTTTTCCCCTATATTATCCACTTCTTGATCATTTTACCATAATCTATGTTGTGTATCCACTTATACCTCCTTCTCATAATTCTAATCTTCAATCTCCCTCACCAATATCCTCAAAAAAAATTCAATATATTTTTTCATGGGATAATAGGGTTTTCCACAGTGGAAGCACAATCCCTTTTGTTTTTGTTCCTCTATATCCTGTATACTAAGGGTTTTCACTCTATTCAACCTTTTTTTCTTATGGTTATTATTATTTTTTATTCTTATTTAGAACTGTGAACAACTGGCACACTGAAGGGAAAACTAGACACCACAAGTCCAGTTCCCCATAGAGGTTGTGGTAACACTTGTTTCCCTCAAACTCCCCTTATAAATCCATCTATAACCAATTCTCTTTATATCTTTATGGATATTTTAATCATAATATTCTTATTTATAGGTTCATGTGTGGACACTCTCTTATCAATATCTATCCATAATCCTTCTATAAATAATCTCATGTTCCATGCCTCATGGAAATAAATTATCCTTGGTGTTACCTATTCAAATGATTATATATATTCCTCTACAAAAATAGCTTGTTGAAACATCTTTAGAAACCTTAGTGGGTCACCCTTTGTCACATTTCTATATCTATTTATTATTTATGGCTTAATATGATCTCATTTCATTCCAATATTAACACTATACCCAAACAAAAACTAATACAGGGCTATGTTTTCCATACCAATCTATGATAAATGTAATTTTATATCTTCTAATATCTGACTTACCATGATATAATTTTCTACTTTAGTGATCCATACAAAAGGAACCACCCCTGAAAATGAGGGTAACTAAACTCTCATTAACACATATCTCAAACCTTTTACTAAGGTGACATCATCTTAAATTAGGATTCCTCCTTATCTGTTGTTGAGCATCGCATTCTCATTTCCACTCCCATATAGACACAGTTTTGTTTCCTTAATTTTGTTTCCAGACTTTAAATCATTATCTACCTATATATTGAACACTTTGATCCTATATATCATTCTCTCCTCTATATCATGAATCCTAAGAGAAATGTTTTCCCTCATTTTTCTAAAACAAATCTTATATAATTCACAAGAATTCAATTTGTCTTATAACTAGATTTTTAACACTAGATTATGCGGACATAATCGACTATTCATATTCCCATTCCTTCTTCTCACTCCTCTATTGTTGAATATCTAATTCCAATTCAATTGATGAAAACTTTCTCTCCATTCTTGTATACATATAAGTTGGTTTGAGATCAAGATCAATGATTGAAGCTAAATGATAGACTCTCAACAATCAACTCAAAACAATCAAATCTCAAATGAAAGCAACAAATTTTTATGGATACAACTAATAGGATACCGCAAAAATGAATTTAGGTATAGAATAAAACAATAAATATGTATATTTCTATATTTTGAAATAGATATAACTTTGTAATGTATAATATTTTAAAAGAATTTCAACAGTATAAATCAAGGAGAGATCACCTCCCATAAATCCTTCCTAGCTATGAGTGGGAGGTTCTTGAGAGATTCCATCTCTCTCAAGCTTGGATTCTAGTAGGAATTCTTTCTGAGTAAAATGAAAACTGAAGTATGACTCAATCCAAATAGTTTATATATAGAAGGTACCCATCCCAATTGACTAAAAAACTTTTGGCACCAAAAAAACATTCCTCACACTTTTCCACAGAATTCATTTTATCCTCGCTTAGATAACACTAGTCAAGTTTGAGAGGAAATCATATCCATGCCTAAAGATGATGAAAATTAGATCCCCATGTTCCGCATGATTGATAACATGCCAAGGGATATAGATTCCTCAAAATCGTTTATAGTATGATGATGTGGTGGTGAGAACCTACTTCTAAGAGTAGGTGTTAGATTACATATATTGTTGATGAAATTGTGTTGAGACTGTAAAACCCATTTTTTGAGGGTCTTATAGGCACTTTTTGGTCTTAAAAAATATCCTAAAAGGGTGTATAAACCATAACCAAAGGTAAATTTTTCTTTATAGGCTTTGATTTTACTTGTCTCAGATCCAAAAATAGATTTTTGAATCAAATGTTATGGCCATCAGAAGTTTGGAATTTTTCATAAAGAAATATAGGCTCATACTCAGGTCATGCACCCAACTTCTTTTCCTAACTACCTCACCCAGCTACCATGCACCCCTAGGTCCCTACATTCTAGTCCATGTCTGTGTGTCCATGTATCACTTGTGTACACCTTCTTCTGCGCACAACTCCTATATGCCCATGTCCTCATTTCAGTTTATAAATTGAGCCCCTCACCTGTGAATTAAGACACAGATGGATGCATGGGCAGACGACTGAGAGAGGTAGGATCTCCCTTCACCCTACCACTAGAGCGTGCCACTTGGAACCCCACCTGTGAATGCCACCGATGCATTGCATTTTGTCTTGTCACTTGAGAACCCACACTTGGGCACACCGCTTCAGCGCCCACACTCCACTTGGGAACAACTCATGGGCGCACCACTTGGGTGCACCACCTAATCTACCAAACTTAGGTGCATGAATTAATCATCGACAATTGGGCCCACAAACTTGGTGCCCACACTTGGGTTCACCACCTTGGCGCCCACACTTGGGCGCACCACCTTGGCACCCACACTTGGGATCACCACCTTTCCCAAGTCCATAACATGGAAACCCATACTATGATAAACCCCTTTATCCAAGACCTTCAATTGGTCACTCATACTATGGAGAAGCCTCATGAAAGCTCTCACTAGGGTGAATCTATTCACCTAGGTCTCATAGCTGGGCACCAATTCAACCAGGCTCGTTGCCTAAGAACCTAACCTTACCAAACATACCTTGAGTTGAGATTATCCCCTTGGTCTTGAAAAAACTTCAAGTCAAGATTCTCCTCTTGCTTCTTCCAAAACACCATCATGAGTCAATATACTCATCTCGATTTCCTAAAATTCATAGAGTGAAGATACTCCTCTCAGAAAGTTAACGAGTTCTTTTTATTTGTGATCTTCATCAAGAATAATTCATCAAGTTATAGCTCACTATAATTGAGGTAAAAATAATTATTTTATATTATTAATATTTAATGTTGATTGTATGATGATATATCAATATTTAAATGGGTTTCATATACTCTTTTTGAGCAGGTGAAGTTCTAACTGAACCCATCACTCGAGTCTCTAATGCCACAAATCTATCAAATTGACCACACCTAAAGAACATAAAACTATTATTATCCCTATTTCCACATCCCTTTATATGAAATAAATGAGTTTAATGTGAAATTGAGCTTCTAATGGAGTATTATTCAACACTGGGCTATTTTGTAACAAAACTATAACGCTTTATAAATGATCTTAAAAATGTAATTTTTTCAGTGATAACTTGTAAATTATTCGGTTATTTAATTTTCATATAAATTTAGAATAATATTTTATATGATATTCATTGAAAATATTTTTCTCAGGTTGCGTTTTATTTTTAAAAATAATTCTTTCATTATTGCATTTTGGAATTCTTAACACCTTTTTATTGGAATACATTTTCTAGAAGCAAATTTTAATTTTAATTTTTTTTCTAATTTTGAAAATTTAAAATTTTGGATGAACAATAATTGAAATAAAATATGAAATTTTTTAAATTTTTTTACATTTCAATGATTTAAATCTTAGATAATTTTTTTGGAATTAAATTTTATTTGATAATAAAAAATTTCATTTGTTAAAAAATCATTTCTCTATTCATTTTTTCTACTCATTATTTATTTAAGTTGGAAAATTTTAATGTCTCATTTTTGGTGAAGTGTTTTTTTATTATGAAATTTTTATTAATTTATATTTCTCTTTTATTTAGTAACTGTGATGAAAATTTGGAAAAGTATCAAAGCCACCATGTACCCAAAATCTGATCGACCGTATTCCATATTTATAATCAACCGAATGGGAAAATTTGACAGGGATGGAGCGGGCATGAGGGTTTGTAATGGATCAATAGCATATTTAAATTGATTGAAGAAAACCCTGATCTCGATCTTTTGATTAATCATGTGAAGGATAAAATTCATCTCAGAAGTAGATAGTGATGTCGGCCAAGCTCAGCTAAGGGATCTAGATT
Source organism: Viscum album (assembly GCA_963277665.1). Lineage (NCBI taxonomy): Eukaryota > Viridiplantae > Streptophyta > Magnoliopsida > Santalales > Viscaceae > Viscum > Viscum album. The sequence goes on from OY728143.1 coordinate 1,074,038,833, forward strand.
GAGCTGCGCCATTGTGTTTGATTGAAGAAGACACTGGAACTTCGATGTTGTTGATGAACAAAAGTACCAAACCCGTTTTTTGGACATTCCAATTTTATATAATCAACACTGGTACTTGAAGAAGTCAATCTTGATTTGGATAAAGTTATTGAGAACCAATGCCACCCAGATTAATGATTTTTACTTTCCCTATGCTTTGTGCTCGAAATAATTGAAGTCATGAAGTTTGAATTGAAGTTTGCGCTATCAGAATAGGGTGTCAAATATGGTATTTATTCTTTTTTTCATATAGAAATTATGGAATGTTAAATCTATCATTAGTTTTGTTAATTTATTTATTCCATGAAAAAAATTCATACAAAATTGTTTTAATTTTGGATTTATTATTATGCTCAATTTATTCTTTTTTCCTTATGGACCTATTTTCGCATGTCCGCTGATCCGCGTGGACTATTGTACATTGGTACTTGGCCTTTGTCTAGCCCTAATCTTTGTGCATGGTTATGACTCAGCGATCCTTGGTGTTTTTATTCTTATTCATTGATTAGTTTTACCGCACATTGCATCTGCACCATCCACTTACCATGTTGTTTATCTAATGTGCTGGGTTTTCTTCTTTGCATCTTCTCAAACTATTGAACAGTGAAGAACCAACCCTGATGAGTCTGGGTAGCTCCTCTTCCTATCCTGGCTAGCTGGCCAGTGCCTCTGTTGAAGTTAAAGGACCAGGTTCTTCAGCCTTGGATTTCTCCTCACCCAGCTCGGATTAGTTGGCTGTAAAATTTCATTCTCAAGCAGAAGCTTCTCCCCTAGTGAGAGTCTCCCCAATTAGGAGCATTGCTTTCTATAATGGGGAGCAGGATCTCCTTGGTGGGTGGGATCAGGATCCCCATGAAGAAGAAGTTTTTATGGCTCCCTACTTGGAATCACAAGGTATTCATAATGTCCCTCATGTGGTTTGAATTTTGTTTTGTTTTTTGATATCTTAATATTTTACCATGATTTGATGAAATACATATTTTAAGGAAAGTTTAGTAAAAAATATAACCCCATAAAGTCATCAAAAAAATCTATAATCAATGTTTGGAATGGATTTGGTATAGTTATCTTATTTAAATCTCTATAATCCATGCACATTCTCTATCCCCTATTTTTTAAAATAAAATGATGGGGTTATCATAAGGTTTGTTGTTAAATCTAAATTTTCCACTTCCTATCATTTCTATCACCTGTGTCTCTACCTCATTATTAAGGTTTTGATCCAACTTATATGACTTAATGTTTGAAGGGACAACCCCATTCACCAAATTAATTGCATGGACTATTAATCTATTTGGAGGTAACCCTTTTGGTTCATCAAAAAGGCTGTTAAATTGTAACGACCCATTTTTTTCTCTATAAGACTTTAGAATATTTCTAGGAATGTTTCCATAGTCGAGAGATGAGATGGTGTGAGATTTCGAGGACCGATGAGTCTATAATTGAAATTTTAAAGATATTAAATATATTATTATGACACACATGCAGTTTTCTTGAAAATTGTAATAACATCCAAACATAGTCACATATCATAAATATAATACCACTTTTGAGTTCATAACATGGAGTTTACCCTTGGCATGACATAAAATTTATTGGGTGTGGATGTTTGTGAAAAAATTCATCATGGGAGAAATTAATAAAATAAATAAATTTATTTTATTTATTTTTTTCTTTGATGAAACAACTAATTGAAATATATAAATATGTTTTTATGATGAGATCTCAGCATTAGTTACATAACACTGGAGATCTAGAGGATCGTTGGAGGAGAGTTTTCTTGGCGGACGACATCGGATCGAGACCAGATCGAGGATTGATGCGCCATTAGAGCTATAGGCTCTCACCAATGATAGAAACACAAGACCATTCTTCATTAGTGATCAATCTAAATCAAGATAGGATTTTTTGTGGATTTATCCCCATATTTTATTCCATGAAGAACACGAAGCAATTGACTAATGGATTGATTCATGGATCAGTCATTTTTGTGGGTATGGGTTTGTTTATCTAGGATTTGGGGGATAATTATTATTTATTATTTTTTTTGTATATTTGTTCATCATTATAATAAAAATGGATTAAGTATAATCCAAACGTGGTTGGGGTTCATTTCTAATCCTTGTGTTATGTGTTTTTCTCCCCTCATTCTATACGTGATCATCATCGACATTCCTTTTGCTTGGAATTTTAATGAATAACCAAAAGGAGATCATTGCATGTTAAATATTTAGAGAAATTGATCTTTTATAAGGATATAGTTTTATGATTGGTGATGGGATCATGGTGTGTGATGATGGTGGGAAATCAATGTTAGATTGAATACCCTTGGTTCAAGTATGGTGTGTGGTAGCGGAGAGGCATGACAATGACCGATTCTAGAGCAGTGAGAATGGCCAAAATCTAACCAATGATGGAGAATAGGATTATTTGGATCTATATATATATGCTCTTTAGAGATTTTGGAGGTAGTTACAAGGAAATTGAGAGTTGTGGGTGAATCCATGTGAAGATATCTAGGATTCTAGAAAATCTTGATATACACGACATGTACGTCAAGAACACACATCGTGTACTACCCACATAGAAATGGATAGGGTTTCTACAGAGAGTTAAGGATCATAGGCCATGTGGTCCCTACCACACTCTATGTGTCCCCTAGATATCTAGCTAAAAATGTACATGGAATACACACCCAGGAGGTTGGGTGGTGTTACACACTGGGTGGGTCATGCCACACTTCGTGTACACCATAGTAGGTGATTTGGAATGTACAGGGAGTACACATCCAGGAGATCATGTGGCCCTGCATGTCATATGTGGTGGGATATACATTGTACTTAGAAATTACATGGCTAGGCTAGAGTACATAGGCAGAGCTGTGTACTCGGACATGACCAAGTACACAGGCACGACTCGATGTACAAGGGAATGGGTATAATGGAATGTCGAGTGCCTATCGATAATTACATGTCGTGTACCCTCAGTATACACTACTACAAATATGGCCTTTATTAGTACTAGAAAAGTCAATTAACAGTGCTAAAAAAGTGGTGTTAATCGAGGTGAGGATAAAGGGGGGTCTGTTTTATCAGCACTCTGAAAAGCGCTGATAAAGGCCCCTTTTATCAGCGCTTTTAAAAAGCACTAATAAAAGTCAAAAAAAATTAAAAAAATAATAATATATATATATATATATAATGCAGGGGAGCTTTTAATAGCACTTGAACCCCCCTTTATCAGCGCTAGGTAGACCCCCCCCCCCCCTCACACTCTCCTGCGCATCCCCACACACACGCACCTCTTTGCTTCCACCCGAACTTGAACCCGTGACCTCCCCCCTTTCGCGGCTCCACCTTTACCACTAAGCCATTCAGTTTTTTTCTCTATTTAATGATATATCTATTTATTTTTATATATATATATAGTTATATTTATTTGTATATTAATATAGATTCATATTAATATAAATATATTTATTCATATATTAGTATATATATATTCATTCTTATATTAATATATATTTATATTTATTTATATATATATATTTAGTTACAATTTTTTATCTGTATATTTATTTGTATATTAATATATACTTATAAGATTAGTTTTAAATACATTTATGAAATATGTTTTTTATGTGTGTTTATAAATAAATAAATAGATACATACATACATATATATAACACACACACACAGACACATATATATTTTCAAATAAATACATATATATGTGTATTTGAAAATCCATAGAATGTTAAAATGACCATAACTTATAATATATAAGTCTGTTTCAACTCAACAACTAGTCAAATCGAATAAAATGAAACAATCTTCGATATGATATGTGGTACAGGACTAACAGACATCCGGATCAGAAGTTATACTTATTTAAATGTTAACAAATCGGGGTATCCTGATTAAAAACTCAGTTTTAGAGTCCTTCTGGGACATTTTGGCATAGAAAAATGTGATAGAAGTTTTTCTTAGGTCACTAGTGTGTAGAGCTCATCACATGCTTCGATTTGATATGTTGTAAAGCTCAAACAGACATCCGGATCAAAAGTTATGGTTGTTTGAAGTTTGAATTACATTTTCAACTTATTTTAGTTCTTTTATTATTATTTTTGATTTTTTGTGTCTTCAAATTGTTATTAAATGATTTTTAATCAATAATAATTAGAAAATTATTAATTAATAATATTTTTTAAAATATTTAAAGTCATTTTCACTAAATTTCTTATATATTAAATGTAATAGTCTATTTATACTTATCTAAAACATATTTAAAAAATATATATTATATTTATATCAATATAAATATAATTATATAACAATATTTTATTTTTCATGATTTTTTTTTGAAACATAAAATTTATAAGCGGTAGGAAAAAGTGTTGATAAATCTCCCATTTATCAGCACTACTAAAATAAGCACTGATAAAGGGGTCCCCTTTATCAGCGCTTTTTTTAGTGCTGATAAAGGCCCCCCTTTATCAGTGCTTTTTTAGCGCTGATAAAAGGGTAGCGCTTCCCTTGCCCATTTTTTTAGTATTGATACACATCATGTAATTTTTGAAATTCATGTAATGTGAGTGCAAGACACAGGCAGTGAAAGACTTGAGAGACATGTCATGTACCCATAGGAATGTGTCGTGTACTCCTTTGAGGACATATTGGATTCCTCTTTCTCCTCAATTAAAATTTTTGTTGATCTTCTATGAGCTTCCTTATACAATTATCAGTTGAGTGTCTTCCCTTGGTCCATTCCTATGAGGTTTTGGTGCAATATATCATTTTCTTAGTTGAGGGTGACCCCTCTGAAGCTTCTTGATGATCTGTGCAGTGTGGACGAGTTCCATTACTCTAGAGTGAGTCGTCTTAGTCCGCTTTGACTACTAACTCAGTGGCTTGAATCATGTATCCCTACAAGAGTCCCAAATCTATCCTAATTTCCTTCATGATTTCCCTAGGTAGGGTTTTTTGGAAATGGAATGGCAAATATTTACATGGTCTTCAATCCCCTGTCTAGTAAAATGTTTCATGTAGGGTCTAGTGTCCCCCAGTGAGCCCTGGGTGTTGACCCCTATCTTTGTATCGAGATATGATCTTTCTATTGAGGTGTAGTCCAATTGAGTGTGTTTCTCAGATTTACCCTCTTGGTATCCTTTGTTCTTCTTCTTGGATATACCTGATGAGAATGACCTCTGGGATGAGTGTCTGAGGTACAAGTATAGATTGTGGAGTGTGTTCTCTCGGATGAGTGTTGTATGGAACCTTCAAGCAGAAATCCTAGGATGGAAATGGGGTTGTGACCTTACCTTTATAATGTGTGTACACTATGAGTATATATGGATGTTTTAATATGTATCTCGCATTATTATTGACATATCCTATGATGATATGACTACTCTTGATGTTTTTTGTTTGGTTGTTTTAGGGTTTCCTATTAGATATTGTTATACTCACCCTCGCATTGGATCTGCCCGCACATGTCATGTCTTATACAGATTATGGATATATTTACATATTCCTTATAAGACTATGACTAGGTGGATCCTAGTTTGGTCTAGATAGACCAAGTTTTATATCAGTGTTTCATTCGATAGCATTCCCCTCCTTATGAGCAGGTCAAACTTTATTTCCAATTTTTGGTGGGATTACATTTGGCCCCTTTTATGCTTTATAGTATTTTATGTCATACTCTAATTGCTAGATTATAGATGTATGTATGAATTTTTATTATTATTTTTACATTTCAACATTGTATGGGTTTGGAGATGTGTGTGTATGTATAGGTATTTTAGGCTAATGCCTCCCATGTGTGTGGTATGCCATCTTAGTGCTAGTCACCATCCGCTATCACGTTGGATGAGTTCCCTTATTCTAGAGTGAGACATCTTAGTCCTCTTTGAATACTAACTCAATATCTTGGAGCATGTATCCCTTTGAGTGACATGGAGTAATCCATATTTCCTTTGGGATTTCTCTAGGTAGGGTTTATTGGAATTGGTGTGCCCAATATTTACATGGGCATCAATCCACTATCTAATAGGATGTTTCTAATAGGTTTTGGTGTCCCCCATAATGAACCCTAATATTTGAACCCTATCTATGTATTGAGATATGATCTTTCCAATGAGGTGTGGTCCAATTGAGTATATTTCTCAGATGGACCATATTAGTCTCCTTCATGCTTCTTCTTAGCTAGACCTAATGAGCATGACCTCTGGGATGAGTGTCGTCAGTAGCAGTATAGATTTTAGAGTGTGGTCTCCTAGATGGGTGTTGTGTGGAACCTTTAGCATAAATCCTATGCTGGAAATGTGGTTTTGATCTTACCTTGAGAATGTGTGTCTATTATGAGTATATCTGGATTTTTTATTGTATGTATCACATTATGATTTACATGTCCTATGATGAGTTAAATTCTCTTAATATTTTATGTTTGGTTATTTCATGGTGTCCTATAGCGTATTGTTATACTCACCCCTACATTGGCTCTACCTACACATGTAGTGTCTTATGAGGATGACAGATATCACTACTACAAATAAGGATTTTAAAAGTGCTATAAACTTCTTTTAACAGTGCTAGGAAAGTGTTGTTAATCACAGCGAAGATAAAGGGGGGTCCCCTTTAACAGATCTAAAAAAAGCATTGATAAAGGGGGCCCTTTATCCATGCTAAAAAAAGTGTTGATAAAGGTATCCCCTATATCAGTGCTTTTTTAGCATAGATAAAGGTCCACCTTTATCAGCGCTCAAAATAGCACTAATAAAGGCCTTGTTTCCTAGGATGTACTGTTTATTTAACACCACACCCAGCACCTGTACACCTACACAAAACTACACATGCACACAAACAAAGCACAGAAGAATGAAACAGCGCACACAAGAGTTTTGCAAACAATACTATATACATTTACTTGACATCATGAATAAAAACAAGACATTTCTATATACATTTAAAACAATGTTTTATATGGTTACAATTATAATTATCTAACAAACTATTAAAAACATTAATGTTTCATCCTTTGGCATCTGTGATCCCCTCTCAAAAATCGTCATCCATGGTATTAGTTTTTGAACAAACCATTTGAACTCAAGAAAAAATTCCACCTAATAATAAAACAAATATTATGTTAGTAATACAATAATGAAATAAATTAAACATTAATATGAAATAATACATTAATAAAATGATATCAAATATTGAAGGATGGAGGATCGGGACTCCCTCGCTCTGATTTTCGCCAGTGGACACACTGCAACAGAAAAACCTAGAAGTATAAATCTGTATACCTTTGATTCCCTTTGAGTGGCTATGCATCAAGGAAACCATTCTAGGCGCACTAAGGTGAAAGACGGAGGGAACCTGATGGCCTTCACGGGTTCCATTGTCGGTTCTTTTACGGCTTTTGGTGACTGAAAAACACAGCGTATTATCCGAAAAGGCACAACGACCCATGTCTCGGCATCCAAAAGCACTATTGTAGAAAGTTTATATCTCTATAAGTTCTCTATCATGGCTCAAATCAACCTATAAAAAGTAATGAAACCTTGGAAACTTGTAGATCTTGTTGACTGACTTACAACCATTTGGGGGTTTTCCAATTTTAAATGTGTTTCTTTAGGATGTGGGTTTTTCCACATTCTATTTCTTTATGTGGATTTGAAAGGGAAATCTTAAAGCACTGGGTTGATCAATTTAAGGTCAGGAACTTTGAGATTACACAATTGGCATCTAAATTTCAACTTTTCTGATTTCAAGGAGACTTATGCCCAGGTTTGGGTAAAAATACATGGCTTAAACTGGATCCTATGGCATCCAAAAAAAATTATTTGATATCGCATCTACATTAGGAGTCCCCATAAGGATGGAAAGTGCCAAATAAATTGTGTCTTTTGGCCATTTTTCTCATATACTGGTAGAGGTTGATCTGATTATTCCAAGGATTGATAATATTGTGCTTTCTACTCCAAAGGATGATATTAATCTTAGAGAAGAATATGAAAAAATGTCTCTCTTTTGTGAAGAATGTACTGTTATTGTTCATACTACCTCAGACTATAGAAGAAAAATTATTTATCCTAAATCTCATCTGAAGGGAAATGACTTAGATCACTTTAGAATAAGAGATAAGAGTGCTACACTTCTTAATGAGGAAAAGGGGAATGTAGATGTTGGATTAGTTCCACCTCCTATCATAACTCCATATTTGAGTTCTGTTAATAATGTTTCTATCTCATTACATGATAAGGGTGACCCCATTTTAGATTTCACTAGGATGGAAAAATCAAACTTAAATGGTACTCAATCTAAGAATGTTACTCCAAATCATGATAGTACATTATGTAATATTGTCTTGTCTTGTCTAGACAAAACCACAATCTCTTAGACTGATTTGGGAGCAAGTGAACATAAGGACGTTGTTTATTTCAAGGACATGTTATCCAGAGGTCTATATAATGACTAGGTTGTTGAAGACTCAGAGGATAGTCAAATGACCATGGAATGTTTTTTCCAAGAGGTAATAGACCTCAACATTTGGCAAGAACAAAACATGATATATGATAATAATTGAAAGGGGAAGGATATGATAGATTGATCCAATTTTCCAAATAATATATCTAGAGGATCTCTCCCATCCAAAACAACCCCTACTCAGGGGAGGGATTCGATTACACCTGATGATGACTCAAAATTTTCTACAGGGAAAGTGATTACTGATACTCCTGTTACCCCTATTTCTTGTAGTGTTCCTGAAGCCTCTATCCCTCGTGGAAAAGGATCGGCTCCAGCCCTTTTTTCATCCTCCCCGTCTAATAAATATGAAGGGGGTTGTATGAAAACTCTAATATACCCTTGTCACTATTTCAGGTCTTGGATAGTAAATGGAATGGAACATCTCCTCCGGGTCATCATTTTAAAGAAAAGGTTAAAGTGAAGGTATGTACTCATAATCCCTTTGATTTACTAGCTTCTAAAAATAGCGTGGAATATTGTGGTGCACCTACTGTGAACGCAATGAAGGAAGATGGTGATATTGTAAACTCTGATGATTGTGATGGACCATGGGTGATTGTAAAAACTTGGCGAAGGGGTCTCCACCCTCGTGGCTGGGGTGAAATATCCTCTTATCATGGTATGAGCACTTGCTCTCGAGTTTGTTGAGATGCATTTGGATTTTTTTTTGTTAGTCAGTTTGTATCCTCCTCATTTTTGTACTTTTCCACTTTTTTAATTTTCCATCTTTCTTAATTTAAGGGGTCTCATGCCTCATTCAAAAAAAAATTAATAAAATGTCAATTTTTAATAATAAAAAAGACACATTTGTAGTTATACTGGTCACACCGTGTGTCGTATTGAGGTGGGGTTGATTCCTATACGTCACAATTGAGTTATAGATCATTGTTTCAAAATATTAAAACAATCTGAATGGGTTTCCTCAATTTTAAGTATGTCACATGTTCTTTTACTAAAATTAATATCAAATGTAAATGACATATTTGGATTTATATTGGTCACACTGTGCGTTAGATTGAGGTGCGGTTCATTTTTACACATCACAAATTACTCATGGATCATTTTCCTAAAGTATAAAAACAATTTGAATGTGTTTTCTCGGTTTTCAGTATGTCACTTGTGTTTTTTTCTAAAATTAATGTCGATTTTAAATAAAAGGAGATACTTTGAGTCATATAAGTCGCATTGTGAGTTGAATTGAGGTTTGGTCAATTCCTACATGTCATAAATTACTTATGGGTCATTTTCTTAAAGTATCAAAATAATTTGGATGTGTTTACTCAGTTTGTAGTGTGTCAGTTGTATTTTTTACTAAAATGTCATTTCAAACTAGAAACACACATTTTAAGTCATATCGGTTGCATCGTGTGTTGGTCTGATATGAGAATACTTCATACATGTCACAAAGAACTTATGAATCATTATCCTAAATTATGAAGACAATTGGAGCAGGTTTTCTTGGTTTTCAGTGAGTGACACGTTTTGATCTAAAATTTCAATTTTAAACTGATAACAAACACTTTTTGTCATAACGGACACACCATGAGTCGGATTGTGGTGTAGTAGATTCTTACATGTCAAAAATGACTCATAGATCATTTTAATAAAGTATCAAAACAATATGAATGTGTTTTCTCAGTTTTCAGTATGCCACTTGTGTTTTTTTCTAAAATTAATGTCAATTTTAAATAAAAAGAGACACTTTGAGTCATACCAGTCACATTGTGCATTTAATTGATGTGCGGTTGATTCTTACATGTCGAAAATGATTTATGGATCATTGTACTAAAGTATCAAAACAATCTGAATGTGTTTTCTCAATTTGTAGTATGTCACTTGTGTTTTTTTACTAAAATGTCATTTCAAACTGGAAACATGCATTTTGAGTCATACTGGTCACATCATGCATTAGTTTTATATGATACTGCTACATACATGTCACAGAAAACATACGAATCATTATCCTAAATTATGAAGATAATTGGAGTAGGTTTTCTTCATTTTCAGTGAGTGATACATTTTGAGCTAAAATGTCAATTTTAAACTAATAGCAGACACTTTTAGCCATATCGGTCACACTGTGCATCATATTGAGGTTTGGTTGCTTCTTACATGTCACAAATGACTCAAGGATCATTTTCCTAAAGTATCAAAACAATCCAAATGTGTTTTCTTAGTTTTTAGTATGTCACTTGTATTTTATTTTTTTTTAAATTAATGTCAATTTTAAATAAAAAGAGACACTTTGACTCATACCAGTCGCATTGTACGTTTAATTGAGGTGTGGTCAATTATTACATGTCAAAAATGACTTCTGGACCATTTTCCTAAAGTATCAAAACAATCCAAATGTTTTTTCTTAGTTTTTAGTATGTTAGTTGTGTTTTTTTACTAAAATGTCATTTTAAACTAGATTCACGTATTTTGAGTCATACTAGTCGTATCGTGAATTGGTTTGATATGAGACTACTTCATACACATCACAAAGAAATTATGAATTGTTATCCTAATTTATGAATAAAATTGGAGCAGGTTTTCTTGGTTTTTAGTGAGTGACACTTTTTGAGCTAAAATGTCAATTTTAAACTAATAACAGACACTTTTAGCCATACCAGTCACATAGTGTGTCAGATTGAGGTGCGGTTGATTCTCACATGTCACAAATGACTCATGGATCGTTTTCCTAAAGTATCAAAACAATAAAAATACGTTTTATCGATTTTTAGTATGTCACTTATGTTTTTTTTCTTCTAAAATTAATGTCAATTTTAAATAAAAATAGACACTTTGAGTCATAATAGTCACATTGTGCACTGAATTGAGGTTCGGTCAATTCCTACATGTCACAAATGACTTATGGATCGTTTTCTTAAAGTATCAAAACAATTCAAATGTGTTTTCTCAGTTTTCAGTATGTCACTTGTTCTTTTTACTAAAAATAATGTCAATTTTAGATAAAAAGAGACACTTTGAGTCATACTGTTCACGTCATGTGTCATATTAAGGTTGGGTTGATTCCTACACATTTAAAATGACTTATGGATCATCTCCCTAAAGTATCAAAACAACTGAATTCACTTTCTTGATTTTGAATAGGTTAGTTACTCTGATACCAACTATAATGACCTAAACATTTCATACATTGATATCACATATGAGTAGATTAATATTACTTACATAAAAGAAATAAATTAAACATAAATAAGAAACAATGAATTAATTATATGGATAATGATTTTACTATGAAAACATCAAAATTACCTATGTGATTGATTAGTCACAGCATCATTTCTCTTCCTACAAAGGCATGTCACATGGACAGAAATATTCTAAAATAAACGAACCCTACAAGGAATAATGAAAATAAAATCAATGTTTCATTATATAATTTTTTATTAAAATAGAGATATTATATAATAACATTACTATTACATCTTTCCAAAGGGTTTTTTGGTCTAGATATAAGTTGATAACAAAACTAATGATTCTTTGCGCACTTCACTATTGTTGGTTAACTGCCTCTTAGCATAGCATCTAATATGAACTTCTGATCAGGCATCCCCATGATGATATCATAGAGATGGTTTCAGATGAGAGCATAATGGGGACACTGGATTAGAAGTTCTGATCAAATTCTTTGTTAAGTAGTAGTTTACCAATATTAGTGAATAATCCTTAGTTTTGTTATTAAATTTGTGAGTGATATAGAACCAATATTCTTAAAGCACACTAAATTAATAGAAAAGTAGAATAAATGACCATAATATATAATATAAATGATCCATGCCATAATAGTTTAGGTATAGTGCTTTTAGAAACATGGAAACATAAAGAACTAGTTCATAAGAGTCTCTCATTAAGTTATTCTTTACTATAAAGACAAATCATTTCTAAAACCATTCTTCATAACCTAAGGATATGAAACATAAGAAAGGGTGATCATAGATGCTCAATAATTGTAAACAAGGGAGATATAAATGATCATATAAGGATAATATAAGTAGTAGGAATTCAACTTCATTCTATTTGTGTACAATCTTCCATTGGGTGTGTTTCCCATTCATTTCTAAACACATCTATATCATCTTGTGAATATGAGTTTTTGTGACAGTCATGGTAGTATACTAAAAAAATATAAATACACAAAGGATTAATAAATATTTTAAATGAAATAGTAATTATTTTTTAAAATACATCTTCAGGGATTCTATTTTGTTGATGAAATATGATCTCTTTCATAAGTTTACAAACATAATAACCATAGTCCTTTCTATTTTTTTGTTTTAGACACTATAGAAACATCGAGAAAAATAAGAAATTTGTTTTTATGTGTGTTTGGATAGTGTAATATTATTATATATACCATGATACTTTTCCAGTTGTAGATATCATGGGCATTCTTGTCCTTAGGCCCTAGATTCATTCCATGAAGTATACGATATTGATGCACTGCCCTATCATAACATAATCCTCATTAAAAGATAATATAAATTATATAACTAGATGTTTAGTTCTAAAATGTTGGATCTAGTGTATTACAAATTGAAAAACTCCATCATGCGTGGTCCGTTTGTTGGATATCCATGCATTGAATCCAGAAAATAAATATTTGGAGTATCCAAATTGACCACAATGAGCATCCAATGCTACCTAGAAACACAAAAAGGAATAAGTAATGAAAGAAATGTAAAAATAGGTAATATGATTAAATTGTATAGTTTTACCCCTGCATCCTTGGTACTAAAAAGAGTCTATCATCTGTAATTTTGTTTTCAAATGATTTGAACAGGGATGACATTATTTCATCCTCTTTATCAGAATTTATTTCTTCTTTTAAAGAGGTGATGTGAGGACTAATGAGTCCAAATTTTTGTTCATGGGGAAATCCCTTTAATTGTTTTCATATATACACATGAAAAATAATATGAAATGTATTTATCCATAATTTTCATAGTATATCAGCTTTTGTAAAATCAAATCATGAAAACATACCTCATGTATACATTTACAAATAAGGCGCCTAGCCATTCATACTTGAGGATTTCATTTACATTTTTAGCACAAATGTAATCTGATTATTCCCCTCCATACATATTTCTTTCAAAATCAACTGTGTGAGTATTTCCATCTATCAACTTTGTATGAACATGATCCTGCAATGATATTAAATGTTCATATAGAATGGTCGGGGTGAATGTTATCTCAGTAGATCGTTTCGATCGGTTGGTTAATCCTTGAGATAGTTTTGAGCCAATATTTCATTTCACCCCCTTATCTTTGTCATTTTATAATAACATCCATAAGTTCAGACCATTTTTCATTAAATTTTAAAGGTTCATCTTGAAAAATAAATTGGAAATGAATACCTTCTTATCGACATGTTTTTTTACAAGAATTGATGGTCATGCGATGAATGTTCCAATAGCTTGTTCGACTGTATGAATGTAGTCATCCTAATTTGGAACAGGTATCTTAGTGATTGTCTTATAAGCTATGTTAATAGACACTCTGACATGATCTATTGGAAGTGGTCTATTATGTAGCATGTTTTTCTACATATTTAACATTGTAGCCCTCGCTACAAGATGATAGGTGGGAGTTGATAGATATAAATCACAGTTATTTTCACTATGTATAATATCAGTACAGGAAAGATATCAGTGTCTATGTGATTCACATTTCACTAAAACAATTATTAGAACATTTATTACCTCAACTAAGTTAGGTTTTTTAGGGGAATGGCTCACCTAAAAACTGGTAGGGGTGGGGCGGGATCTTCACGCATGGGTTGTAATTGAGTTTTTTCTTCTCTTTTCCTCCTCCCCCATCAAACTTGATATCAGATCTCTCTAGTATTGTAATTATTCTTCAAACATATCTAATGTTTCTCTCATCTTTTTCATTTACTCAGTTTGATCCTCCACTTGTTTTTCTTTCTGAAAATATGTTCGGGGTATCACCTCAAAACCCGCATCTCTGACGCGACCATACTATTCTAGATACTTCAAGGCTGTTGAAAGTATGTCTGCATCTAGTGCAGGTGTTGTTGATTCCTATGACTATATCAGATAGAAAATATAGGAAAATAAGTAATCATTGTTATTTAATAGTTATTTAAAGCAAAAAAAATTATATTATGTCATATTTACACATTTTTTCCACAATTTCTATGTGTTTTCATCTATCAATATCCCCTCTTTATTTACATGAGCCTCCTTCCATAGCACATGGCATGGGATGGAAGTGGATTTCAATTTTGATTCATCAATCTCCATATAAATTGAGGAATATGGTTATAGTGTTTTTTTATGTCACATAAAAGTATTACCGTAAATTTAAAATATGTACCCATTTTTTCTCAAGTCAAGCGTACCCCATACTTGCTTTACAGTAGGGGTATGATGTTTTTGCTTCCCATTCCTTATTTTCAACACTCATTTGTTGTTTAATAAATAAAAAATTGTCAATCAAACTGATGAATACAAGAAATTTCAAACAACATATTACCAGACACAATATACCTGAAAAGTGTGTTCTGTACGATGGCTGCTGAACACATACCACGCTCCTTGGGATATCAAGTGTGCATAAAGAAAAGGTGGGTGTGGCTTGATTTTTCCTTCAGCATCTTTAATATGATATTTCGTTAAAATTGTGTTGAAGCTTCTATGAATCCTTCCTACAACTCTTAATACATATTCCTTGTGTGATTCATCTACTATAAATTCACTCTATAATGGATGATATAGAGTAAGTCAATGTTTTAGTATTTTATTTTATTTTAATAAATTAAAGAAATGATATCATAATGTTACCGTAATCTCTTCCCACATTAGTGTCTTAATCCCAGTGACAACATGGTGCCATGACATTACATTAATCGACACGTGTTTCTGAGTGATGATTCCAATGTAGCTACTAAAGATGGATTTGTTGGGTTTAACATGATGGCCTCACTTATTCCATTTTCTTTTGCCTTCAGGATTTTGGCTAACACTATCAAACTACGGTGCTCTTGTTTTTTTTTGCACCGCCAGGGTTTCATTGCCTACCATTTCTTTAGTTTCAGCATCATCATTATGTTTCTCTGGAGCACTAGCATCGACACTGGGAATAGCAGAAAAAGGTTAAGAAACCTATTGTACCTCAACACTGGGACCAGTAGCAATAGGTTAAGAAACCAGTTGTTCCTCTACACTAGGACCATCAATAGAAGGTTGAGAGACTTATTGTGCCTCAGGATTGGGAACATCAGTAGGTGTATACACTACCATAAAACAAGGAAAGGGAAGTGCTTCCCTTTACCAGCGCTAAGCAGAAAGCACTGATAAAGGGGTGAGCCTTTATCAGCGCTAGCTAAAAATGCTGATAAATATAGACTTTATCAGCACTAAAACAAGCGTTGATATAGGTATACCCTTTATTAGTGCTTTTTTTACCACTGATAAAGTGTACATTTATCAATTCTATTATTAACGCTGATAAAATTTTTTATTATTAATTCATATAAAATTATTATATTTATATTAAAAAATAATGTTTATTAGAGATTTATTAGATTTATTAGATTAATTAATTGTATTTATTATATTTGTTATATTTAATATATTTATTTTATTTATTTTATTTATAAATATATAATACTTTTTAATATATATATATATATATATATAATTAAAAAGGATTGTTGAAATAAGTATTTATCAGCGCTATAATTTTAGCACTAATAAATATTTGTTTTATTAGCTCTTTTTGAGTGCTGATAAAGATATGCCTTTATCGGTGCTAAAAAGTGCTGATAAAATACCTATTTATCAGTGCTAACATTTTAGCACTAATAAATAGGTCCTTTATTAGTGCTTTTTTAGTGCGGATAAAGGCATATCTCTATCAACACTCAAAAATCACTGATAAAGGTATATTTTATCAGTGCTTTTATTTTAGCGCTAATAAAACATAAATTTATCAATGTTTTTTACTAGTGCTAATAAATGTTCCAGTTTTTTTTATAAAATAAACCTAACAGGCCCCTCCTCTATCGCACGTGTTCAAGCCTTCACAGAAGCTGAACCCTGCATCGCGGCTCATCCTCCTCCTCCTTCTCCTCTGCCACCGCTGCCACCGCCACTATTTCCTTGTCATCTTCCTCCGCCACGACTGTCCTCATCCTCCTCCGCCGCCACTACCTTCTCCTCCTCCTCCATCACGATCCCTCCTCTGTCATGACCATCCTCCTCCTCCACCACCATTGCTGCCTTCTCCTCCTTCACCGCCATGATCCCTCCTCCGTCGCGACCCTGCTTCTCCTCATCCTCTGTCTCCACTATGTCCTCCTCCTCCTCCTCCTCCATCTCTGTTCACCGAATCATCCTCCTCCACTTTGAGGTTGGTGGTTTCAAACCATTACCAATGTTTTATGTATTGTTTCATGCATTATGATATGTAGTTTTATGGTAAGAGGATTATACTTGTGGTTGAGTTGGGTGGGGTGATTTAGGATACTTCAATTGACTGTATAAGGGTGATCCCTAAGTAGGATAACTCTAAGAGGAATTAATTTTGTGAGTTTTAGCATTAGTTATTATTTAATTATGATGGAAATAACCCTAATTAGAAGATAGATATATGGTTAGAGGATTTTTAGATTTGTTCTATTTTGATTCTTTTTATAAAGGAACATTGGATTCCATTGTTTATTATCTTTTTTCTAGTAACTATTCATTAGGGATGGATCTTGTTTCTTGGTGATTATAAGGATCCATAGATATCATGGGAGATGTTTTGTAGTCAGTAATTGGATAATTTCATTTATTTGGAATTGATAGAGAAACAATGACATTTGTTTTTTTATCTAATAGGGGAGATCAAATATATGATAGTTTGGAATTTATTTTAAGAATATTCTTTTCCATACTTATAACGTTATTATTTAAAAGGATTCTAGGGTGTGGTATTTTTATTAGGCGACGTAACTAGAGATAAAACATCGACTCACCCCATTTACTTCGCCAATGTATTGTCTTTTCTATAAAAGTGTAAGGTAATATATATTATTCTAGTGTAAAATGATTCATCTCAAGAGTGAATCCATCAAAAATTATTGAAGTTAAAGTATATGGATGTATTTCCTCAGTTTTCAAAGTAGTTCATGTGTTGGCTAGTAAGGCGTTGGTCTAAAAACCACTTTTCTAATTTCCCTAAAAGTTCTTGGGCCTTAACCTATACCTATATAATTGTTTTTTCCCTTGTGAACATCATGTTCATTATCTCTTCCAATGAAAACCTTTGAAAGTGGTCATCATAGATCTTCCCACCCAATTCATGTTAAATAATTGAAATAGTTTAATCTAATGCATTGTAATTTTTAACAAGGTGATCAATTTTTTTGGGAGGTAGAAAGAATATTGAGTTGGTGGAGGATATTCACCCTTAGGTAAATTATGCTACATGTATCCATGTAAAAAATATTCACAATAGTGAGAAATCATTAATAATCAGTCAATATCTATGAGAGAAAATCATTTCCTTAGTAATGCATAAAAAATATAAGTTTATAATCCCTCTGCGCTACACCAACCTCCCCCTCCTCTCCTCTTGGGTGGTTCTCCCTCACCTGGTGTATGTTTAATCTTTCATCACTTATATTGGAGATCCTAGGATAATTTTTACCTCTATTATTCCTTTTATATATTAGTGTCTGACCCCCCCCCCCCCAATCCTATATTTAAATGGACATGGGTCAATTAAAGTTGGAAATGTAATGATACGGCCTAGACTAGTATCATAACCAACAACTGACCTGACTTTCCACTAACCTAATAGGCATTCATGATCCATACGAGATAGAAAGAATCCCCTAGGAAAAAAAATAAAATTAATGTGGAATATTTTACCCCTAAATTAGAGTAAATTAAAAATGATATTTCTCCTAAAAATCAGACATGGCCCATTCATAAGTTGAACATCTAGGAAAATAGTAGATACACAAAAAACAAATAAACAGGAAGCATATGTTATAGATGGAAAATAAAATCCCACTATTGACCAATAAAATTGTTTAACATGTGAGTTCTCATTTTATGTTTTCTTTTTAGTTGGAAATCTCCTCTGTCACGCACCTCTCCTCTGCCCGAACACACCTCTGTTATGTGCTTAATGACACCTTCACGGTGATTTTTCTCCTTTTACTCATTGGTTTCATCTTACTCACATGTTATTACTATTTGATATTGATTTTTATGTTGTGAAATGTACGGGATAAATGCTCTGTTGAAAATAACAGCCATTGGTGGTCCTTGTTTGCGCACTAAATGAATTGCATGTTGGTTGGTTCCTGTTGAACATTTGAATATAAAAATTGGTAATTTACGTATAATGACTAATGAATGAATTCCCTAGGATGATAAAACTTCTGTGATAATCCCTGAATTAACAAACAGACTTGAATAAGGGATGCTTTGTAAAATCTAAAATTGTGATTGTTTGGTTTGTATGGTGTTGTGATTGTGATCACTATTGGGTGTTTTTATGGTGTTTCGGTTGTTGGTATGATTGGTAGGCCATTTTTTCCATGTTTTAGTTCTTCCACCATTGAATATCAATCCAAATACTACCCATTTCAATGGCACCACCACTTTATTACTAGTTCAATTCCACTTAATCTTAGAAAATCACTTCACTAGAGGACTCTATGAGACACTTTATGGACACCCTAGTCAAATAACCATAACAACACATGTAATGAATCCTTACAACCATAAGAACTATATTGAAAATAATACCATCTATTATTTTAGTACCATAGTTCTTGACTAGAGACATTATGTTTCTAAAGAAACTGTAAAAAACCAGTTTACAACAATGTGTATAGATCACATGTGGGATACTAAAACATTCTAGTGCAAGGGATTCTCATAGCTAGTTCCATTGATCAGGTGGTTGGGAAGATGGGTTTGATATACTTTGGTCCTAAGTAATGCATGGAGAGGTAAGGGTATTGTTTACTATATCTAGTTCTATTGATTATAGTTGGATGATGACCCTAGTTGAATATCTTTTGTGTAATTATTTTGTTAAATATTAATATTAATGTAACAAATGGGATTAATATGAATAAAGAATGGATAAATTCCAATCAGTTGACAAAAGAGTATGAAGATGGCATAAAAGAGTTTATCAAGTTTGAAAAAGATCATGTATATGACCCTTCTCAAATCCTTTGTCAATGTTTACGTTGTTTTTATTCAAGACAAATTAGTCCAGAGGAGTTGGAAGAACACCGGATCTGTCATGGAATAGATCAAAGTTATACATGTTGGAATAAACGTGGGGAAAAAATGAATACAGGTAGTGGATGGGATAGCACTGAATTTTATGGATCATCTGATATGATTACAAGCATGAAAAATGAAGATGATCATATGGAGGATGTGATTACAAATGTGAATGATGATGAAGATCGTATTGAGGAAATGAAAAGTACTATTGAAGATGAACTTTGTGATTTCCCAAAATTGTTTGAGAAGTTAAAGAGTTGTGCAAAGACACTATTGTATGATGGTTGCACTAAATATATAGCATTGTCAGTCATACTGAAGCTGTATAATTTGAAAGCAGGCAACGGGTGGAGTGATTCTAGTTTTACAGAACTACTTGCTCTCCTAAATGACATGCTCCCAAAATATAATGAGCTCAAAATCCGAACATGCGATGCCAAATGAATGCTACGCTCGATGGGTATGATCTCTGAAAGAATACACGTCTGCCCAAATGAATTTATATTGTTTCTCAAGGACCACCAATCACTTAAAGAATGCCCAAAATGTGGTGCTTCTCGATACAAGAAAGATGAATCCAGTCCAACGAAAGTTGTATGGTACTTTCCAATCATTCTAAGGTTTAAAAGCCTATGTGGAAGTGGGGATACTACAAGATAATTGACATGGAATGCAGATAAAATAATTAAAGATGGGAAACTATGTCACCCGGAAAACTCCCTCAGTGGAAGAGAATTGATCATTAGTATCTTGAATTTGGAAATGAGCCGAGAAACCTCTGTCTTGTGTTATCTATGGATGGAGTGAATAATTTTGGTTTTCAAAGCATTAGTCACGGTACATGGCTGGTTATATTGTTAAATTATAACTTACCATTGTGGTTATGCATGAAACGAAAATACATCATGTTATTTATGATTATATCAGGATCAAAACAACCGGGTAATGATATTGATGTTTATTTGGCTCCATTGATCGAGGATTTGAAATTATTATGGGATTCAGGTGTTACGTTGTATGATGATTACAAAAATGAAGATTTCACTTTGAGATCTATGTTGTACGGGATGATAAATGACTTTCCTACTTATGTAAATTTGTAAAGATATAGAATTAAAGGAGCTCAAGGGTGTCCCATTTATGAATAAGGTACACAATCAATTAGGTTGAAACATTCATCGAAAATCGTGTTTCTAGGACTTCACATATTTCTACCACGACAAAATAAGTACCGATCTTGGATGACATAATTCAATGGAAGTTTAGAAGAATGTACAGCATCGTCTCCACTAATAGGTTATCAATTTTTTGCAAAAGTAAAAGATGTGGACACTACTTTTGGTAAACCATTTTCGAAAAACCTTACAAAAAACGGTTGGAAAAAGAGATTAGATTTTTCTGAATTTAGATACTAGAATTGTCTGTATGTCAGACATTTTATTGATGTTATGCATGTTGAAAAAAATGTATGTTATAGTTTCATCGACATGTTGCTAAATACACTCATCAAAACAAAGGATGGAATTAAGGCTAGATTGGACATGGTTGAGATGGGAATACAAGAAGAGTTGGCACCAGTGATGGGTGAAAAACAAACATTTCTTCCTCCTGCTACTTATACTCTTTCCAGGCAGGAAATATATCAGTTTTTCAACTTCTTGTGTAAAGGTTATATAGGGATATTCATCAAATATCAAGAACATCGTGTCAATGAGCAATTTAAAGTTAAAGGGTCTGAAATCACATGATTGTCATGTTTTGATGCAAGATCTAATTTCTTTAGCTTTACGTTGCATTTTTTCCAAGAATTTCCACTATACATTAATGAAACTCTATTTCTTCTTCAAATCTATATGTAGAAAAGTTATATACCAATCAAAATTTCCAACTATAGAAAGAGAAATTGCCTTCATATTATGTGAATTGGAAATGTTCTTCTCATCGAAATTCTTTGATATGATGGTTCATTTGATGGTTCATTTGGTGAGAGGGATTCAAGTATGTGGTCATGTACATTATAGATGGATGTACCCCATTGAATGGTATATAAAGATTTTGAAATGGTATGTCAAAAATTGAAGTTGGCCAGAGGGTTGTATTGAGGAGCGATATATTGTTTAGGAAGTTGTTGAATTCTGTACCGACTACCTATCTGGTGTTAAAATTATTGGACTACCTAAATATCATCACATTGGGCGGCTTCAGGGTGAATGAATTTCTGGAAGAGAGATTTTCACAATCAATATTACAGATCGGGAGCAGGCCCACCTTTACGTTTTTCATAATAGTTTCGATGTTGACCCATATGTTCAAACCTACAAAGAAATTCTTAGGCATTTGAATCCATCTAGGGCTGAAAAGTGGATATCAGATACACATAATAGATAGTTTATAGGATGGTTTCGGGACCATATTTTTAAGAAGTTAGATGAAAATATGGAATCAATTTCATAATGACTTAGATGGCTAGACAGAGGAGCAAGTGTGTATGTATTATCTTACAATGCTTATGTAGTTAATGGTTATACATTCTATACTAATGAACATTATGAAGATAGTACCATGTAGAATAGTGAGGTTACAATTATGGTTGAAGCGATGCATGTTTCTGGTGCTAAGGATAGAAATCCAATTTATGTGAATATGTCATACTTTGGCATCATCAAACAAATATGGGAGTTGGATTATATGAAATTCCAAGTGATGATTTTTCAATTCAAGTGGGTAGATAATAGGAGTGCTATTAAAATAGATGAATTAGGATTCGTGAAAGTTGATTTCAGTAAGGAAGGTGAGAAATACAAACCATTTATAATGGAATCACAGGCAGTGCAAGTATTTTATGTTCCAGATCCCACAAACCAAAACTAGTCAATTGTTCTGTTATCGACCAAAACAACTGAAGGTTCAGATGAAAGTTCAATGGAGGATGACCCTTTTTTGGGACTTCACAATCATTTCACATCAGTCCCAATGTATATGATGTTTTTTATGTCAGAGGATACTACAATGAAGGGATTTACATAGTCGATAGAGGGGTTAAATCTCTTCAACCTTTAAAAAAAGAGTTCAACAATCAGGTAATTTGTTTATTATAATATAAATTGTGTTATGTTATGTTATTATCTGTTCACTACTACTTTTATGTAATCTAAATTAAATGTTAAACCACTTCTTAAGATAATGAATTCGTCACCTGCTGATGCACCCAATCCAGAGGCACAACAGGTCTCTCAACCTACTGTTGTTGGTCCCAGTGCAGAGCAACAACAGGTTTCTCAACCTGTTGCTGTTGGTCCCAGTGCTGAGGTTCAACAGGTTTCTCAACCTATTGTTGCTAGTCCCAGTGTCGATGTTAGTGCTCTAGAGGAACATAATGATGAAGCTTCTGAGGAAATGGTGGGAAATGAAACCCTGAAAGTGCAAAAAAAACAAGAGTGTCATAGTTTGACAGTGTTAGCCAAAATCCTTAATGCAAAAGCAAAAGGCATCAAATATGAGGTGGGATGGAATAAGTGAGGCCAACATGTTAACCAACCATGCATGATGGTGTTTGTTATTTTTTAATGCACTAGGTCAAACATTTTAGAACTAAACATCTAGTTATTTAATTTATATTATCTTTTAATGAGGATTATGTTATGATAGGGTGGTGTATCAATATCGTATACTTCATGGAATGAATCGAGGGCCTAAGGACAAGAACTCCTAAAAGATCTACAACTATAAAATTATCATGGTATATATAATAACATTTCATTATCCAAACACATATCAAAACAAATTACTTATTTTTATTGATGTTTCTATAGTGTCCAAAACAAACAAACAGAAAGGATTGTGGTTATTATGTTTGTAAATTTATGAAAGAGATTGTATTTCATCAACTAACTAGCATCCCGGAAGAGGAATTTTCAAAAATAATTATGATTTCATTTAAAATATTTATTAATCCTTTGTGTATTTATATTTTTTTAGTACTACCATGACTGCCGCAAAAACTCATATTCATTAGATGATATAGATGTGTTTAGAAATGAATGGGCAGAATACCTGTCGGAAGATTATGCACAAATAGGATGAAGGTGAATTCATACTACTTATTTTATCCTTATATAATCATTTCTATCTCCTTTTCTACACTTATTGAGCATATATGATCACCCTTTATTATGTTTTATATCCTTAGGTTATGAAGAATGGTTTTAGAAATGAATTTTCTTTCTAGTAAATCATAACTTAATGAGAGACTATTATGAACTAGTTCTTTATGTTTACATGTTTCCAAAAGCACTAGACCTAAACTATTATAGTATGGATAATTTATATTCTTTATTTTGGTCAGTTATGAATATTTTTCTACTAATGCAGTGTCTAGGAAGAATATTAGTTGTGAACCACTCACAAATTTAATAACAAAACTAAGGATTCTTCACTATTGTTGGTTAACTACCTCTTAGCATAGCATCTCATTTGAACTTTTGATCTGGAGTCTCCATGATGCTCTCATTTGACACCATATCTATGATATCATCATTCTGCATTCACTTTTCCTTCTCTTCCTACACCTATTTACTAGGTAAATGAGTGCAAGAAGAGAAGTAAAAGTGAATGTTGAATGATGATATCATAGAGATGGTGTCGGATGAGAGCATCATGGGGACGCCGGATCGGAAGTTCAGATTAGATGTTATGCTAATTGGTAGTTAACCAATAGTAGTAAAGTGCAAAAAGAATCATTAGTTCTGTTATTAGCTTATATTTGGACCAAAGAAACCATTTAGAAAGATGTAAAGGTAGTGTTACGATATAATATCTCTATTTTAATGAAAATTAATATAATGAAACGTTGATTTTATTTTCATTATTCCTTGAATGGTTAGTTTATTTTATAATATTTATGTCCATGTGGCATGCCTTTGCAGGAAGATCAACGACGCTGTGTATGCTCAATAACAGAGGTAATCTTGATGTTTTCACAGAAAAATCATTGTCCATAGATCTTGCATCTCAACAATTTCTCAAATAAACCCGCATCATATATACATACGCATGCCCATAAAAATCTAGGTGCCTACACACATCATATAGAACCTACATCACATCATTGCCAAGATGGATACACACCTCACATACAAATTCCATAAGAAGAAAAAATGACTTTTTTATAAGGAAGTGAATACCTGACTGATTCCATGGGACTTTTATTTTTCTTTTAGTATTCTAAGATACTCTTGGGATTCTGTGAAATTTCCTATAGATAGGAGAGTAATGGGAAATCTATTTCACTAATGAATAAATATTTCATAGCTTTACAAGAACTCTTAGTTTTTTGCTCTACTTCACATAATCCTCTTCATGTGATCGTGTCACATAAACTCCTTTGAGTGAATGCTTCATGTGAACTGACCGTGTGATCTCATCACATGATCAAGTCACATAATCAAATTAATTCAATTTAACCATGATCTGTGGATTCTTATATTATTTACATGATCGTATAAAGCTTCAGGGGTCATGTAATTGTATAAATCTCCCAAGTTCATTTGATCACGTGATCCTATTATGCTCATGTGATCACATGACTTTGAACAAGTCATGCACTTAATTTTGAAGCTTGTGGGGATTTATTTTAAAGGGTTATAACGTGATTTTGAGCTTAAAACCCGTATTTACAGATCAAAAATGTATAATTCTATATCAAATTAGAAGTTTGGGTGATTATTTGGATGGTTTATTCGATTAGGTGGAAGCTTTGGGATGAACTGGGGTTGTCCCTTCTTAGTTTAGTGTACTGCCACAAATTTTGTGCTTGAGCTGAAAAAGATAGGATTTTATGAATCTATTTAGACTTACAAAAACATTACTTATTGCAATAAAACTCTAATGGTATACTTTTTCAGTTTATAGAGTCAATACATGAACACATTTTATTTTATGTATGGTGAGTTCGACATCAGTATGTGGGACATTAAGATGATCTATGGTGCGATGATTTTATGAGACAAGTATGATGAGTAAATTCAGCCCCTTCCAACTGCGGTGGGGTTGGATGGGGTCCCACATTGGTTGATAAGTGTTACTTAATACTCACAACATTCCAAGTTACTAGTTTAGGAAGTTTCTATAAAGTATCAATGGGGTCTGGCTAATCACACTAAAGAACTAGGAGATCAAGAGAAAAGTGAACTAGTATGATCAGTTTTTTTATACCATACGGAGCACCAACTTGTGAAATTACCAATAATGTAAAGGTTGATCCTATATCCTAAGCCTATATTTTATCCATATGTGAGGGTGTTTTATCCACTTGGATTAACTTATGAGTGGTATGCATCATACCACTTTGGGAGATAGTTTAGTGTATCGAGATGAAATTCCCCACTCCTACCCTACATAGGGGCTCTAGCATCATCAAAAAGTTAGATTCCAGAAAAAAAAACACATCTTCCAGAAGACCCGAAAATCTCTATATGTCTTAGAAGAAAATGAGGCACTTAGATCCAACTCCATCAATAATGAGGGTGACAATATATTTGGTAACAATGTATGGGGTTCCTGTGAAAGAAGTTCTAGTTAGTGGGGGATATGCTCTAATTATGGTGGTGTTTCCCATCACATTCCAATACCGGGACAGCTAGAGGATGAATACATTGGCCATATAGGTCTGGAGAGTGTTGTGTCAAGTGTAAATAGAGCTAAAGGGATTTGGGTGTGTGATCACTCCCAAAGGAATCTTTTATTAACAACATCCCATTAAGGTCAAATCACTTCTCCAAGAACTTAGTATGGTGATTCATTTAGTCAAATTCCAATACCATTACGCACCCCTATATTAGAGAATGATAAATTCTTACAATATCCTCATTTGAGTCATTGGGCTAAAGGACTTTTTCAATCATTTATTCCTTGGAGTAGAATATGAGCTTCAGGAACTCCCCTACCTCTTCTTCCATCACATTTGGATCTCTGCTTGGATCACCTCTTTCCCCATCTTGTAGGTATTTTCTTTCCTTGTTCCAACTTTCTTGGATGACCTGGTTTCTATTGGTTTGGGAAATTAAGAATAGTCTTTACGTCTCTTGGGTTTTTTCCCCTAGACGATAATGCATTTCCCAGGGTCACGCTTCCCTTTTAGTCCCTTCTTCCTTCTAGGGCTGTTAGGACCTTTCCCTTCGAAATGGTCTCAACTATCCACTGAGAGTTGGCTATAACTGTCATCACCTAAATCATCCTCCTCATGATACATAGCTTGATCTTAAATATTCATACTATCAAAATAGTTCCTTAACTCAACCCCTGGGCCTTCTGTGGGGGGGCTCGGCCCAAAATAGTTGCCCAGGCCACTGGGGCTCTACCTGTTCTTCCCCATACATGCATCCTTTATATAGGATGGAGGTTTTGAAAATAAAATGTTTGGTTCCAAGGGTACCAAGAAACTCCCCTCATCCTGACTCCATTTTCTAGTTTGATACACTGCTACAGATAACCGGTGCACCTCCTGCATTCCGAGAGTCTCAGCCACACTCCCCTCCTCAAGCCTCCCTTTGTTATGTGGAGGCCGCGCATCAGTCAGCAAGGCCACCTCCTATAATATGTTCCTTGGGGGTTTAGCCTCCTCACTGTGCAACATCATTGTAGCGTCCATGTGGACCTCCTTCTCTGAGAAACCAAAGCTGGCTTTGGAACCATTACTTCTTCACATGGAGGCTCAGAAATAGGAGAGAAAATGCATTCCACAACTGAATTAAGATTTCTATCTAGTTTTACATCCCCACATTGATAGGGAGACTGAGATTCTGAGCTCTCCACACCTGAATTAAGGTCAGAACCACAGGCAGAACCATCCCCTGAATCCCCTACATCACACTGAAAATCATCAGTGTGATAGGGCTCCCCACTCCTTGCTTGGACACCCCCTGCCTACCTCCTGAAAACCTATACTCCTGGTACCCTGGAAGTGAGATTGATCAGGAGTATCCAATTTCCCCTCTACATTTTGGCCACTACAATAGACCCTTGAGGGGCTGTCACGAACAACAACCTCACCTAGGACCATATTCTGCTTAACAAAAATCTGGTGTCTAGACCCACATCTGCATGGCACCGACGAGTGTCTCAAACACTTGTAACTAGAATAGAAGTCATCCCATGACTCATACATGACCTTCTATCTACACCAATATTCTTCTCCTATGGTAATCCAAACTAAATCATGAGGATTCCTTGAGGCATCCACTTCTATGGACACACGGGGATTAACAGGATGGCACACAGAAGTGGTTCGATGATTAGAGGATAAATACCTCCCTACGAGGTTCCCAAGCATCCTAATGATCTAATGATTTTGAAAAGGAAAGGGGATATTAGGGAAACTCAGCCAGATCACCACCAAAGGGGAGTTCCGCTTCATAAGGAAGTTATAAGACCATCTTTAGAGGAAAAAGAGGTACCTGTTGCAGCTGTGAGTCGCACTCAACCAAGCTTTGATTAGTTCATCATATGACATGAAATGGATCAAAATTCGTTTTTTTCGAGTAGACCTACCATCGTCCTCTCTTGTAGATCCCAAGAACCAAAAACGAACCTATCAAAGGAGTCCACTAATGGTCTTCTCTATGGGAAACACGCTATACCAGGGTCTTATTGAGGAGAGATGAGGCATCATTGAACTTTGTGATCAATAAAGGAAAATTAGGGCTCCCTGTATAGAGCTCGGGAACCTTAGGGCACAAGAAGCTCTGTGGGAAAGGCGGAAGGATATCAGGTTTTGAGAATGGGGAGAAAGTGGCCATCACTCTCTTAGAGGATGATGGAGGTCCCTCCCCCTCCGGTGGGGGAGGGACCATCTCGACGGTCAACATTGTTACAGGGGGAGAAGCCTTTAGCCCTTTTATCTTGGATATTTCAAAATGCTGGTAAAATTTGGTCACCTCCCACCTCTCCAGTTTACTTTCCCAGGGACACGGTGGCCAAAGTTAGTTCAAAAAGTGATCGAGAGGCTGATGATCAGGTTTGTCTAAGTCAAATAGATCACATGGATGTGGTTGTTTTTTATCCAAAGGAAATACCATTTGTGCCTCCATCAGCACCACCTTTGGCACCTCAAGTTATCTTTTGAAGTTCCTTCCTCTAAGAAGACTAAGAAGAGAAAGTGGGAAAGTCCATACACTAAGAAACCTCTGAAAATCGTTAATTTTTGTAATTTGTGGAATTTTTTCCTTTTCATTACTCTAGTAGCTTATCATGGCCACTTACCTACCCATGTCAAGGTTAGGTATCAAATATCATCTAGTCTTATGGCCCCCTAACTACCCAAATGTGTCTTTTTTATTAAAAATTGACATTTTATTAATGTATTATTTCATATTAATGTTCAATTTATTTCATTATTGTATTACTAACATAATATTTGTTTTCTTATATAGTTGAATTTTTTTTTGAGTTCGAATGCTTTTTTCATCAACTAATACCATGGACGACAATTTTTGAGAGGGGATCACGGATGCAAAAAGAATGAAACATTAATTTTTTTAACTATTTGTTGGATAATTGTAATTTTAACCATATAAAACATTGTTTGAAATGTATATAGTAGTGTTTTTTTGTATTTATTATTTCAATTAAATGTATATGACATTGTTTTCAAAACTCTTGTGCATTATGTTTTGTTTCTATGCTTTGTTTGTGTGTAGTTGTTGTTTTGTGAATATATTTTGGGTGAAAGTGTTGTTTGGTGTTGTGTGTGCAGGTGTTGTCTCAGGTGTGTGGGTTTTGTGCTAGTTCTGGGTTTACTCAGGAAACTTGGCCTTTATCAGCGCTCAAAATAGAGTAGATAAAGGTGTCCTTTATCAGTGCTCAAAATAGCACTGATAAAGGGGGGCATTTATCAGTGCTCAAAAAAGCACTGATAAAGGACCCTTTTATCCGCACTAACAACATGATGATAAAGGGGGGCCTTTATTAGTGTGGATAAAGGTAACCCTTTATCAGTGCTTTTTTAGCACTGTTAAAGGGGACCCCCCCCCCCACCCCCTTATCTTCGCCACGATTAACAGTGCTTTTCTATCACTAATAAAGATGGTTTTTAGCACTTTTAAAAGACCTATTTATAGTAGTGAGAAGTCATTATCTGTAGAAGTGGTTTAACATTTAATTTAGATTACATAAAAGCAAAAATGAACAGATAATAACATAAGGTAACATAATGTATATTACAATAAAAAAATAACCTGATTATTGAACTCTCTTTTTTTTAAGTCTGGAGATATTTTACCTCTATATCGACTATGTAAATCCCTTCAATGTGGTATCCTATGACATAAAAAACATCATCTACATTGGGTGCATAGCAAAATTGTTGCGAATTCCCAATTAAAGGGTCATCCTCCATTGAATTTTCATCTGACCCTTTAGTTGTTTTGGTCAATAACAGAACAATTGACTAGTTTCAGTTTGCGGGATCTGAAACATAAAATACTTGTACTGCATGTGATGTCATTATAAATGGTTCATCTTTCTCCCCTTCCTTATTGAAATCAACTTTTACGAATCCCAATTCATCTATTTTAATTGAAATCCTGTTATCAAATCACTTTCATTGAAAAATTGTCACTTGGAATTTTTTATAATCCAACTCCCATATTTTTTTGATGATGCCAAAGTATGAAATATTCGTATGAATTGGATTTTTGTACTTAGCACTAGAAACATTCATCACTTTAGCCACAAGTGTAACCCCACTATTCTGCATGGTACTATCTTAATCATGTTCATTAGTATAGAATGTATAACCATTAACTACATAAATATTGTAAGATAATACATGTACACTT
The DNA here is from genome assembly GCA_963277665.1 of Viscum album. Taxonomy (NCBI): domain Eukaryota; kingdom Viridiplantae; phylum Streptophyta; class Magnoliopsida; order Santalales; family Viscaceae; genus Viscum; species Viscum album. Next base: position 1,074,069,515 of record OY728143.1, read on the forward strand.
GGTCCTCCGGCTAGCCATTGAAGTCGTTCTGAAATTGATTTTGGATTTTCATCTAACTTATTTAAAATATGGTCCCAAAACCATCTTATAAACTATCTATTATGTGTATCTAATATCCATTTTTCAGCCCTATATGGATTCAAATTCCTAATAATTTCTTTGTGGGTTTGAACATATGGGTCAACATCGAAACTGTTATAAAAAACATAAAGGTGGGCCTGCTCCTGATCTAGAATATTGATTGTGACAACCTCTCTTCTATAAATTCCTTCACCCTCAAGTCGCCCAGTGTAATGAAATTTCAGTAGGCCAATGATTTCCACACCATACTGGTATTCGGTACAGAATTCAACGGCTTCCTCAACAATATGTTTCTCCACAATACAACCCTTTGGCTGACTTCAATTTTTGACATACCCTTTCAAAATCTTTATATACTATTCAATGGGGTACATCCATCTATAATGTATAGGACCACATAGTCGAATCTCTCTCACCAAGTGAACCATCAAATGAACCATCATATTAAAGAATGTCGTCGAGAAGAAAATTTCCAATTCATATAATATGACGGAAATTTATTTTTCCATAGTTGGCAATTTCACCTGGTCTATAACTTTGTTGTATATAGATTTGAAGAATAAATAGAGCTTCATTAATATATGGTAGAAATTTTTAGAAAAAAATCAATATAAATCTAGAGGAATTATATCTTGTGTCAAAACATGGAAGTCATGTGATTTTAGAACATTTAACTTTAAATCGTTAATTGACATGATGTTCTTGATATTTGATGAATACCCCTATAGAACCTTTACTTAATTCAAGAAGTTGAAAAACTGATATCTCTCCTGCCTGGAAAGAGTATAAGCAGCAGGAGGAAGAAATTCTCGTTTTTCACCCTTCACTGGTGCCAACTCTTCTTGTATTCTCATCTCAACCATGTCCAACCTAGCCTTAATTCCATCCTTTGTTTGTCCAAGTGCATTTAGAAATGTTTCAATGACACTATCACATATATTTTTTTCAACATGTATAACATCAAGAAAATATCTGACATATAGACAATTCTAGTATGGTAATTCAAAAAAATTGATATCTTTTTCCAATTGGTTTTTGTAAAAATTTTCACAAACGGTTTACCAAAATTAGTGTCCACATATTTTACTTTATTAAACAATTGATCACTTGTCAGTGGAGATGGAGCAGTAATTTCTTCTGAACTTTCATCGAATGATGTCGTCCAAGATCGGTACTTATGCTGTCGGGGTAGAAATTTGCAATGTCCTAGAAACACGGTTTTTGATGAATTTTTAAACCTAACTGAATAAGTACCTTGTTTTCCAATGGGACAACCTTGAGTTCCTTTAATTCTATATCCTGAAAAATTTACATAAGCAGGAAATTCATTTATCATCCCATAAAATATGGCTCTCAAAGAAAAATCTTCATTTTTGAAAGCATCATACAATGTAACACCTGAATCCCACAATAATTTCAAATCCTAAATCAATGGATCCAAATAAGAATTAATATCATTACCCGGTAGTTTTGGTCCTGATATAATCATAGATAACATGATGTATTTTTGTTTCATGCCTAACCACAGTGGTAAGTTATAATTTACTAACATAACCAGCCATATATTGTGAGTGCTGATTTGAAAACCAAGAGGATTCACTCTATCTGTAGATAACACAAGATGAATGTTTATCAGATTGTTTCCAAATTCATGGTACTCATAATCAATTATCTTCCACTGAGGAGAGTCTTTTGGGTGACGTAGTTTCCCATCTTTAATTCTTGAATCTGCATGTCATGCCAATTGTCCTACAATCTCCTCACTTTCATATAAGCACCTAAACCTTGTAATGATTGGAAGTACCATACAACTTTAGTAGTACTGGATTCATATTTCTTGTATCGATAATCACCACACTTTGTGAATTATTTAAGTGGTTTGTGGTCCTTGCAAAATAGTGTACAATCATTTGGGCAGAAGTGTATTCTTTCAGAGATCATACTCATCGAGTGTAGAATTCATTTGGCGTCGTATGTTTGGGTCAGTAGCTTATTATCTTCTAGGAGAATGTCATTTAGGAGAGAAAGTAGTTCTATAAAAATGGTGTCACTCCACCAGTTTCCTACTTTCAAATTATATAGCTATAATATGGCTGACAATGTTATATATTTAGTGAAACCAGCATACAACGACATCTTTTTACAACTCTTTAACTTCTCAAAAAATTTTGGGCAATCACTAATTTTATATTTAACTATCCTTGAAATTTCCTTAATAATATATCCATCATCATTCACATATGTAATCACATTCTCCATACAGTCATCTTCATTTTTCACGATTGTAATCATATTAGATGGTCCATAAAATGCAGTGTTATCCCAGCCACTACCTACATTCGTTTTTTCCCCATGTTTATTCCAACATGTATAAATTTGATCTATTCCATGACAGATCAAGTGTTCTTCCAACTCATCTAGACTAATTTTTCTTGAATAAGAACAGCGTAAACACGGACAAAGGATTTCAGAAGGGTCATATGCATGATCTTTTGCAAACTCAATAAACTCTTTCACGCCATCTTCATACTCTTTTGTCAACTGATTGGTATTCATCCATTATTTATTCATATTCATCATATTTTATTCAGTAATATTAATATTTAACAAAATAATTACACAAAATATGTTCAAATAGGGCCATAATCCAACTATAATCAATGGAACTAGCTATGGTAAACAATACCCTTACCTCTCTATGCATTACGCAGGACCAAAGTATATCACACCCATCTTCCCAACCACCTGATCAATGGAACTAGCTATGAGAATCCCTTGCACTAGAATGTTTTATAATCCCACATGTGACTATATGCATTATTCTAAACTGGTTTTTTAGTGTTTCTCTAGAAACATAATGTCTCGAGTCAAGAACTATGGTACTAAACTAATAGATGGTATAATTTTCCATAGAGTTATTGTGGTTGGAAGGATTCATTACATGTGTTTTTATGGTTATTTGACTAGGGTGTCCATAAAGTGTCCCATAGATTCCTCTAGTGAAGTGGTTTTCTAAGATTCAGTGGAATTGCACTAGTAATAAAGTGGTGGCGCCATTGAAATGGGTAAGTTTTGGATTGATATTCAATGGTGTAGGAACTAAAACATGAAAAAAATGGCATACCAATCGTGCCAAAAATCTCAACACCATACAAACACACAATCATGCTCACAATCACAACACCATACAAACAAAACAAACAGAATTTCAGATTTTACAAAGCATCCCTTATTCAATTCTGATTGTTAATTTAGGGGTTATCACATAAGTTTTATCATCCTAAGGAATTCATTAATTAGAAAAGTACACGTAAATTACCAATTTCTATATTCAAATGTTCGATAGGAACCAACCAACATGAAATTTATTTAGTGCACAAACAAGGACCACCAACAGCCATGATTTTAAGCAGGGCGTTTAGCCCATAAAATTCACAACATAACCATAGATATCAAATAGTAATAACATACGAACAAGAGGAAACCGATGAGTAAGAGGAGAAAACTCACCGTGAAGGTGTCGTTCAGCACGTGGCGAAGGTGCGTTTGCGGCTGAGGAGAGGCACATGACAGAGGAGATTTCTAACTAAAAATAAAACATAAAATGAGAACTCATATGTTATACCTATCCAAAATATGTTCAATGGGATTTACGAATGGGACATATCTGGTTAAAAAAATTTATTGGTCAATGGTGGGATTTTGTTTTCCATCTATGATATCTGCTTCATGTTTATTTATTTTTTTCATATCTACTATTTTCCTAGATGTTCAACTTATGAATGGGACATGTCTAGTTTTCAGGAGAAATATCATTTTTAATTTACTCTAATTTAGGGGTAAAATATTCCACATTAATTGTATATTTTTTTCATGGGATTATTTCTATACTGTAGGGATCATGAATGCCTCTTAGGTTAGTGGAAAGTCAGGTCAATTGTTGGTTTTGATACTAGCCTGGGTTGTATCATTGCATTTCCAAATGTAACCAACCCATGTCTATTTAAATATAGGATTTGGGGGGGTCAGACAATAATATATTTCCAACACCACTAGAGTTCCTATAGGGGTGGGTCCAAATAGTATCATATCTGATAAACCTTTTATAGATTGGACATTAGAGTAGTCACTGCTAAGGATTTCCTCATTTGTATGGTAGTAATGTTTGTTGAACCTAGTGTGTGAAGTAGACATGAGAAACTAATAGAAAATATCTTACAAATCTCATTGAATATTGATAGGTTTGGTTTCATTCATCATATAGTTACAAGTGATGTGGAATGTGTAAATAATAAGCTTGGGGTTGAATGATGTGGAGATGTTGATGGAAATGATGATATGGCAGTGTGTTTAAATATTTATTGTATATTTTTCATTAGAATGAGGTTGGTTTGAGTAATTATATTTAAATCGGTTGTGTTATTCCATCATGAGGTTCAATAAGAAGAGGTGCATCAATAATCCAAGCATCAAATAGAATTAATTGGAAAGGACCTAAATATAAGGTATAACAAGACATACATCGTAACAAAACATATAGGAAATCTGGGAAAACATGCATCACAACAAAACACATAGGTCCATGCCATAATGGGTCCCAAATGAGAAATAACTATGACACAAAGAAGATGGCCACACCATAATGGTTCCTGGTAAAAAAACATCTAGAATCCACATGCACGGTCAATAATGAGGTCATATAATATAGGGGGAAGGGAATATGATGCATTGGTCATCACTACACCATAAAATCTAAGCCCACACACCCTCCACAGTGAAATGATACCAATATTGGAAGAACTATACAAACTCCACATTATAATACTTCACACCACAACCAACACTCTATGACACAACTATTACAAAACAACTAGAACCATAAAAACTATCTTCCACACCACAGTTCCCCATCCATGCCACAAGTACAACCTCCACGAAGTAGAATATTCACCATGTCATGGAATCTGGTTCCATTTAAAAAATCAGTTCAACTTCCCTATTTCACCTTCAAAACCAACCCTAGGTTATTCGTTAAAATACAAGGGTGTCACATAGATATGCACTAGATATACCTCACTTTTGAAGGAGAGCGTAAATTTTTAATATCTATATTTCACTATACCAAGGCATTAATAAAAACCCCTTGTCTTTTACACACCTAGAGGCATAACCCAGACATATGCCTTTTTCCAATGACAAGGAAAAACATGTGATCTGCTTTTTGGTTAGGTTATTATAACCAAGTCACATACATTTTAATGGAGGTATAACCAGTGTGTGTTGATATGGACTATGGATAAAGGAATTTTTTTCATGGGAAGGGAATGGGAAAGTCCTAAGGCCACGATCCATATATATAGTGGTGGTAGGACTTTCTTATAACACCTATGACCATAGTTGATATGGACTATGGCCAAAGGTTTCGGAATCCATGGCCATTTTTCTTTTCTAAAAGTATAATTATTATAGTTATAAAAACTTATACACACACATAAACATATATTTATATATGTAGATATATAGATATGTATATATTTATAAAGATAGTTCATTGTAGCTTATTGTTAAAGTCATATATAAATTATAGAAGTGGTCCTGAGATCAAATCTCGTCATTTTGTTTAATATTTAGAATTATATGACCACATTCATAAACCATAACTGGAGATACCTATGTCTATGGTCCACCCATTTAAGTTGATTCCCTATGGAAAAGGTTACAAACCCTGGCTATATGTTCCCCATAATAGGGACTGCATCCACAAGCATTGTCTATGGTACTAGACCATCCGACTGTGGCCATTTCCAGTCGGCTATGGAAACTGGATAACACCCATGGGTATCCTAATAGTGGATATAAACTATATAAATTTTTAATTGGTCTATAACCACTGTCATAACCCATGATTATTGCCTAATTTTTGACTAGTGTGAGAATTGGGCAGGGCAGATTGATGGGTGATGGTATAACCCTGGTGAGGTTTGGGGATGTAATAGAGCCCTTATGTATTTTATTCTTATGTTTATTTTGTATATGTGATAATCCCAATAGGTGTTCATTGAGACCAAATTACTTTTTGGTATTTTTTTTCAATGAACATGAATGGTCAATAATCTTGATGTCAATATATAATAAAGAAGGACAATTTGGAAGTAGGTTGGAGAGCCCAATCTTGTCGACACAATTATATGAGTTACTAAGAAATTAATTATTATGTGTGATGAATTGTGAATATTAAAAGAGGATTGAATATATACCTTTTTCCATGGATGAAATGTCGATTACTTCCAATTCAATTTAGATGGAAAGGAAAAATAAATGCCTTGAAGAGTATATAATATATTTGGATATTACTAAGGGAATTTTAAAAAGTAGAGAGATGAGCCCTACATGTTTTTATTTAATGGTTGTTGTTATTATTTTACTCAAGAATCTATAATTTAAGAAAATAATATTGTAACACCCCAAGCTTCCACGGTACGTTTCCCGTTGAATAATGCAATAGCTTGCATTGTACGCAACTTTGTGATTCTAACACATCGCGACCAATCAAACTAGCCGTTATGAATAGTAATACCCACTTTTTGAAATTTTATAAATTTTATTTTTCAAAATGGACTTCATTTTTTAATTTGGAATATCAAAATTATCTTAGGGTGAATTTTTGGTATTTTTTTGAAAACTTTCAATTTTTGATGAATAGTGAAAAACACTGCATTATTGGTTAAAACCGAATTTTTATTTAAATAATTATTTATATTATTTAAATTTATTTTATGTCAAAATATATACATAATACCTATATAATTTCAATGTAATTCATTGGAGTCATTTTATAATAAGTTTAGATATATATAAATTTTATTGAACTTTTACCGTCTTTTACCCACCTCCTAGGAGCATTTGTAAATTTAAAAAAAGCTTAATTTTACCACTTATGTGAGTTGAATTTCAAAAATATGAGAGAAAAATTTAATATCAGTAAGTAAAATTTGGTTCAATAAGATGAAAATAATTTTTGGTGAATAGTAACCTTTGACTTTTATTTACCGCGGTTAAAAGTAAATAGGGTAATTAAGGGTAAAAATTATATCATAATTACCCTAACACAAGTCCTAATTCTATTTCATTAGTATAATTCGACCAAAAAAACCTTAAGAATAAAATATGATCCTCTTTGGTCCACTTGGATTAGATTAAAACATTTATTATTATTTTATTTAAAGAAAAGTTAAAAGAGTTAAATTCAACGTTTAATAACAAAACCATTTTTAATATAGAGTTATACATAATATAAATTTGACTATAAATATTCATTATAAAGATAAAAATATTTCCTACATGATAGTATTTTATTTATAATTTTTATACATTAAATAATTTAATTTATTTATGACACGATTATGATTCAGTAATTACCTTATTAATGAAATGTTAAAATAATTGATATTATAAATATCCAAATAAATGTAAATTGAGACTTATGATGAATTCCACTAATTTTATAGGTTAATATTACATTTTAGGGTTGGTTAAATAAACTTTATTCAAAGTGATAAACTTTTTATGGATTTCAAAAACATCAAATACTAAATAGTGTCAGAATTTACATAATTGAGTTTTAAAAACAATTATATTATTAATTGAAATAATATTCCTAAAAATCTAAGGTTTGTCCAAAAAACTTATATAAGGTTATATATATTAATAATTAACCACATTGGGTTCTCTTGTCTTGTTATAGTAAGTTTAGTAACCATATAATATAAAAATACAAAGAGACGTGGTAAATGTCAAACTATTTTACTAAGAGTTAAATCTAAAAGATAAGGTTGATATGATGACCTAAACCTCTCTAAAACCTATTGGTTGAGATTTTTCGACCCATACCCACCTTATCCTTTAAATAATTTATTTTGGAGCCATTATAAACCAAAAATTATTTTATTATAAAATAATATTTCAAGCTTTTCCTAAACTGACCCTAACCTCTCTTATAAAAGGGCACTTCCCCTTCTCTTAATTTCACACCTCCAAAGCTATTTTTCTCGGCCAAAACCTGCCCAAATATCCTTATATATTTCCTCCCTTCATCTTAGAGGCCTTAATTTGGTCATAAATCCAACCTAGGGAGACCTTTTGATCAAATCAAAAGGAAGAACCCAAAGAAGAGGTAAATATTTCATCACCTCTTTCAAGTTATTTTATTCTTCCACTTCCTCTTTATTTGTTGTTTCCATTATAAAATAAAAAATAAAGTATCTTATATATACTGTGATGTTATTATAAAAATGGTACAACCATATTCATTATTCTATTCATCCTATAAATGACAAATTCACCATACGTGTGTACGTACGGATTACCGTCTCCACGTCGTGGTGTAGTTTGTTATTCAAACACTTAATTATTTGGATGGGTATAATAATAAGTATAACTGATGTAAATAATAAATATAACATGTTAATGATTCTGTATATATGATATAACATCCAATTTCATACGATTTCACCATCAATATAATGATATTGTTGCTCATGCGTATGTACGGATTACCGTCTCTATGAATGTGATGAGATTCATTCCCCATTGTAATCATTCAAGAATAGTTTTTATTTTATGATTAAAAATAATTTTTTTGAACATAATATCATTATGTATATGAATCAAATACATATTATCCATAACAAACATGTCTTACATAACCAAGCATATAAAGGAAAATGAATCATTTAACACCCGAAATGATGATACTATTAAAATATTATTAACAAAGCAATGTTATAAGATCATATATGATATCATATTTATATATATAGTTCTTGTATAGTTTAATAACAATGTTTTAACTATTATACATGAGGTTAACATACCATCGACTAAGGAAAAGTACAAGGAAAGGGTTAATTTTACAATATCTTTATTATCCGAGGTTGTTTTTACGTAAGTATCTACTGGGACCTCTTTATCATCCACATCCATGTTTTCTTAAAAATGTATTTCAAAACAGTTTTACTATTTAATAGACTATGTGTAAAATTCATTTATACCCTTATTTTACCTTATATGTTTTTAAATAAATCTTTCCGTCATTTTCCAAACAAGGTACTTTATGACCTTTTTGACAAAATTAAGGTAAGAATGTTTTTTTAACTTATAAGGTGGGTGAGGCTATTTTCTGCTGTTATAACATCATTAAAGATTCCCTTACAATCTTATAATAATATTTTCAAAATAAATGTTTTCTTTTATAATTATGTGACTCTTAAATGGTTTAAAAATGGAAAGAGGTATTTCTTTCAAATAGTTTTCATTTCATCTATGTCAACATAATTTGATGGATTTTAAACTTGTTTGAAGTTGATTTATTATGATACAAATATTCCATATTGTATTGAAGGTTTTGTGATATGTTTGATTATGGATGTGTTATTTTTATACCATTTATGTTTTATGGTTAAAGTATTGATATTTCGTATGCTAGTTTTAATAAAAAAGTTTATGTTATGTTTCAACCTTTTTATATGATGAATGTATTGGACTTAGTATGTGATGAGTGGAGCCCACTATAGCTCCTCAATGCATTGGTAGGTATCATGAGACAATTAGACATGGAATTGGTTGAGGCCTTTCCCAATTTGATATATGGTTTTGGCCAAGGCCTTAATCATTTTTATACATCTTGGCCGAGGCCTTGACAAACTTTTTCAGAATGTATGGCATTATACATTCCCTCATTATGAAAATAATAATGATGGTTCATGTGGTTATTTGACTAGTATAATACCCATGACTATGTTTTATTATGGAATTATTTACTCATCTCATATTCCTGCCATAAATTGTTTATGTTTATTATTTATAAAGGCATGTGTTTTGAATTATTCATTATACCTAATGTTTATGTTATCTTCTGCTGATTTTTTACCCTTACTGAGCATTTGAGCTCACCCCTTTATTATGTTTCATTTTTCCAGGATATGAAGAATTTAGTTATGAGTGACTTATAGGCACAATCTAGGAGGCTTGGATGTTTCTAATGGAATAAATTAGTGTTGTATTTTTTTTCAAGTTGTAGTGTTGAACTTATGTATGTATCTTGTTTCCAAAAATACTAAACTGATCAGTATTTAGGGACATGATTCCTTGTATCATGCCAATGTTATGTAATAAAGAACTTACTCTAGGTAACTAGGGTCGGGGAATTATAGTTGGTATCATAGGAATTTTAGTATAAACCTTGGAAACTAGATTTAGAAAACCTCTGATTAGAGAACATTACCCTAAGATAGACTTTGAGGATTAGTATAGAAGAACTTCCTAGAATTTTGGTACTGTAGAGATTTTTTGATTTTTCCAAGAAATACATCCATGTCTAGATATGATCTTGTAGAGTCGGATCTGGCACAGATGTACCTAGGGGTAGAACCCAAAAACACCGCTTTGAACTAGACTCGAACGGGAACTGGTGCACGACAACGGGCCTTGCTGCACTCTTGGTTACGAAACTCCTGGGGGATATGCTTAGGATAATTATCATTTTATATACAAACCATTATGAAGGATTTATGAGTATATACCTCCTCAAATAAAACATTTTTATGATTATGGATTATATCCATAAACTGTTCAATTTATGTTAAGTGTTTTACAAGTTTGGAATTATGTATTGTGGTTCATAAACTAACCTACTGTATGTCATTGTTTATAAATGGCGCCTAGTGGAAGGAATGGAAACTGTATCAATGTATGTAATCCATGTAGGGATTTCCCTCCTACTCAATAAAATTATAGCAGATATGGTGATGTAACTGGTGTTGATCAGCTTATCATCATACTGGGACAACTCACATAGGTTATGAATAATAACCTTACCTGTATGAATCACCTTGATCCACAACACGGAGGATCAATTTTAGATCGGTTCATGAGGAAATAACCACCAATATTCAATGGGTCTACAAATCTATTTGTAGCTTAACAATGGATAAGTTCCTTAGAGAAAATATTTCATGCTTTGGGGAGTAACGAAAGGGAAAAGTTTTTCATGGCAGTTTTTCGCCTCATCAGAGATGTAGATCAATGGTGGTCATTAATTAAAAATAAAAAGGAGGATGAAGAAGTATCAAGTATGTAATGGAGGTAGTTTAAAGATATTTTATTAGAAAAATTCTTTCCTCGTGACCATCTAGAGGATATGGAAAGGAAATTTATGAGTCTGAGACAAAAGGAGGATGAGAATGTTGCAAAGTATGAAGTTAACTTTACAAGGTTAGCAAGGCATGATGAAGATTATATACATAAACCAAGAAGTAAGATTGATCATTTATTTGATGAGTTAAAATCATTTCTCCATCAAGAATTAGTCTCACAATCCTTCTCATCTTATGAAGATGTTGTCTCTTGTGCTATCAAGACAGAAAAGGAATTCTCTAAGTATTACGACTTTAAAGAAAAGCAATATAAGAAGAGATTTGTTGAACACTTTGGGAAAGGAAATAAGGAAACTGGGAAGGATGGAAGAGTTGAATTTCTACCCTATGATAATTGTGGAAGGAAGCACACTGGTTCCTGTCTAAAAGGAAAAGGAGTATGCTAAAAATGTGGACAAAAAGGCCATCTTACTAGTGATTTTAAGGGGAAGAAAGAATCTACCAATGTTCAATGCTAAAATTTCAGGGAGATGGGACATTATGCAAATAAATTTACTAAGCGTCGGGGAAACTTACCTCAGAAAAGGCCAAGGGATCAAGGACAAGCTTATGCAATCACTACTGCTAAGGTTGAAGCTCCGAAAGACATGGTGGCAGGTAATTTAATGGTTTCCTCAAGTTTATCCAATGCTTTATTTGATTTTTGGATCATCGCATTGTTTCATATATTCCTAGTTTTCTAAGAAAATTAGATATTTCAAATTTTATTTAACAATGGATTTGTTAGTAAAAACTCCTAAGGGAAGTATCATTGCAACAAAGTTTTGTGAATCAGTCCCCATTAATGCATATAAACGATATTTATAAGCTGATCTAATCATCATACCCATGATTGAATTTGATATAATCCTTGGTATGGATTGGCTTTCGAACCATGATGCAAAAATTTATTGTAATAAGAAAGAGGTTACAATTCTCGATGATGATAAGGAGTACCTTATCTTTAGAGAAGAAACATCACCATCTGATTCTTATCTAGATCCACCCCCAGTAGCTCTACTAAATTAAATTATTGGGGAGGATGAGAATGAAATAATTATGGGTGAGGAAAATAATGTTCTAATGAGGACGTACCTATTGTGCAAGAATATGTTGATGTGTTTCCATAGGATTTACTTGGACATCCTCCAGAACGATAAATTGAGTTTTCCGTCGATTTAATTCCTGGTTCAAGGCCCATATCGAAGACCCCTTATAGAATGACCATTGTGGAATTAGAGGAACTAAATAAACAACTAGATGAATTTATTAATAAGTAATTTATTCACCTTAGTGTTTCTCCATGGGGATCCCCTGTTCGTTTTGTTAAGAAAAAAGACGGATCTATAAGGTTGGGAATTGACTACAGGGAGATCAATGCTATAACAATAAAGAACAAGTATCCCCTACCTCGCATTGATGATTTATTTGACCAACTTCATAGAGCTCAATATTTTTCAAAGATTGACCTTCGATCTGGATATCATCAGTTGTGTGTGAATAAGGAAGACATTCTGAAAACAGCATTTTGAACCAGGTATGGGCATTACGAGTTTACAATAATTCCTTTTGGATTGACTAATGCACCCTCTGTCTTCATGGATCTAATGAATAGAGTTTTCAAGTAATATATTGATGAATTTTTAGTGGTATTTATTGATGATATCTTGGTATACTCCAAAATCTACGAAGATCATGAAAATCACTTGCGCATTATTCTGAATACTCTTAGAAGAATGAATTATATGGTAAGTTTAGCAAGAGTGAATTCTGGATTCAAGAAATTTTTTTTCTTGGATATATTGTCTCTAAGGATGGAATATATATTGATCCTTTAAAGACTAAGGCAATCCAAGAATGTCCAACACCGAAGAGTATAACTAAGGTACGTAGTTTTATTGGTTTAGTAGGTTATTATCGGCATTTTGTCCAGAATTTTGCCTGATTGGATAACCCATTAACCAAGCTCACTCGTAAAGGGGTTTAATTTTTTTGGATAAAAGAGTGTGAATAATGTTTTGAAGAACTGAAGAGAATATTAGTTAATGCTCATATCTTGACTCTACCATTGGGGAATGATGGGTTTGTTATTTATAGTGATACTTCAAAGAAAGGACTTGGTTGTGTCCTTATGCAGAATGATAGATTTATTGCCTATGCATCTAGGCAGCTAAAAATTCATGACCAAAACTATCTCACCCATGATCTTGAGTTAGTAGTTATAATCTTCAATCTGAAGATATGGATGCACTATCTCTATAGTGAAAAATGTGATATTTATATTGATCACAAGAGTTTGAAGTATATTTTCTCACATAAAGTACTCAACATGAGGCAAAGACGATGGCTTGAACTACTCAAGGATTATGATTTCACTATACACTACCACTCGGGGAAGGAAAATTAGGTGGAAGATGATTTGAGTAGAAAGTATCATGGAGTTTTGAACAAGATGAGAGTTGAAAGGGGTCTTATTTTCATGGATCTAGTAAATATGGATATGGTAATAACCATGGAAGGTGAAACATCAATACTTTTTCAAATGGTTTCCAGACCATCTTTACTAGAAAGGATAAAGAGTTCTCAGACTAGTGATAAGGAGTTTCAAAAGAAGATTAAAGCTATGAATGATGGGAGATTGAGTGACTTCATATACGAAGATGGAATTTTGAAATTTAGGAAGAGACTTTGTGTTCCTGATATACCTGATCTAAAAAGGGAATTGTTGTATGATGCTCATAACTCTAATTTCTCTATACACCCTGGGAGAACCAAGATGTATAGAGATTTGAAGGAACATTTTTGGTGGGACAACATGAAAAGAGAGATTGCTGATTTTGTGTCCAGATGTATGGTTTTCCAGCAAGTGAAAGCTGTAAGACAACATCCTAGAGAAGTCATGAAACCTCTTCCCATACCTGAGTGGAAATGGGATGATATTATGATAGACTTTGTCATGGGGCTACCAAAAACTCCTAGAAGGAATGATGAAATATGGGTCATTGTTGATCGTCTTACCAAGTCAGCACATTTTCTTACTATAAGAGAATATTTACCACTTGAAAGTTTAGCAAGAATGTATATTAATGAAGTTTTAAGACTTCATGGAGTACCCCTATCGATTGTTTTTTATCGTGATCCCCATTTTACATCAAGTTTATGGAAAAGTCTTCAGAAATCCCTGGATACTGAACTTAGTTTGAGCACTGCCTACCACCCTCAAACCATGGACAATCAGAACTGACTATTCAAACATTAGAAGACATGTTGAGATCTTGCTCACTTGACTTTCAAGGTATGTGGGATCAATATTTACCTCTGGTAGAATTTTTCTATAATAATAGCTTCCATTCAAGTATTCAGATGGCACCATATGAAGTGTTATATGGAAAGAGATGTCACACACCAACTTGTTGGGATGATATTGGTGAAAGAAAACTCGTAGGCCCAAAACTTGTTGAGGAAACAATAGAAAAAGTGAAGATTATTCAAACCCACATCAAAGTAGCTCAAAGTAGGTAGAAGAGTTATGCCAATAACAGAAGGAAGGATTTGGAATTTCAGGTAGGAGATCATGTTTTCTTGAAGGTATCTCCATGGAAGGGAGTTATACAATTTGGTAAGAAGGGTAAATTAAGTCCCAGGTACATCGGACCATTTTAAATTCTAAAATGAATTGGGGTTATAGATTACCGTTTGGAAATTCCACCAAGTCTCTCCAAATTTCATGATGTGTTCCACGTATCACTGTTGAGAAAATACATGCCTGGACCAATGCATGTACTCACCAATGAGGAACTTGAACTGGAACCTAATCTGTCTTATTGTGAAGAGCGTGCCAAAATTCTTGATACAAGAGAAAAAGTTCAGAGAAACTAGACGAATCATCTGGTAAAAGTTCTATGGAGAAACCATAAGATGGAAGAGGCAATGTGGGAGCCAGAAGAACTTATAATGAAGAACCATCTGAATCTTTTTGTGTGGTAGTATTATAGAAATTTTGAGGACGAAATTATTTGAAGCAAGGAAGAATGTAACAATCCAAGCTTCCACAGTACGTTCCCCTTTGAATAATGAAATAGATTGCATTGTACGCAACTTTGTGATTCCAACACACTACGACCAATCAAACTAGCCATTATGAATAGTAACACCCACTTTTTGAAATTTTATAAATTTTATTTTTCAAAATGGACTTCATTTTTGAATTCAGAATATCAAAATTAGCTTAGGGTGGATTTTTGGTATTTTTCTGAAAACTTTCAATTTTTTTATGAATAGTGAAAAAAATGCATTATTGGTTAAAACTGACTTTTTATTTAAATAATTATTTATTTTATTTAAATTTATTTTAGGTCAAAATAGATACATAATACCTATATAAGTTCAATGTAATTCATCGGAGTCATTTTATATTAAGTTTAGATATATAAAAATTTTATTGATTGCATAAAACTTAATTTTACTGCTTCTGTGAGTCGAATTTCAAAAATCCGAGAGACATGGTTAAAATCAGTAAATAAAATTTGGTTCAATAAGATGAAAATAATTTTTTTTGAATAGTAACTTTTAACTTTTATTTACCGCGGTTAAAGTAAATAGGGTAATTAAGGGTAAAAATGATATCATAATTACCCTAACACATTTTCTAATTCTTTTGGATAAGTATAATTCAACCAAAAACAACCTTATAAATAAAATATTATCCTCTTTGGTCCACTTGGATTAGATTAGGATATTTATTATTATTTTATTTAAAGAAAAGTTAAAAGAGTTAAATTCGAATTTTAATAACTAAACCATTTTTAATATAGGGTTATACATAATATAAATTCAATTATAAATATTAATTAGAAAGATAAAAATATTTCTTACATAATGGTATTTTATTTATAATTTTTATACATTAAATAATTTAATTTATTTATGACACAATTATGATGCAGTAATTACCTTATTATTAAAATGTTAAAATAATTGATATTATAAATATCTAGATAAATGTAAATAGAGACATCTGATGAATTAAACTAATTTTCTAGGTTAATATGACATGTTAGGGTTGGTTAAATAAATTTTATTTGAAGTGATAAAGTTTTTATGGCTTTCAAAAAATCAAATACTAAATAATGTCAAAATTGACATAATTGAGTTTTTAAAAAAAATATTATATTATTAATTGGTATAATATTCCTGAAAATCTAAGGTTCAGCAAAAGGACTTAGATAAGGTTATATATATTAATAATGAACCACATGGAGTTTTCTTGGATTGTTATAGTAAGTTTATTAACCATATAATATAAAAATACAAAGAGATATGTTAAATGTCAAACTATTTAACTAAGAGTTAAATCAAAAAGATAAGGTTAATATGATGACCTAAACCTGTCTAAAACCTATTGGTTGAGAGGTTTTCAACCCATAACCACCTTATCCTTTAAATAATTCATTTTGGATCCATTAGAAAACGAAAATGGTTTTATTATAAAATAATATTTCAATCTTTTCCTAAAGTGACCCTCACCTCTCTTATAAAAGGGCACTTCCCCTTCTCTTAATTTCACACCTCCAAATCTATTTTTCTCGGCCAAAACCTACCCAAATATCCTCCCAAATTTCCTACCTTCATCCTAGATTCCTTCCTTTGGTCATAAAGCTAACCTAAGGATCCATTTTGATCAAATCAAAAGGAATAACCTGGAGAAGAGGTAAATATTTCATCACCTCTTTCAAGTTATTTTCTTCTTCCACTTCCTATTTATTTGTTGTTTCCATTATAAAATAATAACTCCAATATCTTATATATATCGTGATGTTATTATAAAAATGGTACAACCATATTCATTATTTTATCCATCCAATAAATGACAAAGTCACCATACGTGTGTACGTACGGATTACCATCTCCACGTCGTGGTGTAGTTTGTTATTCAAACACTTCATTATTTGGATGAGTATAATAATGAGTATAACTAATGTAAATAATAAATATAACATTTTAATGATTCTTTATATATGATATACCATCCAATTACATATGATTTCTCCATCAATATAATGATATTGTCGCTCGTGCGTACGTACGGATTACTGTCTCCACGAACGCGATGAGATTCATTCCCCATCATAATCATTCAAGAATAATTTTCATTTTATGATTAAAAATAATGTTTATGAACATAATATAATTCTGTATATGAATCAAATACATCCTATCCATAATAATCGTGGCTTACATAACCAATCATATAAAGGAAAACAAATCATTTACCACCAGAAATGATGATACTACTAAAATATTATTAACAAAGCAATATTATAAGATCATATATGATATAATATTTATGTATATAATTCTTGTATAATTTAATAAAAATGTTTTAACTAGTATAAAGGAGGTTAACATACCATTGACTAATGAAAAGTACAAGGTAAGGGTTAATTTCACAATCTCTTTATTATCCGAGGTTGTTTTTACGTAAGTATCTACTGGGACCTCTTTATCATCCACATCCATGTTTTCTTAAAAATATATTTCAAAACATTTTTAATATTTACTAGACTATGGGTTAAAGTAATTTATACACTTATTTGACCTTATATGTTTTTAAAGGAATATTTTCGTCGCTTTCCAAACAAGGTGCTTTATGACCTTTTCAACAAAATTAAGGTAAGAATGTTTTTTTAACTTATATGGTGGGTGTGGCTGTTTTTCACCGTTATAACATCATCGAAGCTTACCTTACAAGCTTATAAGAATATTTTCAAAATAAATGTTTTCTTTTATAATTATGTGACTCTTAAATGGTTTCAAAATGGAAAGAGGTATTTCTTTCAAATAGTTTTCATTTCATCTATGGCAATATCCTTTGATGGATTTTAAACTTGTTTGAAGTTGATTTATTATGATAAAAATATTCCATATTATATTAAAGGTTTTGTGATATGTTTGATTATGGATGTATTATTTTTATACCATTCATGGTTTATGGTTAAAGTATTGACATTTCATATGCTAGTTTTAATAGGAATGTTTATGTTATGTTTCAACTTTTTCATATGAGGAATGTATTGGACTTAGTATGTGATGGGTGGAGCCCGCTATAGCTCTGCAGTGCATCGATAGGTCTCATGAGACAATTAGATGTGGAATTTCTGAGGCCTTTAACAATTTTATATATAGTTTTGACTGAGGCCTTAATCATTTTTAGACATCTTGGCTGAGGCCTTGACAAAATGTTTCAGAATGTATGGCATTATATATTCCCTCATCATGAAAATAATAATGATGGTTCATGTGGTTATTCGACTAGTAGAATACCCATGACTATGTTTTATTATGGTATTATTTACTCATCTCATATTCCTGCCATAAATTGTTCATGTTTATTATTTGTAAAGGCATGTGTTTTTAATTATTCATCATGCCTAATATTTATGTTATCTTTCGCTGTATTGATTACCCTTACTGAGCGTTTGAGCTCACCCCTTTCTTATGTTTCATTTTCCCAGGATATGAAGAAGTCAGTTATGAGTGACTTGCAGGCATAATCTAGGATGCTTGGATGTTTCTAATGGAATAAATTAGTGTTGTATTTCTTTTCAATTTGTAATGTTGAACTTGTGTATGTATCTTATTTCCAATAATACTAAATCGATCGGTCTTTAGGGACATGATTCCTTGTATCATGTCAATGTTATGTAATAAAGCACCGACTCTGGGTAACTTGGGTCGGGGCGTTATAAAGATAAAGCTAAAATATTTTCCAACTCTAAAAAGATAGAAACTACTAGAGAAGTTATCCATCATAGAGGCTTTTGACCGATCATAAAGGTAGGATCTATCCAAAAGTAGCATATATAAGGGTATAAATAGTTAGAATAGGTTTATGTAGGTAGAAATAGCATGTGGAAGCATAAGTTATAGAACTAAAATATGAATTTGGAGGGGATATGAATTTATCTAATAAGCATATCCACCATAATAAAGAATAATAAACTATAAACTAAGAGAGGAATAAGTAATCATCAAAATAAAAATAATCAAATTGAGAGGGGATATGAATTTATCAAAACATAGATAGAGTGGCAAGGAACAATTCAACCCATTTTATAATTACCAAATTCAATAAACCCTCCCAAAATTTGAATATCTCTCCCCCATTTTGTATGATAAAAAAGATAAGAAAATTAAGAGCAGTACATTGAAAATAAAAATAAAGAGAGGTAATAAAAAAGAAAGGGAATGGAATATATCTAATAAGAATCTCTATCTATGTTAAATAATAAAGAACATTAAACAATAATAATCAAATAGTGAACAAGCATACTCAATAGATATACCAACAATTAGATGAAAAACTCCCCCAAAACTCAATGATATACCAACAATTAGATGAAAAACTCCCCCAAACCCTATGCACCCTATGGAAACTAGGGATACCGCAATAGAGACTCACTAGGGGGAATTTGTGCGCTGTATAGGAGGCTGTTGAGACAGTCATCAGATGAGGAGGGTTCGTCGGAGTAGGTCGGGTGGACAAGGGGCCATGAAAAGAGGAGGATGAGAAGGAGGCAGAGGAGGAGGAGGAGAAGGTAGAGGAGGAGGATGTGTTGGCAGTCGGGGAGGAGGGGGTGGAGAGGGAGGAGGAGGAGGGGACGTGGTGGCAAAGGCAGAGGAGGCAGCAGCGGAGGAGGAGGAGGAGGGGTCGTGGTAGAGGAGGGGTCGTGGTAGAGGAGGGGTCGCGGCAGAGGAGGTCATGATGGTGCAGGGGTTAACTTCCATGAAGGCTTGAAAGGGTTCAAGGGAGGAGCATCATGTTAGGGTTCTTTTATAAAATCTACTGGAACCTTTATCAGAACTAGTTAAAAGCGCTGATAAAGGTATGTTTTATCAGCACTAAAATAAAAAGCCCTGATAAAACATACCTTTATCAGCTCTTTGTTAGCACTGATAAAGATAATCCTTTATCAGCGCTAAAAAATCACTAATAAAAGACTTATTTATCAGCGCTAAAATTATAGCACTGATAAAGATATCTTTTATTAGCGCATTTTTAGCACTGATAAAGGTCATATTTATCAATGCTAAAAAATGATGATAAAATACATATTTACCAGTGCTTTTTAGCACTGATAAATGACATCGTTATCAGAAAAATTTCACAACCAATTAAATAATTATTTAAATAAATATTAATTTATTTGTATTTATTTATAAATATTTGTATAAATTTATAAATATATCTATTTAATTATATATTCATAACTTTATAAGCAGTATAATAAATATATTTATTATAATTTTATAATTATTTACATACATATATATATAGTTATAATTATAACTATAAATAGTATATATTTATAAATATTTGTATATAATTGTTAATATATATATGTATTAATAAAATTATAATATTATATGTATACTTTTATAATTATATATATATATATATAATTAAAATTACAAATGTATTCGAAAATTATGTATATATATCATTAAAAATATAATAAAATATATTTATTATTTAAATATATTTAATGTAATTTTATAAGTACATTTTTTAGAACATATATAGTTCATATGGGTAACATTATGAATTAATCAATATACCACATCAATGGACAATGTGATGTAATGTATAAATGAACATTCATGCATGATACATAACATATATATACGCATGATCAATATATTCATTGACCAAATTCATTGGAAAACACACATATATTCAATAATTTTAATTATAAATATATATATTGAAAAGTATTATATATTTATAAATAAAATAAATATATTAAATATATTAAATATAAAAAATATAATGAATATAATGAATTAATCTAATAAATATAATAAATCTAATAAATTAATCTAATAAATCTAATAAATATAAATCTAATAAATCTCTAAAAAATATAATAAATCTAATAAATCTAATTATTTAATTATCTATATATATATATAATTATAATCCTAGAAATACATTTTTCAATTAAAACATTATATATATTTTTTTGAATTTTTTAAAAATATATATTAATTATAAACATTTGTTTTTTATTTAATGTATACAAATAAACATTATTTTTTAATATAAATATAATAATTTTATATAAATTCATCATATGTTTTATTAAAAACTTTTATCAGCAAAATTATTAGCGCTGATAAATGTGTCATTTATCATCCCTAAGAAAAGTGCTGATAAAGGGTACACCTTTATTAGCGCTTTTTTTTACACTGATGAAGGTCACATTTATCAGCGCTTTTAGCTAGCCTGATAAAGGCCCACCCCTTTATTAGCTCTTTCTACTTAGCACTGACAAAAGGAAGCGCTTCCTTTACCAATTTTTGTGGTAGTGTATCTTTACAGAGTACTTGGAGGACTAGGAGTAGGCGGATCCTAGTTTGGGCTAGACAGACTGAGGTGTATACCAGTGCTTCATTTAATAGCATTCTACTCCTTCTAATCAAGTCATGATTTATTTCCAATTTTCGGTGGTCATGTATTTGTACCCCTTTAAGGATTTTCATTACTTTATGTCATACTTTGGTTATGGGATTATATATGTATTCATGCATTATTATTATTTGTTTTACATTTCAGCATTGTATAGTATTGGAGATTTTTTGTGTACATATAGGTACTTTAGGATAATTCCTCCCATGTGTGTGATATACCTTCTTGGCACTAGTCACCAGACCTTGGACCGTTGGAGGTGGACTTGGGGTTGTTTCAGTTTGGGCCCCGTCGGGTTGGGTTGTGACAGGAAGTAAAACATAATATTGTTAGAACTATGGATTTTCATAGTTGGAAATAGAGTGTTTTTTTGTGTTTTTTGTCAATACACACTAAGTTTGATGAGGGAGTTTGCAAAGAAAGTGATTGTACGATGCAGATGCATTTAGTGTTCAAGGTGGTGTCTTTTCTAAGTGTTTTCCAAATATTTGGAACTCAAAATCAGGATGAAGGAGAAAGCTTCGTTGAATATGGAGTTCCAGGTTTGTCTCTTTGATATTTGGTAAAGGCATGAGTTTCATGGAGGTTGGGTTTCGTGAAGGTTTGGAGCATCGTGAATGCATGATGGAAATATGTTGTTCTCGTGACTATGAGAAGTATTGTGAATGCGAATTGGGAAGGTAGTATATATTTGACTATGATAAGCTTTGTGAATGGGAAATTTTCACTATATTTTTTAGAATAAATTAGCTTCATGAATAGGATATAATATTTTTTTGAAAATGTCGTTGTGATCTTGGGATCTTTGAAAAAGGAAAAGTCTATAAATAGGTGTCCACACACATCATTTATACATGAAGAGAATAATAGAAATAGATAAATCACTCTGAATTCATGAAGGATGGAAGATTTTAGAATTAGGAATTCTTTGTGAGATTGATCATCATTAAATGACTTGTTAATTCTTAATTGATGATAAGTATTTTCATGAAAGGGATTTTTTTGAATATTTGGAGTTTCATGAAGACTTAGTGTTCTGTGAAGGCTATAATATTTACAAAGGTTGGCAACTTTGTAAAGGTGTATGGGTTCTCAAACACTAGAGTGTCTTTGAAACATAAAAGGGGGTTTTGTGAAGTCTAGGATCTTCGTGAACATTAGTATTGAAATTATGGTTTAAGTGAACAGTTCTTTCAAGTGCATTAACTTAGGACTATGGTGCAAGAAGTGTGTCATGGTAATCAGGGGCAAAGACTTAAATGCCCAATCTACTAAAGTGACCTTCAATTCTTTAAACTAAGTAATACTTCACCCAAGGCAATGACTTAGGGGGGATTTAATGGAAGTGTTCTGATGGAGGTAATGTGTTATCCTGAAAATTATTTTAAAGGAAGTATTCCTGGCATAGAGTGTCTATGTTAGATATTATATACTCTACACTAACTAGTGGAGTTTAGTGGATTTAGGTATTGTTGGAACCATGGTCTTCTATGCATGATTTGGAGTATGGTTTGTGTTTGTTGTCAATCCTCAGTGGAAGTTCAGAACGTGTACCAGCAAGGTGATCATACAGTTCAAGCAGACAACAGTATTAAAGATGGCGTCGTTTCCCAGTGTTTGCCAAATTTTTGGGCCTCAAAATTTGAAATATGGAGAAATGTGTTTTTGGCAAAGAGACTTTCGCGTCGAGGCCTTGGAGGCTTCGAAACTTGTGCACCTGATGTTTTTCAGAATGAGAACATGAAAATATGGAAAATGAAATAATGTCGCGCAAGTATTGGTTTGGTCGCGCAAGTGACTTGCGCGCCGGTACCTTAGAGGATTGGAAAGTTGCGCGCCATTTGACCATTGTGTTTTGATCATCAAAACATGGAAAATTAAATAGGGGATCCCAAGATTGGAAGTTGGTCGCGCAAGTGTCTAGGAGGACAGAAGGGTTGCGCGCCAAGGGAAGACTTACGTGCCACCGCGCAGGGTATCTGAATGCCTATAAATAGAGGACCACCCCTCCTCATTCCACATGAACTTTGGACTTGAAGAAATTCAGAGCTCCCGTCACACAAGTGTTGAAGTCTAGAAAGTGTTGGTGGGTCGCGCAAGGCGGAGCAGCGCGACAGTTGTTTGATGCCCGTCCAGTAGTCGCGCAAGTGATTTGGTGATACTTGCGCACCAAAATAGAAGTTTCGCGACAGGTTTCCATTAGGTTTCAAATTTTTCTTGAGTTGAAAATAAGTTGAGTCGCGCAAGTTTGAAATTAAAGAAGACTGAATCGTGCAAGTGTTGAATTTGGACTTGCGCGACAGTTATAACTTGTGCGCCGTCCTTGAAAGTTGCACGCCGCCTTGGTGTTGCGCACCAGGTGTTGTTGAGGCTTGCCGGTTGTCTTGGTGCTGCACGAAAATTGTAGAACAGTTCACGGGTGATAGTCAGACTTCAACAGGGCATCCACATAATGCAAATGATGCATTCATTGAGCAATGATGAAGAGACCTTCACGTCTATAAACTGAGCGGGACTTCACCAACGGCAGTGATCCAGGGGGAGTCAACGGGAGTGACCTGAGGGATGCAGTGAGCTATCCCTGAACCTTTTGTAAAGGCAGTGAGCCTGGGACAGAGTGACTGTTCCTGAACCATTGTAATCCACAACTAGTGAATATTAGTAGAATTAGGTACGACCGGAAACTTGCCGGCGTATTCTCTTTGGACGTAGCCCTTAGTGGTGAACCAAGTAAAAAGTGATGTGTCTTCTCTATGAATGTGAATGTTTGCTTTCTGATCATATTAATCATATAGGTTCAACAAGTTCCTACCAACATGGGAACAAGATCCATCACATTAAAAGAAAAATTTGTCACTCTGATTCACCCCTACCCTCTCAGGGTGTCCCAGGGTCCTTCAAGTGGTATCAGAGGGTAAATGTTATTGGTGCTGAATCTATCCTTTATCGTCATGGAGAATGCAGTCAATTTTAGGGGAGTCCCTCACTTTGATGGAAGTAATTTCCAGATATGGAAGAACATAATGAGATCTCATCTAAGATCTCTTGTAATGGAAGTTCTCTTTTCTATTGTGCAAGGAATACAAGTCACTGATCCAACAGGCCTGGCCATGACTGAAACAGACAGAAAAATTCTTGATGCAGATGCTAAAGCACAAAATGCACTCACTGCAGCCCTTTCTGATTAGATCTACCTAAAGGTGATGAATTTCACCTCAGAAAAATCCATGCGGGATAAACTCGAGAATATTTATGAAGGAGATAGCAAAGTGAAGGAGGTAAAACTACAAGTGTTGCACAATCAGTTTGATGATCTGAAGATGCATCCAAACGAGAATGCAGACTCTTTCTTCAATAAAATTACTAAAGTGGTTGGAGCAATTCGGGGTCTAGGCGAAGAAATCAAATACATTGATATTTTAAAGAAAATATTAAGAAGACTTCCACCATTGTACAATGAAAAGGTGTTAGCCCTTGAGGAAAGAGATCTTTCCAAACTTTCTTTGGATGATCTACTGAGCATCCTGGTAGCATATGAAATGAGAGTCAAACCAGAAGATGCTACGACTCATGTGAGCAAGAAAATTTCATTAAAGGCCATGGATAAACTGAAAATATCAAAATATAGTAGCGGTGAATATGATGAAGAAAAATAAATTCTTTCTCTCATTGCAAAGAAGTTCCAGAAGGGAAAAGGGAAATTCAAAGGGAAGTTACCTCTCGCATGTTTTCGTTGTGGAAAAGTTGGGAACATTTCCTCTCAATGCTTAAAAAAGATAAATGATGAAGATAGTTAAGATGAAAGCTTCGAGAAGCCTCGGAGAAGGTTCTTCAAAAAGGAAGACTTCAAATCTGGAAAGAAAATGAAAAGGAAGAGTTTTATCTGTGAAGAGGAAGAAGATGATAATGAATTTTGTGATGAAGAAGAACTAGAATTCAAAACTGGGAACCATGCTTCCATGATGGCCACTGTTGAAAAGTCAGAAGATACTGGTGGAGAAAAACAACTGATAACTTGTGTAGATCCTGAGATGCAACTTAAGGATGTAGTTAGTAAGCATAAGATTAAATGTAAGAGTTGCAATAAGTGGAAATAAATTGTATAAGAATCAACTGAATACGTTGATCAAATTGAATCTGAAATTGAATGACTGGAAGAATTTGTGAAGGTACAGTCTAAAATAATTGAAAGCAATGATGATGTAGTGGATCTGAAGCTGAGACTTAAAGAGCATGCAAAGGCCATCAATGACCTCACCTCCAGACTAGATGAAAAATCCAAGACTGCTGAGGGTCTTGAGGAGGAAGTTGTTACTCTAAGGAGTAAAGTTGAGACTAAATAAATTCTAAAAGAATCGAGGAAGAAAATATAGTTTGGAAGATTATCAGATGCAGAATTACTAGCAAGAGCCAAGTGTGGTTCAGATGGGGTTGGAAAAATCTTGAGTGATCAAAGACCCGCTTGCATGGGAAAGAGTGGAATTGGTTGTGAGGCTGAGACATCAACTGCTAGAAGTTAAAATATCCAAAAGAAAGATAAGATGAAATTTAAACATGTTGAAACGTTTCCTAAAGTGATGAAAAGGAACTCTCAATACAAACTAAAAGGAGAACTAAAAATTATCCTCGAACATTCAGAAATGACAGACAGTCTAACTATTCTCCCAAGGAAGAAGGTATGAGGAGAAATTCAAGTGTGAAGACATTTCCTCTCATGAAGTGTCTGTTCTATGGATATCTGGGCCATACCATGTCTTATTGAGAAGAGGCAAGAAGCTATCTGAATGGAGAAGATATAGAAGTTTAACAAAGGAGAAAAAATTCATATCCTAATTCTTATAGAATAAACAATTTCTATGGATATTGTTATCGTTGTTCTAACTTTGGTCATAAGGCTGCTAATTGCAGGCAGAGAAGGGACATGGACACCTCATACTGAAGTTCAAGACAAGTCAAGTCTCATCAGCAAGACAATGTTTCTCTTTAAAACAGGTTTTCTCCTCTCAAAGAAGATTTTGACTATGAAGAACCTGGGTATGCAGAAGAGATAATTGAAAGGACTTCAGTACTATATACTCAATCCAATGTCTCATGGAAGGAAAGGAAGAAGATTGAGAAATACAACCTTGCAGAGGTGGCCCTCAAAGATACAAAGAACAACAGTACCTGGATTTTGGATAGTGGTTGTTCATCTCATATGACAGGTAATTCCAGCCTGCTAATGGATATCAAAAGGAAGGTTGATGGTACAGTACGATTTGGTAATGATGGAGCTCTGAAAATCAAAGGGAGTGAAAGTACCGAATTATCTAATGGAGAACTAAAGAAGACTGAAGTCCTTTACGTAGATGGCCTACATCATAATCTCCTCAGCGTGAGTCAACTCTGTGACTCGGGACTTATAGTTACTTTTAATCAGAAAGGATGCACTGTCAAGGGAAAGACAGTCAATTCACTTATAAAGGGATAAAGAAAAAAAGGCAACTTATATCAGGTTGATAGTGAAGAAAATGTCGGTTACATGACTGTTGAAGAAGAAAATAATTTGTGGCATCGGAGACTGGGACACATCAATCAACAAGACATGGAGAAAATATCAAAATTGAGAATTGTCATGGACATTCCCAACCTGAAGCGTGAGCGTGAAAAATCTTGTGATGCTTGCATTCGTGGGAAGCTAGTCTGCAGTTCATATCGGCCAAAGAAGAAAAGGGAATCTCACCTTCTTGATCTGATTCATATAGATGTATGTGGGATGATAAATGTTAATGGAACTCATGGACAAAGGTACTTTGTCCTTTTCATAGATGATTACATTATAATGGCATGTTTGATGGTCATTCGCAGGAAATGACAAGTCCTTGACTGCATGAAAACATATCGGCGAATTTCCAAGAATGATACTGGATGAACAATCAAAGTGTTGCGATCTGACAATGGAGGAGAATACACGTCCATTGAATTTGAAAATTATCTGGAGAAGCATGGGATACAGCATGAGGTAGCTGTTGTGAGAACTCCACAATAAAATGGAGTTATTGAACATAGGAATCAATAGGTGAACAACATGGCACGAACTATGCTGATTGAGAGTTGTATTCCACGACATTACTGGAAAAAGGTTGTTTAAGTTGCAGTGTACATTTAGAATCGAACAGAACTTTATATGGGTGAGACGAAGACACCATATGAATTGTGGCATGGACAGAAGCCCTATTTAAAATACTTTCGTGTCTTTGGGAGTAAATGATTCATCAGGAACAAAGAAGGAAATCAAGGGAAGTATGGTGACAATTCATATGAAGGAATTTTCCTCAGTTACTCAATGAACAGCAAAGCCTACAAATGTTTCAACAAGCGTTTAGGAAGGATTTCGGAAAGTAGTGATGTTAAGATAATTGAAGAGAAAACCACAAATGCTTCAAGGATGTCATATTATGATGTGATAGAAAGTCAGGAAGAAAGTGAACATGAAGAAAATACAAATGCAGAAATAGAGGAAGTTGTACAAAACACTCAGCAGTCACATCATGATGTTGACTCAGAAGAATAATCTGAAGAAGAAACTGTAGATGAAGAGAATGCAACTGAACCTCGCAGGAGAAATCGAAGAGCTGAGATTGATCCATCCAACATAATTGGGGACAAGAGTGCACCCACTCAAACAAGAAGGATGAGGAATAACACACAATCTGCATTTCTATCAGTTGTAGAGCCATCCTCATTCGAAGAAGCTGCAAATGATGAATCTTGGGTGAAATCCATGAATGATGAATTAGATCAGATTGACAAGAATCAGACATGGGATCTTTTCCAGGGACCCGAAGGTCACAATCTGATTGGTACCAAATGGATCTTCAAAAATAAGTTTTATGAGCATGAAAGTGTCATCAGAAACAAGGCACGACTATTATGTAAGGGATACTCCCAGATTGAAGGCATTAATGTTGAAGAAACCTTTGCTCCAGTGGCTAGACTGGAGTCCATCAGGCTTTTCCTTGCCATGGCACTCCAAATAGAATATAAAGTATATCAAATGGATGTTAAGACAGCATTCTTGAATGGTTTACTCGAAGAAGAAGTCTACATTGAACAACCAGTGGGATTTGTTTTGGGTACTGATGAAAAAAATGTCTGCAAACTGAAGAAAGCTCTATATGGTTTGAAGCAGGCACCACGGGCATGGTACTCGCGGCTGGATTCATATCTCAAGAAGCTGGAATTCAAAAGAGGAGGAGAAGATCACAATCTCTATGGAAAGAATTCTCCAAAAGATCAATTCATGGTTCTAGTCTACGTTGATGATATCATATTTGGTGGCAGAAGGCAGAAATTAGTGGACGAATTTTCCAACCACATGAAATTAGAATTTGAAATGTCTATGATTGGGGAGCTCACATATTTCTTGGGGCTGCAGGTGATTTAAAAGAAGGAATACACTTTCATTTCTCGGGAAAAATATGCAAGAGAGCTGCTAAAGAAGTTTAATATGCAAGACTCCAAACCAATTTCAACTCTGATTGCATTTGGAACTAAACTTGGAAATCATGAGGATGGGGCCTATGTTGATCCCACCATGTATAGGAGGATCATTGGGAGCCTACTGTACCTGATAGCGACACGGCCAGATATTGTCTTTGCCACATGCCTTGCGGCCCACTTTCAGAGTAATCCAAAGGAGGAACATATGGCGGCAGTAAAAAGAATCATGAGGTACATTCAAGGTACATATAACTTCGGGTTATTTTTTTCTCCAGGCAGGGGCAGTGAATTATCAGCGTTTTCTGATGCTGACTAGGCTGGTGATGTAGTAGAAAGAAATTCCACTAGTGGTGGATCCTTCTATATTGGGAAAAAATGTGTTGGCTGGTTGAGCAAGAAACAAGAAAGTACTTCTCTTAGTACTACTGAAGCTGAGTATATCTCTTCCACAAAGGCATACACTCAACTACTATGGATGAAGCAATAATTAACTGATATTGGTGATGAGTTAAAGCAACCAATGGTGATTTAATATGATAACAAGAGCACAATTGATCTTACAAAGAATCCTATTTATCATTCCCGTATGAAATATATTGAAAGCAGGTATCACTTTATCAAAGAAAAGGTTAGACAAGGGGTGATTAGAATGGATCATGTGGGAACTGATGAGCAAGTGGCTAATATCCTGACCAAGCCACTGTCTGTGGCTGTGTTTGAGAAGCATCGGTTGAACCTCGGTGTTCAGCCACCTCCTAGTGCATAATGAGGTTACGCAATACCCCTCTCCCCATTTGTGATAACTGTTTTTATCTATTTATGGCTATGATGCAGGTTTATGGGGGAGATACTATCCAGGGGGAGTATGTTTTGAGCTGAACATTGAACAAATTACTGGTCTTTGTATTTATTGTCAATGGGGGATAAAGGAATAAATTCAGGCAAGTAATGCTTCTGTGATGAGAAGAATGAGAAGGAAAACATTGGTATTCATTGGTCATGTAATGCTTCTTGTGCATCATTGATAATTCCAAAACATGGGAACCCAATTCAAACTTCCTCTCTTGTTTTCTACACCGAGCATTGCTCACGTAGACTTAGAGTGTTGGCTGAGTTGATTGTTGCATTTTTGGTTTGCACATGGATGGAGATCTATTGAAGTTATTTTATGATTGCCAACAAACCCAAAGGGGGAGATTGTGGGAACCATGGTCTTCTATGCATGATTTGGAGTATGGTTTGTGTTTGTTTTCAATCCTCAGTGGAAGTTCAGAATGTGTACCAGTAAGGTGATCATACAGTTCAAGAAGACAACAGTATTGAAGATGGCACCGTTTCCAAGTGTTTGCCAAATTTTTGGGCCTCAAAATTTGAAATATGGAGAAATGTGTTTTTGTCAAAGAGACTTGCACGCCGAGGCCTTGGAGGCTTCGAAACTTGTGCGCCTAATGTTTTTTAGAATGAGAAAATGAAAATATGGAAAAGTAAAGAATGTCGTGCAAGTATTGGTTTGGTCATGCAAGTGACTTGCGTGCCGTGAAAAGACTTGTGCACCGGTACCTTAGAGTATTGGAAAGTTGTGCATTGTTTTACCATCATGTTTTGATCATCAAAACATGGAAAAGTAAATAGGGGAGCCCAAGATTGGAAGTTGGTCGCGCAAGTGTCTAGGAGGATAGAAGGGTTGCGTGCTGACACTTGCGTGCCAAGGGAAGACTTGCGCGCCGCCGCGCAGGGTATCTGAATTCCTATAAATAGAAGACCACCCCTCCTCATTCCACACGAACTTTAGACTTGAAGAAATTAAGAGCTCCCATCGCACAGGTGTTGAAGTCGCGCAAGTGTTGGTGGGTCGCGCAAGGTGGAGCAGCGCGACAGTTGTTTGATGCCTGTCCAGTAGTTGCACAAGTCATTCGGTGATACTTGCGCGCCAAAATAGAAGTTGCGCGATAGGTTTCCATTAGGTATTAAAATTGGATTGAGTTGAAAAGAAGTTGAGTCATGCAAGTTTGACTTTAAAGAAGACTTAACCGTGCAAGTGTTGAAGGTGGACTTGCGCGACAGTTATAACTTGCGCGCCGTCCTTTAAAGTTGTGCGCCGCCTTGGAGTTGCGTGCCAAGTGTTGCTGAGGCTTGCCGATTGTCTTGGTGCTGCACAAAAGTTGTAGATCAGTTCATGGGTGATAGTCGGACTTCAACAGAGCATCCACATAATGCAAAGGATGAATTAATTGAGCAATGATGAAGAGACCTTCATGTCTATAAACTGAGCGGGACTTCACTAATGGCAGTGATCCAGGGGGAGTCAACAGGAGTGACCTGAGGGATGCAGTGATCTATCCATGAACCTTTTGTAAAGGCAGTGAGCCTGGGACAGAGTGACTGTTCCCAAACCATTGTAATCCACAACTAGTGACGATTAGTGGAATTAGGTACGAACGACAACTTGTCAGCGTATGCTCCTTGGACGTAGCCCTTAGTGGTGAACCAAGTAAAAAGTGTTGTGTCTTCTCTATGCATGTGAATGTTTTCTTTCTGATCATATTAATCATATAGGTTCAACAAGTTACTACCAACGTGGGAGCAAGATCCATCACATTAAAAGAAAAATTTGTCACCCTGATTCACCCATCCCCTCTCAGGGTGTCCCGGGTTCCTTCAGGTTTGACCAAAACATTGTCAGTGTATGCTCCTTGGACTAGCCCTTGGTGGTAAACCAAGTAAAATTGTTGTTTTGTCTCTCTAGTTATGAATTTTTAATAACTACATGATTCCATTAAACAAGTTTTACAATTTTCTGCCAATGTGGAAACAAGATCCATCTCTTTAAAAGAAAAAGTTGAAACCTTGATTCACCCCTCCCCTTTCAGAGTGTTCTAAGGTCCGACAAGTGGTATCAGAGCACACAAATTTTTGGTGTTAAATATATCCTCTGTTATTTTCATATAGAATTCAATGAATGTTATGGTATTTACCTACTTTTATGGAAGAAACTACCAAATTTGGAAGAATAGGATGAGATATCATATGCAGTCCCTTGGGATGGAAGTTCTCTTTTCCATAGCTAAAGTGATTCATGTAAGTGATACAATAGGTATTTCTATAAATAAAACAGACAAGAGAATTATTGATTCATATTCCAATGCACAAAATTCCATTATTGCAGCTCTATCTGATCAAATATATTAGAAGGTGATGAGTTTCACTTCATCAAAGTTCATGTATAAGAAACTAAAAAATATATACGAAGGTGATAAAAATTTGAAGGAGGCCAAACTCAAAGTTTTCACAGTAAGTTTTATGATCTAAAAATACATATATATTTTTTAACCAAATTACTGAAGTTGTTGGAGAAATTCAAGGATTTGGTGAAGAAATTAAATATATTTACATTTTGAAGAAAATCTTGAGAAGGTTTCTAACTATATACAATTCAAAAGTATCAGCCCTTAAGGAAAGGTATATGTATAAAATTTCTCTTGACGGTTTGTTAGGTAGTCTAGTGTCTTATGAAATGAAATTCAAAGTATAAGAAACAAAAATTAGAGAAACTAAGGAAATAGAATTCAAAGACATGGAAAATCATGACATTTCTAAAGGTAAAAAAGATGGAGATGATGTGGATGATAAATTTCTTTCTCTTATTTTCAAAAAATCATGATAGGAAGAGGGATATTTCAAGGAAATATTCCCTTAGCTTGTTTTTAGTGTGGAAAAGTAGGGAACATTGTCAATCGATGCCTAAGGAATTTTTTTGATGTAGAAAGATAATGAAAAATCATGCAGAATCCGTAGAATGTATTCCCTAACAATGGATAATTCAAGTTAGGAAATATATTACAGAGAAAAATCTTCATTTAAAAATAAGAACAAGATGATAATTAATTTTTTAAGGATGTATATCCAGGGTTTAAATATAAACCTGAAGCATCCATGATGATTATAGTTTAAAATTTTGAACCTACAAAAGATAAAGATAATCAGTTGATTAGAATTTTTGATCTCAAGGTGGAACTTGTGGGTACTCTTAATGAGCTTGAAATTCAAATAAAGAAAAATAGAAAGATGGTAGTTGTGATGAAAGATTCAATAGGGTATGTTGATCTTCTTGAAACAGAAATTGATTGATTGTAAGGAGAGGAATAAGAACATTTAACAGCTCTTGAAATCTTGGAAGAGGTTGTGGAATATAAAATCGAGATTTAAGAGTGGGAAAAATTCATCAATGACCATACATTGATACTCGAGGAAAAGGATAATATAGTTGAGGGGTATGAATAAGAAGTTGTTGCTTTAAGGAGTGAACTGGAAACTGAATCCAAAATCAATGGGAATGAAGAAGAAATTATAGTTTGGAATATTTTTAGATGTAGATCTACTAGAAAGAGGTAAAATTGGTTCTGAAAGAGTATAGAAGGCCTTGAATAATCAGATATCCACACTTATGGGAAAATTGGAATTTTTTGTGATGAAGAAACATTAAAGGCTATAAACATAATGATCCAAAATAAAGGTAATTAAAAAATTTCATATATCACAAAGTCTCCAGATGTCCCAACAAAGAAATCTTCAAACCAAATATAAAAGAGAGATGAAAATAATACTCAAGAATCTAGAGAGGGTCACTGGTCAAATAACTTTACAAAAGAAGGTGAAATGTAGAGGAATGGAAGTGAGAAGATATTTCCCCTTATGAAATGTCAATTTTGTGGCTTTATGAGCCATACCATGTATTACTGT
This sequence comes from Viscum album, assembly GCA_963277665.1. Taxonomy (NCBI): domain Eukaryota; kingdom Viridiplantae; phylum Streptophyta; class Magnoliopsida; order Santalales; family Viscaceae; genus Viscum; species Viscum album. The sequence continues at coordinate 1,074,103,478 of OY728143.1, forward strand.
GAAGAGACAAGAAGATATCTGAATAGGGAAGCGCCAAGAAGTTAACAAAGGATAATGTGACTGTATCATTCATCATATAGAAGAAATTGTTTCTATAGATCTTGTTTTCACTATTCTAACTATGGATATAAATATATTCATTATAGGTAGTGGAAAAGTGGGAACAATACCTATAGAATTCATAGACAATTCAATACCCATCAAGCAAGAAGATTTACTCTTGAAAATAATTATTCTCCTATAGAATAAGAATATGAGTATGATGAACCCATGCATATTGAAAATAGATTGGAAAGGCCATATTTTTCCTCCACTTAGTCAAGTATCTCATGGAAGGAAAATAAGAAAATTGAGAAATCCAACCTTGCAGAAATAACTCTCAAAGCTACAAAAAATGGTAGCACATAGATTCTTGATAGCATATTATCATCCCACATGACTAGAAATACAGGATTATTAAATAATTTTAAGAAAATAGTTGATGGAATAGAGAGATTTTTCAACAAGAGTGCTTTGAATATTAAAGAAAGTGGAAATACAAAGGTATCAAATAAAGAGATAAGGAAAACTAAAGTTATATACATAGACGGTTTGTGTCATAATCTTCTGAGTGTGGGTCATATCTATAACTCAGGACTGGTAGTTACATTTAATCATAAGGTTTGAACTAACAAGGGAAAGATAGGTAATTCTCTCATGAAATAATGCAGAGAAGATGGAAACTTATATAAGGTTAACAATAAAGAGAACACTTGTTTCTTAACAATTGAAGAAGAAAACAACTTATGGAACCATAGGTTGGGTCTCATTAATCAAAAAATCAGGGAATACATATCAAAGATCAATATTGTGGTTTCTATTCCCAATATAAAGTTTTATTAAGAAAAGACAAGTGCTACATTCATATGAGTAAAGATGGTCAGGAATTTATATCATCCAAAGAACAAGAGGGAATCAAATCCACTTAATCTAATCCACACAGATGTATGCGGTCCAATAAATGTGGTTTGTGCATATGGAGAGAGGTAATTAATTATTTTTATTTGTGATTATAGTATAATAGATTGTATTATGTTTTTGTATAAGAAATGATAAGTGATTGATTTCATGAAGAGTTATCATCAAAGAGCTGAGAATGAAACTGGCCGCATAATCAAGATTTGTGATATGAAAATGGAAGATAGTACACATCCATTGAATTTGAAAATTACCTCAAAAACATGGGATAAAGCATGGGGTGTCTACAGTGAGAATACCTCAAAAAAAATGGGGTCATTGAACACAAAAATCCATAGGTAAATAATATGAATAGAACTATGTTGATTGAGAGTCATGTTTATCATCCTTACTGGAAAGAGGTTGTTCAAGTAGTAGTGTACACTCAAAATCAAATAGGGATTTTTATATGAGACACTCGAAATCCATATGAGATATTTTATGGAAGGAGGCCATATTTGAAGTATTTTCATGTTTTTGGAAGTAAATGTTTCATCCTAAATAAATAATTCAATCAAGGAAAGTATAGTGATGTTGTAGATGATGGAATATTCATTGGATATTCAATGAAGAGTAAATCCTACAAATGTTACAATAATCATCTTAGAAATTTTATAGAAAGTAATGATGTCAAGATTGTTAAGGATAAAATGATGATCTCATATGTCAATATGATTTAAGATAAAGAAAAAATTGTACAAGGGAAAGATTCAAATGAAAAAATAGTGTAAGGATTTAACAACATTCAGGGATCAAAAAATAATGATGATTCAGAATAAGAATCGTAAGAGAAACCAATTACTGAATAAACTTTATCAAAACTTCATAGGAGAAATAGAATAGTATAAATTGATCAATCCAACATAATTGGGGATTGGAACACACCTACATAGACATAGAGAATGATAAATGAATCAAATTATCCCTTCCTATAAATTGTGGAAGCAACCACTTTTGAATAAGTAGTGAAGTTTGAATCATGAGTTAAGGCCATGAATGAAGAACTAGATCATATTGACAAGAACCATACCTAGGATCTTTTTAAGAGACCCAAAAATCACAATGTTATAAGAACAAAGTGGATCTTTCAAAACAAATTTTATGATCATGGAAATGTGATCATAAACAGGGAATGCTTAGTATGTAAAGGCTATGCTTAGATTGAAGGCATTGATGTTGAAAAAACATTTTATATAGTATCTATAATAGAGTCGTTCAGGATGTACCATTCAATGGAAATTCAAATAGGGTGAAAATTTTATCATATGGGTGTCCAAAAGGAATTATTAAATTGAGTTCTTAAAGAAGAATTCTACATTGAAAAAATATTGGGATTTATGATTGGAAATGATGAGATGGAGGTTTATAGATTAAAGTAGTCTCTCTATGGTCTGAATCAGGAACCATGAGCATGGTATTCTCAATTTTATTCTTATCTTAAAAATATTTAATTTAAAATAGTAGGTGTAGACCATAATCTCTATGTGAATAATTCTCAAAAAGATCAATTTATGGTGCTTGTGTTTGTGGGTGTATTATTTTTAGAAGAAGTGGGAATGGATCAGTGGAAGAATTTTCTATTCACCTAAAATATGAATTTGAAATTTCTATAATTGGTGAACTCACATTCTTTTTGAGGTTGTAAGTGGTTCAAAATAATGATTACACCTTCATTTATCAGGAAAAATATGCAAGAGATGTGCTAAATAAATTCAACATGCATGACTCTAAACCAATGTCAAATCTGATTGTAATTAGGAAAAACCTAAAAAGAATGAGTATGGAAAATCTATAAATCCCACCTTGTAAAGGAGGATCATTTGAAGATTATTATACTTTACAACAACATGACCAGACATCTTCTTTGAAACATGATTAGTTTCCTACTTCCAAAGTAATCTTAAGGAGGAGCATTTTGCAGCCATTAAAAGAATCATGAGGTATATTCAAGGTACCCTAAATTATGGTTTATAATTTTCATTAAGAATAGATAATGAATTATTTTTATTTTTTATGTTTACTGGGCAAGATATGTGGTGGATAGAAAGTCCAAAAGTGGTTGATATTTCTTCATTAGAAACAAATGTGTGGGGTGGTTCGTCAAGAAAAAAGAAAGCACTTATCTTAGTATGGATAAAGAAGGGTATATATTTTATAAAAAGGAATACACTCATATATTGTGTATGAATCAACAATTGACTAATATTGGTGATGATGTGAAACATCTGATGTCTATTAATTATGAAAAAATGAGAGTGGTTGATCTTATAAAGAATCTGGTTCATCACCCTCATACCAAACATATTGAGATCAGATATCACTTCATCAAAGAAAAAGTTGAACAAGGTGTGATAAAAATAGAGCATGTTGGAACTGATGACCAGATGACTGACATCCTGACTAATCCCTTAGTAACACTAATGTTCTAGAAAAATCCATTGAACCTTGGTGTTTAGACACCTCCCATTGCATGAGGAGGTTATAATTTTTCCCCTCTTCACATTAGTGTTAACTGTTTTAATCTTATTATGGAGATGATTCAGGTCTATGTGGGAGATAAGATCTAGGGGAGTTTGTTTTGAGTACTACAAGAATAAATATAGTATCTTTAGGTTTATTTCCATTAGGGGAGACAATTGGAATTCAATTATTTATAGGTTCTCAAGATTGTTCAATAGTCTATCAAGGCATGAAATTTTCTTTTACCACTCTTGTTTTCTACACTGATCTATGCTCACATTGACTTAGAGTGATGAATGAGCTATTTGATGACTATCATGTTTTTGATCAAGGTTAGGGATTTATTTAATTTATCTATATATTTACAACAAACTCAAATGGGGGTGTTTTTGAAACAAATGATTTTAATAGCTAAAAACATAGTTTTTTTTTGTCAATCCACACTAGGGTTGATCAAGGATTTTATAGGGAAAGTGATCTTAAAATGCATATGGCTTTACTTTTGAAGTTGGAATCTTTTCCCAGTGTTTTCCAAATTTTTGGAGATCAAAATTAAGAGGAAGGATAAAGTTTCATGAAAGGTGGAGTTCCAGGTTTTTCTCTTTGAGATTTGGTAAAGGAATGAGTTTCATGAAGGTTGGGTTTCACAAAATTATGAACCATCATAAACGCATGATGGAAATATAGTGTTATTACAACTATGAGAAGCATTGTGAATGCACATTGGGTAGGCGGTATCTATGATACTATGATAATATTTGAGAATAGGAAAATTTCATTGGAGATTCACAAATAAAGGAGTTTTTAAATAGGGTAGAATGGGTTTGTGAAAAGGTCATTGGGAGCTTGGGATCTTCATGAAAATAAAATTCTATAAATAGGCAGCCACACACATCATTTATACAAAAATAGAATTTTAGAAAAGGATAAATCGCTATAAATTCATGAAGGCTAGGAGCTTCACAAATCTATAATTCTTTTCAAGCTTGGGCATCATGAAAATACTTGTTAAGTATTAACAGATGATAAGGCTTTTTAGAAAATGTATTTTCACGAAGATTTGGAGTTTTATGAAGACTTAGTGTTCCATGAAGGTTGTGATCTTCATGAAGGTTGGGATCTTCTTGAAGGTTTGTGGGTTCATAAACATTGTAATATATTTGAAACATAAAGGGGGTTTCATGAATTCTGGGAGATTCGCGAATAGTAGTATTGAAAATTTGGTCTAAGTGAATATTACTTTCAAGTGCATCAACTTAGGACTATAGTGCAAGAATAGTCTTGTGCTAATTAGGGAAAAAGACTTAAATGTATAATCTTCTTTGGTGAACTTCAATTAGTTAAACTGAGTAATAGTTCACCCAATTTAGTGAGCTTAGGGGAGTTAATGGATGTGTTCTGAGGGAGGGGATTTGTTGTCCCTAAAATTATTGTAAAGGAAGTATGCCTAGAATAAAGAATTTGTGTCTGATCTTCTGTACTCCATAATAAATAATGAAACTTAGTGGATTTATGTATGATTGAAACACTATCAGAATATGATCTTTAGACCATAACTTAGTGGTGAAACAAGTAAAAAAATTATGTTGTCTCTCTATACATGAATGTTTTATAACTACACAATTCCATCAGATAGCTTTTACAAGTTACTACCAACATGGGAACAAGATCTGTCACTTTAAAAGAAAAATTTTATGCCATGATTCACCCCTCCCCTCTCAGGGTGTTCTAAGATCCTAAAAATTTCCCCAAAATACTATTTACATAACTCTTCTCCATGTCCTTCAACTCCCTTTAAAACATTATCTTGGTCTTACATACCCATCCCTCTAATAGAATCACTTTCTTTTGTAGATTCTACTTTAGGTTCTCTAGTTTATTCTGTAACTCTATAACCCCCATATAACCTGATTTTTTTCCCTTACCACATGAATTCCATGGTTTTGTGTCTCTAGTTAGTTAAAATGGCCCCTAAACTATTCAACCACTTCATTCCTAGAACCAAATCTGGTCCCCCAATTTCTAAGACATATGATTCGATCTTAATAGTAAATTTTTCTAAATATACCTCTACCTCCTCGTAGACTCCCTTTGGAATTTTTCTATGCCAATATTCTAAATTCATTTCAAAATTCCTTATCAAAATGACCTTTATATATTCCATTTTTATGAGCATTATAGGCATAAAATTATGTGTTTCACATTTTCCAATGAGTACTACTATTGGTATTCCTAATATGTATCCCGAAAACACCAACAAATCAACTTTTACCTCACTCATACTCTTAAAGTCCACCTTTCCCCTATATTCTCTAATTCTTGATCATTTTTTCATAATTTATTTTGTGTATCCACTTATGCCTCCTTATCATAATTTGAATCTTCAATCTTCCTCACCAATATCCTCAAAAAAATGTCAATACATTTGTTCATGAGATAATAGGGTTTTCCATAGTGGAAACATGGACCCTTTTTTTCTCATTCTATCTACTATATACTAATGGTTTTCACTCCTTTACAACTTCTTTTCTTATGGTTCTTCTTATTTTTTATTCTTATTTAGAACTATGAACAACTAGAACACTAAAGGGAAAAATGGACACCATAAGTCCAGTTCCCCGTGGAGGTTGTGGTAACACTTGTTTTCCTTAAACTCCCCTTATAACTCCATCTATAACCAATTATATTTATACCTTTATGTATATGTTAATCATAATATACTTCTTTATAGGTTCATGTGTGGACACTCTCTTCTCAATATCTAGCTATAATCCTTCTATAAACAATATCATGTTCCATGCCTCTAGGAAATAAAGTATCCTTGGTGCTAAATATTCAAATGCTTATATATATTCCTCCATAAAAATAGCTTGTTGACACATCTTCAGAAACCTCAGTGGATCACCCTTTGTCACCTTTCAGTATCTATTTATTTGTTAAGGCTTCATCTGATCTCATTTCATTTTAATATTAACACTATACCCAAACAAAAACTAATACAGGGCTATGTTTTCCATATAAATATATGATAAATGTAAGTTTATATCTTCTGGTATTTGACTTATCGTGAATTAATTTTCTACTTTAGTGATCCATCCAAAAGGAACCTCCCCTAAAAATAAGGGTAACTCAAATCTCTTCAATACACATCTCAAACCTTTTATGAAGGTTACATCATATGAAATTAGGCTTCCTCCTTATCTATTGTTGAGCATCGCATTCTCATTTACACTCCCATATAAACATATTTTGGTTGCTTTAATTTAGTTTCCAGACTCTAAATCATGATCCACCTATATATCCAACAATTTGATCTGATCTATAATTTTCTCCTCCATATCATGAATCCTAAGAGAAAATTTTTTCCTCAGTTTTCTAAAAAAATCTTATACAATTCACAAGAATTCAGTTTGTCTTATAATCGGATTTTTAACACTAGATTGTGCAGACATCATCGACTATTAATTTTCCTATTCCTCATTCTAACTCCTCTATTATTGAATATCTGATTCCAATTCAATGGATGCAAACTTTCTCTCCATTCTTGTATACATCTAAATTGGTTTGATATCAAGATCAATGATTGAATCACAATGATAGACTCTTAACAATCAACTTAGAACAATTAAATCTCAAATTAAAGAAAAAAAAATTTGTGGATACAACTAATAGGATACCTAAAAAATGAATTTAGGTATAGAAGAAAACAATAAATATCTATATTTATATATTGTGAAATAGACATAACTTTATAATGTATTGGATTGTAATAGAATTTCAACAGTATGAATTGAGGAGAGATCAACTCCCAGAAATCCTTCCTAGCTATGAGTGGGAGGTTCTTGATGTTGCGGAATCACCGGGAGAAACAACGACAGAAACAAGGAAAAAAACGAACAGAAAGAAGGCACAGGACACGATGATTTACGTGGTTCAGAAAAAATCCCTACGTCCACGGGAGAGGCAGAATTTCACTACTAGTTCGGGAGCACGAAATTACAGAGGATTTCAAGACATCAAACCCTAGCCCGAAATGGGCTACATATGAAGAAGACGATCCACTGTTCTGAAAAGTAGTCCGCGTTGCAACAGTGATCGGCGGCTCACTTTGTCAAAAGTGCTACAGTGTCTGCCAGCTGGAAGTCAAAAGAGCTACAGTGAAGTTGACCCCGAAGTCCGCACCGCTACAGTGCCTATCGGTGTCGGTCAGTCAGCTCTGCTATAGTGGTCATCATTGCTACAGTTGCGGGCCACAAGCATTTGGCCCAACCGGATCGGGCAACACCAATCCAACAATCTCCCACTTGTAGCCTGATCCGCTGCAATGCTATGCTTCAATGCAACTGATGAAGACAACTTACTTAATCTAAGTTCTTTCTCTTCTTCACTCACTGGCATCGTGCTTTCACAAATTCATGAAATACAAATTGTTTTCCTCTTCTGCTCCCATCAAGCCCTCCATCATTCTGCCTCTCATCCTCCGTTCATCAGTGGAGACCAACAGAGGCACAGCATTGCCTCAACTTCTATATCACCATAGGCTTTGTCAACATGTCTTCCGGATTGTTGGTTCCACAGATCTTCTGCAACGTCAGCAACCCTTCCTATATCAAACCTCTGATGAAATGGTACTTCAACTGAATGTGCTTCGTCTGGGCATGAAACACTGGGTTCTTGGAAAGATGTATAGAACTCTTATTGTCGTAGTGCAATACATTCTCCTCTCGATTTCTTCCCAATTCATCCAAGAAGTTCTTCAGCTAAACCATCTCTTTCCCAGCTTCTGTTACAGCAATGTATTCTGCCTCTGTGGTGGATAAAGTCACCACCTTCTGCAATTGTGATATCCAACTTACCTTAGTTCCTCCACAGGTGAAAACATAACCCGTGTTACTCCTCCTGCTGTCGACATCACCTCCAAGGTCAGCATCCACATACCCCTGCAATGAAGTTCCTTTCCCAAAGCACAGAAATACCTCCTTGCTACCCTTCAAATAGCTCAGTATCCACTTCACAGCTTCCCAATGTTGTTTTCCAGGGTTAGCCATATACCTACTCACAACTCCCACTGCATGAGCAATGTCAGGTCGAGTACAGACCATGGAATACATCAGGCTTCCAACAGCTGATGCGTATGGAACTTTTGCCATGTACTCCACCTCTTCTGTCGTCTTCGGTGATTGCTCCTTTGATAGTTTGAAGTGGCTCGCCAGGGGAATAGAGATTGCCTTTGCTTCCAGCATGCTAAATCTTCTCAGAACCTTCCCAATGTAATCAGTCTGTGACAACATTAAAGTTCCAGTTGTGCGGTCTCTCTTGATCTTCATTCCCAGAATCTTGCCAGCTTCTCCAAGATCCTTCATTTAAAACTCCTCAGCCAACTGCCCTTTCAGCTCATTAATCCTCTGCATACATGATCCTGCAATGAGTATGTCATCCACATACAGAAGCAATATAATATATTCATCATTGAAATACTTGATGTAGCAACATTGATCCATGCCACATCATTTATATTCATTTTTAGACATAAATGAATCAAACTTCTTGTTCCACTGCTTGGGTGCCTGCTTCAATCCATATAAGCTCTTCTGGAGTTTGCACACCAGGTCTTCCTTTACAGACACTACATATCCCTCTGGTTGCTGCATGTAGATGTCCTCCTCCAGATCTCCATGAAGGAAAGCAGTCTTGACATCAAGCTGCTCAAGGTGCAAATCCTCTGACGCCACAATGCTGAGAACCACCTGGATGGTGGTAAGATTCACTACTGGTGAGAATATTTCTGTGAAATCCACTCCCTCCTTCTGTTGGAAGCCTTTCACCACCAGCCTTGCCTTGAACCTCCTCTTGCCATCATGTTCTTCCTTGACCCGGTAGACCCACTTATTCTGCAATGCTTTCTTTCCTCTTGGCAGAGGTGTCAGCTCCCAAGTGTTGTTCTCATGCAATGAGGAAATCTCCTCCTTCATAGCCAGCTCCCACTTGCTCGACTCCTTCAGCTACATTTCTTCTTCAAAGAATTCTGGTTCTCCACCGTCAGTCAATAACATATAATGCAATGATGGTGAATACCTCTGCATGGTCCTTCTCACCCTTGATGATCTCCTCAACTCCACTGGAGTAGTAGGTTCCACCGGTTCGGATCTCTCAAGCTCAGCCACACCTTCAAGCTCCACTTGCTTTTTGCATTCTGATTCAATGTTCCCATTTTCATCTTTAACTGCATGGCGATCTTTGTACATGACACCTTCATTAAATACCACGTTTTGTCTCCTGATGACCATCCTATTGAGATCATCCCAAAAGCGATACCCAAACTCCTCACCACCATAGCCAATAAAGAAAAAAATTTTGGACTTGGCATCAAGTTTGTCCCTTGCATTAGCATCAACATGAACATATGCTAAACTGCCAAAGACTCGTAAATGTGAGAGTCTTACCACCTTACCAGACCAGAGTTCCTCGGGTAGACATTCCCCCATTGGCACAGAGGGACTCCTGTTTATGAGATATGCTTTCATATTCACTGCATCAGCCCAAAAGGTCTTGGGTAACCCCAAATGCAGCCTCATGCTCCCAGTACATTCATTCAGTGTCCTATTCATCCTTTCTGCCACACTGTTCTGTTGTGGTGTTCCTGGGATTGTCTTCTCCCACCGAATTCCATTTTCAGAACAAAATTCTCTGAACTCTTGACTGTCATACTCTCCACCGTTGTCAAACCTCAAACATTTCAGCTTTTCTCCTGACTCGTTCTCCACCATGACTTTCCACTTCTGAAATATCTTAAACACATCAGATTTGTTCTTCAGAAAGTAAACCCATACCTTCCTTTTTGAGTCATCGATGAATGTCACATAATATTATGACCCTCCGAGAGATGGTACTGGTGCAGGCCCCCAAACATCTGTATGCACCAGGTCCAGCTTTCCGGCCTTCGGTGTTCTGCCTCCTTTTGTAAAGGACACCTTCTTCTGCTTTCCAAAGATGAAATCTTCCCAAAATCCTACTTCCACCGACTTCAGCTCCGGTAGCAATCCTTTTGTTGCCAGCACCTTCATCCCCTTTTCACTCATGTGGTCGAGTCTGTAGTGCCACAGTTGAGAACCTACGACAGCTTCAAGTGATGCAGCCATGTCCATGCAAGTTTCTGTCATATTGTAGGGTGCCATTCTTTGCTCCCCGAGCTATGACCATAGCTCCTCGGGTGATCTTCCATGCACCACCAGTGAACGTGGTACTCAACCCTGTATCATCAAGTTGTCCCATAGAAATGAGATTTCTTCTTAAACCAGGGATGTAACTTACGTTTTCCAGAACCAGCAAGCTCCCACTGTTGGTCTTGATCTGTGCATCTCCTTTCCCCACAATCTGCAAGGGCTCGTCATCAGCAAGATGCACCCTGCCAAAATTTCCAGAAACAAAATTGTTCAGGAAACCCTTCTCCGATGTAGAATGGAAAGACGCCCCAGAGTCTAAAATCCAAGACTCCATCGGGCTGTCCACGCTGAGCAGTAGCACGTCATCAATTCCTTCAGATACCGTGTTTGCTCCACTGGTTTCAGGTCCCTTCCGGTTATCTCTGCACTCCTTCTTGACATGTCCTTTCTTCCTGCATGTCCAGCAGGTAGGACCAGGCCCCTTTGCCTTGTCTCTGCTCTTTCCTCTCGACTTCGATCGTCCTCTGCGATTGTCCTGCTGTGGGTACCTTCCTCTTCCTTCAACGTTCAGAGTAGAAATAGAGAATCTGTCTGATTCTCTTCTTCGAACATCCTCACTAAGGATTAGGTCCCTTATATCTTTCAGATCCATCTTCGTATTCCCGGAAGTGCTGCTCACAGCTGTTACAGTTGCTTCCCAACTTTCAGGTAACGGAGATAATAAAACCAGAGCGCATACCTCATCACCAAGATCAATGTCCACCGATGACAACTGACTTATGATGGTATTGAACTCGTTGATATGATCTGCAACAGGTCTCCCTTCAACCATTTTCAGGTTGAACAATCGTCGTATCAAATGCACCTTATTTGCCGCAGAAGGCTTCTCGTACATATTTGTGAGGGCTTTCATCAGGTCCACCATCGTCTTCTCTTCTCTGATGTTGAACGCCACGTTTTTGGCCAACGTCAGGCGCACAACACCCAGAACCTGTCGATCTAGTAGCTCCCACTCTGACTTCTCTATGTCCACTGGCTTCACACCCAGAAGCGGCAAGTGCATCTTTTTTTTATAAAGATAATCCTCGATCTGCATCCTCCAGAAACTGAAATCAGTTCCATCGAAGCGATTGATCTTCACTTTGCCTTCATCTAGAGCCATCATTGGATAATTCCGAACTTCCCTTTGATACCAGTTGTTGCGGAATCACCGGGAGAAACAATGACAGAAACGAGGAAAAAAAACGAACAGAAAGAAAGCACAGGACACGACGATTTACGTGGTTCGGGAAAAATCCCTACGTCCACAGGAGAGGCAGAATTTCACTACTAGTTCGAGACCACAAAATTACAGAGGATTTAAATACATCAAACCCTAGCCTGAAATGGGCTACATATGAATAAGACGGTCCACTGTTCCGAAAAGTAGTCTGCGTTTCAACAGTGATCGGCAGCTCACTTTGTCAAAAGTGCTACAGTGTCTGCTGGCTGGAAGTCAAAAGTGCTACAGTGAAGTTGACCCCGAAGTCCGCACCACTATAGTGCCTGTCGGTGTCGGTCGGTCAGCTCTGCTACAGTGGTCATCATTGCTATAGTTGCGGGCCACAAGCATTCGGCCCAATCGAATCGGGCAACACCAATCCAACACTTGAGAGATTCTGTCTCTCTCAAGCTTCGATTCTAGCAAGAATTCTTTCTGAGTAAAATGAAAATTGAAGTATGCCTCAATACAAATAGTTGATATATATAGGGTATCACTTCCAATTGAATAACAAAATTTTGGCACCAAAAAAACATTCCACACACTTTTTCATAGAATTCATTGTATCCTCGCTTAAATAACATATTCAAGTTTTATAGGAAAGAATATACATGACTAAAGATGATGCAAATTAGATCCCCATGTTCCACATGATTGATAAAACACCAAGGGATAGAGATTCCTCAAAATAATTTACAGTGTGATGATGTGGTGGTGATAACCTACTTCTAAGAGTATGTGTTAGATTTCATATATTGTTGATAAAAAAATTTTGAGGCTGTAAAACCCGTTTTTGAGGGTCTTATAGGCACGTTTTGGTCTTAAAAAATATCCTACCAGGGTGTATAAACCATAACCAAAGGTTAATTTTTCTTTATAGGCATTGATTTGACATGTCTCAGAGCCAAAATAGATTTTTGAATCAAATTTTATGGCTATCATAAGTTTGGAATTTTTCATAAAGAAATATAGGCTCATGCTCAGGTCATGCACCCAACTTCTTTTCCTAACTACCACACCCAGCTACCATACACCCCTAGGTCCCCGCATTCTAGTCCATGTATGTGTGTCCATGTATCACCTGTGCACACCTTCTTCTTCACACAAATCCTATGTGCCCATGTCCTTATTACTGTCTATAAATTGATCCCCTCGCCTATGAATTAAGACATAGATGGATACACGGGTAGATAAATAAGAGAGGTAGGACCTCCCTTCACCCTAACACCTGAGAATTCCACTTAGGACCCCACCTGTGCATGCCACTTATGCATTCCATTTTGGCTCGCCAATTGAGAACCCACACATGGGCACACTGCTTCAACGCCCACACTCCACTTGGGAACAACTCATGGGCGCACCACTTGGGTGCACCACCTAATCTACCAAACGTAGGTGCATGAATTAATCATCGAGAATTGGGCCCAAAACCTTGGCGCTGACACTTGGGGGCACCACCTTGGTGCCCACAATTGGGTCCACAACCTTGGTTCCCACACTTGGGCGCACCACCTTGGCACCCACACTTGGGCGCACCAACTTGGCTCCCACACTTGGGTGCACCAATTTTCCTAGGTCCATCACATGAGAACCCATACTATAATGAAAACCTTTACCCAATCCCTTCAGTTGGTAACTCATACTAGGGAGAAGCCTCATGAAAGCTCTCACTAGGGTGAATCTATTCACCTAGGTCTCATACTTTGGCACCAATTCAACCAAGCTCGTTACCTAAGAACCTAACCTTACCAAACATACCTTGAGTTGATAATATCCTCTTGGTATTGAAAAAACCTCAAGTCAAGATTCTCCTCATGGTCTTCCAAAACACCATGAGTTAATATGCTCATCTTTATTTCCTAAAATTCATAGAGTGAAGATACTCCTCTCAAAAAGTTAACGAGTTCTTTTAATTTGTGATCTTCGTCAAGCATAATCCATCAAGTAAGATCTCACTAGACTTGAGGTACAAATAATTATTTTATATTATTCATATTTAATATAGATAATATGATGATATATCCATATTTAAATGGGTTTCATCCACTCTTTTTGAGCATGTGAAGTTCTAATTGAACCCATCACCCGAGTCTCTAATGCCACAACTCTATCAAATTGACCACACCTAAAGAACATGAAACCATCATTATCCCTATTTCCACATCCCTTTATATGAAATAAATGAGTTTTAGTGTGAAATTGAGCTTCTAATGGAGTATTATTCGACACTGGGCTATTTTATTACAAAAATATAACGCTTTATAAATTATCTTAAAAATGTTTTTTTTCAATGATAATTTGTTAATTTTTGGTTATTTAATTTTCATATAACTTTAGAATAATAGTTTATATGATATTAATTGAAAATATTTTTCTCAGGTTGTTTTTTATTTTTAAAAATAATTCTTTCATTATTGCATGTTGTAATTCTTAACATCTTTTTATTGGAATGCATTTTCTAGAAGCAAATTTGAATTTGAATTTTTTTTTCTAATTTTGAAAATTTAAAATTTTGGATGAAAAATAATTAAAGTAAAATCTGAATTTTTTTAAATTATTTTAGATATTTGAATTAATTATTACATTTCAATGATTTAAATCTTATATAATTTTTTTTGGAATTAAATTTTATCTGATAATGAGAAATTTCATTTGTTAAAAAATCATTTCTCTATTCATTTTTTCTACTCATTATTTATTTAAGTTAGAAAATTTTAATGTCTCGTTTTTTGTGAAGTGTTTTTTTATTATGAAATTTTTATTAATTTATAATTCTCTTTTATTTAGTAATGGTGATGAAAATGTGGCAAAGTATCAAAGCCACCATGTACCCAAAATTTGATCGACCGTATTCCATATTTATAATCAACCGCATGGGAAAATTTGACAGGGATGGAGAGGCCATGAGGGTTTGTAATGGATTAATAAAACATTTAAATTGATTGAAGAAAACCCTGATCTCAATCTTTTGATTAATCATGTGAAGGATAAAATTCATCTTAGAAGTAGATAGTGATGTCGGTCAAGCTCAGCTAAGGAATCTAGACAGAGTCTCACCTTTGGTTTAATTGAAGAAGACACTAGAACTCTGATGTTGTTGATGAACAAAAATGCCAAACCCGTTTTTTGAACATTCCAATTTTAGAGAATCAACATTGATACTTGAAGAAGTCAAGATTGATTTGGATAAAGTTATTGAGAACCAATTCCACCCAGATTAATGATTTTTACTTTCCCCATGCTTTGTGCTCGAAATAATTGAAGTCATGAAGTTGGAATTGAAGTTTGCGCTATCAAAATAGGGTGTCAAATATGGTATTTATTCTTGTTTTTCATATAGAAATTATGGAATGTTAACTCTACCATTAGTTTTGTTAATTTACTCATGCCATGAAAAAAAATTCATACAAAATTGTTTTAATTTTGGATTTATTATTATGCTCAATTTATTATTTTTTCCTTATGAACCTGTTTTCGCTTGTCCGCTGATCCACATGGACTATTGTACATTGGGACTTGGCCTTTGGATGGCCCTACTCTCTGTGCATGGTTATGAATCAGTGATCCTTGGTATTTTTATTCTTATTCGTTGATTAGTTTTACCACACATTGCATCTGCACCATCCACTTACCCCGTTGTTTATCCGATGCTGGGTTTTCTGTTTTGGTAGCGTGTGCATGGGATGCCTTGGTTGGTTGTGCCATTTCTAGGTGTAGGAGGTTTCAAGGGGAATTGATCACCCCCTATGCTGCATTGATTTGGGATTGGGTCACTTTTGGTTCTCTCCCTTTCTCTTAGGTTCAGCTCTCATTTCCTGTAGGTGAATCCCTTGTTTGTCGCTGCCATTGTGCCTCATCGGAGCCTTTTCTAGGCTGGTCGCTCTCCCTGTCATGATCTAGTTGTTGATATTGTTGTGGAGACGGTGTCCTTCCTTCTTAAAAGATGTGCATCCCTGGTTCTTGTTTATGGTTCCACAAGTGTGAGAGGAATAAGAATATCCTAGATCCAGGTGCATTGCGCATCATACTTCCAGTATGAAGAGATTTAGATAGTCAAAACCTTATGAGTCTGTCACTGTATGTTTTTTTTCTTATTTCATATTACCTTGAAACCTATTAATCTTTCTTGCTTCTGATTCTAGTACTATAGGGCCCCCGGGTGTTTTCCTTTCCCAGGCATTCATCTGGAGTCGGCATCCTCTTCAGAGGGGGATTGTCCTGTATTCTTTTCCCTTGATTCTTCTTTCGAAGAAGCTTTGAACAAACTCAAATGGGCCTTAGTTGCTTGATATGGTCTTGAGAAGCCTCTAATTCAAGGTAGTGGTTTGGATTTCTCTTCTGGGGATTCCTCTTCCCTTCCAGAACATCTATTTTTGGCGTGGTATTGGCGATTCTTTGGGCACATTTATTTGTGTGGATGACCGGACCATGCCTCTTGAATCTACAGCCGAGGCGCGGATTTGTGTGGAAAGGGGCCTATATTTTCCTCTCCCGTCTTGCATTATTCTTTGAATTTCAGGCTTGTAGGACTAGTCCCAACTCCTTTTCTTCCCGTCGCTGCCCCGTTTTTTCCCGCATTGTATGTTGTAGGGGCACACTATGCAGGTTTGTCGGAAGACCCACGCAAACCATGTTCGACCGCAAGGGGGAAGGCCTAGTAGAGATGTGGATCAATCCAGTCTGTAGGATGGTCTCTCTCCTCTAGTCAAAAATGTTTCACGGGACAATGATCGAAGTGGAACGGTCTCCTCTGTGGGGGCCACTCCCAATATGGGGTCGATTTTTTGCACGGGTGGAAGTCTTTGAAGGTGTCAATCAAACCCGATGGCTGTAGGAGAGGTCTTCCATGGTGGGTAGTCGATGCGGTGGACAGCAGCCGATGGAATAATTCTCAAGGGTAGCTGAACTACCCACCAACTGGGAGAAAATAGTTTATTTTTGGTTCCTCTATAAAACGGGGTGAAAATACCATTGTTTGTATACTGTGAATTAGTGGTTTAATGTTGTGATACCTTTACCGAGATCTGGAGAGAGAGGAATAGAGAAGAGCCCCTGTTTCTCCCGTGGATGTAAGCTTCAAAGCCAAACCATGTTAAAAACCCCATGTTCTTGGTTTTACTCCCATTTTGAGTGTTTGTGGTGCCACGCACCTCCACTGCGCCCCAATAAGTGGTATCAGAGTCGAGTCGGAGCAAGCAGAGTCGAGACGCCGTGGCAACGCGATTTTTCCGGTGACCAGAAAATTGAAGTTGGTCGGAAAATTTTCCGAGCTCAGATTCGTGAATAGGACGATGAGACAATTCCAACGACGTAAGCGACGTTGAAAACGAAGTTGAAATGAAGGATATATGGTCGGTCAAAGTTTGGTCAAACTCGTGGGTGAACAGTAACTCTGTGTCGGAGAAGCCGGTACTGTTCATGCCACCGGCGAAAATTCCAGCGAGTTTCCGGTAGGTGCTCCGAGGCGCCACATCAGCGCCACGTCATCGACATGTCAGCAAGCAATATGGACCGTTGATTTTATTTTGGTGAAATCTCGGCCAATTAGACTCTGTTTTCGGCAATCCAGGAGTCGATTCTGACTATTTAAACCATTCCAGACGCATTTGTATGGTTATTTTTTTTCAAAATTCGTACTCTATCAAGTGGTTTCAAAAAGGTGTGACATCGACTGTGGTGATCGCATTTTGTGACAACGACAATGGCCGGTGGCGGAGCACTACCAAAGTTTAATATCAAGAAGTTTGATGGTCGAAACAATTTCGACTTATGGAAAAGCATAGTAAAAGATATTTTGGTGCGGCATGATCTAATCAGACCATTGATTGGAGAAGAGCCCAAGGCAACCAGTAAAGATAATTGGAAAGAGCTCGAGATGCGGGTCATCGGCACAATTAAACTATGTCTGGAGAATGAGGTAAAGTACTCGGTGTTGGATGAGACCTCACTGAAGGAGATCTAGAAGAAGTTGGAGCAGTGGTATATGGCAAAATCGCTCACCAACAAATTGTTCTTAAAAAAGAAATTGTACCAGTTGCAGATGGATGAGGGAGAAAATTTGTTGGATCATACCAATGAATTCAATAAGATCCTGACGCAATTATTCGGGCTCGATGTGAAGGTTAGAGAGGAAGATAAAGAACTTTTGCTTTTGTCATCACTACCAAGCTCATTTGATGGGCTAGTGACTGTATTGCTCATGGGGAATGAAATATTAAAGCTGGACGAGGTGATGACGTCGCTTCAAGATTCAGAGGCATTCCGAAGACTCACGACGCATTCAGGTGAGCAAATCATGGTGATGCGAGATAATCAATGTGGGAGGAGCCGATATCAAAAATTAGGAGGTAAAGAATAGCAGCCAAAATCTAGGGGACGTGATCCTAGAAAAATCACTTGTTTTTGGTGCGAGAAAAAGGGTCACTATAAAAGTGACTGTAGAGAGCGCAAACAGTACGTTGCTGGGAAAGAGAAAGTTGAAGAGAGGAATGTGAACATCATAGGATTATCAGCAGATGATGAAATCTACATGACAACGGGAAGCTTGCACTCAGATGAGCGAGTTGAACGAGGAGAAATGCAGTGTCATTACTGCAAAAGATACGGGCACATAAAGTAGGAATGTCGATTTCTAATAAGGAAGAATGAGTGGGCTCAAAATCCAAAGGAAGAAGGATGAGTTTTGGATTCAGGGAACTTGACACACATATGTACGACAAGAGGTACATTTCATACTTTTCAATAGGTATGAGACTCAGTGAGACTTGGTGATGGGTCAACATGTGAGGTTCGAGGAGTCGTGATGGTGAAATTGAAGACACCCGATGGAGGAGTATGAAAACTGACTGATGTGAAATTCATTCTGAGGATGAGACGGAACCTGGTATCATTAAGTATGCTCGATGCGAAAGGGTTCAAGATTTCCATAGCAGGTGGAGTGTTGGAAGTCTCATGCGGGGATGCAGTGAAGTTTACTGGGAAGGAGTCCCAAGAGTTGTATCATTTGATGGAGACCGCAGTCAGCCCGAGATTGATTGAAGATGGTGAAAGTGTCATGTCATCTGGCGTGAAGAAGCATGTTCGATTTGCTAATGAAGTTTTCAACACCTGTAAGGAGACTACAGGTCAAGCTTCTACCCCAAATTGATCATGAGGGGGAGATTTGTGGGGATCACTCCCAATATGGGGTATATTTTTTGCAGGGGCGGAAGTCGTTGAAGGTGGAAATCAAACTCGGTGGCTGCAGGAGAGGTCTTCCATGGTGGGTAGCCAATGCGGTGGATAGCAGCCGGTGGAGGAATTCTCAAGGGTAGCTGGACTACCCACCAACCAGGAAAAAACATTTTAGTTTTGGTTCCTCTATAAAACGGGATGAAAATACCATTGTTTGTATACTATGAATCAGTGGTGTAATGTTGTGATACCTTCGATGAGATCCATAGAGAGAGGAATAGAGAAGAGCCCCTATTTCTCTCGTGGATGTAGGCTTCAAAGCCAAACCACATTAAAAACCCTGTGTTCTTAGTTTTACTTCCGTTTTTGAGTGTTTGTGGTGCCACGCACCTCCGCTATACCCCAACATCCTCTTCCCCTGCTCAATCAGTATCCAGATAGATAGCTCTAGAGGATAGAAAATTGGTGTTGGAGGGATCTTCTTGCACAGCCATTGTACCTTTCTTCCCTAAATGACCTCCCCTCCTTACATTCTATGGTAGGTATATGGGAAGACTAATTCTTCTTGGACTGCTGAACAGTGAAAAACCAACCCCGAAGAGTCTGGGGAGCTCCTCTTCCTATCCTGGCCTATTGTCTAGTACCTCTGTTGAAGTTGAAGGACCAGGTTCTTCAGCCTTGGCTTACTCCTCACCCCGCTCGAATCGGTTGGCTGGAAAATCTCATTCTCAAGCATAAGCTTCTCCCCTAGCATGAGTCTCCCTAATTAGGAGCATTGCTTTCTCTAATGTGGAGCAGTATCTCCTTAGTGGGCGGGCTCAGAATCCCCGCGAAGCAGAAGTTTTTGTGGCTCCCTGCTTGGATGGTGCCCCCCCCCCCCCCAGATTAGCAACACAAATTCAGATAGTACACTACAAGTTGGTTCTCCTGAACCAGTGGCCAGATCATCACCTCTTCAAAAGGGAGTCTGTACCAGATCCCAATCTAAACTCAAAGGTACCGCTAAGGTAGTTGTAGCTCAGTGTGGCTATTTTCCTGGGGCCAAAAATGGACGCCTTTCATTTCAATGTTAACCTTCCTCATCTAGAATTCCTGTGGTCTCAAATCCAAGGTCAAATCCAACTTTATATCCAATAAATTCACAAATAACTTAGTCTATTTGGATGCAGTTTTGGAACCCAAACAAAACATGAGAAAAATGGTTGACTTTTCTAATAGGATTAGAGTGTAGCATTTTATGCATGCTAGTCCTCAGAATATGCATATCTAGCTATTCTGGAAGCAAAATATCTTTATTGATCTCATTGATTCATCGTATCTGTTTATTACCATGAGAATCACCTCAGGAACTCATTGTTTCTTCTTCTCATTTGTGTATGCTAAGTGTGACATGTAGATGCGCAAAAATATTTGGAATGAGCTTGGAGATTTCGACCCAGGGGCCTCCCCATGGATGGGGGGGGGGATTTTAACATGGTTCTGGAATCGCTATAGAAGAAGGGAGAGGGTCCCTTCCCCAGAATGGTCAGCCAAGACCTCGCCGCTTTTATGACCAACACAAGTCTTATGGACCTGGGCTACAAAGGGGAATATTTCACTTGGTGTAACAACCAACGTGGAAAGAAGCGTACTTGGTGTCGTCTTGATCGTTTCTTAGCCAACTACGCTTCCATCTCCACCTACCCTGATTTAAAGGTTTTGCATCTCCCTCGTAATCTTTTGGATCACTCGCTATTACACTTTATAGTGTCTTATAGGAGTGATCGGGAAGACAAATTCTTCTTTTCACACCTGTGGATGGAGGATCCGAGATTTCATCATGTGGTTCAGGAATCATGGAGCAATCCTGTGCAAGTACATGCATGGATTCAGCTTCACAACAAACTCAGGCTGCTCAAGGGTGATCTCTGAACCTGGAAAAGGAATAACCCCCCACAGAAGTAGGATCTGAACATCCTTAATAGGTGAATTATGTATCTTGAATCCATCCTCAAGAAAAAAATGGGATGGCGCTGCCTTTAGTGAACTCACTAACCAGAAAACCCTGTTATGGACTTACTTCTTGGGCAGGAGTGGCAGGCTTGAGAATGGTCGAGGGTCAAATGGCTTCACAAGGGTGACCATAATTCAGGGTTCTTTCATTCCTGCATCAAGGAGAGGAGATGCACTAGCAGACCGAATATTCTGATGGGTGATGGGTCTTACTCCAATGACCCGAACACGATTGGTAAAATGGCTAATGAATTTTTCTAGAAGCTACTGGCTGAACCAACTTCACCCTTTTAGAATGGATACCCAAGATAGAATGCAGAGGTTCTTGAGGCTATTACTAACACAGTCCATGGGAAGGTTAATACACACTTGGAAGCTATGCCGAAGGAGTCTGAAATTAGGAATGATGTGTGGTCTCTTAATCCTAAAAATGCTCCTGGCCCCGATGGCTTCCTGGGATCTTTCTACAGGACCTTCTGGGAGATAGTTAAACCATATTTGGTGCAAGTGGTTCATGACTTCTTTAAAGGGGGCAACCTTCCTAGGCTGTCTAGTTTCACTAAAATGGTGATGCTACCAAAAATCACAAATTTGAACTCCCTCCAGCACTATAGACCAATATGTATGTGCAATTTCCTATATAAAGTTCTGGAATGCATCCTCAACAGAAGATTATCTACTTATCTTCCCAACTGGATCTCAAAATATCAACATGGTTTCATTAAGGGATCCTCTATACAAGGATTCATCGGCTTGACTCATGAGGTGATTGGTGACATTAATCAAAAGTCCTTCGGTTCCAATGTTTCAATTAAACTTGACATGAACAAAGCTTACAACAGATTGGAATGAAATTTCATTCTATTTGTCCTATCTAGGATGGGATTTTCCAATTGGACGATTGACCTTCTTTTCTGATGCTTTAGTTCCACCTAGATTTCTACAACCTTTATGGGTAAGCAGTATGGTTTCTTCAAGACTGTCTGGGGCCTTAGGCAAGGTGACCCTATATCCCCCACCCTCTTTATCATTTCTCAGGACACCTTAAGTAGGTATATCAACAAGAACATTATGGAGGGCTGCATTCTTCCTTTTCGCTCCAGGTTTCACTCTTATGGGTTATCCCACCATATGTTTGCGGGTGATACTATTGTCTTTGTTAATGGAAGCAATAGATCCATCAAGGTCCATATTGACACTATTGTGGAATACTGTAAATAGAGCTGACAAGTGGTGAAAAAGGATAAAAGTAACATCTTATTTTCGAGTAGGTGCTCCGATAGAAGGGTAGGAAGTCTGGAAAGAAAATTGGTCATTTGGAGAGGGTCTTTTCCTATGGAATAATTGGGTGCTCATATTTCTTATTGAAACCCACATATCCAGGACTTTGACAAAGTAATGGGAAAAATCAAGAGGAGAATCCTGAATTGGAAAAATCGTTTTCTTCCATTTGGATGGAGAATCACTTTAATTAATAGTGTACTCTTTTCCATTCCATTAAACATCCTTTCCTTCCTCACGGTTCCAAAAGGGGTTAATAACCGCATGGAGAGGTTAATGGATTCATTTTTCTAGGATGCTCGGGCAGAGGGAAAACACCATTGGGAAGCCTGGGAGAGGCTTGAAAAACCGATTGCAGAGGGTGGGGTCAATGTCAGGAGAATTGATGAGACAATGATAGGTTTTCATGCCAATATTGCATGGGAAGTGTTTGTGGGTCAGTCTCACTGGTGGAGGATCATGCAGGGAAGATATGGCCATGACATGGGGAGTTAAAGGGGTAGAAAATTAGCTGCTTGGAACATAGTTCAACCTTACATCATGGAACTCCAACACCAGTCCCATTGGATTGTGGGAAGGGTTGATTTCAACATGTGGAAATGTAATTGGGAAGTCACATTCAGACAGGCCACCATGCATCGTAACTTCATTTATTCCATCTTGGATAGCGAACATCAAGTTTACTTTGATAATATTGTCATGAGTTCCGACCCTGAATGGTGTATTTTTACGGGTTTGTCTTTAGGTTCGTTCTCATCCAAGGCCTATCTGGAATCCCGATCCACAGATCATAATAGAGGCGAATGGAATGAAACGCTTTGGACCAAAAATATTCCTTCGAAGATCAACTTTCTTGTTTGGAGAGTATGAAATAAAGGTCTACTAACTGATGAGAGCACACAGTGCTTGGGAGTTGGCCTCGCCTCCAAGTTCCACTATTGCAGGGTGCCAAAGACCAAATCCACTACTCACCTATTCTTTGACAGCGATTGGGCCAAGATGGTGTGGCTTATTTTTGGCAGTTTCACAGGTTGGTCCATGCAGGGGGTCATGAGCAGTAACTTTTTTGAGCATTGATTCCAGGGGTGGAGGTTGGGGGCCCAGAGAGAACAGCTCAATAACTAATCTTTGTAGCTGGATGTTGGTGCATATAGAGGGAACGTAACGTGGCTCGGCATCAAGGGTTACCAAGTTCTACAGTGGGTATTGTGGCCAAGATCAGGTGCACTCTTGTTGATTTTTCCCATCTTTGCAAAACATGTGTTTCTGCACCATCCATCTGACCCTTCCTCACTGATCTCTCGGTCCTCAAAGAATGCCACAAAAAATCGGGTAGATGGGTGTGGTGGAACCCTCATTCGGGGGAGGGGGTCTTAAATTGAATATTTATGGGTCATGTAGTAGGGGGAAGATGAAGGGAGGGGGTGGTCTATGACCCTAAGGGTTCTGTGATCCTTGCCTTCTAGGCCAGCTTTGGTAGTGGCAATTCTATTCAGTCAGAGGCTCTTGCAATGATGACAGTCCTTATTCTTTTCTCCCAACATCATATTCATATTGCGGTAGTCAAAACTGATTCAATGGACATTTATCATGATCTTTGAAAATGTGGGACTACACCATGGTCTATTTTTTATACCATTCAGAAATGCAAGGAGTTGATGCAAAACCCCCTGTCATCCCTCATACATGGTGTGAAGTCAATGTTGTTGCTAACTTTTTAGCTTCCCAGGCAACCAAAGGGGCCCAAATTACATGTTTTGAAAGTCTTGGTTCTCTTCCATTAGAGTGTGTGAACCTGGTTCATGCTGATGCCTTGGGGCTCCACTAATTCAGGCCCCCATGATTCCCCTCTTCATTTTCCCCCTCTTGTTCCCCCCTTGTACTCTTGAACTAATTTAATTAAAAAAATTATTTTGGGATAATAAAATGTGTGTGTGAGTGGGTGGTGTTCTTGCCATTAACATAGGTCCCCATGGTATTGAATCATGTTAAATCATCATGTTCTTTACTCCTTTTCTTATAACCTTTTGTTTATTGTATTATGTTCAAACGGTTTTGTGATTTTTCATCTTTTCACTGCAAAGATACAGTTCAGTCCTATTGTTTTTTGGTATTCTACCACTATTTGGATCACCTTTAAACCTTACAAAGTGGTATTATAGCCTCATCAGCTTTTTTTTATTGTCAAATTCTATTGTTGTTTCATGTTTTTTTTATTTATAGTTTTAGTTTATGGTTTTTATTTTTTCACTATGATTTCACTCTTAAATTTACACTTTCTTTCTTGATTTCAATTATCTAAATTGACTAGACCATCTACATTTCATTATATTTTGTATCTCTCAAGATAAAAATTGTTTACCCAATATATTGGTCAGTTTTTGGGGGTATACTCTTAACATTGTCTGCAAGAACTCGGAAACTACTCTTTGGGAAAACATGTCAAAAAATGAGATACGAAATCAATAAATTTTATGGTAACAATGACTTTAATTTATGGAGAATTAAGATTAGGTCCCTAATTGTACATCAGGGCCTAATGGATTCCCTCTATGGGCCTAAGAAACCTGTTATTACTATAAATGAAATTGGACAGCTTACTACTAAATACATAGATGTTTCCCCTGGTGTGTTAGTCAAAGCACACAGCTCTTTACTACTTTCATTAAGTGATAAAGTCCTTAGATAAGTATCTTATGAGTCTACTACTGCTGGAATTTGGCTTAAACTTAAGAAAATTTACATGACTGGTTCATTAGTAGGTAGGATTTACAAAAAACACTACATGTTTACATTCAAAATGAAACCCGGTAAATCTATTAAATCCCATCTAGATGAGTTAAATAAAGTTATATTATATTTATCCAACATTAATGTTTCTGTTAGTGCTAAGGAATAATAAATTATCCTCTTAATATCTTTAGATAATGGATAAAACATACTTATTGAGACCATGATGTATGGCTGAGACTCAGTAACCCTAAAAGAGGTTAAATCAGCCCTTCTTTCTAAGGAAATACATTCTAAACCTAGAATAAAAGGTGAATCTGAGATCTTATTCTCAAGGGGTATACCTTAAACTATAACTAAGAAGAATTAGTTTAATAAAGATAATAGAAAAACAAATAATGAACCCAAGACTAGGTCTAATTATTGGGATAGAAAGGTCACATGTTTTCATTTTGTAAAACCATGGCACATTCAACCCAAATGTAGGAAACTCAAGCATGAGATAGAGTTTAAAAAACCAACTTATCAATCCCTTCTTGTAGACTCTAGTTATGAAACTATTGAGGTCCTTAATGTGTCCACCCATGCACTAAATCAAGAGTGGGTCTTTTCATATGTGTCCTTTTAGAGAATCCTTTATAGAATTATTTGAGAGGGTAGAATGATATTTCCTCTTAACTAATAACAATAGGGGTAAGGTTGAGGGTATAGGTTCTATTTTGTTATAACTTGATCACCATATTATCATTACTTTACTTGATATTAGGTGGGTACCCAAACTTTATAGAAACCTGGTTTCCTTAGGGGTCCTAGACCAAAAGGGATTTACCTTTAGGTTTGAAACAGGTTTTCTTAAAATCTTCAAAGGCTCTAGAACCATTATTAAGGGATATTTAATCAATGTTTTGTATGTACTGAATGGAAAGACCCATTCAAGGAAGTTGGGTAGTGGCTATTCAACCAGTACTAATAATACTATGCTTTGACATAGAATATTGGGGAATGTTAGCTCCAAAGGCCTTGAATAACTCCAAAATAAAGGGTTGTTGACTGACATCACACCAAGAAATCTTCCATTTTTTGAAGATTCTTTGATGGGAAAGTCCTAGAGGGTTATTTTTAGTAGGTCTAGTTTCAAATCCACTAGCCCCTTAGAGTATGTCCACTCTAATCTATGGGGTACATCTAGGACTTCCTCCCATGGTGGAGGTTCCTACTTTGTTACTTTTATATATGAATTCTCTAGGAAAGTGTGGATTTATATTCTTAAAAACAAATCTGATGTTTTCCAAAAATTTAAAAACTGTAAAATTTTAGTTGAAAACCAAATTGAGAAGAAAGTTAAAACTCTAAGAATAGATGGTGGTCTTGAATATCTATCTACTAAGTTCATAAATTTTTGTGAATATGAAGGTGTTGAAATACATATAATAGTTAGGTAAAATCCTCAACAAAATGGATTAACAAAATAAATGAATAGGAATATCCTAGATAGATTCTAAAGCATAATTTATTGCTCAGGCCTCCCCAAATCCTTTTGGGAAGAGGCTAATAGCATTATTGTATACCAAATTAATAAGTTTCCCTCTTCTTCTAATCAGTTTAAAACACCTGAAGAATTGTGGAATGGTAATCCCCCTTCCAATACCTACTTAATATTCTTTGGTTATACATCTTATGCTCATATTAAGACTGAAAAGTTAGAACCAAGAGCTCTAAAATGCATATTTGTTGGGTATCTCGAGGGTGTTAAGGGGTATAAACTCTAGGTAGATAAAATTGGTTATCAAAGTTGCATTATAAGTAGGGATGTTTTTTTTCATGAGTCTTCCTCCCCTAAAACTAAGGCTACCACATATGGAAGCACTAAACTAGCCATTAAACAGACTGATAAAACTAAGAATCCAACCTAGTTTGAGGCTCTTATCTATCCTTCTCCACCTAATGAATATCCTTCTGTATAGACTGATTCTTCTTCTACATCTGATTTAGATTCTGAATCTAAAATCATAGCCCTTAATAGAGACTACCAACTGACCCGATATAGAGAAAGGATAGTTCTAAGACCTCCTTATTAATTTAGTCAGTATGATATGGAATCTTATTCTTTTCAAGTAGCCCGAGATCTTTTATATAGTGATACTCAAACCAATAGGCAATCCATAAATGAAAAAGACTCAAAGCAGTGGGTATTTTCCATGAATGAAGAAATAAAGGCTTTAAAAAAGAACCATACTTGGATTGTTTTAAACAAACCAACTAATGCTTAAATAATTAGTTCCAAGTGGATATTTAAAATAAAAGTAAACAACATCGAGGTAAATAAAATCAAGTATAAAGAAAGGTTAGTTTCTAAGGGTGTCCTTCAAAGAGAGGGAATTGTTTACTCTAAAAAATGCCCTTATTGTTAAATATTCTTCCATTAAGATATTATTATATTTTTTTACCTATAATGATCTACATATTGGATAATTATATGTTAAAACTAATTTTTTACATAGTTATTTGAATGAGAAAATTTATATGAAACTTCCTGATGGCTATCCTACTTAATTCAAATTTAATAAAGTATTCCTTTTAATAAAATCATTGTATGGCCTAATACAAGCCTCTATGTAGTGGAACTTGAAATTTGATTCATTCATATTGGCTAACCGTTTTATTAAGATTCAACATGATGCACGTTTTTACTTTAAATCAACCAAAAACTGCATGCTTTATCTACTGCTATATTTTGATGACGTGCTTATCATTTGAAAAAAATATGTATCTCATTTTTGTTGTTAAATCACAATTAAAAGGAAAGTTTGAAATGAAAAAATTATGTGCATCTAAGTTAATCTTAGGTATTGAGATAATTAGGTATATACCAAAAAAATTTCTTTATTTGTCTTGTCATTCTTATGTTTTAAAAATACTTAATAGATATATGTTTGAATCTATAAAACCAGTAAGTATACCTCTTGGATATCATTTTAAATTGTGTTTAACATAGGCACCCATAGCTGGTGATGATGTACACTTTATATATCAAATACCTTATTCTAATATTGTGGTTAGTATCATGTATCACATGATTTGCACCCTCCCAGATATTACCTTTGCAATATTCACTTTAAGTATATTTATAAACATGCCTGAGAATCTACATTGGTATGAAATCAAGTGGATTTTAAGATACCTATCTTGTATCTCTAATATTTCATTATGTTATAGTGGAAACCTAGATACTGCTGAAATAATTTCTATTTATGTTAATGCTAACTATGCTAGAAACATTGACACTCATAAGTATTTAACCGATTAGGTTTTTACTGAATATGGTGGTCTTATTTCATGGAAATGAAATATGCGGTCTATGGTTTCTCTTTCAACCACATAATCTGAGTATATTTCATTAACTGAGGTAGTTAAAGAAGCTTTTTGGATCAATGGTGTGTCTTCTGAATTTGGCCTTTATAATTCTGTTATCAATGTGTATTCTGATATCCAATTTTCAATTCACCTATCCAAACAATTAGTATGTCATGGTAAATATAATCACATAGATATTAGGATACATATTATTAGATATTTTGTGGAATCGTGAACCACGTGTGTCAAGAAGATACACATAGATATCAACTCAGCTGATAGTATGACTAAACTGTGGTGTTGTCAAAATTCAAGTTTTTTATATAGATTGAATTTGGTTCTGATCACATAATCATAGGTGAAAGAACACCACCAATTTAAAATGAAAATGGTGGAGATTTTTGAAATATGGTATTTATTCTTTTTGTTTTAGTATAGAAATTGTGTCATGTTAGCTCTATCATTAGTTTTGTTAATTTCTTCATGCCATGAAAAAAATCATGAAAATT
This sequence comes from Viscum album, assembly GCA_963277665.1. NCBI lineage: Eukaryota > Viridiplantae > Streptophyta > Magnoliopsida > Santalales > Viscaceae > Viscum > Viscum album. The sequence continues at coordinate 1,074,132,397 of OY728143.1, forward strand.
TATTTTAATTTTGGATTTTTTATTATTATAAATTTATTCTTTTTTCCTTATAAACCTATTTCTGTTGGTCCACTAATCTGTATGGGATATTTTACATTGGGGCTTGGCCTTAGGGTGAGCCATCTCCCCATATGTGATTGTAGCTCAGTGATCCTAGTTGTCTTTATTCCTGATTATCTATTAGTTTTTCTGCCCATTGCATCTACACCATCCACTTTCCCCTATGTTTATCTGATGTGTTGGGTTTTCTATTTTGGTAGCATGTTCATGGCACACCCTGGTTGGTTGTTCCGTTTTTAGGTGTAGGTGGTGTCAGGGGTAATTGGTCACTCATTATGCTGCATTGATTTGAGATTCAATCAATTTTGGTTCTCAACCTTTCTCCTGGGTTCGACTCTCGTTTCCTCCAGGTGAAGCCCTTGTTCGCCACTGTTGTTGTGCCTTATCGGGGCCTTGTTTAGGCCTATTTCTCTTCCTAGAATTGTATGGTTTCTAGTCTTGTGGTGGAGATGATATCCTTCCTCCTTGGAAGATGTGTGTCCCTTGTTCTTAGTGATGATTCCACGAGTGCGAGAAGAAGAAGCATATCCTAGATCCATGTGTGTTGCGCATCATACTTCTAGCATGAAGAGATCCTGATAGTTGTACCCTTATGAGTCTAGCACTACAAGTTTTTTTTCCTGTTTCATATTACCTCAAAACCGATAAATCATGATTACTTATATTTTATTCTTGATATTCTGGTTGTTACTAGATATTTTTTATTTGTAGAGTTTTCTATTTAGAATTAATAAAATGCATGCATGAATTGGTGGTGTTATTTCCATGCACATAGGTCCCCACAGGACCGAAGAACATTAAATCATTATGTTATTTACTACTTTTCTTGTAAACTTTTGTTTCTTGTATTATGTTCAAATGTTTTAGTGACTTTTATCTTCACACTGCAATGATCCAATTCAGTCCTACTATTGTTTGGTATTCTTCCACTATTAAGATCATCTTTTAACTTCACATAGGGTAACATCCAAATCGAGAGTGGTGGATGATCCAGAAGAAGGTTTCATCAGTGATTTCAAACCCAAGTTCACTGTAGAAGAACATTCATCCTTTGGTGTGTTTCCAGATCCATCAAAACTATAGAATCCAGATATTATAATTGTTGAATATAGGAGAATAATAATCTCTGATGATGAACTAAGAAGGTTAAGTTTCATCTAAGCCCAGTGGAATAGGATTGCATGACATGTTGAATTAGACATTTCTAAGATCAAATATTCACCAAGCTTAATAGATGATTCATTGAGCTCATAAATTTAGGATCAAATGAAGATGATAAACCCAAGTAGCTATTCAGGGAAGATGATGAAACAATAATCCTATGTTTGAAGCAGCTGAAATCGTGTGGGATGTTGAATATGACCAAGAGATGAACCTCCTATTGAAGAACCCATGTCATTCATATCAATGGTGACTGGACCCAGAGCTCGCATGAGGGAAATTTTGTAGGTTTGAGATGTTGGCACCCAGTGATGCGAGTTTTATGGAAGAATGGAGTTGAAGACTCATTGGTTAATCTGGAAGGTTTCATTGAATATTTATTAGTCCAAACGAAGATAACTGATCATATAATATTGATGTAGAAGAATCACTTACATTTGATTCAGAAGCTTCGAGGTGGAGATCTTTTCTGGTTTTGGTTCTGATCAAGATCAATGGATGTTGATGATATAAAAATATTGTAAACTATTTGTGCATGTGTTTCTCATGCAGATCAAAAAATGAAGGGTCCTAGATTACTCCCCAATGTTTCAGACATAATGTACAAACTAGATGCACTCAACCTATTTTATGAAATATTGTAATGAACCTCAAAATAGAAAATGAGAATTAGAACTGTTGAAGACCTAATTTGTAGATCGTGAAGCATATTCATGATGAATAAAAAAAGGGAAGAATGACCGAGGCTTAAATAATCAACACGGGGGTTCAATTTTGGTCATTGAATAAGAGATTGTGTAAGTCATCATTTTGATCATTGAAGGATAGGGAAGATGATTATGTGAGAGTTGAGGTTTCTTAGGATGCTTTAATGGAGACTCAAGACAATTAAAAATTGCATAGATGTTTTATTTTTACACAAGTATTGATAATTGAGGTCAAATTCATGAATTGAAATCATTCCAAAAATCACAATAGCCACAGAAGGGTAGTTTGGCAATATAAAAATTAAATTTGGGATGCACTTTAATGGCCTATAAAATAGATTAATGGGTGAAGTCCAAAACTATGAAAAGTCCTAGGAAAATAAATCAAGGGTATCAAGATATCATAGAGAGTAAGTCTACTTTACCAAATTGGCATAGCTCACATCAAGGTCAACTTCCCATCTTATTCCATTTCCTTCCTGAATTAGGAAAATTTGAGCAATTGAAGGCAATCGTGGGTACTGAATAGAGGAATAAAATATCTGAGAACCTCCTATTGTTAATCCCAACCATTGAACATTACTTTTAGAGATCATCTAAAATTGAGATTGTGGTCACTGTTGGCATGGGATTCCAAGGAGAAATGCATTTGGATATGGGAGCTCAGCTAGCATCACTATAAGGAAGGATTTTTTATAGTGAAGGTGACATGTGGAGCCCATTGATAATTTTAGGGGTTGTGATAGTTTTCTCATAGAGGAGTATTGGAACAGATACTATTATTTATAGTAAAGAAGAATATGGAACTAAGATATGATCTATAAGATATGGAGGAGGAGGCTAAAAACATAGTATAGTAAGATTGATCATAAATGAACCAAAGGGGGTTCCAAAGGGAGACCATTGGAGGAGCGGGAAGCAAACCACCATTGGAGATTTGGATGATCTAGAGATCTCCCTTTGGGAACCTATTTCTAATTCCCCTATTTTAGTTTTAGCCAATTATCATTCTTAGATTATCAAAATGTTTCAATAATTTTGAAATATACATTGTAACAATGTAAAATAAAGAAATAGGGAGAGAAAAGATTGGTTGGTTGAGACAATGATTATTTTTGGATTTTGTACATTAAATGGGTTGGTTGGAAGATGATTTTTAAATCGGGAATGGTTTGAACATCAACTAACTCTCATTAACTCATTAATAAGCTAAAAAATAGTTATAATTCATTACACCCAAAATTGGTTGACCTATATATATAATAAAATAACTAATATTTTAACACTCAAAACCAACCCTCAATAAGTATAAATAGTCACCCTTTTCCCTCTAATATTTACTCAAAACCCCATTGATCATGTCATTCCTCTCCCTCTCCCTCTCTAAATACTTCACAAGGTGTTCCTAGTCTTTTAAGTAGTCTCGCTCTAGATCTAAGAAGCGTCTTATTAAGGTAAGGGTCTTTAATACTCCTCTTTCCTTCTCAAGTTCATTAAATTTATTATATTTTATTTCTATATTTCTTTTTCTTATATTAATATTTTTTTTATTCCATGGTATTATCTTATATTTTATATGTTTTAAATGTGAGTTTATTTATTCCTTCTCATTATAGAATTTTCCTAAGTTGTTATTATGCCAAAGTAAGGGTTCTCAATCCTCCTCTTTCATTTTCAATTGAAATTACTTTGTTATATTTTATTTTAATATTTATTTCCATATACATAAATGGTTTTAATTCCATTTTATTATCATCTATTTGAATTATTTTCAATGATATATTACTTATTCCCTCTCATTATATCCTTTTTCTAAGTTGTTATAATGCTTGAACTATCACGTATCTATAAAACCATCCTAAAATTTTGGTGAAGTAAAGTGTGTGTGGTTTTATAAGAAAATAAATCATTATCTATATACAAAAAAGTGGATGTGGTTTTGGAATAGATATATTTAGGAGTAATAACTTCAAAATAGTTGGTTGGGTATATCTTGACCCTCATTCTAGTGCACGGTGACTGGGCCCTTACTGCGAACTTGGTTTGACATTCCTGAGGTATATTCTTTGAATGATTTAAATTAACTTTTAAAAACCATTATGAAGGATTTATCTATCATTGAATTGGTCTCCTACCTTTGAAAATGCATGTATATTTCTACCTAAACACCTTGAAACCTTAGTCCTTACGAACACCCAATGACTAAAATCTCTGATCCTTCACTTGTAAAGGGTGTTTATTTATACATGGTGAAATACCTAGTTATTAATTAAGGGATTTCATATATATATATCTTTATTGATTCTTTGATTGGAGAAAATATTTTCATACCATAAAATTCTTTCTTTTATGAGGGGAAATCTTGTAATGTATGCCTCATTGAGTAATTGTGCTAAGTATTTATGTTGTTTGTTCCTTGAAAATTATGAAATGTAATCTTTTGTTATGTGATGGAATTAATTGTACTTTTTATGTTATGGGTGGGGCCTAGAATTATACATCCCCTCAGTGCACCAATAGGTCTCATGAGACAACTTATATTGGGTAATGGGAGTGTCCTTACCTTTTATGTTAGATGTATTAGCACAAGGCACTTATGGTATATTTAAGATGTTTGACATTATGTATTATCTTCACTATATGATCAATTATTATTATACAAGAATTTATTCATTTTTATGTTGGTCATGGATTTATTTATGCTCTCAGTTTCAATTTTTATGGCACAATTTTTTTTATTTATTCATATCATAATTTATTATGTTGTATGATACCCCATTACTGAGTGTGTGATCTCACACTTTATATTGTTTCCCATTTTACCTAGGAAACTAAGAGGAGTATTACATATGAAAAATAGATTTCAAGGAGAATAATAATGTTTTTATGTATTCAGATGATGTATTTTTAGTTTTCAATATAATTCAAAACTCATTTATGTATCTAGTTTCTTGAGGCTACTAAACTGTTGGATCCTCTATATTGTGATCTGTGTACCAATGTAATAAAATATCCATTGGATCTAGGGAAAAAAGTTAGGTTTTTTATAGATAAAATCCTATATAAGTTTTTATTTTGTTGATTTTTTGTAAAAATTGATAAAAACATCATTTATTATCGAATTTTTTTATATAGAAGGGGATTTTTTCATATTAATATCATATTAGGTTAACCTCTCAACCTGGTCCTTAGTTTTTCTATTATATGACTTCCATGTAAGTTAATTGTATCATGATCATTAAAATGGTGACGAAAAATAATAATATGGTCATCCTAAATAAAATAATGGTAGACTAAATTTTCTTTCCCATCAAAAAAATCATGAAATGCTTCTCCATCAATCATGAGGGTAGTGATATTGATACAATAGGCATGAAAAATCTTGGAGAACTTGAAATTGGCACCAGCCTAATTATCTACTGTAGAATTTTTCTTAATGTGAGAAATGAAGGATAGATAAGTTGAGGGTTTATTCTTTTCTATAATTTTAGTTCTCAAACATTTTAATAAGTTGTTTATAGATTTCATTGAGAAATTACATGTTGTGCAATATTTTCACTGGGTATTTTCATGGTAAGTTTATAAAAATTGGTTTGTTTAGGATTATGTTTATAATCTTAACCTAAATGGAATTTTTGTAAAGAAAAATTATATTTTAATTTTTACATTTAATTCCCATTTTTAATTTCCTTTGTGAATTTTTAGTGTGATTTCCCACTAGTAATTTTCAATTGTTTCCAAGTTGGAATTTATTCATGGAATTTTCCCCAGTTGTTTGGAAAATAGGATTTCTAAATATCAAATTAAAATTTTTAATGGTAATTCCCACTATTAATTTGAAATTGAATCAAAGATGATATGATATTAATAATTTTCACATGTAATTTCAAAATAATTTGAAGTGGAAATTTTCAATTAATTCCAAAAATCAACATATAGGAATTTCTATTGGTAACTTCCATTGAAAGCTTCCACTTTTAAATTACACTATAAATATACATAGGTAATTTTTAGTGGGTATTTACCAATGGAAATTCCCACTATAAATTTTTAATTTTTTCAAAACAATTGATTTTTTATTTGTAATTGATTTAAAGTGGAAATGTCATTTGGTATTTCACCGTTGGAATTTAAAATTGAATCGAAGTGTAAATTTCTACATGGATTTTACATTGGTATTTTCTATTGTAAATTTCTAATGGGAATTATCAGTGGGAATTTCTATGCACCGGTAATTTCCAATTGATTCCAAGGACCTATAGAAATTTATACAAGTAATTCACACTGTGAATCCATAGTTGGAATTACAACTTGAAATCTGAAATTGATTCAGAAGAATTGATTTGTGATTTCTAATTGATTTAAAGTGTAAATGTCATATGGTATTTCACTATTGGAATGTAAAAATGAATCTAAGTGGATATTCCTACCTGGAGTTTCCATTGGGATTTTCCACTGGAAATTTCCAATTGGAATTCCTAGTGGGAATTTCTATGTGTTGGACATTTTCAGTTGACTCTAATAAGCGACCTGTAGAAGTTTCCACTGGTAATTTCCAATGTGAATTTCTTCTAGGAATTCCCATTGGGTGTTTCCAATGGAAAATTTGTGATTTATTCATAATATATATTTGTGATTTATAATTTATTTAAAGTGGAAATTTCATCTCGTATTTTGTTGTTGGAATTTAAAACTAAATCAAAGTGGAAATTTACACTTGGAATTTCCTTTAGGTGTTTCCATTAGAAAATTCCAGTTGATTCAAAAGAATTTATTTGTGATCTAGTAATTTGAATTTGGAATTTAAAGGATATATGACAATTTTTTCAAATGAATTTTATAGTTCATAATGGATAGGATCAAGCTGAATCTGCACGGTGTACAAAATTTAGAACACATAAATTTATTATATTTAAATACTACGTGGTATTCACCTAACTATTGAATTATGGAACATGATAGTGCTGAAATTACAAAATAAAATTGAAATGATGAATTTTTCATTATTATATATGAAGTTCTAGATTCATAAGAAATTGCATCATCCAATAGAATTTATAAATAGAGCACTACATGGAGACCAAACATTATGATGGATTTTAAATAAGAGTCTAAAGCCTATTCATTTTATGTTTCTTATAGAGGATTTATTGGTTTCATTATATATAATTAGTATATTAATAGGAATAAAAAGGATAAAATATTAGTAACATCAATATTGTATACATGTATCAAAGAAAGATTCTGAAGATTAGAAAAACGTGAAGTCAATGTTAAAAAGACACATGCTGAAACAAGGAAAAAATTTTGAGCTTGAATGGGAGTTGTTTACTTTTCCAATAAGTAATATGAGCACAAGAAATTTTTTTAAAGAGTATAACCACTCATTACATACTCCTTAAAACATTCATTTGATGAGGTCACAACAACACATCAGTAATTCACAAGGTTCGGGGTTGGATTTAAATGATAAAGTGAGTCTGAAGCTCAATGATTCATTTTCACTTGTAACATCCATTTCATGTGAACCAGATAGTTTTAGATATACTTGAGTGGGAAAATAATTTTTTTTGTAATCTAAAAGATATGGGGAGATATTTTAGATTATTTTGATGGTATGTTACAATACCTATAGAAGCAATCAAGGGATAAAAAATCATTCTTGTACTGGGTGTAACTTGGAATGTGTGGTCAAATTAGTTATGCTTTATGGGTTGATCCCAAAATGAATGTATATTATGAGAATTTTGGAGACATTTTCATGTTTGGAACTACCTTCAACACAAACAAGGAGTATATGACTTTTGGATCTTTGTAGGTGTAAACCATTATAAGAAGATTTTTATTTTTGATTCATAATTGTTATATTATGAGAAAAATAGCTCATTTAGTTGAAATTTTAGTATATTTATTGATTTTAATAGTAGTAAGATTATTTAGATTATTTTCATAAATCAAGATGCAGGTATTTCTAAATCCATTTATTTAACCCTACCTAAAACAAGACATGACCTATACACTTGGAACTTAATGAAAAATGGAATTAAACACTAGGACTTGTAATAAAAGATGATTAAACATTGTTTGAAGAATTAAAAAAGTTTACATATGGGGTTGATGAGAGTTCAAAATTTGAGGTTTTATGGTAGAAAATCCAAGAAAATTTTGGTAACACAAATTTTACATGGTTAGAAGAAATGTACAAGTAAAGGTGAAAATGGGCTCATTATTTTATGAATATTTTGTTTTCATTAAGAATTCAAAGCATGCAGTTGAGTGAGAGTTTAAATTGTGTATTAAAGGATTAATTTAAACATAATCTTAGTGACTTGGAATTATTCCAACAATTTGAGTGTGTGTTAGAGAAGAATCGATATCAGGAAATGAAGGATGAATTTTAGGGAAGGGAAAAGCTTCCACATAATCATTTTCTATATCATATAATCATGGTTCAAGAAAGCTAGTTGTACACTCAAAAAATATTTGATATTTTTTATCATGAACAAAAATTATGTGGTGCTTATTACCTAAATTCTTATGATAAAACTGTTTCCCTAAAAAGGTTTGTTGTCAGAATGAATGGTTCCTCAAATGATTTTTTAGTTGCAGTGTACTAATATGCACCTGTGAGATTTGGTTTCAGTTGCATGAAATTTGAGAGTTATGTGAATTTTTGTTGTAATTCACTCAAAATATTAGAGTGACTGGATGTACAGTACTTGCTAGAGATATATATCCATAAGGGATGCACAATAAATTCCCATTAAATTCATATGGGATATATGTTAGTTAATAATGTTGAATACAATTTGGTAGAAAGAAAAGTCAAATGTTTCCAAAAATTGTCATGAATGGAAATAAATCTTTTAATGGAATCCTGTGATTTTGAACAGAGATATATTATTGGGATTTCAAATCTATACAATTATTCCAAGGAATTAAAGGAAGATATAAATAATTTACCCTATGATTTAATTCAATAAGAATCTAATATATAACATTAACAACAATCTATAACATCATTCAAGAAGAAAGATAAAAGGAATGGTGTTGACATGTTGAAAATTTTTCTAGAGCAGGAAAGATGATGCATAAAGAGTAGGCATAATATTAAAAATAAAGAGACCACAAAACTTGTATACAGTTGTTATTTTCTATTTATATTAATGAAATACTGTATTTTATGATATCGTGCATAAATGATGTTATAATAATATTTTATGGAATCTCTAAAGAACTATAGAATGTTGGATACCATGGTGATCCTATCATAGATCTAAATGTATACAATTATTGTATCATAGGATGGAAAAATTATATTTAAACACACTTCACAAGACTTCATATATTCTAATATTTTAATTCTCCATGAACTTATACTTTTATATAAAACTTCTAATATTTATATTTTTAGTTATTAATATAATTTTTTTATGAAAATTAAGAGCTAGTGGAGAATAATATTAATCCATTCATAGTGGAAAATTCAGTAACCAATGACTCTTTTATGGGATTCACTAAAACAGATAATAATGTTCTTCAAAATTAGTTACTATATTGAAAAAAAAAACATTAGCTCAAAGAAACAAATAAAGAATCTTATATAAAACTTGAGTGTAAATTACTAGTATCAGTTACTTTTACATGTAGATTTTGAAAGAATTCGCCACAAATCAAGTTGACAGCATAATTTTGAGAGTTGACATATCGAAGGAAATATTCCAAAATTCTGATGATCTATGGCTTCAGTTGTGGATTTCACCACAATATCCAATAATTTCTGAAAACCAATTTTTTTAAATAATGATGTGTTCATTTGTAGTGGATGTTTTCTACAATTGGTTCATTTATGAATATGTTTAAAATGTTAACCTAAATAAAATTTTTGGAATGTGCCCTTGATTTTCAATAATTTCAAGTATGGGAATTTGAACTTGGAATTTAGTGGGAATTTATACTGGAAATTCTCACTATAATTTCCCACTATAAACTCAGTGAGAAATTGAAATTTGTTTCCACCAAATTTTATCTGGAAATTTTTAGTGTGATCCAACCACTAGGAACTTCCCATGGTCATTTCCATTGGGAATTTCTACAATGAATTTCCAATTGTTTTGTAGTGTAAATATCCACTTCAATTTTTCAGTGCCAATTTATAGTGGTGGAAAATTACACTGAATCAAAGTGGTAATATCTACTCAAAGTTTATAGTGGGATTTTCTATTGTAAATTTTCAATGGGAATTCCCAGTGGGAATTTATATGCACTAGAATATTCCAATTGATATTAATAAATGGTTGTGATGACATTACAAAAACAATTTATAGTTTAAAAAATATCATAAAATCACTTATTAAATCAATATTATCATCATTAATATGTTTATCCAGATCACCAAATATCCATTTTCATCCAAAATGGTCACAAAAATCATACTATTTCAGTTTGTTAATCGACACCCAAATTTCAGTTTCGGTGAAAGAATGTTTTAACTATATTCAAATCTTCTTGAAACAACCAAATACTTATTGATCTCAAAATCCATCTCTAGAATTATCCTTAAAGGATCATTTATAAAATAATGAACCATAGATAGTCATCGGTCACTAGATTCCTTTTTACTCAATTAATCTGCCACTACAACTCCTTTTTCTAAACATTCCATTACATAACAAATAAGGACACCACAATCCAAAGTGGCATCTCTCTATTGCAGTGTATTTTAAATTTTCATATCTCATTTATGTTACTTTAAATTTCCTATAATATGGTTTCTGAACACATTTTCCAAATATTATTTCTATAAAAAATAAATTAGAGGTCCATATTTCAATGTATTTAAAATTTTGATCAAAAATGTATACCTTCTTACCATACTGACTGCATCTTTGATATACAAATCACTTGATATTATTACTCTAAAATGTTGCATAAAGTTATAATATCTAAATATACTTTTTCCATATCCATGACTAATAGAGTAAAATGGATATTATTCCAGTTTACTAGGCACAATAATAACATGGAGCTCCTCATACCATTAATTGTTTCCCAATTCAATAGGTATTATTTTAATTTTTCGTTTTATAAACACGTAACTCCCTAAAATCCAAGAAAAAAATAAAATAAATTAATATATTCATCATTATATTTAAATATTAACTATTTTAAAATAAATTGTTGAAAAATATGTCGATTCATTATCTCAAAAATGAACTTCAATCTTATTGTAAATGTGTTGGGCATAAAAGAAAAAAAATTCATTTCAACAATGTCAACCATATTGTGTTGCTAACATCTTTATTCAATTATAAATGTGTATAAATATATTACATGTTTCTAAAGATATATCTTAATAAAAGATAAAACATCAGTACTACTTAAGTAAACTAAGATTATGAAACATACTGTACTGGGTGTGCACCTCTTGTTTAACAAATCAGAAATATTCTTCAAAGTGACCTGATATGATTTCTTAGTAGATTACCAGGATTCCATACCATTGCCATTTAAGTTATTTTTATTTTTATTTTTATTAAAATATATAATAATAAATTATAACTATATAAATATAGTAACATTACCTCTCTCCCTCATCATTAAGCTACATTTGTAGTAGCCTTATATCTTGTTTTGTGACTATGGTTTGTTATTTCACCCATGTGGGTAGTAAATGAGATATATTTTGGGGTAGTTTATGTATCTTTTTCATATTCACCTTTGGATATATATATGGATATTCATACTTTAGCCTCCACACCATACTCTTCACACCTCTAATCAACGAAATTTGTTTCTTCAAGGAAGAAGCAACTGCATGGGACTCCTCAGTACCTTTCTCTTATTTCCTACTTACTTATTCAATGACATTTTCATGCCCTTAGCTTACCTATGTAATACTATTTTTCCTCAAAAATGTGTCATCCCTATGAATTTTCTATGGGATACCCTTGATTTTCATAAATGAAGTTTTATTTTTTTTTCTTTATGAATTTGTTAAATCCCAACATCCACTTCAACAATGTCTTTCTCTCCATCAAAAACTACTTTCATCTCTTCCTTATTCTTAACCTTCAGTCTTTGTCTCAAAAACACAATTTTATTTTCTTAAATTTTAGTTGGGCCTATAGTCTCTTCACTTTTCTATAAAATTTCACATTCTTCATATATCATCCCACTATATCCTCATTTTAAACTACTCTTTCCTATCTTTTGATAGTAAATGGGGGTTTCTTTTTATCAAAAACCAACTAAACAGGTTGTTTAACCTTAGAAGGAATTGATTGTAGCCTATATCTAGGTCTTGGTGTGCTATGAGTCTACATGGAATATTGAAAACATAATTCACATGTTAAAGTATTAAACATTAATTTGAAAATAAAGAATTATTCAGAAACATGTTCTAGTAATAGTACCTTAATAGTTTCTTATAGAGCATCATCAATATCTTGTGAACTCCACCTAACAAATAATGAAGTACCCACTCTTTTTTTCATCACATTTCAAAACTTCTTAGCATACTAATACTATAATAGTGAATATTTTTAGGAATAAATCAACTCAGTTAACAAAAAAACATAGTTAAATAAAGTTTAAGACCTTACCAATAAATTAACAACACAACCTATAAATTTAAAAGGAGTTGTGTGATTTTTTTCAATAAAGTAATTATTTTTTCATGGATACCCACAACCAAAGTATATTTCATTAATTTTGAGATGTATTAAAAATATGTTATGAAATTATAATCCAATTATAAACTGAATGTGGTAAAAAATAATGTCACATGTGTAAAAATGAAAATAAAACTTGCATCGTCAGATAAATATTTCTATTCACTTCCTTAAATAGTTCCACTAATTTCTCTTTGTAACACTCCCTATGATAATTGAAAACCAATATGTGGAAACCTCATCCTCAATAGTACTAAACTATTTTTACATAATATATAGGCTACTGAAAATGGTATGTCACCATCCTCAATGCCAAATATATGGAAAATGTCAGAAAATCTTAACTTCATCATCCTTCCTATTACTTCAAACATTTTTAAATTGATGTTGTACCTATTTAGTAAAAAATAAATGGATCCATAAATTTTTTACAATCTTTGAATGAAATTGTGTCATAAATAAACACTTTAAAAAACTTACAAAATGGCTTTATTTTAATAAATTTTATGTTATTTTCAAAAATATTTGGCCAAATCTCATCAAATATTTTCCATAAGACATTCATAGAAGACTTATAATGGTTAGTTGATAATATAAAGGCTTATTATACCATAACAATAGTAACCCTAAAAAATTATAATACTTGTTTTGAATGATAACATAGTGAATATAAGTGGAAATGGGGAACCCTAGTGAAAACTCCAACAATCAATTCCTAGTGGAAATACTAACTATAAATTACCTAAGGCAATTCATTTGGAAATTACAACTGAAAATTGAAAGATAACATATCCATTTGAATCAATTAGAAATTAAAACAGATCAGTTCATCAAATCAATTGTAAATATCTAGTGGATAGTTATTTCCACTATAGATTCTGACTACATATTTCCACTAGAAACTCCCATTAGAAAGTTCCAGTTGTATTTAATTAAAAAATCCAACTAAAAATTACCAGAAGACATTTTATTTGAAACAAAAATAAATTATTTATAATAAATTGAAAATTTATAGGGGATATATATTCCCACGGGACATTTATACCTAAAATAAATTTTAAATTTCAACTATAAAATTCTAGATGAATTTGAATCAGTTATTTTAAATCTATCAAAAATAACCATCATAAATTTCCATTGGATAATACCACTGGAAATTTATCACTAGAAAATCTTAGTGGAAACTCCCACCTGACATTTACACTGTATACATATTTCCACTGGATATTCCCACTATCAATCCCCACTGGGTATTATCCAGTTGGAAATTACACTGGTAATTCTCAGTGGAAATTTTCAATTGATTCAAAAAAAATAGTTTTGTAGTTGGAATTTATAATTGGATTCAACTAGAAACTTACACTGTGAAATTCAAATTATTAATTACCAATTAATATAAATTCTTAGTAGGAATTCGTAATGGAAATTTCTAATGGAAATCCCCAGTGAAAACTCTCATAGAAAATTTCCATTTGTATTCAACTTCTAATTGCAACTGAAATTTTACAGATGAAATTTCCACTTTGAATCAACTAGTAATTACAAATCATTAATATTCTATAAAATCTAAATTATCAATGGAAATTTTCACTCAAAATTACTAGTGAAAATTACAACTAGATATTGTATGAAAAAACCCCACTAGAAAACAAATGCATATTTCCACTAAAAATTCCCAGTGGAAAGTCACTCTAGAAATGTCAAGAAAAAATTTCCACTTTTGAAAATACTAGTAAATGATTGAAATCCCTTAAAAATATATCAATTCTTACCAATTGGAAAATCCCACTTCAAACTTTTATTTATTTAAATAAATTTTAAATATTCAGTGTGAAATACAGATAGTCAATTTCCACTATAAATTCACATCTGTCATTGTCAATGAAAATTTCCACTAAAAATGGAAGTATGTATTCACAATAAAAATAAATTATAAATTACCTATGGAAATTAACAATTGAAACACATAATAAAAACTCTTAGTGGTTAGATGAAAGTGGGAATTTCTAGTTTAAATTCATAGTGGAAATAATTTGGAATATCTAGTAGAAAATTACTAGTGAAAATTCCTATACTTGCAATTACTAGAAAATAAAGGAAAATTCAAGTGAAAATTACTCATTGAACATCCCACTAGAAAACAACCAAATTTTTACATTTATAGTGTTCCATTTACTATGATACAAAATAAAAAAATCCTATATTTTTTAAATAAACCAATAGACACAAATAAAAACTTGATACAACATTAATCCCTTTATCTTAGTAACATCATAATTTTATAAAGAAACAATGAAATATTTCTCTATATTGGTAAAGTTGAAAATTTATAAATAAAAACACAGATAAAAAATAGATTTTGTATAAAACTCCTTCCATATTCTATCATTTTCAATGGAAAACCTAGAACAGAGCATTAATTATGTCATATAATTAGTTTCGGTCTCTTCGGGTCTCATGAACGCTAGCCAATATGGTCCTTGAATCTCTTTGATAGTCATAATAAAGAGTTTTTCTGAAGGGTTATTCATCACTGATGAATTCAACTGCCAAAAAATTTCTCATGTCTTCCCAAAATCAATTTTAAACCCCATGCCTAGTCAAACAACTAGAAAAAAAAATAAACACGTGGCATCCATCTAATAGCCAACATAAGGGTCAAGTTAAGGATAAATTTTAAGATGATATTTTCCTTTATTTTTCCTACCATTGTGATGTAAAAGTGTAGAAATTTTCTATGACGACACAAGGGAATGTAAGATGTGAGAATTGAAGTTAAAATATCATCTGATCACCTCATTACATGGTGAACCACAACTTTTATTATCATGAACCAACATGAGTAAACCCCAAACTGATCACCCGAGATGGCCTACGAAAAAGCCTAAGAGGCATTCCTGATCCTCCTGGGATGGAAACTAGTGTCATGCATCAAGGATAAACCCATTAGAAATGATTTATCCCATTAAAAATCATCATAAAAGAAACAAGACAAAGCATGCAACATAAAAAGGAGAATTTATAAATACCTGAACAAAATAAATACATAAATAGATCCAGATACAACTACAATGGAATGAAATGGGAAACTAAAATAAAACCAAACTCGAAATGACATGATATCCATGTGACCTCTTGGTCACACCATCTATAAAACCATTTCACTTCATGGTCATACCTGAAAAAAAAGTAGAGCCTCCAAAACAACTTAGTTCTACCAATGTCGAGTGGCACAAGTAGGGTGTGAGTAAAAAATAGACCAGTGGGTAAACACCATAGAATTCATACATGTCCTTTCTCGAAATAGTCCATAAATGTTAGTTTGAAATACATTAAATAAAAATAAGGGTTTTTTCATTTAAGGATCTAGTCACATCTTTCTTTTCTGAAATCCTGTTTGAAAACCAAATACCATATAGAAAAAATAACCCCAATAATGCATAAAATAATTGACTAAGAACAAGTAGCGGAGTAAATCAAATAAGGATAGAAATAAAGGGAAACAATACAAGTGTGAGAAGAAAAATACCAGAAGAACAAGTAGAAAAATTTATATAAAATATCATAGGAACATACACATATGTAATCATGGGAATTTCCTAAACATCCCTAGAAGAAATACCTATATGTACTCAGTTCGGACCCACCTACCAGCATATGGTTCACCTCTATAGTCAGTAACCAACATGGTTTCTCTAAACTAGCCTCACCAATGGAAAACACCACTTGGTATATCCTCTATCTAAGGGGTTATAATACATCCAATTGGGTCTAGAAATAAATTTTCACTCAAACCTCTAGATGATGTTCAAAAATCCCATGATAATAGTATAAAGGGGAATGAGGAGGCCATCACATTTTTGACAATGGACATAACTCACAGTTTCCATTGTGCATTTCTTTCCCAATCCCCAACACCATCTATGTGAAGTCTCTCTCATCTGAAGAATGACCATAGTGGTGTCTATAATACATAGAACCATTTCAAAAGTGTCAACCATTTCTATAAGTCACATGATTTAAAACCAATTTCCAAAACTTCACAAAGTACCAATCAGGACTTAACATTTTCAAATCCCAAAACTATTTCTAGTGAAAATGCCTTTCTTTTCAAAATCATTACTAAAACTAAGGTGAAAATACAATTCATTCTCAGAAGGTTCCAAATGGGATTTTAGATTTATGGAGTTTCCAATCATGTTTCAAGGTACCAAATGGGACAAGTTTTAGCTAACACACTTAGAAAGCACTTTTAAATCTATTTAAAAAACAAGTATCCATTTATAATACATTATTTGTTTTTAGAAAAACCATTTGGAATAAATAATAAAAAGAGGAGAGGGGAGACGGGGGAAATGATTTTGAAAAACATGGTCATCACTTAGACATTTTATGGTGTTTACATTTGTATTCATGTGCATATCTCTATGTGAACCCCATTCACATATAGATATTCCCATATTCACTGGTATATAAATGGATAACTATAAGAATTTACATGGGTCTAATAAAAGTAGCACAAGAAGAATCACACCAAAACATAAGGATCTACACACAAACATCAAACCCTAATGAAGAACTAAAACCCACACAAAAAGATAAATGCCATATGTCACACAACTACCAAGACTCATAAAAGTCAAAACACAAACTTAAGGTACTCAAATTCATTTTAAAATACTAATTGGTATTTTATCAAACACCTTGCATGCATATACATATAGTCATAATTATATAAATCCATTAAAAACTAATTTTCATCAATTTTACAACATGAATACACAATAGAAAATCATAAAAACACATCACAACCATGAGAAACACATTTATAAATTAATTAAAAAATATTAAGCATCAAAAGGCATGTTCTAAAAATGAAATTGGTGGAAACAAACCTCAACAGTGTGTGAATGCGATGAAACTATAAAAGATAGAAGAATCAAGCCCAAGAAGCAAACCACACACCCTAATATCAAAGAAATAAATACACATAATATAACCCTCCACCTAGGGTTTAGTTAATAAGGAACCAAGTCAAGAGGAATAAGAAGAATAAGAAAGAAAGATAAGAAGAGAAGAAAATTGACAAAAAACCAAGAGAAACTCGCTTAGAACCGTTGGAGGAGCATCAATGGGAGAAGTTGAGCCAAGGGAGGAGGGTTTTGGGAGACCCATGATGTTATTAGGTTGAGTGGGGGAGGATAAACCTGAATTAGGTTTAAAACATAAGATGAAAAAAGATGGAAATTCAAGTTTTTAAGAATCTGGTTAAGTCGTATGGTTTGGCCACAGGGTTTTCCAAACCGTTCTATAATTTTGTGAAACCTACTGGAAGTAAGGGGCAACCACATGGGTTGGTCACATGGTTTTAAAAATTTTGTGCCAATTATGAAACTCAACTCCATCAAAATGATAGATCCCCTATCACTCTTGTCGCATGGTTCCTATTAACCATGTGCAAGCCATGAACCATATATCAGACACTAGAAACAGGCCACATGGTTACTCCTTTGCATCACATGGTTTGGAAAAAATTGTGCATAGAACATTCCATAAAAAACATGTGAGAAAAAATGAACAGAAAACACCTTTTTCCTTCACCATACTCATTGTTTCTTCCCAAACCATGCATAGGGACAAAAACCACCCAAAACCTCCGAAAATCGAACATTCACATTGGGAAATCAAATCGTACCTCAACTAAAAGATAAAAAATCAAGAAATAAATGAAATAAAAGAAAAAAGGGGTTGGGTGTGACAATCCTTCCCACCAAAAAAACTTTCTTCCCCTAGAAAGTCACCCAGTCAAATGAGGAACAAAGCTAGGACCTGAAACTAAAAAAGGTCAAACAAAACCACAATCCTAGGTGTGACCCCTTTAACTCCACAAGTCACACCCAACCAGATCTATATAAAATCACAAAAAATATAACCACATGAAAAAAGAGAGGGAACTCCCTACTATTTAGAAATCGATTATCTCAGCATACTAGGAAGAAACTCTATGAAATAAGCTTGAACCGAATATCAAACTAAACCATGATTCATAATCTCCATGAGACACCGACATATCCAAACAAGTACCACCCAAAACCAAAAACTAATCCACCAAAAGTATAACCATACAAAGATTCATATTCATAATACACAACCAAAAACTATAGAGGTTTCAAGAAATGATCCTACTAAGTTTTTTTATAAGCAAGAAGAGTTTTCCAAAAACAAAAGTGGTACAACATGGGAAAACTTAAACCATCTCCACTCCAGCACTGGAGAAAAAATATGGTACAATACCTCCCACACCCAAAAATTCATGACTACATGAAGATATTTACTCTAGGGCCTATGGTTAGAGCCCTCATTTCTTAAAGTATCTACTTCCCTATAATCAGGAGCTGGTAGCCTCCAACCAAGACTTCCCCTTCTGGAAACACTGCCTGCAAAACTTCTCCAAGTGACCCAAATAGCCCCATCGATGACAAAACTTCAAAGGATTGTGATAAGATGTCTTTAAATTCCCAAACTGACCACACTGAAATCACTCAATCAGGTGGTCCAAATAACAAGAAGTAGGAACCAACAAGGGAGACTCCTCATGAATGGGTTTCTATAGTACACACTCTTTACCATATGGGGAACCTTCATGATCATCAAGAGAAACTAGATTTACAACTACTACGGAATGTGCTCTGGGAAAAATCTTGGCTAGAAATGCCTCATCTAATAGCTTCTTTAATAGAAATTCACTGGATGAGAGAAATCACTATTTAATATCTAGATAAAGACCCCATACAAAGAGTGGAGCATTAATCAGATCCTTTAATGATATTTCTGTAGAAAATTAAACAAACTCTTTGAAGTATTCAACATATTCCTTCATAGTATATTGACCTTATCAAACATCCAAGATGTAATTACCTGGGTTTTAGCCTGAAGGAATTTGGAATATTTTGTAAAATATTTTCGAAGTCTGGTTTTGAGTCAGTGTGGTAGGTCAAGGCCTGGGGATCCTCGGTGCTACGATATTAAAAATATTAAATATATTTTTTTCATGCATGCATAGTTTCTCTTGAAACATAAATAACTCTTATTTGGAGTCTTAGATCTAATTTCTGAGACCATGGTTGAGTCCAGAACATCATTTTTACCCTAGGCGTGACCTAAGGTTGTATGCATTAGGTGTTTTGATTAGGGGTTATTTTGGTGATGGGGCATCATGAGGTGGATTAAATTAATTAATTAAAAAATTATTTTAAAAATCTAACCTAACCTCTCCCCCTACCCTCAATTGGTGTGCATGACTCAAAGAGGAGGAGAAATATCCTCCTACCTCTCCTTCCCTTTGGTGATGAAAAAAACTAACACCGAATCCACGTGACAAGGTGATGCCGATCTTGGTTTCTGACACAGATCGTCATCAAATTGAGAACTATAACAATTTGGGCATCATTATTGATCCAAATCTTTGGAGTTTCACCCACAAGGTAAAATGATTTGATTTTTGGTCCCAATTCCCTTTTTTACGCATTGTTTTAAGGTTCTAGAGACTATATACAATTTCTAGAGATCTATTCTAGGTAGATCTGTAGGTTTCAAGGTAAATCGGGGTGAATCGAGGTGTTTTGCAGGTGGTTACTGACTGGAATCATCGTATACATGGCATGTAGTTTAGTGAAACATGTCATGTAGCTCTTCTTGTTTGGGGAATATGATCATTTGGGACTACACACCATGTATGGGTGTTACGCGCTATATAGTGACTTAAACTATGTGACCATGGGACATGGCTTGGGATAGCAGTGGGAAAACACATGGTCGTGTACTAACGCACATCCAAGATACACAGACATGGGTTCTAGTACATGTAAACAGGGCACAGTACACGGAAATGGTAAAACTACATGGGTAGGTGGCTGTTTATCCAAACACGCCATGTAGTATGGGATACACAGTGTGTGAGGGACACAGTTTCCTGGTCCATGTAAAAGAGGAACACGACTAGGGGTTGAGATATTAGAGACACGGTTTGTACCTCCTCTACATTATGTGTACCCCTATATGGGTTGGAACCCCTATGGACCAGATACGCAGGAAAGTGCTTGGGCAATCTCACACGCCATGTGTGCCCCGGTGCACATCATGCACTACTAGGAGATCCTTTGGGGATCTTCTACCTTCCATGTATCCTTCTATGGGACTCAGATTCAAGTTTTTGAGTAGTCTATACTAAAAAAATTTCTACATAGGATGTGATGGTAGTCTCTATTAAGGCTTATGAGATATGAGATGGTGTGAATTGAGCAAGACGCTTGTGGAGTGGTACTAAGATGATGTTGGAGATTAGTGTGGTTCATATAGAGAGACTCTAGGACTGTTACTCCCCTTATGGACTAGGGTGAGAGTTTTTTCTTACCTCTCTAATTAGGTAGATATTGGACTCCCCATGTTTTGGGTGCAGGTTCATTGCCTTTGGTTAGTTTACTACAGGGGTCTTACTCCACTGATGGACTAGGGTGCGGGTTTCCCTGTGATGTTCATGAAGGAAGAGTAGGTAATCCCTTATTGGACCATGGAGTGGGTCTTCTATCTGTGGATTCAGTACTCCCCTATTGGATCAGGGCATGGGTCCTC
Source organism: Viscum album (assembly GCA_963277665.1). Taxonomy (NCBI): domain Eukaryota; kingdom Viridiplantae; phylum Streptophyta; class Magnoliopsida; order Santalales; family Viscaceae; genus Viscum; species Viscum album. The sequence goes on from OY728143.1 coordinate 1,074,153,629, forward strand.
CATAGATGACATATATATATATATAGTGGATACTCCCCTACTAGGTAGGGTGAATGTCCTCTATTATAGGGGTCGATACTCCCATGTCGTTCCAAGGTGTGGGCCCTCCATATGTGTTGTTCTAGCAGAGTCAGCACTCCCCTGCCGTGTCAGGGAACGAATCCTCAAGATTGGGGTTGGTACTCCCCTGCCATGTCAGGGTGTGGGTCTCCCATAGTGAATGAGTTGGCATAGTCAGTACTCCCTTGTTGTTCTAGGGTGCGGGTCCTCTAGCCACTAAGTAGTACTCCCCTACCAGGTTAGGGTGTGGGTTCTCAATCTACAAACTGGTACTCCCCTATTATATTAGGGTGCGGGTCTTCAGGAGTAGTACTCCCCTATTGGATCAGGGTGTGGTTCCTTATTTATGGATTAGTACTCCACCATTTTTGAGTAGTAGTGGGGAATAGTTCCTCTATTGGAGTTGGACCTCCCTCGGCTATTGGATACATTATGAGGCACAATCCCTTCCACTTGATTTCAATGATACTTGGATAGGGGTTAGTGCTCCCTCAATGGACTGAGGTGTGGGACACTCTTTATAAGAGCAACAGAGGTTTCATGGGTTAGTTAGAAGCAGCACTCCCTCAGCTTCGGGGCAATGGTGAGGTGTGAGTCCCTCCATTCTCTCTTGTTAGTGAGGATGTTTGTGGTGCATAGTCTATAATAGTGCTCCCTCAACTGTGTGTAGTGGTGAGGGGAGGGACTCTTCACTTGGGTATCTTTATCTTGTTTTGGGCACGAGGAAGCGATGATAAGACCTCTGGTGTTGGGAACTAGTGAGGGAACTAGTAAGATGTTCCTGATGAAGAAGGTTCTCTCATACATACCATTAGGAAGGGTAGAGTTGTTCCTGATGCAGTGTATCTCTTGGACGGGTTCCATCTAGGATGGTTGAGCTCGTGGAGTTTGTTATACTAGTTTTGTGTTATGGTTAGCACCTACAAAGATAATCTCATTACTAGTTATAAGTTTGGAACCTCATGAGACTTAGTGTCTGAGATGAGTATATCTGGGTGATTTTTTCTAGGAGTACCTGTGGTGTTGTCACATGTCAGGGTTGACACCCCTTGTAGACCGAGCTGAATTTTCATGTACAACTGAGGATGGTTCTGGATGGAGTTTCTCTCTCAATTGTATTTCCCTCTAGCTAGGTTGGGTGGACTATTTTCTTTCAGTTGATCCCTTTTCTTTTAAGGTGTTTTTGGGATACCTACTGGCTATTTTTATACTCACCACTAGACAAGATTTTCCCGCACATGTTTTGTGTCTTTTACAGACCACAGGCCTTTCAACGGAGTCCAAATAGGACCCAAGACATGCGGAGCTTAGTGAGATAGTAAGATTGAGGTGTTTACTAGAGGTTGGCTGAGGATATTTCCAACTGTTATAGTTGATAGTGATCCCCTCCTTCTGAGTAGGTTGGATGATTTTATAGTTTTCTTTGGTGAGTTTTGTTTTTTCCTTTTACACTTTTAGTACTTCTTTTGTACTCTGGTTATGGGATATATATGTAATCATGCATTGTTTTCCTTTGGTTTTTATATTTTAGAATTTTGTGAGCTTGGTGATGTGTTTGTGTACAGGTATATAGGCAATGTCTCTCATGTTAGTGATATGCCTTCTCGGTGATAGTTTCTAGCCCCTATCCTATTGGAGGTAGGATTGGGGAGTTGAGGTCTGGGACCCGTCGGGTCGGGTCTTGATAGAGTGGTATCATAGGGATCGGTTCCCCATTAGGACCATAGTGTTGTGATCTTGTTTTGGGTTGTATAGAGATAGTGTTATGATGTTTTGAGTTCGGATCTCGGGACAAAGGTTCTAGTGTTGGTGCGGTGACCGACATATCCATTCACTCGGACTCTGATAACCTAATTTTCAACTTGGTATATTAGGATATTGGTCACTGGGAAATAAATGGTACATACATCATATAGGAATGAGTTATTTTTTTCTTATCCTTCTTGAGTCAGCTCCCCAGATATACTCTTTGACTAGGGTATGTCTTGATTCTATTTTAGGATGCCTTCGTGAAGATATTCAGATAGGATTCTATAGTAATATCGTGATGATGATCCACCCCATGAGGAGGCTTCAGTACAAGGCACTGATTCTGAGGCATTACCTCCTCATGGTATGCTGGTGGTGCCACCCCCCATGGAGCAGCAGGTTTTATCGATAGTTTAGGATGAGGATATGTTCAAGCTGAGTGCACTACACAAGTTTTAGAGGTAGGTACCTCTAAGGTACTGGGGTGATCTAGACCCCTAGACAGTAGATGACTAGCTTGAGTAAGTCATGCGAGTTTTCCACTTAGTGAGGAAACCTTCTAATTAGATGGTGTTCCTAGCAGAGAGACTTCTATAGGGTTCGGTCGGGATATGGTGGAGTCTAATGAAACAAACTCATGGTGAGGAAACAATCACTTTGTAGGAGTTCAAGAGACTATTTAGGGTAGAGTTTTACCCAACCATGTTGAGATCAATGTATATCTAGGGGCTTCTATAGTTTCAGTATCATAGCATAACATTGGAGGAGTTTTTGTAAAGGTTCATAGACTTTCCATGATACTCCTTGGATATGGTTCAAGATTCATTCTTCAGAGAATGGACCTTCGAGAAGGTCTTGCATCAAGAGATTAGGGAATCTTTGATTCCGCTGTGCATTCCCACCTATGCTGGAGTGTTGAAGCGAGATCTAGTGGTGGAAATTTTCCTGGCTGAGAAACGGGTGGATGTGACCTGCAGTAGTGGTCACGGGGTTGAGTCATCTACAGGAGATGGAAGATGATAGGTAACAGGGTTGTGGAGCAGGAGGAATACCTATTCCTAGACACAGACGTGTGGGTATGTGGTTCAGGATCAGCATTAAGGATCAAATCATCCATAATAGAGGTGGTTCTATGCTTGCGACGGTCAGGGACATCTCGCTATAGATTTTCCAGCACGTCATGCTGCTAACATAGAGCTGGCTGACGAGCTGACTTGGCATAGATAGCGCTTGGAGCTAGGAGTTTCGTGGGGTGAAGGAAAAGGAGGAGGAGATAAAAGATTGATGGGAGGTGTCAAGTTGTTTGAGGTGTTCCCACTACCACTCCCAGGTGGTCCGTGCTAGGCTTAGGGGGCCAGAGGACATGGGTGAGGACAGCGGAAGGCCATAAAGGACTTTGACCCAGAAGCTCAAAGGATGAATAGAGGTACGCCTTGTGTCCTTTCTACTTTCTATGTTAGAAATTATTAGACACTATATTGGGTGGTCTTTTCTTTATTGAGGTTTAACCAGGGTGACACAAGGTGTCGGTAGAACCCCGTTTTCGTAGTTGCGACAAAGGGAGCGGTAAGACCAAATGCATGTTCGACCATCCCTTTGTTTTTCATGAGTACCCTCATGTGTTTTGATTCATATTTATACACAATACACTTGAGGAGGATGTGGTGCAGTTTGATATAGATTTGAACTCATGAGGAAGGGGGACACTTTCCCCACTAAGAAGCATTTTTGTGATGCAATCAAAACTATGCAGGTGAGTCAGTTCTACCCAAAGAAGACAATATCGAGGTATAATGGTTGAGTTCTTTAGACTTGTGTGTTCAGGTAAAGGTCATGAAATGAAGTGTCAGATCAAGTCTTGGCCTTGCCAGTGGAGTTTTCCTGCTTGACCCCTTTAGCTTGGCAGCTATAGGAGAGGAATATCCTTACTTAGAATCATTCCTTAATGACAGTGTTAAACCCTATGATGTTTCTGTAGTGTGGATTGGTTTTCTACCATACATACTTAGCTGAGATTATACTAGTGAGTGTGGTAGTGTTTTTGTTTTGATGATTTGTGTTACAGCTGGAGGTTTATAGATGAAGGTCCTAGTAAGACCTAGTGTTACTCTTGGGCAGCCCTATTTTTTTCATGAATACCCTTGCATGTTCAGTGCCAACCTTGAATGAAAAATTCTTGATGAGGATATTGTACAGTCCATCCAGGTGTGGATGATAACTGTGGGGTTCCGTCAGTGTCTATTTCAGGTTAGCGAGGTGGTGTATTGCTAGACCCCATGACTGCAGATGGACTGTGGTGCTTGGTGCTTTCCCACTTGTCACATTTGTGGAAAAATGTGCCCATTTTTTCATAATGTTTACCTAGTAGAATATTTATATAAGAGTGGATTGATCTTGTTAATTCCTTTATTTCCATTCTTGTAAGAAGCACGAGAACCCTTGGTGAGCTCGTTGGTGTGGGTACCCAGCAAGGAGCTCGGTTTCTTCCCTTTTTCTTAGGATTTCTCTTTTTGGGGAAAAAATCCCTAAGGTGGAGATAATTTAATAACCTAAGTTTTGACCTGAAAGACTTTGAAATATTTTGAAAAATATTTCCAGAGTCGGGTGCTGAGTCGGCGCAGGAAGCTGGGGCCCAGGGAGCCTCGGTGAAACGGTATTAAAAATATTAAATATATGTTGTCGCACACACACAATTTTACTTGAAACTTAAATAACTTCCATTTGGGGTCTCATATTGAATTTCTAAGACTACTATTGAGTCCAAAACATTTTGTTTTCCCTAAGCACAACCTAAGGTTGTCTGCACCAAGATTTTTTATCAGGGTCCATTTTGGTGACGAGGTTTCATGAGGTGGATTAAATTAATTAATTGAAAAATTAATTAAAAATATATCCTAACATCTCCCCCTCCCCTCAATTGGTGTGCACGACTTAAATAGGAGGGAAAATCTCCTCCTCCCTCTCCTTCCCTTTGGCGATGAAAAAAACTGATGCCGAATCCACATGATGAGGTTCTACAAATCTCATTTTCTGACATAGATCATCATCAAATCAAGAACAAGAATGATCCAGGCATTGTTCTTGATCCAAAGATTTTGTGTTTCACCCACTAGGTATGTGGATTTGAGTTTTGGTCCTTATTACCTTGTTTACGCATTTTTTTAAGGTTTTAGGGACCATATACAACTTCTAGAGATCTATTCTAGGTAGATCTGCAGGTTTTGGGGTAAACTGGGGAAAATCAGGGTGTTTTCAGGTGATTCCCGACTGGAATCACCATCTACACATTATGTAGTTTAGTGACACACGCCATGTAGCTCTTCCAATTTGGGGAAGATGAAGATTTGGGACTACACGATGTGTATAGATATTACACACCGTGTAGTTCCTTAAACTATGTGAATATGGGACATGGCTTGGGATATCCATGTGAAAACACATAGACATGTACTAACACACAACCAAGATACCCATACATGGGTTTTGGTACACGGACATGGGGTTTGGTACATAGACATGGGAAAACTACATGGGAAAGTGGTTGTTTATCTGAACACATTGTGTAGTATGGGATATACAGCATGTGAGGGACATGGTTGGTTGGTCCGTATAGAAGAGTAATCGAGCAAGATTATTTTGGATCATTACTAGGTCGATGTTGGAGATTGGTGTGGTTCTTATAGAGAGATGTTAGGACTGTTACTCCCCTAATGGACTAGGATGCATGTTTTTATTTACCTCTCTTCTTAGGTAGAGACAGGACTCCCCACATCATGGGTGCAGGTTCATTACCTTTAGTTAGTTTCCTCTAGGGGTGTTACTCCCCTGATGGACTAGGGTGCAGGTTTCCCCGTGACATTCTTGAAGGTAGAGTAAGTACTCCCCTATTGGACTAGGGAGTGGTTCCTCTATTCATGGAGTTTGTACTCCCCTATTGGATTAGGGTGAGAGGCATACATAGATGATGTATAGATAGAGTGGGTACTCCCTTACTAGGTAGGGTGTGGATCCTCTATTATAAGAGTTGGTACTCCCCTGTCATTCCAGGGCATGGGTCCTTCATACGTGTTGTTCCGACAGATTTAGTACTCCCCTGCCATGTCAAGGAGTGGGTCCTCAAGCCTTGGGTCAGTACTTCCCTACCATGTCAGGGTGTGGGTCTCCTATAGTGAACGATTTGGCAGATTTAGTACTCCCCTACCATTCCAAGGTGATAATCCTCTATCCACTGAGTAGTAAACCCCTACCGAGTTAGGGTACAATTCCTTGATCTACAAATTGGTACTCCCATATCATATCAAATCATAAGTCCTTAATGAGTATTACTCCCCTGTTGGATTAGAGTGTGGGTCCTCACTTACAGAGTAGTACTCCCCTGTTTCCAAGTTGTAGTGGGGAATGGGTCCTCCATTGGAGTAAGAGCTCCCTTGGCTATTGGATACAGTTATAGGGATAGGGCCCTTCCACTCGATGTGAAAGATACCTAGATAGGTTTTTGTGCTCCCTCAACACATTGAGGTGTGGGCCACTCCTTACAGGAGCGACAGATGTTTCACGGTTCAATTAGGAGCAGTACTCCCTTGACTATGGGGTAGTGGAGAGGCATGATTTCCTCTATTATATCGTGTTATAGAGGATGCACACAGTGCATAGTATGGATTAGTGATCCTTCAACTATGTGAAGTGGTGAGGGTGGGCCTTTTCACTTGGGTTTATTTAGGTTATACTAGGTGTGAGGAGGTTATGAAAAGACCTCTAGTAATGGGCATTAGAGTGGGACCTAGTAAGATGTTCCCAAAAGAGAACGTTCTCTTGGACATACCATTAGGAAGGGTAGAGTTGTTCCTGATGGAGTGGATCTCTTGGATAGTCTCCATCTAGGATGGATGAGCTCATGGAGTGTGTTCTCCTAGTTTTGTGTTACGGTTAGATCCTAAAAAGAGAATCTTGTTGCTAGCTATGAGGTTGGAACCTCATGAGACTTAGTGTATGAGACTAGTATATTTGGGTGATTTTTTTGGGATTCCTTGTGGTGTTATCACATGTCAGGGTTGACACTCCTTATAGATAGATCTAACTTTTCATGTACAACTAAGGATGGTTGAAGATTGATTTTCTCTCTCAATCGGGTTTCTCTCTATCTAGGTCGATCAAACTATTTCATTTCAATTAATCCATTTTTATTTTGGGGTTTTTTTGGGGTGCCTATGGAGTATTTTTATAATCACCCCTGTACGGGATTTTCCAGCACATCTTTTGTGTCTTGTGCAAACCACAAGCCTTTCGATGGAGTCCACAGAGGACCCGAGACAAGTGGAGCTTAGTGATCTAGGTAGACCGAAGTGTTTACCGGAGCTTGTATAAGAATATTTCTATCGGTTTCAATTGATAATGATCCCCTCCTTCTGAGCAGGTTGTACAATTTTACAGTTTTATTTTTTGGGTGTTTTTCCCCTTTTACTCTTTTAGTACTTCTATTGTACTCTAGTTGTGGGATATAGATGTATGCATGCATTGGTTTCATTTGGATTTTACATTTCAGAATTTTGTGATCTTGGAGATGTGTTTGTGTGTGTATAGGTACATAGGAAATGCCTCCCATGTTAGTGATATGACTTCCCAACACTAGTCACCATCCCTTAGCCTATTGGAGGCGATCTTGGGGGGTTGCGGCCCAGGTCCTGTTGGGTCGGTTCGTGACATAAGATGTCTTACACTTTCCTCACCTTCACCTCCTTAAGTATGAACCATCAGATAAAATTGGTCTTAAATACTCCTCAAGACATCTCAACTTCCAACGATCATGGGATGGTCACCTTCCACTAATTCAAACCCATACCCACAAACAAACCCATAACAGCTCACACCCTCATGAATTCGAAAGTTTCCAAAGAGATAAAACACCTTCAACCTTCCCAAGACACTCCACAACCTCTAACAGACCTTGATCTCCCTGTAATACTAGAAACATCTGAGAATAACTCGACTCTACCACTCCATTGAGAGTCTGGGTAGGGTCAATGACTAGAAGAGACCCACCAAAAAACTTTGGGACCTTTTTGGGTGGAATAATCTAAATAACATAATAAACACCAAAACAAATTAAAATCAAGCCAAAGTTCAACAAAATGGACATTACAAACCAAAACAACTCCTCCTAAATCAAAACATTACAATTTAAAACCAAAATCTTCTTTCAAAGATCACTATTTCCATTCCAAATTTAAAATTACTTTCTTCTAAGGCCACTTTCCAAATACTCTACCCTCTTTTTAAAAAAATCCATGTCCCCAAATCATTTTTATTTTGAAAACCCTTTTTCCCAATAACCATTTTTTCATTCAAAATCCCCTCACACCAACTAAAATCAAACCAAAACATAACCCACAATAAATCTCCTGAAATAGGGAACTAGTGTCCATCCATAATTTGGTCACATGGTTTAGAAAACCATACCATGACCATGAACCTACCACTATAAGTATCTTGAACCCTTCACTCGGGCTCCACATGGGTCACTACTCCATGAAACATCACCGTGTAGCACCGGTTCACTTCCATTTTCATTCCCCAAACCACAAACCAAGCAAAACCAATGATATAAACCCAAAAACAAAACAAAACAAAAGACTCAAATCATAGACTATCCCTGGTAACTCAAGGTTCAGGATGAGTAAGTGTTAAAAAATATCTTCTTGTACCTACCTCTCACGTCCTGAAAATCCTATCTCTAGTCAACCTAACACCCCAAATACCAACCTAGGTCAACCCTGAACCGGTCATGCTAACCGGCCTATGACAAGGCCTAGGAGGTGTTTTCGATCCTCTCGACATGGAAACTAGTGAAAAAAATCAAAGATAAAACCATTTGGAATGATTTATCCTATTAAAAGTCCAACATAAAAGAAACCAAACAGAGCACACATCATAAAAAGGAGAATCTATAAATCCTTGAACAAAATAAATACATAAACATATCCACATAAAACTGTAGTGGAATGAAATAGGAAACTAAAAAACCAAATTAAAACCAAACTATAACTAACATGATCTCCATGCGAACTCTTGGTCACCACCATCCATAAAATCAGCCCGCTCCATAGGCATACTTAAAAAAAGCAAAACATGTAAAACAACTCAGGTCTACTGATGTCGAGTGTCTTAAGTAGGGTGTGAGTATAAAACATCCCATTAGGTAAACACCACAAAATCCACACATATAATTTCCCTAAATAGTCCATAAATTCTAGTTTGAAGTATATTTAAGGAAAATAAGGTTTTTATCATTTAAGGATCCAAGCACATATTTCTTTTTTTAAATCCAATTTGAAAACAAAATACCATACTGAAAACAAAACCCCGATAATGCATAAAAGAATTAAATAAGAACAATCAATAGGGTATATCAAATGAGGTTAGAAATAAAGGGAAATGGTATATGTGTGAAAAGAAAAATACTAGAAGAACAAGTAGATAAAGTGCTGAAAATAGCACAAGAACCTACACAAATGTAATCATGGGAATTTCCTAAACATTCTTAGAATAATTCCCTAGATGTACTCAGTTCAGACCCATCTATCAGTATACAGTGCACCTCTATAGTCAATAACCAACCTGGATTCTCTAAAATAGCATCACCAGTGAAAAAACCCACCTATCCTATCCTATTTCAAGGGGGTTATGATCCATTTAATTGGGACTATAAATAAATCTTCACTTAACCCTCTAGATTACATCCAGAAATCCCATGATAATAGTATAAAGGATAATGATGAGGTCATCACATGCTTGACAGTAGACATAACTCACATTTTCCACCATGAATTCCTTTCCCAATCCTCAAAACTATTTATGTGAAGTCCCTATTATTAGAAGGATAACCATAGGGGTGCCCATTGTACATAGAACCATTCCAAAAGTGTCAATCTGGCTTACAAGTCACATGAGTTTAAAACCAATTTCTAAAATATCATAAGGTACCAACATGAACTTAACATTTTCAAATCCCAAAACTATTTCCAGTAAAAATTCCCTTCTTTTCAAAATAATTACCAAAACCAAGGTGAAAACACAATTCATTCTCGGAAGGTTCCAAATGGGATTTTAAATTCATGGAGTTTTTCATCATGTTTCAAGTACCAAATGGACCAAGTTTTAGGTAACACATTTAGAAACCGCTTTTGAAGTTATTTTAAAACCAAGTATCCATTTAGAAAACATTAGAATTTTTTAGAAAAACTATTTAGATGAAATAAGAGAAAGAGGGAAGGGGATATGAGAAAATGCTTTTGAAAACCAAGGTCATCACTTAGAAATTTTATAGAGTTTACATTTATATACATTTTTATATCAATATGTTCACACCATTCACATATGGATATGCTCATATTCATTGAAATATAAATGGATAATTGTAATAATGTCCATGGGTCCAATTAAAGTAGTGTAAGTAGGATAAAACCAAAATAAAAGGATCTTCACACAAGTATCAAACTATAATGAGGCACAAAAACCTACTCACAAAGCACAATTCCACATGTCACCCAACTACCAAGACTCGAACAAGGTCATATTAAAACTTAAGGTACACAAATTCCTTTTAAAATACCAATTGACATTTTAAAAAACACCTTGCATACATATATATATATATAGGAATAATTATATAAATCCCTTAAAAAATAATTTTCTTTTATTTAATAACATGAAGACACCATAAAAATCATACAAAAACATCACAACCTTGATAAAAACATTTACAAATTAATTAGAAAATCTCAGGCATCAAATGTAATGTTTCAGAAAGGAAATGGACATAAACACCTACCTCAACGGTGTAAGAATTCAATGAAACTATCGAAGAAGGAAGAATCAATCCCAAGTAGAAACCCACACACCCTAACATAAAAGAAATCAACCCACATAATCCAACCCTAAACCTAGGGTTTGACCAACAAGGAACCAAGGTAAGAGGAATAAGAAAAACAAGATAGGAAGTGAAGGAGAGGAGAAAATTGACCAAAAAACAAGAGAAACTCACCTATAAACCTTGGAGGAGAATCAATGGAGGAATGAGAGACAAGGGGGGAGGTTTTTGAGAGCCCTAGAGTGTGCCTAGGTCAAGTGGGGGAAGAGAAACCTGAATTTATGTTAAAACATAAGAGGGAAAATATGTAAAATCGTGTTTTTAAGAATTTGGGTAACTCGTACAGTTTGCCCGCACAGTTTTCCAAATCTTGTACCAACCATGCACACCATACTAAAATTAAGGGGCACCGACATGGGTTGGTTGCATAGTTTGGGAAAATTGTGCACTATCCATGCAACTCAACTCTGTTAAAATGACATATCCCCTCACACTCTTTCTGCACAGTTTCTACTAGTTGTGCACAAGTCGTGCACCCTGTCTTAGACACCGGCAACATGCCACATAGTTACTCCTTTGGATCGCATGGTTTGGGAAAATCATGCACATACCATACCATACAAACTATTAAAGAACAAAATGAACTGAAAACACCTTCTACCTTCACCAGCCGCATGGTTTCTCCCCAAACCATGCACATTAATAGTGCACAGGCCCAAACACTTCCTGAAACCTCCAAAATTAAAAAATTCACACCAATAACTTAACCCAAACCTCAACCAAAATATCAAAAAACCAATAAATAAATAAAAATAAATGAAATAAAAGAAAATTGGGGTCGGGTGTGACATTTATATCCCCTTTACAATTTGCCTCCATCTACCCACATCTTTTATAATGATTGGGATACTGAGAGTGAATGGAGAGTCATGTGGTGAGAAGGATGAAGCTCAATACCCAAGGCCTAGAAGTGTTAGCATAGGGGATGGGATACATAATAATTTTTTCCTTCTATAGACATTCCAATCCTGAACCTTATATGATCTCCCTCATCCACTATGCCATCAACTTTGTGATCACATACATCAACACCTCTGATAACTACGATCCTTTCAACAATAAAATACTTATATGAAACATTGATTTATTAGATTATTTATAATTTTAATATATTGGTTTTGTTCTTGGAAACCAATTTATGGTTTCATTAGTATGTTTATATTTTAGTCCTTGAAATGTGGGGTGAGGGAAAAGGTTCATCTAGTCTTGACTTCACAGTCTCCTACTATGATGGAAAGGAAGTAGTGTTAGGTGATCTGGTGTATGTTAGGTTATCCTGTGAGGGGATCTTGAAATAGATCGACATAAAATGTGTTTATATTTATTTTCATTATTTAATTGATATTCGAGTTCCCATTGAAGTGATGGTTAGCTTAATTTCCCCCTTCTATTCATCGTCTTCATCCTTTACCTATTAGTTTAGTACCACCTGACTAAATTTCCTTGTAATATATCAATGGAAAGATTTTATAGTTATTTTTTTCAATGTTTTAGCATTACAAGATACATATTTATAGTAAAATCTTATCATTTTTCTTATGTTGTTAAAGATAATTTAAGGTCTTATTTGGTAGAGAGTAACCTTGATGAGTAAAAAAGAATCCATTTGTATTCTGGTTTTCATTGTCATTTTCATATCAAAATGGCTTGAATTAGTTATTTTTTAATGCATTTGGGTTTCAATAAATTTTTCTTAATTTATAGCTTGATTTTTTTGTTGCTAAAATTTTATGATTATTAAACTCTTTCTCCCCCATACTGACTCATAGAATATGGGTGAGCTTGAGAAGTTGGTTAAAGATGGGAAATAAAGTATGTTGATCTATCTGAGGCCTCTTCTACTGTAATTAGAAGAGAACATGCAATCCAAACCATAAATGTTGTATAACTAGAGTGATCCTTGTGGATGATAAATATAGAAAAAGATTAGAAAATAAAGTATGTTGGTCTATCTGAGATTCCTCTAGATAATGTAAATCATAACAACGCCATTTATGAGTGGATTAATGATTTGGATGTAAAGAAGGGTTACACACCATCACATCTTCCAATGACATAGTTATATCACCAAGGACCCTATGTGTGACCTATATTAGGTACCACCAAAATTGAAAACTTCAACCAAAATACAGAATCATTGTCTTTGGCTCTAACCTTATATGAGATACATGAAATAAAATCCATCACTACCGTATTTATATTAAAGGGTCACCAAAATAGAGCTATTTTTTACAATTGGGGTGCTTGGAAACTACTTCCCTCTCAACTTGGAAACCATAAAGTGAAAACCTTGTGTTCTGTATTTCATTGATTAAAGGGTTTTTGGTGTCACCGTATCCACATGTTTTTTCCAAGTCATATGCTCTATGTTAAGGTTCACTGAATATGTTTAGTCCTTTGAAGTATTGTGCTGCCAATAGATGTTCAGTGTTGTACTCTCATGAATTTTTTTTTGTTCCATAATGAATTTTTTATGCATAAAACAATTTATTTATATTAAAAATCCATCCAATTATAGATTTCCCAAATTAATTTAGATAGCTATGATAACAATAAATCATTATATTATATACTACGTAATCGACCCAACCCTATAATGGAGGGGATTGTAACAAAATAACAACGGTAGGAATTAGGGAGAGGCCACCTCTTGAAAATAATTCCTAACTATGAGTGGAAGCTTTTAGAGAGAGTATACCTCTCTTAATCTCCATTACTAATAGGGATTATTTTTGTGTAAAATAAAAATTGAAGTATGCCTCAATGTGAACAACGAATATATATCTGATAGAACTATCAATCGTCTAACCAACCAAAACACTGTACTCAAACTAACTCAACCCCAATAATTATTTGATAGGTATGTAAAATAAGAGTTCTAGGAAACATTTCCAAAATAACCACCCTATCACTAACATTTCTCCCTCCTCAACAACCACCATGTCCCTAAGGTGAAAATTTAGAAAATTTTCTAGAATATGTTATCAACCCAAGTAAACTCTTTAGTTGGAACCCCTTTCTACTTGATGAACCACAATAATTGAAGTTGAACTTGCTTCTCCTTGGTAGCTAAGAGTACTTATGGTTTTAACCCTTGGGTAGTTACATTGTACCATAGTTTAGGTAGAATTTACTTCACAAACAAGTCCCCAATAGCCCTCTTAGGTTGGGAAACAGTCAACATTGAACGTAAATAGGTGGTCTTGGGAAAATAAATTTTTTAAGTTGAATCCACCAACTGATATAATATTTTGAAAGGTCTATGATATATAACAACTATTTTGGTACATAAATTCTTGTATTTAAAAGTTTTTACATTAGGAATAAGAATAACAATCTCATTTTTTCAAATTCAAAATTCCCATCCCTCCTACGATTGTTTTAAAACTTAGTCATCAATTTTCAAGCCCTTATTAGATTCTCTCAGAGTTGGTTTAACATTTCATCCCATTCAACAAGTTAATTCATAACAAACTCAACTGGAGTTTCAATTTTTAAAAAACATATAACTGTTGATGATTTCCATCCATAGACTACTTTGAAATGTTTTAGTTTGTAGGAAGCATACGGATATATATTATAATAATACTTAGCAAATGGTATACATCAAGCCCACATGAGTGGTCTCTTAAAGGTGATAGATATGTCACCAAACATTTATAGACAATTTGAGTTTATCCTTCCATTTATGGATGGTAAGATGAACTCATTTTTAGAACTGATCCCTGCATCCAAAAAATATCCTTCTAAAAATTTCTCATAAATATAGGATCCTTGTCATTGAAAATTGAACTAGAATTTACATGTAACCAAACAATCTCTTTAACAAAGGTATCAACCACCACTTTAACTGTATATGAATGATTAATTAATATAAAATGTGTATACTTAGATAACATATCCACAACTAGAAAAATTACATAAAAACCTTGGGACTTTGGAAAACCATAAATAAAATCCATATAAACTTATTCCCAAACCAAATATGGTATTATTAATAGCTGTAGAAAACCTTCTGGTGACATAACTTGATATTTATGACACTATAATGTATCTAATTCCTAAAAATACTTCATAATGCTTTGTATTATACCCTTCCAAAATAGTTATATAACCAGTGATAGTAATACATATAGAATAATAAGTGGTTGGGGTCTTCAAATAGCTAGGGTAAGTGTTCTAAATACCATATATGGTTATTAGTGGGTTGTTAGTTATTGGAGTGGTATTAAATAAGGGAAGGATTATTGTATGGGGGAATATGAATGATTGGTTTGGTCTTCAATGACTACTCAATTAGGGGGTTGATCCTGAACATCTTAGAGAAGTGCCTCTTAGAGGAGTCTTCTTTTTATTTTATTTCTTATTATTATTTATTCTACTATAATTCTGGTCCATTGTATATATAGTATCAAGAGAATTTCATTCTCTCTCTTTCACACCTATCAATTTGTGCATTCATTAGGAAAAAATATTTAAAGAAAACCCTACTCGAGATATTGGTTTTAGAGAAATGAACTCCAAAAATAGGATATTTACTAAGATTTAGGAAGAAACGAATATAGTTGAGGCCTTATACAAGGGACGCACCAGACACATGAGCTCTTGGACATTGAAGCTTAGCCCACACAATAGTGGAACATGACTCACAATAGTAAAAGAAAATTTTCATTCTAACCAAAAAATACTGAAGCACACACAATAGATACGATAGCTCTGGGTTTATATAGTGTGAGTGGAACTCCTAAAAAATTCTTAGACAAAATAATTTAAGGTGAAATTCCCACTTTATGCCCACAAGAATGGGGAAAAGAGTAACATAACTAGAAATAAAAATAATGGCATAAAAAACTGGACTCTATCACCTAGAGAAACAATAGGACATTTCACTTCCGTGGAGGAAGATCCAAATGTATAATGATGGTAATTTCATGACCATTGTTGAACTAAGTGGAGTGTTCAAGATGAGGTAATGAAAATGGTAAGTATGACATAAATAAGGGAGAAGAAAGTAGTCTAAGTCCAGAAACTGAGGAAAAGGACTATAAAATGGTGGTTGTGGTGGATAGAAAAGGATTGTTCAATGCATAATGGTAGAAATTATGCGAGATGTCCAAAATAGTAGAGATTCCAACCTTTTATAGTGAGGATCCAATTTCATGGATTGTTAGAGATGAAATTTAATTTTTCAATCTATCAAATTTTATAAGAAATAAAGGTGTTGTTGGTGTAGATTAGTATAGAAGAGATAACTCTATAATGGATCAGTTTTTTGAATTCAGTAAAACTTTAGATCGCATGGATGTAGTTCAAGGAGGATATTCTTAGCAGATATGGTGATACAATAGATGAGGATCTGGTGATTTTATTGAAAATTTTTCTACAAACTAGGGTTATAGATGACTATATTGATGAGTTAAAGTAGATGGCATTTATCATACCAGACATTAATGAAAAGTGGTAAATTGTAAAGTTTATTGGAGGACTTATAAAAAATATTAGGATCACTTTGGTGACTCATGAGAAATTGAAAAAGGGGTTGTATTTGACTTCATATAGGAGAGTAGAATGGGATTTTTTAACAAAAGGAATAATTGAGCAACATGGACCGTGAAATAAGAAGAATGAATTTAGTATCCAATGGAGGGGATGGAGTTAAAGTATAGTGAAATTTGGTCCAACAATGGGAGGTGGTAAGAAAGAAAAGTGAGGAGTAAATGCACTTCATGAGTGGGAATTCCATAATTTATCCATAGAGGAATTTTAGGAAAGGAAAATGAAGTGTTTTTGTTATAATTTTCGACATAAATTTAGTATGAGGAATGAGTATCTAGAGAAGGGATTCAAGTTGATGGTATGTGAGTGTTTGGAGATGCAGAGTGAGGAGGATGAGAAATAATATAGTCATAAGAAAAGGATGGTTCATATGGTTGAGGAGGAAACCTAGAAATTTTTCATCATGAATGTGTTTTTTAAATGGGTTTATAATGATAGAAATATAGTTTGAATAGTAAGTGTATGGGGTCTTCAAAATAGAAGGTTCGATATTGTAAATATCATAGATGGTTTTTAGGGGTATGTTAGTTGTAAGAGGGGTATTAAATATGGGAATGATGATTTTAGGTGGAACATAGATGATTGGTTCGGTCTTTAGCACCTGTTGAATCAGGGGGTTAGGCCTCAACCTCTTGGAGTGGCATCTTGTAGAGGAGTCTTCTTCTTCATCTATTTCCTCTTCTTATTTATTCTGATATAATTTTGGTATGTTTTATAGCCGATGTCAATGGAATTATATTATTTCTCTATCTTTTACCTATCACCCAACCACTATACATTTTGAGAAATATTTCATGGCCTCCTATAGAAGAATTATGGTATCAATGCAAAAATTTTGGGATGAGTATTGAATTATTATAAAAAACCAGTCTTCCTTTATAATACGATAACCCCTCTCAAAAAAATACCCAGGACTAGATTTTTTTTCTTATCATTTAATTGATTATATGACACTAAAAATATACCAATATCAAGGTATTTAATTCTTAAAATTATCTATCTTGATCCAAAATGGATATAAAACATTCAAACAAAGCAGTGTGTCACCTGTGTTTCCAGTTAATCCCACCTCAGCCAGTCTATAATGAGAATATGCTTCCTAATTAACCCTATGTGTCTTATATAACACTTCAATATATAATCCCAATAACTTGTCCAACCAACATTTCTAGTTAGTAGTATATATTCTATGACTAAGAACATGTTTAAGAGTTGTATGGTATATGTAAAGCATGAAGTTATTGACTATCATGTATTGCTTCTGATGGATAACTGTTATGATGAGAGACATAACCTATTTTTCATAGATGGACATGGAGAGATTTAGCTCAACCAAAGCCTTAATAAAATAATTTATAGGTTTTCCTTATTGTATGATGACAACTCTAACTCCTTTTCCTAATCCATCACATTTTATAGCCAAAAACATCTGAAAATCAGGAATCGATGGTAGTGGGGTTGATACCATACATTTTTTGAATCCTCAAATTCCTACTTAGCCCTCACATCCCATAAGAACCCATCCTTCTTGGTTAAGTTAGTAAAAGGTTTAACAACTTTCTTATATCCACTGATAAACTTCCTATAATTTATTATAATACCCAATAATCTTATCACCCCATTCACATTTTTCGGCCTAGGATAGTTTATAATACACTAAACCTTCTTTGGATCCATAGAAAACCCTTCCATTGAAATTATATGTCTAAGGTACTCCACCATCAGCTGAGAAAGGAAACATTTCTTCTTATGAGCTTTCATTTGGTTTGTTTATATTATCTTAAACACAATCTTCAAATGCATCAGATGTCTTGACCACATTTTACTGTAAATAAGGATATCATCAACGAAAACAAAAAACAAACTTCCTAAATATATCTCTGAAAAACATACTAATGGTTGATTAGAAATTTTTTAGGGGAATTCATAATCCTAAATGACATCACAAGGTAGTCATAATGTCCCTCATGTGGTTTGAATATTGTCTTGTTGATATTTTTATCTTTTACCCTAATTTTATGACATCCATATTTCAATCTAAATTTAATAAAAAAACATTTTCCCATGTAATTCATCCAAAAAATATTCTATAATCAGTATTAGGAATCAATTTGGTATAGTTATCTTATTTAAATCACAATAATCCACACAAAATGTATAACTCCCATCTTCTTATTTTTTGACTAAAATGATGGGGCTAGCATAAGGGTTGTTGTTATGTATAATTATTCCACCTTCCAAAATTTATTTCATCTATATATATACCTCATCATTAAGGAAGTGATCCAACTTATATAACCTAATGTTCACAAGGACAACCCCATTCATTGAAGTTATTGCATGGTCTGTTAATCTACTTGGATACAACCCTTTTGGTTCATCAAAAAGGGTCTGAAATTCTGACACAATGTCCCCTAAATACTATTGAAATAGATCATCTCCATTTACTTCCACTCCCTCTAAAAACATCAGATCAGTTTTCCATACCCATCCCTCTATGAGAATCACTTTCTTTTGTAGCTTCTTTTACATGTTCTTTAGTTTCTTATGCATCTCGATAACCCCTTGAAACCTAATTTGTTTCCCTTCCCATATGAATTTGCACTAAAAAATAATTATCTTTCACCAACATGGGTATATCTATTGGTAAAAGTTCATTTTCTATTGGTAAAATGTTTTACAAATAAAAATTTTCCTAACACTAAACTGTTGTTCAAACTCTATCATTAAATGTTATTAAAATAGATAAAATAGTTCTATTATAATTATAATAATGCCAATATGTGGTATATATGTTGGTCAAAGTGTTTAGAAATAGATTTATATGAAAAATATATTGCTTGGTAATAATATTAAAAATGTATAATATCTATTTATAAATTAAATTTAAATAAAAAATATTAATTTTTATTGATAGTAAAATTTCATATTATATTTATTAATTTATCATATATAATGCACATTTTTTTATTATCAAACTGAATATGATTTTCATACATGTTCAAACTTAGAAAAACATTAATTATATTAATAATTAAATTTAATACAAAATGAATCAATACATAGTTGAAGTTGATTGATACCTAAAAAGACCATAAAAACACCAAAGCCCAGGACCCATCTATGCAGTTGTCACTATTGCACCCCCACCACCCCTCTACCTCACCCCCCCCCCCAAATAAAAAAATGGAATGCAATCCTCCATCACCCATCATGGTAGAAGAATAGTTACTTCCACCAAAGATCTTTCATCACCCCCAAGTAGGCCATTAGAAGAAAAAAACCAAGTGAACTTCAATACCAGCGAGGAACCTCAAGTCGTTGTTATGTCACACCCTTTAGATCCAAGATCTACACACAAAAAAACAAAGATCATACTCACAAATTAGTGAAAAATGTCTCTATGAATTAAAAAAATAATAAAGTACAAAAATGATGGGGCTAGCATAAGGGTTGTTGTTATGTATAATTATTCCACCTTCCAAAATTTATTTCATCTATATATATACCTCTTCATTAAGGAAGTGATCCAACTTATATAACCTAATGTTCACAAGGACAACCCCATTCATTGAAGTTATTGCATGGTCTGTTAATCTACTTGGATACAACCCTTTTGGTTCATCAAAAAGGGTCTGAAATTCCAACACAATGTCCCCAAAATACTATTGAAATAGATCATCTCCATTTCCTTCCACTCCCTCTAAAAACATCAGATCAGTTTTCCATACCCATCCCTCTATGAGAATCACTTTCTTTTGTAGATTCTTTTACATGTTCTTTAGTTTCTTATGCATCTCGATAACCCCTTGAAACCTAATTTGTTTCCCTTCCCATATGAATTTACACTAAAAAATAATTATCTTTCACCAACATGGGTATATCTATTGGTAAAAGTTAATTTTATATTGGTAAAATGTTTTACAAATAAAAAATTTCCTAACACTAAACTGTTGTTCAAACTCTATCATTAAATGTTATTACAATAGATAATATAGTTCTATTACAATTATAATAATGCCAATATGTGGTATATATGTTGGTCAAAGTGTTTAGAAATATATTTATATGAAATATATATTGCTTGGTAATAATATTAAAAATGTATAATATCTATTTATAAATTAAATTTAAATAAAAAATATTAATTTTTATTGATAGTAAAATTTCATATTATATTTATTAATTTATCATATATAATGCACATGTTTTTATTATAAAACTAAATATGATTTTCATACATGTTCAAACTTAGAAAAACATTAATTATATTAATAATTAAATTTAATACAAAATGAATCAATACATAGTAGAAGTTGATTGATACCTAAAAAGACCATAAAAACACCAAAACCCAGGACCCATCTATGCAGTTGTCACTATTGCACCCCCACCACCCCTTTACCTCACCCCCCCCCCAAATAAAAAAATGGAATGCAATCCTCCATCACCCATCGTGGTAGAAGAATAGTTACTTCCACCAAAGATCTTTCTTCACCCCCAAGTAGGCCATTAGAAGAAACAAACCAAGTGAACTTCAATACCAGTGAGGAACCTCAAGTCGTTGTTATGTCACACCCTTTAGATCCAAGATATACACACAAAAAAACAAAGATCATACTCACAAATTAGTGAAAAATGTCTCTATGAATTAAAAAAATAATAAAGTACAAAAATGATGGGGCTAGCATAAGGGTTGTTGTTATGTATAATTATTCCACCTTCCAAAATTTATTCCATCTATATATATACCTCATCATTAAGGAAGTGATCCAAATTATATAACCTAATGTTCACAAGGACAACCCCATTCATTAAAGTTATTGCATGGTATGTTAATCTACTTGGATACAGCCCTTTTGGTTCATCAAAAAGGGTCTAAAATTCCAACACAATGTCCCCTAAATACTATTGAAATAGATCATCTCCATTTCCTTCCACTCCCTCTAAAAACATCAGATAGGTTTTCCATACCCATCCCTCTATGAGAATCACTTTCTTTTGTAGATTCTTTTACATGTTCTTTAGTTTCTTATGCATCTCGATAACCCCTTGAAACCTAATTTGTTTCCCTTCCCATATGAATTTACACTAAAAAATAATTATCTTTCACCAACATGGGTATATCTATTGGTAAAAGTTCATTTTCTATTGGTAAAATGTTTTACAAATAAAAATTTTCCTAACACTAAACCATTGTTCAAACTCTATCATTAAATGTTATTACAATAGATAAAATAGTTCTATTACAATTATAATAATGCTAATATGTGGTATATATGTTGGTCAAAGTGTTTAGAAATAGATTCATATGAAAAATATATTGCTTGGTAATAATATTAAAAATGTATAATATCTATTTATAAATTAAATTTAAATAAAAAATATTAATTTTTATTGATAGTAAAATTTCATATTATATTTATTAATTTATCATATATAACGCACATGTTTTTATTATCAAACTGAATATGATTTTCATACATGTTCAAACTTAGAAAAACATTAATTATATTAATAATTAAATTTAATACAAAATGAATCAATACATAGTTGAAGTTGATTGATACCTAAAAAGACCATAAAAACACCAAAACCCAGGACCCATCTATGCAGTTTTCACTATTGCACCCCCACCACCCCTCTACCTCACCCCCCCCCCCCAAATAAAAAAATGGAATGCAATCCTCCATCACCCATCGTGGTAGAAGAATAGTTACTTCCACCAAAGATCTTTCATCACCCCCAAGTAGGCCATTAGAAGAAAAAAACCAAGTGAACTTCAATACCAGTGAGGAACCTCAAGTCGTTGTTATGTCACACCCTTTAGATCCAAGATCTACACAAAAAAACAAAGATCATACTCACAAATTAGTGAAAAATGTCTCTATGAATTAAAAAAATAATAAAGTACAAAAAAATGATCTGCATAGAATGACCATTTTTCATTCATCATGCCTATTGACATCTTAACAAATAAACTCAACTCCAGTACCAGTGAGGAACCTCAAGTCACTATTATGCCACATCCTTCAGCTCCAAAATCTACACCGCACAAAACCAAAGAGAATAACCACAAATTAGTGCAAAATATATACATGAATTGAAACCAAATAAAAAATAAATGAAAATATAAAAAATTGATATGCATAGAATGTGAATTTTTCATTCATCATCTCTGATGACATATCAAAAAATCAATTCACCTCTATTACCAGTGAGGAACCTCAATTCACTATTATGCCAAACCCTTCAACTCTAATATCTACACCATAGACAACCAAAGATCATACCCACAAATCCATGTAAAATATATGCATGAATTGAAACAAAAATATAAATAAATGAACATATAAAAATTAAGTGAAAATGAATGATATAATAATCATGAAAACATTATAGAAGATTGTGAGTTTTTAATTGAATGTGTTTTTCAATCCAGTGGATACACGGTATGGGACTGAAAATGTAATTTTAAAATGAATATAGTTAGTATTTTCACTCTTCATTTTATTCATGTTGAAATCTATACTAAGTTGATTTAGATTTCTTTTACATAATGAGGTTCTAGATGTGAAATATATTACAATGGTATCATTTTTTGGGAATGTTTAATTAAAGATTCGTATAAAAATTCTCTATGATAAATATATAGTTTTATATTGTGAATATAGTAATATTTGTTTTAATATAAGGATAAAATAGAGATATGAATATAAATAATTGGATTTTAAGAAAATCATCAATTCTCATAATGTATAATGGGTTTTGAAGAAAATCATTAATTCTGACAAACCTATATTCCCTATAGAAACCAATTCTTTAAGTAAAAATTAAACATTATAAGCTACTAAAATTTCAGTATTCTCTATATATAACACAAAAAAATAACATAATATTACTATGGAACTCAATGGGAACAACAATTTGATCTCACCTCTCAACTTATGATGTTTTTCACATCCTTGAAGATATTCTTACAAACTTTTGTATCTTCATAAACTTTATCCTCATTAGATATTTCTTCCACAATTTGACCCATACTATGTGCATCTATGTTTCTTAACAATGAATAAATTTTTTTAGAGTCTAACATGCCACATTCATTAGCCAAAAAATCTAACAAAAAATAAAGAGCATTAAATTGGGAATGAACCATAAGCACTTTCTATATGACTGAGCACTCAAATGTAATGAGAAATATGAAATATGTAGCATACCAACTGCACTGGAGGTAGGTGGAAAATCAATATTCAAGGAATGATAATGTTTGAAGTTCACAAAATCTAGAAGAGTCTGCATGACCATCAAAATAAAAATGGAAATGATACATGAGACCAAGATTCCAAATCATATAAGCCAATAAAGAATGATAAGCTCAAATCAAGATAATGATACTAATTTACTTCCATGGAATAAAATTATTCAATAAAGCAGATTAAATTAGATAGTACTGGAAATTGTACATTTCAAAATCTTGAATCCCACTTGTAGTTAAATTTCTCAATGCATATTATAAAGGATCGCATAGTACAACATAGTAAAACTGTATAGTTATATGTACGCATATTTAAACTTTACATTACAAAGGCTACTGAATGTATAATATATCGTAGTAGTTAGATTGAAACTACATATTGAACCTTCATATTATAGTGTTATTTAAATTTCATAGTGGTACTAAAAATTATACATAACAAAGACTACCAAATCCAAATTATAGTGACATTTTTTAATTTATAGTATACAGAAGCATACATATTGAATTCATGTTGAAACCGAATATAAATTCAAAGTGACATAATATGCATTTGTGATGAAACTATATAATTATATGCATATTTTTTTTATTATAGATGCTTAATTAGGTATGGTATCTTCTTCATCAAAACCCTAGAGTAAATTTCTTCACAATAAATATATAAACCAATTAGTTTTCAATAATGAATACAGTGAGGTAGAGAAAATAATATATCTATGAACATGAATAAATAACCCCAATATTCATTAACAAATCAATTTAATAAATTTGGTGAAATGTGGAGAATCTATTTGATGCTTAGAATGTTCAGTATTAATATGCAAAGAAAAAATGTGCTTAAGGCATTGAGATGTAAATTTTTGTTGGGAAAAAATCCCTCAAGGTAACATTGAAGTATTTTTGGGTTGATTGTGTTTGTTGACAAAGCAGGTTTCTGTGAAGAAATTTCCGAGTTCCAAAGAAGTTGTTGACAATCAATGTTGACAAAAGAATGATGAAAAAGGAAAGGACAATCCGGAGGTGGTACAAAAGAGCAGTACAAGGTGGTGCCGTTTTTCAGTGTTTGCCAAATTTTTGGGGTCCAAAATTTGGAGGTTAGTGAGCATCGCGAAAAGTGGATTTCCATGAAGATCATATTTTAATATGTAAAAGGCATGAATTTCGCGAAGAAAATCTTCATGGTTTGGATTTCGCGAAGACCAGAAGAATGGAGGCGGTGATTCTTTGCAATTACGACAAGCTTCGCGAACGGTAGAGGTTGAAGCGCATCATGACGGTGAAGGGATTTGCAAGGGAGCTTCGCGGCGATGAAGGGAATTACGAGGGAGCTTCACGGTGAAGGCGCGAAGGAATTTATGGGATGCTCCGCAATTACAAAGAGCTCCACGATTAGAAAATTGCCATGGTGCTTCGCGATTTTGAGAGAATTCCAGCGGGAACTTCGGAGCTTAGCGATTTGAGCTGACGTGGCGTTGACTTCGCACAGAAAGTTGGAGGGTCGGTGGAATTTCCTATAAATAGAGGCCGACCCCCTCGAGAGAAGTAGAGATAATTTTTATAGAATATCTTTTTCTCTCATTTTTTGAAGGTGGTTCATGTAGCCAGTGTGCTTCGCGAAAGAAGAGCTTCGTGGCGACTACTGTAGCTCCGTGAAAGGTGCGAGCTTCGCGAGGGAAGTTGCTCTACAACGACTTGAGCTTCGCGGTAGTGCTTCACAGTAGTGCTTCATGAGAGTGCTTCGCGAAAAGGCAGGAGCTTCGTGAAGGCTTGTTTGAGCTTCGCGAAATTGGGAGCCTTGCGAAGTAGGGTGCTTTGCAAAGGTACTTTTCAAAGGTAATTTCCCAGTGGTCAGGGGTAAGGGATATTCATCAGTGGATGAAAGTAGGACTTCAACAGAGCATCTACCAACAGTTGAGGATGCGTGCATTCATGCAAATGAATAGACCTATAGGTCTATAAACTGTGAGTGGATTCCTTCCAAGAGTAGTGAGCAAAGGAAGAGAAATAAGGTGATCCTCTCCACCGGCAGTGAGCCAGAGAGAGAGAAACAGGGAGTGACCCTTGGGAAAGCAGTGAGATGACCCTAAACTTGTAAAGGCAGTGAGTCTGGGACAGAGTGACTGTGCCCAAATATTGTAATCCATAGTTAGTGAAGTTTAGTAGACTTGGTACGACCGGAAACCTATCGGCGTATGCTCCTTGGACGTAGCCCTTAGCGGTGAACCAAGTAAAATTGTTGTGTCCTGTGCTTGCTTTACTTTCTGTTTATATTGTGAAATAGGAAAGAGAGAGAAGAGTGTTTTGATTAACAGTGAAACAAGATCAGAACAGGCTTTAATTTTAAATTAGTCATACCCTGATTCACCCCCCCCCCTCTCAGGGTATTCAGCCTTGTGGACCTAACAATTGGTATTAGATGCAAAGGTTGATAGTTGTTTTTCTCTCAATGGAGGTCACTAATAATAAAGGGATTCCGATCTTCGACGGATGTAATTTTCAGATATGAAAGAAACGAATGCAACACTATTTCCGATCATTGGGAATGGATGTGTTTTCAGCAGCTATGCATGGTATCATAGCTAATATTAATAGTGGTGCGTTATCAGAAGCTGAACATAGAGAGTTGGATACTGATTCCAAAGCGATCAATGCCTTAAAGGGATCCCTCTCTAATCCCATCTATACAAAGGTTATGTCATGAAAAATGTCGCATGCCATGTGGGAAAAGCTTTTGAATATATATGAAGGGGATACAAAGGTGAGAGAGGCAAAGCTGCAAGTGTTGTGGAACAAGTATGAAGATCTGAGAATGAACCTGAATGAGTCTATTGATGCATTCTTTGATATGGTAAATTTTGTGGTAGAAGACATGCAGGGTCTTGGAGAAATTATCGAAGATATAAAAATTGTGAAGCGCATATTGAGAAAACTTCCACCTCGGTTCAATCCGAAAGTTTCTGTTTTGGAAGATAAAGACCCAAAAGAACTGACATTGGATAACCTGCACAGCACTCTTGTTGCATATGAAATGAGAAACGATGATAATGAGACTATTGAAAAGGGGAAATCCAAAGAGGTGGCATTCAAGGCCATGAAGAAGCTCACCATTGAAGATTCTAATGAGGATGAAGAGACAAATGAGGTGATGTCATTCATTTCATCAAATCTACAAAGAGGAAGAGGAAAGTTTAAAGGGAAACTTCCACTAGCATGATTTCAATGTGGAAAGGTTGGTCATCTTGCGGCAAGATGCCCCAATAAGTTTAAAGATAACGATAATGATAATGATGAAGTTGAAATTCCCAAGAAGAATACTTCAGCATTTGTGAAAGGGAAGAAACAATTCAAGCGAAATTTCTTCAAGAAAAAGAATCTTCTTTCACAAGAATTTGAAAGTTCAGATGAGTCTGAGGATGAAGAGGTTGAGGAAATTGAAAATTGTAGAGATCGTGGGGTAAATGCCTTGGTGGCGATTGTTGGTAGTTCTCAGAAAAAGGAAGAAGATGATGCTGAAGAAGAAGAAGAAATTGAAGGGAGAGTTGATATGGAAGCCGAATTGGAAGCAGCTCTTGAGGAGATAGACGTTTGGAGAGCCAAAACGAAGAAAGCCAATAAAGTGGTTCATGATTCCAAACTTTATATGCAACAACAGGATAAATAAAATCCTGAGCTGTTAGAAGAAATTGAAAGACTAAAATCCTCAACACCAGAGAGCTCAGAAAATATTGTTGAGCATAAGTTTAAAATTGAGGAACAAAAGAAGGAAATTGATTGTTTGGCTAACACAGGAAAGGAGCAGGTCAGACGTATCAAAGATATTGAAGAAGAAGTGGTCAATCTGCGACGAAAAATGAAGGATCAAGAAAAAATCTTGACCCCCAATGTGATATTAGAAAAGTAGGCCATTCAGAAGATAGAGATAATGAAAGAGGAGGCTCGTAGTTCAGCAGGAGTGAAGCAGAAAGAAATCTCAAATGCTAAGGTTGATTCAAGGCTTGATAAGAAACAAAAATATGTGGCAGTTAATGTTAGACCGCAAGCACTCGTCCCGAAATTGAAGGTTGATTTGGGCACAAAATAGAATTAGAATATTCAGAGATCCCAAAGGGAAAATCGTAGTGCTGAAGTAACACAAAGGAATGCACCCTATATCAGGTGTTATTGTTGTGGGGAGATGGGAAATTCACAGTATGTGTGTTCCATATCCAAGAGATATAGAAGGGAATAGGAACAGAGATGGCAGCCAAACAGAGAATAGTTTTCCAGAACATATTTTGAAGGACACTGTTTTTGGTGCGGAGGATTTGGACACATGGATAGTTATTGCACTTCGACCATCCAGAGAAATGTTCCAAAGTATAATCAAAATATTCGAAAGCAGCAGATCAATAAACCGACAAGTGAGTTAAAAGTTTAGAATAGATTTTTAGCTCTGCAAGATGAAGCTGGTCCATCATACTCTGAGAATTATCATGAGTCTCAATCTGTACCAAGTATGGAGACAAAAATATGGACCAAGAAGAAGAGAACAGAGAAGGCAGTAGTTGCTGAAATTTCCCTTAAAGCATCAGATCGTTCTAGTGTGTGGATTCTTGATAGTGGTTGTATCTCTCACATGACAGGAAACGAGGATCTGGTTACAGGCATAAAATATGACAAAGAAGGAGTTTTCAAGTTTGGGAATGATGAAGGCCTGAAGATAATTGGATCAGAAAAGGCTAGGTTTGGGGGCAAAGAAATCAGACGTGCTGATGTCTTGGTTGTAGAAGGTCTCAGTCATAATTTGCTCAGTGTCAGTCAATTGTGTGACTCAGGACATTCTATACAGTTTACCAAGAAGACCTGTACTGTCACAGGAAAAGATGGGGAAGTTGTTCTACAGGGAAAGAGGACAAAATGTAATCTCTACCTTGTAAGTGGAAAAGAAGATATGTGCCTATTATCCAGAGAGGAAGAAAACCAATTGTGGCATAAGCGACTTGGTCATATATGCCAACCATCTATGAAAGATCTGGTAAAGTGTGATGCTGCTAGAGACCTTCCCAAACTATCATGTGATCGTACTCATATGTGTGATGCTTTCCAACAAGGGAAGATCATTAGAAAGACATACAGGCCAAAGGAACAGAAATCAACTAGAGTGCTTGAATTGGTTCATGCTGATGTATGTGGACCTATCTCACCACGAGCTATAAATGGGAAAAGGTACTATGTTCTTTTCATTGATGATTATAGTAGAATGGCTTGGGTATTTTTTATTACCCACAAGACATAGGTGTTCAGTTGCATAAAGCAGTATAGGAGGGAATTAGAAAAGATTCTTGGGCAGAGAATTCAGAAGTTCCGTACTGATAACGGTACAGAATTTACAAACACTCAAGTTGAAAACTATCTCGAGAAACACGGGATAAGGCATCAAGTTTCATCAGTGAGAACTCCCCAATAGAATGGAGTGGTTGAAATGAGAAATCGGATCATCAACAACATGGCCAGAACAATGCTTATTGATAAAGACCTGCCAGAGAAATTTTGGAAGGAAGAATTTTTGACATAGTTCTATGTTTCAAATAGGTCTTTGTTGTGTCTGAAGTAAGGGAAGACTCCGTATGAACTGTGGTACGGAAAGAAGCCAACATTGAAATACTTTGGAATCTTTAAAAGTAAGTGTTTCATTCTCAACAAAGAAAATCACAAGAAGTTTGAGGCATGAGGAGATGAGGGGATATTCCTTTGATACTCAGGGAAAAGTAAAGCATATAAATGCTTCAACAAAAGGCTGGGAAAAATTGTTGAGAGCAATGATGTCACTATAGTCGAAAATAAATAGAATACTTGATGACCTAGTAAACAGTTTTTGGATGAAAGTGATGATGAGGTAAGTGAAACAGGGGGAGTAGAAGTGGCAGAGGCTGACTCAGAAGAAGACACTGATGATGAACAAGAAAGTGTCAAGTCTGTGTCTACAAGGAAGCCAAAGAGTCGAGCTAAAATTGATAGGAAAAATATCATTGGTGATCAGACAGCTCCAGTTCAGACTTGAAGAATGAATTCATTACAGAAAACATCATTTTTATCTTAGGTGGAGCCGAAATGTTTTTCCGATGCAGCTGAAGATGAAAACTGGGTTCAGGCTATGAATGAAGAGCTTGATCAGATTGAGAAGAACCAAACATGGGAGATTGTTTTGAGGCCAGTAGAAAAGAATGTCATCGGGACTAAATGGGTCTATCACAACAAGATGAATGAAGATGGAAATGTGATTCGAAATAAAGCATGACTAGTGTGCAAGGGATACTCCCAGATAGAGGGAATAGATGTAGATGAGACATTTGCACCGGTTGCAAGGCTGGAGACAATCAGATTATTTTTGGCCTTAGCAGTGCAAAGAAAGTTCAAAGTGTTCCAGATGGACGTCAAATCTGCATTTCTAAATGGGGTTCTGGAAGAAGAGGTGTACATTGAGAAGCCATATGGTTTTCTTATTCATGAGGATGAGAACAAAGTTTTTATACTGAAGAAGGCATTGTATGGGCTGAAACAAGCACCAAGAGCATGGTACTCAAGGCTTGATCAGTACTTGAAGAAGCTTGGTTTCCAGCGTGGTGGAGTTGATTACAATCTCTATTTCAACAACAATAGTAATCAAAGGATGATGGTGCTGGTCTATGTCGATGACATAATATTTGGTGGATCATATAAAGCTCAGTGCAGACTGTTTTCCGAATTCATGAAAAATGAGTTTGAAATGTCAATGATTGGAGAGCTAACGTTTTTCCTTGGTCTACAGGTGACACAAGGAAGGAATGGAACATTCATTTCTCAATCTAAATATGCCAAGGAGGTTCTGAGAAGGTTTGGAATGGATAATTCCAAGGAGATGAAGACTTTGGTTGCTACCTAGATGAAATTATCAAAAGATGAGGATGGAAAGGCAGTTAATATCACAGAATACAGGCAAATTATTGGAAGTCTGTTGTACTTAACTGCAACAAGGCCTGATATTCTTTTTGTCACATGATAAGCAGCGAGATATCAGAGTAATCCCAAGGAAATCCACATGCTTGTAGAGAAAAGAATACTTCGGTATATCCAAGGCACAGTAGATTTCGTCTTGACATATACTGACAAATCTCAGATAGAGTTATTGGGATATACTGATGCAGACTGGGTCAGTTCAGTAGATGATAGAAAATCAACATCAGGTGGTGCATTCTATATTGGTGGATTGTGTATTTCTTGGCTTAGAAAGAAGCAATATTGCATTTCATTGAGCACCACAGAAGCTGAGTATATTGCGGCCACTCAAGCATGCACATAGTTATTGTGGATGAAACAGCAGCTTGATGATATGGGTGTTGAAGTGAAGTCTCTGATCGGAGTCCAGTGCGATAACTCAAGTGCTATAAATCTTAGCGAAAATCCAGTCCATCACTCAAGGACAAAGCACATTGAGATAAAATATCATTTTATCAAGGAGAAGGTTGAGCAAGGAATTGTGAAGTTGGAGTATGTGCCTACAGAACTACAGGTTGCAGACATTCTGACAAAGGCCTTACCCAAGGAAGCGTTTGAAAGGCATCGACTGGCTATGGGAGTCCAGTCGACTCCCCGCACTTGAAAAAGTGTGGATGTGGGACCCCCCCCCCCCTCTCCCCGAGGTATGATGTGTTTTTCCCTAATGTGCTGATGTGTTATCTACTCTTTTACAGACTGCAAAGGAGTGACCTTTGGGTTCGTTGACAAAGGGGGAGAAAATAGTTATTGTTCAAGGGGGAGACAATGTGGAGATTTGATCAATCATGAATGATATGGGGAGAAGCTGACATGTGGATCAGCCAGATAGGGGGAGTGCAATGAGATAGGGGGATAGTATTAAATCTGATGATGTTAGAAGTGATCGATCAAAGGCAATATATCACGACAGCTGAGGATCATGATAAAAACAGAATAGTGAGTTTAGTGAGAGAAGGTTTCCAACAATCACCAATTGGTATCAGTATGCTTCGACAATTGGTATCAATTTTACATTGGTGTCAGTTTTTAATCGACAATTGGTGTCTGACATGAAGTGTTTCATTGATTAACTTTTCATACTACTCTTGTTTCTCACGCTGAGCATTGCTCATGTGGGCTTAGAGTACATGTTAAGTGAATCCTTGAACGCTATCTGAATCGCAAGAGGCGAATGGTGGTAGATGTTGGAATAATACTCAGTGAGGTATCAAAGTACAGAAAATCATTTTGAGCAGAGTTGTGAAGAGTTGTCAACAAACCCAAAGGGGGAGATTGTTGGGAAAAAATCCTTCAAGGTAACATTGAAGTATTTTTGGGTTGATTATGTTTGTTGACAAAACAGGTTTCCGTGAAGAAATTGTCGAGTTCCAAAGAAGTTGTTGACAATCAATGTTGATAAAAGAACGATGACAAATGAAAGGACAATCTGGAGGTGGTACAAAAGAGCAGTACAAGGTGGTGTCGTTTTCCATTGTTTGCCAAATTTTTGGGGTCCAAAATTTGGAGGTTGGTGAGCATCGCGAAAAGTGGATTTCCATGAAGATCATATTTTAATAGGTAAAAGGCATGAATTTCGTGAATAAAAGCTTCATGGTTTGGATTTCACAAAGACCAGAAGAATGGAGGCGGTGATTCTTCGCGATTATGACAAGATTCGCGAATGGCAGAGGCTGAAGCACATCGCGGCGGTGAAGGGCTTTGCAAGGGAGCTTCGCGAGGATGAAGGGAATTGCGAGGGAGCTTAGCGGCAATGGCACGAAGGAATTGATGGGATGCTCTACGATTACGATGAGCTTCGCGATCAGAAAATTGTCGTGGTGCTTCGCGATTTTGAGAGAATTCCAGCGGGAACTTCGGAGCTTCGCGATTTGAGCTGACGTGGCGTTGACTTCACGCGGAAAGTTGGAGGGTCGGTAGAATTGCCTATAAATAGAGACCGACCCCCTCGAGAGAAGTAGAGATAATTTTCAGAGAATATATTTTTCTCTCGTTTTGCGAAGGTGGTTCGCATAGCCAGTGTGCTTCGTGAAAGAAGAGCTTCACGGCAGCTATTGTAGCTCCGTGAAAGGTGAAATCTCCGCGTTGGCTCAGTGAGATTTGTGAGGGAAGTTGCTCTACAACGACTTGAGCTTCGCGGTAGTGCTTCGCGAGAGCGCTTCGTGAAAAGGTAGGATCTTCGTGAAGGCTTGTTTGAGCTTTGCGAAATTGGGAACCTCGCGAAGTAGGGTGCTTTGCGAAGGTACTTTCCAAAGGTAATTTCCCAGTGGTCAGGGGCAAGGGATATTCATCAGTGGATGAAAGTAGGACTTCAACAAAGCATCTATCAACAGTTGAGGATGCATGCATTCATGAAAATGAAGAGACCTACAGGTCTATAAACTGTGAGTGGATTCCTTCCAAGAGCAGTGAGCAAAGGAAGAGAAAGAAGGTGATCCTCTCCACCGACAGTGATCCAGAGAGAGATAAACAGAGAGTGACCCTTGGGAAAGAAGTGAGTTGACCTTAAACTTGTAAAGGCAGTGAGCCTGGGACAGAGTGACTGTGCCCGAACATTGTAATCCACAGCTAATGAAGTTTAGTGGACTTGGTACGACCGGCAACCTGTCGGCGTATGCTCCTTGGATGTAGCACTTAGCGGTGAACCAACTAAAATTGTTGTGTCCTGTGCTTTCTTTACTTTCTGTTTATATTGTGAAATAGGAAAGAGAGAGAAGAGTGTTTTTCTTAATAGCGAAACAAGATCAGAACGGGCTTTAATTTTAAATTAGTCATACCTTGATTCACCCCCCCCCCTCTCAGGGTATTCATCCTTGTGGACCTAACAATTTTACTATATAAGTAAAGGATAATTTCTATAGTTTATGTAATATAAATAATTATTAGAATCTAAATATATGTTATCAAATATATTTTATTTCTAAAGAGATAACTTCACAATGTATAAGGTAGATTTAATATAGTTATAATCTAACATAAAATCTTCTAACTTTACAATGATTTTAATTTTTTATACATTGCACAAAGAAACTCCATCCATTAATTATGTTTCAAAGTTATTTTCAATGTAAACATCCTAAGAAACCAAGTTTATCATGTAGAACACAATTTCAATAAATAATAATAAAAAATCCATACATTATACAAGATCAACACCTTCTTCTAGAATGATTATATACCAGATAAGTACCAAGAATTTCCTCAAAAGAACACTCCCTTAGTCAGTGAAGATATCAACTATTTCCTCTAATATAGAGAAGAAAAATCCAGTCCCAAATCACTTCCATCTTCATTTTTTAATGTCTTCTTTGGGTTAAAAGCTTTTGAATCAGATACCATCAAAGACTGACCATACAACATCTAGTATTCCAACCAAAAGAACAACTTAAAACCTTGAAATTCAACATAGATAAAAACCAAAGCATGAAAACTTTAAACAAGTACACCATCATATAGTCTATCCAAATAATCTCCTTCAATATCCATTTGAGAGAAAAAAACTAAAACTTAAACAAAAACTTTCTCCATCACATCCCCCTGCAAGATGTATTGCGCGAAATAGAAGAATAGCAACCCAAAAGTGGGAAATGACCTGACCACCCTTCACTGCTAGGTATTATGATCATGATGAAGCATCCAGTACCCTTCAAAACAAGATGGACTGACCAATAATGCTCTCAATTATGAGGACCTCTTTTAAGTCCTACCAAGGCTGCTGGAGACGACAACAAAATCCACCTGTAATAATTACCATCTTTGAGATCCTAACGTTGAAATAGGATATGAAATAGTGAAATTGAAATTGGTTGAGGAAGAAACCCTGATGATGAAACACCAAAATAAACCTAAACAACACTAGAATCACTATATGAGACCTACCTCACACAGCATCACAAGAAAGAAGTAGAACGCGTCACCAAACGTGAGTAAAGAGAGAACTTAGGAGGTAGTGGGATGAAAGGTGAGATAGGGGAAATGATATGTGATGTGGGTGATGGGAGGTGAGGCTAGAGCAAGGTAGGTAGGGATATGAGGCGTGGCAGCAGGATGAGAGGTGGGGTAGAAAGAGGCAAGGCTGAACATAGGACTGGGGGCAGCGATACCCATGAGGAAGAGTCGCCAATTAGGGTTTGTGGTGTTATTTTTTTATAAAAATATTTAAATGTTTATTAAATAAATAATATCAAAAAATATATAAATAGTTAATATTTTGAGAAAATTGAGTAAAAAATATTTAAAAATATAAAAACATTTAATATTTTGATAAAATTGAAAATGAAAATCAATTGTGATATGTTTTTAATAAAACTCTAGGAAATAAAATATTACTTTGGTAAATATATATATATATATATATATATAAACTATTAATCTCTTAATTATTTATTGATAAAATCTTTTTCTTATTATTTAATGGTTTATTCTAACTTTTTTATTGATGGAACAATATTTTTTGGTAATAGCATTATTAATAATAGATTCATGTCTTAGTATTAGCATGATAAAGCAATAGATTCAATAGTTGGTAAATGATATGTTGGTATTGAATGATCAATATCAACATATATATTTTTTGGTAAAAAAATAAGTTTTGGTATTAAAAAATAATACCAATAAAACTTCATATCTGTTGGAATTTCTCATTTTTACCAATGGATATATTATCTTTCAACAAATTTCTGTTGGTATAAGCCTTTTTTTGTAGCGTTAATGGTTTTTTGATATATTTATTTAAAAAATACCTATTATCTTCAAACACTTCATCCCTAAAACAAAATATAGTCCCCCAATATCAAATATATATGCTTCGATCTTAAAAGTAAATTTTTCTAAACATACCATTACCTCCTCACAGACTCCCTTTGTCATTAGTCTATGCCAATCTCCCAAATTAATTCCAAAATACCTTTTCAAACCAATCGCTAAATTTTCTATTTTTATGAGTATTCTAAAAACAAAATTATGACTTTCACCATTGATAATGAGTACTACTATTGTTATTCCTAATATGTGTCCTTTAAACACCAAAAAAATCAACTATTTACTCACCCATACTCCTTAATTCCACTTTATCCTCCCATGTTTTCTTCTTCTTGATCATTTTACCATAATATATGTTGTGTATACACTTATTCCCCCTTCTCGGTATTCAAATCATCAATATTCCTCACCAATATACTAATTTTTTTTTAAGATATATATGCATTAGATAATAGGGTTTTCCGCAATTGAAATACATCCCCTTTTTCCCTCTATATCTTATATCAACTAATAGTTCTCCCCTTATGGTAACACTTGTTTACCTCAAACCCCCCTTATAAATCTATCTCTAACTAGTTTTCTTTATGTCTTCCTAGAAAGATTAATCATCTTATACTTATTTATAGGTTCATGTGTGGTCACTATGTTCTCAAAATATAGCTATAATCCTTCCATAAACAATCTCATGTACCATTCACCAGGGAAATAAAGTATCCTTAATGAAACCTATTTAAACACTTCTATATATTTCTCCATAGAACCAATTTTTCAATGTGACTTCAAAAACCTATGTGGATATATCACCTTCTCCTATATATTTATAATTTATAGCTTTATATTCTCTAATTTCAAACCAAGATTAACACTCTAAAAATATATAAACTAATAAAAATCTATATTTTCCATAGAAATCTATGATAAATGTAATTTCATATCTCCTAATTTCTAACTTATCATGAAGTAATTTTCTGCTTTAGTGATCCAACCAAAAGGATCCTCCCCTAAAAAAAGGGTAACTCAATTATCTTCAACACACTTATGAAAACTTCTACCAAGGTGACATATTTTGAAATCATTCTTCCTCCTTGTCTACTATTAATCTTCTCATTCTCATTTCCACTCACACATGGACATAATGTGGTTTCCTTACATTGTTTTCCAG
This sequence comes from Viscum album, assembly GCA_963277665.1. Taxonomy (NCBI): domain Eukaryota; kingdom Viridiplantae; phylum Streptophyta; class Magnoliopsida; order Santalales; family Viscaceae; genus Viscum; species Viscum album. The sequence goes on from OY728143.1 coordinate 1,074,190,115, forward strand.
ATTATAAATCATGATCCACCCATAAATCCAACCCTTTAATCCTCTCTATCATTTTATCCTCTATATCAAGATTCCTAAGTTAAATGTTTTACTTAGTTTTCTATAACTAATCATATATAATTATCTAGAATTTAGTTTATCCTCTAACTATATTTTCAACATTAGCTTGTGTGGACATCATCAACTATTTATATTCATGTTCCTTATCCTCACTCCTCTATTTTTTCCTCTCTAATTTCAATTAAATGGATGAAATATTTTTCTCCATTCTTGTATACATATAAGCAAGGTTGAGCTCAAGCTCAATGATCAACGCTAAATGATCAAATCACAATGAAATAATCTCAATTAAAGCGCTAAATTTTCTTGAATACAACTAATAATTGATCAAAAAAATGAATTTAGGTAGAGAAGAGAGTAATAAATATGTATATTTATGTACTATGAAACATACATAATGGGATTGTGATATAATTACAGTAATATGAATCGGGGATATACCACTTCCTAGAACTCCTTCCTAGTTTTGAGTGGAAGGTTCTAGAGAGAGTCCACCTATCTTGAGCTTTGGTTCTAGTAGGGATTCATTATAATTAATATTAAAAGTTAATTATGCCTCTATCAAAATAGTTGATATATATATATATAGTATTACTCCCAACCAACTAACAAACTGTTGGCTCTAAAAATTCATGCCACACACTTTTCCAAAAAACTTAGAGTATCCTCACTTAGATAACACAATTCAAGTTTGAGAGGACAGCATATCCATGCCCAAAGATGAATCAAACTGGATCTCTATGTTCCTAATATTTCTAACATACCTAGGGATTAATATTCCTCAAAAACATTTCCTAGTCTGATGGCATGGTGGTGAGAACCTTTTTCTAGGAGTGGTCCTTGGATTTCACACATTGTTGATGAAATGGTGTCATGACCGTAAAACACATTTTTCAATGTATTATGAGAACTTTTTAGCCTCATAAAACATCATACTACGATGTATACACTGTATTCATTGGATTAATTCTCTTAACAGGCTTTGATTTTACTGGTCGTAGATATAGAACATATTTGTAAATTGAATGTTATGTCCATTGGAAGTTGGGTATTTTTCATGAATAAATCCAGGCTCACATTTAGGTCATACACCCATATTATCTACCTAAATCCCTCACCAAGATCCTATACTCACCCAAGACCTTATGCGCTAGTTCATTTCCATGTGACCAGGTATCACCTATGTGCATCGTTTCTCACATGTAGCTCCTATGTGCCTAGGTCCTTGTTGCAGTCTATAAATTGACCCCTCACATTCGAATTAAGACACAAATATATACATTGGTGAATGGACAAGAGAGGTAGGAGAACCCTCTCCTTACCACTTAGGAACCTTACCTACACATGCCACATTGATGCACCACTTAAGCACCCGCTCTTGGGTGCACTGATTTAGCACCCACACTTGGGTGCCCCACCTAATCATTAACACTTGGGTCCAATGCTTAATAATCCATAATTGGTCCCACCACCTTGACAAACACACTTGTGTGCACCATCTTGGTGGCCACACTTGGGCGCACCACCTTACCGCCCACACTTGGGCACACCACCTTGACGCCTACACTTGGGTAAGCCACTTTTCCCATTTCCATCACTTGGGTGCCCATACTACGATGAACCCCTTTTCTTAGGTCCTTCACCTAGTCACTGTCACGACCCGTCCTCGGGGCCTGTGTCGTGACTACCCCAAGCCCGCCTTCCATAGGCCAGGGGCTGGTGACTAGCAGCAAGGCGTAAATCCCGGTAAACAGGGAAGGCATTGCCTTTGTAAAGTAAACAAGCACTACAGAGTAAGCAAGCAGAAAACGTAAACACTAAGTAAAAGCTGGTACAACAGTAAGTGCGGAAAAGTAAAGGGGGACGGAAATACAAGCCCAACTGTAAAGTACAACTGAAAGGGGAAAAACAGAAACTGAAAAGTAAAGCCGCAACGTCGAGCCGTCCTCTGGAAGTCCCACCTGAAGGGTGAGTACAGAAAGCCTCCACTGCTCCTCGGGTCCAGCCTACAGCTCCGAGTACTCCTCACCCAGTGGTCCACCTCCAGGTACTATCCTGCTCCGCAAGCCTCCACCACGATCAGCGTTGTCCGTCGTCTGTAACCAACACAACGTAGTGCGGGCATAGCCCGTGTAGGGGTGAGTATAAGCTACTCAGTAGGGACCCCGAGACCCCCGAAGGTCTCCGAAAATCCACAAAGGATAAACCACAAAGGAAAGATACAATCACGAAGTAACATCCGACATTGCTTAGGTATATGCCCATACATATACCTAAGTCATCAATTCTCGCTCGGATCCAACATCTGAGCTCATGTACAACCCAGTCCACATAGGAAAGCAAAACGTAAAATCCACACAGGATAGCTCAACACAATCCACAAAGGAAAGTAAAACGTAAATCCACACAGGATAGCTTAAGACAATCCACAAAGGAAAGTAAAACGTAAATCCACACAGGATAGCTCAACACAATCCACAAAGGAAAGCAAACAGGATTCAGCTCACACAGGTACTTCTTCATATGACATTAAAGATGATCAGATGTAGCCACTGATTCATCTAATCCGTCGGACCCACAAAGGATCTGTAGGTACTAACCCTCTCAATGACCCACACAGGATCGATCATGAAGTTGAACCCAAAGCTATTGGGAAACTCCTTCTCCATCAAGTATAGTGGTTATGCTGCTATAACCAAGCGCTTCCCTCTTACCTTGGACTGCTGTAGTACTCCACCTATCGGGTACTGTGGGCCTGCTGCTACAACCAAGCGATCCCCCGTGCCGCTACAACCAAGCGCTCCTCCGTCGTGGGTCTGCCGCTACAACCAAGCGCTCCCTTGTGCCGCTACAACCAAGCGCACCTCTATCGTGGGTCTGCCGCTAAAACCAAGCGCTCCCCTGTGCCACTACAACCAAGCGCACCTCTGTCGTGGGTCTGCTGCTACAACCCAGCGCTCCCCCTCATAGCCTCCAGAGGTACTCCTTCTGTTGAGTACCGCGGGTCTGCCGCTACAACCAAGCGCTCCTCCACCGTGGGTCTGCCGCTACAACCAAGCGCTCCCCACTGGGCTATCCGTAACACACTGAGTCATTTGATCAGTAGTCGTCAAGTCTCAACCGGCTCTAGGGTTTCCGCACACAGCATGCTCGTTCCGGGAGGGTCCACTCCACGAGCTAAGAGGTCGATGCATCAACTCACATATAGTCCTGAGTTGATGTATCCCAAGATGTACCGTAGTGGTCACTGCCGAAAACACGGAGGATTCCCGTACTGTTTTCATCATCGTCGCAGTCGAATCCACTGAGGATCTTTGTATAGTCGTCGTCGTCGAAGTAGCAGTCGCAGCCAGCTCTAGGGTTCCCGCACACAACACGCTCGTTCGGGAGGGTCCGCTCCACGAGCCGAGAGGCTGATAGATCAACTGACACATAGTCCAGAGTTGATGTATCCAAAAGTTATGTATCATCAACAGGAACTCAACGTCGCAGACGGCGCGTCAATCGGACGCCCGGTCTGAGAGTTATTGGCTTTTTCGTCCCAGGGCCCCGGTTGGTTTCTAAGGCAAAACCAACCTGACCATACTCCACCTATGTCCAAACCTCGGGCGGAGTAAGCCAAAAGATCCGTCTCACTTAGAGGAATCCAACAAAGTCGACAGCACGTCAATCGGACGTCCGAAGCTCAAGATATGAGCGTTTCCGCTCCGAGGGCCCGGTTGGTTTCGTGGACGAACCAACCCGGCCGAACCCAAAGTATTCCGAAACCTTGAGTGCAGTATACCGAAACGACCGTCTCGATCCAAGGATCGCGTTTCCGCTGACGGTGAGTCGTTTGGAGGCCCTTAGCTCAAGTTATGAGCAAAAGACCGAAAACGCCCGGAGACGGGGGGTCTGGGCCCGGACCAACCCGGCCCAACCCCCCCTGGGTCGGCCCGAACCGGGTCGACCCAACCCGGGTCCAGGTCCGACCCGGTTTGGCACGACCCGGCCTGGCCAGGGCGGCCCGGCCCGGCCTGGGCGCGACCCGGCCAGGCGGGTCGGCCCGGCTCGGCTCGGCCGAGCCGGCCGAGCGGAGGAACCCGCAAGGTGGGCGCTGCCCCCCGCGGTGTCAAAGTAACGCGGCCCCGCGTGGGGCCACCCCGAACCACCCGGACGCGGCCGGGCCACCACGTCCCTGAATCGCAGTTCCGCGCGGCCGCAGAACCGCCTCGCCGCCGCGGCTTCAGCCGCGACGAGGTTTTTCCGGCGGCGTGCTGGGCGCCGCCGCCGCCGCCATGCCGACGTGGCGCACCGGCGGAAGCTTCAGCGGGCCACCGGAGTTGCTCCGGTGGTCCGTTTTCATTCCCGTCTGCATCGCGGCTCCTCCCGGGTCCCATTCTTCACTGCGGAAACATCAAATCGCCTTTGCGGAACGTTTTGTCGTCGCCCGCCAAATCTGCACAACAACGAAGAACTGCGGAGGGTTGTCGAGCCGTGTTCGTTTGGCCCGCACCCTCCGCATTAGATGATACAAACGGGAAGATAATTAACACATGACAAACGTATCAAAAACAATTTTAATAATTTAAAATTGCACTTGATCCAGGTTCTTTTGTTTTAGAAGAAAACAACGATGGGAAAAAAAAGGTATTTCCAAATAAAATCCCTACCTCGTCGTACGTGCGTTCTTCGCAGAATTGACCGTCACGGAACAATTGGAGCGTCGCGTCGCGGAAGGGATTCGCGTCGTCGCGGAAGGGCATCGCGTCGACGATCTCAACAGATGATCGAAGATTTTGTTGCGGATGAAGGAACATCGCAGAAGAACGTCGCGGGAGAGGAAACGTCGGCGTCGCGGCACACGGCGTCGTGTCATTGATTTCCACGGATTCGGCGTTCTTCGTCGGTGGCCGGTGTTCTTCGCGCTCTTCGCGTTCTTCGCGTTCTTCACGAAGAAGGAGGAAGATCCTTAGAGATTCTCCAAAGGTTTAACACAACATTTCAAAAAGAAGGTGTGTTGGCCTTATTTTATTAACATGCCAACAAAACGAAAACGAGTTAAGAAACAAATGAAATTAATTCATAGAATTAATTTCAACGAATAAACCACCCAATTAATAGGAGCGTTTAATTGCTTAAGAAACACTCCAGTTGACTTTCAATCAATAGGGGTTTTCGCGGGTGCGTTACTTAGCGGAAAAGAAACGGTGGGCTCGTGCGGGCCCCACCCCAAAAATATCCTACCAAGTGGGTAGGATATTTTGGATTGCACCCTATCCGTTTCAACTGAGCTTAGACAGCTTAAAGTGGTCTTTAAGCGGCTTTAAGTGAAATAGAATAAAATTGTCCCACAACTTTATTTTATTTCATAACTTAAAGCCCAAAAATTAAAAACCACAATCGAGGAAACGCAACTCTGGAAGAGGCGTTTCTAAGCAAAAACCGGCGCTGCGATTCCATCGGTGCCCTCGTAATTTGATTCCGGGCACCGGTTTAAAAGTTAGAAAAACATGCTCGTCTTTTCACTGAACTTACCCGAGCCAAACTTTGGAAAGTGATTCCGGGCACACCGGGCCTCGGAATCAGGTGCCGTCAGAAGCTACGTCCTTGTAAAATTCCAAGGAAAATTAAGAAAAAAAATTCCTTGAAATTTACGGGTCTTTACATTACTCCCACCACAGGGCTTTGCGTCCCCGTAAATCTTCACCACAAACTTAGAGATACAAAGGCGGTACTGAGCACGCATCTGAGCCTCCCGCGCCCAAGAGCTCTCTTGGAGGTTCCCAAGATGCCATCTGAAGCACACTAGAGGAATCGATCGTCCATGTAGGACCCGCTCCTGTCGATCCTTGATCACCACTGGGACCTCCGCAAAGGTCGCCCCTTTATTAAGGACCAGCTCCTCATGGTCAAAGATTTGCGTCGGGTCATGAAAGTATCTACTTAGCTGAGATAAGTGGAAAACGTCGTGCACCCGGTGCAACTGAGGTGGTAGAGCTAGGCGATAATCCACCTCGCCAAATTTCTGTAAACCCCGTCGAGGTGAGACCTGCAAGAAGACGTGGTCGCCATCCTCGAACTCTAGTGGCCTCCGCCTCCTGTCAGTAAAAGACTTCTGTCGGCTCTGAGCTGTCCTCATCGGCTCCTGGATGACCTGTACCTTCTCTATCGTGGCCTAGACCATCTCCGGTCCCACAAGAGCTGCTATGATTTCTTCCTTGCCGATAAGAGAAATCTGGTCACATCCCATGGATGAACCACTTTCTTTGCCTAATACAGTCAATCCCGACATGGATGATACTAACCCATACCAAGGATGATGTTGTAAGGCCTCGACGCTACTACCAAGAGATCCAACCGTTACTCTCGCCTCCAAGGGTTGAGTCACACTGTCGGCATCAGTGTGTGGTAACTGGGTCTCCTCCAGTAGGTACCTCTCAAGTGAGGGTCAAGTTAACAGTCTAAACCGGAACCTCTTAGTAACAACACAAGAGAGGACAGGAAAGTAGATTCCACAAGAAAAGGTGTCTTTTATTACTGCAGCTCAAGTATAAAGACACAAAGCATCTACAAACATATATCAACAAAACTAGAAGCAACATGAACAAAAGTCTCCAGGTCTGGAGCTAGTCCCACTCATGTCCATCTACTCCCGGAGCTCCATGATCGTAGGCCTCAGCTGCCTGAATCTGAGCTCTCCCATGTCATCTTGTCCCCTGCAGTCGGGGTGGACCTCCTGGTGGTGGTGGTGGCAACACCCCGAAGCGTCGTCCACCTCCAGCTGCACGGCCAGCTCCCCTGTCATGGCCGCCTGCTCCTTGGGGCCCGCCCTAATCGAACCTCTGCCTCTGTCTGGGGGGTCCTTCGTTCATCTGCTGGTCATCCGTATGGAAGGTCGGACGGTCACGAGCCATGTGACCAACCCCGCCGTAGGAGTAACACTGTCCGGTCATAGTAAGTCGTTGTCCACCCCGAGTGTCTCGCACAAACGATCCTGTGTCACGCGGTAGACCACTGGTAGGTCTAGTCCTCTTGGACCCCTGCGTCATCTGTCTACTACCCACTGTAGAAGACTCTGTCGCATGCCGGCTAGTGGTGGGTCCTGCTGCTGGAGACTGCTCAGCAAGGAAACTCTCCACTAAGAGGGCTCGCTCCAACACCCCTATCTGTGTTGGAATGCTGTGAGAAACAACTGAAGCTCTGATCTCTCGCCTGAGCCCCTGCTCAAAGGTTCGAGCCCTGAAGAATGGGTCTCGTACCATGTCTGTGGAATAGCGCGAGAGATCGGTAAACCTCGCCGCGTACTGGGCTACTGTCATGCTGCCCTGCCGCAGCTGTAGTAGCTCCTGAATGTGCACCGCTCGAAGGGTGGCTGGGACGAACTCTGAGTGAAAAAGGCTCTCAAAGTCCATCCAAAGGAGTGATGCCTCGTCGTGCACCTGGAGCATCAAGCTCCACCATCTGTCTGCTGCCGCATGCAGGAGGCTCACTGCAAGGACCACCATAAGGTCCGCTGGTGTCCTCACTATCCTGAAAACTCGAACAACTGCCTCCATCCAGTCCTCGGCTGCCTGGGGGTCTGTCTCCCCGCGGAACCTGGGCGGTCACTGGCGCTGGAATTCATGCAGTGCACTAAGGCGACGTGCATCGTCAGCGGCTGGGGCTGGAAGCATCGGTGGATCGACGGGTAGAGGTACTGCCGGTGCCTCTGCTGTCAAAGGGCCCTGTACCAAAGCCTCGTCGCTCGGCGGGCTGTCGCCACACACAACGCTCGGAACCCTAGTTGGCTGTCGTCGTGGGGCCATCCTGAAAAGAAACAGCTGCGCCATGGTCAGAACAGTGTACCTGGTGAGCTGACATAAAGTAATCACACAGAAAACTTGAAACACACATGCAATCAATGTTTTCGTGCATTAAGTCGGAAATCAGAAGTCAGGGTCCTGGTGTACGGATACGTCAGCCACCGCACCAACACTGGGCTCCCTGGACTGATAACCACACTCAATAAACTTAACACTATTGCTTCACATAGAAGAAAGATTAGAGTCTGTGGTAGAACCGACCACCTCTGATACCAATTTGTCACGACCCGTCCTCGGGGCCTGTGTCGTGACTACCACAAGCCCGCCTTCCATAGGCCAGGGGCTGGCGACTAGAACCAAGGCGTAAATCCCGGTAAACAGGGAAGACATTGCCTTTATAAAGTAAACAAGCACTACAGAGTAAGCAAGCGGAAAAATTAAACACTAAGTAAAATCTGGTACAACAGTAAGTGCGGAAAAGTAAAGGGGGCCGGAAATACAAGCCCAACTATAAAGTGCAACTGAAAGGGGAAAAACAGCAACTGAAAAGTAAAGCCGCAACGTCGAGTCGTCCTCTGGAAGTCCCACCTGAAGGGTGAGTACAGAAAGCCTCCACTGATCCTCGGGTCTAGCCTACCGCTCCGAGTACTCCTCGCCCAGTGGTCCACCTCTAGGTATCATTCTGCTCCACAAGCCTCCACCACGATCAGTGTTGTCCGTCGTCTACAACCAACACAACGTAGTGCGGGCATAGTCCGTGCAGGGGTGAGTATAAGCTACTCAGTAGGGACCCCGAGACCCCCAAAGGTCTTCGAAAATCCACAAAGGATAAACCACAAAGGAAAGATACAATCACGAAGTAACATCTGACACTGCTTAGGTATATGCCCATACATATACCTAAGTCATCAATTCTCGCTCGACTCCAACATCCGAGCTCATGTACAACCCAGTCCACACAGGAAAGCAAAATCCACACAGGATAACTCAACACAATCCACAAAGGAAAGTAAAACGTAAATCCACACAGGATAGCTCAACACAATCCACAAAGGAAAGTAAAACGTAAATCCACACAGGATAGATCAACACAATCCACAAAGGAAAGCAAACAGGATTCAGCTCACACAGGTACTTCTTCATATGACGTTAGAGATGATCAGATTTAGCCACTGATTCATCTAAGCCGTCAGACCCATAAAGGATCTGTAGGTACTAACCCTCTCAATGACCCACACAGGATCGATCATGAAGTTGAACCCAAAGCTATTGGTAAACTCCTTATCCATCAAGTACAGTGGTTATGCTGCTATAACCAAGCGCTTCCCTCTTACCTTGGACTGTTGTAGTACTCCACCTATCGGGTACTGTGGGCCTGCTGCTACAACCAAGCGCTCCCTTGTGCCGCTACAACCAAGTGCTCCTCCGTCGTGGGTCTGCCGCTACAACCAAGCGCTCCCCTGTGCCGCTACAACCAAGCGCACCTCTGTCGTGGGTCTGCCGCTACAACCAAGCACTCCCCTGTCCCGCTACAACCAAGCGCACCTCTGTCGTGGGTCTGCCGCTACAACCAAGCGCTCCCCTGTGCCCCTACAACCAAGCGCACCTCTGTCGTGGGTCTGCCGCTACAACCAAGCGCTCCCCCTCATAGCCTCCAGAGGTACTCCTTCTGTTGAGTACCGGGGGTCTACCGCTACAACCAAGCGCTCCTCCATCGTGGGTCTGCTGCTACAACCAAGCGCTCCCCACTGGGATATCCGTAACACACTGAGTCGTTCGATCAGTAGTCGTCAAGTCTCAACCGGCTCTAGGGTTTCCGCACACAACATGCTCGTTCTGGGAGGGTCCACTCCACAAGATAAGAGGTCGATGCATCAACTGACATGTAGTCCGGAGTTGATGTATCCCAAGATGTACCGTAGTGGTCACTGCCGAAAACACGGAGGATTCCCGTACTATTTTCATCATCGTCACAGTCGAATCCACCAAGGATCTATGTATAGTCGTCGTCGTCGAAGTAGTAGTCGCAGCCAGCTCTAGGGTTCCCGCACACAGCAAGCTCGTTCGGGAGGGTCCGCTCCACGAGCCGAGAGGCTGATACATCAACTGACACATAGTCCAGAGTTGATGTATCCAAAAGTTCCGTATCGTCAACAGGAACTCAACGTCGCAGACGGCGCGTCAATCAGATGCCCGGTCTGAGAGTTATTGGCTTTTTCGTCCCAGGGGCCCGGTTGGTTTCTAAGGCAAAACCAACCCGACCATACTCCACCTGCATCCAAACCTCGGGAGGAGTAAACCAAAAGATCTGTCTCAGTTAGAGGAATCCAACAAAGTCGACGACACGTCAATCGGACGTCTGAAGCTCAAGATATGAGTGTTTCTGCTCCGAGGGCCCGGTTGGTTTCGTGGACGAACCAACCCGGCCAAACCCAAAGTATTCTGAAACCTTGATTGCAGTATACCGAAACGACCATCTCAATCCAAGGATCGCGTTGCCGCTGACGGCGAGTCATTTGGAGGCCCGTAGCTCAAGTTATGAGCAAAAGACCGAAAACATCCGGAGATGGGGGGTCTGGGCCCCGACCGACCCGGCCCAACCCCCCTGGGTCGGCCCGAACCGGGTTGAACCGACCCGGGTCTGACCCGGTTTGGCGCGACCCGGCCAGGCGGGTCGGCCTGGCTCGGCTCGGCCGAGCCGGCCGAGCGGAGGAACCCGCGGGGTGGGCGCTGCCCCCGCAGTGTCAAAGTAACGCGGCCCCGCGTGGGGCCGCCCCGAACCACCCAGACGCGGCCGGACCGCCACATCCCTGAATCGTGGTTCCGCGTGGCCGCGGAACCGCCTCGCCGTCGTGGCTTCAGCCGCGGTGAGGTTTTCCCGGCGGCGCGCTGGGCGCCGCCGCCGCCTGGAGGCTGACGGAAGCTTCCGCGGGCCACTGGAGTTGCTCTAGTGGTCCGTTTTCATTCCCGTCTGCGTCGCCGCTCCTCCCGGGTCCCGTTCTTCACAGCAGAAACATCAAATTGCCTTTGCGGCACGTTTTGTCATCGCCCGCCAAATCCGCACAACAACAAAGAACTGCGGAGGGTTGTCGGGCCGTGTTCGTTTTGCCCGCACCCTCCGCGTTAGATGATACAAACGGGAAGATAATTAACACATGGCAAACGTATCAAGAACAATTTTAATAATTTAAAATTGCACTTGATCCAGGTTCTTTTGTTTTAGAAGAAAACAATGACGGAAAAAAAGGTATTTCCAAATAAAATCCCTACCTCGTCGTACGTGCGTTCTTCGCGGAATTGACCATCGCGGAACAAGTGGAGCGTCGCGTCGCGGAAGGGCGTCGCGTCGTCGCGAAAGGGCGTCGCGTCAACAATCTCAATGGATGATTGAAGATTTTTTTGTGGATGAAGGAACGTCGTAGAAGAACGTCGCGGGAGAGGAAACGTCAGCGTCACGACACACAGCGTCGCGTCGTCGATTTCCACGGATTCGACGTTCTTCGTCGGTGGTCGGCGTTCTTCGCGTTCTTCGCGTTCTTCGCGTTCTTTGCATTCTTCGCGAAGAAGGAGGAAGATCCTTATAGATTCTCCAAAGGTTTAACACAACATTTCAAAAAGAAGGTGTGTTGGACTTATTTTATTAACATGCCAACAAAACGAAAACATGTTAAGAAACAAACGAAATCAATTCATAGAATTAATTTCAATGAATAAACCGCCCAATTAATCGGAGCATTTAATTGTTTAAGAAACGCTCCAGTTGACTTTCAATCAATAGGGGTTTTCGCGGGTGCATTACTTAGTGGAAAAGAAACGGTGGGCTCATGCGGTCCCCACCCCACAAATATCCTACCAAGTGGGTAGGATATTTTGGATTGCACCCTATCCGTTTTAACTGAGTTTAGACATCTTAAAGTGGTCTTTAAGCGGCTTTAAGTGTAATAGAATAAAATTGTCGCACAACTTTATTTTATTTCATAACTTAAAACCCAAAAATTAAAAACCACAACCGAGGAAACACAACTCCGGAAGAGGCGTTTCTAAGCAAAAACCGGCGCTGTGATTCCATCGGTGCCCTCGGAATTCGATTCCAGGCACCGGTTCAAAAGTTAGAAAAACCCGCTCGTCCGTTCACTGAACGTACCCGAGCCAAACTTCGGAAAGTGATTCGGGCACACCGGACCTCGTAATCAGGTGTCGTCAGAAGCTGAGTCCTTGTAAAATTCCAAGGAAAATTAAGAAAAAAATTTCCTTGAAATTTACGGGTCTTTACAGTCACCCATACTAGTTTTAAGCCTCATGAAAGAAATTTATTTGGAGAACATATCCATCTAATTCTTATACCTAGGCTCCAATTCAACAAGGCTCTTTGCCTGTGCACCTAAACCTACCAAACATACCTTAAGTTGAGATTCTACTCTTGGTCTCTAAAACACATCAATTTTATATTCGCCTCTTGGTCTTCCAAAACATTAGGAGTCGAGATACTCATATCATTTTCCAAAATTCCTAGAGTAGAGATACCTCTCTCAACAAGTGACTGAGTGCTTTTTCATTGCGATCTTCGTCAAGAATACTCCATCAAGTTAGAGCTCACTAAACTTGAGGTACACACATTTATTTTATGTTATTCATACTTCATATTGATCCTGTGATGATATATTCATATTTAAATGAGTTTATTACACACTTTATGAGAATATGATATTCTAACAGAACCCATCAATTGAGTCTCTAAATCCACATCCCTATCAAATCAACCGCACCTAAAGAACATGAAACTATCATTTTCATGACCCCCTCCCTCCATAGGTTCTCCTAATGGACTAGAAATGAAGGAAGAGATATAATGACCCATGAGTCCCACCCCTAGTAGGACCTAGGTTTTCAAAAAGCATAGAGGGTATAAGAATCTCACACATAGAAGGCATTTCCCTCTATAATAATACAGGATCGAGAGATAGGATAAACAAACAACAAGTAACTCCAATACATAATATAAAAGTAAACAAAAAACCATCCCAAAATGCATGAAAAATGTCATCACATACAAATAAAATTCTTCAAGTAAATACCAAAAGGCAATTCATGTGATAGTAAATCAACATAAACTCTAAACCCCAATCTAGTAATGTCCTTCTCAGTCCCCAAAGTCCTCATAGAAATCTAAAAAATAGTTTATATATACTTAGAGTGAGAATAACATGTATAATCAATAGGATCATACCCAAGGTCTCTAGTGAACATGTGAAAAGAGCATACTAATGTGCCAATGAATAAACAACAGAACCAACAAGCACTTAAATAGGTAAACTAACCAATATCATCCTCAATATGGATCACTCACAAAATCATGCATCCAATATAGTAACATGGTATCAAGAGCATAAATAAAGTCACTCATGGCCTCTTCCCCACTGATTTTCTTCTCTCACACTCTAATGTCAAACTTCATGTGCTCCCATTACTTGCATGCATATCACATAGCATAATTATCCATCTCTAATGTGGGCTAGGACTCATCCCCACCTACCTCCACCCTCACAAGGTCTAACATACGATGTTAACTTCAGTCATCATCACATCAAAACCTCATCACATCACAGACTCATCACATCACAACCTCATCCCATAACCATGGTAGTAGGGTCTCATGAAATTGAAGGAAATAAACCTCATTACCTCCTCCCATAATGCATTAACCCCACCACATATACATCCTCATCACCATTGGGTAGTCTTCAACACCAACCCATATCATCACAGGGTAATATCTAACACCAACATATGTCAGCACTACTGAAGTAAGAGCAGGGAATATGGGGTTGTCATCCATTAATATCACCACAATCTTGGATATTGTAGAGAATATCTAAAACCCAACTCCATTGGGAATTGGTAAGGTTATCCAACTCAGGTGGGGTGTATAAAGAAGTAACATAAAATACATGATAGATAGATAGCACACAATACCCAAATTGTGGGTTCACATCAACTAAACTAGAATACACCACAACACTACCATTAAACCACACAACATCTATCACAACTTCCACCACCACTAAATTCATCACACCACACAACCACCACATATATCCACATAGTTCCACTTTCAATTACAGGTTCTACCATTTTCTATATTTGATGAGTTTCCACTAACTCCCCTTTACTAATCCATTTCATTCACATTTACTCATCCCGTTAATTTATTATTCAAATCATTTTAGCCAATTATCACACATAAATTCTATCCAATTATTATTCATTTACCAACCCATTTATTTTCATTTCACTATTATAATTTATTCCATGGATAATGAGGAATCTAACATAACTACACCACAAAATAGCTCGCCCATCTCACATAAACCATCACCACAACACCACATAATCCAAGTCATCTCGTCAAAATAACCAAATGTCTCAACCACCATACATCACAACCACCACTCATCACCACCACCACACTTCATAACCACCGCATGACACAACCACAGAACTTCACCACCACTGCACATCACAACCACCGCACATCAGCAACATTGCACAACCACCCACATTATATCCCATGCTAACCAACCATTTCATCACTACCCCATACATTTCACAACCCATCCAGTCACCACCATCACTGCACAACAACCCAAATTACACAAGGAAACATAAAAATAACAAGCACAAAAAGAATCACATCCTAGCTTCCATAATTTTAGATTAAAAAAGGGATTTATTTACTTTACTTTATTACTTAGCATGGATATTTTCACACAAATTCTAGATTTCTATGGGAAACCAATTTATTATCCATAAATATATTTTTTACCTTTTTATTCAGGGTATGATCAAACAATCAACACAACAAGGGTCTCACATACATATTAACTATAGCACAAACAAGTCTCTTAATAACTATGATTTTCAGCAATGACAACAAACATGTATAATTTCAACAACAATAACAACAAAGCAATAAAACATATGATTTCTCCCTATTCCCATCAATTTTAGATTTATCTAAGTCATTATATTTATTAATATGACCCTTATTATCCACACAAAGGAAAGTAAAAACATGAAATCCCCACATATTCACATAAATAGGGAGAGAATTAGGATCCCCTAACTCAAAGAAGCTTTTTGAATCACTGCGCATAATATGGTGAAAGAGAAAAAACTGTAAGACCACAACCACATAAGGAAACCTTGGATTGAATTGGATCACATCAATGGATCATCCAAAATACATCCCAAATGCTTCTCAAACCAGAATAATGTCACTGCTATGAATCCTGAAAGAAGAATGAATGGAAATAAGGGAAAAGAAGGAGAAATCACCTCAAATTTACAACATTCAACCTCTAAAATCCAAGAATCAAATCTATAGGATATGGGTTGTAAGATCTTCCAAAATCATATAGGTTTTTCCCAAAACCAAGAGGAATAATAGAGGAATAGGGTAAAATTGAGGGCCCTAGGAATTTATAAGAATGTTGGACATCAGTACATTCACAGCGTGAAACCCCTATTCACATCGGGAATTATCACAAGGCCCTACAATTTAATTTTTGAATCTAGTTCAATTCATGAATTCCATGAACTTTAAACCCTCTAAATTTCAACCTATTTTCATGGCACATTAGCCACAATTTAATTCACATCATGCATCATCCTTTCACGTTATGTGTTAATTAGGCACAAAACCCCCCATACTAAACTCAATCCATGATTATCCATCCTCATAGACACAAATAAACCCCTCACGATGTGAACACATATTCATGTCATGAATTTATTGTTGCAGTAAATTTGTAGACCTAAATCCACTAAACCCTCATCAAACCTCCTCATAACTCCTCCAACTCCCAAACCATAAAATTAATAGGCTGAAAAGTCATATACCATTACATTAGATACCTATCAAACGATTCTAATCCTGAATATTCAAAACTAAACCCAAAAAAGGAAGGGGGTTCTAAAAAACCATTCTGTAAGATACATATCAAGGATCTCATTACACCCCAAACAGTACCACCAACCAAGCATGCCAAACCAAAACATCCACAGAACACCCCACTAAACTATATCACCATCCCCCACTTAGGCACAACACCACATAATTTAACTCTAGACACAGGCCAACACTTCTCCACGTAACTATACTCACTATCATTTCAACCCTTGTATAATCTAAGACAATAACCACATCGATCATCACACAACACTACCCCGAGTGCATAAATTAAGGGAACCCTCCCTCCATATCAAGATATTGTCTACTTTGGGAGTCACTGACTCGCTCATATGATTTTAAATCCTGTTGTAAACATAACACATCTTGATTAGGAAGGGATGTTCCCCTCTTTATATACTCAAATCCATAACCCACGCCATAAGAAAGGTAAAAAGTAACATCTAATAAATCAAAAAGTTTCATATGTTGCATCATTAAGGTAAAAAAACAATGAAAAACTCAAAAAAAACTCCAATTACTAGGCACAAATCTCCATCTCATGCTATTAATTACTCTCCTCCAAGCCACCATTCCTCCATAAAACACAAACCAAGGGGATGTTTCATACATGAAACACATTCTCTTGATGATACTACATCTCTATTGATCACTCCATGAATGTCACATCATCCTTGATATCCAAATACCCACAGTCAATGATGTGGGAGTCATCGTGAAGATACTGATGAAGCTGGGACACATGGAAGACATTTTGGATCTTTTCCAACTACGGTGGAAGTGTCAACCAATTTTCTACCTCACCAACTCACCCCAACACCTCAAAAATTCCAAAAAACCTGGGAGAAATATTACTCCCCTACCAATCCTCAGGTGAAACCCAAAAGAACAAGTGGTCTCTAACATAAAAATCCAGGGGGTCCACCTACGATCAACATAGGCCTTTTGACAGTCTTGAGCCACCCTTATCCACTATCAGACCAACTTTATCTTCTCAGTAATTCTCTTCACCACATCAAGACCAAGGACTGATGACTCCACAACCTCTGTCTAGAACAACAGAGAACGAAACGACCAACCATATAATGTCTGAAATGGATCCATGCTAATTAAATAGTGATAGCTATTACTATAGGAAAACTCAACCAAAGGTAGGTGATTTACCCACAATCTTCCAAAATGCAAGAGGCAATCTCGAAACATATCCTCCCATATCTGGATGGTTCGCTCCAAATGTTATTTTGTCTAGGGTTTAAAAGTAATGCTAAGGCGAAACTCAGAGCCAAAGGCATGTTGTAATCCCCTCCATCCCCATGAGTTAAAATAAGGATCCTGGTCATAGATAATTGTCATAGATACCCCATGAATCCTAACCATATCATCCATACACCACCTTGAAAATACATCAATGACACTCGATTCATAAATCACCAGAAAATGAGATAACTTTGTTAGTCGGTCCATAATCATCCAAACTACATCACATCTACCCTGATCATGGGGAAACTCAATGATGAAGTCCATTGAAATGACCTCCCATTTCTACTTGGGAAAATATAAGGGATACAACAAACCTACAGGAATATGGTGTTTCAATTTCACTTGCTGAAAAACCAAACACTTCGCCACAAAATATTCCACCAATTGTTTCATCCCCAACCACCAAAGTTGTATCCTCAAGCCATGATACTTCTTGGACACATTAAAATATACCACTAAAGGTGATATGTGAAACTCACAGAGAACTACCTCATGCATTTTCAATGGAACAAACAATCTCCCTTAGAATAACATCCAGCTCTAACCAACCTTTGACCTCTAGGGCATCATCATGGCTAACATGATCATGCATCACCCCAACTTTTAATCTCCCCACTGAGACTCCTCCACATGTTTCATTAAGGATGACTTTATAATCATATGATATAGAAAACCTTGACCATCGCTTTCCTCCATGTCAATATACATCACTGAAAGATCCTATATTCCTTTCCGAATATCTACAAACTCTCGATCCACATATCCTTAGGACTTCTGACTTAGTGCATCAACAACAACATTCCCATTTCCTAAGGTGTAAGAGATATCGAAATAATAATACTAGAAAAACCCCATACACCTTCACTGGAATAGATTAAAATACTAATTATAGAAGACATATTTCAGGATCTTGTGGTTTGTGAAAACCACAAAGCACTCGCTGATGGGGTAATTCTTCCACAGATTCAGTGAAAATACAACTGTCACCAACTCCAGGTCATGGGTGACATAACTATTCTCATGGGGACATAAATTTCTAAATCCATAAGCGATAAATACCTACTACTATATCCAAATGAATCCTATCCCTAGATAGTATGTTTCACAGAAAACCTCAAACATTGCACCCTCCTATGACAAATGAAGCATTGGGGCACTGATGATCATATAGTGATTCACTATTCAATTCCACCCTTACATTGTTGTTTTAAACTAGTTTTGTAATGAATATTCCAAATATAATAATAAATTGAACTTCATGTTTGATTAAATTAATTAATGTTTATCATTGTTTAATAGTTCAATTTTACTTGTTTTGGTATTTACATTGTAGGAGGATGTGATTTGGAGAGCCCGTGATGGAATTCAAGCAAAATGGGACAAACTGCACAAGAGCCCAAGCACGCATGTGGACATTAATATGGAATTTGGATAATTTGTGCAAAAAAAATGAGATAAAAATGGGTGTATGAATGAAAAAATGTGGGATACATTTCTCTAGAAGATCGTGGATCCAAATTTTTCTATTTGGAGGCCCAAAATAGGCCCACAATGTGAAGAAATTCTAGGAGGGCCAGATTGGACCACCCTTATGTATTTGGGCCATAACTCGGGACTCGAAGATCCAATTGGGCTGATTCCACCTAAATTGGACAACTAACTTGAAGGAACGACTCTTCACTTAATTTAAAGTCATTTTCAGGCATTTTGGTAAGTCAAACATCCAGATAAATATGGAGTAAAAATTTTTCCTTGAATAGTCACCTAGCCCTTTAGATACTTGACCACTTTTTGTGGAAATTTTGATGTAATTGTCCATAAAATCAATCATCCCTCTCATTATCTCATGAGGGACGACCATGGATAAGGGTGAGTCGAATTAGAGTTCTTTATTCATCCATTATCTCTCTCTTCTTCTTCATGTACTTCTAATCTTCTTAGTGATCAACTTTGGGGATGTTCGTTGTTGTAATCTCGATCTCAATGCTTGTAATATTCATAAGGTAATTGAATTTAAAGGTTTGTTTTCTATTGTTATTCATTTCATACTTTTGATTTTTTTTCTTTTGGTTTGATATAATACAAATCAAAGGAACAAGAATCCCCATGATTTCATGAATAATCCAGATCTTGTGATGATTTGAGTGTGGTTGCCTCTTTTATCACCCTTCCCTTTCATGAGTTTGTGAATGGATTATGTTGGTTGATAAATTCCAAGAGCTTTAACTAATTAATATTCATGTTCTTGTCTTGTGTAATATTTCATCATTGACACAAATCTAGTCATCTCATCACGTTTTTGATGTGATGCCTTGATTGAGTTTCGTTTTGACATCGATTTTGGGTGGTTGTTGATAATCAATATCGTTGGTCAATCAAATCCTAGGTAGTAACCTAGTAAGAACTCGCATACCACACTGTTTTCATTGTGTATAAATCAAGTAATCAATGATCATTCACATTCCCTTGAGATTGATGACAAATTGATCATCAAGGGACACTTACCTGGGTTGATCACGATTTCTCTATCTTGTTATCTCACTTAGTAGTATAGTTTCAATTTATGTTTTAAAATAAAAAACCCCAGGTTTTATAAATCCCCATTTCTCTTTTATTATCATAATCATAACCATATTTTTAAATTAATTATCTAAGGCATCATCGATAGACGACTTTGGGTTGCTGCTGTACTGTAGAAATTCTAGTTAAAAATAAACATCTAATTTGACGCGCTTGACAATACGATAAAATTTTGGAACTGTTGTTGGGGATCCAAGATAATTTTTTCCTTTTATTTATTTATTTTACTTATTAATTATTACTCCTTTAAATGTCCCACCCCACATTTTATTGTTTTGGTTTTTTTTATTTGTTTTTGTGTGTTCTCTCTCTCTCTTCTTTTTTCTCTCTCTCTCTCTCTAAATCTGTAGTATAGAATTCACTTTTCTTTGATCATTTAATTTATTAAGTGTTTTTATTTCATTCATCTTCCATAAAAAATTTAAAAAAAAAATCAAAAAAACAACAACAATCAATCAATCAAATTGGACATTATTGTTGCATGACAAGATCTGGCAAAGAAAAACTACCTGAATTTGAACCTAAAATTGAAAAGACACTTCACTCACAAATCAGGGAATCTAGATCAGGTAAATAAAGTGACACTAAGTAACCCCTTTATGAACCTCAAGTGGTCTTAAACCAATCAAAAATTGAACCAAATCAAACCCTAGAAATCATGGCTACAAATAATCAAACTTTAAAAGAACTGACCACCCCGGATGTGGAGTACTAACCTGCGTACATCCAATATCCTGGGGAAGCATCCAACTTTGAGATGAGATCACAACTAATCCACCTTCTTCCTAAATTCCATGTTCTTCCTGGTGAGTACCATCATAAACACCTTAAGGAGTTTCACATAGTGTGTTCCACCATAAAACCCCAAAATGTGTCTAAAGACTTAATTAAGTTTAGGGTCTTCCCTTTCTCCCTTGATGGTGTATCCAAAGACCTGATGTACTATTTCCCTACCAAAATTGGGGCTTGTAATGACCTAAAAAGACTCTTTTTAGAGAAGTTATTCCATGCCTCTTGAACTACATCAATTAGGAAAGAAATATGTGGCATTAGGCAATCACAAGGTTGGACCCTTCATGAATATTAGGAGAGATTAAAAATACTTTGCTCAAGATGCACCCACCATCAAATTAGTGAAAAAATATTAATACAATACTTATATGAGGGACTTATCACCATGGATCATGGAATGATTGATGTTGTAGCTAGTGGTTCCCTTGTTGATAAAACTCCTTAGGCTGCTCATGACTTAATAGCCAACATGGCTCAAAATGCACAACAATTTGGTACACGAGCTATTGCACTAACCCGAGGAGTTCACAAGGTAAGTCATTAATACTTAGAAAAAAAGGTAGATAATAAACTTAATGAGATGCATACCCTTCTAAGGAAATTATCTGAAGCACAAGGTAACTCACACTCTTCTTCAGTTCCATTACATTTTGATATTTGTTCTGACAATACTAATTTTTCTTACCAGTTCCCACAACTTCAAGATTCACCTGAGTCTTGTGCAGACGTGTTCCTAGGGTTTCCATTCCAACAACACCTCCCTTCAAGCAAGAACTATTCAGGCCAAATCCAAACCTTGGGTGGCAAGCATAACCCCAGTACTGAAAAAGAGGAAACTCAAGCTACCCTAAGCAGAATTGGTATCAACAAGGCCAAGGTATGAAACCTTCTTATCCTTTACGTTCTCAAAACAATCATCCTCCTCCTCCTCCAAAATCTGAACCAAGCCTCGAGGATATGGTGAAGCAAATGGAAACCTAGAACCTCCAATTCCAATAGACCACACAATTGGTAATTCAAGACCTACAAACTCAAGTGGGATAATCAGCAAACACCATCAGTGAGATAAAGATGCAAGGTTCTGGAAAATTACCTTCCTAACCCATTGCCAATACAAAAGATAAAAGTTAATGTTTGTTAAATAACACTTCGTAGTGGTAAGGAATTTTTAACATCTAATGATTCTACCCAATAGGTCTGCCCCCCTCTTTAAAACACTCTTTCTCCACCCATAAAAGATTCCAATAAAGAAAAACAAAATAAAAAGGGTAATAAAATTATCATTGATGATTCAAATGAACAATTAATTCCTCTTCCTTTCCCCCAAAGACTCTCTAAATATAAGAAAAATTTTGATAATGAGATTGATAAATAAATAATGGATACATTTAAAAAGGTTCAAGTTAACATTACTTTATTGGATGCAGTTAAAAAAATCCCTCGATATGCCAAATTTCTTAAAGAGATTTGCACTCGTAGAAGGAGGCTAAAGGGGAATGAGAGAGTCAACTTGGGAATGAATGTATTGTCCTTGATTCAACCAGCAATGCCAACTAAATACAAGGATCCAGGCACATTCACGATACCGTGTACCATAGGGGGGGCCTTCTTTTTTGATGTTATGCTAGATTTAGGTGATTCCATTAAAGTAATTCCTCACTCTGTGTATACTTATCTGCAAGTTGGAGAGCTTCAAAAAATAGGCATTGTTGTGCAACTTTACAACCGAAGTATTATGCATCCAACAATAGTGAATAAGGATGCACTTATAAGAGTGAATAATCTCATCTTCCCTGCTGATTTCTACATTCTTGAGATGGAAGATATCTGAACCCAAGGACATGCTCCTCTCATACTTGGGAGGTCATTCCTCAAAACAGTAAATATGATCATTAACATTCACAATGGTACGCTATCAATGGAGTTAGGTGGACAAAAGGTAAGTTTTAACATCCTTGAGGCTATGAAACACCCTATTAAAGAGCACTCTACTCTTCCTGTATATTAGATGGAAGTGATATCAAATGATACACACACACACAATTCTATTCTCAACCCATACTCTGAATCATTTTCCTATTCTTCTCCCTTGGATTATTTGAGTTTTGATTCATTTTTTAATTATTGAGTGGGTTCTAAAAAATGTAAATTTTGTGCTTTGATTGATGATTTTTTTCATTCTATGGTACTTATGACCGTTGATGATTCTGCAAATCTCATTTCCATAGATTCTCTTTCCTTAGAGAATAAACATAAGCAGATAGACAGTTTCATGGACCTCACTCCCCCTAAAACCCCTCCCAGAATCCAAAAACCACTGGTGTTGGAACTTAAACAGATTCCTTCTAATTTAAAATATGCATATTTTGAGGGTATTGACCAATTGCTTGTCATTATTATGAATAACCACTCTCCACAATAGGAATCAAAACTGCTCAACCTTTTGAGAGAGTGTAAAAAGGCAATAGGATGGATATTGGATGATATTCCTAAGATCGGTCCATCTATTTGTATACACTATATAATTTTGTATGATGAGGATAATCTCGTAATACAATCTCAACATCGGTTGAATCCCACTCTCCTTGAAGTGGTAAAATTGGAAGTTAGTAAATTACTTGTTGTGAGGATCATTTATCCTATATCTGATAGTAAATAGGTTAGTCCAGTAAAAATTATGCCTAAAAACTGGAATAATAGTTGTGTCAAATTAAAGGAATGAATTGGTTCAAACACATGTGAAAAATAGTTGGTGAGTCTATATTGATTATCGTCGACTGAATCAAGCCACGCGGAAGGACTACTTTCCTCTACCTTTCATTGACCGAATGTTAGAATTATTGTCTAGTAAGTCCGATTATTTTTTCCTTGATGGCTATTCGGGTTATTTCCAAATCCATATAGACCCTTAGGATTAATAAAATACAACATTTACCTATCTATTCATCACATTTTCATACAGAAGAATGTCTTTTTGTTCTCCACTGCTGCATTGAAAAAGATCTTGTTTTAAATTAGGAGAAATGTCATTTCATAGTTTAGCGGGGGATAGTTCTTGGTAATATCATTTCAAATAAGGGAATTAAAGTTGATAAATCTAAAATTGAATTAATTTCAACCCTTATATATCCAAAATGTGTTCATGAGGTGAAATATTTCTTAGGTCATGTTGGTTTTTACTGTCATTTTATTAAAGACTTTAGTAAGATCGCACTTCTATTGTCACAGTTATTACAAAAAGATTTTGAGTTTTTGTTTGATAAAAATTGTGATGATGCATTCAATTCACTAAAAATGAGTCTCACATCACCTCCTATCACCCAACCACCAAGGTGGGATCTATTATTAAAACTTATGTGTGATGCCTCTAACTTTGCAGTTGGGGCAGTTTTATCACAAAGGGTTGAGAAGGCTCCTCATGTCATTGCATATGCCTCATGTACCCTTGACCCTATCTAGGTAAACTACACAACCACTGAAAAAGAACTTCTTTATATTGTGTTTTCCTTGGAAAAATTTCATCCATATATTCTTGGGTCAAAATTCATTGTGTTTTCTGACCATGATGCCCTTTGATTTCTCCTAAATAAACCTAAAGCTAATCCTTGCCTCATTCGATGGATGTTCCTCCTCTAGAAGTTTGACCTTGATATTAGAGATAAGAGGGGAGTGGAAAATGTTGTATCTGACCACATTAGTAGGATCTCTTAACCATTGGACCACCATGTTGACTCATCCCTCCCCATTGGATAATTATTCCCTCATGAGAATCATTGAGATGTTGTGGACCTTACCCCCTGGTATACAGACATTATGAATTTTCTAGAAATATCTAGGGTCCCCACTGATTTCAGCACTTCACAATCCTAGAGACTTAAGTATGATTCTCAGTGTTACATTTTGGATGACCCATATTTGTGGAGAATTTTTGGGGACCAAGTAGTTCGTCGTTGTGTCCCTAACCATGAGTTCACCCCTATTTTGACCTTCTTCCACACTTTGGATTATGGGGGCCACTTTGGCTCTCAACATAAAGCTCTAAAGGTCCTTGACTCAGGACTTTATTGGCCAAAATTTTATAGGGATTCTCATCGATTTTGCAAGTCATGTAGTCCTTGTCAATTCACAGGGAATATCTCTAAGAGGAATGAAATTCCCCAACAGCCCATGTTATTCTGTGAAATTTTTTATGCATGGGGTATTGACTTCATGGGTCCTTTTCCAAATTCATTTAGATTTGTGTACATATTATTGGCTATGGACTACATGTCTAAATGGGTGTAAGAAAAGGCTACTAGGACCGATGACTCTTGAGTTTTTGATTTTATAAGGTCCCAGATTTTTAGTAGGTTTGGTTTGCCAAGATTCATCATTAGCGATCAGGGTTTACATTTTTGCAATCGCAACATGAAAAATTTGCTTCGTGAGTATATATTTGATCATAAAGTCCCTACTGCATATCACCCCCAAACTAATGGACAATCAAAAATCTCAAATAGAGAAGTTAAGAGAGTCTTGGAAAAAGCGGTACAACCCAACAGGAAAGATTGGAGTTTGTGCTTTGATGATGCACTTTGGGCGTACCGTACAACTTTTAAAACCCTGATCAAAATGTCACCATACAGAATTGTGTTTGGAAAGGATTTTTACCTCTCTATGGAGGTTAAACACCATGCATATTGGGCTATTAAACAATGTAATATGAATCTTTCAGGTGCAGGTGAGCATAGAAAGCTGTAAATTCAAGAGTTGGAAGAAATTCGACGTGATACATATGAGAACTCCCAAATCTATAAATAGAAGACAAAGGATATCCATGATAGTATGATTTATTAGTATAAGTTTCATATTGGTGAGAAGGTCCTCATGTACAATTTCAGGCTAAAGCTCTACCCAGATAAGCTTCATTCCCGATGGATCAGTCCTTATAGTGTTACTAATGTTTAACCTTTTGGTACAATACAGATTTTGCATGAGCAGAGTGGAAAAATTCTTACCGTCAATGGGTAGTGACTTAAACACTTCTATGAGGATTTTACACCTTCTAAAAGAAACATACTAGTGAAACACGCTAGGTTTTATCCTTCCTTCTCACATTCTCAATTATTACAGTGAGGGCACTTCATGTTCTAGGTGTGGGGGTAGATACATTCCTGGGTTCATTAGTATTTTTATTATCTTTCTTCTTTTTTCTCTTTTTATTATTCTTTATGGTATTTCAATTTTCCCCATCTTCTTGGGTTCATTATTATTTTCATTTTCTTTATTTTTTGTTCTCTTTTTCGCCTTCTTTATGGTATTTTCACTTTTCCCCATATTGTTGAGTTCATTAGGATTTTCATTGTATTTCTTCTTTCTTATCTTTTTCTCATTCTTTATGGTATTTTTACTTCCCCCCTTATGGTCACCAAATAATGGAAATTATTGAAAATTTGTATGAAAACCTATCTCTGGTATGGAATGAATATTTGTATGAATTTAACATCAGGGAGTGATTTTTAGTGATTTGGTTTTCTGTCAATGATATAAATGGTTGTATCTTTGTAAAACCTTTTAGATGATTGATTCCCCTTGTGTGAGTAGTTTTTGGGAAAAGTGTGTCACTAATATCTCCACACATTTTTTCACCAAATCAAAAAGTTTGAATATTTCTTACTTAATAGAAGGTAAATATATGTTAGGTAAATATTTTTCATCTTAAAATGATATTTTCATATGTTTTTTTCTTATCCAATCTATTTTATTACTGTACCGGATTGACCTATGCGTGTGTACCTGATATCTGA
Source organism: Viscum album (assembly GCA_963277665.1). Taxonomy (NCBI): domain Eukaryota; kingdom Viridiplantae; phylum Streptophyta; class Magnoliopsida; order Santalales; family Viscaceae; genus Viscum; species Viscum album. Next base: position 1,074,216,346 of record OY728143.1, read on the forward strand.
CTGTTGTACGCCCTAAAAAACACAAAAAAAATCAAAAAAAATGGGTTGTATAATGGGTGGGTAAAAAATCACTCCTCCTCAACCATTGATCTTGTTATAACTATTATAATTAGTGTCGTGAGGAGATGAAACAAGGTTTGAGAGATGAGGGTGAGATTTTTTCCAAATGAAACTTCTAAAAAAATAGAGGGGATTGATGAAATGTGCAACATATGGGGATATCTAGGTCAGGAGATAAGGGTTTGACTTCCAAAAATTCTTAAGTGATTGGGTCTTGAAATATTATTGCAAAGGATGTAGGGAAAGTTTGGTGGCACTACTAGAAAATTTATTATTCGTGGAGGGTTGATTCGGGCAACCACCATTTGACAGTCGCTATTGAGTACATTAGAAACCACCAAATGGTGGTTGCTGTATATTTTAATCCCTGCCCTACATTTTTCTCCCCCCATGACCCTCCTCCTCCCGCGACCCTGTTTCGTTCACCCTCCCACGACCCTGCCTCTGCACGACATCGTCCCTCGTATCGCCGTCGTTGAACAGCCCCAGCCCTGTTGGGCCCCACCATCGACCCTCCCACAACCCTACCTCTACGCGCCATTGTCCCCCCCCCCACCCTCGTCGATCCCTTACACCACGGTCTTGCCCCGCCGCCGAGCCCTCCCACCCCCGTCGAGCTCCCTTTGTCAAGCCCCACTGTCCTTTGTCAAGCCCCGCCGGCAAAGCCTCCCGCCCCCATCAATCCCACGCAGTCAATCCCCCTATTGTGCATTCCCAATGCCATCGGGCCCCTTTACTGGCAGTGAGTCCCCTACATGTGATTTTTTCAAATTTCAGTTCAATATTATGTATTCAATTTGAACATTAGGTGATTATTACATGGGTACTTCATCTTTCCACAAGTCCAATAGCTCTTTATACTCTCATAATCATCCAATGTCTTTTTATTTTGGTTCTCGTATAGCATTTGATATTTGTGAAAGTTGTATGAATTGGGATTTAGTTGCATCACATACATGATTTTGCCTTTCATACTATATCACATACATGATTTGGACTTTCTTTAATATAATTAAGCATTTTATTTTACCTGCAATCTCCAGGCGAGTTGTTCATTGATTTAGTATTTTACAATTTTAAACATTGAAAACATTTATATGAAATCTTTTTCCAAGAATCCAAAAAATGCTTATTTAGTCATATTTTAATGTTTCACCTTTTTTTAATAGCTCGGATTGAGGTGATTGTTGTGGATGTTCTGTTTTGTGCATGACCTTTACTAGTTAGTTTAAGCTTATATTTACCATCATTGCTTATCTAAATCTGTGTGCTACATTTTGCCTTTCATGACATCTTTTGAATTCATGAATGTGATACAGCATGCCAAAAGCAACTTGTAATGCATGATGCCTTATTTGATGATTATTCGGAAGTGATGAATTCAAAGTTTCTTATTTAAATTATGGAAATTAAGAAAAAATAATGAAAATGTACAATGAAAATACAATTATCCTTGTGGGAAACAATTGTTGATCCATAATGGTAAAGTATTGAAGGATAAAAGCACATTCTCAAAGAACAATATTTATAAAGATGGATTTCTTGTTGTCATGCTTAGAAAGTTTAATCATTTTTAATTATATGTTAATTTTATGTATTCTTCCTATACAATACTTCTCAAGAATGTTCTTTCTCATAGAATGCCTTTTCATTTTGAAGGCCTCTACTAACAATGAGCATCTCTTTAAAATGAAGGGCCACTGTATGAATTTATGTGTATGAAGCATTGTGTAACCCTGTATTTATTATGACAACCTCAATTAATTTCATCTCTACCTCCCTCCCTCAGCTAATGTTTTGGTTATGGTGGTGATTTACCTAATTACAAGTTTTTTACTTCATTGTCAGAGTGCTTATTTTCCTTTTTAAATAATATTTTTTTGAGGTGGTGGAATTTATCTATCTCATGTATCATGATCAAGTTTTTCAATGCATCTATATAGAAAGAAACAGTGTCATGTTTTGAATGAAAAAATGAGAGCATGAGTTGAAACAATAGCTTTATCTCAATGCTTGTTTTTTAGAACATTTTCTTTGAATTTTAATTTATCCAAAACTATAATGCTTGTTCTGACACGTCATGCTTATAGTATTTTAACTCTAGTCTCTTCAGGATCTTATATATAATTTTTATTAAGCAAGCAAATTAATAGCAATGGAATTTGCGAGGTTTGAATGTGAACCCAAACATAGCTTATAGGTTTTGGTGTTTTTAAAAAAAAAATGGCGTGAACTTTACTCTCTTTATTGCATTTTTTTAGTTTTGGTGTTACATTATTTATTTGTTTACTTTTATATATTTTGATATTGTTCCATAATAGAACCTAAGCCTATAATACTGTGTTTCATGAAGTTTCATGGTGTCTCTAATGATCTAATTAGCTGGTCTTGTTTTGAAGCATTTTTCCTTGCGCCATGGTTTCAACCAATAGCTGTGTTTCTTCTTGCATCACTTCAAATTTTCATTTAATCATTATAGTGTTTGGCGTGCCTGAATTGAATGTCACTCTATTCTTCATACATTGTTGCTTGCTTATAGAATTGGGTTTAATGCCTAATATTGTATTTGGGTGATTATGTTTGAGGTAATAATTTGAGTTTACATATTAGGTTGACTCTCTTGTAAACCCATTTAACTTTAAATATATAACTTATTGTATCATGACAAAAGATTAGATGGGTAAAGAATGGTCAACATGAATACGATCTGAATATTATTCATATGTCGGACTACCCAACCCAATTATTTGTGTTGTGTAAGAGCATATGGAATTTCAATCGGATGTTCGGACTTTTCAGAATGACCGAATATGTGATTTTTAAAGGTTTTACGTCCATTAAAAAGGTGTGTCCAGGGGTCAAAATGAGCCAAATGACATCTGAATTCCATGAAATAAGATGAAAACAACCGTAGAGTGAATTTTGAATGATTCGAGTATATGAAACATCAATCGGAGATGTCGTTTTCTCGGGATGACCGAATACGCACCTTTAGTGTCATAAAACACCAAAATGTAAGTTTAACGATCAATTACATATCAAATGACCTTGGAACGACCTGGAATAATAGCAAGACCTTATTATTATTATTTGTGCTGTGTAAAAGTAGACGGAATGTCAATTGGACGTCTGGTCTGTCCGAAATGATTGAATATGTGATTTTTAAAGGTTCTACGCCTTTTAAAAAGGTGTGTTCGGGGTTCAAAATCAGTTGAACGATGTTTGAATCTTTTGAAATTAGACGGTAACAACCATAGAGTTAAGATTGAAGTGGTTGAGTAGACAGAACATCAATTTGAGATGTCGTTTTCCCAGGATAACTGAAAATGCACTTTTAATGTCATAAAACACCAAAACATGCGTTTAATGGTCAATTCCATATCAAACGACCTTTTAATGATATCAAATCATAGGAATATCATATTATTATTATTCTTGATATGAATGAGCCAATGAAACATCAATTGGACATGTGATCTGCCTGGAACTATCAAATATGTGGTTTTTAAAGGTTTGATGCCCTTTAAAAAAGATGTGTTCCAAGGTCAAAACCAGCTGAATTCCCTCTGAATGCCATAAAATCAGATGAAAAAAACCGTTTAGTGAACTATCAATTGGTCAAGCATATGGAACATCAATCCGAGATTCAGTTTTCCCAGGATGATCGAAAACACACTTTTAGTGTCATAAAACACCAAAACTTGCATTTAATGGTAAATTCCATATCAAATGACTTCAGAATGACCTAAAATCACAGGAAAATCGTCTTATTATTATTATTAATGTGTACGAGAAGACAGAACGTCAATTGGATGCGCGATCTTCCCAAAACGACCGAATATGCGGTTTTTAAAGGTTGGACTGCCCTTTAAAAAGGTGCATCCAGAGGTCAAAATCAACCAAACGATACCCGAATGCCATGAAATTAGATGAAAACAACCGTAGAGTGAATTTTGAATTGGTCAATTAGATGGAACATCAATCGGAGATGTCATTTGCTCGGGATGACTGAATACGCACCTTTAGTGTCATAAAACACCAAAACGTGCGTTTAACGATCAAATCCATATCAAACGAACTCAGAATGACCTAAAATCATAGGAATATTGTATTATTATTATTATTGTTGTTGTGTAATAGTATATGGGACGTCAATCGGACGTTCGGTCTGTCCGAAATGACTGAATATGTGATTTTTAAAGGTTTTACGCCCTTTAAAATGGTGTGTCCGGGTGTCAAAATCAGCCGAATGACGTCTGAATGTCATAAAATCAGATGAAAACAACCATAGAGTTAATAGTGAATTGGTTGAGTAGACATAACATCAATCTGAGATGATGTTTTCCTGGGATAATCGAAAATACACTTTTAGTGTCATAAAACACCAAAACGTGCATTTAACGCTCAATTCTATATCAAATGACTTCAGAATGACCTTAAATCATAGGAAAAACATATTATTATTATTCTTGATGTGTACCAGTAGATAGAACATCAATCATATGTGTGGTCTGCCCAAAACGATCGAATATGCGGTTTTTAAAGGTTGTACGCCCTTTAAAAAGGTGTGTTCGGGGGTCAAAATCAGCCGAACAACCTCCGAATTCCATGAAATCAGATGAAAAAAACCATAGAGTGAATTTTAAATTGGTAAAGTAGGTGGAACATCAATCTGAGATGTTGTTTGGTCGGGATGACTGAAAACGCACTTTTAGTGTCATAAAACACCAAAACGTGCGTTTAACGGTCAATTCTATATCAAATGACCTCAGAATAACCTAAAATCTTAGAAAGACTGTATTATTATTATTCTTGATGTGTATGAGTAGACAACACGTCAATTGGACGTGCAGTCTACCCAGAACTATTGAATATGTGATTTTTAAAGGTTTGACGCCCTTTAAAAAAGTGTGTTTGGGGGTCAAAAACCAGTTGAACGACCTCCGAATGCCGTGAAATCGGACGATAAATACCATATAGTGAATTGAAAATTGTTCAAGTAGACGGAACATCAATATGAGGTGTCGTTTTCCAGAGATGATTGAAAACACACTCTTAGTGTCATAAAACACCAAAACATGTGTTTAACAGTCAATTCTATATCAAACGACCTCAGAATGACCTGAAATCATAGGAATACTGTATTATTATTATTTGTGATATGTACCAATAGAAAAAACACCAATAAAATGTGTGGTTTGCCCAAAATGACCAAATATGTGATTTTTAAAGGTTGGACGTCCTTTAGAAAGGTGTGTTTGGGGGTCAAAACCAGTCGAACAACCTCTAAATTCTATGAAATTAGACAGCAACAACCGTAGAGTGAATTATAAATTGTTCGAGTAGACGAAACATCTACCCAAGATGTTGTTTGGCCGGGATTACCGAAAACGCACTTTTAGTGTCATAAAACACCAAAACATGAGTTTAACGGTCAATTCCATATCAAACAACCTCATAATGACCTGAAATAATAGGAAGATTGTATTATTATTATTCTTTATGTGTATGAGGATACGATATGTCAATTGAACGTGTGGTCTACCCAGAACTATTGAATATGTGGTTTTTAAAGGTTTGACGCCTTTTAAAAAGGTGTGTTTGTGGGTCAAAACCAGTTGAACGACCTCTGAATTCCATGAAATCAGACAAAAAAAACATATCATGAATTGTAAATTGGTTGAGTAGATGGAACATCAATCCAAGATGTTGTTTTCCTGAGATGGCTGAAAACACACTTTCTGTGTTATAAAACTCCAAAACATGCGTTTAATGGTCAATTCCATATCAAAAAACTTCAGAATGACTTGAAATCAGAGGAAAACCATCTTATTATTATTCTTGATGTGTACCAGAAGACGGAACATCAATCAGATATGTGGTCTGCCCAAAACAACAGAAAGTTTTTAAAGGTTGGACGCCCTTTAAAAAGGTGCGTCTGGGGGTCAAAATCAGACGAACGACCTCTAAATTCCATGAAATCAGATAACAAAAAATGTAGATTGAATTGTAAATTGGTCGAGTAGACTGAACATCAATATGAGATGTCGTTTGGCTGGGATGATTGAAAATGCACTTTTAGTGTCATAAAACACCAAAATGTGCGTTTAAGAGTTAATTTCATATCAAACAACCTCATAATGACCTGAAATCATAGGAATACCATATTATAATTATTCTTGATGTGTACAAGCAGAAAACATGTCAATTGGACATGCGGTCTTCCCAAAACGACCGAATATGTGATTTATAAAGGTTGGACTCCCTTTAAAAAGATGTGTTTGGGGGTCAAAACCAGTCGAACGACCTCCAAATGTCATGAAATCAGATGAAAAAATCGTATAGTGAATTGTAAATTGGTTGATTAAATGAAACATCAATCTGAGATGTCATTTGGCCAAGATGATCGAAAACGCACTTTTAGTGTCATAAAACAGCAAAACATGCGTTAACAGTCAATTTCATATCAAACGACCTTAGAATGACCTGAAATCATAGGAAGACTATATTGTAATTATTCTTGATGTGTACCAGTAGACGACACATCAATTGGACATGCGGTCTGTCCAAAATGACCAAATATGTTGTTTTTAAAGGTTGGACGCCCTTTAAAAAGATGTGTTTGGGGGTCAAAACTAGTCAAACGGCCTCCAAATGCCGTGAAATCAAAAGAAAACAATTTTAGAGTGAATTATAAATTTTTTGAGCCGATGAAACATCAATCTGAGATGTTGTTTTTCCGGGATGATCGAAAACACACTTTTAGTGTCATAAAACACCAAAATGTGCGTTTAATGGTCAATTCCATATCAAACTACTTCAGAATGATCTAAAATCATATGAAAATCATTTAATTATTATTTTTGATTTTTACCAGTAGACGGAATATCAATAGGACGTTCGGTCTGCCCGGAATGACCAAATATGCGATTTTTAAAGGTTTTACGCTCTTTAAAAAGGTGCATCTGGGGGACAAAATCATCTAAACGACCTTAGAATGCCATGAAATCAGACGACAACAACTGTAAAGTTAATATTGAATTGGTCGAGTAGATAAAACATCAATCTGAGGTGTCGTTTGGCTGGGATGACCGAAAATGCACTTTTAGTGTTATAAAACACCAAAACGTGTGTTTAACGGTCAATTCCATATCAAACGAATTCAGAATGACCTTAAATCATAGGAAGACCATATTATTATTATTATTGATGTGTATGAGCAGACGACGCGTCAATTGGACGTCCGGTATGCCTGGAACTATTGAATATGTGATTTTTAAAGGTTTGACGCCCTTTAAAAAGGTGCGTTCGGGGGTCAAAACTAGTCGAAAGACCTCTGAATGTGGTGAAATCAGAAAAAAAACAACCAAATAGTGAATTGTTAATTTTTCAAGTAGATGGAACAACAATCCAAGATGTTTTTTTTTCTCGAGATGACCGAAAACACACTTTTAGTGTCATAAAACACCAAAACGTGCATTTAACAGTCAATTCCATATCAAAAAACTTTATAATAACCTGAAATCATAGGAAAACCATCTTATTATTATTTTTGATGTGTACCAGTAGACATAACGTCAATCGAATGTGAGGTCTTCCCAAAATGACTGAATATGCAGTTTTTAAAGGTTGGACGCCCTTTAAAAAGGTGCATTCGGGGGTCAAAATCAGTCGAACGATCTTCACATTCCATGAAATCAAATAAAAACAACTTTATAGTGAATCGTAAATTGGTCGAGCATACGGAACATCAATTCGAGATGTCGTTTGGCCGAGATGACCGAAAACACACTTTTAATGTCATAAAACACCAAAACGCGCGTTTAATAATCAATTCCATATCAAATAACCTCAGAATGACCTGAAATCATAGGAGGAACATATTATTATTATTCTTGATGTGTACTAGTAGACGACATGTCAATTGGACGTGTGGTCTGCCTAGAACTATTGAATATGTTGTTTTTAAAGGTTTGACGCCCTTTAAAAAGGTATGTTTGGGGGTCAAAACTAGTCGAACAGCCTCCGAATTCCGTGAAATTAGACAAAAAACATATAGTGAATTTTAAATTGTTCAAGCAGATAGAACATCAATCTGAGATTCCGTTTTTCTGGGATGAGTGAAAACACACTTTTAGAGTCATAAAACTCCAAAACGTACATTTAACGGTCAATTCCATATCAAATGACTTCAGAATGACCTAAAATCAGAGGAAAACTATCTTATTATTATTATTGATGTGTACCAAAAGACGGAACGTCTATCGGATGTGCGGTCTACCCAAAACAACCAAATATGCGGTTTTTAAAGGTTAGACGCCCTTTAAAAAGGTGTGTCTAGGGGTTAAGATCAGTCGAACGACCTCTGAATTCCATAAAATCAAACAACAACAAAGATAGAGTGAATTTTAAATTGGTCGAGCATATGGAACATCAATTCGAGATGTCGTTTGGCTGGGATGATCTAAAACGCACTTTTAGTGTCATAAAACACCAAAACGTGCGTTTAACAGTTAATTTCATATCAAACAACCTAGGAATGACCTAAAATCATAGGAAGCCCTTTTTATTATTATTCTTGTTGTGTAAGAGTAGGCATAACATCAATCAGACGTTTGGTTTGCCTGGAATGACTGAATATGTGGTTTTTAAAGGTTTTACACCCTTTAAAAGCATGTGGGGGGTCAAAACCAAGCAAATAACCACCGAATGTGCTGAAATCAGACGACAACAATCGTAGAGTGATATGTGAAATAGTCGAGGATGGTATTTCAATCGGCGGTTCCGTTTGTCTGGGATGACGGAAAATGCACTTTTAATGTCACAAAACTTCAAAACATGCGTTTAACATTCAGAGATATATAGAAAACGACCTCAGAATGACTTGAAATCACAAAAATATATATCTTATTAGTATTTTTTATGTGTACAAGGAGACGAAACGTCAATCGGAGGTGTGGTCTGCCTGGAACTACCGAATACATGATTTTTAAAGGTTTGACGCCTTTTAAAAAGGTGCATCCGGGGGTCAAAAACAATCGAACAACCTCCGAATGTGGTGAAATCAGACGACAACAACCGTAGAGTAAATTGTGAAATGGTCGAGCAGACGGAATGTTAATCGGAGATTTCGTTTGCACGAGATGACTCAAAACACACTTTTAGTGTCATAAAACATCAAAACGTGCGTTTAAGAATCAAATCCATAGAAAAAAATTCAGAATGACCTGAAATCATAGGAAAAATTTCTTATTGTTATTCGTGATGTATATGAGTAGACGGAAGGTTAATCGGATGTGCGGTTTTTCTAGGATGACCAAATATGCAGTTTCAATTGCATTTCAATTATTAGTTGAAATATTTTTTTTGTACTAATTATTTTATTAAATTTTGTGATGCAGTTTTATTCGATGATGGTTGTGGAGATTGAAGATGATGAGGCAAATAGAGTTATTTTCTCATGGTTTTAGGTATTTTGAAATATTTTTTGTATTTTTGAAATATAGTATTTTTTTTAATGTTGCTGTGAATTTTTTTAAAAAAAAATAAAAAAACCTATAGTGGTCACCATATGGCGGTCGCTATATGCCTGCAAGGAAGGTCTAAAGCAACCACCAAATGGCATTCGTTGTAGACCGTGCCGAAGTAAGCTATAGCGACCGCCAGCACCTGTCATTTGGCAGCCACTATAAGCCTTTAGCGATGGCTTTTGGCGGTCTCTAAAGGCCTTATTTCTACTAGTGTGGACAAAATCATTTAAGCTAAAAAATGTTAAAATAACCTATATTTATTGGATAGAAATTGGAAAGAATAGCATGGAATGATTTTCACACACACATAAGGAGAGTTAGTGGAATGGTTGACTTTTGAATTCCTTTCTCAATTTGGTATCATGAATCTCTTTGAATTTCATTGTGATATGATTTATGAGACATCTTTTTCTATTTTCACTAGAAAAAACTCCTTGGTGTGGTTTGTGTACTGATCACATTACTTTAATGAATTAAAATTTCCTCAAATGTTAAATCTTCATGATGTTGGAAATATATACATTCATCATTTTTTTGGATATGTGACTTTTCCCAGGAGTGCAAATGTTTAGGTGTGGGGGTGTGATCGCATAGTGATTCAATATTTAATTCCACCCTTACACCGCTGTTTTAAACTGGTTTTGTAATGAATATTACAAATATAATAATAAATATCACTTCATGTTTTATTCAATGAATTGATGTTTATCATTATTTAATAGGATAATTTTACTTGTTTCGGTGTTTACATTGTAGGAGGAAGTTATTTGGAGAGCTCGTGATAGAATTCAAGCAAAATGGGCCAAACTGTGTGAGAGTCCAAGCATGCATGTGGACATTAATATGTACTATGGATAATACGTGCATCCAATTGGGCTAAAAATGGGTTTATGAATGAAAAAAATATGGGATACATTTTTATAGAATACCATGGAGCCCAATTCGTCTATTTGGAGGCCCAAAATAGGCCCACAATGTGAAGAAATTATGGGAGGGCCAAATTGGACCACCCTTCTATATTTGGGCCATAACTCGGGCCACAGAGATCCAATTGGTTTGATTCTACATCCCTTATACATATAACGTTAAGGTCCAACTCTCCACCTAATTTTAAGTCATTTTCATGTGTTTTGGTCAGTCAACCATCCGGTTAAAGATGGAGTAAAAATTCTACCTTGAATAGTCACCTAGCCCTTTAAATACTTGACCACTTTTTGTGGAAATTTTGATGTAATTGTCCATAAAATTAATCCTCCCCATCATTATCTCATGGGTAATGACCAGGGGTAAGGGTGAGTCGAATTAGAGAGATTTCTTCATCCATTATCTCCCTCTTCTTCATCATGTACTTCTAAGCTTCTTAATGATCAACTTAGGGGGTGTCTGTTGTTATAATCTCGAGCTCAATACTTGTAATATTCATAATGTAATTGAATTTCTAGGATTGTTGTCTATTGTTCTTAATTTCACCCTTTTGATTTTTTTTATTCTAGTTTGATATAATACAAATCAAAGAAACAAGAATCCTCATGCTTTCATGCATAACCCAGATCTTGTGATGATTTGAGTGTGGTTACCTCTTTTCTCACACTTCCCTTTCATGAGTTTGTGAATGGATTATGTCAGTTGATAAATTCCAGGAGCATGAACTCATTAATATGCATGTTCTTGTCTTGTTTAATATTTCATCATTGACACAAATCTGGTCATCTCATCACATTGTTGATGTGATGCCTTGATTGAGTTCTGTTTTTTACATCGATTCAAGTTTTTTGATTTTGGTCGATCATCAATAATCAATATCGTTGGTCGATCAAATCCTAGGTGGTGACCTAGTAATAACTCACATAACACACTGGTTTTAGTGTGTATAAATCAAGAAATCAATCATCATCCCCATTCCCCTGAGAGTGATGACAGATTGAGCATCAAGGGACACTTACCTGGGTTGATCACGATTTCTCCATCCTGTTCTCTCACTTAGTAGTATAGTTTCAATTTATGTTTTAAAATCAAAAAATCCCAAGTTTTATAAATCCCCATTCCTCTTTTATTTTCATAATTAGAACCTTATTTTTAAATTAATGATCTAAGGCTCCATCGAGAGACAACCTAGGGTTGCTGCTATACTGTAGAAATTATAGTTAGAAATAAACATCTAATTTGACACATTCGACAACGCGATCAACTAATCAACCTATCCTTAAGGTAACCAAATATTTCTTGGAACTAATCAGTCCACACAAAATCTTGGTACTTCCTGGTCAACACTGTTAGTGGGGTCTCAATCTGAGAGAAATCAAATATAAACCTCCAATAATAGCTTGTAAGACCAAGGAAATTGCAAACCTCTACCACATTCTTGGGTACTACCCAAGAAATAACTACCTAAATATTCGATGGGTCCATGAACACACCCTGTCGATACACCTCATGTCCAAAAAAATGCACCTCTCATGTCTATAACTTACACTTGGGCAACTTTCCTTATAGTTGGCAGTGTCGAAGGACCTGTAAGACAACTATGAGATATTTGGAATTCTTCTACTCTAACTTTGAGTATATCAAGATGTCATTAATGAACATGGTGATAAATTGGTCTAGGAACTCATGAAATATAGGGTTTATGATCCCCATGAATATAGTATGTGAATTCATGACACTAAATGACATGGCCACAAACTCAAGTGCTCATACCTATAATTGAATGTGGTCTTCAAAATATCCTCATCTTTCACCCTCATATGGTGATATCCAGACTGTAAATAAATCTTTGAGAACAAACCAGATCCATTCAACTAGTCAAACCAATTGTTTACTCTCAGAAGAGGGTAACGATTCTTGGTTGTCACTTGATTCAACCTATGGTAGTCTAATCATGACCTCTAACTACCGTCTTCCTTCTTGGAGAAGAACACTGGAGAACCCCAAGGAGGCATGTTTAGTTGGATGAAAATCAATTGCATCTGATCATCAATGTACAACCTCAAATCGTGCAACTTGATAAGCTCCATTCAATAAAGATCCATCGAAATTGGAGTCATGTCGAGTAGAAAATTTATCTCAAACTCGATGTCGCATCGAGGGGGTGATGTCATGACCTCATCCAGGAAAACATCTTGGAACTCCTCCACAAACTTGGGAACATACTATGTATGAGATTCCTTTAACAGCTCTGCCAACTAAGAAAAAAGAGGCTCCACTTGCCTATCACTCATCCGATAACCCCTCTCACCAACGAACACCACTTGTTGGCCCTCCACATTGGAAAATGAAACTCTTCTCTAGAAGTAGTTTATGACTATACACACAAAATATAGTCAATCCATGACAAGTATAACATTTTATGGATGTATTTACAGCTAGAATAATTCTCCAACTAACTTTTATTTCCCCATAACCTGTCTACATCCCTGACACACATCAAACAAAGCTGCCTGACCTTCAGCTGATGTAGATAACACTAGGGTCACGGTAAGCCTCTCCATATATAGTCCCAAGGTATGGACCAAATCAGGATAAACAAAAGACTATGAGTCTCTTAGATTAAACAAAGCACAAAAAAAGGTATATAATAAACTTGTCATACCTCAGAAAATCTCTGGCCCTGTTACCCCTACCGCCTCCAACGCATGCATCTATACACACCCAACTCTTCTACCTATCTACTTTAACCCCTATTATTGCACTCTATCCTAGGTCCTTGAGGAAGGAGAATATCATAAGACTTACCCTACCAACATCATCTACCCTCATCTACTGAACAAGCGTTGACGATCCCTGCTGCTGAAACTGCCACATAAGAAGTTGTTACTACTGTTGAAAAGGGGTCTGACCATCCATCTGAAACTGGCCTCCTTGATTGGTTGGATGCTGAGTCTGGTGGTATCCATGTACTCTGTAGACATATCAGGAAAATGGGAATCCCCTGGAAGGTTCTCATAAGACACCTTCCTCAGAAGGACGTGAATGAATCTACCGTGGTCAATTCCCCACTGTTCAGAACCCCAACTATCTAAAAATTTGTGGCCCACTGCCTGAAGTTATGCTCATTAAGATTACTTATTGGTCACTCTATTAAGGATAAACCCCTATAGAAAGAATTTTCTTGATAAACTCCACCTTATTTTGCACATCCATATAGAAAGTGTAAATGGGGTGACAACATACCTGATCACTGGTCACAAAGCCTCCTATAAACATCGATCTCTATAATCCTAATTTAGAAAGACATCAGGGGAAAAGTTCAAGAGGTCCTTGAATCTAATTCCAAGCTCCCACACACTCAAAATCCCCTACTGAATGGAGTGTAGTTCCTAACTCATTGTTGCCTTCATCATCAATGATAAGAATTCCAAACAGATTTTCTTATGGAAGTCTAACCACAACATGTATGTCTCCTTTCGGTTGCCAAGATAAAATATCCACCAATGACGCATAGCTCCCCACATCTATTTAATTATCAACAACACCCAAAACTTATCCCGAGATTTAATTAGACCAAAAGTGATCTCAATCTCCTCTGACTAGTGCTTTGTATCTATATTATAGATGCCCCCCTCATACTTCTCTAAGCTCTACCACTGAAAGGCACACAAGCCCCCCTACCATGCCTCATCCTCTTCTATCGAGTTGATCCTCCAACAATCAACCTGATCAGACTATTGAACCTCCACTCCCTAAGCTACTAATGGATGGAGACCAAGATCCATTCCTGAAAAGTAAGGAGAAACCCTAATCTCGGTAGTATGGAATTTTATCAAAGTTTATTTAATTAATTCATTTTTAATTTCCCACATTCACCCAATTTAGACATGAACACAGTCAATCATGATGCATGTACCTATCCTAGATCTATACCCTGCAAATAGGTCCACCTCACATGCCCATTCAATAAGCTCAGAGTCCTTGCATCAAATCACAGTGGGTCCTAAAATCTCATGCCTTACCTGGTCTCTTTGGCCTATGTTACACACCAAGATCAACTAGCAGTGTTTCCTAAAAACCCATGAAATCCTCACAAGTCCTAACTCTAAACTCCATATTATCTCTCAACCAAAACCATTAATACCACTCTTTCATGACCCCTACCTCCATAGGTACCCCTCTCAGGCTGACAATGAAGGAAGAGAGATAATGAACCCCGAGTTCTACCTCAAGTAGGCCCTGGGTTGGTGACAATCACTGAGGGTATAAGAATCTCACACATAGAAGGCATTAACCTCTATAATAATATAGGATCGGGATATAGGATAAACAAGCACCAAGAAACTCTATCACATAATATAAAATTAAATAAAAAATCATCCCACAATGCATGAACAATGTCAACACATACAAATAAAAATCTATAAGTAAATAGAAAAAGACAAGTCTTATGGCAGTGACTCAACAACATCTCTAAAACCTAAGCTAGTAATATCATGATCGGTTCCACAAAATCTTCATGGAAACTTGAAAATAGTTTATATATACATAAGATGAGAAAAAATGTATATTCGGTAGGATCATACCCAAGGTATTTAGTGCACACACGAAAGGAAAATACTAAGAAGCGAGTGAATAAATAATAGAACCATCAAACATCTAAATAAGTCAACTAACCAATCCCAACGTCACCATATCTCACACACCAAATCACACATCCAATATAGTAACATAGTATCAAGAACAAAAAAGGCGCTCTGTAATCGCTTCTCCATTGATTTGTCACTCTCACACCCCAACATCAAATGTATTGTGCTCCCATCTATTCCATACATATCACATCACATAACCATCCATCTCTAATGTAGTTCAAGATGCATACCTTCCTACCCCACCCTCATAAGTTTTAACATCTAGTACTAGCATCAATCATCATCCCATCACAACCTCATCACACCATAGCCTCATCGTATAACCAGGGTAGTAGTGTATCATGAACATGAAGAACATCAACTTTGTGCCCTCCTCCCACTACACATGACCCCCACTACACATCACATCCTCATCACCATTGGGTAATCTACAACACCAAACCCACATCATCACTTAGTAATATCCAACATCAACTTGTATCATCACTGCTAAAGGAAGAGTGGGGAAGTGGGGGTAACCAACCATCTGTATCACCATCACCCTGGATGTTGGGGAAAACACTTGAAACTCAAAACCTTTGGGCATTGGTAAGGTTATCCAACTCAGATGGGGTGTGTAAAAAAGTAACATAAAATGTATGATAGAGTGATAACACAAAATACCTAACTTATGGGTTCACATCAACTGCACTAGTTCACACCATAGCACCACCATTGTACCACATGACATTTGTCACAAATGCTGCCACTAAATGCATCACATCACACAACAACCATACATAGATACACAATTCCATTTTTAATTATAGTTTCTGCCATTTTCTAGATTTAATGAGTTCCACTAAATCCCCTTTACTAGTTCATTTCATTCACAATTACATGACTCATTCATTTATTGTTCAATTCATTTAAGCCAATTACCACACATCAATTTCTGGTCATTCTTATTCATTTACCAACCCATGTCATTTCATTTTAGTGTTACAATTTATTCCATGGCTAACTGGGCAACTAACACAGCCACACCACAAAAACAACTTGCTCATCTCACATCAACCATCACCACAACACTGCATCAACCAAGCCATCTCACCACAACAACTACACGTCTCAACCATTGTACATCATAACCACCACATGACACAACCACTGCACATCACCCCCACTGCACATACCAACCATCGCACGACACGACCACCACACATCACTGCCACTGCACATCACAACCATTGCACATCATAACCACTACACAATTGCCCACATTGCATCTCATGCCAACCAACTATCATATCACCACCCCACACATTTCACAACTCATCCAGTCACCACCATCACCACAAAAACATCCCACATCACACAAGGAAACACAACAAGCACAACCACACACAGAATCACTTTCTGAATTCCACAATTGTAGATTCAACAAGGGATTTATTTACTATACTTCATTACTTAGCATGGGTATTATCACACAAATTCCAGATTTCCATGGGAAACCAATTCATTACCATATATACGTTCTTAGACTTTTTATTCAGGGTGTGATCAAACAATCAACATAGCAAGGGTCTCACATACATATCAACTACATCACAAGAAAGTCTCCCAACAATCATGATTTTTAGTAACGACGACAAACATGTATAATTTCAACAATAATAATATCGATGAGTAAGACATTTGATTTCTCCTCATTCCCGTAAATTTTAGATTTAGCGAATTCGTTATCATTACTAAGATGACCCTTATTATCCACCTAATGGAAGAACAAAATATGAAATCCCCATGCACATAAATAGGGAGAGAATGAGGATCTCCTACCTCAAAGAATCTTTTTGAATCTCCGCACACGACAGAGCGAATGAGAAACAACTAGAAGACCATGGTCGCCAAAGGAAATCCTGGATCAACCTGGATCATAATAAGGGAGCATCAAAAACTCATCCCAAATGCTCCCCAGACCAAAACAACATCGTCATTGTGAATCCTGATATAAGAATGAAAGGAAACAAGGGAAGATGGGGAGAACTCACCTTAGATTTCCAACAATCAACCTCTGAAAACCAAGGATCAAAACAGAAAGAGAGGGGCTGGAAGATCACCCAAAATCACCTAGGGTTTTCCTAAAACTGAGAGGAGCATGCAAGGAATGAGGTAAAACTGAGGGCCCTTGGAATTTATATGCAACCTGGACATTGGTACATTCACGGTGTGAAACCCCTATTCATGTCGTGAATTTTCATGAGGCCATGTAATTCAAGCTGTAAATTCCCTAAACTTCAAACCCGATCTTCTGGCGTCGTGCGGCTCTCCTCGCAGGCCTACCTTCGGTTTATTAATCATGCGGTATTGATCGCATTGAAATGGTAGTAGATTTCGTGCATTGCTTGGGGGTGTTTGATCCTTGATGTGATTGTTGTGTTGATTGCGTTGAAATGATGGTGGAATTTTGTCTGGGTGTTTCTGCTCGCTGTGATTTTTGCTTGCTGGCGACCTGCTGTTCAAAGGTTCTTGATTCTAGATTATCCTCAAAGACTACTTCAGATGAGGTTTAGAGCTATAAGTTTTCACCAGACTTATGTGTTATGATTTTGGATGATTGAGAGGGTATGGCCTTGGTCATCTGTACCGACCCATCTTTGTACGGGACAACTTGTCGTGTCATGCACGTTGGAATGGTGGAAACTGGACTTAACGTTGTTTATGCTGGGGAGGGGCCTTTCTTTGTTGTTTGATCTTGTTTTTTAAATTTTGGACCGTTGGAGCATGGATTGATGTCTTAAGTCATTGAAGTCATGTTTCTTGGTTTCTCACTTTTTTCTTAAAAGTGTTTTCTTAATAAAAAAGTTAATTTTCAGTCGGTCGTAGCACTTCAACCTCTACTTAATTCATGTCATGAATTGTCCTTTCACGTCGTGAGCTGATTTGGCATAGAAAACCCTATTTGAAACTCAAGATGTGAATCGTCAACCTCCTAGCCATGAATCAATCTCTCATGACGTGAATACATATTCATGTCATGAACTACCTGTTGTCGTGAAGTTGCATCCCCAACTCCATCGATCCCTCCTCGAACCTCCTCTGAAAACCTCCAACTCCTAAATCGGCAAAGTAACGAGGTGAGAAGGTACAAACCATTAAGTCATAATCCCTATCATTGAGTTACCCATAAAATAAATATACTCCACTCTACAATTTTCCTTTCATCACAACCACCACCCATGTCAAGTTGCATTGATTACTATAATGATGTGTTATCCCTTGATTGGTTCTCTAGGTATTGTAACATGTCATCAGTGTTATCCAGAAGCAACACCCCCTTTCTTTTGAACCGTAAAAAAAATGTTGGTCCACTCGTGTATATATAAGACTCTCAGGACCACCTCCAATGTCTGTTACAAGTGAAAATGGATCACTGAGCTTAAGATCAACTTTATCATTTACATCTAACTTGACACCTCGTGCATCACTGATGTGTCATTGTGACCTCATCAAATGCATGGTCACAGGAGAATGTAAAGAGTGGTTATGATCTTGAGCAAATTACCCACACTCATACTGCTTATTGGACATGTAAACAACTCTCATTCGTGTTGGACATTTGGTCCTCATTTTGGCACATGACTTTTTGACATTGGCATCACGTTTGTTTGATATTTGGCATCCTTATTTGCTACGTGTATACAATCTTGATGTTATTGATCTTTTATCTTTTTTATGTCTATTAATATACTGCTTTCATACATTGAAACCAACAACGTTTCCGTAAGCAATATAAAATGAATAGGATTCAAACTCTGATTTAAAAACCATCCAAATGTTTGGTCTTCGTGTAGTGCTTTGTTTATAAATGTTATTGGATGATGTGTTTTCTTCTGAATCTGGAACTTTATCTCTATCGAAAAAAAATTATGCATTGCAATTTGATTTTGTAATGGCAACACTATCATGCTCCCACACAAAATAGTCAGACGAATCCTGCATGATATTCAAATCTAAGGAATTTATGTATTCTGAATTGTGTACACCATGCATATTTGGCTCGATCTCATCCATTCCGACCTATACAATTTATGTGGACAAATTGTCAGACCACCTTTAAATTCCAACTTCAAATTACTAGATGACAAATCAGTTCTTTTGAATCAATTGGAAATTCTCATAGGGAATTTCCAGTGGAAACTCCAAGTCGAAATTTCCACTTTGATTCAATTTTAAATTCCAACAGCAAAATACCAGATGACATTTCCATTTTAAATCAATCAAAATTCACAAAATCACTTCTTATGAATCAATTGCAAATTTCAAGTGGGAATTCCAACTATGAATTCAGTGTGAATTCCCAGTAGAGATGTCATCTGAGAATTTCTTGTGAACATCCGCAGTGAAAATTACCAGTAGAGATTCCTACAAGTACTTCTTGGAATCAATTGAAAATATTTGGTGCATAGAAATCCTCACTGGAAATTCACATTGGAAATTTCAATTGGAAACTTCCAATGAAAACTCTAAGTGAAAGTTTTCACTTCAATTCAATTTTAAATTCCAATACCAAAATATCAGGTAACATTTCCACTTTAAATCAATTCGAAATCATGAACCACTTATTTTGAAACAATTAAAAATTTCAGATGAGAAATCCAACTATGAATGGTGTGAATTTCTAGTATAAATATCATCTTGGAATCCCGTTTGGAAATACACAATGGAAATTACTAGAGGAAATATGCTATGACGACACAGGAGAATGGAAGACGTGAGCAGTGACGTTGCACCCCATCCGATCGCCTCATTGCACGGCGACCCACAGTCTTTATAACCCCTTTCCAACTTGTCTCCCCCAACTCAGAGCGGATGGCGAGTCCTACGGTGAGGAGGATGAAGCTCGGTACCCAAGGACTGGAGGTGTCGACGCAGGGGCTGGGATGCATGGGCATGTCCGCCTTCTACGGCCCTCCCAAGCCCGAACCCGACATGATCGCCCTCATCCACCACGCCATCAACTCCGGGATCACCTTCCTCGACACCTCTGATGCCTACGGTCCTTTCACCAATGAAATCCTTATCGGCAAGGTCGCTTTATTAGATTATTTATGCTTCTTATCTATCGGTGTTGTTCTTGGCAACCAATTCATGGTTTCAATGGGGTGTTCAGGCCTTGAAAGGTGGGGTGAGGGAAAAGGTTCAGCTGGCCACGAAGTTCGCAGTCTCCTTCTGTGATGGAAAGGTGGAAGTGCGAGGTGATCCGGCGTATGTTAGGGCAGCCTGTGAGGGGAGCTTGAAACGGCTTGACATTGACTGCATCGATCTTTATTACCAGCATCGAATCGATACCCGGGTGCCCATTGAAGTGACGGTTAGCTTCATCCGCCCCTTCTATTCATAATTTCCATCCTTTACCTGTTGGTTCAGTACCACCTGACTGAATTTCCTTGTAATATATCGGTGGCAAGCCTTCGTGGTTTTTTTTTGCAATGTTGTAGTGTTCCAGGAAACAGATTTATTGTAAAATATTGTCATTTTGCTTATGCTGTTGAAGGAAATTTAAGGGCTTGTTTGGTAGAGAGTAACCTTGATGAGTAAAAATGAACCCATCCCCATTCTGGTTTTCATTATCATTTTCATATATAACTGGCTTGAATTAGTTATTTTTTAATGCATTTGGGTGTCAGCAAATTTGCTTCATTTCTGGCTTGATTTTTGTTACTAAAATTTCATGCTTGTTAAACCCTTTCTCCCCCATAATGTCTCATGGAAGATGGGTGAGCTCAAGAAGTTGGTTGAAGAAGGGAAAATAAAGTATGTGGGTCTATCTGAGGCCTCTGCTACTACAATTAGAAGAGCACATGCAATCCAACCCGTAACTTCTGTACAACTGGAGTGGTCTTTGTGGACTAGAGATGCAGAAAAAGAAATCATTCCAACGTGCAGGTGACATATTTGTTGTTCCTTTTGTGATTTGGCATTAATCTAAGCTTATCTATGCCTTTTCCCCAGAGAACTTGGTATTGGGATTGTTGCATATAGTCCTCTTGGAATGGGATTCTTATCTTCGGGTGCTAGGCTTGTGGAGAACTTCTCAAATGAAGACGCTCGAAAGGTATTCTCCACTGGCTATTATTTATCATTTTTTGATAAGAAACAAACTTTGTTATCTTTTTGACAGGCTTTTCCGAGGTTCCAACCAGAGAATGTAAAGCATAACAACGCCATATATGAGCGGATTAATGATTTGGCTGCAAAGAAGGGGTGCACACCATCACAGCTTTCACTGGCATGGTTACATCACCAAGGACCGGACGTGTGCCCTATACCAGGCACCACCAAAATTGAAAACTTCAACGAAAATATAGGTGCGTTGTCTCTGGTGCTGACCTCAGATGAGACGCATGAACTCGAATCCATTGCTGCTGCAGATGTAGTGAAGGGTCGCAGAAACAGACCTGGTTTTGCCAATTGGGAGTGCTCGGAAACTCCTCCCCTCTCATCTTGGAAGCCATAAAGTGAAAACCTTGTGTTCTGTATTTCGTTGTAGCAATGGTTTTTGGTACCACCAAATCCGCATGTTTTTGGCCAAGTCATATGTTCTATGCTGTGGTTCACTGAATATGTTCAGTCCTTCAATGTATTATGCGGCCAATAGATGTCCAGTGTTAAATGTTTCATAAAACAAGTTATGTTTGTTACCAATCCAGCTAATAGTAGATTGCACAAATGAATTTAGATATAGTTGAGAATGATCAATCGGTATATTTCTATACTGCTTAGCCGACCCAACTCTACAATGGAGGGGATTATAACAGAATAATAACAATAGGAATCGGGGAGAGACCACCTCTTGGAACTCCTTCCTAGCTGCGAGTGGAAGGTTCTGGAGAGAGTCCACCTCTCCTGAGCTCCGGTCGTAGTAGGGCTTCTTTCCGAGTAAAATGCGAAGTGAAGTATGCCTCAATACGAACAACTAATATATGGCTGATAACACTCCCAACTGTCTAACCAACCGACACTCTACTCAAACCGACTCACCCCCTATCGCTAACATTTCGCGCCTCATCACCCACATTGTCCCCAAGGTGAGAATTCGAGAATTGTTTTAGAATATGTTCTACATCCTCTTAAGTAGACTCTTCAGTTGTCATCCCCGTCCACTTCACAAGCCTTGAGGTTGACCTTGCTTCTCCTTTGTTTGAACCTTCGGGTAGTGCCATTGTCCCATAGTTTAAATAGAATTGCTTGCACCGACAAGTCCCCAACAATCCGCTTAAGTTGGGGAACGTTTATAAGTTGTAGCCTCCAACCCATCTAATATTTTGAAAGATCCATAATATCTAGCAGCTAGCTTGGACACAATTTCGATTTCAAAGTTTGTACATTGGGAACTGAGCATAACAAACAAATTTTCGGTACTTCAAAATTCTCATCCGAAAGTATGAAAACTTAGGCATCAATTGCCGAGCCATTATTAGATTCTCCCGGAGTTGATTTAATATTTCATCCCATTCCACAAGCGCATTCGCAACAAACTCAACTTGAGTTTCCCTTTAAAAAAAATACAGAATTGTTGGTGGTCTCCAACCATAGACTATTTCAAAACATGTCGAGTTTAGAGGAAGCATGAGAAGGTGTATTATAACAATACTCATCCCATGGTATCTACCGAGCCCGCATGAGAGGTCGCTCAAAGGCGAAGCACCACAGACATGTCTCCAAGTATTTATTGACAGTTTGAGTTTGCCCATCCATTTATGGATGGTACGATGAACTCGTTTTTACAACTATGCCCTCCATCCAAAAAGCTCTTCAAAAAATTACTGACAAATATAAGATCCTTGTCACTGAGAATCGAACTGGGAATGTCATGTAACCGAACTATCCTTAACAAATGGTAACAATGCAAAAATTTTGGTATGAGCATTGAATGCCTAGACAAAACTAGTCTTCCCTTATAATAAAACAACCTCTCTCGAAAACAATACCCAAACTTATAGTCTAGTTGCTACTAGTTGCTATTTAATGGCTGATAAGACACTCAAAAGCTCTATATCCTACCGTATTTCATTCTTAATGTTGAACTTTGTTTATTATAAAAGGTATTTCCAAGTCCCACATCGGAATACTCTACCGTGTAATCTATTTTACCTATCTATAAAAGAATGTCTCCGCCTCACCTTGAAGTAAGGAGAATTCGTCATCAACATGGTATCAAAGGGAAATTCCCAATAATTTCTTCCCTCTCCTCCCTCAGCGTTTTCCGGTCCCGCTTCCCTGCGGCTCTTCCGACGCCGCTCCCCTTCCCTGGCCGTTGCCCCTGCTGCGCACAACCCGCCTCCTTCCCTATGGCTTCCCGACTCAGCCCGACCCCGCCTCCCTCCTTGTCCTTCGCCGAACCCGGTTCCCCGCTTCAGTCGCGGCTCCCTTCCTGGCGGTTCCTCCCTCCCGACGCGGCGTCCCCGCTCGAGATCCCTGACCGCGGACGACGACCACCTCCGTGCGGCTTCCTGGTGACCATCGGCCACCACCTCCGACGTGGTCGCCTGCCCTCCCGGTTCCATCCGGCTTCCCGGCGTCGTTCGGCCCCGGCCTCCCTTCGGGCTCCCAATCAACGCGGCCTTCCGGTCGACGCATCTCCCCACCCTCTGCCTCCGACGTGACATCGCACAATCCGCCTCCTTCGTGACACCTGGCCCCTGCCTCTCTCGCGGCCTCCCGGATTCGCGCCCGACCCCCGCCTCCTGCGTTGCTTTTACGGCCCCGCCCTACCTGCGGCCTCCCGGTGCCTCTCGGTCCCGACGCGGCCCTCTGTTTTTCCTGACGGACATCTCCCGCCCGACAAACCCTTCCCGGCAATGCCCGACCCCAGCTCCCACCCGTGGCACGTCCCGACCCGCCTCCGATGAGGATGACTGACCCCGCCTCTCTTCAGTGGGTCTCCAGGTCTGCATCCTCTGTCAATCGGCCCTCCCGCCCTCCTCGATGCTTCCAGCCACCGCCTCCGACGCGGTCACCCACCCTCCAGCGACCTCTCGGCTTCGTCCGACCCCGCCCCTCCTTGGCAAGTCTGACACCACCTCTGACGCGGCCTCCCGAACCCGCTCTCCTTGGCGAGTCCCGACCTCGCCTCTTCGCGGCCCTTCCCGGCCCGCCCTACTTGCGGCTTCCCAGCGATCTCTCGGTCACCGCCCTCCTCGGAGCTTCCCGGCCCGCCTCCTGCGCTGACCACCATCACCACAACGGATCTTGCAGCACCGACGACCCATTTCCAGCGGCCTGTTTCTTACGCGGCGTCCACCAACTCCGTCATGGTTGGCACTTCAGCCCGCGGGACTCCAACACCATCTCCGGTCGCCGACGCTCCTGCAAGACCGCCCCCTCACCTCAGTTGTCGGCCTTCTCGCACGACAGCCCCACGCTTCATCCCTCCGTCTGTGTGCCCGCCTGAGCAGTTGTCCCATGCTCCGTCACCGGTCTCGAGTGCCCGATACAAACTGGCGCTCTCGCCGGAGGAGATTGCATTTATACAATCTTATCGGGCTGCCTTGCCCCCTTTCTCTTCTCCATCCACTATTGTTCAGACTGGTGGCTCTGCTGCGGGTATCTCTCCTCGACTGACAGTTTGGATGCTTGACTCTGGTGTGTCTGAACATCTCACAAGGGATTCTGGTGTGTTCACTACCTATTATCCGCATACAGGTGACTCTGAAATTGCTGTTGCTAATGGATCGAAAATTCCCATTGTGGGCTTTGGCACATGCTCATTGACCCCGTCAATTCACCCGACTTCAATGACTCATGTTTCTGACAGTCCATTTAATCTAATCTCCATCAGCAAACTCACCAAAGATTTAAACTGTGTTGCTACTTTTACATTTTCTGGTGTTGTTTTTCAGGAGCGGACGATGAATCAGGAACTTGGTTGAGGTTATCTTTGGAATGAGGTGTACATGTTCGATACCCCACCATCTCTTGCTTGCTCATCCACCTCAGCCCGTTTCCTTGACCTACATTATCGCCATGGTCATCCACCAGCTTCCGTCCTACATAAACTTTTCCCCTAATTCAGTCCCCACCTTTCCTACCATTGTGAATCCTGTAAGTTTGTTAAACATCATCGGGTTACGTATGTTCCTTGACTGGAACCGCGTGTCGTGAATCCTTTCGACCTTGTTCATTCCGATGTATGGGTTCCTTGCAGGCTTCGTAGCCAGTCCGGGTACAGTTATTATATATCCTTTATTGATGACTACTTGCGCATAACATGACTTTACCTTTTTCATGTTCGGTCTGAAGTTTTTCTACTTTTCAGACCTTTTATAATGAAATTCATACTCAATTCTCCACCTCCATTAAATTTCTTCGCTCTGACAATGGACGATAATATTTATCCACCTCCTTTCAGCAGTTTCTCAAGGATAAAGGCGTTATTCATCAGACATCTTGCCCCGACACACCTCAGCAGAATGGAGTGGCCGAGCGGAAACATCGCCATATTCTGGAGACTGCTCGTGCCCTCCCATTCAACATGAAGATGCCTCTCCTTTTTTGGTCCAATGCCATTCTAACTGCTACCTACCTCTTAAACCGACTCCCTTCTTCTATCCTTCAGGGGAGACTTTTTTTCGGACTCTGTTCTCCTCTCTCCCTTCTCACTTCTACTCCGTGTGTTTGGGTTTCTGTGTTATGTTCGGAACACTCGTTCCAACCTCTCAAAACTTTCTCCTAAATCCCTCCGTTGCATTTTTCTTGGATATTCCCGCACTCAGCACGGATACCGATGCTTCTCTCCCGACTTATGACGATATATCATCTCTGCTGATGTGTCGTTTGTTGAGAGCTCTCCTTTCACTCCTCCCTCTCCCCATCCAGACACCACCATCGATGATTGTTTTCCTCTCATCATCCACCCACCTTCGGTGCCCCACTTTGTTGGTCACCGGTATGACATTGTCTACTCCCGCCGCCTGTCGACTGTATCCCCTGTCCAGGCTGAGGACACCATCGTCCAAGATTCATTCGATGCTCCTACTTCGGCTCCAGACGACTTGCCCATTGCTCTACGAAAAGGTACTCGTTCTTGCCAGGATACTGCTCTGTACACATCCTCATACGGGGGTCTTTCCGCTCTGGAGACGATATCTATTACCCGCATGCTTGGCGACACCAAATCTCACCCTGGATGGCTTCAAGCAATGCAGGATGAATTGTAGGCTCTGGATGACAATCACACTTGGGATCTGGTCTCTCTTTCGACAAACAAACAGACAGTCAACAGTAAATAGATCTATATGGTCCGCCTCAATGCAGATGACACCTTTCATCGCCTCAAGACCATACTTGTGGAGAAGGTCTTTGCTTAGACATATGTTATCGACTATTTTGATACCTTTTCTCCGGTTGCAAAGATGACATATGTCCGATTGTCCATCTCTCCGGCTGCTCATCATTATTGGCCCCTTCATCAACTTGATGTCAAAAATGTTTTTCTCCATAGCTTTCTTGAAGAACAGGTGTATCCGCAGCAGCCTCCAGGATTTCGTGCCTCCGGAGCCGACTTCCATGTCTGTCGACTTCGTCGCTCTCTTTATGGCCTCAAGCAGTCTCATCGGGCTTGGTTTGACCGATTCAGCACCGTCATCACTTCATTCAGGCCCTCTCGGAGTATGAAGGACCCGTCTTCCATCATACGACGTCCTCTGACTGCCTCCTACTAGTGGTGTATGTGGATGATATTATCATCACTGGGAGCAACTCAACTGGAATCGCCCAACTAAAGGGGCATCTTCACCACCACTTTCACATGAAAGATCGTGGTCCACTGACATACTTCCTTGGCATTGAAGTTTCCCATTCTGTGGACATCATCTTTCTTTGCCAACAGAAATATGCCTTGGATATATTGTAGGATGCTGGATTGAATCAAGCCACTCTCGTTGACACTCCTCTTGTGCCTGAGGAACGATCTCTCTATGACAACACGAAACTCTTTTCTCACCCAGAGAGCTACCATCGTCTTGTGAGAAAACTCAATTATCTCATCATGATGCGTCTGGACATTGCTTGCGTTGTTGGCAAAGTTAACCAATTCATGGAGCATCCGACCAAATCTCAGTGGGATGTTGTACTCCGCATTGCGAAATACATCAAGAAAGACCCCGCCTGTGGTCTCTGGTACTCACATCACGATCATCTGAATGTTGAGGCCTTCTGTGATGCTGACTATGCTGGTTATCTTGTTACCCGAAAGTCTACTTTTGGGTTTGCCGTTTTCTTGGCAGGTAACTTCATCTCCTTGCACAGCAAGAAACAGAATGTCATCTCCATATCTAGTGCGGAGTCTGAATACCGTGCAATGACCACAATCACTACTGAGATCCTTTGGCTTTGACATCTCCTCCATGATCTTGGAATTCTGCCACAGACATTTGCTCATATCTGGTGTGATAATCAGGCCGTCACGAAGATTGCTTTTAATCCTGTCTTCCATGAACGCACAAAGCATATTGAAGTGGACTGCCACTTTCTTCGCCATCATCTTGAGCAGTACCATATCAGTTTCGGACACATACCGACGACCGATCAGTTTGCCGACATCTTCACCAAAGGCCTCCTGGGAGCTCGTCTGGATTCTCTCAGTACCAAGCTGGGTATCCACAGGATCAGCAACCCAGCTTGAGGGGGAGTGTGTATGGTCTTGTTTGATGTCGTCTTTCTTTTTGTGAGACTCTTGGTCCAAGCTGGGCATATCCAGCTTGAGGGGGAGTGTTGAATCCTGTTTATTATAGAGGGTATTTCCGAGTCCCACATCGGAATACTCCACCGTGTAATCTATTTTACCTATCTATAAAAGAATGTCTCCACCTCACCTTGAGGTAAGGAGAATTCGCCATCTAGACTTAACTATACCATCTCCATCCAAAATGGATTTGAAACAGCCGAACAAAGCAGCGTGCCATCTGTATTTCCAGTTAACCCCTCCTTGACCAACCTGGATAAGGAATCTGTTGCCTCATTAACCCTCCTTGGCTTATAGAACACTTCAAAATCTAATCCCAACAACTTGGCCTGATAACATTGTTGATTAGTGGTATATATTCTCTGACCAAGCAGATGTTTGAGTGTATTATGGTCTATGTAAACCATAGAGTGCTTGACCATCAAATATTGAATCTAGTGGCTAACTACTATGATGCGAGCCATAACCTCTTTTTCATAGACTGACTTGAGTGATTTACCTCAGTAAAAGCCTTACTGAAACAAGTTTTAGACTGACCTTCTTGCATGAGGACAACTCTAACTCCTTTTCCTAAGGCATCACATTCTATAACAAAAGACTTCATAAAATCAGGAAGAGCTAGAAGTGGGGTGATACCATACATTTTTTAACTCCTCAAATTCCTGCTCAACCCTCGCATCCCTAAAAAAACTGTCCTTCCTGGTTAAGTTGGTCGAAGTTTTAACAACTTTCCTATATCCGCTGATAACCTTCCTATAATATCCTATAAGGTCCAAGAATCTTCTCACCCCTTTCACATTTTGTGGCCTAGGCCGGTTAATAATACACTCAATTTTCCCTGGATCCATAGAAACCCCTTGAAATTATATGCCCAAGGTACTCCACCGTCGACTGGATAAAAAAAACATTTCCTCATATTAGCCTTCAGCTTGTTTTTTTGCAATATCTTGAACACAATCTTCAAATGTGATAGCTGTCCTGACCAAGGTACTCCACCGTCGACTGGATAAAAAAAACATTTCCTCATATTAGCCTTCAGCTTGTTTTTTTGCAATATCTTGAACACAATCTTCAAATGTGATAGCTGTCCTGACCACATTTTACTGTAAATAATGATATCATTTAAGAAAACTAAATCAAACTTCCTTAATATATCCCCTAACACCCTGTTTATGGTCGATTGGAAAGTTTTCAAAGCATTTATAAGTCCAGATGGCATTACAAGGTATTCATCATGCCCCTCATGAATTTTTAATACCGTCTTATTGATATCTCCAACTTTTACCCTGACTTGATGAAATCCAGATTTCAGGTCATGCTTAGTAAAAAATCTTGTCCCATGTAACTCATCCAACAACTCTTCTATATTCAAGATTGAGAATCGATTTGGTAAAGATAACTTATTTAAAGCTCTATAACCCACACACATTCTCCATCTCCCATCTTTTTTTGATGAAAATGACAGGGCTAGCATAAGGGTCGTTGCTATTCTAATTATTCCATTTTATACGAATTAATGTTCACAGGTACAACCCCATTCAACAAAGTTATTGCATGGCCTGTTAATCTACTTGGAGGTAACCCTTTTTGGTTCATAAAAAATGATCTGAAATTCTAGCATAACCTCCCCTTAATGTTCTTGACATAGCTCTTCTCGCTGTCCTTCCACTCCCTTAGAAAACATTAGCTTGGTTTTCCATACCCATCCCTTCAAGAGAATCTCTTTCTTTTGTAGATTCCGCCGTAGGTTCTCTAGTCTCTTCTTCAACTTCGTAACCCTGACAACTTGATTTATTTCCCTTCCCACATGAATTCCATGGTTTTACAGCTCCACTAAAATGATCCCAAAATTCTTTAACCACTTAATCCTTAAAACCAAACCCCCCCTCGAAGACCATTCTTCGATCTTAATAGTAAAATTTTCTAAACATACCTCTACCTTTTTATAGATTCCCTGTGACATTTTTCTATGACCGTCTCCCAAATTAATTCCCATAGTCCTTGTTGAATGGACCACATTTTTCATTTTTATAAGCATTCTAGACACAAAATTATGACTTTCACCACTATCAACGAGGACTACTATTGGTATTCCTGATATGTGTCCAATGAACATCAATGAATCAACTTTCGCCTCGCCTATACTCATGAATTCCATTTGTTCCACTATGTTCTCCGCTTCAATATCATTTTTCCCCAATTCATGCCGTTTATCCACTTCTTCCTCAGTAGTCAATTCTTCAATCTCTCATACCAATATCCTCAAATGTTTGTCAGGAAAACTCTGTGTGGGACTGAAGGGCTGTCCATAGTGGAAACATAACCCTTTTTGGTTTTGTTCCTCTCTCTCTTATTGGATAATGGTTTTCACTCCATTCCACCTTTCTTTCTGCATGTTTATTCTTATTTCTTCTTCTTTTTTAGTCCTTGATAGAAAACTGGGCACTACCGGTCCAATTCCCCATGAAACATGTGGTAACACTTTGTTGGCCGGAGTGGAGTGCTCAAGGGGGGGTAAATTGAGTATCCATTAAAAATTTATGCTGTGAATATATTTAAATCAACACCCCCAATTTAAAAATAGTATAGTTATATAATACAATAGGTATATATAATCTGACATTTTTAAATAGTTTCTCTAGGGCACGATCAAAACTCAGTTAAAGTAATTTGAAATCACTCACTTTCGAAACAAGTTTACTCACTCCAAACACAATATATATATCACTAATAAAAGTTGACGGTCAAAGTATTATTTTGCAGACACAATTTGTAGATGATAAAAAATAAAATTGTAAAATATAGCATTTAATGAAATAGCAAAACAGAATAACACACAACGGATTTAAAAACAAGAGGTTTAGTTCCAAACTGGAACCTAGTCCTCTCCACTTGACAGTAACCCATTGCCAAACATGTTTATTAAAACAAATAAACAGATCCGTAATCTGGATTGAGTTTTACAAGAAACAACTAAATATAGGGCAGTCTGGGCTACAACCAGACTCCTCCACGATTATTCGTGGAATATTTGATATAAAAATAATGAGCATCATAGTACTCCTCTTTACTATACAAGAGTATGAAGCTCCCGAGCGTAGCGGAAGCTCGTGGGTGGATGTGCCCACTTGACTTTTTGTCATTAGCAATGATCAATCCGGGATCAATATGACGATAAACGCCATACTCCGTGGATAGAACAACAGAAATAGACAAAGAAGAAGAATAGTCCCGACACCACAAAGGAGGATCATCACAGGTTGATTATAATTAATTTAATTAATTGACAAGAAGAACCTTTTATGGCGTTCTTTCTTCGTTGATATTTCTGATCATGTTTTGATGTGATTCGTCGTTGCGTCGCAAAAGCCAAGTGTAGACTTCCTCTAGTGGTGATCCACACGTGTACCACGTATCCCTGGACGTCACCAAAGGAATCTCCGGGTGCTAGCGTGAAGAAGCCTTTGCTTGCGTTGTTAGCCTTAGATCACCTTGATCCGATGGAGGAGGATCTCTCTCGGTCTTGAGAGCGTTTTTGGAGGAAGAAGTTCTTTCGGCCTTGAGAGAATTCTTCAGAATTGTTGTGCACAACGATTAGGGAAAAATGTTGGGGTTGTGATGATATTTATAATCGGGTTTGAGGTTATAGAGTTATGACAATAAATAAACGCGTTACGCGTTTTATTTATTTCATTAACTCTTATTGAAAACCCCCATGTCGAATCATTAATTCCTTGACATGTGCCCACACTGATTATAATAAATATCATTTAATAAAACAATATTATTTCCTCAAAATCCCGACTGGAAAAACTACACGGCGTGTAATCATTAATACACGACGTGTACTCGTTTTTCATTTCCTTTCCAAAATGAAAACTACACGATGTGTACATTCAATGTACACGACGTGTATATCTTGTTTTTATTTTATTCTTCCTCGAACATTAAAACGATTTAGGCTTCCTTGAATAATTATTAAACCACATACGGGAATAATCTTTATTCTACTTGAGATACACTTAGTGTGTGACCCTTTAGGCCTCTTTCTCGTTGGCATTAGGCGAGCTTGCCTAAAGTCCAAGATTACTGTCTAGCAACGGGCTAAGGCACCCAAAAGAAAGAAGTTGACGCCGCATTGACGTGTCACCTCATACGAACGCTTACTGTCATTCTTTGACTTCCAGAAATAAACTCGTCGTGACACCATGACCATGAAATTTGGGCGACAATTCTATTTCAATCAAAGAGCCCGAGATATCTACTTCCATAAACATGGAAGGGACAAATCTTTCTTTGACTTATCCATTAACAACATGTCATTCGTGACGCACCCAACGTACCCTACTTCCCGCCAACTGTTTGTTGGATTGATGTTGCCCGATCCGGTTGGGCCGAATGCTTGTGGCCCGCAACTTTCGCGGGTCGAGCTCCGCGGTGAGCTCGTTGGGGGTTGCAGGGGCAACACGCCCCTGCTTTGGGGGTCCGGGGGCCGAAGGTCCCCGGCCCAATTTTGCGGCACTGTAGCAATGCTGACCACTGTAGCAGAGTTGACCGACCGACACCGACAGGCACTGTAGCGGTGCGGACTTCGGGGTCAACAGTACTGTAGCGCTTTTGACAAAGCCAGCCGCCGTTCACTGTAGCGACGCGGACCACTTTTTTGAATAGTGATCGTCTTCTCCATTTGTTTTATAGCCCATTTCGGGCTAGGGTTTATTGTTTAAAACCCTCTGTAATTTTGTGCTCCCGAATCTTAGTGAAGTTCTGCCTCTCCCGTGGACGTAGGGATTTTTCCCGAACCACGTAAATCGCCGTGTTCATTGTTGCTTTTCCTTCTTTCGTTTTCTCGTTTTCTGTCGTTGTGTCTCCCGGCGATTACGCAACACTGTCTTCGTGACGGTTTTCGTCATCAAATCTAAGTGCGCGAGTCATGACATGAGTTAATGATAATCTTCCAGTCTAAGGACCATTACACACGCTCGTAGATAGCAATGTTCGATGACACCAAGACATGCGAAATTACTACTGACGGGTCTTTTCTCTTAATCTCCCATCTTGGAGATTACCAAGTGCGAACTCCATGAGAGAGAGTCTCGTCTTCTTACGAGTACTCGCACATGGCGGTCTGTATACTATGCGTCCTATCATAGTATGTCATCCAACCGTAGAACTTTATTTAAGAATATTGTTATAACATTTCAAGGTTCTCATCATAGTGGGGATCTGTCATGACCTTATTAATGCAACAAATTTTCCAGGACATTATTATATTATAGTCACGCAGAACAATGAACAATATATAATAAGTGTATATTCATGTAATCAAAGTATAAACAGTTGGTTCTCAGGACACCAACTCTAACAAACTCCCACTTGGACTAGAGCCTTGCCTACGACTTTTAGTCCGCTAGACCTCACATGATGATCATGTTTCTGCTGAGTCAAAGCTTTAGTCAAGGGGTCCGCCACGCTGTCTTCCGTGGAAATACTGCTCACTGCAACTTCACCTCTCTGAGAAAAATCTCTCAAGAGATGATACTTCCGAAGTATGTGTTTTGTCCGCTGATGCGACTTTGGCTCTTTTGCAAGTGCCACCGCTACAGTATTATCACAATAGAGTGTGATGAGATCTTTACTGCCAGGTACTGCATCCAGCTCTTGGACGAAGCTTCGCATCCATACTGCTTCTTTAGCTGTCTCAGAAGCTGTGATATACTCGGACTCTACTGTAGAATTTGCGACCACTCCTTGCTTTGAGCTCTTCCAGCTCACTGCACCTCCATTCAAACTGAAGATGTATCCAATCTGCGACTTCATGTCATCTTGATCAGTCTGGAAACTAGCATCTACATGTCCTCTGATGACTAGTTCCTCATCTCCTCCATAAACCATGAACATATCCTTAGTACGCCTCAGATACTTAAGGATAGTCTTGACTGCCATCCATTGGCGGTCTCCTGGATCAGTTTGATACCTGCCTACCGCACTTAATGCGTAAGCAACATCTAGCCTTGTACATAGCATAACATACATGACTGACCCAATCGCGGATGCGTAAGGGATCCTTGCCATTTTCTTTCTTTCCTCATGTGTCTGAGGGCACATTTTTTTGGAAAGATGAATGCCATGTGACACTGGCAACAATCCCCTCTTGGACTGTTCCATAGTGAATCTCTTCAGTATCTTGTCAATGTATGTACTTTGACTCAGGCCTAGCATTCTCTTGGATCTATCACGATGGATCTTGATCCTAAGAATATATGCTGCCTCGCCCAAGTCTTTCATAGAGAAGCATTTATCCAACCATGCCTTAATTGACTGTAAGATAGGTACTTCGTTTCCAATTAGTAATATGTCATCAACATATACTATTAGGAAAACAACTGCAGTTCCTGTAAACCTTTTGCAGACACAAGGCTCACATTCATTCTTAACAAAGCCAAATTCCGTTACGACTTCATCAAAATGAATGTTCCATGACTTTGATGCTTGCTTTAATCTATAAATGGATTTCTGCAACTTGCATACCTTGTTGGCATCTTTTGGAGTCACAAACCCTTCAGGTTGTGTCATGTAGACATCTTCCTGGAGGTTCCCGTTAAGGAATGCTGTTTTGACATCCATTTGCCAAATTTCATAGTCATGGTAAGCGACAATGACCAATAGGATTCTGATGGATTTCAGCATCGCAACCGGTGAAAAGGTTACATCATAGTCAATTCCTTGACGCTGTCTAAAACCTTTTGCAACCAGTCGTGCCTTATAGGTGCTGACTTGTTCCTCAATGTCCAGTTTCTTCTTGAATACCCATTTATTACCAACAGGCTTTACATCAACTGGAGGATCTACCAAAATCCAGACTTGGTTTTGGTACATGGAATCCATTTTAGAATTCATGGCTTCTTGCCACTTGGCAACGTCTGTGCCTTCAACTGCTTCCTTGTAGGTAAGAAGATCATCATTGTCAACCAATAATGAGTCACCATCCTCGGTGACAAGAAAACCATATCGTTCTGGTTCTCTCACCTCTCTCGTGCTCCTACGTAGTTTTTGTGTCTCTAGAACAAATTTTTCTTCCACGGGGCTTTATGGAATCTGTTCTTGTACCAACTCCTGTATATCTTGAGCCCCGACTTCATCGAAGTCTATCTCGCTCCTACTATCTCTTTTGGAGATGTGCTCCCTCTCAAGGAATATGGCGTGTCTTGCCATTGTAACCTTTTTATCTGAGGGGTTGTATAGGTAATATCCCCTTGTTTCCTTGGGATATCCTATAAAGGTACACTTTGTGCCTCGGGGTGCAAGTTTGTTACTTGAAGAGGCCTTAACAAATGCTTC
The DNA here is from genome assembly GCA_963277665.1 of Viscum album. Classification (NCBI taxonomy): domain Eukaryota; kingdom Viridiplantae; phylum Streptophyta; class Magnoliopsida; order Santalales; family Viscaceae; genus Viscum; species Viscum album. The sequence goes on from OY728143.1 coordinate 1,074,251,586, forward strand.
GCTACCCCTTACATGTAAATTTGATAACATGGCTTTGCGTCCACTCCATAACTCGTATGGAATACCATTTATCGATTTAGTTGGTACTTTGTTTAGTATGTGTGCTGCTGTTTGTAATGCATATCCCCAAAAGGATAATGAAAGACTCGCATGACTCATCATTGATCTCACCATGTTTAACAGGGTGCGGTTCCTCCTTTCACTTACACCATTCCACTGAAACGTGTAAGGAGGAGTGAGTTGAGATAAAATCCCAAACTCTCATAAGAAATCAATGAAGTCCTGATTAAGATATTCTCCTTCTCTATCTGAGCGGAGTTTCTTAATCTTCTTACCAAGTTGGTTCTCAACTTCATTCTTGTATTCTTTGAACCGATCAAAAGAATCTGACTTATACCTCATTAAGTAAATATATTCATATCTACTAAAATCATTAGTAAAAGTTATGAAGTACAAGAACCCACCCCTTGCTTCAACTGGAAATGGTCCACACACATCTGTGTGAACTAATTCTAGAAGCTCTTTAGCCCTTTCACCTTTCCCACTAAATGAGGCTTTGGTTTTTTTGCCTTGTAGACACGCATGACATACACCAAGTGGTTTTAGTTCGAAAGAATCTAAATACCCATCTTGATGTAATTTTGTCAAACGTTTCTCATTGACATGACCTAGCCGGTGATGCCAAAGTTAGGTGTGGTATGAGTCATGTGAATTAACTTTGTCACCGATTGCCATTACTTGGTTTGTGTAGTCTAACACATAAATGCCGTTATATAAATGTGCCCTACCAAAACAAATGCTATCTTTATAAAAGTAGCAACATTCATTTTCCAACTTGAAGCTGAATCAATCAGTATCTAATCTGGATACTGAAATAATGTTTTTGGTTACAAAGGGTACATAATAACATCCTTTTAATATCAAGACCATCCCAGTAGGCAATGTGAGGTGGTAGTCTCCGACAGCTACAACAGCGAGTCTGGCTCCGTTGGCTGCTCGCAGATCCACCTCACCTCGGTCAATCTTTCTGAATCTACTTGGTTCCTGTATTTGGATACAGATGTGAGCACCAGAAGCAGTATCTAATATCCAATTGGTAGAAATAGATAGATTGCATTCAATAACAAACGTATCTGAAGCTTCCCCTTGCTTCCTTGGCTGGGTGTAGTTTTTCTTCCAGTGGCCCTTCTTGCCACATGCGAAACAAACAACCTCCTGTTCTCTTGCCTCCCCTTTGATCTTCCTTTTCTTGGAAGGCCTTGAAGAAGCTTTGGGCTTAAAACTCTTCGTCTTCCCTTTCTTTTTATTCACCATAAGGACAAAAGGCTTTTCACGCTTCATATCATTGTCCACTTGGCGAATGAGGATAAGAAGATCAGATAGAGACTTCTCAATGTTGTTCATGTTGAAATTTACAACAAAGTTAGAGAAGCTCTGGGGGAGTGATGCAAGAATGAGATCGGTACCCAGTTCTTTGGGGAGTTTAAACCCTAGAACCTCCAAGCGCTCAATGTAGTCAATGAGTTTGACTACATGAGGCCCAGTTGGGGCACCATCTCCAAGCTTGCTCTGAAATAGAGCTTTGGAGATCTCAAACCTTTCATGTCTTGCTCTCTCCTGGTATAGACCACGGAGGTGCTCGAGCACGCTATAGGCATCCATGTCTTCATGAGACTTCATGAGCTCACTAGACAATGATGACAGCATCAAACATTGAACGTCGAGTGCATCATTCAAATGTTGATCATAGACCAGGAAATTTTCATCACTCGCCCCTTGGGCAGGCGAATCAGGAAGTGAGGACTCCAGCACGTAGAACTTTCGTTCATGGCGTAGGATAACCCGAAGGCGCCTAAACCATTCCCGAAAGTTAATGCCGGTGAAGATATTGTCTTTATCTAGAATTGATCGCAGAGAAAATGTGGTTGACGAGTTTGTTATATTGATTCTACAAATTAAAAGAGCAGATTTATCAGTACCTTTTGATTACATTTTATGAAAAATAATAAATGAATTTATTAATTTTCCCATTATTTTATCATGTCCCAACGGCCCCCACCATTGAACTTGGAATGCCTAGTTGCTATGACATTCTAGTGGCAATGATCCATATTCCCCTTCGCATAACCCCAACAAGGGTTGGTCAAGCTATTTAAAGGTATTTAGGTAGGCTGATCTTTGCCAACTGTGAGCTTACAGTTCCTTGATCTGTTGAGTGGACTCCCCAATCCTGAAATCATGACTTGGATTTCCTCAACACTTGCCTCCATTTTACAACAAGTCTAGCAAGGGTTACTCCTCTTGATGTAAAATGTTTAAGTCAACCCGAAACTTTCATAAGAGCTTTCTTTATAAAAGTGTCCCAATAAGGGTTGGTCAAACACATAGTTTTATTGAGTCTTGCCCTTAATCAAGTAACGGAAGGCTTGGTCTGACTTAATATGGTATTTGAGGGATTTCAATCCTTTATGCGTAGTTTCGCATTATCACATGCTTGTTAATATTAAGTGATGCTTGCTTAAGTGATTAACCATGTTCTGATAATGTTTACGCATAGTCCGGTTTTTATTTTATTTCATCTTTGGATGCTTGTTTATTTCATTAACTATGTGATCGCGACAACACATACATAATAAATAAACCATGCAATCAGACAAAAATAAAATAAGATGGCATGATCATGAGCTTCTATTGGTTAACTTATCTAGCGGTTTTGATAAGCTAACCCTGACCTAGGGAAAACGCCTTGAACCCGATGGTTCGTGTTTTGCAGCTCCCACCTGTCCACCTTTGTATCTTCTTGGGTTATAAGCTAACCCCGACCTAGGGAAAACACCTTGAACCCGATGGTTCGTGTTTTGCAGCTCCCACCTGTCCACCTTTGTATCTTCTTGGGTTGGTTTCGCTTCAACTTCGGATTTTGAACCGTCTCCTCTGGCTTGGGAGATCCTCCATTACATGGGGTTTAAATTAAAGAAACCATGGGCACGCAGATCCTACATTTTATTGGAAGAAGGCTCGCAGACCAATGAATTTAAATTAAATAAATTTAAATGAAACCATACACACACAAAGGGTCTTTGGTTTAGCTCATGATCATCCATAGCATGCAACGACATTTACGCATATTTAGTATTCAAATTCTTTTAATCGTTCTTTTACTCAAGATAAGTCGCGCTTGAATTCAATTAATTATGATCTTATAATTAATCAATTCTTTATCTTAAATTTCTTTCTGAATTTTCTTTAGATTCTTCTCATCCATATTCCTTGTACGGGTCTTTGTACTTTGGAGGAAACCTGGTGAAATTCCATTTCTGGAAAGTACACGGCGTGTAGGCTATATTACACGGTGTGTATTTGTTTTCACTCTTTATCCAAAGTACATGTCGGGGGCTTTGGCGTGTTTTCTGTACTTTGGAAATTTTGGAGTACACGACGTGTAAATTAATCTAACACGGTATGTACTTCCTTGTTACGCGGTTACCGGCCTGGCAATCCCGTGTACGCGATTACACGGCTTCTCCTTGTACACGGTTTCACCTGGGTCGGATCGGACTACACGGCATGTTGATTCAACATACACGCCGTGTATTCCGGTTTCCACGCGCCGTTCAGTTCTGGTCAACACGGTGTAGTAAAAAAAATTAGGTATTCTCAATTCACACGGCGTGGTTTGGCGGACCAATACCGGTTCGTTGAACCTAAGTACACGACGTGTAGATTTCACTACACACCGTGTATTCCTGTGTTGTACAGACAGAATGAGCGGCTCCTCCGGATAAGTTCCTCGTTTTTATTTTAATCAAAATTAAAATTAAAAGGTCGTTTCTGTGATGTGAATCGAGAAACGAAGAAGGAAGAACAGATCTTGTTCATTCAGTTTTATAGAACGATTTATCTTGAATTGAATCAAATATAAATGCGTAAATTATCAACGAAAATTAAATAACTATAATCAATGTTGTGACCGTTCTGATACCACTTGAAGGTCCCGGGCGCAGCGGAAGCTCGTGGGTGGATGTGCCCACTTGACTTTTTGTCATTAACAATGATCAATCCGGGATCAATACGACGATAAACGCCGGACTCCACGGATCGAATCACAGTAATAGACAAAGAAGAAGAATAGTCCTGGAACCACAAAAGAGGATTATCACAGGTTGATTATAATTAATTTAATTAATTGACAAGAAGTACCTTTTATGGCGTTCTTTCTTCGTTGATATTTCTGATCACGTTCTGATATGATTCGTCGTTGCGTCGCAGAAGCCAAGTGTAGACTTCCTTTAGTGGTGATCCACACGTGCACCACGTATCTCTGGACGTCGCCAAAAGAATCTTCGGGTGCTAGCGTGGAGAAGCCTTTGCTTGCGTTGTCTACCTTAGATCGCCTTGATCCGATGGAGGAGGATCTCTCTCGGTCTTGAGAGCGTTCTTGGATGAATGAGTTCTTTCGGCCTTGAGAGAATTCTCCAGAATTGTTGTGCACAATGATTAGGGAAAAGTGTTGGGGTTGTGAGGATATTTGTAATCTGGTTTGAGGTTATAGAGTTATGACAATAAATAAACGCGTTACGCGTTTTATTTATTTCATTAACTCTTATTGAAAACCCTCATGTCGAATCATTAATTCCTTGACATGCGTCCACGCTGATTATAATAAATATCATTTAATAAAACGATATTATTTCCTCAAAATCCCGATTGGAAAAATTACATGGTGTGTAATCATTAATACACGACGTGTACTCGTTTTTCATTTCCTTTCCAAAATGAAAACTACACGGCGTGTGCATTCAATTTACACGGCGTGTGCATTCAATTTACACGGCGTGTATATCTTGTTTTTATTTTATTCTTCCTCCAACATTAAAACGATTTAGGCTTCCTTGAATAATTATTAAACCACATACGGGAATAACCTTTATTCTACTTGAGATACTTGGATACACTTAGTGTGTGACCCTCTAGGCCTCTTTCTCGTTGGTATTAGGCGGGCCTGCCTAAAGTCCAAGATTACTGTCTAGCAACAGGTCAAGGCACCCAAGAGAAAGAAGTTGACGCCGCATTGACGTGTCACCTCATACGAACGCTTACCGTGTTATTTAATCCATTTGTTTCAGTATCTCATCAAGCAGGTTTCATGGTAGTGTCATAAACCTATATGTTTGATCCGTCATTCTTTGACTTTCAAAAAAAAAACTCGTCGTGACACCATGACCATGGAATTTGGGCGACAGTTCTATTTCAATCAAAGGGCCCGAGATATCTACTTCCATAAATATAGAAGGGACAAATCCTTCCTCGACTTATCCATTAACAACATGTCATTTGTGACGCACCCAAAGTACCCTACTTCCCGTCAACTGTCTTCGTGACGGTTTTCGTCAGCAAATCTAAATGCGCGAGTCATGACATGAGTTAATGATAATCTTCCTGTCTAAGGACCATTACACACGCTCGTAGATAGCAATGTTCGATGACACCAAGACATGCGGAATTACTACTGGTGGGTCTGTTCTCATAATCTCCCATCTTGGAGATTACCAAGTGCGAACTCCATGAGAGAGAGTCTCGTCTTCTTACGAGTACTCGCACATGACGATCTGTATACTATCTGTATACTATGTGTCCTATCATAGTATGTCATCCAACCGTAGAACTTTATTTAAGAATATTGTTATAGCATTTCAATGTTCTCATCATAGCAGAGATCTGACATGACCTTATTAATGCAACAAATATTCCAGGACATTATTATATTATAGTCATGCAGAACAATGAACAATATATAATAAGTGTATATTCATGTAATCAAAGTATAAACAGTTGGTTCTCAGGACACCAACTCTAACAGAGTAGTGCTCAGTAAATAAAGAAGAAACACAAGGACAACTTAAATGTAAAGAAAAACAGAGAGATCACAATGAGTCAATAGAGAGTTTTAATGGTGCTTAACCTTTGATCAGCTTCGGTTGATCAATTGTTTTTAAATCTGTCCTTCCAAGAAGATGAAACGATCCTTTGAAGATTCTATTCAGATGTAGCAGTAAAGTGCAGAAACAGAGTATCATGAGTCGTATGTCACAGAGTACCCTCGTTTGTTTCACACACTCGTCATCTCTGTGCATGTGAGGATTCCTTGAATTTAAACTCAACCACTCTCTAATTATCCATTGAGGAATAATCATATTTAATTCCTTGTACTGATCATCCTTTCCGAAAGTCTTAAATGCTTTGAGTTGCATTTAATGTTTAGAAACTAGCTGTAAGAATAAATAATATATTATTCTTGGATAGGTGTGGAAGGAGATGGTCTATACTTAGGCACAACAAGAATTATCTCACGGAAACTTGGCGGCATGGTCGCCCGAAGGCACAAAAGGAGTCACATAGAAGATTGAGACTTATAAGCAGAAATCCTCTCCATGGAAGATTCGATTCCTTCTCACAAATGATCTTTCATTCGCATGGAAGATCTTTCCTTCGCACCGAAGATATTTGATCCCTTTGCATGGATACAGAAGATCCGTTAGTATGCACGGTCGATAGACTTCCACTTGCGGTTGATCAAAACTTTATGAAAATTGGAATTCTTCCATGCATGGTTAATTAGCATAGCGCATGGTTGATGAACTTACTTTGCATGAATGATCCAACACTTATTTGAGCTTCGCATGAATGATCCAACACTTAGGAGATTTTGAGATTGTCTTTACGGAAGCTGGTATACCTGGATGCTTGTCTGCACAAATGCTTGTTTAGACTTGCGGTCGATCCTTTACAGTAGATCTCTACTCACGGTCACATGGAACTTTGCTTCATGGAAGATGAAGTACTCATGGAAGATGCATTGGTCTTACAGAAGAAAGTTTTTTCACATGGAAGAACCATTGGTCTTTTGGAAGATCCATACTCAACATATTTTATAAAAATACTGATCGTTTTTATAAAACACAAAACTTAGAATTACAATAATCATGATTTGTGATCATTAAAACAAAGAGTTGTTAGATTAAGACAAGAATCTCTCCCTCTTTTTGATGATCACAAAGCATGATATAAAAATGATAATACTTAAACTAATTTAAGTTAAAATATAGCCAAACATTGTATTTCTTAGATTAGACATGTGATATCAAAACTAAATAACAATACAAATATTTAAACAAGGAGATTAAGTAAGTGATAATGTTCTCAACAATTATCTCCCCCTTTGGGATTATCAAAAGGTGAGATAAGAGAAATATAAACTCTTGGAATTGCTAAAAATAAAAGCTAGACAATAAAGAAAAGGAGTGAGGAAAAAGGCCGAAGGCCGAAGGCTTAGGTACAAGTTGGGGAGTAGATGGAGGAAGAGGTTTGTAGGAGAATTCCCCTTACCTCAATGTGAGGTGGAGATATTCTTTTATAGATGGGTAATATAAATTACAAGGCGAAATATTCTGATACGGGACTCAGAAATACCCATTATAATAAAATGGGGTTCAACACTCCCCCTCAAGCTGGGCCGCGGAGGCTGTGAATACCCATCTTGGTAGTGAGAAAGTCCAGATGAGCTCCCGAGATGCCTTTTGTGAAGATGTCGGCAAACTGATCCGTCAGAATATAGCCAAAACTAATATGGTTATGCTCGAGATGATGGTGAAGAAAGTGGCAGTCCACTTTAACATGTTTCGTCCGTTCATGGAAGATGGAATTCGATGCAATCTTCGTGGTCTCCTGATTGTCACACAAGATATGAGATGTCTGCAGTGGGAAACCAAGCTCATGGAGGAGATGATGCAACCAGAGAATTTCAGTGGTGATTGTGGTCATGGCACGATATTCATCCTCCACACTAGATCTAGAGACGACAGTCTGCTTCTTGCCTCACCATGAGATGAGGTTACCAACCAAGAAGATGACAAATCCAGAAGTAGACTTGCGAGTAGCAAGGCAACCAGCATAGTTCGCATCACAAAAGACCTTAACATCCAAATGTGCGTGATGTGAGTATCGAAGACCACAAACAGGGTCCTTCTTTATGTATTTGGCAATGCGGAGCACAACATCCTACTGAGATCTGGTCGGATGCTTCATGAACTGACTTACTTTGCCAACAGCGCAGACAATGTCTAGTCGTGTCATGGTGAGGTAATTGAGTTTGCCCACCAGATGACGGTAGCTCTCTGAGTGAGGAAAGGGTGCCGTGTCGGCATAGAGAGAGCTTTCCCCAGGCTTAAGAGGAGTGTCCATGACAGTCGCCTGACTCAACCCTGCATCCTGCGAGATATCCAGGGCATATTTCCGTTGGATGAGAAAGATGGTGCCCTCAGAACGGGAGACCTCGATGCCAAGGAAGTAGGTGAGAGAACCAAGATCTTTGGTGTGGAAGTGGTGGTGAAGGTACCCCTTGAGTTGGGCGATTCCAGTGGAGTCTCTCCCTGTGATGATGATATCATCAACATATACCACCAGCAAGATGCAACAATTTGATGTCGTACGGTAGAAGACGGTGTGGTCCTTCATACTGCGAGAGAGGCCAAAGGCGGTGAAGACAATGCTGAAGCGGCCAAATCAAGCACGAGGAGACTGCTTGAGGCCATATAGAGATCGACGGAGTCGACAAACATGTGAGTCAGCTCTAGAGGCACGAAATCTGGGGGCTGCTGCAGATTGATCTCTTTGTTAAGAAATCCACGGAGAAAGATATTCTTGACATCTAGTTAATGAAGTGGCCAGTGATGATGAGCTGCCAGAGAGATGGATAAGCTGACAGAGGCCATCTTGGCAACTAGAGAGAAGGTCTCAAAATAGTCGATGCCATACGTCTGAGCAAAGTCCTTCGCCAAAAGTCGGGCTTTGTAGCGATGGAGAGTGCCATTAGCATTGAGACGGACCGTATAAATCCATTTACAGCTGATCACTTGTTTTCATGCTGGAAGGGGGACCAGATCTCAAGTATGGTTGCCATCCAGAGCCTGCAGTTCATCCCGCATCGCCTGTAGCCACCCCAGGTAAGATTTGGCATCACCAACCGTGCGGGGAATAAATATCGTCTCTAGAGCCGACAAACCTCCGTATGAAGATGTAAAGAGAGGATTAGTCTAGCAAGAGCGAGTAACTTTCCGGAGTGCAATAGGCAAGTCGTCTGGTGCTAAGGCAGAAGCATCGGATGAAGTTGGGACGTTGGTGTCCTCAGCTTGGACGGGTGACACAGTCGATGAGCGACGGGAGTAGACCGTCCCAAAGTGATGATCAGAAGGGGGAGACACTAGAGGAGGGTGAATGATGAGAGAAAGACACTCATTGATGGTAGTGTCTGGATGGGGAGAGGGAAGAGAGAATGAAGCGCTCTCAACAAACGATACGTTAGCGGAGATGATATACCGCCGTAAGTTCGGAGAGAAGCAGCGGTATCCACGCTGAGTGCGTGAATATCCGAGGAAAATGCAGCGGAGGGATTTAGGAGAGCATGGAGAAGTTGGGGCGGGTGTCACAGACATAGCAGAGACATCCGAATAAATGGAGTGAAAGTGAGTGAAGAGTGAGGGGAACAAATTCTGAAAAAGAGTCTCCTCCTGAAAGATAGAAGAATGAAGGTGATTTAGGAGGTATGTAGCCGTGAAGATGGCATCCCCCCAGAAGAGAAGAGGCACCTTGCGATGGTGGAGGAGGGAACGAGCAACCTCCAGAATATATCGGTGTTTTCGCTCGGTCACTCCATTCTGCTGAGGGGTATCATGACAGGAGGTCTGATGAATGATGTCGTTCGTCTGGAGAAACTGTTGAAAGAGAGTGGACAAGTACTCTCGCCCATTGTCGGAGCAGAGACATTTAACAGAGATGAAAAACTGGGTATGAATCTCATGGTAAAATGTCTGAAAGGTGGAAAATACCTCAGTCCGATCGGGAAGAAGGTGCAACCAAGTCATACACGAAAAATCATCAATGAAGGATATATAATATTTATACCCTAAGTGACTCGAGGTGGCACAAAGACCCTATACATCTGAATGAACCAAATCAAAGGGTTTGACGACCCGTGTATCCACTCAGGGATGTTATGAAGTGCGATGATGTTTCGCAAGTGTACAAGAGTCACAATGAAAAGACACATGCTGACTAATATCTGGAATGAGCTTTTGAAGGGCGGAGGCGGGGGTGTCCCAACTGAGAGTGGAGGTCTAAGTCACGAGCAGAGACAGACGTGCAGGCGACTGAGGTCGGTCCATCAAACATGTACACCCCATCCCGAAGCTGGCCTCTACCAAGTTCCCGGTTCGTCATCCGCTCCTGAAACACAACAACAGACGATGTAAAAATAGCATTACATTTGGAATCCTTTGTCAACTTACTAATGGAGAGACGGTGAAAAGGATTGCGTGGTACATGGGTTACGGATGACAGGTGAATAAATGAGGACAAAGAGCATGCACCAAAGCCCGCAATGAGGATAGTGGAACCGTCAGCGACAGTGATGGCTGATGAACCAGTATGGGGATGGTAGTTGGATAACATACCTGCATCACCGGTAAGGTGATTGGACGCACCTGAGTCAAACATCCAGGAAGGGGGTAGATGACTGAAAAATGCAGTGGCGCCACCAGAGTGGGCAAAAGATTCCAAAGAAGGGCCCAGTAGGGAGGTGGCCCGATGATCGTGAATCATCTGGAGCTCACCCATGGAGAGATCCAGAGATGAAGGAAGAGCGGTAGCGGATGGGGAAGCATCCTGGACCGCAGTCTGACCCTGCCGCGGTTGCTGAGATGGGCGACCATGAAGGATCCAACAACGGTCGATCAGGTGACCGAGCTTGCCATAGTGCTGACAGAGGGGACGAGGTCGGCTCTCTCCACGTCCATGTCCATGAGTGCCTGAGGAGCGACCACTGCCACGACCCAGGAGGGTAGTGTGATCAAGGCTAGGGGGTGGGTGGGGCAAGGGCCCGATGAACCTTCCCAAGGCGATGATACACCTGTGGAATCTCTAGCGAAGAGGGGCTGACGAGCATCTCCGTAGTCGTCGTCGCATATTCTGGGTTGAGGCCATGGAGGTGGCTGAATAGGCATAATTGGTCCCTCTGGGCTGAGGCTTCCACATGTGTCTATGGAATGAGTCAAAGCTCAAACAATTCATCCCGTAGAGCCTTCCGTTCCATGAAGTAGGTCGAAAACGGACGGGCTTACTGGCGGAGGAGGGACAACCACTGAAGAATGTCAAAGACCCGAGCCAAATTATTGGTCTCGGAGTACATAAGAATCAAGGAATCCCAGAGTTCCTTAACTGTGTTGGCTGTCCGGGTGACGCCTTTGACAGAGCGGTCCATGAAATTGACCAGCAAGGCAAAGATCTTGTTGTCCGCAAGCTTCCACGGGCGGTATTTGGGATCGGTAGGCAGGGGTGGAGGAGCCTCGAGGTGGTAATTGAGGTTCATGTCAGTTAGTGACATCAGCACGGTCTTCCGCCAGACTGAGAAATTTGTTGAGTCAAGCCGCTCATCAACCAGGCGGGTGGAGGCGGTGATAAGCGAAGACAAGACATAGTCTTTCATTGGATGAGCAGGTCTGGGACTTGCTGAGGAGAGCAGAACCGGAAGTCATCGGAGGTCGGGAGTGCCGAAGAGCCGCTAGGCAGGAGTGCCGTGGGAGGAAGGCGGTGATCAACGTCGGGAAGTCATGCGGAGGATCGGTGGCTGGGAAACGCTGAAGAGGGGTGGGGCTGGACAAATCCGGGAAGCCGCTGGAGGGTTGGAGGGCCGGGAGACCAAGGAGGGGCTGGCCGGAAGCTGCGACGGAGGAAGAGTTGTCGCACAGGGCCGGCGGGATCCCGCTGGAAGGTGGGGCTGATCGTGGGGCGATGTGCGATCCGGAAGGAGGCCCGCGCGGAATAGCGTGTCCTTCGGGAGGAATTGGGGCGCCGGGATCGGGAGCCTGCGTTGGGTGAGGCGGGCGGTGGAGTCGGGGAGGCCGACGGGAGGAGCGGGGCCGGACAGCGCCGTCGGGGAGAACCGATGCAGAAGGAGCGGACCGTTGCGTGCGGGAGGGAGGGGGCCTGGCCGGCGCGCGCAGAGGAGGAAGTTGGGAGGGCGTGGCCGTCGTGCGCAGCGGGAAGGGGACGCCGGGGAAGGAGGCGGACCGACCATAGCTGGGAGGCCGCAGGGGGCAGGGCCTCCTTGGGTTTCCATCACCAGTAAGCTCTTGAAGAGCTTTTTCGATCTCAAAACTGGAATTCCTGATAGGATAGCAGCTTCGGAAATCCTCGAATTCTCCTTCATCATTTGGACCACTATTTTGAGGATAAAGACCATCTCCTCTCCATTCACTAACGTTTACATAAAATCTATATTTTCATCCATTTCGAACTCAGTATTCACATAAAATTACTTAACTAACCCCCAAAGGGCTGATCATTTCTGATGAACCACTCGATCCATCCCTATTCTTGAATGACTTTCAACAGCAGAGACGTATTGGTAAACTACCATTAAACATTCATTTCCTTCTCAGGTACCATTTCTAGAGGCGAGAATTGTGGGTTTCGAGGCTTGACAGGAATGTTGGGAGCAGATTTGGATTTCTTATGAGGTCGTGATGTACCTGGAGGAGAAGACTCTGAGGGGCGCTTCATTATCACCATTTTAAGAAAGATCTAGGAGGCCAGAGGCAAAATATTCGGTTGAAAGGGAGGCAAAAGAGAGTTGAAAAAACGCAGGAGGGTTTAGGGTTTGCAAGCGACTCTTCCGATTAAAAATCAGGAGTTTTTTAAAAATCATTCAGGGTGGATAAATAAATAAAATGATAAAAACAAATAAAATGAATAAAATAATAAAAACAGACACAAAAGCACTTAGGCTCACAGAAGTTTCTAAGTTAATAGAAGAAAATATTCATGGAATCAAGTCCATGGAAGCAAGTCCACAGAAGCAAGCTCCATAGAAGATAGGTTCACAGAAGCTAAATTCCACGGAAGATAGGTTCAGAGAAGTGAAAGTCCATGGAAGATAGGTTCATGAAATCTGATATTTAAAAGTTGTTTAAAGCTCACTAAGGTTCAAAACTCTTATGACATAACTACAAAAATCTTAAAAATAATCCTAGTGTAGTCCAATTAATGAAAATAGTAAATTAAATCATTACAGAATATCAACACAGTTTCAATAATAATAAGAATTAAGTATAATATTTCATTCCTAATTCATGTTTGATATAATTTAATATTTCTAGGTTTAAAGGCTTTGTGAAAATATTAGGAAGCCGATGTTCTATGCCTATGAATTCAAGAGTTATATCACCTTTTTGAAAATGATGCCTCAAAAAACGATGTTTTATGTTAAATATGCTTGTCCTATAATGTGATGCAAGTTTTTTAGAGATATTAATAGCACTTGTCTTGTCACATTTTATAGAAACATATGTGAATTGATATTCGTAATTTAGTAAAGTGTGTTTCCATCCTTTACCTGTTGGTTCAGTACCACCTGACTGAATTTCCATGTTTTTTGCAATGTTTTAGTGTTCCAGGATGCAGATTTCTTGTAAAATCTTGTCATTTTGCTTATGCTGTTGAAGGAAATTTAAGGGCCTGTTTGGTAGAGAGTAACTGATAGAACCCGAGGAATGAACTACTCTATTTATGAAGCAGAACAGAGAATGAGGTACAGCAGATGAAGAAGAAGAAAGACACCTCGAGAGAGCAGAAGCTCCTTGCCCAAGTCCGCAGGCTGATTCCCAAGCCAGATTGCCTAACTCCCAACTATTTTCTTCCTCCCTCCTCACCCCCACGTACTACTTATATAGTTATTCTCCAGCCCCACAAATGGGGTCTAGAACCTTCCCCCTAACAAATTAACAAACTCACCCCCAAAAGACCATTCTACCCCTTATTAGAATATTCTCTCCTCCAGCTGGACTGCTGGTTTCTATCACTGGCACCGTCCCGAAAAACCACATTGTCCTCAAGGTGGTGGATCACGCAGGTACTCCAAGCGATCTCCCATACTAGACGTGCTCCAGGGAATTGCGGACAAGGGGTGCTGGGCAGATAGTTAAGCCAAACAATCTTCCATATTCGGCGTCCTACTCTGGTGAGTTGGGTTGGAACAAGCAATATCGTCGATTGAGGACCAATCGGCTGTGGGCCTGTATAAGGTGCCCGTGCCACAGGTGCACGCCAAACAATCTCCCAAATGCGTCGGCCTTCATTATGGACGAGTTTGAAAACGCCTTCTTCTGTAATGCTTTCCCTCCCGCCATTGGAGAGGCCCCTTGTGTGCTTCCATGAAGTGGGTTGCAAGTACGACTGGTACCACCCGACATCTGGTGAATAAAAATTGTATGAATCTTTTGTATGAGTCTGGGACCCCAGCCCGTCACCGCGGGCGTGACCTGTGTAACTAGAGGTAAAATAACAAGAGCCCAGGATTGAGCTTATGTAGTCTGCGGCGGCTGGTGCTCCTGCATAATGAACATTGAGGTGTCTGATTCCTCAATATGAGGGAAGTCTATCACAAACTGGGTGGAGATAGCGTCGTCAGGATTTTCGGCCAGTCCTGTGCTCCAGTTGTGCATCCCATAGTCGGTAGGCCCCTCAGAGTGCGATGCGGACAACTGTGGTTCCGACGGCAGGAACTCAGATGTAGTTGCAGGGGGTTCGCTGATGGAGCTTCCAAAATCTTCAAGGATTGATTCTTTAAGATGTTCTCAAGTGAATGTAGTTGCATGACCTTTAACCACTAAAAACCAAAGTGCAGACATTTCGGATATGTAGAGGCGTGCCATTGACACTTTCATCTGATCCGGTGTTTGATTGCACAAGAAATATTCCTCAGCTTGCGAGAGCAAAGACTCTGAATGGGTACCAGAAAATTCTGGTAAAAACTCTTTTTCTAAGTATTTTTCCTGATTTCTAGTCACCCGAGTCAGTGAAGCCCAGATTTCCAGCATTTGCGTCGCCATAGGTTGCGGCGCCCGAATAGCGGGGCGCTCCCATGTATACGAGTATCCTCCGGTAGGGAACGAGCATTGTGCGTTGTGCTGTTTCCCTGTTGGCAGTCCCTCTGTAGATAATTTTCTGCCCCCCTGTTTTTTTTTTCTTTTTTTATTTCCTTCTATTTTTTGTAGTGTCGGACACACCCTTTTTTTTCTTTGTTCCTGCGTTTTCCTCCCGATTCAGAAAACCGGGCCGCCCCTAGCCTTTTTTTTATATATATATCTGAAAAACTAACTTGGCCGGTCGAGCGGAGCGGCTGCTCGCAGCAGCCCGAGCGGTCTGTGCGACCTGGTAAAATTCGCTGCAACTGATAGAGCAGTGGTCGGTGGACACGACGTTGCGGACGGAGCGTACGGTGCACGCCTCTGGTGCATGCGTCAACTGGTGCAAAAGACGTCGGTAGTGCGGGGCAGAAGAGCGTACCGGTGCGGAGCGCACCTCACGTTGAAGACAAACCGGCTGTAGGAGGCGTCGACTGAGCGAGGTAGGACGCCTTGTCATATTGGATGAAAGCCCGTGGGAGAACAGTAGCGCGCCTGCTTCAGGAGAGCCTATGAACGAGATCATGCAGTAGCTGAAGTGCGTAGGAAAATCGTCTTGCACTGGACGAACGATGACGCACGTCTGTTTCGGCGACAGAGGAAGAAACGAGAGGTGCTTCTGCCGCAACAACAACTCGAGCGTTCGAGAGAGAGGATGAAGAAAAACAGTGCTCTGTGGCTGCCTCTGTTGTGTGTGTGGACGCCGGAGCTGAAGAAACCTGTACGCACCTCTGTTGAGGAAGTAGTAGACAGGCCGGAGGGAAACGCACAGTGCGCGCCGACAGAGGGCAGTGGTGCAGATGAAAACGAGTTGGAAAATTTGCAGCACCTGACACGACTCCTCAAAAACGAACAGTAAAGGCGAGCAATATCTGGCAGGGAGCGTCTCCGCCTTGTGAATTCACATCACAGGAGTGAGAACAACGTCTTTGCTTTGAGCGCAATACAGCAGCGCTTCCTTCCTTTTATTCCGGCAGGTCAGACCAATTGATAGAACCCGAGGAACGAACTACTATATCTATGAACCAGAACAGAGAATGAGGTACAAATGAAGAAGAAGAAAGACACCTCGAGAAAGCAGAAGCTCCTCGCCCAAGCCCGCAGACCGATTCCCAAGCCAGATGGCCGAACTCTCAACTATTTTATTCCTCCCTCCTTCTCACCCCATGTACTGCTTATATAGTTATTCTCCAGCCCCACAAATGGGGTCTAGAACCTTCCTCCTAATAACTTAACAAATCCACCCTCAAAAGACCATTCTACCCCTTATTAGAATATTCTCTCTCCAGCTGGACAGCTGGTCTCTATCAGTAACCTTGATGAGTAAAAATGAACCCATTCCATTCTGGTTTTCATTATCATTTTCACATCAAACTGGCTTGAATTAGTTATTTTTTAATTCATTTGGGTGTCAACAAATTTGCTTCATTTCTGGCTTGATTCTTGTTACTAAAATTTCATGCTTGTTAAACCCTTTCTCCCCCATAATGTCTCATCTAAGATGGGTGAGCTCAAGAAGTTGGTTGAAGAAAGGAAAATAAAGCATGTTGGTCTATCCGAGGCCTCTGCTACTACAATTAAAAGAGCACATGAAATCCAACCCATAACTGTTGTACAACTGGAGTGGTCCTTGTGGACGAGAGATGCAGAAAAAGAAATCATTCCAACGTGCAGGTGACATATTTGTTGTTCCTGTTGTGATTTGGCATTTAATCTATAAGCTTATCTATGCCTTTTCCTCAGAGAACTTGGTATTGGGATTTTTGCATACAGTCCTCTTGGAATGGGATTCTGATCTTTCGGGTGCTAGGCTTGTGGAGAACTTCTCAAATGAAGACGCTCGAAAGGTATTCTCCACTGGCTATTATTTATCATTTTTTGATAAGAAACACAACTTTGTTATCTTTTTGACAGGCTTTTCCGAGGTTCCAACCAAAGAATGTAAAGCGTAACAACGCCATATATGAGCGGATTAATGATTTGGCTGCAAAGAAGGGGTGCACACCATCGCAGCTTTCACTGGCATGGTTACATCACCAAGGACCCAACGTGTGCCCTATACCTGGCACCACCAAAATTGAAAACTTCAACGAAAATACAAGAGCGTTGTCTCTGGTGCCGACCTCAGATGAGACGCATGAACTTGAATCCATTGCTGCTGCAGATGTAGTGAAGGGTCGCCGAAACAGACCTGGTTTTGCCAATTGGGAGTGCTCGGAAACTCCTCCCCTCTCATCTTGGAAGCCATAAAGTGAAAACCTTATGTTCTGTATTCCCTTGTAGCAATGGTTTTTGGTACCACCAAATCCGCATGTTTTTGGCCAAGTCATATGTTCTATGCTATGGTTCACTGAATATGTTCAGTCCTTCGAAGTATTATGCTGCCAATAGATGTCCAGTGTTCAATGTTTTATGCATGAAACAAGTTATGTTTGTTACCAATCCAGCTAACAGTTGATTGCACAAATGAATTTAGATAGAGATGAGAACAATCAATCAGTATATTTCTATATAGGGCAGTCGACCCAACTCTACAATGGAGGGGATTTTAACAGAATAATAACAGTAGGAATCAGGGAGAGACCGCCTCTTTGAACTTGTTCCTAGCTGCGAGTGGAAGGTTCTGGAGAGTCCACCTCTCCCGAGCTCTGCTTCTTGTAGGGCTTATTTCTGAGTAAAATGCGTATGCCTCAGTCTAAACAGCTATTATATGGCTAATAGCACTTCCAACTGTCAAACCAACCGACACTCTACTCAAACCGACTCACCTTCCATCGCTAACATTTCGCCCCTCAACAGCCACTTTGTCCCCAAGGTGAAAATTCGAGAATTGCTCTAGAATATGTTCTACATCCTCCCAAATAGACTCTTCAGTTGGCATCCCCTTCTACTTGATGAACCACAAGCCTTGAGGTTGACCTTGCTTCTCCTTGATTTGAACCTTTGGGTTGGGTCATTGTCCCATAGTTTAGTTAGAATTGCTTAAGCTGACAAGTCCCCAACAACCCGCTAAAGTTGGGAAACATTAAACACTAAACGTAACCGGGTTGTCTCGGGTAAGGAATGTTTATAAACTATAGTCTCCAACCCATCTAATATTTTGAAAGATCCATAATATCTAGCAGCTAGCTTGAGAAACAATTTGGATTTCGAAGTATGTACATTGGGAACTGAGCATAACAAACACATGTTCACAACTTCAAAATTCTCATCCCTCCTATGATTGTTGGAAAACTTAGTCATCAATTGTCGAGCCCTTATTAGATTCTCCCAGAGTTAGTTTAACATTTCATCCCATTCCACAAGCGCATTCGCAAGAAACTCAACTTGAGTTTCCCTTAAAAAATTTACAGAACTGTTGGTGGTCTCCAGCCATAAACTACCTCAAAACATGTCAATTTAGAGGAAGCATGAGAAGCTGTATTATAACAATCCTCATCCCATGGTATCTACCGAGCTCACATGAGAGGTCTCTCAAAGGATAAGCACAATAGACATGTCTCCAAGCATTTATTCACAATTTGAGTTTGTCCATCTGTTTATGGATGGTAAGTTGAACTCCTTTTTAGAATTGCGCCCTCCATTCGAAAAAGCTCCTTCAAAAAATTACTAACAAATATAGGATCCTTGTCACTGAGAATCGAACTGGGAATGCCATGTAACCGAACTCTCCTTAATAAAGGTCTTAACCATCACTTTAACTATATACGAATGCTTAAGTAATATAAAATGTGCCTACTTAGACATCATACCCGCAACTACCAAAATTACATCAAACCCTTGGGACTTTGGAAATTCAGAAATAAAATCAATAGAAACTTCGTTCCAATCCAAATCTGGTATTGGCAATGGCTGGGGCAAACCTGCTTGTGACATAACTTTATATTTCTGTTGCTGTCACGTATCACATTATCTAACAAACATCAAAACATTTTTTTATCATACCCTTCCAAAATAGATCTGCAACCAACCACTTGTACGTTTTGAGAAATCCTGCATGCCCCCTTACAACAGAAGTAAGGTAACAATGCAAAAATTTTGGTATGAGGATTGAATGCCTAGACAAAACCAGCCTTCCCTTATAATAAAACAACCTCTCTCAAAAACAATACCCAGACTTGTAGTCTAGTTTCTATTTAATGGATGATATGACACTCAAAAGCTCTATATCCTAATGTATTTCATTCTTAACTATATCCATCTCCATCCAAAATTGCTTTGAAACAACCGAACAAAGCAGTGTTCCATTTGTGTTTCCAGTTAACCCCTCCTTGACCAACCCGGAGAAGGAATCCGTTGCCCGATTAACCCACCTTGGCTTATAGAACACTTCAAAATCTAATCCCAATAGCTTGGCTTGATAACATTGCTGATTAGTGGAATGTATTCTCTAACTAAGTAGATGTTTGAGAGCCTTATGGTCTATGTAAACCACAGAGCGATTGACCATCAAATATTGCTTATAGTGGCTAACTACTATGACGAGAGTCGTAACCACTTTTTCATAGACTGATTTGGAGTGATTTACCTCACCAAAAGACTTACTGAAATAATTTTTAGGCTGACATTCTTGCATGAGGAAAACTCTAACTCCTTTTCCTAAGGCATCACATTCTATAACAAAAGACTTCATAAAATCAGGAAGAGCTAGTAGTGGGGTTGGTACCATGCATTTTTTTAACTCCTCAAATGCTTGCTCAACCCTCGCATCCCTCAAAAAATTGTCCTTCCTGGTTAAGTTGGTCAAAGTTTTAACAACTTTCCTATATCTACTAATAACCTTCTTATAATATCCTATAAGGCCCAAGAATCCTCTCACCCCTTTCACATTTTGTGTCCTAGGCCAGTTTATAATATATTCAATCTTCTTTGGATCCATAGAAACCCCTTGAAATTATATGCCCATGGTACTCCACCATCAACTGGATAAAAAAAACATTCATCATATTAGCCCTCAGCTTGTTTGTTTGCAATATCTTGAACACAATCTTCAAATGTGACAAATGTCCTGACCTCATTTTACTGTAAATAATGATATCATTAAAGAAAACTAAATCAAACTTCCTTAATATATCCCCAAACACCCTGTTTATGATCGATTGGAAAGTTTTCAAAGCATTTATCAGACCAAATGGCATTACAAGGTATTCATCATGCCCCTAACGCATTTTGAATACTGTCTTACTGATATCTTCAGCTTTTACCCTGACTTGATGAAATCCAGATTTCAAGTCATTCTTAGTAAACAATCTTGTCCCATGTAACTCATCCAACAACTCTTCTATATTTGAGATTGGGAATCGATTTGGTAAAGATAACTTATTTAAATCTCTATACCCCACACACATTCTCCATCTCCCATATTTTTTTACAAAAATGCTAGGGCCAACATAAGAGTTTTTGCTATTCTAATTATTCCACTTTTCGACATTTCTGTCACCTACTTCTCTACCTATCTTTAAGGTAGTGAGCCAACTTATATGACTTAATGTTCATAGGTACAACCCCATTCACCAAAGTTATTACTTGGTATGCTAATCTACTTTGAGTTAACCCTTTTGGTTCATAAAAAATGATCTGAAATTCTAGCATAACCTTCCCCGCATGTTCCTAATGTATCCCTTCTCATTTTCCTTCCACTCCCTTAGAAATCATTAGCTTAGTTTTCCATACCCATCCCTCCAAGTGAATCTCTTTCTTTTGTAGATTATGTCGTAGGTTCTCTAGTTCCTTCTTCAACTCCGTAACTCCCTGCAACCTTATTTATTTCCCTTCCCACATGACTTCCATGGTTTTATGGCTCTAGTTCATTAAAATGATCCCAAAAATCTTCAACCACTTTATCCTTAAAAACAAAATCCACCCCTAGTGTCGAAGACACATGCTTCAATCTTAATAGTTTTTTTTCTAATCATACCTCTACCTCCCCATAGATTCCCTATGACATTTCTCTATGACCATCTCCAAAATTAATTCCAATAGGACTTGTCGAATGGACCTCCATATTTTTTTAAGTGTTCTAGACACAAAAGTATGATTTTCACCACTATCAATGAGGTCTACTATTGGTATTCCTGATATCTTCCAGTAAACATCAATGAATCAACTCTTGCCTTACTTATACTCTCGAATTCCATCCCCCCTCCTGTGTTCTCCACTTTAATATTATTTTTCTCCGATCTATGCTGTGTATCCACTTCCTCCTCCTTAGTAGTCAATTTTTCAATCCCCCACACCAATATCCTCAAATGTTTGTTAGGACAACTGTGCATGGGACTGTAGGCCTGTCCATAGTGGAAACATAGACCCTTTTGGTTCTATTTCTCTCTCTCCTATTGAATAATGGTTTTCAATCCATTCCACCATTCTTTCCCTGTGTTTCTTCTTATTTCTTATTCTTTTTTAGTCCTGGATAGAAAACTGGGCACTACCAGTCCAGCTCCCCATGGAACATGTGGTAACACTTTGTTGGTCAGATTGGATTGGTCAAGAGGGGGGTGAATTGAGTATCCAATAAAAATTTATATTGAGAATATATTTAAATTAGTATCCCCCAATTTAAAAATAATACAGTTATCTAATACAGTAGGTATATATAATTTGGTATTTTTGAATACTTTCTCAAGGGAATGATCAAAACCTAGTTAAAATAATTTGAAATCACTCACTTTTGAAACAAGTTTACTCACACCAAACACAATATATATATATATATATATATATATCACTAATAAAAGTTGACTATAAAAGTATATTATTTTGCAAACATAATTTGTAGATACTTGATAAAAAATAGAATTGTAAAATATAGTATTTAATGAAATATGGTTTTAGACAATGTAAGCAAAATAGAATAACGCACAGTATATTAAAAAAAGAGGTTCAGTTCCAAACTGGAATCGAGTCCTCTCCACTGGACAGTAACCCATTTTCAAACATGTTTATTAAAACAAATAAATTGATCCATAACTTGGATTGAGTTTTACAAGAAACAACTGCACATAGGGAAGTCCAGGCTACAACCAGTCTCTTCCACCATTATTCATGGAATATTAGATATAAAAATAACGAGTATCATAGTACTCCTCTTTACTATACAAGAGTAGTGCTCAGTAAATAAACAATCAACACAAACACAAGTTAAATATAAAGAATAACAAAGAGATCATAAGGACTCAATAGAGAGTTTTAATGTTGATCAACCTCTGATCAACTTCGGTTGATCAATTGTTTTTAAATATGTCCTTGCAAGCAGATGAAATGATCCTTCATAGATTTTATCCAGATGTAGCAGTAAAGTGAAAAAACAGAGTATCACGAGTCACATTTCACAGAGTATCCTTGTATATTTCACACACTTGTCATCTCTGTGCATGTGCGACATCCTTGAATTTAAACTCAACCACTCTCTAATTATCCATTGAGGAATAATCATATTTAATTCCCCGTACTGATCATCCTTTTTGAAAGTATTAAATGTTTTGAGTTTCATTTAATGTTTATAAATTAGCTGTTAGAATAAGTAATATTTTATTCTTGGATAGACATGGAAGGATCTGGTCTATACGTAGGCACAACAGGAATGATCTCATAGAAAATTGGAAGCATAGTCGCATAAAGGCATGAAATGAGTCATATATAAGATTGAGAATTTTTTATATGGAAGAAGTCCTCTTCATAGAAGATTCGATTCCTTCTCATAGACGATCTTTCCTTCGCATGGAAGATCTTTCCTTTGCACAGAAGATATTTGATCCCTTTGCATAGATGATCCACCTTCTCATGGAAGATCTGTCAGTATGCACAGTTGATAGACTTCCACTTGCGGTTGATCAAAATTTTCAAAAAATTCGAATTTTTCCATGAACAATCAATCAACATAACACACGGTCGATGGACTTACTTAGCACAAACGATCCAACACTTAGGAAATTTTGTGATTGTATTTATGAAAGCTGGTATGAATAGATGCTTTTCTTCACAAATGATTGTTCAGAATTATGGTCGGTCCTTCATAGAAGATCTATACTCACGGTCGTATGGAACTTTTCTTCATGGAAGATGAAGTACTCACATGGAAGATGCATTGGTCTTACAGAAGAAAGAGTTTTTTCACACAGAAGAACCATTTCTCTTATGGAAGATCCATACTCCTCATATTTTATCAAAAATAATTATCACTTTTATAAAATTAAAAACTTATTAGAATTACAATAATCTTGATTTGTGATCATTAAAATAAAGAATTGTTAGACTAAGTGAATAATCTCTTCCTTTTTGATGATCACAAATCATAATATAAAAATGATAATAATTGAACTAATTTAAGTTAAAATATAGTCTACCATTGAATTTCTTAGATTAGACATGTTATATCAGAACTAAATGACAATACAAATATTTTAAAAATGAGATTAGGTGATAATGTTCACAATAATTTTCTCCTCCTTTAGGATTATCAAAAAGTGGGATAAGAGAAATATAAACTCTTGGAATTGCTAAAAATAAAAACCATACAACAAAGAATAGGAGTGAGGAAAAAGTCAAGAGGCCAAAGTCTTAGGTACAAGTTGGGGAGTAGATGAAGGAGGAATAGGTTCAACAATAATGATGCCCTTAACAAGAGGTTGGAGGTGCTGCATATCTTGAACATGTGTGAAACTAAAAGGTGGGGCTCAAATGGAAGAGGTACAAACAAGGATAGTTGTGAAAGAGGCTAGAGTAGTTGAGGGTATAAGAGTGGTTGTAGGGAACAACTAAGGTTGTATGAGAAATATATAAATAAAGTTATACCAGCTTGGTAAACTCACTAATAGCCTGAACTCCACGATCCATAACTTGAAAGAAGTCTCTTTTCTTTTATAAAAAATCACAATAGAGGAGCCAAAACCTTTAGTTGATATTTTTTTCCTTAAAATATATTTTCACTGGTTACACTTTAATATTCTCAACCAAATTCTAGAATAAGGAGGTTAAATAATATTTGGTGAATATATTAGTGAGATGGACTTTGATTGCTTTGGTGATCAACTCTTTATCTTTCCTGGTTTGCTGAAGGTTGGCCTTTACTAAATCATAAATTCTTTCACCATGAGTTTTGATTTCTACAAGAGATAACTCATGTGAAATGGAAGTACCTTAAAAAACAACCAATAATTATTCTCTCACAATCTGTCTAACAACATCAGTATCAAACTGTGCATGAGTAAAAGCAATAGGAGCATGAGTAGCTCTCGATGAAGAGGCAAGAGATGATTACTGAGAAAAAAAATGCTAAGATCTCTTTGTTCTAAGTGAAATCTCATGTCCTCCAAACCTCTGTGAATATCACCGATATATTCTCTTAATGCTTCAATCTTGTTGCTCATAAGATCAATTCTTAGGAATGGTTTGGGTCAAAGGTGAGTAACAACATGAGCTATAATCAAAGCTATTTCTTCATCTCTAGCATGTTCACTCAATAACACTCCCTTCAAAACATATAGAAGATCATTTTTAAATCCAACGAAGTCTTCCATTGTAATGAAAGAGGAATAAGGAGGATGTTTTTCTATAGATGGTGTAGTTGGTGACTGTATACCTCCAAATTCATCTATAAGAAAGATTGGTTCTATTCTGAAGGATTCAGCCTCAGATCTCATAAAACCTTTTAACTCATCATTTTCAATGGGTTTGGAGATAGATGAACCAATAGGTTCTGGTTCATTATTACTAAAATAATCCTTAGAAACTATAATAGTTTTAGATGGAGAGACCCTAATTCATTTTTCAAGATCAATTTTCTCACCCAAAGATCCTTTAGGATCTCTTGGAATATCTTGAATGGTAAGTCCACTATGCCTAGGTTAACTGACACCATAAGAATCCCCATTAGATCCATTACTTTCAGAAATGGAATATGGAATTCCCAATAATTTAAATCCAAGAGTTTTCTCCCCCTAAGATGATGCTATTTTCTCTTTAGAATCATCATCATCAGTCTCAGAGTTTGATTCCTCATAGAAATCGGTAAGAGAAAGTTTAGTGTCAACAAACTCATAAGAACTTAAATCTCCTTCATATGATGGAAGATATTTTGGAGTGTTTTGAGGTCCAAAATATATACCTTGAGCTCAGGTTCTTTTCTCAGAAATAAAAGGAGTACTCTTTTCATTTCCACAAGACCTCAAGGATTCTTTAACAAGTAAGATTTCTTCAATTTCACTCTTATGGACTCTTCAACTTGATCAACCAAATCATCTTCACTTACAACAACTAATTATTCTTCATAAGAATACTCAACAACTTCATTTGGTTCCAAACTAGGGTACAATTTATCTTTTAGCTTTAGATAATTCGTAATAAGATCGAAGTTCTCATAAAACCTCCCATTGCCTGCAACCCAGACCTTCTTTCAGGGGTTCCAACTCACTTTCATTATTTTTCATGTAGATTGGCTTAAACAAACACCTCTATATGAGATTGATACTTCCTCTCCATTAGGAACAACACTTTTGAACTCTAGGATGGCATATATGATCTTCAAATAAGGTAATTAATTAAAATTTTATGCAGGCTTACATAATTATTCCATACAAACTTAATTAGAAACCTACATTCACCATCCATCTCTTTAGCATTTGGCCTCCTTGGGTTTCTATCACCAGTAATCTCTTGAAGAGCTTTTTCAATCTCAAAACTGGAATTCTCGATAGGATGATAGATTTGGAAATACTAGAATTATTCTTCATGATAAATATTTAAACATTTTCCCCACTGTTTTGAGGATAAGACCAACTCCTCTCCATTCACAAACATTCACATAAAATCCATATTTTCATCCATTTTGAACTCAACATTCACATAAAATTACTTAACTAACCTCAAATAGAAGGGACGATCATTTTCAATGAACCACTCAATCCATCCCTATTCTTGAATAACTTTCAACACCAGAGACCTTTTGGTCAACTGCCATTTGACATTCATTTCCTTCTCAGGCACCACTTCTAGAGTCTAGAATTGTGGGTTTCAAGGTTTGAAAGGAATACTGGGAGTAGCTTTGGATTTCTTATGAGGTCGTGATGCACCTGGAGGATAAGACCCTAAGGGATGCTTCATTTTCACCATTTTAACAAAGATCTAGGAGGCCATAGGAAAAATAATTGGTTGAAAGGGAGGAAAAAGAGATTTAAAGAACCAAAAGAGGATTTAGGGTTTGCAGTAACTCTTTAGATTCAAAATCAAGATATTTTTTAAAATTATTCAGGGTGGATAAATAAATAAAATGATAAAAACAAATAAAATGAATAAAATAATAAAAACAGACACAAAATCACTTGGGCTCATAGAAGTTTCTAAATTCATAAAAGAAAATATTCATAGAAGCAAGTCCAAGAAAGCAAGTCCATAGAAGAAAGTCTGTAGAAGCAATCTCCATAGAAGATAGGTTTACTGAAGGTAAAGTCCATTAAAGATAGCTTCACGGAAGCTAAATTCCATGGAAGATAGGTTCATGAAAGCTAATATTTAAATTTGTTTAAATATCACTAAGGTTCATAAATCTCATGACTTAATTACAACAATCTTAAAAATAATCCCAGTGTAGTCCAATTAAAGACTTATAGAATGAATACAAATAGTCAATTAAATCATTACATAATATCAAAATAGTTTCAATAATGATAAGAATCAAGGACAATTTGTCATTACTAATTCATGTTTGATATAATTTAATCTTTCCATGTTCAAAGGATTTGTGAAAATATCAACAAGCTGATATTCTATGCCTATGAATTCAAGAGTTATATCACATTTTTAAAAATGATCTCTCAAAAAGTGATGTTTTATATTAATATGCTTTGTCCAATAATGTGATATGACTTATTTAGAGATATTAATAACACTTTTATTGTCACATTTTATAGAAACATGCTTGAATTGATATTTGTAATCTAGTGAAGTGTGTTTCATCCATAGAATTTGTGCACAAAAACTTTTTGTAGCTATGTACTGAGCTTTAGTAGTAGAAAAAACATTGTAATTATTTTTTTACTACACTATGACACTAGTGATTTTCCTAAAAAGTGATATATACTAGATGTTATTTTTTTATCTAACTTAAAACCACAAAAATTAGCATCTGAATAACTAACTAATTCAAAAGCATGCCCTCTAGGGTAAAAAAACTGAAATTGGTTAAACATTTGAGGTATTTGAAAATATTTTTAACAACATTGATATTTGATTCCCTGATATTTTCTTTAAAATGAGCACACACATACATACATTGAACATAATGTTAGGACGACTAGAAGTTAAATA
The DNA here is from genome assembly GCA_963277665.1 of Viscum album. Lineage (NCBI taxonomy): Eukaryota > Viridiplantae > Streptophyta > Magnoliopsida > Santalales > Viscaceae > Viscum > Viscum album. Next base: position 1,074,278,906 of record OY728143.1, read on the forward strand.
TAGTAAAATCCAAATCTTTCCTATGTAAGTATTTTAGTCAAGTGGTTTCCTAGTTTGATCTATATCTAGTTTATAAGTGGTACTCATTGGAGTATTATTTCTTTTAGTGTTATCCATGTATTTTTTTTAAAAAATATCTTTTGTATACTTTGATTAAAAAAAAATCTATTCTTATTTTGAAAAATTTAAAAACCAAGAAAGAATTTTAATTCTCCCATCAAACTCATTTCAAATTCATTTTTCATCATAAGCTTTGAAAATTCAATACATGAAGAATTTTTTGATGAACCAAAAATGATCTCATCAACATATATTTTAGCAACTTAAAAAACTTTTGAAATTCTCTTGATAAATAAAGAAGGACCAACCATTCCTTTAGAAAATATATTTTTAATTAAAAAAGAGCTAAGACTATCATACTAAACTCTTAAATATTGTTTTAAAATATAAATTGATTTTGACCATTTTAAAACATGATTTAGAAAATGAGGGTTTGAGAATATAGGGGATTGTACAATAAAAACATACTCAATAATATAACCATTTAGGAAATCACTCTCAACATCCATTTGATATAGTTTGAAATTTAGATGGGTTGCATAAGCTAGAAATATTCTAATGGATTCTATTATTTTTATTGGTCCAAAGGTATCTTCACAGTCAATAACTTCCTCTTGATTATAACCTTTTACAACCAATCTAGCCTTATTTCTAACTACCATGTCAAATTCATCAACCTTATTTCTGTATAACCATTTAGTGTCAATAGTCAGGTAGTCTTTGGGTCTTTAAACTAGCTTCCATACTTTATTTCTTTCAAACTGATTCAATTATTCTTACATAGCCATTACCCAATGTTCACCATTGATGTTCTTAGGTTCAAACTCAGACAAGAAGACTTGATGTTCAACCTTGTTTCTCAATGATGCTCGAGTTTGAGTATATTTTTCCAGATAACCAATGAAAACATCAATAAGGTGATATTTATGGGTTCTAACAGTTTTGGGAATTGAAGTACTTGGTTTTTACAAGTCTTTTTCAAGGTCATATTGGTCAATTTGGTCTACATTGGGTGGTTATTTAGATAAATCAACAACACAATCAACAATTTTGGATGTATTGTTGATATTTTTAATTAGACATATCATCATCCAGATTTTCTATGGAAAATTTGGGTTCATATGGATCTATTTCATCAAAAGTGACATGAACATATTCTTTCACCACTTTATTTATTTTATTGGAAACTCTATATTCTTTACTAGATATTTAATAACCAAGGAAAATTACTTCAACACTTTGGGTGTAAATTTGTCTAGATTCTCTTTTATGTCAAGAATAAAAACATTATAGCCAAAAACATTGAAGTAATTCACCTAAAACTTTCTTCCATTCCATAACTCATACGGATTTTTCTTTAAAAAAGGTCTTATTAAGAATATATTAATCATATAGAAAGCTATATTTATAGTTTTAACCCATAATAGGTAGGTAGATCATATTCATTAATCATTGTCTAAGCTATTTGTTGAAGGGTCCTATTTCTTTTTTCAACCACTCTATTTGTTGAGGAGTTCTAGGAGTAGAGAAGTTTTTATTATAACCATGTTGTGAGCATATTGATACAAAATATATTTTTTTCAAACTCATGTCCATGATTTCTTCTCACATTTTTAATATACAATCCACTAAGGTTCTCAATATATTTTTCATATTTTGTAAAACATTTAAAAGATTCAATTTTATGATCCATGAAATATACCCATGTGAATCTTGAATAATCATTAAAAGTCAGATAATAATAATGATTTACTATTAAACTAGAAGCTCTAGATGGTCCAAATAAATCTATATGAACCAACTCTTGGAGTTGATTGATAGAAATCATTTTCTTTGATTTGAAAGAAATTTTATAATGCTTTCCTTTTTGACAAGGATTGTACACTTTATCTTCTAGGAATTATAGCTTGGGTAGATATAAGATACACATTTTATTACTAGTTTCTTAAGTGAGTATGCATTATAGTGGCCTAGTCTCCAATTCCACAACCGAGATTCTTGATGAAATACATTTAAGAAAGAATTATTTTTTAAAATAAAGAATTCAAGTAAATAACATAAACATTATCATTTCGAAAAGTAGTAAACACTAAATTGAAATTAGAATCATAAATATTAAAGGAATTATTCTCAAACTTTACTTGAAATCCATTATCACATAACTGAGAAATACTAAACATATTGTATTTTAAACCATAAAAAAAAATAAAACTTTGGAGATAAGAATAGATTTAGAGTTATTGATTTGACCAAAACCAATAATTTTTCCTTTAGCATTGTAACTGAAAGTGACATTACCACCATCCAATTTGGTTAAGTTATTAAAGCTTGAGAAGTCTCCAGTCATGTGTCTAGAACACCCACTATCCAAATACCATAAGTTTTTACTATAAATCTTCAAATATATTACCTTTATTTAATTAGACAAGAAATTATTTTGGTATCCAGATATTCTTGGGTTCATAAAAGTTAGTAAATAAATATTTTGGAATTCATATTTTTAATGGATTGGTGAAAAATTTATTAGTAGATTTAAATGAATTAGAGAAATAATTATTTTGGGTCCAAACTGAGTTTTCATATAACTAGAGATTTTATTTGAATTCTTAGAGTTGGGAACAAAATAGTTTTTGTAAAACTTTCTTTTTTGTCCCGATTGATATCCTAAATGAGTTTTGTATTTTAGTGTTCTTTCATCACCTAAAATTTTATTTATATTTTTATTAATATTAGTGAACCTTTCTATATTTTTTATAATTTTCTCACTAAACAATTTAAAATTATTATTTTTCTTTAAAATAAATTTTTTTTTTCTTTTTCAACACAAATATGACATTTTAAAGTTGTAGAAAAAACATGATTCTTATTAATATTTTTATATTTATATTTAATTTCCTTCAAATTTTATTCAATCATGGAGTAATACTCAAACAGTTCTTCATTAGACATAGTATAATCATCATGAAACTCACTTTTAGAGAAGACAGAAGCACTAAGTGTTACCTCAAATATAGAATCCATAAAACACATATTTTTTTTCCACAAGCATCATTCTTGCTTGAGTCTGAGTCATTGGAGCTATCTTCAGATGAACTCCATGTGACCTTCATTCCCTTCTTGAATTTCTTTCATTTTTTTATCATATTTTCTTTCATATTTTAACTCATGAAAATATTCCATGAAGTTCCCTTTTCTTTTCCACTTATAACATGTTACTTCACTAAATTGATCATCCTTTTTTTCAATTTTATTTCCTATCACACTTTACCTTATAATTAGATTTCATAAAGAAATTATTCCTGTAGAATTTATTAAACCTTCTAGCCACCTAAACCTTCTTTTCATCATTTTATGTTTTAACTTCACTTCTATTGGTGCTATTATCTTTGAAAACTTCCTTTGATTTTTTTGATACGATTTAAAGGAAATAGACTTCTTAGGTTCAACATCCTCATCATTAACTTTAAGTTCATCATCACACATCATAAATTTTCTAATTAGTTCCTTCAATGGAATTTTCATGATGTCATGCAAATCTCTATAGGTGATCCACACGTGCACCACAATCTCTGAATTTTTCCATAGAATTTCTAAGTACTATCACGACCGATCCTAATCGCTTGTGTTGTTCATGGTTGATCACAACCAAATTTTTCTTGAAGGAGGAAGAATGTTTGATGTTATCTTGATGGATTGAGAGATGAGGAAGAGGAGAACATTCTATATCTCTAGATTTATCACTACCATTGTACACAAAAGGGTGATTATGAATAGTGTTATCATTAGATATTTATTATGGTGGGTTTAGGGTTGAAAAATTATACACAATCCCCTTTCCAAAATTATAATTCTTAGTTGAACCAAAGTCTAAATAGTAATAATAATATTATTAATTGTTTATCATGCAAAAAAACTTTAAGAATATAAATAAATATCATTTATACCAATTCCATTCTGTAACGGACCATGTTTTCCCAACTTGTTTTCTATTTGGTATGTTGAAGGTGTTCATAGGAGGTCTAAAGGGATCATAGGATATGGAGCTGCAAGAGTACTGCAGGTGGTCGTTCATGGCATAAACTAGATTCATGTCATGAGTTGGTGATTCATGGATTATATTGCCAGCCGATTTCATGACTTGTATGCGGGAAAGTGGAGAGTCTGTGAAATGGATTTTCATCATGAAAGGTGAATTCATGATGTGTAATTAATTAAAGGCTGAGGTGACGTGAATTTTGGAGGAAGTTGGAAATATGGGAATTCACGTCATTAATGGGTTACACAACGTGAAAGTGTCGAGTTCCAGGTTATTTTTAACCCTTGTGCAGCTGATTCTCCTTTCATTCATCCACTCTTCCTTCTCTCATTTTCAAATGAACCCTTGGTGATTTTGGAGGATCTTCCATCCCTTCTTCTACTTATTCAATCCTTAGGTTCTGGTAGATGCCCATCGGTGATTCTTTATGAGTTCTCCTTTCTTCCCTATGGGTTTTCCTTCCATTATTCTTCGAAGATCCGCTGGGGTGGTGTAATTTTGGTTTGGGGTGTGTTTGAGTTGCATTTTGATAACCCGTTGGTGTAGGTAGGTTGATCAGAGGTGATGGATTTTGGGCATTTTCTTCTTCTCCCTAAGGTGTGCAGTGATATCAAAAAAATTCCTTGAGGTAGGGAATCCTCATTCTCTCCCTTTTACATGTTATGTGTGAGATTTTCATTCTTTTTCTTACCTTTGGGTGAATATTAAGGGTTGGAATAATCATATAATTAATTGGCATAGTTGAATTGATATGAGTGGGGAGTTTTTTCATGCTTTACTACTTTGATATATGTTTTTGATGATATTATGCATGTCTATTCTTATATGTTTTTTATGATATTATTCATGTCTTTGATATATGTTTTTGATGATATTATGCATGTCTATTTATGTAGTTGTTATGTTGTAATGACCTCTGATGTGTTGTTGTGTGATTTCACCCTAAATAAAAGGATAAGGAAAGTTTATTTGGCTAAAAAAATGGCTTCCCCTAGATTTTGGTTTATGTGATAGTACTCATACTAATTAAAGAATTTATGTGATGAAATCCATTGAATAATTGTGGAAACCAGTTTTTGGTGATGTTGTGTATGCTTTTTCTTGATGTGTTTCGTTACATGGTTTGGAATATTTTACGGTGATGGAGGTAACCAACTACGCCGTGTGATGTGTGGGGATGTGATGCAGAGGTTGGTTATCATGGATGCGATGTTGGAAGTTGTGCGATTTGGTGTGCAGAGTTGTGATGTGGTTATAGTGCATAGTGGTTTGATGCGCAGTGGTGATAATGTGTGGTGGTAATGTGCAGTTGTTGTGTGTGGCGATTGTGTTGTGAGATATGGTTGTGGCATAGTGGTTTTGGCATAGTGGTTGTGGTGCGTGGTAGTTGTGTTTGTATGATATGAGGTTTTCATAGTGATATGGCTTGGGTGATGTGACACAATGACGATGGTGGATGTATTGTGTTGTGATGGTGGTTGTGCTAGTTAGGCCAGTTGTAGTGCTGTGTGGTTGAGATATTTTCCCAATGATCCATGAGTTTAAATGTGATGATAAATGAAACAAAATAGGATGGTTGATAAATGAGATGGAATGGAAATGGATGTGTGGTAATTGACTAAATGAATTGAATAAATGAATGATCAGTGAAATGTGAAATTAAACGTCTAACAAAAAAATGTGGAAAAACCTATAACTGAAAGTGAGAAATTTTGTGCTGCTTGTATAGTGGTTACGTAGTGTTGTATATAGTGGTGACAATAGTTGTGATGGTTGGTGTGCGATATGGTGGTAGTGATGTGGTGTTTAATAGTGCAGTTGATATAAATCCCTAGGTTGGATATTGTGTGCTATCTATATATCATGTTTGTTTATGATATTTTATTCGTGCCCCACCCGAGTTGGATAACCTTACCAATGCTCAGAGGTGATGAGTTTCAGGTGTATTCCCCAACATCCAGGATGGTGGTGATATGGACGGATGGCTAACCCCTTTCCCCCGCTCTTCCTTTAGCAGCAGTGATACGAGTTGGTGTTGGAGATTACCCAGCGGTGATGTATTTCCCAGGTAACTGCGAGCAATATGTGATGTGATGTGATGTGTGACCTAAGTTTCTACGAGTGGGATGTTATGTGATGTGATATGTGGCCCATGTGTCTGTGGGTGGGATGTGATGTGTAGTCTAGATGTCTATAGGTATGATGTGATGTGATGTGATGTGTGACCTAGGTTTCTATAGGCGGGATGTTATGTGACTTGATGTGTCACCTAGGTTTCTGTAGGCGGGATATGATGTGATGTGGTATGTGTGAAAGGGATAGGAGCATATGATGATCGACCTGGGGTGTGAGAGTGGAAAATAGGCGGGGAAACAGAAGCGAGGCACCTTACTTTGTTATGATCTTGATGATATATTTTTATATTGGATGCATGATTTAGTGATATGGATGACTGACTACCTCCTATCCCTCGCTCTTCCTTCAATAGTAGTGATGCAGGTGGGTGTTGTAGATTACCCAGTGGTGATGTGTTGGACTAGGTTTTTGTGGGTGAGATGTGATTTGATGTGTTGTGTGACCCTAGTGTCTATGGGTGGGATGTAATGTGATGTGATATGTGGCCTAGGTGTCTGTGGGTGAGATTTGATGTGTGGTCTAGATGTCTATAGGCGAGATGTGATGTGATGTGATGTGTAACCCATGTCTATGGGAGGAATGTGATGTGATGCGTGGCTTAGGTGTTTATAGGAGGGATATGATGTGATGTGGTATGTTTGGAAGGGATAGGATCATAGGAAGTTTGATGTTATGGTGTGAGAGTAAAAAATCATTGGGGAAGTGGCAGCGGGGAACCTTACCTTTTTATGATCTTGATGCTATATTATTATATTGGATGTGTGATTTGGTGAGAGATCCATGGTGAGGCTGGGTTTGGTTAGATGACTAATATAGGTGCTTCTTGGTTCTGTTGTTTATTCACTAGTGCTTTAAAACTTCTCTTTTCACATGTTCACTTAAAGCCTTAGATATGTCCCTACTGAGTATATCTATTATGATCACCCTATATATATAAACTATTTTTTAGGTTTCCTGGAGAACTTTGGGTATCAAGATGGACATTACTAGCTGAGTTGGATCTATTGTTGAGTTGTTTCCATGGATTTGTCTTTTGGTATACCATTGGAGACTTTTATATGTATCATTTATACTTTATTCATGCATTGTGGGACAGTTTTTAGTTTAACTTTATATTATCTATTGGAGTTTTTTGGTGGATATTTATCCTATCTCCCGATATTGTTTCATTTATAAAGGGAAATGCCTCCCATAATGTAAGACTTTTATACCCTCAGTGTTCGTCTCCAACTTGGGGCCTACTGGAGGTGGGAGTTAGGGGTCATCATCTCTATCCCATCATTACGGTATCTTTAGAGGGACGGGGCTATGACAGAGTGGTATCAGAGTTTTGGTTGTGAAATATGATGAGTTTGAAGTTAGGCACCATGAGGTTTTCATGGGTTGGTATGACAATGATGCCAGTTGACCTTGGTGTGTGACATAGGTCAGGGAGACCAACTAGGACATGGGATTTTAGCTCCCCCATGATCCAATGTAAAGAATATTATCTTATTGAATGACTAAGTGAGATGGATCTGTTTGTATGCTAGATACCTGGGAGTGATGAATGCATCGTGATGACCTGTGTTTATGTTTGAATTGAGTATTTTGGGAAAATAAAATTAATTAAATAATATTTTATAAAATTACATGCTACTGGGATTAGGATGTTCTCCTTGTTTTTAGGAATGGGCCATGTTTGTTGTTAGTGAGTTACTCAGGTAGTTGAGGTTCAGTAGGATGATTCGATTGATCCTTAGAGGGTTGACTCGATAGAGGAGGATGATGCATGGTATTGAGATCTGTGTCCCTTTAAGTGGAATATTTTGGGAAATTATGAGGGGAGTGTCTCATATCTGGAGACGAAGCACTGGATGGAGGAGATTTTTAGCCAGTGGGCAACAGGTGTTCAGGAAATCAGGTTCCATTCAGTGGGGAACCATTTGAGGAAGGTTATTTCATGAACCTCAGGGGAAGGTGGTTTCCTAGTGACTTTCATGGTTTTTTTTGTGTTTTATATCTATGGGAGTTTAGTTTCAAATGGGTGGTCAAACCCCTTTTTAGCAGCAGTAGTTGCCTCTGAGGTAGTTGCAGTGACAGAGACTTCAGGTTGTTGTTTAAAAGTTGAGAGCAGATGGAATTGGAAGAGTGCAACCTTGTGATGGTCCCCTTACATAGGGATCTGGGCTAGAATGAGATCATGGAGGTTGGTAGCAGAGAGACCAAGGATATGAGTGTGGTTAGATGCATGTGTTAGAGGCAACAACACCACTAGAGTCGGGATTTGTTCAAGGTATGATTAGATTATCATCTACCCTTGTGTGTTCCTTGTTTGATTCAATATCCTCACACTCCTTCCCCCTTATTTGGTCCATATATTGGTACTGAATGTGGAGAGACCTTCAGTTCCCCTGGTTTTATCTACACTGGTTGGAGGCTATACTTCTTTGTTTGATGTGTGTTAGGGATGTAGATTGATGATGGTGAAACATCAGTCAGTGGGGGGATTCTACTTTTTTAAGCTATAACCATATGATATTATCCTTAGCATGTATTAGTTGTATTTTGTGCATGCAGTCAATGTCTAATTTTAGAGAAGAGTTTCATTTTCTGATGTGGAGGTCTAGCAATTGGCGTTAATTGGTAAGTGAGGTTATTGGTTGGGTAGTAGGAAAGTTGAGTGTCTTTTTTTATAGTTGGTAGATATGTTAGTAGAAGACCAGGTTGGGGGTGTCCCTAGGGTTATGGAGGAGTTTTTGGATGTCTTCCCAAAGGATATTATGATACTACCCCCTCAACTTGATATCGAGTTCGGGATAGAGTTGTAGTTGGGTGTGTCTTCGATTTCAATGGCTCCCTATAAAATGGTACCTACAGAGTTGTGTGAGTTGAGGTTACAGGTGGATGATATGATTTAAAGGGGTTTCATCTAACCCATTATGTCATTGTGGGATGATATAGTGTTGTTCCCATGAAGGAAGATGATATTATGAGGTTGTGTATAGACTACTGGAGGTTTAATCAGGTAATGGTCAAGAACCGCTACCATATTTCAAAGATAGATGATTTGTTTGACTAGTTGAGAGGGTATAGTTGGTTCTCAAAGATTGATCAATAGTATGAATATCACCATTTGAGGGTGAAAGATGAATATATCCCAAATACTACCTTCAGATGCCGGTATGGGCACTTTCAATTTGTTGTTGTGCCATTCGATGTTACGAATGCACCAACCATGTTCATGGGGATTATGAAATCTGTGTTCTGTGAGTTCCTAGACCATTTTGGCATCATATTCATCGATGATATCTTGGTCTTATCAAATTCATAGGAGGATCATTTTGATCATATCAGAGCTGTTTTGAAGTTCTTATAACACCACCAGTTTAATGGAAAGTTTTCCAAGTGTAAGTTCCAGATGCGAGAGGTCTATTTTTTGTGCATGTGGTGTCTCAACAGGTTGTGGAAGTGGACCCATAAAAAGTTTAAATAGTTGTTTCTTGGGTATCAACTAAGAACGTGGAAGATTTTCATATTTTCCTTGGTCTCATGGGATATTATTGGAGTTTTTTACCCATTTTCTCTCAAGTTATAGCCCCATTGACAATATTGACTAGGAAAGACCAAGATTTTGTTTGGACTAATCGGTTAAAGTTAGTGTTCGTTTACCTAAAGGTGAATTTGGTTAGTGATTCAATTACCTAAGGAGGGTATGATATTTAAGGTTTTCTATGGCTCATAATATATGGGTTTATGATGTGTATTAATTCAGTAGAGAATAGTGATCTCTTATGAGTATAGGCAGTTACATCCCCATGATCATAACTATGCTACCCATGATATGGACTTCGTAGAAGTTGTGTCCGTGGTAAAGTTATGATGAAATTACCTCATCAATGATAATTTTTTTTGTTTTCATGGACTAAATGGCATGAGATATATTTTCTCACAGTGGGATCTGAATCTACACCAGTGGAGGTGGATGAGGTTTCATTAGGATTACAATTTTGAGATCTCTTACACCCTAGGGAAGGGTAATTTAGTTTCTGATGCGTTGAGTCAAAAGTCCCAAAAGGATGTGCCTTGGGAATCTATGAATGTTTGGAAAGGAATAAAGGAGTTTTTAGAGATGCATATTGATATTGGGGAGAACAATGGATGATTGTCTTCATTAGATGACCTCAGAGTCATATTTGATGTAGCTAGTATAGGAGTCTCAGTGGGGATACTTAGAGGTAGTGGTGATGTGCGATCATTTTTCCCATGGTGATGCTCTTGAGGAATGGTCAGAGGATGATCAAAACCAGGTGTTGTTCTAGGGGAGGTTGTTTATCCCATAGGTGATGCAAGAGGGAGTTCTTTTTGAGTTCCACAACTCACCTTTAGCGATACATCCTGGTGTGAAAAAAATGTATCATGGCTTGAGGAGACATCTTTGGTGGTTGGGGATGAAACAGTTAGTAAAAGATTTTGTGGCGAAATGTCTAGTTTTTAAACAGGTAAAATCATGGAACCATGTTTTAGGAGTTTTTTTGTAGTTCTTGGATGTCCCTGAGTGAAAATGGGATGACATATCGATAGATCTCATCATAGGGTTTCCCCAAGCTCACAGAGGATGTGATGTGATTTTGATAATAGTGGAACGACTGATGAAATTAGATCACTTCATGGCAATCCATGATTCAAGTGTCATGGATGTTTTGGAAAGGAAGTATGTGGATTATGTAGTTAGGATTTATAGGGTACCAAGGACCATCATCTCTAGTTAGGATATTTGTTTTACCTTGCGAGTTTGGAAGGGATTGTAACATGATTTTGGATCCCAATTGCTCCTTATCACTATTTTCCACCCTCAGATAGATGAGAAGATGGAGTGGACCATCCAGATACTGGAGAGGCCAATAGAGTTGGATATTGAGGATGATGTGACATTCATGGAGCATCCAATAGAGATCCAGGATCGTTGAGAGAATGTTTTTCAGGGAAGAACCATTCCCTTGGTTCGCATTTTTTGAAGACATGGTGGCCTGGAGGAGAGTACTTGGGAGTGAGAGATAAAGATGCGTACCCAGTTCCCCAAGTTGTTTTGATCCTTGCTTTGTTCTCTTTTGTTTTAGATGATGTGATGTTTAGATCTTGTTGTGTTATGAGATTTGTTGTTTTCCTTGATGAGTGATGTGAGATAAAGTTTCTGACATATGAAAAAGGGATTACTTGATTCCTAATCGAGACACATTATACTATGATGTTATTAAAACTGTGTGGGTGACTCAGTGCCACTAGTGCAGAAAATGCCTTTTCACATCAGTTTTTTATACATTTTCACATAAGTTATTAAGCACCATTATTAAAGGTGAAAATTTAAATATGTATTTAATGTTGATTAAAAAAATTAATTTTGTAAATGAATTATCAAATTGGTTTTTTATGTCAGTTATTTGATAACCGACGTGATAAACTCATTGAGAATGTTTTTTTATGTCAGTTATCTTATAAATGAGGTGGAAAATGTTTTTTTACATTGATTATTTGATAATCGACATGAAAAATCAATTTTAAAAAGGGTTTTTTCATGTCATTTAGCTAATTACCAATGTAAAAAATGAGTTTTCATTTTGGTTATTAGATAATTGACATGAAACACCCATCGATATAGGATTTTTTACGTCGGTTTTCAAATAACCAATGTGAAAAATATTTTTTTTTAAAAATATTTCTTTTCAATTTTCCTCTCCATAGCCAATTAAAACAAAAAACAAGAAGAATACAATAAAAAGGATCAACAAACAACTAAAAACACACATTTTCAATTACAACATTCAAAATTACAATATATAATACAAAAAACTAAAATCCAACCAAACTTGTAAAATGATTTTCCCATTCAACTTGTAAGTGTCTGAGATCCTATGCACTATAAGCCAGAGGGTCATCAAAAATATGAAAATTAAAAGGAAATCATTTAAAATTTATTATGAATAAAATTAATGAAATATTAAGAAAAAGTTTATAAAGAAATCTAACCTACTGAAACTTCGTAACTGTCCCAGTTGAAATTATTTCATACATAAATCTTAACATATAATATCCACATTCTTTTATGCCTTCTTGTTTATGAAAGTGTTGTTTAAATGAGTTTTTAAATTCAAAATAATATTATTAAGTAATATATTCAAAATTTACTAATTATAAATGAAAATCCACCTTTTATTTTACATATCTAATCTTGGTGTTCTTTTCTTCATGGTCTCTTGAAAAAAAATTAACCCTATTAGAAAATAATATGAATGAAATAAATTTAAAATTAATTATAATATAAACAAGTATTAAGAAATTAAAACTTATATTTCCAATACATCCTTAAAATTTTGTCACACTTCACCATGGATAAATCATAACTTGTAAAGTGCCTTCTCCCTTGGACATAAAACACCTAACATCTAATGAATAATGATATAAAATAAAATTTAATATTATTTATTATTATGTTAAAATATATATAACAATTTTTTAGATATATGTTTCATACTATTGAAGATAAGGAAACATCCATCACTGAATAATTGCATCCTTTTGAAATATTTCAGCAATATAAAATATTCTTTGTGCTTCAGTCATTGTGCTTGATATAGGAGAAATAAAATACAGGTCTATAAATCCATATACATATATTTTTTTTTGCTCCTTACACATTTTATAAATATAACTAATAAAAAATAAACATAAGTATAAATTCTCAATAAATTAAATTCATAGAAATATTTATGTTAAGACTTACAAGGAAAAAATGCATCATGTTGATGCCCAACTAATCTCTAGTTATAAGCTCCATGATATCATTTTTCAAAAGCACCACAGTCATTTCATTCCCACAAACACCATATTCAATTTGAATCTCATAAACATCCAAAAATAAATTTGAATATCATGATAATATATCAAGACTACTAGAATATGTATATGAAGTCATAACACTTTGTTTTTATTGTTGTCTATACAATATTTCTTTACCTTTAAAGTATTCCTGTAAAAAAATAGATAAATATATAAAATTTAAAATGTTAAAATAAATTTAATAAAAAAAATTAATAAAAGTTAAAATATACACATACCACTATGGTAATATGTCACAAAATTCTAGATGATCAAACAAAAAAGTGGTCAATACTTTTTCTAACCGTACTAACCTCATCTGTAGATAATGGTACTCCAGTTGGTATATTTATAATATTCTGTATAGTGACCCTATTATGCTCTATATCTAATTGTTGATGATGAATTGTATCTCCAATATAAAATATCATCCCATATGCAACAATATGATGTTGTGAATCATCAACATATAACTCAAAATAATGGGAAATTTGTGGAGGAGGGGGTTTAAGAGTAGGATAAAGAGTGGGTTCTGTAGGATGAGGTGGAGGAGTAGGAGCTGCTAGTGGGGGTGGATGAGTGGGAGCTACAATCTGAAACTGTCTTTTCATGTATGAAAACATTGAATGTACCAAAGCTCTAATCTTATCCTCCATCATTACATGAATATCCTGAACTTGATCCTCCAAAGATTATATTTTTTTATAAACACCCTCCATTGTGGAAGCTGAAGAACGTGGAAATGATTTTTTCACTGATACACCTGTCGGGTATCCTCATACACGACCCGAGTGTTTGGGATTTCCCAACACTATAGCTAAAATATCCTACCTACCATCAGCTAAAAAGACCCCTGTGTTCTCTTATCCTCAATAGAATCCTGTATGAATTATTTGAAAAATTCTGTAATGAATCAAAATATATAAAGAATTGAATTAACTTAAATAAATAAATAAAATAAACATCTTATAATCCTATCATATATAACACTCATATCTTCTGTAATATTTTGTCCTTTTTGCTAATCCAATCCCTTTTCCATTTTTCTTGTCTATTGGGGGGGGGGGGGTGGATGGGAAACCTATGTAGATCTTGAAGAGTCATCTCTTAGTTTTTGAAAATTTTCATCCATCATTTTTTCTTCCAATAACATATAACCTTCCAGAGATAAAGTACGAGGGTATACATTTCAAGATTTGATCTCCTGATGAGATATCCTCGATTACTGTAAATTAAGAGAAATCATTAATAAATCATTAATAAGACCATTAATATAAAAAACTTCTAAAAGGTAACATTTCACTTACCAAAAATGTTTTTTTATTCTACTTTCAACAAATCACTTCAATGTATCTTTATCTATAAAGGTATATATATCACATGGATTATGATGTTTCCTATTCCAAAAAATAAAATCTGATGTGAGGGTTGATTTGAAATCCCTCCATCTCATAGCAGCCGATGACAAAAATTCCCTCCCGACTCCTCCAGTGTCAGATATATCATATGTCATCTGATAATAAGGGGAAATAAATATATTACTATAAAAATTTAAAGATAATTAAAACAATAACAAACTTGTTTACCAAAACGTCTCCCACAAGTGAGATAGTGTCAATTTGTCAAAACTTCTCCAATCATCAGTCAAAATACTAACTTTGATTTTAGCCTAAACTAATATAAAACTCTTGAATTTTTTTGAATTAGAACCTCTTAAAATATCATTATCATCAAATTCTACCAATATCCTCTGGTACTGGTTATGGGAAACTAATAATTTTGGTAAACGTGTGTTTCTATGTTTACCAACCCTCAAACTCTTCATTGGCCCTGTGGGAGTAGATGTCTCTTGTAAAGAAGGACAAGGCTCATAAAGAGGACCATGTTCACGTTTTTCCTAAGAGGTATGAGTAGGATCATCTGTAGAAGTATGTGGTGGATTAGTTGATTGATATGTCATTATCCTACAAATAAACACAACAAAAAATTAGTAGAAAAATATAAAAATTCAACTATTACAATACTAATGTAAATATAAAATGAAAAATTATCAAACAAAAAAGAAAACTAAATTAAACTTAACAAATTTTTATTCATATTTTTTATAGTTAACTAAAATTCTAACAATAGTAATGAGACATGAAATTTCATATAAATGAAATAAAACAAATCAAAAAATGGCATGCGTAGTAAAAATTCTCCAACCTAATAAAACATTTTTTTTAAAAAAAGATTTTTTTTAAATATATTTTTAAAAATATTTTTTTATTTAACATATTATATTTAAAATAATTATTTTTAAACAAAATCAATTAATAGATAAGTTACGTAAGGGTAAACATGGTAAAATAAACAAAACTAAACTAATATAAAAAAATAATTTAACTTATTAGTTATAATACATGTTTTAATAAATAAAATAAAATTAAAATATATAACATTTTATGAAATTTAAAAAATTAAATGAGAAATAAACATATGTTACCTGTAATATTAGGAATGTACTAAAGGGTTGTCTTCCCAAATTTCTTCATCATAATCATTCTGAATGGAACAAACCATGTCTATGACATGCTCATCAATATTATCTATTAATATTTCTATATAAGTAGGGATCTCACATAAATCAACATATTCATCAATTTTATCATCACCAACATACTATTTTTTCATTGTAAAATAATAGACCACTACATATCAGATTGATCAAGAACATGGAATTTTTTTTCATGTATTTCTATTATAAAAGGATCAGTTGTGTATTCCAATCTATTCAGATTAACAAGTGTCATTCCAAATTGATCAATTCTGACACTATTGTTATCGATAAACCATTTTCAGTTAAAAAATGGAACTTGAAATTTAATTTAATCAACCTCCCATATTTCTTCAATGAATCCATAATATGCACTTGATGCGTAAATTGGGTTTTTTGTTTAATACTCAAAAAATGCATTGCTTCTGCAAACACCAATACACTACTATTCTGAACTGCACTTCTATTATCCCAATCTTTCATATAAAATGTATAGCCATTAATGTTATACCTGGACCATGTTATCAAATTTAAACTTGGACTGCTCACTAACCATATCAATGTTTCTAATTCATATGATCTACCAAGCATGGTCTCTTTAAACCATGACTAAAAAGTTTTTTTTATGATCATTCAAAATCCACATATCTTTCTTATTTGGATAAAATTGTTTCAACACATTAATATACAATGTTATATATGGTTGAAAATCATCTATGTTATTCAAGATGTATAAATGTACCTTATTTATCTGTTCACATGTAAATGATTTGACTTTCAAGACATGAATCCCCTTTCCCCCATAATTAACTCATTCATGGTGAGATGGAGGAAAACCAATGTGTTACACTGCAGACAAGTAGCTTGTAAAAAACTCCAAAACCTCCTCATAAATATACTTATCAACAATGGAGGCTTCAGGTCTATATGGATTCTTAACATACCCCTTTAATATATCCATTTACCTTTTAAAAGGATACATCCAACGTAGATATATAGGTCCAAAAATATTTATTTATCACACCAAATGAACCATTAAATGCACCAAGATATCAAAAAAAAGGAGGAAAATACACTTCCAATAAAAAAAGTATAAATTTTTCTTCATTTTCCAAATTGTTCAAAGCATTCAAATCAATCATCTTATTACAAATTGAATTGAAAAAATAACACACCTTCATGACAATCATTCTGAAATGGATGGGTAATATTATACACAATGAAACCGATAGTAGTTATTGCATAATGATGTGACAATCATGAGATTTCATACCTATCAACTTCATATTCTTTGAATATATTTTTTTACATTTGAAGAATAACCCTACAAAAATTTAACATCAGGAAGACATTGACAAAGGATAATTTTCTACCTCCTAGATAATGTATGACAAGCCGTGGGTAGGAGTATTCACCTTCCATAAGAAGTGGGAGATAACTCCTAATGTATTCCCATTGAGAGTAAGTCCAATATTGCATTCAACCCATCTTTAGTATTTCCTTTAATATATAACAATGTTCCAACCATGCTATTATATATATTATTCTCCATATGCATTAAATCAATGTTATGTTTGACCTCATGATATCTCCAATATGGTAGCACAAAAATTATTTAATGTTTCTTCCAACTATTTCTTTCATTACCATATTTATGTGTCTTTTAGAATGCCACATTAAGGTTTTGCACCCTCTCAAAATACTGATCAGTTGATAAAGGTTTTGGAGAAATATCAAATTCTTATAAGCCATTGAATTCCTTTTTTAATCTTTTATAAGATTGATCCATAGAAAAAAACTTTTGATGACCCATGTATACTATTTTATCCCATGATGCAATTGATAATATGAAGTTTATTCTTTGAAAATTGGACATGCTTTATTCCCCTTGATACTGTATCCAAATTTTTTTCCATATGTTGGGAATTCATTTATAGTGAACATAATAATTTCATGTATTTTAAAATATTCTATTTTATAAGAATTATACTCCCTAATACGATCCTCCCATAAGAGTTTCACATCATAAATTAATGGTGAAAAGAAAACATCAATATCATTTCTAGGCTATTTTGGTCCATAGATCATTAAACTCAACATGACATATTTGCGCTTCATACAAAATTTAGGAGATAAGTTGTAAATTATCAATAAAACAAGCCATGAAATATGTGTTTTGTTAAGGATTTGATATGGATTCATTCCATTCATGCATAGTTCAAATATTATATTTCTATATTCATTTATTAATATAGGAAACTATGGATCAATTTTCTTCCACTGTAGAAAATCAACTGGATGTTGTAATTTTCCATTACATATCTGCTCATCTGCATTCCATCTTAACCTTTTTTCATTATATGGATTTGAAAATAAATGTTTCAAACAATTAATTATGGAAAGATATGAAAATTCCTTGATAGGGGTCTTTGTAAATGCTAAATCATCTTGTAATTTTTCTTTCAAATTATACTGTGATGTCCCACATTTAGGTCACTTTGACAGAAATTCATATTCCTTCCTATATAACACATAATCATTCGGGAAAATATGCATTTTTTTATAAACTAATCCCATCAGGCATAGTATTTTCTTCACTTTATAATGTGAATTAGGAAGATCATTCTCTTTAGTAACAATATCTTTCAACAATTATAGAAATTCATAAAAACTCTTTTTTACTCCAACCATGTTTCACCTTCGAGTAAATCAATTTCAACTCCGGTGATAAAACTATAAATTCTATACAACCCAGATACAATAGGTTTTCAACATCACCATATAGACACTCAATTATTGGTTCTTTCTCAATTTTCTCTACTTAAATATCATGAATAATTTCTTCAATTTCATCAGAGTTATTATGTCACGACCCGTCCCCCGGGGCCCATGTCGTGACTAACCCAAGCCCACCTTCCATAGGCCAGGGGATGACGACTATCACTAGAGGCGTAATTCTCTAAAACTGGGAAGACATTTCCTTTCTAACCTGTAAACACACACACAAGCAATCAAACAACTGGATACAAAACACACCAAGTAAACTGTATAACAAAAGAGTACTGAAAGTAAAAGGGGTCAGAATACAAGCCCAACTGGAAAGTACAAGTACAACTGTGATAAAATACAATTGAAGAAAAGGGAAAGTCAGCTACCGGGTCCTCCTTCGAGGTTCCTAACTAAAGGGTAGGTACATATCGCCTCCTCAGCACTCCTCATCCGTCCATCTCCTCCATGTACCGACTCGTTGTAAGGTCCACCTCTAGGTACTGTCTAGTCTTGGTACTCTCAGCCTCAGTCAGCACTGTCCATCATCTGTATCCAACACAACAAGGTGTGGGCATAGCCTATGCAGGGGTGAGTATAACGATACTCAGTAGGGACCCTGAGACCCTCTAGGTCTCACAAAATCCAACAAGGATAAAACACAAAGTATGAAATCAACAGATAACCTTACTTAGGTATATGCCCATACATATACCTAAGTTATCAAGTAATCCATCTCAATCATGAGGAAAACAGAGAGGTTCTGACTTAGCTCACACCAGGATTTATTCTAGGGGTAGTATCAAGTGACATTCCTAGTCATGACGTTGAACACCTCGGATGCTGGAGAACTCCTCCTCTATCAAGTACAGTGGGACTACCGTGTCACACAGAGGCGCTTACCACTAACCTTGGACTACTGAGGTACTCCTCCTATCGAGTAACGTGGGTCTGCCGCATCACACAGAGGTACTCCCCCTCGTAGCCTGTTGAGGTACTCCTCCTGTCGAGTACCGTGGGTCTCCTGCTTCACCAAGGCGCTCCCCACCGTGGGTCTACCACATCACCAAGGCACTCCCCACTGGGCCAGTCGAGTCACTCTGATTCAAAACAGTTAGCAGTCATCAAGTCTCAGCCAGTCGCAGGGTTCCATACATATCATGCTTGGGGAAACCGCCTCCCAAGCCATAGCTCAAATACTACAACTGAATTGAAGTCATGTGAAGAAGTGTCTCAAAGGTCCATCACATCATAGGGGTATCAACGTAACAGATGACGCATCAATCAGATGCCCGGTCTGTGAGTTATTAGCCTTTTAGTCCCGGGGCCCTGGTTGGATTCGTGCTCAATCCAACCTGACTGTTCCCCATCATAATCCAAATCTCTAGTGGGGTATACTCAAATGGACCATCTCGCTCCAATATTTCCATCACCGTTGACAGTTCTTCAAACAAACATCCGGTGCCAAAATTATGGCCAAAATAAAGTAAATGGGTCGTAGTGGGCCCGGGTCCGGTCCGACCCAGTCGGACCAACCCAGCCCAACCCGTTGGGTCTGGCCCAGTCTACAGTGCGACCCGGCTCGTTGGGTCCGGCCCGGCCCATGAGGGCCGCGAGGGTGGCTCGGCCGAGGGGTACTGTGAGGGCGCAGAGCAGCTCGACTCGGGCTGAGGCAGCTAGGCCGAGGGCGGTGCGAGACAGCAGGGCGGCGGTCCGGCCGCGGGGGTGGTGGTCTAGCTGTAGGGTGGCGGTTCGGCCGTGGGGTGGCGGTCCGACTCGGCTTGGTCCGGATAGCAGTTTGGCATGACAGTGGCGTGGCTCAGCTCAGCCCGAACAACAACGCGACTCGGTAGACGACGGTGTGACTCGGTGGACGACGACGGTGTGAAGGCTAGGCACAATGGACGGTGACGACGCGATAGATCGGTATGGTGGCTCGGCATGGCGGCTGGGAACGGCGGCAACGCGACGAGGGGGTTCGACCCGGGGTGGCACGGTGGCTCGGTCCGGCTGCGGGTGGCTCGGCCGGGCGCGGGGCCGGTTCGTCCTAGAGGGCAAAGCGTCGCAGGGCGGCATGGGTCACGGAGGCCGCGGGTGGCGGCGCCATTGCCTTCGTCGCCTTCCTCACCTTCCTCCATTTTGAAGAACACATCAAAGAAGAATGACGGAGGGGTCGGGCCATGTTCGTTTGGCCCGTACCCTCCACATTTAGAGTGGTATCAAGCAGTTCACAAATAAAGAAGCATGAACGTGTATGAAAGATATTTTAAAAAATCATTTCCCACAACCCACGTCAATCTATATTCCCAATCCCGCAAAAGAATTAAAAGGGGAGAACATGGGAAGAGATAACCAAATAGAAAAAAACCCTACCTCATTATCTTGATGATGTTTGCGCAATAAGGTAGTATGATCATCGATTCGTCGTAGATGAGGATATCCCACATTAGAATAAGTCCCAAGGAAGAAGGTCGAAGGGGGTTGGAGTTCTTCTTTGGTGGAGTGTTATTCGTGGAAGAATGTGTTTTTCATTGAAGATATTTCTCCCAAGATCTCCTTCCTACCAATTCTACCAAAGATGCCAAAGATAATATATTAAGTTCTCTATTTAGTTCGTTGGCACAAATTCAAATTAGCCTAATCAATTAACTAGGTTGGCATATTAAAGGTATGTGCATTGACACAATTAATGTGGAGGAAGTCAAGAGGCTCTTCCAAATTAATGGGGGGGGGTTGAGAGGTTTTTCTCCATAATTAGGGGAGTTTAAGAGGTTTAGGCCTCGGGTGGTCCCCACCACCATAACCTCTCATGGGAGGTTAGGTTTGGGTGGTCCCCACCACCATAACCTCTCATGGGAGGTTAAGGTCTGGTGGTCCCCACTTCTCAACTTCCACGTGGAGGTTTAGTTTTGGTGGACCCCACCTCCCAACACCCACATGGGTGTTGCAAATAAAAATAAAATGTCACACACTTTTATTTTTATTTTATTCTTACACAAAAAACCCAAAAGCTAACTTTCACCCTTGACCATCTGCCGTCGAGATGAAAGTCTCCTTAAGCGAATACTGGCCCTGTGAGTTCAATGGTGCCCTCGAATTTCAATTCTGAGCACCGGTTCAAAAGCTAGAAAAACCTGGTCGTATGTTTACTGAATGTACCTAAACAAAAGTTTAGAAATTCATTTCGGGCAGTCCAGGCCTCAGAATCACGTACCGTCAATTTTTGCGGACTCGTAAAATTCCCATTTATTAAAAAACAATTACATAGAAATTCCGGGTCTTTACATTCTCCCCACCTCAGGTCTCTACATCCCCATAAGCTATAACTCAAAACTAAGGGAACAAGTGAGGGTATTGAGAACGCATCTGAGCCTACCACTCCCATGTGCTCTCCTGGAGGTTCCCGTGCTTCCAGCAAACACACACCAGAGGTATTAACCATCTATGAAGGAACCGATCCTGTTGATCCTCAATCTCTACTGAAACCTCCATAAAAGTTTCCCCATCGTCGACGTTCAGCTCACCATGGTCGATGATGTGAGAAGGGCCGTGCATGTATCTCCTCAGCTGGTATACGTGGAAGACGTCGTGCACACGGTGTAATTGAGGTGGAAGAGATAAGTGGTACGCCACCTCACCAACTCTATTGAGGGTCTAAAAGGGTTTGATGAATCTCGGAGATAACTTTCCACCTTAGCCAAATATCGGCAAACCTCGTCAAGGTGAGACCCGTAAAAAGACGTGGTTGCCATCCTCAAACTCTAGAGGTCTCCATCTCCTGTCGGCATACGACTTCTTCCTACTCTGTGTAGTCTTCATCCACTCCTAGATCATCTACACCTTCTCTATGGTAGCCTGTACCATCTTTGGTCCCACTAGTGCTGACTCTCCTGGGTCAATCCAACACAAAGGTGATATGAAAGGTCACCCGTATAACGCCTCGAAAGGTGCCATCCCTATGGTGGAGTGATATCTGTTGCTGTATGCAAACTCCACCAAAGGTAAGTGATCCTACCAAATGAAATCAAAGTTGAGGACAAAAGCACGCAACATGTCCTCGAGGGTCTGAATGGTCTGCTCAGTCTGGCCATCCATTTGAGGATGGAAGGTGGTGCTCAAACGAAGTTGCGTCCCAAAAGCCTCCTGCAACCCCTTCTATAGCCGTGAAGTAAAACGTGCATCACGATTGGGGATAATCATCAAGGGCACTCCATGTAACCATACTATCTCATGCACATAGAGGCATCCCAAGATCTCTACTGAACCCTGCTCTCTGATCGGTAGGAAGTGGGCCGACTTGGTGAGTCGGTCAACGATCACCCAAATCGAGTCATGACCTCTAGATGTACATAGAAGTCCTATCAGTAAGTCCATGGATATCCCATCCCACTTCCACTCTGGGACATCTAAAGTCTGAACTAAGTCTGTTGGTACATGATGCTTTGCCTTCACTTGCTGACATGTGAGGCACCAAGAAACAAACTCTACAACTGCTTTCTCCATTCTCGGCCACCAGTGCTGTCGTCAAAGATCTTGGTACACCTTCACCACTCCTGGATGTACCGCTAGAGGGGATGTGTGGAACTCCCTCAACAATTCATCCTGAAGTGACACTGGTACCATGGTACGTCCTCTGAAGAGGATGACATGCTCCCCACCTTCAGAAAATCCATCAGGTGCCTGTCCTGTGGATATCTAAGAACATCATGTCTCACAGTCAGTGTCCCCAAGTTGCGCCTCCCCGACTCGCTGAAGAAGTGGGGGAGTGACTATAAGAGACTGAAGAAAAGAGGTTTCATCTCTATCCACAAATTATATCTGCAAAGTGGCCAGCTGCTCCATCACCTCGCCTAGCAGCCGTATACAGACCTCCTACTGAGTGCATCTACTGCAATGTTCCCCTTTCTAGGAGTATAGACTATCTTGAAGTCATAGTCCTAGAGGAACTCAAGACAACATCGATGTCTTAGGTTCAGGTCCTTTTGAGATAAGATATACCTGAGACTCTTATGATCAGAGTACACTATACAACGTTCGCCCATCAGATAGTGTCGCCACATCTTCAAGGCGAAGACCACTGCTTCTAACTCCAGGTCATGAGTATCATAGTTCTGCTCATGCTGTCTCTACTATCGAGAACCATATGCAATCACCACTTTCTCCTGCATCAGGACACATCCAAGCCTAGTCCATGATGCATCATAGTAGACTACGTACCCTAAACCCTCCTCCGGTAGCCTCAGGATGGGGTCACTAGTCAGCATCTGCCTCAGCTCTTGAAAACTCTGCTGGAATTTCTCCAACCATACGAAGGGTTTTCCCTTCTTTTTCAATGCTGATAGTGGTGCTTTAACTCTGGAGAAGTTTGACACAAACCTATGGTAGTATCCATTCAAACCTAGGAAACTCTGTACCTCCGTCACACTCCTGGGTGGCTCCTAATAAAGTACCGCCTCAATCTTAGCTAGATCTACTACAACTCCAGCCTCTGATATAACACGTCCTAGAAAGTGAACCTCTCGGATCAAGAACTAGCACTTCGAGAGTTTACCATAAATCTAGTGCTATTGGAGTGTGTCCAGTACTACCTGAAAATGATAGGCATGCTCCTCCTCAGTAGCTGAGTAGATCAGAATGTCATCAATGAAGACTACTACAAAGAGATCAAGGTATAGCTGAAAGATCATTTTTATGAGTCCCATGAACACTGCTGGAGTGTTGGTTACACCAAATGGCATAACCAAGAACTCATAGTGGCTGTACCGACACCTAAAGGCCATCATCTACACATCCTCATCTCAAACTCTGAGATGGTGATAGCCTGATATGAGGTCTATCTTTGAGAACCACCATGATCCCTCCAGCTGATCAAAGAGGTCATCAATCCTCAGGAGTGGGTAATTGTTCTTCACAGTCACCTGGTTCAGGCGCCGATAGTCAACAAAAATCCTCAAGCTCCCATCCACCTTCTTGGCGAACAAAATCAGGGCTACCCAGGGAGAAACACTGGGCCAGATGAATCCCTTCCCCTTCAAGTACTCTAGCTGTACCCGCAGCTCGTGAAACTCCATGGGAGCCATCCGATATGCTGGTGTAGATATCGGTGCCATCCCGGGGTACAAGTCAATGTAAAAGTCCACCTCTCTATGAGGAGGTAGACCCGAAACATCATCAGGGAAGACATCCACGTACTGGTCCACCACTACATGATAGCTCAGACTCTCCACATCAACAGACCCAAGGGTAAGGCTAGCCAACTGATGAGTGATTGGCTACACTCTCCTCTGGGTAAGTCCATCCTGTGCTGCAAAGTCTCCCTTCTTGTCGGTGAAGGTAAACCTGGTCCCATCCGTGCGGACACACCACACTTTGTGCCTAATACAGTCTATCTAAGCATGGACTGTAGATAACTAGTCCATACCCAATATGAAATCATAAGGCCTTGAAACCACTACTAGGAGATCCCAGCTGAAGCTCTCTCCTCCTAGAGTAAGCTCTCACTGCAGGCACCAAATAGTAATCGTTGAACCTTCTCCCGTAAGAGTATCTAGCTATAAGGATCGATCCAACGGTTCTGTAGGAATCTCTGATCTCCAAACGAGGGCAGTGGAAATGAAAGAATAACTGACACCTGTGTCTATAAGTACTACAGCTAAGGTGGAGTAGACACAGATCATACCTCGTATCATCTCTGGAGCGCCATGATCATAAAGCTCAGCTGCCTAGAGCTGAGCTCTCCTCTGTCCACCTTCTCCCTGCAGTCGGGTTGGACCTCCTGGTGGTGGTGGCAGTAACATCTCGAATTGTCTCCCACCGCCAGCTGCACGACCAGATCCTCTGCCACATCCGCTTGCTCCCTGCGGAACTCCTCAGTCGAATCTCTGTCTCTGTCTGGAAAGTCCTTCGACCATCTTCTGATCATCCGTTCAGCGGGTCAGATAGTCACGAGCCATGTGACCCTACCCGCCGAATGTGAAACACTACCCGCTCCTGGTATGTCTGTCTCTGCCTCTGGTGCCCCACACAACCAATCCTGAGTCATACAGTTGTCCACCAATAGGTCTGGTCCTCTTGGAACCCTATGACATCTGTCTTCTTACATCTGCAAAAGACTCCACTACGTGACGACTGATAGTGGGTCTCACTACTGGTGACTTCTCGGTAAGGAAACTCTCCACCAAGGGGGATCTCTCTAACACCCCCACCTACGTCGGGATGCTAAGTGAGATCACAGAAGCCCTGATCTCATACCTGAGCCCCTGATCAAAGGTCCGGGCCTTGAAGAAAGGGTCCTGCACCATATCATTGGAGTAATGTGAGAGGTCAGTGAACCTCACTAAGTATTGATCCACAATCATACTTCCCTATTGCAGATGAAGTAGCTCCTGAATGCGTGATACGCAGAGAGTTGCTGGGACAAACTCTGCCCGAAATAGGCTCTCAAAGTCTGCCCAAAGAAGCATAACCTCATCGTGAACCTGGAGCATCAAGCTCCACCATCCTCCCACTGCTTACTGTAGAAGGCTGGTGTCAAGGATCACCATGAGATTGGCTGGTGTCCCTACCAGTCAAAAAACTCTCACCACAGTCTCCATCCAATCCTCAACCGCCTGCAGGTCCATCTCTCCCCTGAACCTGGGTGGCCTCTGGCACTGGAACACTTGAAACGTGCTTAAGTGACGTGAACCATATACTACTAGGGATGGTGGCATCGGTGGCCCAATGAGTAATGGTATCGCTGGTGCCTCCGTTGGTGCCTCTACTAGAAAAGGGCCCTGCACTGAGGCCTCGTCGCTCGGTGGAATATCAGTGCGTACAACTCTTGGAACTCTAGCTGACTGTCTGTATGAAGGCATCCTGAAAAGTAAAAGGTTCTCCATGGTTAATAAGTTATACCTGGTGAGTTGAAAGTTATACCTGGTGAGCTGAATCAAAAGATCACAAAGAAAACTTTTGAAAACACACATGCAATCAGTGTTTTCATTCACTGAGTTAGAAATCAGAAGTCAGGGTCCTTGTGTATGGATACGTCGTCCGCCACACCAACACTGGACTCCCTGAATTGAAAACCGCACTCATTACCCCTAACACTATTTCTTCAGAGAAAAGAAAGATCAGAGTCCTATGCTCTACGGTAGAACTAACTCCTCTGATATTAATTTGTCACAACCCATCCCCTAAGGCCCGTGCCATGACTACCCCAAGCCTGCCTTCCATAGTCCAGGGGCTGGCGACTAGCATCAAAGGAATAATTCCCTAAAACTGGGAAGGCATTGAATTTATAAACTTTAAACACACACACAAGCAATCACACAACTGGATACGAAACACCAAGTAAACTATACAACCAAATATTTCTGAAAGTAAAAGGGTCCAGAATACAAGCCCAACTGGAAATTACAAGTACAACTGTGATACAATACAACTGAAGAAAAGGGAAAGTCAGCTACTGGGTCATCCTCTGAGGTTCCTACCTAAAGGGTAGGTACAGATCGCCTCCTCAGCACTCCTCATCCATCCGTCTCCTCCTTGTACCGACTCGTCGTAAGGTCCACCTCCAGGTACCGTCCAGTCCTGGTACTCTCGGCCTTAGTTATCATTGTCCGTCCTCTGCATCCAACACAATAAGGTGCAGGTATAGCCTGTGCAGGGGTGAGTATAATGATACTCAGTAGGGACCCCGAGACCCTTTAGGTCTCACAAAATCCAACAAGGATAAAACACAATGTATGAAATCAACAGATAACCTTACTTAGGTATATGCCCATACATATGCCTAAGTTATAAAGTAATCCATATCAATCATGAGCAAAACACAGAGGTTCTGACTCAGCTCATACCAGGATTTATTATAGGAGTAGTATCAAGTAACATTCCCAGTCACAACGTCGAACACCTCAGCTGTTGGAGAAGTCCTCCTCTATCGAGTATAGTGGGCCTGCCGTGTCACATAGAGGCGCTTACCACTAACCTTGGACTACTGAGATACTCCTCTTGTCGAGTACCATGGGTCTTCTACGTCACACAGAGGCGCTCCTCACCGTGGGTCTGCTGCATCACACAGAGGTGCTCCAACTCATAGCTTGCTGAGGTACTCATCCTTTCGAGTACCTTGGGTCTGCCGCATCACCAAGGTGCTTCCCACGGTGGGGAGTGCCTCTATGTGATGTTGCAGACCCACAGTACTCGACAGGAGGAGTACCTCAACAGTCCAAGGTTAGTGGGAAGCGCCTCTATGTGACGCGGTGGACCCACTGTACTCGATAGAGGAGGAGTTCTACAGCAGCCAAGGTGTTTGACATCGTGATTGGGAATGTTACTTGATACTACCCCTAGAATAAATCTTAGTGTGAGCTGAGTCAGAACCTCTATGTTTTCATCATGATTGAGATGGATTACTTGATAACTTAGGTATATGTATGGGTATATACCTAAGTAAGGTCATCTGTTGATTTCATACTTTGTGTTTTATCCTTGTTGGATTTTGTGAGACCTAGAGGGTCTTGAGGTCCCTACTGAGTATCATTATACTCACCCTGCATGGGCTATGCCCACACCTTGTTGTGTTTTATGTAGATGACAGATAGCGCTGACTGAGGCCGAGAGTACCAGGACTGGATGTTACCTAGAGGCGGACCTTACAATGAGTCGGTACACAGAGGAGACGGACGGACGAGGAGTGCTGAGGAGACGATCTGAACCTACCCTTCAGGTAGGAACCTCGGAGGATGACCCAACAAATGACTTTCCATTTTCTTCAGTTGTATTGTATCACAGTTGTACTTGTACTTTCTAGTTGGGCTTGTATTCTGGCCCCTTTTACTTTCAGCACTCTTTTGTTATACAGTTTACTTGGTGTTTTGTATCCAGCTATACGATTGCTTGTGTGTGTGTTTACAGGTTATAAAGGCAATGCCTTCCCAGTTTTAGATAATTACACCAATGGTGCTAGTCGACAGCCTGTGGCCTATGGAAGGTGGGTTTGGGGTAGTCATGACACGGGCCCCAGGGGATGGGTTGTGACATATTATTTTACAAAGCATCATCATCAATAGATCCAAAATTCTACCCATTTTCACCATGCTAATTCCAATGACTGTAACTTGGATTAAAACCATGAAAAATTAAATGATTTTTGATCTCTCTTCTTTTCAACTTCTTCATATTTAATCATTTAAGGAATGGATATGAAAACATGTCATTTTTTGGAACATTTCATTTAGAAAATTCCAAAAAAGAATCAACACCTTCCTCATATT
The DNA here is from genome assembly GCA_963277665.1 of Viscum album. NCBI lineage: Eukaryota > Viridiplantae > Streptophyta > Magnoliopsida > Santalales > Viscaceae > Viscum > Viscum album. Next base: position 1,074,307,554 of record OY728143.1, read on the forward strand.
CATCACTTATTCAAAGTGTCATAATCCAAATTCAACTCATTATTATCTATAATAAATATCAAAAATAAATATCTTATCAAAAGAATATATTGGTGATAAAAGTGAGAATAAATTATTCAAGTCAAACCAGGTTTAAATTTATATCAAAGATGTCATAATTTGAAAGTAACAAAACTGTAAAATTTTAAAAAAATATATGCGTATTTAAAAATTATAATTATAAATTGTAGAAAATAATAAAATATAAGTTTAAATATAATTGATAAATCAAAATTAATCACCCTTTACATTTCTAATCCCAAATACCACTATATATTATTTACATTTAAAAAAATTCATTAACATCCAATTACTTTTAAAACAATATGTCACAACAGTTTTTGAAAATATTTTATTTTACAAAATTAAATCATTTCACATTATCATTTAATTAAAAACATCCTCAATTTTTTACTTTAGAAAAAGGAAACTATTTAAAAATATCCATCACATTTAAAATAAAAAAACTTTTAAATAAAAGGTTTAATGAATTATTTCTTTAAATTCAATAAAAAACTTATTTCCCTTACTAGAATATTTTCAATAACAAAAACATCATATCATCATGGATAGAAAAAATGATTACCCATTATTGTGAATAATTTTCAAAATCCAGATAAATATTTCTCAACGTAACAAACCATAATATTATATATTATACAATATTGAATAGACAACATATAGGATGCTATGTAATAAGAAACTGAATAGATGGAGGGAAACATGCTTAAGAATTCAAACTACATAAATATTCAATAATACAATACTAAATAGGATATAAACCACTAATCATAACATAGACAAATATCAGAGTGACTATAATTAATTATATAACATATAATAAGAGTTTTAGGAAAATTATGATTACTTTATGAGTTGTTATTTAATAAATCACACTCATTTATATATAATAGTAATTATACAAAAGGAATATAGATAACCTAATGTTCCACTAAATATATAATGTATGAATAGTCACTAATATTTTCTCTTAAGTGGTTCTATATTGTCTATTAGTCCACAAGTAAGATGATTAATGGTATACATCTATCATTATATAATACATCATAAAGTCTTACATTTCTATGATACTATGTTGAGGAAAATAATTTAGTTTATATGTAACATATAAATGAAAATAAATACAAGAGTACATATGAAACCATGTTATGCATGGTTATATGAGGAAACTGATAAAATGGATCTATAATATTTCTTAACAATATGAATTCAAGGTGAAAATTAATATAACTAGTTAAGGTATTGAAAATAATTTACATTACACTAAACCAAAACAAGGTTTTCTATATGCAAGTATGATTTAATACTATATCATAGTTCAATAAAAAATACTTTAGAATAATCAGATTAATTAAATTAAAATAGAAATGAAATACCATGGAATCTTAATTTCAATATTTATTTTCCTCATTATTACTATTTTACAATAACTAGTTGTACGCATGTCATAGGAATAACCCAAAAATTCACCATAAGGGTTCATACCACCTACTATTAACATAAAATATCATTAAAAATAAAAATAATCATTGAGGATCCCATAAAATCCGTAAAAAATTCAAAGAAAATATAACCAAATAAACCATTTATCATAACCCAATAATAATAAAACATAAGAAATTGTAGGTGGATAACTAAGAAATGATTCTAACACCATTACTGTAAAGAGTAATAATTTAATCCACCAGGTAATATTCTAATTCCATAATAAGATTTAGAAAAAACCTGTTTAATCATAGCATAATAACTTCACATCAAAACAATGGTAAGGTGAGATTTGAATAAATGGAATCGAAAAAAACAAGAGTTAGGGCGTCTATGAGCGAGGATGGATGTGTGAGACTTACTTGAGAGTTGAGATAAGAGTCGATTGAATTCGCAACAATGAGGTGGAAAAAAGATGACGATGTATGAAGAAGGATGTCTGATTTTAGAGGTCTCTATATCGAAGAAATTTGGTAAGGGATTCTACATGAGAGAAAAGAGTTGGCTTTCACAATATAGAATAACATCGAAATGACTTAATATCGCAATTCATAAGATTTTAAATTGTATATCACATCGGTTATATTATAACCGATGTGATAATGAGATTTTTATTATTTTATCACGTTACTTATACAGTAACCGATGTGAAAAATGTGATTAATCATGTTGATTATAAGATAATTGATGTGATAAAGTAATGAGAATTTCTTTATCATGCCAGTTAAAATATAATCAACGTGAAAATACTCTTTATCATGTTAGTTACTGTATAACCAATGTGATAAAGTGGGATACTAGTTTTTTTCATGTTAGTTATAATATCATCGATGTGATAAATAAATATACATGGATTCTTCATATCATTTATGGATAACCAATGTGAAAAAACTGACTTTCTAAATACATTTTGTACTAGTGTCTCGCCTATATTGGATAGTATCTTGACATGGAGGATGGAATTCCATGATTTATGTTCTCGGTGAAGCAATGCATGTTGGTTGGGGTAGTGGTTAGTTTGGGACATATGGATGTTGACATGGTTGTGTGGTGATGTGGTTTCTTAAGGTGTTTTTTTAGGAATTTCAGTTGGGTACATTTGGATGGTGGCAGCATTTGAGGTGTAATGAGATCCTTGAGAGGTATCTAAGAGGGTGATTGTTCAGACCCCCTTTCTCTCCTTTTTTAGGTTTGGTTTTTATTCTTTAGGGAAAGAATAATTTGAGAGGTATGTAATGTAATGGACCATGCCTTCCTGGCCCGTTACTTCACCGTTTGGGTAGTTGGGGGTTTTCAGAGGAGGTCTAGATGGATCAATAGAGCTAGAGATGTAAGAGTATTTCAGGTGGTGGTTCACGATGTGAATTGGATTCATGTCATGAGCTGGTGATTCATGGCTTGTATAGCCAACCAGTTTCACAGCTTGTACATGAGAAAGTGGGGATTTCATGAAATAGATTCATGTCATGAAAGGTGAATTCATGATGTATAATTAATTAAAGTACGAGGCAATGTGAATTTCAATGGAAGTTGGAAATATGGGAATTCATGTCACGAACTGAATTGGGTCTCCATCAACTCGACGCCCAACCCGGCCCATGGCAAGGCCCGAAGGGCGTTCCCGATCCCCACGAGCTGGCACAAGTGCCCGGGTATCAATTCACAATTCTTGGGAACGATTTACCCATATAACAACCAGAAACAAACCATAAGTAAACTGAACTCTGAAATCAACATTACAATGACAAGTTTTAAAAACAGTATGAATGAGTCTCAACAAAAAGAGAAACTACAACTCAACCACAACTAACTCCCAAAAAAAAGTGACCAAAAACCAAACCAACAACTGTCACCTGATGGAAGAATATCACTATTAGGCCTTCGCCACCAGCACCAAATCAAATGAGCCAACTAAAAACTCAGACCACCATGCTCAAAACCTTGGAATTTCCCTGCATCAGACATAATCAGATCTACTTACACCCAAGGGTGTAAGTAGGGTGTGATCAATCGCTCAATAGGTTGACACCAGAGAAAAAATAAATTCCACATGAAAAGGGTTAGATGACCAAAGCAGTTTGCATGTTCAAATTTTAGAGAAAGTAAATAAATGCACTAACATTTTTATGGAAACAGTTTTTAAAGAAAGAAAGACCGTTTTAAAATAGGAAAAAGGGGTTTTTGGTACTGAAAGAAAATTAAACATTCTTACCTTTTGAAACCATAGAAGTCACCAAAACCAACCAGTTTTGAGTATATAATCGCACAGGAGCAACAAAAGTGGGAGATGACCAAAATTACTAAATCTCTGTGGGGCCCTAGAACCTCACGTCTCGGTGAACCATATCATACATTCCCGTGAACGAGCCACTGGTAAGGAAACACCTCCTACCATAGTGGTCTCCAGTCATCATCCAATGTTTAGTTAGTGTTGTAAGCGTCAATCCCGCTAAGTGAAACTGGGATGAGGCCACTCCCGTATCACTAGCACTCTAGTCTAGTCTGCCCACCTAGTACCCATGCTTCCCCTTTTGTGCTCAATATTCAAATTTCACCCTACTCATTAAGGTCAAGACACAACACACAACATAGAACCTCACAACATGCAAGAACTATGGAATTTCAAGAACCAAAACTAAAGTTTATCCAACATTTGAAAAATTGGTTTAGGAGTTTTAAGGAAATAAAACAACACAATAAACAGTGCAAAACCCACTCGGACGCACACTAAGACTGTAACAAGGATCAAATTTCAACTGCTGCATTTTTTCAAAAACCAAGGCACAACACAAAATAAACCCAACAATCTAAACAAGCCACTAATAAAAGTAAAACACCACGCTCTACCAGTCAAACCGACAACTCACAGTAGCATTTAAATAAAAGACATATTAAATTAATCAAACCAGAAGACTAATTGATCAAACGCCCTAAGCATGTGAAACCACCTACCTCAAATAGGTACGAAAAGAGACACGGTGCAAAACTCCCGTTGTGTAACGGTCATACCGTATGGAGCCGTCAAAAAGGTCCTAAAATAGTAGATCAAGTCACCACGGTGCCAACCCATAAAATATCAGAAATTTAATTAACCGTTAAACAAATCCAATAACAATTAAATAAGTTGATTAATAAGTATACGACTCCAAAACTAACTAAATAAATTAATTAACAATTCAAAAATTTTAATTAAATAAGATGATTAACAAAATCAATTAAATTAATTAACAATTTACTAAATGTAATGATCATTAAATAAATTAATTATCAATTTAAACAATTCAAATAAATTAAATGATTAACAAATTTAATAACAATAAATTAATTAATTAACACTTAAACCAATGCATTAATAATTAAATAACTTAAATATCAATTAAACCAATAAAAATAATTAAATAAAATAAAAAAAACCCTTATTGTGGAACGTCGAGAAAGCGATGAGGGGCGGCACGACGGTTGTCCGGTGAGTGTGAGTGGAGTGCGGGATGGTGGTCCGGCAGCACAAACGGGGTACGGGAGGCGGTCTGGCAGCGCGAGCGGGGTGCGGGAGGCGGTCCGGTGGAATGGAGGAAAGAGGAGGAAGGGAGTTGGGGGGGGGGGGCTGGCCGTGGAGTAGAGGAGGAGAGGAGGGTCCGATGGAGAGGGGAGGAGGAAAGGGAGGTGGGGCACGATGCTGGAGGGATATGAGGGGAAGGGGAGGCTGTGGAGCAAAGGAGGAGAGGAGGGTCCAGCGGAGAGGGGAGGAGGAAAGGGAGATGGGGTGCGGTGCTGGAGGGAGATGAGGGGAAGGGGGAGCGCGCAGGGAAGAGGGGGAGAGGGTGTCCGTGGGGAAGAGAAGGGGGACAGGGGGAGAGGTGGGGCGTAGCAGGGAAGAGAGGAGAAGGGAGGGAGAAAAGAAGAAAAGAGGAAGAAGGGAGAAGGGAGAGGTGCGGCCGAGCGGGGAAGAAAGGATGAGGGAGGAGGGAGGCCACGGGAGAGAAGAGAGAAGAAGGAGAGAGGGGATGCGTGGGGAGGAAGAAAGAGGAGGAAAAAAAAGAAAGAAAAAAAAAGAAAAAAGGGTGGCGGCTAGGGTTTGCATGGGGGGGATTAATAAAAAAAAGAAACAACCCAATTCAATAAACAAAGAACTAAATGAAATAAAATAAAGATAAAAGGCTTTAATAATAATAAATTAATAATAATGATAATAATAATAATAATAATAATATAATAATAACAATAATATAATAATAATAATAATAATAAGAAAACTGAAGTTAATCATCCAGTATTTGAAACATCCGCGCAACAGACACCGCACGTTAAAATGGCAAAGCTGCATGACTTCACATGTGCCCTACCCGTGCACCAAGCGTTGTAAGGATCACGCGCACACATCGTTGCCACAACGGGAAACCTGCATTGGGTTCATCCCGTGCTACAACCAAGTAATAAACAGGAAATTAATTCAAGAAATAAAAATTTAAAATTAAAATTGTACCTCAACGAAGTCCGGGCATGACATTCTCCCCACCATGAAAACTTTCTACCCTCAGGAAGTCAATTCGAAGCCTAATCAGAGAATAGAAATGGATAATCTAGATCAACCCAAGACTTACGCTCCCAAGTCTCATGCTCGTCACTTCCGTGTTGCCACAGAATACGAACCAAAGGAATGGACTTTCCACGCAGCACCTTCTCCTGAGAATCCACTACCCGCACTGGTCGCTCAAACACTGATAAGTCTGGCTCAATCTCCAGCTCCTCCCAATTCATCACATGCGAAGGATCGGGGTTGTACTTCTTTAGTTGGGAGACATGAAATACGTCGTGAATCGACGTCAATTGCGAGGGTAAAGCTAACCTGTATGCCACCTTTCCAATCCACTCAAGAATCTCGAAAGGTCCAACATACCTCAGTATCAGCTTCCCCTGCTTCCCCAAACGACGGTGACCCAAGTGAGGGGACACTTTCAGGAACACTCTTTCCCCTACTAAAAACTCAAGATCTCGCCGCCTCTGATCTTCATAAGACTTGTGATGACTCTGAGCTGTCAACAGCCACTGCCTAATCAGCTTGACTTTCTCAGATGTCTCCTGAACAAGGCTCGGTCCCAAGAGTGAGGTCTCGACTACCTCATCCCAACACAAAGTAGACCGACAAGGCCGGACATAGAGCACCTCAAAGGGTTCCATTCTGATTGAAGACTGATAACTGTTATTATAAGCAAACTCAACCAATCCCAAATGGATATCCCATGAACCTCCGAAATCTAACACACAGGCACAGAGCATATCTTTCAGAATCTGATTCGTTCGCTCCATTTGGCCATAAAATTTGAGGGTGGTATGATGTGCTCATCTTAATTTGTGACCCCAAAACCTTCTGGAGGCCTCCCTAAAACTTGGAGGTAAATCGGGGGTCTCGGTCAGAAACAACTGCTGATGACACACCATGAAGTCTAACCACCTCCTGAACAAAAAACCATCCCAAATCCTCCACCTTCACTATATCTCTGATCAGGATAAAGTGAGATGACTTGGTCAAGTGGTAAATCAATACCCAGATAGCATTCCTTCCCTGAGGTGTACGAGACAATACAATAATGAAGTCCATGGAGACCTCATCCCACTTCCAGGTAGGAATGGGTAATGGCTGGAGTAGGACAGATGGTCTCTGATGCTCTGCTTTCACCTGCTGGTAAGTGTAGCATCTCGACAAAAAATCGGCTATGTCCCGCATCATACCTGGCCACCAGAACTGATGGAGAACATCGTAATACATCTTGGTGGTACCAGGATGGACATCCCACTGAGACTAGTGGCTATCCTTTATCACCACCTTCCCCAGAGACAACGAAACCACAACACATCCCTTGAAGCAAAAGATCCACTTGGGAGATAAAGACCAATCAAAAGGAGTCTCCCCACCACAAAGAAGCTGCATAGATCGCTGACACATCTCATCACCAGGCTGCTCCCGCTGGATCAACTCCAGAAGAGCAAGAGTCAACTGAATGATAGCCAGGAAAGTACCTCCGCTGTGCTCCCTTCTCTCCAAGTGTATCTGGGCAAAGAACCCCATCAAAGTCCACTCATCAATGGACTTCCTCAATGCCTACACTGGTACTTTCCTTCTCAAGGCGTCAGCTACCACATTACCCTTGCCAGGGGTATAGACAATGTCAAAATCAAAACCCTACAGGTACTCGACCCAGCGGCACTGCCTCAAATTGAGATCCTTCTGAGAGAAAATGTAGGCCAGGCTCTTATGGTCAGAATAGACCACAAACTTCTCCCCAAAGAGATAGTGACGCCACATCTTCAAATCATGCATCACCGCTGCCAACTCTAAGTCGTGAGTCGGATAATTCTTCTCATGTGGCCAGAGCTGTCGAGGACCATAAGCCACAACATGGTCATCCTGCATGAGCACACATCCAAGGCCCGTACCTGAAGCATCACAATAAACCACATAGCCCTTTCTTGACTTTGGTAAGGTCAACACAGGTGCGGTGGTCAACCACCACTTCAACTCCTCAAAGGATGCCTGACACTGAGGGCTCCACTCAAACTTCACCCCTTTCCGGGTGAGTGCAGTCATGGGGAGGCAAGCCGTGAGAAGTCCCGGACAAAGCGCCTATAATAACCAGCCAATCCCAGAAAACTCCTGATCTCAAACACATTTCTCAGCTGCTCCCATGACATAACTGCCCTGATCTTCTCAGGATCCACTGAAACCCCTTGTTCTGAGATGACATGCCCCAGAAACTTCACTTTCCTGATCCAGAATTTGCACTTCGAGAGTTTGGCATACAGGCGATGGCCTCACAAAGTTCCCAAAACAACGCGCAGGTGATGCTCATGCTCCTCCTCAGATCCAAAATAAACTAGGATGTCATCCACAAATACCATGACAAATGAGTCGAGATATTGGTGGAACACCTTATTCATGAGTGCCATGAAAACTACAGGAGCATTTGTCAATCCGAAAGGCATGACCAAGTAATCTAAGTGACCGTACCTGGTTCGGAAAGCTGTCTTCGGGATATCTTCTTCTCTCACCCTGAGCTGGTGGTATCCTGAACACAAATCAATCTTGGAGAAACACTTTTACCCCTTCAGATGGTTGAACAAATCGTCAATCCGGGGCAAAGGGTATCTATTCTTGATGGTTACCTTGTTCAATTTCTGGTAATCAATGCACAACCGGAGGGTTCCATCAGCCTTCTTCGCAAATAAAACTGGGGCAGCTCAAGGAGAGATGCTCGGGTGAATAAATCCTTTGGATTAAAAATCATACAGCTGTATCTTTAATTACCTCAATTTGGTGGGGGCCATGCAATATGAGGGAAGAGATATAGGCTGTGTTCCTGGCGCCAACTCGATCGAGAACTCTACATCCCGCTCTGGGGGTAATCTTGAAAAATCATCTGGGAAGACCTCTGGGAACTCATCCATTACACGAGGTAACCTGCCCTGAGGAAGACCACCATCGTCCTCCAGTGCGAGCGACGATAACTGATAAGAAATATTTCCCAACTCAGGGAGTGGAGGTCCTGCGCGTCCCGACCGATGATCCCATTCTCTGTGAAATAACTGGGGAGTCCCATCTAGTGCCATAAAACTGACTCAATGCCGATAGCAATCAATGTGCGCCTGAAAGTGCACTAGCCAGTTCATACCGAGGATCACGTCAAATAGGTCCATGTCAAGGACCAAGAAATCCCATTCCATCTTGACTCATGATACAGAGAGTGCGCATGATGGGTGCCTAAGGCCTTGCTCCCTATGTTTTCCCAACGGTGTTTCCAACTCCATGGAAAATGATAACAGCTCGGTTGGTAGGTTCAACAGATTCACAAGGCGAGCAGATATGAAAGAAACTGAAGCACCAGTATCAAATAAAACTGAAGCTATAGAAGATACAACCTAAATGGTACCTCAAACAGTCGAAGGCCCCACATCAGATCCCGCTGGTGCATGATCCATAGCATGCAGTTGCCTGGTCCCTATCTGAGAACGACCGCTTGCCTGCGGCTCCATCCTAATCTGGCTCTGCCCAGAAGATGATCTGGTCCTGCCACCACGACCACCGAACCGAGATCTCGGCATCTTGGTCGGCTCTGAATGCACTGATACACCTATTTAATCTATAGATCCATTCCCACTCTGGTAAGGGTGTACAGTCCCGCAGAAATGTTGTAGGTGCCCCATGAATCCAAACCCATAGCAAGGTCTGTGAGGATGTGGACACGCAGGTCAGATGTTCCCTGCCTTTCCGCACTGATGGCACACAATGGGCCTCGCATCAGAAGCCCCAGATGATGTCTTCCTGGAGGGATGGCCTGAGCCACCACCACTCTTCTTCCACTACTCATCACGCTTCCTCTTCTTTTCTGAGAAACTGCCGCTACCAAAACCTGACACTGATCCAGAAAACCCCGAATTTACTCTCTTGTCAATCTCGGACATGCAAGCACGATCAACCACCTCGGCATAAGTCTTTATCTTGAATAAGAAAACCTGATAGTGGATTTTTGGTTGAAGGCCCTTCTCAAACTTTCGAGCTTTCAAGAATTCGCTCGAAACTATCTCAGGTGCGTACCGCACCAGCTCAGAAAAGTATTTTGCATATTCCATCACTGTCTGATTCCCTTGCTAAATATCCATGAACTCCTGAGATCTAGAGTAGTCTAGGAACTCTAGAAAATACTGCTCTTTGAAGATAACCTTGAAATCTTTCCAACTCATGTGCTCATGTTTCCCAGCCTGGACCACTGATTCCCACTATTTGCGGCTGGAAACCTCTAGCTGGAACGAGGCACGCTTCACCTTGACTTCCTCGGGCGTGTCGAGGAATTCGAACATGCGTTCTATCTTTTCAAGCCATTCCTCTGCCTCCTTAGGTTCTGAACTTCCTCGGAATGAAAGAGGTTTGTTCTTCAGAAACTCCAGAGCTCTATCCTTCCTAGATCCATATTCTTCCCCTATAGTTGGAAAAGGGGTGAGGGCAGGAGTTGTCCCTTGTCCCAAAGCCTGAACGGCTCAGACCACAGCCTCTAACAATCTCTAATCAAGTGGCGCGGGAGAACTCTATCCGGCTTCCTCCGGTGGGTTCATGGGAGATCTCCGGGGAGGAATCTTACTGCATAGGGCAACAGTCATAAAGGAATACCATCAATATCACATATCTCAAGAGGAACCAATTTTTTTCCTGCAAGATAAATAATCATCAGTAAACCAAAAATGAAAAAACAACTTCATGTCAAAACTCTACTTTCCTGCCTGGTGTCCACGTACAGTCTGCAGCCTGTACGTCCCACCTAGAAAAGAAGTCAAACAAGCATCCTGACATCCCATGGTGACTCAGTATCTGTAACGAGGTGTGCTAGACAGGAACCCTACTCGCAACATGAATTCCGAGCCCCGATAGTCCCAAATTCTATATAAACAAACTCATCCCAAATAACATAAACCAAGATCTAAACCTCCTTTGATACCATTTTGTCACGAACCAAATCGGCTCACCATCAACTCGATGCCGGACCCGGCCCGCAACAAGGCCCAAAGGGCATTCCCGATCCCCACGGGCTGGCACAAGTGCCCAGGTATCAATTCAGAATACTTGGGAATGATTTACCCGTATAACAACCAGAAACAAACCATAAGTAAACTGAACTCCGAAATCAACATTACAACGGCAAGTTTTAAAAACAACATGAACGAGTCTCAACAAAAAGAACAACTACAAATCAACCACAACTAACTCCCAAAAAAAAGTGACGAAAAACCAAACCAACGACTGTCAACTGATGGAAGAATATCACTGTCAGGCCTCCGCCACCAGCGCCAAATCAGATGAGCCAACTAACAACTCGGACCATCGTGCTCAAAACCTTGGAATTTCCCTCCATCAGACATAATCAGATCTACTTACACCCAAGGGTGTAATTAGGGTGTGAGCAATCACTCAATAGGTTGACACCAGGGAAAAAAGGAATTCCGCATGAAAAGGGTTAGATGACCAAAGTAGTTTGCAGGTTCAAATTTTAGAGAAAGTAAATAAATGCACTAACATTTTGATGGAAAGAGTTTTTAAAGAAAGAAAGACAGTTTTAAAATAGGAAAAAGGGGTTTTTGGTACTGAAAGAAAATTAAACATTCTTACCTTTTGAAACCATAGAAGTCACCAAAACCAACTAGTGATGAGTATATAATCGCACAGGAGAAACAAATGTGGGAGAGGCCCTAAAGTACTAAAGTTGTGTGGGGCCCTAGAACCTCACGTCTCGGTGAACCATATCATACATTCCCGTGCATAAGCCACTGTTAGGGAAACACATCCGACCATAGTGGTCTCCAGTCATCATCCAATGTTTAGTTAGTGTTGTAAGCGTCAATCCCTCTAAGTGAAACTGGGCCGTGGCCACTCCCGTATCACTAGCACGCTATTCTAGTCTGCCCACCTAGTACCCAGGCTTCTCCTTTTGTGCTCAATATTCAAAGTTCACCCTACAATTCAGGTTCAAGACACAACACACAATATAGAACCTCACAACATGCAAGAACTATGGAATTTCGAGAACCAAAACTAAAGTTTATCCAACATTTGAAAAATTGGTTTAGGAGTTTTAAGAAAATAAAACAACACAATCAACAGTGAAAAACCCACTCGGACGCACACTAATACTATAACAAGGATCAAATTTTAACTGCTTCATTTTTTCAAAAACCAAGGCACAACACAGAATAAACCCGACAATCTAAACAAGCCACTAATAAAAGTAAAACACCACACTCTACCAGTCAAACCGACAACTCACAACAACATTTAAATAAAAGACATATTAAATTAATCAAACCAGCAGACTAATTGATCAAACTCCCTAAGCATGAAAAACCACCTACCTCAAATAGGTACGAAAAGCGACACGGTGCAAAACTCCCGTTGTGCAACGGTCGCACCGTATGGAACCGTCAAAAAGGTCCTAAAACAGTAGACCAAGTCACCATGGTGCCAACCCTGAAAATATCATAATTTTAATTAACTATTAAGAAAATCAAATAACAATTAAATAAGTTGATTAATAAGTATACAACTCCAAAACTAACTAAATAAATTAATTAACAATTCAACAATTTCAATTAAATAAGATGATTAACAAAATCAATTAAATTAATTAACAATTTACCAAATGTAATGATCATTAAATAAATTAATTATAAATTTAACCAATTCGAATAAATTAAATGATTAAAAAATTTAATAAAAATAAATAAATTAATTAACACTTAAACCAATGCATTAATAATTAAATATCAATTAAACCAATAAAAATAATTAAATAAAATAAAAAACAAACCCTTATTGTGGAACGTTAGGAAAGCGACGAGGGGTGGCACGGTGGTTGTCCGGCGAGCGCAAGCGGTGTGCGGGACAGCGGTCCGACAGCACGCACGGGGTGCGGGAGGCGGTTCGGCAGTGTGAGCGGGGTGCGGGAGGCGGTCCGGTGGAATGGAGGAAAGAGGAGGAAGGAAGTTGGGGGGGGGGGTGCTGGCCGTGAAGCAGAGGAGGAGAGGAGGGTTCGGCAGAGAGGGGAGGAGGAAAGGGAGGTGGGGCGCGGCGCTGGAGGGAGATGAGGGGAAGGGGGAGGCCGTGGAGCATAGGGGGAGAGGAGGGTCCGATGGAGAGGGGAGGAGGAAAGGGAGGTGGGGTGCGACACTGGAGGGAGATGAGGGGAAGGGGGAGCGCGCAGGGAAGGGGGGGAGAGGGTGGCCATGGGGAAGAGAAGGGGGACAGGGGGAGAGGTGGGGAGCAGCAGGGAAGAGAGGAGAAGGGAGGGAGAAAAGAAGAAAAGAGGAAGAAGGGAGAAGGGAGAGGCGTGACCGAGCGGGGAAGAAAGGGTGAGGGAGGAGGGACGCTGTGGGAGAGAAGAGAGAAGAAGGAGAGATGGGATGCGTGGGGAGGAAGAAAGAGGAGGAAAAAAAAGAAAGAAAGAAAAAGAAAAAAGGGTGGCAGCTAGGGTTTGCATGGGGGGGATTAATAAAAAAAATAAAAAAAATAACCCAATTCAATAAACAAAGAACTAAATGAAATAAAATAAAGATAAAAGGCCTTAATAATAATAAAATTAATAATAATGATAATAATAATAATAATATAATAATAATAATAATAATAATAAAACTGAATTTAATCATCCGGTATTTGAAACGTCCGTGCAAAGGACACCGCACGTTAAAATGTCAAAGCCGCACGACTTTGTCTGTGCCCTGCCCGTGTGCCGAGCGGTGTAAGGCTCGCACGCACACATTGTTGCCACAACGGGAAATCCACACCGGGTTCAGCCCGTGCTACAACCAAGCAATAAACAGGCAATTAATTCATGAAATAAAAATTTAAAATTAAATTTGTACCTCAACGAAGTCCAGGCATGACAATTCATGTCATGAATGGGTTACACAATATGAAAGTGTCAGGTTCCTGGTTATTTTTAACCCTTGCATGGATGATTATAATTTCATTCTGCCACTCTTCCTTCTCTTGTTTCAGGGTGAACCCTAGGTGATTTTGGAGGATCTTCCAACCCTTATTCTCCTGCTTTAATCCTTGGGTTTTAGTGGATTCTCGTTGGTGATTCATGGTGAGTTGTCCTCTCTTCACCGTGGGTTTTTATTTACATTCTTATTCGAAGATCCACTATGGTGGTTAGGTTTTGGTTTAGAGTGTAATTGGGTTGTGTTTTAATAACCATTTGGTGTAGTGTTGGTTGAGCTATGATTACCTTGTTCAGAGGTGGTTTCTAGACTGTTTCTTTTTTACCTTGTATGCATAATGAGATAAAAAAGATTACTTTAAGTAGAGGATCCCTATTCTCATCCTCTTACATTCTATATGTGATATCTTTATGTTTTTCTTACATTTTGGTGGATAGTAAGGGTTGGTTTAATTAAATAATTAATTGTAATATTTTAATTGATGGGAATGGGGAGTTCCTACATGCTTTACTGCTTTGATATTGAGATTTACCAATAAGGATCAATGTATCACTAAAAATGGGAGGGGTTGAATCAGTGACATATTTTTCTTTTAAGTTTCCTTTCTTTTGAAACAACCTTCGCCTCCTGTTAAAGATTTATGAATTTTCTTAAAACAAAAAATCACACATCCATAGGAACATGAGAATTTATAGGGTTCACTACTCAATAAGAGTTGCTATATCCTTAGTATGGTTTGGAAATAATCCAATACTACACAATCCATTAGAAAATAATCCTTTTGTGTGGACACAAAAAGTAGGATATTCCATTACACTTGTGTAGTGATATAATCAATACAACATTGCACGTGCTTCAATTAGTAGAAACTATGTAATACAATTTTTTGTAAAAAGTTAAGAAACTTTCACCAATTACTTCAAAAAATGTTAATGTTCTACCTTTTCAACTTTTACAAGTATGATCTTCAAAAAGATTCTTCAATTTCCTACCCAGAAATAGCTAAGAACTTCTCTAGAATTCATAATGATACTTAGTCCAATAACCCAGTCTAATTGTTAGTCTGATTGCTCATTCCAATAATATAATTCTTCTAGGAACTATTGAAACAATTTTGAACAACTTCTGTCTCAGTTTGGAAATATTTGTCTGATTCCTAGTCCAATGATCCAGTCTATTCTGATAACCCATTGAATATGATCACACTTATTCTTCTATTCTATCCAAAAAAATTTCTCATGAATGCTCAATTTAGAAAATCCCTCTCTCTAGAAACTTTCAATGTTATGCCTTCTCTCTGCACCCATGAATAGTATAAGTGTCATAAAGTAAAAAGTTCTCCCCTCCTTTTATAGGTGTGCCAAAAGTGGTTTAGGTGGGAATCTAAAAAGTTTTCCCACTTAACCAAATTTAAAAAAACTTTAAATTACCCTTAAAACTTGGATATATATTTGACTTCTTTATCACTTCTAAAATTTTCTTGTTTCTTATCGAACCTTCTCGAATCTTCTCACAACTTCAGTTAGCTTCATACTTTATAAATTTTTTTTAGTCTGATTCTAATTATCACTCCAATTTCCTCATTACGATGAAAACATATGTATAGTAGTATATTATTCATTAAGTTTCTCCAAAACAATTGAAGTATATGAAAATAAAATTTCTTCTTATTACGATTCTCTGAACCAACTGGGAAAAAAACTTCTCATTCTGATGCTCCATACCAACTGTTAGATATAACACATTGAAACCATTATGCCATACACATTTTTTATACTTCATTAGACTTAAATTAACTCTATTTTTTAATAAACATAGCCTAAACTTATAAATATTCCAAAACTTATCACCAACACTTCAGTATCATCTTCAAACTTCTTTAAAAAACATTTTCTATAAATTCTTCAAACTTCAAGATCCCCTTGACAACACTTTTTAAACTACTTTAAGTAGTTATCATTTTCTTTTTTCCCTTAGACTGATGATCCTACATTCGATGAAGTTAACAGTGTCAACCTGTATATAATGGATTGGTCTTTGTTTTACTATGATAATCAGTGTTTGTTCCAGATAGATGACTCTCGACCCAATTGATAAAAACACAATACAATTTTATCTCTTTGCCCTATTTAAAACATATAAGAGTTCTTCTTTCATTTTTGTATCAATTGAAAAAAAATCCATCCTGATGAAAAGGGTTGACTATATTTTTTATTGATCTTTGATCCCATTTTGCATCAGTCCCAACAAATCCAAAAAAAAACAAATTTGACTCCAATTTACTTCTATAACCATCACTACATCTGATGATCAGTGTTCAGATAACTCTGATGATTGGTGGAACACCGCATCCGATGGACCGGTATCAGCAGCTTCAACTTCACTAACTTCTTTCCTTTTCGGATGGAAGTACACTCTAAATTGTTTATTTGAATATTTGTATCTTATGGCTTATTGTTCGAACTAAAAACTAGCATCTTAATCATCTTATGTTTCAAAAATATCTTCACAACCTTTAAACAAATCTATGTCTGGTGATCTCACACCGATGAAATGAGACCATAAATCTTTAACTTAAGAAACTTCCTTCTTCCACAAACATCTGATTGTATCATCAATTCCTCATGACTTTGAGAACTTTTAAATAAGTGTAGCATCAATTGACTTACATTGGGAAATATTGTAACTTCCCATCATTCCAACACTTCTTTCCTTCCAACCAAATCTCAATCCAACCGGAAGCATTGTTATCCCACTTTCCTTTATAAGTCTTGCATCATAAGTTTTCCTAGACAACTTATGATTTATCAAAACTCTAAGATAAGTAAATCATCGTTAGATTTCATCAGATCCATTCATACTTCGATACACTTCCTTATTACAATTCAATATTTCATATCAGACCCAAGGTGATTCCAATGAACCTTTTCTCCACAAAAAAATTCTCCCCAATTCGATAGACTTTATTAAGATTTGAGTGTCTGATCATATAATTATGATGGTGAATCTGATCACCAAATTTTACAAAGTGAAATGATTTCTTTCCTTTTGACAACAAAAGACAATACCTTCAGTATCAACTTAGATTCCAAAAACAACTTCCTATCAACTTGGTCCCAACAATACCCCCCTTTGGATTTTATTTTCAACTAAGATTCATAAATCATTGAACCTTTTAACCTCAAGAAATGAATCAATTATCAACAATTCTAATCTTATGTGAGCTAACTCATTGTAGGATAAAATAATTATTGACAGCAAAACCATGCTATCCAAAAGTAGTGACTCATGAAAAATCTTCATATTTTCTTCACATATTTCTTTACTTCTTTTACTTTACTATAATTTTTTTCCATTAACCACTCCAAAAAACTATTAGAATAGTTCAAACACATACATATTGGATTCACATCTTGACCACAACACCCCCTATATACAGGCTTTGTTAATAGCTTTAGAATATATCAATGGATAGATTTATGAACCCCCCCTTGATAACACTATATAAAGACAAGATGAGATAGGGGATTTTTATACATAACTCAACCTTGATGACAAAGAGGTTGGATTCCTGTGTTCAACATCAGTTTGTAAAAATATTTTTTTAGTAAAGGTTTTGTGAAAATGTCAGTAACTTTTTCTGATGTTGGAATATAGTCCCACTTCAATTCATTCTTATCCACATGCTCTTTGATGAAGTTGTATTTTATATCAATATGTTTTGAATGAGAATGTTATATCAATTTTATTGTAAGGTTTATGATAATTTGATTATTATAACCCAAAATCAATGGTAACTTCACTTAAATAAGTAAGTCTTGCAACTGAGTTTCTATCCACATTAGTTGGGTAGAAACAACATACTCAGCTTCAGCCATGCTAAGAGTTACTGAATTTTGTTTCTTTGTATGTCAGCTAACAAAAATTTTCCAAGAAAAAAAATTCCACTATATATGGATATTCTATCATCAAAATTTCCTACCTAATCAAAATTTGAATACCCAAACAATTCAATACTTTTTGATCTATCATACCGATTTCAAAAAAAATTATGCCTTTGATATATCTAAGAATTATTTTTCCAGCCAATAAATATGATTCTTTTGAAGTACTCTAAAATACTGCACATAAGGTAATGATATAAAAAATTTTGGGTCTTAAGTCAATCAAGAATAAAAAACTTCCAATCTACTTCTGAAACTCTTTAGAGTTAGCTTCCTTTCCATATCCATCTTTAGACAACTTGGTTCCCATTAAAATCAGTGTGGAAACTGGTTTCAAATTTTCCATGTCGAACTTCTTAATAAGTTCCTTAACATAAATTTTTTGGGAAATAAATATGTGTTTCTTATTTTGTGATATTTTTAACCCAATAAAGTATTTCATTTCACCCATCATGGACATTTGAAACAACTTTTTCATCTCTTTAGCAAATCTTTCACAAGTTCTTTCATCATTACCAGCAAAAATAATTTCATCAACACAAACAATTACTATGAGATAAAACTCATGAATTTATTTAATGTATATATTACTATCAAATCTTCCTTCCATAAAACTCATCTTTCTTAAGTAGGTATGTAATTTGGAATACCATGCCCTCAAATCTTGTTTTATCCCTTATAAGGATTTCTTCAACTTGAACACATAACTTTCATCATTCCCAATAAAAAATTTATATGGTTGTTCAATATATACTTCTTCATCAAGATCCCCATTCATAAATACAGACTTCACATCTATATAAAATATTTTTTAAATTTATTGTGAAACAATAGAAATAAATATTCTTATTGAAACTAACCTTTCTACTGGAGAAAAAGTCTCATCAAATTCAATGTAATCTATCCATGAGTAACCTTTACACACTAATATTGCTTTGTTTCTTATCACTTCACCATATTCATTCATCTTGTTCTAGAAAACCCACTTTGTACTGATAAATTTTTTATCATTTGGTTCAGGTACAAGTTCCCAAGTATCATTCATTTCTATCTCATACAACCCTTCATTCATAGCCTAAACCCATTCAAGATGCTCAAAAGCTTCATTCACATCTTTCGACTAAAATTTTGAATACAAGGATGTATGTGTAATAGTTTTTCTTCTTGTTTGAAACTTTTTTTGCTGATCACCAATTATGTTATGAGCTTAAACTTTATTCCTCATTCTGGGATGAGATTTTTGAGATTATTCCTCATCACTAGAAAAACATGAGTCTAATTCTTCTTCTTTAGTAGGATTATAATTGTTTGTATCCTTATCAAAATTGTTAACAAAAATTATTTCATCCAATTAACCTTTATTTTCATAACATATTTGTTTATTATCTTCCTCATCCTTTTCAATAACATCAATAGAGTCAAATAATCTTATTATCTATTTGTTGAAATATATGTATCCTCTTTCTTCTGAATCATAGCCAAGAAAAATCCCATCTTCACCTCTCTTCTCAAAATTTCTAAGGTTTCCACCTTTCTTCTTTATTATGCATGGACTCCCAAAAAAATTGTTTCAAGCTTTAAGTTTTGTCATGAAACATTACATAAGGAGTAATATATGAACTTAGCCTATAGAAACATTGGTTATAAATATAAAAAACAGTGATCATGGATTGCCTCCAAAAGTAATGAGAGAGACCATGTTCAAGTAACATAGTTCGCCCCATTTCAACCAAACTTATATTTTTTCCTTTCAACAAAAACATTTTTTAAGGAGTATATGGTGTACTAAACTCATTCCAAATTCCATTATTCTCAATAAAACTTTAAAAATATTCATTATTTTATTCACAACCATTTTATGTTTTCAACTTATTCAATGAATACTCATATTTCTTCTCATATTTCCTCCTAAAACTTTTAAATATTTTTAAAGCACCTGACTTATGTTTTATATACATAACACAAGTAATGTGAGTAAAGTCATAAATTAAAGTAATGAAGTACTTATCTTCGCGAGTTAATCATTTACTCATTGGCCCATAGATATCATAATGAATAAGTTCAGGGGGTCGTTCTGAACAAATGTCAACTTTTTTATGCATAGAGTTTGTAATCTTTCCTTTATGGAAAATTGTGCACCACAAACCTCCTTTTCTTGACATATCAGGAATACCATGAACACTATCTTTCTTTGATAAATTTATCATGTTTATCTAACACATGTTTCTCAAAATTTTATTCCATAACTAATTTTCTTCCACTATTCCTAAGTATTAAGAGTTTTGTACTTCACCAACTTGGAACAAGTTTCCTTTTGTATGTTAGCCTCTTATAACAACTTTACCATCATAATATATTTTTACCACAAAGCCATATTTTATGAAAATAACTTCATTTAATTTATCACAATGTTTTGAAACACTTAGCAGGTTGTGTTTCATTCCATCAACCAACAAATATTTTTTGGACTTCAACTTTTCTTCCCTAATAATAGCAGATCCAACACCTTTGATACCAAGGGATTCATCATTTCCAAATTTCACTATTAATTATTTGAATTATTTCACATTATTATGAAATTTTAAGTCCCCTCTCATATAATAAGAACACCCACTATCTAAGATCCAAGGTCATTATCCTTTTGAAGCTTTGAGAGTGGTTTCTACAACAAGATCATTTTCTTTCCCTTTATCCTTCTTCACATCTAGCTTCTGAGAATTGTTAAATAAATTTTTTGTGTTGATAATAAAAGAAGACATCCTTTTTCAATATGTACAGGTTGTTCACATATTTCACAAATATTTTTCAGAAGTTGGAACCTATTTTCTATTTTCACACTGTCCTTATTAGGTTTTTTCAAAACATCATTCTCATACTTATTCTTTTGAGAGGACTGATGCCCCCTAAAACTTTTCCTCCTAAAATTTGTGGAATAGTAGTGATGTTATTTATTAAACCAAAAAATATTTTTCGTATGTACATATACACAAAAATACTAGTAGTATCTATAGAAATAATATTTCCTCTATAACATTCATAATGTCCAGTGTTATGACATGTTTCTCATCAACCATCTTATCTTTCTTATCAGAACTTTTTTGACTACCAAAATTTTTATTATGAAATAAACTATATGTTTTTAGCTTGGTTTTATTTTTATCCTTATTGAAACTAGAAGTAATGGAAATTTTTTTGGACTCATAATTTTTAGAAACTTCTAACTTCTTCAATTTGTTGATTTTTTCCACATACATAACTTTCCCAGCTTTCTTTTTCTCAGAGACAATTTTAGCTTTCTTCTCAACCATTGAAGGTAAATTTTGATCCTTCATAGGTTTACCCTTTTCATATCGTTGACCAAATTTAGAAATAGATTTATTGAAACTTTTAACCCTTCGTTCATCTTTATAAAGTTTTTATTGGACAAGTTCCAACTCTTCTTCTTTTTATTTCATCTTAAATTCCATATTTTCATTATGATTATTTTATTTTTCAATGGATTTATTCAAATCATAAATCTCTTCCAGTAGCTTAAATTTATCATTATGAAAACATTATTGATTTTTTTGAGTAATTTTCATTTTTCAATTTCCTGATTTCTTTCTCAAGACTTCTAATATTTCTTAGACATTCTTTCAATTCTTCTTTCAGATAAAATTATAATTTAGTTTCTTCTTCTTAAAAACTACTACTTTTGAAATCTTAATTGTTAACTATTATAATGAAAGTATTCTATCTAGTATTCTCAGTAGACTTCTCAAATTTTACTTCACTATCTTTTTATTCATCATCTTTAGACAAAAAGATTAATCTTTTTATTTGTAGAACTTTCTATCCTTCCCTTTGGAATAATATTTAGTCTTATCACCCTATTTTTTCCATAATCTATTCAGCCTTCTTTAATCTTCATCGCTATCATCTTCTTTATTTTTTTGGGACAATTTGTAGCAATGTTTACAATATACCCACATTCAAATCATTTTAAGGGAAGTTTCCCTTTATACTTTCCTATATCTCTTTCCACATTTTTATAAATAAAGGATAAAAATTAATCAAGATTTTTATATACCTATTTTTCAGAATCAGAGTTAGCAAATTAATATTCTTTAAGACCCTTCTTAGACTTTCCTTGCTTGGCATCCTTGAAATACATTTCTTGATTTACTTTTCTTTTTTCATTTCATAACTTTCTCCCTTATCATTTCATAAGTAATGAGAGTACTATGAAGATCATCCAGAGATAGAGTTTCAGGATATTTATCTTACAACAAGGAAAATTTGGAATCAAAGTTATTAAGAATAATTATCAGGATCTTTTAGAAAATAGTAGAATCTTCCAAATTTTTACCAAGACATCTTATAGTACTAACAATGTCATTCACCATGGTAAATAAGTCACCAAAAGATTCATACTCACCCATTTTTAGATCTTTATAATTCATCCTATAGATTTGTAACTTCACCTTCTTCACTTTTTTATTGCCTTTATAAATGTTATTCAGCTTATCCCATATACCATTGGTAGTGACAATAAACTTAACTCTTAGAAACTCACTTTTATAAAGTGATGAGAGTAAAGAATTATTGGATCTTACATCATTCTCAAGATTCTTATTGTCAACCAATGTAAGAGGAAATTTTTCATCAATATATAAAAAACCATTTGTTACACCTTCAAGAAAATAATACCCAAGAGACATATGATAAGGAGATATTCTAACTTTATAGACATGATAGTTATTACTATTGAGGATCAGAATCCCCTTACTTTTCAAAGAATTAAAATTCTCCATAAAAACTTCTATTTTAAAATCTCCATCAAAGAGTAAACAAATGGAACCTTCCATCTGATACCAATTGAGATTTCCCAGCAAGGATCAATGTATCAATAAGAGGGGGAGTGGTTTAATTAGTGATATATTTTTCTTTTAAGTTTCCTTTATTTTGAAACAACCTTCACCTTATGTTAAATAGTTTTGAATTTTCTGAAAAAAAAACAATCATACATCCATAGGAACATAAGTATTTACAAGGTTTACTACTCCAAAAGAGTATCTACATTATTTCTATGGTTTGGAAATAATCCAATACCACACAATCAACTAGAAAACAATCTTTTTGTGTGGATACAACAAGTAGGATATTCCCTTACACTTGTGTAGAAATATGATCAATATAACTGTGCATGTTATTCAAGTGCACAAAATGATGAAATAAAATTTTGTGTAATAAGTTAAGAAAATTTCACCAATTTATTCAAAACATGTTACTGTGCTACCTTGTCAACTTTTAAAAATATGATATTCAAAAAAAAAGCTTCACTTTTATACCTATAAATAGGTAAAAATTTCTCTATAATTCATAATGATACTCATTCTGATAACCAAGTTTGATTCTTAGTATGATTTCTTATTCCAATAATATAAGTATGAAAAAATACTATTGAAATAATTTTGAAAAACTTCTATCATAGTCCAGAAATCTCTATTTGATTCCCACTATGATGATCTGGTATGGTCTGATAACCCACTAAATAAGATCTTACATATTATTATTCTTATTTCCAAAAAAATTCCTTATGAATTATAAATACAAAAACTATTTCTCTCTAGAAATTTTCACCACTAAACCTTCTATATAATCCCATGAACAATATGAGTGTCAGAAAGTATAAAGTACTATCCTTATTTTATAAGTTCTCCAAAATTGGTTTAGGAAAGAATCCAAAAAGTTCTCCCACTTAACCAAATTCCCCAAAACATAAAATTTCCCTTAAAACTCAGATATATCTTTGACTTCTTCAATGATTATCAACTCTTCTCGTTTATTCTCAAACCTTCTCAAATATTCTCAAAACTTTAGTTCACTTCAAACTTTCTAAACATTATTCAGTATGATTTTAATTATCACTCTGATTTCCTCATTATGAAGAAAACATATGTACAAAAATAGGTTCTTCATTACGTTTATCCACACTAATTGAAAGATATAAAAATAAAATGTATTCTTATTATGATTCTATGAACTAAATGAAAAAAATTGCTCATTCCATTAATTCATACCAACTGTTAGATATAACACATTGAAACCATTCTTCTATAAACATTGTTGCTAATTCATTAGAATTTAGTTACCTTTATTTTTCCATAAACACAGTCACACCTTCTAAAGATTCCAACACTTCTTGTCAGCACTTCAACATTATATTCAAACTTATTTGATTTTTTTTTCTATAAACTCTTAAAACTTCAAGCTCCCATTGATTTTTTTTTGAAAATGATTTAAGTAGCTATCATTTTCTTCTTTTCCTCACACTGATGATCCTGCATCTGATGAAGTTAGCAGTGTTAGCCTGCATCTGATGGATCAGTCTCTGATTCACTCTAATAATCGGTGTCAGGGTCAGTCCAATGACTCTTGAAACAATTGATAAAAACATGAGATAGTTTTATCTCTATTACCAATTGAAAACATACCAGATTTCTCCTTTATTTCTTGAATAAATTGAAAAAAATCCATCCTAATGAAAATTATTAACAATATTATTGATTGATCTCTTATCCCATTTTTTATCAGTCCCAAAAACTCCCAACACAAACAATTCTGCCTCTGATTTCCTCCTACAACCATCACTGTATCTAATGGTCAATGTCAGATTAACACTAATTATTGGTGAAACACCATGTCCCATGGATTGGTATCAACATCTCCAATTTCAGCTATTTCTTTCCTTTTTTTTTGATTATAGTACACACCAAATTAATTTTTTTGAATATTTTTCTCTTGTGTCTTATTGGTCTGACTAAAACCTACATCTCAGTATTATTATGTTTCACATAGAACTTCACAAACTTCAAACAAATTTGTGTCCAGTGATCTCACACTGATGAACTGAGACCGGAAAGCTTTGATTTTAGCAACTTACTTCTTCCAAAAACATCTACTTGTATCATGAATTCCTCATGAATTTGAGAAATTTTAGATCAGTGTAGAATCCTATGAATTACATTGGGAAGTATTGAAGCTTCCCATATATCCATAACTTCTTTATTTCCATCAAAACATCAAACTAATTGGGAGCACTTGTTCTCCCCCTTTCCTTCATAATGCTTTCATCATAAGTTTTTTGAGATAACATAGGATTTATGAGAACTCCAAGATTAGAAAAACATCATCATATTTCATTGGATCCATTCAGACTCTGTTACACTTCCTCAGTATGATTCATGTTTTTATATCAGACCCAAGGTGAGTCCGATGAACCTTTTCTCCCAAGAAAACATCTTCCCAATCTGATGGACTTTCTTAAGCATTGAGCGTCTGGTCTTCTGATTATGATGGTGAGTTCGATCACCAAATTTTACAAAGTAAAACTATTTATTTCCTTTTGAAGAAAAGACAATACCTTCAGTATCAACTTATTTCATCTTCCAAAAACAACTTCCTATCAAATTTATCCTAACAGATATATGTTTTTGATGATATTATGCATGCCTGTTTCTAATTCTGAAAATAATGGTTGTTGGGAGCCTTGTTTGTGCTACATTTGCTGTACTTTAATGATTTTTTTGTTGTTGTTGTGTGATTTTACCCTAAATAAAAGGCTAAGGAACATATATTTGGATAATAAAATAGTTTCCCTTAGATTTTTGTTTGTGTGATAATACCCATGGAAATTAAAGAAGTAATGTGATGAAAGCCTCTAAATAATTGTGAAAACCGGTTTGTGATGCTGTTGTGTATGCTTGTTCTTACTGTGTTGTCCTATATGTTTTGTAATGTTATGTGATAATGGAGGTGACTGGATGGGATGTTCGATGTGTGGGGATGTGATGTAGAGGTCGGTTAGCATGGATGCGTTTTGGGTAGTTGTGTGATGTGGTGAACAAAGTTGTGATGTGGTTATGGTGCACAATGGTGTGATGTGCGCTGATGATGATGTATGGTGGTAACATGTGGATATTGTGTGTGGTGGTTGTGTTGTGAGTTGTGGTTGTGGTGTAGTGGTTGTGGCATAGTGGTTGTGGTGTGTGCCAGTTGCAGTTGAGTGATGTGAGGTTATCATGGTGAGATGGATTGGGAGATGTAATGCGATAATGATGGTGGATGTGTAGTGTTATGGAGGTGGTTGTGTGAGTTGGGCCAGATATAGTGTGGCATGGTTGAGATAGTTTCTTGGTTATCCATGAGATTAACTGTGATGATAAATGAAAGAAAATAGGATGATAGATAAATGAGATGAACTGGAAACAAATGTGTGGTAATTGGATAATTGAATTAAATAAATGAATGAGTAGTGAAACATGTAATGAAATGGATAAAGAATAAATGTGGAGAAACCTATAAATAAAATTGGGAAATGTTTTGTGGCTTGTGTGGTGGTTTAATGGTGTTGCATATAGTGGTGGAAGCAATTGAGACGGTTTGTGTGTGGTACTATGGTGGGGATGTGGTGTGCGCTAGTACAGTTGATGTGAACCCATAAGTTGGGTATTGTGTGCTATTTATATATCATGTATGTTTATGTTATTTTATTCATACCCCACATGAGTTGGATAACTTTTTCAATGCTCAGAGATGTTGAGTTACAGTTGTATTCCCCAAAATCCAGGATGGTGGTGATATGAATGGTTGGATACCCCTCTCCACTACTCTCCCTTCATCAGCAGTGATACAGGTTGGTGTTGGAGTTTATCTAGCGGTAATGTATTGGCCCATGTAACATCCTGACCCTGATTCCACTAAATGGTGTCCCGAGCCAGTGGGTCACATGGTCTCAAGTGCATCTCCGTGAACTCCAGAGGTTACTGACCATCAACAAGGGCCTAGGGTGTGTTAGTGGGAACACTATACCCTCAAGTCAGAGTGTAGCACAATGGTAGTAACCATACCAGTTAATAGCATAAGTAGTAAATCAACCATACAGAAGATAAAAATACAAGATAGGAATATATAAATAATGCCAAAATTAATATCATATACAAAATGATGTGTCATGTCATGTATCTATAAAATAAGAAAATAGGTATACAATCATCCATCACAATATGCATATCAAAATAACAAAAAGACCAAAAATAACTATCCCATATCGAATCATGATCTTAGATTGGTCATGTTATCTCATAATCTTAAGAAACAATAAAATCAAGCATCGTACCATGGGCCCTTTCCCCAGTCCCTACCTATATCCAAGAATTCTGTTCGGTTACCCAACGATGGCCTGAACAGGGTGTGAGATATCACTTAGTAGGCTACCATCAATGATGTCTATAAAAAATCCAATATGTGTATAACAAGTTAAGAAATGTGCAATGTATAAAACATATATAATAGTACTAAAACTAAAGTGCCCATGGAATATGTGATAAAAGTAAAAGATACTGTCAAACCAAACAAGGATCCCCACAAACAACAATCACTACTACAAAAATGGTCAAGGGAAGCACTACCATTTATTAGTACTTAAAAAAAGCGCTGATAAATGGGATCTTTTAACAGTTCTAAAAAAAGCGCTGTTAAAAGTGACCCTTTATCAGCACTTTTTTTAGCGCTGATAAAGGGAACCCCTTTATCAGCACTTCTTTTAGTAGCGCTGATAAAGGGGGGATTTATCAACACTTTTTTCTAGCACTGATAAATTTTATGTTTGAAAAAAAAATCATAAAAGATAAAATATTGTTATATAAGTATATTTATATTGATATAAATATAATATATATTTTTTAAATATGTTTTAGATAAGTATAAATAGACTATTACATTTAATATATAATAAATTTAGTGAAAATGGCTTTAAAATATTTTAAAAAATATTATTAATTAATAATTTTCTAATTATTATCAATTAAAAATCATTTAATAACAATTTTAAGACACAAAAAATAAAAAAAATTAATAAAAGATCTAAAATAAGTTGAAAATGTAACTCAAACTTCAAACGGCCATAAATTTTGATTCGGGTCTTTATTTGAGCTCTACAGCATATCAAATCAAATCTTGAAATGAGATATACGTTCTAGTGACCCCAAAAAAGCTTATGTCACATTTTTAAAGGCCAAAAAAGGCCCATAAGTCCTCCAAAACTGAGTTTTTAGTCAGGATACCCCAATTTGTTAACATTAAAACAAGTATAACTTCTGATCCGAATGTCTGTTAGGACTGTACCACATATCATATCAAAGATTGTTTCATTTTCTTAGATTTTACTGGTTGTGGAGTTGAAATGGGCTTTTGGATTATAAGTTATGGTCGTTTTATCATTCTATGGCTTTTCAAATACACATATATATGTATTTATTCGTAAATATATATATGTGTGTGTGTGTGTGTGTTGTATATATGTATGTATGTATTTATTTATTTATTTATAAACAAATATAAAAAAAATATTTTATAAATGTATTTAAAACTAAACTTATAAATATATATTAATATACAAATAAATATACGGATAAAAAATTATAACTAAAAATATATATATAAATAAATATAAATATATATTAATATACGAATGAATATATATATACTAATATATGAATAAATATATATGTATTAATATAACTAAATATATTTATATTAATATGAATCTATATTAATATATGAATAAATATAATTATATATATATATAAATATTAATATATATATTAACTATATATATATAAATATTAATATATATATTAACTATATATATATTAATATATGAATAAATATATATGTATTAATATAACTAAATATATTTATATTAATATGAATATATATTAATATACGAATAAATATAACTATATATATATATAAATAAATAGATATATCATTAAATAGAGAAAAAGCGAAATGGCTTAGTGGTAAAGGTGCAGTCGCGAAAGGGGGGAGGTCGCAGGTTCGAGTTCGGGTGGAAGCAAAGAGGTGCGCGCATGTGGGGATGTGTAGGAAGGGAAACGCGTGGGAGAGTGAGAGGGGGGGGGGGGTCCACCTAGCGCTGATAGGGGGGGGGGGTCCACCTAGCACTGATAGGGGGGGGGGGTCAAGTGCTCTTAAAATCTCCCCCCACATTATATAATTCTATTTTAATTTTTTTTAATTTTTTTTTCTTTTATCAGTGATTTTTTAGCACTGATAAAAGGTCCCTTTATCAGCACTTTTCTGAGCGCTGATAAAAGGGACCCCCTTTATCTTTGCCTTAATTAACATCACTTTTTTTAGCACTGTTATTGAACTTTTCTAGCACTGATAAAGGCCATATTTGTAGTAGTGAGTTAGAATCTCATAAACAAGGGTAGTGGTAAAAACATAACTAAACAAGTGTAGTACAGTCCAGTCCTTCCACTATAATCTGATACCCATACCAGGGATATCTGTAAACATGAAAAAATATATCCACCATGGCCATGCCGTATAACCAAGTTTATAATATCATCCTAAATATACCATATAATCAAAAGTTCCAGACTACTAAAGGCCAGATCCAAGGTATATAAGACCAAGAAATACATGTCTATTCCTAGGATCATCTCGATGAAAACTCGATAAAGACTTTAGTGGAGTCCTTAGAGCATGTCAATAGACTATGCCCAACACAAGTCCAAGAAATTTGGATCCAAGGGGTAGAAAGGCCCTTGGAATCCTACAAAATTAGTATCCAAGGAGAAAATAGGTCCAATAAATCCATTACCACAATCAAAATACATGGGAGAAACATACATGGAATCTAATGGAATCAGGATCCAAGGTATAATAAATAAATAATTCACTACCATTTTAATTAATCATATCATCTCATTCATAATTTATAATCATTCACATTTGTTTCCAATGAAAATGTTATGGATGCGATGAATGATTAAAAGGGATTAGTTTTTTTGGGTTATTTCATTTTCGTTTCTGATGAAAACATTAATGTTTTGCCCCGATGGGGAATGTGGCCCATTGTTTCGATTGTAGGGGGTTAATTGGTGTGCAATCATTAGTGTCAGTTATAACATCTTCAATAGTCCCTAATGGGTTTGTTCATAGATCTAGGAACACCCAACGACTCTCACATCCATGATTCATGGACCTTCTTTACAAAGATAGACGTTCATTGGGTGATTTTCCCAACAACACTTAAGAACTCACATTGGTCAAGAGGATGGGAACTCAAGCTCATCTCACCCTTTTGGGGGGAACTATTTCCTATTCAAGGACCCTCTTATAGATTTAATATATGTTCATATGTTTTTGAATCCTTGGTTCATTCCCAATCATGTGTCTATGGTATATCCATGGGGCAGTAGTTAATTATGATTACACATGGGTTTGAAATCATCCAGATGTATTTGAGGTTCTCCATAGATGGAAGGATCTGTATGTATTCGAGGTTCTCCATCAATTTTACCCTTTTATGGATTAATCAGGGATGATTTTTTTTGTTCTCTAAGACAGTGCTGGTTTCGATCCATATGGGATGGCACTCTGAAGTTTATCATAATCTAGGGGGGACAAGAGTTGTTTTGATGTCATGATCGAACCCATAAGATGGTCTTCCTATGTATCCTCATGAGAAGAATTAGATCCCACATAGTTCAGTGTCTCTTTATTAGACACATCACCTTTTAAGGTCATGTGACAAGGACCCGATCGTGCATTTTATTGTCATACGGAAAGTACACATAGGCGAAAGGTTTACTAGTCAAGGGTGGTGTGGGACTTATGTTGAAGTGGCCCGAGGTACCTAGAAGGGATATGGTCTTATAGGTGGATGTGACCCTACTGAGGATGTAGCCCATAAAACATTAGGTTGATTTGAATGTTGAGTTTGGACCTTAAGGGAGATTCCTATATATCCCAATTAGTTGGGATTCAAATCCTTCATAGTTTGGTTTGAGTTGGTACTTACACTTTAGAGGATTCCTGCTAAGGGAGAATGATTGGGGATTATGCATGGGAGATTCCTGGTCAATGGGATTTGGTCAGGGCTTACACCTTTTGGGAGGCCCATTTGGATTGAATTTGGAGATTACATCTATGTAGAAGTCCCGTGATTTAGGAGCATATAGATTTCATGATCACCACCAACCTCTAAGACTATGTGAGTCATGCTTGGTGTGAGAAACAAGAGTAGGAAGTTGATATGAAAATCACATATCCCACTTCATCTGCTGATAGATGGTACTAGAGCCAAAGGAGAGAGTGAAAGGGATTTGATTTTTCCCATATCCTCTTTTGTTTTCATATACTAGATAGTCATATTTGGTGGCCTATCCAGATATGTCCTGGGTGAGGGAAAATAGGAGTGCGAGTGAAACCTACTACAAGAAAGGCTAGGGGATTACATTAGTGGGAGTTACCTTTTGAATGTCATATAGGGTATACTACAGTTTAAAGTCATATAGCTTATAATATGGCATCATAGTTTAATGTCGTGTTGCAGGGACTATGATATCACATTTTAATGTCGTGTTATAGGGACTAATACCATAAATTTTAACATTATGTGTTTAGAAAGAGTTCCATATAGTTTAACGTCATGTGTTCAGGATGATAACTCCTAGTTTAAGGTCATAGAGTTTGGACCACTTATTATATAAACCCTAATTAATTGGAGGATAATCGGGCTGTGTTGTTCTGACATGCTTTGAATATGAATGGGAAGAAAAGTTTAAATCGTGATTCTAGTGATTCTCAAATCGTGAGAAATAATACGAGGCATGGAATCCATTAGGGCATATAGAGGTTGGATAAGCCTCTCCCAAGGAAGAATTTGTCTCTAGTTGACATGCCTTTTTGTGGGAAACTTATGCAGAGCCACCGGGGCATATTATGTGGAGTCAAGCAAAGGTATACTAAAAAAAATGACCTTCCATTTTCGATGGTTGGGAAGGTTTATGAAGATCCGAAATCATTCAGGACATAGAGTTTGATGAATGGAAAGGATGTTTCTAAGAATTTAAGAAACATTCAGACCATGATTTTCCATGTTTTTTTAGATCAACCTGCCATAGGAGGCAGTTGATGGGGGTTTTAGGAATGTTACGAGGAGTATATCAACTCATGGTATTTAAGGGATGGATGTTGGGGTGACATAAGGGTGTAATAGAAAGTTTTTTTGACATGGCCTGAAAATTTCATGGTGTGAATCTCCATTTTTCATGGGGGTTAGTGACAATAGCGAAGGGACTAACCTAGAGGGCCAGGACCGCAGCCCAACACTGATCCCGAGCAGGGGTGCTAGGGTGAAACCCATGTGGTATGGGCCATTGGGTGCATGAGATTTTCCACATAAGTCTGGCCACATAGGAGCTATGTAACACCCCAAGCTTTCACGATACGCTTCTCTTTGAATAATACAATAGCGTGTGTTGTACGCAACTTCGAGTTCTAACACACCATAACCAATCAAACTAGCCGTTATGAATAGTAATACCCAATTTTTTAAATTTTATAAATTTTATCTTTCAAAACGGAATTCATTTTCGAATTCGGAATATCGAAATTAGCTTAGGGTGAAGTTTTGGTATTTTTCTGAAAACTTTCAATTTTTGATGAATAGTGAAAAACACTGAGTTATAGTTTAAAACTGAATTTTTATTTAAATAATTATTTATTTTATTTTAATTTATTTTAGGTAAAAATAGACAAATAATACCTATATAAGTTCAATGTAATTCATTGGAGTCAGTTTATAATAATTTTAGATATATAAAAATTTTATTGAACTTTTCACCGTCTTTTACCCACCTCCTAGGAGAATTTGCAAATTCACATAAAACTGAATTTTACCACTTCTGTGACTGAAATTTCAAAAATCCAAGAGACACGGTTGATATCAGTAAGTAAAATGTGGTTCAATAAGATGAAAATAATTTTTGGTGAATAGTAACTTTTTTACTTTAATTTACCACGGTTAAAAGTAAATAGGGTAATTAAGGGTACAAATGATATTATTATTACCCTAACACATGTACTAATTCTATTGGGTAAGTATAGTTCGACCAAAAACAACCTTAGGAATAAAATATGAACCTCTTTGGTCCAGTTGGATTAGATTAGGACACTTATTATTATTTTATTTAAAGAAGAGTTAAAAGAGTTAAAATCAAAGTTTAATAACTAAAACATTTTTAATATAGGGTTACTCATAAGATAAATTCGACTATAAATATTAATTATAAAGATAAAAATATTTGATACATAATGGTATTTTATTTATATTTTTTAGACATTAAATAATTTAATTTATTTATGACACAATGATGATGCAATAATTACCTAATTAATGAAATATTAAAATAATTGATATTATAAATATCCAAATAAATGTAATTTGAGACTTTTTATGAATTAAAATAATTTTCTAGGTTAATATGACATATTAGAGTTGGTTAGATGAATTTTTTTTTAAGTAATAATTCTATTATGAATTTAGCAAAAACAAAATACCAAATAGTGTCAAAATTGACATAAAAGAGTTTTTAAAACAAATATTATATTATTAATTGATATTCTATTCCTAAAAATATAAGGTTAGGCCAAAGGACTTATATAATGATATTTGTATCATTAATGAACCAATTGGGGTTATCTTGGAAGTATATAGTAAGTTTATTAACCATATAATATAAAAATACAAAGAGACATGGTAAATGTCAAACTATTTAACTAAGAGTTAAATCTAAAAGATAAAGTTAATATAGTGACCCAAACCTATATAAAACCTATTGGTTGAGTTGTTTTAGACCCATCCCCACCTTATCCTTTAAATAATCCATTTTTGATCTATTAGAAACTGAAAATTATTTTATTATAAAATAATATTTCTAGCTTTTCCTAAGGTACCCCTCACCCCTCTTATAAAAGGGAACTCCCCTTATCTATAATTAACACCTTCAAAACCATTTGGCTTGACCAAAATCTGCCCAAATACCCTCTAAACTATTCTCCCTTTATCCTAGAGGCCTTACTTTAGTCAGAAATCCAACCTAAAGAGTCATTTTGATCAAATCAAAAGGAAGAACCTGAAGAAGAGGTAAATATTTCATCACCTCTTTCAAGTTCCGTTCTTCTTCCACTTCCTTTTTATTTGTTGTTTCTATTATAAAATAATAACTCCAGTATATTATATATACTGTGATTTTATTATAAATATGGTACAACCATATTCATTATTCTATCCATCGTTTTAATGGCATGTCACCGTACGTGCGTACGTACGGATTACCGTCTCCACGAACGTGATGCGATTCATTCCCCATCATATCCATTCAAGACTAATTTTCATTAGATGATTAAAAATAATGTTTAAAGACTTGTTATCATTCTGGATATGAATAATATACATCCCATCCATAAAAAATATGACTCACATAACAAATAATATAAAGGAAAATAAATCCGTTAACACACGAAACAACGATAATACTAAGATATTATTAACAAAGCAATGTTAAAAGATCATATATGATATCATATTAAGGTATATGATTATTTTATAATTTAATAACAATTATTTCACCATTATACATGAGGTTAACCTACCCTCGACCAAGTAAAAGTACAAGGTAAGGGTTAATTCTACAATCTCTTCATTATCTGAGGTTGTTTATACGTAATTATCTACTGGGACCTCTTTATCATCCACATCCATGTTTCTTAAAAATGTATTTCAAAACATTATTACTATTTACTAGACTATGGGTTAAAGTAATTTATACCCTTATTTTACTTTTATAAGATGTTTATAAAGGAATCTTTCCGTCATTTTACAAACAAGGTCCTTTATAACATTTTCAACAAAATTATGGTAAGAATGTATTTTTTAACTTATACGGTGGGTGAGGCTATTTTTCACCATTTTAACATCATCAAATCTTCCCTTACAAGCTTATAAAGAATTTTTTTAAATAAATGTTTTCTTTATAATTATGTGACTCTTAAATGATTTCAAAATAGAAAGAGATATTTCTCTAAAAAAAGGTTTTTATTTCATCTATGTCAACATCCTTTGATGGATTTTAAGTTTGTTTGAAGTTGATTATGATACAAAACTTCCATATTTTATTGATGGTTTTGTGATATGTTTTAATGTGGATGTTTTATTTCATACCATTCATGGTTTATGGATAAATTATTGACATTTTTTATGCTAGTTTTAATACGAATGTTATGTTATGTTTAAACCTTTTCATATGAGGAATGAATTGGACTTAATATGTGATGGGTGGAGCCCGATATAGCTCCTCGATGCATCGGTAGGTCTCATGAGACAAACTAGTATCTTGGCACAAGGCCTTGGCAAAATCTTATTTGTAGTCTTGGAACAAGGCCTTGACTATGTGGTTATGATAGTTTGACATTATGAATTCCATCATTATGAAAGTGGTTATTGATATTTCATGTGA
This sequence comes from Viscum album, assembly GCA_963277665.1. Lineage (NCBI taxonomy): Eukaryota > Viridiplantae > Streptophyta > Magnoliopsida > Santalales > Viscaceae > Viscum > Viscum album. The sequence goes on from OY728143.1 coordinate 1,074,342,901, forward strand.
TTATTCGACTAGTAGAATATCCATGTGAATAAGTAAATGGAATTATTTAATTTTATTTTTGCCATATTATGCTGAAGTTCAAGTTTAAAAGGATTTTGTTTTAGTTATATATTGCCTTAAATGTTTATGCTTATTTATGAAAGTTTATTCTATATTTTTATCCTTACTGAGCATCTGAGCTCACCCCTTTCTATGTTTTATTTTTCCCAGGATGTGAAGAAGTATTTTATGATTGACCTGTAGGGATAGTCTGAGGGGATATGAGTGTGGACTATGGAGACTATGTTGTTGTATCTTTTCACTTTATCATGTAATGTAAGACTTATGAATGTATCTAGTGTTTCTAAGGATACTAAACTAATCGGTATTTCGAGACTTGATCTTTTGTGATAATTCCAATGTTATGTAATAATGTACTGACTCTGGGTAACTAGGGTCAAGGCATTACAGTTGGTATCAGAGGAAGTTTAGTACAAACCTTGGAATCTAGATTTAGATAAATTCTGATTAGATCACATAGCCCTAAGATAGACTTTGAGGATTAGTATAGAAGAACTTCCTCGAATTTTGGTATTATAGAGATTTTTTGAGTTTTCTAAGCAATACATCCCTATTTGGATATGAGCAGGTAGAGGCAGCTCTGTCACAGATGTACCTAGGGGTAAAACCCCAAAACACCGCTTTGAGCTAGACTCAAATGGGAACTGGTGCACGACAATGGGCCTTGCTGCACTCTTGGTTACAACACTCCTGAGGGATTTGATTAGGACAATTCTTATTTTCTTTAAAAACCATTATGAAGGGTTTATGAGTATATACTTCTCAAAGATTTTTTTTATGATTATGGATTATATCCATAAACTGTTTAATTTATGTTAAGTGTTTTACAAGTTTGGAATTATGTATTTCGATTCATAAACTAATCTAGTTTATGCCATTGTTTAGAAATGACACCTAGTGGATGGAATGGAAACTGTATCAATGCATGCACTCCATGTAGGGATTTCCCTCCTGCTCAAGATAATTATAGTGGAGCTAGTGATACAACTGGTGCTGATCATCTTATCACCATACTGGGAAAACTCACTCTGGTTATGAATAATAACCTTACCCATATAGAGCACCCTAATCCACAACATGGAGGATCAATGTTAGATTGCTTCATGAGGCAAAAACCACCAACATTAAATGGGGTTAAAAATCCATTAGTAGCTGAGCAATGGATAAATTCCTTAGAGAGAATATTCCATTCCTTGGGGAGTAGCGAAAGAGAAAAAGTTGTCATGGAAATTTACCGCCTCACTGGAGATGCTGATCAATGGTGGTAATTGATTCAAAACACAAAGGAAGATGATGAAGTATCAAATATGGGATGGAGGGAGTTTAAATAGATTTTCTTATAAAAATACTTTCCTCGTGACCATCGAGAAGATATGGAAAGACAATTTATATGTCTGAGGAAAAAAGAGGATGATAATGTTGAAAAGTATGAGGATAACTTTACAAGGTTAGTGAGGCATGCTACAGATTATATAAATAACCCAAGAAATAAGATTGATCATTTATTTTATGGGTTAAAACCATTTCTCCGTCGAGCATTAGTATCAAAATCCTTCTCATTGTATGAATATATTTTCTTATGTGCTATCAAGACAGAAAAATAATTCTCTAAGTCTTACGACTTTAAAGAAAAGCAAGAGAAGAAGAGATATGCTGATCACTTTGGAAATGGAAATAAGGGGAAGAAGGGAAAATTTGAATATCCATCCAGTAGTAAATGTGGGAAGAAACACCCCGGTACTTTCTTGAAGGGAATGAGAGTCTGTTAAAGTGTGGTGAAAAAGGCCACCAAGATCGTGATTGTAAGGGGAAGAAATAAGCTACCGATGTTCAATGATACAATTGCAGGGAGATGAGACATTATGAAAATGAATATCCTAAGTGTCAGGGGAACTTACCTCAGAAAAGGCCAAGCTTATTCTATCACTACTGCTGAGGTAGAATCTCCGAAAGACGTGGTGGCAGGTAATTTAATGGTTTCCTCAAGTTTAGAAAATGATTTATTTGATTTTGTATCATCGCATTATTTCATATCTTCCCAGTTTTCTAAGAAAATTAGATATTTCCTATTTTATTTAACAAGGGAGTTGTTAGTCAAAACTCCTAAGGTAAGTATCATCGCAACAAATTTTTGTGAATCCTTTCCCATTAGAGCATATAAATGTTCTTTATTTGCTGATCTCACCGTCATACCCATGATTGAATTTGATATAATCCTCGGTATGGATTGGCTTTCAGACCATGATGCAAAGATTTATTATAAGAAGAATGAGGTTACGATTTTTGATGATGATGATAAATAACACCTTATCTTTAGAGTAGAAGCGTCACCACCTAATTCTTATCTAGATCCACCCCCAGTAGCTCAAATAAATTCAATTATTGGGGAGGAAGAGAATGAAATAACTGTGGGTGAGGAAAGAAATGTTCAAATATAGGATGTACCTATTGTGAAAGAATATGTTGATGTGTTTCCATAAGATTTACCTAGACATCCTCTAGAATGAGAAATTGAGTTTTCCATTGATTTAATTCCTAGATCAAGGCCCATATTGAAGACCCCTTCTAGAATGAAAACTATGGAATTAGTGGAACTAAAGAAACAACTAGAGGAATTGAGTAATAAGAGATTTATTCACCCTAGTGTTTCTCCATGGGGAGCCCCTATCATTTTTTTTAAGAAGAAAGATGGATCTATGAGGCTGTGCATTGACTACAGGAAGATAAATGCTATAACAATAAAGAACAAGTATCCCCTACCTCACATTGATGTTTTTTTTGATCAACTACATGGAGCTCAATACTTTTCAAAGATTGACCTTCGATCTTGATATCATCAATTGTGTGTGAAGAAGGAAGACATTCCGAAGACAGCATTTCGAACCAGGTACGAGCATTACAAGTTTACAGTAATGCCTTTTGGATTGAATAATGCACCATATGTTTTTAGGGATCTAATGAACATATTTTTCAAGGAATATATTGATGAATTTGTAGTGGTATTTATTGATTATATCTTGGTATACTCTAAAAGCTATGAAGATCATGAAAATCACTTGTGCATTATCCCGAAGACTCTTAGAAGACATGAATTATATGAGAAGTTTAGCAAGTGTGAATTCTAGATTCAGGAGATTTCTTTTCTTAGCCATATTGTCTCTAAGGATGGAATTTATATTGATCCTTATAAGACCAAGGAAATCCAAGAATATCTAGAACCGACAAGTATAACTGAGGTACACAGTTTTATTGGTTTAGTAGGTTATTATCGACGTTTCGTCCAGAATTTTGCCTGGTTGGATGACCCATTAACAAAGCTCACACGTAAAGGGGTTAAATTTGTTTGGACAAAAGAGTGTGAAGAATGTTTTGAAGAACTGAAGAGAAGATTAGTTAATTATCCTATATTGAATCTACCATAGGGGAATGATGGGTTCGTTATTTATAATGATGCATCGAAGAAAGGACTTGTTTGTGTCCTTATGCAAAATGATAGGGTTATTGCCTATGCATCACGACAACTGAAAATTAATGAGAAAAACTATCCTACTCATGATCTTGAGTTAGCATCTATAATCTTTGCTTTGAATATTTGGAGACACTATCTTTATGGTGAAAAATGTGAGATTTATACTGATCACAAGAGTTTGAAGTATATTTTCTCACATAAAGAACTCAACATGAGGCAAAGGATATGGCTTGAACTACTCAAGGATTATGATTGCACAATACACTACCACCCGGGGAAGGAAAATAAGGTGGCATATACTTTGAGTATAAAGGATCATGGAGTTTTGAACAAGATGAGAGTTTAAAGGGATCCTATTTTCATGGATCTAGTAAAGATGGATATGGGAATCACCATGGAAGGTGAAATATCAATACATTTTCAAATGGTTTCCAAACCATATTTACTAGAAAGGATAAAGAGTTCTCAGACTGATGATGAAGAGTTTCAAAAAAATATTAAAGCTGTGAATGATAGGAGATTGAGTGACTTTGTGTGTGAAGATGGAATTTTGAAATTTGGGAAGAGACTTTATGTTCCCAATATACCTGATTTAAAAAGAGAATTGTTGGATGATGCTCATAGTTTCAATTTATATATACACCCTGGGAGCACCAAAATGTATAGAGATTTTAAGGAACATTTTGGGGGGGACAACATGAAGAGGGAGATTGCTGATTTTGTGTCAAGATGTATGGTTTGTCAACAAGTGAAAGCTAGAAGGCAACAACCTGGAAGAGTTATGCAACCTCTTCCCGTACTGGAGTGGAAATGGGATAATATTATGATGGACTTTGTTATGGGACTACCAAAGACTCCTAGAAGGAATGATGCAATATGGGTCATTGTTGATCGTCTTACCAAGTTAGCACATTTTCTTGCTATAAGGGAAGATTTACCACTTGAACGTCTAGCAAGACTATATATTAATGAATTTGTGAGACTTCTTGGAGTACCCCTGTCAATTGTTTCTGATCGTGATCCCCATTTTACTTCAAGATTCTGGAAAAGTCTTCAGAAATCCCGATACTGAGCTTCGTTTGAGCACTGCCTACCACCCCCAAACTGATGGAAAATCAGAACGGACTATTCAAACCTTAGAAGACATGTTGAGATCATGTTCACTTTACTTTCAAGGTATGTGGGATCAATATTTACCTCTGGTAGAATTCTACTATAACAATAGCTTCCATTCAATTATTCAGATGGCATCATATGAAGCGTTATACGAAAAGAGATGCCGCACACCAACCTGTTAGAATGATGTTGGTGAAAGAAAACTCATAGGCCCAAAACTTGTGGAGGAAACAATGGAAAAGGTGAAGGTAATCCAAAACCACATTAAAGTAGCTCAAAGTAGGCAGAAGAGCTATGCCGATAACCGAAGGAAGGATTTGGAATTTCATGTAGGAGATCATGTTTTCTTGAAGGTATCACCATGGAAGGGTGTTATACGTTTCAGTAAGAAGTGTAAATTAAGTCCTAGGTACATTGGACCTTTCTAAATTCTAGAACGAATTGGGGTTGTAGCTTACCATTTGGCAATGCCACCAAGTCTCTCCAAAGTCCATGATGTGTTCCACGTATCACTGTTGAGAAAATACATGCCTAACCCAATGCATGTACTCACCTATGAGGAATTAGAACTGGAATCTGATCTGTCTTATTTCGAAGAGCCTGTCAAGATTCTTGATACAATAGAACAAGTGATGAGAAACCGGACGACTCGTCTGGTAAAAGTTTTGTGGAGAAAGCATAAGATGGAAGAGGCAACGTGGGAACCTAAGGAACTTATGATGAAGAACCACCTGAGTCTTTTCATGTGGTAGTATTCTAGAAATTTTGAGGACAAAATTATTTGAAAGAGGGGATAATGTAACACCCCAAGATTCCACGGTACGCTTCTCTTTGAATAATATAATAGCGTGTGTTGTACGCAACTTCAAGTTCTAACACACCACAACCAATCAAACTAGCCGTTATAAATAGTAATGCCCACTTTTTAAAATTTTATAAATTTTATCTTTCAAAATGGACTTCATTTTTGGATTCAAAATATTGAAATTAGATTAGGGTGAATTTTTGGTATTTTTCTGAAAACTTTCAATTTTTGATGAATAGTGAAAACACTAAGTTATTGTTTAAAACTGAATTTTTATTTAAATAATTATTTATTTTATTTAAATTTATTTTAGGTCAAAATAGATACATAATACCTATATAAGTTCAATTTAATTCATTGGATTCAGTTTATAATAATTTTAGATATATAAAAATTTTATTGAACTTTTCACTGTCTTTTACCCACCTCCTAGGAGAATTTCCAAATTCACATAAAACTTAATTTTATCGCTTCTGTGAGTGGTATTTCAAAAATACAAGAGACATAGTTGATATCAGTAAGTAAAATGTGGTTCAATAAGATGAAAATAATTTTTTTTGAATAGTAACTTTTTACTTTTATTTACCACAGTTAAAAGTAAATAGGGTAATTAAGGGTAAAAATGGTATTATTATTACCCTAACACATGTCCTAATTCCATTGGATAAGTATATTTCGACCAAAAACAGACTTAGGAATAAAATATGAACCTCTTTGGTCAACCTGGATTAGATTAGGACACTTATTATTATTTTATTTAAAGAAGAGTTAAAAGAGTTAAAATCAAAGTTTAATAACTAAAACATTTGTAATATAGGGTTACACATAAGATAAATTCGACTATAAATATTCATTAGAAAAATAAAAATATTTCCTATGTATTAGTATTTTATTTATATTTTTTAGACATTAAATAATTTAATTTATTTATGACACAATGATGATGCAGTAATTACATAATTAATAAAATATTAAAATAATTGATATTATAAATATAAAAATAAATTTAATTTGAGACTTTTTATGAATTAAACTAATTTTATAGGTTAATATGACATATTAGGGTTGGTTAGATGAATTGTTTTTGAATTAATAATGCTGTTATGAATTTAGAAAAAACAAAATACCAAATAGCGTCAAAATTGACATAAAAGAGTTTTTAAAACAAAATTTATATTATTAATTGATATTCTATTACTAAAAATCTAAGGTTCAGCCAAAGGAATTATATAATTATAGGTGTATCATTAATTAATCACTTGGGGTTCTTTTGGAAGTATAAACTAATTTTATTAACCATATAATATAAAAATACAAAGAGACATGGTAAATGTCAAACTATTTAACTAAGAGTTAAATCTAAAAGATAAAGTTAATATAGTGACCCAAACCTATATAAAACCTATTGGTTGAGTGGTTTTTGACCCATACCAACCTTATAATTTAAATAATCCATTTTGGAGCCATTAGAAACCGAAAATTATTTTATTATAAAATAATAGTTCTATCTTTTCCTTAGGTGCCCCTCACCCCTCTTATAAAAGGGCACTCCCCCTTCTCTCTAATTAACACCTTCAAAGCCATTTTGATCGGCCAACCTCTACCCAAATACCCTCTCAACTATCCTATCTTCATACTAGAGGTCTTCCTTTAGTCATAAAGCCAACCTAAGGATCCCTTTTAATCAAATCAAAAGGAAGAACCTGAAGAAGAGGTAAATATTTCATCACCTCTTTCAAGTTCCTTTCTTCTTCCACTTCCTTTTTCTTTATTGTTTCCATTATAAAATAATAACTCCAGTATATTCTATATACTGTGATGTTATTATAAATATGGTATAACCATATTCATTATTCTATCCATCTTTTTAACGACATGTCACCATACATGCATACGTATGGATTACCGTCTCCATGAACGTGATAAGATTCATTCCCCATCGTATCCATTTAAGAATAATTTTCATAATATGATTAAAAATAATGTTTAAAGAATTGATATAATTATGGATATGAATATGATACATCCCATCCATAAAAAATACGACTCACATAATAAATAATATAAAGGTAAATGAATCCGTTTACACCCGAAATAATGATAATACTAAGATATTATTAACAAAGCAATGTTAAAAGATCATATATGATATAATATTAATGTATATGATTATTGTATAATGTAATAACCATTATTTCACCATTATACAGGAGTTTAACCTACCCTAGACCAAGGAAAAGTACAAGGTAAGGGTTAATTCTACAATCTCTTCATTATCTGAGGTTGTTTATACGTAATTATCTACTGGGACCTCTTTATCATCCACATCCATGTTTCTTAAAAATGTATTTCAAAACATTCTTACTATTTACTAGACTATGAATTAAAATCATTTATAACCTTGTTTGACCTTTATAAGATGTTTATAATGGAATCTTTCTGTCGTTTTCCAAACAAGGTCCTTTATAACCTTTTTGATAAAATTATGGTAAGAATGTATTTTTTTAACTTATACAACGGGTGAGACTATTTTATTCCATTTTAACATCATCAAAGCTTCCCTTACAAGCTTATAAATATTTATTTTAAATAAATGTTTTATTTATAATTATGTGACTCTTAAATTATTTTAAAATTGAAAGAGATATTTCTCTAAAAAAAGGTTTTTATTTCATCTATGTCAACATCATTTGATGGATTTTAAGTTTTTTTGGAGTTCATTATGACAAAAAAATTCCATATTGTATTAAAGGTTTTGTGATATGTTTGACTGTAGATGTGTTATTTCATACCATTCATGGTTTATGGATAAATTATTGACATTTCGTATGCCAGTTTTAATACGAATGTTATGTTATGTTTAAACCTTTTAATATGAGGAATGCATTGGACTTAATATGTGACAGGTGGAGCCTACTATAGCTCCTCGATGCATCGGTAGGTCTCATGAGACAAAATAGTGTCTTGGCACAAAGCCTTGACACAATCTTATTTGTAGTATTGGCGTAAGGCCTTGACTATGTGGTTATGATAGTCTGGCATTATACATTCCATCATTATGAAAGTGGTTATTGATATTTCATGTGATTATTCGACTAGTTGAATATCCATGTGAATAAGTAAATGGAATTATTTCATTTTATTTTTTCCATATTATTCTGAACTTCAAGTTTAAAAGGCTTTTGTTTTAGTTATACATTTCGTTAAATGTTTATGCTTATTTATGAAAGTTTCCACTATATTGTTATCCTTACCAAGCATCTGAGCTCACCCCTTTCTATGTTTTATTTTTCCTAGGATGTGAAGAAGTATTTTATGACTGACCTGTAGGGATAGTCTGAGGGGATATGAGTGTGGAATATGGAGACTATGTTGTTGTAGGTTTTCACTTTATCATGTAATGTAAGACTTTTGAATATATCTAGTGTTTCCAAGGCTAATAAACTAATCAGTATTTCAAGACTTGATCTTTTGTGATCATTCCAATGTTATGTAATAATGCACCGACTCTGGGTAACTGGGGTCGGGGCATTACAAGCTGGCCACATAGGATGGTCTGCGGAGGAATTTCTGTGAAGGAACTCCCACAAAGGAGCAATCCATAAAGTTTTGTCCACAAAGGAACACCTGTAGAGGATTTTTGGTGAAGCATCATTCATGAGGAATTTTCCACGAAGGTCAGTCTGTGAAGGAGAATCTGTGAAGTGTAGTTCATGTAGGGTGTCTTCCATAAAGCAATTTTATTCCTTCCAAATTTTTATAAATTAACACCCCAAATTCAAAAATGACATTTCCTCCACATATTATCTTCTATGGAGGGTATTTCACATGCATTTTGTGAGATGGAGTTCACAAAGTGCTTCAATCATAGGAGATATTTCCCCCTCACCCTCTATATTTTTCTCCATGCTTCATCCCCCTTTTTTGAGATCACCTCCCCCCCTCAGAGTTTATTTATATTGGAGTGGAGTAGACTTTGTGTCTTATTTTTAAGATTCCCACATTGGACTTAGTCTATGTGGGCCTTTGTTTGTAGATGCTGGTGATTCCACCTCATTCCGCAAAAAACTGAGTTCACAGGGGATCTTCATTTGCTGGGACAAAGATACTACCTCCTTCCCATAAACATTTTTGGTTCTATTTGTAGGTGCTGGTCCACTATATTCATCTCATGAAATATTTATTTCATAGGTGATTCACAAAGTGGAGGATCACCATGCAGAGCGGTGGTCCATGAAGAGACTTTATTCCTTGCAGTCACACCCCTTTGAACCTTTTCTTCAATATTCTTCCACATTTTATTTCTATCATTTTCTAAGTTTAATGGAATATTCTTCATCTTAAATGCAGAATTTTTAGGACCCAACCACATTACATGTGTTTATCTAAATAATATATCAATTTATATTTAAACAATTAAAACAATTCACATTATGTCATTACATGGTAAAAGAGGCATCAAATATCTCCTAATAATTCAATTCTATTCATTCAATTAATCAAGCTCCCAAATTAGTGGTGAGCTAACATTCACCCAAAGAGTGGTATAAAATTGGGAAAAAGAAAGGCAAAACCCCATGGCTGGGCAAGGTTGAGTCTAAATGACCTCTAACCATAAAAAGGTACTGAAGGGGAAACCTAACAGGTTCCAATTCATTCAATTCAAAAAATCAATTAATTTTAGGTGTGATGCTAGAAATTTTGGTATGTGGCACAATAAAAACTATTCTTATAAAACACCAAACCCTAAGGGAAAGGTATAGAACACCTACCATAGGTATTTAGTAGAGTAATAGTCTAGTATCGAGCTTTTATTTGGTCCAAATCAAAAGAAAAATGAAGAATGGATGAAGAAATAGGAAATAGGACATAATAGCTTGCACCTAAATAAATTTGTGAATATGAAGCCAAACAAAGAATGAAACAAAAGGAATGAATAACTAATTGGGGTGAATCCAATGAGACTGTCGATGTTCGATTCTGAGTTTGGATGAAAAATGGTGGCAAAGCCTATGAAAGAGCTTCAAAGGGTAGATCCCATGCCAAGGCTAATGTCCACCGAAGGAAATACAAAATAGGTTTAATTTATAAGAGTTTTTAAGGGAGAAATGGTCATTTTACCTATTTTAATTGGGTCACATAGTTTAGACACATGGTTGTCCAAACCGTGTTCCCTTCACTATCCAAAGCATGGTTTCATGTGTATAGTTAGGCACACCATTCAAAAAATATTCCTTAATCCACTATCAAAGGTCTACAACATTTTTCATAGGTGTGTGCCTGAGGTTTCTTGGTTTCCTCAAACCGTGTGACCTCTTGTACCCCTCTATCAAGCCCTGTATGGTTAGGAGTAACCATATGAAGTGTCCCTCATGGTTTCTTCTAATCATGAGGCCTACATTGTTTTTTCCAAAAAATGGGGTTTGAGCTCTGAACAATCCCCTTACACCCCTCATACACCGATGATATCATTGGGAACTAACATTAGGGAATAAAAAAGTACTTAAACCAAAAAAAAAATGATATGTACCACAAAGGAAAACCCAAGATATCACAATATTTCCCCCTTAAATAAAATCATCCCTGAATTTTCATTCCAAGGGTGGTCAATAATTGTCTAAGAATAACTTTGTCCACTGAGAACGTACATCAGCCTCCCACAACCAAGTCTCATCTTATAAATGGTTGTGCTACCATAACAACCATACTAGAGGAACTGATCAATCTCAGAGAACCTTCGTTCTCCTATAAAAAATACATATAGGATGGTCCTCAAAGGACATAACTACTTGTAACTCCAACTCATCCGGATGCAAAGTGTGAGATGGTTTTGGGTGATAACGGTGCAACTGAGATACATGGAAGATGTCATGCATCACCTGGTACCTCTGAGGTAACAAAAACCAACAGGCCACCTGTCCAAATATCTCTAGAATCTTGAACGATCTGATATATCATGGTGAAATATTACCCTATATCCTAATCCATTTGTGTCCCAACCTCAGTGAGATACGTAAAAATACCTGATCCCTAACCTCAAACTCTAGGGGTATTCACTGGTGATCAATGTAATATTTCTGTATTGACTATGCGATAGCCATAAATTTTTGAATCAATTGAACCTACTCTGAAGTCTCATGAATGAGATGAGGTCCAAGAAACGCTATCTCTCCAGCCTCTAACCATCATATGGGTGATCTGTATGGACTAACACACAATGGATTATAAGTTGCCATCTGTATAGTCTCATGATAACTATTTTTGTTGGCAAACTCATCCAGGGGTATATGCCTCTCTCAATAGTCCCTAAAATCTTAGACACATGCTATCATCATGTCCTTAATCACTAGATTCATGCGCTCTGACTGACCATCATTCTGAGGGTGGTATGCCATGATAAGAAGTACCTGTGTACCCAAGGTCCTATATAAACTCTTCCAGAAACGATATGTAAACTAGGAATCCCTATCTGATACCATGTTTTAAGGAACCTCATGAATTAATACTATATCACGGAAATACAACCTCCCAATATTATCCACTGAGAAGGTATCCATGATTACAGGAAATGAGAAACCTGTTTTTTTTCATTTCAACAACAACCCAAACAACATCACTACCTCAAGGAGAACTCATAAATACGACCACAAAATCCATCGAAACACCTTCCCATTTACACTTAGGACTGAGTAACTACTATAAAATCCCAGTTGGCTATTGATATTATTCCTTCACCTACTAACAGTTGGAACACCTTGTAACAAAAAAGCTACCTTACCTTTCATCCCTGGCCACCAATACTAGCGACACAAGTCTCATTACATCTTGGTAACATCAGGATGTACTTCCCAAACTAAGGCCTGAAAATATCATATTATATCCCCAAATATTTCCACTAGAACCCAAACGTGACCATGAATACACATAATCTCATCCTTGCCAATGGTCCAACCAGGAGGCGGGTCCTCACCCGCCACACTCTCTTGTAGGACTAGGTCCTCACCATCAGAATGCGGTCTCATCCTCACTCTATCCATAAGAGTGGAATTCACCACTAAGTAAAAAATAAAGGTCTTACTCTGACCATCATACACATCCAAGTGCATTTCAAAAAATAAATCCATAATCTTCCACTCACTAGTGGCCTCCTGAACTTCCTGTATCCAAGTCCTTCTACTCAATACATCAACAACTGCATTTCCCTTTCTAGGCATAAAGGCAATCTCGAAGTCAAAATACTGTAGGTAATCAAACCACATTTTCCAACTCATATTTTGATCATGTTGTGTAAATATATACTTGATTATTTTATGGTTTATGTACAACACAAAATTATCTCCCAGTAAATAATGTCTCCAACAATAGAAAGAATGAAAAACTGCAGCTAACTCAAGATCGTGCGTCAGGTAATTCCTCTCATGTGGACTTATATGATGAGACCCTTACACCAGAAATCTACCTCCTAGATGAGAACTACTCCTAGATTAATACCTGATGCATCACAATACACTATGTAACTCTTTCCCAACTCTGGTAGAATGAGGACCGATACTGAATTCAGTCTCCCTTTTAGCTCCTGAAAGGCTATCTCGTAGGTATATGTCCATAAAAACTTCACAACCTTCTTAGTCAAGACCATAAAAGGTTCTATTAAGCATGATAAGTCCATTATAAAATGTATTCAATATCCATTTATCCCAAAGAAACTTAGTATATCAAATAAATTCTTGGAATGCTCCCAGAAAACTGTAGCTCTCACCTTATATAGGTCAATTAATACTCATGTATCTAAGATCATATAATCTAGGAAGTGAATCTTATCCATCCAGAAGTGGTACTTTGTGAGCTTAGCATATAACTGATGCACTCTCAGTGTTTCCAAAATGATCTCAAGATGTTTGGAATGATCATGTTAATTATGAGAATACACCAAGATATCATCCATGAATACCACCACAAACGAATCCATATAAGGATGAAAAAATGGTTCATCAACACTATTAAAACTCCTAGTTCATTAGTGAGACTGAACAACATAAGAAAATATTCATATAGAACATACCTTCTATGAAAAGCTATATGAGACATGTATGCAGGTTGAACACATACCTGATGATATACCGATCTCAAATCAATTTTCAAGAACACCCAATCTCCTTAGTACTGATAAAAAAGGTCATCTATCCATGGAAAGAGATAACAATTCTTAATCATCGATTGATTCAATTTTAGGTAATCCACACGTGTACCATCCACCTTCTTGACAAAAAGGACTAGCGAACCCTATAGAGAAGTACTAGTTTGTATAAACCCCTTTGCCTCTAAGTCCTCTAGATACCTCTTGAGCTCCTTCAACTCTATAGTATCCATCATGTAAGGAGGAATGGATAACAATGTAGCTCCTAGAACTAGCTTGATAGAGAAATTCAACTCTCTCTCAGTAGGTAAACTAGAAAATTTTCTGGGAAAACGTCTCTAAAATGATCAAACACTAGAGGAAAATATGCCTGATGCATTCCCTGATTATCCAAATACAAAAAACCAATATGGGGTTTTATTAAACCTAGACCATGATGCTTTGGTCCAACTCATCTTTCATGGATATCCCATTAACCCTTGTGTATAAAAAACCTTCCCTCTAGTGATGTGAATGTTACCCTCCATCGATAATAGTCAAAATGAGATTGATAAGAAACTAGCCAGTACATATTGATTATGACATCAAACCCGGTCATATCGAGGAAAAAATATCCCAATTGAAGTGACACCCACTAATCTCAAGGGGGAACTCTCTACACTGGTATACACCCATCCGTTCTGATCCCTGATGAAGTATCAAAAGTCATAATGCCATCAGAAAACTGAACAAAAATCCTAATTATTTCCACAGTAGGTATAGATATGAAATTATGCGAAACGCCTATATCAAAAAGAAAATAAACAAGAACAGAGGCTACTAAGATCATACCTCTCACTGTATATGGCCCAATTCTATGCTCCTCCGGGGTATGCTATATATAATATATCTAGTATGAACTATGGCCCTGTGAAACAACCTCTCTACCTGGAGTCAGCCCACTTTACTATCTAGGTACAACTGGTGCCTGGATGCCTCATCCACAACCACCACCTTGGAATAAACGACCAGAACTAGTCCATATCCTAGCTTGATGCGGAGATGTAAAACCCTATCTTGAACCTAGAGTTGGAGTTGACCCGTTCCACTAACTACTAGATGAAAGGGCCTTCAAAAATGTTGTGTGTGGCCCATCCTTCCACAAGCTCGAAACTCGACTGAGTTTCAATCACACTGATTCCTCATATGTCCCCATCTTCCACACTGGCGAAAAAATATAGTTACCATCACTAACATCCTGGCTGGTACTCCCCTCATGAGAAGCCTAAAAAACATCGCTTCGTGCCACTAGAAGCCAAACTACTGGGTTGAGAGACTATACTTCCATGCTTTTCTCCCCCAGCTTCCCTTAGGTTCTGCTCTGTAATCAGTTCCTAATTCACTATATCTTTAAAATTAGTCAACCTGAACATGTTGGCCTAAGATCAAATGACATGACTGAGACCTTCCTTAAAGTGTCTCACCCTTTAAGCCTCATTAGCACTATAAATAGGCATAAAATGTTGTAGCTATGTATAGTGTGCTGAATATTCCATAAAAATCACAGTGACTTGATCCAAACACATAAACTCACTATCCTGCTCTACTCTCAAAGTCTTGGGAAAAAAGTAATCATAAAATATGGATTGGAAATCCCTCCAGACCACATCTTCCAGTACATCATCCTGGTTCAAAATATCCCACCAACGCTTTACTACTCCTCTAAGCATATAAGTTGTGAGATTCACTCTACTCTTAGGAGGTGTCTTAAGATGCTTGAAAATTTAAAAATTAGTATAAAACCACATCTCAACATCCTGAGGTCAACCATCCCCCAAAAATGTGGGAGGATTTTGTTTCTATAACACACACATAAACTCTTCTATAGATGAGGTAGGCTGCGGTGCTTCCTAAACATCCTGAATGAATCATATAAAACCCCCACAAAACTATGGCTCAAAACCTATGTTCGATAAAACCACGAGTTCCTTAACTGAAACTATAAGAGGGTCTACTAGTATCCCATGTCCCACCACCCTCCTGGCATATGACTATAGGTTACCATGGTGTCATGTATATGTAATTATAAACACACACCTCAAAAAATATACATAACTAAAAGCTTAGTGTTAATAGAATAAGATAGGTAAAAAACTTCCTATAAACAAGCCATACCCCTCTTCCTACTCTTAAAGGAAGGACTGGGTAAAAAGAAATGGTCATAAACATCAGTAGACACTGGCTACTTCCCACTCAAAATTCGGGTCTAGGTCAAGTTCTCTATTTCACCAATTCAATTTCATTCCTTTAAATTCACACTTATTCAAAATTCTATTTAAATGGTTGAATCAAATGGTTCTACATTTTTGATCCATAAGGTCCCATACACCTTATAAACTGAAATATGGAAGCCACTTAATCCAAACCACAACATGTTCCAATCCATGTGACCAATGGTCCATGACTCAACGTGCCGTAGTTGACTGCTTAGGGTGTTTGTTGTAGCCTAAGAAGGAAAACACTATTTACGTTATGATATAAACTCTAAGTACTAACAATGTTTATCAAATCTCTTCATAAAAATCTATCATAAAACAATCCTACCACACAATTCACATATCACAAAGTCATGTAGTCAAGAAATTCATCCTATATGGCATGGCATAATTCATGGCACATGAATCCTAGCAGGTGCCTAAAATGATGCATGAGATGCATACCCTAATCTCATTAGAAAATGGTAAAACATATCCTTAATCATATCAATAATATCATCAAAACTCAAGTGCATCACCCAATGGTGGAATCAAATCAATAGTAATAGGAAAAATCCATAAAAACATGTTTCGTTCTAGGAAAATTGGATTTTTCCAATATGTGGATTAGCTACTCCCAAGAACAACCTATTAACAAATTAAAATCCTACTTAATCTTTTTCCATTGTCTCAAAATAGTAAGAAAACCATAAAATAAAAACCCTTTGATACCACTTTGTAACATCCCGACCCAGATGCCACCAAACGGTTCCCCAAGCCGGTGAGTTACATGGCCTCAAGTGTATCTCTTCGAACACCAGAGGCTACCGACTAGCAGTGAAGGCTTGGGTTGTGTCTATGGGAATACTATTCTCTCATTTCATAGTGCAACACAATGGTAATAAACATATCAATCAATAGCAGAATCAATAAATCAACCATATAGAAGAAAAACACCCAAGATAGGAATATATAAATAATTCCAAATGTAATCTCATATAAAAAATGGTGTGTCATGTCATGTCTCTAAAAATTAGGAAAATAGGTATGTAAGAATCCAATACAATATATGTATCAAAATTACAAAAATAAAAAAATAACTATCTCATCTAGTATCACGAGCCTAGCTCAGTCATGTGATCTCCTACTCCTAAGCAACAAGAAAATCAAGCATCATATAGTGGGTACTTTCCTTGGTCCCTACCTGCATCCAAGAAGTCTATCTGGGTACCCAACTATAATCCAAACAGGGTGTGAGATATCACTTCAAAGGCCACCACCAATGGTGTCTATAACAAATCCAATATGTGTATAACAAAATAAGTAGTGTGAAATGTATACAATAGGTATAGCAGTACTAAAAGTAAAGGGGTGTAACCTTTATGGTCAAGGAAGGACTTAGGAGCACATGGGTGACACCCTTGGGAGTCATGAGACTGTGCAAGTGTCATAGGTTCATGTTCTCTATGTGAATAACAAATAATCATGTGCTCCACATGAAGGATATGGAGTCATGCACTTCGCATGAAGCTTGTGAAGTCACATGAGCATGCAAGGACATGAGGGTCATGCACTCACGTAGCTAATGAGGGGTTGGGAAATCACATGAACTCGTCACATGAACAAGAGGCTATCTCATGATCACATGGCTAGTAATCTATCATCCAATCACATTACAGGGGGTTATCTATGAGATAGGCCCTTACACTACTCATTCTTATTTTTAGTTTCTCCTAAGGTACTCACTAAACTTTATTAAGCAGAAGAGTCCAACGATCACACAATTCATCCACTCTAGAAATTTCTCTCAGGTTCTCCTCAAACATGTCCCCTTATTTTTAGGGGGTTTATAGACATAACCTCCCATGTATCTATGATTATTTTCATGGTATATGATCCACATATCTCATCTTAAGTTGGCAGAAAGACCACCCATGTAATTCAGAAATGTCTCGTGTTCTATGCGTAACCAAGTCACACATTATTAGTGATGTCCTCCCCTCCATCATGTGATAAACTACAATCATGATAAGGGTCTATAATGGATATACTCGCCTATATGAGTTGTGTGTCCTGATTGTCATAGGGGTCTTCGCATGACCCAAGTGGGCATTGTGTAAAGAACATCAACCACATGATCCTCTTATCATGGACATCCTCGATCACTAGAGGTCCTTGGCGTTAAACCACCACATGTCTCCTTAACATAGCATGATTAATTTTAGGTATCACAATGGTATGCTAACCTTTCTAGGGAAAACCGATCCACTTGGCCGACCAATGCATCCTTATTGTCACGGGATCATCGCATGACCCAAGAGGGCATCACATGGTTGGTCTTAGGATATGCAATTGTATGAAAAAATCACCATGGATAGATGACTTGTCTAACTGAGACACATGACCTTTACACAAGGGATATCTTACCATTACGTGGTGTGTGATCCACCCTTACACAAATGTGAAAGTGTGAATACCTGATTGTCATGGGGTTGTCATGTGATTCCAAGGGGAACCATGTAAAGAATAGTGACCACATGATCAGCTTGACATTACCAGCTTCCTTAAACCCATGACATGACTGGGGTTGCATGAAGGCATATAAAGAAGTCAATATGATAAGGAATCACATATCTAAGGGATCATGTATAGTTCACATAGATAGTGTTGTGTATGGCCATCGCATGAATGCTTTGCATGACATGGGTTCACGTGATCAAGAGCAGCACGTGAACAAGGATGTGAGGCTTGTGTTTTCAAGAATGAGTTGCGTAGCCTCAATTTCATGATGGTTAAGTGAGACCTGAGTTCACATGAGGGCATCACATGATGTTCCAATCTTCATGAAATCATGAAAGGGGTTCACGTGATGAAGTCTTTCAGAATTCATGGTTACCTAGAGAATTCCTCTAAATGACCTATCAAGGAAAATCTTTCTAGGATGAGTTGAATCATTATCTTGTCATGGATTCGATCACATGGATCCAAGGGAATCTCATAAAGAATAATAATCATGTGATCAAACCATCATTTCAATCTTTGATCATCAGGGACTTTTACGTTCAATCACCACACATCTCTGGGACCTCACATGATTATCCTTGGATCATGCGACAATTTTCACACCTTATTAGGGACAGTTGCTCCTCTTGTCCTTGACACATTCACATGAAGGGTCATGCAATCACGTTATCCATTATGGGTTACACAATCATGTATCCTAAACACTTGATTTCCAAGTAGTCCTTCTTTCTTCCTTTCCCTTGTGCAAAAATGATACTTGTTATTTGGGTATTTTCCCAAAATTCAATTTTGTCAATGCTTATTTGGTGGGTTTCAATATTTAAATATAAAAGAAATATAATCTACTTTGTAATTTTCTTTTCAGAATAATCCAAGACCCCTTTGATACTTTGGCCTGCCAATACTCTCTGGAGAAGTGATATCCCTTTCTGTCTAGGTTATTGAAATATTTTTCATTAATCTTGGAACATACCAGGAATCGAACCAGTTGACCACCCCATCATACATTCAAATTTCTATCGATCCATTACCTTAAATCTTAATCTCACCATTGTTCCACAATTACACATTATCAAAATGCTCTTTAATATAAGAGAGAAACTACCTACCTCCTAGAACTCTTTCATATTTGTGAGTGTAAGGTTCTCGAGAGAGTCCACCTCTATCGAGCTTCAATTATAGTAGGTATTCTTTTTAAGTAAAATGAAAATTGAAGTATTCATTAGTCTAAATAGATAATATATATACGATGGCACTACCAAATGACTAACAAACTATTGTCGCTAAAAATTAATACCACACACTTTTCCAAAATATTCATACTATCCTCACTCTAAAAACACATTTCAATTTTAAGAGGAAATCATACACACACTTAAAGATGAAGAAAATTGGATCTCCATGTTCCACATGATTTCTAACACATAGAGGGATGAATATTCCTCAAAAATGTTTCCTAGTACTATGATTTGGTTGTGAGAACCTCCTTCTAGAAGTCAGCATTGCATTTTACACATTGTTTATGAAGTGATGTCGAGACCGTAAAACTCATATTTAGGGTCTTTTGAGCACTTTTTGGTCTCAGAGAGAATCCTAATAGGGTGTATACACCATATCTAGGGTTTTAGTTCACTTAATAGACTTAAATTTGATTGGTCTCATAGCTAGAATTGATTTGCGAATCAAATGTTATGGTCATCATAAGTTGGGAATTTTCCATAAATAAATCTTGGATTGTGCTCAGATCACACGCCCAGATTCTACACCTAGCTCCCTTACCCAGATCTCATGCTTGACCAGGTTATCATGTGCTGGTCTATGTCTATGTTCCCAAGTATCCTTCACATGCACCATCTCCCGCGCATAACTCGAATGTGCATAGGTTATTATTGTAGTCTATAAATTGACCCCTACCTCCAACTTAAGACATAGATGGATGCATGGGTGGAAAATCAAGAGAAGTAGAACCTCCCTTCTTCCTACCACTTGAGAATGAAAGTTGGGCACCCCACCTGCATGCACCATGTTGGTGAACCGCTTAAGCACCCACACTTGGGTGCACCCCTTGGGTGCACCACTTAGGCACACCGATTTAGTGCTCACACTTTGTCGCATCACTAGGGTGCACTGCCTAATCTCTCACACTTGGGAGCACTACCTAATCATCCAAAATTGGTCCCACTTCCTAAAAAACCACTCTTGTGTGAACCTGACATGATCACCCTCATCCCCCATACCATCAACTCAAAGATCACATTCCTTGACACCTATGATGCCTACAGTCATTTCACTAATGAAATAATTATCGGAAATGTTACTTTATTGGATTATTTATATTTCCTATTTATAAGTTTTTTTCTTGGAAACCAATTTATGGTTTCATTGGGATGTTTATATGTCATTCCCTGAAAGGTGGAGTGAAGGAAAAGGTTTAGATGGTCATAAAGTCCGTAGTATCCTACCATGATGAAAAGGTGTAAGTGTATGGTGATCCAGTGTATGTTAGGGAATCTTATGAGGGGAGATTTAAATAGATTAACATTGACTATATTGATCTTTATTACCACCATAAAATAGATACTCAAGTTCCCATTGAAGTGAAAGTCATCTTCATCTACCCCTTCTATTCATCATTTTCATCCTTTACCTATTGGTTTAGTATCACCTGACTGAATTTCTTTGTAATATATTGGTTTCAAGCTTTCGTGGTTGCTTTCTGTAATGTTTTAGTGTTCATGGATACAAATTTATTGTAAAATCTTCTCATTTTGGTTATGTTATTGATGTAAATTTAAGGTCTTGTTTGATAGAGAGTAACCTTGATGAGTAAAAATAAAGCCATTATAATTATAGTTTTTATTATCATTTTCATATTAAACTGGCTTGAATTAGTTATTTTTTAATTCATTTGGGTGTTAATTTTTTTTTTCATTTATGGATTGATTTTTTTATTACTAAAATTTCATTATTTTTTAACCCTTTCTCTCCCATAACTCCTCATCGAAGATGGGTGATCTCAAGAATTTAGTTAAAGAAGGGTAAATAAATAATGTTGGTCTATCTGAGGCCTTTGATACTATAATTAGAAGAGAACATGCAATCTAAACCACAACTGTTGCACAAATGGAGTGGTCCTTGAGAATAGAAGATGTAGAAAAGTAACCATTCCAATGTGTAGGTGACATATTTGATGTTATTTTTTTGATTTGGAATTAATCAAAATTATCAATTCCTTTTCCTTAGAGAACTTCTTATTGGGATTATTTCATATAGTCCTCTTGGAAGGGGATTATTATCTTCAGGTTCTAGGATTGTGGAGAAATCATCAAATGAAGACTCTCGAAAGGTGTTCTTCACTGGCTATTATTTATCATTTTTTTATAAGAAACAAAACATTGCTATATTTTTGAATATATTTTTAGAGGTTCCAACTAGAGAGTGTAAATCATAACAACACCATATATGATCGGATTAATGATTTGGCTGGAAAGAAGCGGTACACACCATCACAACTTTCAATGGCATGGTTACATCACCAAGGACTTGATGTGAAACCTATACTAGGAAACCACCAAAATTGAAAACTTCAACCAAAATATATGATCATTGTATCCGGTTCTGACCTCAGATGAGATGCATGAATTTGAATCCATTATTGTTGTCGATGTAGTGAAGGGTCACCTAAACATACATGGTTTTTCCAATTAGGAGGGCTTGCAAACTCTTCCCATTTAATCTTGGAAGACATAAAGTGAAAAAATTATGTTATGTATTTCATTATAGGAAGGATTTTTTTTATCACTAAATCCATATGTTTTTTTCCATGTCATATGTTCTTTGTTGAGGTTCACTGGATATGTTCAGTCCTTTGAAGTATTATGATGCCAATAGGTGTCTATTGTTGGACTCTCTTGAAAATTTCTTTATTCCATGATGAAATTTTTTGTGAATAAAAAAAGTTACATATGTTAAGAATCCAACTAATATTATATTTCAAAAATGAATTTAGATAGATATGAGAACAATCAATCAATATATTTTTATACTACGTAGCCGACACAACTATACAATGGAGGGAATTGTAATAGAATAAGTAGGAATCGGGGAGAGACCACCTCCTAAAACTCCTTGCTAGATATGAATGGATAGTTCTGGATAATTTCCACCTATCCTGATCTCCAATCCTAGTAGGGATTATTTCTGAGTAAAATGCAATGTTAAGTATGCATCAGTCCGAATAGATAATATATGACTGATAACACTCCCAACCATCTAACAAACTAACACACTCTAATCAAACTGACTCACTTACTATAATTATTTAATAGGTATGTAAAATAGGGGGGGTCTAGGAAACTTGTCCAGAACTGCCACCTCATCACTAACATTTTCCCCTCCTCAACAGCCACCTTATCCCTAAGGTGAAAATTGGGGAATTATTCCAAAATATGTTCTATATCCTCCCAAGTAGACTATTTAGTTGGAATACCCTTACACTTGATTAACCACAAACCTTGATTTTTACCTTGATTCTCCTTATTTTCTAAGATCTCATTTGGTTTGAACCTTTGGGTAGCACTATTTTTCCAAAGTTTAGGTATAATTTATTACACTGATAAGTCCTTAAAAACCTACTTAAGTTAGGAAGCATTCAACACTGAATGTAACTGGGTAGTATTGTGTAAGGAAATATTATAATCTATATCCCCCAATTGATCTAATATTTTGAAAGGTCCATAATATCTTAACGCAAGCTTGGGACACAACTTCTTAGTTTTTGAAGCCTATACATTGGGACAGAGCATAACAAATGCATTTTCAAAACTTCAAAATTCTCACCACTCCTACGATTTTTGGAAAACCCATTCATCAATTTTTGAGCCCTTATTAGATTCTCCCAGTGTCGGTTTAACATTTTATCCCATTCCACAAGTGCATTCACAACAAAATCAACCCAAGTTTCCTTTTAAAAAAATGGATAACTGTTGGCGGTTTCCAACCATAGACTACCTCAAAACGTGTTAGTTTAAAGGAAGAAAGAGAAGTTATATTATAATAATACTCATACCATGGCATCCACTAATGATAGGTCACTCAAAGGAAAAGAACCCACTACTATATATTTGACCTATATTAGTGCTAGAAATGGGCTTTCTAAATGCAAAAGGTGTTGACATATTGAGTGCCCTTAAAAGTGATTGAACTTTATCAGTAGTTTTTCTAATACTGATAAAGGCCATAATAACTACTACAAAGCTACAGCCTTACAAAATCCCTATAGCATAAAATAGATTAGAAATATAGATTGGAATAAAAATAACTATATTGGAATACAAATATTACAGAAAACTATATTGGAATACAAATATTAAAATGCACCATCATTTCAATTAAAAACTTACATAAAAAATATTTAAATTGTTGTGATATTTAAAATTAATAAACAAAAACTACAATCCAATATTCAAAATTAAAACCCTTATGGCATACTTTCTCCAGCGATCAACCTCTGTACAAAAGTTTTTCCTTGTAATAAAACCAAATTTTATTTCAGTAACAATACATAATAAATAAAAAAATTATAATTTTAATGATATACAATCCACATATGATAATTTTTTTATTAATTACTGAATATATTAATTATATTATCAATTATACTATTAATTATAATATTAATGATTATATTGTTAATTATATATTAATTATTAATTATACTATTATTAATAATTATATTATGAATAATTAATTACATTGTTAATTAATAATCTATATAAATTATATTGTTAATTAATTTATATATTAATGATATTATCAGTTATTAATTATCTTAATCACTTAAATAGTTGTTAATAATTATATCATTAAACTAAAATTATATTTTAATGTGAAAACACGTACTTTAAGTCATACTGATCATATCGTTTATCAGATTGACACATGGTCGATACATACACGTCATAAATGAATTATGGATCATTTCCCTAAATTATCAAGACAATATGTACTCATTTTATTGGTTTTAGTTATGTGATACATGTTTTAAACTAAAATGACACTTTTAATGTAAAAATACCCACTTGGAGTCATACTGATCACATCGAGTGTCGAATTGACATCCGCTCGATTCCTACACTTTACACTTGAATTGTGGATTTTTTACCTAAATTATCAAGACAAATTGATCTATTTTTCTTAGTTTTGGGTATGTGACATGTGTTTTAGACTAAAATTTCACTTATATTGAAAAGTAACACATTGATTCATACTGAGCACATTATGTGTTGGATTGACGTGCAGTCGATTCCTACGCATCAAAAATTAATTATATATAATTTTCCTAAAATTTCAAAACTATTTTAGCTTATTTTCTTGGTTTTGGATATTTGATGCATGTTTTAGAGTAAAATGATACTTTAATGTGAAAACATTCACTTTATTACCAGCATTGAATCAATACCCCAGTGCCCATTATGGTTAGCTTTATCTGCCCATTCTATTCATCATTTTCATCCTTGAACTATTGTTTTAGTACCACCTAACTAAATTTCCTTGTAATCTATTAGTGGAAAGATATTGTGTTTTTTTATTGTTTTAGTGTTCCAGGATATAGATTTATTGTAAAATATTTTCATTTCTCTTATGCTTTCAAAGGAAATTTAAGGTCTTGTTTGTTAAAGAGTAACCATGATGAGGAAAAATGAACCCATTCTCATTATAGTTTTCATGATCATTTTCATATCCAAATGGATTTAATTAGTTATTTCTTTAATGAGTTTAGGTTTCAAAGAATTTACTTCATTTTTGTGCAGTATGTTCCGAAAGCATTCGAACCAATCATCATCCAGAACAGATTGGGCCACACCAATCCAACAAAAGGTACTGGTTTAAGAGAAGCATAAGAAACTATATTATAACAATACTCATCACATGATATCCATTGATCCCACATGAGATGTTATAGGAGAATCATCACATATATGTTTCCAAGATTTTTTTTTTGAAATTTTTTGTTTGTCTGTCTGTTTGTGGATAGAAAGATAAACTCATTTTTAGAGCAGTTCTCTCCATCCAGAAAAGATCCTTCCAAAAATTACTCACAAAAATAGGATCTTTTTCATTGATAATTTAACTTATAATTCCATTTAACAAAAATATCTCCTTAAAAAATTTCTCATCCACCACTTTAACTATATACATATTCTTAAGTAATATAAATTTTACATACTTAGACAACATATCCAAAACTACCACAATTACATCAAACCCTTGGGAATTTGGAAGTATAGAAATAAAATCCATAGAAACCTCTAACCAAACCACATACGATATTGGAAATGGTTATAGAAAACCTGATGGTGACACAACTTGATATTTCTATCATTGTCACATATCACATTCCCTAGAAAACTTCATAATGATTCATGTCATTCTCTTCCAAAATAGTCTTGTAACCAATGATAGGAATACATGTAGAATAGTAAGTGGTTGGGGTATCTAAACTACCAGGGTGGTGTTCTAAATACCATAGATGATTTTTAGTTGTTAAAGGGGTATTATATAATAGAAGTCTTATTGTAGGGGAACAAGAATTATTGGTTTGGTCTTTAGTGTCTACTGAATCAAGGGGGGGGGGTGGCAGTGGGCCTCGACTTCTTAGAGAGGTACCTTTGGGAGGATTCTTCCTTTTCATCTATTTCTTCTTATTCTTTGTTCTACTATAATCCTGGTACATTGTAAAACCATTATGTGAGATTCTTGGGGTGGCCCAATCTTCACTACATAGGGATGAAAATGCAGTATGTGGTTCGGGGCTAAGTGGGGGATAATGGTTATGGATAGTGGATTCAATTAGTCAATCAATTCTATAAGGAGTGTTACATGCTACTTAGATAACACACTCAAGTGAGGGATGTGATTTAAAATCCACATATTAATTCACTTGGTTTGATGAACTAAATTGGGGGCTTTGTGATCTTATATTACCAATATAACTTGTAGATTGAAAATTCAATAATGCACAAGAGTTAGGGGGAAAACTAGAACAATCCTCACACAACATAGAGAAACAAAGAATAAGATCTCTATTATAATATAGAATTCCATACAAGTTCCACAGAGGTGTCTATTTATATCTAAGGGGTGATACAATAATCAAGGGTCTAATAACCTAAATTCATAAATCATATTCATACCTTTTCCTCTTAAAGTAAAAAAGTTAAAGCTAACAAATAATTTTTAAAAACGTAACACATGCATTTCAACATATAGCCCACCAGATTTGACTTTGATTACCTAGTCCACTAGATTTTATTTTTGTGTCCAAATATTAAATTATAGAATATCCATGTGGGAAATGCTTCCAAAATTCATGAAACCATGTGGGAAAAGCCTAAACATCTTGTTTGGGATTAAATAAGAGAGATAATAAGCCCATTTTTCACTTCCATGCATGCACCTTGGTTTTGGGCCTTTTAATGTAGTGATATGGGCTCCCTTTTCCACTTTTAATCTCTTTAATCTTCCATGAATTATTAGGCCTCACAACTCTAACTATTCACATACCATCAACTTAATGTCATCCACTAGTTTCATATCAAGTTGGTATCAATAGAATTCCATTATTTCTCTCTCTCTCTTTCTCACTCCTATCAATTAGTGCTTTCATTGAGAGTGATTCTTGAGAAAATTACCTTATAGAGAGAGAGGTGTAACATACTAGACCTGGTTCACTCATAAATAATCAAACCTGGTCGGCCACATGGCTTGAAGAATGCCTCCTCGTATGCTAGAGGTTGCTGACTAGCAACGAGAGTCTATGATGGTACAGTGGGGGACTATACACTCATAATTAAAGTGTAGTACAATGGTATAAAATAGTAGTAAACTATGAAAATAGTATAATAATTTAAATAAAGAGTCATAAGTCATTCAGATATAATTAACAGGGAGAAGTATAACCAATATCATACACAAAATGATGTTAGGTCTGTATGCTATACAAAATGGGAATACATGGAAGTAGAGCATCCGACATATACAACATGCTATAAAAAAGAAAAAAAAACCAAAAAATTCTCTAATAAAATCATGAGTATAAGATCAGTACTCTTCTCCCATACTTTATCCTAGTATAGAGAATCAAGAGTCCAAATATTGGTGCTTCCCTTTTTCCCTAACTGCATCCATGAAGTCTATTCGAGTACTAATTAGCAGCCCAAACAGGGCATGAGATATACTCAGTAGGCCACCACCAATAGTGTCTAGAAAAATCTAGTATATGTTAAATAATCAATGTAAAATAGTAAATAAAACAAATCACATCGGTTTAGGTTCCTCACGGGACACCCGAAAGATACTACTTTCTCTTGCCTAAGCTGAAGTGTCTTTGAATATATGTCACCCTACATATATATGTATATGTGTAAATATGTATGTATATATATAAATCATATACATATGAACATATATGTGAATATATATAGATTTTTAATATTAATCTGGACCTAAGGTGTATTCCCAAGGTGTCCATGTATAATCATAAGAGGTTCCTTAATTCTCATGACATGCATCCTTAAGAAAAAAGTATAACTAGGCCATCAATTATATAAACAATTGACCAAATACAAGCATGTTATTTAACTTGATAGTCACATTAAGTGATTTAATTAGTTGGAATATTGATCTTTCCCAAGGTGTTCCATATAAGGAACCCACACATCGCTCCAAGTATACTATAAAACTATGGGAGTCCATCCAAGGCATTCCGTATAAGGAACCAAGGTATCACTCATTACATGATATAAATGCATAACCCTCTAATAACATCCATGGAATACCACATAGGGAAACCAATTATTGCTCTTGGAATGGTATAATAACATTTCCCTCTGAGCCTGTGTAAGGTAATTGACTTAGGGAACCAGGTATTGCTCATGGGGTAATATAAGGCGTCTTACCAATGAGCCCATCCAAGTTATTCTATAAAATAATTTGTGTGTCTCCCTAGTAATGTTTTAATTCATTTATGAACCATCTAATTATTAATCTCAATGAGCCCATCCAAGGTGTTCCAAATCATAACCCTCGTATCACCCTGGACATGACATGTGGGATGGTCATGGCTAGTGCATAACCCATACCATCAAACAATACACATAAGACAATTTGAATAATTCAATTAATAAAGATTACTCAATCTATAAATAATAAAAAATGTCCTATTAACATGGCATAACATTTTACTTTAGTTTAATGATAATTATAATTCATTCACAATGACCAACTCAACACACCTTAGGCGGTGGTTCCAATTCATTCCAAGGAATAAAGCTCATGTACTTTTAATTTAATTCGCCCTAAGGGGTGGATTGTATCAAGGTATACATCCTTTGATGATATAATTTAGGTTTATAGAAATTCCCTAAGAAAGAAGATATCATTTCATTTAATTAATTTGACGTTTAGGATGTTTCACATGGAAGGTCGAACACATGGTACAACGACACATAATATAAACTTCAATAATTTAGGGAGAAAGAACTACACCACCTACCTTAGATGGGTAGTACTCTCCTCATCTGTTGTTGGCCTTTAACTCAGGCTAGAATGGGAGAAATAGAATAAATTGAAAAACAACTTAAAAATGGGGAATATTAGCTTGCATTGATTTATCATTATATATGAAGAGATAAAAGAAGAAATTAAGGAAGATTATTAAAGAGCTTGTCATTATCTATCCAATGCAACTAACAAAGAGAGATTCTAATATTGTATGATGAACCTAGATCAAAGCATATCTTTGATGGAGGAATAGGAGATCAAGTAGCTGGGGAGGTGTTCCACATCAAAGGGGAGGAAAAGGGAGGAAGAAACATAAAATAAGGAAGAGGAAAATGGTAATTTTATCCATTTTTAAAGGGTGCATTATTTGGCCAAACTGTGTGCCAACTGTGGGCACCCACATCCTAAGTGGAATTAAGGGAGTGGGCTAGGAACATGGTTTTGGAAAATTGTGCGCAAATCATGTGCCCCTTGGCAGCACCTCATATGTTTTAACCAAAATGTGTGTCCTCAGGGTAATGGTTTAAATAAACCATGCACCTGGTTTGTTTCCTTTAAAACCCAGAGATCCAAGATTCGAATGATCCCAAAACACTCCTAAAATATCCCTTGATCTCTTATACGCTTCCATATGGATAAAAATAAAGGTTTAAATGGAAAATAAAAATATCTATATCTCTTAAGAAAATTTGGCACCTTACAATCACCCCTCATTAAAACAAATCATCCCCGAGTTTCCCTTCTGAGGGTGGTAAAGCATCGGCTAAGAATAATCCCAGTCACTGAGAAATGTGTTGGGCTCTCAATCCTAAGTCTCATCTGGTACACAACTGTGATTCTATATCACCTATACTAGAGGAACTAACTTACCTCATAGATCCTTTACACTCCAGTCAACTATACGAATAGGGTGATCCTCAAAAGAAACATCAAAAACTAAATCAACCTCATCAGGCTAAATAATATATGATGGGTCTAAATGATAATGATGAATCTGTGAGACATGGAAGTCATCATACATGGCCCGATACCTCTAATAAAACTTCAATCAATAGGCTATCAACCTAAATCTCTCTAAAATCACAAAGTTTTCAATAAACCTAGGTGTGAAATTTTTTTCTTGAACCATCAATGCACTAATATAGTCAAAAAATGAAATAAAACAAAATCCCCAACCTCAAAATCTAGAGGTCATTGACAGAGATCGACATAAGACTTCTTCCTAGACTTATAGTATCAATATGATTCCTAATAAGCTAAACCTACTCAAAAGTATCCTAAAGGATACATGGTCTCATTAGCACTACCCCTCCTACCTTTAACCAACATAGGGGAGAATGGAACAACCTACCATATAGGGCCTCATAAGGATCCATTTATATAGTTTCCTGAAATTTATTATAATAAAATTTAGAAAGTGGTGGGTGCTTCTCCCACAAACCTCCAAAATTAAGGACTAGAGAATTTACTCCAATGCCTATAAAATACACTTGTACTAATCATCGGTATAAGGGTGATGGGTTATACTTAGAAGTACCTATGAACCTAGAGACTTCTACAATCCTTTCCAGAATTTCAATGTGAAACGATCAACTCTGTCTGATATAATAGTGCATGGAACCCTATATAGGTGTATGATATCCCAAACATATAGCCTTCCAAGACCATCTAATGAAAATTTATCCTTTATAAAAGTGAGAAACCTTCATTATCCTATCGATGATCACCCATACCATATCACAACCTCGAGGGGAACTTGGTAAGCTAGTCAAAAAATCCACGGTGACATCATCCCATTTCCACTTTGGAATGGGAAAAAATTGTAGAATACCTACTATTAATTATAGTTCCACCTTCACCAGATAATAGGTGGAACACCGAGTAAAAAAACTAGCTATCTCTCTTTTCATCCCCAACCACCAATACTGGCGACGCAAGTCACAATACATCATAGTGATATTGGGATGTATTTTCAAGAAGAGGCATGTGAGTTTTACATCAATTCCTATCAAATGATTTCAGGAACCCAGATATTCCCATGAATGTGTAAGAATCTATCCCCATCAACGACCCAACCAGGTGGTGGGTCCTCACCTAAAGCACTCTCCCTCAGGACCAAGATATCAGGATCTAAAAGTTTTCCTATCTTCACTCTATCTAGGAGTTAAGATTTCACTGATAATGATGCAAGTAAATACTACTCCTGACAATCCTACACCTCCAGATGCATATTAGAAAATAGGTCCATAAATTACCACTCACTAATCCCTCCTGAACTGATTTTTTCTGAGTCCTTAGGATCAGATCATCAGCCACAACATTTCTCTTCCCAGGCATATAGGCAAGTTCAAAGTCAAAGGACTGTAGGTATTGATCCCACCTTCATCGCATAAGATTTAATTCTTGTTATATAAAGATTTATTTGTGTATTTTATGGTATTTATACAGCACAAACCTCTCTCATAATAGATAATGCCTCCAATAATTCATGGCATGAACCACAACTGCTAACTCAAGGTTAGAAGTAGGATAGTTCCACTCGCGAGGCCTCAACTAATGAGACCTATATGCCTAAATCACTTATTCTACATTAGGACTAATCCTATCTTGATACATGATGGATTACAATAAAATGTATAGATTATTCCCATCCATTGAAGAATCATGATCGATGTTGAAGTTAGTCTTCCTTTCAACCCCCAAAAGGTTGTTTTTCAATCTTCA
The DNA here is from genome assembly GCA_963277665.1 of Viscum album. Classification (NCBI taxonomy): domain Eukaryota; kingdom Viridiplantae; phylum Streptophyta; class Magnoliopsida; order Santalales; family Viscaceae; genus Viscum; species Viscum album. The sequence goes on from OY728143.1 coordinate 1,074,374,532, forward strand.
AACCATATAAACACAATACCCTTTTTTGTCAAGACCATAAAATGCATTTCTAGGCATGAAAATTCCTAAATAAAATTCATATAATAGACATCCATCCACAATATACTCCATATATCAAAGAAATTCTTAATATAATACCATAAAACTACAACTCTCACCTTCTATGGGCCAATAGATACTCCTTCCTCTAATATGATGTGACCCAAAAAGTGAACCTTGCTGATCAAAAAGTGGAATTTAGCGAGATTAGAATATATATGATGCTCCCTCAATGTATTAATTAAAATATAAATATGTTTGGAATTGTTGTTTCAAGTATTAGAATATACCTAGATGTCATCCATGGAGACTACCACAAATGAATTCAAATACAGGTGGAAAACCTTGTTCATTAGAGCCATGAAGATTTCGGGCACATTCATGAGACCGAACGACATGAAAAAATATTCATAAAAGTCATATCTACTATGGAATGTTGTATATGGTATGTCTAATGGTCTCACATGCACCTTGTGATAGACCAACCTCAAATCAATATTCTAGAAAACCTGAGCTCCTCAGAGCTAGTTGAAGAGGTCATCTATATGGGGTAAATAATATTGGTCCATTACTGTAAGGTGATTCAATTTCCTTTAATCCATGAAAATACTAACGGTTCCATCTGCCTTCTTGGAGAAAATCACGAGAAAACGCTAATGTGAAGTACTAGGTTGTATAAAACCCTTAGCTTCCAAATACTCTATCACTCTCTTAAGTTCCTAAATCTTAGTAGGTGTCATCCTGTAAGGAGGAATGGACACTGTTGATACTCCTGAAACTATAAAAATTATAAACTCTACCTCTCTCTCAGGAGGTAGTACATAAAATTCACTAGGTAATACACCCCTGAAATGATCCACTACAGTAGGGAAATCTATACATCATGTTCCCCAATCACATATAAAAAGACTAGCAATCTGGGTTGTCACTCCACCCAGACCACAATTCTCTAGTCCAACTCGACTCACCTGGACATCCCATTTTACCTTATAAATATAATTACTACCCTTGCGTGATGTGAAAGACACCCTATTAAAATAGAAATAAATATGAGCATGATAATATAGTAATCGGTCCATCCCGAGTATGATGTTGAAGGCTAGAATCTCAAGGAAAAATAGGTTCCATGTAAAAAAGATAACCACCTATCTCAAGGGGGAATTCATCACATCAGTGTATACTTTTAGATCAGATCCCCAATGATGTTCCAAGAGTCCTTATACCACAAAAGTATTCCATCTCTAGGATCAGACTTTCCATAATTATCATAGATATAAAATAATGTGAAGTGAATGTGTCAAATTAGGAAGATACTAAAGTAGAGGCTACTATAATAGCTCCTCAAACTGTAGAAAGCTCAACACAATGCTCCTCTTGTATAGGTTTCACTACATGAAACTGGTCTGATCCATGGCCCTGAGGTACAACATGACTACCCTAATTAGACCCGCTTTGCAGGTGATTCATCTCATTCGAATGGCTTCCACAAAAATGTCCACCGCCTATGCCTAATTGGCTGGTATTAATCTAGCTCCCAGCCTGATGTGGAGTTGTTGTGCCATGACCCGACCCATGTTGGGGCTTGAACCGCAACTACCCCAAGCCTTCCTCCATATGCCAGGGGTAGAGACAAGCACCAAAGGCACAAAAAACTCAGGGAGGCCTTTTCCTAAGAACCTGTACATACACACATATACAAATTAATGAAAAATTTCATAGAAAAAGGAAAAAAAAGATACAACACTACTATAAAAGGTAAATAAACATGCATCTACCTCTAATTAGTATAAGTACAGAAAAGTAAACCGAAAGGAAAAAGAAAAAAAATACATGCCCAACTAGAAAAGTGCCAGAACCTGACAGTAACTAAAAAGTAAAATAGTCGAGATATCAACTCTCCTAGATCCCAAGCTATGACCACCATATGTGGTCTAATCACTCGTATCCCTAATCTCCTCTAATTTCATGATCAACCTGTTTGTCTTCTGCATATGGCACGACACATGCGTGAAAATCCTATGTAGGCGTGATTATAAAAATACTCAGTAGGACACCCCGAAAATGTGAAGGGGGATTAGTAAGAGATAAAATGAAGAGTAAAGCAGTAGATAGGATAAGGTACAGTAAAAGAGTGTAGCTCAACCCAATAAGAGAGTGAAATTAAACTCATCTGAACACAAGGAGATAGAGATGGAGAGAAGATGAACTTATCACTAAGTCTTCACTACCTATAGTATGAGAGTAGACTCATCCAACAACAAGAATCTAAACATGAAAATCACATGGAATACCTCGCGTTTCTTCACCTCTCCTAGAAGGAGAGTAACCAAAACCCAAGGAATGGGTGCTAAACATGATATATATATGCTCGGTCAAAGAAACCCAAATGATAGAGTAAGGGTATCTCCATCTCACAACTTAGCCCAATAAGAAGAGTAGCCAATAGTTCTAGAAGTAACCACCAATGATTCCCACCATCCCACACATCTAACTTGAACATGCAAGTCAAAGGGACTCAATCACAGCACCTTGATACTATCTTCTTTGGGTGGAACTATCTTTCCCTCACAGTTTTAGGTCACGTCACATGGATGAATCTCAGTGGGGGAAAGAATCCCTCTTTCTCATGAGTCCAAAGGTATGTCAAACTATGTCTCGTCACTGATCCACATATTTAATAGTTCATACCTCAAGGTTGAGGACCAATGCCCAACCCTACTGGAGGGTTCCACTCTAGTTTTATTGAGGACTCATGCCCAGCCCAGCTGGAGGGTTCCACTTAGAATAGATCGAGGACCCATGCCCATCCCGATTGGAGGGTTCCACTCTAGTGCCATCAAGGAACCATGCCCAGCCTAGCTAGAGGGTTGCAATCTAGTTCCATCTAGAACCCATTCTTATCCCAACTATAGGGTAAGATCAGAAATATATGATGTCAGCACATGACCACTGATGTCATCAAGCATCGCCTTGAATAGGTGTCATGCCCAGAATATTGAGCGTCCCTTAGATAGGCAATGTGCTTGTAAAATCTCACATCTTATCTTGAAATCCACTGTGGAGGGAAGCATCTATTTATATAAATAAAAACACTTAGGATAGGCTACTCACATTCCAAAATCTGAGTCCAAAAGAAGGAGATATGAGAGAGAGTATTTATCAAGTGGTACACGGCGTGTATGGGTCCCACATGACATGTGAACCAACCTCATAACCTAGATTTGTATCTAGACATAATCACATACCAAACTATGAACTAGTACCCTTAGGCATGCCATTATACTCCCAGAGTACATGGCACATCTAGCCAAAAGGAAAATGAGCACATGATGCTCATTGTTGGTCTGAAGGGGAAAAGAAAAATTCTACAGATAGGACTCATTGAACGACCTTGATTAACTAAACATATCATAACATCATGATCCTTGTGTAAAAACACTTAAGATCGACTATTAATTCGCTTGAATCAGACTCTCGGTGAAGAAGAAACTTTATTCAGCATCGCACACGGATGATGCTTTGTGGGGACCATTCCTCATTCTTGGAAAACAACATATGAATTGCACTATTGTGATCATCATGAAAAAATACATGGGATTGGATATTAATTTTTCCAGAATGAAAACCCAGTAACAAATATGACATTTCACTGTAAAATCCAAAAAAATGACTCATGGGGCCCACACCTTGATTTCATTTTAATCTCCCAAAATCAGTCTTGAAACATCCACCTCAATTTTAGGGTTACAAAGCCACTGACGATGCATTAATCAGTTGTCATATGCAGAAGTTATGGCAGTTCAATGTTGTAATAATAATAATAATATATTATTATTATTTAAGTGTTTCAGTGGCCTGAGTCACAAGACCAAAATATTAAATTCCCAAACTGGCCTTAAAAATACCTTCTCAAATGTAGGATCATGTCACTACATATGTTACGTAAAAAAGACATCTGGTTTAGAAGATATGGGGGTTTAAAGCTGCCCCGGCCCGAAGGCCTACCTGGCCAGTCTGTCCCGCCTCGCTAACCCATCGTGCCACTCACGGAACTATAACCCCGTGGTCCATCACCATCCCAGTCAGATCTAACCACCTTCATCTCTAGCCGCCTTCACTCCCACCATGCCTCCCGACACACCATCAACGTCCCGCACCTAGCTGCACCGACTCCCGCGACTGCCTTCCACGGCCGGACCACCACTGAACCGGTGCTCACCGATGGTCCCTTCCATGGACCACCAAGACTCCTATGGTGCTCCAAAAACAATTTCAAGACCATATCTGGAATCCTAGGGACCAGTTCTTCACAGACTCAACCTCCACTTGAAGATCTTTCACCGTTTCGACGTGATGAAAAGTTGGCGTCGCTTCCACTCGACGTTGCGCCTCCTCCAGTGCCAAAAACTTGAAACCATCATTGATCTAGAATCCTTGGATCACAACCTTCACATATCTATGCTTAAATTAAATATTATATGTCATTTTTATGTGTATAAAAGTTTATTGGTGAATAATGTGAAGAACGGATGAAGAAAACAAAGAACGAGCAATCCATAATTGAAACAGTCGATGGTCATGTTAGTATGGCCATTGAAAATGGATTTCAAAGTAGTGGAAATGAACAAAAATAAATTTTGACAACCAAATATTCAATCGGGGAAAGCATAATATGAAATATGAATCCTACCTAGGTTTTGGATCTGTCGTTATGTTTTCCACAATATGATATGCTTGGATCTACAATGCCACCACAATTTATCAAGAGCCCGATGTCAATTCACCATTAGAAGGAGAGGATGTAGCTCCACTTTCCATGGGGGGAAATGATCCAAACCCTTGTTTATTTCCTCAAACTCCTATTTATAGGAAACCTCCAGCAATCTTAGAATTTGAACCTCCCATGCTCTCTCACATGAGGTCGCCCCTAGGGTAAAAACCATACTACAAACCCAACAATGGTCTTATATTTCCAATCTGAGTCTCCATTCCAAATTTATTCGAATTTACATCTGAGATAAAATAATTTTATTTGATTATTTTATTTACGGTTTCTACCTCCATGTATTTTTCTATAGAAGACCCACACCGACAAAAGTTATGTCCCACTTAGGGTATACACCACACTCCAGACTCAAATGTGACCTTAGATTTCTAATCCAAGGTACTATTTGAGAGATATCCCATTTCTGTTGTGTGCATAGTACAAAGTATACTTAATATTTTCATAAAATTTATTCCCGGCACACCATGCCTCAGAATCGCATTCCATCTCTGTACCTATCTCTTGAAATATGTGTAGAAATATTCCAAAGTCTTACATAGAAAAAACCAGATCTCTACATTATTTTATCCTTCAATATTTTCATCATAAAAAATAAAACAAGGGAAAAAAATTGAGATACAAAGCTCATACCTAGATCTCCCACTCCCAGGAACTCTCAATCATGTTTCTATGTGGCCACAATATGTGAACCAAGGGGATGGCCCATCATCATAAGGTCCACTCCTGTCGATGACGTGTGTAGGATAATGCACGTATCTTCTCAGCTAAAACATGTGGAAAATGTTGTGCACCATCTCTGGCTGTGGGGGTAGGGAAAGATGGTAGACAACCACACCAACCCTCTTCATGATCTCAAATGACCTGAATAACCTTGGGGATAGCTTTCCTTTCTGACCAAAAATCAACACGCAAGACCTTAACATATCCTCTAACACTTGGATTGTGCACTCAGTCTTTCCATCGGTTTGGGGTTGAAAGGTTGTACTCATTTGCAGCTGGGTCCCGAATGCCTCTTAAAGGCCTCTCTACAATCATTATGTAAACCACACATCACAATTAGAGAAAATCATCAAGGGAACCTCATGAAGGTAGAATATCTTCCGTACATATAACCACCCCAAACTCTCCATAGATGTTTGCTCCCTGATTGTAAGGAAGTGCACTGACTTCATGAGTTAGTCCACTATCACCCAGATGGTGTCATGTCCCTTTTCCATACGCGGAATCCCGGTTACAAAGTCCTTGGAAATGTAATCTCATTTCCACTCTGGGGTTTCAAGAGGTTTTAACAACCCACCGAAACTCGTTGCTCAAACTTCACCTACTGATAGGTGAGGCATCATGAGATGAACATAGCTACTATTTATCTCATTACAAACCAACAAAACTTCCACTAAATATCCCTTTACATCTTCTCCACACCAGGATGTACAACTAAGGGAGAAGTGTGGAACTCTCACATCACCTCCTCCCGCACCGCAATTAGAACCATTTTTTACCCTTAGAACAAGATCTCATGATTCAATCCTTCATAATATCCATCTAATGCTTTTCCTATGGATATCCAAGTCATGAAAAATCTCACAGTCGGCGTCGCATAGCTGGGAATCTCTCACACACTCAAGAAGCAAAGGAGTCCACACCATTGAATAAAGAAAAATAGTACCCTCCTGCTCCACTAGGGTCAACTGTAGGGAAACTAACTACTCTAAAACTTTCTACACTAGGTGAGCCTGATTCTTCTTACTAAGAGAATATGATACAATGTTTCCCTTTCCCATAGTATAAACTATCTCAAAGTCATAGTCCTACTGGAATTTCAACCAGCATCGCCACCTCAGGTAGTGAGTCAGGTAGTTTGGTTCATGGGTCTCCATCACCTAGACCTATACTTGATAACTACCATATCAAGGTTGACATTGAGCATACAAAGGTACTAATGAGTAGGGCAGGTGATAAAAATCATCCAACCATATGATTCTATACATAGAAATCACATGGCATAACCCACATGTATTTTTATCTCTTGGATGGAGAGTAACCCCAAACCTGACACTCTTCTGCACCCAATGGTGGTGTCCCAATAAAAAGGAGGTCAAGCAGAAAAACTCCAATGAAAATTCCAAGATCTACTTTGACACTCCACTATACAACCCTACTAAAAACACACATGTCATAGGGATTCATCCACCACACCTTGATACTATCCAATTTTGGCATCACTAACTCACCCTCATGGTTTTTCTTGCATCAAAAAAATATGTCTCAGGTGGGGAAGGTCCCCTCTTCCTTGTGCATTAAAATCCATGTCGAACAAAACCAAAACAGGGTTACACCGATTCCCTACATCACCCCAGTAAAACCTCAAACAAGAAGAAGGGAGGGAAGAGTACCTCACACATTGTCTAAAAACTCCTACCAAAAAATTAGAAAAGACACAGGGTGTACCTCTTATCATCTCTTATGCTGTAGGATCATAAACATCCATAGCATGCAGCTACCCATGACCCTGGCCGCCAGCTCCCCGAGCCTGAAGTGGTATTCCTAGTGGTGGTAGAAGGAATTAATATCATTTTCCACCAACCATAGTTCTTCCTACTCCTCTAATAGCACTGCCTCCCCAGGGAATACCTTTTCCTCACTTGGGAGATCCCTGATCATGACACCATCTCTGTCATGGTAGTTCATTTACTATCTACCTAGGAATATCAACACGTATGTTCGGGAAGTCTCATGCCATGTGACCTCACCCATAATAAGCATAACACCAGAGATCCCTAGTCCACCATGGTTATCTACTCTATCCCAGACCATGTGCCTAAGTTTGATCATGAGAAGGACTCCTATGTTGAGGCCCTACCAACTAACGTCAGCTAGTTGTGGCAGACGTCTCAAATCTGATGTTCCCACTACCAAAACTAACTAACTAGTATTCCACTAACAAAAATATATCTATCACTAGTGCTCTCTACAACACCCCAGTGTAGGTGGGGATGCACAAGGGCACTATGTCGACACATATCTCTTTGCAAAGTCCCTTCTCAAACTTATGTGCTTGGAAGTATCCATCGCGGACCATGTCCGAAGAGTAGCATGTAAGGTTTAAAAAACTAGTCACACATTCATCCACTATCATCCCTCCCTTATGAAGCTCCAAAAGCTCCTAAATCCAAATGAAGTGTAAGTAGGAGTGGTATTACTCCTCATTGAACAGTTGCTGGAAGTCTTCCCACGAGAGTACCGAATCATCATACATATGAGTAACCAGACTCAACCAATGTCTAGCTAATCCATGAAAAATACAGGCTTCCAAAGTCACCATATGATCCGTCGGTATTCGAACAAGCCTGCAGATGCAGACCACTGAATCTATCCAAACTTCTACTACCATAGGATCCGGATCACCATGAAACCTCAGTGGTCTCTGATGCGGGAACTCATGGAGTTCACTCAGCCTACGAACATCCTCAACCTGCTCTACTAGGACTAAATACTAATCAATAGGTGGAGGTCCTACTACCTATCCACCTGGAGGAAGGGGGGTCGTACGATGGATCCTGAACTGTGGCCTCATCGATCACAAGGTCATCGTCACGAACTAGATCTAGTATCATGGATGACTATCTTTGCAGAAGCATCTTGAAACTTATCAAGGAGTACCATGATCAAATGAGTATATATATATATATATATATATATATATATATCAACCACAATGGGGATATGACTCAAGAATGATAGCCAAGGAATCAATCCTATATGATGCATGTACCAAAGTTCCCTACAACAAATTTCTTAGCATATCGAGTCGAAAAGTGAGTAATTAGGGTCCTAGTGAATGGCTACATTGGTCATCACACCATCACTAGACTCCCTGGAATGAGAGTTTCTCTTGAGACACATTGACATTATTGCCCTAAACCCAACCAAGTCATTTTTAGGGAAATATCTGAACAACGTCCCAAGTGTCGAACCACATTTGATACCATTTTTTCACAACCCAACCAATGCCAAGGCTCGAGCTGCAACTACCCAAAATCTACCTCCATAGGCCAGGGGGTGGAGACAAGTGCTGAAGGCACAAAAAACTCAAGGAGGCCTTTTCTTAAGAACCAGCACACACACACACACATCCAAATAAATGAAAAAGTGCATAGGAAAAGGAACAAAAGATACAACACTGTTATAAAAGGAAAATAAACATACATCGACCACTTATTAGTATAATTATAGAAAAGTAAACTAAAAGGAAAAAAGGAAAAAAAAATACACACCCAAACAGAAAAGTGACACAAACTAGAAGTAACTGAAAACTAAAATAGCTGAGAGATCCCCACTCCTAGATCCCAATCTATGACCATTATACGTGGTCCAAGTACCTGTATCCCTAAGCTCCTCTGAAGTCACGATCAACCTATCCATCATCTGCATATGGAACAACATGTGCGAGTAAATCCCATGAATAGAAGAGTATAAAAATACTTTTTAGGACACCCTGAAAAGGTGAAGGAGGAGTTGTAAGAGATACACTAAAGAACAAAGCAATAGATATGAAAAGGTATAGTAAAAGAGTGTATCTCAACCCAACAAGAGAGTGAAATTAAACTCATCCAAACATAAGGAGGTATAAATGGTGAGAAGATGAACTTATCATCAAGTCTTAACTACCTATAATAGGAGAGTAGACTTGTCTAACCACGAGAAGATAGACACGGAAAGCACGTGACATACCCCATGCATCTTCGCCTCTCCTAGAAGGATATTAATCAAAACATAAGGAGTTGATGCTGAAACATGATATATATATATATATATATTCCTGGTCAAAGAAACCCAAATGAGAGAGTAAGGGTATCTCCATCTCATAGGTCAACCCAAGAATAAGAGTACCAATAGTTCTAGAAGTAACCACCATTGATGACCATCATCCCACATGTCTTCCCTGAACATACAAGTCAAAGGGACTCAATCACCACACCTTGATATTATCCACTTTGGGTGGAACTTTCTTTCCATCACAGTTTTAGGTCGTGTCACATGGACGTGTCTTGGTGGGGAAAGCATCCCTATTTCTTGTGAGTCTAAAGGTACTTAAAACCATGTTTCGTCACTGATCCACACAGTTAAGAGGTCATGCCTCAAGGTTTAGGACCCATGCAAATCCTGACTAGAGGGTTCCACTCTAGTGTTATTGAGGACCCATGCCCAACCCAGATGGAGGGTTCCATTCAAAATAGGTCAAGGACCCATGTCCAGCCCGAATGGAGGGTTCTACTCTAGTTTCATCAAGGACCCATGACCAGCCTGGATGGAGGGTTCCACTCGAAATAGTTCAAGGATCCATGCCCATTCCGATTGGAGGGTTCCACTCTAGTGTCATTGAGGACCCATGCCCAACCCGACTGGAGGGTTCCACTCAGAATAGGTTGAGAACCCATGCCCATCCTGGCTAGAGGGTTCCACTATAGTGTCATCAAGGACCCATGCCCAACCCATCTAGAGGGTAAGATCATAAATCTCTGATTTCATCACCTGACCACTGCTGTCGTTGAGTGTCACCTCAGATAGGAATCACAATCAGAACATCGAGCACCGCTTCAGATAGGTTTCACACTAGGAACATCTCACATCGTATCTTGAAATTCACTATGGAGGGCACCATCGCATTCTATATAAAAAACACCCAGGATCGCCTACTCGAATGACAAAATTTGAGTCCAAAATAAAGAGATATGAGAGAGAGGATGTATCAAGTGGTACATGATGTGTATGTGGCCCACATGATGTGTGACCCTGCCTCAACACCTAGCCGTGTATCTAGAGATACTCAGGTACCAAACAGTGAACCAATACCCCTAGGCATGACATTGTACTCCCAGAGTACATGGAATATCTAGACAAAAGGCTAATGAGAAGATGATGCTCATCATTGTTCTGAAGGGGAAAAACATAATTCTACCTACATGCCTCCTCGAATATCCCCGGTTAACCAAATGGATCACACCGTCACGATCCTTGTGAAAAAATGCTTAGGATCAACTATTCATTATCCCAAATTAGACTCCCAATGAAAAATATTCTTCTTTCATCATCACACACAAAAGGTCCTTCATGGGGCCCATACCTCATTCCCGGAACACATCATACAGATTGTACTATTGCGATCCTCATGAAAAAACACATGGGATTGGATATTCAATTGTCTAGAATGGATACCCGGTGAAAAAGGTGATATTACACCACAAACACCCAATCCGGGCCTTGTGGGTCCCACAACTTGATTTTTTTTAAGCGCCTGAAATTGGTCTTGAAACGTCACCTCAATTTCAGGGTTACATCGCCGCTAACGGCGCGTTGATCGGACGTCGTATGCAGAAGTTATAGCATATCAAAGTTGTAATAATAATAATAATATATTATTATTATTTAAGCATTTCGGTGGACCGAGTCATGAACCCAAAATATTTAATTCCCAAAACAGCCTTAAAAAGACCATCTCGAAAGTAAGATCACGTCACCATAGATGACACATAAAACAGACACCCGATTTAGAAGATATGGGGGATTAAACTGCACCGGCCTAAAGGTCTGCCTGGCCTGACCCATCCTTGCTGGTCCGGCCTGCTGCCTAGACATGACACATCATCAACCCATTGCACAACCCATGAAATCACATCCCCATGGTCCACCGTCATCCCAGAAGGCTCTCACTCTGGCCGCCTCCGCGCACCCCGTGTCGCGCCTTACCCGGCACTCCGCTGCCATTCTGCACCCGGTCAAGCCAGCTCCTACGGTGGCGGCCACCTTCCATGGACAGACCACCACCAGACCTCTACACACCAGTGGTCCCTTCTACAGACTATCAAAACTCCTCTGATGCTCCAAAAATTGTTTCAAGACCAGATTCGGAATCCTCAGGATAAGATTTTCACAGACTCGGCCTCCGCTCAAAGATCCGTCGCTGTTTCGACATGACGAAAAGTAGGCATCACTTCCACTCACCACTATGCCTCCTCTAGCACCTGAAACTAGAAAACTTCATAGATCTGGAATCTTTGGATCACAAACTTCACAGATCTATGCTTTGCTAGAAGATCAGATGTCGTTTGGATGTGTTGAAAAGTTTATCGATGAATAACATGAAGAACAAACAAAGAACACAAAGAATGAGTGATGAAAAATTGAAACGGTTGATGGTCATGTTAGTATGGTCATTGAAAATGGTTTTTAAAACATTTAAAATGACCCAAACTCAATTTTTACAACCAAATATTCAATCGGGGAAAGCAGAATTTGAAAAAAGAATCCTACCTGGATTTTGGATCCATCGCTGTGTTCACTGTGCTTTGATCTGCTTGGATCTGAAACACCACCATGATCCGTCAAGAATCCAACGTCAATTATCCATCAGAATTATAGGATGGAGCTCCGCCAACCATGGGAGTAAATGATCCAAACCCATTTCCTTTTACTTAAACTCCTATTTATAGGAAACTGCTAGTAGTCGCAAAATATAAACCTTCTGCGCCCTCTCACCTAAGGTTTCCCCTTGGGTAAAGACCACGCTATGAACCCAACAATGGTCTCAAATTTCCAATCTGAGTATTCATTCATAATTTATTCAAATTAAAATATAAGATAAAATAATTTTATTTAATTATTTTATTTATGGTTTCACCCTCCATGGATTTCTCTACAAAGGACCTACACTGATAAAAGTTATGTCCCATCTAGGGTAAACACCACACTCTAGACTCAACCATGGCCTTATATTTCTGATCTGATCTACCATTTGAGATATATCCCATTTCCATCGCATACATAGTATAAAGTATACTTAATATTTTTTAAAAATTTATTCTGGATACACCAGGCTTCAGAATCGCAAACCGTCTCAGCACCTATCTTTGGAAATATGTATAGAAATATTCCAAAGTCTTACAAGAAAAAAAAACAGGTCTCTACATGTTGACCCTGCTCCAAAATTTGGATTCGGTCTATATCCCTTATCACTAGGAACTGAAGGAAAATTTCTATGAAACCACTGAAGGTGACCCATTTTCCAAAATATCGGCACTCAATTGGATTCTTGGTACACTAAGGCTTCTTATGGCCTGACCTACCACACTAGTGACACACCACATAACTATCAGTGTGTGCTATCTGACTACCATAACCCCTATAAATAGACTCAAAGTGAAATTTCCTGCTGCTAGATGAACCAATTCCCTATCTTGGTGATGAACCACTCTGGACCACATTGTTAGCTTCCCTTAGGTTCCTCTTAGTGATAAGGTCTTCGTTCACTATTTCTAAAGTGGAAGTCATCTGAAAAGTGTTCACTTGGGATCAGATGGAACACACAATATCATCCTCAAAATGTCTTTTTGTTGTCAACTCATCACCAGTAAGTGTTAATATGAATCACCAAAGCTCAATTAAATGAGATGAATATTCCATCACGAACATAACACCTTGTTGTAGGCGCATAAATTTTGTAGTGAGGTTCACTCTTAGTTTCTATGGAAAGAAGTAATCATAGAAGATCATCTGGAAGTCCCTCTAGGACATATATCGATAATGATCTACCTAGGTAATAACATCCCACCAATGATTGGTAGAATCAAAAAGCATATAAGTTGAAAGCTTGACCCTTCTCTCCATAGGCATCTCCAAATTATCTAAGATTGGTAAAATGGATGACCGCGTTGTCGTGACATGTCAAGTTGATTATTCTTTTAATGTTGATTTTTAGTCTAGGGAAGACCCTAGGTCACCTCTCGAGGAGCGTTGATAGGTTTAGAGTGTGTATTTTTAATTAAGTCTATTAAAAAAAGGGGGTGATTTTGAAAACCGCTTAAAGAAAGTAACTTAATCAAAATAGTTTAAAAGATGAAAGACCAAGTGGATTTTGAAAAATATGAGATAAAATGGTCGATGTTATTTCACTACACACATATCAAGTTCATTGTTCATAGAGATTTATTTTATGTTTCGAGTAATTCTTTGGTTTGAATTAATTGGAATCCCAATTAATTCCTAAGCTCTTATTTCAATGCTTGAAGAACCAAACCTTGACATAAAAATCGTATTGCCAAGGTCCAGAACTTATGCATGGAATAATAACTTCCAAATCATATTGAAATCTCAATAATGTGGGGAAGAAAATTATTCTTGTGTTGTCCAATCGGAACAACACAATTCACACACTCAAAACCTCACACCGATCAGTTAGAAATTAAGAGCATAACACTCACATGAATCAAATCGAGCATTAAAATCTAAAATAAAATAAGATACATGGAATTAAATGTTTAAACACCCAAATTAATCCAAACAAGTAGCTAGTGTATGCATCAGAACTCCCTTGACATGTGTGTAGCTCCCTCACAACGAACACCCAACTTTTAGCTCGACATCGGGAGGAGGAGGAAGCTCGGGTGGAACTCCTTCTTCATCCTTGATTTCCCTATGAGGATAGGGGCCTCCAAAACCTCCAAGGTGATTATGAGACTCTTCTAGGACTCCAAAATGTCATAGTATAGCTTCTAGTTCCAACTTCCAAATGGGGTGCCCAAGGTGTCTTTTTATAGCCAAAATGAGAAGTGGTTTTGGGCACCCAGATTTTGATAAACCACTTGGAGAACAGTTTTTGGCTATTAGAAAGTCGAATATCCCTTTTTACAAAACTGGAAAGTTGTATCCCCACATCTTATATATCACCAAATAATGTTTGGAACCATTTGTACAAATACAGCTTGATATATTGATACAATATAGAACGCCACTTTTGACTTTGTTCATATTCGGTTGCTTGGACAGATCAGTTCGGATGAGCCCCTTAGAAGACGAATAAGGATTGGGTTATTTGATATGAAATGTAGAATATTAAATTTAGGATCTGAACACAAAATATCAGCTCATTTGGATGCAATAATTTCTCATACTATTCAAAACAGTGGACAGATGTCTATGGATCCATTCAATTTTGGCCCGGGTTTCTTCCACTTCATCAAGGGCCCTCCAAATCATCTCCACCTACATTGAAATAATAATAAAAAGTAACATTTCCCATTATAATATTTATTAACATTAATTAAGTGATTCAAACATAAATTTCAATTTATTATTATATTTGGAATATTCATTACAAAAGTAGTTTAAAACAGCGGTGTAAGGGTGGAATAAAACAGTGAATCGTGGTACGATCACACCCCCACACCTAAACATTTTCACTCCTGGGAAAAGTCACATATCCAAATAAAATGATGCATATATATATATTTCCAACATCATGAATATTTAGCATTTGAGGAAATTTTAATTCACCAAAGTAATTTGATCAATGCATGAACCGCACCAAGGAGTTCTTCCCAGTGAAAATGGAAAAAGATGTCTCATAAATCATATCACAATAAAATTAAAATAGATTTATGAAACTGAAATGAACAAGGAATTAAAAAGTAAACCATTACAATAACTCTCCATGTGTGTGTGTGAAAACCATTCCATGCTATTCTTTCCACTTTCTATCAAATAAATATAGGTTATTTTAACATTATTAAGCTTTAAATGTTTTTTCACTGAACCTGTCCTACATCCTTTGCAGTCATATTTCAAGAACCACTCACTTAAGAATTCCCAGAAGTCAAACCATAAGCTCCTAACCTAGATATCCACATATGTTGCAGATTTCATCACTCACCTCATTTATTATATATTTTTTGAAGTTGCAATTAGAAAAAATCTCACACTCATCTCTGAACCCTTGTTTGATCTCCTCATGACACTAATTACAATAGTTATAACAAGATCAAAGGTTGAGGAGGAGTGATTTTTGACCTTCCCAAGACACAACCAAATTTTTTTGAGGGCGTACAACAGTCAGACATTAGGTACACACACATAGGTCAATCTGGTACAGTAATGAAACAGATCGGATAAACGAACGTATGGAAATATCATTTAAAGATGAAAAATATTAACCCAAGATATATTTACTTATTATTAAGTAAGAAATAATCACACTTTGTGGTTTGGTGCAAAAATTTGTGGAGATATTAGTGACACAGTTTTTCCAAAAACTACTCACACAAGGAGCATCAATCATCTCAAAGGTTTCACATAGATACGACCATTTATATCATTGACATAAAACCAATTCAAAAGAAAATCACTCCTTGATGTTAAATTCATACAAATATTCTTTTTAGCCTTTGTTATGGTATTTTTACTTTCCCCCATTTATGGTCACCAAATCATCGAACTTAGAAATTGTTGATGGGGAAAAATGAAAATACCATAAAGAAGGCTAAAAAGAGAACAAAGGAGAAAACGATGAAAATTACTAACTAACCCAAGAATGTATCCACCCCCACACCTAGAATGTGCAGTGTCCTCACTGAAATAATTGAGAATGTGGGAATTAAGGTTAAAACTTGGTGGATTTCATTCATAGTTTGCTTCTTGAACTTGGAGTTCCTCCATCGGGTTCTCCAGAATGGCTTCATGAAAGTGCTTCAGCCGCTGCCCATTGATAGTGAAGGCTTGCTTGGTTTCTTCATTTTGAACCTGAACAAAACCAAATGGAGAGACATTAGTAACAATGTATGGTCCAAACCAGTAGGAACAAAGCTTATCAGGATGCAATTTCATCCTTGCATTGTAGAGGAGGACCTTCTTCCCAATTTGGAACTCTCAATAAAGGATAAGGCGGTCATGGACAGCCTTGGTTCACTCCTTATAAATCCTAGAGTTCTCATAAGAATCTCTACGCATTTCTTCCAGCTCCTGTATCTGTAACTTCCTTTGAGAACCTGCACTAGAAAGATTAGAATTTCATTTTTTAATGGACCAGTAGGCTCGGTACTCAATCTCAACAGGGAGGTGAAAACTCTTTCCAAAAACAAGCCTATAAGGTGACATTCCAATGGGAGTTTTAAAAGCAGTACGGTAAGCCCATAATGAATCATCGAGTCTAAGACTCCAATATTTCCTGTTGGGTTGGACCATTTTTTCAAGATTTTGTTTTACCTCTCTATTTGATACCTCGGATTGACCATTAGTCTGTGGGTGATACATAGTAGATACTCGATGACCGACCCCATACCGACGCAAAAGTGATTGCATTGTTCGGTTGCAGAAATGAGAACCCTGGTCACTGATGATGAACCTAGGTAATCCAAACCTAAAAAATATCCGAGTTCTCAAAAATTCTACAACTGTTTTGGAATCATCTGTCCTTGTGTATCATGCCTCTACCCATTTTGATACGTAATCAATGACCAAAAGAATGTACAAGTTGCCAAAAGAATTGGGAAATGGCCCCATAAAGTCAATACCCCAAACATCGAAGATTTCATGAAAGAGCAAGGGTTGTTGTGGAATTTCATTCCTTTTAGAGACATTCCCCATTATTTGACAATGAGGACAATATTTACAAAATTCTTGGGCATCCCAAAAAAGTGTTGGCCAAAAGAGACCAGAATCAAGAACTTTGCTAGTATTCTGTTGGGGACCAAAGTGGACCCCACAAGAAAGAGTGTGGAAGAATCTAAGGACATACTGAAACTCGCTATTGGGAACACAACGCCTAAGGACCTGATCGCTACATGTACACCAAAGGTAGGGGTCATCCCAAATGTACCAATGAGACTCATGTTTTAGACGAATGGCTTGGTTTTTGTTGAAATTATTAGGAATGAAAGATCCTACCAAATAATTTATAATTTCAGCATACCAGGGAATAACATCTTGCACTTTGTACAATTTCTCATCAGGAAACATGTCATTAATGGGAATACAGGGGGATGAGACAATGTCCGAGGATGGAAGGATCCTACTGATATGGTCTGACACCACATTCTATGCTCCTTTTTTATCTCTAATTTCTAGATTGAATTCTTGAAGGAGGAGCATCCAATGAATGAGACGTGGTTTGGATTCCGGTTTCTTTAGGAGATACCGGAGGGCTGCATGGTCTGAGAACACAATGACTTTGGACACTAAAAGGTATGACCTGAATTTATCCAAGGAAAACACTATGGCAAGGAATTATTTTTCAGTTGTAGTGTAGTTTGCTTGGGCAGGGTCTAGTGTATGTGAGGCATAGGCTATGACATGTGGAGCTTGGTTGACCCTTTGTGACAAGACTTCCCCAACTGCATAGTTAGAGGCATCACACATGAGCTCAAATGGTAAATCCCACCGAGGTGGTTGGATTACCGGGGGTGATGTGAGACTCCATTTTAATTTATTAAAAGCTTCTTCACATTCTTTATCAAAAACAAAATCTTTTTCTTTTTGGAGTAAGCAGGAGAGGGGAAGTGAAATCTTACTAAAATCATGAATGAAACGACGGTAAAATTCAGCATGACCTAGGAAATACCACACATCACGTACATTTTTAGGGAATGGTAGGGAAGAAATGACATCCACTTTCGATTTATCTACTTGGATACCATCCCCAGAAATGAAATGTCCCAAAAATATACCTTGTCGCACCATGAAATGGAATTTATTATAATTTAATACAAGATTATTTTCAATACAGCGACGTAGGAAAGAACCAAGACTACTTAAACATTCATCAAAAGAGGATACATAAATAGTAAAATCATCCATGAAAACTTCCATGCAATTCTACAGGTAATCTGAAAAAATACTAACCATACATCGTTGGAAAGTACCCAGAGTATTGCACAGGCCAAATGGCATCCTTCTATAGGAAAATGTACCAAAGGGGCAAGTGAAGGTTGTCTTTTCCTGATCTTCGGGGGCAATATGGATCTGAAAGTATCCAGAATACCCATCAAGAAAACAGTAATGGGACTTCCCTGATAGCCTCTCTAGTATTTGGTCAATGAATGGCAATGGGAAATGGTCCTTCCTAGTGTATTGGTTTAGTTGGCAATAATCTATATAGACACGTCAACTATTCTGAACACTAGTTGGAACCAATTCATTGTTTTCATTTTTAATTACTGTTAGGCCAATTTTTTAGGAACTAATTGAGCAGGACTGACCCATTGGCTATCATAGATGGGGTAAATGATTCCAGCAGCCAATAATTTTGTTAATTCCTTTTTAACTACTTATAAGAGGTTTGGGTTCAGTCGACGTTGTGCCTGCCTCACTGGTTTAGCCTCATTAGTTAATAAAATATGATGTGTACACATTGATGGGCTAATACCAGGAATGTCCACAAGTATCCATCCCAATGCTTGTTTATACTTCCTCAAAAGTTCAAGCAGTCGAAATTCATGATTAGGAGGGAGTGAACTAGCAATGATGATGGGTAACTTGTTTCCATTCTCAAGATATGAATATTTCAAATCTTGAGGCAGTTTCTTTATTTCCAATTCAGGTGGATTTTGGATTTATGAGAGTGTGTGTGAAAGTGAGAGGTCACTAATCTCATCTAATTGCTCAATGGTATCATCCTCAGATGAGGAATTATCTTTTACAAGCATATCAATATCATCGATGGTCATGTGATCCTCCGTGTTCAAGAAATTATCAATTATTAAACATGCATGACACTTTTCTAGACCACTAAAACAATCAACACATGATTCATTACCAAGAATTTCAATCCAAGAGGAAAATTTAGAAAGGGGATCAGGGGGAAAAATGAAGTGATTTTAGGGGAAGGGAGTGCATCAATTGAATTTACCGAGAGAGAGGAATGTTCTTCTGATGGGTGCTTCATGGCATCAAGGATATTGAAATGGACTATGTCACCACCAAATTACATAGATAATGTACCATTATGGACATTAATTATGGCTTTGGAGGTTTTCAAGAAAGGTCTCCCCAATATAATTGGGGTGTGTCTATTCATCCTATCATCTTCTATTTTT
The DNA here is from genome assembly GCA_963277665.1 of Viscum album. Classification (NCBI taxonomy): domain Eukaryota; kingdom Viridiplantae; phylum Streptophyta; class Magnoliopsida; order Santalales; family Viscaceae; genus Viscum; species Viscum album. The sequence goes on from OY728143.1 coordinate 1,074,394,218, forward strand.
AGCATATAAAAATCAGCAGGAAATATTAAATTTTGAACCCTCACAAGAACATTCTCTAACACACCAGAAGGGTGTGTCATACTCCGATTTTCTAGTTGAACAAATATTCCTGTGGGCTTTAGTTCACCGACCTGCAAAGAAGAGTATATGGAGTGAGGCATCACATTAATAGAAGCACCCAAATCAAGCATAGCATTAGAGAAAGAATACTCCCCTATGGTGCACGGAATCGAGAATATTCCAGGATCGTTGCACTTGGTGGGAAGTGATGGTTGTATCAATGCTGAGACGTTCCTACCTAGGATCACTTTCTCATCACCTCTAAGTTGACTTCGGTGGGTAAACATCTCCTTCAGAAACTTGGCATATCTCAGAATTTGCTTGATGGCATCAATCAAGGGGATGTTGACCTGCACTTTCTTGAAAGTTTCAAATATTTATTTATCAAGTTCAGTTTCATTTTGTTTTCTTGGTTGGGTGGTCCTTTGGGGAAATGGAAGAGGAATGGGTGTGCTTGGTGGTTCATTAATAGAAACACTCTTTCCTTTTGAAGGGTTCCTCTTAGGACAAGGTTTTTCAATATTTGGACCTTTTTCAATGGTTGGAATGGTGGTTTTATTAGGAGGGGATGCCTCTAATGGAGGTGTTATTTGGATTTTAAGTTGAGTTCCACTCCTAAGGGTGATGGTAATAACATTTCCCTTATCCCTAGGGTTGACAAGTGGTTGAGAAGGTAGTTTACCAGACCCATGGATTTGGATTTCACCCACCGAGTTAGATAGTTGGCCTAATTGGGTTTTGAGGTCTTGTATGGCTGCCTGAGTGGTTTGTTGGAATTGGAGATTTTTGGCATCCATTTGTTTCATCATATCTTCTAGGCTAGGCTCAGTTTTTGGAGGGGGTTGTTGGAAAGGACTTTGGGGTGGTTGAGGATTTTTGGGTGGTGGTGGATGATTACTCTGACCTTGTTGGTTACATTGTTGTTGAGGTTGATTTGAATACCCCCTTTCCTATAGGCTTGGTTGTCTTTCCACCCAGGGTTTGACGGATAGTAAGGTTCTTTCCTAAAGGGTTGGTTATAGGGACATCCAGGAAATATCACCTCACAACTCTCAGAAGTTTCTTTTAGTTGGGGGAATTGGTCAGAATAGTGGGTATCAGAAGAGAATATACCACAATGGATGGGAGGAGGAGATTGAGATTTCCCTTGGGAAAGAGCGAGTTGTCGTAGAAGGGTACTTACCTCTTCAAACTTTGTATCCACCTTCTTCTCGAATTCAGTACTTTGCACCTCATGGATACCTCGAATTGGTACAGTGGACCTTAAACCAAATTGTTGTGTGTTTTGTTCCATATTCTCAATTAGGGTCCTTGTATCAATTAGGGTTATATCCACTAGTGCACCACCTGCAGCAACATCAATCATGTTTCGATCAATAGGGATTAAACCTTCATAAAAATACTGAATTAAAATTTGATCACTTATTTGGTGATGTGGACAAATTGAACACAATCTTTTAAATATTTCCCAATATTCATGAAGTGTTTCCCCATGAGATTTTCTTATACCACATATTTCTTTCCTTATTGTTGCAGTTCGAGAGGCTGGGAAATATTTTTCAAGAAAAAGGCGTTTCATGTCCGCCCTGCCTCTAATTGGTGAATTAACATAGTATAGACAATCTTTAGCAGTGTATTCTAATGAAAATGAAAATGCTCTAAGTTTTACTTGGTCCTCATTAACATTATCAGGCTTTAATGTAGAACACACAGTATGAAATTATTTTAAATCTTTATGTGGGTCCTCTCTAGGATGTCCATGGAATTTTGGTAATAAATGAATTAAACCAGATTTTAGTTCGAAATTAGGTGCCTCTCCTTGTATTTGAATGTATGAAGGTTGGATATCAACATCAGGTGAGTTTAATTCCTTTAATGTTATATTATTTTCACCCATGTTACACAAGTTTATTTCAGTTTTTATTTGGGTTCCAGAATAAGAAGAAGAAGAAGGGTGAAGGAATTTTTCAGTGTGTGGTGTGTCCTCCTTCAAATTGTTGTCTTGTGTGTCTCAGTGTCGTTGACGTAGGATCCTCTCTGGCCCGGGTTCGAAAGGTGGTAAATCTCCCAGATTAGAATGCATCATGCACCAAACCTACACATGGAATAGATCAGAATACAAAAGTATTGAAAAGGTAGAATAGAAAACAAATAAATATTCACAAAAAATTTATAAATAACTTATAAAAAACACGCACTAAAGCAAAAACGCTCCCCGAAAACGGCGCCAAAATTTGACCGCGTTTTCATGACAAGTCAAATTGATTATGCTTTTAAGGTTGATTTTTAGTCTAGGGAAGACCCTAGGTCATCTCTCTAGTAGCGTTGATAGGTTTAGAGTGTGTATTTTTAATTAAGTCTATTAAAAAAAGGGGGTGATTTTGAAAATCGCTTAAAGAAAGTAACTTAATAAAAATAGTTTAAAAGATGAAAGACCAAGTGGATTTTGAAAAATATGAGATAAAAGGGTCGATGTGATTTCACTACACACATATCAAGTTCATTGTTCATAGAGATTTATTTTATGTTTAGAGTAATTCTTTGGTTGGAATTAATTGGAATCCCGATTAATTCCAAAGCTCCTATCTCAATGCTTGAAGAACCAAACATTGAAATAACAATCGTATTGCCAAGGTCCAGAACTTATGCATAGAATAAGAGCTTCTAAATCATATTGAAATCTCAATAATGTGGGGAAGAAAATTATTCTTGTGTTGTCCAATCGGAACAACACAAGTCACGCACTCAAAACCTCACACCGATCAGTTAGAAATTACGAGCATGACACTCACATGCATCAAATCAAGCATTCAAATATGAAATAAAATAAGATTCATGGAATGAAATGTTTAAAAACCCAAATTACTACAAACCAGTAGCTATTTTATGCATCAGAACTCCCTTGACATGTGTGTAGCTCCCTCACAATGTACACCCAACTTTTAGCTTGACATTGGGAGGAGGAGGAAGCTCGGGTGGAACTCCTTCTTCATCCTTGATTCCCCTATGAAGATAGGGGCCTCCAGAACCTCCAAGGTGATTAGGAGACTCCTCTAGGACTCCAAAATTATAGATTATAGCTTCTGGTTCCAACTTCCAAATGGGGTGCCCAAGGTGTCTTTTTATAGCCAAAATGAGAAGTGGTTTTGGGCACCCAGATTTTGATAAACCACTTGGAGAAAGGTTTTAAGCTATTAGACAGTCAAATATTCCTTTTTAAAAAACTGGAAAGTTGTATCCCCATGTATTATCTATCACCACCGAAATATTGACACCATTTGGACAAATAAAGCTCAAGATATTGATAACATACAGAACGATACTTTTGACTTTGTGCATATTCGGTGGCTTGGACAGATCAGTTCAGATGGGCCCCTTAGACGCCGAATCAGGATTGGGTTCCTTGATATGAAATGTAGAATATTAAATTTTTGATCGGTCCAAAAAATATCAGCCCATTTGAATTCACGGATTTCACGTAATATTCAAAACAGTGGACAGATTTCCATGGATCCATTCAATTTTGGCTCGGTTTTCTTCCACTTCATTAAGGGCCCTCCAAATCATCTCCACCTACATTGAAATAATAAAAAAAAGTAACATTTACCATTATAATATTGATTAACATTAATTAATTGATTCAAACATAATGTTCAATTTATTATTATATTTTGAATATTCATTCAAAAACTAGTTTAAAACAGCGGTGTAAGGGTGGAATAAAAAAGTGAATCGTGGTACGATCAATGGCCTCTATCCATGAATCAACAGCCTCAGGGCCAACTTCCCTAACAAAGGTAGGAGGTTTCTACTACTGGAATTCTCGCATTAGATCTACTATAGTAGGGGAAGGTTTTGGGGTTCCCTATATACTGACTGAATTTTTTTTTTATTACAATGCAAACACTTTTGAGGAAAAAGTGAGAAACCAAACACGACTTCACCAATTCACCACTTCACCACTTCAAAAATTCACCACTTCACCACTTCAACACTTCACCACTTCACCACTTCACACATACAAGACTTCACAACAAACAAAATTCAAGCACAATGGATGGACAATCCATTCAAGCTTCAAGCAGACTAACATTCATAGCTGGAGTTGAAATCGTCAAGAGAAGGCTGAGGAACCACGAACTAGGAAACACGATCATCAGAAAAGCTGGACAAACCACATAACAGGTCTCCTCGAGCACCCACCGGTGTGACCGTCAACACTAGCCCAAATACACAAACCTTCCAGTGGACTCTAGTCGGAGTACGCCTAAACCCTCCAGCAACGTGAGATGACCCAAGCAGACATCCACAAAGAACCATAATATACACTCCCTACTTCCCACTACTAAGGTTAGGTTAGGGTAAAGATCTCACATCACATATCATAGGTCCTAGTATATGGATTATCAACTGTAAAGTATAGAGGAAAGCACCTTTTATGTTGCAATTTACATCCCTATTTAATAGTAACCATATTATTTAATAATTTAAATTTATTTCAATTCATACTAATTTATATTTATATATATATATATCAAAATCAAGTTAGATGAGTAACCATTCCCATGTTATAAAGGCATAAGATTTATAAGTTTTAATTAACACATCATGTAACTGCAACTTGACCCTTACATCTGGTATTAGGATGTAACAGGTCATATAAAATGATTTGATTAGATGAATCAACATTCCCAATTTAGATAAGTACATGCTTCATAAATTATAATTTTAATTCATGTAATCAAAATCAACTAATGTTTCAGCCCTTGCGAACAATGGTCCTTGGATTAAATATGAAACAATTGGTTAATTAAGGTTCCACCATCAATCTATATGGTAAAACACCATTTAGGTTGATATAGACACTTTAACTAATCCAGCACTACTGAAAAAATCACCTATACCCATAGTTTGGAACAATGGGTATAGCCCCTACAACCATTGGTATAGGGTATACCCATAGTTTCATAAACTATGGGATACTGAGGAATTTATATAGAGATATACCCACAGTTTTATAGAAACCGTGGGTATATCCCTAAAAAATTCCATAATACCCATGGTTTTATATAAACCGTGGGAATATATCTATACCCACGGTTTATAAAACCATGGGTATAGATGATCACATGAGAAATAATATACCCACGGTTATTGAACCGTGGGTATATATCCTTGACCTTTAAAATAATACAGCCTTCCTGCACTGGGTTGCTACAGTACCCGAATTAGGTTGCTACAGTTACCAAAATTTTTGGCCGGGGGCTGCTTGCCCACCCTCTTCACTGCTTCCTAATGCCAAAAATTCAAAGGAATTGTGAGTACTCACCTTTAATTTTTGAGTCCCCTTAACATGATGATCCAGGTCTATGACCGATATGCTCTCGGCCTTATCTATCATGGGAGTCTCAAAAGATGAAACCCCATGACTATCCCTGGAATAAGTATTGCTACTAGTAGACTTCTTGTAATACAAGGTTGTAGGATTCCCAACCCATTCTACATTAAGAGAAGGGGTTAAGGAAATGACATATTTTTTGTGTCCACCATTAACAGGAGTAGAGGTCTGAGTCTACAAAGTAGGTGATCTAGGAACTAGGCTAGCAGTGGTACTGGTTTTTGGTGGATTGGATCCTCCAAGTACATCAGAGCTCTTCAAGGAAGAATAAATAATAGCATCCAAAATATTAACATTGAATAAGTCACGACTCACTAGTTTTTCAGTTGTACATGCACTGTCCATATGAAAGGTACTTGCAGGAGTGTTTGATAAAGAGTTAACCAAGTCCATATTAGAATTACCTCCCTGTGTAGAACAACTTTCCGTCATAGGTACTGATTGCACACTACAAACAAAAACTACATGAGGTTGAGATTCCCCAACTGTCTTATTAGAATCCTTAGAATCCAATGCAATACCAGAAATGGATTTCCCCAAATTAGGGGCAGAGGAGTGAGAAACCAAGTTTCAAGGTTTTCTCTTGGATTTCCCTGAAGTGGAATCCACTATCTTTGACTTAACTTTCCGTTCTTTGAATAAATCATTCAATGATCTTTCCAGTAATTAGAATCCACCTTAGCCTGCGCATCATATTCCATTTCATCTTTACTATGCTCAGATGCTTCTCCAAGATGTTCATCAGAGATGACCCTTGATAGAGCATATTTAAAAGAAATTACATCATAGGATGGATGAGACTCCTCTACTATATCATCCCATAAAATAGTATTTTCACCTTCTCTTGAATAGTAGGAATAGAGACTCTAACCTCTCTACCATAGGAAACTAATTCAAGAACATGTTCATCCAAAGGGGGGGATTGTTGCAACCAAGGCTTGATTGGTTGGATTTTTGGAAAATATATGAGGTATGAATGAGGTATGTTTGATTAAAGAGGCACAAAATTTGTCAATAATAATGGAATGAATATATATTTAATAAAGATGTGTTGAAAATATATATATGAAGAGTGCATTCAACGTGTTAACATAAAGAAGAAGTCTTGGAATAGGACCGAGGGTGAAGGTATGCATGGAAGAATTGCATAATGAAATGACATTCATGATTTGGAGATATTGGTATTTTTTTGGAGCATGGATGAAAGTTGATATAGGTTAGAAATTTTATGTGGATCATGTTCATTGGTTGAATTGAATAGGTGGATGATATATTAAAGATGGAATTGATCTTAATATCTGAAATCTGGAACTGATTTAAAATACATGAATGTTGGAGAAATTTTTAACTAGTTTAATAGGATGAGGTTACACAACATTTCAATGGTCTGCATAAATATTGTTGAATAGGGAGTTAGAAGCTTCCATGAAGCTGTTATAGAATGAGAACTATGGCTGTAGGTGTGGAGAAATAGGCTAACATGCATTGTTCATGAGGAAAAACATACAACATGTGAATGCAACTCTTGCATGGTTCATATGGTTGCATGAATCATGTTTTTGGGTCTCATGCCAGTGATGTTTTGAATGAAGATTTTTGGTAATATAGATTACATAGTATTCAGAGTCTTAAATGAAGAATACAATGTTGCGATATTTTAGATTTTCTTTCAAGGAAAGTTTTTAATTAAGACTCAGAAAACTGGGTTCTTAAATGAAGATTTTTAAATTATTCAATATTCTAAAGAGTTTTAAAGGAGAGTTTGAATCTGTATATTCACATATTTGATCACGGTGAAGGTTTTCACACCTGTAAAACCGGAGTATGAAGAATAAAAACAAGAAACTATCTTTTATATGTGTTATGGGATACTCCCATTGGTGTCTTGGACAAGGGATTAATCACCCTACTTATAGGAGTGATATGTTTGAAAGTTAAAAGTATTATAAGGGGCATTTAGTTTTTTCCTACAGAGATTGGAAAGTCAATCCAGATAACCCAATTATCATGAGGCATTTACCAGTCCTTTTCTAGATGAGTGGAATTACCTGGAAAAACAAAACTGTGTGGGGTGGCTCTAATAATGAATGAAATATTCATTGAATAACCAGTGGGAAGATTCACCCCATTCCTGACATTTTATTAGAGAACGAAGGTAGTTTCAGACAACCTCAGGTATTTCTTTTGGGGATACTGTTGTATTTAGGGTTATTGGCACTCCACTCAGTGTATGTGATAATGGAATAACTGCCTTTCCTCTGGTGTCGATCTGGTAACAATTCTTGAGCCCTACCATGAGGTCAATTAAGGTTTTACTGAGAATTTCAAACAAAACTATCTAGTGCACGATAGAGTATTTTTAGCACCAAAGTATTTATATAGATTCATTGGGATGGAGTCTAATCATCAAATCCAACATTGTACAGTAGCTCATGATCTGATATTACATTATCAAATTGGTTATGAATGTAAATTTCCATTATTAGTCCCAACACATTATCATTTCACCACCTTTTATACCCATAGCATTTCCAGAATCAATATATATTGTATAGTCTCCCATATATTATTATTATAAATTCATATTTCCTCGATCCTTATTCATGGGAATTCACAATTCATTCCTAGAAATTATCAATACCTCCCTAATTATTCTTGTTTCCTAGGCCTTACCATGGTTCAGACATAGACTCTGATATAGGAATACTATGATGGACTAAGGTGATGGGTTGCACCCACGGGCGGGCACAAGTGTCCAAGAATCAAATAATCACCACTCAAGAATAATTTCCCCTACAAAAAATTAATTAAAATAGAAGTAGAAAATAAATAAAATTTTGGCATGACCCATCCGTACATCAGACATCCACTCTGAAGGAAAATAAAATAAACAGAAACAACACAGTACACAGTATGAAGAAAAATAAAACACACTAATTAATCCCTCCACTATCCCGATCTCCCTCCCCTGCAAATAAAACCGTGTAGCCACCTCCAGTGCCCTTCTGGTCCCCTTCACAGAATATAACTACCCTTTTTTCGTAGAAAGTAGTAAAAGTCCTTAGTGGACGATGTGATAAAGAAAATAAAATAAAAACTAAACTAGAAAATACCTGTCTTTTGTGACTATACAAGTCACTTACCCAATACAAGAACCACAATTTTACATGGGTCAAAACATATTCCTACAAGAAAGGAGGAAACATTTTATATTGGAAATACTATTTAGAATAAAAGAATTCACATCATACCACTACCATGAGATTGTCGACATCTGCTATAGAATAGTGTACATGTCTAGTGGAATTAAGAAGAAATTAACTGGAAGAAATAGAAAAGATTTTATGAGTAAATAAGAAGAGTAATACACTTACTATAACAACAAATTAGTGGATGAATCACCAGATAAAATCACCAATTTCATTGAATATGTGGAATGTCAACAAAACAACCTTAAGTACTCAATAAAATTAGTGACCTGTTTTTTCCTTTAAAGTCGAATCTTCAATGCCAAAATATTACACCATTATTCCAAGGGTTGCTAGAAAATATCTTGAAAATAACGCAGAAAGAAATTTTTAGGTTTCTATGACCTAGAAAAAATATTCTCAGGAATCCATAGTTGGTACCTTGTGGTGGTGTTACTAAGATGGTAGTGTATTCCAGTTTGAAGTAGAAGTGTTCATCTAATGAACGAGTTAAGTATTCACATTATGATGTAGATGCTATTTCATTTTGAGGAATTACCCAGAATAATAGCACCAAATTGTGTTGTTAATGTGATTAGGACTAAGACTATTCTACAAGGAAAGTATAGAAAACGTGAAAATACATGGATAAAAAATGGGAGTACAGGTGACATTGTGGACATGAAATAAAAAAATATATGGCTTGAAGGAACAAACATTCAAGAATGACATCATGAGAGGAATAATGAAGAAACAGGCCCCGGTGAAGGCCCAACCTTCCCAAAACCCCATGTTGAGTAGAAAGTAGAGTCTTTTAATGAACAGATTCTCCAAAACCAACAATTTAATTTAATTTGATAGTTTTTGGTTTTGGGATGAATTCAAAATGCTTTTTTAGTGGAATGAGTTGCATAACATTTCACCCAAAGGGGATCAATCTTCATTTATTTTAAAAAACACGGGAACAAGAAATGAATAGGCAATGAACATACCAATATACAAGCTGAATTGTTTCTCACCCAAAATAAAATTGTCACGACCTCCATTATTGGCCTGAGACAATAGCAATACACAATAAGAGAAAGGGAATACATTCAATGAATTTAACTGAGAAAAAAAATAATTATGGATAATAGTAAGTGAAATTAACTAGGGAAAATACAATAAAATTGAAAATACTAATCCCTAAAAGATATATAAATTCTCAAGTATAAAAATATATGTAATGGATTTATAGTAAAAAATGAGAATAGTTAAAACAACATGCTTCTTGATCACTTTGAACTTAATCTGAGTAGAAATTTTCATATTACACTATCAATTTGTAGTGAGAAAATGAGTAATATGATAAATTAATTATATGTTTCTTTTAATTCATAAGGAAAAGATACATCATCTTAAAATGGACTTAATACCACCCATTCAAACTAGATTGAAATGTCTCATCATTAATTCCTTAATCCAAGAATTAATGATGAAACATTATCTATAATTAAAAATAATTATAACCTATAATCCAAGAGCAATTCACTAAATCATATACCAATAATCCATGGATAATTATTAATTCACCTTAAGAAGTTTCAAGAATCATGAACTGTTTCATTCAACACTACTTAAACCCCAAAAATGAATCCCATCCTAAAGAATCCAATCAATTCTCAACATTTTTGCATAATATATCTTTAATTCAAGGTTTAGTAGCATGAAATTTGACAAATAATGATCAAGTAAGTGAGGTAGGATTTTTATGAAATGGTTGGACATCCAGTGGAATAAAATTTCATATGGTTGGAAACACGTCCACCCAAAATATCATGACAATGAAGGCACACAAAAGATCATGACAAGGAAGGCTATGATATATACACTTCATCTTATACATAGGAGAAACTATATATATGGTTAATAATAGACTCAATATAATGTTCATAAATATAGGGACATATGATCACTACTGCATAGTAGGAGGGGTCCCTAGAATAGTGTTCCAGAATCTATGCCTCTTCTTCCTGGTAATGAATAGAGTATCATGCAATAATAATAAAAAGTTCCATGTAAGAAGCCTTAATTACAGAAAGGAATAACATAGAAACCCCACAAAACCATTTTTAATGGATATCAAATATCATGAATCAAGCACTCTGAACCACTCTTCAAGGATCTCGTCTTTCATGGAAAGACTAGGAACTCACAAATATCATCTAAAAAGTGATATAATAACCTATCTCCCTACTTATAAATTTTGTGTCTTAAGGTCATAATGTAAACTCAAATCCTGGCCATCATTATGGACACATATAGATGGTAAGTTATCTTTCACAAACATTAGATACCACCCTTAGTCTTAACAAGCAATCAATAATCATTTTACAAGTCATCCTTTAATGTTGAAAAAACCATTATGAATCATTACTCTCATTTCTATACTTGATCCCCCTAGTAAAAACACACATTGGTGACTACCAAATAAATCTATCCTCAGTGTATTCTCACCCATAGATACACAAGGCCACATAGGTCCTTATATAGGAATATCATTTGATGCTCATAATTAATCTCTCCTGAAGAACTTATTTTGTCAATAACACTCATCTTAAACCACCCCATAAATCATATGGATCACTACTCTTCATGAGGATAAAAATCCTAAAATTATACCATACAATTTCTCCCTAGTCTTAACTTGTCACCAGACACCCTTCATGGGTCTATATTTTAATTTTTAATAATACCCTTACAATGAATTAATCATTGGAAACCTCTAAACCCAAGGCTCATTGTGTGTAGAATATATATCATGGTTCTAATAAGCCTTACCCACTCAAGTTATTAGATCAATATTTATTCCATCATACCCACTTACTCAAAGTACACAATTATACATCACATGGAAACACATATAAAATAATATAAACTACTAGGTACCACCTACCTCATCACCATAGGGTTTTCCCATCTTTTATTATAGTATGATTTATCCTTGTTAACTTAAAATTGAAGAAATGAAAAAAATAAAACAAATTATGAATTTATGGAAAATCACTAAGAAGCGTAGAGGGAAACCAATAATAAAACATTACATATTATAAACATTTATTAGAGAAAATCACTACCATAAAAGTTTCACCAATTGTAAAAGTGGCAGAGGAGAACAATCTTGGATAATACAAGGTAGAAGAGGGGATAATGAAAGGTGACTCCTTAAAACATGTATAATTTTTAGGGATAACGTAGATGGGATAAATTTTATAAATTTTATCATGAAATGAAAAAAGTTCCCCTACATGAATTAGGGGGTTAGGGGCACCACCGGGATTCTGGTGGCCCTCACTGGAGTTATAGTATACCATTATATCTCTAATTCCAACCATCGAGCTCTCAAAGGTGGGTGTTTGACCCATTTGATAGATTTTGAAACTCATGCGGCCTCTACCCAAGGTTTTGATGGCTTATACTAAAGAAAACATAATGGTTTTTAATTTCCCAACACCCAAAACTTTGATTCAAGTATTTTCCATTGGTCCCTTTAAATATGAAACATCACTTTTAACACTCCAAAACATCTTAAGTATCCTTCTCTTGAATCCATATTCAAAATTTCGAAACCACTTGAGCTCTACTCCATTGATATTTAACACTTTCACTAACTCCACTAACACACGACATTGTAGGTCATTGAAAAATTTATAGTATAATTTTGGAAAATATGGTTTCTAAGTTGATAACCTTACCTCTGGACCAAAAAAGAGAAATTCAAAGGTATTTAACATTAATCACTCTTTATTTTAATGTTGAGTTATTAGATAATTTTATTTTTCATTCAAATAAAATGTATTTTTCAAAGTAGAAAAAATATTTATTCTATGACATGGACTTCCATAAACACACTCACTTTTCATAAAGAAGTATTTTTTTTATTTCAAGTGTATGTTTATCCCCTTGAAAGAAAATCAATAGTTCATCAATATAAAATAGGTACAAAGGTGTAAGTAAGTACCTTGAAGCCCTAATAGGTGTAAAAATCACAATTTAGGTATCCTTTTACAATAATATTCTTAGGCAATATTCTCTAAGTCCAAAAAACAATTTAAATAGGGGTTCAAGATTCCTTACACCCCTTTACCATTTAAAATACCCCTATTGGGGGGTCTATTATTAGGCATAAAAAATATGGTATTATTTTAAGTTACAACAACCAATTTACTGTAATCTTTTGAAAAACTCTAAGAATATATAAAATAAAATCCCAATGAATGGTATCAAAATATTTAGAAATGTTACACTTTAAATTTAAATATATATGCATGTATTTATTTTGAATAATATTTGTACATTTAGAATCAGTAAAAATTAGTATTCAGTTTTTCTTTTAGTAATGACCCCATATTGATTATATGATATCATTTTAAAGTCAAGGAAACCCAATCATAAAATCATTATCTTCAACATGGTAATATTAATTATAATGATAAATTTATTCTTTGGTGCATATATAACTTATATCCCTTCCTTTTGAATTCAAGTGATCATAATTGTAATCAAATTCCTAAATTTTAGGAAACTCTATCATTCACTAAGAATATTTCAAGGAAAAATTTGTGATATATGCTTAAACAAATGAAATGAATCAGGATTAGAAAATATTCAAACCTAGATTTGATTACCTTTGAATGCAAGACACCTTTTGAAACCCTGGATTAGTGATGGATCCTCTCCTTATGTACGATCGAAGGCACTCGGTGATCGGATCTCCTTTTTGGAACCCCAGGCCACAGATTGGGCAGGGATGTCGTCGGAGGAGAGGGAGCTAAGAGGGGAGAGGGGGGGGGGTGTCTCTGGAGGAGAGGGAGATGAGAGGGGCTGGGGTAAGGGAGGTGGAGGCATGGACATTGAGGTGGAGGTGGAGTCCAGGATGTTGAGGTCAAGGCAGAGGCCTGGACTTTGAGGCAGAGGCGGAGGCCGGGACATTGAGGCGGAGGCGGAGGCCTGGACATTAAGGTGGAGGTGGAGGCTGGGAGGTTGAGGTCGGGGAGGGGAGGAGAGGTCTGGGAGGTGGAGGTCAGGGAGGGGAGTATAGAGTTCATGTAGGAGAGACCGATTGAAATGTGAAATCCAGAGGGGAATCCCGATGGTATCGTGACATTGGGGCATTGTATACCCACAATTTTAACAAAACCGTGGGTATAAATCATCATATATCACCTATACCCACAGTTTTTCTAAACTGTGGGTATAACTACATGGGGATATACCTATTTTCCAATAGTGTAACTATTATATCCCTATAAGAAACATTAGAAAATTCTCAAATAAAATATTCAAGGCACCAATAATATATAGCAAGCAATGAACATAGTAATATAAATATGGAATGACATATGTAGGACATGTGAATCCTCAGGTGCCTATTATGATGCACAATCAATTACTTCTTTCCTTACTAGGTTAAGGGAAAATAAAAATCTATAATAATAATAATAAAAGTGCTAAAAATCATGTGTGTCAACCAATAGTGAAATCAATACAAATCTAATAGAAAAAGACCAGAACAGTAATTCCCTTCCCAAGAATTTGGATTTTCCCAATATGTGTGTTAGCTACTCCGAGACACATAATCATTACCAAATCTTGACATGTTCCTAGTATCCTATCTATTAAACCAATATTAAGAAAAAATGAAAAGGGACCTAATGCCACTTGTAACATCATGGACCTGGTTCACTCATAAGTAATCAAATTCAGTAGGCTACATGGACTCAAAAGTGCCTCCACTTATGCTAGAGGCTGCTGACTAGAAGTGAGGTTCAATTATGGTGTGATAGAGAGACTATAACCTCATAATTAGAGTATATAATAGTGGTATAAAATATTAGTAAATTTTAGAAATAGTATAATAAATGATTTTTAGAGGAATAAGTCATCAAAATATAATTAACAGGTAGAAGAATAAGTAATATCATACATAAAATGATGTTATGTCTATATGATATAAAACATGGGAATAAATAGAAGCAAAGAAACATACATATAAAACATACCACACAAAAGAATAGAAAGACCAAAATCTATCTCTGATAGCACCACGAGTATAAGATCGTTCCTCTTCTCTCATACTTTCTCCTAGTACGGAGAATCAAGAGTCCAAATATGGATGCTTCCCTTTATACCTACATATATCCATCCAGTCTGTGTATATAAAATGAGTAGTGTGCAGAAAATAATGAATGTATAATAAGAAACAAAATAAATCAGATCAGTCTAGGTTCCCCACTGGACACCCGATTGATACTACACTACTACAAAATAGACCTTTAACAGCACTAGAAATGGACTTTATCAATGCTAGAAAAGTGTTGACTACTTGAGTGAGGTTAAAAGCCCTGTACTGTTATCAGTGCTGAAAAAGCACTGATAAATGACCAATTTATTAGCACCATTAATGGAATAATTTATCAATGCTTATAAAATCACTAATAAGGGGTATTTTATCAGTTCTTATAGAAGCAATGATAAAGTGTACCTTTATCTGCACTTATAAAAGCACTAATAAAGGACCTTTTATCAATGCTTTTAAAAGCACTGATAAAGGGTCATACTACAGTGTTTTGTAACAGAACACTACAGCATCAGAAACACACTAGATATAAACAAAAATAAGTCCTAATACAGGATTTAAATGAAATGAAATTTACAACAAAAAAAACAAGAAAAACACACACTATATTATAGACATTTCAAACATTGGTTTATACAATTACATAAATACAAATTATTACATATATTCAAAACATATATGTTCCTTTTTCTTTTAATCCTAACTGAATCACACTATTTTCAAACAAACCACCCCTTATCAAACAAAAGAACACGCTTGTATAAGAAAACAATTTTTATGTTAGTAATAATATAAAGAAATAAATTAACCGAAAGTTTTAATTTTACTAAAATTGATATCAATTTTAAATAAAAAGATGCACTTGGAGTCATACCATTCACATTGTGCATCAGATTAAGGTGTGGATTATTTCAAAAAATTTCAAATGACTTATGGATCATTTTTCTTAATTATCAGAACAATATGAATGTGTTTTCTCAGTTTTGAGTATGTCCATTGTCTTTTTTACCAAAATGTCATTTTTAACTAGAAACACAAAATTTTGACTCATTCCGATCATAGAGTGAATCAGTTTGATGTGAAATATATTCATACACATCACAAAAGAATTATTAATAATTTTACTAAATTATCATGAAAATATGAGCGTGTTTGATCAGTTTTCATTGAGTGACACTTTTTGAACTAAAATGTTGATTTTAAACTCATAAAGGACACTTCGAGTCATAATAGGAACATTGTGTATTATATTGAGGTGTGGATTATTCCTACACATCAAAAATTACTTATAGATCATTTTCTTAGAGTATCAAAACAATCTGAAAGTTTTTACTCAGTTTTGAGTAGGGCAGTTGTCCATTTTACTAAAATTGATGACGATTTTAAATAAAAAGACACAATTTGAGTCATATTAGTCACACTGTGCGTCAGATTAAGGTGAGTTTGATTTATACACATCTAAAATTACTTATATATTGTTTTCCTAAACTATTAAAACAATCTGAATATGTTTGATTAGTTTTGAGTATGTCAATTGTCTTTTTTACTAAAATGTCATTTTTAAATTGAAACATGCACTTTGATTCATACTGATCACATTGTGTATCATATTGAGGTGAAGAAAATTCCTACACATCAAAACACGCACTTAAAATTCCTACACATCAAAACATGCACTTTGATTCAGTTGGACTTTTTATTAAAATTGATGTCAATTTTAAATAAAAACACGCACTTAAAGTCATACCGGTCACACCGTGTGTCAGATTGAGGTGAGGATGATTCATGCATGTCTCAAATCACTTATGGATCATTTTAATAAAGTATCAAAACAATCTGAATGTTTTTTTTGGTTTTGAGTAGGTCAATTTGTTTTTTACTAAAATTGATGTCAATTTTAAATAAAGAGACACTTAGAGTCATACTGGTCACATTGTGCATCAGATTGAGGTGTGGTTTATTTCTACACGTTCCAAATAACTTATGGATTGTTTTCCAAAATTATAAAAACAATATGAATGTGTTTGATCAGTTTTGAGAATATCACTTGTATTTTTTACTAAAATGTCATTTTAAACATTAAATAGGAACTTTTGACTCATTTTGATCACATCGTGTATCGGTTTGATGTGAAAAGGATTCCTACACATCAAAAATTACTTTTGAATCATTTATATAAATTATCAAGAAAATCCAAGCATGTTTGATCGGTTTTCAGTGAGTGAAATGTTTTGAACTAAAATGTCAGTTTTAAACTGATAACGGACACATTGAGTTAGTTGTATTTTTTACTAAAATTAATGTAAATTTTAAATAAAAAGCATTACTTGGAGTCATAATAGTCACATAGTGTGTCAAATTAAGGTATGAATCATTCTTATACATCCTAAAGTCTCAAAAAATCATAACTGTCAATGTTACCATAATTTCCATTGATTTTATTTGTCAAAATTCCAGCACTGCATGAGCAACTTCAAACAAATTACATCAACTCAAAAAAAAATCCAATCTTATAAGAAAAAAATTATTATGAGTAATACTAAAAAGAAATAAATTAAATATAAATATGAAATAATACATTAATTCTATAGAAAATGATTTTCTTGTGAAAATATCAAGATTACCTCTATGATTGAGTAGTAGAGGAAACTTGAAGGAAACTAATAAATTTCAACACTACCGGGGTGAATGGTTTTAAGGGAGAAGATTTCCATGGAAGTTTTGGTGCAGAAAGGCATGAATGATGTATAGAGCACCCCAAATCGAACAAAATAATCCATTTGTATAAGAAAATAATTATTATGTGAGTAATACTAAAAAGAAATAAATTAAACATAAATATAAAACAATATATTAATTCTATAGACAATAATTTTACTGTGTAAACATCAAGATTACCTTTGTAATTGAGAAAAGGCAATTTCCTTTCTCTTACTTAAAAGTTAGTGGAGGTAACTTGAAAAAAAGTGATAAATGCAATACTATAGGGGTGAAAAGGTTTTGAGGGAGAATATGTATATGGAAGTTTTGGTCTAGAAAGGCATGAAAGATGGAAAAATCACCCCAACTTGAATAAAATAACCCACCTATATTAAAAAAATTTATTATGTGAGTAATACTAAAAAGAAATAAATTAAACATAAATATTAAAAAATAAATTAATTCTATGGAAAATGATTTTACTATGAAAACATCAATATTACCTTTGTAATTGAGAAGAGGCAGCATTGTTGCTCTTCCTAGAAAAGCAGTGTAGGTAACTTGAAAGAAAGTGATAAATGCACCACTGTAGGAGTAAAATGTTTTGAGGGAGAAGAAGTATATGGATGTTTTGGTGTAGAAAGGCATGAAATATGAACAGACCACCCCAACTCAAATAAAAGAATCCACCTGTATAAGAAAAAAATTATTATGTGAGTAATACTAAAAATAAATAAATTAAACATATGTATGAAACAATACATTAATTCCATGGGTAATTATTTTACTGTGAAAACATCAATATTACCTCTCTGATTGAGAAGAGACAACATCGTTTCTCTTATTGTAAAGGCATGACACATGAAAAAAAATATTCTAAAACAAATGAACTCTGTAAGGAATAATGAAAATTAAATCAACATTTCATTATATAATTTTTCGATAAAATAGAGAAAGTATATCGTAACATTACTTTTATATCTTTCCAAATGGTTTATTTCATTATAGTTTGTTATTCTGAGGGATTGGTAACATCATCATGTGCAAAAGACATTGTCCGTATAAGTAGTAAAACATTTAATTTAGATTATGTTAATATAGTAGATAACATATAATATTATGGGAAAAAATTAATATATTAAAGAACATTTTTACCTTCTCATTTAACTCTATTTATTTTTTAAAGGTTTCAAGGATTTTGTTCCTCTATCGAGAATCCAAATCCCCTCTTTGTGGTCCCCTCTAATGTACAAGACATTGTATACATTGGGACTGGAATTAATTGATTATGATGTCCCAATGAAAGGTTCATCCTTGATTGAATATAGAATTTAAATTAAGAAAACACAATCTAGGCTTGTTTTCTTGGTTTTGATAATGTGATACACATTTTAAACTAAAATGATACTTATATATTGAAAAAACACACTTTGAGTCATACTGGTCACAATGTGCATCAGATTCAGGTTTGGATGATTCCTACACATCAAAAATGACTTATGGAAATTTTTCCTAAAGTATCAAAACAATATGAATGTTTTTGCTCAATTTTGAGATGGTGAGTTATCCTTTTTACTAAAATTGATGTCAATTTTAATTAAAAATACACACTTTGAGTCATATTAGTCACACTTTACATCAAATTGAGGTGTGAATAATTCTTAAATGTCCCAAATGGCTTATGGATCATTTTTATAAAGCATAAAAACTATCCGAATACGTTTAGTCAGTTTTGAGTACGTCACCTTTCTTTTTTACTAAAATGTCATTCTAAACTAGAAACACACACTTTGACTCATACCGATCACATCGTATATTAGTTTTACATGAGACCAATTCTTAAACATCAAAAATGACTTATGAATAAATTTCCTAAATTATCAAGAAAATTTGAGTGCATTTTCTTGGTTTTCAGTGGGTGACATTTTTTGAACTAAACTATCGATTTTAAACTGATAACAGACACATTGAGTCATATCGGGTGCACCGTGCATCAGATTGAGGTGCGATTGATTCCTACACATCAGAAATGACTTGTGGATTGTTTCTATAAATTATAAAAGCAATCTAAATTCATTTTATTGGTTTTGAGTATTCCATTTTTTCATTTTATTAAAATTGATTTCATTTTTAAATAAAAAAATTCACTCGGAGTCATATCGGTCGTATCGTGCATCGTATTGAGGTATGAATGATTTCTATACACCTAAAATGACTTGTGGATCATTTTACTAAAGTATCAAATTAGATCAAATGCATTTTCTTGGTTTTGAGTATATCACTTTTTTTACTAAAATGTTATTTTAAACAGGAAACACACACTTTGACCTATACCGATCACATTGTTTATCAGTTTGATGTGAGACCAATTCCTACACATCACAAAGTACTTGTGAATTGATGTCATAAATTATCAAGAAAATATGTACACATTTTTTTTTCAATGATTGAATTTTTTTGAACTAAATTTCCCATTTTAAACTGATAACAGACACATTGAGTCATAATGGTCACACCGTGCATCAAATTAAGGTGCGACTGATTCATACATGTCTCAAATGACTTATGTATTGTTTTTCTAAGTGTAAATGAAGTACACACCTCTATCAACTTCTTTTTACAATCATATAAAACCCTATAATTTTTAGTAAAATAAAACCTTTTAAAAAAACCAAGTTTTATTGAAAAAACAATATAAAAAAAAATCCTCAACCAATTATTTTATTAAAGTTTTATTCAGATCCTTATGGATAAATTTGAGGATAAAAATTAAAGTAATTCATCATTAAATATTCATCCACATAAAATTAAATAAATTAATTTTAGTAACATACACTTCTCAGCTAAAATTACACTATAGAAACCCAAGACCCATGGGTTGTACAACACTGTAGTTGCATATTCAGATTCTTCCATCTTTACCCTCTCCATTTCTTTCTCACCCTTAACTCTATTGTTTCTCTTATTATGTGGAGCTTTGCTCTGGAAGGAGTTGGTGGAAATGGAGGCATCAGGTTAGTAACTAGTGTTAATTGTGTAATTCTCACAAATGGTAGGCATTTACCCTTTTAGAGAACATAATGAAGTACAAGGGGAAATGCCTCCCATTTACTTCATTTTGTTCTCTAAAAGGGGCAATGCCTCCCATTTGTGAAAATTAGACCATTGAAACTAGTTATTTACTTTATGTCTCCATTGACATAAAATCCTTCTAGAGAAAAACTCAACACAACCAGAGAAATGATAGAGTAAAGGGCATGAGAGAAATGGAGAGGGTGGAGTTAGAAGAATCAGAATATGTAACTGTAGTGCTATGCAGCCTGGGGGTCTTGGGTTGCTACATTGTAATTTCAGCTGACGAGTGTATGTTACTGAAATTAATTTATTTTATTTTACATGGAGGCAGAGTCAATGATGAATTTATTTCATTTTTATCCTCAAATTTATCCATAAGAATCTGAATAAAACTATAATAAAATATTTTTTTGAGGATTTTTTATATTTTCTTTGATAAAACTTGGTTTTTTAATAGGTTTTATTTTATTAAAAAAATTATAGGGTTTATATGATTGGAAAAAGAGGTTGATGGAGGTGTGTACCTTGTTCACACTTACCTCGATATGCAATAAACCTGAATGGGGTTCACACCTTCCACCATAAAAAACTTTAAAATAGAGGTCACTCCTTATTCGATACATAGATAAATAAAGTGAATATACCTAAATATTATATATCTATATATTATATATATATATATGTATTATATTAGTAACTTTATGTGGATATAATTATATATATATATGTAAATTATTTATCATATTTAAATATATTTAAATATACAATATATTATTCAATGTATAAATATATAATACTATTTTTTCTAATAAAACTAAAAAATACCATTAAGGATAATTTTTAAATTATATTAATTATAAATAATTATTATTTTGGGTAATTGTGTATGAAATATAATTATTTAAATTTTGGAAAGTTTTATTATTTTAAATATATATATATATATATATATATATAGTTACTTAATTTTATTATTTTGAAAGTAACGTGAGTTTACAATATTTTATTGGTTATTTAAGTATAAATTATATTAATGTTAATTAAATGTATATATAGACCTAAAATGTATATATATACCTAAAATGATGAATAACTAAAAATAATTTCTAATATATAAAATTAGATTACTTATATTATATTTTTTGGAACAGATGATATAGCAACCTAAGGATTCTAGGGCGGACATCTAATAAACATTGACCCATCCTTGAGATTCTAGGGTGGTCCATAAAGAAGTTGGCATAAATAAATAATACACATTAATAAGATATATCAGAAACAAAGGATAAAAACACAACAACCCTAGAAATGTCTATCCAATACACATTTAAAAATACATATATATATCATGGAATTTATAATACACATAATTGAAAAACAAATTTACATTTAAAAATATTTTTTAATAAAAATAAATATAATCCCTTACTAATTTGGAAATCCAGAACCATAACTTGTGAATAAATAATTATGAAATCACCCTTAAATTGTAAGTTTTGAAAATGCATATAAATAGATAAAAAGATATATATTTACACACACACACAGATATATATATATATATATATATATATATATATATATATATATATCTGGACACACACACACACACACATATGCATATATATCTTTATAAAATAAACTTAAATTGATAAAAATAAATGTAACCCTTACAGTAGAATATCACAACATAGTAAAATAAATACAACACCATAAAATTTTTGAAAATAGAAGGCCATTGAAAATAAATAAATATGGTATACCCTTAAAAAAGTTTTATCTTAAAATAAAACAAAAAAATTCTGAGAAAATAAATATTTAAGGAAAAACCCTTATATCAGAATATTAAAACAGAATTTAAATAAATAATTTCCCTTACATGAATTGTATAAAATCAGCTTCTGTTACTGCTTCGCACCATCATCATATTGATAATTGGTTTTCTAAATCAATTTTATTGGAACCTATAAAGGAAATTGATTCAAAATAGTGAATAAATATGGGGTATAGATTTAGAAAGTAAAGAAAATTGATTAAAAAATCAATTTAAAAAGACCAAAATAAGATATAAAAAATAGTAGTAAAGCAAATAATGGATCATAAACAAAAGAAAAACAGAATACAACAAGCAGAGAAAAAATATAGAAAGAAAATCAGAACCTACAAAGGAAAATCAGAAACCCTCAGATTCAGATATCGAAACGAAAAATACAGAAAGAAAATCAAAACCTACAATGGAAAATACAGGACTACCTCATTAGGTTAAAGAAAATTTAAGACCCTTAGATCCAGATCTCTATGTTTTCTTTGGAAACCCTAACTGAAACCAAACACCAGATATCAGATGATTTTCGAGCAATTGAAGGTAGTGGTTTTGTGTGATTTGAGTGGATTTGTGTGATTTGAGCTTCGATTCACTGAGGAGGAACACCGACAATGGGTGGCTTCCAGAGAAAGATTTTGATATCATGATAGGTTCAAAACAAGTTAGGTTTTTTTAATTAGATCAGGATACTTTTATTAGTTCTTATTATTTAAGCTCTGATAATGCCTCATCTTTATCAGTGCTGATAAAGATTTCTTTTATCAGCACATATTACTTAAGCGCTGATAAAGGATTTATAATTATAATTATAAATAAAAATTTGTAAATATATATACATATACTTAATAAATATATATAAATATAAATATAGTAAATATATTCCTTATTTAAATATTTTAATAATAATTTTATAATTATTTAAATATATAATTATTATTTATAATTATATAAATATTTTTAAAAATAATATTTATATCATTATATATATATAATTATATATATATAAATATAAATATAGTAAATTTATTCATTATTTATGTAAATTTATTATAAATTTAATAATTATTTAAATATATATAATTATTTATTTATAATTATATAAATACTTTTAAAAAAATATTTATTTATTTATAATTATAAATATATAATTTTATAAATATAGTATGTACATTTTTAAATATATTTATTTATAAGTATTTTTTTATAAATATTTTTTTACAAATATTTTTTCAACATTATTAATGAATATCAAATTTTAAGTGCATGCATGTTAAAAATGAGTGAAATTAAATAAATTAAAAAAAGCACACTTTAATAATATTGAAAAAATGGATAAGTTTTGTGTATTTGCATTGTGTATAAAAATGCATTAATTACGTATATGTGAAATCAATATAACACATATTTGATCAATGTTAAATTGAAAAATCAAACAACATTCAATTATTTATCCATTACTCTATGCAATTAGTCAGTATTTTTAATTCATTTTGATTTTTAATTATAAACCATTATTCACTAAATATAAGACTATTTAATGTAAAGCACATAAATATTTTTTAATATATAATTCATATTTATATACATTAATATATATCTATATATTTAATATATACTATTTATTAACATTATCAATAATCATCTAATTAATAAAATGTTTAATATTTTTCTCAATTTACTTATTTTTAAATCTAATTTGTTTAATTTTCATTATATATATATATATATATTTAATACATAATATTAGTATTTATAATTTATATATAGTATAATCAATTTATTCATTTTTATCAATAATTATTTAATTAATAAAATTTGCAATATTTTTTTAATAAAATCATTTTTTATTTTTTTATTTAATTATTTTATTTTATTTATTTGAACCTTTACCAGCTTTAAAAAAGTACTCATAAGAGACTCCTTTTATGAGAGCTAAAAATATAGCGCTAATAAAGGGTTCCCATTACCAGCGTTAAAAATAAAGTGCTGATAAAGGATATCCTTTACCAGAGTTAAAATTAAATCTCTAATAAAGGGGATCTTTATCAATGCTAAAAAAATACTGATAAATGGTTAAATTTATCAGCACTTTCTTTAGCGCTAATAAAGATGCCATTTATCAGTTCTTTTTTCCAGCGCTGATAAATATCAGGGCTGTTAAACACCGGTTTTATAGTGCTGCTGCCTACTTCGGCCTAAGATGAAATGTCTCTAAATAAATATCACTTTATATATATTTATATGTCTATATATACATCATATACATATTAACATATATGTGCATATATATATATATATATAGATATGCAATATTAGCTAGGACCAGAGGTGTATTCTTTAGGCGTCCGTGCATAATCATAATCGGTTCCTTAATTCTCATGGAATATGTTCTTAGGAAGAAAGTATAACTAATACGTCAAGTATGTAAACCATATACCAAATCCAAGTATGTTCTTTGACTTGGAAAACTTTTCAAGTGATTTAATTAGTTGGCATCCTGATCCCATCCAAGGCATTCCATATAAGGAACCCAAGTATCGCTCCAGGTGTACTATAAAACCCCATCACCATTAGAGTCCATTCAAGGCATTCCATATAAGGAACCCAGACATCACTCATGGAATGGTATAAAGGAATAACCCTATGATCTCATTTATGGTATACCACATAGGGAAACCAAGTATCACTCATGGCATGGTACGATAGCATTATCATCCGAGTCTGTCTAAGGTAATGCACTTAGGGAACTTGGTATCACCCTAGGGGTAATATAAGGCATCAACCTAATGAGCCCATCCAAGGTATTATATAAAATAATTCATGTGTCTCCCCCAGTGTGTTGTAATTCATTTATAAACCATATAATTATTATGCTCAATAATCCCATCCAAGGAGTTCTGAATTGTAACCCTCATATCGCCCTCGACATGACATGCATGATGGTCATGGATAATGTTTAACTCATACCATTAAACAATACACTTAAGATAATTTTTCCAATTCAATTCATAAGGATGTATCAAGCTATAAACAGGAAAAGAAAGGGCCTATGCACATGACCTACCATTTTTCTTTGGTTTAATTCAAATTACAATTCATTCACAAGGGCCAACTCAACACACCTTATGTGGTGGCTTGAATTCAATCCATGGAATAAGGCTCATGGTCTTTTACTGCAATTCACCCTAAGGGGTGGCTTGGATCGAGGTATACATCCTTCAAAAATAAAATTTAGGTTGGTAAAACTACCCTAAGAAGTGAGATATTATTTCATTTAATTAATTTTACATTTATAATGCATCGCATAGAAGGTCTAGCGAATGTCACAATGACACGTAATATAAACATTGAGACTTTAGGGAAAAAGAACTAGACCACCTAACTTATACGAATAATACTATCCTTTTATATTTGCGGCCATTAACTTAGATAGAATGGGATAAATAAAATAAATAGACCAATAACATGAAAATAGTGCATATTATCTTACATAGATTTATAATTCCATAAAGAGAGATAAAATAATAAAGGAAGAGGATTAAAAAGATTATTGTTAGCTATCCAATGTAACCAACAACAAGAGATTCCAACACCATATGAGGAACCTAACTCAAAACCTAAAATTTATAGAGGAAGGATTGATCGAGAATCTTGGGTAGTGTTCCACATGAAATTGAATGTAAAAGGGAGGAAGAAAATTAAAATAATATAGGGGAAAAATGAGAATTTCAACCATTTTTAAAGGGTGGATAGTTTAGCTACATGGTTTGGACAAACCTTGCGCCAACCATGCACTAATAATGTGGAAATTTTTAGAAAACCATGAACATACCACGAGCCTCTCTGAAACACCCTACATCACCTATCCCAATTTAACCAAACCATGTGGCCTTAGGGGCACAGTTTAAACAAACCATGTTCCTGGTATGTTTCTTCCAAAACCTGGAGCTCTGGGCTCTGAACGAGCCCCAGAAACACCCAAAATATCCCTTGATCTCTTAGTAACTTCTATATGGATACAAATAAAGGTTTAAAATAAAAAATAAAGGCTCCAAACCTCATAATAAAATTCAGGATCTTACGAGAGGTTTTAGAGAAATGATCTCAAGAAATATGATCTTGATCGAGATTCAAAAAGAAGTTGATGCAGCTAAGGCCTCATGAAAGGGATGCACCAAATGCAGGAGATCCTATAATCTACATATTATCCCACAAAATGGTGGAACATGACTCACAATAGTAGAAGAAACATCATGTTTTGACCCAAGAAGTATGAAGTGGATACAATAGATATGAAAACTCTTAGTTCGTACAGTGTGAGTGGAACTACCAAAAAAATTATTGGAAAAATGAATTGAAGGTGATGTTTCCAATTTATTCCCATAATAATAGAGAATATAGTAACATGATTGGAAATGATAGTGGTGGTGTTACATACTAGACTCTAGTTCCTATAGAAATAACAGGACACTGCACTTCAGCATATGAAGATCCAAATGTAAGATATGATGATGGTAATGTCACGACTAGAGCCGAACCAGGTGAAGTGTTCAAGATAAGGTAATGATAATGGGAAATTTGACATAAATGTGAGATAAGTAAGTGTTCTAAGGATGGAAATTTAGGTGAAGGACCATATACCAATGGTTGAGGTGAATGTAAAAAGAGCACACAACTTATAATGTGATGCATTATGTGAGTTACCCAAAATAGTGAAGATTCCAACCTTTTCTGGTGAGGATCCAATTTCATAGATTTTTAGAGATGAAACATATTTTTCAATCTATCTAATTTGATAAGAAATGAAGGTTCCTTTGGCATAGCTTAGTATGGAAGGAATGACTCTGTATTTGATCATTTCTTTGAAGTTAGTAAAACCACAACACACATGGATATAGTTTAAGGAGGAGCTTCTTGGAAGATATGGAGATGTGGAAGAGGAGGATCTGGTGATTTTATAGAAAATTTTGCAACAAAATAGGATTTTAAATGACTATATTGATGAGTTTGAGTTTTTGATATTGTATATACCAGACTCCATTGAAAAGTGTTTGATCAACATGTTTATTGGAGGACTTGGAAGAGAGATTGGGAGCACTACAGTGGCTCATGATCAACTGAATAAGGCATTATAATTGACTTTTTCTAGGAGAGTAGAATGATAGATATTGACCAAAGGAATAATTGAACAACCTGAACCATGAAATAAGAAGAATGCATTTAGTATCAAAGGAGGGGGTTAGAGTTCAATTATAGTGAAATTTGTTTAAAAAATGGGAGGAG
The DNA here is from genome assembly GCA_963277665.1 of Viscum album. Taxonomy (NCBI): domain Eukaryota; kingdom Viridiplantae; phylum Streptophyta; class Magnoliopsida; order Santalales; family Viscaceae; genus Viscum; species Viscum album. The sequence goes on from OY728143.1 coordinate 1,074,421,865, forward strand.
GTAAGAAAGAAAAGTGAGGAGGAAATTCACCCAAGGGGAGGGAAGTCCGTAATGTATCCAAGGAGGAATTTTAGGAAAGGAAAACGAAGGGTTTGTTTTATTGTTATGTACATAAATTTAGTATGAGTCATAAGTGTCTAGAGAAGAGATTCAAGTTGATTTTATGAGAGTGTTTGGAGTCACAGAGTGGGGAGGAAGTGGATCCAATATAGGCACAAGAGGATAGGCTGTATGGGTGAGGAGGCAACATAGAATATTTTCATCATGAGGACAATGTGGTCTTTCAAGGGGTGGTAAATGATAGGAATACAGGTTGAATAATAAGTGGGTGGGGTCTTTAAACTGCCAAGGGAAATGTTATAAATATTATCGATGATTTTTAGGGGGTTGTTAGTTGTTGGAGGGGTATTAAATATGGGAAGACCACTTATTTGGGGAGCACAGATGATTGTTTCAGTCTTTAGTGGTTGCTGAATTAGGGGGTTATGCCTCAGCCTCTTATAAAGGCATCTATTAGAGGAGTCTTCTTCTTCATATATTTCTTATTATTATTATTTTATCTACTATAATTTTGATCTATTTTATAGATGGTATTAATATAATTCAATTATTTATCTCTCTTTCACCTATCATCCTACTTCTATACGTTTTGAGAAATCCTACATGCCCCCTACTATTGTGAGTGGGTGCTCTATAGCCAACTCCTTTGTATACATTTGTTACTATTTCATTTATACAGTTTTATATAGACATGTGTTTAGGTTACCATAATAGTGTCTATACTATTTCATTCACTATATTTATGGTAATTTTCTCAGATTATGTTTTTTATTGAAAATGTTATAGTAGTTCCCATGCTATAATGAGAACCTAGAGATTCCATGATAAATTTTTTAAATATATGTCCTATAGTTCAAATACATCAAGCTAATAGAAAACAAATGATATGCGACTATCAAATTTTTGGGGAGCATAAGATTTGATACTTCTTATCAAAAAGTTCTCACCTGGCGATCTTGAGTAGATGAGACCATGATGATTGACCTGCCAATAGGAACACCACATTTTCCAGGTGTCTTTGGTAGTTCCAATCTCTGAACACGTATAATGGTATCATGAATTGAGATTATTATCAGTGCATACTATTTGATTATGTACTTTTATGCAAGATGAAAACCGTGACATTTAAATCATGGAGAGGTTGCTTTCTTTGGGTGCACTATTGGTGGCATGAAATTGATTGAATGGCCATGATATGATTTGTCACTTCTGAAAGGAAGTGATATCTCAAGCCCAGTTGATCATGATGGAGAACCTTTATTAAATACATGTCTATTGTAGAAGAAGGTATGCCTGTCTAGTTAGTTCAAAAAATAATAAATCAAAAAAGGATGATTACACAAAGTGTGCATCCTATTTTATGAGATATTGTATGAAAAAGATATTATATTACATGACTAGTGTTCATAGGATAGGACATCATTGCTATGAATTCCTTATCTCTTTAAGGGTCTGATGGGTTGCTAAACTCTACTCCTGGTCTATAAATAATATTTACTTCTATCGATATAATGGCCTAGAGGGTCACACACTTGGAACATTCAAAATCCTATCCCATTCCAATGAATAGGAGTATATATAATGGTGGGATACACTTTGGGGTTTGAGAGATGTATGAGAATAAATTATCACCAATGAATAAAAAAATAAATTTTTATTTTAATATACAATATTTGGAGTTGAATTTATTTATTTAAAGTATTTACTGGTATTTAATAGAATACACAAGAAAATATTTAATGAACATATATTATTTTAATATTAAAGGTTTGTTTAATATTTGAGGGAATAACGAATCGAGTTAATGACTCACTTTTATCACATAATATATTTATTATATTACAATTAAGTGGTAAAATTACATTTATGACACATTCAGTTGGTTATAACATGTCATTTATAGCTTATTTAGTGGGAATTATTATATGGGTTCTGGGGATCCCTTTCCAGCTGTTTAATATTTACTCTATAAGCAAGAGGAAGCTCTTTTATGAGGGACTAATCATGCACTCAAATATGAGATATCATCTCTCATCCCTCCTGCATCTTAGAGAGTGAAGTTTCTGTTCCAAGAAACCAATACCAGATCTCCTTAACAGATTAAAGGAATGGCGTAGTGGTGATTGATGGGACGTTAAAGGCTTCATCAGATCTTCGTAATAGCCCATGGATATCAATGATCGGAATTTCCATATACCTTTGAAGCATGCATGGATAATTTAGAGGGATCTAACATCGATTCCTTTTAGAAATGTTCACTGATGATGAGTAGTTGTTGAACATACCTTCAAATTGAATGAGGTAATAATTCATTTTATTTTATGCTTAAATAATTACAAATGAGATCCTATTCCTTTTACTAGGCTATGCTTCACTGGATTTTATGTTATTACATCAATATGATATTAGATAAAAATTAAATTCTTGTCCCATCTTCTTTCATTGTGTGCCCCGATACATTCAATTAGTATCAGATATATTTCATGAATGTTTAAACCAAGGATAAATTAAATTCTCACTAAATTTATCTAGAAGATGTCGTCATGGTCCCATCGTACCGAACCGAGTTTCTATGAAATCCTAAATATCCAATTTATGACCATATGAAAATTTAAACTAGAGCATAATTAATCATTTTCAGGTTATATATAAGAAATATTGTTTTTATTACATTATAAGGGAGGAACAACCACTTTCTCCTTTCATATTCCCCGTACAGTGTGTATGGGAATTGACTCCACCTAGTTCATTGATCGATTCAGGTCGACCTATTTTAGTTTGGGATGGGTTAGGCCCCTCTCGACCCGGTCAAACTATTATGGGCCCAGAAATGGATTAGAACCCCATATTAGGGGTTTTTGGACCACCCGCTGACCCAAAAAATGTAAAAGTTTTAAAAATAAAGATTTTTTTTGGAATTATTTAAAAAAATTTATGGGACTATGCAGTTATTATTTTCTAAATTAAAATTATATAAATGTATTTTAATTAATTTAATTTTCCATGAGTAGAATTTATTGAATAATTAATTTTATATCGCATGTATATTACCTTCCAACTGATCTTGAACATCAATCAACCAATGTATGTCTAAGATTATATTTATTTAATTTATTTTTTATAATTCATATGATGTATGTAATAATTTATTTATTTTTTATGGTTTACACATTATCTTTCCCCAATTTTTATGTATAAGGGTTTGCAAATCCATGTTTATTTTTCTATATATAATTTTCATTTTCATGAGTATTAATGTAAAAAGTAGAATATTTTATAAGATTAAAAACACACCATGATGAGTAGATATTCCAAACAAGATGTGATTACATTTTAAAAAGGTGAGAGATGTGGTATGAGTCAAACATGGCTCTAGTTTTCAACCATTAGGGTCATGATTGATCCATTGATGCTAAATCGATCAATCAATAGTAAATGTTCAACATCAGTCAGGTAGTTTATTTAATTTATGCATGGTTTATTATTATTTTGTAAATATGCATGTTCACACAATCACAAAAAATAAATAAATTAAAATACCTAGATTAAAACACATAAAGATCCAATGAATGTTTTTTTATTTAATGAATTGTTCAATTTTGTGCGGAATCACATAGCACAAGCATATAAAATAGAAAATGAATTTATTTGTCAAGTAATAATAAAAAACCTCAAAGAAATACTAATTCGTAATGCCTTCAATTACTTAAATTAAAAAAAACCAGGTGTATACGGTGATCTTCATCTTTAAATGAGGGTACCTCTTACTATTAGGTGTTGGATTAGTGTTTTATGACCTACTGATTGTAATTTGATTACATGTATATTTGATGTATTGAATATTAATTAAACATATTATTAAATATTGTTTAGTTTTCTATATTAATTTAATGTAATAATTTCCTAGATTATTATTTTTTCATTAATTAGGTCATAGGAGTTCCCCTCTATGATGAGAAACTTGAAGTACTATAAAAATATTCTTAATATATTTCTATGGTTAGATAGCATACTATGATAGAACACATAATATATAGACCTTCAGGTGCAATAACTCATAAGCATATGAGGCATCTTCTCATGAATTTTGTACTTGGTAATCTCTAAGATGAGATATTATGAGAATAAACCCATCAATAGAAATTCTATATGTTTTGGTGTCATTGGATATTCCTATATGTGATCATGTATAATGGTCCTTAGAATTTAAGATTATCATTGATGCATTTCATGACTTAAGCACTTATATTTACTAATAAAAATATTCATACCATATATTAGTGAGAACTAGGGTATATTGGGTGCATCAAGATTGACATGTCATTAATGGATAAGTTGATGAAGTATTTCTCTTTTCCATATTTATGGGAGTTGATATCTCATCCCATTGATTGGAATATAATTGTTGCCTAAATTCCATGGTCATGGTGTATCAACATGTTTATTTTAGATAGTCAAAGAAAGACATATCGAGTATATACGTTGATGACACCGTTGTGCAACCTTCTTGATGATATATTGTGACAAAGTGATTATATTACACAATGAGCATTTGTATGTGGTTTTCGACAATGCAACATTAAGTTCTTTCTCTTGGATGCCTTGACCTATTATTAGATAATTATCTTGGTCTTTAGGTAAGCCTACCTAATGTTAATGAGAAATAATACTTGAGGGTCACACATTAAGTATTTCCATTGATCTTGATTAAATTCTATTTGAATTTAAATAATGGAATAAATATTATTCTCAAGACTGAAGAATAATTTTATTCAAGTTGTATTGGTCGGATAAATTAAATAAATATATATTCATTAACATGTGAATAAAAATTATTTATTTACTGGTATGTGAATAAATATTTATTTATGAATAAAATATTTATTCAGGTATTCAATAAATACTAAGGAGTTCAAACGGACCAAGGCCACATCTGGTGATAAATAATTATTTACAATTATTATTTTGCGGCATGGGGTTTATTAAAGGTTTTAACATTGTTTAAGGATTGAAATGCAATTGAACAATATTCTAACCCAAACCTTACCTCTATAAATTTCTAGCTATGGATATTATGTAGGTAATTTAAAATGATATAATTTATGCACATAATGAATTCTCTTTCAACACCTCTATCTCCCACCCTCCCAAGAACGAGAATCTAAGAGAGATTTCTTCAAGACTAAAGAATGAGAGATAAATAATGAACAATGAAAGACATTCTATTATCCATGCTAGAATCATGAGATCGAGTGGCATAGCTCGAAGATCATTAGGAGCACTTGTGGATCACCGCCAAAGGGATTCTACTGTTGAATCCTTACAAGAACAAAAAATGGAAATCTAAAAGGGACTTTTAAAAATATCAGTATCAAATATAAAGAAATAAACTTAAGATTAGGTGATTTATTTCTTCCAATCTAAATAAATTAATTATAAACTTAACATGAAATATTCAATATCGGGGTTTTGGGTAATTGAAATTAAATGAAATTTTAATTTTCATATTGCCCACTGTGTGCTTCCACTATTCCTGAAACCTACACTGGGGAGTTCTTATGAGAGTGTGGGTGGACTTAACTATATTTGGAAGTAAAGAAGTATCCATAGCTAGAATGTTTTCACTTAAGAGGTAGAGAGTTGAGTGAATTAAGTTTAATATTCCTAGAAGTTGGGACTTCACTCAACAATTGAAGGAGCGGAAAGTCAATGTAGTTGTCTATTCTAGTTCCTAACTTATAACTCTTTGAGTAGTGTTGTAGCCATAACATGGACTATAAAGATAGGTTTAAAGGATCCTTTCCACTATAATACTCAAATGACTAGGTATTATAAATATAGTAGTTAGGGTTACTAGGGTTAAATAAAATAATAACTCTTAAGTTTATTTGTTGAAGATAAAATGAAAATCACCACCACTAGTTCATTATCACTATGATAAATTCTTGATAAAGAGAATATCCTAACCAACCATAACTTCTAGGTGTGGTATAGGCACTTGCACATAGTACCATGTAAATAGAGGAAGATTTAATACCAATGTACTACCGAGCCTCTTTAGGAAGCAATAAAGGCAGATAAAGATAAATATAATAAGTATATAGATGTATAGTGAATCATGTTGTCATCAATGTCTAGTCAACTATAGAAAATGCACATGGATGAAGATTCCTACAAGATGCTTTCTCATCTTCAAAATTTATATCATGAAAGATCTCAACAAGAAATATATGAGATATCAAGTGCACTGTATAGGTGCAAGATATTAGAAGGGAATCAATTAGGACCTCATGTAATCAATATGATTGGGTACACAAGAAACTTGAATCCCTTAGGTTAAAATTAAACCAATAACTAGATACTGTTATAATTCTTGTATCTTTACCACCTAGATTATTGAATTTTATTATTAATTATAACATGGATAAAATGAAAAAGTCACTACTGGACCTATTGTATTTAGTTCCCCAAGATGACAAGGATATAAAGAATACTAACTATCCAGTCTTTATGGTGAACAAGAGGAGAAAGGAAAAGAAAAAGGGGTCTAATACTAAACTCAAGTTAAAGACACTGATTCACCATACTTCTAAGAATCCAAAGATACAAAGGGAGGGAAATGATTCATAGTATTTCTACTTTGCATGTGGAAATAAATGCCAATGGAAAAAGAATTGCATGAATATGACAAAGAAGCAAGGGAATGCTTCTACCTTAGATATTTTTTTCATTGAATGCAATATGTATTTATCTATAAGTTGGGTATTGGATACAACATGTGGATTACACATTTGTATTCACAAATAAGAATTAATTAGATTTTAAAATATTAAAAAGGGTGAGGTGGATCTCTAGGCCCTAAATAGTGCGTGATTAGAAGCCTTGGTAGTGGGTGTTTTTTCTGGAAATGGGGATGACCTTGTTTGTTTAAGGTTCAAACTTTCGAATCGGTTTCTAACGGATTGTTTCGTAGAACCGAAAACATATAATGATTCTATATCCATTTGGACCTACTTTCCAAAGGTATGTGCCCATTATTTTTGAACTGATGAGACTTAAGAATTTTCATTGGTCGAGAGGATGGGAGGTCAGAATCATCACACCTTTTTGGGGGGAATTATTTTCTACTATGGGACTCTCTTGTAGATTTGAGTTATGTTCATGAATCCTTATTAATTTACCAAGAATGAAAATGAGTTCTTCTTTTAGATCTTTCAATCAATGATTGATATGTATAGGATTTAGAGAATCTTTTATATGTATTTGAGGTTCTTTATCGCTAGATAATCATCTGTATTTATTAGATATTCTTAGTCAATGATATACTTCAACACATTATATAGAAATCTCTTAGTCATTATGATGACCATACTCATTTTAAAGCCACTCATTGGGGCACTTGAAGTTTATTGTCATTCAGAAGGACATGGATTATTTCAAAGTTGGGATCGTACCCATAGATGTGCTACCTACGTATCCTTGTTAAAGAGGAATCAGAACCCACATAGTTTGGGAATTAAGATATAGTTTAACGTCATATGGGACAGATGAGAATAAATGGGTGATAGTCTTGAACCTTAGAAAGTCTTCCTACGTACTCTACTTTTAAGGTAGAGATCAAATTACATGTAGTTAGATTAATAATTGTGGGGCTTATGTATGATTAATGGCCCAAAGAGATGTGTCATGGTTACTTTTACACTCTAAGCTCACGTGAGTCATGCTTGGTGTGAGAAACAATAGGTATCAGTAAACCTGACAGTTTGTGCCATGAAAGATGCAGTCACAAGGAATGATATGGGACTTATGTATGTGTGATTGCCCAAGTAGGTGAAGACTAGGATTGACTCCCAGAAAGAAACCTAGGAACTAGGTCCATAAAGATATTCGTGCTTTATAGAGATTTGGATACTCTAACTTGGGGCCTACTCCTGAGGAGGATACCCAAATTAGGGGGGACTTGGGGCTTACTCCAAAGGAGGATTCCCATTAACAGGATCCATAAAGGTATTTGTGCTTTATGGATATTTAGATTCTTAATTTGGGGCTTACTCCTAAGGAGGATTCCCATATTAAAAGGGGACTTTAAATTATGACTGGGGATTATTCCTAAGAAGGATTCCCAAATCAAAAGTAAATTATGATTGGGACTTACTCCTGAGAAGGAGGCCCAAAGTTTAAGGAGATTTGTAACTTGGGACTTACTCCTGAGACGGAGGGCCAGGTTAAGGGAAATTATGAATGGGTCTTACTTTTGAAAAGGAGGCCCAATTTAAGGGAACTTATGATTGGGTTTTATTACTGAGAAGGAATCCCAAATCAAAAGAAATTAAGACTAGGTCTTACTCCTAAGGAGGATTCCCAGGTTAAGAGGTCTTGAGACTTGGGGCTTACTCCTAAGTAGGATGCCCAGATTAGGGAACTTGGGGATTACTCCTAAGGAGGATGCCCAGATTAAAGATCTTCTCATCTTAAAGGATAAGGTTAAATTAAGGAAATTTCTAACCTTAGTGACATAAAGTTATGTAAATCACAAGGTTTTGAGAGATGTTCCACAGAATTCCTTTAAGATAAGGAATACAACAAAGGAACCATTCCATGAATGGATTTGAAGAGGGGTTTGAAGGCTAAATCTTGAATAGGAGAGGGGAATTTGAGGAAAGTAAGTGAATTGGAAGGAGGCGCACAAGTATTGGTCTGGCACGCAATTTCTGGTCGTGCAATTATACTTGCGCAACATAAGTTCACTTGGGCGACGAAGAACTTGTGAAGTGATACTTGGGAGACATTGAATTGGAGCCCTTATTATCATCCCTAGAGGATTTCATATAGGTGGAACGCAAGTATCCTTGAGAGGGAAAGGCGGCACACAAGTTTCATCACTTCCCTTAAGGGCTAGACACTTAGGCACGCAAGTATTGATGAGTTCTAATAATTAGTCTTTATTCTTCCTCTTTAGAACTTACATTCTAGGTAAATAATTACCTTACAAGTGTTCGGAAGACTTTAGATAGAGACTTGGGCGTCCAGAGCTTGAATCTGAGTTTTAGATTTTTCATCCTTAAAATGAGGGGCCCATAGGGGGTATTTATAGGCCACCTGAGGACCTTGGGTGAAAAAATAATAGGGCACGCAAGTCACTTGTTCGACCCATATGTGGTGCGCAAGTATACTTGCGCGACCATAATGACACTTGCGCGACCTATGCTTAAAGAGTTCCTTGTTCATGCCTTTGTCAATTTTTGATGCACCTAAAAGGATGACTCTCTTTTTGGTTAAGGTATTCCCCTTTTCCATTCATTAAACTCTGTGATGGAAAGGAGCGTCAACAAAATCCCCCCCTCAGAGTTGTATCCGAAAAAGGAAAGAGGATTTGACTCTAAGGAAAATGAGAAATAAGGTGTTGCGGCGCACAAGTAGTAGGAACACAGGTATGCTTCTGGCGCGCAGGGTCCGACACACAGGGGTACGACCTGACCTATAAATATGGGTGCCACTCTCATGCAAAGCACCCAGCTTTCAAAGCACCTCGCTCTCATCGTGCAAGTTAGCTCTTGTTCACGCAAGTAACTTGGCTTTCCGTTCATCCGCGCTTCTGTTCGCGTTGCGCTTCTATAGTGAGTTTCTGACTTACGTGCCAGTACTAGCATTGTAAAACTTGCATGACCAACTAGGTCTTGCACACCAATATGGGACTTTCACGCCTTAATTCCTTATCCATTTTTTCAAATTTCTTCACAAATTTTATGAAAAATAAACTTACTTGAAAGTTTATTATTCGATCCTTGTGCATTATGTATGCCTTCTCCACTGTTCCAGCATTAAAAAATGATACTGAAACTGAAACATTTGCTAAAGAAAAGTCGGTGTTAGTTTGAAACCAAGAATTCGAGAGATAGTTCTTTAGCTCTAGAAAGTTGACTCCTTGCAGATGACCATGGCCATATAAAGGCAAGTAAATTCTCTTTGTTTCTTTTGTAAATGGGGATGACCTTGTTTGTTTAAGGTTCAAACATTCCAATCGGTTTCTCACGGGTGTATTCGTACAACCGGAAACATCCAATGATTATATATCCATTTGGACCTAATTTCCAAAGGTAGGTTCCCATTAGTTGTGAATTGATGAGACTTAAGAATTTTCATTGGTCAAGAGGATGGGAGGTCAGACTCATCACACCTTTTTGGGGGGAATTATTGTCTACTCTGAGACTCTCTTATAGATTTGATTTATGTTCGTGAATCCTTATTAATTTACCAAGCATGAAAATGAGATCTTCCTTTAGATATTGCAATCAATGATTGATATGTATGGGATTTAGAGAATCTTTTATATGTATTTGAGGTTCTTCATCGATATAGAATCATCCGTATTTATTAGAGATTCTTAGTCAATGGTATCCTTCAACACATTATATAGAAATATCTTGGTCATTATGATGACCATACTGGTTTTAAAGCCACTCAGTGGGGCACTTGAAGTTTATTGTCATTCATAAGGACATGGATTATTTTAGAGTTGGGATTGTACCCACATATGGGATACCTACGTATCCTTGTTAAAGAGGAATCAGAACCCACATAGTTCAGGAATTAAGATATATTTTAACGTCATATGGGACAAATGAGAATTAATGGGAGATAGGATTGAACCTTATAAAGGCTTCCTATGTACTCTACTTTTAAGGAAGAGATCAAATTCCATGTAGTTAGATTAAGAATTGTGGGTCTTACGTATGATTAACGACCCAAAGAGATGTGTCATGGTTACTTTTACACTCTAATCTCATGTGAGTCATGATCGGTGTGAGAAACAAGAGGTATCAATAAACCTGACGATTTGTGCCACGAATGATGCAGTCACAAGGAATTATATGGGACTTATGTATGTGTGACTTCCCAAGTAGGTGAAGACTAGGATTTACTCTTGGAAATAATCCTAGGAACAAGGTCCATAATGATATTTGTGCTTTATGGATATTTGGATACTCTAACTTGGGGACTAAACCTGAGGAGGATGCCCAAATTAGGGGGGAATTGGGGCTTACTCCTAAGGAGGATGCCCATTAATAGGGTCTATAAAGATATTTGTGCTTTATGGAGATTTAGATTCTTAATTTGGGGCTTACTCCTAAGGAGGATGCCCAAATTAAAAGAGGACTTTAAATTATGACTGGGGATTACTCCTGAGAAGGATGCCCAAATCAAAATGAAATTATGATTGGGAATTACTCCTGAGAAGGAGGCCCAAAGTTTAAGGAGATTTGTAACTTGGGACTTACTCATGAGAAGGAGGCCCAGGTTAAGGGAAATTATGACTGGGGATTACTCCTGAAAAGGAGGCCCAATTTAAGGGGACATATGATTGGGTTATATTCCTAAGAAGGAAGCCCAAATCAAAAGAAATTAAGACCGTGGCTTACTTCTAAGGAGGATGCCCATGTTAAGAGGTCTTGAGACTTGTGGATTACTCCTAAGGAGGATGCCCAGATTAGGTAACTTGGGGCTTACTCCTAAGGAGGATGCCTAGATTAAATATCTTCTCATCTTAAAGGATGAGGTTGAATGAAGGAAATATCTAACCTTAGAGACATAAAGTTATGTAAATCACAAGGTTTTGAGAGATGTTCCACAGAATTTATTTCAGATAAGGAATCCAACAAAGTAATCATGCCATGAATGAATTTGAAGAGGGTTTTAAAGGCTAAATCTTGAATAGGAGTGGTGAATTTGAGGAAAGGAAGTGAATTAGAAGGAGGCGCGCAAGTATTGGTCCGGCGTGCAAGTCTTGGTCATGCAAGTATACTTGCGCGACATAATTTCACTTGGGCAATGAAGAACCTGTGAAGTGATACTTGGGAGAATTTGAATTGGAGCCCTTAGTATCATACCTAGAGGCTTTCATATTGGTGGAATGCAAGTTTCCTTGAGAGGGAAAGGCAGCACGCAAGTTTCATCACTTCCCTTAAGGGATGGACACTTAGGCGCACAAGTATTGATGAGTTCTATTACTTAAGACTTATTCTTCTTCTTTAGAACTTCCATTCTAGGTAAATAAATACCTTAGAAGTGTTCGGAAGACTTCAGATGGAGACTTGGGTGACTAGAGATTGAATCTGAGTTTTGGATTTTTCGTACTTAAAATGAGGGGCCCACAGGGGGTATTTATAGGCCACCTGAGGACCTTGGGTGAAAAAATAATAGGGCGCACAAGTCACTTGCATGACCCATATGTGGCGCACAAGTATACTTGTGTGACCATAATGAAACTTGTGCGACCCATGCTTAAAGAGTTCCTTGTTCATGCCTTTGTCAATTTTTGATGTTCTTCAAAGGATGACTCTCTTTGTGGTTAAGGTATTCCCCTTTTCCATTTGTTAAACTCTATGATGGAAAGGAGCATCAACAAAAGTCCCCCCTCAAAGTTGGATCCAAAAAAGGAAAGAGGATTTGACTTTGAGGAAAATGAGAAATAAGGTATTGCGGTGCGCAAGTAGTAGGTGCGCAGGTATGCTTCTGGCACACAGAGTTCAGCACGTAGGGGTACGACCTCACCTATAAATATGGGTGCCACTCTCGTGCAAAGCACCAAACTTTCAAATAACCTTTCTCTCTTCATGCAAGTGAGCTCTCATTCACGCAAGTGACTTGTATTTCCACTCGTCCACGCTTCTGTTTGTGTCACACTTCTATAGTGAGTTTCTGACTTGCACGCCAGTATTGGCACGGTAAAACTTGCGAGACCAACTTGGAATTGCGTGCCAATATGGGACTTTCGCACCTTAATTCCTTAGCCATTTTTTCGAATTTCTTCACAAATTTTATGAAAAATCAACTTACTTAAAAGTTAATTATTTGATCCTTTTGCAAATTCAATGGCTCCCAAAATAATTGGATCGACTGGTGAATTGGATAGCAAGTAGATTGATGATATGATGAACATTATTGGCCACGATTACTATGATATCTGTGAGAACACTCTCCCAGATTTGGCCAAGTACTTGAAGAAGTATCATCTTAATTTCCCATAGATCATTTACTTTCCTTTATATGGCCATGGTCATCTTCAAGGAGTCAACATTCCAGAGCCAAAGAACTATCTCCCACATTCTTGGTTTCAAACTTACCCCAAATTTTATTCATAAAATGTTTCAGTTATAGGATCATTTGTTAATGTTGGAACAATGGAGAAGGCATACATAATGCAGTACTCTCTCCAAATGGATCTTTACTTCCAATGCCCCATTCTCAAATCCATGTATCCATCTTCCAAGTCTCTTGGATAGAAATAGAGTCACTGTTTGATCAACAAATTTTTTTCTCAAACCACACTCAAGAACATTCTTTTACAATTGTTCCAAGAAGAGCTGGTATCACTACATCTCTTATTGTATCTAGTTGAATGAATGAATTCCAGGTGGCTGCTGATGAAGCTCGGGATGCCGTAAATAAAATGAAGAGTTGTGTTGAAATCCTCTTGCAATTATTGAAAATGAGAAGAGACTCCAGTCTGTGGATTTACTTCTAACTCTTGTGCATCAATGAAAAGCACTTTCATCTTCAATCATTTGGTCCTGCATTCTCTTGCTACTTTCTTTAATTAATTTTACCCAAGTCAATGGGCCTAGTAAGCATAGTTTGATTTTTTTTCTAGTGTGACACAAACAACCCCACAAACTTTGCATATTTTGTTGCTCAATATTGCCTAAATCATATAATATGTATGTTTAGTGTGTTGGGACTTGAATTTTGTTCATATTTACTTTTACAACTTCCCAATTTAATGAGTACCCTGTCTTTTGTTGTCAGTTTAAAGTCATGCATGTCGAACATAAAAAAGGAAAAATTTTAAAGGTCGAATAGCTTTGACCGAATGGATTAAAATTGACTCAATTCCTTGATAATTTGTTTTAAAACATATTACCAAATTCAATTATGGGGGGAAAAATGTAAACTATGACCTAACAAATTTTGAATCTGAGGGATGATATGAAAAAAGGGCTAAAAGGCATTAAAGGAAGTATTTACTAAGAGTGAAGTTACCACTATTTAACAAACCCGTTAGGGGGTTGAATTATGTAGGGCCACTTAAGGGCATTGGCCGCATAGTCAAATAATAGCATCTTTTGGATGACAGGTCCGTTATGTAGACTACTTATGCAAGGCCACCTAGGGGAACATGCTACATATCCAGGAAAAAGAACTCTCAGAAATTTTACTTTTCTATTGCTAAAAGCCAGTGAAAGTTTATGGAGATTAAAATTTTCCAAAGCATAGAGTCTACTGTATAGAGAGAGGTACTTGAATATGGAGAGGATATTTCCAATAAAGATTGTCAAAGAATTGGATGAATGTCATTCCTGCGAAGGTCTGACTAAAACGTAGGGAATGGAAATATAAACCATAGACTTAAATACTTTTAGATCATGAAAAAGAATATGGGACAAATATGATAAGGATGGATATTTTTTTTGCGGATCCCTACATATTTCTGTTAAGAAAAATAAGGACAAAAGAGGTTTTCCTCCCAATAATGAAGTTACCACTATTTGACAAACCCGTTAGGGGGTTGAATTATGCAGGGCCATTTAAGGGCATTGAATGCATAGTCAAATAATAGTATCTTTTGGATGACATGTCCGTTATGTAGACTACTTATGCAAGGCCACCTAAGGGCACGTGTTGCATAGTCAGGCAAAAGAACTCTCAGGTATCTGACATTTTATGACCAGAAGTCAAGAAAAGGGTTATGGGGATCTGAAAGTATTTATGGTTAGGAGTATGACACATCAAAATGGGCATTGTCCAATGCATGAAGGAGATACACAGACTAATGCTAACCATAATCATGTTGTGGCTAGGTCCTGAATTGAGGTGCTGGAATTCACTACATATCCCATAAGAATGGAAATCAAGCCATACATAGTTCTTGAAATACATTTTAGCGTCATGTGGGACATGAGTGTAGGAGATCTTAGTTTAGGGTCATAGATCTCAGACCATAATGAGTAATACACATATAAACCTGATGTGAATGAAGACCAGGGTTTTCATACCACATTCATGTTTTCATAGGGGGACTTTTCAGCCAAGGGACTGAAAGTGGAATTTGGGGTTAGGCCCAAAGACTTGGGGCTGGATTCTAGGGTTGCTCAAACATTCCTACATATCCCATAAGGATGGGAATCGAGCCATCCATAGTTCTTGACATACCCTCTGTACAGATTTGGTTCGTACAAGTGAAGGGTGAAAGGGGACTTTAGTGCAATGATGGTTTGACCCAAGATTAAAGGTTTGAGCATTACCATGTATGCATGTAGTCTTTGAAATATGACATGATTAGAGATCAATGTCAATGATGATTCCCTCTTAGGTGAGGGACAATCGGGGACTGTATAGTTTAACGTCATATAGAAAGGACGATGGTGCTGCACAGTTTAGTGTCATGTAGCAGGAAAAAAGGGACATACACAGTTTAATGTCATGTGGGATGAAGGTGAAACAATGTGAAGATATTGGTTTTAGGCTGCTTCACAGATCAACATTGTATTAGATGAAGGTGAACCGACGTGAAGAGATTGGTTTTGGGCTTGAACCTAGGGAGGTTGCCTACATACCCAACCTAGAAGGCAAGGATCAAAGTCCGTGTAGTTCGATTAAGAATGAATTGGTGATCAAGTTGTACTTGAGGAAAACCCGAAGATGATGTTGGGACTTATGCGTGGTTAGCTTCCCAGAGAGGGTGTTATGGTTGAAGCTTACTCTAAGCTCATGTGATTCATACTCAGTGTGAGAAACATGAGGTAACATCAAACCTAACGATTCACATTTTAACATCATGTAGAACATATAAGGGACTGGACACAGTTTAACGTCATGTTGGAGAATGGAGGGACTATGCAGTTTAAAGTCTTGCAGTGAGGACTATGGGGACTGTGCAGTTTAAAGTCTTGCAGTAAGGACTAAAATAGTTTAAGGTTATATGCATGGACCAGTGCTGCACATTTTAGCATCATGTAGCTAGGAAAACACTGTTTAACGTCTTTTTAGAAGAATATGTATTTGTGTTACACAAAATACTTCTTCAAGAATCTTGTATTGGTTGGAGTCGTGATGAGTTATCCATCCATTGAGATTAAATAATAAGCTCCATTGGAGTAGACCTTATGTATTGAGTAAGGTCCTTCCCATTTTGGCTCAAGATTTGGAGGATTCTTCCCTAGTATCATTGGAGTTCTGAGGACCAATACCAATTCTCCTTGAATGAAGGAACGAAGATGAACTTTTTTGTTGAAAGCTCATGCTATTCGATTCTGATAGACTTCTAAGTGGTGCAGGGTGCACAATATTTTTTCATCTAATCATTCTAATTCATCCAATCACTTTTTAGATTGTTTATCTATATATGAATAATCACAAATAGCTACTCTGAGCGAGGGTAATTGAAACTCAATGGACAAGACTACTTACATTCCATATACCAATGAATATGGAGTTGACCGCGTAGCAGTGCGGGTGGTGGTTCGATAATCCCATAAAGCATGAAAAAGATTATCAGGCCATGATTTCTTGTCTTTATCGACCATCTTTTGTAGTATGTTTGAAACAATATTATTGAAGGATTCTATTTTGTCATTGGCCACTGCATGATACCGAGATGAATGGTTGGATTTGATGTTGTATTCTTGATACAACTTCCTTACCTCGGATGAACAGAAGTTGGTGACATTGTCCGTCAATATGGTATGAGGGATACCAAATCTGGTAATGATGTTAGAATTGATGAAGCTAACAATACTTTTATAACTAACTTCTTTGAGAGGTATTTCCTCTTCCCATTTGGAAAAGATGTCACTAGCAGTAAGAATATACTTAAACTGCTTGGATGTAGCCGAAGGGTAAGGTCCTACTACATCCATTCCCCATTTGGAAAATGGCAATGAGTATTTAGATGTATGAAGAAAATCTGGGGTTTGATTAATGAAGTTGGCACATACTTCGCAAGAATGACACTTATTAGTGAAATCAAAAAAATCTTGCATCATTGAAGGACAAAAGTATCCAAGCCTTCGAATTTGATCTGACAGTCTATGTACAAAATGGTGGGCACCAAAGACTCCTGCATGTACTTATTTCATGATAACCATTGTCTCTTCACCATCAATATATCTGAAGATAATTCCATCAAAACCTCACTTGTAGAGAATTTTTTGGTGATCTGGGCTATCATAAAGAGTAAAATTGACCACATGTCGCCAGACTTGTTCTTTCCTAGCTCTATCAGGTGGGAGTGTTCCATTTTGAAGGTATTCCCTGATAGGTGTAATCCATCCTGTAGTATGACCATATGGTTCAGAAATGGGACTAATTTCATTGATTTCCTCTATTTTGATTTGAACATAAGGTGAAACTTTATGACGGTGGGAAATACTGATGATTGTTTCGTCCTGATTTGGATCTGCCAGAGTTGTGGATACATTATCCAGTGTATCATCTTGGGCATTTTGTGATCGCGAGACATAAGAAAATGTCAGTTCTGAAGGAAATTCTGTCATTAACTCTCTGACGTAATAATAAAAAGGGATTAACTCTTCTTTTCCGATGGAATAATCCCCATTGACTTGTTTGATTACCAAGTCTGAATCACCTTTCACCTTTAAGTGATTCACCTGTGCCTGAAGTACCAACTCCAATCCTGCGATGAGAGCTTGATATTCTGCTTCATTATTTGTACCACCTCCCATCAATAAGAAGGAATAGGGTAGCACTGCCTTTTCTGGGGAAATAAGTACAATTCCCAACCCAACTTTGTTGAATTTAGGATCTTCCATTTTCTTCCCTATTGGACTTTCGGAAGAACCATCAAATTACATTTCCCACATTTGAGGATTATCTTGAATATAGAAGACTTAATCATTAGGAAGTTCAATATCTAAAGATGTATCTTCTACTGAAGGGTGTTCAGTAAGGAAATCAGCCATATCTTGGCCCTTTATTGCCTTTTGAGACACATGTTGAATATCAAACTGCTGAAAAATAGCTTCCCACCTTTCCAGACGTTCTTTAAGCATTGGACGACTAAGGATAAATTTGAGCGGGTTATTATGAGATACCAATTGGACCTCATGATGTTGCAGGTAGTGTATCAATTTCTGAACTGCAAATATTAACGCTAGGAAGCACTTTTCAATACTTGAATATCGAGTTTCTGCCTCAATCATAGTCCGACTGAGATAGTAAAGGCTGTTTTCATTCCCAGCATCATTCTTTTGGGCAAAGAAGGCACCCAATGATCACTATAAAGCTCTCACATAAAGAATAAGTGGTCTTCCTTCAATAGGTGGCATTAATACCGGTGGAATCAAGAGATATTTCTTGATAATATTGAATGCCTCTTGACATTCTTCAGTCCACTGGTAAGTGAATCCCTTCTTCATTAATTTGGTGAAGGGTAAACATTTTCTTGCCAGATTGGTGATGAAATGCCGAATATAGGCCAAGTGTCCTTGAATTCCTCTCAATTCCTTCAAATTTTTAGGAGGTGACATACCAAGGAATGATTTTTTTTCTTCTCAGAATCGACTTTGATACCACGATGACGTACAACAAAGTAGAGAAATTTTCCTAAGGTTACCCCAAAAACACATTTCAAGGGGTTCATCTTCAAATTGTGTTGTTGAAGTTTGTGGAATATGATTTTCAAATTATCCAAATGATTAGAACGTTGTTTGAATTTAACCACCAAATTGTCCACATAACATTCAACAAATTTCCCTAAAAAGGGTTTGAAGATATAGTGCATGGCACGTTGATACGTTGCACCTGCATTCTTCAAGGCAAAGGGCAATCCCCGATAGAAAAACACACCTTGAGGGGATATGAAGACTGTAGATTCTTCATCTTTTGGAGCCATTTAGATTTGATTATACCCAAAATATCCATCCATGAAGGAAAGTTCTTCATAGCCAGTTGTTGCATCAATTAAGAGTTCTGTGATCGAAACTGGAAAATCATCCTTGGGATAATATTAGCTATTATTCTTTTTCAAAGGAACAATATTAGCCAACCATTTGGGATATTTAACTTCTCTGATGAAGTTAGCCTTGATAAGCTTATCCACCTCAGCTTCAATTTTGGAGGCATAAGTTGGGTGTGTTCTTCTTGCGTCTTTCTTGAATCCTCAATGTTCTTATGGAAAACCCAAATGATGAGTGGAAACATCGGGATCAAGACCTGGAATTTCTGTATAATTCCAAGAAAATATATCTTGATTTTGCTTTAAAAATGAAATATACATTTCTTTCTCTTCAAGAGTCATGGCCGCACTAATTAAAGTGAGGCATGGATCTTCTTTTTTACCTGGATTTATTTCTCTGAGTTCATCCACAGTGGCAGAGATACCTTCTTCAAATTCTAGAGGAGTATCCCTAATATCTTCCTCTTCTTCTTCGATATGTGTTACTTCTTTTGTTTCTACTTGCATAGTAGATGATGAAGCAGAATTTCCATGATCATGAGAGAAGTTAAAATTTGAACATCTTGAAGAAGAGGCTACCATTTCTGACCTTATTAATGATGAAGGGTCTTCCTTGGGTAATAAAGAGGATATGATGGATTGTGAATCTATATAATCATTCAAATATGACATTTTTATAACTTCTTCTGGCATAGCTGACGAAGTATTGAATTGCTGGATTTCAGCGGATGAAATGAAGACATCTCCATTTGAGATTTCATCATTGCTTGGTGAATCACCAATTTCTCACATGCTGTCTGGCTTGGTTTCCATAATTGACATTATGGAAGTTTCCATAAGAGTATTTGGATTTGGGTATATCCTATCATTTTGACTGATAGAAAACACATAATCTATACTCACATGTATGAATTGGTTTACTGGAATCTTTTCCAAACCATATGAAGCGTTAATTTTGGTAACCTCTTATGTTGTGGATATCTCCTTTACCTCAATGTGATAGAATTCCGCATAAATGTATTGAGATTCACATGTTTTGAATGGGGCTTTATCACCATAAAATGTCCTAATTTGACCATTGAAACAATATTTGATACATTGATGGTATGATGAAGGGATAGCCACATGTTGATGTAGCCAAGGTCTTCCAAGAAAAATGTTGAAGGCTGTGTCATTTTGAAAAACCATAAAATATGAATTGGATACAAGGTATCAAAACTGAGTTCTGAGTGTAATATCGCCCAAAGGTTCTTGTTCATTTTTATCAAATCCTTGCAACATAAAAGTAGAAGGAGATAAATCAGATTCGGTGAGTCCCAATCAACGTAGTGTACGAATAGAGATGAGGTTGACTCCTGAACCATTATCAATGAAAGTTCGTAGGATGTCTACATCATTGACCTTTCCAGATAAATAAAAAGGTCTAATATGTACATGCACAAAATCTTCTTCATCTTCATCTTTAAAATATATCACTGCATGACATTCTACAGGATCATTCTCTATATGGTAAACTCCATCCGCAACAATTTCAGTTTCAAATTCCTGAGGACTTGACAAAGCCTCAATGAGTGCCTCCCAAAGATCCTTTGATAGATTCAAGGCATCTAGAATTGATAACTTGGCTGGTACTTGGGAAAAATGTTTCAAGACATCATACTTTTGTTCCAAAGGTCTGCGTTTCCCAACAGGAACATCTGGTTTCGCAGGTGCCTTAGAAGTTGATTCTTTGGAAGTAGATGCATCTTGTATCGAGGTAGGAGTTGGAAATACTCCTGGATTTGGAAGATTAGACCGACTAGGTCTATTTATTTGCTGAGGAAGAAGGTGTAACCTCTAACTGATCCTCTAAAATAATTGTTCCTAGACTGAATCTTCCATGTGTGGAAGAAATTTCTTGTTCCTATTGAGCCCGCTAAAGGGCTCTTCCATGAGTTTCTACTGCATATACAGTTCTAGCAGGGGTAGTATTGGAATAGTGGATTCTCAAATATCCACGTCTTCCCCTATATCCTAGACCTCTGGAACTCCCTCTAATTCCTTTGATTGATACAGGGAACTCAGGCTCATCAAGATCGAAATTGTGACCAGCATAAGGATCTGTTAAGTGAATCATGTTAACAGAACCAATGATCAACTCTCCATCTGATGAAGACTCCACCTGATTATCCGGTTTAGGTTGTGACATTTGGTGGGGCGATGCCCATGCTTTTGAAGTAGATGGCTTAAAATCTTCCAGATTCAAAGACAACTTAGGCTTTCACACGAACTCATCTTCTTTCGACTACTCTTCTTTCTTTGAATTATGCCTCCTCTTTGAATATTTTCCTTCTGATGAAGGGGGTTTTGTTGTGGAATTCATAGAAGAAGACACAATTGGTTTCTTCAATTGCGTTCGAAAAATTGAATGAGTTCGGTTGATCATTTTCCTAACCATCCAATCATCATATTTCTGCGCATTTTTTCTTTTGACTTTGTGCCACTCACCTTCTTCCTCTGGATCAGTAACAGTAACACATGCTACCTGGGCTGAAGAACCTTTCAGTTTTACCTGTCTAGAGTCCACTATCTTTTTTAAGAGGTATTTGAAGACAAAAAACTCCTGAATAGGATGCCCCAACATCTGATGAAATGGGAAATAGTTAGGGAGGTCTTCATCTCCTTCCTTGTTCGGACTTTTGGGCCTTGTCAACTGAACCAGATTATTTTTCCAGAGTTGATATGAAATATCCAGGAACTTGTTCATTTCGGAAAGAATAAACTTTTTTCTTTAACTCCTCAAATTGTTTCTTTCTTTGATTTCTTCGATCATCTTGACAAAACATCCTCTGTTTTTGATGCTCAGGAGGTTGATCCCTTCGATAAGATGAAGGTTTTGAAGTGGAAGTAGGTACACGTTCTTGTTTAAGCATAACTGTAGAAGTCTCATCTTTCCCCATTCTCCTTCCTGGACCTAATGGAATTACACGAGTTTTATCCTTAGTCTTTGTAAGAGAGTCTTCAATCTGCTGAGCAATTGAAGTAAGGTCTCGAAACCCTCCTATGTATTTCACAGGGATCAACGGTGTGCGTAATTCATCATGAAAATTTTCCACATATATTGGAAACAATTATTCTTGAGGGAGTTCTAAGCTTAAGGAATATGTTAATCCCTTCTAGTGAGCAATGAAATCTGAAACTCTTTTATTTTTCCTTTGCTTACAATTTTTAAGATAAAAAATTTTCTTCTTTGGCAACGTTGAGCTAAATTGAAGAAGGAATCATTGACGGAGATCTTCCCACCCGGTAATTAACCGGGATTGCAAGCTTGTATACCAGACAAAAGAAGGCCCTTGTAATGACTGTACAAAACACCTGAGCTTAACTGCTTCTTGTTGTTGAGGAGTTCCCATAATAGGATCCCAACGAGAAACAAAATGTGTTAAGTGTTGTTCTGGATCTCCCTAACCATTAAAAATTGGGAATGTGGTACTCGCAAAATTTGATGGGGATGGATTTCATCCACCCATTCAGGGTAAGCTATCTTTTTTGGTTGAATTTGTGCACGTTTTTCCTCTATATATTCTCACCAATCTGTTAATGACTCAATGGTAGTTATTAACTTTTGAGAAACATCTAGTTGATCTTAGACCTGAGCAGGTGCAATAACTGGAGTTTGGATAGGTGTGGTGACTGGTACTGCAACTGATGGTAGCACTACCGGTTGTTGTTGCACATGACCCATAGGATTATACCTATGAGGGTGTACAGGTAAAGGAGGATATTATTGATCCATCTCAGTAGCTGCAACGAATTTCCTTGACTGACTAACTCCATCACGTTTAGGAGGAAGACTACTTTGGAGTAGTTATGCATTAAATCTTCTTAACTCCTTCATTTCTTCTTCCTAATGTGCAAAACTTTCCTCTAATGAGAGTGATTGGCCTTCTCCAGAGGAAGGGTGGAATGTAACCTGAATTTTTTTCCTTTCCCCTTGTGGGACACCTTTCGGAGAGGGGGGAGTTGGTTATTTGAAGGAATACATAGATTCTGGGAAAGCCTTTGATTTCGTGTATGCACACCTTCTTCATTTGCCTTTGTGTGTACAGCTTCTTGAATAGGAAATTCCTCATCTGATTCCTCTGAGTGAACCTCATGTTCTATAGGATTAGTGACAACGACATTGATGACATTTATCGATGCATAATGTATTGCATCCCTTATATTGGAATTTCTGTGATACTATCTTCTTCCATGTCCTTGATGAGACATTGCCTTTTGTTGAGTTGATATCTCAGGAAATTCTTGACGAACCATAATTTGGAGGGAATATCCTGATAATTTGGCTCTGTGTTCATCTTGTGGCTTCTTCCCTAATCGAGAGAAGACTGAATTTCGCTGAGGAAGAGATTGAGGATTTGAAAAAGTCCCCAGTGCGGTTGACTGGGGTTGTTCCTGCTTTCCCTGCTCAACTCCTTGAATCCTATCTATTGATCCCAAGGGTTGAGCTAAAAGAGTCCCCAGTCTGGCAAGCTGAGGTGGTTCTTGAGCTTCTACATCTGAGACTTTCTTAAAATCTCTTCTTATTTTGCATACTTTAGTCCGGAAATTGGCTGGATGCATCAACCTACATCCACTCAAATCACCTGGATCAAATGACCGTTTGATGATTTCTGACACTTCTGTCACCTAATGATGAGCATGCTCTAAATGAGAATCCTGTTCAATATTCTCATTTGATTTATTCAAGAGTAATTCAATAACTTGTTCTTTTTATGCCTGACTTTGGGAAGAACTAGTTGGGGCATGTTCCTGAGCAAGACTTTGATTACACACAAAACCAATTGGTTTTGGCTGGCCATGAGAAATAACATTGCATGAGACCATTTTTGGAAGACTTTGTTAACTGTAGAGTACAGTGAAATGTAGTGCTCCATGAACACCCCATCCCCTGATATGAATACCAGATGGGGAATTGGTAATTAACTAGCACAATCTTTTTAGTGCGCCAAGGCATGAACGCTGAAGGGCTCTTTGCTGCTTTTCAACCTTTGGATATCGAGAAACTGAGAGATATTCCAAATCAATTTGGCATTTTAACCCTTCTATTATCTTGACATTATTTTCATATTCATCATAAGATAATATTTTCTTTTTAAAATGACAAAGAGTTTTCCACATGTTGAGACGAATATCATGAATACAATCTTCCGTCAACATTTCTGGAATATCATACTGAGAGTCATCCAAAGGCCAAAACATGACTGGTACTTCACCTTTCGCCAGTTGTTTTCTCATATTCAGAACTTCCTCCTTATCATTAGATGAATATTCTTCTACCTGATTAGACCAAAGCTGGTTCTTCTTTGTTGCTTCATCAGATTCAACAAGATTGGTAGATAATTCATTTATCAAATTAGAAGATGAATGACCCAAGGGTGGTTCAGAGAATGACCTACACCCCGGGCTATCTTCTGATTGAGAAAGCATTTCACCTACTAGCAGTAAAGCATCAGACATGACTGGCTTCACATTTGAAAGTACCTCAAGATAAGAGGGATTTCTCGTTACTACATTTCCCTTTGAAGAATTTTCCCGGAAATGTGTGTTACTACTGTGGAGAGGACTTTCCCATCTAAATTCATCATCACGGGGAGGACCACCATGGTGGGTTACAACAAAAGATGAAACCTTTTTCTCCTTGATCTTCTGACCACGCAGAGGGTTATCATGTCTCTCATCTGAAGATGATACTTCAAGATCGATCAAAATGTCATGAACCAAGACTTCATGAAGAAGTGTTTGATGAATACCTTTGGAATTATTGTTCTTACTATTGGGAAATGAGAGAGTGGGATCTTGAGTTGCAACAGAATAATTGTCTAAGGGCTTCAAGAACTCCAGCATCAAGTAAGGCCTTATTACAGATTGGATCTTGATTTCTTGACTGTGCTAGATGGGTCTTTTTCTTAGATTCCTTCCTAATTAATTTGGAAACCACTTGTTGATAAAAGTGGTTATTATGGGGATGTGTATGTGCCTACTCATGAGAAATGGCCAGGTTAGGCTGATTATCTCCATGCAAATCGGGTGTATGTTCCTGGCTTTATTGTCCGTATGACATGGAGGAGTATGCCCCACAACCCTCTTGAACTGGAACATAGGTTTTTATATGTTCTAGAGTGATATATTGATGAGTCACTCCATTAGTAGGGACAAATTTGTATTTATTTCCCTGTGATGCTGCTGAAGTTGTTATAATATTCTGATAGGCATCCAGAATATGGGCAGGGATTTGCTTCTGCTCTTTCACCATTGTCAGAATCTGCTTGGTGACTTCAGCTGTCAGAACGGGAATCTACATCCATTCCATGTCTGGAGTAGGTGTGTATTCCTACTCTTGTCCTCCTTTTCCTATCAGTGAATTCTGACAGTACTCATGTGTGGGGGAAGAGAGTTGAGTTTGCTCCAAATTTGCCGTCGGAGCTTTCTGACTAACTTCTCTGGGTGCTACCAAACGAGACTGTTGGTAGGCTTGATGAACATTGGCAGGTGTATGTGCCTGATTTATATTCTTCATCAAGTATGGTTGACTAATTTCCTTCAATACTGGCAGATGAGACTACTGACAGAATTGTTGATTGTAAACAGGTGTATGTTCCTGCTTATCAATTGCCACCATATTAAATTGGTGAGATTCTTTGGATGCAGTTAGACAAGCCTGCTGACTAGCTGATGAACTATAAATAGGTGTATATGCCTACCTATAATACTCCACTGGAATTGCCTGGCGGTATTGGCGTGTTACTGCCAAATGAGTCTGCTGGGCAGTAACATCAGGACAAACAGGTGTATATGCTCGCTCGTTGTTTGCCATCAAGTTGGCTTGATAGACTTCTCCAGAGGGGACAGAAGTAAGAACCTACTCCCTGTTGTCTGAATTTCACCTCTGGCGGCTCTTCTTGTGTGCTCGGGTCTAAGGAACCAGAGTTGAATGCCTAGAGGTGATACCCTCATCATGTTGAGGGTGCATGACCGTACGAGTCTGGCGGCGATTGTTGGTGGGAGTCCTCAGGAAGGAATCATTCCTTCTTGAACTGAGGCCTTGAGTGACCTCTTCATTCACCTCCCTATAATATGGGAGGGACTGGTTGTTGCATTCTGGGGATAATGACCCAAAACGGCTGGAAACTATGGTTGGCACCACATGCTTCTTAATCACTGGTCGTCGCTGTCCGGACAACCAGGGTGAATTATTAACTTGGAGGGCTTGTCGAGTGGCCTCTAGAGTCAAAATGGTACCGTGTTGACGGTATTCCTTAACTAGTGCATTTGAGACCCAATGTTGAAGACGCTGAGTAGGTGATGTCTTCCTCAGAGTAGACGAGGATCTAGCAGGAGTAGCAGTTGAGGTATTCATAGGTGTGAACTTTAAAGAAGCCATTTCTGTAATGCAGAGAGATCTTGGAAAAGAGTTCCTGTTTGATATAACAGACATAATCAATATAATTTTTCCCACTACATCTTCTGGATGAGTACATATGTTATTGAATGCTTTTTTGGCCCTCACATTAAGTTAAATAAGGGCCTAACAAATAAGTAAAACATCATTTAACTTGGTTAAGGATTCACGTCGGGTTCACCATTTTTGTTTCTTCTGGAAATGGGGATGACCTTGTTTGTTTAAGGTTCAAAATTTCCAATCGGTTTCTAACAGGTTTATTCATAGAACCAGAAACATCCAATGATTCAATATCCATTTGGACCTACTTTCCAAAGGTAGGTTCCCATTAGTTGTGAACTGATGAGACTTAAGAATCTGCATTAGTCGAGAGGGTGGAAGGTCAGACTCATCAAACTTTTTTAGGGGGAATTATTGTCTACTCTGAGACTCTCTTATAGATTTGAGTTATGTTCGTGAATCCTTATTAATTTACCAAGCATGAAAATGAGTTCTTCCTTTAGATCTTGCAATCAATTATTAATATGTATTGGATTTAGAGAATCTTTTATATGTATTTGAGGTTCTTCATCGATAGAGAATCATCCGTATTTATTAGAGATTCTTAGTCAATGGTATCCTTCAACACATTATATGGAAATCTCTTGGTCATTATGATGACCATACTGGTTTTAAAACCACTCAGTGGGGCACTTGAATTTTATTGTCATTCAGAAGGACAAGGATTATTTCAGAGTTGGGATCGTACCCGCAGATGAGATACCTATGTATCCTTGTTAAAGAGGAATCAGAACCAATGTAGTTTGGGAATTAAGATATAGTTTAACGTCATATGGGACAGATGAGAATTAATGAGTGATAGGCTTGAACCTTATAAAGGCTTCCTACGTACTTTACTTTTAAGGCAGAGATCAAATTCCACGTAGTTAGATTAATAATTATGGGGCTTACGTATGATTAATGGCCTAAAGAGATGTGTTGTGGTTACTTTTACACTTTAAGCTCACGTGAGTCATGCTCGGTGTGAGAAACAAGAGGTATTGGTAAACCTGACAATTTGTGCCATGAAAGATGCGGTCACAAGGAATGATATGGGACTTATGTATGTGTGACTGCCCAAGTAGGTGAAGATTAGCATTTACTCTCGGAAATAATCCTAGGAACAAGGTCTTTAAAGATATTCATGCTTTCTGGAGATTTGGATACTCTAACTTGGGGCCTACTCTTGAGGAGGATGCCCAAATTAGGGGGTACTTGGGGCTTAATCCTATAGAGGATTCCCATTAATAGGGTCCATAAAGGTATTTGTGCTTTATGGAGATTTAGATTCTTAATTTGGGGCTTACTCTTAAGGAGGATGCCCAAATAAAAAGAGGACTTTAAATTATTACTGGGGATTACTCTTGAGAAGGATTCCCAAATCAAAAGGAAATTATGATTGGGACTTACTCCTGAGAAGGAGGCCCAAAGTTTAAGGAGATTTGTAACTTGGGACTTACTCCTGAGAAGGAGGCCCAGGTTAAGGGAAATTATTACTGGGGCTTACTCCTGAAAAGTAGGCCCAATTTAAGGGGACTTATGATTGGGTTTTATTACTGAGAAGGAATCCTAAATCAAAAGAAATTAAGACTGGGGCTTACTCCTAAGAAGGATTCCCAGTTTAAGAGGTCTTGAGACTTGGGGCTTACACATAAGGAGGATGCCCAGATTAGGGAACTTGGGGATTACTCCTAAGGAGGATTCCCAGATTAAAGATCTTCTCATCTTAAAGGATGAGGTTGAATGAATGAAATGTCTAATCGTAGTGACATAAAGTTATGTAAATCACAAGGTTTTGAGAGATATTCCATAGAATTCCTTTCAGATAAGGAATCTAACAAAGGAACCATGCCATGAATGGCTTTGAAGAGGGGTTTGAATGCTAAATCTTGAATAGTAGAGGTGAATTTGAGGAAAATAAGTGAATTGGAAGGAGGCGCACAATTATTGGTCTGGAACGCAAGTCCTGGTTGCGCAAGTATACTTGCGCGACATAAGTTCACTTGGGCGATGAAGAACCTATGAAGTGATACCTGGGTGACTTTGAATTGGAACCCTTAATATCATCCCTAGAGGCTTTCAGATTGGTGGAGCACAAGTTTCCTTGAGAGGGAAAGGCGGCGCACAAGTGTCATCACTTCCATTAAGGGCTAGACACTTAGGTGTTCAAGTATTGATGCGTTCTAATACTTAGGAATTATTCTTCCTCTTTAAAACTTCCATTCTAGGTAAATAATTACCTTAGAAGTGTTCAAAAGACTTCAGATGGAGACTTGGGCGACCAGATCTTGAATCTAGGTTTTGGATTTTTCGTCCTTGAAATGAGGGGCCCAAAGGGGGTATTTATTGGCCACCTGAGGACCTTGAAAAAAAAAAGAATAGGGCACACAAGTCACTTGCGCGACCCATATGTGGCACACAAGTATACTTGAGTGACCATATTGAAACTTGCGTGAACCATGCTTAAAGAGTTCCTTGTTCATGCCTTTGTCAATTTTTTATGTTCTTCAAAGGATGAATCTCTTTGTGGTTAGGGTATTCCACTTTTCCATTCATTAAACTTTGTGATGGAAAGGAGTGTCAATAGTGGGATATTATCATCTGACTTTACCTATTTGTTTGGTTCTTATATTAAACAACTATTATTATATACCTTCAGTTACCATAAAATTAATCTTCGTATCAAGTTTTTATGTTATGGGATTTTATTTAAATTTTAGAAATAAATGTTTTCTCTTTTATAAGGATAAAATAAATTATGGAATGATACATCTTAACAATGGATTTTATATACTTGAACTCAAAACCCTATAATGGAAATCAATGAAAAAACCAGTAGAAATTACTTGCATACTACCTGTCTATGGAAATTCTGGGTTGTTCATATAAATGATAAGAATTTATATAAATTACATAAAGTGGGGTATTTATAATCTAATAAGTTAAAACCCCTGCATGTATGTAACACTTATTTACAAGGGAAAATAACCAATTCCACCTTCACTGGGAAAGGAGTAAGGGATATTGAACTATTAGAATTGATTCATACTGATATACGTGGTCTGTTTCTAGTAGAGTAAAGTGGTGGAATTTCATATTTTATTACTTTTATCTATGTCTATAATAGGTATGGATATATCTACTTAATGAAGTATAAGTTAAAATACTTTCAGATGTTTAAGGAATGATCACATGAATTAGAAAACAAACTTGATAATAAGATTAAGGAAATCTGCTCAGATTATGATAGAGAGTATCTAAAATAAGTAGTCATTGATCACTTAAAGGAGTGTGGGAAAGTATCAAAAATCATTCTATTTATACACCTCAATGGAATGGAGTTAGTTAAAGGAGGGATCAGACCTTGATAGAGATGATCAGATCAATGATGAGTCAGAAAACTCTTACATTATCTATTTGGGGATACATTTTGTAGATAGAAATATATACCCTTAACTTAGTACCAACTAAATATATAGATGGTATTCCAGATGAGTTGTGGTATGGAAAGAAACCCAGTCAATCACATATGCATGTTTGAGGATGTGAGGATTTTTTTCAAGATAATACCTAATAAAAAATTAGCATATTAGAGCATGAAGTGCATATTTATAGGTTTTCTTAAAGAGACTAAAGGATATTACATATATAAACCTTCAAATAGAAAAGAGATTGTGGAAATAAATTCTATATTTCAAGAAAGGTAACACATTTCTAATTAAAATAGTGGGAGAAATATTGAATTAGATAAAGTCAATGATTCGAGTTCACAAGAGTTGGTGATAGAACAATCTTTATAGGAGACAGTGGGAGATGAATATTTTTCTAAGACATAATTACAAAGTATGTCTACTCAATATTTTAGAGAACTAGATCGATATTATTTTCTTATCACCAAATCCGGTTACACATTACTCTTAATAATGATGAAACTCTGACATATAAGGGAGAAATAAATGAAAAAATTCTATGAAATGGAAAGAATACAATCCATGCATTATGAGATGGAGTCCATGTATCAAAATCAATTTTGGATTTTGGTAGACCCTCCAGTTGATTTAAAAAACATTGGGTGAAAATGAGTATTCAAGAAGAAAACTGTGCATGGATGGTAAAGTAAATAACTACAAAGAATGACTGGTCATGAAGGGTTTCAGGAAACGTCAAGGCGTTGAATACGATGAAACCTTTACACCCATAGCGATGGGAAATAATTAGAATGTTACTTGAAATAATATTCTTCCATGATTATGAAATTTAAAAAATGGATGTCAAAATTGATTTTATAAATGGGATGTTGATATAAGGCATTTATATGACTCAACCAAAAGGGTTCATAAAGTCAAAGAGTTCCAATAAAGTATAAAAGTTGCATAGATCCATTTATTGATTGAAATAGGAATCACAGTTATGGAATGTTTATTTTGATGAGTCTATAAGAGAATTTGGTTTTATCAAGAGAAAAAGTGATCCATGTGACAATAAGAAGTTTAGTGTAAATTCCATCATTTTCCTTAAATTATATGTTGAAGGAATATTAATCATGGGAAATGAAATACAAGTCTTAAAGTCGATTAAGAATTAGTTAAATGAAAATTTCTCCATGAAAGACTCTATAACACCTCATTATCTTTCTACCAGGTATGTTATAATATTTTCTTTTAATTTCCTTTTTCATTGGGAAAGTTTTTATAGCCACGAAATTTGGAGGATACATGTAATGGTGAAGTTAGGGATTTGTTGGAACTTTCAACATAAAATCCTATAGTTTCTACTACTCTATGGAAACTTACATGTCGTGTAAGCGAAGTACATGATGTGTAATCACTACTGGGAAGAATCCATGAATTGGGTACATTGAGTGAATGGTTTACACAACAATGCCTCTTAGAATAGCTCTTCCAAATAAGAGAGGGGAATCTACAAGGTAGGTTCTGTAAGAAGATTTTTCAGTGGATCCCTATCTGGTAGAAGAAGTTTTCTATACCATTCAGACTCTAGGATCAGTGGGAACATTAAACTCTGGATAAGTAGTAGATTATGGATTAAATATTAAAAAGTAGCATCCACCTATCATCCACAGAGACAAGGTACCCCAAGAATCAGAGGAGCATATTGAATAAATTAAAAGGATCTTCAAATTTTTAAAGACTCATGAAGATTCTCAGGTGGGTTTAGTCACATATATTCTTGAGGGACTAATAAGAAGATGGTGGGACTCTATAGTGAAATATAAGTTGCATGAGGATCTTACCGAGGATTCATTAAATAAAATATATAATCAAAAGTTTTATTATGTGATTTTAGATGTAGAAAATACCCAAGAGTTTTTGACTTTGGAGCAAGGGGAGCATACCATTCTAGAGTACTCCACCCATTTTTTTGAGTCAGTGCATCTGGTGTTGGAGAGTATCACTAATGATTACTCGAAGGCTCAAAGGTTTGAGATTGGGATGAGGTCAAATATTTGGTCAATGTTAGTTCTTTTTTCCATATAATTTTTTTGGAGTTAGTGGATAAAGTATCTTTGGCTGAGGCATACATAGCTGGAAGGAAAGGGTTGGATGGAGCATCAGTTGGTGTGGTGGTTAGGCAAGGAGCTTCTTCTGGTCAGAAAAGGAAGCACAAGAGTGGTCAGTTTTCTATAGGCCAATTTTTAGGGATTATTTAGGGAAACAATGGGTTATTTTCTATCAGTGTGGGAGGTGAGGACACACCAAGCCTCATTGTATAGAGGCTCCTAGTAATTTTCATCTTTGTGGTAAATCTAGCCATCTAAAATGTTTCTATGATAGGATGTCCCAAGGAATTAAGGTGGGATACACTTTCTCTAGGGGATATTAGATTCATTTTGATGCTTTCAAGGGTGGAAGGTCTCATACTTAGGACAAGGGGGATTTACAGGTTGTAAAGTCTAGAAAACTTTATGTGGTAGAGTGTGCATTAGAGGAATCTGAAGCAGGGCCATCTACTGTTAGAGGTTCGATGTTTATTTCATCTTCTATGATGCTAGATTTTTTTTGATAAAGGTGATACTTATTATTTTATATTATCAAAGTTGGTTGGAATGTTGGGTTTATATTTGGATCTTATGCCATTCTTGTTGGATATTTCCATGCCTTTGGGAAATATTTATAAACAAGGTTTCAAGTGTCCTCTGTGTTGGGTGATGATATCCTACTTTGAGGTAGTTTAGTAATTTCTAGCGATAGATCTTGAAATATTAGACTTTATTATTGGAATGGATTGAATTATCAAAGTTAAGGACCATATAGACTATTATCATCATCAAGTTTAGTTTTTATCTGCTGATGGGACCACTCATGTTTCTCAATGTGAGTGGGACTCTAGATCAGGAAGGGAAGGTCATGGTATTCCTTATGCTAGAGTAATCTCATGTCAGTTTTAAAAAAAAATTCTTGATACAGTTGACCCTTTTTTAAGTGTTTATCTACCTAATATTGTCTGTACATACCCTGATGTATTTCCAAATGGGGTACTTAGGTGTGGATTTTGTATCGTGATGTCTCACTTGTCAGAGTGTTTAGGCATAACACTAGGGACCTGTAGGTTTTTTGAAACCTTTACCCATTCTAGTATGGAAGTGGGATGAGATTTCTATAAATTCCATCATTGGTTTACCAAAGAATCCTAGTGGGAAGGATTTTATTTGGGTGATAATGAAGGACTCAAAAAATTAGCACATTAGGAAATGAAAAATGTGGAACAACTTGGGGACTTATATTTCTAAGAGATTGTGATACTTCATGGGGTTCCCTTTGCGGCTATTTATGATAGAGATTAAAGGTTCAAATCCATGTTTTGGAAAGTTTTTTAGGAGTAAATGGGTTACCAATTGAAATTGAGCACAACTTATCATCCACGGACGAATGGACAGATAGAGAGGGTTATCCATGTTCTTGAGGATATTCTTCTAGCATGTGTTCTTTATTTTAGTGTATCATGGGATATGAATTTTTCTTTGGTTGAGTTTTCATATAATAATACTTATCAAGATTCAATCATGATGGCATCCTTTGAGGCTTTGTATGGGTAGCCATGTAGACCTCCCTTGTACTAGGAAGAGTTGGGAGAGCAGTCCTTGGTTGGGACAAGTGTTGTTTAGGAGACAAAAAGGATGATGAATTTGATCCATAAGCATTTGATCATGGTTTTCAAAATAAAAATTGCATAGCAGGAACCTTAGGTATGTCGAGATAGAGACATGAGTAGCCTTAGTGTGTGTGATACCACTAAGAGTTAGCCTCTTATATATCAATGTATTGTGTTAGGACTCGATATTATTTGGATCCAACATTATACCTTTTTAGTC
This sequence comes from Viscum album, assembly GCA_963277665.1. Classification (NCBI taxonomy): domain Eukaryota; kingdom Viridiplantae; phylum Streptophyta; class Magnoliopsida; order Santalales; family Viscaceae; genus Viscum; species Viscum album. Next base: position 1,074,455,711 of record OY728143.1, read on the forward strand.
TTGTGAGTGTCCAATATGTATTTTACCATAGGATAGAGCCCGACTGGAAGGTGCATTGTTGTTTCTGGTTGTTTATTTCAGGATATATTGTTTCATTGATGTGGGTTCACATGTATATTTATATCTCAACATGTCTACCTAATTTATTTTATATATGGAATGTTTCTGGATTTGGAAAACATAGTATGAAATTTTTATAAAACCCAAGGAATGTTTGAGAAATATTTTTAAATTGTTTTATTGATAAAAATAATTGTAAAACTATTTTGTGTTAAAGATTGATCTTGTGAATTCTTGATATCAGAATCTATTTAGATTCTTTGGTGGTATCCTACTGGGCTTTGTTTCTAACACCCTACTCTTGCCTTTTGGTGGCTATAGACATTTTTTTTCAGGACACAGGTAAAGGGAAGGGCATCTTGTATCATGATGTCTTCTCTTTATGTTTTTGTTTTAGTTTGGGATTGTTTGGAGGTGATGGTTAGTCACATGGAGGTTGGTTGGTCTAGAAATGTTTTTTTCATTGTTTATCCTGTTTATAATAGTTGTATATCCCTTGTTTATACTTTTTTTACTTTGGTTGTATGTCTTGTTTTTCTAATATACAAGGCTTATTTTTATTTTCCTTGTTTTACCTCACCTCATAATGGGATGACTTGGGTGACTGGTCTTGTAACATCCCAAGTAAGTAATTAATAATAGATATTTTTATATATGTCTATTAATTAATTAGATAGTGTTTTAGAGGCTTAAAATGAAAATAAATCCAATCTTAAGCATGGAATACACTAATATTCTTAAAAGATTGTTTTACTGCCTTTTGATGGAAAACCCTTTTTAAATCTATATTTTGACAATTTTATAAGCTATGTTTGTCAAAATAAAATTATTATTTATGATTGGGACATCAAAATTTACTTTGTGTGAATTTTTGGTATTTTTCCGATAAAGTTCATTTTTTAATGAATAGTGAAAAATACTGCATTTTACATCAAAATTGCTTTGTAATCTAATTTATTTATATGATTAGATTATCTTTTGAATTGGTTTTGAAGTGAAATTAGAATATATTTTTACCATTTAAACCAATGGTGGTCATTGGAATCAATTTCACTTTGAAATTGGACTTAAACTGGTGTCAATCTTTTGATACTTATTGTTTCATAAAAACCCGCTATTTGTCATGACAGCGAGAATTGATTATTAAATTAATTAATGTGACTTATATGTTTTGAATTTTTTAAAATAGACTTCATATTTGAATTTTGAATATCAAATATAGCTTAGGGTGAATTTTTGGTAATTTTCTGAAAAACTTCAATTTTTGATGAATAGTGAAACCACTAAGTGGTACTTATAAAAACTGATTTTTCCGTTTAAATGAAATTTTGCCATCATTGTGTTTTGAATTTCAAAAATCCGACATAAATGGTTGTCATTAAGAAGTAAAATGTGGTTCAATGAGATTATAATAATTTTTTGGTGAATAGTAACTTATTAAGTTTTTAATCGCGATTAGTGGTAATTAGTGTAGTTTAAGGTAAAAATAATGTTTTAATAGTATGAGATGAGCTTGACACATGTCCTACCATCATTGGTTGTGTCATGGAAGACCAAGACAAGCCATGGGTCAACTTGGGGACCCCATGGATCAACTTTGTTTGGGAAATGACATAAATAACTTTTTATTTAATGTTAAAGTAAAAATGACACAAACATGAGTTATGTTACTAAAACAATTTTTTATGGGGTTATAAAAGTCCGATTTTTTACTATAAATATTCATTAGAAATATAAAAATATTTCCTACATCATAGTATTTTTTTTATAATTTTTAGACATTAAATAAATTAAATTATTTATGACATCATGATGATGCAACGATGACCTCATTATTTAACGATTTAAATAAAATGGAAAGATAATGTAAAATCTAAGACCTACACATGGACAAACCCAATTGGATGAGTGGATTTAGAACCCTTATCACCTTATCCTAGAATTATATCAATGTGGGACCTTTTGAATCCGAAACTCATTTTAAAATAAAGTAACTTATCTTTACTTTCCAAGAGTGCCCCTCCTCTCCACTTATAAAAGGCCCCCACCTCTACCTCCTTACCCACACTTCCAAATCCTTTGGCTCGGAAAAACCCTGCCCATTTTGTCTCTCCACTTCCCTCTCTTACTCCTTTAAGCCTCACTTTGGGCAGAAGTCTTCCCAAGGAAGCCTTTGAGCTCAAACCAAAGGGAGTTACCCGATTTTAAGGTAATGTCTTCTTTTGAGTCCTTTTGTTTTATTTTGCTTCTCCAACCCCCTAAACTCTTTTTAATCTTTTCTTTTGTAAAAAATCCAGTATACTCAATATACCAGGATGTTGTTATAATAATTATTCGAGCTACACTTACACACACCTACATCTAATGGTTAACGAACATACTGTTTCCGTGGATGGTGAATTTATGCCTCCCGAAACGATGATTGTTCAACATTCTTTTAACACCTTAAAAGGTGGACATTAAGATGTAACTATATTTATATATGATATATAATATGTTTATGTTTTCCTTAAGCTTATGTTTTTTTCTTTTTGGTCATACCTTTATGGTTTCCATTATGGGTAAACGCGATATCTTCATTTAAGGAAGTGCGGACTACCGCACCCTCAAAGTGATTTGATTCATTAAATACCGTATGTGGGACGTATAAAGGATAGAACTATGATATTATATATTATATTATACTGGAATTATAATATACCTTTATATCATTATGATTCCATTCTATAAAATACGAAATAGAAATGAAAGTAGCGTTCATGCATACGTACGGTTTACCGTCTCCATGAACGGTGCATTTCATTTCTTACCTCTAAATGATTATGTAATATTATAAATGCATGTATATACAGGATATATATGATATATATGATATATACATCATGATTATAATTCTGGATATAATGGATACATGAACAACTTGTAATTATAAAGGGTTTATTTTTGACTCAAGTACCAATGATCGTTAAAACGACCGTTATTAACTTAAATAATTACATAGTGTTCATGACATGTCAATAAGTGATATAAAAGGAATAATGAACTTGAAAAAGGTTCTTAAAGAAGTAGAAATTAACTCAAGTTTATTATTCATGACATTAAAGAATGATCAAGTCAAGTCGGACCTGAGGTATGGGACTTCGTCTCAATCTCCATTCATTGAGGCATATTTTGTTTTATACACAACCTTCTTTTATATGGTGTATAAACCCCTTTGAATTTTATGTTTATTAAAAGGAATCTTTTTTATATGAAGAATTTACTAAACGACAAAAGGGAATGTTTTTGTCGTATGTATGCGGCGACAACGACTTCTCCGCGACCGTGACCATTATTTGAGTTTCATCTTCCTCTACAAGCCATACCTTTTTTAAAAGAAAAATAAATACCATGTTTTACTTTTCTTTTATTTTGGTATTGAAAATGGTTTTCATAATGTTTTTATATCAATGTGTTGTATTGATATCTTGTGATTGAAAGGTGGAAATGTTATGTTTCCTTTATGCATGTTTTATGTGATACGATTATGTTGAGGTTCTTGGGAATTATTATGAAGACGGGTGGTTCCGTGATAAACTATGGGAGGGTGAGCCCGATATAGCTCTCCAATGCATTGGGTTTTGCGAAGGAGTGAAACGTTAAGGTTTATTCGAAGAGATTTAGGGAATATACTGTGATGGGTATTCCAAACGTAACCAAGAGGGTTACTCCCTACGTAAGGATGTTATGAATGCCTCAAGTTACCTTTATGTTTTATGATTTCTATGATTTATTCATGATTTGATGAGGTATGTTAAAGTGCTTATGTTTTATGGGTAAAGTATGATTTTATTATTATGTATATATGTACCCATGTTTCCTTTCCATATTTTTATATCCCTTAATGAGCTTTTTATGCTCATCCCAAGTTTTTTTGAAATATTTTTCACAGGTCAAGGGAAAGATACATGATATGATGATAGTGTCAAGGAAGTGTCAAGAAAGAATACATGTTTTATTTTAAATATGTTTCCTTTGATGGGAAAGAAGAATACTTTATTTATGTAACCACTTTGTTTATATATGGAATATAATGCAAGTTTTATGATCTAATTCTCTAAAACTCTAACCCCAAAAAGATCCTCAATGTGTAAGCTTGTAATAACTCAAGATTAAGTAAGGTTTAAGGCTGGGGCCTTATAGTTGGTATCAGAGGTCAGTTTAGATAACTTTAGGATTTAGAATTATATTAAATAATTATCCAAAAATATATTTTTTATGGTCAAATTGAAGTGATGTAGAATTTAAAGATTACCATGTTGCTTCACCTAAGGTATTTCTGTGATAAGAATTGTTTTCCATAGAGGAAACAGAGCATCTTTTCTAGGAAGGGATACAGAGGGAAATGACCTTTCAAATCAGTATCATGAGATGGTCATAATCAGAACTAAAAAGTTTGTTGCAGTGATGGCTCTGTTGACTCAGGTGAAAAATGCTTGTTGTTTTTATTGATGATATTTTGGTGTTTTCTAAAAGTAAAGAGGAGCATGAAAGACATTTAAGAGTTATCTTGCAAACCTTAAAAGAAAAGAAACTGTATGGAAAATTCAACAAGTGTGAGTTTTGGTTGAAACAAATTTCTTTCCTTGGTCACATTGTTTCTAAAGATGGGATAACTGTTGATACTGCAAAAACAAAAGTTGTGGAAGACTGGACAAGACCCACAAATGTAACTGAGATTCGTAGATTCCTTGGTTTGGAAGGCTATTACCGAAGGTTTGTTAGAAATTTTTCACGGTTATCTAGTCCAATGACTAAGCTAACTCATAAGGGTGTTAAGTTTATCTGGACAAAAGAATGTGATGATTGTTTTCAGGAATTGAAAAGAAGATTGGTGAATGCTCCAGTTTTGGCACTACCTTCCAGAAATGGTGAGTTTGTTATATACAGTGATGCTTCATTGAAAGGACTTGGTTGCATCCTAATGCAGAATGATCAGGTAATTTCTTATGCTTCACGACAGTTGAAAACTCATGAGGTAAATTACCCTACACATGATTTGGAATTAGCTGATGTTGTTTTCGCTTTAAAAATTTGGAGGCATCATTTGTATGGAGTAAAGTGTGAAATATACACTGATCACAAAAGTTTAAAGTATATATTCACTCAGAAAGAATTGAACATGATACAAAGGAGATGGCTAGAATTAATCAAGGATTATGATTGTACAATTCATTACCATCCGGGAAAAGCAAATAAAGTGGATGATGCTTTGAGTCGAAAAAGTAATGCTTCATTAGCAATGTTGCGTTTGGAACATGATCCTTTGGTTTAGGATTTGATGAACTTTGGCATAGAAGTTTTTGGTGCAGGAATTTCTTCTGTTTTGTTTCAGGTATCAGTGAGATCATCTCTATCAGATAGAATCAAGCAAGCACAGAAGCAAGACACTGAGTTTCAGAAAAAGGTAGAGCTGGTTCAGAAAGGTAAGTTTCCTGAATTCAACATTGATAATGATTGTGTTTTAAGGTTTGGGAAGAGATTGTGTGTGCCTTGTGATTCACAGTTAAAGAGATAGTTTATGTGAAGCTCATATTTCTCCGTTTTCAGTTCATCCAGGCAGTACTAAGATGTATAGAGATCTGCGGGAGTATTACTGGTGGGAAGGAATGAAAAGAGATATTGCTGATTTTACTGTGAAGTGTTTGACATGTCAACAGGTTAAAGCAGAGCGGCAGTTACTGAAAGGGATGCTTCAGCCTTTACCAATGCCAGAGTGGAAATGGGAGAATATATCCATGGACTTTTTTGTGGGATTACTGAAGACATCTCGAGGTAATAATGCAATCTGGGTTATTGTTGATCGCTTGACTAAATCTGCTCATTTCCTTGCTATACGAGATAATTTTTCCCTAGATCAACTTTCCCATTTGTATCTTAAAGAGATAGTCAGGTTACATGGAGTTCCTCTCTCCATTGTATCTGATCGTGATCCCAGGTTTACTTCTAACTTTTGGAAAGGCCTTCAAAATTCATTGGGTACTGAATTAAATTTTAATATAGCTTTTCATCCTCAATCAGATGGGCAGTCAGAACGAACAATTCAGACATTGGAGGATATGCTACGTTCTTTCTCTATGGATTATCAGGGAATTTGGGACCAACATCTTTCTTTGGTTGAATTTTCATATAATAACAGTTTTCATTCCAGTATACAGATGGCACTATTTCAGGCATTATATGGGAAGCGGTGTTGAACTCCAACTTTCTGGGATGAAGTGGGTGAAAGGAAGTTGATGGGACTAGAATTGGTAGAAGAGTTGGCAGAAAAAGTTCAGCTGATTCAGAAACACATGAGAACAGCTCAGAGCAGGCAGAAGAGTTATGCGGATAACCGGAGGAAGGATCTATCTTTCGAGGTAGGTGATCATGTTTTTCTCAAGGTTTCTCATTGGAAAAGTCTGATGAGATTTGGTAAGAAAGGAAAGCTGAGTCCAAAGTTTATTGGACCATATGAAATTCTGGAGAGAGTTGGATCAGTTGCATACCGGGTGGCTTTACCTCCGAGTTTATCTCAGGTACACAATGTTTTTCACGTTTCGATGTTGAGAAAGTATATGCCAGATCCATATCATGTTTTGAGTCCAGAGGTAGTTCAGCTAGAAGAGAACATATCTTATGAGGAACAACAGGTCCAGATTCTTGACCACAGGGAGAAAGTGTTACGGAATAAGGTGATTCATCAGGTAAAGGTTTTGTGGAAAAACCACATTATTGAAGAGGCAACATGGGAATCTAAAAATGCAATGAGCGATAAGTACCCCCATTTATTTGAGTAGTAAATAAATTGCGGGGATGCAATTTACTAAAGGGGGGAATGATGTAGCATCCCAAGTAAGTAATGAATAATAGATATTTTTATCTATGTCTATTAATGAATTAGATAGTGTTTTAGAGGCTTAAAATGAAAATAAATCCAATCTTAAGCATGGAATACACTAATATTCTTAAAAGATTGTTTTACTGCCTTTTGATGGCAAACCCTTTTTAAATCTATCTTTTGACAATTTTATAAGCTATGTTTTTCAAAATAAAATTATTATTTATGATTGGGACATCAAAATTTACTTTGTGTGAATTTTTGGTATTTTTCCGATAAAGTTCATTTTTTAATGAATAGTGAAAAATACTGCATTTTACATCAAAACTGCTTTGTAATCTAATTTATTTATATAATTAGATTATCTTTTGAATTGTTTTTGAAGTTAAATTAGAATATATTTTTACCATTTAATCCAATGGTGGTCATTGGAATCAATTTCACTTTGAAATTGGACTTAAACTGGTGTCAATCTTTTGATACTTATTGTTTCATAAAAACCCGCTATTTGTCATGACAGAGGGAATTGATTATTAAATTAATTAATGTGACTTATATGTTTTGAATTTTGTAAAATAGACTTCATTTTTGAATTTGGAATATCAAATATAGCTTAGGGTGAATTTTTGGTAATTTTCTGAAAAACTTCAATTTTTTATGAATAGTGAAACCACTAAGTGGTACTTATAAAAACTGATTTTTCCGTTTAAATGAAATTTTGCCATCATTGTGTTTTGATTTTCAAAAATCCGACATACATGGTTTTCATTAATAAGTAAAATGTGGTTCAATGAGATTATAATAATTTTTTGGTGAATAGTAACTTATTAAGTTTTTAATCACGATTAGTGGTAATTAGTGTAGTTTAAGGTAAAAATAATGTTTGAATAGTATGAGATGAGCTTGAAACATGTCCTACCCTCATTGGTTGTCTCATGGCCGACCAAGAAAAGTCATGGGTCAACTTGGGGACCCCATGGATCCACTTTGTTTGGGAAATGACATAAATAACTTTTTATTTAATGTTAAAGTAAAAATGACAGAAACATGAGTTATGTTACTAAAACAATTTTTTTATGGGGTTATACAAGTCCGATTTTTGACTATAAATATTCATTAGAAAGCTAAAAAGATTTCCTACATCATATTAGTTTTTTTATAATTTTTAGACATTAAATAAATTAAATTATTTATGATATCATGATGATGCAGTGATGACCTCATTATTTAACGATTTAAATAAAATGGAAAGATAATGTAAAATATAAGACCTAAACATGGAAAAACCCAATTGGATGAGTGGATTTAGAACCCTTATCACATTATACTCGAATTATATCAATGTGGGACCTTTTGAATCTGAAACTCATTTTAAAATAAAGTAACTTATCTTTACTTTCCAAGAGTGCCCCTCCTCTCCACTTATAAAAGGCCCCCACCTCTACCTCCTTACCCACACTTCCAAAGCCTTTGGCTCGGCCAACCCCTGCCCATTTTGTCTCTCCACTTCCCTCTCTTACTCCTTGAAGCCTCAATTTGTGCAGAAGTCTTCCCAAGGAAGCCTTTGAGCTCAAACCAAAGGGAGTTACCCGATTTTAAGGTAATGTCTTCTTTTGAGTCCTTTTGTTTTATTTTGCTTCTCCAACCCCCTAAAATCTTTTTATTCTTTTCTTTTGTAACAATTCCAGTATCCTAAATATACTAGGATGTTGTTATAATAAGGATTCGAGCTACTCTTACACACACATACATCTAATGGTTAACGAACATACTGTTTCCGTGGATGGTGAATTTATGCCTCCTGAAACGATGATTGTTCAATATTATTTTAACACCTTCAAAGGTGGCCATTAATATGTCACTATATTTATATATGATATATAATATGTTTATGTTTTCCTTAAGCTTATGTTTTTTTTCTTTTTGGTCATACCTTTATGGTTTCCATTATGGGTAAACGCGATATCTTCATTTAAGGAAGTGCGGACTACCGCCCCTCAAAGTGATTTGATTCGTTAAATACCATATGTGGGACGTATAAAGGATAGAACTATGATATTATATATTATATTATACTGGAATTATAATATACTTTTATATCATTATTATTCCATTCTATAAAATATGAAATAGAAATGAAAGTAGCGTTCATGCGTACGTACGACTTACCGTCTCCATGAACGGTGCATTTCATTTATTACCTCTAAATGATTATGTAATATTACAAATGCATGTATATACTAGATATATATGATATATATGATATATACATCATTATTATAATTCTGGATATAATGGATACATGAACAAATTGTAATTATAAAGGGTTTATTTTTGACTCAAGTACCAATGATCGTTAAAACGACCGTTATTAACTTAAATAATTACATAGTGTTCATGACATGGCAATAAGTGATATAAAAGGAATAATGAACTTGAAAAAGGTTCTTAAAGAAGTATAAATTAACTCAAGTTTATTATTCAGGACATTAAAGAATGATCGAGTCAAGTCGGACCTGAGGTATGGGACTTCGTCTCAATCTCCTTTCATTGAGGCATATTTTGTTTTATACACAACCTTCTTTTATATGGTGTATAAACCCCTTTGACTTTTACGTTTATTAAAAATGAATCTTTTTTATACGAAGCGTTTACTAAATGACAAAAGGGAATGTTTTTGTCGTACGTATGCGGCGACAACGACTTCTCCGCCGCCGTGACCATTATTTGAGTTTCGGCTTCCTCTACAAGCCATACCTTTTTTTAAAAGAAAAATAAATACCATGTTTTAATTTTCTTTTATTTTGGTATTGAAAATGGTTTTCATAATGTTTTTATATCAATGTGTTGTATTGATATCTTGTGATTGAAAGGTGGAAATGTTATGTTTCCTTTATGCATGTTTTATGTGATACGATTATGTTGAGGTTCTTGGGCATTATTATGAAGACGAGTGGTTCCGTGATAAACTAAGGGCGGGTGAGCCCGATATAGCTCTCCAATGCATTGGGTAACGTGAAGGAGTGAAACGTTAAGGTTTATCCGAAGAGATTTAGGTAATATACTGTGATGGGTATTCCAAATGTAACCAAGAGGGTTACTCCCTACGTAAAAATGTTATGAATGCCTCAAGTTACCTTTATGTATTATGATTTCTATGATTTATTCATGATTTGATGAGGTATGTTAAAGTGCTTATGTTTTATGGGTAAAGTATGATTTCATTCTTAAGTATATATGTACCCATGTTTCCTTTCCATATTTTTATATCCCTTACTCAGCTTTTTATGCTCATCCCAAGTTTTTTTGAAATGTTTTTCACAGGTCAAGGGAAAGGTACATGATATGATGATAGTGTCAAGGAAGTGTCAAGAAAGAATCCATGTTTTATTTTAAATATCTTTCCTTTGATGGGAAAGAAGAATACTATATTTATGTAACCACTTTGTTTATATGTGGAATGTAATGCAAGTTTTATGATCTAATTCTCTAAAACTCTAAACCCAAAAAGATCCTCAATGTGTAATCTTGTAATAACTCAAGATTAAGTAAGGTTTAAGGCTGGGGCCTTATAGGTCTGATTGACTTAGGTTGGTTTGTTAGAGACTCAGTTGAATCATCCTACATCTTAAGGATCAAGATCTATCAAGATAGATCTCAAAGGATTTTTGGGCTAAATCAAAGTACATATATTAATAAGACACTAAAAAAGGTATAATATAGAACAATCCAATATAAGGTTATTTCCAATGTCACATGGTATCAAATCTTCAAGAAAATGTGTCCACAAACATGGAAGGAGATTGAAAGAATTATAATAATCCCTTACACTTAAGTATTGAGATCTATAATGTATTCCATGTTATGTAATAGGTTTAATGTTTCCTTTACTTTAATCATGGTGGGAATATATCAAGCTTGTAATGACCCACACTTTTATCAATAGAATTTATCCCAAATTATAGTAATGTCATATAGTATAAATCACATAAAATAAATTATATACCATAATAAATACTTTATAAAAAAACAATTAATTAAATAAGAAGTATTTCTATAAGTGAAGGAACCTATGCCGATGAAATAGTAACTTGGCCTTAGAAACAGTAATATGACCCTTATGAATAGTAAACTGGACAAATGAATAGTAAACCCACCCATGAAAGTATAAATAAAATTAAATAATATTATAAATGAAATTATGGTATAATTATATCATATTATATGTAAGTAAATATTTTAAAAATTATTAATCAAGTGTTGGTATTTTTATAAGCTATAAATATTTAATTACAATATTATGATTAATTTAATAATTTAAAAGAAAATTTATTTTCATAAAATTTATTAATAAATTAATATTTTGATTTCTTATGATTTTAAGATAATTTTATGAGACCTTATGTAATTTTTCAGAGTGTTATAAAACCAGTTATAATTTTAAAAACTCTATTTTCTAGGTAAATGATGATTTTAACTAAAATTAAAATTTATCATATTTAGAAAATTATTTTCATAAAATGGAGTTTATTTTTGAATTCTACATATTAAAAAATGGTTAGGAATATTTTTTTTATTTTTCTAAAATACTTGAATTTTTTGAGAATAGTAAAATGCGATAATTTATGATAAATGCTAAAAACCTGAATTTTTGAGTCATGGTTGTGTCATGGATGATGTAAGTGACCATTGGTTAGAAATAATATGCACTAATTTATGTATTTAATCACAATAATCCTCACTATTTATTTTCTTTATCAAAATTATAATCTAATGATTAAAATAATGAGAAAATACCCCTCTCTTCCACTATAAATACCACCCTCACGCCCTCTTCTCCTCACACCTCTCAAGATTTGAACCTTGCCTATATTATAACCAATACTATTCCCTAGTCCCTACCCCATTTCCATGATCTCTTGGTCTCATCAAAAATACCAAAACCTTTTCCTTAAAGGAGGTTCTCAAGGAGGATAAATCCAAGAGGTAAAATACTCTTCCCTTTTCTTTTAATTCCTTTTCAATTGCATTTTTTTCCTATATTCTCCTAAAATACCTACATAAAAAAAGTATGATAACTCTCGTATGTTTTATATAATGTAATTATGTCATGTTAAAGTAATATCTATCATTAAACTCCACCCTCTCTCTCTCTCTCTTTATTTTAAAAATGAAATCGTCGCCTGTGATGTGTCAATTTACCGACATCATGAGCGACACACTTTCATTTTATTTTAACAACTCAAAGGATGTTAATAAAACCATTAAATTATTTAAAAAATACTGTAAATTTTATATTATAACCATATTTATGTTCTAAAACTAACTTATACACATAATACTAAATGATAAAACAAAACGAGTTCATTGTGACTGAAAAACCGCAAAAAATTAACCTAAAACGATCATCATTAATTTTTATCTAATGATTCATCCTCATGAAATATAGAAAAATTATTTATAATACCATTAAAACTTATGTAATATCATTAATAACATATAATAACAATTCTATATATTTATCTACATTTTACACGAACATCCATTCATGAATACAAGTAAACCAATCTTGAAAACTAAGAAAATGAATGCTCCAAAATGATGAAATTAAACTATATAACTCATATAAAGGCCCATAAATGAACTTAATAAAACCATAATGAATAATATTAATGTATAAAATGTTTTTTAATTGTTAATTATTGAATCTAATGTGATTATAAAAGACATTAAAGTGAAGAAATCATTCAAACCCAACTCCTTTTCTTTGGGGTTTCCCTCTATCACCCCATTTTTAGTATGGATATTACTTAAATATAATTTATTCATCTTTATATTTCCTTTTATGGGATATAAATGTGTTCTAATTGAGTTTATGACAAACACAATGTTTCCCAAAAGAATTATTCTTTCAAAAAATACACCTTTTACTTCTCAAGATTGTTTCTTCTTCACTCAAGGTTAATGATTCAAGTATGTTATTCCCTATTTCATTTGGGAACCCAAATTTTATGAATTTATGATTATGAAATGAAACCAATTCATTTCCATGGGTTATTTTATGTTCAATATTGACATATTTTCTATGTGTAATGCATGATAATGTAAATGTTATGATGTGACGGGTGCACCCAGAATTATATAGCGCAATATAGATGTTATGATGTGATGGGTGTATGAAAAATTATATAGAACTACAATTCATTGTTTAATGTGATTTATCTCATTATAAAATTAAAATATTTATGAACATGATGCTATCTTTTTTCACAACTCTGTGAGGTAGTTGACCACTAAGACATGATGTTTCATTTTTATGCATTTCCATATTCCATGACTTTTCTTAATGTTTCCTCTCATGATTATGATACTATACCTATGTAATGATGATAATGATTATGATAACACCATGTTATATTTTTTTATGTTCTTTCCTATCCTCTTACTAGGCTTTTAGATCACCTTTTTTTGATGTATATCCTCATATTATTACATGTACTAAGGAAAATTCAAGGGCCAATAAGAAGCTAGAGAAGAAGGAATTAAATAAATGTTTATGTTTTAAATGTTATGTATGGTCCTAATTTTTCCAAGACACTAAACCTTTAGATCCTAATTGTGTAATTATTTTATGCTATTAATCTTTAAATTGTTGTAATAGTAATGTAAGTAAAAGTAAGTTCACTATAGTTGGTATCATAGGCACGGTTTAGTTAATTTGAGAATTATGATTATAAAACCTTAGTAAAGACCCATGGTATGATACTAAGTATAAGTAACCACCCAATAATATTTATTTTAGAAAATTATAAACATAGGGATCCCACAAGATATGTCTTTATACTTTATTGAACAAAGGAATAAATTATTTACTCGTGAATTTTTTACTTATGTTTTGTTCTGAACTTTTCTATTTTAGAAAATATAGGGAATCAGGAGAAACTAGGCCAAAAAAGCATGCGAGGGATAATGAAGTGATTGCCTGAATGAAAACCCAAATTCTTTCGGAGGTGGAGTTAAAAATTTCTTGGTAATTATTAGCCAACTATCTCAGGTTATAAACAATAACCTAAATAATATGGAATGTTCACCTTCACCTAAGAGGGAGAAACTAGATATCGAGTGCTTTATGTGGAAATGACCACATAAATTTAGTGGATATTTTGATCCACTAGTTGTGGAATAATGGATTAACTCTATGGAGAAGATCTTTTCTATTCTTTAGAGTTATGAGATGGAGAAAGTGAATCTTGTTGTTTATCGTCTAGATGGAGAGGCCGATCAATCATAGGATTTGAATAAGAACACCAAGATGAGGGAAAAAATTGTAGAAATAGAGGTGGAAGACTTTAAGATAATGTTTCTTACAAAGTATTTCCCTTGAACTCTTCATACAAAGATGGAGAGATAATTCATATAGATAAAGAAAAAGGAATGAGAATTTATTCTAGTTCTACACATTCATTTATATCTTTTAAGTTTGCTAGACTATTGAATCAAAGCCCTGAAACCTTGAAGTAGAGATATAATTAAAAACACATAGTAGTGAAATCATTGCAACCCGAGTGTTAGAATCTTATCCTATTAAAATATGTGGGAATATTCTTTTAGTGAATCTTGTAATACTTCCCTTGGTGGAATTTGATACCATAATGGGGATGGTTTGGCTATCGTTATATAGAGAACATATCAACTGTTGGGAAAAGGAAACATCTTTTCATATTTCGAACCATCCCATTCTCCTCTACTAATGCAATGAGGGTCATGAATCTCCTTTGAAAAATCCTGCAATGGTGTGGGTATTAATTCCCTATAAAGAATTATACCTTGATCAAATGGTTGATTCAAAGGAAGTTATCAACCTAGGTGAAATTCCCATCGTGAGGGAATACAATGATATATTTTCTGAAGAGTTAGTTGGACTTCCCTCAGATCATGAGGTAGAGTTCTCAATAGAACTCATTCCCAGATCTACTCCTATCTCAAAGTGTTCTTATAGGATAGATCCTATCAAACTGGAGGAGTTAAAGAAGCATCTATAAGAGAATTCGAACAAAGGGTTCATACGCCCTAGTGCATCACCATGGGGTGCACTAGTGCTCTTTGTTAAGAAGAAGGATGTATCAATGTGGTCATGTATCGATTATCGAGAACTTAATAAGATCACCCTAAAGAACAAGTATCCTATTCTAAGGATTGATAACTTGTTCGATCAGCTATGAGGAGATCATTACTTCTCAAAGGTGGATCTTTATTCTGGATATCATTAGCTAAAAGTGAAGAGGGAATATATTCAGAATACTACCTTCCATAAAAGGTATGACAATTATGAGTTTTTGGTGATTCCCTTTGGAATTACTAATTCCCCTGCAATATTATTGGATTTGATGAATAGAGACTTTAGACGTTACCTCAAAAAATTTGTGGTAGTGTTTATTGATGATATTCTCATCTACTCTAAGAGAAAGGAGGAACATGAAGAACATCTAAGGATTGTGTTTGTGACATTTGTACACCCAGTTCATTAAGTGTTTATTTTGGATAGAGAAAGTCACATTCTTGGGACATGTGATCATAAGTGAGGGAATTTATATGGGCCCTTAAAAAAAGGCAATTGAGGAATGTAC
Organism: Viscum album; assembly: GCA_963277665.1. NCBI lineage: Eukaryota > Viridiplantae > Streptophyta > Magnoliopsida > Santalales > Viscaceae > Viscum > Viscum album. Next base: position 1,074,471,257 of record OY728143.1, read on the forward strand.
CAAACCCTCTAGTATCACAGAAATCCATAGTTTTCTTGGCTCAGTAGGGTATTATTGAAATTTTGTGATAAATTTATCATTATTTTCAAGCCCGCTAGCTAAGTTAACAAGGAAAGGGGTAAAGTATGTATGGATGGAAGAATGTGAGGAAAACTTCAAGGTGCTAAAGAATATGATGATCACTACACCTATAATCACATTACTAAAAAGTAGGAAAAGTTTTGTGATATAAAATGATTCTTACAAGAAATTATTGGGTTGTGTACTCCTATAAAATGATAATGTGATAGCCTATACCTCACGAAATTTGAAGATTCATGAGGGAAACTACCCAATGAAATATCTGGAGCTAGCAGTTATGATTTTTTCCTTGAAAATATGGAAGTACTACCTATATGGTGAGAAGTGTGACATATATACTTATCACAAAATCCTAAATTATATATTAACAGAAAAGGAGCTCAACATGCATCAAAGGATACAGTTAGAGATAATCAAATATCACAATTTCTTTATTCACTATCATCTTGGCAAGGAAAACAAGGTAGTTGATGCTCTTAGTAGAAAAGAACATGCTAATATATACATGTTGTAGATTGAGAAAGACCATATCTTCATGGATATACAAAGAATGGATTTGGAAATCATAACATAAGGGAATACATCCTACCTTTACCAAATGGTTTCCCAAACATCTATCAAAGATAAGATTAAGGATGCACAAAGGGATGATCCTAAGTTACAAAAGAAGGTGAATGCAGTAAAGGAAGGGGATCTTAAAGATATACATATTGATGATTATGGTGTGATTTAGTTTGGAATGAGGCTATTTTTACCATCATCACCTGGGATAAAGAAGAATCTATTGGACAATGCACATATCTCAACTTTCTCTATCCAACTCGGGAGTACCAAGATGTACCGTGATATCAAAGAACACTTTTGGTGGGAAAAAATGAAGAAGGAGATTACAGATATATGTTAAGGTGCATGATACATAATCAAGTTAAATAAGATTGACATAAGTCTAAAGGGATGATGGAACCATTGCCAATACTCATGTGTAAATGGGAGAATTTCACTATGGATTTTGTCATGGGTCTCCTGAATACATCCAAAATAAATAATTTGATATGGGTTGTCGTGGACTGACTCACCATGACTTCCCACTTTATTTCAATTAAGGAATACATATCTCTTGAAAAACTTGCAAAGATATATGTGAAGGAAGTGGTGATACTACATGGAGTTAAACTCTCAATTGTCTCTGATCGTGATCTCAAGTTCAAATCTAAATTCTATAGGAGTCTTCAACATTCCTTAAGTACTGAATTGAATTTTAGCATGGCCTATCACCCCCAAACTGATAGACAATATGAAAGGACTATTCAGACACTTGAATATATGCTAAGATCCTTCTCTTTAGAATTTAAAGGTGGATGTGATCAACATCTCCCATTGGTTGAGTTCTCATACAACAATATCTTTCAATCAAGTATTTATATGAATATATATGAAGCTTTATATGGAAATTGATTGTCGAACTCCAACCTGTTGGGATGAAATTGGTGAAAGAAAGCTACTTGGACCTGATCTTGTGCAAGAGATGACAAAGAAGGTCCAAGCCATCCAACAACATATCAAAGATAATAAGAGTCGGTAAAAGAGCTATGCTGACAACCATCAATGGGACTTAGAGTTCAACATTGAAGAGAAATTCTTCCTTCGAATATCACCATGGAAGAGAGTCATGTGGTTTGGAAAGAAAGGGAAGCTAAGATCAAGTTACATGAGCCCTTTTAGATCCTTAATCACATCAGATCCGTGGCCTATTGGCTTGCACTTCCACCGAATTTTGCTTAATTTAATGATGTGTTCAACATATCACTCTTAAGGAAGTACATACAAGATCCCTCATAAGTACTATACTCTGAGGTGGTACAGTTGGAAGATGATCTCTATTATGAGGAGAAACTAGTAAAGATTATGGACCAAAGAGATAAGGTTATACACAAAAATAAAACCCACCTTGTCAAATTTTTTTGGAGGAACTATAAGTATGAAGAATCAATATGGGAACTAGAGGAGGCGATGAAGGATAAATACCCTCACCTGTTTATGTAAAATGAAATTTCAAGGGTGAAATTTCAAAAGGGGGGAAGAATGTAACGACCCAAACTTTTATCAATGGAATTTATCCCTTCTTATAGTAATGTAATATAGTATAAATCACATAAAATAACTTATAAACCATAATAAAGACTTTATAAACAAAGAATTAATGAAATAAGAATTATTTATGGAAGTTAAATAACCTACACCAATGAAATAGTAATTTGGTCCGACCCTTATGAATAGCAAACCAACCAAATGAATTGTAACCCCACCCATGAAAGTATAAATAAAATTTAAGTATCTTATAAATTAAATTATTGTATAATTATATCATATTATAAGTAAGTAAATATTTTAAAAAATTATTAATTAAGTGTTGGAATTTTAATAAGTCATAAATATTTAATTACAATTTTATGATTAATTTAATAATTTAAAAGAAAATTTATTTTCATAAAATATATTCATACATTAATATTTTTATTTTTTATGATTTTTAGATAATTTTATGAGACCTAAATTAATTTTTTAATGTGTTATAAAATCATTTATAATTTTAAAAACTATATTTTCCAAGTAAATGATGATTTTAATTAAAATTAAAATTTATCATATTTAGAAAATTATTTTCATAAAATGGAGATCATTTTTTAATTCTACGCATTTAAAAAAATTTAGGGTGAATTTTTTGATTTTTTCTAAAATACTTGAATTTTTGGTGAATAGTAAAATACAATAATTTATGATAAATGCTAAAAACCTAAATTTTTGAGTCATGCTTGAGTTATGGATGATATAAGTGACCATTGTTTCAAACTCACATGCACTAATTACTGTATTTAGTCACAATAATCCTCAATATTTTTTGTCTTGAGCAAAATAATAAACTAATGATTAAAATAATGAGAAAATACCCCTCTCCTCCATTATAAATACCACCCCTCACACCCTCTTATCATGACACCTCTCAGGCTTTGAGTCTTGCCTATATTATTCCCAATACTATTACCTATACCCATATATAAATTTAGGAGATCTTGGTCTCATCAAAAGACCAAAACATTTTCCCTAAGGAGGTTCTCAAGGAGGAGAAATCCAAGAGGTAAAATACTCTCATTTTTCTTTTAATTCCTTTTCAATTTCATTTATTTTCCTCTCTTATCCTAACCTCCCAACATCCAAATGGAATGATAACTCTAGAATATTTTATATAATATAATTATATCATGTTAATTAAAGATCCATCATTAAACTCCACCCCCTCTCTTTTATTTTAAAAATGAAATCACCGCCCGTGATGTGTCAATTTACCAACATCGTGAGCGATGCACTTTCATTTTAATATAACACCTCAAAGTATGTTAATAAAACCATTAAATTGTGGAAAATATATTGTAAATTTTATTTTATAACCATTTTTATGTTATGTAACTAACTTATACACATAATACTAAATGATAAAACAAAACAAGTTCAATGTGGTCGAAAAATCGCTAAAAATTAACCTAAAACGATCATCATTAATTTTTATATAATGATTCATCCTCATAATATATAAAAAAATTATTTATAATACCATTAAAACTTATTTAATATCATTAATAATATATAATAACAATTCTGGATATTTTTCCTCATTTTACATGAACATCCATTCATGAATACAAGTGAACCAATCGTGAAAACTAAGAAAATGAATGCTCCTGAATGATGAAATTAAAATCTATAACTCATAAAAAGGCCCTTAAATGAACTTAATAAAAAAATAATGAATAATGTTAATGTATAAAAGGTTTTTTAACTTTTAATTATTGGATCTAATTTGATTATATAGTACATCAAATTGAAGAAATCATTTAGGAACAAGTTAAGGGGAATTCTCAAACCCAACTCTCTTTCTTTGGATTTTCCCTTTCTCACCCCATTTTCAGTATGAAAATTCATTAAATATAATTTATTAATCTTTATATTTCCTTTTCTGGGATATAAATGTGGTCTACTTGACTATATTACAAACACAATGTTTTCCAAAAGAACTCTTCTTTAAAAAAACACACCATTTACTTATCGAGATCGTTTCTTCTTCACTCAAGGTTGATAATTCAAGTATGTTATTACCTATTTCATTTGGGAACCCAAATTTTATGAATTTATTATTATGAAATAAAACCCATTACTTTAAATGGGTTATTTTATGTTCAATATTGATATATATTCTATGTGGCATGCATGACAATGTAAATGTTATGATGTGACGGGTGCACCAGGAATTATATAACGCAATGTAAATGTTATGATGCAACTGGTGCCCCCTAAATTATATAGAGATCCAATTTATTGTTTAATGTGATGTATCTAATGAGAAAATTGAAATATTTTTAACATTATTTTATCTTTTTTCACAACTATGTGAGGTAGTTGACCACTAAGACATGATGTTTCATTTTAATACATTTCCATATTCCATACCTTTTCTTAATGTTTCATCTCATTATTGTGATCCAATACCTATGTAATGATGATAATTATTATGATAAACACATGTTATATTGTTTCATGTTATTATCTATCCTCTTATTGGGATTTATCTCATCACTTTTTTATGTATATCCTCAGGTGATTACATGTACTAAGGAGAATTCAAGGGATAATAAGAAGCTAGAGAAGAAGCAATTAAATAAATGTTTATGTTTTAAATATTATGTATGGTACTAATTTTTTCAAGACACTAAAATATTTTATCCTCATTGTGTAATTATTTTATGTTTTTTATTTTTAAAATGATATAATAGTAATATAAGAAAAAGCAGGGTCACTATAAAAATAATCTTGGAGAGTTGCATTGGGAAGCTATAAAAACTATCTTGAAGTACTTGAGACATGAAGAGGATACATTACTGGTGTATGGAAGAGATTAGGAACTAATAGTGAGGTGATACATTGATGCTAATTTTTAGATAGATCATGATAATCTGAAATCACAGTCAGGGTACAAATTTTTCCTGAACGGTGGTGTGGTGAGTTGGAGAAGCTCAAAGAAACCTATGGTCACTAACTCTATAAAAAATTGATTATATAGAGGATTTATAAGTAGATAAGGAGGAATTATGGATACACTGATTTTTCTCAGATATTGGTGTTGTGTCTAGTAGTGAAAACTTTGTTCCAGTTTATTATGACAATACTATAGTAGTGGTGCTTTCCAAGGAGCCTAGGTAACACCAGAGGACAAAACATATACATTGTAAGTTTCATATATTGATGGATTTTACTTATATAAGTGAAGTAAAATTTAGTAGAGTATAGGATAATGTGTAAGACCCCCTAACTAAATCCATATCTCAATAGAAGCATGATTCTCATGTGAGATCTATAGGGTTGAGGATTTTTAGCAGTTGGATCTAGTCTAAGTGGGAGTGTTGCGAGTGGGTTCCCTAGACCCAACTTCTTGGTGTAGATTGATTACCATAATATGTAATAATTTTGATATATACATGTGTTTATCTTACCATAATAGTGTTGATTCTTTTGATTCCAATATATTTATGGTAATATCCTTAGATTACATGTCATTTTGAAAATTTTATAGTAGTTCCTAGTCTATAATGAGAATTGAGAGATATCATTACATTAATATTAAATATATGTCCTATGGTCTAGATACATAATGCTAAAAATATAGATATTGTAACGTTCTGAACCGAATGGCACTACATTTGTTCCCAGGATGGTTTTCCATAAGGCCTCAAGCATGCATCCACGTATGCTAGAGGCTAATGACTAGTAGCGATGGCCTAGGGTGTGTCTATGGGGAGACTGACCTCATATTAGAGTAAGATAAATAACATAAATAACCAAAAATTATCCATAAAAGTAATAAATAGAGTGCATAAGAAATAAATATAAAAAATAATTTAATAATAAATGAAATAAAGTAAAGGCCCGAATGACCATGTCACATATACAATACTTATCAGCCACCAGTCTGATCACATATATAGGAAAAAAGGAAATAAAAAAGTACAAGGATATACTACCAAATTTAGGATGAACCACATGCCTGATATCCACATACACATCTGAGTCATCCTACTTGATTTGTACTAGGACTTAGACCATCTTATATCTACAACCAAGTGAACAACTGCTCAGGTACCCTAATATAATTCCGACCTGAGTAGGGTGTGAGTAAAAAACTTATTAGGGAACTAACAATATAGCCCCATACATAGAAAATAATATTCATTGTATGTAAATGTGATTTAATCATTAGTATAATAGTAATAATAATAATAATAAATAAAATTGGAGAATAACTAAATAAAAAAATTGAATAAGGCAAGCTCATGGATTGTATTCATCCTAACCGAGACATAAAAATAACATAAGCCCACAAACTGATCCTTGGGTATGTGATCCTGATCATATAAAAATATTATGAATAAGTTATTGATTTGGATGTATTTCCACTCAATTTGTGTATAATTAACTCAATCCTCAGGTCTATAGTCCTGATTAAAAAAACCTTCTTTATCCATCACATGAAATATATTCGAGTAAGCTACATCACTACTGGGGTGATACATGTCCTAGACTTGGGATCACCTGTACTCACCTCCAATCACTATGATGAAGGATCCATGTAATATCTATACATACTATAAATAAAGAAATGAGTTGGATTCTAAACCACTCAATCCGTGTGTAATCCATTCTGATATCACATTCCTAGGTCCCGATCTACATGCAATCATGAAATTGCAACCTAGATGATCCCTAAGGGAAATGACCCTTAGGAAATATCAAGGTATACTCTTTGGATCCAATATAACACTTGGAATTCATTCAATAATCATCTTAGATACCCCATTCCTAGATATATTTGGGTAATGTAGTAATAGTGTACCAACCTAACCCTATGGAGTATCTTAGCCATCACTATAGGATATCAATGTCAATCCTCAAGGATGTCAATATCATCCATAGCTTGGGGGAAATGCACTCACCCAACAACCTATGGTAATCCCCTGGATCCTAGTGGATAGGTATCTATAGGAAGACACTAGGTATAGGGGTTCTAAGATAAACTAATGTCCACCTCTAAAAATTCCTATATAGGTAGGAACCCCAGTGAGAAAAAGGTCATTCTGACAATGGTAACCATCAACAACAAAGCTCATGAAGTGGATCCAGGAATTGTGTTTGGTAATCCCCACCATAGAATCAAATAACATCAGTCTCATTAGCCAATTACCAGGAAGAACCTATGGAAATCATAGATGCATCAATATTAACCAAGTGAATGCATAAATAAAAGAGTGAGGGTGGCTGAATGCCTAAACCCACCACTACTTCCACAACCCCATTGGTTTAAAATTATAGTACGGGTTCTAATGTGACACCCACTACCATCTCTACCCAAACCCATGTCGTACTAGCTTAGGGTTGGTCAAACATTGGGGAACTCATTGGTTACCCTAGTTCAGTGCTTAGGAGTGGCATTATAGCTGCCCCAAACCCACACTCTTGGATCTGACATTGAAAACATAAACTTTACATTTCCAGCTTTAATATCGATAAGGTGACCTAATTTTTGATATCCAAAACATACAACATTGAAAGAAAATTTTGGATCACTTAAATTCTCAAGTACCTTTTAGGTTTAAAGTTTTAGAGAATTAGGAAAAACTCTTAACAATGTGGATTCACAAACAACTAGTTCATAAAGATGAACATCACCTCCCACTATACCTAGCTTTTTATATTCCACATTTGGTCATCATAATCATCTATATGAAACCCTTACATAAATTATTCATTCAACCACAATCTTTATAACCTGGGGAAAATAAAACATAAGAAGGGTGAGATCAAATTCTCAATAAGGGAAAATGCAGGCATTAAAAGCTTAATGTCATCAGGGAGCATAAGAATAGAATAAGGATATGATGATATAACCAAAGTGCGTGAGTATAACATAAGACTATTCATACCCATAAAAAACTATATCATCAAACATAAAAACATGGAATAATTCTTTAACAAAGGTAAGAGTCATTAGAATAAAAAATCACGAGCCATGTGATATCAATCTTGATCATAAGAAACATTCTAAACCCATATAAATCATATATTTAACATATTGGTATCTTAGAACATTATCTTCACATAACTTCTTACAAATGGAATAACCAATATGGACAACTTCCATCTTATAAGTACCCAATGAATTGGAGGGATATCAAAAACCCACCAATACTTGGTTAATAATGTAACCACCCATCCTTGGTTTATAACGGAACCACCCATACTTGGTTTATAACAAAACAAACCATCATTATAAATAATTTCCAAGAACCGTATCATGAATAAAGTATATATATAATTCATTTCATTATAAAATCATTGAACAACCTTTATTATTTTAAGAACTTTATTAATCCATGGAAAAGAAATGGATTTCATAATAATCACTTTGAAACATGATTAACCTATGGAAAATAAACATGTTGCATAAAAATATCTTTGAAACATGATTAACCCATGGAAAATAAATGGGTTCAATATAAATATCTTTTAAAAAATTAATCTATCGAGAGAAATAAAGAGGATGGTATTATTACAAAATATTCCCATTAGAGCATAATTAACAAAAAGTTTTGTTGGTATTTATGAATAAAATTATCATTAAAAGATCATTGGAAATGTATTTAAGGAAAATAACCTTTTAATTTGGAAAATCACTTTTAAAAAATAAAAATTCACAAAATATTGTGAAAATTATTTTCTTTGAAAAAAACCTTGGAAACATATAAAGGAAACTTGAAGGAAAATAATCTACATTATGGTGGGAAATACATTCATGTTATAAATGTTAAAAATAAACATTCATTTCAAAAAAATTGAAAAATTGAGTAAAACGTGAACCATTTGGAAAATGTAAAGAAATATCCTTTTAAAAAATTTTAAATATATCATGTAAAATGAATTTAGGAAAAAATTATTTTTAGAAAATAATATTTTTGAAAATATTTTATAAAACATGGATATAGAAGAGAAATATACCGAGTCTAAAAGAAGATACATGATCGGTAACACTTACAAATGACTTTATTCATATTTATTTAATCAATAAGTGATGAAATAAAAATAAAATATATTAACCACATTCATAACAAGATTAAAATAAAATATATTTGGTTCAAGAAAATAATATCACATTATTTCTTCCAAAATAAACTTGAACATAAACAATCTTGAAAGAAAGGAGATTGTAACATAAAGCCTTTGCCACTTTGGAAACTCTTCAACAGTAAGCCCCATGAAAGAATAACTTCAAATAATACTTTAAATATAATTAAAATAAATATATTAATGATATTAAACATCAAATTATAAGTATATAAACCTCATAAAATTATTTAGGTTTATAACATCAATATATTTCCCAAAGAAATAGAATTTGAGACGAATAACCCTTACAAAGATCATATCATTGAACTGAGAATTAATCAATGGAGTGATTATGTGAAATAGATGTAAATACAAAAAAAAAAGTGTAAATATAGAATAAAATAGTAGATATATAAATTTATACATAATCCTAAAAAAAAGTTAATGGAAAAGAGTTATAACCGTACGAAAGGAAATTGAGTTAATAATCCCTTTACAACTAGGTAATATTCAAGTAAAATCTGTTTAGATTAAATAGTTCAAACTGAAACTTAAAATACCATGATATATTAATTATTTATGATATTACATTTAAATTTGATAGTATATACACTATATAAGAAAAATATTTTGTGAATTTGACATTTGTCTTACAGAAGTAAAAGCAAGACGAGAAACCCTTACCTCGAGTCCATAATTTCATTGTATGCCATTTAAATCTTGTATAATATGCTTAAATAAATTATATGATTTCTTAAGAATATTTTATAGTTTTAATATCTTATAATTAAATCATTTATTTTATTTATTTTAAATAAAATATTTAATTAGTTAAGTCCACATCGGGTGTTTGTGAACGTTCAATTCATTGTTTCAAAATGGATTCGGTGTATTGACCATGGTTAAATAAGACATTATTTAAAAAATATAAATAATAAAAAAAAATTATCATATTTATTCATAAATTATACTTTTAAAACCAATCATGAAAAATTGTTACAAAAATGAACTATGTTACGCTCATGTAGATGGTAGGTCGTACATATGCATGAGTAACGTTTCTATTTTTCAATAGTCATTATGGAAAGAAGGTATGTATTATTTTGTATTTATATAATTATTATAATATAATAAATACCATATTATTTCTTTAAATATACTTATATGTGTCATTTTTGTGATGTGTTGATAAAAAAATAATCACATCGTTTCATGGAGGCGGTAGTCCACACGTACATGAATGATGTTATCATTTTCAACATAAGAAAGAAAATGACATATTATATTTTAATAATGATAAATATTTCATGAATATAATTATTATTTAATTTATATCACATATATTCATTAACATTATCCTTATTACCTTTCATGTAAAGCGATAGTGAAAAATGTATCACATCACTTCGTGAGGTGGCAGTCCCACAGACACACTAGCGGCGTTATTATATCCTCCACAGAATGTAAATTTAAAAAGGTATATGTGATATAATAACTAAAAAATTATAAATTTATTAAAAATATCATATATATACTTTAAATATATCATTTAAACAAGCAGTGAGAGGTGATGATGAAAAATGGATGACATCAGTTCATGAGGTGGTAGTTCACTATACACACGAATGATGATTTCATATCCAATTTGATGGAATGAGAGATGTATTTAGGTTATTCTATTAATATAAAAAATATAAATATATAGTAGATAATTTTTTATCATATGATCATAGTTCAAGAAAATTTTAAGGAGTTGGAAGATGAAATAATACAAAAACTCATAGTTAGGAATTTTACCTCTTCTCATACCACCTATTTAGAATTATAACTAAAATATTACTAGAATGAATTTATAACAAAAAAGGCTTCTAGGATGAGGGTATGGAATTTGTAAAGTGATATGGTTAGTTATTAGCCAAACCAAAAGTGTTTCAAGGACTAAATAAGATAGGAGAGGGGTGGCCTTTTATAAACAAGGTGAGTGCCACACTTGTAATTTTTGAAAAGAAAAATGTGTACCCATGTTTTTCACACGCAAAAAGTGTCCAAAATGGACTATTATCAATAATTTAAAATTATAAGTTATAAATATGTCCATAAAATATATTTTAGACGATTTTTTGGGTCATTTTAACCCTTATCTTTTTATTTTAACCTCCCCCCCTAATAAACTCATTTCTACCATAATCGTGGTAATTAATTTTTACTATTTTCACAATTCATTATGGTCAAAAATTAAGTTGAACTTATCAGAAAATATAAATTATTATAATTAAAAATATTAATTCCATTTTATCAAATTCAATTCATACAATTATCAAAATTTAATTTAAAATTTAATTTGTAGAAGCGATGAAAAGGTAGGTTTTTAAGAAGTGTATTTTTTAAGGAAAAATGATTTTATATTAACTCTATGACTAATAATAACTATTATATGAATATAAATTAATTTTTAATTATATATGATATATTAATTTCATTTAAATCATTAATAATTAATTTTTTTTAATTAATTAAAAATGAGAAACATTATGCACTTTAAAATAGTTCTAAAAAAATTATGATTTTAAACCCAAAGACAAAATTATAATAAAATCCAATATGAATTTGATTAAAAAAAATTAAGTTGGATAAATATAACTAAATAATATTTATTTTTCTTAAATTAATATTAAAATGATAATTATACTTTTAAATTTCTTAATTTTTTGAAAAGAAATGATGTTTTTAAAAAAATCGGTATTTTTTTACTATTCACCGAAAAATCTATATTTTCCAAAAATCCCAAAATTTAAACCAAAGTAAATTTTGATAATAAAATTAAAAAAATGAAGTTTATTATATCAAATAAATTTTCTAAAAGTTCCAAAATTTTATTATAATATTTTTCATGAAAATAAATAAGAATCATTTTTAAATAAAACATATTTTTATAGAATAAAATTAATTTACTAAAAATTGATTTATTATTTACTAAAAATTTATCAATAATTAATATTGAGTATGATATATATATATAATAAATTATTTAATAATATTAATACCTTCCAATTTAATGGTTATGTTATAACTGTTATATATATCACGAGTCGTTTATGCTCGGTATTGCATTTCAAATATGCTATCGAACATAGTTTTATTTTCTAAAATATTGGGGTGTTAAATCTTATAACCCTTTAATAAATTTCATCCTATCAATTTTAACATTATGTCGGTAATAAAAGGTTTTAAATTTTAAAATACATCTTTTTTGTAAACCCACATTGTGAAAAGGTTTAATAAAAGATCCTTTTGATAAGAGAGAAAAGAACGTAAAAAATTCATCTAGAATAACACATACTACTTTTCTAAATATTATAACATTGGCGGGAAGTGAATATTTTGAAATTTAATAAAATCATAAATAACTGTGGAGAGTGATAGAGATCATTGATCATATGAAAGTGAATGATCATTGTAAAGTTAAGGACCACAAAACCATAAATCTACGATGAGTGAAAATATCATCAGTTCATCATAAATGAATGTATTGGGATAAATTTTTTGTTTCAAAATCATTTTCCTATAATTGAGGATTTATATCACTATCAAGATTGAAAACATAGTGAAATATACTTACTCAATAAGTAGAATTTCATCCTTTAGCCAATTTTCACCATAATCTCATATTTTTCTCCAAATAATGAGTATTTGGAATAATATTTTCATTCATGGAGTACTAAAATCAACATTTAAAGACTACATAACCATAAAAGTAATGATCAATCTATTCCAAAAGTATTTATACATTAAAAAAACCAAAATGGTAAGAACATGGTAAAATGATTCCTAGAATGAATAAACTTTCATGTGATGAAATAATACATTAATCTCTAAAATTCAACAGTAATATCAAAAGTTAAAACTAAATAATTCCATCAATAATTAACCCTATATCCCAAATAACCTCAAAAACATAAACATTAAATATTGTTTTAACCTCAAAGATTATATCATACCTTTTATCCTATAAGCACAAAAATATGGTAACCTTCTTTTGAAATAACATTAATCACTTAATCACCAAATCACTTTTCAATCCTGTGGATATCTATATGATAAAACTTGTGTTCCCATAATTAACTCAATATACAAGATCATATAAAAACTAAATGTTATCATTACCTTAAAACTTATGTCTGAAAAATGTAAATGCATACTTTACATTAAACCAAAACTTTACATATACTTCAACCTAATAAAACATCTCAAAAATTATCATTAATCACTTTAAGATATCATCACTTAAAACCTAAAAGGGGTGTCTAAGACATTGAAATTCTAATCATCCTTAATATTATAGACATAAGTTGGTATCCATAATTCTTAATATAATTTAAAAAGAAAATATCATACTCTCAAAAGTTATCTAAACCTTTCCTCTCATTCCAAATATTACATCCCTGAACCTACACTCTTATATCTGGAATTAAAAACATAAAATTTACATTTTCAGATTTGATTCCAATTAAGGTGACCCAATTTTCTCTATCCAAAACATACAAAATCAAAAATAAATATTGGATCACTTATATTCTCAAGGACCTTTTAGGTTTAAAGTTTTAAACAATTAGGAAAAACTCTTAACATATGGATTCATAAAAAACTAGTTTATAAAAATGAACATCATCTCCCACTATATACATATTTTTATATTCCACATTATGTCATCATCATCATCCATTAGAAACCATTATAGTTATAATTAATTCAACCTAAATCTTTATATCCTATGGAAAATGAACCATAAGAAGGGTGAGATCAAATTCTCAGTAAGGGTAAACATAAACATTAATAATTGAATCTCATTAAGGAGCATAAGAAGAGAATAAGGGTATGATAAAAAAATAAAATTTCATGAGTGTAACATAAGAATATTCATACCCATCATTACATGGATAATCAAACATGAAAACATGGAATAAGGATTTAAAAAAGTAAAAAGTCATCAAAATAAAAAATAATGACCCATGTGACATCAATCTTGATCATAAGAAACATTATAAACCCATAGAAATCATAGAAAAAACTTATTGGTATCTTGTAACATTATATTCACATCAATTATTACAAATGGAATAAACATATGGTTGAATTCCATTTTTGGAGTACCCAATTCACTAAAGGGATATCATTGAATCACCTATCCTTGGTTAATAATGTAAACACTCATCCTTGGTTTATAATGGAACCACCTGTCCTTGGTTTATAATGGAACCACTTGTTCTTGGTTTATAATGGAACCACCCATCATTATAAATAATTTCGAAGAACCATATCATGAATAATGTAAATAGATCATTAATTTCATTATAAAAGAAATGAAAAACCTTTATTATTTTAAGAACCTGATTAACACATGGAAAAGAAATGGGTTCCATAAAAATCTATTTAAAACATGATTAACCCATAGAAAAGAAATAGGTTCCATAAAAATCAATTTGAAACATGATTAACCTGTGGAAAAGAAATAGTTTCAATTTAAATATCTTTGAAATAATCTTAATACATATAGAGAAAGAGTGATGATGGTATCATTAAAAAATATCCCTATTGGATCATAGGTAACAATAATGGTTGTTGATATTGATGAAAGGAAATACCATTAAAATACCATTATAATTTTTTTTAGGAAAATAACCTTTTTCATTTTTAAAATCACTTTTAAGAACTAAAAATTCAAAAAATATTGAAAAAAATATATTTTCTTTGAAAAAAAACTTAGAAACATATGAATTAAACTTTAAGGAAAATAATGTACATGATGGAGGTAAAATCTGTTCAGGTTATAAATGTTAAAAATAAACATTCTTTTCAAAACATTTTGAAAAAGGGAGTCAAAA
This sequence comes from Viscum album, assembly GCA_963277665.1. Lineage (NCBI taxonomy): Eukaryota > Viridiplantae > Streptophyta > Magnoliopsida > Santalales > Viscaceae > Viscum > Viscum album. Next base: position 1,074,486,427 of record OY728143.1, read on the forward strand.
CTGACCCATTTAGAAAATGTTAAGAAATTTCCTTTTAAAACCTTTTAAAAGAAAGTAAAAGATCATGTAAAATGGATTCAGAAAAAAAGTTATTTTTATAAAATAATATTTTAGAAATCATTTTAGGAAACATGGATATGGAAGATAAATATACCCGATCTAGAAGAAGATATATGGTCAGTATCACTTACAAACAACTTTATTGATATTTATTAAATTAATAAGGGAGTAAATGGAAATAAAACATATTAATCACATTCTTAAATAGATGATAATAAAATATATGTGGTTCAAGAGATTAATATTACATTATTTCCTCCAAAAAACACTTAAACAAAAACAATCCCGAAATAAAGTAGATTGTAACATAAAACCTTTTCCACTTTGGTAACTCTTCAATCATAATTCCCCTGAAATAATAACATATAATGATATTATTTGAGATTAATAGCCCTTAAAATGATATTCATGATATTACATGTCAAATGGGAATTATATAAACCTTGTAAAACTATTTAGGTTCATAACATCAATATATGTCCCAAAGAAATATAATTCAAGATGAATAACCCATTTTAATGATCATATAATTGAATTGAGAATTAATCAGTGTAGTGATTATGTGTAATAAATATAAATCCACAAAAAAGTGTAAATACAGAATAAAACAATTTATATATCAATTCACACATAATCATAGCACAACATAGTAAATGTAAAAGAGTTATTACCTAACAAAAGGAAATTTAGTTAAGAAACCTTTTACCACTTGGTAACATTCTAGTAAATTACCTTTAGATGCAATAATTAAAATTGAAACTTAAAATACCATGGTGCATGAAGGATTCATGATATTATAGGTAAAATTCATATTATATACACCACATAATAAAAACAAGTAGTGAATATGACATATGTCTCACGTAAGTAAAAGCAAGACGAGAAACCCTTACTTCGAGTCAAAACTTTCCCTATATGTACTTTAACTATTGTATAATATGATTAATCAAATTATTTGATTTCTTAATAAAATTTTATAGTTTAAATACCTTATACTTAAATAATTTATTTTATTGGTTTTTAATGTAATATTTAAATATTTAATCAATTAAGTCCATGTCAGGTGTTTTGAGGATGTTTAGTTCATTATTTTAAAAGGGATTCAGTGTGTTGATTGTGGTCAAAGGGGTAATTATTTCAAAGATATAGAATAATAATCATGAAATAATTATCATATTTATTCATTAATTATACTTTTAAAACCAATCATGAATAATGGTTATAAAAAATGAACTATGTTATGACCATGGAGACGGTAGGTCGTACGTACGCATGAGTAACATTTCCATTTTCTAATGATCATTATGGAAAGAAGGTATGTATTATTTTATCTTTAAAAAATTATAATAATATCATAAATACCATATTATTTCTTTAAATATACTTATATATATCATTCTTGTGATATGGTTATGAAAAAAGAATCGCATCACTTTGTGGAGGTAGTAGTCCACACATACAAGAACGACGTTATCATTTTTCAGTGAAAGAAATAAAACGATATATTATATTTTATGAATGATAAATATATAATTTATATCATTATGATGTCATTTTTATCACAAATATTCATTAAAATCATCCTTATTACATTCCATGTAAAACTCTAGTGAAAAATGAATCACATCGCTTCATGAGGTGGTAGTCCACCATAAGTAAGGGAACCCCTCTTGGGGTCATCAAAATAAGTAAGAAAGTGGATTCATACTTCATGGGATCATATAAGTTATACCTTAAGTGAAATAATCCCACATGGGATCCTTGGTCACACTAGTTTCAGGTTGGGTTGTGAAGGCAGCGCACAAGGGTTGTTAGTGACCCCTAACGTTCATCTATCTTAACAAACTAAGTTAATTTAATTTAACGGTTCATTTGAATAATTTTACATAGGGAGAGTCGTCATTAGGGGAAAGTCTAAGTGTAAGAATAAAACTATAAACATGCATAAATACTATAAGTAAGGTATGATAGACCACCTTCCTTTATAAAACTTTTAATCATCCATACAAAAATTTTGATAGCTCAGTCCAAGATCGCCATGGGCCATCCAAGCCCAATGATGTCCAAGACAAGCCACATCACCTTCCAAGATTTAACATAACATTGGATAGCTCAAAAAAAGACCATAAAAATCAATTAAAACATTAAAATATTGATTATAATGTAAAATAAAAAATGTCATAACAGGTGATAACTCACTAAGCGCTCGTTGCTTGATGTAAATTCAAGCAACCATGTGCAGAAGGCTTACCGGCTATCCCTGACATTGTTCACAGGAAAATACCTAACCAATTATGCTAACAAACTTATTAAAATAAATTAATTTATTCTTTAAATATTTATAAAAAATCATCATGATGAAACACCTTAATGAAACAACACACGGTGAAGGGCAGATGGCCTCTTGGGTTACCCTCTTCCTAGACAGAGTGGAACACCTAACATCGATATCTAATTCCACCATGCTCCGGTGGAATCAGGAAGAAAAAACCTAACCATGGAATCCAAAATTAGATTAATTATAATAAAAAAACAACATAGGTTAATGAAGTTGAAGGATTTACTATAGGATTCTAGCTCACCTAATGACATTCAATTCGGACTAAGAACAGGGAAGATCTCCCATGAAGGAAGGGAGAAGGAGATAGGCACATGTAGGGGAGATTCTGAGTGAAAAAGAGGGAGAAAAGAGGGATAAAATCCCTTAAGGTTTATAGGGGAAAATAGTAATTTTCCCCTTTTAATTAAGTTCATAGTTATTCCACATGGTATAGAAAATTGAGTGCCAACTGTATGGTGCTACTATCCCCATACACCCCCACCTTGTATAGTTATAGTGCATGGTTAGTCAAACTGTGTGCCAATTGTGCAACATGTATTCAATAAATTTCATACCCCCATATGGTTTCCCCTGGCCCACTACATGGTTTCTCAAATTGTGAACCTATACAAGATGCCATGCACAGTTAGGCTACACAATTATCAGTTACCGTGTACCATGAGCTTCACCTTTTCAAAACTCCAGTTTCATTCCCTGAACGACTAGGATGCACCTGAAACCTTTGAGATAACTTATGAGCCTCATTAAACATATAAAAACATTATTTAGAGACATTTAAACATTTTTATTCTTTTTTTGAAACTCCAATTAAGATTAGACCCATCTGATAATTGAAAATTATATTTCCTTTAAAAATTCCTAGCTTGAAAAAAAAACAGGACCTTACAACCTCCTCACCATAAAAATTCCCATCCCCGATAAGCCCTGAAAGACATAAAAACAAAAAACCAATATAAAATGGTCTTGAATTGTGTTCAAATGGTCATATTAAATTTTTTAACACACAACATTCCTCCAAAGGACACTTTTAGCATATGATGCTTAACCCATCAAAATTCAAGCCAGCACTTGTAACTACTTTTGATACATCAAGAAGACACTTACCCAATTTCGTCTAACCCGAGACATGGTCATATTATTATCTATACCATCATCCAACCTTTGGTTATTCCACCATAGATTATAGAATTTAATGACTAATTTCAAGTCACAGTACTCCCACCATCATAATTTCCTATTGAGGAACATCCCTAGTATCATAACGACACTCCTATGAAAACTTTAACTTGATCAAAATGGTTGATTCTCAATATACCATAATTAAACTGGTTGTGTCGGCTTTTCCTTGTAAACTCTCATACAACTATTTCACTACACTGGGATCATCCCAATAGAGTGCCTGATGTGGTTCCTCACTGACCACATCCATCCAAATAAGAGAACTCAAGACAAACCACCTCTGAAAGACTATTATTGAAATGCATGGCTTTCGATGTCGATGTGTCACCAATGCCTGATTCCAATGACTTTATCTTAAGTCATGCCAATAACATCCCTAGAACACTCACTGAATCCTGTAACTATCTTCCAATGACATTTCCTAACTAAACCATATCTTAATCAAACCTTCATCGTGCTATATCACAAGAACCAACACATACTCGATCCAACATCCATTGATTGTCATAAGCTACTCCAAGATTAATGAACACACTCAACCTTGACCCAATTTTGTATTTGAATCTATAACTAGAATTTTCCAAGAATTCCAATAATACACAATTCCATATCTCCAATGGAATCCAAAATCCCAAAAAACCATCCATTTACTGATCTAAATATCCAATGAACCTTCTCATGTGAGGGTTTTTTACTATCGAACAACATATATCTCTCTCTTTATACATTAGAAGCATCCTTTTCATGGCACCAATGAAATGAGACCTTGATCACATAGTCAATTCCCCATCCGTCTCCATACATAACCATTGGCATGGCTAGAAAATCTCTCATCCCGAGTGCCAATGTAAAGGTTAGAACATCACATGCTACCATTTATAGATAACGGTTTCCATTGAAAACACTAAATTTCAACTAAAATTAGGGTCACCGCCCTCAAAAAACCAATGATGATCTCTCCACTCTATGGATTACATACCTTATACTACTCTTCATGATCAACCTCAATAGGTTATTTCATCAATCTAGGAAAATCATTTCAGTGTCTTGGCATATAGATGATGCTCTCTCAATGTACTCTAGATGATGTCAATATATTAGGCATGATCATTTCTAAACTAAGATTAAACTAATATTCCATCGATAGGAATGTATCTTCCACTGGATCCATGCTCACATAAGACCAGTATATTCTTCCCTTTAACCAATTCCTAACACTGCATCTTCCAACAATGTGTGTCCAAGTCCAACCATGAGTTTACTATCTATCAAAACCTGATTAATTCTCGATGTCTCCTCTACCACAGAGAGACATTTACCATCTTGTCACAACTTATGTGAAACTATATTCATGACATTTATTTAAAACTAGCAGTCATTAGATATCACATGGACACTCACTGATTTACAATTTAAATGGTACCATACATAACAGACACATACCATAATCAATTAAATCACACCCCCAAAAATTACACATAAAAATGATAAGATGACCGTGCAACATGAAACATTATTATAAACACATCAGGAGTTCCCTTGGAACCCTTCTTCAAAATCGAGAACCTCTCTTTTTCCATGATTTATTCCATGATCTCCCATCACATGGCGTTATTCTAGTCATGATCATCCACCCACACTGTAACTAGTTGACAACACCATCCATCAGTTGATGGGATTTGGCACCCGAACGGTTCTACTTGTCGAAATAATTATCAATAAATAATAACCCTAGTAGATTCCTCAAAAACCAAAGGTATCAAAATGCCTATATAAAAAACTAGAGCACCTCCTGTGAATCGGTCTCAGCACGAGAATACCAAGATACCACCTAAAAATGTATCCACAACCCTGGTCTAACCCCTCTTATAGGTTGCCCTTAATCAAACCAAACACTGACCTACTAGGGTATGATCCAAAAATAAGGGCCTCTAGGTATCCAACATATCCTTATTGATCCAGTATCATAACTGATCCACTAGGTTTGACCAACTAGATCATAATTCAAACCTCACACCAAGGTCACATTTCATAGGGAATCATCCACACACCCATCTCAACATAAGGCATCTAACATACCTATCAAAAAATAGTTATAATTATACAGATTTTAAATTCCCAAGTTATAGATTAAATAACCTTATAAGTTGTAATTGGAAACCCATTTAATTAAACCCATTGATAACTCATAAATTTAAAGAAAATATTCTAACAATGTCACCTTCCAAACTCGTCCTACCCGGTACTGATCCTCTTTGACCATCATCACAAGGAACTTCTCCCTGGAGTGTCATAATATCAAATAAAATATAATGAACTAATCCTTATCAGGAATCCATATATGGTAATATCCCTAGAGGTTCTGGTTTACTGTAAACTTTTAAGTACCTATCAGCATCGCACTAGAGTATCTGACTAGGTAACCATACATGTAAGTTGGTTAAGTAAAATATCATAGCAAGATAGATGGAAAAACTACATATAGGTTGTTATGAACCTTTAATTAACCAATAATAAAAATTAATACACCCAAAATGGGTCTAATAAAAGGAATTAGGGCTATGTTGACCTACTAGGGTCACTTCACCTCTTGTGCATGAGGACTAAGTCATCAGACTCACTGTAGAAAATCTCACCATAAATCCACCTGACTTTTCATAAGAAGAAAATATATATAAATTTCATCCCAATTGATTATAATCCCACTAAGAAACTACATGGTAAAGCACCATTTATGTATTTTTAGACACTTTAAACAATTCACCTCTGGTTTCAGTAATAATAAAAAACTAGCATGCCTATAACATGTAGATCTTATGTGACAAATATGATGAAAAAGACGCCTCTTACCTTTTCTGACCAAGACTGAAAATAAATCATTTTCCCCATGACAACAGGACAAGTGATAGGAATCCATAATAATTAATTAACTCCACACAACATGTGTATCACTCAAAGATAAAATCATATACAACTATAACATCACATATCAAGAACTGCAATCTTATGACCATAGAAACTAGGAATTCTTACCAGAATAAGTGTTCTTGATGCACCAATCCAATATCCATAATAGGTTCTAACACATTCCTAATACTAATATCTACCATGTCCCAAATAATAATACAATAGGAAAATAATCAAATTTGATAACACTTTTTAACATCTTGAACTAGATACCACTACACCAATGACAGATCTGGTTTACCAAAAGGTCTCAAGAGCACCTCCCCACATGTCATAGGCTTCTGACTAGCAGCAAAGTCATAGGGTGTGTCTATGGGGAAACTATTCCCTCATATCAGAGTAATATAAACATAGTAAATAATAAAATATAATCCATAAAAGTAATAAATAGAGTTCAGAAGATATAAATATAAACAAGGATTTAATAATAAATGAAATTAAATAAAGGCTCAAATATCCATGTTACTTACAACAGTGATTTCCCACTGGATTGATCACATATATAGGAATAAATTAAATAAAAAAAGTATAAGGCTATACTACTAACTACAGGCCAAACCACATTCTTGATATCCACATACACATCTAAGTCATCCTGTTCAATCAGTCCCGAGCATTAGCCCATCTTGTGCCTATAACCAAGTGAACGGCTGCTCAAGTACCCTAGTGCAACGACAGACTGGGCAGGGTATGAGTACAAAATTCAGTAGGGTACCACCAACCCGGTCCCTTACATAGCCAGTAATATGAAGTGTATGTATATGTGAGCTACTAATTAGGATAATAATAATAATATCTAAAATATGAGAATAACTAAACAACAAAATCTGAACAAGGCAAGCTCATAGAATGTGCTCATTCTATCTGAGACATAATTGGAATATGGTGTCTTCATATCTGTGTGTGTGTGTGTTTATTCCCATATATATATATATGAGTAATGCATCAAATAAAATAATCATGTGTACATCCTATAAATAAGGGATTGAGCTAGATTTATTTCCACTCAATTCATGTATAATTAAGTCGATCTTATTCTCCATATAGTTCTGATCAACAAAACCTACTTCATCTAGTGCCAGAAATATCTATGATCAAGCTATGTCACCCCTTAGGGATATATTTCTTAGCCCTGGGATCACCCGTACTAGCCTTAAATCACTATGATTAATGATATAAGTAATATCTATACATCTTATGAATAAGGAACTAGGATGGATGCCAAACCACTTAAGCCATGTGTAATCTAGTCCGATTTCAGATTCCTAGGTCACAATCCATAGTAAATCATGATATTTCAACTTATATGATCCCTAAGGGGGATGAGCCATAGGTTATTTCAAGGAATACTCTCTAGATTGAATATAGAACTCAGAATCCATTTAATAACCAGCTTACTAGCCCCATTACCAGATATCTCTAGGAAATGTAGTAATGGTATGTCCACTTAACCCTAGAGAGTATCCTAGGTGTCACTAAAGGAGATCAAATAACATCCATAGCTATGGGAAAATGCTTTCATATAAAAACCTATGGTAATACCTTGGAACCTATCAGATGTGAATCTATAGGGAAACACCACATAGATGGGTTCTTGATAAACTCAACATCCACCTCTAAAAATCCATTTAATTTTAGGAACCCGAATGAGAAAAAGGGAATTCTGGAAATGGTAACCATCAACAAGAAATATCATAAGGTAGATCATGGAACTATTCATGGTAATCCCCACTATAGCATCAAATCACATCAGGATCATTGTCCAAATTCTAGGAAGAACCTATGAAAATCATAGTTTCGTCAACAGTAACTAGGTGAACGCATAAATAAAAAAGCGAGGGTGGTTAGATGCCTAAACCCACCACTACTACCAAAAAACTATGAGCTTATAAGGCTGGTATAGGTTCTAAGTTAACACATGTTACTATATCTTCCTAATCCCATGTCGTACTAGATTATGGTTGTTAAAACATTCGGGAAACCACAAGGACCCCTAGTCCAATGCTCAGGAGAGGCATCCTACTCAGGATCCTTGAGGCTCAAATGTAAATAGAGGTATCCCTATTAGGATCCTCTAAGTTAATACATAAGTAAGGGCACCCATCTTGGGGTCCTCAAAAGGAGTAAGAAAGTGGAGGCATCCTACACCAGATCCTCTAAGTCAGACCATAAGTGGAGGCATCCCACAAGGGATCCTTATTCACATTAGTCTTAGGTTTAGGCATGAATCTAACACATAGGGGTTGTTAGTGACCCATGACTTTCATCCATCTTAACAAACTAAGTTAATTTAATTTAACAGTTCATTTGAATTATTCTACATAAGGGGTGTCACCCTTATGGTAAAGACCAAGCATTAACATAACACCATAAATAATCATAAATACTATAAGGTAGGTATGACATACCACCTACCTTTATAAATATTTTAATCATCTATACACAACACCCAGTAGCTCCATCCAATCTCTCCATGGGTCATCGAATCTCAAAAATGTCTGATCCAAGCTAGATTGGCTTCCAAGTATCAACCTAACATTGTATATCTTAAGAACACACCATAAAAATCAATTGCAACATTAAAACACTGATTATAATATAAAATACAAAATGGGATAAAAGGAGATAACTCACTGAGTGCTTGTTGCTCGATGTAAATTCGAGAATCCACATGAAGATGGTCTATTGGGTATCCTAACACCATTATTGGGAAAATACCTAACCAATGACATCATCACGCTTATTAAAATAAATAAATTTAGGCTTAAAAGATTTAGAGAAAAAATCACCATGATGAAACACCTTAACAAAATAGAATGCAGCGAAGTTTACACAACCTCTTGGTTTACTCTCTTCATAGGTAGAGTGGAATCACCAACACGAGTATCTGATTACAAAATTCTCTAGTGGAATTAGGAAGAAAAACCCTAATTAGATAATTGAAACTTATAGGAAGTCAAAGAAAAAATAATGAAGGCTAACATAGTTAAAGTCTTACCTCTAGGATTCTAACACACCTAAATACATTCAATCCAGACCAATAAAGGGGAAGATATACCATGGAGGAATGGATAAAGAAGTTGGTTCACATAGGGGAGGTCTTGGGTGAAAAGAGGGATAAAATAGGGGTAAAACTCCCTTAAGGGTTAGAGGGGTAAAATGATAATTTTTCCCATTTAATAAAGTGAATGTTTGGTATACATGGTAAGGAAAACTGTGTGCCAACCATGTGGTGTAACTATCTCCACACACCTCCAACTCACACTACTTCAATGCACGATTAGTCAAACTATACACCAACCATGCGACATGTCTAAAACAAATTGTATACCCCAACACGGTTTCCCCTAACCTTCAGCATAGTTTCTCAAAAGTTAATCCTATAAAAAATGTACCACACAGTTAGGCTATACATTTAGCACTAACCATTTATTAGTTATGCACCATGATTTGTAACTTTCTAAAACTCTAGTTTTGTGCCCCAAACTCCCAATACATTCTTAAACCTTTGATCTATCTTTAAAGCCTCATTCCACATATAAAAACATTATTTAGATACATTTAATCCTTTGAAATTTCATTTCAAAACTTTGATCTTGATTTAACACATCCAACAATTGAAAATTAAATTTCCTACTAAAATTTCCAACTTGAAAAAATGGGACCTTACAGAGATGATGAGTGACTATCGAGTGTTGGGGGATCATAAGAATTGGTAATTCTTCTCATTAAGTTATCACTTGGTGATCTTGAGTAGATGATATCATGAGGACTAACCTTCCAATAGGAACAACACATGTTTTAGGTGTCCTTGGTAGTTCATATATATGAAAACATATAATGATGTTTTGATGGAAAATAGACAACTCTTAGGTGTGTTCAGTTTGGCCTTTTGGTTGATTTTGAGTGAGGGGAGTTAAATGTGTTGCAAAATCATTTATTTTGGGTTATCATTATTGTTCTTACTGGAAAATCTTAATGGTTCACACATCCATAACTGGGTATAGGCCTACTTTCCAAAGGCAGGTGGATAGTTGGGGTTTCAGACCCAATGACACTTAAGAACTCACATTGGTTAAGAGGATCGGAGGTCGGGCTCATCGAACCCCTTTTTGGGGGTAATTGTTGCCTACTATGGGATGATCTTATAGATTTAAGATATGTTCATGAATATCTTTCTAGTCCTAATATAGGACCAGTTACCCTAAAAAAATGATTATAGGTTAACCCCTTTTATGTGAATAATAAGGGGATCTCATTTGTTAATCCATCTGTATGTAACCAAGGTTCTTCATCCATTTCCTAGTAATGAATACCTATTTATACGATGAAGTCGTGTAAATAGGAACTTCAAAAAAATACATATAGGGAGGTAGTTAATATTTTGAGGATTGGTGTAAGAACCCGAATCCTCTTTTCAGGTATTTTTTCATTTTCTGGTGTTTTTGAGGAAAAAGAGGAGTTTTCTAAAAATTTCTTAAGTACACGCCATGTACTCGATTACCACAGGTATCTAGGTGCTAGCTGTGTCATGGACATGCACACGACCACGTTTGGTGACCTAGAGACCGCCTAATGCAGGGGCAAGTGAAGGAAATTACACGCCGTGTACTTTATTTTTTTCCATTAAACACACTGGGGTTGCATCTGACGGACAGAACCATCTCCTTCTAGGTTGGGTTCATCCGAGAGAAACTGTATGGTCACGATCTTTACCCAAGCCCCCAATCAAGCATCTGATATCCGATTCAACCGTCGTCGATTATGTTGGGATTGCCTAGGTAAGTCCTTCCTTCTTCTAGATCTTTGTTTCCTGATTCCTCCTCTTTCCCAAGTTATCCTCCATTGAACGTTTTGAACATTTTTGTAGATATACGATTTTCTTGGGCAATTAAAGGCTTGAGGTTCACGTATAATGATCTCCCAACACCGGGGTAGGTGGTTTGTGCCTTTTCGTTGAAATTCTTTGAGTTATATGGGCAATTTGACCAATACCCTTGTACAGGGTATTGTGTGTTTACTATTTTAGATATGTTAATTGCCTTCTATACTTGTATTCTTGAGTAGAGGTTGATTGAATGTGAATAGGGTTAATTTCTATGCTTTGGAAGTGTTTTCCCATGCATGCCTTATTTTGACTGTTCGGTCTTGTTTAGCCTGTTAGGATGCCATGTTGTTTTTCCCATGCCTAGTATTGTAGGATGGAGTGATTTGTTTATCTGACATGCTATTATGATTTAGACTGCTATCCAAATAGTTCTTAAGGTTTACTATGGCTGATATGCATTTCTAGGCTTGCTTGTCTTACACAGGGCTGTGAGAACCTGGTGTAGTATAAAGTGTCTATTTACTGTTATGATGCGAGACCATAGGGGGAATTGATGTAAGTGCTTCCTAAGAGAGTCTGTAGTTCCTCGACACGGGACACAAGGGGAATGTGACGTAAGTGCTTCCCCAGAGCACCTTTAGTTACTGATACAAGACTATAGGAGGAATTGATGGTGGGTGCTTCCTTAGAGAGTTTATGCTTAAGCTGAACTAGAGGGGTTAGACTGAGTGTACTGTCCAGAGGGATACTTGTCTTTTTTAGTTAAACCAAAGGGGTTAGGCTGTGAGTACCTATCAGAGGTTTACCGTTTGTGTTTAGTTGCTTGCTTCTGCTAGGTAAGACCAGAGGGGATAGGCTATGAGTACTTCCCAGAGGGTTACCTATTTGTGTTATCTGATTTGATTGGTTGTTTCTTGATATTTGGACTGTGTATTTTTTACTGCTGAGTAATTTCCTTGTTTACTACTTTCTTTAATTATTACCTGCCATATATTCACTAACTATTAGGCACAGATCTTGTGGTGGTTTCCTACTTAATTTAGTCTCACACCCTGTTTGGACCCAAACATATTATATTGTTGCAGGTGTAGATAAGGGCAAGCACCCTTCTACTTCAGGTACTTGACTGCTTTGGAGCTGGAGAGAATGGGACCAAACTATGGCTTGCGATGATTAGGAGTTGTTTACTTGTTTTTTTACTTGTATTAATACTATATTCAATATTGTGACTTGTTTGGATGTTTTCCTAGACATGTATATCATGCATCATTTTATATATGTGCTCTAGTTGTTATTACTTCTAGTCTTTCGTTGTTTACTTTTGTTATGGTACTATTTCTACTTCTGCTATTTCTATTGATTTACTTCCACTGTGTTACTCTGCCAATGAGGGTGTAGTTTCCCCAATATCACACTCAAGGCCCTCACTGCTAGTCGGTATCCTCTGGCATTCGGGGAAATGCATTTGAGGCCATGTGACCAACCGGGTACGGGGCACCTTTGGGTGGCTTCCAGAACCGAGACGTTACAAAGTGGTATCAGAGGAATTCTTTTCTTCTTGACTTACTCTTTGGAGCCTATAGTCCAGGATATGATGGAAATTGGTACTTGGTAATAAGTTGTGCCCGGGAGTAGCTAACCCGTGTACAGAGAAAATCCAATTTACCTTGTTTATTGCAATTTTTTGCTTTTTCAATTTTATGGTTTATTTTATTTCACTGTTGGGTGATTCAGATGTTTTGTGTTGTTATTATTGATGTTACTGAGGTTCTATTTCTGTTGTAACCCGATGAGATAAGGGCATTTCATCTCATGTATCATATATGCACTTTTTAGGAATCACATGTCATGCATTTTTGCCATTCCATTTAGGGTGCATTAGTGATTGCATGCTATTGTGATAGATTTTGTGCTAGATATGCATGCTGTTGTGATAGATGTCTTGATAGAATACCTGGTTTTTGTTAGAGTATTTATTGTGTAAGGTTTTGTTTGAATGAATGCCAAACTTTGGTTCTTGAGGTGTTATGGGCCCTCATGGACTGGGATTTGGTGGATCATTGCCCTATTATCCTTGTTTATAACATGTATGAGATGCCAAGATTTTATTCGTGGGTAGTATGGGCCCTCACAGATCGGAATTTGGAACTTAAAGGTTTTTTTTAGTGTTTTTTTGGGTTCTAGAGTAGTTTATGAGGATTACTGTCCGGAAAAACCCAAAATACACGCCTTGTAGTTTTGAATACACGCCATGTGTTCTTCTGTTCGGGAAGAAACTATTTTTCTTAAGTACACACTGTGTACCGTATGTACACACCATGTAGTCTCTAATTGTGTCATAGGTCGTGTGGGCAGAGACACAAGATAGGTAAATCCTTAGGTGAACACACTGTGTACCGGTTCTACATGTCATGTTGTGTTGACCTTGTGTCCACCCATGTGACTAATGACACAGATGGATACAAATTATGAGATACACACCGTGTCAAGATTGAACACGTCATGTAGTGTAATTCTAGAATTTTTCCGTGTAACTAACAAACCTGAGTCGGTGAAATCATTTCTTGTACACACTGTGTCCACTTGGAACACACTGTGTAGAGTCATCCATGTAACCGGCCGTGTATATAACAACATGGGTCAGTGAAGTTCGTCTAATACCCATCGTTCCTGGCACAAACATATCGTGTAGTTTTGTTCTAGGAGAACTATGTAGCTTAGTCGTGTAGAGGGACTCAGGAAGGGGAAGAATATTCAATACACGCCGTGTGTTAGGAAAACACGCCATGTGTTTGGGGGGTTACACGACCATTTTTGGGAGAAGTACACATCCATGTGAAAGGCTTAATGGAACATGCCGTGTAGTTAAGTATACACGTCGTGTATCCATGTTTTGTAAAACTTGAATGCTTTATTTCTCCTATTCCCTTCTTACCCTTCCAGTTTTCAGTCCTTAATAATCTTGGTCTAAGGTGTGTGCTTGACCTTGCAGAGTCATGCCATCGAGGCATCCTCCGGTTGTACACCAGTTACAGGGCAACGATCAGACACTGGACATGGCTAATCATGGACTTTTAGAAGATCCTCCAGTTATGTCAGTCTTGGAACCAACCATCATTTCGGACACAGGTGCTGATGCTTAGTTCCAAGAGGGATTTATGAGGTTTATGAAGACCTTCTGAGGAGTACCACATCCTTCCCCTTCTATTGCAGAGCTAACGTGAGTCTTTTAGTAGCAGCATCCTCCCACTTTCACAGGGGAAGGAGGACCTCAGGATGTAGAGTCATGGTTAGAAACCATGCTTTCTATCTTCGAGCATCTGGAGATGACTCCAGGGAGGAGGGTCAAGCTTGCTACGTACATGCTTTGGGACTCTACCAAGAGATGGAGGGATGTGATCTCATAGGCGGGATGCCAGCAGGTCATGGCCTGGGATGAGTTCCAGTATGCCTTCTACGATTACTTATATCCAGATACTTTGAGGGTTGATCGAGCCCGAGAGTTTATGAGTTTGGAGTAGGGTACTCTTTCCATTATGGAGTATTCTTCTCACTTCACTGAGCTACAGTGCTTCAAGCCTATTCTAGGAGGTAATGAGTTATTCCTGGCAAGGAAGTTTGAGGATGGTCTGAGGCACGACATTCGATTGAAGGTGAATATCTTCAAGTTGACGTCTATCACTTCTATTGTCAACTAGGCGCTGATCACATAGCACAATCTGAGGGATTCTGGAGTTGTGAGACAGGGCGGTTCGACATCCAGAGTTAGTATCCCTCCTACTGACAGCAGGAAGTGCTACAGGGGGTCTTCGCGTGGTGTTCCAAAGAGGCAAGACACTTCTTTTGGAAGCCAGGTGGTGTGATACCAGTACAGGAAGAGTGAGAATATGAGGCCAAATTACCTGAAAAACCCAGTGTAGTTCCGATATTGCGACAATATGGGTCATCTTCAGTGATTCTATCAGTTCTTCTCACCAGCAGCTGGTGACATGGGTTCTTCTATGACTCCTCGTTTAGGAGAAACACCACCAGTTTCTCATCAGTCCAGGAATTGGAGTTATTTTGGCCGTTCATGCCAAGGTGGAGGTTGCGGTCGTGGTATTCAGTCACCAATATTTCAAAGACAACAAGGTGGATCAGCTCAGATTGGTCAGGCAGGGTCACAGGGCCGTGGTGTAGGTCAGAATTTTGTAGTGGAGCAGACCCAGTAGGAGCGAGATCCTAGACGCTCTACAGTTCGAGGTACGATTCTAGTTGCCTCAGTTTTAGCTTCTACTCTTTTCGATATAGTGTCTTTCCATAGATTTATATCTGTTTCTGTTGTGCAGAGCCTTGGGTTCTATGTCTTTTCTTCTACAGATATCTTAATGTTAGACACACCGTTGGGGAAAAGAACGACTAGTGTACGATAGTGCAAGGATTTCCCTCTTGAGGTTGCTGGGTGTCACTTATTTTGGGACCTTTATGTCCTAGAGATGACATGCTATGATGTCATTCTCATAACGGATTGGTTAGTTACCTTCAAGGTTGTTGTCGACTGCTATTGACGTAGGGCTAGTTTCACATCACAATAAAGCAGATCGTTTCTTTATAAGGGTGAATGAGATGTCCAGGCAAGCAGAGCGGGACCTGAGCATCATGGGTTGGGAGGAGTTACAACCTAGATTTCTAGTCTTTATATGGATGACCAGAGGACTTCATAGTTAGAATTTCCTCCTGTGGTGGATTGTTTCATAGATGTCTTTACATAGGACTTTTCAAGTTTCCCTCCAGAGCGGGAGGTGGAATTTTCGATTGAGCTTGTGCCGGGAGTGGCACTGGTGTCCATTCCTCCTTATAGGATGGCTACACTTGAGTTGCAGGAGATCAAGAAGCAGTTGGAGGAGTTCCAGTAAAAGGGTTTCATCTGAACCAGTAATTCTCCTTGGGGTTCTCCTGTCTAGTTTGCGAAGAAGGTAGACGGTACCCTCATGGTTTGTGTGGACTATCAAAAGTTTAAAT
Organism: Viscum album; assembly: GCA_963277665.1. Taxonomy (NCBI): domain Eukaryota; kingdom Viridiplantae; phylum Streptophyta; class Magnoliopsida; order Santalales; family Viscaceae; genus Viscum; species Viscum album. The sequence continues at coordinate 1,074,502,803 of OY728143.1, forward strand.
AGTTAACGGTCAAGAACTGATATCCCTTACCCAGGATTGACGATCTATTTGATCATCTTTGAGGATCCTGGGTATTCTTGAATATTGACTTGAGGTTCAGTTATCATCAGTTGCGCGTTAGACCATCTAATATACCTCTCATAGCCTTCCAGAGCAGTTATGATCTATATGAGTATATGGTTAAGCAGTTCGGTCTCACGAACGCACCTACAGTTTTCATGGCACTGATGAACTGAGTATTCCATCCATACTTGGATTCCTTTGTGGTTGTCTTCATGCATAATATCTTGGTGTACTCTCACAATCGACACAGCCATGCCACACATCTTGAGATTGTTCTTATTAAACTGAGAGAGCATCAGTTATATGCTAAGCTCTCAAAATTCCATTTTTGGATAGATCAGATTCACTTATTGGGTCATGTTATCTCAGAGACAGGAGTATCAGTAGACCCAGATAAAGTGAGAGCATTAGTTTCTTGGGATCAGACGAAGAAATTCTTTGAGGTGAGGAGTTTTCTTGGGTAGGCTAGATACTACAGATGCTTCATAAAAGACTTTTCACGCTTATCATCACCGATGACAGGTCTGACCAAGAAGGGTGTGAAGTTCTTATGGTCAGATTCTTGTGAGTCATCCTTTAAAGAGCTGAAAGGGAGGTTGAATTCAGCACATATACTAGTCATTCCAGAGCCAGGCAAGAGCTACACTGTTTATTATGATGCCTCAGGTATCGGGTTGGAAGCTGTGCTTATGCAGGGAGATGGATTCGTTGCGTACAGGTCTTGACAGTTGAGGCCACATGAGATGAATTAACCGACGCATGATTTGGAGTAGGCAGTTGTTGTTCATGCCTTGCACTGTTGGAGACATTACCTTCTGGGAGAGAATTTTGTGGTTTTCACTAGCCACAAAAGTCTCAAGTACATTTTCACTTAGCGTGATCTGAATTTGAGACAGTGAAGGTGGGTTGAGTACCTTCAGTCCTTTGATTTTGAGCTTGCCTATACACTAGGAAAGGGAAACACAGTGGCTGATAAGTTGAGCAGGAGGACTCAGATGTAGGCAGTTCAGGAGGCCAGCATTGAGTGGTAGCTTATGTCTTTGTTCTTTGAGATTCATCTAGAGGTGCATGATAGACAGGAGAAAACATTTCTTTCTTCTGTAGTTGTTACTTCTATACTTCTTGATCGAGTTCAAATGAGGCAGCTATCGGATTTTGAAGGCCTAGTCATATGGGAGAGTGTGCTAGGAGAGGACCCTATTCTTGGGTGGACCATAGTTGAGGATGAGATCTTTCATTTCTAGGGACGCGTATGGGTGCTAGAAGATATACGCGAGGAGATGACGTGGGATTTTCATTACTCAGTTTGGGAAGTTCATCCTGGAATCACCAAGATGTATCGATACCTATGCCGTCAGTATTGGTAGCCAGGTATGAATAGGGATATTACTATTTTTTTCATGAGGTGTTCCACTTGTCAGCAGGTGAAAGCAGAGCATCAGCAACTAATAGGTCTTTTACACCAGTTACCCATTCCCGAGTGGAAGTGGAACAACGTCGCGATGGATTTCATGACAGGGTTGCTGAGGTCTCCTCGAGGGAACGACGTAGTATGGGTTGTCATTGACAGGCTTACGAAGGTCGCTCACTTCTTTCCGATTAAGGAGACCTTCAGTGCTGATGAGATGGGACAATTGTACATCCGGGAGATTGTATATTTACATGGGTTTCCATACTCTATTGCTTCAGACAGGGATACACGCTTTACTTCTTAGGTCTGGTAGGGACTACAGAAAGCTTTGGATACACAAGTACTTTTGAGTACAGCTTACTATCTATAGAAAGATGGCCAGTCTGAGCATACGATTCAGGTGCTTGAGGACATGATTCGAGCATGCATCCTTGATTTTTGTAGTTCTTGGGAGAAGAACATACCTCTTGTGGAGTTTTCCTACAATAATATCTTTCAAGAAAATATTCAAATGACACCTTATGAGGCTTTTTACGGTAGGCCATGCCGATCACCCTTATGTTGGCTCAAGGCAGGAGAGGCAGCTATGCTGGGACTTCGTCTTGTCTAGGAGAACATAGAGCATATAGAGTTGGTTCAGAAGAGGATGACTACTACACGGTCTCGACAGAAGTCTTATGTTGATCAGCGGAGATGACCTCTGGAGTTCGAGGTCGGAGATCAGGTTTTCTTTCATGTCACACCGAGGTTGGGACACAGGAGGATTAGGAGATATAGTGAGCTTTCACCGAGGTACGTCGGGCTGTTTGAGGTGTTGGGGAGAGTTGGGCCGGTTTCCTATCGGTTTCAGTTACCTTAGAGGTACTGAGCTATGCATGACATTTTCCACGTTTCTCAGCTCTGACAATACTTTTCAGGCCCTTATCATGTTTTTCAACTTGAGGAGGTTGAGTGAGAAGTGTATGCATCTTTCGAGGAGCATCCTATCTGGATTGTTGATCGAAGTATAAAGGTTCTCCATGGCCGATCTGTTCCTATGGTACGAGTTCTATGGCAGCACGGGTGAGTACAGGATGAGACTTGGGAGAGGAAGGTCGATGTACGATCACAGTGGCCGGATTTTTTTGGGGTTTATTCTTCTACGCATCCTTTTAGGGAAATTAGGGGATGAATTTATTTAAGGGGGAAAGTTTGTAAGAACACGAATCTTTTTTTTAGGTATGTTTTCATTTTCTGGTGTTTTTGAGGAAAAAGAGGAGCTTTCTGGAAATTTCTTAAGTACACACCATATACTTAGTTACCATATGTTGCCAGGTGCTAGCCGTGTCACATCCATGCACATGGCCATGTGTGGTGACCTGGAGAACATCTAATGTGGGGGTCAGTGAAGGAAAGTACACACTGTGTACTTTTTTTTCATTAAACGCATCGGGGTCACGCCTGACGGACAGAACCGTCTCCTTCTAGGTCTGGTTCGTCTAAGTGAAACCATACAACCACAATCTTTCCCCGAGACCCTGATCGAGCATCCGATCTCCAATTCGACCACCTTCAATTGCGTTGGGATCGCCTTGGTAAGACATTCCTTCTTCTAGAGCTTTGTTTCATGATTCCTCCTCTTTCCCAAGTTATCCTTCGTTGAACATTTTGAGCATTTTTGTAGATATATGGTGTTCTTAGGTGATTCAAGAATTGAGGTTCACGTATAACGATCTACCAACACCGAGGTAGGTGGTTTGTGCCTTTTTGTTGAAATTATTTGAGTTATATGTTCAATTTGACCAATACCCTTGTACGGGGTATTGCGTGTTTACTATTTTAGCCCTATTAATTGTCTACTATTCTTGTATGCTTGAGTAGAGGTTGATTGAATGTGAATAGGGTTAATTGTTATGCTTTGGAAGTGTTTGACCATGCATGCCTTGTTTTTACCATTTGGTCATGTTTAGCCTATTAGTCTACCTTGTTGTTTTTCCCATGCCTAGTATTGTAGGATGGAGTGATTTGTTTATCTAACATGTTGTTATGTTGTAGACTGCTAGCCAAATAGTTCTTGAGGTTTACTTTGGTCGATACGCGTTGCTAGGCTTGCTTGACTTACACAGGGCCGTGAGAACTGGGTGTAGTAAACCATAGGGAGAATGGATGTAAGGGATTCTCCAGAGTGTCTATTTAATGTTATGATGTGATACTATAGGGGGAATTGACGTAAGTGCTTCCTAAGAGAGTTTTTAGTTCCTCAACATGGGACACAGGGGAAATGTGATGTAAGTTCTTCCCTAGAGAGCCTTTAGTTACCGATACAAGACTATAGGAGGAATTAAAGGTGGGTTATTCCTTAGGGATTCTATGCTTAAGATGAACCAGAGGGGTTAGACAGAGTGTACTGCCCAGAGGTTTTCTTGTCTTATTTGGTTGAACCAAAGGGGTTTGGTTGTGAGTACTTCTCAGAGGGTTACCATTTGTGTTTAGTTGTTTGATTCTGCTAGGTAGGACCAGAGGGGATAGGATATGAGTACTTCCCATAGGGTTACCTATTTTTGTTATCTGGTTTGATTAGCTGTTGCTTGATATTTGTACTGTGGATTGTTTACTGATGAGTACTTTCCTTGTTTACTGCTTTCTTTACTTATTACCTACCATATATTCACTGATTGTTAGGCACAAATCTTGTGGTGGTTGCCTACTGAATTTAGTCTCACATCCTTTTTGAGCCATGCTTTTGGGACCAAACAGATTATATTGTTGCAGGTGTAGATAAGGGCAATCGCCCTTATACTTCAGTTAGTTGACTGCTTTGGAGCTGGAAAGAATGGGACCAAGCTATGGCTTGCGATGCTGAGGAGTTGTTTACCTTTTTTTTGTACTTTGGATTAATACTGTATTCAATATTTATAGAGACCCAAGCTTTACATTCATGGAAATTACATTACTTTTACAGAAAAAATAATACATAACAAAAAACCAACACTCAAGGACCGTAATAGTTTAGTGTCTTTGGAAACTCAGAACATAATCTTCTAATCATGGTGAAATATCTTCAACATATCCCATAAAGATCTTCCCCTTTTTTGTTTTCTTACCTAAAACTTTTCTTTATATCCTAGGGAAAATAAAACATATAAAGGGTGAGCTCAAATGCTTAGTAAGGGTAATCATGGAGAAAATAAAACAAACCATATACATTTGAACATAAAAACATGAACATAATGTTTAAACATCAAAATCTTGAACATTGAAATAAAACATGGCAGTACGTAAGGCATATATCATAAAGGAACATCAAACATGATAAAATAGCATGGGAATAAAACATTTAATTGTAGAAAACCATTAAAAACATGATATCATTTCCATAGTAGCCAGGTTATTGCTGCTAAGACCATCTTAGTTGACAAAGTCTCTTTCTGAACCGAGTTCACTCCTCGTTCCAGTCCTGTAACACTGAACCGGATTAACTTACTATTCCAGCCATGTCTATCTCATGAGATATAAATCTTTACCCAATGCATTAGAGGGAGATATAGGTCCCATCCATCTCATAATGAAATCATTATTACTTGTTCCACAACATAAACATAAATCATTCATCATAACCCAAAGAATAAAATGGGTTTTATAAACATCATCCCATCATAACATAATCCATATAAAACAAATGGATATAATTTCATCATAAGAAAAGTTAAACCATTTAAATAATAGATACATTATAATTAAAACATACACATATTAAATAATGTCATCTTATATGGAAAATGGTTTTGATAAAACACTTGAAATTAATTCTTGAGGAAAATATCCTTTCTTCTTCAAAATTATTTTCTTTTCACAAAATGCCATGAAATTTTAAAAGAAAAGGATTTTGATAAAAATAATCATTAAATCTTGTGGAGGAATATTCATGAAAATAAGTATTTATGAAACCATAAAAATTCGTTCATTCCATATAAGTTAAAAAAACATTCTCTTCATACTTTTTCCAGAAAAGTCAAAAAGTTCCTCATATGGTAAACAAAAGAAAGATTACTTCCATAAAACAAAGTAAAAGTCAAAGAGGGGTAAACATAAATTTAAACATACATGGAATAATATTAAAAACTTTATGAAAAATATTTTTATGGACATGGATAAAAAATATAACCCCAGTAAATACTTACGAATAAGCAATCTCCGATAAGAACGAAATTGGAATAGTTATCCCTTACCTTTGGTCTGATATACTTTGTACGTATATAAAACTCATGTATAATGATTTAAATAATGTAATTTACTTATTATAGAATCATATTAATTGTTATGATATCATATATGGTTCACTTATGACTTTATATTACCCGTTCTTTTGTAAATTCCATGTTAAAGCAGCGTTTTGGGTAAAATCGTTTTATTTATCGTACGTGTTTGGACTTGTTGTTATTGATATTATTATTACTTATATCATGATTTAATTACTTCCAGAATTTAAATCATGATTTATATATCATATATATTCATTATATATATATATAATAGATGGATGAATGAAATGAAACACACTTTTCATGGAGACGGTAGATCGTACGTACGCATGAACGCTATTTTCCTTTCCTTATTGACTTGAATGGAAGTAATTAGATGACATATATATATATATATATATATATAAATACATCAGCTTAATTATGTCATATATTTAATTATTATTCAATATATATACTTTATAATCATTCTTGATTGTTTAACATGGAGAATGAATCTCATCGCGTCGTGGAGACGGTAATCCGTGCGTACGCACGAGTGATGATATTGTTCCCATAATTATTGAATCATAATCAGTATGATGTTATAATAACCATATATAGTTATTATTTATACCATTATACCCATCCAATTAAGGTGGTGGTGGGAAAATAGAGTACACCACGGTGTGGAGACGGTATTCCGTACGTACGTACGTGCTGTGATTTCGTTTTCCGTAGGATGGATAGAAGGTGAAATGGGATTGTTTCATATTTATAATAACATATAAGTATATTAGTGATACTTATGTTATTAATTTATAATGAAACAACTAAATAAGAAGAAGTTGAAGAATAAAGAAACTTGAAGTAATCGGTAGAAGAGATTACCTCTTCTTTGACACACCTATTTTAAGCTTCCTCTCAAGGCACTAGAGTTGGTTTTTGAGGAGACCAGAACCTCTATAATGTTACTATGAAAGTTTATAAGAGTTATGGGTAGGGTTTGACCGAGCTTTAAGGCTCAAAGTTTTGTAAAGAGGAGAGGTAGGAGGTGCCCTTTTATAAGGGAGGAGAGGGGCACCTTTAGAAATCTCAAAAATATTAATTTATAATAAATCAAAACCCACATAAAAACATCCAAAAATGACTCATATTCTAAGATTATATTATATAGGGTTGTAATATAATCAACCAATAAAATTTAAACATGTTGGAAATTTATTTAAAACCTTATCAACTTGATTTATCCTTATTTAATCTATTTAATTTTATTTGTGGTAATAAGATTCTAAATTTTAAATTGTTATGAATAATTACTTATGTGTTGTGAATTTTCCATAATTGAATAATTTATAAAATTTTAGACCATATAAATTTTAATTTATAATTTTTAAATATTTTTGTGTTTTTTAAACAATTTTATATTATGTTATTTTTAGAAAATAACAATAGTGTCAATTCTATTACTATTCATTTATTTGAATTTAAATAAAATCCACACAAAATATATGAACGAAATAAAAGATTTAATAGATTCATAACATGTCATATTTATCTAGAAAATTCATGGAGAATATTAAATAGTTCATGTAATATTTATTTTAATATTTTTAAAACCATTTATTTGTTATTTCAATCATTAAAATAATTTCAACATCACTATTGTGTCACCTTTAATGATAATTATTTAATCCCTAAAAATTATAAATAAAATCAAATGATGTAGATAATTTTATTAGCTGTCTGTAGACTATTAATTTTCTAGGTTTCATGAATTTTATTACTAAATTAAAATTATTATACTTATAAGATTTAAGAGAGTGACATGTTGTCACTTTCTTTAGTATTAATAATAATTGCATCATTTTCATGGTCAAAGGTCCATGAAATGAATCTCTTCCGACCCTTAGGTGATATGGGTAGACTTTTATTAATCCAATAGAATTTTGAAAAGTGTTAGGATAATTTTAAAATCTTATTTTTACCCTTAATTACCCGATTTACTTTTAACTGTAGTAAATAAAAATTACTGTAGTTACTATTCATAATATCAAAAAAATAAAAGTAATATATTAACATAATTTGGACCCAATGAATCCAAATATGGAATCAATTTTTAAAAATTCATAACACAAAAGTTTCACTAATTAATTTAAAATAAATCCCGTTATTAAGAAAATGGGTTTTAAAATTTAAAACTTTGTCAAAGATTGAAATGTTTTTACCTATGAATTCAATATAAAATTATTGGTAATGACATGAATTATATTAAATGGTAAAAATATATTCTATTTATACTTTATAACCATTAAATATTATAATTTAACAATATAAAGTATCTCGATGAAAAAAGTTGTTTTTAATTAAAATTTAGCATATTTTTACTATTCATCAAAATAAGAAACTTATCGAAAAATATCAAAAATTTATCCAAACTAAATTTTTATATCCTGATTCCAAATAAGAATTTTATATTGTCAATTTTAACTTATAAACATGTCAAAAACTAGATTTAAAGTTGGTGTGCCATCAAAAGGCAACAAAACTGCATTATTTGAAAAATACTTATTTTACCCAAAAAATTTATTTTGTTCTCATACCATGTTCTAGAAAATGTGTAAGATGAATAATAATGTTATAAAATTCAAAATTTATTTGATACTATTCATAACGTCTAGTTTATAATAATATTATAACCATATATCATTTTTTAGTGAAACCTGGTATTGCGTACAACACATGGTATCGAGGAAGGTCGTGATTGCGTGTAATGCAAGTCAAGTCAGGGTTGCATGTTGTGCAAGACTCCTTAGTTGTTTCTTATAACATAATCCAACCATATTTTATTTATACATTGAATATATATATATATACACACACACACACACTCAATGTTGCATAGAATAACTACTATCAAACGAACTTGAAATTGTGTGTAACATGATCCAAGAATAGTGTTGTGTATGCTGCAAGATAATACGGTGTTGCATATAATGCAAGGTAATCTTGGTTTAGCGTACAACCGAAGATATGAAGAAAATAATATATCTCATAAAATCTTGGGGTGTTACATTCTACCCCCCTTAAAATGAATTTCGCCCTTGAAATTCATTGGGGTTATAAATGATTTATTACTTGAGAGTTTCTTTCATAGAAACCCACATCGTGAAAAGGAATAATAAAACTTACTTTTAAAAATGAACGTTAGAAACAAAACAGATACCCAAAGTAACTCATCACTTGGGTTCCCACATAGGAGTTCATAGGTGAAAATATGTATATGGAAGAGAAATCTAACTGTCAAGTTCTGATCAAGAGTGGTAGAGAACAGGGCTATGAAAAATCCAACAGTCACAAAGCCATAAATTTGTGATGATCTAAGGTACCATCTGATTCATCAGATATGAGAGCACTAGGACAACATTTTTGGTTTTCAAGATCATTTCCCAAATGTTGAAGAATTTTTTAATTAAAAGAAATACTTACTTTATTTTGGTACAATCTCAACATTTCTCGTGCCTCGAACAATTTCCACTTCATCTCTTAAAGAAATGAAGTTGAATTTCTCTTTAGTAAAGTTTTAGTAGATCATGCGATAGAATGATAGGTCATTCCAACTGTCTCAAAACATAAGTTAGAAAAAGTTATATACATAAGTCCATCTATGGTAAGATTAATCGGATATGGTTCCAAAATGGACTTATACTTTATCTATCATCCTACTTAATAAAATAAAACTAGTTTCTACTAACCGGGGACTACCTGTAGGCCAGTGGTAGGTGATAAAGGCCTGTTGCACTTCGGTTGTGGGTTCGATTCCCACAGCCTTGTCCGACGCGACGGGTTGTCGCCCATCCTACAGGTTGTCCTTTTTTTAAAACTATATTATTATAACCTTCCATCAATAATATAGAAAAATTTCTAGCCTTAAACAATACTAACTTATGTCCAACATAATCCATTCCAATCTTTAGGCTTATCCAAAATACTTCTGTCCAATCTCATATTATAGTGAAAAAGATTACCAAGGAGGTCATATAAGAAGCATGCGAATATCATCATTTATCCCCCATATATCATAAGATATAACTAACATGTGAATACCTTAATCATGTATTATTACCATAGAATCTTAGTGAAAACATGAATTCTGTCAAATGTTAACTCTCTCGACATACCAAAATCTCAAAATTTCTACATACTCAAACCATAACATTGCCCTTATTTCATTTTCTCTTTCTCCCTTCATTATGCGCATATCATCTTCTTTCCAAAAAATATTTCAATCACTTTTCATGGTTACCGGTACCATTCATCATATACTTTCAAATACTCAAGGAAAGACAACAGTTTAACAATCCTTAGATTTTTCTTTATTCCATAGTACCATTCATTATTCTTGATAAACATGCAATCATTCCACTACCTTCTTAACCCATTAACCGATCTTCATCATTTTATTCCTCAACACTTCATTCATCTCACATATCATTTGTAGTATCTTCATCATCATCAACATAAATACTACCCATACGACCATTTTGATTCTCTTCATGTGATTTTCCGTTAGGTAATTGGTTTGCATAATGACCGTACATTCTACATTTAAAACATCTATCCATTATTGATGTCTTCGTAATACTATTATCCTTGTCCATGGTGTTAACAAAACCTTTTCCTTTACAATTAATGTCTTTGTGTCCTTCTTTTACACACCCAAATCATTTTCCAGTTCCTTTGAAACATTCTCCTTGATGCCTCTTCCCGCATGATTTACATGAGGGAAATTGAACTTTCTTTCATCTATGATCATCATGAAACCTCATCTTTCTCTTATTAGATGAGTCGAGAAACTTACCAAAGTTGATATTATTGATCATATTATGAGATTTCTGATTAGTCATAACAATGATATGTGGAATTCTTGATCCAATTTCATTTGGTTTATCACAAATAATATCATTCCATTGTCCATCATATCCTCCACTATCATGAATCTTCTTGTTTCCAGCCATTTTCTAAAACCCAAAAAGAATAGTGTGAGAGGCAAAAATCATAATCAAGGGAGATTACCTTCAATATATAACATATTAGGTTAAATTATAAGATTTTTACCATAATTCTAGGACTATAACCTATACTTATACCTAACCTTAGGGACATCCCTAGACATACTTTATAAATATCTCTTGGGATCTCACTAAAGTTTTCGCATCCTAGTTTCCAAAGGTTAACAAAACCTTTCCTCTGATACCAACTATAGAGACCCAAGATTAACGTACATGGACATTACATTACTTTTGAAGAAAACATAATACATAAAAAAAACCAACACTCAAGGAGTGTAATAGTTTAGTGTCTTTTGAAACTCGGAACATAATCTTATAATCATGGTGAAATATCTTCAACATCTCCCATAAAGATCTTCCCCTTTTTGTTTTCTTACCTACAACCTTTCTTTATATCCTGGGGAAAGGAAAACATATAAAGGGTGATCTCAAATGCTTAGTAAGGGTAATCATGGAGAAAATAAAACAAACAACATATATTTGAACATAAAAACATGAACATAATGTTTAAACATCAAAATCTTGAGCATTGAAATAAAACATGGCAGTACGTAAGGCATAGATCATAAAGGAACATCAATCATGATAAAATAGAATGGAAATAAAAAAATTAATTGTGGAAAACCATTAAGCACATGATATGATTTCCATAGTATCCAGGGCATTGTTGCCAAGACCATCTTAGTGGACAAAGACCCTTTCTGAATCGAGTTCACTCCTCGTTCCAGTCCTGTAACACTGAACCGGATTAACTTACCATTACATCCATGTCTATATCATGAGATATAAATCTTTAACCAATTCATTGGAGGGATATATAGGTCCCACCCATCTCATAATGAAATCATCCTTACTTATGCCATAACATAAACATAAATCATTCATCATAACCCAAAGAATAAAATGGGTTTCATAAACATCATCCCATCATAACATAATCCATATAAAACAAATGGATATCATTTAATCATAAGAAAAGTGAAACCATGTAAATAATAGATACATTATAATTGAAACATACACATATGAAATAATGTCATCTTATATGGAAAATGATTTTGATAAAACACTTGAAATGAATTCTTGAGGAAAATATCTTTTCTTCTTCAAAATTATTTTCTTTTCAGAAAATGCCATGAAATTTTAAAAGAAAAGGATTTTGATAAAAATAATAATGAAATCTTGTGGAGGAATATTCATGAAAATAAGTATTTATGAAACCGTAAAAATCTGTTCATTCTGTATAAGTTAAAAAAACATTCTCCTCGTACTTTTGCTGGAAAAGTCAAAAAGTTCCTCGTATGGTAAACAAAAGAAAGATTCCTTCCATAAAACAATGTAAAAGTCAAATAGGGGTAAACATGACTTTAAACATACATTTAATAATATTTAACACTTTATGAAAAATATTTTTATGGACATGGATAAAAAATATAACCCCAGTAAATACTTACGAATAAACAATATCGGATAAGAATTATATTGGAATAGTTATCCCTTACTTTAGGTCCGATATGATTTGTATGTATCCTAATATTATGTATAATGATTTAAATAATTTCATTTAATTATTAAAGAATCATATTCATTGTTATGATATCATATATGGTTCACTTATGACTTTATATTACCCGTTCTTTGGTAAATTCCATGTTAAAGCAGCGTTTTGGGTAAAATCGTTTTATTTATCGTACGTGTTTGGAATTGTTGTTATTGATATTATTATTACTTATATCATGATTTAATTACTTCCAGAATGTAAATCAGGATTTATATATCATATATATTCAGTATATATATATATATAATAGATGGATGAATGAAATGAAATACATCGTTCATGGAGACAGTGGGCCGTACGTACGCATGAACGCTGTTTTCCTTTCCTTATTGACTTGAATGGATGTAATTATATGACATATATATATATATAAATAAATCCAGTAGTTTAATTATGTCATATATTTCATTATTATTCATTATATATACTTTATAATCATTCTTGATTGTTTAACATGGAGAATGAATCTCATCGCGTCGTGGAGATGGTAATCCGTACGTACGCATGGGTGATGATATCATTCCCATAATTATTTAATCATAATCAGTATGATGTTATAATAACCATATACAGTTATTCTTTACACCATTATACCCATCCAAGTAAGGTGGTGATGGGAAAACAGATTACACCACGGCGTGGAGACGGTATTCCGTACGTGCGCACGCACGGTGATTTCATTTTCCGTAGGATGTATAGAAGGTGAAATGGGGTTTTTTCATATTTATAATAACATATCAGAATATTATTGATACTGATATTATTACTTTATAATGAAAAAACTAAAGAAGAAGAAGTTGAAGAAGAAAGAAACTTGAAATAATCGGTAGAAGAGATTACCTCTTCTTCGACGCACCTATTTTAATCTTCCTCTTAAGGCACTAGAGTTGGTCTTTTGAGGGGAACAGAACCTCTATAATGTTACTAGGGAATTTTAGAAGAGTAATGGGCAGGGTTTGGCCGATCTTGAAGGCTCAACGTTATGTAAAGAGGAGAGGGGCACCTTTGGAAATCTCAAAAATATTAATGTATAATAAATAAAACCCCACATAAAAACCTCAAAAAATGACTCATATTCAAAGATTATATTATATAGGGTTGTAATATAATCATAAAATAAAATTTAAACATGTTGGAAATTTATTTTAAACCTTATCAACTTGATTTATCCTTATTTAATCTATTTAATTTTATTTGTGGTAATATGATTCTAAATTTTAAATTATTATGAATAATTACTTATGTGTTGTGAATTATCCATAATTGGATAATTTATAAAATTTTATACCATATAAATTTTAATTTATAATTTTTAAATATTTTTGTGATTTTAAAACAATTTTATATTATGTTATTTTTATAAAATAACCATAGTGTCAATTTTGAAACTATTCATTTATTTGAATTTAAATAAAATCCACACAAAATATATGTTCGAAATAAAAGATTTAATATATTAATAACATGTCATATTTATCTATAAAATTCATGGAGCACATTAAATAGTTCATATAATATTTATTTTAATATTTTTAAAACCATTTATTTGATATTTCAACCAATAAAATAATTTCAACATCACTATTGTGTAACCTTTAATGATAATTATTTAATCCCTAAAAATTATAAATAAAATCAAATGATGTATATGATTTTATTATATTTATTTATAATATTCATGTTCAAAGTTTCATGAAGTTTATTACTAAATTAAAATTATTATACTTATAAGATTTAAGAGAGTGACATGTTGTCACTTTCTTTAGTTTTAATAATAATTACATCATTTTCATGGTCAAAGGTCCATGAAATGAATCTATTCCGACCCTTAGGTGATATGGGTCGACTTTTATTAATCCAATAGAATTTTGTCAAGTGTTAGGGTAATTTTAAAATCTTATTTTTACCCTTAATTACCTTATTTACCTTTAACTGTAGTAAATAAAAATTACCGTAGTTACTATTCATAATATCAAAAAAATAAAAGTAACCTATTAACATAATTTGGACCAACTGAATCCAAATATGGAATCCATTTTTCAAAATTCAGAACACATAAGTTTCAGTAATTAATTTAAAATAAATCCCGTTGTTAAGAAAATGGGTTTTAAAATTTAAAACATTGTCAAAGATTGAAATGTTTTTACCTATGAATTCAATATAAAATTAATGTTAATGACATGAATTATATTAAATAGTAAAATATATTCTATTTATACTTTAAAACCATTCAATATTATAATTTAACCATATAAATTATCTCGATGAAAAAAGTTGTTTTTAATTAAAATTTAGCGTATTTTTACTATTCATTAAAATAAGAAACTTATCAGAAAAATATTAAAGATTTATCAAAACTAAATTTTTATATCCTGATTCCAAATAATAATTTTATATCGTCAATTTTAACTTATAAACATGTCAAAACTATATTTAAAGTGGTTGAGCCATCAAAAGGCAGCAAAACTGCATTTTTTGAAAAATACTTATTTTACCCGAAAAATTTATTTTGTTCTCATACCATGTTCTAGAAAATGTGTAAGATGAATAATAATGTTATAAAATTCAAAATTTATTTTATACTATTCATAATTTCTAGTTCATAATAATATTATAACCATATATCGTTGTTTAGTGAAACATGGTATTGCGTACAACACACGCTATCGAGGAAGGCCGCGATTGCATGTAATGTAAGCCAAGTCGGGGTTGTGTGTTGTCAAAGACTCCTTCGTTGTTTCTTATAATAGAATCCAACCATATTTCATTTATACATTGAATATATATATATATACACTCAATGTTTCGTAGAATAACTACTATCAAACGAACTTGAAATTGTGTGTAACATGATCCAAGAATAGTGTTGTGTATACTGCAAGCTAATACGATGTTGCGTATAGAGCAAGGTAATCTTGGTGTAGCGTACAACAAAAGATATGAAAAAATAATATATCTCATAAAATCTCGGGGTGTTATAATATTGTGACTTGTTTGGCTATTTTCCTAGACATGTGTATCATGCATCATTTTATATATGTGCTCTAGTTATTATTACTTCTAGTCTTCCACTGTTTACTTTTGTTATGGTAATATTGCTGCTTCCGCTATTGCTATTGATTTCCTTCCACTGTGTTACTCTGCCAATGGGGGTATAGTTTCCCCACTATCACACCCAAGGCCCTCGCTGCTAGTCAGCAGCCTCTGGCGTTTGGGGAAATGTGTTTGAGGTCATGTGACCAACCGGGTACGGGGAACCTCTGGGTGGCTTCTGGAACTGGAACGTTACAATTGGATTGATCCATTAGGAGTCATCTTACATATCCTATCTATTGTAGGAATCTAAACCCATGTATTTCGTTAAACCTATGAATTTTAACATCATGAAAAAATAAACATGTGAACGCACTTAGGCACTGAATATTTGAGATCAAGTCTCAAGGATACGTCCTACATATCCAGGCTATAGAAATAATCATAGTTATCATAGTTTGATCATTATTGGGACTAGACCCAAGGTATATTCCCTCATATGTTGGATGTTTATATCCTATCACTTATTATGGATTACAAACCAATATTTCCCTAACTCGTGGAGATTCAGAATGCGGATGATATAAATATTTCACCTCCCTCAGCTCATGTGAGCTATGATCAGTGTGTGAATCATAGTATAATAATTAATCATCCTCACTGCATGTGTATGTGGGACTTATGTGCTAGTATTTCCCTTAGGATGTTTCAATATAGAACTCGGGCCTGAAGGAGCTATCCTAGATATCCTGGTTATTACAGGAATCAGATTCATCACAGTTCAGTTGGTCAGGGCTTACATACTGGTGTTTCCCTCATATGGAGCACATATAATATTATTCTACTGATCAGGGATTACACATTTATGTTTCCCTTAACTGATAGAGACTTTTCATGTGAATGATATGATCATTGCTACTCCCTAATCCCATGTGAACTTTTCTTGGTGTAAGAAACAAGGGATGGAAAATAATTAGTCTCATTTCTTGTGGATTTAGGACTTGTGTGATGGTACATTCCTTTGTATGATTAATATAGAGATCAAACCTTGGGGAGGCATCCTACGTATCCTAGTTATGGTAGGAATCAGATTCATCATAGTTATCTTGGTTTCTCTATCCACTAATGGATGAGGTATAATGATTTTCCCATGGGAATGATTGGGTCTCGAAGGTTAAAATGTTGAAGACATTGGGTATTTACACTGAGGTGGATGCATATTTTATCTTAGGCCTTATTAAGGTGTCCTATGTATCTTGGTTGATACAAGTATTAGAGTTCTTATAGTTCCATTTATTGGGGCTTGCACGCTGACATTTCCCTACTGATCAGGGCTTACACACTAAGGATGGATAAGGTTATCTGGTCCTAGGATGCCTTATTGGCCTATTATGCTTATATTCCTAACCTTCTTGACTGCCTGCTTAACATGACTTGATTTTATGTCCTAACACATTTAATTATATCTAGAAATTTCTATTTATATTATGGAAATTTCAAAAATACAATTATATTATTCGGTTGTCTTGTCTTCGGGACATTTCATATCTTGGATGGCATGTTTTGGTGCTCATCGCATGATTAAGGATGAATTGTCTAGAGGACATCGGGAGACCTAGCTAGCTGATTCTGGAAGCCATTACATGATCCTAGTTGACATGTCCATAGGGTGTTGTATGATTCATCTAACTTTCCCTAGTGTCATTGAAAATTTTGATTAACATGATTGGAGGGTGTCACAAGATTCAATGCAACATGTGGAGGGTGATGCATGATCTTGGCTGACATATCTGGAGGAAATTATGAGATCTAGTTAGTGCGCCCATAGGGTTTTGTGAGATCCAATTGACATGCCCTGGTTCTATCACAAGACTTAGCTAACATGTGATGGTGTCGTCATATGAGTTGGGAAACATGTTTGAAGGACACTGCAAGGTTTGAATGGAAAACATGGAGGGATTCGCAAGAATTGGGTGTCATGCCCATGGGGTGCCATGTGACTTGATTAAATATTTCCATAGGACTTCTCATGACTCAAATAATATACCAAAAGAGCATCGTGATATTTTTGTGACTTTTCTTGGTGTTGTCGCATGATCTGGGTGGTTTACACGAAGCACGTGAGGATTATTTCATATGTTCTTTGCATAAGTCTCCCATATTTTAGTCTTTGTTCCAACCTTTTATTTCAAATGCCTTAGATTTTTTCAGATTATCTTATTTTAAGTCCCATTTTATCTATTAGATATGTGATATGTTCTTCACATGTCCTTCTATAATTCCTTCTCATGCTATATGAATGACCACACGAAGCGCTTATGCATATTGAATGATCGCTCTAATTGTTTTCCATATCTTTCATAACAGGAAGCTTTTCTAGTCATGAGATCAGCTACTTCAATAAACCCACTCTGGTTCCTGGGTGTGCCAGTGTGAGGTTCCAAGGAAAATTCCATCCAATTTTCATACTAGGGTGGTGATTTATAGTCCTTGCCTCCCCAATCATGTGTCGCTTTTCATGTCACATATCGTGTGAATCTAGGCTGGAGTCACTGGAGGGATTTGATGTTATACATTTCATGAGTTCCCATCATAGGTCATTCTAGGGTTATCTAATGATTTTCAGTTACCGAGATACCATCTTGTCGATGCCTCATTTATTGGATTATATCCAATTATTAGGGTCTTTCTAAATCATACAAACATGCTAAGGGACTTTCATATTGTCTGACTGACACTTCCAAGTGCCTTCTTGAGATTAGGATGTCTGTAAGAAGGCCTTTACATAATTTTAGGAAACTTTTATAGAACCTTTAATGAGATAAGGATGGATTTTTATGTGGGCCTAATGAAATCAGGTCGTCATGCCAAAGGGTTTTGCGAGATCATGTTGCGGAAAACTTAGGCGTGTCACGTGAGTTTTACAACCGTGAGAGGCTCCCGTAATGTCCCTCTTTTATTTCCTTTTTTTATTTTACAAAGGTTGGGGATCACATGAGGTTTTATGAGTGTTTTCAAAGACAATCACTCTTCCTCTTGGTAATGTGTCATGCGACTAATAAAAGGTCTCAGGAGAAATGTGATCATTTCATGGAAAATTCCATCTATTTGTCCTTATAGAGCCAAAGGGGGAGTGTGAGGTTTCCTGGACATGTCTGAGTACCTTTACATGATGATGATTTCATGCCAAAGTTCTTTCAAAAGATGAGGAATACATGTCGTTGGGTGCATATGGTGTCCTACGAATCTCTAGGTGCACACTGCATGATGTTTAAAACTACAAGAGACTCCCACCTTTTGGGTATTTCCTCACTATTTTCCAAGTATTTTTAGATTGTTCATTGGGAGTCTTCTAGTTGACAAGCCATGTGACTTGTGGGAGATTATCCGACTACCATCACATGATCACTAATTATCCAAGGTTCCTTATCAAGAGTAGAAGGACTTTTAAAAAGGGGATTCATGGGATCTATTGTAGGTTATGCACTATGCATGGATCCTTCACGCAACCTTCTGAATGTTCATGCGATCCATGTGATCTTAGCCACCTTATTCTTCCTTTTATTTTTTGGGGAAAATAATACCCATGTTTAGTTATTTCTTCCTTTTTATATTTTCTGATGATCATTTGGTGGGATCAACAAATTCCCTCCCTCGAGAGAAACGTCTATGGGGACAAGGGCTCAGTTATGAGGAAAGTAAATTTCTACCTGAGGCTTTGGTACTATCACCAATTGGTATCCTGGGTGATGTTTGGTTTGCCAAGTAACATTAGGTATCTTTTAGAATGCCCTATAAATAGGGGAGTGGAAAGGTATTCATTCATAGGCTACTCGATTCTCCAGATCCCATGCTCCATACTTCCATCGTGTAACCTCATCACAAGACCTTATCATAAGAACCCATCGTGAGACCTTTCCATGAGCCTATTTTGTGAGAACTTCTTTGCAATAATTACTTTGACTAGGTTCCCACTCGAATCAATCCACAAACTTATCTTTGGTAATTTTTTAAACTTTGTTCGTGGGGATGCACGATCATCTTGAGGGTTTTATGGGATTTATTGTCTTGATCCTATGATCCTTTGACTATTATGTAGCTCACGTGACCATGTAAAGGTCACATGATCACGAGTCTTATATGGGGTCATGCAGTTTCATGATGACTTTGCGGGTTTATGCGCTCCACAAGATCTTTTGGAGCCAGGAAATCCATGAGTCCTTTATGCGATCCACAAATCCCTTTGATGATTCATGCGATGCACATGATGCTACTGGTTTATGCCTTTATTTTTACAAGATTTTATTTTTATCCATATGACAAATGACACTTACTTTTTTCAGATGGATTTTGGTTCTCATCATACTTCCTGAAAGCCTTAGAATAGGGAGGCAAAAGAAGTGATGGCCCATTGCGATGTTATTAGGGATAGCGTGGATCACACTCACTGTCATGTTGTTGGGTCATTTCATCTAAACCTGATAGAGATGATGGGAGAAAAACTTGGAGAATATCCCCTCTGGGATTCTATGCTCCTTTATTGTTTTGGTCTTACTAATGACACTCCCATTCATCTACCATAGTCATCATTCATACCCTCCTCTTGGATTCGGAAAACCCAAAACACCTTCTGGGAGAATATCTCTCAGGGGGGCTACTTTATCATCAAGGGGGACCGAAAATAAGATCATATACTAATGTACATGAATAAAGACTTTAATGGGACAAATCGGAAACCAAATTCAGATGTTTATATGTACCACTTGGTAATGAAGAAGTATACTTCCAACCAGAATTTTGGGTGGATTCCCAACTAGGAATTCTGATTGAGGGTGGTTGTTAAATTGATTGGGGATAGCCCCTATGGGTGCAATATATTTCTTCTGAATTCATTGAGAAGTTAAATAAAATTGGGATATACAAGGCTATCTAGATATCACAGACGTTTTCCTACTATAACAAGGGTCTGACGATGGACCTGCTTAGTTTTTGGAGTCCAAACACGAACACCTTCCACCTCATGCATGGCTATGTGGGCATCAGCCTTTGGGATTTTTAATAAATATGTGGTGAACCCATATTGGGTGGAATTTATGATGAGTTTTCCCCCATAGTCTATATAGCGACCCAGTTTTGACATATATTAACATTACATAACTTTTGTGAAATACTTAAAACATTATACAAACAGACACCCAAATACTGTACTAGTCTAGTGCCTTTGGAAACATGGAAACATAAACGCTGATACATAAGTAAGCTAAATTATCTCCCACTAGGATCTTCTTAACTAGCACCCTTCTAAGACACATAAAAAATAATAAATATCTTCATAACTTGGGGAAGGAAACATAAAAATTTTTAATCTAAAATGCTTAGTAAGGGTAAATAAGGGAGATATATAAGCATAATTATGAGCATACGGGTATTCAAACATGATCATGAAAATAGAAGATCACACCCTGCATATCAAAGAAAATATACATGGATCATGGCATAAATCTTGGAAGTTCATAAGACATGAATCATAAGGAAATAAATAACATAAGACATGAAATCACAACATAGGAATAAAACATGGAATTGTGGAAGACACATAAGCATATAATATGATTTCTATAGTATCCAAGGCATCACTACCAAGACAATCAGGGTAGTGTGGGTTCACTCCCCATACCATATTATTAGTCATAGTTCACTGCCATGGATATCTTAGTAGAATTAGTTCACTCCTCATACCATCTTGGTAGTCATTATTCACCCCTATAGACATCTTAGTAGTCAAGGTTAATTCCTAAGAGCATCTTAGTCTATCTCATGAGATATAAATATTTACCCAATGCATTGGAGGGAGATATAGGTCCCACCCATATCATAGTGAAATCATACATACATGTTCCACAAGATCATAAATAACCATATAATAACACATGAAATGAAATGGGTCTCATAAAAATGTAATCATACCATAACCTATAGAAAAAGATACAGGTTTCACAATTATTTCATCATAAGCATAACCTGTGAAAATAAGCAGGTTACAAAAGAATATAACCCGTTAATGATAAACGGGTTTCATAAACATCATGTCGTAAAAACATAATCCATTCAAAGAAATAATGTGAATGGAAATATTGAACAATTTCCCCAAAAAGGAATTAGTAACACCAATGGATGTTATATTAGATGGGAAAAAAGTTTTAAGATATTTTAAAACCATCTCTTAAGGAAAATATCCTTTCTTCATTGAAAAATTCTTTTTAAAATATAAAACCCTTTGAAAAACTTTTTCTTTCAAAATAGATTTGAAAATTTATAAAGGTTTGAAAATAAAAAAAATTAAAATCTTTTTTACTTGAAAATTATCTTCATGAATTATTTGAAAACATTTTTTAAAACATTCTTGAAAACATGGTTTTTGAAATAAAAAAGATTTCTGACCGAAGAGAGAAATATGGTCAAATTTTCTTAATTTTTTTATTAATTATCTTAAGTACCACTAAGTGGGAAAATGGTAATAATACATGGATATATCTTGAATAAATATATTATAAGGAAACTCATGAGTTTTATTGTGAGATATATCATAATATTTCATCAAATAAGAATAATCATTAGCAATCTTGAAAAGAGATGAGATTGTTTCAATAAACTCTTACCACTTGGTTACTTGGGATAATACTCTCCGTGTAAGAAAATAAAATTAAATGGAGCTTAAAATATCATGAAAATAATGATATTCATGATATAACATGTAAAATTTAATTATATACACCTCAATAAAGAATTTAAAGGTATAACAAAACATGAGTCTTAAAGAAGGAAAATTTAGAAAAAACTATTTTACCAATTTGGTAACTTCTAAAACTTAAACCCCATAAAAGAAAGATCATAAAATGGATATTCAAATACCCATAAATTTAATTTTATGAATAATTGAATAAATAAATGGTAAGTATACACACCACACAAAAGTGATGAGTGGTGAATAAAGCATATGTCTCATGGAAATAAAAAGTGGGATGAAATCCCCTCACCTTGTGTCTTGACTCTCGGCATGCTCATTCAAAAAACCTGTATAATAAATATAAATTTATTATAAATATTTTAAATAACCATATTATTATATCTAATACCATATATGGTTTTATTATGACCTTGTATTACCCTCTTTTTAATAATCCTATGTTAAGGTTTCATTTTAGGTAATATCCACTTTGTTCTTTGCATGTGTCTTAATTTGTTACATCTTCAGTCCTTATAATTATATCATGATTCCAGAATTTAAATAATGATGTAAATATAATGTATGTTCAGTATATTTTTATTATAATAATCTATAGAATATATAATTATGAAACAGAATACACTATTCATGGAGATGGTAATTCATACATATGTATGAACGTTGTTTCCGTTTTTTATTGCCATATTGAAATAAAGAAATAAAATGACATATATGTATATCCATCCATCAAAATATACATTTTTATTAAAAAGGACACTTTAAGGGGAAGTGGGAAACCAAGTTCACAGGACAAATCACTATGTGCTAAAAGAGATCACAGAATTACAAAAAACAAGACTAAGATGGCTTGAGTTATCCACTTTATATAATTCCCAGTGCAAGTTACCTACCTGAGTTTCTGGATCCTCCCTGATAAGGACTTCGAGGTGGGACACCATCCTATCCATTTTCTAGATTAAATCTTCCATGGTGATTATGCTGCGGTTGAAACCCTGAGCAACAATTCGGTCTTGCTTGTCAATCCACTCATATATATCATCAGAGACCTCCCCATGCACCTGTCTTTCATAAATTTTTAAAATATCCTCCTCCGAGGCATTAAGTCTAATGACTTTTTCCAACATTTATTCCTTGGAGTGAATGATGAGTTTCAAACAGTCCCTTACCTCATCCTCCCTCACTCCTGTGTCTCGACTTGAGACACCACTATCCCTGTCAATTGAGCTTTTGTTTGCTTTACTTCTATCCTTATTAGATGACATGGTTTCCATCGGTTTTGGAAAATGAGAATAGTATTTGCGTCCCTTGGGATTTTTCCCCTAAAAAACAATGCATTTCCCTGTGTCACATTTACCTTTGTTCCCTTTCTTCCTTCTTGGGCTATGAGGGCCATTACCATAGGCGAGGTCCAAACTGTCCGAGAAGGGATGGTTTTGACCGTCATCACCTGAGTCATCATCCATATGCTCCTCATACTGCATTTCCAGACTATCAAAGTGATTTTTCAGAGTCACACCCAATTCCTCTTTGGACCTACTTGGAGCTTCTGACTTGCCTTTTTGGGAAGTGATGGGAATGTTTGGGTCAAAGGGACCCAAGACACCCACCCACTCCTGGCTGGATTGACCACAATCAAAACCTGAAGACGATCCTGGCTCCCCCTGACGTGGAACAGTAGGAGACTCATCGTCTTTCTGAAAGTAACTGTGACCCATGAAGATCTGCCTGTAGGTATCCTCCCAGCCACGACCCTTAAGGCCTCTGGGTCCTTGTCCATCACTGACTGGCACCAAATCCTCCTCTACTGGACTGACAGGGGCCACTTGAGCCTCTATTTCTGAAATACCCAAGGATGGAGCCATGGGCCCCCGTAGGTTCACAACCACAGGCGCACAATTCTCCAAATCCCCCACCTGCACTGACTCCCCCAACTGACCCTGAGACCCAGCACTGATACCCAGGTCCTTCTTCAGGATTTCAAAGATATCAGCAACCTTCAGCCCTGATTCCATTGGCAAAGAACCCTTTCCTGATCCAGAACTCACCTTCACAAGCACCTCCTAAGATCAATCATCCTGAACTGTAGTAGAACAATACACCTTCCCATCTAGTTGGTGACCTTCCTTCATTGGGACCAAACCTCCCAGAGAAGCGCGACGATAAGACTCGGCTAAATTCCCCAACCGGCGGCACGTATCGCAGAAGTCAGACCACGATTCAAATAACATAGGTTGTCTGCACCGAAATTCCTCTCCAACTGTGATCCGGACATAATCGACAGTAGGTTTAGAAACATCAACCTCCACACATATCTGCGGGGAAATAGGATGGCATATCGATTCATTTCTACTATCCGAACACAGATAACTACCAACCAAGTTTCCATGCATATGAAGAATAGCCGGATTTTGGAATGGAAGAGGAACTTTGGGAAAACTGACCCAGATTTCTATCGAAGGATAATCCCGTTCCATGTAAAAATCATAAGACCAACGGAAGAGGAAGAAGTGATATCCATTATAGAGACGAGGATCTCTGGACCACACGAGGATTAAATCTTCCTCTGACGCGAATCAGACCATCATGTGTCGCCTGTCAAGAAGCCCCATAACCGCTACGTCCTTTAAACCCCTGGAAGCGGACACGAACCTATAAAATTCACCAACCGAAGGATGATAATGCCTGAAGCGGGCCACCAGGGTCAAATGCAAGCACGCTGAAGCTTCCAAGAATTAAGAAGAAGATAAAGAGAGATTAGGGCATCCGCCATACAGATCCGGCACTTTAGGGATTAGATCGATTGAAGGAAAAGGAGGAAGGGAATCCAAGTTTGAGAATGGATAGAAAGCAGGCTGGGAGCCCGTGTGAGGATGGAGTCCCTCCCCCCTCTGGTAGGGGAGGGACTAGGGTTGCGGCCATCGCCGCTTACAGAGACGCCGCCATGGAGAAGAGAGTCGCACCCGTTCATATGACATATATGTATATATGTATATAATATAATTATAGTAGAATTATAATGTTATATATATCATATAAGTTCACTAAACCCCTCCTTAATACATTCCATGTAGTTTGTGAACGAATCACATCGCTTTGAGGGGGTGCTAGTTCACGCTTCCTCAAATGAAATGATCTTATTTACACCAAATGGAAAGTAAAAAAGATATGTGTTATAAAAGGAATAAATAAGATTAAATAAATAATAAATATAATATATGAAATATATAAATAGTTTGTACATCATAATTTCCACCATGAGAGGCAGTAAAAGAAAAATGAACAATCATTGTTTAGGGAGGCAGTGGTTCACCGTAAACGTAAGCAGTATATTCGTTACCCATTAGATGGAAATGTGTGTGAGTGAAGGTATAACCATTAGAATAAAAACATATTATTATATTTAATAAACTGTATTTTTTATAAAAACATGTAATAAAAAGAGAGTGGATGGGGTAGAGAAAGAAAATAAAAGAAAGGATCTCGAGAGAAGATGTTACCTCTTAATCAGGTAACTCCTTTTAGTTTATGAAAAAAGGCTTCATTAGATTGATTTATGCACAAGGGGAGGCTTTTAAGAGGAATGGAGGTATTTTGGAAATTTTATTGGGAATATAGTTGATGAACCTAAGTGGTTTTAGATATTTGAATAAGGGGGAGAGGTGGTGTCCTTTTATATGGAAGGGAAAAGACACACTTGGCATTTTTAAAAACAAGTTAGATTTACCCACGCTTTTACCTAAAAAAATTCATAAAAAACAAAAACAAAACTCAATAATGTAAGGTTAATGGACTAATAATGTCCATACAATGAGTTTTTGTCAAGTTTCTAGGTCGTTTTGGGTCTTAAATGTAAGGTTAACCTAATTTTTCTCTTAATCGTTGTAATTAATTTTAATCACTTTGACTAATAGTTTTGGTCAAAAACTAGGTTGACCATAGTATGAATTATAAATTATTATGATTCCAAATATGGAATCCATTTTTCCAAATTCTAATCACATAAGTGGCAGAAATTAATTTAAAATTAATTCCGTAGTCAGGTTTTTAAAGTAAAATTATTCAAAAGTTTGTTAAGTTTTTATACCCAAATTTAAAGAGAAATTGATCTAAATGACCTAAAATGTATTAATTGATGAAAATATTATATAATTAAACATTTAAACAAATTTAAAATATAATTTAACCTTTTAAATAAATTATATGAAAAAGTAGTTTTGAATTAAAATCCGGTATTTTTCACTATTCATCCAAAAATGAAGTTTCTCAGAAAAATCCCAAAAACTACACCTAAGATAATTTCAAAATTTTAAATTAAAAAATTAATTTTATTTTATAAAATTAAATTTCTAAATGTTTCTAATTTTTTTTTATTATTTTTCATAGAAGGACATTAAAAGTAGTTTATTTGAGAAAATAGTATTTTTAAACATATAAGGACTTAACAAAAAATTATAGCTTTAATTATCAATATGTTTTATTTATATAAAACAATTATAAATAATATTTTAAAATTAGTTATTACTATTCATATAACTAAGTTTAATGTCTAGGTTATAACTATCTCATTTAAATAATTATAACAGAAAAATGATGTTTCATAGAAACATTAGTGTTGTGTGTAACGTACGCCAAGTGGTGTTGTGTGTAATATACGTAAAGTCGGAGTTGCATGTAAAATACACCAAGTCATTGTTCCATGAATCATATGCCGAGTTGGTGTTGTGTAATGTATTCCAAGTTGGTTCCATGTGAAAGGAATGTTTGACTTAGTGCATTGCAATACATAAATGAAAATTTAATTTATTCAAGAAAAAAATGTCTATAAAAACTCAAGGTGTTACATTATACCCCCCTTAAAATGAATTTGGCCCTAAAAATTCATCACTAATTTAAAAAAAATGAGGATAATTTTGCTTCATTACATCATCAAGTTCCCATATAGCTTCCTCTAACTGGTGATTTCTCCACAAAACTTTGACCAGATAAGTGGTCTTATTTTGTAGAAATTTCTCTATATGATACAGAATTTCAACAGGTTTCTCCTCATAAGAAAGATCATGCTTCATTGGTATGACCTATGAGTACATGTGAAGGGTCAGGTATATACTTCCTTATAAGAGATATATAGAACACATCATGGACTTGAGATAGATTTGGAGGAATTTTCAAGCGATAGGCTATCGTCCCAATACGATCAAGAATCTCAAATTAATCGATATACCTAGGGCTTAGTTTCCATTTCTTCTTGAATCTCACAAATTTCTTCTAGGGTGAGATTCATAGAAACACCTTTTCACTAAATTTAAATTCTATATCACATTAATGATTATCAGTATAACTTTTCTGCCAACTTTGAGATACCTTGATATATTGATGAATGGTTCTAAACTTTTCAACCATTTCTTTAGCGATCTTAGGTCCCAATAAATTTATTTCTCCAACCTCATCCCAATATTCTAGATCTCTATATTTATTCCCATAGAGGGATTTATTAGGTTCCATCTGAATTCTTGAATAAAATCTATTATTGTATGAAAACTCATCTATATGAAGGTATTGATCCCAAACACCTTTGAAATCCAAAGAAAAAGATATCAACATATCCTCTAGGGTTTGAATTGTTCTTTTAGACTGACTATTTGTCTGAAGATGATAAGAAGTGTTGAAACTCAATTATGTATCAAGTTCTTGTTGAATAATTTTCCAGAACATTGAGGTAAACCTCAGATCCCGATCTGATACAATATAATGTGGTACTCCATGAAACCTTACTACTTCTTTAATGTATATCCTAGAAAACTAATCCATATATAATTATTCTTGGATAGCGATGAAGTGTGCTACCTTAGTAAGGTGGTCGACTACCACCCATATAACATTTAACCCTTTAGTGGTTTTGGGTAGTCTGATGAAAAAATTCATAATAATGTTCTCCCATTTCCATTCTGGTATGGGTAATGGATGCAACATACCCTTTGAATTTTTTTCTATTAGCCTTAACTTGTTGGCATACAAAGCATCGAGATATGAAATCGATGATATCTCTATTCATACTATCCCACCAGAAGTATTATTTCAAGTCCCTATACATCTTCTTACTTCCAAGAAGAATAGATAATGAAGAACTGTGAGCTTCCTCTAACAACTCATTCTTAAAATCTAGTATGGAAGGAACAAATACACAGTTCCTGAACCTTATCATTCCATCCTGATCAAGGTTAAACTTAGGAACATTTTTGACTTTCTTTTGTATCTTTACATCTTTCTTCTATGCCTCCTTAATCTTCACTTGTATATAGAGTTAAACATTCATTTGAGAAAGATAATATTTTCCCCTTCCTTCAGGATTTCTAGATCCATCCTTTGTAAATACAAAAATATTGGATCTTTTGTGATCCTCATCATGGATAAGCTAGCAAGATCCTTCTGACTCAAACCATCATCCACCTTGTTCTCTTTCCCTGGGTGGTAATGAATTGAGCAGTCATAATAATTTATTAACTCTAATTATATTCTCTAGAACATGTTCAACTCATTCTGTGTGAATATATATTTCAAACATTTATGATCCACATATATATCATACTTTTCTCTATAAATATAATACCTCCATATATTTAATTAAAAAATTATCATTTCTAACACCAAATCATGAGTTGGGTAATTTTTTTCATGAATCTTCAACTGTCATAAGGAATAGGATATAACCATGTTATTCTATATAATAACACATCCCAAACCCTTTTTTAATGCATGACTATATACTACTAACCCTTCTCCACTACAGGGTAATGTAATCATAGGTTCACTAACTAACCTTCTCTTTAGTTCCTTGAAATTTTCCTCACATTAATTTATCCATAGGAATTTTACACCCTTCAGAGTTAACTTGGTTAGAGGATTAGATAATAATGAGAAATTATCCACAAATCTTTGATAATATACATCTAAACCAAGAAAGTTATAGATATCAATCGTCATGGTTGGTCTAGGCCAGCATTCAATAGCCTCTGTCTTTGATGGATCTACTGTTATACCATCTCTTAAGATTGTGTGACATGAAAATGAAACCTTTTGCAGCCAAAATTCACACTTTGTGAATTTTTCATATAGATTCTACTTCCTTAGGGTCTTCATTATTATTCTCAATTGATCTTCATGCTCTTCATTGCTCTTTGAATAGATAGGAATATAATCTATAAATACTACCACAAACTGATCAAGGTAATCTCTAAAGACTCTATTAATTAAATCCATGAAGATAGTAGGGTAATTAGTAAGACCAAAAGGCATCACTGTATATTCATAGTGTCCATACCTTGTATAGAATTTTTTCTTGGGTATATCCTCTTTCTTGAACCTCAATTGATGATATCCATAATGAAGTTCAATCTTGGAAAGGTATTGAGATCCATGAAGTTGATCAAACAAGTCATCAATACAGGGAAGAGGATACTTGTTCTTGATTATGATCTTGTTCAACTCTAGATAATCAATACAAAGTTGCATTGATCCAAATTTCTTTTCACAAAAATAATAGGTGTACCATAAGGTGATAAAATTATCCAAATGAATCTCTTATCAAGGTTTTATTGGAGTTTCTTCTTTAATTCCTACAACTCAATTAGATCCATTTTATAAGGAATCTTTGAAATTAGCGTGGAACTAAGTATGAGTTGTATTGAGAACTCAACTTATCATTTTGGTGGAAGGTAAGGAAACTCTTCCAAAAATACATCCACAAAATTCCAAACAATAGTAATATCATCGATATCGATTTTCTCCCTAACCATTTGAGATAAACAACCATTTTGAATGAGAATTAAGACCCATACACTGGATGTAATATCCACAAATATTTCATAATTATTATCACATTTATGGATTATTATAGGAGGGTTTAAAATATCAAATGTAAATTTTATTCATTGACTATTGATGTGGAATTTATGCATTGAAATCCAATCCATGCCTAAGATGACATAAAATTCAACCAAGGGAAGAATGACAAGATTTTCAGGAAGCACATTACCAAAAAAATCAATAAGAGAGGAATAATAGACTTGAGATGTAATCATCACACCATTAGGGTTTTGTACTACTAATTCAACATCTAAATGTTTTGGTGGAATCTTAACACATTTAGAAAATTATTTAGATATGAAAGAGTGGGTAGATCTAGAATCAAATATGACATTAGTAGTTCTAGAGTGGATGGTAAGTGTACCTTTCATCATGTCATTATTTCACCCCTCATAAAAAATAGATATTGCATGAGATTTACCCTTGTCCCTCATCTTAATAGGTTGTTGGTTTCAATCATCATCACCATACCTTGGGTTTGGGTAGTGTTTAGAATAATTCATATTCTCCTTACACTTATAGCACTGAGTTGTGGGAGGTGCATTCTATGCTGCCTTTTCCCCATTCACAACATTAGCTAACTTCTTCCCATCACTTCAGTAATCAAATGACCAATGGACTTCCCTTCCACACTTAAACATTTTATTATACCCCTTAAGGAAATTTCCATCATTCTTCTTCCCATACTTGATCATAAATGAAATCTCATATTCTTCTCTTCATATTTTTTATATTTTACTTTAAACTCTATATTCCTTTTCTTTTCAAGACCATGATATTGATACATGAATCCAACCTCCATTTCAACCTTGATTTCACAAAACATAATCTCTTCATAGCTACTAAATTTTCTTATGGACAATGCCCTTATGATACTTGGATTTAAGCCACTAAAGAACCAATAAACTTTACTTTCAGGTTGGATGATAATTCCTGAAGTGTACCTCACAAGTCTCTTGAAATTAGCCTCCTAGGTACCAACAGATTCATCATCCCTTTACTTTAACTCAAGGAACTCTTTATCTGTCTTGGTAGAAAGAATCTGAGAAAAGTACTTATTGAAAAATAAGTTCTTGAACTCATCCCAATCCATGGATTCAATCTCATCTTGCTACCTTGAATTCTTTATTAGATTCCACCACTGGTCTACTTCACCTTTTAACCAATAGAAATCTAGAATGAATTTCTCATGATTTGAACACTAGATAACATAGAATATATTTTTAGTTGTACTAATCCATTGTTCAGTAACAAATGGATTAGAAGACCCTCCGAACGAAGGTGTACATTTCCTCATGAAATAATCAATATAATTTTGTTCCCTTCTTTTCTCATTTGGAAGTCCACCATGATTCATATCTTGATAAAGTTGGGTGAGCATAGAAATGAGGTTTTGAATTCTATCTCCCATAGCATTAGGTTTCTCAGGAGGATAATCATTGAATTGTCCATCAGAATCACCATTAACACAGTTCCTTCAAGTTCCATCCATTGACTAAAACAAAAAAACATAGAGTGAAAAATAGTTATCATATCGAGGAACCACATAATCATGAAAAGTCGCTTCTAGGATGTATAAATTATGATACCTTATTTAATATATGACACCTTAGGTTTATCGTAGTTTATTCATAGTAAACTTATATTTAAATCCTTCATGATGATTTTTGAAGAGTCTATTAATTCCCAAAGCATATTCCATGGGAGTGTCAAACCAGGTGTGTAGCAAGGCCAATTTTCATGTACCAGATTACCCCGAGTCTGGCCCAAAACATCTTGTTAGAGTTTTTACCCCTAGATACATATGTGTTAGAGACACATCCACTTTTAGTATCTAGATAGTGATGTATTTCTATAAAACCACTCACTCTATCCTTTACCAAAATTCCAGGTAATTTTCCTATACTTTTCCTTGTCATTAGACTTATCCCTAGACATGTCCTTAGGGTTATCACTAAGGTTTTCTCATCCTATATTCTAAAGGTAAACTAAAACTTTTCTATAATACCAACTATAGAGATCTAGTATTGACATAAATTAACATTACATAACTTTTGTGGAATACTTAAAACATTATACAAATAGATTCCCAAAGACCGTACTAGTATAGTGCCTTTAGAAACATGGAAACATAAATAATGATACATAAGTGAGTTACATTATCTCCCACTAGGCCCTTCTTGACTATCACCCTTCTTAGAAACATAAAACTTAATAAATATCTTCATAACCTAAGGAAGGAAACATAAAAAGGTGTGAGCTCAAATACATGGTAAGGGTAAATAAGGGAGATATTTAAGCATAATCATGAGTATAAGGTTATGACAAGATGATCATAAAAATATAATATCATA
The DNA here is from genome assembly GCA_963277665.1 of Viscum album. Classification (NCBI taxonomy): domain Eukaryota; kingdom Viridiplantae; phylum Streptophyta; class Magnoliopsida; order Santalales; family Viscaceae; genus Viscum; species Viscum album. The sequence goes on from OY728143.1 coordinate 1,074,535,128, forward strand.
CCCTACTTATCAAATATCATAAACATGAATCATGGAATAAATATTGGAAATTCATAAGACATGAATCATAAGAAAATAAAGAACATAATCCATAAAATCATTGCATAGGAATAAAACATGGAATAATGGAAGACACATAAGCATATAATATGATTTCCATAGTAGCCAAGGCATTGCTTCCAATACCATCTTGGTTGTATGGGTTCACTCCCCATGCCATATTAGTAGTCATGGTTCACTCTCATGGTCATATTAATAGAATGAGTTCACTCTGCATACCATATTAATAGTCATGGTTCACTCACATGGCTATATTAGTAGTAAATATTCATTCCCAAGACTATCTTAGTCTATATTATGAGATATAAATCTTTACCCAATGCATTGGAGGGAGATATAGGTCTCACCCATCTCATAGTGAAATCATACATACATGTGACAAAAGATCATAAATAATAATATTATAAACCATGAAATGAAATGGGAATCATAAATATGTAATCATATCATAACCTATATAAAAACATATCAGTTTCATAATAATTTCAGTATAATCATAACCCATGAAAATAAGTTGGTTTCAAAAGCATATAACCCATGAAAGAGAAATGGGTTTCATAAATGTCATGCCATCAAAACATAATCCATTAAGAGAAATAATGTGAATGGAAACATTGAATAATTTCCCTAGAAGGGAATTATTAACACCAATGGATGTTATCTTAGATGTTAAATAATTTTGAAATATCTTTTAAAAATATTTCTTGAGGAAAATATCATTTCTGTATTGAAAAACGTTTTTTAAAACATAAAACCTTTTGAAAACCTTTTTATTATAAAATAGATATGAAAACTTATAAAAAGAATATATTAAAACAATAAAACATTTTTAAAATCCTTTTTCTTTGAAAATTATCTTCATAGATCATTTGAAAACATTTTTGAAAATATGGTTTTTGAGATAAAATAGATTTCCAGCCTACGAGAGAAATACGATCAGATTTTCTTAAATTTTTTTTATTAATTATATTAAGTACCAAATAGTGTAAAATGGTACTAATACATGGATATATATTTAATAAATAGATTATAATTAAACTCATGAGTGTTCTTGATAGATATATCATAATATTTCATTAAATAATCATAAACATTAACAATCTTGAAAAGAAATAAGAGTGTTTCAATAAACTCTTACCACTTAGTTACTTGGGATAATACTCTAAATGTAAGAATATGAAATTAAATGAATGTTAAAATATCATTAAAATAAGGATATTCATGATATAACATTTAAAATGGAAGTATATATGCCTTGAAAAATAATTTATGTGCATAGAAAAATAAGAGTCACAAAGAAGGCAAATTGAGACAAAACTATTTTACCGATTTGGTAACTTCTGAAACTTAAACCCCATGAAATAAAGATCATAAAATGGATATGTAAATACCCATAAATTTAATTATATGAATCATTTAATACATACCACACAAGAGTAATGGGTGGTGAATAAAGCATGTATCTCACAGAGATAAAAAGTGAGATGAAATCCTCTTACCTTCTACCTTGACTCTCATCGTACTCATTAAAACCACCTGTATAATAAATATAAATTTATTATTAATCTTTTACAGAACCATATTATTATATCTAATACCATATATGGTTTTATTTTGACCTTATATTACCCACTAGTTAACAATCCTATGTTAAGGTTTCACTTCATGTAATATCTGCTTTGTTCTTCGCATGTGTCTTAATTTGTAATATCTTCGGTCCTTATACTTATATCATAATTTCAGAAAGTAAAAAATGATATAAATATCATGTGAATTTATTATATGTTTATTATAATAATATATAGAATATATAAGTATGAAATGGAATATACCATTCATGGAGACGGTAAGTCGTACATACGCATGAACGTTGTTTTCATTTTTATTATCATATTGAAAGAATGAAATAAAATGAGATATATGTATATATTTAAGTAATATAATTACATTATAATTATAATTTTATATATATCACATAATTTCACTAAACTAATCCTTAATACATTCCATGTTGTGTGTGAACGAATCACATCGCTTTGAGGGGCGGTAGTCCACACTTCCTCAAACGAAATTATCATATTTACACCAAATGTAAAGTAAAAATATATGTGTCATAAAAGTAATAAATAATATTAAATACATAATAAATATAATATATGACATATATAAATATATTTTACATAATAATTTCCACCATGAGAGGTGGTAAAGGAAAAACAAACGATCATCATTTAGTGAGGCAGTAGTTCGCCGTACACGTAAATAGTATGTTAGTTACCCATTAAATGGAAGTGTGTGTAAGTGTAGGTAGAAAAATATCATAAAACCATAATATTTTATTTAATATAATATTTTTTTTTAAAAACATGTAATAAAGATAGTTGAGTTGGTGGACAAATAAAATAATAGAAAGGAGCTTGAGAGAAGATGTTACCTCTTAATCGGGTAACTTCATTTAGTTTGTACCAAAATGCTTCCTTGGATTGTTTTCTACCCATGATAGAGATTCTAGGAGTAAGGTAGGGATGTTGGGAATTTTATTTTCTAAATATTATCCAATCCTAAGTGATTTGAGAGGTGTGAAGAAGAGGGAGAGGTGGTGGCCTTTTATAGGGAAGGGAAAGGACACACTTGGCATTTTTTTTTAAAAAGTTAGGTGTACCCATGTTTTTACCTAAAAAAAATTAATAAAAAACCAAAAAAACTAAATAATGGAAGGTTAATGGCCAAATAATTTTCATTCAATATGTGTTTTAAAAGTGTCTAGGTCATTTTGGGTCTTAAATTTAAGGTTAACCTATTTTTTCTCTTAATCATTGTAAGTAATTTTAATCACTTTCACTAATATTTTTGGTAAAAAACTAAGTTGAACTTATTATAAATTATAAATTATTCTTATTCCAAATATGAAATAAAATTTCTTAAATTCTAATCATATAATTGGTAGAAATTAATTTTAAATTAATCTTGTAGTCGGGTCGATAATGCAGGTTTTTAAAGTAAAAACATAAAAAGTTTGCTAAGTTTTTATACCCAATTTTAAAGAGAAATTGATCTAAATTAACTAAATTATATTAATTAATAAAAATATTATATAATTAAACTTTTAAACCAATTTAAAATATAATTTATCATTTTAAATAAATTAGTTTAAAAGGAATTTTTGAATTAAAATCCAGTATTTTTCACTATTTATCCTAAAATGAAGTTTCTCAGAAAAATCCCAAAAAAATATCCATAAGATAATTTTGATATTATAAATTAAAAAATGAAGTTTATTTTATCAAATTAAATTTATAAATTTGTCTAAAATTAATTTCATTATTTTTTCACATAAGGGCATTAAAAGCAGTTCATTTAAGAAAATTGAATTTTAAAACTTATAAGGACTTTACCAAAATTATATCTTACATTATAAATATGTTTTATTTATATAAAAAAATTATAAAAAAAAATTAAAAGTAGTTATTACTATTCATATAACTAAGTTTAATGGCTGGGTTATAATTATCTCATTTAAATAATTATAACAGTAAAATGATGTTTCATAGAAACATCGGTGTTGTGTTTAACATATACCAAGTTGGTGTTGCATGTAAAATACACCAAATTAGTGTTATGTGTATCATACACTAAGTTAGTGTTTTGTAATGTATTCCAATTCAGTTCCCTGTGAAAGGAATGTTTGACTTAGTGCATTGCAAGACATAAATGAAAGTTTAATTTATTCAAGAGAAAAAAAGGTTTATAAAAACTCAGGGTGTTACAGTCTACCTGGGATGACATAATGAGGACTCCTCCTATCACCTAAGGACTAATGAAGATAGATTAAATGACCATCCAGAAGGATTCATTTCTTATAACGGACATCCCATTCAAGATGTGGGTGGGATACTTCATCAAGAAGGCCCACTCTGAGCTGGATGCTAAAAAGACAAAGGCCTGTCTTATGAAGGAATACCATAGTGAAATAGAAACTTATTGACCCATGGTCAAAGAAGAAAAATTTAAGGAATGGGGATGAGAAGTTCTTCCTAGTATTGACCAAGATTTTCAACTAGATTGTTTCCTCACCATGTACCAGAGTGGGTACTTACTTCCAATGATGAAAAAAGGTGGAGTTAGAGTTTCCACTTTCACAATGGTGAATCCATGGTAGGGGGAGAATATTGGGATATTAATTTCTATGTTTTCCAAATTTTATCACCTTATGAAGCATGTTTACAATGGGAAATCCCCTCATAGTATCTCAGTCCCTTTTCAAGTATTACAGGGTTTGATAGGAGCTCATCTAGAAGGATATGAATATATGAACAACCAAGGTAACCCAAATGTTTGCTTCAAACCATACCTGAAATGTATCAGTGGGGTGTGACCTGTTACACTGAAGGATCAAGATGTTATGGATTATATGATTTATTATGACTATTTATCTTTCAAACCCTGTGGGAATGTGTCGACGAGTGATATGGTTAATGAAGGTGGGTCCATCCTTGTGGCACGATATTACACTACTACAAAATAGGCCTTTAACAATTCTAAAAACGGCCTTTATCATCTCTAGAGAAGCACCGATAACCAAAGAAATATGAAAATCCCTTGACTTTTATCAGCACTAAAAAAGCGCTGATAAATGGGTCCTTCATCCCTAATAAAAAGTGTTGATAAATGGATCCTTTATCAATGTTTTTTAGCACTGATAAAGGACCCATTTATCAATGATTTTATTTAGTACCGATAAAGAGCACCTTTTTCAGTGTTTTAAAAGTGCTGATAAAAGAAACATTTTTCAATTCCTTCAAAAGTGATGATAAATGATGAATATATCAATGCTTTAAAAATCACTAATAAACTACACATTTATTAGTTCTTTAAAAAGCAATTATAAAGGGTCATGCTGCAGTATGTTGTAAAAGCACATTACAACACCATTGCAATGTGCTGTAACAGCACACTGTAACACTAAAAAACCACTAGATATAAAAAAATTAAGTACTCTTACATAATTTAAATAAAATAAAATTTACAACACAAATTCAAGAAAAAACACTATATTATAGACATTTAAAACATTGGTTTATACAATTACATAAGTACAAATTATCACACACATTTAAAAACATCAATATTCCTTTTTCATTTGATCTTGACCCCAAATCATGATATTTTCCAAAAAAAATCCCTATTTGAGAAAAATAATTCACCTATATCAGAAAAGAATTCTTATGTTAGTAATAATATAAAGAAACAAATTAACAGAAAGTGTTAATTTTAAACTAAACTTTCAATCATACTAGGAACACTGTGTATCAGATTAAGTTATGGTTTATTATTATACATCACACCATTTATTGTTCATATTCATTAATTATATATATGAAAATTAATTAAATAAGTATAAGAAAAATCCCCATGGGCGCAACCTTGTGGTTGCATGAGTGTCACTTTTTGAACTAAAATGTCGATTTTAAACTGATAATAGACACTTTGAGTCATACCGGGAACATCATGTGTTGTATTGAGGTTTGGATGATTATTACACATAAAAAATTACTTTTGGATCATTTATATAAAGTATAAAAACAATCCAAATGCATTTTCTTATTTTTGAGTAGGTTAGTTGTCTATTTTACTAAAATTGATGTCAATTTTAAATAAAATGATGCACTTGGAGTCATATAGGTCAGATTGTGCATAATATTGATATGTTTCAAATTCCTAAACATCCCAAATGACTTATGGATCATTTTCCTAATGTATCAAAACAATACAAATGCGTTTTTATTGGTTATGAGTAGGCCATTTGTCCATTTTACTAAAATTGATGTCAATTTTAAATAAAAAGACAAACTTGGAGTCATACCAATCACACCATATGTCAGATTTAGGTGATTACAATTCTTAAACATCTCAAATGAATTATTTATCATTTAAATAAAGTATAAAAATAATACAAATTCCTTTTCTTAGTTTTGAGTATGTTATTTGTCTTTTTTACTAAAATGTCATTTTAAACTAGAAACATGCACTTTGACTCATACCAATCACATAATGTATCATTTTGATGTGAGACAAATTCGTACATTTCAAAAATGAATTCTTAATAGTTTTAATAAATTATCAAGAAAATATGAGTAGTTTTTGTTTGTTTTCAGTGAGTGACATTTTTTGAACTAAAATATCGATTTTAAACTGATAACGGAAACTTTGAGTCATACCGAGAACATTGTGTATCATATTGAGTTATGTATGATTACTACACATAAAAAATGACTTATGTATCATTTAAATAAGTATAATAACATTATTTATGTGTTTTCTTGGTTTTAAGTAGGTCAGTTGTCCATTTTACTAAAATTGATGTCAATTTTAAATAAAAAGTTGTACTTGAAGTCATATTGGTCACACCGTGTATCGGATTGAGATGTGGAAAATTTTTACATGTCTCAAAATACTTATGGATCATTTTACTAAATTATAAAAATAACATAAATTCATTTGATTGGTTTTGAGTAAGTCGAATGCCCATTTTACTAAAATTGATGTCAATTTTAAATAAAAAGATGCACTTGAAATCATATCAGTCACACCGTGCATAGGATTGAGGTATGAATGATTCCTAAACATCTAAAATTACTTATGGATATTTTTTATAAAGTTTAAAAATATTCTAAATTCATTTGATTGGATTTGAGTAGGCCAGTTGTCCATTTTACTAGAATTGATGTCAATTTTAAATAAAAAGATGCACTTGGAGTCATACCTATCACATCATGGGTCAGATTGAGGTGGGACTGATTCCTACATGTATCAAATGAAATACAGATAATTTTAATAAAATAGAAAAACAATATGGATAAATTTTATTGTTTTGGAGTATGTCACTTGTCTTTTTTACTAAAATGTCATTTTAAACTGGAAACATGCACTTTGACTCATATCGATCACATCATGTATCAGTTTGACATGATACCAATTATTAAATGTCAAAAATTAATTATGAATATTTTTCATAAATTATCAAGAAAATATAATCATGTTTGATTTTTTTTTCAGTGAGTGATATGTTTTGAACTAAAATGTCGATTTTAAACTGATAACAAACACTTTGAGTCATATCGGGCACATCATGTATCAGATTGAGGTGAAACTAATTATTACATGTCACAAATGACTTATGTATCATTTCCATAAAATATAAAAATAATAATAATGTGTTTTATTGTTTTCGTGTAGGTTAGTTGTCCATTTTACTAAAATTGATGCCGATTTTAAATAAAAAGATGCACTTATGGTCATACCATTCACACCATGCATCATTTTGTGATGTGGACAAAACCTATATGTCTCAAATGAATTATATATTGTTTTCTTAAAGTATCAAAACAATATGTATGCGTTTTCTCAATTTTTAGTACATTAATTGTATTTTTTACTAAAATGTCATTTTAAACTAAAAACATGCACTTTGAATCATACCAATCACATTGTGTATCAGTTTTATATGAGACCAATTCCTACACATCACAAATTAATTATGAATCGTTTTAATAAATTATAAAGAAAATCTAAGTACGTTTGATATTTTTCAGTGAGTGGTAATTTTTTATCTAAAATTTTTATTTTAAACTAATAACAGACACTTTGAGTCATATCGGGCACATCATGTATTCGATTGATGTGTGGATAATTCTTACATGTTAAAAATGAATTATGGACCGTTTTTTTAAAGTATCAAAACAATTTTAATATTTTTTCTTGGTTTTGAGTATGTAAGTTGTCTTTTTTACTAAAATTAATGTCAATTTTAAATAAAAACAAACACTTGGAGTCATAATGGTTACATCATGGGTCATATTGAGGTACAACTGATTCGTACATGTCCTAAAGTCTCAAAAAAATCCTAAATTCCAATTTTACAATGATTTACATTGCCTTTGTTTTTTCAACTACCAACACTATATATTAACTCGATATTCTTAGATAAAAAAACCTTGCTCATTATTGAAATCTAAAAGAGTAGAGGAAACTCATGTGCCCATTATATCATGAGAAGTCACCACAATGACCACACAAGCTTCTTGTACTCTTCTGGATTTCAATGATAAAGGTTTTTCTACTAAGAACATCGAGTCAATAATACTTCCAAAAATATCTATGAAAAAAATTAAATAAGTATTAAATAAAAAAGATAAGGAAATTAAATTAAAAATATCAGATAAAATGATGAAAATATTAATTAAATGAGTAGAATGGATTCACCTTTTCATAATGGTTATATGCATTCCTAATACATTTCTATGTTGTCATTATCTTTGTTGTAGACTTGAAGTCCAATATCTCACGATCATGATCATATTTGGACAAACCACCCAACTCGAACAAGAGAATCCACATGTATAATAAAACAATTATTATATGAGTAATACTAAAAATAAATAAATAAATAAATACACATAAGATACTCATTATCTAAGGTGAAAGTTATAGACAATTTTAATAAGAGAAACCGAAAATTTTATTATTTCAAATAATTTTAGTATGATTTGAATAAAATGAGTAATTTAATTTAAGAAAAGAATTACTCCACTATGGCAGGGGTTATACTCTGAATTCATTCAAAGGTGACAGCTATAGACAATTGTCATCCTCATCAACTCATCTCCTAGACTATTATCATTTCATTTTTTTAACACACATCCTCCATCTCTTATGGAAATTCACCTATGTTTCTTGAAATACTCTTAATCAGTAGTCAAACATGGGATGACTAATTCTCAGAGTAGTACAAGAAACATAAAAGAGATGTAGGATGGGTCATATGCAACAAATTGCAATAATAACTGTTCAAGATATGAATTTGATGACGATGAAAATTATCTATAAAAGACATGGGGTATGAGTCTCAAGAAACATATTATAATAATAACTATTGTTTGACACACATCAAGACTTTCTTAAATCCCCTAAACAAATTAAAATATAATATAGGCAATTAATTTTTAATAAGAAACCCAAATATAATAATTAAGAATAATAAACTCCCATTCAATCAACTCGAAGATATAAAAATGTATTGATAAAAAAATTAATAAATAAAGAGTTATTTTATATACATGGATGGTAATAAAATATTCCTAAGGGTGGAACCAATACATGTAGACCTAAAATGATGAATACCTAAAAATAATTTCTAATATATAGAATTTTATAACCTACATTATATTTTTTAGAACAAGTGATGTAACAACATAAGGAATTATTACATTTAATATTAATGGTATATAAAATATTTGAAAACATCTCAAGACTCTTGAGATGTCATATCACCGCACCAACCCATCCCAAGGATTTAGGGAGGTTATCACATTATATCTACCCATCTAAAGGATGGGAGGCCATCTAATACACATTAAACCATATCCTTGAGATTCTAGGGATATCCATAAATAAGTTTTCATAAATAAATAATACTCATCTATAAGATATATCATAAAAAAGGTATAAAAACACCCCAACCCTTGCAACATCTATCTAATACACACTAGCCTCTACCAAGATGAAACGACTCCCATGAGGTCACATTTTCTAAGTGGAATACCCTTAATTCACTCATAAAACTAAGTGTAATCATAAAATTAATAAATCTATAAAGCATAACTCTCCTTCTAAAGTATCTACTACACAAATAAGAAAATAAATAGTCAGTTTAATATGTCAGGAAGTAGTCTCATAGGCTACCCAACCACCATCATAGAAATTGATAAATAAAAAATTATATAGAAGATGTAAAATGGGATGGGACTTCTACCATATGGTTAATTCCACTATTTATCCAATGAAAATAAATAACTATTCATCCAAATTTTCACATAAATAAAAGAGTAGCTCAAAAATACCCTACATTAATTCAAAGTTGCAATTGAGAAGGAAGGAGATTCTCATATGGCCTGGAAGTGAAGCTGGGAAGGCTCACAGTATAAGTGTTTTATATTCTAAAAATTCCAAGCATAAAAATGGATGATCTCCACGGACAAATCTCCAAAATGGCTAACTCACCACACTCATAGTTTCAAAACATCTTCCACCACAGCCAGAACCATTGATGTTTTACACCTCGAGTTTCACAAGAGAAAATAGATAAAGACTTACATTCAAAAGAAATAATAGAAATACGTACGGTTGATCTTTGGATTAATTCAACCCTTAAATCATTTGAGCCATGAATTTGAGCCTTGGATTTATTTGAGCCTAGATTTGAGCTTCGATTCATTGAGGAGGTGCGCCAATAGTGGGTCTCTTACATGGAAAGCTTCTCATATCGCGATGGGTTCGTGACTGGTTAGGGTTTTTAAAATATATCGGGACAGTTTTATCAGTGCTTCCAAAAAATCACTAATAAAGATACCTTTTATCAGTGCTTAAGAAATAAGCAATGATAAAAGGATTATTTATCAGTACTTATTACTTAAGCACTGGTAAAGAATTCATAATTATAAATATAAATAAAAAATATTGTAAATATATATAATAAATATATTCTTTATTTAAATATATTTATTATAATTTTATATTTATTTAAATATATAATTATTTATTTATAATTATATAAATATATTTAAAAATAATATTTATATCATTATATATATTTATATAATTATAAATATATATATATATATATTTATTTAATATATATATGTATAGTAAATATATTCATTATTTAAATAAATTTATTATAAATTTAATAATTATTTAATTATATATAAATATTTATTTATAAATATTTATTTATAATTATTTAAATATATATAATTATTTTTTATAATTATATAAATACTTTTAAAAAAATTATTTATTTATTTACAATTATAAATATATAAATGTATAAATATAGTAAATTTAAATTTAAAAATATAATTGTTTATAAATATTTGTTTACAAATGTAATATTAACATTATTAATGAATATCTAATCTTAAGTGTATGCATATTAAAAATGAGTGAAATTGAAAAAACTAAAAATAAGTACACTTTAACAATATTGAAAAAATGGCTAAGTTTTGTGTATTTTCATTGTATATAAAAATGTATTAATTAAATATATGTGAAATCAATATAACACACATTTGATCTATGTTAAATTAAAAAATAAAACGACATTCAATTATGTCTATTACCTATGCAATTAGTCAGTATTTTTAATTCATATTAATTTTTAATTATAAACCATTATTCACTAAATATATGACTATTTAATATTCATAAATATTTTTTATTATATAAATCATATTTATATAAATTTATATACATCTATATATTTAATATAAACTATTTATTAACATTATCAATAATTATCTAATTAATAAAATGTTTAATATTTTTATCAATTTACTTGTTTTTAATTTTTATTTGTTTAATTTTCATTTTTCATATATCTATATATTTAATACATACTATTTATTAGTATTTATAATTTATATATAGTATAATCAATTTATTAATTTTTAATAATTATTATTTAATTAATAAAATTTGTAATATTTTTTTAATATACTTGTTTTTTTTATTTTTTATTTATTTTATTATTTCATTTTATTTAGCCCTTTATCAAGGATAAAAAAGAACTGATAAAGGGTACCTTTATTAGTGCTAAAAATAAGTGCTGGTAAAAGATATAATTTATCAGCACTTTTTGCTAGCGCTGATAAAGACTAGCACTAATAAAGGCCTATTTTGTTGTAGTGGTATATGATGTCACTTTTCAAGGGAAACCTTTCCACCTGTATTGATGGGGACCTCCTCTATGAATGGTATGCACCATGCCAATTTAGCCTTCAATTCATATCACTCCAGTCGAGATTTCCCCACTCGATTTATGTCTGATATGAGGAGCATCTAATGGTGGCTCACCAATTTTGGCTGATGTACACCAGGGAGGAGACTCATGTTGAGATAAACCTTACCCCCCCCCCTTGATGTAGAAATTGGTTTATCTCATAGTTTTGCTACAATTTAGATCTACTCATATCTCAATGGAAAATTATCCAAATTGGTAGGTGAGGATTCCTAATTACTAATAGTTGATGAGCACAATCCTAGGCCTGGGAATCAACAAGTTTATAGAGGAAAAACTCTGGAAGCACCCCATAAGAAGATAAGGCATTTACCATCATCTTTGCTGGCAGAAGTGTCCATTGATGCTACTGTAGTGAGTGTAGCACTAGAGGGTGAATTCGCATCAAACTTATTATTTCCTCTCACCTTCAATAGTGGATGTCTTGGAGGACGTAGAACTCAGAGGCAAATCTCTGGGATATCATGTGCCAATCAGAGTTACCTTTGGAGGGTTTTTCTCATGTCATCACCCATCTGGCTATCACTTTCAAAGACTACCCTGAGGAGGTTAGGGCCTTCTTTCAAGACCATGATGTAATTTCAGAAAGTTTCAAGGGTCGGGTTTGTTATTCACCTTGGGTTCACTGAATGGTGGTGTGAGTCATGCTGAAATTGGTTGTAGAAGAACATGGTTATCCCATTGTAGAGGCAACCGTAAGGTTGATCTCAACACTATGTTTAAAGGGTTTTGGTTCCATCACAACTGTGCTGATATCCTTTGTGTTTTCTTGATACAATGGTAGGATACTAAATATTGGCCAGTTATTCCCTCCCCTGAATACTCTTCCCATGGCACAACTATGGGAGATAAATTTGGCAGTGACTGAGGGACCAATGATGAGGGAACCTCGGCTTAATTGGCCCAAATGAAGGAGGTGATAGTTGTTTCTGGAATAATGACCTCGACTTTAATCTCATATGGATATCCTTACCTAGAGGGGAATAGGAAAAGGAATCACTCTACATTTCTAGGGTCTTCTCCTCCATAATCCTTTATTAAGTTTGGATTTTTACTCCTTTCTTGTTTTGAATTATTCTGGAAACATATCATGATTTTTCAAAAATGTGCAGGACCCATCCATGTTCACATGGAAGAGCATGTATCTTCTTCTGAGGATGTAGGTGAGCATTCAGTTTCATTAGCAGACCCTTTGCTATTGGGCCCAACCCATCAAGAAGAAGAGACGACTGATGTGTTGAGTCAATAACACCTATTTCCTACTACAAACATCCCAATGATCACAAAACTTGATCTGGACATGATTTTGGAGGACACTGATGTGGGTATCCATTCTTCTATCATGTTAGACTTGATAGAAGCGAGTTTTAGAGAAGGTGAATACTTATTAAAGACTAGAAACTTTTTTATTTATGTCATTTCTTCTAATATTATCTTTTATTTATGTATCCATCAAGGGTGGTGAGAAAAGAAAATATTCAATAAATTTACTAGAAGTGTCACAAATCCACTCATCATAGGAAGGTATAACTTCTTCACCTGAGTATGGGGTTAGGGCAGTATATGTCTCCAGTGATGTGACCTAGAAAGGTATTTTTCTAATATTGGTCATATCTATCAATTACTTGGTGATACTGTATTATTCATCCTATGACTAATAAAACCATATTCCCCTTGTTGTAGTGTCCCCACCTCAGAGTTCAGAGGCTCTATTTTCTTCTCCCTTAGGGGTTCCTCAAACTAGATCAACCGATATTGGGGTTAGTTACCTTCCCACTTCATCCAAGACTATGAACACAACTCTTTCTCTCATTGAACTAGTCCCAAAATATGTTCCCATTCCTAATATGGGCTTGGATCAAGACTTGGGGTATGTGTCATTCTACCAATCAATGTAGTGAAAAATGTGGAGGGAGATTTGGACCTTATTTTCAGAGACCCCCTTGGAAGAGTTTAAGGATCTATTGGGCCACCTTCGATTTATATTTCCTACCCTTGGTTATGAGGTATTTGATTATATTTTCCTCCATATCCAAGTGAAGGAGTTAGTCTCTCTGAGAGAGTAGAAGAGGCCCCTTGAATCAGGGGTGGTAGATTCTGATTATTCCTCTTCAGTGAAGAAGAACTAGGACAAAGCCATGAATGAAGCTTCCCAGAATGCAGTGGAAGTGGAAGCTCACTGGGATGTGGTTAGCACTGGGAAGGTTAAAATTGACCATCTCCAGTATATGATTGGTCATATTCGATCTTAGATCAATATTCTTCAATAATATATATCCCAATTTCAACATCCACTTAAGATATCAAAGAATACTATGATGAAGCAACAGGGACTTCTTAACATGGTGGATAAGTCAAGTCTTCAAGTAATTACTTAGGCAGAGGAGTTACGACAAACTATAGAGGTGGAGACTGAATCCATTGAACAGGTACACCAATCTATTACCTCCCTAGAGTATATGTTTACATAGCTTAAGGATTATTCTGAGCACATTCTATGATGGAGTTTTAATTTTACAACTTTTATTTGGATCATATATTCATAGGATAGACTCTAGTATGTAGAGATTCCTCCTCTTGTACAAAATCAATTAATGGATTTTTTGAACCTTTCGTATTGTTGTCTAATTTTCTTTTATTTGTGATATACCCGACATTTCAATAATTCAATATTGTATGAATCACCAACGATACCCAAACTTTTAATAATATCAACTAAACCATAATTCTTGGATCTGAATGTTATAATTCTAATTGATTCTTCTTGAGAAGTTCTCATGAATTCCCACTAACATTAGATTCTTTATTGATGTATCTATTCTTGTTATCTTGATATTACCTATTTTTCAAAAGGATAATTGAGTATAATATACATCCCAAAGGGAGAGTGATTTATCTTTTTTTGAATTTAATACTCTTAGAGAGAGTATATTGATTTCTTGACATGGAAATTTGGTGTAACTTATAAGATTTTCCATTCTTTCAGACTAAATTGCTATTGTGATGTAGTTTAGGGTCTTTTAGCTTGGACATTCTATCATTGTAGTTTAGGGTCTTTTAGCTCAAACCTTATGTCGTTGTAGTTTAGGGTATTTTATCTTAGACCTTTTATTATTTTAGTTTAAGTACATTTATCTCAGACCTTATATCATTGTAGTTTAGTGTATTTTATCTCAGAACTTCTATTATTGTAGTTTATAGTCATTTAGCTTGAACCTTCTATCACTGTAGTTTAGGTTATTTTAGCTCGGACCTTCTATCTTTGTAGTTTAGGGTATTTTAGCTCAGAACTTTTATTACTGTAGTTTATTTTTATTTATCATGGACCTTATATCATTGTAGTTTATGGTCTTTTGGGATGGAAATTTTATTTTTATACTTTAGGGTCATTTAGGTTAGACCTTATATCATTACAGTTTAGGGTCTTTTATCCCGGACCTTAAGATGCCATGTAGTTTAAATTCTTACTGTCAGGACTTGATCGATGATCATGGAATATAGTGAAAACATGCCAGGAATGACCCAAAACACCCTAGGGTATTGACTTCTATCATGGAATTGCTGAGGATCATGAGAATTAGTGCTCCTTTTCTCTATGGAGATACATCTGGTTGGTAGTTCAAATCCCTTATGTGTTAGTGTCATTGTCAAAAAGGGGTGTCTTCACTCTTTTCCAAGGGTCATGGAAGATTTATGGGGGTGATATTAGTTAAGAGAGAAATACTAAGGATTATAGGACCACTTGGATATTTGGAATACGAATGATATAACTCATAACCCAAAAGTTTGAGTCAGTGAATATAGAATGGGGTAGACATACTAGGGATGACCCATAACACTCTAAGATTCTATGTTCCACCACAGTGTTTCCAGGGCTCACAACGATTGAATATCATTTATTGAAATGAATAAATTACTTTATTTGGTAGTTCAATAACTTTTTGATCGATAACATGGTCAATTAAAGATGATCTCCACTCCTTTATGAGGGCCATGAAAGATTTGTGAAGACTAAAATGTTTAGATGATAAAGTTGGGTATGGGAAAAAATCTATCCAGGAAGGTTTCTCGAACCCTAGGGAAATACAACTCTTAAATTATGAATCTCAATCCCTACACCCTATGTTTTTGAATCATGAGGTGTGGGCCATCAAAGTTTTATAAATGGAGTGTCACATTATGGCCTTGATAAAGGGTATAAAACATGGCTATGTAACATCAAGGATGTAAAATCTGATTGACTATTTTGGTATGGGTATTGTAAATCATGGTCCAAAGTGCTCAATTCATGAGGATGGTATGGGATAGTCATACTAGGAATGACCCATAACACACTGAGGTTATGATTTCTACCATAGTGATGTCTGGTCTCACAAGGATTGGAAATAATTTTTTATGGAGTGATGCATTTGGTTGACAACCATAGCCACATATGTAGAAGACATAGACATACATGCATAGTCAAACAAAGGGCCCCTTGAATCCAGGTATCTTTTTCCAAGGTCCATGGAATATTTTGGTGATTTGAGGCACTTAAATCTTGAAGTTTGATTTATAGATATTGTAATATTGAAGAAGGTTTTGAGCACCATAAAGGTTTTTTTTCTACCTAGTGAACATTTTATCACAATGAGGATATGTGACAAATCATTAATATAATTTTTTCCTGAACCAAGGGGGTCTAGTGATCATTTCTTGGATTTTACTGGGTCTATAGAGTAAGACCTATGAGCTTTATGCGTTATTTATTTTCACCATAATTTTTGCCTAAATTTTGAATATGAAGAGTTTAGCTAGAAAAGACATGAATTTTAATTAGGTCTTCCTTTATGGGTTTTCAACTGAGCAAGTTTTGTGACTCTTTTACTAGTAGTTTAATATCTTGTGATTTGGACCATTATAGGCTAGAGTTTAAGGTAGTACAGCTTTGGCCAAAGTGTAGGTAATTTTAAGGTTTTGATGCATGTTGAACTAATATGTTGGATGTTACACAAGAGACTAATAAGGATACCCAAGGTCAAGAGTTCTCTAACATACTTCTGATTGGGAGATGAAAATGTTTTAAATCATGGCTTGAGGTTCTCAGTTCATAAGAAATGATACGGGACAATCATATTGGGAATAGATCAGAACACACTGAGGCACTGGGTTCTACCATAGTGATGTCAGGGATCACAAGGATTGAAAATCCCTTTTTATAGAGTGAAACATTTGGTTGGGGACCATAGGTTCATATGTAGGAGACATAAGAATACATTAATAGTCAAAAAAAGAGTTTCATTAAGTTGGGTATATTTTCCAAGGGCCATCGAAGGTTTTTGGAAACCTGAGGCACTCAAGACATAAAGTGAAATTTGTGGATTGGGTTGATTAAAAGATTATGGAAGCACTCTATACTCTGGATAACCAGGGTAAGGTAATCCCGGTTCATTGATAAGGGATGAAAAATGGGTGATGGTTAGTATAATTTAATTTCAATTATTGGGGACCTTTTTTTCTCCATGTAGTTTGACGTCATGCGGTAAGGATGTTTTCCATGAAATTTATCATCATACAGTAAATAAATTTTCATTTCCTTTTAGTTTAACATCATATGGTAAGGATGAATGAACATATATGAAAAATTGTGCATGATATATTGTGTTCACAAGAGATCCATATGCAAATCTGAATCATATGTAGGAAAATGATCTTTTATGACTCAGAACCTATGTAGTTTGGGGTGCATTTTTTTCTTGACGGTTATTGTAGATGGACCTAGTATATGATATATAGGGTCCACTACATATCCTATGATGGCAGGAATCAAGCCACACAAAAATCTTGAATAAGAAACACTCGACGTAGGTCTGTATGTAGTGGTGGGAATTTTTTTCATTGATTGTTGTAGTTGGGCCCTAAGATTAGAGATCTAGATGTCACTACGTATCTTGTGATAACATGAATCAAGCCACATGTAATTCTTGAGGAACCATGTAGTTTAATGTCATTCAGTAAGGACGTTGGCTTCCTGATATGAAAATGGGTGTGGTGACTGGATCCAAGGATAGAAATCTAGCTTTCACTATGTATCCTATGGTAATAGGAATCAATTCATATGTAGTTCTTAAGGAACTTCCTACACAAGTCTAGCCTATATGCAGAGAGGGGGAATTTTTATATTTGTTGTGAATGGACCTAGGATTGAATATATGGGTGTCACTATATATCTTGTTCTGTCAAGAATCAAGTTACATGTAGTAATTGAGGACGAAGGTGTGTTAGGATACCAATCAGCCGTAATAATGGTCCTCATAGGAAAGGTTCATGGGAATGTGTAGTTTTATGTTGTGAAAGGAACATCAACCATTCAATTTAACGTCATGTGGTGAAGACCCACGGATAACCTTTTACGATCTTACATATAGGACCATGATGAACCTATTTTGAATTATTATGCCTTGTTTGTATAGGGAATACCAAACTGAAATTCCTAAGAACGCATGAGCTATGTTAGGTGTGAGAAATAAGGAATGGAAAGGGTCCCTCACACTATGAAAAGGAGATTAAGGATAGGATAGGGAAATTTTTTATCTTGTGGTGGATGGACCAAGATATAGGATTGAGGCATCCCTACGTATCTCATTGAAGATGATAATCAAGACATACATAGTTCTAGAAACCCATAAAATTTAATGTCTTATGATAAGGACATTATCTATGAATTTTAATGTCATGCAGTAAGAATGAAGATCACCTAAAGTGAAATAAAAAGATTATTATGGATAGTCCCAAGACTAGAGGCTCGGGCATCACTATGTATCATGTGATAGTGAGAATCAAGCCACACATAGTTCTAGAAACTTGTGTAGTTTAATGTCGTGTGGTAAATATATGAGATGTTGTTCGGTTTAAAATCTTACTACTAGGATGATCTTGTGCAGTTTAACATCATGAAACTAGGATGATCTTGTGCAGTTTAATGTTAGACAACTAGGATGATGGGATCTTGATGAAAATTATGAAAAAAATTCTAATAAACCTCACATCAGTGTGGGTGGCGTGCTCCTCATCCATTGTTTCTAGTGAGTAAGATCTATTGTGATATACCTTATTTATGATGTAAGTCTATTCCCATTTGGGTTCCAGTTTTGGAGGCTTCTTACCTAATATCATCAGGGTCCAGAGACCCAACACCATTTCTCCTTGGAGGAATTAATGGAGTTGAACCATCTTATTAAATTCTTATGTGATCCGATTCTAAGGGAATTCAATGTTGTAGAATTTATGAAACATGTTCTCATCGATCCAATCTAATTCATCTAGCCACTTTTGATATTTATTGTCATCCAAGAGTTATCCACAAATGGTTATTCAGAGAAAAGGAAATTGGACTTATATGGGTAACATTTCCTTAGTCCCATACACCAATGAGTATGGCATTACTCATGTATCAATATGTGTGGTTGTATAATAGGCCCATAAATCAAGGAGGATGTTGTATGGTCCGGACTTCATATCCTTGTTCACCATATTCTAGAGTATATTGGATTTAGTCTTGTTGAAGGCCTATATTTGTCCATTTTCCACTATATGATTGAGAGATGAGTGATTGGACTTGATATTGTACTCCTGGTACAGTTTCTTCAACACCATGGAATAGAATTTTGTGCTATTGTCCATAAATATTATGTGAGTGACCTCAAACCTAGTGATGATATGGGACTTTATGAAGTTGATGATGTTCTTCATCTTAAATTCTTTTAGGGTTATTGCCTCATCCCACTTAGAGAAGAAGTTGGAATTAGTAAGGATGTACTTGAACTATTTAGTTGTTGCTGGGGGATATGGTCCAACAACATCCATTCCCCAGACAAAAAATGACCAGGAATATTTAGCTGTATGTAGAAATTATGGGGGCTGGTGGATGAAGTTTACAAGTATATAACATGCATGAAATTACTTAGTGTACTCCACACAGTCCTATATCATGGTTTTCCAGTAGTAATCCAACCTATTGGTTTGGTGGGAGAGTTTGGTCCCAAATTGATGAGTGTCGCAAGATCCTGCATGGTATTCTTCCCTGATAGCAATAATCTCTCATTATGCTATGAATCTGAGGAGGATTTTGTTGAATCCACACTTATAGAGGGCCTTTTTATAATTCATACCACTCTGTAGAGTGAATTTTGTTGCACAAAACCAAATCTATTCCCTTCTAGATTTATCTATCAGAAGAGCCACATTTTAGAGATAACTGATTATGGGCTCCATCTATCCAAGTGAATATATATATTCATCAATCTATGGGTGGTGTTGACCTGGTTGATTTCTTCCATATTGTAGAAAATGATCGATGAGACAATTCTTCTATGTGTGATACGAAAGATTGCTTCCTCCTGATCAGGGTCGGCCAGGACTGTGGCTGAATTACCCAATGAGTTAGTGTGAGCATTATGTGATCAGGGAACATGATGAAACATGGGCTCAAAAGGTAACTTTTCCATCAGTCCCCTAATTTAACTAGTGATAGGATCCAGTTATTTCTTTTTTATGACATATTCTCCATTGATCTTCTTTATCACTAGTTATAAATTCCCTTTGATATTAAGGTAGACTATCTACCACTACAAGGATAGTTCCAGGTTAGTGATAAGGTCTTGGTATTCAACCTCATTATTCATCCAGCCCTTAGATAGTGAGAAAGAGTAGGGAAAAACTAATTTTTATGGAGAGACAAATAAAATACCTAATCCAACCCAATTAAGTTTTGGATTTTCCATCCTTTTTCAATAGGACATTGAGAGGTGACAACAAAATACATCTTACATATCTGGGGAGTGTCATGGGCATAGAATACACCCTCATTTGGGAGTTTGGTGTCCATTAGTGTATTATATTGGGTGGCATTTTCTACGAGGAAATCAGCCAGGGATTTCCCTTTCACTACCTTTTATAAAATGAATTGGATTTCATATTGTTACAGAATGACCGCCCATCAGACCAGATGCCTAGTTATTATGGATCATCCAAGGATTTACCTGAGTGGATCGATATGAGAGACCAAATGGACTTCATGGTGTTGCATTTAATTCCTTAACTTTTATACTATGAAGATGATCCCAAGGTAGTTCTTCTCAACATCCAAGTATCAGGACTAAATACCTAGCATTGTTCGGATAAGGTAATAGAGACTTTTTCTCTACCTGCATTGTTTTTCTATATGAAAAGGGTGCCTAGTGATAGTTCTATAGTGGAAAAATATAAGATGAGTGTCCTCTTTTCCACTAGAGAAATTAGAATTGGTTGGTGCAGTAAATAATACTTGAGACTTTCAAAGGCTTGTTGGCAGTCATTTTACCATTGATAGGTAATCCTCTTTTTTATTATCCTGGTTAGGGGGGAGATTTTTTGGCTAGGTTATTTATGAAACATTGAATATAGATTAGTTTCCCTTGTATCCCCTTAGTGATTTGATATTTGTGGGGGTGACATTTCTAAAATAGATCTAGACATTTCTAGGTCAACCTCGATGCCACTGTTGCATACCTCAAAGCCAAGGAACTTCCCTGATGTTACCCTGAAGGCACATTTTAGTGGATTCATCTTCAGATTGTGCTATTGTAGCTTGTTAAAGATAGTTTGGATATCCATGAAGTGATCACATAGTTTTTAGGATTTTACCACTAGGTCTTCGATATAACATTTGGATATTCTTCCCAAGAATAACCTAAAGATATGATGCATGGAGCATTGATAAGTGGAGCCAACATTCTTTAATCCAACGGGAATTAATTCATAGAAAAATACCCCCATTGTGTTCATAGAAGGTAGTGTCTTCTTAATCTTAAGGGTACATCTTTATTTGATTGTATCATGAATAACCATTCATGAAGGAAATGGATTGGAAGCCAACAGTTTCATCAATCAAGAGTTCTATGATCGGAAATGGGAAATCATCCTTTGGGTAGTGTTGATTAAGGTCTCTGAAATCGATGCAGACACTAATACACCCATTCTTTTTCTTAACAAGGATGATGTTAGTGAGATATATTGGGTATTTCACTTCTCAGAAAAAAATCTCTTTGATCAGTTTTTCAACTTCTGCTTCTACATTGGTGGCATGAGAGGGGTGCATTCTCCTAGCAACTTACTTGAATCCTCGATGCGCATCTAGTAATCTGAGATGGTGTGTATCCACATATGGATTCTATGTATTAATTTTTATATATTTAAAATAAAACACATATCAGTGTTTCTTCAGAAATGCAATATACAACTCTTTCTCTTCAACGGGTATGGTGACACTAATTAGTGTAGGTCGTAGGACTTCTTTTGGTCCTAGATTCACCTACTTGAGATCATCAATGGTGGTGGATACACCTTCCTTGAATGTGGTAGGGGTGTTCCTAAGGTCATCCTCATCTTATTCCACCTTTGAGTCTATGGATATATTTTCATATGAATTTGGTGATCTGGGGGATTATTAGTCACTGTCGGGGTGAGAGAGGCCATGAGAAAATACATTATCATCCCCTATTGTCTAATTAATTGTAGAGAGATTCTGGAGCTGATTTTCTTTACACTATCACTAGGGATAGTAGGATCTTGGACATCTGTGATCAAGTCTATCGCTTCAGCTAGATTTATGGGGAGCACATAGTCACTTTCAAGTATACTCCAAGAATTTTCAAGGGTGGTTCCCAATCCATTGGGGGCTGAAACATGCATATCATTATCCACCATTGGTTGTTTTACTTATCTTTTATAGAAACCTATTTTAGTATATGTGGATCTATAAGTATCTAAAGGGGAACTATCACCATGCAGTATGCCAATCTTTCCATTGACGGGGTATTTCAAACACTGATGGAATGTTGAAGGTACCATCATGTTGTTTTATACCCAGGGCCTTCCAAGCAAGAAATTGTATGTGGTGTCTTGTTGGATGACCATAAACTCAATGTCATATGTGAGATCCCAAAACTAATATTTGAGCTTGATCTTCCAGAGTGGTCTTTGATCACACTTATCATACCCTTGAATTTTCATCTTTGTGGGAGATAGGTCCCCTTCACTATATCCCAAAAATAAGAGGGATCGAATAGGGATGTGTTTGATTCTAGAACCATTTTCGGTTAGAGACCTTTAGTTATTGACTTTATTGAGTATTCCCAAAACAAATATAGGTATAATGTGCCCTTGGATGACCTCTTACTAATCCTGGTTAGTGAATGAGATGATGACATGGAATTGTGATGGAATAGTCTCCACTCGATAAACCTCGACTGTAGAAACTTCTATCTCGAACTCCTATAATATTTGGAGGTATTCAATGAGTGCCTCCCTGATTTATTTTGAAAGATGAAGCACATCTAGGATCAAGAGTTTTGATGGGAAAACCTCCATGTATTTCAAAATTTCATACTTTTTTTTATAGTTCAACACTTACTGATGTGGTGTTACTCATTGATATGCGGATCAAGAGCTATGGAATTCGAGGTATATGGTATGAGTGCTTGTGTGGAGGTAGAGGTAGCATTAGCTTCTAGTAGAACAGGTCAGATTGGCCTTCCCTATTTTTTGGGTTAATAAGACAGTTTTACTCCCACTAGGAGGTTATACAAGACAATTGGGTATGGGTGGCTACTGGGGGGTTATAAGAAACCTTTATATATATTTTGATCATGCTATGGTGATTTACTATGATTCTTAGCTGCATATATGTCCTCTATGGGGACATGACTGAAATATTGGGTTTACCCACGCTTGCGTTGTCCTATGTATCCTCAGTTCCTGCATATGTGGCCTCTTGTTCCCTGGTTATGTGTGGGAAACTCATATTCTGAGGAATATTCATCATCAGATAAGGGTTCTACCAAGTGTATCATATTGAAAAAACCAAATATGATCTCTTAGTCTGATGAGGATTATGTTGGGTGGGGTCGTTCCTGTTCTATGGATGTTGCAGGAAATAAATATCCAAGAGTAAAATATTTTATTGGAGTAGAGTATGAATCCTACTATTCTATTTATTCATGATTTTAATGGTCACATCCACATTTTGGAGTCATATATGATGTTACCTACCTGAGTGGTGGATATGTTGTTGGTCTGCATGGTTTTGTTCTCAGGGTGTCATAGGCTCGACCAAGTGTTTTTCGAGTCATCCAGTTATTGAACTTTCACCCACACCAGGACAGGAATTTATTCCCATCACCTTCTTCTTATAACTGGGTGACGGTTACGTAGGTTACCTACTCTAAGGGGTTATCCAACAACACCTTTCCAAAATTAACCATGCCTTGAAGGACGTATTTGAAGATGAAGCAGTTCTATATATTATGACCCATCCTTATGTAGAAAGGGAAGTAGTTAGAAGGGTTGGTGAGGTTGAACTCATCAGGCTTCCTGGGCTATGGAAGCTTGAGTGGGTTATAATCCATGGATGTAAGGAAATAACCAATGAATTTTTCATTTCATAAGGAATGTCCTTTATTCATCCATTCCTCAAATCTTGGGTGACCCTGATTTCTCTTTGCTTCTTACTGAGGGTGATTTTGTGGTTGTTACCACTTTATAGGAGGTTTTGGGATGTTTGGGACCTACCTAGGTGATTGGATGGGAATTACTTCTTTCTTGAGAGTGATAGTTGTATCTTTTGCTTTACCTATCCTTTTCCCCTATGATGAGGGCATGAGTCGAGATTTGGAATGGGTTCACTGAATGGTGTCTTCCAAACATTGGTCCATTTCTATGAACTCACAGAACCCGCCTAGATACTTTATTGGGATCATGGGTGTTTGCAACTCATCCATAAGATTTTCATCATAGAGTTATAGCAGTTTCTCCTATGAGAGATGGATGTTGGGTGAATAGGTTAAACCTTTCCATCTGGCTATGAAGTCAGACACTCTCATTTTCATTTTTCTTGCATTTTTTCATGTCGATGATTGTCATTTTCCTCAATATGGAGCTAAACTGGTAAATTAATTAACGATTAAGGTCTTACCATATTGCAACAGAACCTAATGCCAGACTATTGTACCAGAAAAATACTATCCCTATCAGAATTTGTACAAAACACCTCATCTTGGTTACCTCCTATTAATCTTTAGGGCCCATATTTGGCCCACATCAGGATATGAAGTGTGTGAGATATTTTTCAGGGATTCTCGCAGCATCAAAGGTGGATAAGGTAGGATTTCTAAAATTGGGAGGGGTAAAAGTGTCATCCACCCATTTAGGATATGTATTCTTCTCAGGATTCACAAGTGTGTTTCACCCTTCCATGGATTCCATTCAAGTAGTTAGGGACTCGATGATGTTAAGAATCTCTGGAGGCACTACTATCTAAGCTGCCTTCTATCTATAGAGATTAGGTGGGACTTGATGAGGTGGCATCACCTTTGTATCCCACTGATTCTCAATTATTCCTAAGATTGAATGATTTCCTTGGTGATGGCAGGGATGTTTCCACAATGAAGGGAAGTCAAAATTATTTTCAAATTCCTCATTTATATTGACTGGATGCCTGGATTGAGAGCTGGTCTGACACTCAGATACCACCATTGTTATAGTATTGGCTCTTATAGGAGGAGGAATATTCTCCTTAGCCTAAAGTCGATAACCAAAAGAAATATTTCCCCTTGGTAGCTCCTCATTGAGTTGTCTGAGAGTTTGTATCTCATTATCATATTTTGACAACTGTTTCTCCATGGAAGGAACTTTAACTCTTCTGGGATATGATTAGGTTGTGGATACACCTTTAACTTTTTATTTGGAATTGTTCCTCCATAGAGGTGGAAACTTGATATTTGGAGGTGCCATATTTTGGATCCTTCTTTGGTTCCAGGTGCATACAACCTCATTTGACTCATCCAGATCACCCTCCTCTCAAGGTATATTTTTCTTGTTGTGGACTTCTGAATTTTCATCTTGATCCATAATATCTATTGTTTTGATAGTAATGACATTCAAAGTAGCATATTGGGAAATGGTGGTTATCCCATTACTTTCAACACAACAGGATGATTCTACAATGAATATTAGGGTTGTTCTTCAAAACCTTGGCCATATTCGGAAATTTTGGCATGCGACCCCAGAAGGGTCTAATTTCCTTCATCGTACACTCCTCCCTTCTTGGTATATTAATAGTTAATTTGAGGGATTTTCCATTTGTGTTTGTTGAATGGGCCCTGAATAAAAGAGGTTTGTCTTGCTGTGGGAGGAACAATTGGGATTTTATCCATTGATATTTACCTTCCAACTTATATAAACTGATTATTTCTATGGTGATAATGATGATAAAAATTCCCCCAGAACTATGGTATGGGGGGTTATTTGGGTCCATAATTAGAATTGATTGATCCTTTTTTGATGATCCAATGATTACAGTTAGGGATTTGATGACTCTCGGGACATACATTGAGATATAAATTCCCCATTCCAGTGGGCAGGGGCTAATCTAGAATCATCATTGATTTCCCTAAGACCCACTCAAGGGGAGATGAACCTAGTGATAGTGATTGAGATATAAATTCCTCTATCCCAGTGGTATGGGGTTTGTTTAGAGCTATTGTCGATACATCCGACTCCTCTTGGGAATTGATGATCTGAGGGGTGGAGCCGGTGGTAGATATTCCCCCAAACGGGTGGTTTGGGTTCGCTCTTATACTAATGATATGGAAGCTACTATTGTGGCATATTTGATGTGGTACAGTTGTGATCATGTAGGAGCAGGGTACGATGGAATCCCGTGATGGGGATCATTCTTTTCATGAAGTTGTATGGTTGATCGCAACTTCATATTCTGTGTTTGAAATTCATTCTCATTGCTTTGAGGGGTCTAGTTTAAAGTCTTGTTGGCTATCCTCTCCCTCTGTTCATGATTTATGGGCATCATTGAAGTGGGTTTATTCTGTAGTAGTTACTAACTAGCTCACGTTTTACCTGATCCTCTGATTTTTTGAGAGGATATAACATTACAGGATTCCATATCTGAAGGGATCTATTGTTTTGGGACATACACTACTACAAATAGGGATTTTAAAAGTGCTAAAAACTGCCTTCAACAGTGCTAGAAAATCATTTTTAATCGTGGAGAAGATAGGGGGTCCCCTTTAAAAGTTCTAAAAAAGTGCTGATAAAGGGTTCCCTTTATCAGCACTATTTTGAGCACTGATAAAGGCCTAATTTATCAATGCTTAATTAGCACTGATAAAGGCCAAGTTTCCTGGGAAAACCTAGAACTTTCACATCCCCTACACACCTGATACAACACCTGCACACATAGAACAAAATAAAAACTACACACAAAATAGCTGCATAAAACAACACCTACACATAAACAAAGCATAGAAGAACAAAACAGAGCGAACAAGAGTTTCACAAACAATGCTATATACATTTACTTGAAATCATGAATATGAAAAACACACTACTATATACATTTAAAACAATGTTTTATATGGTTACAATTACAATTATCCAACAAACAGTTAAAACATTAATGTTTCATCCTTTTTTCATCCATGATCCCCTCTCAAAAATTTGTGTCCATGGTATTAGTTGCCGAACAAAGAATCCGAACTCAGGAAAAAAATTCCCCCTATATAAGAAAACAAATATTATGTTAGTAATACAATAATTAAATAAATTAAACATTAATATTAAATAATACATTAATAAAATGTCATTTTTTAATAAAAAAGACAAATTTGGGTAGGTAGGGGGCCATAAGACTAGATGATACTTGATACTTGTCCTTGATATGGGTAGGTAAGTGGCCATGATAAGCTATTAGAGTAATGAAAAGGAAAAAAGTCCAAAAAGTACAACAATTAATGATTTTGAGAGGTTTCTTAGTGTATGGACTTGCCCACTTTATCTTCTTAGTCCTCTTAGAGGAAGGAACTTCAAAAGATAACATGAGGTGCCAAAGGTGGTGCTAATGGAAGCACAAATGATGTTTCCATTGGATCAGAAACAAACAAATCCATGAGCTCCATTTGACTTGGATAGCCCTGATCATCAGCCTATCAGTCACTTTTTGAACCAACTTTGTCCACTATGTCCCTGGGAAAGTAAACTAGAGAGGTGGGAGGTGACTATATTTTACCAGCCTCTTGAAATATCCAAGACAATAAAGTTCAGCATAGTCCTAACAATATCAAATAATATATGAAAGTGATGATAAAATATATCTTACCTCTTCACTAGAGACATCCTAGTTTACCTTATCTTCACTAGTTACCATTGTGCTAGTAATTATCATTCTATAAGATAGGGGTGTGTAATGGATTTTGAATTTGACAGAATGAATCACCACACTAAGTTCTTGGATAAGTGATTTTACTTCAATGGGTTGTTGTTCATAGAAGATTCCTTTGGGAGTGATCACACTGCCAAATCCCTATAACTCTATTTCCACTTGACACAACACTCTCCAGACCTCTATGGTCAATGTATTCCTCCTCTATTTGTCCCAGTATTGGAATGCGATGGAAAACACCACCAAAATTAGATAATATCCCCCACTGATTGGAACTTATTTCACGGGAACCCCATACATTGTTACCAAATCCTTTGGCACCCTCCTTGTTGATGATGTTGTATCTAAGTGCCTCATTTTCTTTTAAGACATCTAGAGAGCTATGGGTCTTCTAGAAGATGTTTTTTTGTCTGGAATCTAACTTTTTGATGATTCCAGATCCCATGTGTTCTCCTCCTCATCCACTATTACAATATCTATGTGCTTTATCACCAATTAATCCAACTGACCATTCAGGTATGATCGGACCAAGGTATCAACATAAGACTTAGAGAGACCAAAACCCACACTATCCAGAGGGAAGGTCACCCGAACCTAAGTTTCCAATCAGGTGAACATTATCCACAATTTGTGAGCCACCATGGGATGCATTTCAGAACAGATGTGGGGAGGAGTGGGTAATTTCATCTGAATGCACTGAACTATCTCCCAAATTGGTATGATACATACCACTCATAGAATATCTTTCAATTGATACAAGTGGATAAAACACCATCACATATGGATAAAATATAGTCTTAGGATACAGTATCACCCTTTACATTATTGGTAATTTTCACAGGTTGGTGCATTGTATGGTATAAAAAAACTGATCATACCGATTCACTTTTCTCTTGATATCCTAGTTCTTTAGTGTGATTACCCATACCCCACTGATAATTTATATAAATTTCCTGAACTGGTAACTTGGAATGTTGTGAGTATTAAGTAACTCATATCCACCAATGTGCGCCCCAGTCCAACCCCACCATAGTTGGAAGGGGATGAATATTCTGAACGGGGTATACCCCTATAGATGTGGTGAAGTTGGAAATATAACTTATCCAACATGGGAAAAAACAATATGATAAACGTACCACCTGCAATCACCTCTACCTTCATTAAGGTGGAGACCATAACTCCACCTTTTTTTCTGCATTGTGAATAAGTACCCGCTTAGGTACATTGCTAAGAAGCTTGCTAGGTGAAGAAGGTGATGGTCCTAGGAGGCGAATGACCATCCCTAGTCATTGAATTGACACTCTTAAAATATTTTAAAGTGATAACCCTCTTCCCTATAAGATTCTCATAATGGCCAAGCCTTGGTATTCTTATTCAGACAGTCATGCCAAGTCTTCTTGATGAACAAGTCATTCCACTTCTTGAAGGGGATGTCAACCCCTGGATATGGGTCCTTACCAAGGGATGTTCTGGACAGATTGATGAGATCCTTCATAATGGGAGGATTCTATTCCATGTCATCCCGAGTATATGGGGGATAAATTTACTCATCATACTTGTCTCCTAAAATCATCGCACCATAGATCATCTTAATGTCCCATATACTGATGTTGAACTCACCATACATAAAATGAAATGTGTTCATGTATTGACTCTATAAACTGAACAAGTCTACCATCGGAATTTTTTTGTAATAAGTAAGGTTTTGTTAAGCCTAAATAGATTCATAAATTCTTATCTTTTTCAGATCAACCACAAACTATGTGGCAGTACACTGAACCAAGAAGGGACAACTCCAGTTCATCACAAAGCTTCCACCTAATCAAAAAACCCAGCCAAATAACCACCCAAACATCTAATTTGATATATAATTATACATTTTTCATCTATAAATATGGGTTTTAAGCTCCAGATAATTCTATAACCATTTAAAATCAATCCACATAGGCTTTAAAATTAATCGTTAGAGATGTATTCTTTAGAGATGAAATTACCGACATATGAGATGTTCTCCCTGAACATATTATTAGTCTTAAGGATGTAGGAGGGAGGCATGATCCCTTCATGAGGTGGAGAGATCATAGTATCATTTCAAATAACAAACCCATATAAGGGAAACTAATTAGAAAATTGAAAATCCAAGATATTGGTTCCCATCAAGTTTTTAAGATGCTCATGAGTGGACTGAATGACTATGCACTGGTCGAATTCCACAGTATCAACCAATGTAGTCCAATGAACTATATCCTCCTCAGCTTCAATTCTTGAAATCATTTGTATCATAAGAAATAGAAAATTTAGATTAATTATAAAAATGGAGGATTTTTTGTTAAAAATGGAATTGAGTTAGAAAGGGGATCATGACTAATTAGAAATATCATATTGAGTGTACGACTTGTTCAAATTCATGTGATCACATGACCATAATAGGATCACGTGATCAAATGAACCTGGAATATTTATACCATTACACGACCCTTGAATCTTTATGCAATCATGTAAATAAGACAAGAATACACAAATCATGGTTCAAGTGAATTACTTTGATTATGTGATTTGTTTATGTGATTTGATCATGTGATGAGATCACACGATCAGTTCACATGAAGCATTCATACAAAGGAGATTATGTGACACGATCACATGAAGAGGATTATGTGAAGTAGAGAAAAACCTAATAGTTATCGTAGAGCTATGAAATATTGATTAATTAGTGAAATATATTTCCCATTACTCTCCTATCTATAGAAAATTTCACGGAATACCAAGAGTATCTTAAAATACTAAAAGAAAAATAGAAGCCCAAGGGAATCAGTCGGGTATTCACTTCCTTATAACAAAGTCCTTTTTTTCGTCTTCTAGAATTTGTATGTGAGGTGTGTATGTTGGGCATTGATGTGATGAAGGTTCTATATGATGTGCGTAAGCACCCAAATTTTTATGGGCATGCATATGTATATATGATGAAAGTTTATTTGAGAAATTGTTGAGATGCAAGATCTATGGACAATGATTTTACTATGAAAACATCAATATTACCTCTGTGATTGAGTAAACACAATGTCATTGCTCTTCCTGCAAAGGCATGTCATATGGATGGAAATATTCTAAAATAAATGAACCCTGCAAGGAATAATGAAAATAATATCAACGTTTCATTATATAATTTTTTGTTAAAATATATATATTATATTGTAACACTACCATTACATCTTTCAAAATAGTTTATTTGGTCCAAATATAGGGTAATAGGAAAACTAATGATTCTTTGTGCACATTACTACTTTTGGTTAACTACCGCTTAGCATAGCATCTGATCTGAACTTCTGATCTGGCATCCCTATGATTCTCTCATCTAACACCATCTCTGTGATATCATCATCCAACATTAACTTTTCCTTCTCTTCCTACACCCATTTACCTAGTAAATGTGTGAACTAAGAGAAGGAAAAGTGAATTCTAGATGATGAATATCATAGAGATGGCGTCGGATGAGAGAATCATGAGGATGCTAGATTGGAAGTTCAGATCAGATGCTATGATAAGCGGTAGTTAACCAACAGTAGTAAAGAATCCTTGGTTTTGTTATTAAATTTTTGAGGGGTTCACAACCAATATTATTCCAACACACTACATCAGTAGAAACAGCTACATAAATGACCAAAATACATAATATAAATGATCCCTTCCATAATAATTTAGGTCTAGTGCTTTTGCAAACATGGAAACATAAAGAACTAGTTCATAAGAGTCTCTAATTAAGTTCTGCTTTACTAGAAAGAAAAATAATTTCTAAAACCATCATTCATAACCTAAGGATATAAAAAATAATAAATGGTGATCATATATGCTCAATAAGTGTGAAAAAGGGAGATATCAATGATCATATAAGGATAAAATAAGTAGTAGGAATTCACCTTCATCCTATTTGTGTACAATCTTCCATCAGGTATGTTACCCATTCATTTCAAAACACATCTATATCATCTTGTGAATATGTTTTTTGCGACAGTCATGGTAGTAATGAAAAATATAAATACACAAATGATAAATAAATATTTTAAATGAAATCGTAATTATTTTCTAAAATACCACTTTAGGGATGCTAGTTTTTTGATAAAATATGATCTCTTTCATAAATTTTCAAACATAATAACCACAACCCTTTCTATTTGTTTATTTTGTAAACTATAGAAAAATTGAGAAAAATAAGTAATTTGTTTTGATATGTGTTTGGATAGTGAAATCTTATTATATATACTAGGATACTTGTCCAGTTGTAGATCTTATAGGTGTTCTTGTCCTTAGGCCTTAGATTCATTCCATGAAGTAGATGATATTGATGCACTTCCCTATTATAACAGAATCCTCATTAAAAGTTAATATAAATTATATAACTAGATTTTTAGTTCTAAAATGTTGGATCTAGTGTATTAAAAATTAATAAACACCATCATGTGTGGTCAGTTTGTTGCATATCCATTCATTGAATCCATAAAATAAATCTTTGGAGTATCTAAACTGACTACAATCAGTATCCAATGCTTCCTAAAAACACAAAAAGGAATAAGTAATGAAATAAATGAAAATATAGTTGATATGATTAAATTGTAGAGTTTTACCCCTGCATCGTTGGTATTAAAAAGAGTTTGTCATCTATAATTTTGTTTTTAAATGATTTGAGCAGGGATGAAATTATTTCATCCTCTTTATCGTCATTTATTCCATCTTTTGAAGAGGTGATGTGAAGACTAACGAGTCCAAATTTTTGTTCATTTGGAATTCCCTTCAATTGTTTTTCATATATACACCTATGAAAAATATGAAATTTATTTAGTCATAATTATCAAATTATATCAGCTTTTTAAAAATCAAATCATGAAAACATAACTCATGTATACATTTACAATTGAGGCACCTATTCATTCATACTTGAGGATTTCATTTACATTTTCAAAACTAATGAAATCTGATTTTTCCTCTCTGTACATATTTTTTTCAAAATAAACTATGTGGGAATTGTCTTCTATCAACTTTGTATCCTCATGATCCTGTAGTGATATTAAATTTGGATATAGAATGATTGTGGTGAAGGTGCTATCAGTAGATTGTTTCAATCATTTGGTTGATCCTTGAGATAAATTTAAGATAATATTTCATTTCACCCCCTTCTCTTTGTAGTTCTATAATAACATTCATTAGTTCAGAAATTTTTTCATTAAATTTTAAAGGTTTATCTTGAAAAATAAATTGAAAATGGATACCTCCTTGTCAACATGTTTTTTTACAATAATTAATGGTCATGCAATGAATGTAACAACAGCTTGTTCGACTGTATGAATATCATCATCGTCATTTGGAACAGGTAGCTCAACACTCAGCTCATTAGCTATGTTAATCGACACTCTCACATGATCTATTCGAAGTTTTCTGTTGTTTATCATGTCGTTCTGCATATTGAACACCATAGCCTTCACTACAAGGTGATAGGTGGGAGTTGATAGATATAAATCATAGTCATTTTCACCCTATATAATATTAGTATAGAAATGGTATCAGTGTCTATGTGATTCAAATTTCACAAAAATAGTTATTATAACATTGATTACCTCATTTCATTCAGGTTTTTGAGGGGAATGGATCACCTCAAAGCTGGTGGAGGTTGGGTGGGATCTTCACGCATGGGTTGTTGTTGAGTTTTTTATTCTATTTTCCTCCCCCCATAAAACTTTCTATCATCTCCATCTGGTATTGTAATTCTTCTTGAAACATAGATATTTTTTCTCTCATCTTTTTCATTTCCTCGGTTTGATCCTCTGATTGTTTTTCTTTCTAAAAATAGGTTTGGGGTGTCACCCCAAAACCCGCACCTCTGACACGACTATACTGTTCTGGATACTTCAAGGATGTTAAAAGTATGTCTGCATATGGTGCAGCTGTTGTTGATTCCTATGACTATGTCAGATAAAAAATATAATAAAATAAGTTTTCATTGTTATGTAATATAAATTTAAAGAAAATCAAATTTATATTATGTCATACATACCCTTGTTTCCCACAATTTTTGTGTGTTTTCATCTATCAGTATCCCCTCTTTATTTACATGAGCCTCCTTCTATATCACATAGCATGGGATGGAAGTGGCTTTCAATTTCAATTCATCAATCTGCATATAAATAGAGGAACATGGTTACAGTGTTGTTTTATCTCACATAAAATTATTACGGTAGATTTAAAATATGTACCATTTTTTTCTCAAGTGAAGCATACCCCATCCTTTATTTATGGTAGGGGTATGCTGGTTTTGTTTCCCATTCTTTATTTTCATCACTCATTTTCTGTTTCATAAATAAAAAAACTATTAATTAAAGTGATGAATACAAGCAACTTCAAACAACGTATTACCAAACATAATGTACCTAAAAATTCTACTCCCCACGATGGTTGCTAAAAGCATCTCATGCTCCTTGGGATATTAATTGTGGATAAAGAGGAGGTGGGTGTGGCTTGATTTTCTCTTCAGCGTCTTTAAGATGATATTTTGTTAGAATTGTGCGGAAGCCTCTATGAATCATTCTTGCAAATCTTAATATATATTCCTTGTGTGAAGCATCTACTATAAATGCACTCTGCAATGGATGATTAAGATTAAGTAAATTTTTTAGTATTTTATTTTATTTTAATAAATTAAATAAATGATATCATAATGTTACCGTAATCTCTTCCCACATTAGTGTCTTAAGCCTAGTGACAACATGGTGCCACGACTGTATATCAATCGACATGTGTTTCTGAGTGATGATTCCAATGTAGCTACTAAATATGGATTTTTGGGGTTAACATGTTGGCCTCGCTTATTCCATCCCACCTCAAATTTGATGCCTTTTGCTTTTGCTTTAATTATTTTGGCTAACACTGTCAAACTATGACACTCTTGTTTTTTTTGCACCGTCAGGGTTTCATTTCCTACCATTTCCTCAGAAGCATCATCATTATGTTCCTCTAGAGAACTAGAATTGACACTGGGACCAGCAGCAATGGGTT
This sequence comes from Viscum album, assembly GCA_963277665.1. NCBI lineage: Eukaryota > Viridiplantae > Streptophyta > Magnoliopsida > Santalales > Viscaceae > Viscum > Viscum album. Next base: position 1,074,570,338 of record OY728143.1, read on the forward strand.
GAGAAACCTGTTGTACCTCAGCACTGGGACCAGCAGCAATAGGTTGAGAAACCTTTTGTCGCTCAGCACTAGGACCAGTAGCAGTAGGTTGAGAGACCTATTATGCCTCAGGATTGGGCACATCAGCAGGTGCAGAAGTCATTATCTGCAGAAGTGGGTTAACATTTAATTTATATTATATAAAATTATCAGTGAATAGATAATAACATAACGTAACACAATGTATATTATAATAAACAAATAACCTGATTATTGAACTCTTTTTTTAAAGGCTGAAGAGATTTGACCCCTCTATCGACTATGTAAATACCTTCATTGTGGTCTCCTCTGACATAAAAAACTCCATCTACATTGGGACTACTGATAAATGATTTATAAGTCCCAATTAAAGGTTCATCCTCCATTGAACTTTCATTAACACTTCAGTTGTTTTGGTCGATAACAGAACAATTGAACAGTTTTGGTTTACGGGATCTACAACATAAAATATTTGTACTACCTATGATTCCAATATAAATGGTTCGTCTTTATCCCCTTCCTTATTGAAATCAACTTTTATGAATCCCAATTCATCTATTTTAACATCACTCATGTTATCAACCCACGCGCATTGAAAAACCGGCACTTGGAATTTCATATAATCCAACTCTCATATTTGTTTGATGATGCCAAAGTATGACATATTCGCATAAATTAGATTTTTGTCCTTAGCACCGGAAACATGCATCGCTTTAGCCACAAGTTTAACCCTATTATTCTGTATGGTACTATCTTCATCATGTTCATTAGTATAGAATTTATAAATGTTAACTACATGAGCATTCTAAGATAATAGATACACACTTGATCCTCTAGCTAACCATCGAAGTCGTTCTGAAATTGAGTCTAGATTTTCATCTAACTTCTTAAAAATATAGTCCTGAAACCATCCTATAAATTTTCAATTATGTGTATCTAATATCCATTTTTCATCCCTAGATGGATTCAAATACCTAAGAATTTCTTTGTGGATTTGAACATATGGGTCATCGTTGAAACTGTTATGCAGAACGTAAAGGTCGGTCTACTCCCAATCTTTAATATTGATTGTGACAACCTCTCTTCCAGAAATTCCTTCACCCTCAAGCTGCCAAGTGTGATGAGATTTAGGTAGGCCAATTATTTCCACACCAGATAGGCATTCGGTACATAATTCAAAGTCTTCCTCAAAAATATATTTCTCTGCAATACAACCCTCTGGCTGACATCGATTTTTGACATACCCTTTCAAAATATTCATATACCGTTCAATGGGGTACATCCATATATAATGTACAGGACCACAAAGTTGAATCTCTCTCTCCAAATTAACCATCAAATGAATCATCATATCAAATAATATCGATGGGAAGAACATTTCCAATTCACATAATATGGTGGAAATTTCTCGTTCCATAGTTGGAAATTTCACCGAGTCTATAACTTTGTTGCATATATATTTGAAGAATAAATAGAGATTCATTAATGTATGGTGTACATTCTTGGGAAAAATGCAATATAAATCTATAGGAATTAGATCTTTCATAAAAACATGACAGACATGTGATTTCAGACCCTTTAACATTAAATCGCTCATTTAAATGTTGTTCTTGATATTTGATGAATAACCCTATGGAACCTTTACTTCATTAAAGAAGTTATAAAAGTGATATCTCTCCTGCCTGGAAAGGGTGTAAGCATTAGGAGGAAGAGATGTTCAATTTTCACCCTTCACTAGTGCCAACTCTTCTCGTATTCTCATCTCAACTATTTCCAATCTAGCCTTAATTCCATCCTTTGTTTTGGTGGGTGAATTTAGCAATGCGCTGATGAAATTATTGCATACATTTTTTTCAACATGCATAACATTAAGAAAATGTCTGACATACAAAAAATTCTAGTATGGTAATTCAAAAACTGATATCTTTTTCCAACCGGTTTTTGTAAGGTTTTTTTAAAATGGTTTACCAAAATTAGTATTCACATATTTTACTTTTGTAAAAAATTGATCACCAATTAGTGGAGACATTGTTTCATGTTCTTCTGAACTTCCATCTAATGATGTCGTCCAAGATCGGTACTTATTCCTTCGGGGTAGAAATCTACGATGTCCTAGAAACATGATTTTTGATAAATGTTTCAACCTAATTGACTATGTACCTTGTTCTCAAATGGGACACCCTTGAGTTCCTTTAATGCTATATCCTGAAAAATTTCCATAAGTAGGAAAGTAATTTATCATCCTGTACGACATGGATCTCAAAGTGAAATCTTCATTTTTGTAATCATCATACAACGTAACACCTGAATCCCACAATAATTTCAAATCCTCGATCAATGGAACCAAATAAACATCAATATAATTACCTTGTTGTTTTGGTCCTAATATAAGCATAGATAACATGATTTATTTTTGTTTCATGCATAACCATGGTGGTAAGTTATAATTTACCAACATAATCGGCCATGTATTGTGAATACTTCTTTGAAAACCAAAAGGATTCACTCCATCTGTAGATAACGCAAGATGAAGGTTTCTCAGCTCGTTACCAAATTCAGGATACTCATGATCAATTATCTTGTACTGAGGAGAGTTTATAGAGTAATGTAGTTTCCCATCATTAATTCTGGTATCTGCATTCCATTTCAATTGTCCTAAAGTTCCTCACTTCCATATAGGCTCCTAAACCTTGGAATGATTGGAAATTACCATACAACTTTTGTAGGACTGGATTCATCTTTCTTGTATCGAGAAGCACCACACATTGGTCATTCTTTAAGTGTTTTTTAGTCCTTGAGAAACAATATAAAGTCATTCGGACAGGCGTGTATTCTTTCAGAGATCATACCCATCGAGCATAGCATTCGTTTGGCATCGTATGTTGAGCTCGAGAGCTCATTATCTTCTGGGAGAATGTCATTCCGGAGAGCAAGTAGTTCTGTAAAACTGAATTCACTCCACCCATTGCCTAATTTCAAATTATACAGCTTTAGTATGGATGACAATGCTATATATTTAGTGCAACCAACATATAATGGCATCTATTCACAACTCTTCAACTTCTCAAACAATTTTGGGAAATCACAAAGTTTATCTTCAAATATCCTTGTCATTTCCTCAATATGATCTTCATCATCATTCACATCTGTAATCACATCCTCCATACGATCATATTCATTTTTCATGCTTGTAATCATATCATATGATCCATAAAACACAATGTTATCCCAGCCACTACATGCATTCATTTTTCCCCATGTTTATTCCAACATGTATAACTTCGATCTATTCCGTGACATATATGGTTTTCTTTCAACTCCTCTGGACTAATTTTTCTTGAATAGCAACAGTTTAAACACGGACAAAGGATTTGAGAAGGTTCATATGCATGATTTTTTACAAACTTGATAAACTCTTTCACACCATCTTCATACTCTTTTGTCAACCGATTGGCATTCATCCATTATTTATTCATATCCATCCTATTTGATATAGTAATATTAATATTTAACAAAATAATTACAAAAAAGATGTTCAATTAGGGTCATCATCCAACTATAATCAATGGAACTATCTATGGTAAACAATACCCTTACCTACCTATGAGAATCCCTTGCACTATAATGTTTTAGAATCCCACATGTGATCTATATGCATTGTTGTAAACTGGTTTTTTAGTGTTTCTATAGAAACATAATGTCTCTAGTCAAGAACTATGGTACTAAACTAATAGATGGTGGGATTTTAAATAGATTTATTGTGGGTGGAAGGATTCATTACATGTGTTGTTATGGTTATTTGACTAGGGTGTCCATAAAGTGACTCATAGAGTCCTCTAGTGAAGTGGTTTTCAAAGATTCAGTGGAATTGTACTAGTAAAAAAGTGGTGGTGCCATTGAAATGGGTAAATTTTGGATTGATAATAAATGGTGGAAGAAATAAAACATGGAGAAAAAAGGCATACTAATCATTCCAACAACCGAAACACCATACAAACACACAATCGTGCTCACAATCACAGCACCATACAAACCAAACAATCACAATTTTAGATTTTAAAAAGCATCCCTTATTCAATTCCGTTTGTTAATTCAGGGGTTATCACAAATGTTTTATCATCTTAGGGTATTCATTCATTAGTCATTATACATAAATTACCAATTTTTATATTCAAATGTTCAATAGGAACCAACCAACATGCAATTCATTTAATGCGCAAATAAGGACCACCAACAACCATGATTTTCAGCTGGGTGTTTATCCCATACATTTCACAACATAACCATCAATATCAAACAATAATAACATGAAGAAATAGGAAACCAATGAGTAAGAGAAGAAAAATCACCGTGAAGGTGTCGTTCAGCGTGCGGCAGAGGTACATTTGTGGCAGAGGAGAGGCGCATGGCAAAGGAGATTTACAACTGAAAAGAAAACATAAAATGAGAATTCACATGTTAAACAATTTTATTGGTCAATAGTGGGATTTTATTTTCCATCTATGATATCTTCTTCCTATATTTTTTTATTTTTTGTGTATTTACTATTTTCATTGATGTTCAACTGATGAATGGAACATGTATGCTTTTTGGGAGAAATATCATTTTTAATTTACTTTAATTTAGGGGTAAAATATTCCACTTTAATTGTTTTATTTTAGGGGATCATTGATATCCCATATGGATCATGAATTTCTCTTAGGTTAGAGGAAATTCAGTTTAGTTGTTGGTTATGATACTATCCTGGGTCGTATCATTACATTTCCAATTTTAATTGACCCATGTCCATTTAAATATAGGATTGGGGGGGGGGGGTTAAACACTAATATATAAAAGGAATAAGAGAGGTAATCATTATTATAGGCTCTTTAATACAAGTGATGAAAGATGAAACATACACCGGGTGAGGGAGAACCACCCAAGAGGAGAGGAGGGGGAGGTTGGCATAGTACGGAGGGGTTCTGAATGAGAAAAGGGGAAAATACAGTAAAACATAAAAGGTTCAAAGGGGAAGGGGTGGGATGTTCAGGGGGTAGGAGGGTTGCAGGGGTGTGGGGGAGGGGGTGTGGGTTGTCCAGGGAGGGTGGATGGTTTTTCCACTATGAAACGACCATTAGGGATCCTAAAGAGTGAATTATGAGAGGGGAAAATTATGGGGAAGAGGGGTTTGGGTGATGGGGTTGAGTGAATAATAAGGAATAGGTAAAACTTATTAAAAAGATTAAAAAATCTATTTTAGATTTAAGAATAGGGTACATTATGGTGTAGCCTAAGGGTCTATTGCATAGTGCACCCTATGATGTCACATTGTTGAATTACCACAAGGTATACACTGAAACACTCATCCCCTAGGCAGAACCATTAAATCCTAATCGTGAATTGTGATGTGACTATATGCCTCATGGAATAACATCCACCCCCCAAAAACAGTATGGAGGGAATAACATATCCAACCTCCCACATGATCCAAACCATTAACATAAGGTAGGTCCCATGGATAAACTCACATACATAAATAAGGACCTAAAGAGGAATAACCAATCTAACCTCTAACACAATCTAAATCACTAATACAAGTTATTCCACATGGCTAATAATATATACTAGAAGTGGATCGTGAGAAGGTCATAAAAGATCCAACTTACTACCTGACAAGGACTACCAATGTAAGATAGATCTCTTGGATAAATGAACATACATAAATCAAATCCTAGGGAGGTTATAACATAGCTAACCTTCAACACAATCTGAACCACTAAAATAATTTATGTCTTGTGTAAAATCTCATATACCCGATGATGTATAGCCAAAAAAACTTTAAAAACTTTGAAAGAATGTTCACCTTGGTGGAGTATCTCTATATTGAAATCTCAAGGTCTCTAGGCCTCATCCTTATCATAGATATATAACAACAATTAAGATATAATGAACAAGCATAGAAGATAAGACTCATACTATATCTTAGCTAGCCAATGATTGATACCTAGCATCGAGCAAGAGGCTATTACATAAGAAGCTCATACATGACCCATCCTAAGCATCCTCACTAAACGTATCCATCATTATCATATCCTATAGTTAAAAAATATATCATGATGATCCCAACACTAAGGTATAATTTCCCTGTTCATGGGCTCACCATAGAATGGGTATATCATCCCTCAAATGCATTCCTTTAAGATATAAATATTATTGGGTAGTGCATCTCAAACCATTTGAATATTTCATAATTGGTATAGCATCTCGGGTCACATTATTATATGGTAAGTGGGAAATTAAACTCATACAACACATCATAGTATCATATCAAGTATATCATTCCTTTATTTAGGCATCTTCAACATAAATTTTCATATCATCCCAATACATAGGCCATGTCGAAGTGATTAGGCAGGTCATCCCACACCCAAACAAAGATATTAATCAAGGGGAAACACTTCCACCACATAAAAATAGAATTACTAATGGGAATAGTGTCCTGTAGTATATAAACAACATAAAATGGAATAATAAACATCTTAGAAAATAATAAATAAACCATAACTAGGTTTTCCTAACATATAAATCACATGAGGAGGCAGTCACGGTGGAGGAGGATGAGTCGGAAACTGGAGGAGGAGGAGGAGGAAGAGCCAGCGGTGACAGAGGAGGAGGAGAAGTAGGGTCGCAGCGAAAAAGGGATTGCGACAGTGGAGGAGGAGAAGTCAGCAACAGCGGAGGAGGAGAAGGATGGTCGCGGTAGAGGAGGAGGACAAGGCAGAAGTGATGGAGGAGAATGAGGACGAGGAGGAGGGGTTGTGATATATGAGGAGGAGGAGGAGGAGGAGGAGGAGGAGGAGGAAGGTCATGTCATAGGGTTCATCTTCCACGAAGTCTTAAACGTGTGCGATGGAGGAGGGGCCTGTTAAGGTTATTTTATAAAATCTACTGGAGACTTTATCAGTGCTTTTTGAGTGCTAATAAATTGGTATTTATCAGTTCTTTTTAGTGCTGATAAAGTCATATCTTTATCAGTGCTCAAAAAGTGCTGATAAAACAACTATTTATCAATGCTAAAATTATAGCACTGTTAAATACTTATTTTATTCTTCTAGGGATGATAAAAACTTTTATCAACGCTAATAGTAGCGTTGATAAATTTACACTTTATCAACGTTAAAAAAGCACTGATAAAGGGTACACCTTTATCAACTCTTGTTTTAGTGCTCATAAAGTGTACATTTATCAGCACTTTTAGCTTTCACTGATAAAGTCCTACCCCTTTATCAGCACTTTCTGTTTAGCACTGATAAAGGGAAGTACTTCCCTTTCCCTGTTTTTTGGTAGTGACAGTGAAGTTAAATGCTCCATATTTTACCCATCCTTAGATATGCATGCTTGGCGATGCTCTAGAAATCATTCTGTTGAGGGTTTTCATGACATGGTGAAAAACATTGCATATGATTTTTTCATACTCTTCCATTCCTGGGTTCCACAACATGGAAAAGGTGGCCTTATCTAGATGAAAATATAGTTTATTGAGGAGATTAAGGTGATACTTGTATCCTAGATATGGGAGATTTCTAGCCTTCAGTCATTGATGAGTATCCCACAAGTTTTAGTGTAGATTAGGCATGCACTCCTTTTCTTGCTCATCTAGTATCTAATAATTAGAAGTGGTGAGGGGCCATAACATGGTGGGGATGTTGTTTCTGGATAACTCTCTCCATATATCAATGTTGGCCTCCTCATCATCGGACTTACATGCCTCTCTGGTCAGACCACAAAAAATGCTTCTTGGGGTCACTTACTAACCAAAGTGGAGTGCTACTAGAAGTTAATGAAGAACTATATGCAGTTAAACATGATGTTTTAGTAACCTATATATATGAATATGTTTTAGTTTTTAACACCTCTCTATACGAAGGTGACTGGGCAAGGGGAGTATTTCCTTATCTTTGGGAGATATCACCATGGGGAGGTTAACCCTAGAAGATGTCAGGAGTGGAGTCTCTATGATCCATCTCCATATAACCAGGCGGAATATTATCACGATAATGATCATCTTCTTCTTTTGAATAGTTGACAGACCCTTGTGGTGTGGAGAATATTTCTTGAATGACCGTAAGGAAACTAGAATTCAGTATATTAGGAATATGGGTATCATTCTGTGTCATGGCTGGAATATTCCAACCAGCCTTTTAGAATTTTGCAGGGATATAAGACTGCTATATAATGGTTACCAGAACTTTTTGATAACCATCCGATTCTATGGGAGTATGAGCCCACTGCTGAGAAGCTGCTGGAATATACCAATGAAATTCCTTATTATTGACATGAACATGAGCCTGTCCTGAGGCATGTGTCACTCTCACTTGGTGAGCCTCCATTAGGATGGTAATATGATCCAAATACTAAGCCTTTGGAATATTTTTTTGGTCTTTCTTGATAGGATTATGAGCCTATCCTGAGGCATGTTTCACTCTCACTTGGTGAGCCCCAGTTGGAACATGAATATGATTCTTGTTTGAATATGAATTCTCTACTAGAATATGATTATGGACATCTAGAATTGTGGAATGGATATGATCCTCCACATGTATTTCCTCATAATGATGTTGGTACAATTGTTCATCGGTGGAATCAGGAATATGCATCTGGATTTAATGATTTTATGGAATATTCTCGATAGATTCACTAACAAGAATATGAGTATACCCTAAGGCATGTTCTATTCTCACTTGGTGAGCCCTAGCCAGAACGAAGATATGAACCCGATCCTGGGTCTTTAGAGTATGCCACTGGTTTTTTTCAACATGAATATGAGCCTGTCCCATGGCATGTCCCCCTCTCACTTGGTGATCCCTAGTCGGAATGGGGTTATGATCCTAATCCTAGGACTTTGGAATATGCCGCCAAACTTCTTTGACAAGCATGTGCCCCTACCCCAAGGAATGTTCCACTCTCAACTGGTGATCCCCAATTTGAATGGGAATATGAGCCTAGTTTGAAGCCTCTCCCTTTACTAGAATATGCTGATAATCCTACTGGATGGGAGTAAGAATGTGCACTTTCTATGGAGAAACCACTTGTTCATAATGATTAGAGTATTGAGATGATCAGGTTGTAGGGATATGAATATGTACCTTCCTCTGTATTTGTACCAGTGCCGAAACATTCTAGTGGAGTTCTTCAGCTATTTTTAAGATTTAATGGCCTTTATCAAAGTTTTCATAGGGATATAAACCTGTACATTTTCTATCTCAGCTATATACTGATAGATATCTTTTATTGAAGTTTGGATATGAGCTCACTTCTATCCTCGCCACCAGAATATGCCAATGGACTTCATGCATGGGGGTAGGGATATATGCCTCCCCCATGTCTGCTATAGAAATATGTCTGCAAACTTATTTCGAGTGATAAGGGATATGATCCTGATCGTTGGTTACTGCCATAATATGTTGGAAGACATCATCAGTGGGAGTGGGGATATGAACCCACTCCAAGATATCTATTGCCTCCCTCACCTGGTGTGTCTTCCTTGTTTCCCATTTATGGGCGTCTTAGGTGTTAGTTTATTGGGTGGTACCCTCAGTAGGTGACTAGTGCATACTGGTGGGATGGTGTGGGTGATAGTGGTCAAAAGGATCCCTCCTCAGTGGAACCTGAACAGAAAGTTTTATTTGACTCTTTGGTCCACCTTCATTAGATTCTGAAGGTGGTGAATGTCACGCTCCGAGAATAAGTTCCCAAAGCGGTTGGTAGTGATAATGAGGGCCACTGGATTAGCTTCAAGTTTCCTAAGATGATGTAGAATCGTCATTTTTACTACATGGAGACCCTCTCAGGTAGCTTCAAGGGTCAGGATTATACCATGTCAATGGTACTCCCATACCATTTTTTTCTCCACCTGACGTTGAAGCTGTTAGGTAGGTGAGATCATTTTGTGGCCCGTGAGGGTTGCAACCATAGATAACTTTCTATAATAGTAACTAGGTGAACACATTATCTCATATTGGGATGTTGTTGATGAGAGGCATATCTGCAGTCATACATACAATAAGGAACAATTTCACCAATTAGTGCAATATATAGGCACGATGCGTTCTCAATCAGATATGCATGGTTAACATAATTATCTTTTTATTCCTGATATGACCATTCTACTCACATAGACATGTCAAAGAGATAATGGAATTATTTAATGGAAACCATAGTTACATAGGATCATTTTTAATATATTTTTTAGGCTTATCATCATTTTTTGTGTAGGATATTCCAAAAAAGTGGTCTGATATATGGAAAATCATCCATCCTTGCTATTTTAGGGTTTTATATTAGTCCCTGACATATTTTTATTTGTTTACGTAGGATATTTAGAGAAAAATATTCGGACACATGATTAACCAATCGTTATGTTATTTGAGATATTCATGTTATGTTCACAATTTTGTTTCGACTAAAAAGAGATAACCACTATGTGTGTTCAGTTTGGACCGATGGTTGATTGTGAGTGAGGGGGTTTTAATGTGATACACAATCATTAACATTGGGTTACCATTATTTTTCTTAATAGAAACTCCCAATGGTTCCCAAATTCATAACTGAGTATATACCTACTTTCTAAAGGCAGGTGTTCATTTTATGTTTTATACCCAATGACAATTAAGAACTCACATTGGTCGAGAGGATAGGAGGTTGGGCTCATCACACTATTTTTTGGGGGGAATTGTTACCTACTATAGGAATATCTTGTAGATTTAAGATATGTTCACAAATCTCTTCATAATCCCAATATGGGACCAGTTACCCAAACAAAATGATCATAGGTTAACCCCTTTTATGTGTGGAATAAGGGGATCTCATTGGTGAATCCATTTGTATGTATCGTAGGTTCTTCATCCATTTATTAGTAATGAATAGATACTTATATTATGAAGTCTCATAACCAGACACTTTTTAATTTTCTACCATGCATGGAGGTAGTTAATATTATGATAAGGGGATTGAGCCATTATGAGGCATCCTACATATCCTGTTTATTATAGGAATCAAAACCCATATAGTTTTTTAAAACTATGCAATTTAACATCATGTGTAAAAGACATATTTGTAGGTACTTAGGGACCAGATATTTGAGTTTGAGTTTTGAGGAGATGTCCTACATATCCTAGTTATAGAAGGAATTAGAGTAATCATTGTTCCATCATTCCCTTAGGACTATCCCCAAGGTAGATTCCTCATTGGGGGATGTTTATATCATACCACTCATCAGAACTTACATACTAAGATTTTTTTTATATTATGGAGATTCACAATGTGGATGATATTACTATTGCACCTCCATATGATCATGTGATCTATGATCAGTGTGAGAAAAATGGATAGAAAGCAATTAACCTCACTAAATTTGGATTCAATAATTATGTGTTAGGACTACCCTTGAGCTTTTTTAATATGAAACTTGGGCCTTAGGAATGCATCCTATGTATCCTAGTTATTACAGGAATTAGAGTCATCATTGTTTAGTTGGTCAGGGATTACACACTGATGTTTCCCCCATATGTAGGACATATCATATTATTTTTCTGATTGAGGCTTACACATTGAGGTTTATGTTATCTTGATAGATTATTTTAATGTGAATGATATGATCATTGCGACTCCCTAATCCCATGTGAGCTATGCTCGGTGTGAGAAATAAGGTATGGAAAACAATCAGTCTCATTACTTGTGGATACGGGACTTATGTGATAGGATTTTCTTTTGGATACTTAATATAGATATTGTACCTTGGGGAGGAATCCTTTGTATCCTGATTATGGTAAAAAAATCATAGTCATCATAGTTCCCTTGGTTTCTCATACCACTGATAGATGAGGTAGAATGATCATCCCATGGAATTGATTGGGTCCCAATGGTTGAAATGTCAGAGACATGGGGGACTTACACTGAGGTGGGTTCCTATTTTATCTTAATCCTTAAGAAGGATTCCTAATGATCTTGTTCATTTTAGTAATTACAATTCTCATAGTTCTATTGATTGGGGCTTACACATTGATGTTTCCCTACTGATTGGGACTCACGCACTGAGGATGGACATATTTATCCACTCCTAGGATTCCCTATTGACCTAGCCTGCTTGTCTGCTTGACTTGATTAACTACCTAATTTACATTCCTTGATCATCTATCCTAACACACTTAAGGATTTATGGACATGTCTGGTTATATTGTGGACATGTCCAAAGAAACTCGTATGATCTAGTTGGCTTGTCTTAGAGATGTTGTGTATTGTGGGTGGTATGTTTTGAGGGCCATCATATGATCAAGGATTAATTTTCCATAGTACATCATCAGACCTAGCCAGATGATCCTAGAAGACATCAAATGATCCCATTTGACATGTATATAGGGCGTCGCCTGATCTAGCTGAATTTCCCTAGTGTCATCATGAAAGATGGATGGAATTCTTGGATGGCGTCATGAGAGTCAATGCAACATGTAGAGGGTGGTTCATGATCCAGAATGACATGTCTGGAGGACATTGTGAAATCTGGATGGCATGCTAAGAGGGCATTATGATATCTAATTGACATGATTTAGTGATATCGCGAGACTCAGATAACATGTGTTAGTGTCATCATATGAGTTGAGCAATATGTCTGAAGGACACTGCAAGGTTTGTATAGCGAGCCCGGAGGGCTTCATGAGACTTGGGTGGCATGATGGTGGGTTCTATATGACTGGATTTTATATTCTAGAGGACTTTTCATGACCCAAATAGTATACCAAATGAGAATCTTGAGATTTGGGTGACATGTCATGGTGTTGTCGCATGACCTGGGTGGTTCATGCGAAGCACGTGAGGATTAGCACATATGTTCTTCACATAAGTGTCCCATATTTTTGTCTTTGTTCCAATATTTTGTTTTAAATGCCTTATATTTATTTATTATTAGATTTTTTTAAGTCTCACATGATCTATAGGAAATGAGGGATGTTCTTTACATGTCCTTATAGAAGTTTGTGTAATCTATTAATGATCGCACGAAGTGCTTATGCATGCTACATGATCACTCCAGTTGTTTTCCAGATCTTATCAAATGGAATTATTTTTCGATCATGATATCATCCACTATAAAAAATCCACTCTAGTGCCTTTGTGTGATGGTGTGAGGTTCCAAGGAAAATTCCATCCATTTTTCAAGCTAGGGTGGGGGATTTATAAGCCTCACCACCCCGATTATGTGCCACTTTTCATAGCATGTATCGTGTGAATTTAGGATGGAGTCAGTGGAGGGATTTGATATCATGTATACCATGAGTTCATATATTAGGTCATTATGGGTCCGTCACATGATTTTTAGAAACCACAAGACCATCCCATCATTGCCACCTTTATTGGATTATATCCAAATAATGGGGTCTTATTGAATCATGAATACATTATAAGGGACTTTCATATTGTCTATCTAACACATACAAGTGCCTTCACAAGACCAGGATGCCTATTAGAAGGCCTTTTCATGATTTTAGACAACTTTTTTGGAACCTTTCACAAGACAAGGATAGATTTTTAGGGGGGACTTCATGAAATTAGGTCGCCAGGCTGAAGGGTTTTAAAAGACTATGCTATGGACATCTTAGGCATGTCGTGTGAGTTTTATGACTACGAGAGGCTCTCTTCATGTCCCTATTTTATTTCCATTGTGTATTTTAAAAAAGGTTTGGGATCTCGCGAGTTTGTATGAGTGTTATCAAAGATAATCACTCTTCCTATTAGTGATACGTCACATGACTAATAAAAGGTCCTATGGTGATGCATGATCATTTCGTGGATAATTTGATTTGTTTGTCCTTATGGAGCCAAAGGGGTAGCGTGAGGTCACCTGGAAATGTCTGATTCCCTTCACATGTTGATGATGTCATGCCAGTGGGCTTTCTTGGGATGAGGCAGACATGTCATTGGGTGCTTGTAGTGTCTTTAGAATCATTAGGGGTGTGTTGCATGATGTTTACAACCGTAAGAGGCTTCAGACTTTTAGTTATTTTTATCTATATTTTAAAAGTATTTTTGGATGGTTCATCTGGCATCTATCGATTGATAAGCCATGTAACCTAGGAGATATTATCTGGATACCGCCATGTGATCACTAATTGTTTGGGGTGCCTTCGCGAGAGCCGAAGGACTTATCAAAAGGGTCTTTACATGATATTCCTTATGTTATGCACTACACATGGATCCTTAATGTGGCCTTATGAAGGTTCATTCAATCCACATGATCTCATTCACCTTATTATTACTTTTATTTTTTAGGGAAAATAATACCCATATTTAGGTATTTTTTTCTTTTGTGGATTTGATGATGCTCATTTGGTGGGCATCAACAAATGTCTCTGGACTAGAGACTGTTATCGGTGCATACTATTTTATTATATACTTTTACTCCTCAAAATTAAATTTTTTATTATGAAAAACACTTTTAAGGGGAAAGTTTGAACCCGCACAATCAAAAGAGATCATCCACTAAAAGAAACAGCATAATTATTGAAGGATAGTTTAATCCAGTTGGAGTCATTTTCCCTAAGCAATTTCCAGGAAATAGAAGTAACATGTGTACCTAGATTGTCCATTAGGAGGTCTTCAAAAAGATACGCCAAATAATCCCATGCTTTCATATATTCATCTTTGTTTATCTTCCTCACATTTAAGTCTCTTATCAAAATACGATCTTGTTTGCTAATACAATCAATTTTCTCGGTAGTAGTGTCCACACGCAATAATCTTCCCATCATCTCTTCATCATCCACATCCAGGGCATTAATCTTTAGACAATACTCCAACATTTCTTCACCTGAATGCATAAGCAATTCCAGATTAGCACTCTGAGAATCATCCAGGGTTTTTTTGAAAGAAACTGCCTCGTAGACAGCAGACTCCTCCTAAACAAGAGAGCCAGAGGCTTTGGGGTTAATTATCATCACCTCTCCCTCCATTCGTTTGATGGATCTTGTCTCCATTGGGCGGGGTAGGTAGGAATAATCCTTCCAACCCTTCCTAGTGCCTTTCTGTCCCTTCCTCCACCTTTCATTAAGGAGATCTTTACCTTGGAGATCATCTTTACTGTCTCCTGAAAATTGACCAGATTGGTAATCACTGGATACCTCACTGAAGTCTCCTTGCTCCTCAATTGGGTGATCAAGTTGGGTATCTTCCACATCCTGTACCTGCCTAACATCTAATCTCTCAAAGCAGTTAGCTAACTTTAAAACAGGGGAATCCCTTCTCGGGCTTGGTTCCCTTGCTCCACCTGGTTCAATTGCAAGTCTCTTTGGCTCCTAAGATCCCTTTGTACCTATTGGACCTAGACTTAGGCGTACTGCATCCGCATAGGATGAAGTCTTAGGAGTCGTTGAAACTCCATCAGCCACTTGGCCCCTTCCATGACTTCTATAACCAAAGGAGCATATGAAGATGGCTTAGGGACACATATATCCTAGTACAGACGCCTGAAGACATCTGTTACCAATGGATTACCCCCCTGCTGCTCTTGTTGAACATCCATGACCTTGTCAGGAAGGGAGGCGATCAACTGGCTCTGCCCCAAGGAGCCTCTGGATTTCGGATTAAGTAGAATAGGCCTAATTGCATTTGACGAATTCAGATTGCCAACATCCTGACCAGACTGAGCAACATACCGATGCTCAGCAGGTCTTTTGCAGCTAGCATTCAGCAGAACCCCATGATGATCCCTGCAAGCATGATGATCCCTGCAAGCATGATGACAGGTAGAGTCCAGGTGACCAATATGACTACAAGACGAACAATAGTCAATCCATGACTCAAAAACCACAGCCTGTTTCCAGCGGAATTCCTACCCAACTACAATCCACACCCACTCCACCATCGGTTTAGAAACATCCGCCTCAACACAAATACGCGGAGCTATCAGATGACAGACGAATTTTGTTCTACAATCAGAACGCAAGAATTGGACTACAATTATACCTAGGATATATAGAATAGCAGTATTTTGAAAGGGTAGTGGCAGTTCTGGGAAGCATACCCACAGAGCCGAAGAAGGGGTTTCTCGTTTCATGTGGAAATCAAAGGTCCATCAAAATAGGAAGAATCGGAACCCATTGCATGTACAGGGAGCTCTGGACTAAGAAAGAATCAAGTCTTCCTTAGAAGCGAAGCGAATCATGAATTTTCATTTGTCAAGAATCCCCATGGTCTCCCAGTCTTGCAAGCCCCAAGAACTGAAGAAGAATCTGTCAAAAGTATCAAGCGTAGGCCGTTTCTATCTGAACCGAGCTACCAAGGTCAGATTCAGTAGTCCCGAAGCTTCAGATAACTCTGAGGTCGAGAGATCGATCTGAGGTGAGCCGCCATGTAGCACTATAAATTTAGAGGAAATCGAAATAGTCTAGAACGTCGAGAGAAAATCTGGGTTCGAGATAGAATTTTTAGAATATGAAAAGAAGTGATATCTCGGGCCTCGTGGATCATTATGGTATCACCTTCACTAAATCCATGAACATAGTGGAAGAAGTAAAGTCCATCCACTGTGGTCAATAAATAGTAAATCCATAAAGGATGGTGAAATAAAGTTTTCATTCTGCTTTATGAGATATTGTATGATAAAGATATTATATCACATGGAGGGTGTTCATAGGTAATGTTTTAATTTCTAAAACTTTTCCTTATCTTCTTAGGGAGCTTGAAGGGTTACTAGATTCCACTCATAGTCTGCGAATAGTATTTACTACTATCGAGATAAGGGCCTATAGGGTCACACACTTAGCGTATTCAAAATTCTAGACTATTCTAATGAATAGAAGTATAAGACATGGTGGGCCCCACTATAGGGTTTGAGAATAAAAGATCGCAAATCAATAAATAAATCCATTATTATTTGAGTATAAAATAATTGGAGTTGAATTTATTTATTTGATGTATTTATCAGTATTTGAGTGAATACATGAGAAAATATTTCAAGAAAAAATATAATTTTTATATTCAAGGTTCCTTTAGTATTTATGGGAATAATGAGTTGAGTTAATGACTTTCTTTTATCATGTAATATATTTATTATATTAAAAGTAAGTGATAAAAATATAAATGATTTTTATGACATAGTTAGTTGGTCATAACATGTCATTTATGGATTATTTAGTGATAATTACTTATACGAGGGTCGAGGATCCCTTTTCATTTGTTTAATCTCCACTATATAAGAAAGAGGGAGGTGTTTTCCAAGGGACTATTCATCCACTCGAATTTGAGAGCTCCTCCCTCATCCATACCACATCCTTGAGAGAGTTGTTCCTATTATAATAAATAGATCTCAAATATCCTTTAAGAGTCGAAGGAAAAACATAGTGGTGATTGTCGAGACATCAAAGGCTTTACCAGATCTCTATGCTAGCACCTAGATATTGATGATTGGAATTCTCGTAGACTTTAGAAGCACATGTGGATAACCTAGATGGATCCGAACTTGGTTATAATTTCCAAAATTTATTTCACCTTCTACTATACCTCATCATTAAGGTAGTGATCCAACTTATATGACTCAATGTTCATAGGTATAGCCCCATTCACCAAAGTTATTGCATGGTTTATTAATATGCTTAGAGGTAACCCTTTTGGTTCATCAAAAAGGGTATGAAATTCTAGTATAATGTCCCATAAATACTCTTGTCATATATATTCCTTGTGTCATTTTACCCCTTCTAAAAACATTAGATCTGTTTTCCTTACTCATTCCTCTAAGAGAATTAATTTTTTTTGTAGATTCAGTTGTAGGTTCTCTAGTTTATTTTTCAACTTGCAACCCCCAACAACCTATTTTTTTCCTTACCACATGAATTATATTTTTTTTTCTCTAGTTAGTTAAAAAAATCCCTAAACACTTCAACCACATTATCCCTAAAACCAAATTTAGTCCCCCAATGTCTAATACATATTCTTCAATATTAATAATTAAATTTTCTAAACATGCCCATACCTCCTCATAGACTCCCTTTAATATTTATCTATTCCAATCTCCCAAACTAATTCCAAAATTTATTATCAAATTTACCTCTAAATTTTCCATTTTTATGAGTATTCTAGACACAAAATTATGATTTTCATCACTGTCAATGAAGACTGCTAGTGGTATTCTCAATATGTGTCTTACAAACACTAACAAGTCATCTTTTTCCTCACCCATACTCTTGAATCCCATTAGTTCCCATTTTGTCTAAACTTCTTGATCATTTTACCCTGATCTATGCCATATCCACTTCTTCCTCCTTCTCAATATTCATATCTTCAATCTCCCTCACCAATATCCTCAAATGTTTTTTAATACATCTGTGTATGGTAAAATGGGTTGTATACAATGGAAAAATGGTCCCTTTTGTCTTTGTTCCTCTCTCTCCTATCAACTAATGGGTTTCAATCTATTCCAACTTTTTTCCATTATGTTTACTATTTCTACTTCTTGTTTATTCTTATGAACAACTAGCTCATTGGAGGAAAAACCGGGCACCACAATTCCAGTTCCCTATGGAGCTTATTGTAACACTTGTTTCACTCAAACTTCCCTTATAACTCCCTCTATAACCAATTCTATTTATATCTTCCTGGATAGATTAATAATCTAATACTTGTTTATAGGTTCATTTTTGAACACTATATTCTCAATATATAGCTATAATTCTTTCATAAACAATCTCATGTACCATGCCTTAGGGAAATAAAGTATTTGTAGTGCTACTTGTTCAAACAATTCTATATATTACTCCATAAAACCAATTTTTCAATGTGTCTTTAAAAACCTCAGTAGATCACCCTCTCTCACCTTCATATATCTCTTTATAATTTTTGTCTACAGTTTCTCCCATTTCAATTTAATATTAACACTATACCAAGATAATAATTAGTATAGATCTTTGTTTTCCATACAAATCTATAATAAATGTAATTTAATATCTTCTGACATATAAATTATTATAAAGTAAGTTTCTTCTTTAGTGATCCAACCAAAATGATCCTCCCATAAAAACATGTGTAACTCTACTCTCTTCAACACCCTTCTCAATACTTCTATTAAGGTGAAATTATCTGAAACCAGGCTTCCTCTTTATCTACTGGTGAGCCTCACATTCTTGTTTACACTCCCATATAGACACACTCTGGTTGCCTTAATTTTCTTTCTAGACTCTAAATATTGACCCGACCATAGATACAACCCATTTATACTCTCTATCATTTTCTCCTCCATATCATGAATCTTAAGAGCAGCCATTTTTCCTTAGTTTTCTGTAACTTTACAATTTTATAGAATTTATTTTTTCCTCTAACTAGATTTTCAACACTACATTGTGTGGACATCATCAACTATCACATGCCCATTCCTTCTCATTACTCATCTTATATTGAATATATAATGTTAATTCAATAGATTAAATCTTGTTCTCCATTATTTTATGCATCTAAGATAGGTTGAGATCAATCTTAATAATCAACTCTCAATGATCGACTCTCAACAATCAACTCACAACGAACTAATCTCAATAAAAGCACCAAATTTTTATGAATAAAAAGATTGGTAGATCACATAAATGAATTTTGGTATAGAATATAACAATTAATATTTATATTTATATACTATACAATAGGAAAAAATTTGTAATGTTTGGGATCATAATAAAATTATAGTATTAGGAATCAAGGAGAGACCACCTGTTGGAACTCTTCCCTAGCTATGAGTGGAAGGTTCTAAAGAGAGTCCACCTATCTCAGGATTAGATTATGGCATTGATTATTTCCAAGTAAAATTTAAAGTGAAGTATGATCCCTACATTTGAGTTGAAATTTAGCTTCATTAACCTAACATTGGGTGAAATGATCCCTACATTCCATCAAATTTAACCCTACGTTGCAAGTCATCCATACATTCTTGATGCTGCATTGAAGCTAAACCTCACATTGATGCTGTGTAAGTGGAGATTAAACATGTTATACACTGCTAAAAAGAAAGTTTTGTTTGAACACACCAGTTAGGTGAGAACACTCTTATGGAGTACTTTATACTAAAGCTTGATAATAGTTTATCTAAAGAATAAGACCTTCTTGGGACCTTGTCTACTAGACTGTTCGAATAGAAGTGAAGGTTAAAGATGATGAACAACATACCTAGAGAGAATATGGAAAGATAACCTCACCCCTATCTATATGAATTGGATATGGTCACAAATTAGAGTTTGTATGAGCCACTATAAAAAACACCGCATGTAGATTCATCACCCAATAGAATCTCATTGTATCCAATATCACATACCTATAAGAGTTCATGCCTCATGCCTAGATCTTGTATAGGAAGGCATAATCACATAAATAATGAAAATTAATGCATAAAATGTAAAGTATAAAAAAATAATTTATTTCATCATACTTAATATATTTCAATCTTCATAATACTATTGGTAGTTTTGATTGATTCAAACACGTCATCTTGTGATGCTCTACTTTAACTAAGTTTTCTTATTTCTATCTACTGAAATTTATTCTAAGTTATTTATTATAATTTATTAGTTATATAATTCCTCATAAATTTAAAAAATTATGATCAAACTCTTTGAAAAGATTTTGGTGTATTTTTTAAAGACAAAAATGATTGGTTTATTCTAAAATGTTTTTTCATGAGAAGATATAGGACAACTAGATATTGAAATTCAAATGTTTGAATTGTTTCAAAGGTTGTGCTACTATATTTTAAGTGCTATTGAGAATGAATTTAAAAGGAAAATTTTTGGAGACTTAATATTTTCAAAAGAAGGAAGTATTAAATTCTGGTGATATTCTGGAGATATTACTGGAGTATTTATTCAAATTTTTTTAAATTCATTTATTAGATATGTTTTCTAAAAAATGAAAGAATAAGGCAACAGTGCTACGAAATTCTTGGAGAAATTTTTGAAAGCTCTCAACTTGATTTATTTTTAATATCCAAATAAGGAAGATCCAATACAAATACTAGAATATTTTAATTATTTATATATAAATATTTATATGGAAAGTTAAAAAGAAGTGTGTGGATGAGAAGAATGTGAAAACTCTTATAAGAATAAAAGTTTTGTAAAATTTTCATTATGGTGTTTAACATTTGAATATGAGATAAGTTTACTATATATATCCATTATTCTCCCACTATGAGAATAATGGTAAGAAGAATATATTCCATGCCAAAGAAGAAAAATATTATCTTTCATTAGTTTAATGTAGAATAATCCTACGCAACATTGAAGAATTAATTTATCATTTTGATATATTGAAGATCGTCTATGTCTGTCAGTTGCTAATGAAAATGTGTGGTGAATCTATTTCAATAATTTACATATCATCTCTTTCTATTGAATTTTTGATGTCTTGTACTCAATTGTGTTGGAGTGTCGATTTATCATACTAAGCAGTGGATATTGAGGTTCTTTGTAAAAGAACATGAAGTCCCTGTAAAAGTCTTATTGTAAGGTGTAAACTGCCTACACTCAATTTTATAGGTCCCCAAGAAAAGGATATTCTTAATTAAAACCACCAAGATCATGGATAGATCATTGGTGGAGTGGAATGGTGGATTTATGTTCTCCGAACCACTATACATCATCATGTCATGTTATTTACTTTATTTATTTCCTATTTCTTAATCATATTTATGAAAGAAGAGAATAATTTATTTAATTCAAGAAGGACATTCTATTTTTTTCAATATTTTTAAAAGGGAACAATTCACCCCCTCTTGTGTCATTATCATCATCATTATAACCCTACAATTGGTATCAAATATTAGGCTCCATTGGGTATTTTTTTTGGAAACATTTGAAGATACTTTTGTTTCTACCCAACACTAATAAGTGGTATAAGAAGGTTAATCTCTTGGAAAATATTGAAGATATATTTTGGATCTAATAAGCTTGAGTTAAAGATCCAAATAAAGACATATTTCAATGGTTGATCTTAGAGAAGTTATGTTGATGATTCATGCTCCATATTTTGATAGTGATAATTATAGATGCTGGAAAGCACATATGATTATTTATTTAAAGAAGCTTGAAATAAGAGTTTATTTTAAATTATTTAAGACTTATGAAATTACTAAAGAAAAACCATAGAAGTGCAATGATTCCCAAGAGACTGATTATGATATTATTTCAAGAGCCATGAATGCTACTGTTTTTGGATTAGGAACTGATGAATTTAATTGAGTTTCTCAGTCTGCCACAACTTATGAAATGTGGGTAACCATTAAATTTGTATATAAAGGAATCGATAATGTTTTTTTAACTAAGGCATGATACTATGAAAATTAAATTCGATAGATTTAGAATTTGAGAAGATTAAATCTTTACTCCAATAAATGGGTGGTTGATAGAAGTTATCAATGATTTTGTTGCCTTGAGAACTTCAATTCCAGAACCCGATTAGGCATTAAAGGTATTTAGAGTTTAAACTTCTAAGCAATATGTAATATCTTACACTATTCAAAAATCTATAGTATTTAAATATTTAAAGATGAAGTAATTTATTGAAACCTTGATGATGTATGATGTTGGGATATAAGAAAAAACTGAAAATAATATTTCTATAAAAAATGAAAATGTTGCACTAAAGGTTTTGATGGATGAATTTTTTTATTTAAGATTCTATTAATTTGGGTTTAAGTGATGAGATATCAGATCTTTCTAGAAAATTTAGCAATTTTTACAAATGTATAAAGGATAAATTAAATAAGAATAAATAGATAAAATTTAGATGCATCGAATGTAAAAAGAAAAGTCATTTGAGACATGACTGACCTTTTCAAAAAGATCAAAGTAAAACTAATTATAAAATAAAAGGAAATAAATCCATGAAGGCTACTTGGAGTGCATTAGAAGATTCAAGTTATTAATCCACTTTAAAACTCAAAATATGATCATGAAAATCAAAATTCTATGTCTTATAACTTATGCTAATGAGGTACAATCATCTTGCTCGCAAATTTCTAATTTTGAAAGTATATCTTATAGTTAACTAAATGAATATTTTTTTATGCTTCAAGATAAATTTGAATCCTTAAATAAATAGAATAGAAAACTCATAAAATCTTATGATGCTATTTTTATTTTAAAAGAGAGATTGGATAACTAGATTTCAGATTTAAGATCTAATTATTCCAAAACATCTTATGCTTTGCATGAAAATAAAATTAAGAAATTATTGGATGGAGTTGATTATTTAAAAAAATATTCTAGTATGCTTATCAAGGTAAAAAATTATTTAAATTAAATACTTGGTAATAATAATATTAATAAAAAAATCATGGTATTGGTAGTAATTGTTAAATTATATAATTATATAAGAATTATTTTGTTCATGGTTCTAAAAGTAAAATCTTGTCTACTGTTAAATATTTTTATTATGGTGTTAATGGAAACTATGATAATGACTGTTATTTTAGAAATCCTCAATTTTTTTGTGTTAAACATGTTCATTATTCAAAATATTTATCTAAATATAAATTTGAAATTTCTACTCAAAATAAACATATTTAGTTACCTAAGTTTTTTATTACTAACATCACCAACCCAAAAGCACTTTGGTACCAAAAGACACTTATTTTTGATATTTTACAGGTTTTCACCATTGGATTTCAATTTTATATCATTTACTAACTGCTTGAAAAATATTTATATCTTTTATATTTCTATTTATTATGTTTTTAATTATTTTACAATGATCGACTAACTATGAATTAGTTTGTTATTTAAAAAAGGATCCTTAGAGAGAGAACTATTAAAATAAATTAAGTATTTCATTTTTATTTTTATTTTTAAATACACTAACTATTTTATATAGGGGGGAAGTGAATTTAAATGTTTTATCTTTATTTTCTATATATTTAATTATTCTTATGCTTGATCTGTTAAATATTTTCTCAATCTATTATTTTATTTGATAAATTAATTTCTTGAATTATTTGGTTAACATCATGAACGCTCTTTAAAAATCTATGTTGGCATGTGTTAATCTATTGAAATATTTTTTTCTTATAAGAATGTGTTTTAATGTCTTACTATTTAATTACTTTCACGTGATAAATTAATATATTATGGTATGTGATTAATTATTCTATTATTAGATTAGGATATTTTGGTCATGAAAGGCATGAAAAAGATATTTATATTAAAAAAATTGAAAATATTTATATTAAAATATTTTATTTTAAGTATTTTATTTAAAATTATTTGAAAATATTTTATTTTAAATTCCTTGAATATTTTTTAATATTTATTTTTAGTCTCAGGGGGATTTATTTTAATTTTTAGCATGTGTTTAAATATTTTATTATTATTACATGAATTAATTTGATTGATAAATATTTTAACTCATTGAAACTTTTTTGTTATTCATTGAATGATATTTTACATGTTTTTGTGGCTCATTAAGTATAGGTTTTTATCCTTTTGAAGGAAGAATTAATTAATGGGGAGTTTATATTTCTTTTTGTATTGAAAATATATTTAGTATTCCCTTCTCATTAACTCTTCTTTTTGGTCTTTTAAAAAGGGAGAGAAATTTTATTCTCAGAATTTTAAATCTTTTTTATCCTTACAAAAAGGGGGACAAATAGTTTATAGAGAGTTATAGTTTTTAATTATCAAAAATGAGGAGATTTTTTAGTGGATCTTCCCATCTTGGTTTTGATAATTACTTCAAACCATTTTTTTTACTAATAAGTTGGTTTTAAGTAATTTCAGATTTACCATATCTCAATATTTATTTTATATGTGATGCGATATCGATTATATTACTACATAGTTTTTTGTTGGATAGATAAGTATATTATGTTCATTTCATCTATTTATATCAAAAGATAATTCACTTGTTTCAATGGGGGAAATATTATTTGAATCTTTTATAAGTTTTTTAGTAATGTTGTAGTTTTCTAGTTTAATTTCACCTATGTATTTTGATTACATATCAAGATACAGTGCTTAGATTCATGTGAAAATTATCATTCTAGATATCCAAGAGATTTATAGAAACTTCTTTAGATTATAAAGAAGCACTAAATGATCTATTAGGTACTCTAAAAATTCATCGATGTTTCTAAAAATATTTAAGGTTTCAACAGTCTGTAGATTTGGATGGCTACTATATTTTATTTATTTCATGAGCTAAAAATATCTTAATCATGTGAAAAATGGTGATATGGAAATAAAATAAATTTATATTTATTTAGTTATTTTACATGAAATTTTAAAATGGTTTTTTTATGCTCAATAAAATATTTAAAGTTTTGCAATGTTTTTTTCCAAGCTACAAATTTTACAGATTATTGTTGCTTATATTTTTTGAAAATATCAAGAGATGTGGAATTTGGTTTGGGTTTATTATTGATCCATTGGAAAGTTATTAATATTAAATAAATATAAGTATTCTAGGTCAAAATATGAATCTGATGTTAGGAGGCTCTAAAAAATCAATAAAATTTGATGGTGAGTTGTTCAGTTTTCAAAAGGATTTTCATCCTAATGTTTTTATTCATATGTTGGATGAACCCTAAATTTATGTGTAAAGTAAGGTTTTGGAACCCTAAGTTTGAGTTAAAAGTTAGTATTAAAAACCTAAGGTTGGGTTAAATGATATTTACATCCCGTTAAAGTCAACCCTACACTGCAAGTCATTCGCACGTTATTGTTGTCGCGTTAAAGTTGAACCTCATGTTGTAACTGCAAAAGTGGAGATTAAACCTGATATATACTGATACAAACCAAGTGTTGTTTTAACACAAAAAGTTAGTGATAATACTCATACATGTTACTTTACGATGAATCTTGATCATATTTGATAAGAAGAAGATTATATGTTGAGGAACTTATCTACTAGACTATTCAAATGAAAGCATAAGTTGAAGATGATGAATAGTATACTTAGAGTGTATCTATAAAGATCACCTTGCCTATATCTATATGAACTAGATATGGTCACTTATTTTAGTTTACATGATCCACTGTAGAAAATAGCTCATGCAGATTCATCACCCGATGGAATCTCACTACATGAAATATCACGCACCTACAGGAGTCCATTCCTCATGCCTA
Source organism: Viscum album (assembly GCA_963277665.1). Taxonomy (NCBI): domain Eukaryota; kingdom Viridiplantae; phylum Streptophyta; class Magnoliopsida; order Santalales; family Viscaceae; genus Viscum; species Viscum album. The sequence goes on from OY728143.1 coordinate 1,074,596,479, forward strand.
AAGCTTGTACAGGAAGGTTTCACTACATAAACAATGAACATGAATTAAAAATATTTGCAATATAAAAAAGAATTTATGGAATAATAATTAATATAATATAAGCTTCACAATATTATTGGTAGTTTTAAATAGTTCAAGCACATCACCTTGCGATGCTCTTCTTTAACTCAATTTTCTTATTTATATCTACTACAATATATTTTGAGTTATTTATTATATTTTATTTGTTGGATAATTTCTCATAAATTAAAACTATTTTGATTGAACTATTGGTTAAGATTTTGGTGTAGTTTTTAAAGAGAAAAATGATTAGTTTATTTTAACATCTTTTTTCCTTAGAAGGTAGATGACAAGAGGATATTAAAATTTAAATATTTGAATTATTTTGAAGGTTATGATATTAGATTTAAGGGGTAGTTGATAATGAATTTAAAGTGGGTTTTCATGGAGACATAATATTTTCAAAATAAGGAAGTATTCAATGTCATTAATATTTTTGAGATATTTTTAGAGGATTTATTCAAATTATTTTGAATGTATTTATTAGAGTTTTTTTTTTGACAAATGAAATAAGAAGGAAACAATGTTGTGATATCCTTATAGAAATTTGTGGAAGATATTGAATTGATTTATTTTTAATATACGAAGGAGTATGAGCCGCTAAAAATACTAGAATATTTTTATTCATTATATATAAATATTTCTATAGTGATTTAAAAATAAGTGCATGGATAATAAGAATGTGAAATCTCTTATGAGAATAAAATTTCTTCAAAATTATCATTCTACTATTTTAAATTTGATGAAGATGTAAGTTTACCTTGTATATCCATTACTCTATACTGTTAAAAGAATAAGAAGAATAAAACAATCTACACCGAATAATAAAAATATTATCTTGATGTTTTTTAATGAATAAGAAGATTACATAACATTGGTGAATTAATTTTCTGTTGAACTTTGTTGAAGATCATCTACACCTATCAGTTGTTGTTTCAACTATGTGATGAATCTATTTCATAATCTATATCTCATCTCTTTCCAATAAAGGGTTGACTAATTTTACTTATTCATGGTGGAATGTAAGCTTCTCATAATAAGATATGGATATTGAGTTTCCTTATAAAATAACTTTAAGGCCCCATAAAATACTTTTTTAAGGTTTCAACTACTTGCACTCAGTTGTAGAGGTCCCCATGAAAAGTAAATGCTTAGATAAAATCATCAACATCATGAAGAGAGCATTGGTGGAGTAAACTAGTGGATTTCTATGTTCTGAACCACTATTCATCACTGTTTCATATTCTTTCCTTTATTTATTTTCCACTACTTACTCTTCTTTAAGAGAGAAGCAAAGGATCTCTTTAATTCAAGTGGGGTGTTTTGTTTTTTTCATGATTTTTAAAAGGAAACAATTTACCACCCTCTTGTGTCTTCATCATCATCATTCTGAAACAACTATTTCAATTTCTTATTTTATTTTACCCCCATAATTTAAAATTTGTTTTTATATCTTTTAATTGTGATATGAATTCCACACACTTTAATTTGTGCTTCAATCAATGGTATAGAAGACAAACACTGTATAGGATAATTATTATTCAATGTTTTAATTTTACTTTTCAATAAATTAAATTATAAAATGGGTGAATGAATCAATAAAGATAAAATGAGTATTTTAATTTGATGAATCTTGATTCAATAGATTAGTTAAATTTCACAAATGTAATTTTTTTGAGATTTTCCAGGCTTTGAAAATATGATATTTATGTTAATTTTATTTTTATTTTGCATTGTCATGCCAAATTTCCACAACTCATATGTTCTCATTCCTGAGAAATTTTCTAAACCAAATCTTTCTATTCTTTTCTTGAGCACATTTCTTGAGTGAAACTTGGACAAGATTCCTTCTAGAACTTACTTTACATCACGTCGAAGCTATGATTGTACAAATTCACACATAAAATGATTTAGAAATATTTGGATTAGCCATTATCCTAAGACATACCATTACCTTAATACTTTATAATCTCATAGAATCCATTAATATCCTTGTTATAAAATACCATATTACAATCCAATTTTGTTCTTTCCTACCGTAATCTAAATATATTTCATGGTTTTCAAAAATCAGTCTGGGGAAGACAATACCATGGTTGAAGGGATTTAATATTGTAATGAATAAGTGTGGGGGATTTTTCATGTATATCAAGAAGGTTCAAAATTATTCATTTATTATACTTTACTATTCACCCTCCTAAAAAATAATAAGAAAAAAATATATGCAAAAATATTAAAAAATGGGTTGTGTTTTGGAGGCTAAAAAATCACCATTAACTTGACCAATGATTTTGTCATTTGGGGTTGGATGGTGGATATGAGACTTTTCCAAACTCAACTTTTGAGAAAATCAAAAAATCAAAAAAATCAAAACAAAATGAGGGTGTTTTATTCATGATATTGATTAGTTTTGTGAACCTACTTTGATTTTTTAGGAAAATGGGATATGTCATTTGAAAGTGAGAATTCTTCATTAAGTTTTTATTGATTATCATGAAAATCACCTTAGTGAAAAATCTCATTTTTTAGATTTATTTATTTTTTCATCATTTACCCACCTACCCTAAGTCTCAGAGTCATTTTAACCTTACTAATAATCCCTCATGATTAATTTTTAATTTTCCTCTATGTGGTGGAGAAAATGGATGCATTGTAATCCTATGGTAAGGAGCATGATTCAAGGCATGTGAAAAATTCATTTACTTTTGTACCTCAATGATGAGTGAAAAAATTAAAGTCAGGTAAATTTAAAGAGACATGAACATTAAAAATAAATTGAAAAATATGAATGAAAGAAAGTAAAGACATGATTAATTCTAAAGAGAAAAGGTAAAATACATAGTTGACTTGTTTCATTGAAAATTTAGGAGTCAATGAAATTTTATTATGTGACACTTGAAAATTTAATTCCACATTTAATAAATTAATTTTATTGAAATTAAATTTAAATCATGGTAAATTTTCCATCCTCTGTAATTTTTTGATATTTCATTCTTGAGGACAAGCATGAGTTTATGTGGGGGGGGATTTGATGCTTAAATTTCATGTATATATTTTAAATATTAAATTCATAATTTTTGAAATGAAATTGTTTAATTATTTCTAGATATTCATTTTTTTACTTATATTTTGGAAAGTTACATGTGAAGAATATTCAAGGAGGAAAATGAGTGGAACATATATGGAAATCATGATAAAAAAAATTGCTCCATGATGAGGGATGTAACAACCCAAACTTTTATTAATGAAAAATCCTCTTGGTCTAATTAGATGTCTTATTATGTAAAATGGTTATATAATATATTCACTTCCTTGGTTTTATGTTTTTTGGATTTCAATATACCATTAAGAATTTTTACCATTGTTAATATAGTCGTTGAACAGTGATCACATGATTAGTATAAATATAGGGCTTTAACAAATCCAATTTGCTCAAACAAAGAAGCGATGACCTCATCAAGTATAATTGCTTTGTATGAAGCCCATTTTTCAGAGCTCGAAAAGGAATTGGCTTCACTGGGATTCTTCCTTGACCAATCCAAAGTCGAGATTCAACACATTAATCTTGAACAGAACTGCCTACGGGAGAAGTGGAAGTTGATAGAGATTACCACCCAAGGGATGTAATCTGAGCCTCCCCAAGAGTCTGTCACCATCGCACACCTTTTCCTTAGGTCATATGTGGGTGTTATAAGGGGTTATGTAACAATACCCTAGCACTATGATTATGTGCATTAATTTTTATATAGAATAAAGAATATACATTCATTTTATTATTATTGTTACTTTGTATATAGTTTTTAAAGCACAAATAGTATTTTTAGTTAATATTCAATTAAGAAATATATTTTGATGAATTAATTTATTTTTTATTCATAATATTTTAATAAAATATTATTACTAAATCACTTTTTATTAAATATAAATTATTGTATGATTTTTATGAATACAATTGTAGTTTTTATTAAATTTTGAAAGCTGTTTTTGTTAAAACCCATGAATTTTCTATAAATGTCAGTTTTTATTTTAAAATTATAAAAAATAACATATTTAGAAAATTATTTATATAAAAATAATATCATTTTTGGATTTAGGATGCCAAAATTATCTAACGGTGAATTTCTCATAATTTTCTAAGATAGTCGAATTTTTGGGTAAAAATTAATTACCATTTAAATATATAATGTGTTTTATGACATCATAATTACCCAATAGTGATGTAAAAAAATACTATAAAAGGTATATTTATAAAATATATGTTTTAAATTTAAAATAATTTGATTTTATATTTTTTTGATTAATTTTATGGTGCCTTAGTGGACCCTCCAAGACTTATAAAATATTTTAACATTTTAAAATGTTCCCTTGAGTGTGTGACTCACCTCCACATAAGCAAGCCTTATATTTTAATAAGTCCGACCATTGGTCTTATAAAATAATTTTTTCACTTTCCTTTGGTAAAAACCATGGGCAAAAACCATGGTTTGGTTTGTGGTTTTGATTAGTTTAATGTGTGGTGTCCAAAATATAAATAATAAAGAATTACATCTCTTTTTTTATATAAACCCACCAAAAATCCCACATCTCTTCACTAAAAACCCTTGTATCACATCCCTAATATTCCCTAATCTCTCTAGTATCCTTCCAAGGAACTCTAATCTCCCAATAATTCTCTCTCAATCCCCTCCCAAGCCTTTGGGGTCACACTTCCAGGTAAGGGATTTCTTCCTCTCTCATTTTTTATCCAAGTTTCTTTATGTTGCTATACCCTTATATTTTAAATTAAAAATGTTGGGGTATAACTTATCACCTCCCCTATACTTACATACTTATTTTTTAATGATTAGAGACCCTTTTATCTCTCATTAATGCCTCCCATGTACACCCGTTACCATGCCAAAATTTTGTAATGGATTTCTCTCCCCTCATTTACATTCAAGAAATTCTTTTATTTTATGAATATAAATTCGATTACATATGTTGGTACATGTATCTATATGACCCCATTACTTTAAATTTTATTTAAATATGATGAGACACCCCTTTCTATCTCATCAACCATTTTTATAAATTCTTATGTCACATCGTTATGCTGCCGAAATTGCACCGCGATTTTCCAAGCCAAAGTCATTGTGTAGTGAATACCATGCCCATTTATCTATCAAGGGTATTAAAATTTATGAACATTTAATTATTGATTATTTAATTTCATGTATGAATTCCACATTCCTTTATCATGGAATAAATGATGATGTTTAATGAATTCATGTTATATGATCCATGTGGCACACTTTTGCATGAAATGAAATGATTAAGAAGGGTGGCCTTGATAGTGCTCCAATGCATTGGGTAAATAATAATATCATGATATTTCAAGTGCAATGAGGGTTTAATCATGATAATTAAAGTAAAATTAGGGTTTACTCATGCTCCATGTGCAATGATCCTTGGCTCGTGCTAATATCATGTTAAATGTTGATGTCGCATTTCCATGTTATGATAATCATGTTATATCATGCCTTTATGTTCATGTTTCTCTTATGATCCATTGATATTAATATTTCCTAACATGTAATATATTCTTAATGTTATGCCTTTTTTACTCCCTTAATGGGCTTTATAGATCACCCTTTTATTATGCATGTCCTCAGGTTATCCCATGCAATGTTAAGTACAAAGGAATGTTGTGGTCATGTAAAAGAAGTTTTCAATAAAGATGTTGTGTTTTATGTTCTAATTTATTATGTAATGTTCCTAATTTTACAAGACACTAGACCTATAGATCCTCATAGTTCTCTTAAGTGAAAGTTTATGTAATAAATCATGTTTAAGTGTGTAATAAAGAGTAGGGTTGTTATAAGGGATAAGCCAAGGATAAAGTCCATAGATAAAAATTTAAGAATCAAGTAGAAACAACACCCAAAATACTGGAATATTAAGATTCATTTCATGAATCACAAATTCACAATGTGAAATATCCAATAAATTTCCAATACATGAAGAACACCATGACACATAGCCAACAAACACAATAATGACCAAGAACATGTGAAATTTCAATGAAGACCAAGCCTTAATGTCTAGTAACTGCTAGAGTTGACCCAAAAAGGTTTGACACACCATTTTATGACCTATGGGGTCCTCCACACCTATAAATAGAGGTATTTGGTGATCCTCTAGATCATTCCACAATAGGTGGATACTTACCCAATGATGACGAGCTTCACAACGGGATCCTCCACTATTTCTTTAAAGTTTCTTTTCCTCTTCCCCTATAACCCTCTCATGAATACCATGAGGGGTAATCCCATTTTTTCTAGGTGATGTAATAAAAGGAGAGTGTCATGAAAATTATTTTTATGTTTATTTATCCATGTTTTGGTTTTTCATGTTTAAATTAAATTATTCTAATTATTTTGTTTCATGACCATTGAAAACATGATTAAAAAGATAAAAATAAAATGCGATAATTGATCATTTTAAATCTCATATGACCATTGTAAAATTTAAAATGATAATGTTTAAAAATGGTATCAAGATAATTAATTCATTAAAACAGAAATTAATTGACCATATTAAAAGATATTTTTTACATTAAGAAGATAATATCAAGACCAAGGATCATCATTCTTATTGACTCTGATGAAAAAAAACAAAATAAAAATTAATTTCTAAAAAATACTCACACATGAAACCAAAATTTAAAAGACTTGTCACTATTTCTCAATTTGATAAAAAAAATTAATTTCATCATTCTATTTCTCAATCAGTCTCATCCCAAACAATTTTTAATTAATTATTTAAAATTCCAAAAATCAATTTTCACCATCTCATGGGTTCCAACATGAACTCATCGCTTTCTACATAAAATTAGTTAGTGAAAAAAAATTATTTTTTATAATTTTTTCAATTTATATAGCTTCATAGGAAACTCACAAAGACCTATGGGTTGTTAGTGTGCCCAAGTTTCACCTGCATGCACTGTCTCCTGCACACATCTCCTATGTGAATTTTTCCTCATCTAAGTCTATAAATTGATGCCCTTACCTTTTAATTAAGACACAAATGAATGAATTGGAGGGATATTGAGAGAGGTAGGTTCTCCTTATTCCATACCGCATGAGCATGCCACTTGGGTACCCAACCTACATGTGCCACCTACACGCGCCATGTTGGTGTACCGCTTAAGAATCTGCACTTGGGTGCACTGCTTCAATACCCACACTTGTGGGGGCCACCACTTGGGTGCACCACATGGTCACACTACTTGGGTGTGCCACCTAATCTCTAGAACTTGGGATAACCACTTGATCATCCATAATTGGGCCCACTACCTAAGTTCCCACTCTTGTGTGCACCACCTTAGCACCCACACTTGGTCATACCAACTTAGAACCCACACTTAGGAAAACCACTTTTCTTAGGTCCATCACCTGTGTGCCCATTCTATGAAGAATCCATTTTCCTAGGTCCTTCACCTAGGTTCCCATACTAGGGTGAAGCCTCGTGTAAGCACTCATTATAACGAACCTATTCACCCAAGTCTCATACATGGGCATGAATTCAACCAAGCACTTTACCCGAGCACCTAACCCTACCAAACATAACTTGAATTGAGATTCTTATTTTGGTATCTAAAACACCTTGAGTCAAGATACTCCTCTTGGTAGTCTAAAAAACCACTATTTGAGATACTCATATCAATTTCCCAAAATTCCTAGAGTAGAGATACTCTTCTCTACAAGTGACTGAGTGTTTTTATTTGTTATATTCATCAAGAATACTCCATCAAGTTAGATTTCACTATACATTAAATACAAAGAGTTATTTTATGTTCCTTATATTTCATGCTAATCCTAGGATAATATATATCCATATTTAAATGGGATTATTCCAATATTTATGAGCATGTGATGTTCTAACAGAACCCATTAATTGAGTCTCTAATTCCAAAACTCTGTAAAATTGTCTGCATCTAAAGAACATTAAATTCTCATTATCCTAATCATTGAGTTTACCATAAAAGAAATATAATCCACTATGAAATTTTTTTCATAAAAATCAAGGATCCCTTTGAGAATTTGACCTTCCCACACTATCTAGATAAGTGTTATCCCTATCTTTCTAGGTTACTAAATATAATAAGATTTTTATAAAATCTAGGAACATTCCAAGTATCCAACTATTTTACCACTCCATCATACATTTGAATTTTATCAAGCCATCATCCTAATCCTTAATCTCACCACCATTCCCTAACTTTATGTTTTTGAACCACTCCTTAATAGAAGAGAGAAACTCCTTGAAGAAAGATATATTATATGAAGCATCAATATCAATGAACCAAGTATCAGCCAAACCTAATGTGTTGACAATCAAAATGGAATTTCTCTCATCATCATTATAAATATCCTGAACAACCGCCACCCTGACATTACTACTCATTCATTATTCTCCCTTATATTTTATCTTTATGGATATTCTCTCTTGAAGTGCTCTTTATATTTTAATAAATAACATCATATCTCATTTAACCCTGATTTAGACTATGACTTATTTTTAAATTTTTCATCCCTCTCCTTACTTATCCCCTACTGATTTTCATACTACAATTAGGATAATTTTAATACATTGAAACCTTCTTATTCAATTTTCATGATTTCATAACATCATTCATGTTGTTTTGTTAATTATGTCTCTACCTTATAGAGTTTGTCAATTAAGGATTTTCTATGAAATTTTTCAACCTGTCACGACCCGAACCCACCCGGGCTCGAGCCGCAACTACCCCAAGCCCGCCTCCATAGGCCAGGGGCTGGCGACTAGCGCCGAAGGCACAACAACTCGGGGAGGCCTTTGCCTAAGTACCTGTACACTCACACACACAGTACACTCAATACAAAAGTGCAGAGTAAAAGAAAAGACAAGTAAAGAAAAAGGGAAACTGCTATATATAAACCACAAAGTGCATCGACCTCTATAAGTACAAAGAAAGATAAAGGTACACTGAAAAGTAAAGGGGAAAAACACGCGCCTAATCAGAAAAGTGCCACAACCCAGAAACAGGTCAACAAAAGAAAACAGCTGGTAGGGTCCCCCACCTGGAACCCGACTCCGACCACCGCACGCGGTCCAAGCTCCCGGAGCCTAAGCTCCTCTGACGTCATGACCAACCTGTTCGTCGTCTGCAAGGGCACACCAAGTGCAGGAAAAGCCCAAGCAGGGGTGAGTATAAAAATACTCAGTAGGATACCCCGAAGGCTCGAGGGAGAGACAAAGGAGGTACCGAAGGGTGAGCATTAGAGTGAACAAGAAAAGTAAATAAGTACAACAAGGGGTGCAATGGAGTAATAGTAGAGAGTCCAGCTCAACCCAACAAGAGAAAGGAGGTAGACTCGTACAGACACAAGGAGTTGGAAATGGTGAGAAGATTAACTTCCTGTCATGTCTTCGCTACCTATAGCAGGAGAATAGACTCATCCAACCACGAGAAGCTAGACACGGAAAGCACGTGGCATACCCCGCGCGTCTTCGCCTCCCCTGGAAGGAGAGTAACCAAACCCAAGGAGTGGGTACCAGAAACAAGGTATATACATATCGTTATGCTCAATCAAGAAGCCCAAACAACATTGTAAGGGGATCTCCATCCTGTAGCTCAGCCCAAGAAAATGAGTCTCCAACAGTCCCAGAAGTAACCTCCATCGATGCCCAGCATCCCGCACGTCTGCCCCAAACCGTAAGCCAAGGGGCTCAATCACCGCACCATGACAATATCTGCTTTGGGTGGCACTAACTCGCCCGAAAGGTTTTAGATCGCGTCACAAGAACGTGTCTCGGTGGGGAAAGTGCCCCTCGTACTTGAGAGTTCTAGGGAAAGTCAAACCACACCTCGTCACTGCCCTGCAGTCAAGAGGTCTCCTCAAAGTCAAGTCGTCACAACACTGACCCGTATAACTAAGGGTCCCGCTCCGGTAATCACAGAGAAAAGCCACAGACTAGCATAGTCAAAAGGACTGAGTCTGGAAAGCCAACCAGTGTCCCCACTGCCCAGCCCTGCTGGAGGGTAATTAATAACCAGATATCGGGAAACCCACTACCCAGCCCTGCTGGAGGGTAAACCTTAATACATCATCAGGCGGCCCAATGCCCAGCCCTGCTAGAGGGTAAACCATAATACATCATCAGGAGGCCCACTGCCCATCCCTGCTGGAGGGTAGACCTGGAATAAGTCGACAGGCATCCCACTGCCCAGCCTTGCAGGAGGGTAGATCGGGAACTAGACAACGGGTGACCCACTGCCCAGCCCTGCTGGAGGGTAGACCCTAAGAGGTCGTCGGGTGACCCACTGCCCAGTCTCTACTGGAGGGTAGACCCTAATAGCGTCAGGTGACTCACTGCCCAGTCTCTGCTGGAGGGTAAACCCCAGAAGTCAGTGAGCAACCCACTGCCCGGCCCTGCTGGAGGGTAAACCCGAAGAAGTTGATGAGTAACCCACTGCCCAGCCCCGCTAGAGGGTAAAACTCAGAACTTCCCTGGCCATCTCCAATGGAGGGTACAACACTGGCCAACCGAACACGGAGTGGGTATCGCACAACCACCCAACTCCAGCACAACTCACCCAAAGGGGTTCAGCGCCTGTTCCATCACTAGGTGTCACTAACACCGCTATCGGCCGATCCCTTGAGAATGAAACCAGGGGGAGACCACTCAACCCTACTGGTCAAACAAACGAGCATAGAGCCAGGGGAAAAGCTCCACCCTACTGGTCAAACAAACGAGCACAGAGGAACCCTCTACGTCACGAGAGGTCAAAGTACGCAAAGCAGAACACGACACTCACATGGGGCCCACACGGCGTGTGGCCCCAACTCAACCCCAACCAAGCGCACGAACGTCTCAGGTACAAACCACACGTACCTCCAAGTGCTCTCGTATACTCCCAGAGTATACCACGTCTCCAACCCAAGGGCTATCGTGCACACGGCATCCAATGTCAACGCGAAGGCGTGACGTAACATTTCCAACTTACCACCTCATCGGCTGAGGCACAGCCAACCACATCCAATCAAGCATTACTTCACTCACACGGGAGTGCACGCAATCACACGCCAAGGGTCCGCTACAACCACAGTAGAAGAACCTCTCCCGGGGCACCTTCACATTTCCACATTTCATAAGATCACGTATAAGGCTCCGCACAACCAAACGGATCACACCGTTGTAATCCTCGCAGAAAAACACCCGAGATAGACTACTTACTCGCCTGAAACGGTCAACCGGTAAAAAAGGTACTATTCACCATAACCAAACCCGTGTGGGGCCCACCCCAAGATCCCGAAACTGAACCAACGGATCACGCCACTGTGATCCCCTCAGAAAAACACATGGGATTGAGTACTAAATCATCCAAAACGGACACCTGGTGAAAAGGGTATTGTTCACCGTAGCCGGGTCGGGTGGGACCCACACCACGTTCCCAAAAAAGGTCGTGTGAACTGCACCATCGCAATGCTCTTGAAAAAGCACGTCAAATTGACAGCTTACTTGCGTGGAATGGGTATCTGAAGAAAAATGTGCATTCCGGCGCACCACACACGAGCGGTGCTTCGTGGGGCCTGCAACCCGGTCCCGAAACACAACGAACGGACCGCACTGTTGAGATCCTCTCGAAAAAGCACACAAGATGGACTATTCACTTGTCCAAAACGGTCGCCCAATGATAAAGATGGAAAATCACCGTCGACGCCCAAAAGACCCTCATGGGCCCCGCACCATCGTGCCGAATTAGAGCGGGCGGATTGCACCGTTGTAATCCCCTCAAAAACTACTCGCACGGCCCGAACAGACGTCCGATGAAAAAGTCGTGAAATGCTGCACGCAGCTCGAAAGACGGGTCGTGGGGCCCACACCTCAAATCCAGTCTCAATGCCCGAAACTGCCCTGGAAACCTCCGCCTCAGTGCCAGGGTCGCAACGCCGCTGACAGTACTCAAAACGGACGTCGGATGCGTCCGCGCCGCCCAAAACAAGTATCTCGGTAAAAACGCTCGTCCACTTAAAGACACATCGCGCCTCCGAGGCCCCTCATTTTGGGAATTAAAAATTCCTGAAACTATTTCAAAACATTCCCCTCGACGCAAGGTCCGCGCTGCCGCTGACGGCGCGCAAAACGGACTCCCGTAGCGAAAGCTACGGGCGTCAGAAATTCAAAGGGGGCACTCCCTTGGGCCGGACCGGCCCGGACCGGCCGGTCCGCCCACAGCCGGCCCGCGGCCCGGCCGCGGGTCCGGTTCAAGCCGCCGCGGCCAGGTGGCCGCGGCCCACCGCCACCGACCAGCCTTGACGGCCGGTCTCCCCCTTTCTGCAGCAACCCGCGACACGCGGGTCGCGGTCGCGCCGCACGGGGTTGCGCACCCCGCGGCCCCTCCTCCTCCTTGCCCTACACCGGCGCTGCCGCGCGGAACCCCGGCCGCCCGCTGCCGCGCCGCCGTCCCGGAAGTCACCGCCGTCCCGGAAGCCGCTGTCGTCGCGGTCCGCCGAGCTGAAGAGCCGCCGCCGCCTGAGCCGTGGTCCGCTTCCATGCCGCCGGCGCGCCGAGGGGCCGCCGTCCGCCGGACCACCTTGCCGGAAACCGGCCTCGTGGACGGAAACTTCAAAGGACCACCGGAAATGATCCGGTGGTCAAAAATTTGATCTGGATAGCATTCTGGAAAGCTCGGGACAAGATCTACACTATCATGGGCTTGGATCAAAGATCGGGCAGCAATTCAATGTGCAAATTCGCGTTTGAAGTTAAGTGCGGGAATAAAAAAAACAAAACGCAACATCCTACCTCTTGGGACTAAGCCCGTCGCTTCGCCGTCAACCCGCCGGGGTGGCCGCACCTCACCGGACCGCTTCGCCGGAGTTGCCTCACCGGAGATGGAGGAGGAGAGGGGAGAGGCTTTCCAGGGGAGGGGGAAAATGAGGGAGAAGAGGGGGGGTTTGGGTTAATTAAATAAATTAATTAACTTAGACACCCTCACGCGGCCCCGTACCCAAACTCCTGACGAGGTCGGGATTTAGCCTCCCCTAGGCTAAGAACCATGCTCTGAGCACAATGGCGGTCTCGGAATTTTATTCCGAGACCCCGTTCAAAAGTTATTAAACTTAGCGCCCGAGGCCGCCAAATTACAAAAATGCCCCTGGGGCCATTTTTTACAGACGGGCCGCGCCCGCGAAACTTATACCCCTCCTAGGGTAAACGGCATGCTCCGAACTCAACGGTGCCCTCGGTTTTCCAATCCGAGCCACCGTTTAAGAGATAATAGAGTTTAACCATTAAATGAATAAATTAATTAATTAATTTATCTGTTTAACGTTCCGAAAGCGAGCGAGGGGTCCAAACATCCCGCACCGACAAGTTTTATGTCGTCCCTAGGGTAAAAACCCCATTACGGATCCATCCGTACACTAGGATATCTGATCTGAAGCTCCGTTTAGGATTTATACCATTTATTTAGCATTTCCAGTGTGAACGCACTGAAAATTTAATTCCGGCCACTCCGGGGCTCGGAATCGCACGCCGTCTGAAGGCGCTACTCTGGAATATCATCAAGAATATTCCAAAGTCTTTCACAGCAAAAACCGGGTTCTTACATCATTCCCTCCTTCAATATTTTCATCCCCGAAAATCAAAACTAGGGAGCAACACAGGGTACTAAGCCCACACCTGGCTTTCCCATACCTAGAAGAACCCACGCACAGCTCTGTGCCTCCGCACACAGAACAAAGGATTGATCTGTTCACGTGAGTTCGGCCCTTGCCGATGTCGTGCACCCACTATAGATTTTGGGGTTAGGGCAAGGCGGTAGGGTACCTCGACATCCCTTTGCACGGTCTCAAACGACCTGAAGGCCCTCAGGGGTAGCTCACCTACCCGAACGAAACTCTACGTCGCACGCCACGACTGGAATCACTGCCCGCACCTGAAACAAGGCCCGGTGATTCCCTCCTTCAGAATATCCATATGGTGAAACACCCAAGGATATCTGGTCATGCAAGGTTCCACAGTCGATGCTCTCTTACACGCTCAAAAGGCGAAGGAGTCAACACCATCGACTAAAGGAAAAGGTCTCACGCCCTTTTCCTTACCAACACAGGGTTACACCCGACGCCCTGTGTCACCCTGGTAACACCTCAAACAAGGAGAAGGGAGAAAAGCCTTTCACACACAGAGCCTAACAATTCTACTACCAAAAGTAGAAGAGTCGCAAGGGGTACCTCTCACCATCCCATGCTCTGCAGGATCGTAGACATCCAAAGCTCGCGACTGTCTGTGGTCCCAACCGTCAGCTCCCAGAGCCTGACGTGGACCGCCTAGTGGTGATGGGGAGATCTTGTAAAGCCATCCCCCACTACCAGCTCCTCCCGATCCTCTGCTAGCACCACCTCTCTGGGTACCACTCCGATCACGGCGCTGCCTCTGCCTTGGTGGTGCGCCTGCTGCCTGCCCGAAGCTCTTAGCAACTCAGGTCGGGAAGTCTCGTGCCAAGTGACCTTGCCCGTCACAAGCATAGCATCGACTCTCTCTGGGCTGCACTGGTTCCCTCCGGTGCCATTGTGGTGTACTACCACGCCCCTAAGTCTGGTTGTCAATAATCCACCTGCATCGAGGTCCTACCCTCCGGCGCCTGCTAGCTACGGCAGACGTCCTGACTCCAACGTGCCTGCCACCACCACCAACACTAGAACGTGACAGGAAGACCTATGTTATCAGAGCCTTCTCTAGCACCCCCGGCATATGTGGAAATTCCCAAGGGTACTATGATAGCACGAATCTCTCGGCGGAGACCCTGCTCACACTTTCGCGCTCGGAGGTTGTCGTCATGGACCAAGTCCGGGTAAAAGCGTGCACGGTCTGCAAAATTAGCCGCGTACTCGGCCACCATCATCCCTCCCTGCTGAAACTGCAGGAGCTCCTGAATCTAAACGGAGCTCAAGAAGGAGGGGAAAAATCCTCATGAAACATCAACTGAAATTTTCCCCCACGAAATTGAAGACTCATCAAGGAACCGAGTCACCAGACTCCACCAACGCCGAGCTGCTCCACGGGAAAGGTCGGCTACCAAAGCCACCATAAGATCTTCCGACATCTGCACAAGCCTGAAAAGGCAAACCACTACCTCGATCCAAACCTCTGCTGCCTGAGGGTCTGGATCACCACTGAACCTCAGCGGTCTCTACCGATGGAACTCACAGAGCACGCTCAACCTGCGCTCAAGCTCAGCCTGCTTCGCTGAAACTTCCTGCTGCTCAACAAGTGGGGGTGCTGCTACCGGCCCACCCAGAGAAAGGGGCTCGCATGATGGGTCCTGGACTGTGGCCTCATAGCTCACAGGGTCGTCATCACGAACCAAAGATGGTATCATGGCTGGTTGTCCTCACAGAGACATCCTGAGTATTATCAAGGAGTGCCGCGGTCAGATGAGCATACATGTATATACCAATAACCATGATGGGGAGATGGCTCAAGAAGGACAGTCAAAGACCCAATCCTATGTGATGCATAAACCAATTTTCCCCGCAACAAGTGTCTCAGCATGCCGAGTCGACAAGCGGGTTATCAAGGTCCTGGTGAATGGATACGTCGGCCGCCGCACCATCACTGGACTCCCTGGCCTGAGAGACGCTCTCGAGACACGTTAACACTGTTGCCCTAAATCCCAACCAATTCCTCTTTTAGGGACGTCTGAACAGCATCCCAAGGAACGAACCACCTCTGATACCACTTTGTCACGACCCGAACCTACCCGGGCTCGATCCGTAACTACCCCAAGCCCGCCTCCATAGGCCAGGGGCTGGCGACTAGCGCCGAAGGCACAACAACTCGGGGAGGCCTTTGCATAAGTACCTGTACATGCACACACGCAGCACACTCAATGCGAAAGTGCAGAGTAAAAGAAAATACAAGTAAAGAAAAAGGGAAACTGCTATATATAAACCACAAATTGCATCGACCTATACAAGTACAAAGAAAGCTGAAGGTACACTGAAAAGTAAAGGGTAAAAACACATGCCCAATCAGAAAAGTGCCACAACCTGGCAACAAGTAAACAAAAGAAAACAGATGGTAGGGTCCCCCACCTGGAACCCGACTCTGACCACCGCACGCGGTCCAAGCTCCCGGCTCCTAAGATCCTATGACGTCACAACCAACCTTTCCGTCATCTGCAAGGGCACACCAAGTGCGGGCAAAGCCCAAGCAGGGGTGAGTATAAAAATACTCAGTAGGATACCCCGAAGGCTCAAGGGAGCGACAAAGGAGGTACCAACGGGTGAGCAGTAGAGTGAACAGGAAAAGTAAAGGAGTACAACAAGGGGTGAAATGGAGTAATAGTAGAGAGTCCAGCTCAACCAAACAAGAGAAAGGAAGTAGACTCGTCCAGACACAAGGAGTTGGAAACGGTGAAAAGATGAACTTCCCGTCGAGTCTTCGCTACCTATAGCAGGAGAGTAGACTCATCCAACCACAAGAAGCTAGACACGGAAAGCACGTGGCATACCCCATGCGTCTTCGCCTCCCCTGGAAGGAGAGTAACCAAACCCAAGGAGTGGGTACCAGAAACAAGGTATATACATATCCTTGAGCTCAATTAAGAAGCCCAAACAACATCGTAAGGGGATCTCCATCCCGTAGCTCTGCCCAAGAAAATGAGTCGCCAACAGTCCCAGAAGTAACCTCCATCGATGCCCAGCATCCCGCACATCTGCCCCGAACCACAAGCCAAGGGGCTCAATCACCGCACCTTGACATTATCCGCTTTGGGAGGCACTGACTCACCCACACGGTTTTAGATCGTGTCACAAGAACGCGTCTCGGTGAGGAAAGTTCCCCTCGTACTTGAGAGTTCTAGGGAAAGTCAAACCACACCTCATCACTCCCCTGTAGTCGAGAGGTCTCCTCAAAGTCAAGCCGTCACAACACTGACCCATATAACCAAGGGTCTTGCTCCAGTAATCACAGAGGAATGCCACGTACTAGCATAGTCAAAAAGACTAAGTCAGGAAAGCCAACCGGTGTCCCCACTGCCCAGCTCTGCTGGAGGATAATTCATAACCAGATATAGGGTGACCCACTGCCCAGCCCTGGTGGAGGGTAAACCCTAATACATCATCAGGAGACCCACTGCCGAGCCCTGCTGGAGGGTAAACCATAATACATCATCAGGCGACCCACTGCCCATCCCTGCTGGAGGGTAGACCTGGAATAAGTCGACAGGCGTCCCACTACCCAGCCTTGCTGGAGGGTAGACCTGGAACTAGACGACGGGCGACCCACTGCCCAGCCCTACTGGAGGGTAGACCCTAAGAGGTCGTCGAGTGACCCACTGCCCAGTCTCTACTGGAGGGTAGACCCTAATAGCGTCAGGTGACCCACTGCCCAGTCTCTGCTGGAGGGTAAACCCTAGAAGTCAGTGAGCAACCCACTGCCCATCCCTGCTGGAGGGTAAACCCGAAGAAGTCGATGAGTAACCCACTGCCCAGCCCCGTTGGAGGCTAAAACTCAGAACTTCCCTGGCCATCGCCACTGGAGGGTACAACACTGGTCAACCAAACAAGGAGTGGGTATCGCGCAACCACCCAACTCCAGCACAACTCACCCAAAGGGGTTCAGTGCCTGTTCCATCACTAAGTGTCACTAACACTGTTACTAGCTGATCCTTTGAGAACGAAACCAGGGGGAGACCACTCAACCCTGCTGGTCAAACAAACGAGCACAGAGCCAGGGGAAAAGCTCCACCCTGCTGGTAAAACAAACGAGCACAGAGGGACCCTCTACGTCGCGAGAGGTTAAAGTACGCAAAGCAGAACACGACACACACATGGGGCCCACACGATGTGTGGCCCCAAGTCAACCCCAACCAAGCGCACGAATGTCTTAGGTACAAACCACATATACCTCCAATCTCTCTCGTATACTCCCAGAGTATACCATGTCTCCAACCCAAGGGCTATCATGCACACGGCACCCAATATCAACGCGAAGGCGTGACGTAACATTTCCAACTTTCCACCTCATCGGCTGAGGCATAGCCAACCACATCCAATCAAGCATTACTTCACTCACACGGGAGTGCACGCGATCATACGCCAAGGGTCCGCTACAACCACAGTAGAAGAACCGCTCCCGGGGCACCTTCACATTTCCACATTTCATAAGATCATGTATAAGGCTCCGCACAACCAAACGGATCCCACCGTTATAATCCTCGCGGAAAAACACCCGAGATAGACTACTTACTCGCCTGAAACGGTCAACCGGTGAAAAATGTACTATTCACTGTAACCAAACTCGTGTGGGGCCCACCCCAAGATCCCAAAACTGAACCAACGGATCACGCCACTGCGATCCCCTCGGAAAAACACACGGTATTGAGTACTCAATCATCCAAAACGGACACCCGGTGAAAAGGGTACTATTCACCGTAGTCGGGTCGGGTGGGACCCACACCACGTTCCCGAAAAAGGTCAGGCGAACTGCACCATCGCAATGCTCTTGAAAAAGCACGTCAAATTGACTGCTTACTTGCGTGGAACGGGTATTCGAAGAAAAAGGTGCATTCCAGCGCACCGCACACGAGCGATGCTTCGTGGGGCCTACAACCCGGTCCCGAAACACAACGAACGGACCGCACCGTTGTGATCCTCTCGAAAAAGCACACAAGAAGGACTATTCACTTGTCCAAAACGGTCTCCCGGTGATAAAGATGGAAAATCACCGTCGACGCCCAAACGGCCTTCGTGGGCCCCGCACCATCATGCCAAATTAGAGCGGGCGGATTGCACCGTTGCAATCCCCTCGGAAAAACATCCAGAAACGACTGCTCGCACGCCCCGAACGGACGTCCGATGAAAAAGTCGTGAAACGCTGCACGCAGCTCAAAAGACGAGTCGTGGGGCCCACGCCTCAAATCTAGTCTCAATGCCCAAAACCGCCCTGGAAACCTCCGCCTCAGTGCCAGGGTCGCAATGCTGCTGACGGTACTCAAAACGGACGTCGGATGCGTCTGCGCCGCCCAAAACAAGTATCCCGGAAAAAATGCTCGTCCACTTAATGACACATCGCGCCTCCGCGGCCCCTCGTTTCGGGAATTAAAAATTCTCAAAACTATCTCAAAACATTCCCCTCGACGCAAGGTCCGCGCTGCTATTGACGGCGCGCAAAACGGACTCCCGTAGCGAAAGCTACGGGGGTCAAAAATTCAAAGGGGGCACTCCCTTGGGCCGGACCGGCCCGGCCGCGGGTCCGGTTCAAGCCGCCGCGTCCAGGTGGCCGCGGCTCACCGCCACCGACCGGCCTTGACGGTCGGTCTCCCTTTATCCACTGCGACCCGCGACACGCGGGTCGCGGTCGCGCCGCACGGGGTCGCGCACCCCGCGGCCCCTCCTCCTCCTTGCCCTACGCCGGCGCCGCTGCGCGAAACCTCGGCCGCCCGCTGCCGCGCCGCCATCCCGGAAGCCGCCACCGCCGTCCCGGTCCACCGAGCTGAAGAGTCGCCGCCGCCTGAGCCGTGGTCCGCTGCCGCGCCGCCACCGTGCCGAGGGGCTGCCGTCCGCCGGACCACCTTGCCGGAAACCGGCCTCGTGGCCGGAAACTTCAAAGGACCACCGGAAACAATCCGGTGGTCAAAAATTTGTTCCGGATAGCATTCCGGAAAGATCGGGACAAGATCTACGTGATCATGGGCTTGGATCGAAGATCGGGCAGCAATTCAACGTGCAAATTCGCGTTTGAAGTTAAGTGCGGGAATAAAAAAACAAAACGCAACATCCTACCTCTTGGGACTAAGCCCGTCGCTTCGCCGTCAACCCGCCGGGGTGGCCGCACCTCGCCGGACCGCTTCGCCGGAGTCGCCTCGCCGGAGATGGAGGAGGAGAGGGGAGAGGCTTGCCAGGGGAGGGGGAAAATGAGGGAGAAGAGGGGGGGGTTGGTTAATTAAATAAATTAATTAACTTAAACACCCTCCCGCGGCCCCGTACCCGAACTCCCAACGGGGTCGGGATTTAGCCTCTCCTAGGCTAAGAACCATGCTCTGAGCACAATGGAGGTCTCGGAATTTTATTCTGAGACCCCGTTCAAAAGTTATTAAACTTAGCGCCCGAGGCCGCCAAATTACGAAAACGCCCCTGGGCCATTTTTCACAGACGGTCCGCGCCCACGAAACTTATACCCCTCCTAGGGTAAACAGCATGCTCCGAACTCAACGGTGCCCTCGGTTATCCAATCTGAGCCACCTTTTAAGAGATACTTGAGTTTAACCATTAAACGAATAAATTAATTAATTAATTTATCCGTTTAACGTTCCGAAAGCGAGCGAGGGGTCCAAAAATCCCGCGCTGACAAGTTTTATGTCGTCCCTAGGGTAAACACCCCATTCCGGACCCATCTGTACACTCAAAACTCTGATCTGAAGCTCTGTTTAGGAGTTATCCCATTTATTTAGCATTTCCAGTGTGAACGCACTGAAAATTTAATTCCGGCCACTCCGGGGCTCGGAATCGCACGCCGTCTGAAGGCGCTGCTCTGGAATATCATCAAGAATATTCCAAAGTCTTTCAAAGCAAAAATCGGGTTCTTACAAAACCAATTTATTCCATGGTCCTAAAGGTGTCACTTTGTTAACAATAACCCAAATAACCTTTTCAACATACTCAAGAAAATTTCACTATGCATCCTCATTAGAATATTCACATGATATCTCATAATCATATTTGTCGAAAACTTGGTTGGACCCTTCAACACCAATACAGAGAAGTGATATTACCTAACTTTCTAGGTTACTGAAAGAAATAATATTTTTCTATAATCTAGGAACATTTTAGGCATTAAACCATTTGTGTAACGACCCGAGAATTCATGTTTCGCGTAATGATATGTTTCCCTTTAACTGGACCATCTTTCTATAAAAAGAAAATGAAAATAAACGAAAACCCGTAGCAACAAGCATGAATGAAATACTCCTTTATTAAGAAACACCTTGACGATTACAACTTCCCACGATCAAAACATCACTAACCAAAGATTCCAACCAAGAATCCGATTACAACGATGGGAAGACTGCTTAGAACTACTAGGAGCCCGAGAATGCGATAGGGATTTCGAGCATCCATCATAAGGAACATAATAATTTCTGAAGCCACCGCGACCATGCTCAGCACCAAGGGGATCACACGAACCATCTTTCTTTATCTTCTTCGGTCACTTGGAGTAAGGGACACCCGAGACCAAACCCTTTTATAAGCACCAATATGACCGTTGGACCTCAAACGGCCACAAATCCGACCGTTGGTTTCCCAAAGAATCCAATGTCCATTTTGACCGTTGGAAATAAAATGATCGGAATGATAAATGTGTAGTTTTGCTTTAATATTTTAAAATGACATCAATGTTAATTATCTCTTGTTTTCCAAAATAAGAATTTTATTTTATGTTTCAAATGGAGAAAAATTAATATTATTGTCTTCTTCCACTATACATTTTGATTTGAACAATTAAACTTTTGTTTTTCTAGTTATATCAAACCTGATGGATTTCTTTTATGAGTTATATATTTATACTGCATCAAATTAGATACATTATTTCTCGTATAATTTAACCTTTATTAACTATTTTGGAAACTATGTCAAATTATGGTTTCTTTCACTTGTGTGTTTTGTGGTGGTAATATTTTCATCAACACACTTTTATGTGTGATAAAATATAGTTGCATTAAATGATATTAATTAATTAAGAAAATTAGGGTAGTTAACTAGCAAAGGAAATTAAAATATATATTTGTGTTATGTTTTTACTACTCAATGTTCTTGATCCTTAATTCTCATAATGAAATACTAAGTAGTTAATAAATAAGGTTTAATAATAATGATAATATAATAAAAATTGTGGATGTTTTAAAAAAAATGAAATATATATGTATGTACATATAATAAGATGTTTTGATTAAATCAATTTATAATTTTATTTGACCAATGTTTTTACTAAAATAATAAAAGTGGTTTAATAATAATAATGATATCATAATATGAATTATTGGTGTTTTAAAAATAATATATCTATATATATAATAATATGATTTTATTGAATCAATGTATATATTTTATTTGGCCAATGACCTTTTTTTTTATATATATAAAAGCTGGATTAATCGTTTAAATACTTTAAAAATAAAAATAAAAATAAAAATATTAAAACAACTTTTTTAGAACTGCAGGAACCGCATTTTTTTTAAAAACCGCGGTGAAACCCCTCAGCCGTCCGATCCCTCCCTCATTTAATCTCGGTCATCCGCTGATTTCCATTTTTTTTCTTCTCCCCGAGTTCCACTGTTTCTTCTCCTTCATTGTGCCGCTGAACCAGTGAAGCGTAGGCTTTTTTTTCTCTTAGGCTGGCGAATAAGACCGGCGCTGCTCCCTCCTTTCCATGGGTTGACGCGGACTCCTCGCCCCGGATGCCTCGGCCGATGACTTCTTCCCTCCCCCAAAGTCCTCTTCTTCTTCTTCGTTTTCTTCTTAAACTTTCTGTTGCACCGAAGGCCGAAGGATCGGCTCCCTTGATCTCTTTGGCTTCTGGACCTCAGTTGCTGCCCCTCCTCTCCTCCTCCTCGTCGAACAGGTAAGGGTGAAGTTTAGCTTTGTTGTGGTTCTTGTTTGGGTTTCGTCTTTTTTTTTTGTTATATATTTACATATATATATGTGCTATGTATATACGTATTCATGCTGTATTTGTACAATGGAATCCACTGGATTCACTTGCCTCGTTACAATTTCCTTCCTCCTCTCCATACTGGTGAGGGTAGAACCATGTTTTTAAAATTTTGTGTTATACCTCGGTTTTCATCTATATATAAGAATATTCAGGTTATATATATATATATGTGCATACCTTCTATTTTTATACCCTCGGATCCTTTTGCCTCGACTGCATCCCCTCTCCAAGCAAGGAAAGAGTCCTGTTTTAATTTCGGTTGGGTTTTTACAAGAATCGGTTTTTATATAAATATGTATATATTTATATATACATGATATATATAAATATATACTTTCATACACACATATTATAAGATGATAAGCAGTATTTCCTCGATGTTTATACCCCATGATTTTTTCTTTCCTTCTATAAAATGGATATTTCAAGTAAATGGGTGAATAGGTAAAATTGTGCAAGTGAATGATGTATGTTGTTGTTATATACACACACACGTATGTGTATATATCTCAATATGAATTTAGTGACCATGTTTACATTTTTTTTATAAAGCATGATGAGTTTTATGGGTTAGTTGGACTTCAAATTCATTCATGAAACTGAGGATTTTCATTTATCACTGTTTTGGATAATCAGGATTTTTCTTAAAAAGGATAGTATGGACTCCTTGAACTTTTATACATGTACTCATAGGTACGTACTCATGTTTATTTAGAGTGCTAATAGAAGAGTTTACACGATTATATATATGATTTCCCAATATGGACTTAATTGTGCATATTGTAACCTCAATTGCCTGTATTAAATGCCTACGACATCCATTTATCATCATATGTGTAAGTTATGAACAACCCTGCTTTAATTGAGTATTAAGATGTTATGTAATGTTAAGTGTTATGTTCATTTTCTTGAAAACCCATGTTTTTCAAATGTTAAGATAACTGGTTATGTGCTCGGTGTTTTAGCATGCATGTCATCATGTTTTTCATGATAGAACTGTTTTCATGTTATGAACACATATGTGGAAAAAATGGGATTCAATTATGAACGTATGAAATCCTATGAATGTATGGCCATGTCAAGATATGTGAGGGATGTATAGGACTTACATGTGACGGGTGTGCCCAGAATTATATAACGCAACAAGAATGATGTGACGGGTGCGCCCGGAATTATACAGCGCTCCAATGCATTGGGTAAAGTAGGAGTCTCATGAGACGAACATGTGCGACAGTCTTGGCAGTTAGCCTTGACTTGTGCTAAAGAAACAGGGCGGGCGGTGAGCCTCGACCTGTTAAGTATGTTACATGGTCATGATGAAAAGTCATGACAAAGTCTAGGATTATACATTCCCTCTGCATGTAATGATAAAGGTTAACCAGGGGTTAGTTCAAATAACAGGACAACCCCTAGTTGAAGGTTCCCATGATCATGAAGATGTACTTTATGTAACAAGAACTGTTTTTCATATGTTAAACTGTTAGATGAACTGCACTTTACTCATGAACCATGATATGCATGTTTCCTGCTTAGCCATAGAATTCTTTTAGAATTGAAGTAACCTTGTTTTAACATTATGCATTGCTTATATTGCGCACTCTGATCATGTTTACATTAGAGCTCATTTCAAGTACGTGCTTCTTTGTGCAAGTGGATTTCAAAGAAAGATGGATTTCATGTTTTAAAGAAATTATAATGTTTTGTTTTAGCAGAGTATTTTTATTCTTTTCAAAAGGACTTATTTAAGAATGGATTTTCTTAAAAATGTTTTAAAACCCCTTACTGGGCATTTTTTCTCACCCTACGTTTTTGTTAAAAAATTTCAGGCACGGTTGATATTAATGAAGCTAATCAGAAGCAGCTGGTTTCCCAGAATCCTGAGCCCCGCGATCTTCTATAGTTATGAGACATGATATTTAATTTGTAATGATGTAATGTAAAGTATATCATGTCTCATTAAGCACCCCGGGTTTGGGGGTCGCTACAGTTGGTATCAGAGGATGGGTTCAGGAAACTCTGGAAAACCAGGTGATATAAATATATTGCTAAGACTAACTAAGTAAAAACGTTATGATTTTCAGATGGCTGATGTACCTACTGACCTTTTGTCACTCCCCACCGAGGCTCTAGAGTACATTATATCTCTAGTTAGCCGTGAAAACTTCCTGAACTATGCCCAAATTCGCATGACGTGTAAGCACTTGTACGATGTGTCAAACTCATCTAGGGTGCTTAGTCTCCACCAGGGAATGGGGATGGATTATATCTTAATGATGATGACCCAGTTTCCCTCGTATGCACGTCGAGGAAGGTATCACGAAGGACTCTTCCGAGTGTTTACAACTGGCGAGGAATTTGGCACAATGCTAGATAACCCTTTCCAAGAAGCTGCTACTGCCGGAGATCTTCAAGCAGCTTATCTGTGCCAGGTCCTGCACTACGGCTTCTGGGGCCAGTTAATGGACTTCGGAGCGTTGGAAAATGAGACCACCCGTTTGTCTCTTAGGCAAGAATTGTACACCGATGTTTCCCAACTCCACACCCCTCACGCTAAACTCAGGAGGCGTTATAAATGTTCCCATGAGTTTAGTCCTGTATGTTCATCTTCTGTGTGGTTTGTGGAGTTAGAGAGTTTCGCCTCTCTTTGTGGTGTCCGTCTGGAAAACTCGGACTTTATTGTGTAAACTTTCTTAATTAAAAAGTTTATGATCCCATTCTTCTTAGTGTTGTTAAGTGACCTCTCTTGTATACCTTTTCTTCCAGATGGCAGGTTAGATGAACCTCTCGTCTCTACCTGACGAGTTGGTAGAGGTTATCTTGATCAGAACTTGTATGGTAGACTTTCCCTCTTTTCTCCACCTACGAGGGTCCTGTCAACGTCTTCTGGACATAGCGAACAGTCCAGAAATTCTCCGCGCATGTCAGGAGAATGAACATGTGATTCACCTCCTTGCCACCACCCATCTCCCCTACTATAGGCGAAGGGGGAGATACCATGAAGGGCTTTTTCAGTGTTTCTCTATGGCACGGAACTTCTCCGCCAGAGCTTGCTTTCTCATAGCAGCTCAGGATGGCCACCTCAATGCCACCTACATGTTCCAGATCCTGAACGTCAGCCTTCTCAATCGCATCGTTCCCCTCAACTACCTCGAGCGTGATGAAGTTCGAAGGGTTACTAGGGGATTCGTCCGCTCGGACGTCTCAGAGCAGTTTATTGCACGGGCCTCCCTGTGGAAGCCTGTGTGTAGTGACCATGAGCAGGAGTACAAGTCTTATTGCTCAAAGTGTATCTGGTTCAGGGAAACAGCGGAGCTGTGTACCAGTTTAGGGGTTCCGTTAACCGAGCCAGGCCTTCAGTTTTGGTAATGTTGTGCGACCGGGGTCTTTTTCTTTTTTTTGAATAGAATTGCGAGGACACAATTCTTTGAAGGGGGAGATGATGTAACGACCTGAGAATTCATGTTTCGCGTAATGATATGTTTCCCTTTAACTGGACCATCTTTCTATAAAAAGAAAATGAAAATAAACGAAAACCCGTAGCAACAAGCATGAATGAAATACTCCTTTATTAAGAAACACCTTGATGATTACAACTTCCCACGATCAAAACATCACTAACCAAAGATTCCAACCAAGAATCCGATTACAACGATGGGAAGACTGCTTAGAACTACTAGGAGCCCGAGAATGCGATAGGGATTTCGAGCATCCATCATAAGGAACATAATAATTGCTGAAGCCACCGCGACCGTGCTCAGCACCAAGGGGATCACACGAACCATCTTCCTTTATCTTCTTCGGTCACTTGGAGTAAGGGACACCCGAGACCAAACCCTTTTATAAGCACCAATATTACCATTGGACCTCAAACGGCCACAAATCCGACCGTTGGTTTCCCAAATAATCCAATGTCCATTTTGACCGTTGGAAATAAAATGATCGGAATGATAAATGTGTAGTTTTGCTTTAATATTTTAAAATGACATCAATGTTAATTATCTCTTGTTTTCCAAAATAAGAATTTTATTTTATGTTTCAAATGGAGAAAAATTAATATTATTGTCTTCTTCCACTATACATTTTGATTTGAACAATTAAACTTTTGTTTTTCTAGTTATATCAAACCTGATGGATTTCTTTTATGAGTTATATATTTATACTGCATCAAATTAGATACATTATTTCTCGTATAATTTAACCTTTATTAACTATTTTGGAAACTATGTCAAATTATGGTTTCTTTCACTTGTGTGTTTTGTGGTGGTAATATTTTCATCAACACACTTTTATGTGTGATAAAATATAGTTGCATTAAATGATATTAATTAATTAAGAAAATTAGGGTAGTTAACTAGCAAAGGAAATTAAAATATATATTTGTGTTATGTTTTTACTACTCAATGTTCTTGATCCTTAATTCTCATAATGAAATACTAAGTAGTTAATAAATAAGGTTTAATAATAATGATAATATAATAAAAATTGTGGATGTTTTAAAAAAAATGAAATATATATGTATGTACATATAATAAGATGTTTTGATTAAATCAATTTATAATTTTATTTGACCAATGTTTTTACTAAAATAATAAAAGTGGTTTAATAATAATAATGATATCATAATATGAATTATTGGTGTTTTAAAAATAATATATCTATATATATAATAATATGATTTTGTTGAATCAATGTATATATTTTATTTGGCCAATGACCTTTTTTTTATATATATAAAAGCTGGATTAATCGTTTAAATACTTTAAAAATAAAAATAAAAATAAAAATATTAAAACAACTTTTCTAGAACTGCAGGAACCGCATTTTTTTAAAAAACCGCGGTGAAACCCCTCAGTCGTCCGATCCCTCCCTCATTTAATCTCGGTCGTCCGCTGATTTCCATTTTTTTTCTTCTCCCCGAGTTCCATTGTTTCTTCTCCTTCATTGCGCCGCTGAACCAGTGGAGCGTAGGCTTTTTTTTCTCTTAGGCTGGCGAATAAGACCGGCGCTGCTCCCTCCTTTCCACGGGTTGACGCGGACTCCTCGCCCCGGATGCCTCGGCCGATGACTTCTTCCCTCCCCCGAAGTCCTCTTCTTCTTCTTCATTTTCTTCTTAAACTCCCTGTTGCACCGAAGGTCGAAGGATCGGCTCCCTTGATCTCTTTGGCTTCTGGACCTCAGTTGCTGCCCCTCCTCTCCTCCTCCTCGTCGAACAAGTAAGGGTGAAGTTTAGCTTTGTTGTGGTACTTGTTTGGGTTTCGTCTTTTTTTTTGTTATATATTTACATATATATATGTGCTATGTATATACGTATTCATGCTGTATTTGTACAATGGAATCCACTGGATTCACTTGCCTCGTTACAATTTCCTTCCTCCTCTCCGTACTGGTGAGGGTAGAACCATGTTTTTAAAATTTTGTGTTATACCTCGGTTTTCATCTATATATAAGAATATTCGGGTTATATATATATATATATATGTGCATACCTTCTATGTTTATACCCTCGGATCCTTTTGCCTCGACTGCATCCCCTCTCCAAGCAAGGAAAGAGTCCTGTTTTAATTTCGGTTGGGTTTTTACAAGAATCGGTTTTTATATAAATATGTATATATTTATATATACATGATATATATAAATATATACTTTCATACACACATATTATAAGATGATAAGTAGTATTTCCTCGATGTTTATACCCCATGATTTTTTCTTTCCTTCTATAAAATGGATATTTCAAGTAAATGGGTGAATAGGTAAAATTGTGCAAGTGAATGATGTATGTTGTTGTTATATACACACACACATATGTGTATATATCTCAATATGAATTTAGTGACCATGTTTACATTTTTTTTATAAAGCATGACGAGTTTTATGGGTTAGTTGGACTTCAAATTCATTCGTGAAACTAAGGATTTTCATTTATCACTGTTTTGGATAATCAGGATTTTTCTTAAAAAGGATAGTATGGACTCCTTGAACTTTTATACATGTAATCATAGGTACGTACTCATGTTTATTTAGAGTGCTAATAGAAGAGTTTACACGATTATATGTATGATTTCCCAATATGGACTTAATTATGCATATTGTAACCTCAATTGCCTGTATTAAATGCCTACGACATCCATTTATCATCATATGTGTAAGTTATGAACAACCCTGCTTTAATTGAGTATTAAGATGTTATGTAATGTTAAGTGTTATGTTCATTTTCTTGAAAACCCATGTTTTTCAAATGTTAAGATAACTGGTTATGTGCTCGGTGTTTTAGCATGCATGTCATCATGTTTTTCATGATAGAAATGTTTTCATGTTATGAACACATATGTGGAAAAAAGGGGATTCAATTATGAAAGTATGAAATCCTATGAATGTATGACCATGTCAAGATATGTGAGGGATGTATAGGACTTACATGTGACGGGTGTGCCCGGAATTATATAGCGCAACAAGAATTATGTGACGGGTGCGCCCGGAATTATACAGCGCTCCAATGCATTGGGTAAAGTAGGAGTCTCATGAGACGAACATGTGCGACGGTCTTGGCAGTTAGCCTTGACTTGTGCTAAAGAAACAGGGCGGGCGGTGAGCCTCGACCTGTTAAGTATGTTACATGGTCATGATGAAAAGTCATGACAAAGTCCAGGATTATACATTCCCTCTGCATGTAATGATAAAGGTTAACCAGGGGTTAGTTCAACTAACAGGACAACCCCTAGTTGAAGGTTCCCATGATCATGAAGATGTACTTTATGTAACAAGAACTGTTTTTCATATGTTAAACTGTTAGATGAACTGCACTTTACTCATGAACCATGATATGCATGTTTCCTTCTTAGCCATAGAATTCTTTTAGAATTGAAGTAACCTTGTTTTAACATTATGCATTGCTTATATTGTGCACTCTGATCATGTTTACATTAGAGCTCATTTCAAGTAAGTGCTTCTTTGTGCAAGTGGTTTTCAAAGAAAGATGGATTTCATGTTTTAAAGAAATTATAATGTTTTGTTTTAGCAGAGTATTTTTATTCTTTTCAAAAGGACTTATTTAAGAATGGATTTTCTTAAAAATGTTTTAAAACCCCTTACTGGGCATTTTTGCTCACCCTACGTTTTTGTTAAAAAATTTCAGGCACGGTTGATATTAATGAAGCTAATCAGAAGCAGCTGGTTTCCCAGAATCCTGAGCCCTGCGATATTCTGTAGTTATGAGACATGATATTTAATTTGTAATGATGTAATGTAAAGTATATCATGTCTCATTAAGCACCCCGGGTTTGGGGGTCGCTACAGTTGGTATCAGATGATGGGTTCAGGAAACTCTGGAAAACCAGGTGATATAAATATATTGCTAAGACTAACTAAGTAAAAACGTTATGATTTTCAGATGGCTGATGTACCTACTGACCTTTTGTCACTCCCCACCGAGGCTCTAGAGTACATTATATCTCTAGTTAGCTGTGAAAACTTCCTGAACTATGCCCAAATTCGCATGACGTGTAAGCACTTGTACGATGTGTCAAACTCATCTAGGGTGCTTAGTCTCCACCGGGGAATGGGGATGGATTATCTCTTAATGATGATGACCCAGTTTCCCTCGTATGCACGTCGAGGAAGGTATCACGAAGGACTCTTTCGAGTGTTTACAACTGGCGAGGAATTTGGCACAATGCTAGATAACCCTTTCCAAGAAGCTGCTGCTGCCGGAGATCTTCAAGCAGCTTATCTGTGCCAGGTCCTGCACTACGGCTTCTGGGGCTTGTTAATGGACTTCGGAGCGTTGGAAAATGAGACCACCCGTGTGTCTCTTAGGCAAGAATTGTACACCGATGTTTCCCAACTCCACACCCCTCACGCTAAACTCAGGAGGCGTTATAAATGTTCCCATGAGTTTAGTCCTGTATGTTCATCTTCTGTGTGGTTTGTGGAGTTAGAGAGTTTCGCCTCTCTTTGTGGTTTCCGTATGGAAAACTCGGACTTTATTGTGTAAACTTTCTTAATTAAAAAGTTTATGATCCCATTCTTCTTAGTGTTGTTAAGTGACCTCTCTTGTATACCTTTTCTTCCAGATGGCAGGTTAGATGAACCTTTCGTCTCTACCTGACGAGTTGGTAGAGGTTATCTTGATCAGAACTTGTATGGTAGACTTTCCCTCTTTTCTCCACCTACGAGGGTCCTGTCAACGTCTTCTGGACATAGCGAACAGTCCGGAAATTCTCCGCGCATGTCAGGAGAATGAACATGTGATTCACCTCCTTGCCACCACCCATCTCCCCTACTATAGGCGAAGGGGGAGATACCATGAAGGGCTTTTTCAGTGTTTATCTATGGCACGGAACTTCTCCGCCAGAGCTTTCTTTCTCATAGCAGCTCAGGATGGCCACCTCAATGCCACCTACATGTTCCAAATCCTGAACGTCAGCCTTCTCAATCGCGTCGTTCCCCTCAACTACCTCGAGCGTGATGAAGTTCGAAGGGTTACTAGGGGATTCGTCCGCTCAGACGTCTCAGAGCAGTTTATTGCACGGGCCTCCCTGGGGAAGCCTGTGTGTAGTGACCATGAGCAGGAGTACAAGTCTTATTGCTCAAATTGTATCTGGGTCAGGGAAACAGCGGAGCTGTGTACCAGTTTAGGGGTTCCGTTAACCGAGCCAGGCCTTCAGTTTTGGTAATGTTGTGCGACCGGGGTCTTTTTCTTTTTTTTGAATAGAATTGCGAGGACACAATTCTTTGAAGGGGGGGATGATGTAACGACCTGAGAATTCATGTTTCGCGTAATGATATGTTTCCCTTTAACTGGACCATCTTTCTATAAAAAGAAAATGAAAATAAACGAAAACCCGTAGCAATAAGCATGAATGAAATACTCCTTTATTAAGAAACACCTTGATGATTACAACTTCCCACGATCAAAACATCACTAACCAAAGATTCCAACCAAGAATCCGATTACAACGATGGGAAGACTGCTTAGAACTACTAGGAGCCCGAGAATGCGATAGGGATTTCGAGCATCCATCATAAGGAACATAATAATTGCTGAAGCCACCGCGACCGTGCTCAGCACCAAGGGGATCACACGAACCATCTTCCTTTATCTTCTTCGGTCACTTGGAGTAAGGGACACCCGAGACCAAACCCTTTTATAAGCACCAATATGACCGTTATACCTCAAACGGCCACAAATCTGACCGTTGGTTTCCCAAAGAATCCAATGTCCATTTTGACCGTTGGAAATAAAATGATCGGAATGATAAATGTGTAGTTTTGCTTTAATATTTTAAAATGACATCAATATTAATTATCTCTTGTTTTCCAAAATAAGAATTTTATTTTATGTTTCAAATGGAGAAAAATTAATATTATTGTCTTCTTCCACTATACATTTTGATTTGAACAATTAAACTTTTGTTTTTCTAGTTATATCAAACCTGATGGATTTCTTTTATGAGTTATATATTTATACTGCATCAAATTAGATACATTATTTCTCGTATAATTTAACCTTTATTAACTATTTTGGAAACTATGTCAAATTATGGTTTCTTTCACTTGTGTGTTTTGTGGTGGTAATATTTTCATCAACACACTTTTATGTGTGATAAAATATAGTTGCATTAAATGATATTAATTAATTAAGAAAATTAGGGTAGTTAACTAGCAAAGGAAATTAAAATATATATTTGTGTTATGTTTTTACTACTCAATGTTCTTGATCCTTAATTCTCATAATGACATACTAAGTAGTTAATAAATAAGGTTTAATAATAATGATAATATAATAAAAATTGTGGATGTTTTAAATAAAATGAAATATATATGTATGTACATATAATAAGATGTTTTGATTAAATCAATTTATAATTTTATTTGACCAATGTTTTTACTAAAATAATAAAAGTGGTTTAATAATAATAATGATAGCATAATATGAATTATTGGTGTTTTAAAAATAATATATCTATATATATAATAATATGCTTTTATTGAATCAATTTATATATTTTATTTGGCCAATGACCTTTTTTATATATATATATAAAAGCTGGATTAATAGTTTAAATACTTTAAAAATAAAAATAAAAATAAAAATATTAAAACAACTTTTTTAGAACTGCAGGAACCGCGTTTTTTTTTAAAAACCGCGGTGAAACCCCTCAGTCGTCCGATCCCTCCCTCATTTAATCTCGGTCGTCCGCTGATTTCCATTTTTTTCTTCTCCTCACGTTCCATTGTTTCTTCTCCTTCATTGCACTGCTGAACCAGTGGAGCGTAGGATTTTTTTTTTCTCTTAGGCCGGCGAATAAGACCGGCGCTGCTCCCTCCTTTCCACGGGTTGACGCGGACTCCTCACCCCGGATGCCTCGGCCGATGACTTCTTCCCTCCCCCGAAGTCCTCTTCTTCTTCTTCGTTTTCTTCTTAAACTCCCTATTGCACCGAAGGCCGAAGGACCGGCTCCCTTGATCTCTTCGGCTTCTGGACCTCAGTTGCTGCCCCTCCTCTCCTCCTCCTCGTCGAACAGGTAAGGGTGAAGTTTAGCTTTGTTGTGGTTCTTGTTTGGGTTTCGTCTTTTTTTTTTTGTTATATATTTACATATATATATGTGCTATGTATATACGTATTCATGCTGTATTTGTACAACGGAATCCACTGGATTCACTTGCCTCGTTACAATTTCCTTCCTCCTCTCCGTACTGGTGAGGGTAGAACCATGTTTTTAAAATTTTGTGTTATACGTCGGTTTTCATATATATATAAGAATATTCGGGTTATATGTATATATATATATGTGCATACCTTCTATGTTTATACCCTAGGATCCTTTTTCCTCGACTGCATCCCCTCTCCAAGCAAGGAAAGAGTCCTGTTTTAATTTCGGTTGGGTTTTTACAAGAATCGGTTTTTATATAAATATGTATATATTTATATATACATGATATATATAAATATATACTTTCATACACACATATTATAAGATGATAAGCAGTATTTACTCGATGTTTATACCCCATGATTTTTTCTTTCCTTCTATAAAATGGATATTTCAAGTAAATGGGTGAATAGGTAAAATTGTGCAAGTGAATGATGTATGTTGTTGTTATATACACACACACGTATGTGTATATATCTCAATATGAATTTAGTGACCATGTTTACATTTTTTTTATAAAGCATGATGAGGTTTATGGGTTAGTTGGACTTCAAATTCATTCGTGAAACTGAGGATTTTCATTTATCACTATTTTGGATAATCAGGATTTTTCTTAAAAAGGATAGTATGGACTCCTTGAACTTTTATACATGTACTCATAGGTACATACTCATGTTTATTTAGAGTGCTAATAGAAGATTTTACATGATTATATGTATGATTTCCCAATATGGACTTAATTATGCATATTGTAACCTCAATTGCCTGTATTAAATGCCTACGACATCCATTTATCATCATATGTGTAAGTTATGAACAACCCTGCTTTAATTGAGTATTAAGATGTTATGTAATGTTAAGTGTTATGTTCATTTTCTTGAAAACCCATGTTTTTCAAATGTTAAGATAACTGGTTATGTGATCGGTGTTTTAGCATGCATGTCATCATGTTTTTCATGATAGAACTATTTTCATGTTATGAACACATATGTGGAAAAAAATGGGATTCAATTATGAACGTATGAAATCTTATGAATGTATGACCATGTCAAGATATGTGAGGGATGTATAGGACTTACATGTTATGGGTGCGCCCGGAATTATATAGCGCAACAAGAATGATGTGACGGGTGCGCCCGGAATTATACAGTGCTCCAATGCATTGGGTAAACCAGGAGTCTCATGAGACGAACATGTGCGACGGTCTTGGCAGTTAGCCTTGACTTGTGCTAAAGAAATAGGGCGGGCGGTGAGGCTCGACCTGTTAAGTATGTTACACGATCATGATGAAAAGTCATGACAAAGTCTAGGATTATACATTCCCTCTGCATGTAATGATAAAGGTTAACCAGGGGTTAGTTCAACTAACAGGACAACCCCTAGTTGAAGGCTCCCATGATCATGAAGATGTACTTTATGTAACAAGAACTATTTTTCATATGGTAAACTGTTAGATGAACTGCACTTTACTTATGAACCATGATATGCATGTTTCCTGCTTATCCATAGAATTCTTTTAGAATTGAAGTAACCTTGTTTTAACATTATGCATTGCTTATATTGCGCACTCTGATCATATTTACATTAGATCTCATTTCAAGTACGTGCTTCTTTGTGCAAGTGGTTTTCAAAGAAAGATGGATTTCATGTTTTAAAGAAATGATAATGTTTTGTTTTAGCAGAGTATTTTTATTCTTTTCAAAAGGACTTATTTAAGAATTGATTTTCTTAAAAATGTTTTAAAACCCCTTACTGGGCATTTTTGCTCACCCTACGTTTTTGTTAAAAATTTTCAGGCACGGTTGATATTAATGAAGCTAATCAGAAGCAGCTAGTTTCCCAGAATCCTGAGCCTCGCGATCTTCTGTAGTTATGAGACATGATATTTAATTTGTAATGATGTAATATAAAGTATATCATGTCTCATTAAGCACCCCGGGTTTGGGGGTCGCTACAATTTGACCACCCCATCATACATTTAAATCTTCATTGATCCATAACCCTAAACATCAAGCTCACCATTATTCTCCAACTTCACATTATAGAACCAAACCTTAATATAATATAGAAACTCATTGTAGAATGAAATATTTGGAACACACCATTACCTTCCTTTAGGTATGCCTTGACTTTTGTTTTTTCTTTCCCTTTTTGTTTGGGTGAATTGAAAACTTCTCAATAATAGAGAGACTTTGGATGGTAAATGAACTAAAGTTTGGGGATGTATGTTTTTTTAATTAATATATTCCAAGAATAAATGTGTAAATAGATTTAGGAGGTTCTACTTGGGACTTAAGATCCTTAACTTTGGTTTAGAGGTTTCCTATAGAAAGCTGGGTAGAGAACTATATTCAAGACAAACTCACATCCTGAATGGGTTACAAAGTGTGAATTTTTTAAAGGGTATATGTAATGAGTCTCGTGTAGGGCATGAAAATTTATAGGTTTTGAAACAATTACATTATATGAAAAACATCGATCGTGATTAAATTTAATTCAAGGCACCAATTTTTTTGACGTATCTTTAATTCACGGGATTCCATGCTATGAAAGGGATTTATAATGTGAATTTCTTGCATACATTGGTTTTAAACATGATACAAACCTGAATTTTGATTCATTCAGTGCGTAGGCTTCCC
Organism: Viscum album; assembly: GCA_963277665.1. Lineage (NCBI taxonomy): Eukaryota > Viridiplantae > Streptophyta > Magnoliopsida > Santalales > Viscaceae > Viscum > Viscum album. The sequence continues at coordinate 1,074,632,579 of OY728143.1, forward strand.
TATTGAACCCTATGATGATTTTGGATGATTTTGGGTCATCTCCCTCCTCCTAGATCACTTCATGATTTATTAGTGTTTATTATTGGTCATTTATAGTTTCTTATCATGCCTTATCTTTCAAAGGATGATTCGTGATTTTTATATCTTCCTTTTCAAAAGCAAATAGGTTTCCATCATTCTTGAGGTAGGTATATCAATGTACATGTTTCTAATTATTGAATTGCTATATGTTTTTTATCCCTTTTTTTATTAAAAAATATTTTATTTTATGAAAAATGGTTTTTATTAAATGTGATCATAGTTTTGGAAATGTTTTTCGAAGGGAACCTTGGTTACATCAGGAAATAAACATAGGTAGCCCTAGTGTGTGTGGCACCACTAGGGGTTACTTTTGTGATATCGAAAGACTTTTGATGGACTTAATATTGATTGGAACCAAATTATTCCTATTTTATACTTCATTTATGTCTATTATGTATTCCCATAGGTTAGATCCAAAATGATTTACTTTGTGTTTTATATTTTTGATTGAAAATGGTTTATTTCATGGATATTTTCTCACATGTTTAATTTACCTATTTTTCTCTTATACCTTATATATTTATGGATTTTGTGAATATGGTATTAATTTATAGAAAACAAAGTAAATTATTTCAAAAGGTTTTATTTATGAAAATTATTTATAAATTGGTTTATTGTTTTAAAGCTAAAAATTGTCCATTCTTGTTATTAGAACCTCTATAGATTATTTGGTGGTATTATACTGGGATATGTGATCACACCCTACTTTTTCTTTTGGGTGGTTGTTGACCTTGTTTTTTTGGACTCAGGAAAAGGTATGTGAATCATATAGCTTGCCAGGTTCTTTTTTCAATTATTACCTTCATAGTGGTATGGTTTGGAGGTGATAATTGGTCACATGGAGACTTGTTGGTCTTGTCAATTCCTACTTTTCTGGTTTAGCCTAATTGTCTTGGGTTATAAGGATCTTGTTGTATCTCTTTATTTCACATTATATTCCTATTATATTTATTATTTTGGTTATACTCAAGACTTATTTTTGTTATATTTGTTTTACCTCACCATGTGATGGTCATCTCGGGTGGATGGTTTAGTTGACCCAGGTTGGTTCATTAAAAATTGGCATCAGAGGAAAAAAAACAACTAACATGGATTCTTTAACACTAATATAACATTATAGATTTCAACAATTACAATTGATGAAAAATCATGGTTGTTACTAATATAACATTAATTTTCCTACCTCTACATTATCAAAGCATAAAAATATGCAATGTTGACATAAGGGAATGGAAGACATGATTTGGGATACTCAGAGAGGATGGAGAGTCCTCTGGAAAAGAGGATGAATCTTGGTACCAAAGTCCTAGATATGTCTGAATAGGGGTTGGGATTCATGGGAATGTCTTCCTTCTATGACCCTCCCAATCCCAAACCCAATATGGTCACCTTCATCCACCATTCCATTAACTCTGGAATCACCTTCCTTGACACCTCTGATTCCTACGGTCCTTTCACCAATGAAATCCTTATCGGTAAGGTCAATTTATTGGATTATTTCTATTTTCTATATGCCAGTGTTTTTCTTGGAAAATAATTCATGGTTTCCTTAAGATATTTATTTCTCATGCCTTGAAAAGTGGGTTGAGTAAAAAGTTTATAATGTCCATGAAGTTTGCAGTCTCATACTATAATATATCAGTGGAAAGCTTTTGAGGTTGTTTCTTACAATGTTTTAGTGTTCTAGGATACAAGTTTATTGTAAAATTTGACATTTTTATTATGAGTTTAAAGAAAATTTTATGGATTATTTAGTAGATAGTAACCTTGATGAGTAAAAATTAACCCATTCTCATTATGGTTTTTATTATCATTTTCATGTCAAAATGGAAATAATTAGTTATTTTTAATAAATTTAGGTGTTAACAAATTTTCTTCATTTTGAGATTGATTTTTTTATTACTAAAATTTCATAATTATTAAAGATATGATGGTGTACACCTCTTCTTTGCATCAAAATCATTAATTCGATCATATATGATGTTGTTATGCTTTACATTCTCTGGTTGGAACCTCAAAAAAGCCTCTCAACAAGATAACAAAGTTGCGTTTCTTATCAAAAAATGATAAATAATAGCCAGTAGAGAATACCTTTCAAGTGTCTTTATTTGAGAAGTTCTCCACAAGCCTAGCACCTGAAGATAAGAATCCCATTACAAGAGGACTATATGCAACAATCCCAATACCAAGCTCTCTAAGGAAAAGGCATACATAGTTAATCTTAGATTAATGCCAAATCACAACAGGAACAACAAATATGTCACCTGAACATTGGAATGATTTATTTTTATGCATCTCTCATCCACAAGGACCACTCCAGTTGTACAGTAGTTATGGGTTGGATTGCATGTGCTCTTCTAATTGTAGTAGAAGAGGCCTCTGATGGACCAATATACTTGTTATCTTTTTTTCTTGTTGTGATTTGGAATTAATCTAAGCTTATCTATGACTTTTCCTTAGAGAACCTGGTAATAAGATTATTTCATATAGTCCTCTTGGAATAAGATTATTATCTTCAAGTGATAGTATTGTGGATAACTTATCAAATGAATACTCTCAAAAGGTATTCTCTACTAGCTATTATTTATCATTTTTATAATAAAAACAACTTTTTTATCTTATTTAAAAGCTATTATGATGTTTCAAATAGAAAATGTAAAACGCTGCGACACCATATATGAGCAGATTAATTCATGATCTCAAATCCAATACTGTTATAGATATCATAAAGGGTTGCTGAAACATACCTTGTTTTTCCAATTGGGAGTTCCCAAAAACTCCTACCCTCTTATCTTGGAAACCATAAAGTAAAAACCTTGTGTTTTTTATTTTATTGTAGTAAGGGTTTGTGGTATCTCCAAATCCACATTTTTTCCAATTCATATAATCTTTATTGAGGTTATCTGAATATGTTTATTCCTTCAAAGTATTATGCCTCCAATAGATGTCTAATGTTGGACTCATGAAATTTTTTTTGTTCTATGATGAAATGTTTTATGCATAAAACAAGCTATACTTGTCACCAATCCAGCTAATAGTAGATTTCACAAATGAATTTTGATAAAGATGAGAACAATCAATCAGTATATTTCTATATCTCATATCAGACAAAAATCTATAATGGAGGGGGTTGTAACAAAATAATTATAGTAGGAATCAAGGAGAGGATCAAATGCCTATGAAAACTAGTATTCTCTTATAATAAAACAACTTCTCTCGAAAAAAATACCCAGTCTTTTAGTTTATCTATTATGTAATGGTTGATATGACATTATAAATTTATATATCCCATCGTATTTCATTATTAAATATATCCATTTTCATATAAAATGGATTTGAAATAGCTGGACAAATAAACTTTCCCTCTATGTTTCCAGTTAACCCCTCCTTGACCAACCTAGATAAGGAATCTGCAACATGATTAACCCTTTCTGGCTTATAAAATACTTCAAACTCTAATCCCAATAAATTATCCTATTAGAACTGCTTATTAGTGGTATTTATTCTCTAACTCAGTAGATGTTTGAGATATTTATGGTCTGTGTGAAACAAAGAGTGCTTGACCATCAATTATATCTTCTAGTGGTTAAATATTATAACAAGAGCCATAATCTATTTTCCATAAACTGACTTGGAGAGATTTACCTAAGCTAAAGCCTTGCTAAAATAATATATAGTGTGGCCTTCTTTCACAAGGAAAAGTCTAAATCCTTTTCCTAAGGCATCACATTCTATAACAAAATACTTCATAAAATCAGGAATATATAGTAGTGGGTTTGATTTCATATATTTGTTAACTCCTCAAAAAAAATTCCTTCCTGGTTAAGTTGGTGAAAGTTTTAACAACTTTCACATATTTTTTGATAACCTTCCTATGACATCTTACAAGACCCAAGAATATTCTCACCCCTTTCACATTTTTTGGCCTAGGATATTTTATAATAAATTAAATAATTTTTGGATCCATAGAAATACCTTTAAATTATATGACCAAGTTACTCCATCATTGACTAAATGAAAAAAAAATTCCTCATATTAGCCTTCATCTTGTTTTTTGGAAATATCTTGAACCCAATCATCAAATGTGATAGATATCCTGACCATGTTTTACTTTAATAAGGATATTATCAAATAAAACTAAATAAAACTTTCTTAATATATCCCCAAACACCTTGTTCATGGTTGATTGGAAATTTTTAAAAGAATATATAAGCCCAAATTGAATCATAAGGTATTTATAATTCCCCTCATGCATTTTGAATATTGTCTTGTTGATATCTTCAACTTTTACCCTAACTTTATGAACTCCATATTTTAGGTCATGTTTAGTAAAAAATATTATCCCATGTAACTCATCCAACAATTATTCTATATTTAGGATAGATAATTGATTTGATAAAGATTATTTAAATCTCTATAACCCACACACATTCACCATGTCCCATATTTTTTTATGAGAATGAAAGAGTTATCATAAGGGTTGTTGTTATGTCTAATTATTCCTCTTTCCAACATTTTTTTCACCTACTTCTCTACCTCATATTTAAGGTATTTATCCAAATTATAAGACCTAATTTTCATAGGTACAATCCCATTCAGTAGAGTTATTTCATGGTCTGTTAATCTACTTGGAGGTAACCCTTTTGGTTCATAAAAAATGGTCTAAAATTCTAGTATAACCTCCCATAAATGTGACTAAAATTGATCTTCTTATTGTCCTTTCACTCCCTTAGAAAACATTAGCTTAGTTTTATATACCCATCCATCCAATAAAATCTCTTTCTTTTATATATTCTATTATAGGTTCTTATAAAAAACCAAACTAGAACATCCATCCATTGGATTCCAAATCCGGCCCGCGACATACCCGGGGAGCGTCCCTAATCCCCTCGGGATAACAAAGAGCATCAAGGGTATCATAAAAAACCATTGGGCATGGTTTCACCCCCATGTAACCAAATAAAAACATAAAAACAAGTAAAATTAGTAAAAAGGTAAGATACATGCCAAAAGACATCTCATATAAATAAATAATCAATCAGAGATACAAAAATACAATGGAATCTAAAACAAAATAAAGACCAAAGAATCTGATAAAAAGATCAATCCAACTAGTTCCATGAAACTAAAGGTATGGTCACCAAATCTGTGTGAATCTCCGGTCACCACCATCACCCGCACAACACCTGCTTCCCAAAAAAGATGAAACCAGATCCAACCTAAAATCCAAAACCTAGAGGAACCTGCACAAGACAAGAAGACTACATACCCACCAACATGAGTATGTAGGGTGTGAGATTAATCTAGTAGTATACCACAATGAGGCTAATTCATTTAATAAAAGAAACCAAGCTCACTGGTTTTAAAATAATAGAAAAAATAGGTTTTCATTTTCCTTTACATGGTATAGGGATAAAAAAGTATGAGACATGCACTTTATTAAATCACAATTTTCATAAAACATTCCATAATTAGGTTTTATGAAAAACCATTCTAATTAAAAGTGATAACTATTTCTCTTTAAAAATACCACACTTTTGAAAAAAAAATAGACCCACTCATGGTTTAAACATTTCAAAAGAATTTCTAATCAAGTATGTCACTAGAAAACCATTTGCCAATTTTCCTTAAAAATCCTTTAAACATCCAATAAAAAGTGAAATAAGGAAATAGGGGAAATACAAATAAACTTAAATGAAAAGGTTGTAATTAATGACAACAAGTGGATAGAATAAAACTATGCATCATCATGACCAAGTACAAGATGATCAAAACATCAAAAAACTCCATCCAAGAAATAAACCTCACACATGAAAATATATATAATAAGATATTTAACATATGATACATAGCATTATGAAACACCATGGGGACTAACGGGACAACATGAGACATGAAAAATGGACCTAACTACTGGCGGGGTAATAGTCACACATCCATCCACCAAATCTATCTAAGTAGTCTCCTTGGTAACAAACCCCATATCCAACTGATACATATAACTAAGGGGATCTATCCAGTGAAAAAAATCAACTATCCAAGCAATGTCCCACTACTTCCCACTTAACAACCTCAGTTCCTCATGGAATAACAACAGAGGTGGGCCATGGACAATAAATGTCGTCACATGATAATAACAGACCCTAGGGATAACAACACAATCACATCCTTCCAACCTCTTGCACTACCTTTAAAATGATCCCCTATACACGAGCACATCAAGAATCAAATCACGAGTATCCATCATAAGGATAACATAAAAATTAACAACAATCAAGGGGGCTCAACAAGGGAACAAACAACATCACTTCACAAGTTCCAAATAGGAATTCATTTATATCATATACATTTGGAAATCCCTTTCATAAAAATATTTATGATTTAATCAAGATTCCAAAAGAAATCATAATAATTCACAAACATAAGAAAATAATATCAAGGTAAACCCCATTTTTCTTTATAAAACCAAACCAACATTTAAAACATGAAACCCCATCTAAAACAAAAAAGGGTAACCCACTTTAAAACCTAATTTTCTCCAAATACCAAAGAACAAGTTCATTTCATGATAAAAACCCTCTTTGGAATTTTATAAAACACAAAGAATGCATAAAACACCAATTCAAAACAAATTCCAAAGCACAAGACAATTCACCCAGTTTTTCCAAAGTAAAATAACCACTAAAGCATGGAAAACCTTTTATAGTCTACACTAGATATCATATGCATCATTACTTTAAATATAAAACACATTTAAAGCATGAATCAATCATGTAACTCTTAAATAAAAGGAAATTAATAGAAAACACATACCTCATGTGGTGGATTCAGGTCACCTTTAACGAAAACCACTAGAGAGAGACTCCTACAATGAATCATAGCCATTACAAACCAAAATCATCAATTTTTTACAACCCTAGGCATAAAAATCATCCAAAAATGTCCAATGGGGTTATATTAGAATGTGGAAATGAGATAAAACCAAATAAGAAGAAGAAGGAATCTCTAACCTCTTGAACCGGGTGAAGAATCTCTAAGAAACTGCTTCAAAATCCACCTTGGAGGAGCTTTGGAGAGGGAAATGCTCCATGGAAGGCATCCAAGTCGAGGGAAATCAAGTGAGGAGGGAAAGGGAAGAAACTCCACTTAAAAATAAATAGAAAAGACAAAAATAACCCTATTTGGGTGGGTCGTATAGTTTACTCAAATGGTTAAACAAACCATGAGGTAACCATGCAGATCCCCACCATTTTGAATTTCACAAGCTGCACACTTAGGCTACACAAATAAACTTACCATGTGCCTTAACCATGTAACCTATAAAAAGTCCCCAAACCTCACCCATTTCATCCCAAAATACCTCTAACTCAAGGGGATAAACCATCCAACAAATACCCCCACATAAAAGTGACACTAGGGGTGTCACAAACTCCCACCATGCCCCATTATTCCCCCATAAAGTTCTGATTCAAGATGGAAGCAAAAAATAATAATCCCTAACACACCCTCTACAAAGAATGGTGATTTGGACTATGAACCACTAGAGTGGTCCCTAGGAAGAAACTCTTTCGCAACGACAATTCCTCAAAATCAAACCGCTAAATCCTCAAGGCTACTAAAAGTCTCAAGAAAAATGAAAATACACTTACTCGTACAATACCTGAAAGGAAATTAAAATGAGTCATGGGTCTTACCACTATTTATAAATATCCTAAATGGTGTAACAAAATAAAACACCTCAAACTAAAACCTCTACTATGGGAATCATCTCCAAAATTCTCCAAGAACACTAAGAAACAAACTCTCACCTCTTTAATGGAAAAAACACAAACAAATCAACACCCACATGGTCAACCCATCAAAAATATTAAAACCTACCTCCACAAGGAAAAACTTTCAAGGAATTACATAATAATATATGACATCATTCCTTGACCCATGTCACTATACTCTAGGGGTAAACTAGAACCTCAAAAGAGAACACCATCCCATGGATAACCACACAAAACTAGCACCATCGAGTGCTCAAATTACCAAAGGAAACATCTATCATAATTACCCACTTACCAACCCAAAAGTCACTTACACCCACATCAACAAGAAACATCCCTTAAAATAGGACATGACATAAGAAAACACTGGAGGATTCAATAGAATACAACCAAACAAGTCAAAAGATAAACACACAAACCACAAGAATTAAAAATCCAAAACACACACAAAAATTTCATAAAATGTACCCAATTGGATTAATTAAACAAAAACTTTAAAATCACCTTTTATAGACTTAACCCACTTTTATGAAACACTAAAAGAGGTTTGTTAACTAAAAACCACATAAGCTAACAAAACTCATTTTTGCCTCTTTCAAAACATTTTCTTAAAAACAAGTCAAAGAACAATGCCTTTCTTTTCCAAAAACCGCCTTCCAAATCATTTCCAAAGTCAAATTTGAAAGTGAATTAAAATAAAAATTATCCATTACATTTAGGAAAACACCAAATTTTTTAATTTTCAATGGTTTAATCCCCCCTACAAACTATACTTTCAAAACTAAGCTCTTAAAATACATTTTGGAAAACATCTTCCAAATGAGTTTTCAAAAACCCACAGAAAAAAAATTCGAAAACCAAATTATTTTCCTTTAATACCATAAATGGTCTTGAAACATTCCATTTAAAATCTCACAACATGACCCAATCTAGATCAAAACATTTTAAAATATCACACTCTTTTTAAAAAACTTTTTCAACAATTTACATAGCACATGGGACTTTAAATCACCGCTTGGATCACCAAATAAAAACCTCTGGAAGTTGAAAAGCACACCTCCCATTTCATTTCATAACCCAAATGATATTAAAATCCATTTAAATTTCTGTATCCAATTTTAAATCAACTTTTAATATTTAACACTACTTTTCATTCCAAGTATCACTTGAAATTCAAAGTGAATACCATCTTTCAAGAAAAACATATTCACCTTGAATGCCTTTTAAAAAACCCAAATAACCCAAAAAACAAGGGTTAAACCTTAACACTGGGGAATTTTAAAACTATCAAGAACACAAGGCATGACATCAATATAGAGGTGGTCATAACCCTAAGAATAAAACCATCAAAAGATAACCCCTAGGAATAACACTCTCTATTTTGTCAATACTTTTCTGGGAGGCACTTAGCAAACAAAACCGTGCATGATCCTTATTTCCCATGATACTTAAAAAAGAAAGTGGTCCCATATTCATGGGAACCAATAAAAACACTATTTCAAAAAATCCTTTGAAAATAAATTTCAAACCTCTTTGAAAATATCATTTGAAATCTCAACCATTCTCCACCACTCTTTTCCAAAACTCCAACACATTACCAATATCCACTAGTCTCAAAATTCATTTAAACCAAGGTTCAACCCCCTTATCTTTAAAAATAATCTAATAAATTTTTATTAAAATGAAAAGATCAAACTTTTTTATAAAAAAAATTCAAAGCACCTCTTTGAAATAACTTCTCTCTAGGAAAACAATTTCATAAACTGATTCATAAAAAATCCACTTTTTGAATTAAAGTGATTCACAAAATTCCACTTCTAAACTAAAATTATTTTCAACTCAAAACATTTTCCTTATAGTAGCTTGAAAAAAAACACAAGGTTTTCAAATGACCATAAAATGGATTTTCAAAAAAGAAACATCTTTTCCACTTTTAAAACTAATTTTTCCACTTCACAAAAAAAAAATCCCCCAAGGGAAAAAAATAATCACACCAACACACATCCCATATCAAACCACATTCAATAGATGGTGAATTCCTGACACTGAATGACATAGCCATAAAATCAAGTTCCCATACCTATACCTGGAGGAATTATTCCTGATATCATCATCTTTAACCCTTATCTGGTGATATCCAGACTGCAAATCGATCTTCAAAAGAAAACTGAATCCATTCAGCTAGTCAAACCAATCATTGACTCTTAAAATAGGGTAATAGTTTTTTATTGTCACTTGATTCAACCTCTGTTAGTCTAAGAAAATCCTTTTACTACCATCCACCTTCTTAAATAAAAACAAAGGATCACACCAAGGAGGCACACTTGGTTAGATAAGTCCTCACTACATCAGATCATCAATATGCCACTACCATAAAAAAGGGTAAGGGAAGTGTTACCCTTTATCAGTGCTAAACAAAAAGTGCTGATAAAGGGGTGTGCCTTTATCATCTCTATCTAAAAGCACTAATAAAATTTTTTATAATTAATTTATATTAAATTATTATATTTATATTAAAAAATAATGTTTTTTGTATACATTAACAATTATATACCAATATTTATAAATATATACTATTTATAGTTATAATTATTAATAAATATATATATATATATTTATCCTATATATCATTTTAAATAAATATATAATAATATAAATAAATTAATAAAATTTTACTTTTATAAAATAATTATTTATCAGTGCTATAATTTTAGCACTGATAAATAGTTGTTTTATAAGCGCATTTTTAGCATTGATAAAGATAGACCATTATAAATGCTAAAAAAGTGCTGATAAAACACCTATTTATCAGCGCTAAAATTATAGCCCTGATAAATAGCTACTTTATCAGTGCTGATAAATGTCTATATTTATTAGCACTAAAAAAACACTGATAAAGGTTCCAACGGTTTTTATAAAATAACCCTAATAGGCCCCTCCTCTATCACACGCATTCAAGCCTTCACAAAAGCTGAACCTGACCCCTCCTATGTTGCGACCCATCCTCCTCCTTCTCCTCCTTCGCCTCCTCTGTCGCCACTAACTTTTCCTCCTCCTCCGCCATGACCATCCTCCTCCTCTGTCGCCACTACCTCCACCGCCGCTGCCTCCGCCGCTGCTGCCTCCTCCGCAAAGGTATATGATCTAAGTGTTTCAGGTATTATAGATGAGATTAAATGAGTTTTATGAAGGTAAAATATGTTAGGTCTTAGCCTAGGCTTGTGAATTCTTTAGAAACATGAAGGAAAGGTATATTCTTTGAGTTGTGATTAACATAAGTGGTGTCATACCAAGTATGGGATATATGCATGGTGATGCCTTAGAAATTGGGAATGTGGAAGGTATGGGTAATTTAATTGACTTGAGATTATATAGGAATTGATATTCCTTGTAATATTTTTGATAAGGGCGCCTTGAGTGTCTATGTTTTTGGTATCAAGGTTTCTTTCGAGGGTAATATTAGTGTGATTCCTAGCCCTGTGTTTTTTTATGTGTTTCTTAGTGGAGTAGTTATTAGATTATAAATGCACACATTTTATTTTGAGACGATACTGGTTTAAATGAATTAGTGTGGTTTTCATGCAAATTTTAAGAATGTTAATATTTTTGGAAAGTATAATGGAGGTTGTTTGTTTTGATGATTGACATACCATGGAGTGGGGTTATGGGTTTAGGAATGTTAGCCTAATATAGATGAGATAAGACCAAGGTTATTCCAAGTCAGGTGATAATTTAGGGTATCACAGAGATTTACACCTGTCTAGACATGCATTATTTTAATAACGAGGGTTGTTGATCACTGTTCTGGAGACTGGGTTATGCGATTGCATGGGGTGTACATCGGTAAGTTTATAGATCGGGTTAATTAGAGTATCTCATGGAGATGATATTTTAGTATAACAAAATGTTGTTTTACTTGTGGGATCATAAGTCATGTAATTTTATCAAGTGGTACAATATTGTACACCCATTATATTGGATGAGGTGAGAATGGTACACGCCGGTTATGCATGGTACCCATTTAAATTTTAAGTCGATGAGATGTAAAGTTTGAGCTGAGGACCAATGGATTTGAAGAAATTATTTTAGACTCAATTTCTTGGGATTTTGGATTAAATATAAAATTTAAATCTATGTTGGAGGATACATCACAAATGAATCAAATATAGTGTCATTTGTAATCGAGGAATATGTGGAACTTGATATTTCATGTGATCGGGGAATATTGGGCACTTGATATTTCATGTTAGAGATTAGGTATGATAAATATGATCACATATATTAAATATCTATGATAATAGATGGATCATTCACTATGGAGGTATGACCCTCATGTTACAAGGGTATTCAGTATAATGGGACTGGTTATTGGATGGTTGATATGGCATTTGTATGTTGTTGAGTTGGTGAATCTGATTTATCTGGTCCCACATAAATGCCATATTTATATTTTAAATTATGTACTAGATAAATTTTATATGTTTACATAATGATCAGGATAATCTTGATGTGATCCAAAGGTAATTCATGAGGTAAATCATGATTCATCATGTGATTTTGGGGGGTGAAACCCATTCATCGCATTATTTACGGGGTGGAACTATTTCTTCACATGATTCAAGGATTGAATCATGTGTAAAAATGTAGTGGTAGTATTTTCCCTGAGATTAGATGTTGTAGACAATAGAGGGAAAGGGTTACTTCATATTGGGTATGACAGGTTCATTTTGAGGTATGACTGGGACTTTTTGAGGGAAATTCAGTGTGTTAGGGCCTTGTTCATAACCAGTAGAGACTTGTTTGATTCTCTTTGGAATAAAATATGACAACTAGTACTAGATTTTAGAGGGTTTTTTCATATGTTTTTTTGTTTTGGTTAGTTATAAACCACACCAAGTGGGTTTTTGGACTACTGGATGATGTGTTACAATAGGCGTTTACGATGGTGGGGAGCACTTTGGATCAGGATCGTGGTGGGTATCACCATGAACCTGATGATGTGTTTAGTGAAAAAATTATTCCCTTAAATGGATGGGTTCCATGGATCATAATATATAGTTTTCAATGATGTTTAACTAGACATGTCCCATTCCTAAATCTCATTGGACCTATTTTGGATAGGTATAACATATGAGTTCTGATTTTATGTTTTCTTTTCAATTGAAAATATCCTCTATTGTGCGCCTCTCCTCTGTCGCGAATGCACCTCTATCGCATGCTGAACGACACCTTCGTGGTGATTTATCTCCTGTTACTCATTGGTTTCCTCTTGTTCACATGTTATTACTGTTTGATATTGATGGTTATAATGTGAAATGTATGGGCTAAACACCCCACTGAAAATCGTGGCCATTGGTGGTCCTTGTTTGCGTACTAAATGAATTGCATGTTGGTTGCTTCTTGTTGAACATTTGAATATAAAAATTGGTAATTTACATATAATTTACTTATCAATGAATTCCCCAGGATGATAAAAATTTTGTGATAACCCCTGAATTAACAAACAAAATTGAATAAGGGATGCTTTGTAAAATCTGAAATTGTGATTGTTTGGTTTGTATGGTGTTGCGATTGTGAGCATGATTGTGTGTCTGTATGGTGTTGCAGTTGTTGGAATGATTGGTATGCCATTTTTTTCCATGTTTTAGTTCTTCCACCATTTAATATCAATCCAAACTTTACCCATTTCAATGGCACCACCACTTTGTTACTAGTGAAATTCCACTGAATCCTAGAAAACCACTTCACTATAGGACTCTATGAGACACTTTATGGACACCCTAGTCAAATAACCATAACAGCACATGTAATTAATCCTTACACCTGCAAGAAATCTATTGAAAATCATACCATCTATTAGTTTATTTCCATAGTTCTTGACTAGAGACATTATGTTTATAGAGAAACACTAAAAAACCGGTTTACAACAATTCATATAGATCACATGTGGGATACTAAAACATTCTAGTACAAGGGATTCTCATAGCTTTTTGAACATATTTTGTGTAATTATTTTTTTATATATTAATATTACTATATAAAATAGGATGAATATGAATAAAGAATGGATGAATGCCAATCGGTTGACAAAACAGTATGAATATTGCGTGAAAGAGTTTATCAAGTTTACAAAAGATCATGAATGTGACCCTTCTCAAATCCTTTTTCCGTGTTTAAACTATCATTATTCAATACAAATTAGTTTAGAGGAGTTGTAAGAACACCTGATCTATCCTGGAATAGATTGAAGTTATACATGTTGGAATAAACACGGGGAAAATGAATGTAGGTAGTGGCTCAGATAACATGTCATTTTATGGATCATCTGATATGATTACAAGCGTGAACAATGAAGACGGGCGTATAGAGGATGTGATTACAGATGTTAATGATGATGAAGATCGTATTGAGGAAATGACAAGGACAGTTGAAGAAGAACTTCGTGATTGCCCAAAATTATTTGAGAAGTTAAAGAGTTGTACAAAAATGTCATTGTATGTCGGTTCCACTAAATATACAGCATTGTCAGCCATACTGAAGTTGTATAATTTGAAAGTAGGAAATGGGTGGATTGATGCCAGTTTTATGGAACTAATTTCTCTCTTGAATGATGTACTCCCAGAAGATAATGATCTTCCAAGCCGAACATACGATGCCAAATGAATGCTACTCTCAATGGGTATGTTCTCTGAAAGAATACATGTCTGCCCGAAGGGAGGGGGTGTCCAGGAGAGTGGGGGTGTCTAGGAGAGAGGGGGTGTCTAGGAGTGGGGGGTGTCTAGGAGGGGAGGGAGGAGTCCAAGAGGGAGGGGGTGTCCAGGGGGGTTTCTATGAGTGGGGTGTCTAGGAGGGGAGGGAGGGGGTGTCTATGAGTGGGGTGTCTAGGAGGGGAGGGAGGGGGTGTTTCTAGAAGGTAGGGGTATCCAAGAGGGAGGGGGTGTCCAGGTGTGGGTGTCCAAGAGTGGGGGATGTCTAGGAGGGGAGGGAGGTGTCCAAGAGGGGGGTGTCCAGGAGGGAGGGGGTCTCCTGGTGGGTGGGGGAGGGGGTGTTTAGGAGGGAGGGGGTTTCCAGGGGGTGTCTAGGAGTGGGGGGTGTCCAAAAGGGAGGGTTGTCTAGGGAGGTGTTCATGATTGGGGTTTCCAGGAGGGGAGGGTGGGGTGTGTCCAGAAGGGAGGGATTTCCAGGAGGGAGGGGTGTCCAGGTGTGAGGATGGGTGGGGGTGTCCAGGAGTTGGGGATGTCTAGGAGGGGAGGTAGGTGTCCAAGATGGAGGGAGTTTCTAAGAGGGAGGGGGTTCTCCAGGTAGGAGGGGTCTCCAGGTAGGTGGGGGTGTCCAGGAAGGAGGGGGTGTCCAGGAGGGAGGGGGTGTCCAGGGGGTTTCCAGGGGGTTTCCAGGAGTGGGGGTTTCTAAAAGGGAGGGGGTGTCCATGATTGGGGTTTCCAGGAGGGGAGGGAGGGGGTGTTTCCCAAAATGGGGGGTGTCTAGGCATAGATCCATTTAATTCCATTCAATACTGATAATATACAATGGGTAGATCACTTCTAGAGTAGCCTTAATTGGGTCCGTAGTGAGGAATCAAAAGTTCCAACCAACCAAACCAATTCCAAGCCCATGTAAAGGCCCAAGAATTATATTACAGTTCAATTTGAGGCCCAATATATCTTATTTAATGTTCTAAAGACCCAACATATGCATCATTTACCTTTCTCACATTAGATTTATAATAAACAGACTTTTTCTCTACACCAACGTTGTAGTAGAATACATCTACTGGAAAAATTACTGATGATATATGAGTTTTATGGAAGGAATAATTTCTGATCTAGAAGAGTTGTGAGGCCACTCTCAAGAGTTTATCAAGTTTGAAAAATATCATGCATGTGACCCTTATCAAATCCTTTTTCCATGTTTACGCTGTTGTTATTCAATAAAAATTAGTCCAGAGTAGTTGGAAGAACACCTGATCTATCATGGAATAGATCAAAGTTATACATGTTGGAATAAACATGGGGAAAAAATGAATGTAGGTAGTGGCTTGGATAACACATCATTTTATGGACCATCTGATATGATTACAATTGTGAACAATAAAGATGGTCATATGGAGGATGTGATTACAGATTTTAATGATGATGAAGATCATATTGAGAAAATGACAAGGACAATTTAAGATGAACTTAGTGATTGCCCAAAATTACTTTAGAAGTTAAAGAGTTGTGAAAAAATTTCATTGTATGTTGGTTGCACTAAATATACATTATTGTCAGCTATACTGAAGCTGTATAATTTGAAAGTAGTCAATGGGTGGAGTGATGTCAGTTTTACGGAACTACTTGCTCTCCTGAATGATAGAATCCCATAAGATAATGAGCTCCCAAGCCGAACATAAGATGCAAAATGAATGCTACTCTCGATGGGTATGATCTCTGAAAGAATACATGTCTGCCCGAAGGGAGGGGGTGTCCAGGAGGGTGGGGGTGTGCAGGAGGGAGGGGGTGTCTAGGAGTGGGGGTGTCCAGGAGGGGAGGGAGGTGTCCAAGAGGGAGGGGGTGTCCAGGGGGGTTTCCATGAGTGGGGTGTCTAGGAGGGGAGGGAGGGGGTGTGTTCATAAGGGAGGGGGTGTCCATGAGGGAGGGGGTGTCCAAGGGGTTTCCATGAGTGGGTGTCTAGGAGGGGAGGGAGGGGTGTGTCCAGAAGGTAGGGGATGTCCAAGAGGGAGGGGGTGTCCAGGTGTGAGGGTGGGTGGGGGTGTCCAAGAGTGGGGGGGTGTCCAGCATGGGAGGGAGGTGTCCAAGAGAGGGGGTGTCCAGGAGGGAGGGGGTCTCTAGGTGGGTGGGGGAGGGGTGTGTCCAAGAGGTAGGGGGGTTTCCAAGGGGTGTCCCGGAGTGGGGGTGTCCAAAAGGGAGAGGTGTCTAGGGAGGTGTCCATGAGTGGGGTTTCTGGGAGGGGGGAGGGGTGTGTCCAAAAGGGAGGGGGTGTTCAGGAGGGAGGGGGTGTCCAGGTGTGAGGGTGGTAGGGGGTGTCTAGAAGTGGGGGGTGGGGGTGTCCAGGAGGGGAGGGAGGTGTCCAAGAGGGAGGGGGTGTCTAGGAGAGAGGGGGTCTCCAGGTGGGAGGGGGGTCTTCAGGTTAGTGGGGGTGTCCAGGAAGGAGGGGGTGTCTAGGAGGGAGGGGGTGTCCAGGGGGTTTCCAGGAGTGGGGGTGTCCAAAAGGAAGGGTGTGTCTAGGGGGTGTCCATGAGTGGGGTGTCCAAGAGGGGAGGGAGGGTGTTTTTCTAGAAGGGAGGAGGTTTCTAGGTAGATATCCATTCAATTCCATTCAATACTAATAATATACAATGGGTAGATCACTTCTAGAGTAGCCTGAAGTGGGTCCGTAGTGAGGCATCAAAAGTTCCAACCAACCAAACCAATTCCAAGCCCATGTAAAGGCCCAAGAATTATATTCCAGTTCAATTTGAGGCCCAATATATCTTATTTAATGTCCTAAAGACCCAACATATGCACCATTTACCTTTCTCACATTATATTTCTAAGAAACATACTTTTTTTATACACCAACGTTGTAGCAGAATACATCTTCTAGAAAAATTACTGATGATATATGAGTTTGATGGAAGGAATAATTCCTGATCTAGAAGAGTTGTGAGGACACTCTCAACTAAATCAATTTTGACCCTCAATCCTAGAATGTGGATGAAATCAACGGAATGAGATGAGTTTTACCAGAAACTAAATTCCAGAAGATGTATCCACACTACTTATATATATATACCTTCTCCCACTTTCCATGGGATTGGCGTCCGCTGGTTGTGTCATAGGATCTCTATGTTTCTGCTTTATGTATTTTAAAATTATATTTTTGATAATGTTATGTGAAATTTTGTTCCTATTCCTCCAATATATTTTTTTGGTTGGTGTTTTTCCTTGATTTTTTGAACTGTATCTCTTCAAAATATATATGATTTTATAATTAATATTATTGAATGATGGTGTATGAATAATATTTATTCCATTATCAAATATATGATGAAAATATAGTTGGATAAATAAGGTTATTAATGGTTATGTACTAAAGAACTAGGAGGGAGGGGGTTTCCAGGAGGGAGGGGGTGTCCAGGTGGGAGGGTGGGTGGGGGTGTCCAGGAAGGAGGGGGTGTCGAGGAGGGAGGGGGTGTCTAGAAGTGGGGTGTGTCCAGGAGGGGAGGGGGGCTATCCAGGGGGTGGGAAGGGGGTTGTCCAAGAAAAGGAATGGGGCTGTAGGGGGGTTTCCAAGAGGGGAGAGGGGTTGTCCCGAAGGGGGGGGGGGTTGTCCGGGGGGTGGGAAGGGGTTGTCTAGGGAAAGGGAGGGGGCTGCAGGGGGAGGGAGGGGGATTTTCCAAGAGGAGGGAGGGGGCTGCAGGTGGAGTGGGGGGGCTGTCTCAGGAAGGGGAGGGAGGGGGGTTGGATAATCACACTAAAGAACTAGGAGATCAAGATAAAATTGAACAGGTATGATCATGGCCTATCTAATTGTGTAGGTTCTCATTAGGCCCTCTCTAAAACTGAGAAATACATTCCTTCCATACCTTCAACGGGACCTTAGATATTGTATGGGGACCTTATAGAGGCATAAGTGGTCAGGGTCCAAGTAGGGTTGGACCCAATGTCTGATGCGGACGTGCTAGCACTCATTCCCTTTGACCTGGCATGGGAGAGCACACTCTTAGAGGCTCTTGATACATGTAAGTATTAGGTTTATAACCTATCTAGGATGGTGGTATCACTAGGAAAATGTTAGAATTTATTATAAAATTGAATACTTCTATGAAATTGAATACACCATCATGTATGTGTCATATTGTATAACCTGTGGAGATTCCTCCATTTTTTTATTGTCAATAAATTAAACCTTTTGGATTCTATGTTGTTGTTGTTGAAATTTCTTCCTCTTATTTTCTCATCCATGTAATCTTAACAAAATAATATTTATAATTCAATGAATCATGTTGAGCCTCTTCTAAAATATTAATTCAATCCAAAGAAATATGGACATGTAATGGTTGTAACATGTAATAATTGACATTTTATTAATGTATTCTTTCATATTAATGTTTAATTTATTTCATTATTGTATTACTAACATAATATTTGTTTTCTTATATGGGTTAATTTTTTTCTTGAGTTCGAATGCTTTGTTCGACAACTAATACCATGGACGACAATTTTTTAGAGTGGATCACAGATGCAAAAAAGATGAAACATTAATGTTTTTAACTGTTTGTTGGATAATTGTAATTTTAACCATATTAAACATTGTTTGAAATGTATATAGCAGTGTGTTTTTTTGTATTCATGATTTCAAGTAAATGTATATAGCATTTTTGTTCTTTTGTGCTTTGTGTGTAGGTGTTGTTTGTGCTGTGAGTGTAGGTGTTGTCTCAGGTGTGCAGGTGTTGTGCATGTGTTGGGTTTGCTCAGGAAACTTGGCCTTAATTAGCACTAATTAAGCGTTGATAAATGACTAATATATCAGTGATTATTTAGCACTGATAAAGGTGGTCTTTATCAGTGCTATTTTGAGCGCTAATATATTACACATTAATCAGCGCTCAAAATAGCGCTGATAAAGGGGAAATTTATCAACGCTCAAAATAGCGCTGATAAAGATGGTCCTTTATCAGCGATAAACAAGCACTGATAAAGGGGGACCTTTATCAGTGTTTTTTTAGTGCAGATAAAAGGGACCCCCCCCCCCATTATCTTCGCCACAATTAACAGTGCTTTTCTAGTGCTGTTAAAGGCGGTTTTTAGCACTATTAAAATCCCTATTTGTATTAGTGTGCAACCTCAAATCATGCAACTCCACAAGCACCATTCGATAAAGAGCCATAGAAATCATAGACATTCGCAGTTGCAAATTTATTCCAAACTAAATGTATTGTTGATGGGATAATGTTATAACCTCGTCTAGGGAACCATCTAGGAATTCCTCCCCAACCCTAGGAACATCCTATATCTGAGCTTCCACTGACATCCCTTCTAATTGAGAAAATAGAGGCTCCACTTTCTTACCACCCATCTGATAACCCCACTCACCAATGAACACCACTTGTTGGCCCTCCACATTAGAAAATAAAAATATAATCTATAATTATTCAATGAATTCATGAATAGAATATAGTCAATCCAATACAATTATAAAATCGTATGGATGTATCTATAGCTAGAAGAATTCCCCAACTAATTGGTGTTTCCCCATCATCAGTATACATTCCCAACACACATAAAACAAATAATTCTAACCTTAAATTGATGTAGATAACATTAGGGTCATGGGAATACTCTCCACATATTATCCCAAGTTATAGCCCAAAGTATGAGAAAAAAAATACTATGAGGCTCCTGGATCAAACAAAACACAAATAAGGTTATAAAATAAAATGATCGTACCCCATACAATATTTGCCCCTGCTGCACCTGTCGCCTCTAACACATGCATATAGAAATGACCAGATACTCTAAATCTATGTTATAATCCCCCATGAATGAACTCTATCCTAGGTTACTAAGGAATGGGACCATCACGGGACTTCCCCCTTCTAACATCATTTTCCCTCAGCTGCTGAAACTACTACAGAGGAAGGTGAAGCTATTGCCGAAAAGGGGTCTGACAGCCCATATAAAACTAGACTCTCTAAGAAGTCAGGAATTGATCCTAGAAATGTTCATGTTCTCCATATAAATAACATGAAAATGGGAAGCCCTAGAAGGTTCTCATAAGCTACATTCCCCATAATTATGTGAAGGAATCTACCACAATTGATTCTCCACTGGTCAGAACCCTGACTATCTAAATGTTCATGACCCACCTAAGGCTCTGCTCCTTGATATGTCCCATTGAACAATTTCTTGAGTCTCACCCCCTAGAGAAATAATTTGATCAATAACCTCCACCTTCCCCTATACCTCTAGGTATGTATAAAGTGTAAACGGGGTGACAACATACCTAATCATTGAGCGTAAATCCTCCTCCAGACACCACACTCTAGACACCTCATCTAGAAATAATAATATCAATGTTATTATTTCCATGACATGTGCTTAAATTTAACATTATATTTAAATATTATTTAACCAAATAATATTTAATATTATTTCTCACTAGACCCATAACTTGGTCCGTCAATCCTCATCAATATTTATCGGGCCTTGAATAATGACTATTTATTTATTAAATAGATATAACTTCATTATTCATCGGTAAATAAATATTCAATCCGCAATATATTCTCTTGAATAACTAGAAATGAAATAAGTGAAATTAGGCATACTTGAATAATTATTAAACCACAACTAGGAATAATATTTATTCAACTTGCTAAATAATAAATTATTTAATTGTTATACTGGATACACTTAGTGTGTGGCCCTCTAGGCCTCTTTCTCATTGGCATTAGGTGGGCTTGCACAAAGTCCAATATTACTGTCTAGAAATGTGTCAAGGAACCCAATAAAAAGAAGTTGATGTTGCAATGATGCCTCACCTCATACAAATGCTTACTATGTAATATAATCACTTTGTCCTGATATCTCCAATCAAGCAGGTTGCATGAAAGTGCCATCAACCCATGTGCTTGATTTCTCATTCTTTGACTTCCCAGAATTGAACTTGCCTAGTGAACACCATGGCCATGGATTTAGTTATGCTATATCATTTCCATCAAATGTCCTGAGATATCTACTTCTGTAGAAGTGAAAAATCCTTTATCACATTATTCATCAATGTGGTATTACTTGTGACACACCCAACATATCATACCTCACCACGAACATCTATCATCATGGTTTTCATCAATACATATAAGTGTGTGAGTCATAACACCCATTAATAATAATCTTAAAGTCTATGGACCAATATACACATCCTCATATAGGAACAACCAATGACACTTATGAATATGGATTTCCTACTGTTAGGTCGTGTTCTCATAATATCCTCCTGAATATTACCAAGGGTGCACACCATGAGAAGGTGCCTCAAATTTTCATGATTCCCCACCCCTGATAGCTTGTATCATCTATATCCCTTAAAATGATATTATTTGTCCATATAACATATATTTAAGAATAGTATCATGGCCCTTTCGGGTTCTCATCATAGCATGGATCCACTATGACCTTTTAGTGCGGCAACTATTCTTAGTACATTATCACTATGTCACATAGAAGAACAATCATGAGGTGATAAAGAGTTTATTAATATTCATCCAATGAATATAGGTTTATCATAAATTACAAAGAAGTTGGTTTCTAGGGAACCAACTCCAATAGACTCCCACTTTCACTAGAACCAACTGCTAACAACTTTCATTCCACTAGCTCTCACATAATATTAATGATTCTGCTGAGATGGGCCTTTAATCAAGGGTTCCACTATGTTATCTTCTGTGATAACTTTTCTCACTACAACTTCACCCCTTTGATAGAAATCTCTCAAGAGGTGATATTTTTGGAGTATGTGATTTTTCTATTGATGTGACTTTATCTCCTTTGCAAGAGCCACCACTGTAGTATTATCAAAATACAATGTAATGGGATCCTTACGGCTAGGTACAATATCAAGATCCTGGACAAAGTTATGAATCTAGAAGGCTTCCTTGGCTGCATCAGAAGCCGCTATATATTTTAACTCCACTATAGAATCAATGACAACTAACTACTTTGAACTTTTCCATCTCACAACTACTCTGTTGAGACAGAAAAAATATCTTGATTATGACTTCATATCATTCTGATCTGTCTGAAAACTAGCATTAGTATACCCTATAATGATAAGCTCCTCATCTCCTCCATACAACAGGAACATATCCTTAGTTCTTCTCAGATACTTAAGGATAGTCTTGACAGCGGTGCAATGTTGTTCCCCTGGATCTACTTGATATCTTCATACCATGATTATTACATAGGCAACATCAAGTCTGGTACATAACAAGGCATACATGATAGATCCTATCGCTGAATCTTATGGAATCTTACTCATCGTATCTTTCTCATGTTGTGTCTAGGGACACATTTTCTTGGAAATATGTATACCATGTGACACTAGAACCAATCCCCTCTTGGATTGTGTCATACTAAATCTCTTTTGTATCTGGTCGATATATGTACTTTGACTTATTCCAACCAACCTCCTGTATCTATCATGAATAATCATGATCCCTAGAATGTAGGCTACTTCACCTAAGTTCTTCATAGAGAAGCACTTGTTCAACCATTGCTTGACTGATTTCAAGACTGGTATGTCATTTCCAATAAGAAATATTTCATCAACATACACTACTAGGATAACGAATTCATTCCCATTAAACTTCTTGTAAACACATGGATAACATTCATTCTTAATAAAACCGAATTATTTTATGGCTTAATCGAATCGAATTTTCCATGATATGGATTCTTTCTTTAATCCATAAATAGATCTCTGCAACTTGCATACCCTTTTAGCATCACCTGGTGTCACAACCCCTTCTGGTTGTGTCATATAGACATCTTCCTAAAGGTTCCCATTAAGGAATGCAGTTTTGACATCCATCTACAAAATCTCATAGTCTTAGAAAGCTATTATGGAAAGTATGATTCTTATAGATTTAAACATGGAAACTGGTGAAAATATTTCATCATAGTCAATTCCTTGACACTATTTAAAACCTTTATCCACTAGCCTTTCTATATAGGTACTAACTTAACCTTCCATGTCCAGTTTATTCTTGAATACCAATTTACACCCAATAGGATTTACATCAACTAGTGCATTGACCAGAACCCATAGTTGGTTCCGATACATGAAATTCATCTCAAAATTCATAGCTTCTAGCCATCTTAAAGCTTCTGAGCTCTATATTTCTTCCTTATATGAGATAGGTTCATAATTTTCCAATAATAATGAGTCACCATCCTCAGTGAAAAGGAAACCATATCTTTCTAGTTCCATTACCTCTCTTGTACTTTTATATAGTACTTGTGTTTCAGGAACTACCTCTTCCATGGGGACCTGTGGAACTTGTTCTTGTACCAACTCCTGTGTATCTTGTGCATAAACTTCATCAAAGTCAATCTTGATCCAACTATCCTTTTTGAGGATGTGATCCCTCTCATGAAATATAGTCTATCTGTAAATAATCATTGTCTTGTCTAATAGGTTGTATAGGTAGCATCCCTTTGTTTCCTTGGGATACCCAATAAAGACACACTTCGTGACCTGAGGTTCTAGTTTGTTTTCTGAGAAAGCCTTAACAAATGCCTCACATCCCCATACATGTGTATGCGACAAATTGGGTTTCTTTCCACTCCCTAGCTCAAAGGGAATCCCATTTTATGACTTAGTTGGTACTTGGTTTAATGTGTATTCCATAGTTTGTAATGCATATCCCCAAAAGAATAATGAAATATCTTCATGACTCGTCATCAACCTTACCATGTCCAATAAGGTATAGTTCCTCCTTTCACTAACTCTATTCCACTGTGGTGTATAAGGTGGTGTGAGTTTACATAGAACCCTAGAATCCTGTAAAAGATTGATGAAATCTTGGCTAAGATATTCTCCACCTCGTTCTAATCAAATCTTCTTTATCTTCTTACCAAGCTGATTATCTACTTCATTATTGAACTCCTTGAATTTCTCAAAGGCCTCAAACTTATACCTCATTAAGTAGAAATATACATGTATACTCAAGTCATTAGTAAAAGTATTAAAGTAATAATATCCACCTCTAGATTCTACTGGAAATGGTCAACACACATTAATGTGTACTAATCCTAGAATCTCTATGGCCCTTTCACCCTATCCACAAAATGTTGGTTTGATCATTTTCCTTTGTAAACAGGCATGATATCTATCAAGTGGTTTCAGCTAGGAAGAGTCTCAATAACCATCTTGATAGAGCTTTGTCGGGCACTTCTCATTTACGTGACCAAGGCAGTGATGCTACAACTGGGTGTTGTATGAGTCATGTGAACTTGGTTCATTATCAATTTCCAACACTTGGTTCTTGTAATTTAATACATATAGGCTGTTATTTAAATGCCTCGTACCATAACATATGTTGTACTTATAAAAGTAACAACATTTATTTCTGAACTTGAAAATAAATCCATCTGTATCTAAACTCGATAAAGAAATTATGTTCTTGGTAACACTAGGTACATAATAACATCCATGTAAAACCAAAATCATTCCCATTGGCAGTGTGAGGTGGTAGTCACCAATGGTAAGATCATCAAACCTCATTCCATTGGCAGATCGTAGATCCACCTCTCCCCTGTAAATTTTCCATAATCTACTTGGTTCTTGTATTTGAATACAGATGTGATCCCCACAAGTTGTATCTAATACCCAATGTGTATAAATGGAAATATTGCACTCGATAATGAATGCACCTTTGGTTCCCCCTTACCTCTAGGTGCAGTTCCTCTTCCAGTGGCCTGACTTGCCACATGAAAAGCATAATGACTTATTTTCCTTGCCCTACCTCTAGATATTCTTCTTCTTGGGTGGACGGTTCTTTGAGGCTTTAGATTGTTTATAAATCTTAGGCCCCTTTTCCTTTTCCTTCCTCTTCCTATTCACTATAAGAACTATGGGTTTTTTCACACCCCATGTCCTTATCCACTTGATGAATCAGGGTAAGAAACTCCGATAGACTCTTCTCATTATTTCTCATATTATAATTCACAATAAAACTAGATAAGGTATTGGGTAGTGATGATAATATGAGATTTGTATGAAAAGAATCTGGGAATTTAATCCCTAAGATGTACAGACACTCAATGTATCCAATAATATTAACTACATGTGGTCCAGCTGGGGTAGAATCTCCAAGCTTAGTTGTGAACAAAGCATTAGAGACCACATACCTCTCATGTATTTCCTTCTCTTGATAGAGATCCTGAAGGTGAGACATCATGCTATAAGCATCCATTTCCTCATGTTTCTTCAAGATATCATTGGTCATGGATGATAGCATGAGGCACCAAACATCTGTAGCATCATTCATATGTTTCTCGTACACAGATAATTCCTCATCACTTGCCTCATTTCTAGGTGCAACTGGTAAAGGCTCTTCTATCACATAAATTTTTCTCTCATGGATAAGGATAACCTGAAGGCACATTTGCCACTCCTACAAATTAGTGCTAGTGAGATGGTTTTACTTCTCAAGTATGGATTTCAATGGTATGTTTGATTTCATATTAATGATGTTTCTAAAAATATGATGAACATATTTTTAGTACTTTATCTTGATAAAAATAAACAAATAAATTAATTAATATCTATTAGTCTCCCACTATTTTGTTGAAACCCAATATCCCTCACCATGGGCTTCGTAATATCCTATTTCTTGGACATTATAGTGGCAAGGATCCATATTTACCTTTTCATTACCCCAACTAGTGTTGTTCAATCAACTTTAAAGGCTTTAGGTAGGCATTCCAAATACCAACTGCATTAAATCACAACTCTTTGATTTGTTGAGTGGACTCCCCAATCCTGAAATCCTTAATTTTGGATTTCCTCAAACTTTTCCTCTCAGTTACACCAATTCCTTCTAGGGTAGTCAACCCTTAATGTAAACTAAGTTAATTCAACCCAAAATATCGAATTATAATTATCTGATGATTTAAAGAACCTCAACTAGGGTTGGTCAAGCACTTTGAACTATTGTTCGATTCTAACCAAAGTAATGGAAGGCTATACCAACTAAATATTTAATTAAGGGATTTTATCCTTTATGCATAAATTTCCACTTATTATCTTTTCACATGATTTTTAATATTAAGTGGTATATACTTAAGTGATTAACCATCTATAGATAATATTTACACATAAGTCATTTTATTTTTAGTTCCATCATGTATGATTGTTAGTTCATTAATTATGTGATCACATCAAACATCCATAATGAATAACCATACAACTGACAGAAATAAATAAATGGTATGATCATGATATTTACTATTGGTTAGTTTATCTAGTGGTTGATAAACTAACCCTAACCTAGGGGAGAAACACCTTGAACCGTTTAAGGTTTGTGTTTACAGCTTTCCATTTTTTCACCTTTATATATCCTTGGATTGGTTTCGCCTAGGAACCTAACTTGAACTACTTCCACTAGCTTGGGAGCTCCATCCATTACATATTCTTTTAACTCACATGCAGGTGAGGGGTAAAAGGGGGTTTACATAAAAGAAAACATGGGCACACATGACCGACATATTAATGAGGAGAAGGCATGCATTCCAATAAATTTAATTTAATAAATAAATTAAAAGGGAATCAATCACATATAAAGGTCTGTTCTAGATCATGATCATCTATATACATGAAAAGAATTACACATTTAATAAAATTATAATTTAATTATTTAATTGTTCTTATTATGATAAATTACACTCAAATTTATTAATCATTATCTTTAATTAAGCAATCCTTTTTATCTTAATCTTTTTTATTAATTTCCTTTAGATTCTCATCCATAACCTTGTATATAACTTGCACCTTAAAGGTAACCCAATGAATACCCATCCAAAACTACCCATCATATATTATACTTGTATACACTTTATTCTTTGTGACATGTCAAATGCACGTAGAATTAAATGTAATACAACTCATACATGATGTGTAGATCTTTGAACATTATGCAGATGTTAATTAAACCTTTATACATATATATATATATATATATATCAAACAATTATCACATGTTGTGTCCTAGATTTACACCCACAAGAAGGTACATGTCTCAAGGGTAACATAATATAATAATAAATTTTTAAATTTGTGTAATCTGGAAAAAGTACACTGTGTGTAGATCTGACTACACGGCGTGTACCCTCCTCACCGTCCATCCAAAGTACATGTCTGGGGAAAAGACATGTGGGGTGTACTTCATAAATATTTGGAGTACACGATGTGTCTAGTGGGCCACACACCGTGTCGACTTCGCATGACACGGTCACCAGCTAGGCTAGTCGTGTATGGGATACATGACTTGAGCCTGGCCCAAAGGGACTACATGTCATGTCTAGTGGGCCACACAACGTGTAGTTTGGCTGACCATGCGCTAGTCTATCCTAGTCATCATGTGGTGTAAGAATTAACTACACCATGTGTCATTAATGCACACGGCTTGTGTAATTGTTGAATTACTCTCAATGAGCTAAACACAACTACATGGTGTGCGATCCGAATTACACGGCATGTATGGCAGATGACACGGTGTGTAATTATAAATACACGACATGTACTGTCATGTTACCTCAACAGAATAATCAGTGCCTCCTAATGAGATCCTCGATTTAATTTTAATCATAAAATTATTTGTTTCTATTAGATCTGTGAGAAATGAAAGAGAAATAACAAATATTGAAATTCAGATTACAAGAACAATTAAACATGAATTGAAAAACTAAATATTAAAGCATAAATCATCAATAAGTTATTTAAATAATTATAAACAAAAATATAACCTCGCTCTGATACCACTTGAAGGTTTCTGGCATAGTGGAAGCGTAATATGGGCATGTACCCAACTTTGAAAATTTCCATGATTGATGATTAATCCGGGATCAATATTATGATAAAGGGCAGTATCCACAGAATTGAATCAAAGATAAAAGAAAAGGAAAGAACCTGGAACCAAGAAGAGAGGATCAACATATTTTGTTTATAATTAATTTAATTTAATTAAATAATTACCTCTAAGGTGATTCTTTATTCGTTTATGCATTCGACTACAGGTATGAGGTGAGGCTTCATTGTGATGTAGAATCCAAGGATAATATTCCTCTAGCGGTGATCCACATGTGCACCGTGTATCTCCATACATCGCTAAAGGAGTATTCAGGTGATAGCACAAAATATCATTTCGCTTGCGTTGTCCTCCTTTGATTTCCTTGAGAATTGATTCTAAATCCTTCTCCTAGATCTGGTGGAGGAGGATACCTCTGGTTCTTGAGAACATTCTTGGAGAGGGAAGATTTCTCTAGGCTTGAGAGATTTTATCCAAGGATGTTGTACACAAAACCATTGGTTAGCCAGTGGAAATTTCCCCTTGGCTAATTAGATAATAATAACATAATGGGGAATTTAATTCACCAGGTAATAATAAATAATTATCACAAGTTTTTTTTATTATTTTATTATTCTATGTGAAACCCCATGTCAAATAATAATAGTAATGTTATTATTTCCATGACATGATCTTAACTTGCATGTTATATTTAAATATTATTTAACCAAAAAATATTTAATATTATTTCTCACCAAACCCATATCTTGGTTTTACAATCCTCTTCAATATTTACCGGGCCTTGAATAATGAATATTTATTTATTACATAAATATAACTGCATTATTCCCTGATAAATAAATATTTCATTCTTAATATATTCTCTTGAATAACTAGCGATAAAATAAATATGATCAGGCATACATGAATAATTATTAAACCACAACCAAGAATAATATTTATTAAACTTTTTAAATAATAAATTATTTAACTGGGATACTGGATACACTTAGTGTCTGACCCTCTAGGCCTCTTTCTCATTAACATTAGGCGGGCTTGCCTAAAGTCCAAGATTACTTTCTATCAATGGGTCAAGGTACCCAAGAGAAATAAGTTTATGTCACAACTACATGTCACCTCATATGAATGTTTATAGTGTAATATAATCTCTTTTTCCTGATATCTCCAATCAAGCGGGTTGCATTCATGTTCCATTAACCCATGTGCTCAATTTATCATTCTTTAACTTCCTAGAATTGAACTTGCATAGTGAAAACCATGGCCATGGATTTAGTTATGCTATATCATTTCCATCAAAGGGCCTAAAATATATACTTCCATATAAGTGAAAAATCCTTTCTCGCATTATTCATTAATGCAGTATTACTCGTGACACACCCAACATATCCTACCTCACTGCGAAAATCTTTCATCATGGTTTTCTTCAATACATATAAGTGCATGAGTCATAATACCCATTAATAATAATCTTAAAGTCTAAGGACAAATACACACATCCACATATAGGAACATCCAATGACACTTATGAATGTGGATTTCCTACTGACGGGTCTTGTTCTCATAATATCCTCCTGGATATTACCAAGGGTGAACACCATGAAAAAGTGCCTCAAAGTTTCATGAGTCCCCACCCCTAATAGCCTGTATCATTTGTGTCCCTTAAAATGATATCATATATCCACAGAACATATATTTAAGAATAGTGCCATGACACTTCTGGGTTCTTATCACAACAGAGATCCGCTATGACCTTTTAGTGCAATAACTATTATTATGACATTATCACATACTATGTCACACATAAGAAAAATCCTGATATGATAAGGAGTTTATTAATATTCATCCAATGAATACAGGTTTACC
This sequence comes from Viscum album, assembly GCA_963277665.1. Classification (NCBI taxonomy): domain Eukaryota; kingdom Viridiplantae; phylum Streptophyta; class Magnoliopsida; order Santalales; family Viscaceae; genus Viscum; species Viscum album. The sequence continues at coordinate 1,074,662,864 of OY728143.1, forward strand.
ATAAAGTACAAAGAAGTTGGTTTCTAGGACACAAACTCCAATAGACTCCCACTTTCACTAGAGCCAACTGCTAACAACCTTCAGTCCACTAGCTCTCACATGATATTCATGCTTCTACTGAGATAGGTCTTTAGTCAAGGGGTCTGCCATGTTCTATTCCTTGGACACTCTACTCACTTCAACTCCACCCCTTTGATATAAATCCCTCAAGAGTTGATACTTTCAGAGTATGTGCTTTTTCCATTGATGTGACCTTGGCTCCTTTGCAAGAGCTACCACTGCAGTATTATCACAATACAGTGTAATGAGATCCTTACTAATAGGTACTACATAAAGCTCCTGGACAAAGTTCCAAATCCATACAACTTCCTTGGCTATATAAGAAACCTCTATATTTCCAGACTCCACTATAGAATCATCAATAACTAGCTACTTTGAACTTTTCCAGCTAACAGATCCTTCGTTGAGACATAAAACATATCCTAATTGTGACTTCAGATCATTCTGATCATTCTGAAAACTATCATCAACATACCCTATGATAATAAGCTCCTTGTCTCCTCCATACCCTAGGAACATATCCTTAGTTATTCTAAAATACTTAAGGATAGTCTTGACAGCGGTCTTATATTGTTCTTCTAGATCTACTTGATATCTTCCTACCATGCTTGGTGCATAGGCAATATCAATTCTAGTACATAACGTGGCATACATGATAGATCCTATCGCTGAAGCGTATGGAATATTACTCATCCTATCTTTCTCATGTTGTGTTTGGGGATACATTTTTTTGGGAATATGTACACCATGTGACACTGAAACCAATCCCCTCTTGGATTGTTCTATACTAAATCTCTTTTGTATCTGGTCAATGTATGTACTTTGACTTAGTCCAACCAGCCTCTTGGATATATCATGAATATTCTTGATCCCTAGAATATAGGCTTCTTCTCCTAAGTTATTTATGGAGAATCACTTGTTCAACCAGTCCTTGATTGACTATAAGACAGGTATGTCATTTCCAATAAGCAATATGTTGTCAACATAAACTACTAGGATAACAACTACATTCCCATTAAACCGCTTGTAAACACATGGCTCACATTCATTCTTAATGAAACCAAATTCTCTTATGGATTCATCGAATTGAATGTTTCATAATCTGGATGCTTGCTTTAATCCATAAATGGATCTCTGCAACTTGCATACCCTTTTAGCATCACCTGGTGTCACAAATCCTTATGGTCGTGTCATATAGACATCTTCCTGAAGGTTCCCGTTAAGGAATGAAGTTTTGAAATCCATCTTCCAAATCTCATAGTCATGGAAAGCTGCTATGGAAAGTATGATTCTTATGGATTTAAACATGGAAACTGGCAAAAAGGTTTCATTATAGTAAATTCCTTGATGTTGTTTAAAATCTTTAGCCACTGGCCTTGATTTATAGGTATTAACTTGACCTTCCATATCCAGTTTCTTCTTGAATACCCATTTACACCCAACAGGATTTACATCAACTGGCGTATCGACCAAAACCCAAACTTGGTTCTAATACATGGAATCTATCTTATAATTCATAGCTTCTAGCCATCTTGCAACTTCTAATCTCTCTACCGCTTCTTTGTAGGAGAGAGGTTTATCATTGTCCAATAATAATGAGTCACCATCTTTAGTGACAAGGAAACTATATCTCTCGGGTTCCCTTACCTCTCTTGTACTCATATGAAATACTTGTGTTTCAGGAACTACCTCTTCCACAGGAACCTATAGAGCTTGTTCCTATACTATCTCTTGTGTATCTTGAGCATAAACTTCATCAATGTCAACCTTGCTCCCATTATCCTTTTTGAGGATGTGCTCCCTCTCAAGAAAGAGGGCATGTCTGGCAGTCACTTTCTTGTATGAGGGGTTGTATAGGTGGTATCTCTTTGTTTCCTTGGGATACCCTATAAAGATACACTTCGTGCCCTAGGGTGCCAGTTTGTTTCCTGAAAAATCCTTAATAAACACCTCACATCCTCATACATGTGTATGCAATAAAGTGTGTTTCTTTCCACTCCATAGCTTGAAGGGAATCCCATTTTCCGCCTTAGTTGGTACTTGGTTTAATGTGTATGACATAGTTTGTAATGCATATCCCCAAAAGGATAATGGAATATTTGGATGACTCATCATCGACCTTACCATGTTCAACAAGGTACGATGCCTCCTTTCACTAACATCATTCCACTATGGTGTATAAGGTGGAGTGAGTTGAGATAGAATCCTAGACTCCCGTAAAAGGTCGATGAACTCTTGGTTAAGATATTCTCCACCTCGATCTGATCAAAGTTTCTTTATCTTCTTACCAAGATGATTGTCTACTTCATTATTGAACTCCTTGAATTTCTCAAAGGACTCAGACTTTTACCTCATTAAGTATACATAGCCATATCTACTCAAGTCATCAGTAAAAGTAATGAACTAAGAATATCCACCTCTAGCTTCTATTGGAAATGGTCCACACACATCAGTGTGTACCAATCCTAGAAGCTCTGTGGCCCTTTCACCATGTCAACCAAATGGTGGTTTGGTCATTTTCCCTTGTAAATAGGTGTGACATCTATCAAGTGATTTTAGCTCAGAAGAGTCTAAATAACCATCATGACAGAGCTTTGTCAAGCGCTTCTTATTTACATGACCAAGGCGTTGATGCCACAACTGGGTGTTGTATGAGTCATGTGAAGTTGGTTTGTTATCAATTTCCAACACTTGGTTCTCATAATTTAATACATACAGACTGTTACTTAAATGTTCTATACCATAACATATGTTGTACTTATAAAAGTAACAACATTTATTTATAAACTTTTAAATAAATCCATTTGTATCTAAACTCAATATAGAAATTATGTTCTTGGTAACACTAGTTACATAATAACATCCATGTAAAACCAAAATTATTCCCGTCAGTAATGTGAGGTGGTAGTCACCAATGGAAAGATCAGCCAGCCTCATACCATTGGCAGCTCACAGATCCACCTCTACTCTGGAAATTTTTCGAAATCTACTTGGTTCTTGTATTTGAATATAGATGTGATCCCCACAAGCTATATCTAATACCCAATGTGTAGAAATGGAGAGATTTCACTTGATAATGAACACACATTTGGCCTCCCCTTGCCTCTGGGTGCAGTTCCTCTTCTAGTGGCTTGACTTGCCACATGCAAAGCATACTGCCTCTTTTTCCTTGCCCTGCCTCTGGATCTTCTTCTTCTTGGTTGGATGGTGCTTGGAGGCTTTAGATTGTTTAAAAATCTTAGGTACCTTTTTCATGTCCTTCCTCTTCCTATTCGCCATAAGGACTGCGGGTTTTTCACACCTCATGTCTTTATCCACTTGGTGAATCAAGGTACGAAGCTCCGATAGAATCTTCTCATTATTGCTCATATTATAATTCACAATAAAACTAGAGAAGGTCTTGGGTAGTGATGATAATATGAGATCTGTACGCAACTCATCTAGGAATTTAATCCCTAAGATGTCCAGACGCTCAATGTAGCCAATAAGCTTGACTACTTATGGTCCAACTGGCATAGACTCTCCAAGCTTAGTAGTGAAAAAAGCGTTGGAGATCTCATACCTCTCATGTCTCGCCTTCTCTTGATAGAGATCCCGAAGGTGAGACATCATGCTATAAGTATTCATTTCCTCATGTTGTTTCAAGAGAACATTGGTCATGGATGATAGCATGATGCACTGAACATATGTGACGTCATTCAGATGTTCCTCGTACACAGAGAGTTCCTCATCACTCGCCCCATTTCCAGGCGCAACTTGTTAAGGCTCTTCCAGCACATAAAGTTTCCCCTCATGGCGAAGGATAACCCGAAGGCGCATTTACCACTCCTGGAAATTAGTGTCGATGATAAGGTTTTGCTTCTCGAGTATACATCGCAATGATATGTTTGATGTCATTTTGATGTTGTTTCTACAAATATGATGAACAGAGTTTTAGTACTTTATCTTGATAAATATAGACCGATAAATTAATTAATATCTATTAGTCTCTCACTATTTTGTCGAAACCCAATAGCTCTCACTATTGGCTTCGAAATATCCTATTACTTAGACATTCTTGCAGCAAGGGTCCATATTTCCCTTCACATTACCCCAACTAGGGTTGGTCAAGCAACTTGAAAGATTTTAGGTAGACATTCCAAATGCTAACTGCATTAAATCACTGCTCCTTGATTTGTTGAGTGGACTCCCCGATCTTGAAATTCTTAATTTTGGATTTTCTCAACCTTTGCCTCTCAGTTACACCAAGTCCTGCTAGGGCAGTCAACCCTTGATGTAAACTAAGTTAAGTCAACCCAAAACCTCAAATTAGAATTTCTTGATAATTGAAAGCACTCCAACTAGGGTTGGTCAAGCACTTTGAACTATGGTTCGATTCTAACCGAAGTAATGGAAGACTATACCGACTTAACATTTAATTGAGGGATTTTATCCTTTATGCGTAAATTGTCATTTATTATCTTCTCACATTCTTGTTAATATTAAGTGGGATATACTTAAGTGATTAACCATGTGTAGATAATATTTACGCATAAGCCATTTTATTTTAGTTCCATCTTGTATGCTTGTTAGTTCATTAATTATGTGATCGCGTCAAACATCCATAATGAATAACCATACAACTAACAAAAATAAATAAAGGGTATGATCATGAGCTTTACTATTGGTTAGTTTATCTAGCAGTTGATAAACTAACTCTGACCTAGGGTAGAAACACCTTGAACCGTTTAAGATTCGTGTTTACAGCTTTACACATGTTCGCCTTTGTATCTTCTTGGATTGGTTTCAGCTCGGCTCCTAACTTGAACTATCTCCACTAACTTGGGAGTTTCATCCATTACATATGCTTTTAACTCACATGCAGGTGAGGTGTAAAAGAGGGTTTACATAAAAGAAACCATGGACACACAGACCCTACATATTAACGAGGAGAAAACACGCATGCCAACAATTTTAATTTAATAAATAAATTAAAAGCGAACCAATCACATACAAAGGTCTGGTCTAGCTCATAATCATCCATAGACATGCAACCTGCTCGATTAGAGATATTGTGATAAAGGGATTGTATAACACACTAAGTGTTCATATGAGGTGACATGTCATTGCGGCATTAACTTCTTTCTCTATGGGTGCTTTGACGTGCTGTTAGACACTAACATTGGACTTTAGGCAAGTTCGCCTACTGTCAATGAGAAATAGGCTTAGAGGGTCACACACTAAGTGTATCCAGTATATCAGTTAAATAATTTATTATTTAACAAGTTGAATAAATATTAGTCTCGATTGTGGTTTAATAATTATTCATGTATGTGTGATCATATTTATTCGGTCATTAGTTATTCGAGATAATATATTATGGGCGGAATAATTAACAAATATTGAAGAGGATTTGCGGACTGAGTTTAATGCTCCAATGAGAAATAATAATATTTGAGCATTATTTGATTAAATAATATTTAATTATAACTCGCAAGTTAAGTGCATGTCAGAAAATAATAATATTGTTGTTATTATTTGACATGGGGGTTTCATTAGGATTAATGAAATAATTAAATGCACTTGTGCAAATTATTTATTATTACCTTAGTGAAATAAATGTCTGGTTATATTATTCTCTCATTAGCCAGGGCAAGCCAAGCGACACCTATTCAATTGTGCACAAAGAATTGGAGAAAAACTCTCAAACTTAGAGAGTTCTTTCTTCTCCAAGAACACTTTCAAGAACGAGAGTGATCCTCCTCTATCGGATCAAGGAGAACATTTTGGAAGCGGTTCTCAAGGCGATCAAAGACAGACATCGCAATGAACTTCTGTGCTAGCACTCGAAGACTCCTTTGGCGACGTCCGGAGATACGTGGAACACGTGTGGATCACCGCTAGAGGAATCCTACACTTGAATTCTACAACACAACAATGACGCACTGCAAATCTATGATCGGACGTATCAACGAAGAAAGAATAACCTTAAAGGTAATTCTTATTTAATTAAATTAATTGTAAACAACATGTGTTGATCTACTCTTTCTTGGTTCCAGGTTTTCAATTCCTTGCTTTTTCTTTGATTCAATTCTGTTGGTCATGACGTTCTTCGTTGGAATAAACCTCAGATTGATTATCAATAACCGCAAAAGCAAAGTTAAGTACCGTCTCTCCCGCGCTTCCGCTGCGTCTGAAACCTACAGAATTCGATGCGAATTTTTAGTAGATGTATCATATGAAAATTCCTTGTGGACATTCGCAATGAAAATTACCATGCCCTTCTTGAAATCAATTGGAAATGTCGGGTGCATGGAAATTCCTACTGAGAATTCATATTGAGAATTTCAGTGGAAACTCCAAATAGAAATTTTCACTTCGACAGCAAAGATTCGCAATAGCAAAGATTCACACCAAATTAGTCCGGTACCAATTTCAAGTTCTTGAAGAATTATGAAACTCATCCCATCAGTATCACAGCCTTCATGCCACGTCAAAGCGTAGAAATATTGTGTGACGATACAAGGGGAATGAAAGACGTGAGCAGTGACGTTTATTCCACGGCGACCCACAGCCTTTATAACCCTTCAATTTGTCTCCCTCTGCTCAGAGCGGATGGCGAGTCCTACGATGAGGAGGATGAAGCTCGGTACCCAAGGCCTGGAGGTGTCGGCGCAGGGGCTGGGATGCATGGGCATGTCCGCCTTCTACGGCCCTCCCAAGCCCGAACCCGACATGATCGCCCTCATCCACCACGCCATCAACTCCGGGATCACCTTCCTCGACACCTCTGATGCCTACGGTCCTTTCACCAATGAAATCCTTATCGGCAAGGTCGCTTTATTAGATTATTTATGTTTCTTATCTATCGGTGTTGTTCTTGGCAACCAATTCATGGTTTCAATGGGGCGTTTATATGTCAGGCCTTGAAAGGTGGGGTGAGGGAAAAGGTTCAGCTGGCCACGAAGTTCGCAGTCTCCTTCTGTGATGGAAAGGTGGAAGTGCGAGGCGATCCGGCGTATGTTAGGGCAGCCTGTGAGGGTAGCTTGAAACGGCTTGACATTGACTGCATTGATCTTTATTACCAGCATCGAATCGATACCCGAGTGCCCATTGAAGTGACGGTTAGCTTCATCTTCCCCTTCTATTCATCATTTCCATCCTTTACCTGTTGGTTTCAGTACCACCTGACTGAATTTCCTTGTAATATATCGGTGGCAAGCTTTCGTGGTTGTTTTTTGCAATGTTTTAGTGTTCCAGGATACAGATTTATTGTGAAATCTTGTCATTTTGCTTATGCTGTTGAAGGAAATTTAAGGGCTTGTTTGTTAGAGAGTAACCTTGATGAGTAAAAATGAACCATTCCCATTCTGGTTCTCATTATCATTTTCATATCAAACTGGCTTGAATTAGTTATTTTTTAATGCATTTGGGTGTCGAAAAGATTTGCTTCAGCTAGTTTGTTTGCAATATCTTGAACAGTCTTCAAACGTGTTAGATGTCCTGGCCACATTTTAATGTAAATAAGTAAATCATCAATGAAAACCAAAATAAACTTCCTGAATATATCTCCGAACTCCCTGTTCATGGTCGATTGGAAAGTTTTTGGGAGCATTTATAATCCCAAATGGCATCACAAAGTATTCATAATGTCCCTCGTGTGTTTTGAATGTTGTTGTTGATATCTTCTGCTTTTACCCTGATTTGATGAAATCCAGATTTCAAGTCAAGTTTAGTAAAAAATCCTGCCCCATGTAAGTCATCCAACAAATCTTCTACGGTGAGGAGGATGAAGGCCAGTGTCCAAGGCCCAGAGGTGCTGGCACAGGGGCTGGGATGCATGGGCATATCCGCCTTCTACTGCTTGTTTGGTAGAGAGTAACCTTGATGAGTAAAAATGAACCCATTCTCATTCCGGTTTTCATTATCATTTTCATATCAAACTAGCTTGAATTAGTTATTTTTTAATGCATTTGGGTGTCAACAAATTTGCTTCATTTGTGGCTTGTTGTTTTTTTTTTGTTACTAAAATTTCATGCTTGTTAAACCTTTTCTCCCCCATAACGTCTCATCGAAGATGGGTGAGCTCAAGAAGTTGGTTGAAGAAGGGAAAATAAAGTATGTTGGTCTATCCGAGGCCTCTGCTACTACAATTAGAAGAGCACATGCAATCCAACCCATAACTGCTGTACAACTGGAGTGGTCCTTGTGGACGAGAGATGCAGAAAAAGAAATCATTCCAACGTGCAGGTGACATATTTGTTGTTCCTGTTGTGATTTGGCATTAATCTAAGCTTATCTATGTATGCCTTTTCCTCAGAGAACTTGGTATTGGGATTGTTGCATATAGTCCTCTTGGAAGGGGGTTCTTGTCTTCGGGTGCTAGTCTTGTGGAGAACTTCTCAAATGAAGACGCTCGGAAGGTACTCTCCACTGGCTATTATTTATCAATTTCTGATAAGAAACACAACTTTGTTATCTTTTTGACAGGCTATTCCGAGGTTCCAACCAGAGAATGTAAAGCATAACAACGCCATATATGAGCGGATTAATGATTTGTCTGCGAAGAAGGGGTGCACACCATCGCAGCTTTCACTGGCATGGTTACATCACCAAGGACCGGACGTGTGCCCTATACCAGGCACCACCAAAATTGAAAACTTCAACCAAAATACAGGAGCGTTGTCTCTGGTGCTGACCTCAGATGAGATGCATGAACTCAAATCCATTGCTGCTGCAGATGTAGTAAAGGGTCGCCGAAACAGACCTGGTTTTGCCGATTGGGAGTGCTCGGAAACTCCTCCCCTTTCATCTTGGAAACCATAAAGTGAAAACCTCGTGTTCTGTATTTCCTTGTAGCAAGGGTTTTTGGTACCACCAAATCCATATGTTTTTGGCCAAGTCATATGTTCTATGTTGAGGTTCAATGAATATGTTCAATCCTTGGAAGTATTATGCTGCCAATAGATGTCCAGGGTTGGAATCTCATGCAAATTGCTTTGTTCCATGGTGAAATGTTTTATACATAAAACAAGATATGTCTTTTACGAATCCAGATAATAGTAGATTGCGCAAATGAATTTAGATAGAGATGAGAACAAACAATCAATATATTTCTATACTGCAGCTGACCCAACTCTACAATGGAGGGGATTGTAACAGAATAACAACAGTAGGAATCGAGGAGAGGCCATCTCCTGGAACTCTTTCCTAGCTGCCAGTGAAAGGTTCTGGAGAGTCTCCTCCTCTCCTGAGCTCCGCTCCTAGCAGGGCTTCTTTCTGAGTAAAATGCAAAGTGAAGTATGCCTCAGTCTGAACAACTAATATATGGGTGATAGCACTCCCAACCATCTAACCAACCGACACTCTACTCAAACCGACCCCCCCCCATCCTTCATTGATAGGTATGTAAAATAGGGGGCCTAGGAAAACTATCTGGAACAGCCACTCCATAACATTTCACCACTCCTCAACAGTCACCTTGTCCCTAAGGTGAAAATTCAGTAATTGTTCCAGAATTTGTTTAACATCCTCCCAAGTAGACTCTTTAGTTGGCACCCCCTTCCACTTGATAGAAACATTGAGGCTGACCTTCTCATTGGTTGCTAAGAGATCGTCTTGTTTGAACCTTTGGGTTGTGCCATTGTCCTATAGTTTGGATAGAATTTCTTGCACCGACAAGTCCCCTACAACCCACTTAAGTTGGGAAACATTCAAACACAACCAGGTAGTCTCGGGTATGAAAAGTTTTTAAGCTGTAGCCCCCATCCGATTTAGTATTTTGAAAGGTCTATAATATCTAGTAGCTAGTTTGGGACACAACTTCTTGGATTCGAAGTCTGTACATTGGGACTGAGCATAACAAATACGTTCGAAGTATGTAAATTGGGACTGAGCATAACGAACACATTTTCGCAACTTCAAAATTCTCATCCCTCTTATGATTATTGGAAAACTTAGTCATCAATTACCGAGACCTTATTAGATTCTGTCGGAGTTGGTGTAACATTTCATTCCATTCAACAAGCGCATTCGCAACAAACTCAACCTTAGTTTTTCATTACCTTAGTTTTTCTTTTTGAAAAACGAAGAACTGTTGGTGGTTTCCAACCATCAGTTTAAAGGAAGCATGAAATGTTATATTATAATAATACTCAGTCCATGGTATCCCCCGAGCCCACATGAGAGGTCACTCAAAGGTGAAGCACCGCATATATTTTAAGAATTTATTAACAAATTGAGTTTGTCCATCCATTTATGGATGGCGAGATGAACTCATTTTTAGAATTGTGCCCCCTTACAAAAAAGAGCCTTCAAAAAATTACTCACAGATATAGGATCCTTGTCATTGAGAATCGAACTAGGAATACCATGTAACCTAACTATATTCTTAACAAAGGTCTTAACCACCACTTTAATTGTATACGAATGCTTAAGTAATATAAAATGTGCATACTTAGACATCATATCCACAACTATCAAAATTACATCAAACCCTTAGGACTTTGGTAATCTAGAAATAAAATCCCTAGAAACTACTCCCCAAACCAAATCTGGTATTAGTAATGCTGGATAAAACCTTCCGGTGATGTAGCTTGATATTTTTTCCACTAGCACATATCACATTCCCTAACAAACTTCATAATTCTTTGTGTCACACCCTTCCAAAATAGATCTACAACCAATGATAGTAATACACATAAAATAGTAAGTGGGTGGGGTCTTTAAACTGCCAGGGACAGTGTTCTAAATACCATAGATGGTTGTTAGGGGGTTGTTAGTTGTTGGAGTATTAAATAAGGGAAGGTTACTTATAGGGTGTACATGAATGATTGGTTCGGTCTTTAGTGGCTACTGAATCGGGGGGTCGGGCCTCGATCGCTTGGAGTAGTACCTCTTAGAGGAGTCTTCTTTTTATTATATTTCTTCTTATTGTTTGTTCTACAGTAATTCTGGTCTGCTGTACAACTGGTATAAATGGAATTCCATACTTGATCTCTCTCTCTCTCTCTCTCTCTCTCTCTCTCTCTATTTCACACTTATCAATTGGTGCTTTCATTGATAGAGATTCTTGAAAGAAATCCCTGTCAAAGAGAGAGGTTTTAGAGAAATGAACTCAAGAAATAGGATCTTGACTAAGATTCATGAAGAAGCTGATCCAACTGAGGCCTTACACAAGGGAGGCACCAGATACAGGAGATCCTAGACAATGCCGCTTAGCCCATGCAATAATGGAATGGAACTCACAATAGTAGAATAAACATCGTGTTGCACCCCAAGAAGAATGAAGCATACACAACACATACGAAAGCTCTTGGTTTATATAGTGTGAGTGGAACTGATGAAAAAATTCTTGGAAAAAAGTCTTAAAGGCGATTTTGTCGCTTTAAGCCTACGAGAATGGAGAAAAGAGTAATAAGACTGGAAACGACAGTAGTGGCATTACAGACCGGACTCCAGCGCATGCAGAAACAAAGACATTTCATTTTAGTAGATACAGTTCCAAATATAGGAGATGATGAAGGAAATGTAACGACCCCCACCGAACCAGGTGGAGTGTCGTTAGCCCAAACATGTTAACTATCCTGAGGGGGGGGGGGGGGTGAATCAGGGTATGAAAGATTAAAACTATTGAGCCATCTTGATCTTGTTTCATCGTTAAACAAAAATCTCTTCTTTTTCCTCCCCGTAACAAAGAATAAGTGGAAGTTAAAACATGAACAAGATATAATGGTTTTTACTTGGTTTACCCTCACTGGGCTATGTTCAAGGAGCATACAAATGCGATGTGCCGATGTACCAAATCCACTAAGATGCACTTCTGTTGCAAGGTTCAGAGCACACTCACTATCCATCCTAGTTTACAACCATTCACAATCTGAAACGTCACTGCTCTCTCAACTAAAGTGTGTGCACTGCTCCTTCATAAGATTCTTCCATTGATCTGAAACACATCAGAATAGTTTCACACGTGATTGTGTCATGAAGCTCTATTTTAACCTAGTAGATGAAATCCACTTCACTGCGTGGTGATTTCTTTATAGAGTGACCTTTCATGAACAATTTTTGTTCCTCTGCGAACTACTTTAAACCCTTCGTGAAAACAATTGAACCACATAGCGTGAGTGCTTCATGAGCACCTTTACCTTGCGGAAGAATGACGCCTCGTGAACAACCACTCCTTTTCGAGCTACAGTGCACTATAAACTGAGCTCCTTCGAAAACTAAACTTCCTCTGTGGACTGAACTCCCTCGTGAACCACCTCCTTCATGAACCACTTTTGAACTTAGCTGAATTCTTCTAGTGATGATTCTCTATAACGAGTTTTGATCTCATTTAATCAAATGATTAGGGGTCCTTTATAGAGGCAAAGAAACACATAAAACTTGCTAATCACAATTATTATTAACTCTGATAAAACACTATTTTGTTGAATATTTTATTGATAATAAATGATATAATTTCCTCACATTGTGTTAAATATGTTTATTTATAAAATATTTGGGATTTGATCATTTATTTGAAAATTTGGTGAAAATTCTAGTTTTACCCTTTATAGTATGCTGTAGTATTTCGAAGATAAATATTTTTATATTTATTATTTGAATTTAAAATTTTGTAACAGTGTTCCTAACTTAATTGTCTACAACTTTTATTCAGGACACTAGAGCTAAAGAGTTCATTTAGTTGTTGAAAATGGTCCATGAAGTCAAAGTTGGGCTGGACTCGGCAGAATGAATATGGGTTCTGTATTTGGGTCATATCTTCTCCATTCGGGCTTGGATTGAGCCCAAATTTTGAGGAAAGATCAGAGACATGATTTGGAACAAATAATACTTCTAGAAGGCCGTCCAATTCACGCGTTTTTGAGGTCAAATGGGTGGTGAAATTTTCATTAAAATATTTGGCCGAGATTTCCCATTCACACTTGAAACCTCTTTAAACCTAGCCTCCCCTCCACTTTATAAATTAGTGTTTTTCTCATTTGGAGGGGTCGGGACGTGAATTAGGAGATTGGAGGTATAGGAGAATTTTTTTCACCCAAATTCTCCAACCATTGTAAGAGGGGTAGCTCTTGAAGCAAGGATCCCCTCATCCAAGCCTCCTTCTCTTCTTCATTTTGTAATGTTTTCATTTGTGTAATAAACTTCTTTGATATTCTTTTATTCCTCATATTTTCTTCTATTTTGTTTAAATTTATTCTTCTCTTAATCTTCCTAATTGGGTTTGAATTCTTGAGTAGAAGCGTTATTGGGTTATACCCATTATAAACCTTTGCACATGCAAAACGCTTCTACGATGATTACGCCACCCATGGAAGAGTAGTCTTTTAGTAATCGACCTATCTTCTACCCTATTCATTTAATTATTTTTGAATAATTAAGCTACTTTAATTCACTTAATATGATCCATGAATAGTGTTTTTAAATTGTAAGAAACTAAGCAAGCAATTGAACAATTAACACAAAAACACGCGAGGTCGGGATTTTGTGTAAATTGTTTGAGGGCAATCTTAATCGGTAATACAAGACCATACAGAATAAATTTGTTGAGTTCAAATATAATCCCTACACACAATTCATCCTCATTTCTAGAATGAATATGTGCCTTAATTTACCACTGACCATAAGCTATCCTTAGAACATCAATCAAAGTAGGGTGCTGCGATTACATGATCCGAAGATAACCTAGGGTTTAATTAACTTCATCTTTGTGGCAAGGTTAATTATCGTAGGGTTCGGGGTTTAACAAGTTAAGGGGTCATAATTAAGTGGATGTTAATTTAAATTATAATGATAAATAATTTATTGAAGAGGTAGAGTTAGATCGATTACACCTTTTAAAATATTTTCTAAAAAAACATCTTCTTGTTGTGTCTTTTTAATCAAACTTCATTTCAAAATTAAAAACAAAAAAAATGAAATATTATTCCAGCAAACTTCTTCAAGTTTTATAAACTATAAACAACCACCCCCATCCTTTCAAGTAGTTTTTTTATTCTCTTTTATTTTATTTCTAGAATACATCTGAAAAGTTGTTTTAATTCACTTCCTCCTTTGAGAAACGACCTTGGTCAGCCACTTTGCTGCACCTAAGTACCCCAAAATCACACTAATCATTTGAGGGTGCCCATGACATCGTACTTTAAAATTGGCACTGTTTCCGGGGAGGCAAGTAATAATTTCAACCAATTAGAGGTATTTATTTTATTTTACATTTTATTCTCTTTTTCTCTTCTTTCTTCCTTCTTTACCCAATCTGATTTTTTTCTTCTTCTTTTATTTTCTTCTACTTCTTTTTGGACCATCAACTCAAAATTCTAATTTTTATTTTACTATGGTCCACTTTCCTTCTTCTCATCTTTCATTGATTTATGACACGAACTAATCCCAAAGATCTCTTAGATCTTCACCCTGAGATTGAACGTAGCCTTCGGGCACGAATCAGACACTCTCAGTCGACGGGAAGTTTCAACATTAAACCAGTTGGAGAATTACTCCAATATCAGAACATTAAAATTGGAAGAAATTAAAATTCAACCATAAACAAGAACCAATGGCTGAAAATAATGGAAATGAACTTAATAGAACCATTCGAGAATTGGCTGCACCTGATATTAACTATCAACCAAATTGTATTGCATACCCAAATCTCGAATCGGACTTTGAACTAAAATCTAGGTTAATTCACTTACTTCCAAAGTTTCATGGACTCTCTGGTGAGGATCCCAATAAACATTTGAAAGAATTTAATGTGGTTTTCTCAACCCTAAAACCTAGAAATGTCTCTGAAGATCAAATCAAATTAAGAGCATTCCCATTTTCACTTGATGGAGCTGCAAAGGATTGAATATACTATTTACAACCTGAAGATGTAACATGTTGTAACGATTTGAAACGTCTTTTATTACAGAGATTTTTTCCGGCATCGAGGACCACTTCTATTCATAAGGAGATCTCAAGGATCAAGCAAGCACAA
Organism: Viscum album; assembly: GCA_963277665.1. Classification (NCBI taxonomy): domain Eukaryota; kingdom Viridiplantae; phylum Streptophyta; class Magnoliopsida; order Santalales; family Viscaceae; genus Viscum; species Viscum album. The sequence continues at coordinate 1,074,677,883 of OY728143.1, forward strand.
GGGGAGTCAATGAATGAGTATTGGGAGCAATTCAAGAAGTTGTGTGCAAGCTTTCCACATTACCAAATCAGTGAGCAATTACTCATATAGTACTTCTATGAAGGACTCACACCTATGGAGATAAGCATGGTGGATGATGCGGCTGGAGGAGCATTGGTGGACAAGACACCAGTAGCTGCACGTGCATTGATCGACAAGATGACCCAAAACTCCCAAAAATTTGGCGATAGAGGTACACCACATGTCAGGGGAGTACATCGGGTAAGTCCTTCTTCTCTTGAAAGTCATTTGATTGATATCAAGTTAGAATAATTGACAACTATGGTAAGAAAGATTTCTTTGGCTCAAAAGACATCCCAACCTCTTCCTTCAAGGCCTTATGGTATTTGCACTGAGACAAGCCACCCAACTGACTGTTGCCCCCAACTACAAGAAACAGAAGATTGTGCAACAATATTCCCTAGGAGACCGTATCAACAACAACAACCACATCCCCAAAAGAAGTATGACTCCTTTGCACCAACATTCAACCAAGGGTGGAAGGATCAATCAGAAATGAGGTATGGCTCTGGGAAATAACAAAGGCCCATTTTCAACCAAACTTCCACCAGCCTCCACCTTACCAACAAGGTTTCCAACAACCCCATAAGAGATTTGAAGCCCAAACATCAACAAGTCAGCAACAAGGGAATCTCCAACACAAGGTAGACTCTAACACTGATGATCTTTTGAAACAAATTGTTCTTAATCAACAGAATGAGCTGAAGAGTCAAGGTTCGGAGTTGAGGGAGTTGAAGACTCAAATGAGCCAGATTGCCACTGCCCTCCATAAACTTGTGAGTAAGAATTCTGGAAATATATCTTCCCAACCCACTCCAAATCCAAAGGGGAATGTTAGTGCCATCACATTGAGAAGTGGGAATCAAATGAATGATACATCTGTACCTACCATTCCACCGGGATTCACCTCAACTCCAGAGAAGCCACATTCCATACCAACTGATGAGAAATCCAAGGAGAAAGATAAAGTTAAGAAAAAGATTGATGATGTTCCTCCTAAACCCCTTCCTTTTCCAAACAGGGTTGTTCAAACCAAGAAGATGGCTGAAGAAGCAATGAAAAAGGAGGTTTTGGACACATTCAAGCGTGTATAGATCAACATTCATCTACTTGAATCCATTAAATAAATCCCAAGGTATGCCAAATTCTTAAAATAACTCTGCACCAATCAAAAATGGCTCAAGGGAAATGAGAGGATCAACCTTGGAAGGAATGTATCAACACTCATTACACCAACTCTAGCAATGCCAACAAAGTGCAAGGATCCCGGGACATTCACCATCCCATGTACCATAGGTGAGTTGCACTTCTCTGATTCTCTTTGTGATTCAGGAGCTTCAATAAATGTGATGCCTCATTCTGTATTCTTCTCTTTATAGGTTGGTGAGTTGAAGCCGATGAGAGTAGTGGTGCAGTTGGCGAATAGATCTACGACATATCCAGTGGGAGTCCTTGAGGATGTACTTGTCTGGGTAAGAGACATGATCTTTCCAGCAGATTTCTACGTTCTTAACATGGAGGATGATCAGGTAAGTTCTCATGCCCCCATTATCTTAGGTAGACCCTTCCTCAAAACTGCAAAAACTATCATAAATGTCAATGAGGGTACACTTTCCATGGAATTTGGGGATGAATTTGTGATATTTAATGTTATGGACTCCATGAAGTACCCCTCTGAGAACTATTCTGCTTTTGTTATCTCCCATTTTGAACCACCAAGTAAAAACTCCATGGATTTTGTTTGTATTATGCTTAGAGAGATTATGAGTTTTGGTTCTAGTTTGATGTATAAGAGTACTTCCACACCTATTTTTGATGGACAAACCTCTCTTGGATTTGATTTTGATGCGGATTCAAATTCTGATCATATAAACTCTGATTATGACATGGCTATTGAGTATGCTAATGGATTTGATGCATTATTTTCTAATTTTGATGTTTTTTTATTATGATACTGATGTTCATTGTGCAGATATGTCTGTTGCATCAATTTCTCCATCCACACATCACCCCCCTACATTGGAACTCAAGCCATTTCCCCCAAATCTCAAATAATCATACTTGTTAAGTGGTGAGAAATTACCTGTTATCATTGCTAACAATATCCCTTTTGAACATGAATAAAAACTTTTGAATCTTTTGAGGAAGAACATCGGGGCAATCGGGTGGACCTTGGCTGACATATGAGGTATTAGCCCCTTCATTTGCATGAATAGGATTATTTTGGAGGATGGGGCTAAACCGGTAAGGCATCCACAAAGGAGACTCAATCCAACCCTTCTGGAGGTTGTTAAAAAAGAGGTTGAAAAATTGCTCGAGGCAGGCATAATCTATCCCATTTTAGATTCTCAGTGGGTAAGTCCTATTTAGGTTGTGCCTAAGAAAAATGGTGTTACTATTGTTAAAAATGAGAAAGATGAGTTAGTTCCAATGAGGGTTCAAAACAGTTGGTGTGTGTGTATTGATTATAGGAAACTAAATCATTCCACTCGTAAAGACCATTTCCCCTCCCATTTATTGATCAGATGATTGAGAGACTAGCTGAGAAGACACACTGTTGTTTCTTGGATGGATTTTCTGGCTATTTTCAGGTTCCCATTGCAGTAGAGGACCAAGAGAAGACAACATTCACCTGCCCATTCGGTACCTTTTCTTACCGAAGGATGCCATTTGGACTTTTCAATTCCCCAGGTACCTTCCAGAGATGCATGGTGAGTATTTCCTCAGATTTCATTGAGACCTGCATGGAGGTATTTATGGATGATTTTACAGTTTATGGATCCTCATTTGATGAATGTCTCTCTAGTTTGGGTGATGTGTTGCATCATTGCATTGAGAAGAATCTGGTCTTAAATTTTGAAAAATGTCATTTCATGGTCAAAAAGGGAATTGTCTTAGGTCATATAGTCTCACAACATGGCATTGAAGTTGATAAACCTAAGGTAGAAATTATTTCATCCCTCACATATCCTACATGTGTGCGTGATGTTCGATCATTCCTTGGACATGCTGGATTTTATCGACGCTTCATTAGATATTTTTGTAAGATCGCTCTACCCTTATCTCGATTGCTTCAAAAAGATATTGACTTCAATTTTGATGATTCTTGTAGGACTTCCTTTGATGAGCTAAAGAAGTGTCTGACCACTCCACCTGTCATACAACCCCCACGGTGGGAGATTCCTTTTGAGATTATGTGTGTTGATGCTCCTTTCGTCACGGAATCTAAAGTTCGGAAAAGGGAATATCTGAGCTCAAAGTGATTAATCCTTTGAAGAAACATCAAAAATCGACAAAGGGATAAAAAAGGAGAACATTGCCCATGTATCGCGCAAGTTCCCTCTTGGTCGCGCAAGTACACTTGCGCGCCGCCTCAATACTTGCGCGACTCCTCATGTTCGTGCAAGGGACTTGCGCGACATATGTGGTAACCGCCTGGTAACCGCCCAGTAACCGCCCGGGGTCTTCTTTTGCCTATAAATAGACCCTGTGGGCCCCCCATTAAAAAAGATCTTTTTCCAGAAACACGGATTGAAGTTCCCGACGCCCAAGTCTCTTCTCAAAGCTTCCGGAACACTTCTAAGGTAATTTCTTACCTAGAACGGAAGATCTAAAGAGAAAAAGGAAGGCTTAAGTGTTGAAACTTATCAAACACTTGCGCGCCGACTTAATTCCTCCAATATAACTTGCGCGTCCCTCTTCTGGAAGAACCTCAAGAGAATGGTAAAGGGTTTAATAAAGAGTCGCTCAAGTATTTCAACTCTGGTTGAAAATCGCGCAAGTACCCCTAATGTCGCGCAAGTATACTTGCGCGACCACTACTTGCGCGCCGCCGCAGGACTTGCGCGCCTTTCAGGACTTGCGCGCCCCTATCTTTTTGGGTGCCCATCTTGCCCATTTTTACCCCTCTTAAGCCATTTCACCCTTCCTATTCAAGATTCAGTCTTCAAGATACTCTTCAAAGCCATTTATGGCATGATTTCTTGATTTGACATCCTTATCTGAAAGGAATTCTGTGAAATATCTCTCAAAACCTAGTGATTTAAACATCTTTATATCACCAAAGATTGAGAGTTCATTCATTTCAACCTCATCCTTTAAGATGAGAGAATCCTAACCTGGGTCTCCTTTTCAGGAATAAATCCCCAGTTATAAAAACCTAACTTGGGCATCTTTCTTAAGAATAAGCCCCAATCAAGTCCTTTAATCTTGGGCATCCTCCTCAGGAGTAGGCCCCAAACCTTAATCCCTAACCTGGGTCTCCTTTTCAGGAATAAGACTCAGTCATAACCTTGGGCTTCCTTTTCAGGAGTAAGCCCCAAGTCCCCTAACCTAGGCTTCCTTCTCAGGAATAAATCCTAGTCATAAATCTTGGGCATCCTTCTTAGGAGTAAGCCCCAAGTCTCTTAAAATTTCTCTTAACCAGTCATAAATTACCTTTGATTTGGGTTTCCTTTTCAGGAATAAAACCCAATCATAAGTCCCCTCCTAACTTGGGCATCCTCCTTAGGAGTAAGCCCCAAGATTAGAGTATTCAAATCTCCATGAAGTACATATAACTTTGTGGACCCTGTTCTTAGAATTTCTCCCTAAAAGTAAATCCTAAACTTTCGTCTATCTGGGCAGTCATCTATACATAAGCCCCAAAACAAATTCTTATGATTGCATCTTTTATGGCACAATTGTCTGAATTTTACCAATACCTCTTGTTTCTCACACCGAGCATGACTCACGTGAGCTTAGAGTGTAAAAGTAATTATGACATTCATCTTTGAGCCATCAATCATAAAACATCATATCCCATCCCTCGAACTACGTGGGTTCTGATTCCTTTTTCAAAACAAAGGATACGTAGGTAGCCCATTTATGGGTTCGATCCCAACATTGAAATAATCTCTGTCCTTCTGAATGACGATAAACTTCAAGTGCCCCACTGAGTGGCTTTAAAACCAGCCTAGTCATCAAAATGACCAAGAGACTTTTATATAAATGTTTTGAAGGATACCATTGACCAAGAATCTCTAAACAAATATAGATGATTCTATATTGATGAAGAACCTCGAATACATATAAAAGATTCTCTAAATTTCTTGCATATTTAATCATTTATTGTTAAAACTAAAGGAAAGCTCATTTTATACTTGGTAATGTAATAAGGATTCACGAACTTAACTTAAATCTATAAAGAGAGTCCCGGAGTAGACAATAATTCCCCTCAAAAAGGTGTGATGAGTCCGACCTCCCATCCTCTCGACCAATGCAAATTCCCAAGCCTCATTAGCCCACAAGCTAATGAGCGCCTGCCTTTGGAAAGTAGGTCCAAACGGATGTGGAATCATTGGATGTTTCCGGTTCTACGAACAAACCCGTTAGAAACCGATCGGAACGTTTGAATCTCCCGTCCAGGAGGTCATCCCCGGATTCCGCGCGAAACAAAAATGGTGAACCCGACGTGAATCCTTAACCAAGTTAAAGTGATGTTCTTCTTATCTGTTAGGCCCTTTGGGCCAACAAGGCAATCATTGACATATGATCATCCAAAAGATACAGTAGCCGGATTCATCTTGATTATGTCTGTTACATGGAACAGGCACTCTTTTTTTTTAAGATCTTCTACAAAAAATGGCTTTCCTTAAATTCACCCCTGTGAATACTGCTGCTGGGAACACCTCTACTGTGAGGTCTGCTGCCGTGAAAACCAATACTGCTACTCCTGCTGGAACGTCATCCGCTCTGAGGATGACATCACCAACTCAGCGTCTTCAATGCTGTGTTTCTAATGCACTGGTTAAGGAGTACCGTCGCAACGGTACTATCCCAACTCTGGAGGCCGCTCTTCAAGCCCTCCAAGTTAACAATTCTACCTGGTCGTCTGGACAACGGCGACCAGCAATCAAGAAGCAGACGGTGCTGACTACCGTCTCCAACCGTTTCGGGTCGTTATCCCCGGAACGCAATTTCCATTCACTCCCTTACTCCGAGGAAGTGAATGAGCAGGTCCCGCATGACCTTAATTCAAAAAGACAGGAGTCCTTCTCAAGGGCTCCCATCAACAATCGCCGCCAGACTCGTGCGGTAGTGCGCCCTCAACATGATGAGGGTACCGACTCCAGGCGTTCAGCTCAGGTTCCTCGAACCCGAGCAGGCAAGATGAATCGCCAGAGACGGAATCCGGTTAACAATAGGCAGGTTGTCATCCCTGCCATCTCCGGAGAAGTCCACCAACCTAACTTGGTGGCAAACAACGATCAGGCATACACACCTGCCCGTTTTAATCCCACTGTCCAGCAGACTGTCTGGCAGCATCAAGACGATCCCGCCAGGCAATTCCGGCGGAGTACCATAGGCAGGAGCATACACCTGCTTATACATCAGCAGTTAGTCAGCAGGCTCGTCTGACTACATATGGTGGATCTCGTCAACCGCGTTTGGCGAAGTGTAATCAGCAGGCACATACACCTGCTAATACTAATCAAGCCTACCAACAGTCTCGTTTGGTAGCGCACGGAGAAGTCAGTCGGAAAGCCCCGACGACAAACATGAGACAGACTAAACTCTCTGCCTCCACACTTGAGTACTGTCAGGATTCACTGACAGGAAAAGGAGGACAGGAGCAGGCACATACACCTACTCCAAGCCCGGAATGGACGTATATCCCTGTTCCGGCGGCTGAAGTCACCAAACATATTTTGTCAATGGTGAAAGAGCAGAAGCAAATTCCTGCTCATATTCTGGATGCTTGCCAGGATATCATAACAGCTTCAGCATCATCTCAGGGACAGACACATAAATCTATCCCTAGCAGTGGAGTGACACATCAACAATTCACTCCGGAACAGACACACACATCTGTTCCAGTCCAAGAGGGTTGTGGGGCCTACTCCCCCATATCATATGGACAACCAAGTCAGGCACATACACCTGATTTGAGCGATGATCGTCAGCCTAACCTGACCATCTTTCCTGATCAGGCACATACACCTGCTCAGAGCAATCACTTTCGTCATCAAGTGATTTCTAAAGCGAGTAAGAAGGCATCTAAGAAAAAGATCCGCCCAGCACAGTCAGGAGATCAAAGGCCAATCTGCAACAAGGCCTTGCTCGATGATGGAGTTCTTGAAGCCCTCAGACATTTATCTGTCGGAATTCAAGATTCTACTCCCTCAGTTCCCAATAACAGGAACATTAATCCCGAAGGTCTTCAACAGACACTTCCTCATGAAGACTTGCTTCATGAAAATTCGGTCAATCTTGAAGTTTCTTCTTCAGATGAGAACCACAGGAACCCTCTGTGTGGTCAGAAGACCAAGGATCAAGAGATCTCATCTTTTGCTGTAACCCATCATGAAGGTCCTCCTCATGGTGATGAACTTCGCTGCGAAAGTCCTCTCCGCAGTAGTGATTCACATTGTCTCGAAAATTCTTCAGAAGGCAATGTAGTGACGAGAAAGCCCTCCTATCTCGAGGCACTTGCAAACGTAAAACCAGTCATGTCTGAAGTTTTACTATCGGCAGGTGAAACTCTTTCTCCATCAGAAGATAGCTTGGGGTTCAGGTTATTCTCCGAACCTTCCCTGGGTCATTCATCTTCCAGCATGAATAGTGATTCCTCTACCAATCTTGTTGAATCCGATGAAGCAACAAGGAAACACCAACTCTGGTCCAAACAGGTAGAAGAATCTTCATTTAATGATAAAGAGGAAATGCTGAACATGAGGAAAAAACTGGCAAAAGGTGAAGTACCAGTCATGTTTTGGCCTTTGGCTGATTCACAGTATGACATTCCAAAGATGTTGACGGATGATGGAATCCATGATATTCGTCTTAACATATGGAAAACTCTTTGTCAATTAAAGAAGAAGGTATTATCTTACGATGAATATGAAAATCATCTTAAGATAATAGAAGGGTTACAACGCCAGATTGATTTGGCATCTCTATCAGTCTCTCGGTATCCGAAGGCTGAAAAGCAACAGAGAACCCTTCAACGTTCATGCCTTGGCGCACTAAGAAGATTGCGTCAGTTAATTTCCAATGCTCCATCTAATGTTCATATCAGAGGATGGGGTATTCACGGAGCACTACATTTCACAGTGCTTTCCGGTCAGCAAAGCCCGCCGAAAATGGTCTCATGCAATGTTATTGCCCATGGCCGGCCACAGTCAATGGGCTTTGTTCATAATCAAAATCTTGCTCGAGATCAAGCTTCAACTAGTTCCTCTCAAAATCAAGTATATAGAGAACAGGTTGTTGAATTGCTCCTACATCAAGCAGGCGAGAATATTGCGCAAGCCTCTCGTCTGGAGTAAACACGTCATCAAATGACAGAAGTTTCGGAAATCATCCAACGGTCTGTTGAGCCAGGTGATAAAAGTGGATACAGGTTAATGCATCCAGCTAATTTCCGAACTAAGATTCGCAAGATCAAGAGAGATTTTAAAAAGATCTCAGACATAGCATGTCAAGAGACACCCCAGCTTGCCAGACTGGGGACTTCTCTAACCCAACCCTCAGAATCAACGAATGGGATTCGAGGAGTTGAGCGGAAGCAACAGGAACACCCCCAGTCCACCGGACTGGGGACTTTTTCAAATCTTCAATCCCTCCCTCAGAGAATGTCAGTATTCTCTCGATTAGGGAATAAGCCTCAAGAGGAACGAAGAGCCAAGATGTCAGGAGATTCTCTCCAAGTGACGGTTCTCCAAGAAATTCCTGAGGGATCAAGTCAACGGAATGCCATGCCTTATCATGGACATAAAAGGAGACAATATCACAGAAATGCTGATAGAAAGGATTCCATGAAATATGCATCCATTAATGTCATCACTGCCGTTGCTGCTGATTCACCAGATGAGGCTCAATCAGAGGGATCAGATGAAGAGGTTCCTGCTCAAGAAGTTGCGCACACAGACCTAAATGAAGAAGGTGTGCGCACACGTAATCAAAGGCTTACCCAAAATCTGGGTATTCCTTCAAGTAACCCACTTCCCCCTCTCCGAAAAGGATCCAATAAGGGGAAAGGAAAGAATCATGTTACTTATCACCCTTCCTCTGAAGGAGGTCAATCGCTCTCATTAGAGCAAAGGTTTGCACAACAGGAGGAAGAAATGAAAGAATTAAGAAGGTTGAATGCAGAACTACTTCAGAGTAGTCTTCTTCTTAAGAATGCTGAAGTCCGACAGCCGAAGGAATTTGTTGTAACTACTGAGATGGATCAAGAATATCCTCCTTTATCAGTACACCCACAGAGGTCTAATCCTACGGGTCAAACGCAACAACGGTTGGCAGCACTACCATTAGTTGCAGCACCAACCTCCACGGCTGTCCAAGCTCCATTCATTGCACCTACCCAAAACCAAGTTCAACCTGACGTTTCTCAAAAGTTAATAACTACTATTGAGTCATTAACAGCTCGGTTAGAAACTATGGAAGGGAAACGGGCGCAAGTTCAACCTGAAAAGAAAGTTTACCCTGAATGGGTAGATTCAATTTCTCCTCCATCCAGTTTTGGAAACCCTATTTTCCCTACTTTCAATGGATCAGGTGACCCTGAACAACATTTGACGCATTACGTGTCTTGTTGTGATCCTATGATGGGAACTCCAGAGCAACAAGAAGCAGTGAAACTCAGATGCTTCGTGCGAACCTTGCAAGGACCAGCTTTTGTCTGGTATACAAGCTTGAAATCCCGGTCTGTCATCGGATGGGAGGATCTTCGTCAAAAATTCCTTCTTCAGTTCAGCTCAACTTTGCCAAAAACAACAGTTTTCGATCTTACAAACTGCAAGCAAAGGGAGAATGAAAGAGTCTCTGATTTCATTGCTCGTTGGAAGGGATTAACGTATTCCTTGAGTTTATCACTCCCTCAGGAGGAATTGTTGCCAATCTGTGTGGCAAATTTGCGTGACGAATTACGCACGCCATTGATCCCTGTGAAATACACAGGAGGGTTTCGAGACCTTACTTCAATCGCTCAACAGATTGAAGATTCCCTTATGCAGGCTAAGGTTAAATCTCGTGTAATTCCATCAGCTCCAGGAAGAAGAATGGGTAAAGCAGAAACTGCTACAGTTATGCTTAAACAGGCACCTGTACCTATTTCTACTTCAAAACCTTCATCTTCTCGAAGGGCTCCACCTCCTGAATGCCAACAACAAAGGCTGTTTCGTCCAAATGATCAAAAAGATCAACGACGAAAACAATTTGAGGATATGAAGAGTAAAACATACTCTTTCCGAAGTGAGCAAGTTCCTGGTTACTTCATTTCAGCTCTGGAAAATAATTTGGTTCAATTACCAGTGCCGAAGAGACCAAACAAGGAAGGAGATGAAGACCGTCCCAATTATTGTCCCTTTCATCAAATGTTGGGACATCCCATCCAGGAGTGTTTTGTCTTTAAAGACCTCCTACAAAAGATGGTTGACTTGGGACAAGTCAAATTGAAGGGTTCTTCAGCTCATGTAGCGTGTATTACCGCTACAGATCCAGAGGAAGGAGGCGAGTGGCAGGAAGTCAAAAGCAAAACTGCGAAAAAATATGATGATTGGATGGTCAGAAAGACAATCAATCGGACCCATTCCATTTTGCGAACACAATTGAAGAAGCCAATTGTGTCTCCTACAAAAGCTGCAGTAAAGCCTCCATCAAAGGACAAATCCTCAAAAGGGCAGCGCAATTCAAAGAAGAAAGAGGAATCAGGAGAAGATGAGTATGTATCAAAGCCTAAATTGTCTTTGACTCTGGCAGATTTCATGCCATCTACTTCAAAGCCACGGGCACCGTCCCACCAAACGGCATAGCCTAAACAGGCTAACTTGGCAGAGTCTTTATCAGACGAAGAATTGATCTTTGGTTCTGTTAATATGATTCAATTAACAGATTCATATTCCAGTCTTGATGAGCCTGAATTCCCTGTATCAAATAAAGGAACCCGAGGAAGTTCTAGAGGTTCAGGATATAGGGGAAGACGTGGATCTTTCCGAAGCCACTACTCTAATTCTACCCCTGCTAGCACTGTATATGCAGCAGAAACTCGTGGTAGAGCCCTTCAGCGAGCTCAAAATGAACAAGCAAGTTCTTCTGCCAATGGCCAACTCAGCTTTGGCACAGTTATTTTGGAAGACCGATTAAATGTTCCATCTTCTTTATCTCAGCAAGTAAATGGATCTAATCAGTCTAATTTTCCAAAACCAAAGATGTTTCCAACTTCAATACAAGAGGCATCAGCTTCCAAAGCATCTGCTTCCAAGGTACCTGCTAAACCACATATTCCTATTGGGAAACGCAGGCCTCTAGATCAAAAGTATGATATATTGAAACACTTGGCCCAAGTACCAGCCAAATTATCAATTTTGGATGCTTTGAATCTATCAAAAGATCTTCGGGAAGCACTCATCGAAGCTTTGTCAAGTCCTCAGGAGTTTGAAGTTGAAATTGCTGCAGCTGAAATTTATCACATAGAGAATAATCCTGCAGAATTCCATGCAGTGATATCTTTTACTGATAAAGATGAAGATGATGTTGTGCATGGGCACATAAAACCTTTGTACCTATCTGGCAAAGTCAATGGTATAGATGTTCGAAGAGCTTTTATTGACAATGGTTCAGGAGTCAACCTCATGCCCATTCGCACACTTCGTCGATTGGGCCTCACAGAATCTGATTTATCTCCTTCTATCATGATGTTGCAAGGATATGATAAAAATGAACAAGAACCACTGGGAGAAGTTACGCTCAGAACTCAGTTTGGAGATCTTGTTTCCAATTCAGATTTCATGATTGTTGATCAAGACTCAGCTTTCAATATCTTGCTTGGAAGACCCTGGTTACATCAGCATGCAGCTATTCCGTCATCATACCATCAATGTCTCAAATACTGTTTCGATGGTCAAGTTGGAACATTGTATGGTGATAAGGCCCCGTTCAAAACATGTGAGTCTCAATACATTGAGGCGGAATTTTATCACATGAAGGGAAGAGAAAAATCTACAATGAAGGAAATTACCAAAGTTAATGCTCCATATGGTTTGGAAAAAATTCCAATAAATCCATTTTCACATGTGAGTACAGATTATGTGTTACCTATCAGTCAAATTGACAAAATAGGCCCAAATCAAAATACTCTTATGGAAAGATCCATAATGTCAATTGCGGCAATCGAGCCAGACAACATGGGAGAAATTGGTAACTTACCAAGCAGTGATGAAAGCATAAGTGGTGACGTTTTCATTTCATCTGCTGAAATCCAACAAGTCTATAATTCACTAATCAGGCCAGAAGAAGTTATAGCAACACCAGAGGTGAATGTTGATGTCGATTCTCAATCCATCATCTCCTCTTTATTTCCCAAAGAAGACCCTTTTTCATCAATAGGGTCGGAAATGGAAGCTTCTTCTTCAAAATGTGAAAATTTTGACATCTCTCATGATCATGAGAATTTCGTTTTTTCATCTACTTTGCAAGTAGAAACGGAATATATAACACATGATGAAGAGGAAGAGGAAGATCTTAGAGATGCTCCTCCAGCATTTGAAGAGGGTATCTCTACCACTGTGGATGAACTCAGAGAAGTAAATCTGGGTACAGAGAAAGATCCACGCCCCACTTTAATTAGTGCGGCCATGACCCTTGAAGAACAAGAGATGTATATTTCTTTTCTAAAGCAAAATAAAGATATTTTTTCTTGGAATTATACAGAGATGCCTGGCCTTGATCCTGATGTTGCCACCCATCATTTGGGTTTGCCAAAAGAACATCGAGGATTCAAGCAAGCCGCGAGAAGAACACACCCAACCTATGCTTCCAAAATCGAGGCTGAAGTAGATAAGCTTATCAAAGCTAACTTCGTCAGAGAAGTTCAATATCCCAAGTGGTTGGCTAATATTGTCCCAGTAAAGAAAAAGAACGGACAAATTAGGGTTTTCATCAATTTCAGAGATCTTAATCGGTATTGTCCCAAAGATGATTTTCCAGTTCCGATTACAGAACTCTTAATTGATGCGACGGCTGGCTATGAAGTACTTTCTTTCATGGATGGATATTCTGGATATAATCAGATCCGAATGGCCCCATAAGATGAGGAATATACAGCCTTCAGAGCTCCTCAAGGTGTGTTTTGTTACCGGGTGATGCCCTTTGGTTTAAAGAATGCAGGTGCAACATATCAACGCGCCATGCATCGTATCTTCAAACCTTTTCTAGGGAAATTTGTTGAATGCTATGTAGATGATTTGGTGGTTAAATCCAAACAACGTTTTGATCACTTGGATGATTTGGAAATCATATTCCACAAGCTTCAACAACATAATTTGAAGATGAACCCCTTAAAATGTGCTTTTGGGGTAACCTCAGGAAAATTCCTCGGCTTTGTTGTACGCCATCGTGGTATTGAAGTCGATCCTGAGAAGACCAAATCAATCCTTGGTATGTCACCTCCTCAGAATTTGAAAGAATTAAGAGGACTTCAAGGACACTTAGCCTATATTCGGCGTTTCATCACCAATTTGGCAGGCAAAAGTTTACCTTTTACCAAATTATTGAAGAAAGGAGTCACTTACCAGTGGACTAAAGAATGTCAAGAAGCATTTGATGTTCTCAAGAAATACCTCTTAAGTCCACCAGTACTCATGCCACCTATTGAGGGTAGACCTCTTATCCTCTACGTGACAGATTTAGAGCGATCATTGGGTGCCTTTCTCGCTCAAAAGAATGATGCTGGGAATGAAAATAGTCTCTACTATCTCAGTAGAACTATGCTTGAAGCAGAAACCCGGTATTCGAGTATTGAAAAGTGCTGCCTAGCATTAATCTTTGCAGTTCAGAAACTGAGACACTACCTGCAACATCACGAGGTCCAATTGGTATCTCGTAATAATCCACTCAAATTCATCCTTAGTCGTCCAATGCTTACAGGACGTCTGGCAAGGTGGGCGGTTATTCTACAGCAGTTCGACATTCAGTATATGTCTCAAAAGGCAATTAAGGGCCAAGCTCTGGCTGATTTCCTGGCTGAACACCCTTCAGTGGAAGACACGTATTCAGATATCGAACTCCCCGATGAGGAAGTTTTTTCTATTCAAGAGAATCCTCAAACATGGGAAATGTATTTTGATGGTGCTTCTAGAAGTCCAACAGGGAAGAAAATGGAAAATCCTAAATTCAACAAAGTTGGTTTAGGAATTGTGCTCATTTCTCCAGATAAAGAAGTGTTACCTTATTCCTTTTTGTTGTGGGAAGGTGGTACCAATAATGAAGCTGAATACCAAGCTCTCATTGCAGGCTTGGAGTTAGCGCTTCAAGCACAAGTGAATCACTTAAAGGTGAAAGGTGATTCAGACCTGGTAATCAAACAAGTCAATGGGGATTATGCCATCAGAAAAGAAGAATTAATCCCTTTGTATGATTACGTCAGAGAGTTAATGTCGGGATTCCCTTCAGAACCCACATTTTCTTATGTCCCAAGATCACAAAATGCTCAAGCTGATGCACTGGCTAATATAGCCACAGCTTTAGCAGATCCAAATCGGGATGAGACAACCATCGGTATTGCCCACCGTCGTGAAATTTCACCTTATGTTCAAGTCAGAACAGAGGAAATTAATGAAATTAGTCCCATTCCTGAACCATATGGTCATACTACAGGATGAATGTCACCTATCAGGGAATACCTTCAAAATGGAACACTTCCACCTGATAGAGCCGAGAGAGAACAAATTCGGCGACGTGTGGTCAATTTTACTCTTTATGATGGTCCAAACCACCTCGAGAAAATTCTCTACAAACGTGGTTTTGATGGAGTTCTCTTCAGATGTATTGATGGTGAAGAGACAATGGCTGTCATAAAAGAAGTGCATGCAGGAGTCTGTGGTGCCCACCAGTCTGGACATAGATTGTCTGATCAAATTCGAAGACTTGGATACTTCTGGCCTTCAATGATACAAGATTGTGTTAATTTCACAAAGAAGTGTCATTCATGCCAAGTATATGCCAATTTCATTCATCAACCTCCAGAGTTGCTTCATACAGCTAAATACTCATGGCCATTTTCCACATGGGGAATGGATGTGGTAGGACCTTACCCTTCAGCTACGGCCAAGTAGTTTAAGTACATTCTTACTGCTACTGATTTCTTTTCCAAATGGGCAGAGGCAGTACCTCTCAAAGAAGTCAGTTCTAAATGCATTGTTAGCTTCATCAAGTCTAACATCATTACTAGATTTGGTGTCCCTCATACCATATTGACAGACAACGGCACCAACTTCTGTTCTTCTGAGGTAAAGAGATTGTATCAAGAATACAACATTAAGTCCAACCATTCATCTCGATATCATGCAGCGGCTAATGGCCAGATAGAGGCCTTCAACAAGACTCTTTCAAATATACTGCAAAAGATGGTGGATAAAGATAAGAGGTCATGGCCTGATAAACTCTATCATGCTTTATGGGCTTATCGGACTACCACTCGCAATGCAACGCGGTCTACTCCATATTCATTGGTATATGGAACAGAAGCAGTCTTGCCAATTGAAGTTCAATTGCCCTCACTCAGAATAGCCATTTGTGATCAGTTATCAACAGATGAGCAATCCCAAAAGCGGTTGAATGAATTGGAACAGTTAGATGAGAAAAGATTGTGCACTTTGCACCACTTGGAAATCTATCAGAATCGAATAGCACGAGCTTTTAACAAAAGAGTTCGTCTTCGTTCATTCATTCAGGGAGAATTGGTATTGGTTCTCAGAACACCAATGATACCAGGAAAGAAGCCTCCCAAGCTTGAACCAAAATGGGAAGGACCTTATTCAGTACATAAGGTCTACTCCAATGGAGCGTATTCTCTGATTTCAATGGATGGAGAACACATCACGACTCCAACTAATGCCAGATTTCTGAAGAAGTATTTTGTATAAACACAAAATATTGTTCCCAGAACCAAGACTTACAATTGGTTCATACAGAAAAGGTCCGGTATGACCTTAAACTACACCATGGTCCAGTATGACCTTAAACTACAACTTCGTCCAACATGACATTAAACTGTGTCACATATTCTGTCCGAGATGACATTAAACTATAATACGTCCAGCATGACGATAAACTGTACGGTCCATGCATATGACCTTAAACTATTTGCACTTATGTCCCTGCAACATGACACTAAACTGTGCAGCACCAATAGTCCTAACTACAAGACTTTAAACTGCATAGTCCCTGATTTTGTCTTACATGACAATAAACTGTATAGAAGTTCCTATATTTTGTCCGAGATGACATTAAACTATATTGTGTCCTAGCAACATGACATTAAACTGTGTGGCACTTTCATCGTCCAACATGACGTTAAACTGTGTCAGTTCCCTTATCGTCCAACATGACGTTAAAATGTCACATTGGTTATTAATATGTCCTACATGACACTAAACTGTATATGTCCGAGATGACATTAAACTATATTTTGTCCTAGCAACATGACATTAAAACTGTGTGGCGCTTTCATCGTCCAACATGACATTAAACTGTAAAAAATCCCCAGAACTGATATCCTCATATTGGTTCACCTTAGTCCTAGCTACATGACTTTAAACTGTACAGCACCAGTTCGTCCTTGCTATATGACGTTAAACTATACAACAATGGTCCCGTATGACTTTAAACTGCATCATTCCTGGTCCATGTATACGACCATAAACTATTTGCAAATATGTCCAGCAAGACGTTAAACTGTGACGTCCTAACTACATGACTCTAAACTGTATAAAAGTCCCTCACGTCCGGAAAGACGTTAAACTATATAATCATCAAAAGTCCAGCATGACATTAAAACTGCACAATCCCCCTTTCGTCCAATATGACGTTAAACTGTATTGTCCCCATCGTCCTAACTACATGACGCTAAGCTGTACAGAAAGTCCTTGATATGTCCTACATGACATTAAACTGTGCATCGTTAAGGTTGTTATTACCTCTTGTTTCTCACACCGAGTATGACTCACGTGAGCTTAGAGCGAACATCAACCATAACACTCCCTTTGGGCCACTAACCATGTGTAAGTCCCAACAACATTTTTAGATCATTGTCCACAAGAACAACTTGATCATTAATTCATTCTTTAATTGAACTACACGGACTTTGATCCTTGCCCTCCAGGCTGGGTATGTAGGCAACCTCCCAAAGGTTCAAGCCCAAAAACAATCTCTTCGCATTGGTTCACCACCATCTCATATGATGATGATTTGTGAAACCACCCCTGGAATCAATATCTTTACATTGATTCACTTTCGTCCTTGTTATATGATGTTAAACTATACAACACTTTTGTCCGGTACGACAATAAACTACAATATTCTTTGATTTCCTCATTTGAGAAGGAACCATTATTAACATTGATTCTTTTTTCAATCATGGTTTTCATTTTTTTCAAAAGACTACGTACATACATGGTAATGCCTAAACTTTTTATCTTAGGTTAAAACCATCATTGCACTAAAGTCCCCTTCACATGTACGAACCAAATTTGTACAAAGGGTAGATCTAGAACTACGTGGACTTGATTCCCATCCTTATGGGATACGTAGGAACATTCGAGTGTCCCTCGAATCCAGTCCCAAGTCTTTTGGGCCTAACCCCAAATTTCACTTTCAGTCCCTTGGCTGAAAATTCTTCATGAAAACACACACTGTGTATTCATTATTATGGTCCGAATTCTATGACCCTAAACTAAGATCACTCATACTTTCGTCCTGCACGACGTTAAACTGCATTTCAAGAACTACGTATGGCTTGATTATCATTCTTATGAGATACGTAGTGAAGTCCAAGTTTCAATTCAGGACCCAGCCACAACATGATTATGGTTTTCATTGACCTATGTATCTCTATATACATTGGAAAATACCCATCTTTATGTATTATAATCCTAACCTTAAATATTTTCAGATCTTCATAACCCTTTTCATGACTTATAGTCACAAAAATGTCAAACTTCTGAGAATTCTTTTGCCTGACTATGCAGCACGTGCCCATAGGTGGCCTTGCATAAACAGTCCACATAACAGACTTGTCAGCCAAGAGATGCTATTTATTTGACCATGCAGCCAATGCCCATAGGTGGCCCTGCATGTTTTCAACCCCCTAACGGGTTTGTTAAATAATAGTAACTTCATTCTTGGGAAGAATGCCTCTTTTGTCCTTATTTGTCTTAAACGACAGTATGTAGGGATCCGCAAAAATAGCCATCCTTAACGTATTTTTCCCATATCCTTTTTCATGATCTAAAAGTATT
Organism: Viscum album; assembly: GCA_963277665.1. Taxonomy (NCBI): domain Eukaryota; kingdom Viridiplantae; phylum Streptophyta; class Magnoliopsida; order Santalales; family Viscaceae; genus Viscum; species Viscum album. The sequence goes on from OY728143.1 coordinate 1,074,696,224, forward strand.
CAAGTCTATGGTTTATTCTTCTTCCCTACGTTTGGGTCAGACCTTCGTAGGAGTGATATTCATCCAGTTCTTTGATATTCTTGTTTGGAAATATCTTCTCCATATTCAAGTACCTCTTTCCATACAACAAACTCTATGCTTTAGAAAATTTGAATCTCCATAAACTTTCACTAGCTTTTAGCACTAGGAAAGTAAAATTTCTGGGAGTTCTTTTGCCTGACTATGCAGCACGTGCCCATAGGTGGCCTTGCATAAACAGTCCACATAACAGACTTGTCAGCCAAAAGATGCTATTTTATTTGACTATGCAGCCAATGCCCATAGGTGGCCCTGCATATTTCAACCCCCTAACGGGTTTTGTTAAATAATAGTAACTTCATTCTTGGAAACTACTTCTTCTAATGCCTTTTAGCTCTTTTTCATGTCATTCCTCAGATTCAAATATTCTTAAGCCATAGTTTACATTTTTTCCCTCATACTTGAGTATGGTAATATGTTTTCAGATAAATTGTCAAGGAATTGAATCCATTTTTTTTAATTTCCGGTCAAAGCTATTTCGACCTTAAACATTAGCCCCTTTATGTCCGGCTTGCATGACTTTAAACTGCCCACACAAAAGACAAAGGAACTCTGAATAAAAGTCAAGTTCCAGCTCACTAAATATACATTTTTTTGTATGATTTAGGTAATATTGAGCAGTTAAAAGGTTCAAAGTTTGTAGGGTTATTTGTAATAATCCTAGTAAAAATCAAACTATGCTTACTAAGCCCATTGGCTTAAGTAAATTTGAAGCAGGTAATGGAATAATGCAAGTACAAATGATTGAAGACAAAAGTTTTTTTCATTGATACACAAGAGTTAGAAGGACATCCATAGACTGGAGTCTCTTCTCTTCTTTCAAGAATTACAAGAGGCTTTCAACATAACACTTCATTTGATTTACGGAATCCCGATCTTCATTAGAAACCACCTAGAATTCATTCATTCAACTGGATACAATAAGAGATGCAGTGATACCAGCTCTTCTTGGAACAATTGTAAAAGGATGTTCTTGAGTACGGTTTGAGAAAATTTTCTGCTGATCAAACAGTGACTCTGTTTCTATCCAAGAGACTTGGAAGATGGATACATGGATTTGAGAATGGAGCATTGGAAGTAAAGATCCATTTGGAGAGAGTACTCTTTTCAGATATTGCTCTAATACCATGTTTGTCTTCTCTCCACCAACCGGTAGTGGAAAACATTTCAGCCCATGGGTTTTTCATTTTCATATCTGCAAGGAAATGGCATAGAGGAAGAACTTGATAGTTCACACCATTGTTGTTGCTATTGTTTTCATTTGGAACATTGACTCCTTGCAGATGACCATGACCACACAGAAGCAGATGGATGCTCTGTGGAAAAATAGGATGATATTTATTCAAGTACTTAGCCAAATCTGGGAGAGTGCTGTCGCAGATATCATAATAATCATGGCCAATAATGTTCATCATGTCATCAATCCGCTTGCTAGCCAGTTCATCAGCCGTTCCAATTCCCTTGGGAACCATTGAATCTGCACAAAAGTTGAACAAATTAAACTCTTAAATGGGTTTATTTTTCATAAAATTTGTGAAAGAATTCGGGAAAAATGGCTAAGGAATTAAGGCGCGCAAGTATGGAGATGTCGCGCAAGTGTCTTGTGTACCGCGCTAGTTTTTGACGCGCAAGTATAAACCGCGCAAGTACAAATACCTTTACAGTAGCGCGACATCGAGGAAACCCTAGAAAACAGAGCAACTTGCGCGGTCAAGGTGACCTGCGCGGCGAGAGCTCGAGAAGGGATGATGTCCGGAAATCCGGATACTTGTACGGGGGTGAGTCCGTGTATTTATAGGCTCGGAAGCCTACCTGCGCGCCGTACCCAGAGCAATTAAGGCCTGCGCGACGCACACTTGCGCGCCGCCCTGTGCGTACTGAAAACTTGCGCACCTCCCTTTTCCTTTGGAAGGATTCAATTTCCTCAGAGTCAAATCCTCATTTTCTCTCCGGATCCAACTCTGAGGGGGGACTTTTGTTGACGCTCCTTTCGTCACGGAATCTAAAGTTCGGAAAAGGGAATATCTGAGCTCAAAGTGATTAATCCTTTGAAGAAACATCAAAAATCGACAAAGGGATAAAAAAGGAGAACATTGCCCATGTATCGCGCAAGTTCCCTCTTGGTCGCGCAAGTACACTTGCGCGCCGCCTCAATACTTGCGCGACTCCTCATGTTCGTGCAAGGGACTTGCGCGACATATGTGGTAACCGCCTGGTAACCGCCCAGTAACCGCCCGGGGTCTTCTTTTGCCTATAAATAGACCCTGTGGGCCCCCCATTAAAAAAGATCTTTTTCCAGAAACACGGATTGAAGCTCCCGACGCCCAAGTCTCTTCTCAAAGCTTCCGGAACACTTCTAAGGTAATTTCTTACCTAGAACGGAAGATCTAAAGAGAAAAAGGAAGGCCTAAGTGTTGAAACTTATCAAACACTTGCGCGCCGACTTAATTCCTCCAATATAACTTGCGCGTCCCTCTTCTGGAAGAACCTCAAGAGAATGGTAAAGGGTTTAATAAAGAGTCGCTCAAGTATTTCAACTCTGGTTGAAAATCGCGCAAGTACCCCTAATGTCGCGCAAGTATACTTGCGCGACCACTACTTGCGCGCCGCCGCAGGACTTGCGCGCCTTTCAGGACTTGCGCGCCCCTATCTTTTTGGGTGCCCATCTTGCCCATTTTTACCCCTCTTAAGCCATTTCACCCTTCCTATTCAAGATTCAGTCTTCAAGATACTCTTCAAAGCCATTTATGGCATGATTTCTTGATTTGACATCCTTATCTGAAAGGAATTCTGTGAAATATCTCTCAAAACCTAGTGATTTAAACATCTTTATATCACCAAAGATTGAGAGTTCATTCATTTCAACCTCATCCTTTAAGATGAGAGAATCCTAACCTGGGTCTCCTTTTCAGGAATAAATCCCCAGTTATAAAAACCTAACTTGGGCATCTTTCTTAAGAATAAGCCCCAATCAAGTCCTTTAATCTTGGGCATCCTCCTCAGGAGTAGGCCCCAAACCTTAATCCCTAACCTGGGTCTCCTTTTCAGGAATAAGACTCAGTCATAACCTTGGGCTTCCTTTTCAGGAGTAAGCCCCAAGTCCCCTAACCTAGGCTTCCTTCTCAGGAATAAATCCTAGTCATAAATCTTGGGCATCCTTCTTAGGAGTAAGCCCCAAGTCTCTTAAAATTTCTCTTAACCAGTCATAAATTACCTTTGATTTGGGTTTCCTTTTCAGGAATAAAACCCAATCATAAGTCCCCTCCTAACTTGGGCATCCTCCTTAGGAGTAAGCCCCAAGATTAGAGTATTCAAATATCCATGAAGTACATATAACTTTGTGGACCCTGTTCTTGGATTTTCTCCCTAAAAGTAAATCCTAAACTTTCGTCTATCTGGGCAGTCATCTATACATAAGCCCCAAAACAAATTCTTATGATTGCATCTTTTATGGCACAATTGTCTGAATTTTACCAATACCTCTTGTTTCTCACACCGAGCATGACTCACGTGAGCTTAGAGTGTAAAAGTAATTATGACATTCATCTTTGAGCCATCAATCATAAAACATCATATCCCATCCCTCGAACTACGTGGGTTCTGATTCCTTTTTCAAAACAAAGGATACGTAGGTAGCCCATTTATGGGTTCGATCCCAACATTGAAATAATCTCTGTCCTTCTGAATGACGATAAACTTCAAGTGCCCCACTGAGTGGCTTTAAAACCAGCCTAGTCATCAAAATGACCAAGAGACTTTTATATAAATGTTTTGAAGGATACCATTGACCAAGAATCTCTAAACAAATATAGATGATTCTATATTGATGAAGAACCTCGAATACATATAAAAGATTCTCTAAATTTCTTGCATATTTAATCATTGATTGTTAAAACTAAAGGAAAGCTCATTTTATACTTGGTAATGTAATAAGGATTCACGAACTTAACTTAAATCTATAAAGAGAGTCCCGGAGTAGACAATAATTCCCCTCAAAAAGGTGTGATGAGTCCGACCTCCCATCCTCTCGACCAATGCAAATTCCCAAGCCTCATTAGCCCACAAGCTAATGAGCGCCTGCCTTTGGAAAGTAGGTCCAAACGGATGTGGAATCATTGGATGTTTCCGGTTCTACGAACAAACCCGTTAGAAACCGATCGGAACGTTTGAATCTCCCGTCCAGGAGGTCATCCCCGGATTCCGCGCGAAACAATGTGTGATGCCTCCAACTTCGCGGTTGGAGCTGTCTTATCTCAGAGAGTGGAGGGACGTTCACATGTGAACGCCTATGCATTGAGGACACTGGATTCAACCCAATCAAACTACACAACCACAAAAAAGGAGTTTCTTGCTGTCATATTTGCTTTATATAAATTCCATTGGTATTTATTGGGCTCTAAAGTAGTTTTTTTTTCTGACCATGCAGCTCTGAGGTACCTCTTGAAGAAGCCAGATGCAAAGCCCAGGATGATCCGATGGATGCTCCTTCTTCAAGAATTTGATATTGAGATAAAGGACAAAAAGGGGTCAGAAAACTTGGTGGCAGACCACATGAGTAAGATTACTCACACACTAGAGGATGACACCTTGGACCAGGTACCACTTCGGGACACTTTCCCTGGCGAGCATCTTTATTCCATCTCAGGTACACATCATTGGTATGCAGATTTAGTTAATTACCTTGTTGCCTATGAAATACCTACAAATTTAAAGAAACATAAAGTCCAAAAATTAAAAAGTGAGTCTAGGTTTTATGTGTGGGATGATCCTTACGTCTGGTGCATGTGTAGTGACCAAGTCATTAGGAGGTGTGTTCCCGATCATGAGTTTGAGTCTGTTTTTCATTTTTGTCATACACTTTCTTGTGGTGGACACTTTGGACCCCAACGTACTACTAGAAAATTCTTAGACTCTGGATTATATTGGCCTATCTTATTCCATGATTCCTATGTGTTTTGTAAATCATTCTCTTGTTGACAACACACTGGAAACATTTCAAGAAGACACGAGATGCCCCAACAACCCATTTTATTCTGTGAGATTTTTGACGTTTGGGGAATTGATTTTATGGGACCTTTTCCTAGTTCATTTGGTTTCTTATATATCCTTGTTGCTGTCGATTATGTGAGTAAATGGGTGGAGGCCAAGGCCACCAGGACTGATGATTCTCATGTTGTAGTGGATTTTGTCAAGGCTCAAATTTTCTGCAGGTTTGGAGTACCAACGGCCATCATCAGTGACCAAGGGACACACTTCTGCAATCATAATTTTTCTTCCCTCCTTCAAAAGTATGGGGTGACATACAAAACATCAACACCATACCACCCCCAAAAAAATGGCCAGGCTGAGGTTTCAAATCGTGAGTTGAAACAAATTTTGGAGAAAACTGTGCAGCCAAATAGGAAGGATTGGAGAAAGCGCTTGGATGATGCATTGTGGGCTTATAGGAAAACATACAAGACACCAATTGTTATGTCCCCATTTCAGATTGTTCTTGGGAAATCATGTCATCTTCCAGTGGAAGTCGAGCATCGGGCATATTGGGCTATAAAGAAATGCAACATGGATTTGGCCCAAGTTGGAATTCAAAGGAAGTTGCAAATTCAAGAGCTTGAGGAGATTCGACAGTCATCATATGAGAACTCAAGGCTCTACAAGGAAAGATCAAAAGCAGATCATGAAAAAATGTTCCAACAAAGGGAGTTTCATGTTAGAGAGAAAGTCCTTCTCTATAGTTCACGACTGAAGCTGATGCCTGGTAAGTTGCGTTCCAGATGGTTAGTTCCTTATGTTGTGACTAATGTTTTTACTTATGGTGTAGTGGAGATCACACAAGAGGACACAAGAAGGAGATTTACAGTCAATGGACAACGTTTGAAGAGATACATTGAGGGACTTCCTACTAATGCAGTGGATTTTATCACACTGCATGACCCCATCATCACTTGAGCACATTAGGCTGTTCCTAACCCTTTCACTTTGATATTATTTGTCCTATTTAAAAATTATGAATTTCATGTGCATATATCATCTCATGGGTTCACAATGAGGAAAATGCAATATTTTAAGTGCGGGGGAGGGAACCTTTTAGTTTATTAATTTCAATTGTTTTCCTATTTAAAAAAAACAAAAAAAATTGTGTGTTTTTCAAATTTTGTGTCTTTATTTTTCAAATTTCTTTGTGTTTTTAAATTTTTTGAGTTGAAATGATTCTCATCATAATTTTGAAATGCATAACAATGAGTGAAAAAATTTATCCCATGAAACTGAGCTTAAATGAATGCTGAAAATGACTTTGTTTCAAGTTCAAATATTTAGTAATTTCATGAAAAGTACACTGAATTTTGAATCCCATGCCACATCTCACTGTCTTTATATTTGAAATCACTTTCCTGTGAGGCTTCTGAACCATTATTTTCATATTTTTTACATTCACCTCACTTATTGAGAGAACCAAACCATGCTTGATTTAACCAAAATTTGATCTATTCCTGTCAAAACTTGAGGGTTTGAGGTACTTATGTTTAAATGATTAAGGAATTTGTTTGGTATTAAAGCCCCTTTTTCAAAGAATACCTTTTTATAATGTCCTACCTTGAACATTTAATCCTTGTAGCCCTTAGAAGCCATGCACAGCCTGTTAGGTTTGCCACATTACAAGCCAATTTTCCCTATCCAACCAACTCTTGAAGTGAAATTACATAATCTAGTTGAGATTAAGTGTGGGGGAATCTATCTTGTGTTGTGCTACCACATTCTGTGATACTTTGGGTGGAAAATTAAATTTTGAAGAGATGTGTTTGTGGCTGATGAAAATCATTATATTGAAAGTTGTGCCTTTTATGGAGTTTTCATGACAAGTGAAGATGTGCCTTTTCTGGAGCTTCTAATTGAGGTGGAAAGTTGTGCCCATCTGGAGCTTTCAATAAAATCATGTTTGAGAAGATTGACATTTTTGATGCTGAAATGATGAATGGTGTAAACTTTCTATGACTTTTCATGATTATGGAGATGAATTGATACTATGGGGATTGAGGAGAAGACCCTATTTAAGTGAAAATTAGATTAATGCAATTTTTCTTCAAAAAGAGTCAAGCCCTCCTCATTCAGCCTCAGAGTTTTTCACATCTTAATCCTACCAACCGAAAGCCACAGAACAACCCTAAAAAGTCTTTATGATAAACATATGTCCTTGACTCACATCGGGTAGCGATATAGGAATTTATCAAGCCTATGGTGACCCTTGTATGAGTTTTGATGATAAAGAAATTGCAAAAAAATTTGACATTTTTGTGATAAGAGAAAATTCAAGCGAGGTAAGTGTTTTGTGCATGAGAGGATAAATAAAGTGGAAATATATTGAATGATATAAATGAAAAACTTGAAATAATAGTTTTTTATGAGGCATGATATCTTTTGTTTCTTGGTGCGTAATTTTTTGATCTCAAGGATATGTGTTTTAAAATTGGTTTTGATTTGATATTGATGTTTACTTGACATGAGGTTTTTCCCAGGAGTGCAAAAGGGTAAGTATGGGGGAGTTGATAAAACACTATTTTGTTGAATATTTTATTGATAATAAATGATATAATTTCCTCACATTGTGTTAAATATGTTTATTTATAAAATATTTGGGATTTGATCATTCATTTGAAAATTTGGTGAAAATTCCAGTTTTACCCTTTATAGTGCACTGTAGTATTTCAAAGATAAATATTTTTATATTTATTATTTGAATTTTAAATTTTGTACCAGTGTTTCTAACTTAATTGTCTACAACTTTTATTCAGGATAATAGATCTAAAGAGTGCATTTAGTTGTTGAAAATGGTCCATGAAGTAAAAGTTGGGCTGGACTCGGCAGAATGGACATGGGTTCTGTATTTGGGCCATATCTTCTCTATCCGGGCTTAGATTGAGCCCAAATTTTTAGAAAAGCTCGGGGACAGGATTTTTCACAAATCATCCTTCTAGAAGGACAGGCAATGCACGCGTTTTGAGGGTCAAATGGGCGGTGAAATTTTCATTAAAATATTTGGACGAGATTTCCCATTCACACTTGAAACCTCTTTAAACCTAGCCTCCCCTCCACTCTATAAATTAGTGTTTTTCTTATTTGGAGGGGTCATGACGTGCATTAGGATATTGGAGGCATATGAGAATTTGTTTCACCAAAATCCTCCAACCATTGTAAGAGGGGTAGCTCTTGAAGCAAGGATCCCCTCATCGAAGCCTCTTTCTCTTCTTCATTTTGTAATGTTTTCATTTGTGTAATAAACTTCTTTGATCTTATTTTATTCATCATCTTTTCTTCTATTTTCTTTAAATTTATTCTTCTCTTAATATTTCTAATTGGGTTGGAATTCTTGAGTAGAAGATTTATTGGGTTATACCCATTATAAACCTTTGCGCATGCAAAACGCTTCTACGATGATTACGTCACCCATGAAAGAGTAGTCTTTTAGTAATCGATCTATCTTCTACCCTCTTAATTTAATTATTTTGAATCATTGAGCTAATATAATTCACTTAATATAATCCATGAATTGTTTTTTTAAATTGTAAGAAATTAAGAAATCAATTGAACAATTAACACAAAAACACGCGAGGTCGGGATTTTGTGTAAATTGTGAGAGCGCGATCTTAATCGGTAATACAAGAGCATACGGGATAAATTTGTAGAGTTCAAATATAATCCCTAAACACAATTCATCCTCATTTATATAATGGATATGTACCTTAATTTACCACTGACCATAAGATTTCCTTATAATATCAATCAAAGTAGGGTGCTGCGATTACATGTTTCGAAGATAACCTAGGGTTTAATTAACTTCATCTTTATGGTAAGGTTAATTCTCGTAGGGTTTGGGGGTTAACAAGTTAAGGGGTCATAATTAAGTGGATGTTAATTTAAATGATAATGATAAATAATTTATTAAATAGGTATAGTTATATCGATCATGTCTTTTAAAATATTTTCTAAAAAAAACATCTTCTTGTTGTGTCTTTTTAATCAAACTTCATTTCAAAATTAAAAAAAAATGAAATATTCTTCCAGCAAACTTCTTCAAGTTTTATAAACTATAAACAACCACCCATCATCCTTTAAAGTAGTGTTTTTATTCTCTTTTATTTTATTTCTAGAATACCTCTGAAAAGTTGTTTTAATTCACTTCATCCTTTGAGAAACGACCTTGGTCAGCCACTCTACTGCACCTAAGTACCCCAAAATCACACTAATCATTTGAGGGCACCCACAACAGTGCACTTTCAAACTCCTTTGTGAGATAGACTTCACCTTGAACTACACTCGTTATGTGGTTCTCATAGCACATAACTCCCCTTCGGTGGCCTTTAACTCGCTGCCTTCGACTGAAAATGATGAGATTCCTTTGCGGGGACCTCTAACCCACCGCCTTCATCCAAAAACGATGAACTCCATCACATACTTCCTTTATGGTTGGAATTACTTTTCTGATTTTACTTCATGGGTTCACATACTGCTTATGCGGTTCGCTTATCAAAGCTCTTATGCGGTTATGTTTCCTTTGCTAAAAAACTACTGTGAAATACTTTAGGTGATATGAAATCCACCAATTTTGCTATATGGAAATCCTTCCTTTTCTATAAAACAAATCCTGATTTTGAGGCCCAAAAATATGGTGAACACTCGGAAACCGCACCACTATCAAAACACCTGCTTCAGCAACAACCATGTTGGAATGTTGTCAACCATCATTGTCAACAAACACAAATGACCCAAAAACACCGAAACCACACATTGAGATATTTTTTCCAACAATATCTCTTTTGGGTTTGTTGAAAATCTTTCACCCTTTGATACCACTTTAAAGCTTCTGCATTCAATGTGTTGACAATGTGTTGCACTGTTCTATCTTCTACCACAATTCTCTTTTTGTGATTTTAGATAGTGATCAAAGATTTACTCAACAAACACTCTAAGATCACATAAGCCTTGCTCGACATGAGAAACAAGTGTAGCATGAAAAGTTCATCAATTATTCACTTTATTCTCAAAGAACATAATTTCTTTCATCACAAACCCTATTTTTCATGATATATAAACTCTGATCAAACATATTTAGCATCTTCATATTTGAAACTACCCCTATTTCACTGCTCCCATTATTATCTTCTCCCCTTATCATAATCAATCAATTTTCTCCCATTTTTTAATGAACCCAAAGGACACTCCTTTACGACTACAACATGATAAAGAAAACATATCATCATAAGGAAAAAACACACCATACCTCGGGTAGAGGGGGTTCCACATCCACACTTGTTCAAGTGCAGGGAGTTGACCGAACTCCAAGATCCATCCAATTTTGTCCAAAAACTTCTTTGGGTAAGGCCTTCATTAGAATATCTACAACTTGTAGTTATATAGGAACATAATCCAACTTTATAAGCTCATGCTCCACCTTCTCCTTGATAAAATGATACTTGTTTTCATTATGCTTCGTCCGTGAGTGATGGATTGTATTTTTACTAATATTTACAACACTTGAATTATCTCAATGTATTCTAATTAAATAATTCACTTCAACTCCCATACCTTCAAGATTCTACTTTATTTACAATAACTAAGTGCAAGGTTGAGTAATCACAATATATTCATCTTTTTCGGTGCTCAATGAAATACAATTTTGTTTTATTCTTATCTAAGAAATACACAATCTTTCAAGATAGAATGCATCACCTGATATTGATTTTCTATTATATGCCGAACTAGCCCAATCTATATCTGTGTAACCCAATAACTCTTATTGAGATTTTTTATTATACATAAAACCAAAATCCATCATGCCCTTGATATACCGAAGTATTATTTTTTACTGTAAGTAAGTGGATTTCTTTGGGATTGCTTTGATACCGTGCTACTTTTCATGTTGCAAAAAAAATATCGGGTCATGTCGTTGTTAAGTACAATAGACTTCCAATGATCTGCCTATATTCTGGGACATTAACCGATTTGCCTTCATCATCTCGTGATAGTCCCATCCAGGTAAACTCCAAAGTTGTCATTTCCTTATCATTATCCATTCCAAACATTCTCATAACCTCCATGACATATTTGGATTTAGAAATGAATGTGTCATTTCTTCCTTGCATCACCTGTAAACCAAGGAAAAATATTAGTTCACCAATCATTGACATTTCAAAATCACTTTTCATGAATTGTGTGAACTGTTTGTACTGTGCTTCATATGATCCATAAAATATTATGTCATCGACATACACCAGCACCACTATCTTTTGATTACTATCATTATTGATATAGATATTGTAATCACTCCACCATGCTAAAAATCGAGCTTCTTCAAAAACTGATCAAGTCTTGAATACCATGCTCTTAGTGCTTGCTTCAACCCCATATAACACCTTCCTCATCCGAAAAACTCTATTATTATTTTCATGAATGAGAAAACCATCTAGATACTCGATATCCACTTCTTCCAGAACCCCATTCAGAAACGCCGACTTGATACCCAATGTGCAGGTGACATATTTGTTGTTCCTATTATGATTTTGGCATTAATCTAAGATTATCTATGCCTTTTCCTCAGAGAACTTGGTATTGGGATTATTTTATATAGTCCTCTTGGAATGAGATTCTTATATTGAGTTGCTAGTCTTGTGGAGAAATTCTCAAATGAACACTCGGGAAAGGTATTCTCCACTGACTATTATTTATCATTTTTTGATAAGAAACAAAACTTTATTATCTTTTTGATAGGCTATTATAAGGTTCCAAATAGAGAATTTAAAGCATAACAACACCATATATGAGCATATTAATGATTTGGCTGAAAAAAAGGGGTTCACACCATCGCCGCATTCACTGTCGCAGTTACATCACCAAGGACATGACGTGTGACTTATACCAGGCACCACCAATATTGAAAAATTCAACCAAAATATAGGAGTGTTGTCTTTGGTGCTGACCTCAGATGAGATGCATGAACTCAAATCCATTACTACTGTAGATATAATTAAGGGTCATCTAAACAAACCTGGTTTTTTCAATTAGGAGTGCTTGGAAACTCCTCCCCTCTTATCTTGGAAACCATAAAGTGAAAACCTTGTGTTCTATATTTCATTGTAGCAAGGGTTTTTTGTACCACCAAATCCACATGTTTTGGCCAAGTCATATGTTCTATGTTGAGGTTCAATGAATATGTTCAGTCCATCAAAGTACTATGATGACAATAGATGTCCAGTGTTGGACTCATGCAAATTTATTTGTTCCATGGTGAAATATTTTATTCATAAAAAAGTTATATTTGTTACCAATACAACTACTAGTATATTTCATAAATGAATTTAGATAGATATGAGAATAATCAATCAGTATTTTTCTATATTACGTAGCTGACCTAACTCTACAATGGAGGGGATTGTAACTAAATAACAACAGTACGAATCAGGTAGAGACCACCTCTTGGAAATCCTTCTTAGGTGTGAGTGGTAAGATTCTGGAGAGAATCCACCTCTCCCAAGATCTGCTCCTAATAGGGCTTGTTTCTGAGTAAAATGAAAAGTAAAGTATGCCTCAGTCTGAAAAACTAATATATGGATGATAGCACTCCCAACCATCTAACCAACCAACAATTTACTCAAACCAACTCAAAACCTATCCTTATTTGATAGGTATATAAAATAGGGGGTCTAGGAAACTTTTCTGGAACACCCACCCTATCACTAACATTTTCCCCTCATCAACAACCATCTTGTACCTAAGGTGAAAATTTGAGAATTGTTCTAGAATATTTTCTACATCCTCCCAAGTAGACTCTTCAGTTGGCATCCCCTTCCACTTGATGAACCACAAGACTTTAGGTTTACCTTTCTCCTTGGGTTGAACCTTTAGGTAAATCCATTGTCCCATAGTTTAGATAGAATTGCTTGCACCGAAAAGCCCCCAACAACCCGCTTAAGTGGGTAAACATTAAACACTGAACTTAAGTGGGTAGTCTTGGGTAATGAATGGTCATAAGCTATAGCCTCCAAACCATATAATATTTTGAAAGGTTCATAATATCTAGCTACTAGATTAGGAAAAAACTTGGATTTTGAAGTCTGTACATTGAGAAGTGAGTCTAACAAGCACATTTTTGCAAATTCAAAATTATCACCCCTCCCATGATTGTTGGAAAACTTAGTCCTCAATTTCCAAGACCTTATTAGATTCTCCCAGATTTGGGTTAAAATTTCATCCCATTTCACAAGCGCATTTTCAAAAAAATCAACCAGAGTTTCCCTTAAAAAAAATGCAGAACCGTTGGTGGTATCCAACCATAGTCTACCTCAAAACATGATAGTTTAGAGGAAGCATGAGAAGCTGTATTATAAAAATACTCATCCCATGGTATCCACTGAGCCCACATGAGAGATCACTAAAAAGATAAGCACCACATATATATATCAAAGCATTTATTGAAAATTTGAGTTTGTCTATCCATTTATGGTTGGTAATATGAACTCATTTTTAGAATCGTTCCCTCCATCCAAAAAAAGATTCTTGACAAAATTAATGAAAAATATAGGATCTTATCACGGAGAATCAAATTGGGAATTCCATGCAAACAAACCACCTCATTAACAAAGGTCTTAACCACCACTGTATATAGATGCTTAAGTAATATTAAATGTGCCTACTTAGAAAACATATCCACAACTACCAAAATTACATCAAACCCTTGGTACTTTGTAAATCCAAAAATAAAATTGATAGAATCTTCATCCCAAACCAAATCTGATATCAGTAATGGCTGGAGAAAAACTACTGGTGACATAGATTTATATTTTTGCTGCTATAATGTATTACATTCTCTAACAAACTTCCTAATGCTTCTTATCATACCCTTATAAAATAGATCTGCAACCAACCCCTTGTATGTTTTGAGAAATTCTGCATGTCCCCCAACAATGGATTTATGGTAACAATGAAATTTTTTTGGGATGAGGATTGAATTCCTAGAAAAAAACCATTCTTCCCTTATAATAAAACAACCTCTCTCAAAAAAAATGCCCAGGACTATAGTCTAGTTACTATTTAATGGATGATATGGCACTCAAAATCTCTCTATCCCACAGTATTTCATTCTAAACTATATCTATCTCCATCTAAAATGGATCTGAAACAACCAAACAAACCATCATGAAATTTTTGTTTCTAGTTAACCCCTTCTCGAACAACCTAGACAAGGAATTTTTTCCTAATTAACCCTCCCTGTCATGTAGAACACTTCAAAATATAATCCCAAAAACTTGGATTGATAACAATACTGATTAGTTGTATGTATTCTCCGATTAAGAATATTTTTTAGAGATTTATGGTCTATGTAAACCACATAGTTCCTGAACATCAAGTATTTCTTCCAGTGGATAACTACTATGACGAGATGCAAGACCTATTTTTTGTAGACTGACTTGGAGTGATCTACCTCATCAAAATCCTCACTGAAATAAATTATAGGCTATCCTTATTTCATGAGGAAAACTCTAACTCCTTTTCTTAAGGCATAACATTCTATAACATAAGAATTCATAAAATCAAGAAGATAAAGTAGTGGGGTTGATACCATACATTTTTTTAACTCCTCAAATGCCTGCTCAACCTTATCATCCCTAAAAAAACTGTCCTTCTTTGTTAAGTTGGTCAAATTTTTAACAACTTTCCTATATCTGCTGATAACCTTCTTATGATACCCTATACGGCCCAATAATTCTCTCACCCCTTTCACATTTTGTGGTCTAGGATAGTTTATAATACATCTAATATTCCTTGGATCCATAGAAACCCTATGCCCAAGGTACTCCACTATCGACTTGATAAAAAAAACATTTCCTCATATTAGCCTATATATAGTTTGTTTACAATATATTGAAAACAATATTCAAAAGTGATAGATGTCCTGACCATGTTTTATTATAAATAAGGATATCATTAAATAAAAATAAAACAAACTTCCTTAATATATCCATGAACACCATGTTTATGGCCGATTAGAAAGTTTTTGAATCATTTATAAGACCAAATGGCATCATAAGGTATTCATCATGAACCTCATGCATTTTGAATACCATCTTACTGATATCTTCATCTTTTACCCTAACTTGATGAAATCCAGATTCTAGGGTATGTTTAGTAAAAAATATTGTCCCATGTAACTCATCCAATAAATATTCTATATTCATGATTGGAAATCTATTTTCTAAACACTCTCTATCTCCCATATTTTTTTTGATAAAAATGATAGGGCTAGCATAAGGGTTGTGTCCATGTATAATTATTCCACTTTCATACATTTCTGTCACTTGCTTCTCTATATCATATTTAAGGTAGTGAGCTAAATTATACATAATAATGTTCACAGGAACAACCCCATTAACAAAATTTATTGAATGGACTATTAATCTACTTGGTAGTAACCATTTTTCTTCATAAAAAAGGTTTGAAATTCTAGAATAACCTCTCTTAAATGTTCTTGACATAAATGTATGTTCTCTTTTTCTTCAACTCGATAACCCTCTACAACCTGATTTATTTCCCCTACCACATGAATTCCATGGTTTTACGACTCTGGTTAATTAAAATACTCCCAAAACTCTTCAACCACTTCATCCATAAAAACCAAATCTTCCTAGTGTTGTAGACACATGCTTCGATCTTAATAGTAAAATTGTCTAAACACAACTCTACCTCCTCGTAGATTCCCTAAGAAATTTCTATATGAAAATCTCCCAAGTTATCTCCAAAAGTCCTTGTTAAATTGATCTCCACATTTTTCATTTTTATGAGTGTTCTATACAAAAAATTATGAATTTCACCATTATCAATGATGAATAATATTAGTATTCACTAAATATCAACGAATAAACTTTTTCCTCACCTATACTCCAGAATTCCATTTATTCCCCCGTGTTCTCTGATTCAATATCATTCTTCCCTAATCTATGGTTTTTATCCACTTCCTCCTCCACCTCAGTAGTCAAGTCTTCAGTCATCCACACCAATATCTTCAAATTTTTGTCAGGATATCTTTGCATGAGACTATAGGGGTTTCTATAGTGAAAACATATCCCTTTTTGTTTATGTTCCTCTCTCTCATATTGAACAATGGTTTTTAATCCATTCCACCTTTGTTTCCCTATTTTTATTTTTTTAGTCCTTTTAACAACTGGCCTACTAGACAGAAAATCGGGCACGACCAGTCCAGTTCTCCGTGGAAAATGTGGTAACACTTTTTTCATCATATTGAAGTACTCAAGAGGGGGATGAATTGAGTATCCAATAAATTTTTTGTTGAAAATATATTTAAATCAATATCCCCCAATATAAAAATAGCACATTTAACTAATACTATAGGTATATATAATTTGAAATTTTTAAATAGTTTCTCAAGGGAACAATCAAAACCCACTTAAACTAATTTGAAATCAATTCAACTTTCAAAAAAATTAACTTAAACCAAACAAAATATATAAATATATCACTAATAAAAGTTAATTATCAAAGTATTATTTTGAAAACATAATTTTTAGATACTTAATAAAAATAGAATTGTAAAATATAGTATTTAATGAAATATGATTTTAGATAGTGTAATCAAAATAGAATAGTACACAGTAGACTTAAAAACAAGAGGTTCAGTTCCAAGATGGAACCTAGTCCTCTCAACTTGATAGTAACCCATTTCCAACCATGTTTATTAAAATAAATAAATATATCCATAACCTGAGTTGAGTTTTACATTAAACAACTACACATAGGGAAATCCAGGCTACAACCAAACCCTTCCATATTTATTCATGGGATATCGGATATAAACATGATAAAGATTATCATAGTAATTCTCTTTACTATAAAAGCATAGTGATCAGTAAATAAAAAATCAACACAAGCACAACTTAAATGTAAAGAATAACATAGAGATCACAAGGAGTCAATAGTGAGTTTTAATGTAGCCCAATCTTTGACCAGCTTTGGTTGTTCAATTTTTTTAAATATGTACTTTCAAGAAGATAAAATGATCCTTCAAATATTCTATTCAAATGTAGCAATAAAGTGCAGAAACAAAGTATCACACGTCCAATTCCACAGAGTATCCTCATATTTTTCATGCACTTTTCATCTCTGTTGCATATGAGACTTCCTTGAATTTAAACTCAACCACTCTCTAATTATCCATTGAGGAATAATCATATTTAATTCCTCGTACCGATCATCCTTTCTATAATTTTTAAATGATCTGAATTTTATTTAATGTTCAGAAACTAGCTATCATAATTAATGATATTTCACTCTTGGATAGACATGGAAGGAGATAGTCCATACTTGATCTCATGGAAACTTGGCAGCATGATCGCTTTAAGGCATGTAAGGAGTCACATATAATATTGAAACTTCTTCATACGGAAGAAGAAATCCTCTTTAGGTAAGATTCAATTCCTTATCATGAATGACCTATCCTTTGCATGAAAGATCTTTCCTTTGCACAAAAGATATTTGATTCCTTTACATGGGTGATCCACCTTCTCACAGAAGATCCATCAGTATGCACCATCAATAGACTTCCACTTGCAGTTGATCTATACTTTCTGAAAATTGAGATTCTACAATGAACAATCAATCAACATAATTCATGGTCCATGGACTTCCTTCGAATGAACGATTAAACACTTAGGAAAGTTTTATATTTCCTTTATGAAAGATAGTATGCATGGATGATTTTCTAAATGGATTTTAGTTTAGCCTTATGGTCAATCCTTCACAGAATATCTCTACTTACAGCTGCACAGAACTTTGCTTAATGGAAGTTGAAATGCTCTTATGGAAGATGAATTGTTTATACAGAAGAAAAAGTTTCTTAACACATAAGAACCATTGGTCTTATAGAAGATCCATTTTCAACATATTTTATCAAAAATAATGACCACTTTCATAAAACACAAAACTTATTAGAGTTAAAATAATCATGATTTGTTATAATTAAAACAAATAATTGTTGAATAAACCAATAATATACCCCTTTTTTATGATCACAAATCATGAAATAAAAATGATAATAATTAAACCAATTTAAGATAAAATACAGCCTGCCATTGGATTTCTTAGATTAGACATGTGATATCAGAACTAAAAAATAGTATAAATATTTAAACAAAGAGATTAAGAGATAATGTTATTAATAATTTTATCCCCCTTTGGGATTATCAAAAAGTGGGACAATAGAATTTATAAAAATAAAAACAATACAATAAATAATAGGATTGAGTAAAAAGGCCAGAGGTTGAAGGCTTAGGTACAAGTTAGAGTGTAGATGAAGGAGGATGAGGTTTAGTAATAATGATTCCCTTAATAATAGGTTGGAGGTGTTTCATATCCTAAACATGTGTGAAACCAAAAGGTGGGGCTAAAATGGAAGAGGTGTAGTCATGTATAGTTGTGATGGAGGCTAGAGTAGTTTATGATATAAGAGTGTCTTTGGAAAAAAAAAACATTGTATGAGCATTGTAAAAATGTAGTTCCATTAGCTTGGTAAACTCACTAATTGATCAAACTCCATGCTTTAAAGAAGTGCCTCATTTCTTCCATAAAAATTCACAACAGAGGATCCAAAACCTTTAGTTTATCAACTTGTTACTTAAAATATCTTGTCACTAGAAAAACTTTAAGATTCTCAACCAAATTCTAGAATAAGGAGGTTAAATCATAATTGGTGAAAATATTAGAGAGATGGAATTATATTTCTTTTGTGTTTAACTCTATATTTTTTGGTCTGCTGAAGGTTGGCCTTTACTAAATCATAAATTCTTTCACCATGAGTTTTGATTTCTATAAGATAAATCTCATGTGAACTGGAGGCACCTTAAAAAATAACTTATAATTCTTCTCTTTCAATTTATCTAAAAACAGCAGTATCAAATTACACAAGAGAAAAAGAAACAGGAGTAGGAGTAGCTCTCGATGAGGATGCAAGAGATGACTGCTAAGAAAAAATTGTAAGATCTCTTTGACCTAAGTTCAATCTCATGTACTCCAAATATCTATGAATAATGCCAATATGTTCTCTTAAACCTTAAATTTCATTTCTCATAAGATCAATTCATAGGAACGGTTTTGGTTGAAGGTGAGTAACAACATGATCTATAATCAGAGCGATTTATTCATCTCTAGAATTCTCACTGTACTCTTATAAGGGCCCAGATCCATGTGGTCCGACCCTTTGTGTGTTCCGAATTCTATGGTGATTGGAGGAGGCCTAAAGCAGTTCTAGAGGTGTTTGGATGCTAAAAGCTGGAATTAGGGACAATTTATGTTGTTTAAGGTTTTCACATCATAAATGTGAGGTTCATAACTTTCATAAGGCTTGGTCATGGGGTGCTTCATGATGTGAAATAAATTGGTATTAAATGGACTGAGGTGATGTGTTTTTTTGACAATACTTAAAAACTTAATACTTTAACGATGTGAAAAGGTTTCATGTCATAAAAATTCCCTATGCAACACACCTTTATAAGCTGCAGCACCTTAGGTTTTCTCAAACCCTACAGCTATTTCTTGAATTCCAGGTGAATCACGACACTCTCTTCAGGTGTTTTGGAATCCCTTTAATGGGGATCGATTCTCCACCTTCCCTCTTTGATCTATGATGATTCATGGTATGTTATACCCTTTTCTCTAAAGGTTCTTGGATATGGATCCTCCCTCTTCTTCTTGTCATGCGATGGTGATTTATCTCCATTATCTAATGGAGTTTTCTTGGTTGTTTGATGGTGCGGTTTTGGTATGACGTCCTTAGAGGGATGCAACTCTTGCGGGAGGGGTGATTAGGATCTATGACATTGGTTCATTCTTATGCAAAGAACGTTGATTCATTTGAGATAGGGGATTCATTTTTTTCTCTTATTTATTTATGTACAATCATAGAGTTAACATGGTTTATCCCCTTGGATGGAAATGGAATTAACCTAATAATTATTGAACTGGATTAATAAAGAATTGTTTGTAGTGATCACATGTTGTTTCTTGCTACTGTGATAACAGTTTGCCTCTTGATTTTCTAAATAGTGTTCTATCTATGTTATGCTTGTTATCATATCTTGTGATGATATATATTAGAATGTTTTTTTGATGAAAAATTATAAAGAATGTAAAACAAGAATTAATTGATTAATTGACTTAAAAATTAAAGAAGAGGCATGTTGTAATGAATCTAGGGTTTCTTATAAGTTGATGATAATAAAATTGATGCAATGCACATGCTTAATAAAAATGTGTTCTTCCATGTTAATGGAATTGATAAATAATGTGAATCATGATTATGCTTATTGGTAATAATGAAAAGGAATGGTAATGATAATGATAATTCTCTAAGTTTGTTAAAGTTGGTTTTAATGCTAAGAGTATGTTTAAATTTTGATAGCTTGTTATAGCTCGATTTCTTAGGTTTACCATAGTTGGAACCTATGAATAATGAATAAGTTAATTAATGATGGGATAAGAACCAGTTGTGTGATAAAGATAATTTATAGGGCCCACGTTGTCCATCCTATTGAGAAGGTTGAGATCCTTATATTGGAGTCGTGATAGATCATTTATGTGTAATGACTGGATGCCTTGTTTTAGGTCCTATATTTCCTTGTGATGTGCTTCAAATGTGATCTTTTCAATGAAATGTGGTATGAAGTAGGGAGTCCCGTGTGTGATATATCCATGAGATGGCTAATGTGATGTAGGCGGGGAGGCCCAGATGATGTGGTAGCAGTTGATGCCTGTGATAGAGAGATGCATCAGGATATGCATGTAGGTTTTGGGGATGAAACTGGAGATTAAGGAGTGATTTCATGCTGGGATTACCTGTTGACGTGATGCTAAGAGATAGGATGCTCTCTTATGAATCTGTTTAATGACCGATGGTTGGGTTTCTTGTTTTATCTATATTTCTTTCCCCACTGCTTAAGGTAGTTGAGTGTGCTTGGTTGCATGTTTCCTCTTGGTGGAAGCTTAGTATGGTTCTCCTACTATACTTGGTTTATGGAATGTTGCTAATAATCAATAAATAATTCTTAACCCATGGGGTTGGTGTTGTTGGAATGAAAATGCTAAAAAGATGTTAATCTTGATAAATCATGGATTCAGTTTGGATTATGATGGGAGGGCATGGAATTTACTTTGATGATTAATTTAATATAATATGGAATAATTTTAATGGTTAATTTAATGGATAATAAATTAATTAATAGAAAGAAATGATAAAGATGAAGTAATTGATTAATGTAGCTCTTTAAAATGATTGTTTGTGTATAGGATATCTGGTCTTAACAGTGACAGCTGGGATTCCGAGCGACATTAGCTGTAGTTGAGTCTAATACTAGGTTATTCCCATAGTGGGTTTGTGAGCTATATTATATCATGTATATTCTATGATTTCATATGATACCCCACCCATATCGGTTAGGGTGACTGACCCCTAGTGGACTCTTGGAGGGTGTTTTTTCCAACATCCTAGTGGGAGGATGGATAACTAACTACCCCCTATGGCCCCACTCTCTTATATTGATAGTTACTTGTGTTGGTATGAATGATGGTTATTTTCCCCATATATGTGTGTAGAGGGACGTGATGTGTAGAATGATAGATAGGTGGACCCAATACCCAAGATACCTCTCTAAGGAAGACCTCTGTGTATATTTATAATGAATAATAAAGATGACATGATACCTAAAGTCTGATGTGAGACTCAAAACAACTTAACCTCTAACACTCACCCTAAATATAGGTGTACCTAGCTTGGATACATAAGAAAAAAACATATCTAACACTCCCCCTCAAACTAGACATGCCCAGCTTGAATACATAAAAAAATACAAAAAAGGAAAAGCATCACCGTATGCACTCCCCGCTGGTTTGGATCCACCTATTGTACTCTCTCCCATAGCTGTGAAAGAAAACATGACCATCATAGAACTCAAATGATACCATAATGAGGATGACCCTTTCTTGATGATGTTGGATGGAACAATAATCGAAAAATGACCACAAAACATCGGGGTGAAACAATGCTCAACTTTACAGGCTATGGTGGCTACCAAAAACCACTCAGTTACCATACACATATATGTGGATAAGATGATGTGATGCATAAGGTGCATGTTGTGATGCTTTTCCCAAGTTTCTTTGGACTGGCTTATTTTAGATAAAGATGTCTAAGGACGTGTGACGTTGGATCAGAGAAACAACCCAATGGGGAAGTGGGAGCGGGTGCCCTTTATGTTTCATTATTATATTATATGATCTATTGTATGTGATACTTAGTGAGAGTTATCCATGGTGAGGTTGAGAACTTAGTATACCTGTTTAGCTAATGAGTTAGTTTCACTATTATTCACTGTTCTTTAGCATGCTTTATCTTTTTCACGAGAGGCTCTGGGGAAGATCCTAATATGTATACTGTTATGCTCACCCTAGGTATATATAAACTATTTTCAGGTCATCCAGAGTAGGTTTGAGATCAGGATGGATATTATTATCACATGGTTTTGCAGGAGATGTTTGAGATTTATGATCACTGTCATTCTTACCTTTTGGTACTTGTAGTTTTCCTTTCAGTTGTTATGGTACTGTATGATATATCATGTATACAATTGGGACTTCTTTATATATATGTATAAGAAGGTGCTGATTGGTGTATTTGTCTTATCTCTCTCTCCCATATGTTCTCTAAGAGGGTAATTCCTCCCATATGTATGTTTATTATACCCTCCAAGCTAGCTGCGAACCTGGGTCTTACTGGAGGAAAGACTCAGGTAGTCACCATCTCCTTCCTCTCATTGCCAACCCCATAGGGGTACACTTTAGGGGGGGATTCTTGAAAAATATCCTAATAATAAGAACACTTCCTTCAAAAAATATAGTGGATCATTTTTAAATCCAATGAAGTCTTCCCTTATAATGAAATAGGGTGGAGGAGGATATTCTTATTTATATGGTCTAGTTGGAGACAATATACCTCCAGATTCATCTATAAGCAAGATTGGTTTTATTCTAAAATATTCAGCCTTAGATCACATAAAACCATTTTTAACAGGTTTAAAGAGAGGGGGCCCAACATGTTCTAGTTCATCATTACTAATATAATCTTCAAAAACTATAAAAGTCCTAGATAGAGAGACCTCAATTCTTTTTTCAAGATCAATTTTTCATCCAAAGAGCCTTTAAGATCTCTTGAAATATCTTGAATGGAAAGTCCACCATGATTGTGTGAACTGAATCCATTATAATCACCATTAAATCCCTTACTCTCAGAAATATAATATGAAATTCTTAATAATTTAAATCCAGGTGATTGCCCCCCCTGAGATGATGTTCCTTTCTCCTTAGAATCACCATCATCAGTTTCAGAGTCTGATTCCTCATAGAAATAGGTAATATAAAGTTTAGTTTCAAACTCATAAAAACTTAAATCTCCTTCATAATAAGGAAGATATTATGGAGGTCCAAAATATATACCTTGATCTCAAGTTATTTTCTTATAAATAGAAGGATAAGGACTCTCTTCATTTTCACAATCCCTCAAGTCTTCTTTAACATGTACAATTTTTTCACTTTCATAGGTTCTTCTATCCTCTTCAACTTGATCAACCAAATCATATTCACTATTAATAACCAATTATTCTTTTGAATAAAACTCAAAAACTTAATTTGGTTTCAAAATAGGTTAAATTTTATCTTTTGGGCTTAGATAATTCTTAACAGGATCAAATTTCTCATAAAGCCTCTCACTGCCTACAACCCAGACTTTCTTCCAGGGGTTCCAAATAACTTTCATTCTTTTGAATGTTGGTTTTCTTAAACAAACACCTCAATATGAGGTTGATACTTCCTCTCCACCAGGAATAACCTTTTTTAACTCTATTAAGATAGTTATGATATTCAGATAAGGTAAATGAATTAAACTTTGAATCAGGATTACATAATTACTCTATATGCCTCATTATATATCTGACCAAGCTAAATTTTACACCATTTTTTATAAGATAAATGAAAAAAAACATCTTTATGCCTTAAAAGTATAAAATACCATTTACTAGGATATATTAGATCATGTAAGAACTTATGCATAAACCTACATTCACCATCCATCTCCTTAGAATTTGGCCTCCTTGGGTTTCCATCACTAGTAAGCTCCTGAATAGCTTTTTCAATCTCAAAACTGGAATTCCAAATAGGATATTAGCTTTGGAAATACTTGAATTCTTCTTCATGACAAATATTTAAAAATTTGGCCCACTGTTTTGAGGATAAGACAAGATCCTATCTATTTAAAAACATTCGCATAAAATCCATTTTTCATCTATTTCGAACTCAACATTCACATAAAATTACTTAATTAACCTCATATAGAAGGGCTGATCATTTCTAATGAACCAATCAATCCATCCCTATTCTTGAATAACTTTCAACATGAGATACCTATTTTTCAAAAAACCATTCGACATCCATTTCTTTCTTAGGTACCACTTATAGAGTCGACAAATGCAGGTTTTAAGGCTTGATAGGAACACTGGGAGTAGATTTTGATTTCTTATGAGTTCACGATGTGTCTATAGGAGAAGACTCTAAGAGATGCTCAATTATCACCATTTTAATAAATATTGAGGAGTCCAGTGGAAAAATATTCAGTTTAAAGGGAGGAAAAAGAGAGTTGAGGAATTGCGAGAGTATTTAGAGTTTACAAGTGACTCTTTAGATTCAAAATCGGGTGGTTTCTTAAAATCATATAGGGAGGATAAATAAATAAAAAGATAAAAAATAAAATGAATAAAATAATAAAAACCAAAACATAAGAACTTGGGATCACAGAATTTTCTAAGTTCACAGAAGTAAATATTCATTGAAGTAATACCACAAAATTAAGTCCACAGAAGCAAGTCCCATAGAAGATAGGTTTGCATAAGATAAAGTCCATAGAATATTGGTTCACGAAAGCTATAGTCTATGGAAGATATGTACATGAAATATAATATTTAAATATGTTTAAAACTCACTAAGGCTTAAAACTTTTATGGCTCAGCTACAGTAATCTTAAAAATAATACCAGCGTAGTCTAATTAAAGACTTATAGAATGAATGAAAATAATAAATTAAATTATTATAGAATATCAACACAATTTCAATAATAATAAGAATCAAGGATAATTTTTAATTCCTAATTCATGTTTGATATAATTTAATTTCTCTATTTTCAATGCTTTTGTGAAAATATCAGCAAGATGATGTTCTATGACTATAAATTCAAGAGTTATATCATCTTTTTGAAAATGATCCCAAAAAAAGTGATGTCTTATATTAATATGATTTTTCTAAGAATGTGATGCCCGTTTTTTAGAGATAAAATAGCACTTGTATTGTCATATTTTATAGGGACATGTCTAAATTAATATCCATAATATTGTAAAGTGTGTTTCAACTATATAATTTATGCACAACAGCTTATAGTTATGTATTTGAGCTTCAATAGTAGACAAAGAAACATAATTATACTTTTTTACTACATTATGATATTGGTGATTTTCTCAAAAGGTGGCATGTACCCAATGTTCTTTTTTGATCTAACTTAAAACTGTAAAAATCACCATCTAAATAATTAACTAATTCAAATTAATTCCATCTAGAGTAAAAAAATATGAAATTGGTTATACCTTTGAGGTATTTGAAAATCCTTTTCACAATATTGAGATTTGATTCCATGATATTTTCTTGAAAACATGCTCACATACATACACTGAACATAATGTTAGGCCGAATAAAATTTAAATATAGTAAAATACCAATCATACATCTATAAGTAGTTTAGTAAATTGATTTCCCAATTTTATCCATATCTAGTTTATAGGTGTTACTCATTTGATTATTATTAATTTTATCATTATCCATGATAAAAAATTTTAAATGATATTTTTTATACTTTGATTTAAAATAATTCCATACTTAGTTTTAAAAATTTGAAAACCAAGAAATATTTTTAATCCTCCCATAAAACTCATTTCAAATTCATTTTTCATAATCTTTGGAAATTAAATATATAATGAATGTTTTTATAAACCAAAAATAATTTCATCAATATATATTTGATCAACTAAAACATATTTTGAAATTATTTTGATAAATAAAGCATGATCAAATATTCCTTTTGAAAATTTATTTTTAATTAAAAAAGATCTAATCATATCATACCATGATCTTAGAGCTTGTTTTAATCCATAAATAGCTTTTGACCATTTTAAAACATGATTTAGAAAATGAGGGTTTAGAAATATTGGGGGTTGTTCAACAAAAAAATCCTCAATAATATAACTATTTAGGATAACGCTCTTGATTATAACCTTGTGAAACCAATATAGCCTTATTTTTAACTACCATGTTGGATTCATCAACCTTATTTATTTATAACCATTTTGTGTCAATATCCAGGTATTCTTTGGGAATTTCAACTATATTCCATACTTTATTTCTTTCAAATTGATTTAATTCTTCTTGCATTTCCATTAATGTCCATCATTGATGTTCTTAGGTCCATACTCAGACAAGAGGGCTTGATGTTCAATATTGTTTCTCAGTGAAGCTTTAGTTTGAATCTCTTTAACCAGATCACCTACTCTAGCATCTATATGGTGATATTCATGGATTCTAATAGTTTTGGGAATTGATGTACTTGGTTCTTCCAAGTATTCTTCAAGGTCAGAATGGTTAATTTGGTTTTAACTGGGTGATTTGTTAGATAAATTAACAACACAATAACCAATTTTGGATGTATTATCGATATTTAAATTAGACATATCATCCTCCATATTTTACAATGAAACATTAGGACTATATGGGTCTTTCTCATTAAAAGTGACATGAATAGATTCTTTCACCAAATTATTTATTTTATTGAAAACTATATTCTTTACTAGATTTTGAGTAACCATGGAAAATTTCTTCATCTCTCTTGGGTGTAAATTTGTATAGATTCTATTTTGTGTTAAGAATAAAGACTTTATATCCAAAAACTTTGAAGTAATTCAATTTAATATTTCTTCCATTCCATAACCCATATTGAGTTTTTTTAAAATCAGTCTTATTATAACTCTAAAAATCAAATAGAAATTTGTATTTATAGATTCAACCCATAAATAGGTAGGTAGATCGTATTCATTAATCATTTTCTGATTTATTTTTTGAAGGGTACTATTTCTTTTTTGAATCACTCCATTTGTTGAGGAAATCTAGGAGTGAATAATTTGTGATTATAGCCATGTTGTGAGTATAATGACTCCAAATATTTATTTTTAAACTCACTTCCATGATCAATTATCAAAATTTTAATATAGTCCACTAAGTTTATCAATATATTTTTCATATTTTGAAAAACATTTATAAGATTCACTTTTATGAGCCATGAAATATACCCATGTGAATCTTGGATAATCATCAATAGTAACATTAGGATAATTATTTCCTATTAAACTAAAAACTCTAGATGGTCTAAATAAATCTATACATACCAACTCTAGGGGTTTATAGGTAGAATTCTCCTTCTTTGATTTGAATTTTTTTTACTCCTTCCATTTTTGACGGGGATTACACACTTTATCTTTTTGGAATTCTAGCTTGGGTAGATCCTAGACTAAACCTTTTCTAACTATATTCTTAAGTGAGTATGAATTATGGTGACCTAGTATCCTATGCACCAACCATGATTTTTGAGTAATGACATTTAAACAAGGAATTTTTTGTGAAAATAAAGAATTAAAGTCAATATCATAAACATTATCATTTCAAAAAGTAGTAAACACTAAATTGAAACCATAATCATAAATATTAAAGGAATCATTCTAAAAATTGAAATGAAATCCATCACCACATAATTGAGGAATTATATTCAGATTGTATTTTAAACCATCAACAAATAAAAATTTGGAAAGAAAAACAAATCTAGAGTTATTGATTTGACCAAGACCAATAATTTTTCATTGTCATCAAAAGTGAAATTAAGACCATCCAATTTGGAAAATTTCGTAAAGATTAAGAAGTATCCATTAATGTGTGGAAAATACACTATCCAGATACCATAAGTATTTAATATATCTCTTCAAATATTTAACTTGAATTTAATTATACAAGAAATTATTTTGGTATCTAGATCTTCTTAGGTCTAGAGAATTTAGAAAATAACAATTTTTGGAATAAAAATTTATTTTAATTTATTTTTGAAAATTTAATTAGTTGATTTAAATGAATTAAATAAATAATAATTTTTCATTCCAAACTGAGTTTTCATATAAACAAGGATTTTATTTGAATTCTTAGAGTTGGGAACAAAATATTTTTTTAAAATTTTCTTTTGTTGTCCCAATTGACATCCTTAACCAGTTTTTTAGGTGTTTTTTGATCACCTAAAATTTTATTTATATTTTTAGTACCATTAGAGAATGTTTACATATTTTTCCTAATTTTCTCATTAACTAATTTTAAATTATTATTTTCCTTTAATAACATAACATTATTTTCTTTTTCAACACAATGGTTATATTATAAAGTTGCAGAAAAAGAATGTAGCTTCTTCAAGATTTTATATTTATCTTTTACTTTATTCAAATTATATTCATGAATGGAATAGTACTCAAAAAATTCATTATTAGACATATTAGAATCATCATTAAACTCACTTTTATAGAATATGGAAGCAGTAGGTGTTACCTTAGATATAGAATCCATAAAACATTTATTTTTTATTCACAAGCATCATTATTGATTGAGTATGACTCACTGGAGCTATCATCAGATTAAATCCAGGTGACCTTCATTTCCTTCTTGATTTTCCCATTTTCATCATATTTTATTTTATATTTTACCTTAGGAAAATCTTTCATGACATGCCCTTTTCTTTTCCACTCATAACATGTTACTTAACTAAACTAGTAATCCCTTTTCCATTATTCTTTACTATCCATTGTAATTATATTTCCTAAAGAAATTATTCCTTTGGAATTTATTTAAACTTCTAGCCATCTAAACCATCTCTTAATCATTGTCTATTTCAACTTCACTTCCATTGGTGTTTTCAACATTGATAACTTCCTTTGAATTTTTTTGATATGATTTAAAGGAAATAAAATTCTTAGGTTCAACATCCTCATCATTAACTTTGACTCCCTCTTAGTACATGATAAATTTTCTAATTAGTTCCTTAAATGGTTATTTTTTGATGTCACATGAATCACTAATGATGATATAAATTTTCACCGCAATCTCTAAACATTTCCATGGAATCGATGGGTGCTAGCATGACCAATCCTAATTGATTTCATTGTTTGTGGTTGATCACAACATAAATTTTATTAGAGGAAAAAATCTTGACGTTCTCTCGATAGCTTGATAGAGGAGGAAGAATGGGAACATTCTAGATCTCTATATTTCTCGGTATCTCTTGTACATAACAAGGGTGACTATAGAAAGTTTTGAAATAAGATATTTATTATGGAGGGTTTAAGGTTAAAAAATTGCACACAATCCCCTTTAAAAAATTATAATTATTAGTTGACCCAATGTAAAAATAAAAATAAAAATAATATTATTAATTATTTGAAATGAACAAAGATTTAATAATATAAATAAATATCATTTATATTGATTCTATATGAACCATTAAGCTCGGTCCTCTTTTCCTCAACAACATTTACCGATCCTTGAATAATTACTATTTATTTAATAAATAAATATAACCGTATTATTTATCAATAAAAATAATAAATATTACATTATCCAAAACTTTAAAATAAATATTTATTATTATATAAATCATATATCCTTTTTAATGACTTATGATTAAATCTTGGTGATGAACCTAATTCAAATAAATATTATTCATTCTTAATTGTTTAATTTAATACTTAAATTTAACTGAGATTGTAGATACACTGAGTGTGTGAACCTATAGTACTTTTTCCTAGTAACATTAGGCATATCTGCCTAAATTTCAAGGTTAGCACCTAGAAACACACTAAAAAACCCCTTTAAAAAGAAGTTAGTGTTTCAATGACATCCAATATTCTATGAATTATTACTGTATAATATAATCCTTGGGATATCTTAAATCAAGAAGGTTTCATACTGGTGCCATCAACCTATATGCTCAATGTATCTTTATTTGACTTTATGGAAATGAACTCTCCCACTGAACACTATGGATATGGATTTATACAGGTAGTTCCACTTCCATCAAAGGGTCTGAGATATCAACTTCCATTAAGGGAAAGAAGGGAAAAATCCTTTATCACATTATCCATTAATGCAATATCACTTGTGATGAAACCAACATATCCTACCTCACCGCGAATATATTTCATCATGGTTTTCATCAATATATAAAAGTATGTGATCCATGATATCCATTAATAATAAATTTATCTAAGGATCAATACATGCATCGACTAATAGAAACATCCAATGACACATGGAAATTTGAATTTCCTATTGATAGGTTTGTTCTTATAACCTCAAATATTAGATATCACCAAGGGAAAATATAAAGAGAAGGTGTCTCAATATCATATGATCCTCCTAACAATGATAGACTGTATCTTTGGTGTCTCATCAGAAAATATCATCAGGCCATAGACCAATATTCAAGAATGATGTCATGTCACCTCCTAGTTCCCATCATAAAGGAGAAATTCCATGACATTTCAGTATGACATATATATTCTTAAGACATTATCACATGCAAATATAATCTATATGAACAATAATGATGTGTTAATTAGTTTCATTAATAATGAAAAACACATAATAAAGTACAAAGAAATTTGGTTATAGGGAACCAACTCTAATAGTTCACATATTCCTTGTCTGCTGATGGGTAATGATTCATAGTCAAGCTTAGTGAATCAGAGGATTTTAAAGGGGTATAACCTTTATGGGTGAGGAAGGAATTATGATCACATGGGTGAAATCCTTGGGAGTCATGAGATCACATGGGTGTCATAGGGTCATGCGTTCTATGATCACATGGGTGTTATAGGGCCATGCGTTCTTTGTGAATATAGAATGATCACATGCTCCGTGTGAAGACAGAATGATCACATTCTCCACATGAAGTTTGTGGAGTCATGAGTCTTACATGAATCTTGTGAAGTCATGCAAGCATGAAAGAACGCAAGGGACATGCACTCATGTAGCTGATGATGGGCTGATCGATCACATGACCTTATCACATGACCAAGAGGATGTCTCACGATCTCATTCCCATCTTATGACCAACAAGCTATTATCCAATTGCATGATTGAGGGTTATCAGGTGACACACCCTTGTAAAACTCATTCTTCTTTTTAGTTTCTCCTAAGGTACTCACAAGAACTTTATTAAGCAGAATAGTACTACGATTGTGCGGTTCATCTACTCCATAAATTTCTCTATGGTTATCCTCTCGTGTGTTCTCTTATTTTTAGGGTGTTTATAGGCATTTCCTCCCCTATATATATGCCACTTTTCATAGAGTATGAGCCTCATAGCTTGGATTAAGTTGGAAAAAGGACCACCCACATAATTCAGTGATGTCTCGTGTGCTTTGTGTAACTGAGTCACATGTCATCAGTGACATCCACCCCTTCATCATGTGATAAACAATGATCATGAGAAGGTTCTGTCATGGACAACCTCACCCAGCCATGTCATGTGTCCTGATTGCCAAAGGGGTCATCTCATGACCCTAGAGGGCATTGTGTAAAGAACAATGACTGTATAATCCTCCTTTAATGGAAAACCTTGATCCCTAGAGGCCCTTGGAGTTCAGACACGGTGTGTCTCCTTGAAATATCATGATCAATCCCAAGTCTCACGATGTCATGCCAACCTTTCCATGGATAACTTCTCTACTTGGCCAACCAGTGCATCCTTATTGTCATGGGTTCATCGCATGACCCAAGAGGGAAACACATGATCATTCTTAGGTCATGAAACCTTATGAAAAACTCACCATGGAGAAACGATTTTTCTAACCAAGTCACGCGACCTTTACATAAGTGCTATGTTACCTTTATGCAGTGGGTGATCCACCATTACACGAATGCGAATGTGTGAAGACCTGATTGTCATGTGGTTGTCGTGAGATTCCAAGGGGCACTACGTGAAGAATAGTGACTGTGTGATTGGACCATTATTACTGGCTTCCTTGAACCCATGACATGTCTGGGGTTGCATGAAGGAATATGAAGGATTCAATATGAGAAGGAAGCACATGTATAAGGGATCATGGCCATGCCACATAGATAGTGTCATGTAAGGCCATCGTATGAACGCTTTACATGAGAGGGGTCACACGATCAAGAGAGGTGGATGACCAGGGATGTGAGGCTTTATGTTTGCAAGTCATCACATGAATGAGTTATGTAACCTCAGCCGAATGAAGGTTTCCTGAGACCGAGTCAGCATGAGGTCATAAAATGATGTTCAAATTTTCATGCGATCGTGAAAGGTGATCATGAAATGAAGTCTTGGGAAATGTGTGGTTACCTAGAGAATTCCTTCAAAGGCCCTATTAAGGACAACCTTGCTCAAACGAGTTGCATCATCAAATTTTCATGGAATCGATCGTATGTCTCTAAGGGAATCACTTAAAAAACAACGATCGCATGATCAACCCATCATTGTGAGCTTAGATCATTGGGGCCTTTTGAGTTTGACCACCAGGCATCTATAGGACATTGCACGATCATCCCTGGATCATGCGACGACATGCAACCCTTGTTAAGGATAACTTCTCTTGTCCATGATGCATTCACACAAAGGGTCATGCAATTGCATGATCCATTATAGGTTACACGATTGTTCATCCTAAATGCTTGATTTCCAAGTAATCATGCTTTATTTTTTCCCTTGTCCCAAAATGATACTTGTGCTTTGGGTATTTTTACCAACTTTAAATTTACAATTCTTATTTGGCGGGTTTCAACAATTACCTATAAAAAAAATATACTCTACTCTACAATTTTCCTTTCATAACAATCAAAGACCCCTTTAAGACTTTGGCCTTCCATACTCTCTGTAGAAGTGATATCCCTACCTGTCTAGGTTACTAAAAGAAATAAGTTTTTTTTTGTAATCCCAGAACATGCCAAACATCAAACCATTTGACTACCCCATCATACATTTGAATATGCATCAATCCATCACCTTAAACCTTAAGCTCACCATTGTTCCTCAATGAATATATTATGTTATAAAAATACTTATAAAATTATAATAAATATATTTAAATAATAAAAATATTTATTATAATTATAATTATAAAATTTTAATTATATATAAATAATTTTTAAATATATTTACTTATAATTATAATTCTAAATATATATATATATATATATATAATTATAAAATTATAATAAATATATTTATTATATTATAAAGTTATATATATATATATAAAATTAAATAAATATATTTATAAATAAATATAAATAGTTATAATTATAATTATAAATAGATATAGATATATTTAAATAATTATAAAATTATAATAAATATATTAATTATATATATTTATATACAAATATTTATAAATAAATATAAATAGTTATAACTATAATTCTAAATAAATATAGATATGTTTAAATAATTATAAAATTATAATAAATATATTCATTATATATATTTATAAAATTATAAATATATTTTCTATAATTTTATAATTATTTAAATAAATATATCTATATTTATAATTATAACTATAAATAAATATATATATTTCTTATAATTTTTAATTTCGAATGAATATATATTTATTTATAGTTATAATTACAAATAAATATATATTTTTTAAAATAATTATAAATATATAAAAAATATATTTATTATTCTTATAATGTTATATATAATTAAATAAACACATTTATAAATATATTAAAATATTAATAAATAAATAAAAATATTTATAATTATAATTATAAATAAATACACATATATTTAAATATTAATAAAATTATAATAAATATATTAATTATATATATTAATAAAATTATAAATACAATAAATATATTTATTATAATTTTATAAGTATTTAAATAAATATTTATTTATAATTATAATTATAAATAAATATAAAATTATAAGAAATATACTTATTATATTTATAATCTTAGAAATATATATAATAAATATATTAATTATATATATTTATTAGATTATAGATATAATAAATTTATTTCTTATAATTTTATAATTATTTAAATGAAATATATATTTATTTATAATTATAACTATAAATAAATAAATAAATATCTATTTAAATAATTATAAAATTATAACAAATATATTTATTATATTTATAATTTTATTAATATATATAATTAATATATTTCTTATAATTTTATAAATATAAATAAATATTTATTTATTTATAGTTATAAATATAAATAAATAAATATATATTTATCATATATATAATTTTATAAATATATATAATAATATAAATAAATTATTGACATTATATCTTTATCAAAACTTTTTTAGCGATGATAAAGGCATGTTTTATCAGCACTTCCTATTTTTGTGCTCACAAAACATGCCGTTATCTGCACTTTTTAACTAGTGCTAATAAAAAATTCACCCAATTTTATAAATGAATCCTAACGGTAGGCTTCTTCTCTCGCACAACTCAAGCTATCACGGAAGCCGAACCCTATGTCGTCGACCCCTCCTCTGCCCCGACCTCACCTTTGTTGTTGCCGACCTAACCTTTGTTGTTGCCGACCCCTCCTTTACCATCGACCCCTCCCCTGCCACTGTGAATCCCTACTCCGTCGCTGCAAACCCCTCCTCCACCGCGAACCCGCGTCAGCCATAAACCCTCATCTGCTGTGAAGCCACCTCCTCTACGAACCCTCCTCCACCACTTGCCGAACCCCACCTCTTGTCGCGAACCCCTCCTCTGCCACGAACCCTTCTCTGCCACGAACCCTCCTCCACCATGAACCCACCTCTACCACAAACCCCAATTCTGCTACAAACCCCTCCACGACCTCTGCCGCCACCGTTGCCTACCCCGACTCCACCACTGCCAGTGGGGTATTCCATTTTTTCCACATTATTATGAATTTCAAATATATAGATAGATTTTGGCTTAGTTTTGGTTTATTCTTACATTAGATTTAATATGCAAGAAATTCATTTTTAATACCTTCAAATGGAGTGTCATTGATTCAATAACCCTAATAGTGTCATAAAAATCCTTTAAAACATCTATATATTCTATATTTTCCACAATAACATTGTTAGAATGATTTCCCAAAAAATAGGGAGGTGAAAAAACATTCACTTTAATGTTCAAATATGTTCATTAAGATGAGTGCATGTTTATGAGCTATCTTTGAATTCTATTTTTAAATCCCCAAAATAGTTTAATTCTAAATTATTACAACATTTAGAAATGTGAATAGACAAATATGTTGTTACTATAAAACAAATATTTTTTTTATAATTGGTTATCCTACATAGACTTAGAGATGACTTACCCATGGATCATTATTAAGAAACTTCTGGTTCCACACTTCTCTCATGTAATTATTTAAGTTAAATGAAAGTGTAAGAACAAAAGGGTAGAATAATTTTACTTAATTTAGATGAAAATGGGGGATAAAATTTTTTACCTTGGAATAAATTTCCATTTATTTATGTAATGAACATGTGGAAACTTTTTTTCCACTTCTTTTTATTTATTATCATTAAGAGGGTGTGGAAAATTGATTTTTTTCTAACACAAATTAAGAGTAAATCATTTCAATGGAATTGAAAATAAATATAAAGGGGGTGGTTGAAGCTCTCAGAGTTATGTTTCATTATATATATATTTTCGAATAGTTATTAATGACCATTTCAATAATAATGTGGATAATTTCAGTGATGGATTGAGTATCCAACCGATTACATGTAGATTGGAGGTGTTTCCCCTAAACTATGGATATGAAGATAGATGTAAGTTCCTACTACCTAAAAATATATATATGGATATATTTTAGTTTGATGATATAAGATTAAATGTACAAATATTCATGATAAAAAATGACAAGTACTAAATGAAGTGTTCTAGTGTTGTCTACAATAGTTTGGAAATTAGTTTCAAAGAATCCAACTACATGGAGAGATTTAAAATGCATAAGTAGATATTTTAAAATTATTTAAGTGTTTTTAAATGTTTCTTAAAAAATTATATGTGTTCAGCATATCTTTTTTTTGGGTTTTAAATAGATTTAAATTGATTTAAACACTTGTCATGGACTTAGGTTGCATGTCAAGTGTTTATCAACTCACCCAAATGGCTTTAATAAAGGGATGTGAATGTTTTGAAAGAATATTTAATGTTGGTTTCATTTTAACAATGTGTGTGTGGAGTTTTAAATTAAAATTCTTAAAATATTAAGGGTTGTCTCTCATTTTAAATGATTAAGACTATTGGGTCATGAATTTTCCTTTAATTCTTTAAAAAAAGGAATTGTGGTTTTGTGAAAGAGTGTTTTTAACTGATTGGTTGATTTTAAAAATGGTGTGTTATTTTAAAGAGGAATTTGTGTAAATGTTTGTTTGTTTTAATGGGATTCCAAATGTGATTTGATAAATAGTTTTCAAAGGACATATGAAATGTAGTTTTCCATAATATTTTAAGTTTATATTTTTATAGAATTTGTAAAACCAATACATTATATAGGTAAGACAAGTAGATTGATTATAACACCATAGAAATGGAATGTCACTAACTCTATCCAACCCATAAGACATACATCATGACCTCACTCCCAAAAAAGTGTATTAATGTTTAACCCCATTGAAAACCCTAAACCTACTTTGCATCCAACATCACCTGCATGGATTAAATTAGGTGGTTCCTTGTTTTATATGTCTATTTAAGCCTTTAACCTCAGAGGAATGCAATTGATTATTAATATGAAATGCTTGATGCTTATTCATGGATATGAAAATGGTCTCTTTATTGTGAGGGTGTTATAGTTGACATGTGATTTACTACTTATATTATATTCATTCATGTGATGATCATTGGATTTTGGTTCCTCAATTTCACTTGTTTGGCTGTATGGGAACCCTATGAATTAAGAAATAGGTCCATATGTATACTACACTAGTTAGCTCACACACTAGCTAGTTTAACCTAGTTGTATGGTTTTCTTAGTCTATATAAGTGTCACTAATGAGGACTGTTTGGGTAAGTCAAGTGGATTTTCTATTTTTTAGGATTCAACATAGGCCGACTATTGGACTCATTATAGTGTGAGCACAAAATGATGGAATAATTGAATTCCCTCTATGATTTTGATACATTGCAGATAATATAATTGGAACCAGGAAAGAGGGATCTACATAACAATTAGATTTATCATCGAAAGGAGAAAGTGGATAGGAAATAGTGCAAGGTGTCTCTAGTTGTAAATGTATTTCAATAATTAGGAGGATTAGATTTTAGTTATATTTTATCTCCTACTGTAAAGCATATAATAATTCAGATGGTCCTTATCTTGGTTTCCATTGAAGGTTTTTTTCAAAAACAAATAGATGTCATGATTATATTCCATCATGGAGATTTATAGGAAGAGATATACAAATATCAAGTATAAGGTTTCATGATAAATGAAATAGAAGGTTCAGTTCCAATATAAAATGGAGTTTTTGTGGGATTAAGTAGGCACCAAGACAGTGTAAATGAAATTTCAATGATTTCATAGTAGAATTAATGTTTATGTAATGTAATGTAAATAATTGCTACTATATGAATGTGTATTATGATGGGATTTTTGTCATTTTAATTCTTTATGTGGATGAATTTATCTTAGTTGGACCAATGAAGGAAAGGCTAGAAGATATGAAAATTTATTTATCTAGAAGATTCCAAATGAAGGACCTTGGTTCTGAAAAGTAGATATTAGGGATAAATATTAAAATAGACTTAAAGTCTATAAATTTATTTTATGCTTGGTTAATTTTTATATCAACGTTTTGTGTATTTATTTTTTAAAATATTAATATTATCGAATCAAGTAGGATGAATATGAATAAAGAATGGGTGGATGTCAGTCATCTGACAAAAGAGTATGAATATGGAGTGAAAGAGTTTATCAAGTTTTCAAAAGATCATGCATATGACCCTTCTCAAATCCTTTGTCCATGTTTACGCTATTTTTATTCAATAAAAATTAGTCTAGAGGAGTTGGGAGAACACTTGACATTTCACATAATAGATCAAAGTTATAAATTTAGGAATAAACACAGGAAAAAAGAGAATGTAGCTAGTGGTTGGGATAAAACTACATTTTATGGATAATCTAATATGATTACAAGTGTGGAAAATAAAGAAGACCGTATCAAGGATGTGATTACAGATGTGAATGATGATGAATATTTTATTGAGGAAATGACAAGGATAGTTGAATATGAACTTCGTGATTTCCCAAAATTGTTTGAGAAGTTATATATTTGTAAAAAATGCTATTTTATGTTATTTTAACTAAATATATAGAATTTTCAGCTATACTAAAGTTTTATAATTTGAAAGCAGGAAAAAGATGAATTGACCCCAATTTTATGAAACTACTTACTTTCTTGAATGACATGATCCCAGAAGCTAATGAGCACCTAATCCAAACATATGACTCAAATGAATGATATGATCGATGGGTATGATATCTAAAAGAATACATGCTTGCCTGAATGATTGTATACTATTTTTCAAGGACCATAAATCACTTACAGAATTCTTGAAGTGTGGTACTTCTCGATACAATAAATATAAATCTGGTCCTACAAAATTTGTATGGTACTTTATAATCATTACAAGGTTTAGGAACCTATATAGAAGTGAGGATAATAAAAGATAATTGATGTGGAACACTGATACAAGAATTAAATATGAGAAACTACATCACCCAAAAAACTCTCCTCAGTGGAAGATAATTTATCATGAGTATCCTGAATTTCTAAACGAACCAAGAAACCTTCATCTTGAGGTATCTACAAATGGAGTGAATCCTTTTGGTGTTAAATTAAGTACTCATAGTAAATGGCTGGTTATGTTGGTAAATTATAACTTTCCACCATGGTTATTAATGAAACAAAAATACATCGTGTTATATATGCTTATATCAGGACCAAAACAACCTGGCAATGATATTGATTTTTATTTGGCTCCATTGATCAAGCATTTAAAATTATTATGTGATTCAAGTGTTATGTTGTATGATACTTATAGAAATTAATATTTCACATTGAGAGGCATGTTGTATTGGATGATAAATGAATTTCCTTCTTATGAAAATTTTTCAGGATATAGCATTAAATGAACTCAAGGGTCTTCCGTTTCTGAACAAGGTACATAATAAATTAGGTTAAAACATTCATTGATTTTTTTTTTCTAGTACATCATAGATTTCAACTTTGAATATATAAGTACTGATCTTGGATGATATCATTTGATGGAAGTTTTGAATAGTGTAGTAATCAGCCGCATCTTAATCAATCTCACCTCATACTGATACATAGTGTTCTCAGTATGACTCGAAGTGTATGTTTTTAGTTTATAATATTATTTTATCCTTTAATATTAATGTCTTCTGAACTACCATGCTTCTATCCATGACTCGTGATTATGATCTATGATATACAGGGTATGAATGTATAATATTAATATCACCTTCTAACATCTTTATGCTCATGTTATCCTTATATGATCATTGATATCTCCCTTTTTTACACTTATTAAGCATCTATGATCATAATTTCCTATGTTTTATATCCTTAGGTTATTAATAATGGTTTTAGAAATGATATTTCTAAGAAGTATTATAGTAAAGAATAACTTAATGAGAGACTCTTATGAACTAATTCTTTATGTTTCCATGTTTTCAAAAGCAGTAGACCTAAACTATTCAAGCATGGATCATTATGTTATGTAAATAATATTAATATAATAAGAATTTATATCTATTTATGAAATATATGGGTCAATATAGTTGGTATCAGGACAACTAACCTACTCAAAACTGAGCGAAAAGAGCAAGTGACCGGTATCACTCAAAGTGTCTCTTTTTATTTAAAATTGACATTACTTTTATAAAAAAACAAGATACATACTGAAAACTAATAAAAATAATTTGGATTGTTTTTATACTTTATGACAATGATCCATAAGTCATTTGGGATGTGTAGGAATCAACCACACCTCAATCTGATACACGATGTGGCCGGTATGACTTTAAGTGTATATTTTTATATTAAATTGACATTAAATTTAAAAAAAGAACAAGTGACATACTAAAAACTGATAATTTTTTTGTATTGTTTTGATACTTTAATACAATTATCCATGAGTCATTTTTGACGTATAATAATCAACCACAACTTAATCTGATGCATGATGTGATTGGTATGACTAAAAGTGTCTGTTATTAGTTTAAAATTGATATTTTAGTTAAAAATGTGTCCCGCACTAAAAACTAAGAAAAAGTGATTTGATTTGATTTATAATTTATGTAAGATATTCATAAGTCATTTTTGACTTGTATGAAGTAGTATCACATCAAACTTACACACGATGCGATCAGTATGATTCGAAATGTGTGTTTCTAGTTTGAAATGATATTTTAGTAAAACAAATTGGAATAATTAAAACAAAAAAAAACATATTCAGATTATATTTATACTTTAGGTAAATAGTCTATAAGTCATTTTTGATATGTAAGAATTAGAATCACCTTAATACGATGCGTGGTGTGACCAGTATGACTCCAAGTGTGTCTTTTTATTTAAAACTGATATTAATTTAAGTAAAAATAACAAGTGATGCTTAAAACTAAGAAAACACATTTTTTTTACATTTTATGAAAATGATAAATTAGTAATTTATGACATGTATTAGTCAACCATACCTCAATAAAACATTCTTTGTGACTGTTATGACTCTAAGTATGTCTTTATATTTAAAATTGACTTTAATTTAATTAAAAAGAACAAGTGACATACCAAAAACTGAGAAAATACATTTATATTATTTTGATACTTTAGGAAAATGACACATGAGTCATTTTTTATGTGAAGAAATCAAAACCAAATCAATCTGGTGCCTGGTGTGACCGATATGATTAAAATAGTCTGTTATCAGTTTAAAATTGACATTTCAGTTCAAAATGTGACAGTCACTGAAAACCAAGGAAACCCACTCCAATTGTCTTGATAATTTAGTAGAGTGATTCATAAGTAATTTTTTACGTGTATAAAGTAGTATCATGTCAAACTGGTGCATGATGTGACTGGTATGACTCATAATGCATGTTTCCTATTTGAAATGACATTTTAGTAAAAAAACACAAATGGCATACTGAAAATCAAGAAAATTCAATCAGACTGTTTTGATACTTTAGGAAAATGATATATAAGTCATTTATGACATGTAGAAATTAGTATAACCTCAATAAAATTCATGGTGTGACCGGTATGACTCCAAGTATATATGTTTATTTAAAGTTGACATTAATTTATGTAAAAAGAATGGGTGACATACTGAAAACTAAGAAAATGCATTCAGATTGTTTTGATATTTTAGGAAAATGATCTACAAGTCATTTGTGACATGTAAGAGTCAACTGCACCACAATACGATGCATAGTGTGACTGGTATGACTCCAAGTGTGTATTTTTATTTAAAATTGATATTAATTTAAGTAAAAAAGAACAAGTGACATACTGAAAATAGAGAAAACACATTCAGATTGTTTTTATATTTTCAAACATTGATACATGAGTCATTTTTGACATGTATGAGTCAACCACACCTCAATAAAATGAACGGTGTGAATGATATGACTCAAATAATGTCAAATATTTAAAACTAACATTAATTTAATTAAAAAGAACAAATGACATACTGAAAACTGAGAAAAATTGTTAGGATTGTTTTGAAACATTAGGAAAATGATCCTTGAGTCATTTTTGATGTGTAATAATCAACTACAACTCAATATGATGCACGATGTTACCAGTATGACTAAAAGGGTCCATTATGAGTTTAAAATTTACATTTTAGTTCGAAACATCTCACTCAATGTAAAATAAGAAAACACACTCCTATTGTCTTGATAATTTAGGAAAATGATTCATAAGTCATTTTTACATGTATAAAGTAGTCTCACATCAAAATGATGCACGATACAACTGATATGATTCATAATGCATGTTTTTAGTTTAAGATGACATTTTAGTAAAGAAACACAACTACCATACTGAAAACTGAGAAAACACATTCATATTGTTTTGATACTTTAGGAAAACTATACATCAGTAATTTTTGATAGATAGGAATCAACTTCACCTCAATCCAATGAATGGTGTGACCGATATAACTTCAAATGTTTCATTATTTAAAATTGTCATTAATTTTAGTAATAGGACAAGTGACTACTCAAAACTGAGAAAACACATTTGGATTGTTTTGATATTTTAGGACAATAATCCATCACTTATTTTTGACATGTAGAAATCAACCCCACATCAATAGAACACATGGTGTGGTTGGTATAATGCCAAATATATCCTTTTTATTAAATATTGAAATTTTATTAATTTATTCTTTAATATTAATGTTTAATTTATTTATTTATAGTATTACTAACAAAATATTTGTTTTATTATATAGATGGGATATTTTTCTTGGGTTGAGATGATTTGTTTTGGAAACTGATACCATGAGAATACATTTTTGAGAGGGGATTACATACATCAAAAGATAAAATATTAATGTTATAAAATGTTTGTTGGATAATTGTAAATGTAATTATATAAAAAATTATTTGAAATGTAAATAGTAGTGTTTTTTTGTATATACCATTTGTGGAAATGTTTTGTATTCATGATTCCAATTAAGTGTATATAGAATTTTTTGAAATTACAGGTTGTATATAGCATTGTTTGAAATTACATGTTTTTTCTAGGTGTGCTGTTATATTAACAATGCATTACAGAGAGCTAGGCCTTTATCAATGCTATTTAAAGTTCTAATAAAGGGGACCCCACTTTATCAGTGCTGAGATTAATAACACTTTTTAGCACTGTTAAAATCTTATTTACATGTTGTTAAAGGGCATATGTGTATTAGTGAACTTGTCCAGAACAACCACCCTATCGCTAACATTTGGACCCTCCTCAATAGCTATCTTTTATCCAAGTTGAAAATTTTAAAAA
The DNA here is from genome assembly GCA_963277665.1 of Viscum album. Classification (NCBI taxonomy): domain Eukaryota; kingdom Viridiplantae; phylum Streptophyta; class Magnoliopsida; order Santalales; family Viscaceae; genus Viscum; species Viscum album. Next base: position 1,074,739,617 of record OY728143.1, read on the forward strand.
TCTTTCTAGAATATGTTCTACATACTCCCAAGTATATTATTCAATTAGCATCACCATACACTTGATGAAACAAAATCCTTAATGTTGAACTTTGTTCTCCTTGGTTTAAACCTTTGGGTAGCTCCATTGTCCCATATTTTAGGTAGAATTTCTTGTCCCAAAAACCTACTTAAGTGGGAAAACATTAAACACTGAATGTAACTGGGTAGTATTGGGTAAGGAATGTTTATAATTTGTAACCTCTAACCCATCTAATATTTTTTAAGGTTCATGATATCTAGAAACTATCTTGGGACATAAATTTGATTTTGAAGTTTGTACATTGGGAAGAGAGTATAACAAACACATTTCACAAATTCAAAATTACCATACCTACAATGATTATTGGAAAACATAGCCATAAATTTACAAGACCTTATTATATTCTCCTTGAGTTGTTTTAACATTTCATGCCATTATACTAGTTCATTCACAAAAAACTCAACCTAGGTTTTCCTTTAAAAAAGATGCAGAACTGTTGGTGGTCTCCAGCCATAGACTACCTCAAAACATGTTAGTTTAGATGAAGCATGTGAAGTTGTATTACAAAAAATATCATCCCATGGTCACCACTAAGTCCAAATGATAGGTCTCTCAAAGGCGAAGAACCACATATATGTATCCAAACATTTATTGACAATTTGAGTTTGTGAATCCATTTATGGAAGATGAACTCATTTTTAGAATTGTTCCCTCCATCTGAAAAAGTTCATTCAAAAACATTAATAAAAAATATAGGATCCTTGTCACTGAGAACCAAACTGGGAATGCCATGTAAGTGAACTATCTTCTTAATAAAGGTCTTAACTACTACTTTAACTATATATAGATGCTAAGTAATATAAAATGTGCCTAATTAGACTACATATCCATAACTACCAAAATTGCATAAAACCCTTGGGAATTTGGAAATCTAGAAATAAAATCTATAAATTATTCATCCCAAACCAAATCTGGTATTGGAAACGATTGGTGATGTGGATTTATCATTAACACATATCACATTTCTAGAAAACTTCATAACACTTTTTATCATACCTTTCTAAAAAAGATCTGAAACGAGCCTCTTATACATTTTGAGAAATCCTACATGTCCCCCTACAATAGAAGTACGGTAAAAATGATTTTTTTTGGATGAGGATCAAATGCCTAGAAAAAAAACACTATTCCCTTATAATAAAAAAACACTCTTGAAAAAAATACCTAGTACTATAGTCTAGATACTATTTAAGGGATGATATGACACTCAAAAGCTCTGTATATCACTATATTTTATTCTTAACTATATACATATCCATCTAAAATGGATCTGAAATAGCTGAACAATGTAGTGTGACATATGTGTTCCCAGTTAAATCATACTTGACCATACTAAACAAGAAATATATTTCCTGATTAACCCTCTTTGGCATATGTAACACTTCAAAATATAATCCCAAAAACTTTTCCTAACAGCACTGCTAACTAGTGGTATGTATTCTCCAACTAATCATTTTTTGAGATCCTTATGGTATATGTAAACCACACAGTGCTCGACCATCAAGTATTGCTTCTAGTGGATAACTATTATGATGATATCCATAACCTTTTTTTTCATAGATTGGCTTGAAGTGATTTACCTCAGCAAAATCCTTACTAAAATAAGATGAATTCTGTACTTCTTACATAAGGAAAACTCTAACTCCTTTTCCCGAGGCATCACATTCTCTAACAAAAGACTTAATAAAATCGGGAAGAGCTATTAGTGGGGTTGATATCATACATTTTTTAACTCCTCAAATGTCTTCTCAACCTTTTCATCCCTCAAAAAACTATCCTTACTGGTTAAGTTGGTAAATGTTTTAACAAATTTCCTATATCTATTAATATCCTTCCTATAATATCCTATAAGACCCAAGAATCCTCTCACCGTTTCATATTTTGTGGCCTAAGCTAGTTAATAATACATTCAATCTTCTTTGGATCCAGAAAAACCCCTTGAAATTATATTTCTGAGGTACTCCACCATTGAATGGATAAAAAACATTTCCTCATATTAGCCTTCAGCTTGTTTGATTGAAATATCTTGAACACAATCTTAAAATGTGATAGATTTCCTGACCATGTTTTATTGTAAATAAGGATATCATTAAAGAAAACTAAAACAATATTCCTTAATATATCCCTAAACACCAATTCTATAGTCTATTGTATAGTTTTCAAATCATTTATAAGCCCAAATGGAATTACAAGGTATCAATCATGACCCTCATGAATTTTGAATACCTTCTTACTGATATCTTTATCTTTTATCCTAACTTGATAAAATCTAGATTTCATGGCATGTTTAGTAAAAAATATTGTCCCATGAAACTCATCCAAAAACTCTTCAACACTCAATATTAGGAATCAATTTGGTAAATATAACTTATTTAAATATCTATAACCCACACACATTCTCCATATCCCATTTTTTGAAGAAAATGATAGGGCTAGCATAATGTTTGTTTCCATGTATAATTATTCCACTTTCTAAAATTTCTATCACATGCTTCTCTACCTCATATACAAGGTAGTCAGCCAACTTATACAACCTAATGTTCATAGGTACAACCCCATTCACCAAAGTTATTGCATGGTTTGTTAATCTACTTAGTGGTAACACTTTTTATTCATAAAAGGGGTCTAAAATTCTAGTGTAACCTCCCTTAAATGATCTTAACATAGATCTTCTCACTTACCTTTCACCCCTTAGAAAATTTTAGCTCGATTTTCTACTAGGAGAATCCATTTATTTTGTAAATTTTTTTGTAGGTTTTCTAGTTTATTCTTCAACTCGGTAACCCCCCACAATTGGATTTATTTCCCTTACCACATTAATTCCAAGGTTTTTTTGGATTTATTTCATTAAGATGATACCAAAACTATTCAACCACTTCAATCTTAAAATCCCAATTCTTAGTGTCAAAGAAACATGCTTCAAACTTAATATTAAAATTTTCAAAACATATATCTACCTTATATATTCCTTGTGAAATTTCACTATGAACATCTCCCAAATTAATTACAAAAGGCCTCGTCAAATTAACCTCTTCATTTTTCATTTTTATGAGAATTCTAGATACAAAATTATGAATTTTACCACTATCAACGAGGACTACTATTGGTATTCAGTAAGAATCAATGAATCAAATTTTTCCACACCTATACTCATGAATTATATTTGTTCCCCTATGTTCTCTACTTAAAAATCATTTTCCATTGATCTATTCCATGTATCCACTTCCTCCTCTACCTTAGTAGTCAGTTCTTCAATCTACCACACCAATATCCTCTAATGTTTTTCAGGACATCCGTGTATGAAACTGTAGGGTTGTCTATAGTGGAAACATATCCCCTTTTGTTTATGTTCCTATCTCTCTTATTGAATAATTGGTTTCAGTCCATTCCACCTTTCTTTTCCTATGTTCCTTATTTTTTTATTCCTTTCAACAACTGGACTATTAGAAAAAATCTAGGCACTACCAGTATAGTTCTTTTTGGAACATGTGGTAACACTTTTTTTGGTCATATTAGAGTTCTCGAGAGGGGGGGGGGGTGAATTGAACTTACAATAAAAATTTATATTGAAAATATATTTAAATAAATACCCCAATTTGAAAATATAATAGTTAACTAATACAATAGGCATATATTATATGGAATTATTAAATAGTTTCTCAAGGGAATAATCAAAACCCAATTAAACTAATTTGAAATCACTATAACTTTTGAAACAATTTTACTCACACCAAACACATTATATATATCACTAATAAAAGTTAACTATCAAAGTATTATTTTGAAAAAACAATTTTTAGATACTTGATATAAATAGAATTGTAAAATATAGTATTTAATTAAATATGATTTTAGATAGTGTAAGAAAAATAGAGTAACACACAGTGGATTTAAAAACAAGAGGTTCAGTTCCAAGCTGGAACCTAGTCCTCTAAAATTTATAGTAACCCATTTCCAACCATATTTATTAAAACAAATAAATAGATCTATAACCTGGATTGAGTTTTACAAGAAACAAGTGCATATAGGGTAGTCCATGCTAAAACTAGACTCTTCCATGGTTATTCATAGTATATCAGATATAAAATGAATAAAGAGTATAATAGTACTCCTATTTACTATACAAGAGTAGTTCTCAATAAATAAACAAGCAACAGAAGGAAAAATTTAATGTAAAGAAGAACATAGAGATCATAAGGATTCAATAGTGAGTTTTAATGCAGCTCAATCTCTGATCATCTTCAGTTGATAAATTGTTTTTAAATATTTCCTTGTAAGAATATGACCCAATCCTCTAAAGATTCTATTATGATGCTGTAATAAATTGAAGAAACAGAGTATCACGAGAAATATTTTACAAAGTATCCTCATATGTTTCACACACTTGTCATCTCGGTTGCTTGTGATACTTTCTTAAATTTAAACTCAACCACTCTCCAATTATCCATTGAGGAATAATCATATCTAATTCTTCGTACTGATCATTATTTATGTAAATTTTAAGTGCTCCAAGTTTAATTTATTTTTTATAAACTAGCTATCATAATAAATAATATTTCATTATTTGATAGACATGGAAGGAGCTAGTCCATACTTAGGTACAACATGAATGATCTCAACGAAACTTGGCATCACAATCGCATGAAGGCATGAAAGGAGTCACATCTAAGATTGATACTTCTTCATAGATAAGAAGAAACATTCTTCATAGAATATTCAATTCCTTCTCACAAATGATCTTTCCTTCACATGGAATATCTTTCCTTTGCATAGAGGATATTTTATTCCTTTACACGGGTGATCCACCTTCTCACGAAAGATCCATCATTATGCATGGTTGATAGAATTACACTTATGGTTGATCCATAGTTTCTAAAAATTGTAATTTCTCCATGCAATGTCGATCAATATAATGCATGGTCGATGGGATTGCTTCAAAGGAATGACCCAAAACTTAGTAAAGTTTGATATTTTCTTTATAGAATCTTTTCTTCATGGATGATTGTCTGCATGAATTCTTGTTTATCCTTAGGGTCAAACCTTTATAGAAGAACTCTACTTATAGTTTCATGGAACTTTAATCCACAGAAGATTTAGTACTCACATGAAATATGAACTGGTCTTACAAAAGAAAGAGTTTATTCACATAGAATAACCATTGGTATCATATAATATCCACACTCAGTATATTTTATAAAAAATATCAATCCCTTTCATAAAAAAACTTATTAGAATTAAAATAATAATGATTTGTGATCCTTAAAACAAATAATTGTTAGACTAAACCAATAATCTCTCCCCTTTTTATGATCAAAAATCATGACATAAAAATGATAATAATTAAACTAAGTTAATTTATAATACAACATTCCATTGGATTTCTTAGATTAGACATGTGATACCTGAACTAAAAAACAATACAAATATTTAAACAAGGATATTAAGTAAGTGATAATGTTATAAATAATTTTCTCCCCCTTTGGGATTATTAATTAGTTGTATAAGATAAATATAAACTGCTATAACTTTTAGAAAGAAAAAAAAGAAAATAAAGAACAAGATTGAGGAAAAAGGATAGAGGCCGAATGCTTAGGTACAAGTTAGTGAGTAGATGAAGGGGGAGGAGGTTCAATAATAATGTTTCCTTTAATAAGAGGCTGGAGGTATTTCATAGCATGAATAGGTGTGAAACCAAAAGGTGGGTCTAAAATGGAAGAGGTATAGACAAGGATAGTTGTGACAGAGGCTAGAGTAGTTGAGGGTATAATAGTGGTTGTGGGGAACAACTAAGTTTGCCTGAGAACTGTATAAATAAAACTCCATCAACTTAGAAAACTCATTTATATCCCAAAATCCATGCTCCATAACTTGAAATAAGTGTCTCTTTTATTCCATAAAAATTCACAATAGAGGATCCAAAACCTTTAATTGACCAAAATTTTCCTTAAAATATATTTTCACTGGTGTCTCTTTAAAATTCCCAACCAAATTATAGAATAAGTAGGTTAAATTTTACTTGGTGAAAATCATAGAGATACGGACCTTGATTACTTTGGTGGTCAAATATTTTTCTTTTTTGGTCTACTATAGGTTGTAATTTACTAAATCATAAATTCTTTCACCATGATTTTTGATTTCTACAAGATATATCTCATGTAAACTTTAAGTACCATAAAAAACCTATATTTATTATCTCATAATCTATCTAAAAAAATATCAAACTGTGTTGGAGAAAAATCAATAGGAGTAGGAGTATCTCTAGATGAGGAGGAAATAGATTATTATTGATAAAAAAAAATCTAAGATCTCTTTGAGCTAAGTGAAATATCATGTACTCAAAAATATTTATTAATAACACCAATACATTCTCTTAAACCTTTAATTTTATTTATCATAAGATCAATTATTAGGAATGATTTTGGTTGAAAGTGAGTAACAACATGAGATGTAATTATAGTTACTTATTCATCTCTAGAATGCTAACCATAAGCTTGCAAGGTCTCAGATCTATGCAGTTTTACCCTTTATATGTTCTGAATCTTCTGGTGCTATAAGGATGCCTAGAGTGGGTCTTGAGATGTTTGGATGATAAAACCTAGAAGTAAGGATAATTCAAGACATTTATGGATTTCACATCATGAATGTGAGGTTCACATATTATGTAATTCTAGTTCATGGGGTGATTCATGATGTGAAATAAATCAGGATTAAATGGTTTGAGGTGATGAGTTTTTCAATGAGAGTTAAAAACTCGATACTTTCATGATGTGAAAAGGTTCCATGATGTGAAAATCCACTGTGCAGTTCAGCTTTACAAGCTGCAACTCCTTGGGTTTTATCAAAACCTATAGCTCTCTTGAATTACAGGAAATCCGTGGTGCTCTCTTAGTGAATTTTGGAATACCTTCAACAAGGATCAATTATCGGTATTCTTTCTTTAATCCATAGATATTTAAGGTAAGTTATATACTTTTATCTTAGGGTTCTTCGATCAGGATCCCCCCTCTTCTTGTTTCCATGCGATGGCGATTTCTATTCGTCATTATAATAGAGTTTTCTTGGTTACATGATGGTTCAGTTTTGGCATGACATCCTTGGAAGGACGGAACTCATGTGGGAGGGGTGATCAAGATCTATATTGTTACTCCATTATCATGAAAATAACATTGATTCCTTTGAGGTTGGGGTTTTGATACTTCTACTATTTATTTATGTGAAATCATAGAGTTAGCATGGTTTAGAACTTTGAATGAAAATAGAACTAACCTAATAATAATTGAACCAAATTAATAAATAATTGTTTGTAGTGATCACATGTTGTTTCTTTATACCATGATAAAGGTTTTCCTCTTTATTTTCTATATAGTGTGTAATATATGTTATGATTTTTAGAATGAATTGTGATACTATGGATTAGCATGCTGTTCTTGATGAAAAATGATAAATAATGTAAAACTAGAATTAATTGAGAAACTGGATTAATAATTAAAGAAGATGAATGTTGAAATGAATTTGGTGTTTCTTGTAAGTTGATGATAATAAAATTTATGAAACGAACATTCTTAATAAAATTTGTTTTTCTATGTTAATATAATTAATAAATAATGTGAATCATGTTTATGATTATTGATATTAATGAAAATTCATGTTAATGAGAATGAAACTTCTCTAGTTTTGTTGAATCTAGTTTTAACTATAATATCATGTTTAACATTTGGTAACTTGTTATAGATTGATACCTTAGGTTTCCCATAATTGGAACCTATAAATAATGAATCAGCTAATTCAAGATGGAATTATAACTAGTTGTGTGATAAAGATAATTTATATGGATAAAGTTTCTCATCTAAATGAGAAGGTTGAGATCCCTGTATTGGATTCATGAGATCTCGTTTATGTGGAAAGGATGTATGCTTTTTTTATGGCCTAGATTTCCCTATTGGATATGTTTGTTTGTTTCTTGCTATTTTTGTGATGTGATATAAATGTGAGCCTCTATATGTGATGTGATATGGGGAAGAGAGGCCCAAATGTGATATGATATTAGGATGACTAAGCTTGAGATGGATGATGTGATGTAGGCGGGGAGTCTTAAATGATGTGGCAGCAGTTGATGCTTGTGATGGAAAGATCTATCGAGATATGCATGTAGGTTTTGGGGATGACACCAAATATAATGGAACGAGTCAACACTGAGCTTACCCATTTATCTGATGTTGAGAGATGGGATTCTCACTAATGAATCTATTTAATGACCGATGACCAGGTTTCTTGTTTCATATGTATTCCTTTCCCCACTGCTTGAAGTAGTTGGTTGTCCTCAGTTTCATGTTTCTACTTAGCGGTATCTTAGGATGGTCTTCCTACTATACATGGTTTATGGAATAATTATAATAATAAATAATTCTCAACCCATAAGGTTAGTGTTGTTGGAATGAAAATTCTAAAAATATGTTAATATTGATAAACCATGGACTCGGTTTGGATTATGCCTAGAGGGTATGGAATTTACTATGATTATTAATGTAATGTAACATGGAATAATGTTAATGGTTAATTTAATGGATAATAAATTAATTAATATAAGTAAATGATAAAAATAAAGTAATTAATATAGCTCTTTAAAATTATTTTGTGCTTATAGGATATCTAGTTATAGCAGTGGAAGTGGAGAGTTTGAGCGATGTTATCTATAATTGATTCTAAGACTAGGTTATTCCCATTGTATGGTTGTGAGATATATTATATCATGTATATTATGTGATTTCATACACTACCCCACCCATATTTTTTAGGGAAACTAACACCAAATGGACTCTTAGAGGGTGTTTTCTCCGACATCCCAGTTGGATGATGGATGACTGGCTACCCCCTCTAGCCTTACTCTCTTGTCTTTATAGTTAATTGTTCTAGTATACATGATAGTTAGTTTTCCTATATATGTGTATAGAGGGCTATGATGACTTGTAGTTATTTCACACACATGTATCTCCATATATAGTATCCAAAGTATTACTATATGAATGATGTGTATATGCTATGATGGATTGAGGTACCTTACTTAGTGTATGGTGTGGTGTCTCTCGAAAACTACTTAGTTACTATATACAGATATGTTTATGGGGTTATATGATGCACAATATTCATGTTGTGAATCCTTTTATAGGTGTCTTTATGAAGGATTATTTTGGATAAAGATGGCTTAGGATGTGTGTTGTTGGGGAATAGTGGAAAACCAATGTGGAAGAGGGAGCAAGGTACCCTTGATGTTTCATTGTTAAATTATATCTTCTCTTGTATGTGATACTTGGTGAGAGTTAGATATGGTGAGGCTTGGAACATAGTATACCTATTTAGGTGATGAGTTAGTTTTACTATTATTTACTATGCTTTAGCATGATTTATTTATCTTTTGCATGATATGCTATGGGGGGGATCCTACTACATATACTATTATTCTCACCTTACATATATATAAACTGTTTTTAGGTTAGCTAGATTAGGTTGGAGATCGGGCTGGATATTAGTATCTTTTGGTTTTGTAAGATCTGTTTGGGATTTGTGGTCGCTGCCATTATTACCTTTTGGAACCTCTAGTTTTCCTTTAAGTTGTTATACTACTATATGAAATAGAATGTTTTCAATTTTTATTTCTTTATATATATTTTTGAGAAGGTTTTGATTGGTGTTTCTATATTATCTCTCTCTTCTACATGTTCTCTTAGAGGGTAATGTCTCTCATATGTATGTTTATTATACCCTCAGTGCTAGTATCCAACCCGGGGCCTACTGGAGGTGGGAATCAAGTAGTTACTATCTCCCTTCTCTCATTCCCATCCTATGAGGGGTACAATTTGGGGGGAGGGGGTTGTGATAAAGCTCCTAAGCTTAAGAACAATTCCTTAAAAACATCTAACATATATTTTTTTAAATCCAATGAAGTCTTCCCTTATAATTAAAGAGGAAGAAGGAGGAGGTTCTTCTGTAGATGGTCTAGTTAGAGACTATATACCTCCATATTCATCTATAATCAATATTGGTTCTATTCTACAATATTCATCCTTAGATATCAAAGAACATTTTAACTCAACATTTTCATTAGGTTTTTAGAGAGGGGATTGAATAGGTTCTATTTAATCATTAATAACATTATCCTCAACAACTATAATACTTATAAATCGAGATACCTTAATTCTTTGTTCAAGATCAATTTTATTAGACAATTAGCCTTTAGGATCTCTTGGAATATCATGAAGGGCAAGTCCACTATGCCCGAGTGAACTAACTTTATCAAAATCACCATCGGAGCTATTACTTTCAGAAACATAATATTGAATTATTAATAAATTAAATCTAGGTGAGTTCTACCCCTAGGATGATGTTATTTTTTCCTTAGAATCATAATAATCAGCCTCAGAGTCTGATTCCATAGAAATATGTAAGATAAATTTTAGTATTAACAAACTCATTAGAACTTAAATCTCCTTCATAAGATGGAAGAGAATATAGAGTGTCTGGAGGTCCAAAATATATACCTTGACCCGGGGTTATTTTCTTGTAAATAAAAGGATAAGGACTCTTCATTTTCACAATCCCTAAAGGCATCTTTAATAGGATAAATTTCTTTAATTTCATAGTCTCTTATGGCCACTTCAACTTGATCAACTAAATCATCTTCACCACCAACAAATTATTGTTCTTCAGAAGAATACTCAATAACTTTATTTGGTTCCAAACCAGGGTAAACTTTATCTTTTGGCCTTACAGAATTCTTAATAGGATAAAAGTTCTCCTAAAGCCTCTCACTACATGAAACCTAGACTTTCTTCTAGGGGTTCCAACTCACTTTCATCCTTATGAACATATTTTTTATTAAAAAAACCTCTAGATGAAGTTGATACTTCCTATCTACTAAGAAAAATATTTTTGAACTCTAAAAAGATAGATATGAGCTTCAGATAAGGCAATGAATTAAACTTTGAAGAAGGCTTACATAATTCCTCCATATGCCCTTTGATATATTTGACCAAGCTAATTTTTACACCATTTTTTAGAATATAAATTAAAAAAGGAATATTGATTCCTTATAATTATAAAATCCCCCTTCCCGGGTCAAATTAGGTGTTGTAAGAACTTAAGAAAAAACCTACATTCAACATCCAAATCCTTAGACTTTTTCCTCCTTGGGTTTCTATCACTATTAAGTTCTTGAATAGATTTTTTGATCTACAAAATTTAATGATTTATAGGATAATATCTTTTTTAAATCACTAAATTATCTTTTATGATAAATCTATAAACATTTGTCCCAATTTTTTGAGGATAAGGTCAGTTCTTCTCCATTTAAAAATGTTCACAAAAAATTCATTTTTCATCCATTTCGAACTTATAATTCACATAAAATTACCTAACTAACCTCAGATAAAAGGGCCAATAATTTAGGATGAACCAATCGATCCACACCTATTCTTGAATAACTTTCAACACCAGAGACCTATTGTTCAACAACCATTAAAAATCCATTTCTTTCTCAAGTATCACTTCTAGAATCAATAAATACAGGTTTCAAGGTTTGATAGGAATGCTAAGAGTCACTTTGGTTTCTTATAAGGTTGTGATGTTTCTATAGGAGAAGACTCCGAGGGACACTTAATTCTCACCATTTTAACAAATATCTAGGAGACTATAGGAAAAATATTCGATTTAGAGGGAGGAAAAATAGAGTTGAATAATCATGAGAGGATTTAGGGTTTAAGAGTGACTCTTCATATTAAAAACTAAGTGGTTTTTTAAAATAATTTAGGGTAGATAAATAAATAAAATGATAAAAAAATAAAATGAATAAAATAATAAAAATAGACACATAAGAACTTGGGATCATGGAAGTTTCTAAGTTCACATAAGAAAATATTCATGGAAGTTAGCCTATAGAATAAATTCCGTGGAAGAATGTTCCATAGAAGATTGGTTCACAGAAGCTAAAGTACATGGAAGATAGGTTCACGGAAGCTAAAGTCTTTAAAATATGGGTTCACGAAAGATAACATTTAAAGATGTTTAAAGCTCACTAATTTTCAATTTTTTTGACTTAACTATAATAATCTTAAAAATTATCTTAGTTTAGTCCAATTAAAGGCTTATAGAATGAATTTTGTTGGAACAAAACCCATACCTCACAATGAGGTAGGGTGCTTAATTTATAGATGAGAAAAAGTGTACACCAGATTACCCAAACTAATGTGGGATACAAATATTAAAAACTATCTAATACTATTAATGCTACCCCTCAAGTTGGGACATATATATTTATCATGCCCAGCTTGTTACATAAAAATTGAGAATGTGGTCCATACACCACTTTTGTGAGAACATATGAAAGTTAATAAGATGTGTGAACATGAACAAAGGTGATCTTCTTCATCTCAAGGTTTTCTTGTAGGAAATGGAAATCAACTTCAATATTCTAAGTCCCCAATAAAATAATGAATTTTTTGAAATCTTGATAGTAGATTGATTATCACACCAAATATGTTCAAGTTTCTTGACAGTATACCCAGTATAATATAGAATTGTTTGTACAAAAATAATAACTGTAGTCATATATTACATTGTACGATACTCCAAATATCCATTAGATCTAGAGATGACCATATTCTTCTTACTTCACCATGAGATCAAATTTCCTTGAACAAATACTGTAAAACCAAACATAGATCTCTTAGAAGAGAGACATCAAACATAATTTACATAAAAAAATACCTTGATATCTATATTAACATGATCAGAATATAGAATAACTAAACCAATTTCCATTTTCACATATCCTAAAATGTGAAGAATATCCTCCCACTGCATTTTTGTTGGGGATTCCATAAAATATATCACTTTACTAACCAGAAAATAAATATTGGGACGCATCATTTTCAAGTAGTTAAGCATCCCAATAAGTTTTTTATATCTTTCAGGTGAAGAAAACATCTCACTATCAATATGAAGATACTTACCTTTAGGTTCAAAGGGTGATTCAACTTATTTGGCACGTGTAATTCTAGTTTCCTATAGAAGATCAAGAACATGCTTTCTATGAGATATAAAAATTAGTTTAGTACATAGAGAGACTTCAATACCAAAGAAATATAATATTGGACCAAAATCTTTGATGTGAAAATTTTGATTAAGGAAGTATTTGAGTCAATCAATGATAGCATCATCACTATCAATAATGAAAATTTCATCCATGTAGACTACGAAGAAAATGTTTCTTACTGTAGATTGATGATAAAAAACTGAATGATCTTTTATACTTTGACACATACCAACTCTAATCACAATGGTGTAGAATTACACAAAAAAAAGTATGGGCTGTTTTTTTGAGGCCATACAATGATTAATGAAGGGGAAAAACTTTGGAAGACCCCCACCCCCTAAGAAAAAAATCCCGATGGTTTCTCCAAATAAACTTATTGAAAACTATAAATAAAAGCATTCTTAATATCCATATAATGGAGATTACAATGATAGGAGGAAAAAAGAGAGATAAATAATCAAACCTATGTCATCTTATCCATGGGATAAAAGGTGTAAAAGTAATTATTTCCATATGTATGTGCACAACCCTTGGAAAAAAGTTAGGATTTGATATGATTAAGAGAACCATTAATATTAACACACACAATATAGATACACATGCAACCAAAAAACTATTTATCTAAAGGTATATGGACAAGATCCCAAGTATGGTTGGTTTCCAAATCCTTAAGTTCATCTTGCATTGACTTTAACTAGTCAGGAAGGTATTTTTAATCAGCCATAGTGCGTGGAGTCATGTGAGTAGCCAGTGTCATAATAACATGATAAGTAGCTACGAATAAGTCTTGATAAGACTAAAATGGGTGGGAAACTTTGTAAAGTGAAATAGGAAATTTCAATGATGAAGGATTAATAGAAGATGACTCATTAGGTGTGATAACAACATCAGGTTCCGAGGTGGTAGGGATGTTAGATCAATGAGTATATAACTGACCAAATTTTAATATGACAACATCACTAGGAAGAGATGGGGTTAGTGGGATATCGTGAAAATATTGTAAAATAACTTTGGAATTAGGAACAATAGATGGTGATGGGAAATTGGGAATAGAAAAAACTAATGATTGAACCAAGAAAACATCAACCGAGATGATATAATGATGAAAATATAGAGAGAAACAGTGATATCTACACATAGTTCAGGAGTATCCAACAAAGATGCATTTGAGAATGTGTGTGTCAAACTTGGTAATCAAGGGACGAATATACTGAACATAGAACACACAAACAAAAATTTATATAGGTAGATAATGAGGTGATGTTGCTAAAAATAAATAATAGAATAGTGTCTCCCCCCAAAGAATAAATGATGGAAGTATATTGGTAATATAGGTGGCTACTAGAATGAAATATCCCTAAAAACGGTCAGAACATTTTTCTAAAATAAAAGTGCATGAGAAACTTCTAAAATATAGTTCTTTAATTCTTCAACACCATTTTTAAAGATGTATCGGGATAATAAGTTTTATGTATAACGACATGATCATCAAGAAAATACTGTAAAGGTAAAAATAAATATTCAAAACCGTTTTTAGAATGAAAATAATGAATTTTAACAAAAAACCAGGTTTCAATTTCTTAATAATATGAGAGGAATATGGTAATAATTTCAGAATTATTATTCAACAAATAGACCCAATTCATTTATGAAAAATCATTGATTAATGTAACAAAATATTGATAGAACAATTTAAATTGACTAGGACTAGGTCCCCAAGTATCATAATAGACCAAATGAAAAGGAGTGTAGCAGGTACTGTAGCAGGAACTGTGCATAACTGTAGCAGGTACTCTAGTAGGAACTATAGCAGAAACTGTTTGGCACTGTAGAAGTCGGGAATATGCCCCCATTTGGGCCTTCGGGCCACCGATTTGGTCCTCGAGTCCTTTAAGACATTCGGGCCACCCAGGACTTCGGGTTAGTAAGGCCTTTGGGCCACCTCAAGGCCTTAGGGCCACCTTGAAGTGCAGATTCAAACTAGACAACCTACAAGGAACAAGCTTCAGAAGAAGGAAGAGCTAGGAGCTTTCACCATAGAAGAAGCTAAAAGGATTGCAAGAATGAGAGGGTATGACACCTGCCATCAGGACAAGCCTGTGCATGGATGGGAAAGCCTACCCGAACAGCCATGCGAAGGTGGAGAGCTGATTTCACGATGAAGATGCTGGGGAGGAGCAGTTCCAAGTAGTTAGTCTGGGTTGTATATAATGTTTGAAGCCTATGGGAAATGAATTACTCTAATACCTACATGCCATGTAATGCTTACACCTACGGGCCTTGTAAGGGTTCCACCTCACCCCTTGAAAGGTGGATTATCAAAAATCAATAAAAAAAATGAAGGCCTTCAGGCCATTGGAGGAGGTAAGGAATCACAGTTAAATGGAAGAAGATGACCCAACCCTAGAAAAAGTTTCTGAATAATGGAGTTGAGTGGATGAACAAAGCGATAATGATTTGGAGGGAATGAGAAGAAGTGGAAGGATAGGTGAGAACTGGGCTGATTCAAGCACATACACACCACCCTGAATGCATCTACTACCAATAAACTAAGTCATTGAATGCTACTAAAAGATAATTAAAGTAGGTGAGAATATGGATTAGCATTACAAATCACTTGTAATTTTACTAATATATAGTAAATTAAAGGTATGGCTGGGAACAAAGGAAATGTTGGAGAGTGTTAATCCAGACATAATTGTAAAAATCCTATAACCAAAAATATTCACTATCTGTCCATTAAAAATAATAATATTACCTCCATTTGAAGTCGAGGAATAGGATTGAAGAGAACCTGCATCCACAGTGATATGATCTGAAGCACTAGAGTCAAGAACCCATGAGGTGGACCATTGGAATAGACAAACCGCTGTAGGATCTCTATGAGAAACAGTTGAATTTGATGATTCTATAGGGTGATGGAAGAACAAATATAGAGGGTTGTTAAGTGATGAAGATGAATGTTGGGAAGGTCATGAAGGCACAAAAATGGTAGACAAGAGGTGCTGATATGTTACCCACATTGATCAATCATAGTAGAGGAATCCAAGATAGTGGGTGATAAAAATACACACCTAAAACATATGGGTATCAATTTGGTCATAGAAGAAATAGTATCATGGATGGAAGAGGGTTTAAGTTGTATAGATTTAGGAATCATAGAGACAGGGAATCTACTATATGAGTGATGAATAGGGATGGGTGTCAATCTGGTGGGTGTGTCACATAGAGAGGGGTGATGGGGAGGGGTGATCACACAGAGGGGTGTAGGTCTAGGTTCTATGTTTAACAGAGAGGGGAAATGATGAGGGATGATCAAACAGAGGGGTGTAGGGTTGGGTGATATGTCACACATAGAGGGGTGACTAGGAGGGGTGTCATCGTGTAGGGAGACATCGACACACAGGGGGTCATCGTGTAGGAGGCATCACGTAGGGAGCCTTCATGCTGGGAGGCACCATCACACGGGAGGTGCATGTGTGGATGGGGTAGAAGGAACCATAACGTAGGGAATGGGGGCATATGAGAGCCATCTTTTAGGGTTTCAAGGAGAAAGGGAGATGTTACACAGGGTCCACAGATGCACAAGGAGGGGATAAAAGAATGGAGGGGATAAACCAAAACAAGAAGTGAAGAATCTCCCTTTGATACCACATTGGAATGAAACCCATACCTCACAAATAGGTGGGATGATTAATTTATAGATGAGAAAAAGAGTAAAAAAAATTACCCACACCAATGTGGGATAAAAATATTAAAAATTATCCAATACTCTTAATATATAAAAATAGTAAATTAAATCATTACAAAATATCAACAAAATTTCAATAATAATAAGAATCAGGGATAATTTTTCATTCTTGATTCATGTTTGATATAATTTAATCTCTATATATTCAAAGTATTTTTGAAAATATTAGAAAACTAATGATATATACATATGAATTCAAGAGTTCTATCACCGTTTTGAAAAATATATCTAAAAAAGTGATGTTTTATATTAATATTCTTTGTCATAGAATGTGATTTAATTTTTTTAGAGATAATAATAGCACTTGTACCATCACATTTTATAGGGACAGGTCTAAATTTATATCCATAATAAAGTAAAATGCATTTCATCCATATAATTTATGCATAAAAAATTCTTGTAGCTATGTATTGAGCTTCAATAGTAGAAAAAGAATCGTAATTCTAATTTTTTAATACACTATGAAACTAGGTATTTTTTCAAAAGTTGACATGTACAATATGTAATTTTCTGATCTAACTTAAAACTATAAAAATCATCATCTGAATATCTAACTAATTAAAATTCATTCCCTATAGAGTAAAAAAATCTGAAATTGGTTATAACTTTGTGTTATTTTAAAATCCTTTTAACATCATTAAGATGTTATTCCTTGATATTTTCATAAAAAATAGAACACATACATACAATGAATATAATGTCAAGATGACTAGAAGTTAAATATAGTAAACTCTAAATCATACCTCTATATGTAGTTTGGTAAATTGGTTTCCCAATTTCATATATATCTAGTTTCTAGGTGGTAATAATTAGAGTATTATTTCTTTTAAATTTATCCATGAGAAAATATTTTAAAATATCTTTTTAATACTTTTATTTAAAATAATTCCATCC
The DNA here is from genome assembly GCA_963277665.1 of Viscum album. NCBI lineage: Eukaryota > Viridiplantae > Streptophyta > Magnoliopsida > Santalales > Viscaceae > Viscum > Viscum album. The sequence continues at coordinate 1,074,757,427 of OY728143.1, forward strand.
TTATTTTTAAAAATTTGAAAACCAAGAAAGAATTTTAATTCTCAAATCAAACTCATTTCAAATTTATTTTGCATAAGATTTAAAAATTAAATATGTAAAGAAAGTTTTGACGAACCAAAAATGATGTAATCAACATATATTTAAGCAACTAAAAAATATTTTCAATTTATTTTGATAAATAAATTAGGATTAACTATTCCATTAGAAAATACATTTTTAATTAAAAAGGAGCTAAGCCCGTCATAACAAGCTTTTTTTAAACCATAAAGTGATTTTGACCATTTTAAAACATGATTTAGAAAATTATGGTTTGGAAATATAGGTGGTTTCCAAACAAAAACATCCCCAATAATATTACCATTTAGGATAGCACTCTTAACATACATTTGATATAATTTAAAATTTAGATGAGTTGCATAAGCTAGTAGTATTATGATGGATTCTAGTATTCCTACTAGTCCAAAGGCATATTAATATTCAATACATCAATTATAAAGTTATGTAACTAATCTAGACTTATTTATAACTATAATTATAGATTCAACAACCTTATTTCTATATAACCATTTAGTGTCAATAGTTAGGTAGTCTTTGGGTCTTTCAACTAGATTCTATACATTATTTATTTCAAACTAATTTAATTATACTTGCATATCCATTACCCAATGTTCATAATTTATGTTCTTAGATTAAATATTAGAAAATAAGGATTGATGTTCAAATTTATTTCTGAGTGAAGCTCAAATTTTAGTCTCTTTTTCCATATCACATACTAAAAAATCTACAGGGTGATATTTATGGATTATAAGAGTTCCAAGAATTGATGTACTTGGTTCTTTTAAGTCTTCTTAAAGGAAAAATTGTTATAGAAATGTCTAGAGTCACATGATAGAGGTTTTTAGATGAAGAAAATACATAAATAAAAGAATAAGAAGATGATAAACATGTACACAAAAATTTACATAGTTCAGGAAAAATACCCACGTCCACAAAGAGGTATAATCACTTCACTAAAAGATCTGAGAGAACAATTACAAGGAAATTAAAGTTTCATACACATGAAACCTATCTAGAATGAGCTAATAAACATGAAAAAGTAATGTTACACCAACCAAAAAATAAGACCAATATGATAAAGTGAACAATGGTTGGAAGTCCACACTTCTATAGTGTTATGGCCACCAAATTCCAAGATGCTATAGTGGCCAATTGAAATTAGTCTATAGAGCTACAATACTACTATCTTTAAAGTTTGATCTGCTATAGTAACTTTGAAAAATTACGCATTGCTACAGTACCTTATTGGTGTCGCCTGGTCATATCTACTATAGTTGGTCAGAGTTGCTAAAGTCCCCTAAAATTTGGGCAGGTAGTCTTTGGACCTCAGAGCAGGCACATGTTTCCCCCTAAAACTCCCAATGAGCTCACCGTAGAGCTCAACCCATGAGAGTTGCAGCCTAGTGCATAGTATGGGTTGTAAGCATTCAGCCCAAAATCATCCAAATGGATTTGGTCACACCAATGAAACATATATTTGTCAATTTAGTCTCCACTGGGAGATTCTTTAGATAAATCATAAACCCAATCACCAATTTTAGATATATTATTGATATTTAGATTAGTTATATCATCCTCCATATTTTTTATGGAAAATTTGGGTTCATATGGATCTATTTCATCAAAAGTGACATGAACGAATTCTTTCACCACTTTAGTTCTTTTATTGAACACTCTATATGATTTACTGGATGTAAATAACCAAGGAAAATTCCTTCATTTCTCTTGGGAGTAAATTTGTCTAGATTATCTTTTGTGTTAAGATTAAAGAATTTATATCCAAAAACATTGAAGTAATTTACCTTAATATTTCTTCCATTTCATAACCCATATTGAGTTTTCTTTAAAATATTTCTTATTGTGACTCTATTAGTCATATATAAAGCTATGTTTATAGCTTCAACAAATAAATAGGCAGGTATATCATATTCATTAATCATTGTTCAAGTTATTTGTTGAAGGGTCCTATTTATTTTTTCAACCACTCCATTTGTTGAGGAGTTCTAAGAGTAGATAAGTTGTGATTATAGACATGTTGTGAGCATAATGAATAAAAATATTAATTTTCAAACTCACATCAATGATCACTTCTCACATTTTTAATAGACAGTCCACTAAGGTTCTCATTATATTTTTCATATTTTGAAAAATATTTACAATCTGCACTTTTATGATACATTAAATATATCCATCTGAATATTGAATAATAATTAATAGTGACATAATCATAATTATTTACTTTTAAACTAGAAAATATAAATGGTCAAAATAAATCTATATGTACCAAATACTAGGGTTGATAAGTAGAAACCTCTTTCTTTTATTTGAAATAAATTTTGTACTGCTTCTATTTTAGAAAAGGACCACAAACTTTATCTTTTTGGAATTCTTTCTTAGGTAGATCCTAGGATAAACCTTTTCTAACTAGATTCTTAAGTGAGTATTCATTATAGTGGCCTATTATCCTATTCCACAACCAATATTCTTGATGAAATATATTTAAATAAGATTTTTTTGTGTGAAAATAATGAATTGAAGTCAATAACATAAATATTATCATTTTGAAAAGTAGTAAACACTAAATTTAAATTAGAATAATAAATATTAAAGAAATTATTCTCAAACATGAAATGAAATCCATATTGAAATTATTTATAACTACTAATAAAATTTTATTTTTAATCATTAACAAATAAAAATTTAGAATAATAACAGATTTAGAGTTATTGATTTTACAAAGACCATTATTTTTTCCTTTAGCATTGTCACCAAAAGAGACATAATCACCATCCAATTTGGTTAAGTTCTTAAATCTTGATAGGTATACAATCATTTTTCTAGAACATACAATTTCCATATTTCATAATTATTTACTAGATATCTTCAAATATATAACTTGTATTTAATTAGACAAGAAATTATTTTGGTATCTAGATATTCTTGGCTCTAGAGAAGTTAGAAAACACAGCTTTTGGAATCTATATTTTTTAATGGCTTGTTGAAAATTTTATTAGATAGTTTAAATAAATTAGATAAATAAGCCTTTTTTGGGTCCAAACTAAGTTTTATCATAACCAAAGCTTTATTTAAATTCATAGAGTTGAGAATAAAATGGTTTTTGTAAACCTTTATTTGTTGTCCTGATCGATATCATAAACAAATTTTGTATTTAGGCGTTCTTTGATCACCCAACATTTTATTAATATTTTTAGTACCATTAGTGAAAATTTCCAAATTTTTTCTAAGTTTATAATTAAATAATTTCAAATTATTATTTTCCTTTAATATCACAAAATTATTTTCTTTTTCAACACAAATATCATATTTTAAAGTTACAAAAATCATGTTTCTTATTTATATTTTTATATTTATCTTTCAACTCATTCAAAGGTCTTAAATCATGGAGTAGTAATTAAAAAGTTATTAATTATGAATATTATAATCATCATGAAACTCACTTTTAGTGAATATAGAAGTAGCAGGTATTACCTCAGATACAGAATTCATAAAAAAATTATTTTTCACAAGCATAATTGTTGCTTGAGTATGAGTCACTGGAACTATCTTCAGATGCACTCAAGGTACACTTCAATTCCTTCTTGAATTTATTTACTTTTTCATAATATTTTATTTTTTATTTTATCTTAGGAAAACCCTCCTTTATGTTCCCTTTTATTTTCCAATCATAACATGTTACTTAACTAAACTGATCATCACTTTTCTAGTTTTATTTCTTATCATACTTTCCCTTGTAATTAGATTTCCTAAAGAACATATTCCTATATAATTTCTTAAAACTTATAGACAACTAAACCATATATTCATCATTTTCCATGTCAACTTCTCTTCTCTTGGTTCTTTCATCTTTGACAACTTCCATTGATTTTGTTTGAGATGAATGAAAGGAAATAGGCTTCTTAGGTTCAACATCCTCATCATTAACCTTGAGTTCCTCTTCATAGATCATCAATTTTATAATTAGTTCCTTAAATATAAGTTTCATTATGTCAAAAAAAAATCTCTAGTGGTGATCCACATGTTCACCACAATCTTTGAACATCGCCATATAATTGCTGGGTGCTAGCATGACTGATCCTAATCACTTGCGTTGTTCATGGTTGATCACAATAGAATTTTTCTTGAAGGAGGAAATATTGATGTTGTCTCAATATCTTGATAGAGTAAGAATAACAATAACCTTATAGATATCTATATTTCCCACTATCCATTGTACATAAAAAGTTTTATTATGGAAAGTGTTTAAATTAGATATTTATTATAGTGAGTTTTGGGTTAAAAAATTGAACACAAAAACCTTTCCAACATTATAATTCTTAATTGATCCAATTTACAAATAATAATAATGATAATTTTATTAATTTTTTGACACATGAAACTATTTATGAATATAAATAAATATAATTCATACCAATTTCATTCATACCATTAAGCTCAGTTCTCTTTCCCTTATCAATATTTACCGATCCTTGAAAATGATTATTTATTTAATAAATAAATATCACTACATTATTTATTGATAAATATAATAAATATTATATTTTAAAAACCTTTAAAATAAATATAAATTATTATTTAACTCATATATCTTTTTGAATAACATGTAATTAAATCTTGGTGATCAACCAAACCTGAATAAATATTATTTGTTTTAACTTGTTAAATTCAATACTTGAATTTAACTGAGATTGTAGATACACTTAGTGTGCAACCCTCTAGGATTTTTTCCCAATGAAATTAGGAATACCTACTTAAATTCCAAGTTTAACCTCTAGAAACATGATAAAACACCCATAGAGAAATAATTTAATGTTTCAATAACATCCAACCTCATATGAATGCTTACCATGTAATATAATCCTTATGATATTTCAAATCAAGTTGGTTGCATGCTAGTGGCATCAACCAATGTTCTCGATGTATCTTTCTTTGAATTTTTGAAAATTAACTCACCCAATGAACACCATGGATATAGATTTATATAGGTAGTTACACTTTCATCAAAGGGTGTGAGATATCAACTTTCATCAAGGGATATAAGGGATAAATCCTTTACCGTATTATCCATTAATGAAATATCAATCATGACACACCCAACATATCCGACATCACCACAAATATATGTCATCATAAATTTAATCAATATATCAAAGTACATGATCCATGATATCTATTAATGATAATCTTAAAGTCTAAGGATCAATACACATGTCCATTAATAGAAACATTCAATGAAACATGAAAATGTGATTTTTTTATTTTTGTTCTTATAACCTCATATCTTGGAGATTACCAAGGTAAAAAATAAAGAGAAGGTGTCTCAATATTTAATGAGAATCCTACCAATAATAGCCTATATCATCAGTGTCCCACCAGACAATATCATTTGGCCATATAACAATATTCAAGAATGATGTCATGTCACCTCCTAGTTCTCCTCATAGTAGAGAACTTCCATGTCCATTTAGTATAACATATACATATTGGGACATTATCACATGAAAATTTTATGTAGAGTAATAATCATAATCAAATAAGTAGTTTCATTAATAATTAAAAACACAAAATCCAGTACTATGAAAGTTGGTTCCAGGTCCCCAATTCCAATAGTTCACATATTCCTTGTCCACTGATGGGTAAGGATTCACAATTGTGATTATAAAGGCCCTAACACTACAATTTTTGGTGTATCAGAGGATATTAAAGGGGTATATCCTTTATGGGTGAGGAAGGACTTAGGAGTACATGTGTTACACCCTTTGGAGTCATGTGACCACATAGGTTTCATTGGGTCACATGCTTCACATTAAGGTAGAATGATCACATGATCCATATAAAGGTTTCAGAGTCATGCAATTCACATGAATCCTTTTAATTCATTTGAGAATGAAATAATGTGAGGGCCATGTACTAATGTAGAAGATTAGGGGTTGGGTGATTACATGGCCTCATCACATGACCAAGAGGCTATCTCATTATCACATGACCGTCACATGACCAACAAGCTATCATATGATTGCATGATTGAGGTTTATCATGTGACATGACCTTGGATAACTCATTATTATTTTTAGTTTCTCCTAAGGTACTCATTAAACTTTATGAAGTGGAAGAGTATCGAGATCGAGCGATTCCTCCACTATATAAATTTCTCTCTGATTCTTCTCTTGTGTGCCCTCTTCTTTGTAGTGGGGTTATAGGCACCACCTCCCATATATATATTCTTATTTTTATGGTGGAAAAGTCACATAACTCATCTTAATTAAGTAGAAGGTCTACATTCATAATTTAGTGATGTATCATGTGATTCATATAACCGAGTCACACACCATCAATGAAGGCCTCCCCTTTATCATGTGATAAAAAAATGATTGTGATAAGGGTCTATCATAGAAATCTTTTCCCAGTCAAGTGATGTGTCTTGATTTTCATAGGGTTAATCACATTAACTAAGAGGGAATTGTGTAAAGAACAGTGTTCATGTGATCCTCTCATCACGGATAGCCTCAATTCCCATAGTCCCTTGGTGTTTGGCCACCACTTGTATCCTTTACATATCATGATCATTCTTAGGTCTCGTGATATAATTCCAATATTTAAAGGGATATATTCTTGGATTGTATGACCAATGCATCCTTATTTTCATGGGATCATTGCATGGACCAAGAGGGAGTCTAGAGATCGGTCCTAGGTAATGAGACAACATGAAAACCTCACTGTGGAAAAATGTTTTATCTAACCAAGTCACATGACCTTTAAATGAGGGATATCTTAACTTTATGTGGTGGGTGATTCACCCTTATGTGAATGTGACTATGTTAAGAGCTAATTTTCATAGGGATATCATGTGATTTCAAGGGGAAACATGTGGAGAATAGTGATTGCATGATTGAACCATCATTACCAGCTTCCAAGAACCCATAACATGGATGGGGTTTCATGAATGTCTATGAAGGATTCAATATGAAAAGTGAATTCCTAAGGGATCATGGATAGTCTGCATAGATAGTGTCATGTAAGGTCATCACATGAATGCTTTATATGACATGGGGTCACATGATCAAGAACTGTGCACGAGCAAGGATTTGAGGCTTTGTGTTTGGAATTCATTACATGAATGAGTCGTGTAAACATAGCCGCATGAAGGTGTCATGAGACCAATTTCACATGAGGTCATCACAATATTTTCAACTTGTCATATGATCATGAAAGGGGATTATATGATGAAGTATTACACAATGCATGGTTACTTGGAGCATTCCAATGAAGGGCCTATCAAGGATAGCCTTTATTTGATGAGTTTCATCGTCAGCTTGTCATGGAGTCAATCATATAGATCCAAGGTAATTATGTAAAGAACAAAGATTGCGTGATCGGCCTGAAATTTACAACTTTGATCATCAAGGAATTTTTCATTTGACTATTGTGCATCTCTGGGACATCTCATGATCATCCCTAGATCAAGTAACAGTGTGCAAACCTTATTAAATATAACTAATCTTGTCCTTTATTCATTAATATGAAGGGTCATAAAATTGTGTGATCCATTATGGGTTACAATACCACACATCCTAAATTCTTTATTTCAAAGTAGTAATGCTTTCTTCTTTTCCCTAGTTCCAAAATGATACTTGTGCTTTGGGTATTTTTCCCAACATCAATTTTTTCAATTCTCATTTGGTGGGTGTTAATATTTACTTATAAAATAAATAAAATCCATTCTACAATTTTCCTTTCATAAAAATCAAAGACCAATTAAGACTTTTTCCTTATCATATTCTACAAATAAGTGATATCCCTACCTGTCTAGGTTATTGAAAGAAATATGATTTTTATATAATCTTATAACATTCTAGGAATCAAACCATTTGACCACCCCATCATACATTCGAATATACATCGATCCATCACCTTAAACTTTAAGCTCAACATTTTACCCAATGTCACATTGTTGGAACACTGCTTAATAGAAGAAAGAAACTCCCTAACTCCAAGAACTCATTACTAGTTGTGAGTGGATGGTTATGGAGAGAGTACACCTCTCTTGATCTTAGGTTCTAGAAGGGATTATTTTTGAGTAAAATGAACGTGAAGTATGTATGGGAAACATGTGATGGGATATTAAAATGGATTAACATTGACTATATTGATATTTATTACTAGTATCGAATTGATATTCGGGTGCCCATTGAAGTCATAGTTAGCTTCATCTTCCCATTTTTTCATCATTTTTATTCTTTACCTATTGGTTTAGTACCACCTAAATAAATTTCCTTGTAATATATTGGAAAAAATATTTCATGTTTGTTTTTTGAAATGTTTTAGTGTTCCAGGATACATATTTATTGTAAAATATTGACATTTTTCTTATACTATTGAAGGAAATTTAAGGGTATTTTTTTGTAGAGTGTAACCTTGAGTAAAAAAAATATATTCTCATTATGGATGATAATTATCATTTTCATATCAAATTGGCCTCAATTAGATATTTTTAAAGAATTTTATGTGTCAACAAATTTGATTAATTTATGGATTTTTTTGTTAACAAAATTTCATGGTTATTAAACCCTTTCTCCCCTATAATGTCTCAACAAATATAGGTGAGATCCAGAAGTTAGTTGATAGTAAAATAAAGCACGTTGGTCTATCTGAGGAATCTACTTCTAAAATTATAAGAGAACATGAAATCGAACCCATAATTTATGTACAACTAGAGTGTTCCTTGTAGATGAGAGATTCATAAAAAGAAATCCTTCCAACACACAGGTGACATATTTTTTGTTCCTATTGTGATTTTGCATCAATCTAATCTTATCTATGAATTTTCCTTAAAGAAAATGGTATTGGGATTGTTATATATAGTCCTCTTAGAAGGGAATTATTATGAGTGGATTAATTATTTGAATGAAAAGAAGGGGTGCACACCATCACAACTTTAGCTAGCATAGTTACATCACCAAAGACCCAACATGAGACCTATACCAAGCAGCACAAAACTTGAAAACACTAACCAAAATACATGAACGTTGTCTCTGGTGCTGACCTTAGATGAGATGCATGAACTATAATCCATTGCTGCTAAAGATGTATTAAAAGTTCACTGAAATAGAACTGGTTTTTCTAATTGGGAGTGCTAAAAAACTCCTCCCCTATCTTCTTGGAATCCATAAAGTGAAAACCCTATGGTACGCATTTATTTGTAAAAAGGGTTTTTTATATCACCTAATCAACATGTTTTTGGACATGTCTTATGTTCTATGTTGGGTTTGACTGAATATGTTTCATTCTTTAAAGTATTATTATGCCAATATATGTCCAGTGTTAGACTCTCATGAAAATATATTTATTCTATGATGAAATGTTTTATTCATAAAGAAAGTTATTTCTATTACCAATCTAGATAATAGTAGATTCCACAAATTAATTTAGATAGATATGAGAATAATCAATCAATATATTTCTATTATACACAGAAGACACAACTCTATAATGGAGGGGATTTTAATAGAATAAGGAATTGGAGAGATACCACCTCCCAAAACTCCTTCCTAGTAGCAAGAAGAAGGTTTTGGATAGTGTCCACCTCTCCTGAGCTTTACTTCCAGTAGGAAATTTTTGAAAGTAAAATGAAAAGTGAAGTATGCCTCAATCTGAATGTCTAATATATGGATGATAGCACTCCCAACCATCTAACCTACAGAAACACTCTAATAAAACAGACTCACCACCTATCCTTCATTGATAGATATGTAAAATAGGGTCTCTAGGTAACCTATCCAGAACAACTACCCTATTTCTAACATTTCCACCCTCCTAAATGGACACCTTGTACCCAAGTATCCTATTTGGTTGAAATACCTCCTACTTGATGAACCAAAAGACTTGAGGTTTATTTTTCATTACCTTGGTTTCTAATAGATCATTTGGTTTGAACCTTTGGGAAGCACCGTTATCCTATAGTCTAGGTTGCATTTCTTGCACTGAAAAGTCCCCAACAACCCACTTAAGTTGGGAAATATTCAACACCAAGCTTATCTAGGTATTCTCAGGTGTGGGAAGCTTATAATCTATATCCCTCAATCTATATAATATTTTGAAAGTTTTATAATATCTTGTAGCTAGATTGTGAATCATTATCCTAAATTATCATGATAACCTGATCTACTGTTCATGGTTTTAGATATGTGATGCATGCTTCAAACTAAAATGACACTTTTAATGTGAAAACACACACTTGAAGTCATATTGGCCACATCATGTGTTGAATTGATGCACGATCGATTCCTATACATCACACCTGAGTTATGGATCATTTTACTAAAGTATCTAGAAAATATAATATTGTTTTATTAGTTTTGGATATGTGATGTGTGTTTTAGACTAAAATGACAATTTATATTGAAAAAATTATCTTTGAGTCATTCTCAGGTATATTGTGTGACATATTGGTGTATGATCAATTTCTACATGTCAAAAATTAATTATAAATTATTGTTATAAATTTTGAAGACAATCCAAGATTTTTTTATTGGATTTTACTACATGACACATGTTTTAGAGTAAAATGACACTTTTAATGCAAAAACATGCCCGTTGAGTCATACCGAACACAACATGTTTTATGTTGATGTGCGGTCGATTTCTACATGTCATAAATAAATTATGGATAATTTTCCTAAAGTATAAAGATAATATAAATTTTTTCTCAGTTTTTTATATCTGATGTTTGCTTTAAACTAAAATGAAACTTTTATATTGAAAACACACACTTTGAATCATACCAGCCACATCATTTATTGGTATGATGTGTGGACAATTACAACACATCACACATAAATTATGGATAATTGTTATAAATTTTCAAGAAAATTAGAGTTCATTTTTCAGATTTGAATACATGATATGCTTTTTAGACTAAAATGACAATTTTAATGTGAAAACACACACTTTGAGTCATACCAGCCAAATCGTGTGTAATATTGATTTTTGATTTATTACTACACATAAAAAATGAAATATGAGTCATTTTACTAAATTATTAAGACAATATGAGTCTGTTTTCTTAGTTTTGACTATTGGATGTGTGTTTTAAACTAAAATTGAACATTTATATTGAAAACACACACTTTGAGTAATACTGACCACATTATGTGTTAGATTGATGTGAAATAAAATAAAACCCATCACAAATGAATTATAGATCATTGTTTTGAAGTTTCAAGAAAATCAAGGATTGTTTGATTGATTTTGGCTATGTGATGTGTATTTTATACTAGAATGACACTTTTATTGTGAAAATAATACATTGAGTCATATCAGTAACATCATGTGTCATATTGAAATGTGATCAATACATACATATAAAAAATGAATTATAAATAATTTTACTAAATCATCAAGACAAATACAAGATCGGTTGATTAGTTTTGCCTAAGCGACACAAGTTTTGAACTAAAATGGAACTTTTAATGTGAAAACAAGTACTTGAAGTCATACTGATCACATCATGAGTCTGATTGATGTAAAATCAATTCCTACACATCAAATATGGATTATGGACTATCATTATAAATTTTAAATAAAATATGAGCTTGTTTGTTTGATTTGGCTATATGACATATGTTTTAGACTAAAATGGAATTTTAATGTAAAAACACGCACTTTGAGTCATACCATCCATATCATCTATATTGTTAATGTGCGGTTAATTTATACACATAAAAAATTAATTATGGATCATTTTACTAAATTATAAAGAAAATATAATATAGTTTTATTGTTTTTTCCATGTGACGTATATTTTAAACTAAAATGAAACTTTTATATTAAAGACATGCACTTTGAGTAATATCAGTCACATCATGTGTCAGATTTATGTGTGGTCAATTCCTACACATCACACATCAATTATGGATCATTTTCTAAATTTTCAAGATAATATGATCTTTTTTCTTAATTGTGGCTATGTGATGCAAGTTTTATACTAAAATGACACTTTTAATGTGTAGACACACACTTTGAGTCATACTGGCCACATAGTGCATCAAATTAATATGTGTCATATTCCTAAATATCAAAAATAAATTATGTATCATTTTTCTAAAATATCAAAATAATCATAGCTCATTTTCTTAGTTTTGGCTATGTAACATGTGTTTTAAACTAAAATGACACTTTTATATTGGAAATATGCACTTTGAGTCATATCGGTGGCATCATTTATCGAATTAATGTGTGCTAAATTCCTACACATCAAAAATTAATCACAAATCATTGTTCTAGAGTTTCCAAAAAAATATGAGATTTTTTACTTAGTTTTTCTATATAATGAGAGTTCTAGACTAAGAAGACACTTTTAATGTGAAAACATGAACTTTGAATCATACCGGTCACATCATCTATTGGATTGACATACATTCAATTCCTACACATAAAAAATGAATTATGGATCATTTAACTAAATTATAAATTCAATAGAAGATCATTTTTTTTTTCAGTTTTTGGTTATGTGATGTGTGTTTTAAACTAAAAATACCCTTTTATATTCAAAACATGCACTTTGAGTCATACAAACCACATTGTGTGTCAGATTGATGTGCAGTAAATTCCTACATATTAAAAATTAATAGTGTATCATTGTTATAAATTTTAAAGAAAATTAGAGTTCATTTTCTTGGTTTGGATATATGGCGTACATTTTAGACTAAATTGAAACTTTTAATGTGAAAACATGCACTTTGAGTCATACCGGCCACATCGTCTATCAGATTAACATGTGGTCAATTCCTACACCTAAAAAAGGATTTATTTATTTTTGCTAAAGTATCAAGACAATATGATATTTTTGGATTAGTTTTGGATACATGAAAAATTTTTAATCTAAAATGAAACTTATTTTGAAAACACATAATTTTATTTATAACAACCACATCATGTGTCCAATTGATGTGTTTTTAATTAATAAACACCAAAAATGAATTATGGATAATTATTATAAATTTTAAATACAATATGATATTTTTCTATCAGTTTTGGAAGTGTGGCACATGTTTTAGACTAAAATGACACTTTTAAATTAAAAACACACACTTTTATTCATATTGGATACATCGTGTGTCAGATTGATGTGTGGTCTATTCCTACACATGAAAAATGAATTATTAAATGTTATATTAATTTTTTAAAACAATAAGAACATGTTTGATGGGTTTCAATAATTTTACATGTGTTTTAAACTGAAATGAAACTTTTATATTGAAAACATGCACTTTGATTCATACTGGAAATATAGTTTGTTAGATTGATGTGAGGTCAATTAATACTTGTAAAAATTGAATTATGGATTTTCTCATAATGTTTGAAAATATTATGATATTTTTTTAGTTTTGACAATGTGATGTGTATTTTAAACTAAAATAACACTTTTATATTGAAATAATGTAGATTGAGTCATACCGGCCACACTATGTGTTGGATTGATGTGATGTCAATTAATTCAAATAAAAAATGAATAATGGATAATTTTCCTAAATTTTAAGAATAATTTGAGTTTTTTTAATTGATTTTGGATAAGTGATGTACGTTTTAAATAGAAAATACGTGAAAAGATCAACCTACCTCTCAAAATTTTCAACTTCCAACACCGATTCATCTTTTTTTTATAATTAATTACTCATTTATAATTTGAGCATTGGGATGTGATATGGGTGAGGCATATTTATTAGTATTTATAGTATTGTTAATTATCATTTAATTAGTTTAATAAAATATAAAATTGAAGGAATCCATCATAGAGGTGGAAGTTACTGTAATAGGGCCTAGACCATTTTTACAAACTCATTAAAAGATAGAAAGACACAAAATGAAAATAGGAAAAAATAGGAGAAGGATTTCTTCGAAACTAATTTTTTTGGCAAGGTTTCTTCATTTCTGAATCATCAGCCTTTTCAACATGTAGTGCTTTCACACAAGGGAACACCAAATTGAATACAATACTAAAAAAATAAAAAATGCGCAATACTTACTTAAAATGAATAAAACAACCCTAAATCACACACCGTTTCACTGTATGGGGTGAACTGCATCCCAACAGTTGGTAATATGTCTATAGATTTGTGGATAAAAGGATGCTTTACCCATTTATTCTCACCACTATATCAGTTATAGTCTCAAAATCCAGTATCTCATGAGGATGAGAAACTTAAAACATGTTTTTAGATCTACCAGAATCTATAGAGTTTAATAATCCATGATAATTCTCCTTGAGAAATATCTCAAATATTTTTTTCTTTGAAGGGCCATCACCAAACATATTGAAATTTATAGTAACACATCCATACCCCCATAAGAAGGAAACTAATGAATAGTTAAAAATAAATTCATTGTCAATTGGGGAATGATCATATACCCTTTATAATAAAGTCATTTTGAATGTATCTGAAATGATTTCTCATCATGTTTTGACTTGTTATCAAGATGTTTTTTCTACTTCTCCCAGATACAACACCCTCAATCAAAAATTTCATAATATTATTGTCAGGCAAAGGAACTATAAGTGGGGGAGGACTATAAACACTGTATCCTCACTCAAGAGGGGAATAAAGTATATATTGGGGTTTAAATTATTTTGGAATGAAAGGAGGATAAAATCTAGTAAAATGTTTGTATGGAAATTGCAAATGTATGATGAGAATAAAAATACAATTTTTTTTTCCAATACTTCATGAATTTTATTTTAGGAAAAATAATATCTAAGTATTACTATACTAATTATTCACATACCAAATGTATCTCTAGGGTCATATTAATAGGCATAATATGTAATCACCTCAGCTTGATAAAGATTTTTTTTGACACTATGTAATCCACCCAATCATCTCTAAACAAATTTACTTCTTATTTTGAGTATGTAGACTATTGAAAATATTGGTAGTACTGATAAAATATAATCAAAAATACAATTAAAAAATATTTTAAATGAAATTTTAACTTCATTTTGGAATTACATATTTGGGGATTTTAGTTTGTTTACATAATATGATATATTTCATAAATTTAAAAATTTAATATCCATAATCATTATCGTTAACTTTTTTCAGACACTGTATAAATATTGAAAAAATAAGTAAATTGTTTTCAAATATTTTTTGATAGATAAATATTACTATATATACATTAATATGTCTTGATTTAAAGAAATTATTAGGTTTCTTATGTTTGGTCTCTGACCTCATACCGTGATTTAAATGATATTTATAGATCATCTTATCATAAAAAAATTATTATTAAAACAATAAATAAAATATATAATTTGAATTTTATATATAAAATGTTTAATTTAGTGCATTGAAAATTCATAATGAAATCATGTGTAGTTGATTTTTTGTAAATCCATGCTTTGGATAAAAAAAATAAATATCTAGGGTATCCAAATTGAGTATGATGAGCATAAATTTATTCCTAAAAAAATAAAAACAAGTAATTAATGAAAAAGAAAAATATATTTTATATGATTTGATTATAGAGCTTTACCCCTAAATTGTAGCCATAAAGAGGATTCCATCATTTTTAATTTGTTTTTAAACACCATGCTTAGTTCATATTTTTCATTTTAATTTATTTCATTTATAAATGAATTTTCTCCATTTAAATTATTGTAGGATTAATGAGTCCAAATATTTCCATATAGGGTTTTTCCTTTATATAGAAATAATATTTACACCTGTAGAAAATATGAATATTTATTAACTGTAATGAACATAATAGATCATTTTTTGGAAAAAAATATTATGAAAATGTTCCTCATATATGTATTCACAACTGAGATTCCCAACTATTAAAACTTGATAATTTCATTTATAATCTTTAGACTAACCACATCTATAATGGACTCTCTAAATATTTATTCTTCATTTTCAATATAGGAAATATTTTCATCTTTGAATATTGTATCAGAATGAACTTATAATGTTAATACATATAATAGTGGAATGGGTGGGGTGGAGGTACTCTCTTAAGTGAATTTTATTTCTTTGTTAATCCACTGGATTGTCTTGATTTAATCTCCCATTTCCCATTTTTTTTGTCTATATGTAATACCATACCTAATTTTAGATATTTTTTCATCAATTATTAAAGGCTTTTAATTTGAAAAAAATTATCAAGGACATACCTCATGTATATTTAAAATATTAAAAAACTATACTATGAAAGTTACAATAGTATTATCAACCATGGTAACATACAAATCATCACATGGAATAAGAAACCCAACACATGGTTCTTGATCTACTTCAATCCCCAATATCACGTGATCTTTTGAGGGTTGTTTATTGTGTAGTATGTCTCCTAGGATATTGTACATTATACCCATTGTAATAATCTAATTCATGGGTGTTTATAGATATAAATCACTTAAAATTTCACCATGTATAATTTTATTAATATAAAGTTATCCAAAGTTTTTTGATTCACATTTAGAAGAAAGAGTTATAACAAAATTTATTACCTTAGGTAAGGTAGGCAATTGAGGGGAATGACTAGCCTAAAAGCTAGTGGGGTTATGTGGATCTTCATGTACTGATTTCTATTATACAATTTTTTTTATTTGATCCTTTTACATATATTGGTCTACCAAACTAGAATGGACAATAATACCTTTTAAGAAATATATATGTTTCCACATATCTTTTCATTATCTTATATGTTTTTTCTTGTAGATTTTTCTTCTCAAAATATATTTGGGAGTTATTTATTGTGTAGAATGTCTCATAGGATATTGTATATTATACCCCTCACAATAATATTATTTATGGGTGTTGATAGATATAAATCACAATAAAATTCACCATGTATAATTTTAATAATATAAATTTATTCAAAGTTGTTTGATTTACATTTAAAAGAAAGAGTTATAACAAAACTAATTACCTTAGGTAAGGTAAGAAGTTGATGGGAATGTATATCATAAAAGATAGTGAGGTTATGTGGCTCTTCATGTGCCGATCACTATTCTACAATTGGTTTTCTTTGATCCTTTAACATATATTGGTTTTCTAAACCAGACTGGACAAAGCATCTATATGTTCCTATATACCTTTCATTATCTTATATATATATATATATATATATATATATATATCTTTTTGTAGATTTTTCTTCTCAAAATATGTTTGAGGTGACACTCAAAAACCCACACCTCTAATGTGGACATATTATTCTATACACTTCAAAGATACTGAAATTAGTTTTTCTTTAGGTACAGTCGATGCCCATTCTTGTGTCTAACCCATATAAAAAACATAAAAACAAAAATATATATTTTTATGTAATAATTTTATACAAAATAACAAACTATTATTATGCCATACTTACACATGATTCCCATACTTCTTGTGTGTTTTGATGTACTAGATTACCTACCTTATTTAAACAATTCTCTTTCCATAGCATATGATTTGGGATGGAAATCGATTTGGATTCTGATTCCTCAATCTATATATTAACATAGGAACATATGTTTTTTCATATAATATAAAACTTTTACTATAGATTTAAAATACATACCATTTTATTTTCAAGTGAAGAATATCTCATACTTAATTTATAGTAGGGGTAAACTATTTTTGATGTACGTTTCTTACTTTCATCACTAATTTAGTGTTTCATAAATTAACACTTTTGAATCAAAGTGGATAAAATAAATAATTTCAATTAAAATATTATCGAATAAAATTCACTTGAAATGATTTCTCATCATGGTGGCTAAGAAATTATTTCCATGTTTATTAGTTTATAATGTGTGCATATGTAGTTGGTGGGAGGGGGATTAATTTCCTCTCAACATCCATAAATTGATACTTTTCTAGAAGTTTATCAAAGGATCTATGGTCTTTTCTAGCTACCATTAATATAAATTTCTTATGGTAATCATCTAAAATAAAAAAAGTCTATGAGGGATAATGAAAAGTAAATCAAAATTTCATTGTATAATTTTTTTTGTAAATTGGAAAAATTATATCATAACACTACCCTAATATCTTACCAAATGGTTGCCTTCAGTGCATGCATGACATTATTCCATGTATCTATATCAATTGGAACATGCATTCTTATTATGACCCCAATGCACCTAATGAACATTGACCTATTGGGGTTAATAGGTTGGCTGTATTGATTCTATAAAACCTCAAATTTTATACCTTTGCTTCTTTCCATGATAAATTTAGTTAGCAAGGTGATGCTACATAGTTCTTGTATTTTTTTCATCCATGTATTATTGTTCCCCTAATAATTACATGATTTCTACATCAATTTTGTATTATTCCTTAGGATTAGTAACATCGTCATGCAGAGAAGTCATTATCTACATTATTATTCAAATATCTAATTTAGGTTATATAAATTTAGTATAGAACACAAAATATTATTAGGAAAATCATAGTATTTTAATTTTTTTACTTTTTTATTGAACTCTATTTTTTCCTTAAAGGTTGAAGGGATTTGGTTCCTCTATTAAGTATCCAGATTTCCTCCTTGTGGTCCCCTATAATATACAATAAATTTTAGACATTGGTACCACTATGAAATAATTGTGATCTCCTAATGAAAGGTTAATCCTCAATTGAACATTCATCTGGCCATATATTTTTTTTAGTCGCAAACAAAATAGTTGACCAATTCTTGTTTGCTAGTTCTAGGATATAAAATACTTTCATTTCTTGTGATTCCATTAACAATGGTTCATCCTTATTACATTCCACACTGAAATTCACCTTCACAAAGCCCAATTCATTGACTTTAACTACACTCCTATTATTAATCAAATTTCAATGGAAAATCAACACTTAAAATGTTGTATAATCCAACTTGTATATCTGTTTGATGATGATGCTAAAATATGAAATATTCACATAAATTGGATTTCTATCCTTGGAACCGAATATCTGCATCAATTCCACCACAAGAGTAACTCTATTATTTTACATCATAAAATGTTCATATTGTGTCTTTGTATAGAAGATATGTAACAACCCGAACTTTTTTAAATGAAATTCCCATTTTGAGTGAATCAATTCATTATTAAGTAATATATCTATAGAAAACACATGCACTACTTTGGTTATTTTTGACCATTATAAGTTATATTATATCAGATTTAAAAGACCAATACACATCATAACCATTGATAATTTAACCATTGTACAATGATCTTTATGATCAGTATATATTAATGGTTATGATAAATCCAATAGATATAGAGGAAACAAGCGATGACCTTGACCAATAGGATCATACCCTATAAAGCCCATTTATCAGTACTCCCAAGGGATATAACATCATTGGGATTTTCTCTTGACCAATTCCAATATGTGATTCAAAAATTAAATCATGAGATAAATCATTTATGGGAGAATTTCAAGATCATTGAGATCATGACCCAAACCTTGTTCACTAAACCACTCCATGAAAATATCACCGTCAAACACATTACCCTTAGGGAACTCACTAGTGTAATAAAGAGATATGTATCTAAACCATAAGAGTATGATATTTTATATTTTCTATTAATAAAATAATTATTATATTTAACCCTTTTTAATATTATTTTTTAAATGAATAAATAATTGGTTTGATAAAAATTAGATTTTGATCAGATGAAACATAAATTGTATTTTTAGAAAATATATTATTTCAATTGAGACACTCTTTTTGATAAATTTAGGATTTTTTGAAATAAATTCTATTTTAATAAAATATTATTATTAAATATTACTTATTAAATATAAATGACCATATAATTTTATGTAGTCAAATGTATTTTTTGTAAGGGTCAAAAAACTGTTATTGGAAAAAAATCCAGTATTTAAAAATAAATGAGAATTTTTTATTTAAAAGTGTAAATTATATAATTTATAGAATTATTTTGTTAAAATAAATATTATTTTCAAAACTATCATGTCAAAATTAACCAATGGTTAATTTTCATAATTTTCTAAGATAGTTAAATTTTTGGGTAAAAATTAAATACAATATAATTACACTGAATGTATTATTAAATCATAAAGGCCCAAAAGTGATGTAATAAATACTATAAATAGTATCCATGAACCAAATTACGTTTCACCTTTAAATTAATTTTTGTAAGTTATTTTATTAATTTCAAAATCCCTTAATGAATCCCTTAAAACCTATATTATATTTTAAGTTTTTAAAATCAATTATTTAAAAACATGACTCACTTCCACATCACTAATGGAATTATTTGAATTTATTCAGTTCTTATACATCTAAAATAATTAAAACCACTCATATTTTTCAGAAACCATGTAAAAAAACCATGTTAAAGTTTATGGTATTGATTACTTTATCATATAGAGTCCAAAAACTAAATTTGAAAATTAATAAAGAATTCTCCTCTATTTTTCTATATAAACCCACCCAAAAATACCATTCATATTTACTCAAAACACATTTAGAAGGAAATTAAAATGTATTTCCTTATCTATAGTCCTCACAAGGTTCCCTAATCTCTTAAGAAGCTCCTCCCAAGATTTTATAAGTGTTTTCTCAAGGTAAGGGATCCTCTCTTTCTCTTTATTCAAGAACCTTATTTATATATGTCCCTTAATTTCAAATTATTAATATTGGGTTATATTCTTACATATCCCCCTTAATTTCCTTATAATTCCCAAGTTATGAGAGATCCATTTCACTCTAATTAATACCTTATATGAATCTTTATGTATCACTGTTATGATACCAAAATTATCCTATGATTTTTCATGCCATACAATTATGTAGTGAATACCCGTCTCCATTTTCACTTAAGGTTATTCACTTAGATGTACCAATCCTTTATTTATTGGGGAATTAAATTTATGAATCTCATACTCCTTAATAATGGGATTAAAGTGATGAAAGAAATCCTTATGTTGTATGATCACATGGAACACTTATGCGTGTACATGATATGAATGTGATAGGTGTGCCCATAATTATATAGTCCTCCAATGCATTGGATAATGTTTTTATCTCATGAGCTATCATGTGGGGTGCATAAGAGGTTATACTAAGCACACTATGTTATGTTGTCTTGGAATTTATCCTTGACTTATTATTATAATGTAATGTTTTATGTTGTCTCCACATTCATAAGTTTTATTTATGTTATTATGTTATATCATACCTCATTTTTCAAGATTATGATTCTCACTCCTCTTATGTTACCTTGATAGAATCTTGGATCATATGTACTACATTACCTTATTCTATGATTTTTTAATTCCCTTACTAGAATTTATGGATCACCCCTTTCATATTCATGCACTTAGATTATCCAGTGTAATTTTAGATGAACAATGAAATTTTAGGATCATGTTAAGTAAGTTTTAAATAATTTCATTATATTTATATTGTAATTTTTTATGATATGTACCTAATTTCTCAAAAACACTAGTATTAATGATATTATAGGATTTTATAATGTGTACCTTTATATAATAAATCATGAATTAAGGTGTATTAATGATAAGTGCTATCATAACATATAACTAAATTACAAAACTAGTGTAATATATAAAATTTACATTTTTCCCCTCGCTAGATATTGAAGTCATTTAATCATTGAATTCAAATTTATAGATAAATATTTATAAATATGATCTCAGAACCATTCTATAAACTATTTATTATGGGTATTTTTGATCTACATTTCATCCATTGATGGATTAAAATGTATAAGAATTACTTCATGAGTATAAACATATGGAGAAACCTCTACACTGTTATGCAAAATATAGAGGTGATATTTATCTCACTATATAATGGTAATTCTAACAACATATCTTCTAGAAATGTATTTTCCTATAAGGAATTCACAGTGATGAGATTTTGGGTGACCAATGCTATAAATATTTGATAGGTAATCAGTATATAATTAAATAGCTTCTTCAATAATATATCACTGTGCAATACAACCTTATGGATGAATTTTATTCTCAATGTACCCTTTTAAAATATTCATATATCATTCAATGGGGATATCCATATGTAATGTACATAACCACAGAGTTTAAACTCTCTAACCAAGTGAACAATTGGGTGGACAATTATTTCAAAGAATGATGGTGGGAAGAATACCTCTAATTTACATAATATGAAATAAATTTACTTATTCATGATTCAAAACTTCACCGGGTCTATAACTTTACTATATATGACTTTAAAAAGATATCAAATTTTGGTTAATTTATTCTGTAAAATTTTAGGTAGAATTAAATGTAAAACTATAGTCACTAAATTTTGTATCAAGAAATGTTTGATTTTAGACCCTGTAAGTTCAAATTAGGAATTAAAATGACATTATTTATATTTGATGAATATCCCTTTTGAACTTTTACACCATGAAATAATTTGAAAAAATAAAGTTTTCTTGTTTAGATATAGTGCAAGATATTAGAGGAAGAAAAGTTCATCTCTCACCCTGCACTAGTGCTAACTCTTCCCTTGTACCCATGTCACTCATGACCAACCTAGAATTAATGCCATATTTTTTTCTCTGGTACACTTAATAGCATGAAAATAAAACTACTACATATATATTTTTTTCTATGTGTATGACATCTAGAATATGTATGACATACACAAATTATAGAAAAATAATTCAAATAAAATTGATATCTTTTTCCAACCTATTTTGATAATTTTATTTGAAAAAAGTTTATCAAAATATGTGTGAATATATTTTACTTTCTTAAATAGTTGATCACCCATTATTGGATATGGTTCTGTAATTTTTTATGCATTTACATTGAATTATGTCATCCAGAATCGACAATTATGTCATCAGGGTAAAAATATATGATGCCCTAAATACACAATCTTTGAGGAATATTTCATCCTAAACTATTGTGTACCATCTTCACAAATGGAACACCACGAAATTATTATAATGTTATAGTCTGAAAAATTTCCATAAGAAGGAAATTTATTTATCACCCCATACAGTATGGCCCTGAATGTGAACTCTTTACTTCTATGAGAATTATATAATATAACACATATAACTCACATAAATTTTAGATCTTTGATCAGTGGATCCAAACAAACATCAATATCCTCACTGGGTTTTTTTGGTATAGATACAATTGGATACAATATAATGTATTTGTTCTTCAAACATAACCATAGTGTCAAGTTATAATTTTCCACATAATTGGTCATATATTGTGTAACACCCCAAGCTTTCACGATACGCTTCTCTTTGAATAATACAATAGCGTGTGTTGTACGCAACTTCGAGTTCTAACACACCACAACCAATCAAACTAGTCATTTTGAATAGTAATTCCCACTTTTTGAAATTTTATAAATTTTATATTTCTAAATGGACTTCATTTTTAGATTCAGAATATCAAAATTATCTTAGGGTGAATTTTTGGTATTTTTCTGAAAACTTTCAATTTTTGATGAATAGTAAAAAACACCGAGTTATAGTTTAAAAACAAATTTTTATTTAAATATTTATTTATTTTATTTAAATTTATTTTAGGTCAAAATAGATACATAATACCTATATAAGTTCAATGTAATTCATTGGAGTCAGTTTATAATAATTTTAGATATATAAAAATTTTATTGAACTTTTTACTGTCTTTTACCCACCTCCTTGGAGCATTTAGAAATTTACATAAAACTTAATTTTACCGCTTCTGTGAGTTTAATTTCAAAAATCTGAGAGACACAGTTGATATCTGTAAGTAAAATGTGGTTCAATAAGATGAAAATAATTTTTGGTGAATACTAACTTTTTACTTTTATTTACCATGATTAAAAGTAAATAGGGTAATTAAGGGTAAAAATTATATTATTATTACCCTAACACATGTCATAATTATATTGGATAAGTGTAATTCGACCAAAAAAACCTTAGTAATAAAATATGATCCTTTAGGTCCACTTGGATTAGATTAGGACATTTATTATTATTTAATTCAAAGAAGAGTTAACAGTGTTAAATTCAATGTTTAATAACTAAACCATTTTTAATATAGGGTTACACATAAGATAAATTCAACTATAAATATTCATTAGAAATATAAAAATATTTAATACATAATGGTATTTTATTTATAATTTTTAGACATTAAATAATTAAATTTATTTATGACACAATGATGAAGCAATAATTACCTAATTAATGAAATATTAAAATAATTGATATTATAAATATCCAAATAAATGTAATGTGAGACTTTTTATCAATTAAAATAATTTTATATGTTAATATGACATGTTAGGGTTGGTTAGATGAATTTTTTTATAAGTAATAATGCTGTTATGAATTTAGAAAAAATAAAATACCAAATAGTGTCAAAATTGACATAAAAGAGTTTTTAAAACAAATATTATATTATTAATTGATATCATATTCCTAAAAATCTAAAGTTTGGAAAAAAGACTTATATAATGATATGTGTATCATTAATGAACCACTTGGAGTTCTCTTGAAAGTTTATTGTAAGTTTATTAACCATATAATATAAAAATAGAAAGATACATGGTAAATGTCAAACTATTTAACTAAGAGTTAAATCTAAAAGATAAAGGTAATATAGTGACCCAAACCTATTTAAAACCTTTTTTTGAGTGGTTTTAGATCCATCCCCAACTTATAATTTAAATAATTAATTTTTGAGACATTAGAAACCGAAAATTATTTTATTATAAAATAATATTTCTAGATTTTCCTAAGGTGCCCCTCACCCATCTTATAAAAGGGCACTCCCCCTTCTCTCTAATTCACACCTTAAAAGCCATTTGGATCGGCCAAAACCTGCCCAAATACCCTCTAAAATTTCCTCCCTTCATCCTAGAGGCCTTACTTTATTCATAAATCCAACCTAAGGAGCCCTTTTGATCAAATCAAAATTAAGAACCCGAAGAAGAGGTAAATATCTCACCACCTCTTTCATGTTTTTTCTTCTTCCACTTCTTCTTTCCTTGTTGTTTCCATTATAAAATAATAAATCCATTATCTTCTATATACTGTGATGTTATTATAAATATGGTACAACCATATTCATTATTCTATCCATTATTTTAATGACATGTCACCATATGTGCGTACGTATGACTTACCATCTCCACGTCATGGTGTAGTTGTTACTCAATACATTACAATTCAGATGGGTATAATATTGATGTATAAATGATTAAAATTTAAGTGCACTGTGTTTCATTTGTTGTCAATTATGTATGTTGTTGTCAAAAGGTGACATGTAATGGATGGATGTCAAGGAGCGTCAAGATGTGAATGTCAAAGGATGTGATGGTGATGGTGATGAATGGAGAATGGCCATGGAACATAGAGGAATGTCACTTAGGAGATTCACTAAGTGACATAGGAGATGATGGTTGAAACATTCTCTAGTAACATCAGACGATTATTGAGATGATCTTAAAGTTCCAAGAACTTGTATCAAGAGGATACAATGTCACACCATTGTTTGAAGACCATGAATTGTCATAAAAATGCATGAGGAGATGAAGATGATCCATCCACAACTATTAAGTGGATGATTTGGATTAATGAAGACCATGACCATGCACTATCTCTTAGCGCATGATGCATTGAAATTGATCCAACTTGATCTCTGATTAGATCAACAAATCACATTGAAGAATTAATTGATTCGAGAGTTCGATTGAAGAAGAATTCCTTTTATTAGTGAGGAGTACATGTTAAAGAAGAATTGGATGAATTCTAATGAAGAATATGTGGCATTTGGCATTTGAACTTGGTCACATTGTTTTTACACAAGGACATGTTTTATATTCAAGCAAAAAGTAGGCCACCAAGGAAGGCCAGCCGAGGGTCATCACCTCGAGCACATGCAGGACCCGAGGGTCAACCGCGCTCAAGGGAACCCTCAAGGCCAGGGCGCAGTCCCTGAGGCAGAGCACGCCCGAAGGAGCGCATGGTGGGCGCCAGTGGCGCTCCCAAGTGGCAGAGGTGGGCGCAAGAGCGCGCCCGCTGAGAGAACACGGTGCGGGGCAACACCGTGGAGGGAGAAGTTCAACTGGCCATCTCTGGGAGCGACTGGTTGATAATCCGTGGAAAATCCACGTCCCGTTTCGATGTGGGATGAAGATTTTTTCCGCAGATTGAATTTGAGCCATCCAAGCGATCTCGCGGCTGATCTTCACTGCTCATCTCATCGCGCCGCTCGCGATCTAATATCAGCCGTCACTGATCATTTGAGAGGTGATCCAACGACTCGGGCATTATCTCCTTCCTCGAGCTTGAGACGAGGACACCCCGTGCCACCCGCGTCCTCGCTGTGCTCCAGTGGCTTCCCAAGCACTGAAGTCGAGCTCCAGGACACCTCTGAACAAACTGAAGCATCCATGGAGTTCGTCTGGCCCTACTGAACATATCCATGTATAAATATGGGCATGCATGCAACGTATGGGAAATTTCGAAGAAGGCCGAAGCAAAATGAAGGTGCGAGTCCTTGTGTGGTTTATGTCTTTGCATGATTCGGCTTAAACAGAAGGCATGCACACGTTCTAAAACGCATGCACATGGAGAAGGATGAAAAATAAAGAACCCGCGTGAAACAGAGGAGATTCAAGATTTGGAAAGATTTTGAAAACCCGAAAATCTCGGGGATTCGAGTTGTATCTCCACGGATGACCGAGGAACCTCCTCTGCCTATAAAAGGAGCTCCCGAGCATCATATCCATTTTTGCTGAAAAACTTAAGAGGTCCCGCGAAGCCTTTGTGCAATGTGAAGTCATCCCTGCGCGCATCACTTGCGCGACAGAAGCCCAGAGCTCCCATTAGCTCCGTAAGGATCCTTTCACGCACCCCTTGCACGAAAGAAGAAAGGGAGAGGTCCCCTGCGCGCACCCCTTGTGCGACGGGAAGGATCCGAGCAGCATACTTGCACGCTCGAGTCTCTTGCCACCCTCTCTGCCCACACACTTGCGTGGCAGGAGGAAGGAGCCCGCGGTGTTGCCACCCTACGCGCCCGTGGCTCTTGGACCCTACGTGCCCAAGGCATCTCCACCCTGCGTGATAGAGGTAGCCTTGCACGTTGCATGACCTAGTGCTCCAAGCACTTGCGCGCAGCCTTACACCCGAGGCTTGAGCGGATATTGAAGAAGAGATTGACAGGGGTTCGGGTTGTGTGTGCAAGACAAGAAGAAGACCACACATTTGTGTGTGTGCAAAGGAGGAAGGCCATTACATACCTACGACTTGTGTGTGCAAAATAACAAAGAGGACTTAGCCTTGGGTGTGTGCAAGAAATGAAGTGTAGGCCACAACAAAGAAGAACTCATTCAAGTGTGTGCAAAGTGAAGAATTTGTGTGTGCTTAACAAGTGAAGGCCGAACCTAGTGTGTGCACTAAAAGTGTATACACTTAGAAGATGTGGAAGACTCTCACACTAAAGAACAACACACATTTATGTGTGTAAACAAATTGAACAAAGTGTGTGAGTGAGAAGGTGTGTGTGCTCAAGGTAATTACACCCTTTGAGGGTTTATTGCACCAAGAGAAGAAGAAGGGGAGTGCATGCTTGCATGCATGCACGTGCACACGTGAACAAGCTCAAATCTGGTTGTGTGCATTTGAGTTGACCAAGACTGAAAGTTCTTGAAGAATATTTTGAGAAGCCATGCAGTGAGTGTATGAGGAAGAAGAGTTTCCATGCACTCAGTGCATGAAGTTGAAGTGAAGTGAGACTGAAGCCAGACTGAAGTTAAAGACATCAGCTGCCTGAGTTTTCAGTAATTGAGAAGACCCTGATCAACAGAAGTGATCAGAAGTTTTGAGAAAGACCAACAGACCTTATCAGAGGCTGTTGAAGATTCTTGAAGAGAGAGGCCAGGTCATCCTGAGAAGAAGGAGATAAATCCTGAGCAAGACGAGAAGACCTGATCAAGTGATCAGAAGTGAAGAGCAAGGCCAGCAGT
The DNA here is from genome assembly GCA_963277665.1 of Viscum album. Taxonomy (NCBI): domain Eukaryota; kingdom Viridiplantae; phylum Streptophyta; class Magnoliopsida; order Santalales; family Viscaceae; genus Viscum; species Viscum album. The sequence goes on from OY728143.1 coordinate 1,074,785,486, forward strand.
ATAAGGCCCCAGCCTTAAACCTTACTTAATATTGAATTAAATGAATAATTCACATTGAGGATCCTTTCAGTTTTAGAGTTTTAGAGAATTAGAACATAACTATTACATCTTAAAAGATTACAAAGTAGACACTTCTACTAAGTCTCCATAAAATAAAAACTCTTAAAAAGAAAGATGTCTAGATTCCATGTTTTAGATAGCATGAAATTCCCTTAATCCCATCCTTGACCTTATTCCACTTTAAGTCCTGTGAAAAACATTTCGAAAAACTTGGGGTGAGCATAAAAAGCTCAGTAAGGGATACAAAAAGAATGAAAACTGTTAGTTTTTCAAACATCAAGTAAACCATGTATACTATATCAAAGTAATACCTTCACCTTCATGAAGTAGTAAAAAAAAATCTTCACTGAATAAAGTATCATTACTTACCTTTTTGTAACCAAAAGATTACCATAAAACCCATATAAAGAACACATAGAATATATAAAGGTAACTTGGGACATAAACATACTTAAGTGGAATAACCATACGGTTGACTTCCACACATATCACTTAATGGAATAGCCATACGGCCAATTTCCATACATACTTAATGGAATAGCCATACGGCCGACTTCCATACCCAATGCATTGGAGGTTATAACGTAACCACCCGTCCTGGTATTCACGACACCACCCGTCATATGGTTTATAACGTAACCACCCGTTAAAATGTCCAAGTACCAATATAAAATCATAAAACATAAAACCAATATAAAGGAATGATAACATTTCTACATTTCAATCACAATATATCATAAATATATTGACATAATAGAATACTTTTTCAAAACCATTTTCAATACCAAAATACATAAAAGAGTATATGGTATTTATTTTATTCTAAAAACATTACGGCTTGTTGAGAAAGCCAAAGATCAAATAATACTCGCGGCGGCGGAAAAAGGTCGTTGTAACCGCGTACGTTAAAAAAAACATTCCTTTTTGTCGTTTAGTAAAACGCTTCGTAGAAAAAGATTCCTTTTTTATAAAAGTAATAGTCAAAGGAGTTTATACACCGTATAAAATAAAGTTGTGTATAAAACGAAATATGCCTCAATGAAAGGAGATTGAGACGAAGTCCCTTACCTTGGGTCCGACTTGACTCGATCGTTCTTTAACGTCCTGAATAATAAACTTGAGTTAATTTATACTTGATTAAGAACCTTTTTAAAGTTCATTATTCTTTTTATATCACTTATTGCCATGTTATAAACATTATGTAACCATTTAAGTTAATAATGTTTGTTTTGTCAATATTTGGTTCTTAAGTCGAAAGTTGACTTCTTAAAATTACATGTTGTTCGTGTGGTCAAAAGTTCTTTATATCCAGAATGAAATTCCTGATTTGGATATCATATATATCATATATATCCAGCATATACATGTATTTATAATATTACATAATCATTTAGAGGTAATAAATGAAATGCACCGTTCATGGAGACGGTAAGCCGTACGTACGCATGAACGCTACTTTCATTTCTTTGTCATATTAGTGGAATTAAAACTAAATGAGAGGTATGTATATTTTAATTCCAGAATTATATTCATCATTTAGATATATCATTAATTATATATATACATTATATACGTGTAATTTTAATAGTACATTACATTTGGGGATAAGAAATGAAATGCACCGTTCATGGAGACGGTAAGCCGTACGTACGCATGAACGCTACTTTCATTTATATCTCATACTTTAATGGAAAGAAATAATAATGATATAGAGGTATATTATAATTCCAGTATAATATCATATATAATAACTTTAAATACATCCTTTACACGTCCCACATATGGCATTAACGAATCACATCACTTTGAGGGGGCGGTAGTCCGCACTTCCTTAAATGAAGATATCGTGTTTACCCATAATGGAAACCATAAAGGTATGCCAAAAATGAAAAATACAGAAGCTTAAAGAAAACATAAACATATTATATATCATATATAAAAATAGTGACATCATAATGGCCACCCTTGAAGGTGTTAAATGAGTATTGAACAATCATCGTTTCGGGAGGCAGAATTTCACCATCCACGGAAACCGTATGTTCTTTAACCATTTGATGTAGTTGTGTGAGAGTGTAGCTCAAATAAATATTATAACAACATACTAGTATATTGAAGATACTGGTGTTGTTACAAAAGAAGTAAATAAAAAGAGTTTAGAGGGTTGGAGAAGCAAAATAAAACAAATGAACAAGAGAGAATGAATTACCTTTAAACGTGTAACTCCCTTTTGATTTGAGCCTAAAGGATTCCTTTGAAAGGATTATGCCCAAAGGGAATCCTCTAGGATGAGGAGAGGGATGTGGAGAGAGTAATTGGGTAGGGGTTGGCCGAGCCAAAGGCTTGAAGAGTGTGTGAAATGAGGTAGAGGTGGGGGCCTTTTATAAGAGGAGAGGAGGGGCACTTTTGGAAAGTAAAGAAATATTACATTATTTGAAAATGTGTTTCGGTTTCAAAAGGTCCCACATTGCTATAATTCGTGGATAAGGTGATAAGGCTTCGAAATCCACTCATCCAATAAGTTTTGGACATGTGTAGTTCATAGATTTTACATTATCTTTCTATTTTATTTAAAACGTCAAATAATGATGTCATCGCTGCATAATTATTATGTCATAAATAATTTAATTTATTTAATGTCTAAAAATTATAAAACAAATACTATGATATAGGAATTTTTTTTAGCTTTCCAATTACTATTTATAATCAAAATTTGGACTTGTATAACCCCACTTAAAAATTGTTTTCGTAAAACATATTATGTTTGTGTCATTTTCACTTTAACATTAAATAAAAAGTAATTTATGTCATTTCCCAACAAAAGTGGATCCATGGGGTCCCCAAGTTGACCCATGGCATGTCATGGTCGGCCAGGACATAACCAATGAGGTTGGGACATGTGTCTAGGTCATTTCATATTATTAAAGCCTTATTTAGACCTTAAACTACCCTAATTAACACTAATCGCGATTAAGAACTTAATAAGTTACTATTCACCAAAAAATTATTTTAATATCATTGAACCACATTTTACTTCTTAATGACAAACATGTATGTCGGATTTTCAAAATTCAATACACATTAGTGGTAAACTTTCATTTAACTGAAAAATCAGTTTGCTTGATTACCACTTAGTGGTTTCACTATTCATCAAAAATTGAAGTTTTTCAGAAAATTACCAAAAATTCACCCTAAGCTATAATTGATATTCCGAATTAAAAAATGAAGTTCATTTTACAAAATTAAAAACATATAAGTCAAATTAATTAATTTATTAATTAATTCCCGCTGTCATGACAAATAACGTGTTTTTGTGAAACAATAAGTATCAAAATATTGACACTAGTTTAAGTCCGATTTCAAAGTGAAATTGATTCCAATGACCACTATTAGATTAAATGGTAAAAATATTTTCTAATTTCACTTTAAAACCAATTCAAAATATAATCTAATCATATAAATAAATTAGATTAAAAAGAGGTTTTGAATTAAAATACAACATTTTACACTATTCATAAAAAAATGAACTTTATCAGAAAGGTACCAAAAATTTACACAAAGTAAATTTTGATGTCCCGATTCTAAAGAAGAGTTATATTTGGTCCAAAATAAAGTATAAGAGTAATCAAAACTATATTTAATGACGGTTCACTATTAAAAGGTGATAAGTGAACCTTTAGTGAAAATTAGAGTATATATGCCCTAAAATTGAACTCTTTCCGTATTTTAAGCCTTTATCTTTTATTGGGTAAATGTATAAACATTTAAAAACATATCCAATCATATTTTAGTTATTTCTATCCATTCCCGCCAGTACAGCGGCTACTTGTTAACTAACATTTAAAATAATATTATTTTATTACTAGTGTGCTACGTAAGTTTCAAAGAAACTAATCGTTGCGTATCGGGTACGCTATCGAACATAGCAACCCCTTTAAAATAAAATTAATATTTAATTCGTAAATATTAATAAATATGAAAATTCTTTATTCTTTATTTACCTGGGATGTTACATCCTTCCCCCCTTTTGGGAATTGCGTCCTCGCAATTTTATTCACTTATCAAAATAAGTGGGGGGTATTTATCCCTCATAGCATTTTCAGATTCCCACGTTGCCTCTTCAATCACATGGTTTTTCCACAAAACCTTTACCTGATGAATCACCTTATTCCGTAACACTTGATCCCTGTGGTCAAGAATCTGGACCAGTTGTTCCTCATAAGATAGGTTCTCTTCTAGCGAAACTACCTCTGGACTCAAAACATGAGATGGATCTGGCATATACTTTCTCAACATCGAAACGTGAAAAACATTGTGTACCTGAGATAAGCTCGGAGGTAAAGCCACTCGGTATGCAACTGATCCAACTCTTTCCAGAATTTCGTATGGTCCAACCAACCATGGACTCAACTTTCCTTTCTTACCAAATCTCATCACACTTTTCCAAGGAGAAACCTTGAGAAAAGCATGATCACCTACCTCGAAAGATAAATCCTTCCTCCGGTTATCCGCATAACTCTTCTGCCTGCTCTGAGCTGTTCTCATGTGCTTCTGAATCAGCTGAACTTTTTCTGCCATCTCTTCTACCAATTCTGGTCCCATCAACTTCCTTTCACCAACTTCATCCCAGAAAGCTGTAGTTCGACACCGCTTCCCATATAATGCCTAAAATGGTTCCATCTGTATACTGGAATGAAAACTGTTATTATAAGAAAAATCAACCAAAGAAAGATGTTGGTCCCAACTTCCCTGATAATCCATAGAACAAGCTCGTAGCATATCCTCCAATGTCTGAATTGTTCGTTCTGACTGACCATCTGATTGTGGATGAAAAGCTGTACTAAAATTTAATTCAGTACCCAACGACTTCTGAAGGCCTTTCCAAAAGTTATAAGTAAACCTGGGATCACAATCCGATACAATGGAGAGAGGAACTCCATGTAACCTGACTATCTCTTTAAGATACAAACGGGAAAGTTGATCAAGAGATAAAGTATCTCGTATAGCAAGGAAATGAGCAGATTTGGTCAAGCGATCAACAATAACCCAGATTGCATTATTACCTCGAGATTTCTTTGGTAATCCAACAACAAAGTCCATGGATATATTCTCCCATGTCCACTCTGGCACTGGTAAAGGCTGAAGCATCCCTTTCGGTAACTGCCTCTCTGCTTTAACCTGTTGACATGTTAAACACTTCACAGTAAAATCAGCAATGTCTCTTTTCATTCCATCCCACCAGTAATACTCCCGCAGATCTTTGTACATCTTAGTACTGCCAGGATGAACTGAAAACAGGGAACTATGAGCCTCACATAACAACTCATTCTTCAACTGTGAATCACAAGGCACACACAATCTCTTACCAAATCTCAAAACACAATCATTATCAATGTTGAATTCAGGCAACTTACCTTTCTGAACCAGCTCTACCTTTTTCTGCAACTCACTGTCTTGCTTCTGTGCTTGCTTGATCATCTTCCTTACAGTTACGAGCAATATGACCAGACTTACCACACCGAAAGCACTTACCAGACTTGGATAAACATTCTCCAGGATGCATTTTACCACACTTCTCACAGGATGGATATTTGGTTTTCATACCTCCTTGCTTCTTTGATGAATTCTTCCCCTTTTCCTGCCAACTAGATCTCTTATTCTGTTGTTTGTCATAGAACACCTGATCATCGGCAAATTCCATTTCCACCTTCTCCGCACATCGAACAAGTTTTTCATAACTTTTGAACTCACGAGAAGCTAAAGCCCTTCGATACTTTGGCTTTAACCCTGAGTAAAAATGGTTTATTTTACTATCAAGATCTCGTATGAAGTTTGGAGCATACCTTGCAAATCGAGTGAACCTTTCTTCATAGGCAGCCACTGAGTCTTCCTCTTGCCTCAATTCTAGGAACTGTTTTTCCATCCTAAGATGAACCAACTTAGGAAAATATTTCTCAAGAAACATACCTTTGAATTCGTCCCAGTGAAGATACTCAATCTCATCACTATCCCTTATATTTTTCACCATCGACCACCACTGATCAGCTTCACCTTCAAAACGGTAAACAGCAAGACTAACCTTTTGTTGTTCTGAACACCCCATGACATCAAAAATCTTCTCCAGTGCTTTAATCCACCCTTCAGCTTGCACAGGGTCAGATGATCCTCTAAATGATGGGGGATGTTGCCTCATGAAATGTTCCACCACTGACATGTTCCTCTGCGGTTGATCTGGCTGATCTCGTGCATGGATACCACCACCATTTATAGCCTGAGTCAACTGTGCCATCACTGCAACAAACTGTTCAGTTCCGATTCCGACCATCTCAGGTTGCTGATTTGGAAGGTTATCTTCCTCCTGATGTCGTCCCAACATTGCTGCTTTGTTTCCTCTGCGGAAAACCATTCTGAACACAGAAATATCTTAGGTGAAGCAACATGGTAATCCGTAAATGCTATATCATTTCAATCATATTATAATTTAACACTTTTCTAACTCCTAAAGTTGTCTAAACCGACCTTTGATACCAACTATAAGGCCCCAGCCTTAAACCTTACTTAATATTGAATTAAATGAATAATTCACATTGAGGATCTTTTCAGGTTTAGAGTTTTAGAGAATTAGAACATAACTATTACATCTTAAAAGATTACAAAGTAGACACTTCTACTAAGTCTCCATAAAATAAAAACTCTTAAAAATAAAGATGTCTAGATTCCATGTTTTAGATAGCATGAAATTCCCTTGATCCCATCCTTGACCTTATTCCACTTTAAGTCCTGTGAAAAACATTTCGAAAAACTTGGGGTGAGCATAAAAAGCTCAGTAAGGGATACAAAAAGAATGAAAACTGTTAGTTTTTCAAACATCAAGTAAACCATGTATACTATATCAAAGTAATACCTTCACCTTCATGAAGTAGTAAAAAAAAATCTTCACTGAATAAAGTATCATTACTTACCTTTTTGTAACCAAAATATTACCATAAAACCCATATAAAGAACACATAGAATATATAAAGGTAACTTGGGACATAAACATACTTAAGTGGAATAACCATACGGTTGACTTCCACACATATCACTTAATGGAATAGCCATACGGCCAATTTCCATACATACTTAATGGAATAGCCATACGGCCGACTTCCATACCCAATGCATTGGAGGTTATAACGTAACCACCCGTCCTGGTATTCACGGCACCACCCGTCATATGGTTTATAACGTAACCACCCGTTAAAATGCCCAAGTACCAATATAAAATCATAAAACATAAAACCAATATAAAGGAATGATAACATTTCCACATTTCAATCACAATATATCATAAATATATTAACATAATAGAATCATTTTTCAAAAACATTTTCAATACCAAAATACATAAAAGAGTATATGGTATTTATTTTATTCTAAAAACATTACGGCTTGTTGAGAAAGCCAAAGATCAAATAATACTCGCAGCGGCGGAAAAAGGTCGTTGTCACCGCGTACGTTAAAAAAAAACATTCCTTTTTGTCGTTTAGTAAAACGCTTCGTAGAAAAAGATTCCTTTTGTATAAAAGTAATAGTCAATGGAGTTTATACACCGTATAAAAGAAAGTTGTGTATAAAACGAAATATGCCTCAATGAAAGGAGATTGAGACGAAGTCCCTTACCTTGGGTCCGACTAGACTCGATCGTTCTTTAACGTCCTGAATAATAAACTTGAGTTAATTTATACTTGATTAAGAACCTTTTTAAAGTTCATTATTCTTTTTATATCACTTATTTCCATGTTATAAACATTATGTAACCATTTAAGTTAATAATGTTTGTTTTTTCAATATTTGATTCTTAAGTCGAAAGTTGACTTCTTACAATTACATGTTGTTCGTGTGGTCAAAAGTTCTTTATATCCAGAATGAAATTCCTGATTTGGATATCATATATATCATATATATCCAGCATATACATGTATTTATAATATTACATAATAATTTAGAGGTAAGAAATGAAATGCACCGTTCATGGAGACGGTAAGCCGTACGTACGCATGAACGCTACTTTCATTTCTTTGTCATATTAGTGGAATTAAAACTAAATGAGAGGTATGTATATTTTAATTACAGAATTATATTCATCATTTAGATATATCATTAATTATATATATACATTATATACGTGTAATTTTAATAGTACATTACATTTGGGGATAAGAAATGAAATGCACCGTTCATGGAGACGGTAAGCCGTACGTACGCATGAACGCTACTTTCATTTCTATCTCATAATTTAATGGAAAGAAATAATAATGATATAGAGGTATATTATAATTCCAGTATAATATCATATATAATAACTTTAAATACATCCTTTACACGTCCCACATATGGCATTAACGAATCACATCACTTTGAGGGGGCGGTAGTCCGCAATTCCTTAAATGAAGATATCGTGTTTACCCATAATGGAAACCATAAAGGTATGCCAAAAATGAAAAATACATAAGCTTAAAGAAAACATAAACATATTATATATCATATATAAAAATAGTGACATCATAATGGCCACCCTTGAAGGTGTTAAATGAGTATTGAACAATCATCGTTTCGGGAGGCAGAATTTCACCATCCACGGAAACCGTATGTTCTTTAACCATTTGATGTAGTTGTGTGAGAGTTTAGCTCAAATAAATATTATAACAACATCCTAGTATATTGAAGATACTGGTGTTGTTACAAAAGAAGTAAATAAAAAGAGTTTAGAGGGTTGGAGAAGCAAAATAAAACAAATGAACAAGAGAGAATGAATTACCTTTAAAAGTGTAACTCCCTTTTGATTTGAGCCTAAAGGCTTCCTTTTAAAGGATTATGCCCAAAGGGAATCCTCTAGGATGAGTATAGGGATGTGGAGAGAGTAATTGGGCAGGGTTTGGCCGAGCCAAAGGCTTGAAGAGTGTGTGAAATGAGGTAGAGGTGGGGGCCTTTTATAAGAGGAGAGGAGGGGCACTTTTGGAAAGTAAAGAAATATTACATTATTTGAAAATGTGTTTCGGTTTCAAAAGGTCCCACATTGCTATAATTCGTGGATAAGGTGATAAGGCTTCGAAATCCACTCATCCAATAAGTTTTGGACATGTTTAGTTCATAGATTTTACATTATCTTTCTATTTTATTTAAAACGTCAAATAATGATGTCATCGCTGCATCATTATTATGCCATAAATAATTTAATTTATTTAATCTCTAAAAATTATAAAAAAATACTATGATATCTGAAATCGTTTTAGCTTTACAATGAATATTTATAATCAAAATTTGGACTTGTATAACCCCACTTAAAAATTGTTTTTGTAAAACATATTATGTTTGTGTCATTTTCACTTTAACATTAAATAAAAAGTAATTTATGTCATTTCCCAACAAAAGTGGATCCATGGGGTCCCCAAGTTGACCCATGGCATGTCATGGTCGGCCATGAAACAACCAATGAGGTTGGGACATGTGTCTAGGTCATTTCATATTATTAAAGCCTTATTTAGACCTTAAACTACCCTAATTAACACTAATCGCGATTAAGAACTTAATAAGTTACTATTCACCAAAATATTATTTTAATATCATTGAACCACATTTTACTTCTTAATGACAACCATTTATTGGATTTTAAAAATTCAATACACATTAGTGGTAAACTTTCATTTAACTGAAAAATCAGTTTGCTTGATTACCACTTAGTGGTTTCACTATTCATCAAAAATTGAAGTTTTTCAGAAAATTACCAAAAATTCACCCTAAGCTATATTTGATATTCCGAATTCAAAAATGAAGACCATTTTACAAAATTCAAAACATATAAGTCAAATTAATTAATTTAATAATTAATTCCCGCTGTCATGACAAATAACGTGTTTTTGTGAAACAATAAGTATCAAAAGATTGACACTAGTTTAAGTCCGATTTCAAAGTGAAATTGATTCCAATGACCACCATTAGATTAACTGGTAAAAATATTTTGTAATTTCACTTTAAAACCAATTAATAATATAATCTAATCATATAAATAAATTAGATTAAAAATAGGTTTTGAATTAAAATACAACATTTTACACTATTCATAAAAAAATGAACTTTATCAGAAAGGTACCAAAAATTTACACAAAGTAAATTTTGATGTCCCGATTCTAAAGAAGAGTTATATTTGGTCCAAAATAAAGTATAAGAGTGATCAAAACTATATTTAATGACGGTTCACCATTAAAAGGTGATAAGTGAACCTTTAGTGAAAATTAGAGTATATATGCCCTAAAATTGAACTCTTTCCGTATTTTAAGCCTTTATCTTTTATTGGGTAAATTTATAAACATTTAAAAACATATCCAATCATATTTTAGTTATTTATATCCATTCCCACCAGTACAGCGGCTACTTGTTAACTAACATTTAAAATAATATTATTTTATTACTAGTGTGCTACGTAAGTTTCAAAGAAACTAATCGTTGTGTATCGGGTACGCTATCGAACATAGCAACCCCTTTAAAATAAAATTAATATTTAATTCATAAATATTAATAAATATGAAAATTCTTTATTCTTTATTTACCTGGGATGTTACAAGCAGTCTTTATCCCAGACTGCTGAAGATACTTGAAGAAGCTTAAAGTGAAGAAGAGCTACTCGTGTAACTCGAGGAGCCAGGAGAAGCCCCCTGTGAGACTCAGGGTGGAAGAAGTCTTCAGTGGGATTCTGGAGAAGGCTAGTGGGACTCTGGTAACACTGTGGGATGCAGTATAAAGACCCTCCTGTGGGACTCAGGAGAGATACAGTGGGACTCTGTATCGACCATTGTAATTTTAACAGGTTATAATGGAGAAACCATGTTGGGGCGTATAACCAACATGGCAAGGACGTAGGCCTTTGGTGCCGAACCTTGCAAATCCTTGTGTCCAGTGCCTTTACATTTACTGCATCATTCAAGGAAAGGCTGAGAGATACAAGAAGAGTGGATCGAGGCCTTAACAAGCCATAGAGGTTTAATTGATTAAGAATCAATTAGTAAAAAGTTTTAAAGGATCACTGATTCACCCCCTCCCCCTCTCAGTGATTCACACTGATCTGGGCACTTCAATTGGTATCAGAGGGAGGTTACCTCTAAAAGATCCAAGGGAGTCTTTATGAAGTGCAGATTTGAGGAAATGAGCGACCAACCTCAAATGGAGATATCTGCGAAGACTCTGAAAAACAGAAAGAAGAAACATGATAAGAAGTTGAAGAAAGCATGTCCTAGCTGTGATGAAGTTGGAATAATGAATGATCTTCATAATGAACTCAAATATCTTCAGAAGACAGTCCCCATGGAAGTGGCAAAGTGTATAGCTACAGGAATCCATGATCTTCAAGAAGAAAACTTACATCTAGAAGAAGAATCCAATACAATGGAAGATCAGTTGGCTAAAAGGGTTGGCATAACCAATACTCTCAGAAATCTGGTGAAGGCTAAAGATGAAACAGTATCTCTTTGCAATGAAAGATATGAAGACACTACTGAAGAATTTCAAAGAAGCCTTTCTGAGAAAGAATTCTTTAAGACAATGGTCAAAGAAGTTTTCCGTGCACTGGAAAAATTGTACAGAGTTTCAATGGTTGTCAAAGATGCTCAACTAGAAGAGAAAGTCAAAAGGGTGAAGGAGCTGGACAATTCATTGCAAGAAATGAAGAAAGTGCATGAAGACCAGATGAAACAGCTGGAAGAAAAATGGGAAGGAAGGCTAAGAACTGTTGTGGATGATAAGAACTCCCTCCACATGAAATGCTTAGAACTAGAGGTGATATTGAAAAATCTGCAATCACCCAAAGCTGAAACCTCCCAGTCAGCTGATAGAAGAAATGTTGCTACACAAGTATGCATTGAGAAGGATGATTCTAAAATAAAGACATACTCTAATGAAAGGGAAACATCTTCTAAAAATAAGGTACCATCCATACCATCTTGTACTCATTATTCTAAATGTGTTTCCACAAAAAGTGCAGGATGGAAGAATAACTATGAACAAGTATGGATGAAGTCAATGACGAAAGAAAGCTCTCCTGAAACAGCACAACAAGTCAAGAAATGTACCCTACAATCAGAAGGACTGAAGAGGTCAAGATTTGTGGGTTAGTGTTGGTGTTGTAATAAGTATGGGTACTGTTCAAAGGATTGTTGGTACAATCCACTGAATGTCAAAGCACAAAGCAAGTCCATGCCAAGGGGGAGCAAGCCAGAGGAAAAGAGGCAACATCCACAGGTCCAGAGACATCTCTTTACTGCAAATAGATTTGGATTGCTTGATAACATCTGGGATGTTTGAAAAAGTGGTCAAAAAGATACATGTCAATCTCCAACTGTATCCAGAGCTCAAAAGAAGAAAAGATCACAGAACCTGGCTCAGAAAGAATCCTTGGGAAGCAAGCAGAAGAAAGCTGAAAAAGCTCCCAATAAGATTTTTTCAAAGGAAGATAAGTCCTTGGATTTGAAATCCAAGAAGGGTGATGCATCTAGAAGGACCACCAAGAAGAAAACATGCTTCTACTGTGGAAAGAAAGGACATATCATGGATCTTTGTAAACAAGCCATGAAATTCAATAGAGGCAGAATGGACTCAAACAGACAATCAATCCAGATGAAGCAGAAGGGATTGGTTGAAAATAAGTTGCCTAAGAAAGGTAGCTTAACAGCATCAAAAGAACCATGTGGAATTTCCAAAACTGTGGCCTCACTTCCAAATGACTTGCTAGTCATATGGCCTAATCAGTTGCAACTTTCCAGAGAACTACAAAGAGCTGAAGATGAAGCACTGGCAGTAGCTAAGGCAAAAGGGAAGCAGAACATTTCACATGAAGATCAAGTTCTGTGTGTGAGGTGCAATCAAGCTGGACATACTAGTGATAAATGCATGATATTCATTCCAGCTCAGAAGGGATTCTTCAAAAGAATGAAGATTGCACCAGGAGACTCTAGTGATCAGAAGGCACCTAGAAATAGAGGATTCACACACAAAGAAGTTAAATCGGTGTTGAGATCCACACCAGTACAAACATCATTGAAGAACAAATGTGCAAGTGTGAAGAATGTTGAAAATGGGACATCTCAGTTGAGAGAATCTTCTCAACCTTGTTTTTCACATTGATGAACCAAGGAGGTTCCATCTTATTCCATAACCACTTGAATTTACATGTGCTAACATTTCAAGGAATTGAAGATGATGATCATTCTCATCTGGAGAGTGGTTTGGACATAATGGAGTGCACCCCTTGAGGGGGAGCCAATTTGTAGAAGATGGGATTCTGAGATTTAATACCATCTTGAGAAAAGTGAAGGTATTACAATCATACTTTCATCCCTTGTTTCTTAATTGTATTCATCATGACAATTAAGGGGGAGTATTGATTGAAGACAAATGGTTGAAAGGGGAAGCTTTATCTTTTCACTGAACTTTCTAATGAGTTTTATGAAGTATGTGCAGGATTTAGCAATTCATTGATATATCTAAAAAATTTAAAACCCCTTGAAGCATGATCTCACATGTACAGTGAATTTTGGATAACATTGAGTTCCTTGGTTACATCACTCTTGTTTTCTACACCGGGTTAGCCCACGTAGACTTAGAGTTGATCTACTAAAGGTTCTTTCCTAAAGAGAACATGTGACATCATCCCTCTCTTAGTGATTTTGAAGAAAATGCTTTTCTAAGGGAGGAAGAGATTTTTGAATGTGAACCACACCACATCTTTGCATTTGATTGCCAATAAGGGGGAGAAAATATTGGCACACATAATGACCCATTCATATGTGCTGAAGAAGTGTATTGACAACAAATACAAAGGGGGAGATTGAAGTGCATTGTGTTGCATTTGTTGTCAATTATGTATGTTGTTGTCAAAAGGTGACATGGAATGGATGGATGTCAAGGAGCGTCAAGATGTGAATTTCAAAGGATGTGATGGTGATGGTGATGAATGGAGAATGGCCATGGAACATAGAGGAATGTCACTTAGGAGATTCACTAAGTGACATAGGAGATGATGGTTGAAACATTCTCTAGTAACATAAGACGATTGTTGAGATGATCTTAAAGTTCCAAGAACTTGTATCAAGAGGATACAATGTCACACCATTGTTTGAAGACCATGCATTGTCATAACAATGCATGAGGAGATGAAGATGATCCATCCAAAACTATTAAGTGGATGATGTGGATTAATGAAGACCATGACCATGCACTATCTCTTAGTGCATGATGCATTGAAATTGATCCAACTTGATCTCTGATTAGATCAACAAAGCACATTGAAGAATTAATTGATTCTAGAGTTCGATTGAAGAAGAATTCCATTTATTAGTGAGGAGTACATGTTAAAGAAGAATTGGATGAATTCTAATGGAGAATATGTGGCATTTGGCATTTGAACTTGGTCACATTGTTTTTACACAAAGACATGTTCTATATTCAAGAAAAAAGTAGGCCACCAAGGAAGGCCAGCCGAGGGTCATCACCTAGAGCACATGCAGGACCCGAGGGTCAACCGCGCTCAAGGGAACCCTCAAGGCCAGGGCGCAGTCCCTGAGGCAGAGCACGCCCGAAGGAGCGCATGGTGGGCGCCAGTGGCGCTCCCGAGTGGCAAAGGTGGGCGCAAGAGCGCGCCCGCTGAGAGAACATGGTTCGGGGCGGCACCGTGGAGGGAGAAGTTCAACTGGCCATCTCTGGGAGCAGCTGGTTGATAAGCCGTGGAAAATCCATGTCCCGTTTTGATGTGAGACGAAGATTTTTTCTGCGGATTGAATCTGAGCCGTCCAAGCGATCTCGCGGCTGATCTTCACCGCTCATCTCATCGTGCCGCTCGCGATCTAATATCAGCCGTCGCTGATCATTTGAGAGGTGATCCAACGACTCGGGGATTATCTCCTTCATCGAGCTTGAGCCGAGGACACCCCGTGCCACCTGCGTCCTCGTTGTGCTCCAGTGGCTTCCCAAGCACTGAAGTCGAGCTCCAGGACACCTCCAAAAAAACTGAAGCATCCATGGAGTTCGTCTGGCCCTACTGAACATATCCATGTATAAATATGGGCATGCATGCAACGTATGGGAAATTTCGAAGAAGGCCAAAGCAAACCGAAGGTGCGAGGCTTTGTGTGGTTTATGTCTTTGCATGATTCGTCTTAAACAGAAGGCATGCACACGTTCTAAAATGCATGCACATGGAGAAGGATGGAAAATAAAGAACCCGCGTGAAACAGAGGAGATTCAAGATTTGGAAAGATTTTGAAAACCCGAAAATCTCGGGGATTCGAGTTGTATCTCCGCGGATGACCGAGGAACCTCCTCTGCCTATAAAAGGAGATCCTGAGCATCATATCCGTTTTTTCTGAAAAACATAAGAGGTCCCGCGAAGCCTTTATGCAACGTGAAGTAATCCCTGCGTGCATCACTTGCGCGGAAGAAGCCCGTAGCTCCCATTAGCTCCGTAAGGATCCTTTCGCGCACCCCTTGCGCGAAAGAAGAAAGGGAGTGGTCCCCTAAGCGCACCCCTTGTGTGACAGGAAGGAGCCGAGCAGCATACATGCGCGCTCGAGTCTCTTGCCACCCTCTCTGCCCGCACACTTGCGTGGCAGGAGGAAGGATCCCGCGGTGTTTCCACCCTGCGTGCCCGCGGCTCTTGGACCCTACGTGCCCAAGGCATATCCACCCTGCGTGATAGAGGTAGCCTTGCACCTTGCGTGACCTAGTGCTCCAAGCACTTGCGTGCAACCTTACACCCAAGGCTTGAGCGAATATTGAAGAAGAGATTGGCAGGGGTTTGGGTTGTGTGTGCAAGACAAGAGGAATACCACACATTTGTGTGTGTGCAAAGGAGGAAGGCCATTACATACCTACGTCTTGTGTGTGCAAAATAAAAATAGGCCGTAGCCTTGGGTGTGTGCAAGAAATGAAGTGTAGGCCACAACAAAGAAGAACTCATTCAAGTGTGTGCAAAGTGAAGAATTTGTGTGTGCTTAACAAGTGAAGGCCGAACGTAGTGTGTGCACTAAAAGTGTATACACTTATAAGATGTGGAAGACTCTCACACTAAAGAACAACACACATTTATGTGTGTAAACAAATTTAACAAAGTGTGTGAGTGAGAAGGTGTGTGTGCTCAAGGTAATTACACCCTTTGAGGGTTTATTGCACCAAGAGAAGAAGAAGGGGAGTGCATGCTTTCATGCATGCACGTGCACACGTGAACAAGCTCAAATCTGGTTGTGTGCATCTGAGTTGACCAAGACTGAATGTTCTTGAAGAAGATTTTGAGAAGCCATGCAGTGAGTGCATGAGGAAGAAGAGTTGCCATGCACTCAGTGCATGAAGTTGATGTGAAGTGAGACTGAAGCCAGACTGAAGTTAAAGACATCAGCTGCCTGAGTTTTCAGTAATTGAGAAGACCCTGATCAACAGAAGTGATCAGAAGTTTTGAGCAAGACCAACAGACCTTATCAGAGACTGTTGAAGATTCTTGAAGAGAGAGGACAGGTCATCCTGAGAAGAAGGAGATAAATCCTGAGCAAGACGAGAAGACCTGATCAAGTGATCAGAAGTGAAGAGCAAGGCCAGCAGTCTTTATCCCAGACTGCTGAAGATACTTGAAGAAGCTTAAAGGGAAGAAGAGCTACTCGTGTGACTCGAGGATCCAGGAGAATCCCCCTGTGAGACTCAGGGTGGAAGAATTCTTCAGTGGGATTCTGGAGCAGGCCAGTGGGACTCTGGAAACACTGTGGGATGCAGTATAAAGACCCTCCTGTGGGACTCAAAAGAGATACAGTGGGACTCTGTATCGACCATTGTAATTTTAACAGGTTATAATGGAGAAACCATGTTGGGGCGTATAACCAACATGGAAAGGACGTAGGCCTTTAGTGCCGAACCTTGTAAATACTTGTGTCCAGTGCCTTTACATTTACTGCATCATTCGAGGAAAGTCTGAGAGATACAAGAAGAGTGGATCGAGGCCTTAACAAGCCATAGAGGTTTAATTGACTAAGAATCAATTAGTAAAAAGTTTTAAAGGATCACTGATTCACCCCCTCCCCCTCTCAGTGATTCAAACTGATCTGGGCACTTCATAAATAATAAATATAACATTATAATTATTATTTATATATAATATAATATCCAATTATATATGATTTTAATATCAAAATAATGATATTGTTGCTCGTGCGTACGTACGAATTACCGTCTCCATGAACGCGATGAGATTCATTCCCCATTGTATCCATTCAAGACTAATTTTCATTAGATGATTAAAAATAATATTTAAGGACTTAATATCATTCTAAATATGAATAATATACATCCTATTCATAACAAACATTACTTATGTAACAAAACATATAACGGAAAACGAATCAGTTAACACTCGAAACAACGATAATACTAAAATATTATTAACAATGCAATATTAAAAGATCATATATGATATCATATTAATGTATATGATTATTTTATAATTTAATAACAATTATTTCACCATTATACATGATGTTAACCTACCCTCGACGAAGGAAAAGTACAAGGTAAGGGTTAATTTCACAATCTCTTCATTATTCGAGGTTGTTTATATGTAATTATCTACTGGGACCTCTTTATCATCCACATCCATGTTTCATAAAAATGTATTTCAAAACATTATTACTATTTTATAGACTATGGGTTAAAGTCATTTATACCCTTGTTTTAATTTTATAATATTTTTATAAAGGAATATTTCCGTCGTTTTCCAAACAAGGTACTTTATGACCTTTTCGACAAAATTAAGGTAAGAATGTTTTTTAACTTATACGCTGGGTGCAGCTATTTTTCTCCATTATAACATCATAAAATATTCCCTTACAATATTATAAAGATATTTTCAAATATAAATGTTTTATTATATAATTACGTGAATTTTAAATGATTTCAAAATAGAAAGAGATATTTCTCTAAAAAGGGTTTGATTTCATCTATTTCAACATCCTTTGATTGATTTTAAGTTTGTTTGAAGTTGATTCATTATGATACAAAACTTCCATATTGTATTGAAGGTTTTGTGATATGTTTGACTGTGTATGTGTTATTTCATACCATTCATGGTTTATGGATAAAGTATTAACATTTCGTATGCCAGTTTTAATATGAATGTTTATGTTATGTTTAAACCTTTTCATATGAGGAATGCATTGGACTTAGTAAGTAATGGGTGGAGCCCGCTATAGCTCCTCGATGCATCAGTAGGTCTCATGAGACAAACTAGTGTCTTGGAACAAGGCATTGACAAAATATTATTTGTATTCTTGGAATAAGGCATTGACTATGTGGTTATGAAATTCTGGAATTATACATTCCATCATTATGAAAGTGGCTATTTATATTGCATGTGATTATTCGACTAGTAGAATATCCACGTGAGTAAGTAAATGACATTATTTTGATTTATATTTTCCATAATATGATGAAGTTTATGTTGAAAAGGCTTTTGTTTTAGTTTTATAAATTTCCTTAAATGTTTATGATTATTTATGAAAGTTTCTGCTATATTGTTATCCTTAATGAGCATTTGAGCTCACCCCTTTCTATGTTTTATTTTTCCCAGGATGCGAAGAAGTATATTATGATTGACCTGCAAGGATAGTATATGGGATCTCATTTTTGTCCATGGAAACAATGTTGTTGTAGTTTTCCATTTTATGATGTAATGTAAACCTTATGAATCTATCTAGTACTTCCAAGGCTACTAAACTAATTGGTCTTTCGAGACTCAATCTTTTTAGATCATGCCAATGTTATGTAATAATGCACTGACTCTGGGTAACTAGGGTCGGGGTGTTGCATATTGTGATCAATAATTTTTACAAAAAAGGGTTTATTTATTCTATCCGAATTGCCCGAAGGCCTTCATTTTTATTGATTTTTGATAACCCCCCTTTCAAGGGATAAGGGAGAACCCTTACAAGGCCCGTAGGCTTAGTGATTACGTGGCCCATAGGCTTAAGAGACATTACATGACCCGATTGTCTTAGGGAATTCAACCATACTATAACTGCAGGGAACTACACCTCCCCAGCATCTACATCGTGATGGTAGATCTCCACCTTCACATGGCCTCTGGATAAGCTTCTCGTGCAAACACAGACTATAAATACAAGGAAATGCCCCTCCCTAGCATCTGCATCGTGATGGTAGCTCTCCACCTTCACATTACCGTTTGACTAGGCTTCCTATGCAAGCACATACTGGTCTCGATGGTGTATCCATACCCTCCTGTATTAATCTATTCCAAACGTAGGACATTTTATGAGTGATTAGTGGTTCTTGAAAAAAAATATAGTCATTTTTACATACATATTTTTTTCATAGATCATACGCATTGAATGTAGAATTCACTTAGCATCATATATTCAATAAGGAAGCTCATTTTCTTCCGATATCATGTCATTCAGAAGATCAAGTAGTTATGTAAAACTGTTTCCACTCCATCCACTGCCAGATTTCAAATTATAAAACTTCAATAAAACCGAAAATGTTGGATATTTAGTACAACTCGTATACAATGGTCTCTTTACACAATTATTTAACTTCTCAAACAACATTGGATAATCATGAAGGTCATATTCAATTTTTTACTTTCATTTCTTCCATAAAGTCTCCATCATCATTTACACCAGTATTCATATCAAATGATCCATAAATCACAGTGTCATACCAATTAGTATGTACATTCAATTTCTACGCATGTTTAGTCCAACATTTATATCTTTGATCTATTCCATGAAGAATCAAATGATCTTATAACTCTTCTGGAAAAATTCATCTTGAATAACAACAACGTAAACACAAACAAAGAATTTCAGAAGGGTTGTATGCATTCTCTATTGCAATCTTGATAAAATCTTTAATTCTAACCTCATAATCCTTTGTCATACGATTAAAATATATCCATTTTCGATACATATCCATCCTATAAGGTTAAATAATATTCATTTTGTTTAAAAAATTAATAAATACAAATAAGGTATGCATATAATGTATATATAAATTGATATGTAAATAAAGTATCAGAATTTGAGTGTATGCATGATCTATTTTGGTAATGTTTACATATCTTGAACATGTTTGAGGTCACTACTCTAAATCTAGTTCTTACATTCCTAAAAAGATTAATTATTCCCCTTTTAACCCTCTTTCACTCTTTCATTTGTTCTTCATTCTTCAAAACCCATTGTATCAACACTCATTTTCCAATAAAAATTTCCATTTTTAATTACATCATAAATATGTTTTAAAAAAATCGAATCTTATTCATTTCAAATCAATTAATATTTTAAGCAACAAAGAACTGAATTAGAACCTCCTTGAGAGACAATATAGGGCAACTATATTTCCTTCTTAAGTAAAAAATATTTCATGTATCCAAAACCTTTGGAAATGAAATTAATAATATGAAGAAATCATAGGAAGAAATCACATGTTAATATTATGAATATAGATATATGGGTGTATCCCTAGGCAACATATTGATAATATTGTACTTTCACACTCTAATATCATGTGATAAAATAAAAATTAATGGAAAGTGTAAAACACATATAAGGGAAAATTAGATGGATAACTAGCCAATTGATTTCCATGCACACTCAATTATTAGAATACAATTGACTTATATCAGTTCTCATGGACTCTATATAAACCCGCAATCAGAAAAAATTGGCCCAGGCCCAAAATACACCATCCTTCCAAACTACTAGCCCCATATATTCCAAATATATATATAAATACATATTTGTGTGTGTGTGTGTGCATGCACTACGGAAAAAATAGGCATTTGTGACGGGCTATTTACGACAGGATTAATTCCCATCGCAAGTAGTCCTTCCCAGAGGTAATTTGCGATAGGGGGTTCGACCCGTTGCAAATAACAAGTTATTTGCGACGAGATTTGGGGTCCCGTCGCAAAAAGTAATGCACGGTTTGGCATGAGAAGCGTGCCAAAGCGCGGGAAGGTTATTTGCGATGGGTCTCGTCACAAATACCGGCGGCGATAAATGAGTTTTTGCGACGAGATGTTGTCCCGTTGCAAAAAGTGTGTCAGTGGGTCACTTGTTGAGATGGGGCTCGTCGCAAATACCCTTTTAACCACTGACAACAATTAATGCAGGCAAAGGTATTTGCGACGGGTCTTGTCGCAAAAAAGCATTTTGCGACGGGTATACCGTCACAAAAAGTCCCGTTGCAACTAATCTAACCTATATATACCCCCTCAGTTTTTCTCTCTTCCCCTCAATTCTTATTTCCTCTCTCTATCTCTAAACTCTATTTTTAGAGTGAAAATTTCTCTGAGTTAGTTTTTTTTACAGAGAAGTTGTGAAGTCGTTTACATCAATAGGAGATCAAGTTTAAAGGTATTTATATTTTATTCAATTTAGTATTTATTTCATTTTTTTTTGTTAATTTTAATTATTGTCGATTAGTTGTAATTAAATTAGATTTAAATTGTTTTGTTATAAATATTTATTTGTAATAATAAATTGAAATTATTAGTACTATAATTAATAATTAGTAATAATTAATAATTATTAACAAAAATTAATATTGTATATAAATAATTAATCGTAATTAGTAATTAGTAGTCGTAAACTGTAGTTATTAATATCAATTAATGCTAATTAGAAATAGTTATGTTTAATTAGTAATAATTACGGGTAATTAGTAATCAATTTGAATAATTAGTAATAAATAGGAATAATTATTAATAAATATGAATAATTAGTAATAAATATGAATAATTAGTAATAAATAGGAATAATTAGTAATAAATAGGAATAATTAGTAATTATTAGGAATAAATAGTAATAAATAAGAATAAATAGAAATAAATAGGAATAATTAGTAATAAATAGGAATAAATAGGAATAAATAGGAATAAATAGAAATAAATAGAAATAAATAGTAATAAATAGTAATAATTAGAAATAATTAGTAATAATTAACAATAATTAGGAATAATTAGTAATAATTAGGAATAATTAGTAATAATTAGTAATAATTAGAAATAATTAGTAATAATTAAGAATAATTAGTAATAATTAGGAATAATTAGGAATAATTAGGAATAATTAGGAATAATTAGGAATAATTAGGAATAATTAGGAATAATTTTTAATAATTAGGAATAATTAGGAATACTTAGAAATAATTAGAAATAATTAGAAATAATTAGGAATAATTAGGAATAATTAGTAATAATTAGTAATAATTAGTAATAATTAGTAATAAATAGTAATAAATAGAAATAAATAGTAATAAATAGTAATAAATAGTAATAAATAGTAATAAATAGTAATAAATAGTAATAAATAGTAATAAATAGTAATAAATATTAATAATTAGTAATAATTAGTAATAAATAGTAATAAATAGTAATAAATAGTAATAAATAGTAATAAATATTAATAAATAGTAATAAATAGTAATAATTAGTAATAATTAGTAATAATTATAAATAATTAGTAATAATTAGTAATAAGTATTAATAATTAGTAATAATGAGGTTTAGGGCGAAGAATTTCCACTGTACTTCTGCTTTTCAGAATTGGATGTTTGAGAGGGCATGACTACGACCATCAGTACCAGGCCCATGAAATTTTTCATGGGACAGCTAGCCGATCAGCGGTGGAAGGTGGAAACTGGATTTCATGTTTTTTGATGCTGGGAGGGGCATCTTTTCTCATGTAGTGTGGGTTGTTTGGTTTGGAATTTTGGATCGTTGGGGCTTTTTTGATTTGTTTATGTCTTTGATGTCACGGTGGTTTCCCCCCTTTACCCTTAAAAGGGCTTATCTTATCTTAATAATTAGTAATAAATAGTAATAAATAGTAATAAATAGTAATAATTAGAAATAAATAGTAATAAATAGTAATAAATAGTAATAAATAGTAATAAATAGTAATAAATAGTAATAAATAGTAATAAATAGTAATAAATAGTAATAAATAGCAATAAATAGTAATAAATAGTAATAAATAGTAATAATTAGTAATAAATAGTAATAAATAGTAATAAATAGTAATAATTAGTAATAAATAGTAATAAATAGTAATAAATAGTAATAAATAGTAATAATTAATAATAATTAGTAATAATTAGTAATAATTATTAATAATTAGTAATAATTAGTAATAAACAATAATTAGGAGTGATTAGTAATAATTAGTAATAAACAATAATTAAGAGTGATTAGGAGTAATTAGGAGTAATTAGGAGTTATTAGGAGTAATTAAGAGTAATTAGGAGTAATTAATTAGTAATAATTAGTAATAATTATTAATTATGAGTAATAATTAGTAATTATGAGTAATAATTAGTAATAATTAGTAATAATTAGTAATAATTAGTAATAATTAGTAATAATCAGTAATAATTAGTAATAATTAGTAATAATTAGTAATAATTAGTAATAATTAGTAATAATTAGTAATAAATAGTAATAAATAATAATAAATAGTAATAAATATTAATAAATAGTTATAAATAGTAATACATAGTAATAAATAGTAATAAATAGTAATAATTAATAATAATTTGTAATAAATCGTAATAATTAGTAATAAATAGTAATAAATAGTAATAAATATTAATAAATAAGAATAATTAGTAATAATTAGTAATAATTAGTAATAATTAGTAATAAATAGTAAAAAATAGTAAAAAATTGTAATAAATAGTATTAAATAGTAATAAATAGTAATAAATAGTAATAATTAATAATAATTAGTAATAATTAGTAATAATTATTAATAAATAGTAATAATTAGTAATAAAGAGTAATAATTAGTAATAAATAGTAATAAATATTAATAAATATAATTAGTAATAAATTGTAACAATTAGTAACAATTAGTAAGAAATAGGAACAATTAGTAATAAATATGAACAATTAGGAAGAAAATCAATTGTAATAATTTGTAATAACTTGGCACAATATCTTTTCGACCTCCATGGATGTTGATGAAGGAGGCCTATATCTTTTTGACCTTATTAATCACAGGACATCTGAAAAAGTATATTGATGTTTATTTGAAATCATTGATTGATGAGTTAAATGCATTGTAGGGTGACGGTGTTAGTACATATGATGTTGCTACGAAACAAAATTTCATATTAAAAGCTACATTGATGTGTATTATTAGTGAATTTATGACATATGGCATGTTATCTGGCTGGAGTACACATGGACCGAAATCATGTCCTTACTGTATGAAAGACAACAAATCCTTTATGCTCATCAATGGAAAAAAACCTTGCTATTTTGACTGTCATCGCATATTTCTTCCAACCGATCATCCTTTTCGGAGGAAAAAATCTCATTTCAGAAAAGGTACAATTGAAAGGGATGAACCTCCAAAAATGATCTCAGGTATAGAGTTAAAATCAGTTTTATTTTCATTACCTCCCATAACATTTGGGACAACAGTAAACCAACAGAAAATTCATGGCTTTGGGAAAGAACATAATTGGATAAAATGAATCATTTTTTGGGATCTTCTATATTGGTCTGATTTGTTGGTCCGCCACATGTTGGATTTCATGCATATTGAGAAGAACTATTTTGATAATTTATTTCATACAGTTTTGGATACACCATGTAAGACCAAAGATACTGTAAAGGCATGATTAGATCTTGCCCAAATTTGCTGGTGACTAGAACTTGAACTATTTAAAAATGTCAGATCACAGAGGTTAATGAAGCCAAAAGTAGATTATACATTGTCCAAAGAGAGTCACTTATTATTTTTTTAGTGGATTGTAGATTGGAGACTTCCAGATGGCTATGCTTCCAATTTGGGAAGATGTGTTAAGAATGGTTATATTGCTGGATTAAAAAGTCATGATTGTCATGTTATAATGGAAATACTTATACCGATTGGATTCAAAGGTTTGTTGAATTATATTATTTGGTATTCGATAACAGACATATCATATTTTTTTTGAGACATTTATGCAGCGACAAAAGACTACGATGCGCTAAGAAAACTGGAAGAAGATGTTGTTGTAATTATATGTAAACTGAAAAATATATTTCCGCTGATTTTCTTTGACTCAATGGAACATCTGATATTACATTTTCCACATGAAGAAAAATGTGGAGGTCCAGTACAGTTTCGATGGATGTACCCATCCGAGAGATTCATGTAGAAATTGAAGAAAAAAGTAGGTAACAAAGCATCAGTTGAAGGCTCAATTGCTAAAGATTATTTGCAAGAGGAAATTGCTTTTTTTATGCTCTCATTATTTTGAATCTAAATATCCCTCAAAACACAATCGCATAGGATGAAACAAGGGGGGTGTTAATGATGAAATGGACAATCAATTATCATTTTTTAAGCAGCCAAGTCTTGGCTTAGGTGGAGTTCATGAACGAAGACTTTTAGATGACGAACATCACAGAGCTCATACATATATTCTGCTCAACTATGAAGAAATGACATCATTTGTACTGTGAGTGATTCTATCACTTATTCTATAATTTATGTTAGAGTATGTAAACTAATTTTATTTTTAGGTTATATGATAATCATATCTAGAAACAACTTCCACAAATTACAACAGCTGCTCTTGAAGAACGTAGACAATTTTTTCTCTCTCAATGATTTCAAAAAATGGTAACATAAATTATTGATGGTTTAATATCAATTCTGTTTATTATTTATTATATTGATAATTGTTTTACAAATTTTCAGGTGTCTCAACATGATGATAAAATTGATTAGCGACTGTGTATATTGAGTAACCCACTATCCAAAATGGTTAAATCTTATAATACATATGTGGTGAATGGTTTTATATTTCACACACGTGCATATGGGGAATAAAAAAAATTAATAGTGGAGTTTGCTTGAGAGGATAACATCAAAGAGAAACTGAATTTTACTTTTATGGCATTCTGGATGAAATTATTGATTTGTGTTATCTAGGAAAAAATTACACAACTATGTTTAAATGTCAGTGGTTGGATACTGAGAGAGGTTTGCATGTTCATCCAACTCATGGAATCATTGATATTAAATATAAAATTCTTCTTGCAGTAAATGAACCATTTTTACTGGCCCAACAGACACATCAAATTTATTATGCAAAGTACTATGCTACTTCAAGAGATTTGAATGATTGTTGTAGAATAATAAAAATGAAATCTCAGGAAAATTAGTTTACTCAAACTGAATGTGGTTCCACTGAAGTGGAAGGAAGTAAATTTTTCAAGAGAATGCTCAAAATCCATCTTTTTTCACAAATAGATGTGAATATCAATGATGAAACCCTACAATTAAGGATCGATAATGACTAAGATATTAATGATGTTACAAAAGAATTTTAAATGAAAAGAGATGATGAAACTGAAACTCATATGTATATTGATGACGCTGAGGAGAAAGATGAAGACATTGACATTGACAGCTATGGAGATGATGATGAAGATGGACATTGACACAGTTAAATGCTGGTTATAACCATAACTAATATATATCTATATATAATAGTTATTTAAACTATCTATTAACAACCATAATTTTGTGTTTCAAATGGATCATGATCTATTTCGTGAGTTATAGGAGGCTTAGCTACCTTTGGATGAGGGGGATTTTGGATCATCTGACCATCATCCTACTAGAGATTCAGGGGTATACGGAGGGGGTGCAATCTTGCGAGACTGATGATTCCTGACCCTATCCCTGAGTGACGTCCATGTCTTGGCTTCGATCCATACACACTAAGGTATGGTAACCGGTATATTTTAGTTATATTTCATTAATTTATTTATATATATACTAATTGTTTGATTATTTATTCCTTTTTCACAGTTTTTCGCATGTAGCTGTTGGAAAGGGGATTGCTATCTTGCACAATTATTTTTCTCAGCCATGAATCACATAGGAACAGATTCCTGTTGATGTGCAGCTCAACATGTTCAATCATTGGATGATATGTAAATAATAATATTTATTTTGAAATTTATTTTATTAATGACTTGATATTATAAATTATTTGTAGGGTTTATGGTATCACATCGATGATAACATGCGTGACGCTATCCACGCGGCATGGAAGGTGTCTATGCATGACTGTTTTCGTCAGTTTTTGAACAATTTGAGAATAACAACCATTAAAAAAGTAGGAGTGATAGAATTTGATGAGTCATGTAGAGCCCACCATCCAGAGTACATTTCATCTCACGTTTGGGATGTATTATGTTTACACTGGTTGGGTGGTGGATTTTAGAGGAGGTCTTCAGTGGGTCAGCAGAACCAGGGGAGACAGGAGGTGATGCATCGAGCTAGTAGCCATACATTCAGTACACATAGAGAGCCTCTAGTAAGTATCTTTTTTAAATATTTTATATAACTTTAAATATAAACAGTTTATTTTATATTTCTGTAGGCAGTCGAGAATCCCGATATTACAGAGTACAATGTTTATTGGAGGATGTACAGTGATCCAGCCATTGGAGAGATTAGAGGTGATCACTAGTGTCAGATTGTGGTTAGTATTCTTTTTCAATTTGACAATTAACTGTATATAATATTTTCACAATTTTAATTTCAAATTGAAATTAAAGGATTCATATGAGGCTATGATCTCTCAGACATAGGCTAAGAGTCAGGACGAGACGACTGATCATACAAGTTGTAAAGACCCGACCCCAATTGCTTGGAGCCGATGCCTTATTTGATTTCATTGGCATACATATAAGGAATAAGAATCTCAAAATACCGAGTAGTTTAGTATTATTGGAAACAAGTTACATACATAAGTTTAACATTACAACATGAAGGGAAACAAAACACTATTTTAATCCACTAGAAACATCACGTCTCCAAGATTATGCTTGCAAGTCATTCATAAATTACTTCTTCATGTCCTGAGAAGATGAAACATAAGAAAGGGATGAGCTCAAATGCTCAGTAAGAGTAAGCAATACAGCGAAAGATAATGTAAACATTAGACATGGTGAATAATTGAAAACACATGCCTTTAATAATAAACTTGAAACATATTATGGTAGGAATATGAGCTAAATAAATAATACCACAATTAAACATAATCATGGGTATTCTACTAGTCGAATAACCAAATAAACTTCAAATACTAGCATCATAATGAGGGAAGTGCATATTCCGGACATCATAACCATACCATCCAAGCCTCGTGCTAGGACCATTAAATAATCATTTTGTCAAGGCCTCATGCCAAGACCATATTTTGTCTCATGAGACCTACTGATGCATCGAGGGGCTATAGCGGGCCCCAACCGTCACATAATAAGTCCAATGCATTCCTAATATGATTAGGGATAAATATAAACAACATATACATTCATATTGAAACTATCATATGAAATTTAACTAACTTTCCCCAATTATTGAACATAAAACACTAACCATTCCGAGTAATATAGTGAATGGTTTTAGGATAAATCATCCACAACAGATTTAGTCATAAACAATTTAATAAAATATGTTAGATGAATTCATAAATGATTAAACCCAATAATACCATGAAATCAACAAGAGTGTTGAATCAAACGAGAATAATCTTTTAAAATTATTAAGCAATTCTTGTGATAAATACTCTTTTATTTTGAAAAGAAGAGTTCTTTTGGAAAAATATTTGTATAAAACCAGAAGTAAAGTAAGATATTATTTCATGATAAAATTAGTGTTTTTATAAGGATAATGGTTTCCAAAAATATATTATAGTTTTCTCTTGAAAATAGATGTGAATTAGAGAAATTCCCTTGTATCGGGCTCGTATTTTTGGAAACAGTTTTGAGAGCTTCTTTTAAAACATGTAACTATCCAGAAAATAGGGAAGGATTCTGGTTAGTTTACATATATATAATAATCACACATAATTCATGAGGAGTACTTAACAATACATAAGAATTTCATCGAGGAAATTAGACAATAAAAGTAACCCGAATGAAAATGGAAGTTCGGGTGAAAAACCATTACCTTAACTCCAAACATGTTCTTCTCTCAAACTTAAGCTCCTAGAATATGAAATTATACTTATTAATAACTTAATTAAAAACCTATTAGACATGTATTTAGTTTATCATAATTCTGTTTAGTTCATTTATACAATTATTGATAAGTTATTATATTGAATTTCATTGTTCCGGGGTGTTCATTTTCTCTATTTTCATAATCAGTTCACTTGTTTTTAAGTAATGGATTTCATGTGGAATGGTTATAAATCTCCAGGATTATAATTATATATTATTTATGAACATAAATAATTGGTAATGGTAATTTATATCATTTGGTTATATTGAATGAGGATGAATCATTAGATGAGAAGCACTTCGATTATTTGGCGGTATTTGGATTATTATGAAATA
This sequence comes from Viscum album, assembly GCA_963277665.1. Taxonomy (NCBI): domain Eukaryota; kingdom Viridiplantae; phylum Streptophyta; class Magnoliopsida; order Santalales; family Viscaceae; genus Viscum; species Viscum album. The sequence continues at coordinate 1,074,814,980 of OY728143.1, forward strand.
GTTTTGCCATATAACTTAATTATATGTAAATATTATGGTTCTTGAATATTAATTATGTTATAATACATATATTATAGTCTGGTTCAACTATAAATATGGTTTCATGACCAGTAATGAAGAAGAAATTGAAGAACGAAACTTTTTCGTCCACGAAGGCTATAAATTGGAACCTCATGGATGTTGATTTCGTTTATAAAAATAAAAGGGAGGGAGTAAGAATATTTATGATGGGTCTTCCATTAACATGAAATAAATTCAGTATATATATGTTACTGGAGTTATCATGATAATTTGGACAGAGGAGGTGAGGAGAGAAAAATAAAATAGATGAACTTGAAAATAAAAGAAAAGTTAAAAGATCCCTTATGAAAATTCGGCAGCCTAACGACGTCACTTAAAATTTCATAAAATCAAATGATGAGAAAAAAAGGGTATATCATCATATTAAAATCAAAAGGATAGTAATAAGAATGAATAAAATAAAACTTCAATATATGAGAAAGTAATTTCAAATAGATAACATAAAAGAAGTATCGACTTAAAGAAGAGAATGAAGGATTCCCTTACCTTATAGAATAACTCACAGATCTTGAAGGATGAGACCTTGGGGGATTAGGGAAACCTTTGGAGGACTAATAGAGAGGTTAAAATACCATAACTTTGAGGATGAGGGATTTGTAATGAAAGAAAACGAATGGATGAGTGGGTATTTATAGAAAAAGAGAGGTAATTTTTTAATAATTTCAAAGGGACACCTCATTAGTGGTTTTTTCCAAACCATGGGATTGACCATGGTATTTTCCCATGGTTTTAGCCACTTGGGAAACCTCATGTCATAAGTTACTATACAAAAGTTGACCAGCCTTTTATTTTAATTATCATGTCATTATGATGTCATTAAACTACTGAATACTTAAAACTGTATTTTTCACTATTCATGAATAATTCAAGTATTTTAGAAAAATCCGAAAAATTCACCCCTACCATTTTTCGACATGTAGAATTAAAAAGTGAAATCAATTTTTCAAAAATAATTTTCTAAATATTATTAATTTAATTTTTAAATAAGGTCACATTTAATTCGAAAAATAACAATCTTGAAGTGCAATTAGTTTTATTTGACATTGGAAAATTAATTAAGATCCCATTATCCTATTTCCTTAAGAAAATAAAATAATAATATTATTTAATATTAATAAGGTCATATTACTATTTATAAGGGTATGTTACTATTCACCAAAAATCAAGTTTGTTCTATTAGACTCCAAACGACTTACTGAACACAACTCTAGATGACCATTTCTTGAAATTCAAAACATAGAAGAAGAAAGATTATAAAATTGAATTTTATATTTATTTTCGAAACCTTGGGGTGTTACATTCTCTCCTCCTTACAAAAATTTCATCCTCAAAATTCATAGAATATTACCTAAAAAGATTCGGGTATGTCTTTAACATAAGATCCTTAAGCTCCCATGTTGCTTCCTCCATCTTATGGTTCCTCCATAGAACCTTTACCAGTCGAGTTGTACGATTTCTTAATACTTGTTATCTAGTATCAAGAATCTTGATAGGATCTTCACAGTAAGATAGATCAGGCTCAAGTTCCACTTCTTCATAAGTGATTACATGTGTTGGGCCTAATATGTACTTTCTTAACATTGACACATAGAACACATTGTGAAACTTGGAGAGACTTGGCGGCATTGTCAAACAGTAAGCTACGACTCCAATTCGGTCCAAAATTTCAAAAGGTCCGATGTACCTGGGACTTAATTTTCTTTTCTTACCGAATTGTATAATACCCTTCCATAGAGATACCTTTAATAAAACATGATCACCTTCTTGAAATTCCAAATACTTCCTTTGGTTATCAATATAGCTCTTTTTCCTACTTTGAGCTATTTTGATATGGTTCTGGATAATTTTAACCTTATCCATTTTTTTCTTCAAAAAGTTCTGGGCCCATGAGCTTTCTTTCACCAACATCATACCATCAAGTTGGTGTACGGAATCTCCTCCCATATAATGCTTCATAGGGTACCATCTGGATACTTGAATGAAATCTATTGTTGTAGGAAAATTCTACGAGAGGTAAATACTGATCCCACATGCCTTGAAAATAAAGTGAACAAGACCTCAACATATCTTCCAATGTTTAAATAGTCCGTTCTGATTGTCCATCAGTTTGTGGGTGGTAAGTAGTGCTCAAATTAATATCAGTATCTAGGGCCTTCTGAAGACATTTCCAGAATCTTGATTTAAAATGTGGATCGCGATCATAAACAATTGATAGGGGTACTCCATGAAGTCTCACAACTTCATTAATATATAGTCTTTCTAGACATTCAAGTGGTAGATCTTCTATTATAGCAAGAAAATGTGCTGACTTGGTAAGACGATCAACAATGAACCATATTTCATCGTTCCCTCTAGGAGTCTTTGGTAGTCCCATGAAAAATTTCATCGTGATATTATCCCATTTCCACTCAGGTATGGGAATAGGTTGCAATACTCCTCCAGACTGTTGCCTTCCAACTTTCACTTGTTGACAAACCATACATCTGGACACAAAATCAGCAATCTCCATCTTCATGTTGTCCCACTAAAAATGTTCCTAAAAATCTCTATACATCTTAGTGCTACCAGGGTGTATAGAGAAATTGGAACTATGAGCATCATCAAACAATTCCCTTTTTAGATCAGGTATATCGGGAACACAAAGTCTCTTCCCAAATTTAAAAATTTCATCTTCATATACGAAGTCACTCAATCTCCCAACATTCACAGCTTTAATCTTCTTTTGAAACTCCTCATCATCAGCCTGAGAACTTTTTATCCTTTCTAGTAAAGATGGTTTGGAAACCATTTGAAAAAGAATTGATGTTTCACCTTCCATGGTTATTCCCATATCCATCTTTACTAGATCCTTGAAAATAGGATCCCTTTCAACTCTCATCTTGTTCAAAACTCCGTGATCCTTTCTGCTCAAATCATCTTCCACCTTATTTGCCTTCCCCATGTGGTAGTGTATCGTGCAATGAAAATACTTGAGTAGTTCAAGACATCTCCTTTGCCTCATGTTGAGTTCTTTCTGTGAGAAAATATACTTCAAACTCTTGTGATCAGTATAAATCTAACATTTTTCACCATAGAGATAATGTCTCCATATCTTCAAAGAAAATATTACTGCAGCTAACTCAAGATCATGAGTAGGATAGTTTTGATCATGAATTTTTAGCTGTCATGATGAATAAGCAATAACCCTATCATTTTTCATAAGGACACAACCAAGTCCTTTCTTTGAAGCATCACTATAAATAACAAACCCATCATTCCCCAATGGTAGAGTCAATATAGGAGCATTGACTAATCTTCTCTTTAGTTCTTCAAAAAATTCTTCACAATCTTTTGTCCAAAAAAATTTAACCCCTTTACGTGTGAGCTTCATTAGCGGGTTAGCCAGTCGGGCAAAATTCTGAACAAAACGCCGATAATAACCTTCTAAGCCAATAAAACTGCGTACCTCAGTTATATTTGTTGGTGTGGGACAATCTTGGATTGCCTTTTTCTTTGTAAGATAAACTAGGATTCCATCCTTAGAGACAATATGGCCAAGAAAAGAAATCTCCTGAAGCCAAAATTCACACTTGCTAAACTTCCCATATAATTCATTTCTTCTAAGAGTCTTCAAGATAATGCGCAAGTGATTTTCATGATCTTCGTAGCTTTTGGAGTATACCAAGATATCATAGATAAATACCACTAAAAAGTCATTGAGATATTCCTTGAAAACTCTATTCATTAGATCCATGAAGACAGAGGGTGCATTATTCAATCCAAAAGGCATTACTGTAAACTCATAATGCCCGTACCTGGTTCGAAACGCTGTTTTTAGAATGTCTTCCTTCTTCACACTCAACTGATGATATCCAGATCGAAGGTCAATCTTTGAAAAGTATCGAGCTCCATGCAGTTGGTCTAATAAATCATCAATGTGAGGTAGGGGATACTTGTTCTTTATTGTTATAGCATTTATCTCCCTGTAGTCGATACATAACCTCATATATCCATCTTTATTCTTAACAAAAAGGATAGGGGCTCCCCATGGAGAAACACTAGGGAGAATAAATACCTTATTACTCAATTACTCTAGTTATTTCTTTAGATCCACTAATTCTATAGTGGACATTCTATAAGGGGTCTTCGATATGGGCCTTGAACCAGGAATTAAATCAATAGAAAACTCAATTTCTCGTTCTGGAGGATGTTCAAGTAAATCTTTTGGAAACACACCAACATATTCTTTCACAATAGGTATATCCTCTATTTGAAAATTTCTTTCCTCACCAACAATTATTTCATTCTATTCCTCCCCAATAATTGAATTTAGTTGAGCTACTGGGGGTGGATCTAGATAAGAATCAGGTGGTGACAATTCTGCTCTAAAGATAAGGTGTTCTTTATCATCATCATCAAAAATCATAACCTCTTTATTATTACAATAAATTTTTGCACCATGGTCTGAAAGCCAATCCATACTGAGGATTATATAAAATTCAATCATGGTTATGATGATGAGATTAGTAGATAAAGAACATTTATATTCCCTAATGGGAACAAATTCACAGAACTTTGTAGCAATGATACTTCCCTTTGGAGTTTTTATTGACAACTCCCTTGTTAAATCAAATTAGAAATATCTAATTTTCTTAGAAAACTGGGAAGATATGAAACAATTCGATGATCCAAAATCAAATAAAGCATTGGCTAAACTTGAGGAAACAATTAAAGTACCTTCCACCACGTCATTAGGAACTTTAACCTCTGCAGTTGTGATTGCATAAGCTTGTCCCTGATCCCTTATCCTTCTCTGTTGCATATTTCCTTGAAGTTTTGGACAATCATTATCATAGTGTCCCATATCCAAACAACTATAGCATTGAACATCATTGGCTTCCTTATTCCCTTTACAGTCACCAGCAAGATGGACTTTCTGACCACATTTGTAGCATACACCTTTTCCTTTTAAGCATGCACTAGAGTGTTTCTTTCCACAATTTTCACATGGTGGAAACTCAACTCTTCCCTTCTTCCCTGTTTCCTTATTTCCTTTCCTAGGGTTTTCAACAACCCTCTTCTTTTATTGCTTTCCCTTAAAGTCATAAGACTTAGAAAATTATTTTTCTATCTTGATGGCACATGAAACTATATCCCCATATGATGAAAAACTTTGGGAGACCAGTGCCCACCGGAGGAGTGGCTTTAAGCCATAAAAGAATCGATCAATTTTTCTCCTTGGATTTTATATGTAGTCTAAAAAATGTCTTTCTAATATTGTGAATTTAGCTTCGTACCTTACAACATTATCATCTTCCTTCTGCCTTAGATTCAATAATTGTCACTCTATATCTGCTTGCTGCTCATGAGGGAAATATTTTTCTAAGAAGATTTCCTTAAAATCCCTCAATTCAATATCTTATATCTCTTCCTCCTCCTTTGTGTTTTGGATTAATGAGCACCACTGATCCGAATCTCCTGATAAAATATATACTGCCATAAAAACGTTCTCTCTTTCATTACATCCCAAAGCGAGAAATATATTCTCAAGGGAATATATCCACTACTCTTCTACAAATGGGTTTGTAGTCCCGTTGAATGATGAAGGCTGTTGTCACATAAAGAGATCTAGCGTGGCTCCTCCATGTGGTGGATCCGGATTCTCCATACGAGTAAGGTTATTATTCATAACCTGAGTATGTTGTCCCAATATAGTTATGATTTTCTCAGCACCAGTCACAGCACCAGATCCAACATCATTATCTTGCATCGGAGGAAAATCCCTACATGGGACACGTGCATTCATGCGATTTCCATTCCATCCACTAGGAACCATATCTAGATAATGGAATACACTAGATTAGGTAATGAATCATAATGTATAATATTAACTCAACAAAATACTTAGAAAAAATTGAGATCCTACGAATGGCTAATCCCATATTCACAAATATGGTTTCTTTCAGGAATATTTTACATTTCAATCCTTCATAATGGCTTGTAAAGAAAATGTGAATTATCCTAAGCATATCCTCCGGGAGTTTCGTAACTAAGAGTGCAACAAGGCCCATTGTCGTGCACTAGTTCCTGTTCGAGTCTAGCTTAAATCGGTGTTTTTGGGTTTTACCCCTAGATACATATGTGCTAGAGCCGCCTCTACATGCTCATATCCAGACAAGGATGTATTTCTTGAAATATAAACATTATCTATTCCTTACCAAAATACCAGGACGTTATTGTTTGTATTTCCTCAATGACTTACTTAGGGACTCTTCCCTAATTCTACATTTTATAAATCTAGTTTCCAAGTATTCTACTAAACGTCCTCTGATACCAACAGTAAGGATCCGACCCCAGTAGCATGGATCCGGTGCCTTATTTGATTTCATTGGCATACATACAAGGAATACAAATCCTGAAAGTCTGAGTAGTTTAGTATTATTTTAAACAAGTTACATACATAAGTTTAACATTACAACATGAAGGTAAAAAAAGCACTATTTTAATCCACTAGAAACATCACGTCTCCTAGATTATGCTTGCAAGTCATTCATAAATTACTTCTTCATGTCCTGAGAAGATGAAACATAAGAAATGGGTGAGATCAAACGCTCAGTAAGAGTAATCAGTACAGCGGAAGATAATATAAACATTAGACATGGTGAATAATTGAAAACACATGCCTTTAATAATAAAATTGAAACATATTATGGCAGGAATATGAGCTAAATAAATAATGACATAATTAAACATAATCATGGGTATTCTAATAGTATAATAACCACATGAAATTCAAATACTATCATCATAATGAGGGAAGTTCATATGCCGGACATCATAACCATACCATCCAAGCCTCGTGCTAGGACCATTAAATAATCATTTTGTCAAGGCCTCATGCCAAGACCATAGTTTGTCTCATGAGACTTACCGATGCATCGAGGGGCTATAGCGGGCCCTACCTGTCACATAATAAGTCCAATGCATTCCTCATATGATTAAAGATAAAAATAAACAACATATACATTCATATTTAAACTATCACATGAAATGTAACTAACTTTCCCCAATTATTGAACATAAACACTAACAATTCTGAGTAATATGGTGAATGGTTTTAGGATAGATCATCCACAATAGAGTTAGTCATAAAACATTTAATAAAATATGGTATATGACTTCATAAATTATTAAACCCAATAATACCATGAAATCAACAAGAGTGTTGAATCAAACGAGAATAATCTTTTAAAATTATTAAGCAATTCTTGTGATACATACTCTTTTATTTTGAAAAGAAGAGTTCTTTTGAAAAAATAATTGTATAAAACCATAAGTAAAGTAAGATAGTAATTCATGATAAAATTATTATTTTTATAAGGATAATGGTTTCCAAAAATATATTATATCTTTCTCTTGAAAATAGATGTGAATTTGAGAAATTCCCTTGTATCGGGCTCGTATTTTTGGAAATAGTTTTGAGAGATTCTTTTAAAACATGTAACTATCTAGAAAACAGGGAAGGATTATGGTTGGTTTAAATATATAGAATACTCAAACATAATTCATGTGGATTACATAACAATACATAATAATTTCATCGAGGAAATTAGACAATAAAAGTAACCCGAATGAAAATGGAAGTTCGGGTGAAAAACCCTTAGCTTCCAAACGTGTTCTTCTCTCAAAATTAAGCTACTGGAATATGAAATTATACTTATTAATAACTTACTTAAAAACCTATTAGACATGTATTTAGTTTATCATAATTATGTTTAGTTCATTTATACCCTTATTGATAAGTTATTATATTGAATTTCGTTGTTCCGGGGTGTTCATTTTCTCTATTTTCATAATCGGTTAACTTGTTTTTAAGTAATGGAGTTCATGTGGAATGGTTATATATCTACAGGATTAGAATTATATATTATTTATGAACATAAATAATTGGTAATGGTAATTTCTATCATTTTGTTATATGGAATGAGGATGAATCATTAGATGAGAACCACTTCGATTATTTGGCGGTATTTGGATTATTATGAAATAGTTTTGTCATATAACTTAATTATATGTACATATTATGGTTCTTGAATATTAATTATGTTATAATACATATATTATAGTCTGGTTCAACCATAAATATAGTCTCATGACCAGTAATGAAGAATAAATTGAAGAACTAAACTTCATCGTCCACGAAGGCTATTAATTGGAACCTCATGGACGTTGATTTCGTTTATAAAAATAAAAGAAAGGGAGTAAGAATATGTATGATGGGTATTCCATTCACATGACATAGATCCAGTATATATATGTTACTGGAGTTATCATGATCATTTGGACAGAGGATGTGAGGAGAGAAAAATAAAAGAGATGAACTTGAAAATAAAATAAAAGTTAAAAGATCCCTTATGAAAATTCGGCAGCATAACGACGTCACTTAAAATTTCATAAAATCAAATGATGAGAAAAAAAGGGTATCTAATAATATTGAAATCAAAAGAACAGTAATAAGAATGAATAAAATAAAACCTCAATATATGATAAAGTAATTTCAAATAGATAACATAAAAGAAGTATCGACTTAAAGAAGAGAATGAAGGATTCCCTTACCTTGTAGAATAACTCCTAGATCTAGAAGGATGGGACCTTGGTGGCTTAGGGACACCTTGGGAGGACTCCTAGAGAGGTAAAAACACCATAGATTCGAGGATGAGGGATTTTTAATTAAAGAAAACGAATGGATGAGTGGGTATTTATAGAAAAAGAGAGGAAATTTTTTAATAATTTCAAAGGGACACCTCATTAGTGGTTTTTGCCAAACTATGGGCTTACCCATGGTATTTTCCCATGGTTTTAGCCACTTGGGACACCTCATGTCATAAGTTACTATACACAAGTCGACCAGCCTTTTATTTTAATTAATATGTCATTGTGATGTCATTAAACTACTGAATACTTAAAATTGTATTTTTCACTATTCATGAAAAATTCAAGTATTTTAGAAAAATCCAAAAAATTCACCCCTACCACTTTTCGACGTGTAGAATTCAAAAGTGAAATCCATTTTTCAAAAATAATTTTCTAAATATTATTAATTTAATTTTTAATTAAGGTCACAGTTAATTCGAAAAATAACAATCTTAAAGTGCAATTAGTTTTATGTGACATTGGAAAATTAATTAAGATCCCATTATCCTATTGCCTTAAGAAAATAAAATAATAATAATATTTACTATTCATAAGGTCATATTACTATTCATATTAATATTCATAAGGGTATGTTACTATTCACCAAAAATCAAGTTTGTTCTATCAGACTCCAAATGACTTACTGAACACGACTCCAAATGACCATTTCTTGAAATTCAAAACATAGAAGAGGATAGATTATAAAATTGAATTCTATATTTATTTTCAAAACCTTGGACATCAGTGCCCACCATTTTGATGAGGCGACATGGATGCATGCGACTCAGTATAGCTTTGAGAAGGGATGACTAGTTGGTATCAGCTCTCATTTGACTCCTGATACTTATTATGATACTACTGCGATGTCGGCGTCTAGCTCGAGAGGAGCTCGTGGAGAGGCATCATCTTCTGCCTCAAAGTATCAGGAGTAGTTGCGAACTCAGACTGATCTTATAGAGAGTTTGAAAAAGCAGCATGAAGAGATGCGTCAGCAGCAGCAGCAGCAGCACGAGGAGGAGATGCGTCTATGGGAGTAGTAGTAGCAGCCGCCGCATCACGAGCAGATGGAGTACATGAGCCGTCTGACTCATTGTTTAGGGATGAAGTTTCCTCCACCATCTCCTACAGCCCCTCCACCTCGTCCAGAAGACGACCTCCAGTGATTTTTTTTACGTTAAAAACATTTGAATTCAAGATTTGTTGTAATATGAACTATTTACACTTTCTATCTTTTATATTGTTGCAAATATTGCATAATTTAATTTTTTTAATATTTTATTATTTATTATTAGTATTATATTTTTTAATATTTTTTTATTTTACTACTACTACTAATAATAATATTTTTTGATTTTTTATATTTTTTTTGTAAATATTGAGAATTTTAATAATTTTTTATTTTTTTATTATTTTGATAATATTAATATTAATTTTTCATTAATCCTAATTTTATTAAATATATATTTTTAGTATTATATTTTTTAATGTTTTTTATTTTAATAATAATAATAAAAATAATAAAAATAATAATAATAATATTTGATGATTTTTTTATATTTTTATGAGAATATTGAGAATTTTAATATTTTTTATTTTTTTATTATTTTAATAATATTAATATAATTTTTTCATTAATCATAATTTTATTAAATATATATTTTTTAATTATGTTTAGAATTTGCGATGGGACCTTTTGCGACAAGCTCCCGTCGTAAATAATTTAAATATAAATTTTTAAAAAATAATATTTGCAACGGGACAACGGGCCCGTCACAAAAGAGTTTTATATATAATTTATATAATCGGAGACTTATTTATGACAAGGTACTTCCCCGTCGCAAATACTATTTGTGATGGGCCCGTCGCAAAAGGTTTATTTATATATAATGTATATGATTAGAGACTTATTTATGACACCATTTTCTACAATGGGATATTTGTGATGGGGCCCTGTACATATATGTGATTTAATTATTGGAATTTTTTCTTGTTAATTTTAAACAAAAAAATTAACTTCATAATTACATTATCATTTTAATATTATTGTTTCCATGGGTAATTATAAATATTCACAAGAAATTATACCAATATTATGTTAATATCTACTACCAAACTTAAAAAATTAAAAGCACTCAAACATTGAGTATCTAAACCCTTTGGAAATAAAAAATAGTGGTCGTATGGTACCCGGGCAAGCCACTGCGGTACTTGTAGGCCAAGGGGAATGGGTCATTTGTTACATGGGAAAATAAAAACTAAAAAATGTAAAACAATACAGGATCAACTAAAAAGGAGTAGAAATAATCACATACCTTTCATTTTGAATGTTTCTATTCATATGAGAAGTTTTAGGGGTAGCGAAGGACAAAGGATGAGTACTGCAAAAGCTTGAACAATGCGAGTGAGTGAAGTTCTCTGTTAGGATTACATCTAAAAGGCTGGAAGGGTTTATCAGCTCTTTCCAAAAAAGTGATAATAAATATAAGTGTTATAAGTGCTAAAATAAAAAACACTGATAAAACCTTTATTTATCAGTGCTTTTTGGAAAGTACTAAGAAAATCTATTTAAAATAAATTACAAAAATATATAATGAACATACATTAAAAATGAATAAATTGTAAAATGAGTAAAAATTAGTTAACATTATTAATGAATAAATGATCTTAAAGGAATAAATATTATAAATGAGTAAAATTTAATAACTAAAAATAAATAGACTTAACAAATATTGAAAAAATGAATATGTTTTATAATTATAAAAATTATAAAAAAAATAAAAAATGAATATATATTAAAATACAGATGAATACATATTAAATATATACATCACAACCATATTAAAAACATTAAATGTTGATTAATAAATATATATATATAAATGAATATAAAAAATGAATAAATTACAAAAATATTAAACAAATAAATATTAAAAATGAATAAATTATAAAAAAAATAAAAAATAAAAAATATTTTTAGTGAATAAGTAATACTAAATAATATTGAACGAATGAATGTTAAAATGGTGAAATTTAATTATTAAAAAATAAATAGATTGAAAAAATATTAAAAAAATAATTAGTGTTATTAATTATATAGATTATAACAAAATTAAAAATGAATATATGTGAAAATGAAAATGAATACATATTAATTATATAAAATTAAACTATATTTAAAAAATTAAGTGTCAATGAATAAACATGTATAAATAAATATTAAAAATGGATAAAATCACAAAAATATTAAAAAAATAAAAATTGAAAAATGAATAAATTTTAAAAATATTTAAAAATATTTAATATTAATAATGAATAAATAATATTAAAAATTAATAAATTAGAAAAAATATTAAAAAGTAAAAAATATTATAATTTGCAAAAAATATAAAAAATGAATAAAATTTAATAATTAAAAACATAATATATATTAAATATTTTATGTTAGTAAATGAAATTCTAAAATGAATATTAAAATTTGAATAAATTATAGAAATATTTTATATGTGTGTGTTTCTATATAAAATTACATTAATTATGTATGTGTGTGTGTGAAATTAATGTAACACAAGTTTAATATATGTTAAATAGAAAAATCAAATGAAATTTTATTAATCATTCATTGCTATATATAAATTAGCTAATATTTTTAATTAATATTAATTTTTAATTATGAACCATTTTCACTGAATATAGGACTTATTAAATGTAAATACATATTTTGTATTATAAAAATCATATTTAATAAAATATTATACATATTGATATATATATATATATATGTATATCAATATGAATATATTTATTTATTAAAAATATTAAAAATACTAATAAATAATTATGTATTAAAAACATTAAAAATGACAAAATTTCAAAAATATTAAATGAATAAATATTAAAGAATAAAAAATTATAAAAAAGTAAAAAACACTTAAAATTATCAATGAACAAATAATATTAAATTAATTAATGCTAAAAATGAGTGAGATTTAAGTAAAATATGAATAGATTGAAAAAAATATTTAAAAAAATGAATAATTGTTATTAATTATATAAATTAAGAATATTAGAAATGAATATATATTAAAATGAAAATGAAAACATACATTAATTATGTAAATTGAAATTTTATTAAAAACATTAAATGTTAATAAATAAATATAAATAAATATTAAAATTGAATATAATTACAATAATATTAAACCAATAAAAATTAAAAATGAATAAATATACAAAATATTAAAAAAATATTAATGAAATAAATAAATAAATTGAGTAAATGTTATATATATATATATTAAAAATTAATAAATCATACATATTAAATAAAAATATATAAAATGAATAAAATTTATTAATTAAAATCATAAGATATTAAATATTAAATATTAATAAATAAAAATCTAAAACGATAATATTTACGATTTATTATTTTTGTATGTTTGTCTACATAAAATTGAATTCATTCTATATATGTATGTGTGAAATTATTGTATTACATATTAAGTGTCACATATTTAGTGTTTTATATACAAATCTAAGATAAATGAAATTTCATATTATTTAATATCTCAATTATCATGAATTGTGTTTCTATTTTAACAATTCAACCAAAATGATCTACCCTTAAAAATTATGGTAACTAAACTCTCTTCAACACGCTTCTAAAACCTTATATAAGGTTACAACATTTGAAATCAGGATTACTCCTTATCCACTACCTAGAATCACATTCTAATTTCTATTCCCACATGAATGCACAGTGTTTTCCTTTCTTTTCTTTATAGAATCTGAATCATGATCCACCCATAGATCCAACCCTTTGATCATCTATATAATTTTCTCCTCCATGTCAAGAATACCATGAGAATGTTTATTCTATAGTTTTTGGGAACGAATAATATACAATTCTATATAATTCATTTTTTCCACTAACCATATTTTCAACACATGCTTATAGAGATATCATCGACTATTCATATGTTTGTTCATTCTTTTTACTCTTCTTCTACTGACTTTTTAATGTTAATTCAATGGAATAAATATTATTCTCCATTATTGTATGAATCTAATATGGTTTGATCTCAATATAATTAATCGACTCCCAACAATCAACTCGTAATGACCAAATCATAATGAAATCAAAAAACCATTATGAATACAACTAATAGTAGATCACAAAAATGAATTTAGGTAGAAAATAGAACAATTAATATGTATATTTATATACTTTTACATAAATATAACTCTATAATGTATGATATTTTGATATAATTATAGAAGTAAAAATCAAGGAGAGACCACCTCCAAGAAATCCTTCATAGCTTTGACTAGAAGATTATAGAGAGAGAGAGTCCACCTCTCTCAGACTTTGGTTATAATAGGGATTCTTTCCAAGTAAAATGAATAAATAAGTATGGATATATTCAAAGATATAATATATATTTTTATATGGCATCAATCCTAACCAACTAACTAACTATTGGAATAAAAAATTTATGTCAGACACTTTTCCAAATAATTCATAGTGTCCTCCCTTAGATAACACAAGTCGAGTTTCAGAGGAAAGCATGATAAATCATGAGATGAATAAAATTGCATCCCTATATTCCATGTGGTTTCTAACACAATGAGGGATGAATATTCCTATAAAATTTTTAATAGTTTGATTATGTGGTGGTGAGAACCTGCTTCCAAGATTATGGTTTGGATTTCACACATTGTTGATGAAATGATCTTGAGACCGTAAAATCCATTTTTAGGGTCTCCCTGGCATTTTTTAGTCTAATAAAGCATTACAATATGGAGTATACAACATATCTAGTGGCATATTTAACTTAAAAATATTTAAGTTTACAAGTCACAAATTCAGAATATATTTTTGAATCAAACATTATGGTTATCAAAAGTAAGTCAGTTTTCCTGAAGAAAGCCAAGCTCACACTCAGGTCTCTTTACTAGATTGTCACCTAGATCCCTCACCCATCTTCTATGATCACCCTAGTTCTCACATGCTATTCCATGTCCATGTGCCTAGGTATTATCTACTGACATAGTCCCCCATGACCAACTCCTATGTGCCTAAGTCCTTTCCACAATCTATAAATTGACCGCACACCTCTAAATTAAGACACAAATGGCAACAAAGGTAGATGACTGAGAGTGAGGTAATATATACCATCACCATAACACCTGATAATTCCACTTTGGAACCCTACCAATTCATTACACATTGGAACACTTCTTAAGCACACACACTTAGGTGCACACCTTGGTTGCATCACTTCATTACCCACACTTGGGTGTATTATTTTGGAACACCACTTGGGTGAACCGCTTAATCACCCAAACTTTGGTACAGTTATTAATCAAATATAATTGGGAACACCACCTAATTTCCCACTCTTTCATGAAACACCTTGTTTCCCCACTTGGGTACACCACCATGACACCCACATTTGGGCACAAAACCTTGACACCCACACTTCGGTGAACCGCTTTGCCTAGGTTCATCGCTCGGGTTACCATACTATGATGAACCCCTTTCTTGAGGTCCTTAACCTGAGCATCAATAATAGGGAGAAACCTCATTAAATACCTCACTTGGGTGAACATATTCACCCATGTCTCATATCGGGGTTCTAATCAAACCTAGCTCTTTTTCTGAGCACCTAACCCTACCAAACATATCTTGAGTTGTGATTCTCCTCTTGGTCTCCAAAACACCTCGTGTCAATATTATCCTCTTGTTCTTCCAAATCACTATGAGTCGAGATATTCATCATGGTTCCTAAAATAAAAAGATTTGAGATTCTCCGCTCTCAAAGTGACCATGTTATTTTTCATTGTGAACTTTATCAAGCATACTCTAACGAGTTAGAGCTCATTATAATTTAGCTACACATAGTTATTTTCAGTTCTACATATTTCATGTT
This sequence comes from Viscum album, assembly GCA_963277665.1. Taxonomy (NCBI): domain Eukaryota; kingdom Viridiplantae; phylum Streptophyta; class Magnoliopsida; order Santalales; family Viscaceae; genus Viscum; species Viscum album. The sequence continues at coordinate 1,074,830,666 of OY728143.1, forward strand.
GATCATATAATGATATATATATATATATATTAATGGTTTTATTTTACTCTTTATTATAATGTAATGTTATAACATAACCTATAACCCGAGTCTCTAATGACATAAATCAGTCAAATTGATCGCACTAAAGAACATGAAACTATCATTATCCCAATAATTAAGGTACCATGTCCTAAAAAAATGTCTATGTTAACCAAAATTTAATAAAAAATAATCATTTAACATATAAAAATGTATCAAAAATATTTAAGGATTCGTATCAATTTGTTTTTTTTTCTGTGGAAACATCCAATGGATCCCACATCTATAATGAGCTATGAGCCTACTTTCCAAAGGTAGGAAGTCATTGAAATTTCTTACTGATGACACTTAGGGTATCACATTAGTCGAGATGGTGGGAGGTCAGAATCATCACACCCTATTGGGGGTAATTATTTTATACTTATGATAATTTATTATAGATTTATGATATGTGTGTTAATCTTTCCCATATCCCGATACATGGCTAGTTACACTAACAAAATGATCAATTTTTGAATTTCACCCGTATTAATCATCATACATGTTAGAAGGAATATTATTAATGTAACTATAAATATGTATCATAGGTTATCTATATTACAACCAATTATTGATTCAAGATGATGGTTTATAGGGTCCATCATTGATGGCCTTGACCAGATGATTTGTGTGACCTGATTGTTATAGGGTTCATCACATGAACTAAGAGGGAATCATGTAAAGAAAAACAACCTTGTGATAATACCATCATGAAATACCTTGATAATTTGAATCCCTTTCCATTTTTAAACATCATTTCTGCTTTACATTTCATGATCAGTCCTAGGTCTCATGATGGCATGCCAACCTTTCCAAGTATGCCGCTCCACTAGGCCGAGTTGTGAATCCATGTTGTCATAGGGGTCATCACATGATCCAAGTGGGAATAAAATAATCATTCTTAGGTCACCTGTGTGTATGAAAACCTCACCATAGATATCGGTGTTTTCTAACCAAGTAAAACAACCATTAAGTGATTTATAACTTAAATTTACAGAATAGGTGATCCACACTGACATGAATGGGACCATGTGATGACCGAATTGTCATGGGGTCATTGTTTGATTATAAGAGGTATCACATAAAGAACATTGAATGCATGATATAATTGTCATTATAATATTAATTGAACCAATTAAATATATAGGTTAACATTAAGGTATATTAAAGAGTCTACATGAAATGAAAATTCTAAAAGAAAGTGAAAGGAATTAGTTTTGTGGTAGTAAATTCCTGCCTTAGTCTCTTGAGATTCCAACTATTGGTCTTCCTAGAAACTCTTTCTCTTCCAATAGACATTTGGCATATTATGATATTCCACATAAATAAGAGGATGATGGTACTTCCTCTTAACTTGTAACTAAAATTCTTAGTGATGTCAAATTTTTTTATTCATCGTTGATTTATTTTTAATTCATGAGACCTCATAATTTAACCTCTTCATTTCATTTGATCTCAAGAACCTATTTCTGAACTAGATCATCCAAAAAACTTTCTTAACCATGACACCAACTGATCAATGGTAAATCATTGAAATTGCATCAGGCATCCTTGGTAATGGGATTTACTTTCGTGATTTAAGTGATTTACTTGTGTTCAATGAAATTGAATAATTATTTATGTGATTCACATGAAATTTCTATTGTAATAATATTTCATGATTTGGAATGGGTCACGCGCTCTTCATGATGCCACCCAAATTATGTGATCATATAAATCAAGATGAGTCACATTTTCCCTTTACCCTTTAAACCTACACTTGTTTTAGTATATGTTTCTTATTACATTGGTCTTATATGTATTAAAGATCACCATATCCATAAAATGTTATTTCATGGAGGGATATTATTGCTAAGAATCAAAATGTTGGTCCCCAATGTCAGTTCTTGTTTGAAAATGAGATTAAGAAGGGTCTTCCTTTGATTGATCTTAAAAATTATCCCCTATCACATAGAATTCCTTTATATAAATTTATCATTATTTATGATAGTACAATTAATTTTCCCAATATAAATCTTCCATCTTGATGGTTTTTATCCTCATATGACTGCTTCAGAATGATTGACTTTGATATTATCCAACTCCTCCTAAAACCATTCCATGGGCCATCCTATGCATTGAATAACTCCCCCATGAGTCCAAAAAATCACAATATCACTCATCAACCTATTTACCATAGATAAAGAACCATAATTATTTCCTATTAGGAAATTTTTAAAGGTATATGGCATTTCAAATGATACCTGTTCTATAGTGAGAACTTTTATGATGAATGGGTGTTCCCATTCTTGGTTAATAAAATATATACAAAATTTTCTATTTATATTATCCACATCCATATCTATATAGAAACACTAATATCTAATTTTTTCATGAACTATAAACTATATATTATTCTAGAATTGATCATCCATTAGTGTCCTACCACCAACATTTTCACTTGACCCATGGAAAGGTAGGGATCAACCTAGGTGACATCCACCAGCTTAGGAGATTAATTTATATTAGGGAGATGTATGATGATTTTATTCCTACTATGAATTTTTGGGTTTTCCCTAAACACATACCCACCATATATCGAGGTATTTTCACCGCCGTGAGAGATAATTTAGATATAGAGCTGATCCTAAGATCAGTTATTTCATTCAAAGACAAGATAAGAATATTTCTATTTCAATGTTGGTCTTGACCAACTGTGGTATGTCCTAATCACTAGCACTATTTAAGGGTTTGGGATATAGAGGAAACTTATTAGTCCATTATATAGGATGTGGATTACACCTCATAGGGAAATAAGGTGAAACTGGGTGTGTCCCAAAGTCTTCAGATGGAGGGATTTTGACATGTTTTTAAACAAATGGATTTTCCTATATAAAGATGAATTTTTGGGAATTGGGATCATCATGATAGATATGGAGACTATATTTGGATAAGGATATCCCATAAACAAATATATTCTAACCCTTTCCCATCTCAGTTAACTTATTGGCCACATTCAATAGGGTAATGCCCATTTATAGATTAGTAGGCCGCTCTAGTTTTTATTTGGGTGGATAGGTGAAACTTTTTTGGTGTTATAGTTATCAAAATACTATTTATATCCCTCATTCCATATTATACCTCCGGTTACTAAACATATATAGGGTTGAGGTAATAATTCTAGATGTTGATGACGCATTCAACATGTTGATAAAGAATAACTGATTCAATTTCATTCTATTCCTCACAACTTCTGAACTGATCATTTATAATGGAAGTGGTTCCCTTGATGATAGGTTTTATAGAGTCTCACTTTTGGATCATTTTATCTTAAATATCTTAGATAAACTATTCATATATGAACCACGATCCCCTTCTAGTTTTCTTATCATTTTTTCTATACTCTGAAAAACCTTCTCTTCCTTTTGCTGGAATGCGAGGAGAATAAATACCCTATATTATTTTTCAGTTATAGATAATATTGACAAATGAGGATATTAATGTCAACTTTTTCCTTCCACCTACTGATAAAATTACTTACCTACCTCAATACTATTCACACAATTGTCTAGAATCATATCCAGTAGGTGTACTAAGTAAACCAGTTTGATGAGTAGATAAACCATGTGCCTCTCTGAATCAATTGATCTTGGATGAAATGGAAATGATTTAGGACACATGAGGATACCCAAGAAAGAACCCTCATCAAAGAGACATGTCTTATAAAATAAAGGAATACTTTTTGGGGAAACTGGCTCCTACATACTAACATCAGATGATATTATAACTAAAGTAGGGTAACAACATATCATTAGAAGGGGGAGAGTATTCAGGGCCACTCCATTTTTTTCCTTATTGGATGAGATGGTACTTAACTAAATTGGTTTGATACCCATGTATATCTCAATATTTCTTCCCCACACACTCATTACCTATGAGATGATTGATGGAAGAATGGTTACATGAAGAAGAGTCTAGCACAAGATTTCAAATCTAATCATCAACACTCCTTTTTAGGAAATAAGTACACAAGAGGAATTCCTCTATAAACTCTTCCAAGATTTGGGGTGACTGACTTAAATTATTAGAGATTATATAAAGTCATACAATAGATCATTCTAACTATATATTAACTATCTTTCCATGAAATGGATTTTCAAAACTTTTATGAAAAAAATTTAATCCTCCAATAGATGAGGGAATCCTTGTAGGCTCTATAGAAAAGATAAATTAAACCCTCCCAATTGCAAGATCATATAAATAAACTGGATGTAAATATAGTATAACATGAAGAGTGCATACCACATGTGAAGGACGATATTTCAAAGGAATCATATTTACTGGATACTATTCAAAAAGAGGGTCACTAGTTATCATCCTTGATGAAGTCTCTTTTTCCAATAGTGATGGAATAGGAAATGGAGATGGAAACACTTAAAAATTCAACTGATTCCTCTCTCTAGACTCTAATTAATATGGAGAAATCAATAAAACAAAATTTTCCATGATCTTATTGTATTCCTTCTAGTGAAACATGGGAGATACTCCAAACAATGGACAATCCAACCCTCTCTTTTTTAATTATCAATAAATAATTATTAAAAACCCAAATTGTTACTAACCTCCTCTTACCCAAGGGTTATAGGAAATCAAATTCTTGAGTCATAATCGCCTTTTTTTTTCTGAGAATGGCTCACAAATAACCATGTCCATAAACACCTTTTTTGATGTACTAATGTCTGGCATTCCAAAATAGTCGAATTCAAGCAGATGACATAGGTAGATATGTCAAGGGGAGGGAGAGTGTGCTCTAACTTTTTTAATTTATAGGAGGACTATAAATAATAGCATGGATATTTTTGGGACAATATTATAGGCATGAAATCTTTAATATATATATTTTTAGCTTTTATCGCCCTTTATTTTTCCTATGTTTCAAATAATGAAATCGTAGTGAGTGGGGACATGACTTTTTATTAGGACACCCATTATAAATTTTATCCCTGATAATTTTTATATCTCATATATTTTTTAGATGATCAATTTTTCTAAGATCATAGAAAGTGTGTGTCTTGTAATCAAAGACTTTACTTATTTCCAGACTTCCCTTTACAGGATTTCAGGCTGGTGAGTGTTGTGTCTCTTTCTACTTGAAGTTTGTGGTCCTGTAAGCTAGATCAATGATTTTATATTGAATTATTATGAATATCTTGAACCATATGTTCCTTAAGTTTAATATCATATAGCTTTTACCTTGTTTTGTAGCTTATGGTCATGTAGATTATACCTTATATAAATTCAAATTCTTAAGAGTTACTAATTCGACCAAGGACAATAATTTCTCCTTTAGAATTGTTAATGAATATCACATTACCACCATATAATTTGTTTAATTTATTGAAGATTGATAATTCTATGGTCATGTGCTTAGAACATACACTATCCATATACCATAAGCCTTTACTAGATCTCTTCAAGCATGTAACCTGCATTTTATTAGACAAGAAATGATTTTAGTATCCTTATCTTCTTGGGTCTAGAGAAATTAGAAAATAAATATTTTGTAATCTACATTTTTAATGGATTATTGGAACTTTTTTTAGAATATTTAAATGAATTACTGAAATAATCCTTTTAGGTAAAAACCATGTTGTCCCATAACCATATATTTTATTTGAATTCATAAAGTAGGGAAAAAATAGTTTTTGTAAAACTTTTTTTATTACCCTAATTGATATAATAAACCATATTTGAATTTTATTTTTCTATAAACACCTAAAATTTTATTTATATTTTTTGTACCATTAGTGAAACCTTCTGTATCTTTCCTAAGTTTCGCATTAAATAATTTAAAATTATTATTTTCTATTAACAGTATAAAATTATTTTTTCTTCAACAAAAAGATCATATTTTAAAGTTATAGAAAAAATATAATGCTTCTATATATTTTTATATTTATCATTAAAATCAATAAATGTATCTTCAATCAGGGAGTAGTAATCAAAAAGTTATTTATTAGAAATATTAGAATCATCACGATGCTTAGTTTTATATAACATAGAATCAATAACTGTTACCTCATATACAGACGCTATAAAACATAGATTTTATTTTTTATAAGCATCATTATTACTTTAGTATGAGTTACTGGAGATGTATATTCACTCTATGAGTCCTTCATTTCTTTCTTCAATTTATTTCCTTTTTTCATCATATTTAATTTTAAATTTTAAATTAGTAAAATCATCAATGATGTGACCTTTTATTTTCCATTCATAACATGTTACTTCACCAATTTGGTAATATATTTCTAGTTTATTTTACTATCATACTTTACCTGGTAATTATATTTCCTGAAGAATTTATTCTTCATGCATAATTTCATAATCCTTATAGACATCTGATACATATCTTTATCATTTTATGTATCAACTTTACTTCCACTAGCATTGTCATATTTGATAATTTACTTTTATTTTTTCTGATATTATTTAATGGAAATAGAATTATTAGGTTCAATATCCTCATCATTAAATTTAAGTTCCTCCTAATACATAATAAATTTTCTAATTAGTTATTTCAATGGAAGTTTTATAATTCCACACAACTCTTGAATAGAGACAACAACACCTCTCCATCGGTCAAGTAAACATCTCAAGATCCTCAACACTTTCTTTTTATCATTAAAAATCATTCCAAGTTAATGAATAGTATTTATAATTTCATTAAACATGAGATACATGTCCAAAATAGATTCATCAAGCATAGTCCTGAATGTATCATATTTTATATTATATATATTTAAGTGAATTTTTAAAATTGTATGTTCCTTCATGAAATACAACAAGATTATCCTAAATCCCTTAAAAATTATCAAAAGAAAAAATTCTATTAAATTCATCTAATTATAATGAACAATAAAAAGACTTCATGGATTTTTAGTTATAATCATATGTATCCTTTGTAAAATCACTCCAATAATGTCTAAGAGATTTTGGTTTTTCATATTTATCTTCTATAAAATTCGAAATGTCAAAACCTATGATCTCAAGATGTATTTTTACATTCATTTTCCACTAAGCATATTTATGGCCATTAAAGTAAGGTGGTATATTATTTTCATTTTTTTAGTCTATTGGTATCCATAATAATATAGGATTTGAAAAAACCAAAATAGAAATATAATTCCCAAGACTTGATCAATGGTAGATAAAATAAAAATAAAGAGAAAAATATTATTTCATACTAAATGTTGGTTAGAGTGGAGTGATGAAGAGGGGAATGGGGTGAATTGATCACCCAATAAAATTTTTGATTGAAAATATTTTTAAATTAATATCCCATAATCTAAAAATATTATAGTTAACAAATACAATTGGTATATATAATTTAGTATTTTTAAATATCTTCTCAAGGGTATGATAAAAACCAGAATAAAACACTTTTAAATCACCATAACTTTTGAAATAATTATTGTGACACAAAAGACAATATATATATCACACATAAAAGTTAACTATAAAAGTATTATTTTTAGAACACAATTTTTAAATACTTGATGACATATTGAATTGTAATATATAGTATTAAATGAAATATGATTTTAGAAAATATAAAAAAACATAATAACACATAGTGGATTTAATAATAAGAAGTGAAATTATAAGATAGAACATAGTAACCACAATTTCATTGTAACCCTCTTCCATAAATTTTAATTAAAACAAATAAACAGATCCACAACCTAGATCAGGTTTTACAAAAAACAACTACACATAGGGTAATCTCGGATAAAACCAGAATCTTCTATAGTTATTCATTGGATATAATATATAAAAGGAAAAAGTAGGAGTATCAATATACTCATCTTTAATATACATGAGTATTGATCAATAAATAAATTGGTAACACATGAACAACTCAAATATAACGAAGAATAAAGAGAACACAATGAGTGAATAAAGAGTTTTGATGTATCTTTATCTCTGGCCATATTTTTTTGATCAATTTTATTTAAATATATCTTTCAATGTAGAAGAAATTATCCTTTAAATATTATACTTATATTTAGTAGTAAAGTGAAGAAACAAATAGTATAAAGAGTAGTATGTCATAGTGTATCCTCATATGTTTCACTCACTTGTCATCTCTATTTCATATGAGACTTACTTGAATTTTAACTCAACCACTCTCGAATTACTTATTGAGTAATAAACATATTTAATTCATCTTATTGATCAACCATTGTAAAATTCATAAATGTTCAGTATTGAATTTAATGTTCAGAGACTATCCTGTTAGAAAAAAATAATATTTTATTCTCAGATAGACATATAAGGAAATGGTCTATACTTAGGCACAACATGAATGATCTCATGGAAGATTAGAAGCATAGCTGCATGGATGAACATTAAAATTTTAATGAAATATTGATACTTCCTCATATGAAATAATAAATCCTCTTCACATAAGATTCAATTCCATATCAAAGACAATGTTTCATTTTTTCAAAAGATATTTCCTTCACAGAGAAGATATTTCATTCACACTAAATATAATTGATTCCTTTTCCTGAATGATCCACCATATCATGTAATATATATCATTACGCATAGTAAATTCTTATCCACTTACATTATATTCATACTTTGTAAAAATTTGAATTCTACCATGCATGATCGATCAATATAATTCATAGTCGATAAATTTACTTTACAAAAACTACCCAAATCATAGATAATTTTAAGATTTTCCTCATAGAATATGGTCTATATGGATGATTATTTACAAAAAAACTTGTTTATAGTAATAGTTGATCCTTAATAGAAGATCTCTACTCACTGTTTCATGGAAAGTTTCTTTATGGAAGATGAAATACTCGCATAGATGATACATTAGGGTTATAGAAGAAATATTTTCTTGACATGAAATAATTTTTTTATAGAAGATCCTTACTTATAATATTTTATAAAAAATATATATTTATTTAATAAAACTCTAAACTTATTATAATTAAAATAATCATGATTTGGGATTATTAAAACATGTAATTTCTAGACTAAGGGGACACACTTGTTTCCCTCAAAATACCCTTTTAAATACCTCTATATCTAGTTATATTTCTATATTATTAGCCAAAGTATTAATTATATAATTGTTTATAGGTTCATGTGTTGATAATATATTCTCAATATTTGGCTTAAATCATCGTCTAAACTAGCTCATGTTCCATGATATTGGGAAATGAGGTATCATCAGTGAAAATTTTCAAAAAAAATTATATATCCTCTATAGAACCATTTTGGTGATGCATATTTAAAAACCTTAGTGGAACAACCTCTTTGACCTTCTCATATGACTTTTGATACTCCCTTTTAAATCAAACATTATCACTCTGCCAAGATAGAAACTATTACAAAGTAGTGTTTCCATAAAAATCTATGATAAATGTAATTTAATATCTTATGATGTATGATTTATCAAGAATTAAGTTTATATTTTAGTGATCCAACCAAAAGGATACTCTCATAAAAATGGGGAAACTATACTCTCTTAAACACACTAGTCACACCTTCCACCAAGATGAAATAATTCATAATTAGGATTCATCATTGTTTACTATTGACCTCTACATTCTTATTTCAAATCCCACATGGTCTCACTATGGATGCCTTGTTTTACTTTCTCGAATCTAAAATATGATCCACCTATGGCTCTAGAACTTTAACCCACTATATTATTTCCTCCACCATATCATGAATCCTTAGAGTAACTTTTTTCCCTCAGTTTTTTCAAATTTATTGTACAACTATCACCAACTATTAAAATTCCTATTATTTCTCCTCACTCATCCAATATTGAAGATTAAATTCCCATATAATTAAGAAAATATTATTCTCCATTATTTTATACATATAGGTTGGGATGGTATTAGGCTCAATGTTTGGATCTCAATTATTTACACATAAAAATTAACTTACAATGATCAACCCTCAATGGAAGAACCATATAGTTATGAATCTAAATTATCGTAGATCACACAAACAAATTTATGTAGATAATAGAAAAAATATGTGAATTTCTATAATGTGCATTAGACAAAACTCTATAATGTAAAGGACGTATTAGAATTAAATAGTAGTAATCAAGGAGATACCACCATTAGAATCTCTTTACTAGCTATAAGTGGATGGTTCTAAAGAGAGATCCCATATTCTAGGATATATAGACAACAATAATCTTAACCAACCAACCAACCAACAAACCAACCAACCAAACAACCAACTTACTCTAATCCAACCTACCCCCCCTTATTAATACTTTTTTAAAATGTATATAAAATAGGTTTCCTAGGAAACTAGTCTAGAATAACCACTATATGAATAAAAATATCCTCTAACATATGTTCAATGTAATACCAAGTGTTCTATAAGAAAATATTTTTCAATGATATTTTATTATGTTATTTTTGTGTGGATAAACATATATTGGAAAATGTTTTCCCCTTATATTTTCTTACAAAAATGTTTTGTATCACCAAATTTTTTATCCATTGATGCCAAGAAAATATTCCATTTTGGGGATGTTATTCCACAAAATTCTTTTGTATCAATATGTTATGTTATTTGTTTTATGCGAAAGTGATTTTTAGACAAATAATATTACATGAAAAATGGTGCGTGACACAATTTTTCTTGTGACCAGATTCTTACCAGATGTAATGAATTAACCATGTAAGGATCATGAAAATTATTTTAGTTAAATTTTGATATTAATTTGGTTAATCCATTTTTTGAATTTTATTGTATATTAGTGATATACTTACACTATTTAAAATACCATGTATAAATATGGATAATCCATTTTAAGAAGTTGGAGGTTAAAACCATTGAAGTATAATTTAAAGGATTCAATTTGAAATTTTGAATTTAAGACTCTAGGTGGATTAGATTTCGATAGAAATATAAATGAAATAGATAAAATTAAGAAGACGGGAATTTCGGGACCAAGATAGGTGATGGAATAAGTTGGGAAAAATAATGGAGTTACAAGTAAAATGTTCAAGGTAGTATATTGAATAATAATTATAAGATCATCAAGAAAGATGAAGGCTCAATGATATATTTCCATAATTTTTTCTAGATTATGTTTGAAAGGTTTTCTTATTACGAATTATATTACTTTTAAATGTACTAGAGAGGTATTTGAACTTGATTATCTATTGTTTTCTTTTAGTTTTCCTATTAAAAATTATTTGGTATACACCAACCTGGGAATATGACTAAATAATCAAAATTTCATTAAAAATAAATTATTATCTATGATTTTTATTTTTTTAATTTAGTTTCTTATTATTTTTTGGTATTTAATGTGGGGATTAATATAAATATAAATATAAATTCTTAGATAAATATTTTTAATTAAAATTTTAATTTATATCTATTAGTTTTTTTTGATTTTAGAATATATTATATGCATTCTATTTTATATATTTTTTAAAACATTCATAGTTGGTATCATGACTTTAATTTTTAAGATGTTTTTTTAAATTATGATATTGAGGAACATAATAGATAAAATGAATTTAAAATATGGAGAATGAAAATCTAAAATATTCATGTATAGAAAGGTTTAAAGTATGAACTCTATATATTTAATAAGTCTTTAAATTTCCCTAAGGGTTTTCCCAATTTTATGAATATACCCTCAGACATGCTAAATATTTCTCAGTATAAAAATTCTCACAGTTAGGGATAATGTGTTGAAAGAAGCAGCTACCCAACCATTTATTGTTATTTTTTTTAAAATATGAGTTTTAATTAATGAGTAATCCATTTTATCATAACGTATTATGAAACCAAGTTACAAAATATAAATATTTTAACATCATGATATTTTAGTTTAAAAATAAAAATATGTTTGATAGTATATAACACATGCTATACTGAGCTTAAAAAAACTATGATAAACTATTAAAATACTATTATTTAAATATAACTATTTTAACCTATCCATTTGATTTATAAGAATGAATACAAGTAAAACAAATTATGTAATATATAGGGATATTTTCTTTAATACAAATGTTGTTATCAATTCCTTGAAAATAATATCTCAATTTTTAATAAAATATTAAAGGAGATGTTTTTTAGAAAAATGATTTATGTGTGTAATGTATTTTTATTAAGGTAAATTAAGTTAATAAGTATATAAGAATGATTTTAATGAAATTTATAGATCATATATTTAATAAAAATAAATTACCATGAATCTAATAGAGGTTACTAGTTAAGGAATAGGTATAAATTTATTTTATACTTTAAAAATACATTTCCTTTAAAAATTGTTATTGATTTTTTTGGATGAATATTATAATTAATTATTGAAACATTCTGATTTTTTTATATAATATAAATAATTTTTTAAATCAACATTTTAAAAAAACAATATGATTTTTTTTGAAAGGAATGATTTTTAACAGAATAGTGAAAAATTCTAATTTTTAGAAAACTACTATTTATTCTTTTTAAGTCAAGTAATTTAATAGTACCATTATGTTTTGGATTTAAAAAAAACAAAAAGTATAATTTTAATAAATTTAATCTAAATAATACCATGAGAATCAATATTATACATGGATTTTGTATAAATTCTTTTTTTTATTAAAATAATCATTTTTAAAAAATAATATTTCACTGAGTTTTGTAAACTTATATTAACATTTATTTCTAATTTTTTTTTGGAAATTGAATCTTAAAAAATGGATTTTATATTTGGAATCAGTATTTTTCAATTTATTAAGGAGTGTATTTTAATTTATAGTCATAATGAAGAGTAACCATGATAAAAGTTTATCACCACTGTAAAGGGTAAAATGTGTTAAATGAGAATAAAACTATGATATATGGTCTAAAAATAAACTAAAAATTTGAATTTATTTTGTTATATGATTATAATTATACCATATAGATACTATTTTTTATAATATGGCATTTTAGTTTCACTTTACATTGATTAAAAATGTTATACTATTTTAAGTTATGAGTGACTACAAAATGAAACTTTCCATCACTTATTATGTTTGGATAATATATATATAGATAAAAATGATATATTAATGAATATATATGATGAAATTTATTAATTTAGAGTAATAAAATTTTAATTTTTTATGGTATAATTGTCTTGAATGCTTATGCGATGCCGCCACAACGCTTGTGCAAGTAGTAGAAAAATCAAGTAAATGATTTTAAAAACATTAGAAGTAAAATTATTTGGATAAATTATGGTGTTAAATAAATTTTATTTATAATTATAAATTATTAGTGATGTTTTAATTATTTATTTTCAAATTACATTATTTTCTTTAATGACTTTAAATTCAAAATTCTACCAATAGTCTCGAAAATGGACTTAAATTATTTTAATTATTAAATAATATTTTAAAATATTTATAAAATAATAAAAATACAATAATTACTTAATTTTATGGATGATTATCTCTATTATCATGAATTATCCATTTATGTTCCACTTTTTAATTTTTAAAATTACTTTCATAAATCTTAAATTTTGAAAGATTGTGAAAATGTCATTGATTTTTTCCTATAAAATGGACATGCTTCACCTTTTCAAAATACAACTAAAGTTAGATTTTATATAAAAACTATAAATAATAACTCTATAAAATTCCTTTCCCATATAAACATTCTCATTATCTTTTCATAAAACTCTCTGTCAAAGGCCTTATGTTCAATCAAAAGAAGGATATTAAAGGAGGAGGTATAATTCTTAACTAATCTCTTCTAAGATTTTTTCTTATTATAACACCATAAAACATATCATAAACATTATTATATTTTAACACCAGTATATCAAAAATATATATATTTTATTATATTATAGGTAAAATCCTTCTTGATCACCTTTTCTATCTAATGTAAAATGAATATTTCGCTCGTGCGTATATGTGGACTACCACCTCCATGAAGAGATGTGATTCATTTTTCATTACCATATCCAATGGATAGTCATAAGGATGGAACTAATGTATAAATATGAAATTTATAACATATTTATGATTTTGAAAAATTAAAATATTATTTAATTTATTTCGTTCCAACTCAGTAGATAAATGAAAATTCTATTCATGAATATGTACATATTACCATCTCCATGAAACGACATGTTTAATTTTTCATGACTGCCTTTCATGGATGGTTATAAAATTGTATTTAATGTATAAAAATGATAATTATTTCATGATTAATTTTATTTAGATGATGTAATAATGAACCGTTTTACCATGTTCATCCTACCAAAGTTCTTTTCGGATTCTGAACCGAACATCCTCAAAATGTCTAACCTAAGCATAACTAATTTAGTAAGTATCTGAGATATTATAATAAAATAAATAATTAAAATGTATATTAATAATGGAATAAAATTTTAAATTATTATGAATTAGTAAAATAATTACTATATTTCCATTATACATGAGTTATAATATGTACCGTGGCGAGTCAGAATCAATGTAAGGAATATTCGTTTAAAAATATTATTTTCATGTTTTCCATCCAAATATTTTTTACATGTTGAGGTTATTTGAAATGATTCAATAATTTCATTATTTGTTATTAAAAAGTTTATAAATCTTATATTTTTATATTTTTTACTTTCTTTACAAATTAATCAAAAACAATATTTCAATATTTTTTCATATGTGCTATTTTTAACTTTTTATAAAATTAAAAAAAATTCTAACAAATATATATTTACCACCCTTTACAAATTTCATATCCATTATTCATTATCAATATTCCACTAAATTTTAACATGGGTTTTCAAGAAGATACTATTCCCTCTCTTATTGAACTTTATCTAAATAAAATTATAAGGAAACAAAATTTTCATCTCATTTTTATGAGATAATGGATAGTGTTATTTCTTATGGGATTAGATTCTGATTCAAATGAGTTTTACTGTTAAAGTAAAATATTTGTGTTTTTTATTCATTATATTTTTTTTAAAATTTTATATGAATGGTGGATGAGTCCGATATAACTTTGAGGATGGGTGAGCACGATATATATTTCCAATGCATTCTATAAAGTGACAGAGTTTATTGATTATAGGTGACTCTTGATAGATATGAGAATTATCCTATTAGGCGATTCAATTGTAAGGGGTTGCATAAGGGTGAATGTAAAGGTAATTTTTTAAGGTATCTATATGACATTATTTCAATATTTCTAAAGGAAAATTTTGATTTTAAAAAATTATGTGATGTTTTTAAGGAATGTTTATGACCTTTTAAATGGGTGAATTTATTATTTTTAAAGGAATGGTATTTATGATTTTTCTTGTTTTTCAAAAACCCTAATGATTGTGATTTTTCCTTTTATATTTATTATAATATATTTTATGAAAATATTGGGGATTTGATGTTTATTTCTTGAGTTATTAAATGATTATTTTGTGCTCAAGGTTAATTATATAAAAGAAAATTTTTCTATTCAATTTCATTATTTTCAAAATGAACTAATGGTTTCTTTATTTTTTATCATATACCAATATTTTGTTCTAATCACTTGTTTTCAATTTTTTTCCACTGGGATTAGAGATTAGTAGACAATATAAAAATATCTGTCTTTTCACTATAGGTTTTATTATTGAAATAAGTGAATGTGATTTTGAATAAAACATGGGTTAAAATTTAAGAATCTAAATTTTGTGGATAAAAATGGACACTAATTGGAAGAATTATATTTTTATTATAAGAGTTTTATATTTGAGTGTGTTTCAACCCAAGGTGAGGCATTTGGGGGGAATGAAAATTGGTCTGATGGATGAAAATCATTTTTCTATTATCATAGAGCATTTCACATCACCATTTTTGTTCCAACCCGATTCACATCATTATCCTTTAGGGGGAATTGGATTGACCCCGTATGGACTGGTAAGTTTACCCATTTTTTGTATTAATAAAGAGGAGTCACAGTATAATGGTCCCAATGGGTGATTTAAGGGGGTTAAGTGTTTGTGAAATCAGTCTACGTAGAATATGATTTACTCATATGGTCTCCAACGAGTTTATTCATGGAGACAAAAACACCTGAAACCCCTTTTATCCATGATTCATGGACCTGCATTCCAAAGGCAGGCACTTGTTGGATTGTTTGGACAACAAAAATTGAAAACTATATTGGTTTAGAGGATGGTAGATCAGTCTCATCACACCATTTTTGGGGCAATTATTTTCTAATATGGGACTCTCTTATAGGTATAATCCTTTTTCATATATTTGTGAATCCTCATTTCATTCCCGAAGAGTGTATCCATGAGTTACCCCCAGGTTTTTGAATCATCATGGATATACATGGATTTGATTCCATAGAGATAATGCTAACCGAATCCATGCAATGAGTTGATCTAGAATTTATTGTCATCCATGATATATTGAAGGTGGTTTTATGTTGGGGTTAGACCCATAAAATGGTCTTCTTAGGTATCCTCGTGAGAGGATCAGATCCCACGTAGTACAATGTCTCTTAATTGGACACATCACCTTTTAAGATCATGTGATAGGGACCCATCCATGCAGTTTGAAGTCATGCGGTGAGGACATTAAGGTGAAATATTCCAGATCAAGACTTGGTGTGTGACTCATTCCAAGGAATCCCAAAGTGACCAAGAGATATGTGGTCTCTTTGGTGGACATGAACCTACTGAACATATGGCCCGAAGAACATTAGGATTGATTTGAGGTTCGGATTTCGACCATAGGGAGGCTTCCTAGGTATATTGGTCAAATGGGGAATCAATTTACATAGAGTTCTAGATGAATGGAGACTTATATTATATGGAAGTCCAGAATGAGGTTATGGTTTCTCAGGGCTAATTTAGAGATGCTTCACATTTGTGAGAGTTGAATCAGGACTTACTCCTAACAAAGATGCCCTTTTTTCATGGGCATAATGGTGTTAAACTTTGTTAAGGGTACCCCTGTCAGCTCAGGCCTTCAAGAAGGCGTCATACATATACCAATTATGGTGGGAATCAAAGTTCTCAAAGTTATTTTATAGGTTTTGTCTTTATTGGGGCTTACACATGGGAGATTCCTGTTAGGGAGAATCAAATTGGGACTTATTTCTAAAGAAGATTCCATTTAATGGGGATATTTTTGGGGAAAATCTTTCGAAAAAGGGTACCTATTTGAGCTCGTGCCTTCAATAAGGAATCCTACGTATCCCAATTATGGTATGAATCACAGTTATCGTATTTTTTTTATAGTTTGGAGAATGTTGTATCATCACAAACCCATAATCCCACGTGATTCATGATTAGTGTGAGAAACAATATGGTGTGAAGAATTAAACAAAGGAACACTTTCTTATATCTGCTGATGGAAGATAAATATGATGATGGAAGAAGAGGCTGTGGTTATGAGTTCAGTGGGAGAGGGAAAGAGCATTGGGTGTGTCAATTCTATCTCATGCTTCCATGTTGAGCTGACAGTGGGTGAAGGCATGAAGAAATGAACCTTTTAATGTTGAATGACATTGAAAGTCGCATGGTTTGGCTCTTGAAAGGCTGGGGAATTACATTAGTGGTAGTGCCCCAGTACATGTTTTGGGAAAGTGGATGAATGTCACCTCTTGTAAAAAGGGAAAGAGATCATGA
The DNA here is from genome assembly GCA_963277665.1 of Viscum album. Taxonomy (NCBI): domain Eukaryota; kingdom Viridiplantae; phylum Streptophyta; class Magnoliopsida; order Santalales; family Viscaceae; genus Viscum; species Viscum album. Next base: position 1,074,848,388 of record OY728143.1, read on the forward strand.
TTTCTTTGACTAATAGTTGTCCCTCATTTAATGGAAAATAAAGTGATCATCCTTGATCTCTATAATAGGGAGAATCATGTCAGTATCCTAGGGTTAGAATCTGAGTTACCATGGGAATGTTGACTTAGAGACATTCCAGGGTTCCAAACCATTGTGGGGATAACTCTCATGACTCGTCTTACCTTGGGTATGTAGACTCAGAGGAGCACACTGATGCACTTGATAATCTGATCATATGGGTCCATTGTCTTTGGAAGAGGATTTAGCATGATTCCATTGGGCTGGTTCATGGAGGATCTATGGATAACTGGACGATAATGGAGGGGCATGATTGGAGATGGGGGAGGACACTTTAAGACACCCCATTTTACATACTATTTTCACATGTGGGATGGGGGAAACCCCATGTAGCATACTACTATGTGGGTAGAGAGTTTGTCTGCATATCTTTCCAGTACTCGGACCTGGGTATGGACCACCACATATCAAAGTGGTACGCAGTCCCAGATGTGGTATGAATACTGAAATGTTATTCGGAGTTGGGTTTGGTTCTCCATGCCACCCCGTGTTCCAACCACATATTGATGTAGTGAATGATGTAGGGTTCGATTTATATAGAGATGCGCTATGCGGAGCACAACTTGAAGAAGGTTCCTGGAGCATGTGGTTCATGGTGAATTCATTCGTTGGAGATTTATGGTTTGTGATTGCACTGATTACATTCTTGGTTCCCCAATTATTATTAAGTTCCTTAATTTTTTGGTATACGGTGGGTTATACCTATGGAAAAGTGGTTAATGGTTCTCACTTCATCGATGATTTGAAACCAAAGTCGAAATCTTCTCCATATCTGAATTCTCTCTTCCAGCCTCTAGGGTATCCTTTGTGATCTCTTCCACAAGTTCTTCTTTTCAGTTCCTCCTATTATCCTTTAATAGAGCACTACGGAAATCATATCTATGGGCATAAAACACCATTGAAAGAAGGACATGAATATTTAATTTAACCCTAGGAAGACTCGGCCAACCAGGGTTTTATTAGGTTGTGTTTTGTGAGAAGTGGTTCAAAGAACCCCACCAGCTTGCTTCATCCACGAACGGATTGGTTATGCACGATGGTATGCAGTGGAATTTCTCTATTCGATTCCACCAATGACACAGTTTTCAGTGTCCTAGGTTTTCTGACCATCTCCCAGTGGGATGAAGCTTCATGGGTTCCTCTACATACTAATGGTTTATGGTTCATGCACCTTGCAAACCATTCCTAGTGATGGTACATGGTTATCCTGAAACCCTTTTCAAAATTTTATTTCTTCAAGTTTCTTCTCAAAATTTCAATCCAATTTGCATACTTTTGTCTTTATAGACTTTTTTGGAATATTTTCTTCCTTCTGCAAAGTATTTTTGGGAGTATTTACTTCCTTTCACATAGTTTTCAAGATCCTACAAGTGCACCCATCATAATGGGGTCTGATCAGATCAAAGAAGAGGCTATTTCGATGCAAAAGTTTTCCAGAACTGAAGTAGTTTGCAGTAGAGAGGGTAGACTCGGTATCGGGGAGCATTCATATTTATAGGGGACCATGTCATTTTTATTTTAACATCTCTCATGGTGAAAAGGTCTCTCTACCTCTTCTCAGCTTCCTTTTGTTCTATATACTGATGTTTCTGTGAAATCCACTATCTGCGAACTGCTCCATATGTTTCTCAAACCAAATTCCCCATAGTTTCCTTTGGTCACAAACTATATTTGAGTTTGTGGACTATGCTGTAGAATTTGGATCCTATGTTCGACCATACTCATAGCGAGATGCTTATGTGGTCTTCTTGTTCTACATACTGGACTTTAAATTGTCGAACTAAACTTTAAAATCTTTTAAACCAAACATTAAATTTCAATCGGAAAACATGTAACATCTCCATAGTGAGGCCTCAGTTCACAGTTTCATCATTATAGAAACCACTTAGCTCACTAGCTAATGATCCGTTGATAGTCCTTCCACAAATGGAGTCCATATATGGGAATTTTCTTCTGTATACTGATTCAGAACGCGGGAAATGAGTTCAACAAACCATTCCCTAAAGAAGTACATGGAGCCCTATGAGGACATTCTTTTTTAACTCCTTTGTCTATTTTTTGGATTTTTTTCAAAAATTTTCTCATTAAAATTAATTTTTTGTGATCTTTTTTGAATGCTGAACAAGATAGATCTCCCTCAAGTTGTTTTTGATTCCATTGTTCCTATTGAGGATACCACTACTATCCCTGTTTCTACTACTGATGAAAGATTTATGAACATGATAGAATCAATTGATAGAAAGAATCCAGTTTCCCCACTGCACTAGTCTCTGGAGAATCTACTTACTATGAGTAAAAGGAAGTGTTAAGATTCAAATATTCTTTCTACTTATGGATTTGGACTACTGTCTGACACGTCAATTCCAGTACCAAATCAAGATAATAAACCCGCTTATTGGATAATTAACACCTCTATTCCAAAGTACCTAATATCTTCTAGAGAATGATACCTTCAAAAAGATATCACCACTGGATCCATGCTAAGATACACACCTTTAACCTTAGGGGAGGTGAAACAGAAGCTAGAAAAGATGACCTACTGGTATCAATGCATTGTGTGGAAGGCCACATCAAATAAAAAACATGGTTGGTCACCCAAGAAAGACCTTAATTATAGATGCCCAGTTAGATTAGACTGGGGGTGGCCTTTCTGGGTCTGCCAGAGATATAAATAATTTCTATTTGAGTTTCAGTCTATGAGGTTATATTAGGTTTCCTTAGTGTCTCAGACATACACTCAACGACCCAGTGCCCTCATTTCACAGCTCTTGATCTGGTGGAGCCCAGACACTAATACCTTTCATTTTAAACATGGGGAGGTCAACATTATCCTTTGGTAAATCCAACAAATTTTTGGTGTCCCTATTTTTAGGGACATGTATGATGAGTCCATACCTCCTTCTTCCACTTGGGATAATGAGGATAGGACTCCTCCTTTGTCCAAGAAATTAATTCTTTAGTAAAATTAACTTATGAAGGAATTCAATCCTTATTTGAAGCAAGAAATTCATTTCATTATGTGGTTTGGTTTCTTTATTATACAAAATTATCTAGAGCCCCATCTATGCAAACCCAAGGCCTATCCTACCTAGATAACCTAGAGATGAGTGGGTACCTATTAGTCCACCTTAAAAGAGGGGAAATTTTATGAATGGAGATGGTGGATTATTGTGAAAACCTAAGATTTTATGAGATAGATTATTTTTAATTTCTTTGATGTATTGTGTTTTACACTACACCATTATTAGATTTTTCTATATGCAACACTGTATTAGCTTACAATATATGCAACACAATTCATGGATTGTGTTATACAAAATTAAAAGTTATTTTGATAGAATTCAACACTTAGTGTAGATTTTGTTCAATGTAAAAATGAACTAAGTTTGGATTATGTTATACACAACCCCAAAGGAGGCTTTTACTACACACAATACTAACTTGTCCTATCTTACATGCAAGAGCAACCTTCCCCAATAACTTGCATTGTACGCAATACTGAGTTTCACTAAACAATGATATATTATTAATATATTATTATTTAATGGGATATAAACTAGACATTATGAATAGTATTAACTAAATTTTGAATTTTATTTAACATTATAATTCATCATACACATTTTATAAAACATTATATGAGAACAAAATCAATTTTTCAGATAAAAGAAGTATTTTTCAAAAAATTTAGTTTTACCACCTTTTGATGGTGAACCCATTATAAATCAAGTTTTGACACTTTTATAAGTTAAATTTCTAAAAATTAACTTATTATTTTGAATCGTGACATAATTTTTTTTTAATTTTTATATTTTTATGAAAAAAATTAAAATTTTAATGAATAATGATAAATACTACATTTTAATTCTAAAATTCCTATTCATATAATATATTTATATAGTTAAATTAACTTTTTAATTGGTTTTAAAGTGTAATTGTATTATATTTTTATCATTTAATCCATTATTGGTAATTGGAAGTAATTTCACTTTTAAATTGGACATAAACACATGCCAAACTTTTGATAGTTATTACTTTTTAAAAAAACCTGCTTTTTGGTTTTTATAATGGAAATTAATTTTAAATTAATTAATGAAACTTATGTGTTTTGAATTTTAAAAAATGGATTCCATATTTGGAATCATAATCTTAAAATTGTGTAAATAGTTACCTTTTATTTTTGGACATTATGAATAGTAAATTCAGTAATTATTTTATTTACCTTAGTTAAAATGAAAATTTGGTAAATAAGGGTAAAAAATAATTTTATAATAATATTAAACTACCCTACCACACATCATAATCCTAATGGATTAGATATTTCTGACCATGTGCATCCTTGATTCTATTTTAAGACCCCATGGACTCACTTGGATTTAAAAATGACAATTTATAAGAATTAATTTAAAGAGAAGAAAATTATTACATAAACATATATCTTTTACTAAATAGATTTTTATATGGGGTTATATAAATTATATCTTCAACTATAAAAATTCATTAGAAAGATAAAACTATTTTATACATCATGGTATTTTATTTATAATTTTTAGACATTATATAAATATATTTATTTATGACACAATTATGATGTAGTGATTACCTAATTAATGAAAGATTCAAATAAATGAATTTATAAATATTAAAATAAATTTAATTTTAATATTTTTTGTGTCATAGAAGAATTTTACGGATGAATATGATAAAATATATATTCTTTAATTACTTTTTTATAAGGAATAAAGTTTTCATTACTTTAATAAAAATAAATTACTAAAGAGTGTCAAAATTGACTAGAATGTGTTTTTTAAACAAATAATATTTTACTAAATAATAGAAAATCATAAAAAATATAAATATCTTTCAAATAACATTGATAGTGATAAAAATTACATAACTTATCCACTTGAGGCTCCCTTGGAATTTTATAGTATATATATCAACCATGTAGTATAAACATACAAGAGGACATGGTAAGAGTTAACTTATTTTACAAAGGGTTAAATCTAAAAGATAAGGTTACTTTTATGACCTAACCATGTCTAAAACCTATTGGTTGAGATTATTGAGACTCATAATCATTTTATCCTCTAAATAACTCAATTTGTAGCTATTATAAACCGAAAATAGTTTTATAATAAATTAATATTTCATGATTTTTCTAAAGTGCCCCTCACCCCTCTTATAAAAGGGAACCTCCCTTACTCATTTACTCACAACTCTAAAGCCTTTTTGTTCATAAAAACCCTACCAATTTCTCCTCCCAATATCCCTAAATTCATCCTAGAGGCCTAAAATTGTACATAGAGCCATATTAAGGAGACCTTTTGTTTAAATCAAAAGGAAACACTTGAAGAAAAGGTAATCGTTTTATCCCTTATTTCAAAGTCTGTTTCTTATTCTACTTCTTATTTCTATGTTTATTCTATAATAAAGTAACAAATATATTATATTATACATTATAATATGTTATTATAATTATGGGACAACCTTATACCTCTCTTTATCCATCATAAAAATAACAATATCGCCATACATGAGTACGTATGACTTACCATCTCCACGCCGTGGTGAAATCTGTTATTCTAAAATACTTTTTAGGAAGGGTATAATGATGACTATAATGGGTTTAAATAATTAATATAACATGATAATTATTCTGTATAATTAATATAACATCAAATCACATACCATTTAACCATTAATAGAATGATACAGTCACTCGGGCGTACATACGACTTACCGTCTCCACAACGCGATGAGATTCATTCTCCACTATAACCATCAAAGAATTATTATAAAATAATTATATATAAATATATATATAAATTATTAATAATTGTGAAATATATGACATAATAAGTATACTATAATGATATATATATATATATGTGTGTGTGTGTATCTACATATATGTCCTTCACTTACTTCCATTCAATACGATAAGAAAACAGAAACAACGTTCATGCGTATGTACGATCTACCATCTCCATGAACGGTGTATTCTATTTTATATATCTATATATTATATATATTTATATTATATATATATGATATATAAATCATATTATACATTCTGTAAGTAAGTAAATCATGATCTAAGTAATATGATCAAGAATAACAAGTTAAAACACGTATGATAAACAAAGTGATATTACCCAAAATGTTGTATTAACATGGAATTGTAAATAATTAATATAAACTCATAAAAAATCATATATTATATCATAAATATTATTATGATTCTGATATAAGTTAATAATATGTTTGAAAATATTATAAAGGAGTTTTGGACACGTATAAAGAGTATTAGACCTAAGGTAACATATAATTTTGTAATCTCATTTTTTTAATCCGAGATTGATTATACATAAGTATTTACTAGGGTTATATTGATCATCCATGTGTATGTTTTATAATTTTTTATCATATATGTATAAAGTCATTTTACCCATTTTTTTACTTTTACTACAAGGAATGAAATGAATCTTTCTTTTGTTTACTATACGAGGCACTTTTTGACTTTTCCGGTAAAAGTATGGGGAAAATGTTTTTTAAATTATAAAACATAAATAGATTTTTATGGATTAATGAAACCTTATTTCCATGAATATTCCTCTAAAATATTTAAATGTTATTTTCAATGAAATTATTTTCTTTTAAATTTTCATGACATTTTGAGAAAAGAAAAAAAATTAAGAAGATAGAATATTTTTTCAGGAATTAAGCTCAAGCATTCTATCAAAATTATTTTCCATCTAAGATGACATAGGGTTATGTTTATATCCCTATTATTACTTTGATTATTTTTATTATGGAATTTTTTTATGAAATCCATTTATCTTATATGGTATATGTAATGATGAAATGATGTTTAAGAAACCGATTTTATTTTATGGGTTATGATGTGTTGAATGTTTTTATGTTTAGTGGAACATGTATGGATGATTTCATTATGAGATGGCTGGTACCTATATCTCCCTCCAAAGCATTGGGTAAAGATTTATATCTTATGAGATAGACATGATTGGAATGAAAAGTAAACCTGTTTCAGTAATACAGGGCTAGAACGACAAGTAAATCTAGTTCAGTAATACATGGCTAGAACAGAATGTAAACCCAGTTCTGTAATGGAATATATGCACTACGGTGGTCTTGGAACAATTCCTTGGCCACTATGGAAATCATATTATATGCTTATTAGTTTTCCCCAATTACATGTTTCATTCCAAAACTATTCTATTATGGTTAATGTTCCTTTATGATCTATTCCTTATGTACTGCCAAGATTTATTTCATGAATCAAAATTTTAATGATTAAAATTTATGTTCATGTTTTTAAGTTCAAATGTATATGGTTTGTTTTATTTTCTTCATGTTTACCCTTACTGAGTATTTGAGCTCACCCTTTTATGTCTTCTTTTCCCTATGATATAAAGAAAGATTTTAGGTAGGAAAAAATGGGAAGATCTTTATTAGAGATGTTGAAGATATTTTGAAATGATTATAAGATTATGTTCTTAGTTTACAAATACACTAAAATAATACAGTCATTTGGAATCTATTTGTTTCATGTATTTGGTATTCCACAAATGAAATGTAATTTCCATGTATTCATGCTTGGGACTCTACAATGGTTCCAAATTTTGACTGATTGTTTCAACTGGTGGCCTTCTTGGCCATGTTTTTGAGCGGATGCATCTTACCGGTATGAGAATATAGTGGTGTGAGAGTCTCAAATTTAATCATGGCTACTCAACTTGCCATTGGTAGATGCATAAATCATTATATTCCATTTCTAACCATGATTTATCACTTGTTGGGCCAGATCAGTGAAGGGGACCACCTTACCAGATGATTGGGACCTTCCAAATCCTTTGGGGATGGATAAGAGCTCACATAAGAGGTTATAAATTTAAAAATTCCTTGAAAATTCCATATTTTATCCTCTGACCATATCTTTAGTGTACTAGAGGGGTTATGTCGATGATAAGGTCCTCATAGGATAAGAAAGAGGATAAGAATAAAAAGAATGAGCAAGAATTAATGGCACATCTCAATGTCCATGAATATTTTTATAATCATCCTTATGATTAAATTGACAGTACTATTGTGAATAATGAATCTGAAGACTTTTTCAACTAAGGATAATTTTTTTTCCTTGAGAGAAGGTGTATTGGTTTCCTATATCAGAGGGGTGTTTATCTATGAGGGGTATGCACCTTTCAGATTCATCCATCAATTTAATTGTGTCCAGAAGTTGTATCCTCCCACTCTCAATAGTGCACATAAAGAGAAACATCTTATGATAGCACATCAACCATGGCTGATGTTTACCTAAGAGGGCACCCAGTGCTAGGTTATACTTCCAGATTCTAGGGATTCTGTATCATTACTCACTAGAATCTACATTGAGGCCAGAGTTAAATCATATCTAGATGTCCAATTAGCTAATTTAGTTCCTATTGTAACAACATCTAAGGTATCCAGTGAGAGGGGGATGAGAAGAAAAAGGAAGTTGTAGGGGACTCTTGTCCAGGAAAATTCCTTTAAAAGTCCCTTGGTTCTCTCCAAGGAAGGCCGTGAAAGATAGGTTTGTGACTTCACAGGAGGTCAAAAGAACTAACAATTCTACTGTTGGGAGTCAACCATCCATGCCACATGAGGATAATTTTCTAGTGGAAAAGAGGAAATGAGACATTTTGAGAAGCCTATAATCCTTTCATGATTACCCCCCTCATTCCTTATGGTATTTCTTCTAGACTTGAGAGGTTGCACTCATCATCATTGGTTATGTGTCAGCAACTGTTGACATCTCTTTTTATGAGGATCCTAAGAGGTTAGGTTTCTACCTCAATTAAATCTATATCCTAGTCCATTTCCAAATAGGTCCCTGCAAACAATCACACCTTTTACTTTCCATGCTGCTACCAGAAACAGATGATGAGCACGATGATGTTGTTGGCTCTCCTGTTGTGTCTACAATGAGAGAAGGTTCCCACCTGCTCCCAAAGTCCCATAAGCATTTGACTCTTGGGGGTACCAATATTGCAGAAGAACCCATGAAGTATTTAGAGTTAATGATACCCACTCCACTTCACTATTCAAATATTACAACACTGGACATCCTAGTTATAGTTTCATTTATAAACACTTGGAGGGTATGGGATGACTGAGGGTAAATGATTCCGATGAGGATATTTGGATTCTACTTTATGGAGGATAATGTGAACTTTTGGGTTTTGGAGGATCCATTTCCCCATGTATTTCTTCTAAATAAGAGATAGATGAGGTGTCTTCTTATATGAACGAAATGGAAAAATTCCTTCATGCCTGTAAAGATAGAATTATTTGTTCGACTGAGTAGCATTGATGGCTGTTATACCATGATCAATGATAATAGAAGGAGAGGTTGTTCTATTCATGAAATATGAATTTAATTTTATTCATTGTGGAGATACTAAATGCCCTTTTTTTGACTTTACAGAATCCTATAGGGCCTCAGGAAATGGTACTTTTCCGAGATTATTCCCCTGGGGGCACTATATCTAGGGAGTGTACCCCTCAGATTGTTGGGGGGGGGGGTGCTACAGAAGGACCTCTTGGATCCCAAGAGCATATAGAGGCAGTCATCATAGACCATTCCAAAGAATTTCCTCATCAGGCTCCCATGGGTGCTCTTATTTAAGAACTATCTCCACTAAAATAAATAAATGAAAAAATAAATCCCAATTATCAAGATGCATCAGGAGGGGAATTACAAGTAATTTTTTGTTCACCTGGTTGTCGAACTGAGGAACCTTATGTTGTTGACTCACTATTATGTGTATATTTATATGTAGATCCTATTGGTAACCAGGTAGAATATTCTTAAGAATATTCAGCCCCTATTCCCTTTATGGAATAGGAAGAGCTGCTATCAATTTTGATTGACCGATGCAGAGGAATAAGACTAACCAAGGAGGAAGGGTGTATTTTTGACCCATTTGGTGTTCCAAATCTTTCTCAAATGAACTCCGCCTCAATGATAGAAGAACTTCCATAAGTTGAGGCCTCGATTGAACATGTTGAGCCTGTTTCTATAGAGAAAGACATGATAAATTTTATGGTAGGGGATGATTCCAGTGAAGATCCCCAAGCATTATAGGATGTTGGAGGGATTTCAAGTCTTGATGAGCCAACCTTCCAAAATCAAATGGGTATTTCCCCTGTAGAGGTAGGACCTTTAGATATTGATGCTCCTGTTGCACATGTAGACTCTACCTCTTTATAATTTACCACCACAGGGGAGGATATAGTCCCAACTATTAAAAATTGTAGCGGGCTATTGTGAAATTTAATCCAGTTTTGAGAGAAGTTGTGGTCTCAACCCCAAGGATCTCAAGAACAGTATGATTTCTCGGATAGGTCATCCATGTAATCTTGATATCAGTGAGAAACCTTCTGGTGGATTCCCTAGAGGTTTCTAATCGTTTTGGGCATGGCCTTGGGCCATTGATGAACTTGAGTGATCGTGGGGTGCAACTACTGATTTAATAAGTGGTTCCAACTTTTCTAGGCTGTGATGTTGTTGGGGAGGTTGGAGGTACTGAGGCCTTGGTAGAATGAGGTTTAGTTCTCTAGTTTATTGATCACATCTCACTTTTTTTGTTTTATTAATCGAAGATATTTACCCATATTTACTCTAATTTCATAACTAAAACCATAATTTTTAATGATTATAGTGGACTCTTCCACTCTAACTTCTGTTGAAATTATCAGAGGTGTGGTTTATGAGGGGTCGAGCCATGATGGAACCATTGAACCAAGTCCCTCTATCATGATGTTCATCCCTAACTACATTTATCCATTAGGGAGTGACTCTGAGATTGATCAATAAGGTTTGGCCGACCTTCATGCCATCCTCCAAAAGGCATGGAAGAATGTTTGGAGATTATTCTATCAGAATCCATTGGCTGGGATGCTGATTAAGTAGCTGAAATTACACCACCAATTTTTGGTCCTAGGATTTGAAAGATCTAATTATCATGGTATCTAAGATATAGTGAGACAAGTTGTTGCTACCAGGAAAGTGACTGGCACACTCAAATCTCAACTTTCTACCACAGAGTCAACAACTCGTCTTCCGATTGTGAGGTATATCATTATTAAAGAAGCATCCAATCAAGATGGATTGTTTGGAAGGATGAAAAATGAGCTCACAAAGGAATATTCCTTAGTGGAGAAACTTTACCAGGAAGCGAAGTAGCAGAGCCAGAAGCTAAAGTTACTTAAGCAGAAGCGGGCTCGTGTCGTGGTCACTATTGAGAAGGGGAGATGGAAGGTGGAAGAAGGATAAAGGACTATCCTTGAAGCTGTGATGGATTCAAAGGCACTGCGGGTGGGATTAGAGGCTAAGACTACAAACTTGTTAAAAATTAATCAGGCCATTGAGGAGTTGAATCAATTATTGATATGGATTTGCGAGTCTGCTGAACATTTTTTGTAATGATCATACCCCACCAACAAGGAGAGGATCCTGATTGTGGATGCCCTCCATATCTATATAGAATAGAATGGAACTATTTTTACTTCTGAATTATTATCCATCATCTTTTTCCTAAAATTTTAATCCATAATAATTGACTATATAAACAATGTTTCAATTTAATATAACCCGAATCATGATTTGTAATAAGTAATTATGACATAACTAAATCAGGCTCTAATTTGTTCTTGAGTTGAGGAACTCAACAAGTGTAGTTTTGATTCTATTAGGGCTATAAGGGAAACCCCATGAATTTTGTGCCTTTATCCTTATTACCATAATTTGTTCCTAAGACTAATTTGGTATGTGCTTAGCGAGTATAACTTGAATTTTTCTTAGGCCACCCTTTGTGGGTTTTAGACCTAATAAGATTTATGCCTCTTGATTTTAATGTTTGATGGATAAATTTGTTTGGATAAACTATACATAGTATAGGTTTAGCAAGACGATACTTGACTTTTATCTAGGGGGTTCTCTTTGAGGGGTTTCAATCTAGAAAGTATTGCATATTTTTCGTTGGAGGTTTAAAGTCCTTCCAATCAGACTTATTAATGATATTTTATTTCAAGAATATTTGACCAAAATGTATGGGTTGAGGGCCCTAATTTTGGATTCATCATTCGGGAATGTCCTAATAACTTTCATACATGGATGTATGATTTTTCGTGACCACGGATTTGTGGGTTTTAGATGTATATGAGGAATGAAATCCATTTTAGCCTTATAAAGATAAAAATAGACTCTCCTAAGGATTAATTTTACGTTGGTTAATATCCGTTTTGTGGGAAAAATATGCAGAGATATCAGGGAATGATGTGAAAATTCAAAAAAAGGTTCCATCAGGAAACTGGCCTTCCAATTCTATTGGTATGGAAAGTTTTATAACACTTTGGATTTGTTTTGAGGTTGAGGACCATAGTGAGTGGACTTTCTTGGTGATGATGTATGAAAGTATTAGGGTCATTTTTATCATCTTTGAGTGGAAAAATACTCCCACAAAAAATTTTCTTATGTAAATGAGGGATGGTGAATGGTATAGATTAATGTTATAAAATCAGGACAATTAAAACTTATTATGGGAGATCATTTCACTCTAACCATGAGAGAGTAAATGGTTCATCAGTTCAACTATAAATTCTTTTCATCTTTGTGCATTTTAAAGGTTAAATACGTAAACCAAAATCTAGGGGGTTTCCAAATCCAGTGAGTGATATGGAATAATTAATATCATATAGGAATACAAAAATAAGAAAGGACTATCATAAGGAAGAATTTGGATTTGGTTAATGACTATTTTGTGGGAAACATATGTAGAGACACTGGGGAATGATGTGCATAGTCAAGAAAATGTGCTCGTAGAACACTGGTCATCCACCTCTAATATCCATGAAGAATTATGGGGATTCTGGCCTTTCTGGTCAGAGAGTATGACTTGCGAATGGGGGTGTGCCTAAATATAAAAGGGGACATTTCTTTGGAAAAACATTATCAGGGAAAACAGAAATAAATGGGGGAATTTTATTTATCCGTATGCGGATAAAATTCACACATATGTATGAGGCATCTTTATTTTGTAGAATCATTGAGAAATCAGAGGTAAATTAGGCCAGGATGTTCTAATATATCATGTATGTGTCTAGAAAAGAGAATGTAAAGCATTAATTTAAGGTTTTGTGAATCAAGAGGGATGTATTGGGGCTTGGGATCCATTAGGCACATCGAGGTAGAAAATGACTCTCATAATGATGAATTTTCCTTTGTATGGTGACAGTTTTTTAGGCAAAATACGCATAGACACTAGGGCATGATGTACATATTCAAACAAAGGTGTCCGTAGGATACTGAACTTCCATATATGATAGCCATAGAGGATTATGGGGAAACAAGATTACTCAAAAAATAGTGTTCGATGTGTGGAAGGTGTAAAGACCCGAATCTTGATGTACATGGACATTACATTACTTTTGCGGAATACTTAAAACAAAATGAAAATAGACACACAAGGATCGTAATAGTTTAGTGTCTTTGGAAACTTGGAATATAAACTTCTAATCATGTTGAAAGATATTCAATAACTCCCATAACTATCTTCCCCTTTTTGTTTCCTTACCTAAAACCTTTCTTTATTTCCTGGGGAAAATAAAACATAAAAAGGGTGAGCTCAAATACTCAGTAAGGGCAAACATAGAGAACATAAAACAATCCATAAAAATTTTAAAGCAAAAACTTGAACATGAAATTTAAACATCAAAATCAAGAGCAAAGACATAAATCATGGAAGTACGTAAGGCATATATCATAAAGGAACATAAATCTTGATAAAATAGCATGGGAATAAATCATGTAATTTTGGCAACCATTCATCACTTCTTATGATTTCCATAGTAGCCAAGACATTGCTGTCAAGACCATATTAGTGGACAAAGTCCCTTTCTAAATCGAGTTCACTCCTCGTTTAAGTCCTGTAATACTGAACCAGATTAACCTACAGTTCCAGCCATGTCTATCTCATGAGATATAAATCTTTACACAATTAATTGGAGGGAGATATAGGTACCACCCATCTCATAATGAAATCATTCTTACTTGTGCCATAAAACAATCATACATTATTCATCATAACCCAAAGAATAAAATGGGTTTCATAAACATAATCCCATCATCACATAATCCATATAAAACAAATGGATATCATTTCATAATAAGGAAAGTGAAACCATGTAAATCATAGAGACATGATACTTGAAACATACACACATGAAATAATGTCATCTTAGATGAAAAATGGATTTGATAAAACACTTAAAATGAATTCTTGAGGAAAATATCCTTTCTTCTTCAAAATCATTTTCTTTTCACAAAATGTCATGAAATTTTAAAAGAAAAGGATTTTGTTGAAAATATTCATGAAATCTTTTTGGAGGAAGCTTCATGAAAATAAGGCTTTATAAAACCGTAAAAATCATTTCATGTCGTATAAGTTAAAAAAAACATTCTTCTCGTACTTTTGCCGAAAAAGTCAAAAAGTACCTCATAAAAGAAATATTCCTTACACACCATGTAGTAAAAGTCAAAAATGGGTAAAAAAGACTTTAAAAATACATGAAACCATTTTTAGAAAATAGGGACATGGATGCTAAATATAACCCCAGTGAATACTTACGAATAAACAATCTCGGATAAGAGCAAGATTGGAATAGTTATCCCATACCTTACGTCCGATATGATTCGTATGTATCTGAACCTCCTGTATAATGATTTAAATAATGTCATTGATATATTAAATAATAATATTCATTGTTATGATATCATATATGGTTCACTTATGACTTTATATTACCCATTCTTTTGTAAATTAATGTTAAAGTAGCGTTTTGGGTAAAATAGTTTCATTTGTCGTTAGTGTTTTAACTTGAAATTATTCATATGATTACTTAGATCATGGTTACTTACATCCATAATTTAAAACATTATTTTTATATAATATATATTATGAATATAGATATATATAATAGATCGATAAATGGAAAGAAATACACCGTTCATGGAGACGGTAGGCCGTACGTACGCATGAATGCTGTTTTAATTTCCTTATTGAATTGAATGGAATTAAGTAGATGAAATACATATATATATAAATAAATCCAGTATCATTATTATGTAATATATTTCATGATTACCTATTATATATACTTTATAATCATTCATGAATGGTTAATCATTGAGAATGAATCTCATCGCGTCGTGGAGACGGTAGTCCGTACGTACGCACGAGTGATGATATCATTCCCATGATCGTGGAATTGTATTGAAGTGTATGTATAATATTTCAGAATCAATATCACTTTACAATAATCATATATAGTTATTATTTGCACCATTATACCCATCCAAGTAAGGTGGTGGTGGAAAAACAGATTACACCATGACGTGGAGACGATATTCCGTACGTACGCACACGTGGTGATTTCATTTTCTGTAGGATGGATAGATGGTGAAATAGGGTTGTTTCATACTTATAATAACATATCAGTATATGAGTGATACTGATGTTATTACTTCATAATGAAACAACTAAAGAATAAGAAGTGTAAGAAGAAATAAAGTTGAAAGAATCGGTAATGGACATTACCTCTTCTTTGAAACACCTCTTTGAGACCTCCTATTAGGGCACTAAAATTGGTCTTTGAAGAATACTAGGACCTCAAGGATGTTTCTAGGGAAGTGAAGAAGATAATTTTGCAGGGTTTTTCCGATCTTGAAGGCTCAAATTGGTGTGAGGAAGAGAGGGAGGAGGTTCCCTTTTATAAGGGAGGAGAGGGGCACTTTTGGAAAAACTAAAAATATTATTATATTGTAAAGCCATATTCGGTTTTTAATAGCTCCAAATTGATTTATTTCGAATATAAGGTGGGTATGGGTCGAACTAATCTCATACAATATAATTTAGACAAGTTTAGGTATCTATTTTAACCTTATCATTTAGATTTAACATTAAGTTGGATAATTTAACTTTTACCGCGTCCTATTGTTTTCTTACACTATAAGGTTAATAAACTTACTATAACAAGACAAAAGAACCCCAAGTTGTTTATTATTAATATATATAACCTTATCTAAGTCATTTTTACAAACATTAGATTTTTAAGAATAAAATAACAATTAATAATATAATATTTGTTTTAAAACCTATTTATGTCAATTTTGACACTATTTGGTAATTGATTTTTGTGAAAATAATAAAAGAATTATTTGTTTTAAAAAAGATAATTAAATCAATACTAAAATGTCATATTAACTTATAAAATTATTTTAATCCATAAAAAGTCTCAAATTACATTTATTTGGGTATTTATAATATCAATTATGTCAATATTTTATTAATAAGATAATTATTACATCATCATTGTGTCATACATAAATTAAATTATTTAATGTCTAAAAATTACAAATAAAATATCATTATGTAGGAAATATGTTTATATTTCTAATGATTATTTATAGTCGAATTTATATTATGTATAACCCTATATTAAAAACGATTTACTTATTAAACTTTGATTTTAACTATTTTAACCATTCTTTAAATAAATTAATATTAAATGTCCTAATCTAATCCAAGTGGGCCTAAATGGTCATATTGTATTCCTAAGGTTGTTTTTGGTCGAATTACATTTATCCAATAGAATTAGAACATGTGTTAGGGTAATAATAATATCATTTTTACCCTTAATTACCCTATTTACTTTTAAGCGTGGTAAAAAAAGTAAAAAGTTACTATTCACCAAAAATTATTTTCATCTCATTGAACCACATTTTACTTACTAACATCAACCGTGTCTCTTGTATTTTTGAAATTCCATTCACAGAAGCGGTAAAATTAAGTTTTATGTAAATTTGCAAATTCTTCTAGGAGGTGGGTAAAAGACGATGAAAAGTTTAATAAAATTTTTATATATCTAAAATTATTATAAAATGACTACAATGAATTACTTTGAACTTATATATGTATTATGTATCAATTTTGACCTAAAATAAATTTTAAAAAAAATAAATAATTATTTATATAAAAAGTCGGTTTTTAAATAGTAACCCAGTGTTTTCACTATTCATCAAAAATTGAAAGTTTTCAGAAAAATACCAAAATTTCACCCTAGGATAATTTCGATATTCCGAATCCAAAAATGAAGTCCATTTTGAAAGATAAAATTTATAAAATTTTAAAAAGTGGGTATTAATATTCATAACGGCTAGTTCTAATAATATTTTAATAATATATCGTTGTTTAGTAAAACCAGGTATTGCGTACAACACACACTATCGAAGAAGGTCACGATTTCGTGTAATGAAAGCCAAGTCAGGGTTGCGTGTTATGCAAGACTCCTTTGTTGTTTCGTTATAACAGAATCCAACCATTTTTCATTTATACATTGAATATATATATATATATACTCAATGTTGCGTAGAATACTTATTATCAAACAAACTTGAAATTGTGTGTAACACAGTCCATGAATAGTGTTGCGTATACTGCAAGATAATACGGTGTTGCGTATAGCGCAAGATAAAATTGGTGTATCGTACAACAAAATATATGAAAGAAATTAAAACAAATATATCTTATAAAATCTCGGGTTGTTACATTCTACCCCCCTTAAAATGAATTTCGCCCTTGAAATTCGTCGGGGTTATAAATAATTTACTATTCATAGAAACCCACATCGTAAAATGAAATACCAAAACTTAACTTTAAAAACTAAAGTATGAATCGTAACGGTTACCCAAATTAACTCATCACTGGGTTTCCATGTAGGAGGACATAGGTGAAAATATGGATATAGAAGAGAAATCTAACCATCAAGTTCTGATGGAGAGTGGTGGAGAACATGGCTATGAAAACACCAACAATCACAAAGCCATAAATTTATGATGATCTAAGGTAGCATCTGATTCATCAGATATAAGGACATGAGGACAACATTTTTGGTTTTGAAGATCATTTCCCTAAATTTGATTAATTAAAAGAAATACTTACATGATTTTGGTTCAATCTCACTATTGTTCATGTCGTGAACAATTTCCACTTCATATCTTAAAGAAATGAAGTTGAATTTGATATTCTTGAAGTGTTAGCAGATCATGTGATAGAATGATGGGTCATTCCAACTGTTGCAAATAGAAGGTTAGCAAAAGTTATCAAATATACATAAGTCCATCTATGGTGAGGTTAATCATATACGATTCCAAAAATGAACTTATACTTTATATATCATACCACTTAATAAAATAAAACTAATTTCTACTAACTAGGGACTTCCTGTAGGCTAGTGTTAGGCGATAAAGGCCTGTCACACTTCGGTTGTGGGTTCGATTCCCACAGCCTTGTCCGACGCGATGGGTTGTCGCTCGTCCTGCAGGTTATCCTTTTTCTAAAATTACATTACTATAACATCCCATCAATAATATCGAAAAAATATATAGACTTAAACAATACTAAATTATATCCATCATAATCCATTTCAAATCATTAGGGTTATCCAAAACACTTCTATCCAAGATTATAGTATAAAGAAAACAATTACTATAAATGTCATTTACCAAGCATGTGAATTCCTTCATTTTTCCCCGATATATCTTGTTGATCACATTCCAATCATGTGAATACCTTAATCATGTATTCTCTTGAAACATGAATTACCATATAACCTTAGCGAAAACATGAATTCTGTCAAAAGTTAACTCTTTCCACAAACAAAAATCCCAAAAAAAATCTATATACTCAAATCATGATATCACTTTGTCCTTTTATCAGCCATGAGATCATGAATACAATCAAACATCTCATTATCTTCTTATCCCTTCATTATGCGCATATCATCTACTTTCCAAAAATATCTTCATAACCTTCCATGGTTATCGGTACTATTCAACATATACTTTCAAATACTTTAGGAAAAACAATAGTGTAACAATCATTAGATGATTCTTTATTCCATAGTACCATATATTATTCTTTATAAATATACAATCATTCCACTAACTTCTTAAACCACTGTCTGAGCTTCATCATTTCTTTCATCTCATATTTCATTTTTAGTCTCTTCATCATCATCCACATAAATACTACTCATATTACCATGATGATTCTCTTCATGAGATTTTCCCTTAGGGCATAGGTTTGCATAATTCTCATACATTCCACATTTAAAACATGTAATCATTTTTGATGTCGTAGCAATACCATTATCCTTGTCCATGGTGTTAACTGAACCTTTTCCTTTGCACTTACTAGCTTTGTGTCCTTCTTTTCCACACCCAAAGCATCTTCCAGTTCCTTTGAAACATTCTCCCTGATGCCTCTTCCCACATGATTTACATGAGGGGAATTGAACTTTCTTTCCTCTATGATCATCATGAAACTCCATATTTCTCTTATTAGCTGAGTCAGAAAACTTACCAAAGTTGAGATTATTGATCATATTATGAGATTCCTAATTAGGCATAATAACGATATGTGGACTGTCATGACCCGACCCTACCTGGGCTCGAGCCGCAACTACCCCAAGCCCGCCTCCATAGGCCAGGGGCTGGCGACCAGCGCCAAAGGCACAATAACTCGAGGAGGCCTTTGCCTAAGCACCTTTACACACACACACAAC
This sequence comes from Viscum album, assembly GCA_963277665.1. NCBI lineage: Eukaryota > Viridiplantae > Streptophyta > Magnoliopsida > Santalales > Viscaceae > Viscum > Viscum album. The sequence continues at coordinate 1,074,868,152 of OY728143.1, forward strand.
AAACTCAATGCAACAGTGCAGAGTAAAAGTAAAGACAAGCAAAGAAAAGGAAAGGGAAACTGCTATATATATACCAAAAAGTGCACCGACCTCTACAAGTACAAGTAAAGTGCTGAAAAGGAAAAAGGGGAAAATCACGCGCCGAACTAGAAAAGTGCCACAACCCTGCAACAGGTAAACAAAAAGAAACAGCCGACGAGTCTCCCACCTGGATCCCGACCATGACCACCACACGCGGTCCAAGCTCCCAAGCTCCTACGCTCCACTGAAGTCACGCTCCACCTGTCCGTCGTCTGCAAGGGCACACCAAGTGCGGGCAAAGCCCAAGCAGGGGTGAGTATAAAAATACTCAGTAGGATACCCTGAAGGCTCGAGGGAGCAATAAAGGAGGTACCAAAGGGTGAGAGGTATAGCGAACAGAAAATTAGAGGAGTACAACCGAGGGTGCAGTAAAGAGTCCAGCTCAACCCAACAAGAGAAAGGAAGTAGAATCGTCCAGGAACTAGGAGATGGAAACGGCGAGAAGATGAACTTCCCGTTGAGTCTTCACTACCTATAGCAGGAGAGTAGACTCATCCAACCACGAGAAGCTAGACACGGAAATCACATGGCATACCCCGCGCGTCTTCGCCTCTCCTGAAAGGAGAGTAGCCAAAACCCAAGGGGTGGGTACTCGTACGAGGTATACACATATATATGCTCCGCCAAGAAGCCCGAACAAGCTCGTAAGGGGATCTCCGTCCCGTAGCTCAGCCCAACCAACAGTCCCAGAAGAAACTCCATCGATGCCCAACATCCCGCACGTCTACCCCGAACCGAAAGCCAAGGGGCTTAATCACCACACCTCGACACTATCCGCTTTGGGCGACACTGACTCGCCCGCACGGTTTTAGATCGCGTCACAAGAACGCGTCTCAGTGGGGAAAGTTCCCTCGTACTTGAGAGTTCTAGGGAAAGTCAAACCACACCTCGTCACTGCCCTGCAGTCGAGAGGTCTCCTCAAAGCTAAAGCTGTTCCATCAGCGACCCGCACAACCAAGGGTCCCGCTCCGGTAAACACGGAGGAAAAGCCACAGACTAGCCTAGTAGAAAGGACTGAGTCTGGAATGCCAGCAAAAGACCCACTGCCCAGCCCCACTGGAGGGTAATTCATAACCAGATATCGGGTGACCCACTGCCCAGCCCTGCTGGAGGGTAAACCCTAATACATCATCAGGCGACCCACTACCCAGCCCCGCTAGAGGGTAAACCAAAATAAGATACTGGGTGACCCACTGCCCAGCCCTGCTGGAGGGTAAACAATAATACGTCATCAGGCGACCCACTGCCCAGCCCCGCTAGAGGGTAGACCTGGAATAAGTCGACAGGCGACCCACTGCCCAGCCGTGCTGGAGGGTAGACCTGGAACTAGACGACGAGCAACCCACTTCCCAGCCCCGCTGGAGGGTAGACACTAAGAGGTCGTCGGGTGACCCACTACCCAGTCTCTACTAGAGGGTAGACCCTAATAGCATCGGGTGACCCACTGCCCAGTCTCTGCTGGAGGGTAGACCCTAATAGCATCGGGTGACCCACTGCCCAGTCCCTGCTTGAGGGTAAACCCTAGAAGTCGATGAGTAACCCACTGCCGAGCCCCGCTGGAGGGTAGAACTCAGAACTGCTCTAGTCATCTCCACTAGAGGGCACAACACTGGCCAACTGAACACAGAGTGGGTATCACGCAACTTACCAACTCCATAACAACTCACCCAAAATAGGTGGAACGTCTGCTCCAGAACTGGGTGTCACTAGCACCGCTACCGGCCAATCCATCGAGAGAGAAACCAGGGGGAGACCACTCAACCCTGCTGGTCAAACAAACAAGCACAAATCCAGGGGAGATAGAATCCACCCTGCTAGCCCGAACAAACGAGCACAAAGGGACCCTCTATGTCGCGAGAGGTCCAAGTACGCAAGCCAGAACACGACACGCACATGGGGACCACACGACATGCGGCCCCACATCAACCCCAACTGAGCGCACAAATGTCTCAGGTAAAAACCACACGTACCTCCAAGCGCTCCCGTATACTCCCAGAGTATACAACGTCCCAGCCCAAAGGCTATCGTGCACACGGCACCCAGCGTCAACGCGAAGGCGTGACGTAACAACTCTACCTCAAAGGCCCAGGCACGACCAACCACAACTTTTGAACCATTTGTATCACTCTCCCAAGAGTGCGCGATCACACGCCAAGGGTCCGCTACAAACAAGGTAAGACGAACCGCCACCGGAGCACCTCTCATGCTCCACATTCAATAAGATCGCGCAAGAGGCTCCGCACCACCAAACGGATCACACCGTTGTAATCCTCGCGAAAAAACACATGAGATAGACTACTTACTCGCCTCTAATGGATATCCGACGGAAAAGTCACCAACACCGCCTCACACCCGAATGACATCCCGTGATCCTGAGCCCCAGCCCCGAAAACAGTCGGGCGCATCGCACCATTGCAATCCCCTCGGGAAAACACGTCAAAAGCACTGCTCACTTGAGTGCAACGGATATCTGGAGAAAAAGATGCATCCCGGCGCACCGCGCACGAGCGGTGCCACGTGGGACCCGCAACCCTGGTCCCGAAACTCAATGAACGGATCACACCGTTGCGATCCTCTCGAAAAAGTACACGAAATAGACTACTCACTTGTCCAAAACGGTCACCCGGTGATAAAGCTGGAAATCACCGTCAACTCCCGAAACGGCCCCCGCGGGGCCCGCACCATCATGCGGAATTACAGCGGGCAGACTGCGCCAATGTGTTGCCCTCGGAAAAACACCCAACATCGACTACTCGCACACCCAGAACGGCCGTCCGAGGAAAAAGTCGCTACTAGCTGCACGCAGCTCAAAAAACGGGCCGTGGGGCCCACGCCTCAACTTCGGCCTCAATGGCTGAAACCACCCTGGAAACCTCCGTCTCGGTGCCAGGGTCACAACGCCGCTGACGGCGGTCAAAACGAACGTCAGATGCGTCCGCGCCGCTCAAATCAAGATTCCCGGAAAAATGAAATTCCACTTTAAGACGCGTCGCGCCTCTGAGACCCCTCGTTTTGGGAATTAAAATTCCCCAGAACCATCTCAAAAGATCCGCCTCTGTTCCATCCCCACGCCGCCGTAGACGGCGCGTAAAACGGACGTCCGTAGCAAAAGCTACGGACATCGGATGTTATAAGGGGGGGGGGGGGGGGGGGGGGGGCGAACCCCTTGGGCCGGACCGGCCCGGACCGGCCGGTCCGCCCACAGCCGGCCCGCCGGGACCGCGGACCAGCCGCATCCTGTGAGCCCGCCTCGCCCGCGCGCCGCGCGGGCACTTCTTTCCCCGACCCGCCGACACGGCCGGTCGGCTTTCCACACGGAGACCCGCATCGGGCGGGTCTCTTTCCAGCCGCGGGGTCGCGCGCCTGCGACCCCGCCGTCTCCTCTCGCCAGCTCCTGCAGCCGGCGCCCTTAGTCGGAGAGCCGAGCCGCCCCGCGCCGTGGAGGTACCACCCAGCCGGCCAGATGGCCGGCCGACCTTCCGCCGCGCCGCCTCCCCGGAACCACCGTCCGCCGCCAGTATCCGCCGGAAATCCAGATTTCCGGCCGGAACTTCCCGGGACTACCCCGGGCACCCTGGAACTCAGATTTTCGATCCGAGAAGAGCGTCGGAAACCTTAGAACATGATCTACGTGAACATGGGCTTGAATAGAAGATCGGGAAGCAATTTGAAAATATAAATTGAGCTCAAATATTGCGGGAATTTGAAAACGAAAATGAAATAACTCCTACCTCTTGGGCGATGCCCATCGCTTCGCGTCGATCCGCCGGCACCACCGCACCTTGCCGGAGTGGCCTCGCCGGAGCTCGCCTCACTGGAGCTACCTTGCCGGAGGTGAGGGAGGGGGATGAGGGTTTGAGGAAGAAGAAGAAGAAGAATAAGGGGGGGGGGGGTGGGGGTGTTTAAGTACAAATCACTTAAACGCCCGCCCGATAGCCCCAAACCCAAACTCCTGATGGGGTCAGGATTTAGCCTCCCCTAGGATAAGAACCATGCTCTGAGCGCAACGGCGGTCTCGGAATTTTATTCCGAGACCCCATTCAAAAGTTACTAAACTTAGTGCCCGAGGTCGCCAAATTACGAAAATGCCCCTGGGGCCATTTTTCACAAACGGCCCGCGCCCGCGAAACTTATACCCCTCCTAGGGTAAAAGACACACTACGAACTCAACGGTGCCCTAGGTTTTCCAATCCGAGCCACCGTTTAATAGATACCAGCGTTTTTCCCTTAAAAGAATTAATTTATTTATTTAATCCATTTAACATTCCAGAAGCGGGCGAGGGGCCCAAACGTCCCGCGCCGACAAGTTTTATGCCGTTCCTAGGGTAAACACCCCATTACGGACCCATCCGTACACTCATATCTCTGATCCGGATCACCGTTCAGGAGTTATCCCATTTATTTGGCGTTCCCAGTGTGAACGCACTGAAAATTTAATTCCGGCCACTCCGGGGCTCAGAATCGCACACCGTCTGAAGGCACTGCTCTAGAATATTATCAAGAATATTCCAAAATCTTTCTCAGAAAAAACAGGGTTCTTACATGGACCTCCAGATCCAATTTCATTTGGTTTCTCATGAAGAATATTATTCCATTGTTTATCATATCCTCCATTATCGTGAATCTTCTTATTTCCAGCCATTTTCTAAATCCCAAAAAGAATAGTGTGAGAGGCAAAAATAATGCTAGGGAAAACAACATAGTAAAGGGGGAGTACTGTCAATATCTAACATCTTAGGTTAAATTCTAATATCGTTACCATAGTTCAAGGACTATATCCTATACATATACTTATCCTTAGGGACATCCCTAGACATACCTTAGAAATATCTCTAGGGATCTCACTAACATTTTTGCATCCTAGTTTCCAAAGGGTAACTAATCCTTTCCTCTGATACCAACTATAAAGACCCGAAGCTTGATGTACATGGACATTACATTACTTTTGCGGAATACTTAATACAAAATGAAAACAGACACACAAGGATCGTAATAGTTTAGTGTCTTTGGAAACTTGGAATATAAACTTCTAATCATGTTGAAAGATCTTCAACAACTCCCATAACGATCTTCCCCTTTTTGTTTTCTTACCTAAAACCTTTCTTTATTTCCTGGGGAAAATAAATCATAAATAGGGTGAGCTCAAATGCTCAGTAAGGGCAAACATAGGGAACATAAAACAATCCATAAAAATTTGAAAGCAAAAACTTGAACATGAAATTTAAACATCAAAATCTTGAGCAAAGACATAAATCATGGAAGTAAATAAGGCATATATCATAAAGGAACATAAATCTTGATAAAATAGCATGGTAATAAATCATGTAATTGTGGAAAACATTCAGCACTTGTTATCATTTCCATAGTAGCCAAGGCATTGCTGCCAAGACCATCTTAGTGGACAAAGACCCTTTCTGAATCGAGTTCACTCCTCGTTCTAGTCCTGTAATACTGAACCGTATTAACTTACCGTTCCAACCATGTATATATCACGAGATTTAAATCTTTACCCAATACATTGGAGGGATATATAGGTCCCACCCATCTCATAATTAAATCATTCTTACTTGTGCCACAAAACAATCATACATCATTCATCATAACCCAAAGAATAAAATGGGTTTCATAAACATCATCCCATCATCACATAATCCATATAAAACAAATGGATATCATTTCATAATAAGGAAATTGAAACCATGTAAATCATAGAGACATGATACTTGAAACATACACATATGAAATAATGTCATCTTAGATGAAAAATGGTTTTGATAAAACACTTGAAATGAATTCTTGAGGAAAATATCATTTCTTCTTCAAAATCATTTTCTTTTCACAAAATGTCATGCAATTTTGAAAGAAAAGGATTTTGTTTAAAATATTCATGAAATCTTTTTGGAGGAAACTTCATTAAAATAAGTCTCTATAAAACCGTAAAAATCATTTCATGTCATATAAGTTAAAAAAACATTCTTCCCGTACTTTTGCTGAAATAGTAAAAAAGTACCTCGTAAAAGAAAGATTCCTTACACACCATGTAGTAAAAGTCAAAAATGGGTGAAAAGGACTTTAGACATACATGAAACCATTTTTATAAAACAGGTACATGGATGATAAATATAACCCCAGTGAATACTTACGAATAAACAATCTCGGATAAGAGCGAGATTTGAATAGTTATCCCCTACCTTACGTCCGATATGCTTCGTATGTATCTGAACCTCCTGTATAATGATTTAAATAATTTCATTGAATTATTAAAGAATAATATTCATTGTTATTATATCATATATGGTTCACTTATGACTTTATATTACCCATTCTTTTGTAAATTAATGTTAAAGTAGCGTTTTGGGTAAAATCGTTTCATTTGTCGTTCGCGTTTTTACTTATAATTATTCTTATGATTACTTAGATCATGGTTACTTACATCCAGAATGTAAAACATGATTTTTATATAATATATATTCAGAATATACATATATATAATAGATCGATAAAAGGAAAGAAATACACTGTTCATGGAGACGGTAGGTCGTACGTACGCATGAACGCTGTTTTCGTTTCCTTATTAAATTGAATGGAAATTAGTAGATTACATACATATATATATATATACATATATCCAGTATCATTATTATGTAATATATTTCATGATTACTTATTATATATACTTTATAATCATTCATGAATGGTTAATCATTGAGAATGAATCTCATCGCGTCGTGGAGATGGTAGTCCGTAAGTACGCACGAGCGATGATATCATTCCCATGATCGTGGAATTGTATTGAAGTGTATGTATAATATTTCAGAATCAATATCACTTTACAATAATCATATATAGTTATTATTTACACCATTATACCCATCCAAGTAAGGTGGTGGTGGAAAAACAGATTACACCACAGTGTGGAGACGGTATTCCGTACGCACACACGCTTGGTGATTTCGTTTTCCGTAGGATGGATAGATGGTGAAATAGGGTTGTTTCATACTTATAATAAAATATCAGTATATGAGTGATACTGATGTTATTACTTCATAATAAAACAACTAAAGAATAAGAAGTGGAAGAAGAAATAAAGTTGAAAGAATCGGTAATAGACATTACCTCTTCTTTGAAGCGCCTCTTTGAGACCTCCTCTTAGGGCACTAAAATTGGTCTTTGAAGAAGACCAGGACCTCTAGGATGTTTCTAGGGAAGTGAAGAAGAGAATTTTTCAGGGTTTGGCCGAGCTTGAATGCTCAAATTGGTGTGAGGAAGAGAGGGAGGAGGTTCCCTTTTATAAGGGAGGAGAGGGGCACTTTTGGGAAAACTAAAACTATTATTTTATTATAAAGTCATATTCGGTTTTTAATAGCTCCAAATTGATTAATTTAGAATCTAAGGTGGGGATGGGTCGAAATACTCTCATCTAATATAATTTAGAAAATTTTAAATATCTAGTTTAACCCTATTATATAGATTTAACTTTAAGTTAGATAATTTAACTTTTACTGTGGCTTCTTGTTGTCTTACACTATAAGGTTAAGAAACTTACTATAACAAGACAAACGAACCCCAAATTTTTTATTATTAATATATATAACCTTATCTATGTCATTTGGCCGAACCTTATATTTTTAAGAATAAAATAACAATTAATAATATAATATTTGTTTTAAAAACTATTTTATGTCAATTTTGACACTATTTGGTAATTGATTTTTGTGAAAATCATAAAAGGATTATTAGTTCTAAAAAAGTCAATTAAATCAATACTAACATGTCATATTAACCTAGAAAATTATTGTAATTCATAAAAAGTCTCAAATTACATTTACTTGGGTATTTATAACATCAATTATGTCAATATTTTATTAATAAGATAATTAATGCCTCATCATTGTATCATAAATAAATAAATTATTTAATGTCTAAAAATTCCAAATAAAATATCATTATATAGGAAATTGTTTTATATTTATAATGAATATTTATAGTCGAATTTATCTTATGTATAACCCTATATTAAAAATGATTTACTTATTAAACTTTGATTTTAACTATTTTAACCCATCTTTAAATAAATTAATATTAAATGTCCTAATCTAATACAAGTGGGCCTAAATGGTCATATGTTATTCCTAAGGTTATTTTTGGTCTAATTACACTTATCCAATAGAATTAGGACATGTCTTAGGGTAATAATAATATCATTTTTACCCTTAATTACCCTATTTACTTTTAACCGTGGTAAAAAAAAGTAAAAAGTTACTATTTACCAAAAATTATTTTCATCTCATTGAACCAAATTTTACTTACTAACATCAACTGTGTCTCTCGGTTTTTTGAAATTCCATTCACAGAAGCAGTAAAATTAAGTTTTATATAAATTTGCAAATTCTCCTAGGAAGTGGGTAAAAGATGGTGAAAAGTTCAATAAAATTTTTATATATCTAAAATTATTATAAAATGACTCCAATGAATTACTTTGAACTTATATAGATTTTATGGATAAATTTTTACCTAAAATAAATTTAAACAAAATAAATAATTATTTAAATAAAAAGTCGGGTTTTAAATAGTAACCCAGTGTTTTCACTATTCATCAAAAATTGAAAGTTTTCAGAAAAATACCAAAATTTCACCCTAGGATAATTTCAATATTATGAATCGAAAAACGAAGTCCATTTTGAAAGATAAAATTTATAAAATTTGAAAAAGTGGGTATTACTATTCATAACAGCTAGTTCTAATAATATTTTAATAATATATCGTTGTTGAGTAAAACCCGATATTGCATACAACACACACTATCGAGGAAGGTCACGATTGTGTGTAGTGAAAGCCAATTCAGGGTTGCCTGTTGTGTAAGACTCCTTTGTTGTTTCGTTATAACAGAATCCAACCATTTTTCATTTATATATTGAATATATATATATACACTCAATGTTGCGTAGAATGACTATTATCAAACGAACTTGAAATTGTGTGTAACACAATCTAAGAATAGTGTTGCGTATACTACAAGCTAATATGGTGTTGCGTATAGTTCAAGATAATCTTGGTGTATTGTACAACAGAATATATGAAAGAAATTAAAATGAATATATCTTATAAAATCTCGGGTTGTTACAGAAGGAGTGAATCTGGATATATTAGAAACATCTGGGCTTTGATTCACCCATGGGATCAAATAATCACCTATAGAGATTTGGACCTTATGTAGGGTGGGGAATCTATTCCATATTTGGAGTATCCTACAATTTAACGTCGTACGGTCCGGACCTGGGTTTCCTTATTATGGGGGAGGGAACCATAACATTTCTTTTAGGGTTGTGCTTCTTGGACCAAAATCCTGGACTGATTTTCCATGATGCCACTGTGGATTTCCTACTGAGGTCCCTAAGCTCATGTGAGATATGCTCATTTTAAGAAACAAGGGATGACAATGATTTTGGTTTACCACTTAAGAATAAAATAATCAATTGAAGGGAGCATTATATTCTTATAATAACATTGTGATGTTTAGCGTTGTGAAACAAGGATGAAATCCAAACAATTTATCACCATGTGGGGTAGACATAGAGTAATCCTAGTGAGAATGAAGGGAAATATAATTACCCTTGAGTGGACCTATAAATAGGACTTTTCAAGTGATTCTATTCTTTGACTCAATTTGTGCACAGATAAGGGGAAATTTTAATACTTTCTCTGGATTATTCTGGATCATAGGATTCGAGTATCACCATGCGTCTATCAGGGGGAAACTGAGTCATGTAGGATTCCCAATAAAAATTACTTGCAGAGGTCTAGCCAATACACAAGAAGGAAAGTAATTTTGTTTGATGAGTTTGAGATAAGATAAGAATATAAGAATTACCATTGTGTTGTGTAGTTTAATGTCTTACAGCTGGGACACTTCTAGACTTACAGTTCAACATCATGCAGTAATGATGTTGGTAGCGTAGTTTACCATCCTATTACAGGGACACATTTTCACAAAGACCATAAATAGATTTGAGTTAACCAGGGTGGGATATTTAATATTCCTTAGACACAAGATATGATAGAAGGTGTAAACTGTAGTCTCATGGGTCCCTTAAATCAAGAGGAATGACATGGCTCTTAGAATCCATTGGGCATACAGAAGTAGGAAAAGCCTCTCCTGAGGATGAATTTTCCTTTGATTAAATGCCCATTTTTTATATAATATATGCATATCCACTAGGGCATGATGTGAAAAGTCAAAAAAATGTGCTCATAGGACACTAGCCTTCTACTTCTCATGTCTTTGAATGTTTATGGGGACCCATGATTTCCTGGAGTATGGAGTTTGATGAATGGGAAAGACGTGTCTAGGAATTTAAGAAATATCTAGACCATGACTAGCCATGAACTATGGAATCTTCTACATATATTTAAATCATATATATGGGAAACATGATCTTTTAACTCATTCCGGGTGTCAGAATTCAGACTTTTAATTTTTTTCATCACTTTGCATTTTTTTGTGCAAGAAATTGGGGGCATGTTCGGGATCTCATAACACCACGAATGGAGCCACATGTGATTCTTGAGGAACCTTGTAGTTTAATTTCATGGTGTTAGGACCTTTTATGGATTCTGCTATGCAAGTGTGACCTATACAAAAAAAGGGGATTTTTTTTGAATGGTGGATGGATCAGGATGGAAGGTCTGAGTGTCACTACGTATCCAGCAAGGTCAGAAATCAAGATATACGTGTGCTGGAATAGAATTCCCTACATAGGTCTGGCCCGTACATAAAGAAAATGGGAATTTTTTTTTCCTAGTGGATGGACCAGGATTTGGGGTCAAGGTGTCATTATGTATCCTGCAAGGATAGAAATCAAGAAAAATTTAGTTTTGGACATATCCTCTCTATAAAGGTCTAGTTCATTCATAGGGATGGGGAAGGAATTTTAAATGATGGATGAACCCGGATATGAGATCTGGGCATCAATAGTATCCCACTAAGATAGGAATCAATACATACATAGTTCTTCCAGATTCCATGTAGTTTAACATCATGCGATAAGGATGAAGGTAATCTGATGTGAATTGTAACCATATTGCAGTTGGGCTTGAAACCTGAGATTCGGGAATCACTACATATCCCACTGAGATAGGAATAAATCCATACACAGTTCTAAAAATTACCTCCCTGTATAGGTCCAGTCCATAAAAAGGGAGGGGTAATTTTTATCTGGTGTTGATGGATGGGCCAAGATAGAAGATCCCAACATCACTACATTTCCTACAAAAATAGGAATCAAGCTATACACAGTTCTAGAAGTTCCTTACAGAGGTATGGTCCATGTACAAGGAAATGAGAGGTAATTTTTCTTTGATTGGTGTATGGGAATAAATTTTAAATCCAGACATAACTATGTATCCTTTAAGGGAAAGAATCAATCCATATGTAGTTCTATACACAATATGCTCCATGTACCGATCTGACTTGGGCATAGAAGTATGGGAATTTTTGTTTCATCCTCTACATGTTTTCAGTATATCATATTCCTCAATGATTTCTTTATATAAGGGGACACTTACCACCAATCATAATCTCACTTGAGTTACAATATATGTGAGAAACAAGGAGTGACAAGGATTTACATCTTAGTATGTGGTGATAGAGGATATAATAGGGGAATTCTCTTTCATGTAATGGTTGGGACATGATCGAGGGTTGAGGCGTTGCTAAGTATCCCACTGAGATAGGAATCAAGAAACATGTCGTTCTAGAATTCACTTCCTATGTTGGTTTGACCTATGAACATAAAGGAGGAGGATATTTATATCCTTTCCTCACATGAATTTGACTAATATGAGATAGATTGCTGGCTGGAACGCAATACGTACAATACAGTATAATGTATTTCAGTAAGGATGATTTTTTCTTTATAGTTTAACATCATGCGGTGTGGTCGAGTATGATCATGCGGTTTAATGTCATGCGTTGATGATGATTTATGTTATTGTACAGTTTACATCTTGTAGTTAGAACATATATTTCTCTATGCAGTTTAACATCTTGCAGCTAAGACATATATATTGCTTTTATGTGAAGTAATTATTCATAAATCATGCATTGGTGGGAGATGTAATGAGCTTTCCATCCCTTGATACCAAGGAATATGCTCCATTAGAGTATACCTTGTGTACGAAATATGGTCCCTCCCATTTTTGCTCCAATTTTGGGGGCTTGTTCCCAAGTATCATTGGGGTTATGAGGACTAACACCATTTCCGCTTTAAGAAAATATTGAAGATGATTTTTTTGTTGAAGTCTCATGTGATTTGATTTTGGTAGATTTCCTAATACTAAAACGTGTGCAACCTTTTTCATCCAGTTACTCCAACTCATCAAACCATTTATGAGATTTCTAATCTATGGAAAATTGATCACAAATGACAACGCGAAGTTATGGAACTTGAAATTCGATGGAAAAAATGACCTCTGTCCCATATACCAGTGAGTATGGAGTTTTCTGGGTGGAAGTGCAGGTCATGGTACGGTAACCCCATTAAACATGAATGAGCTTGTCTGGATAATATTTCTTGTCTTTTTCTATGCTCTTTGAGATTATATGGTATTGAGTCCTTTTTAAAGCCTATATATGTCCATTGGACACTACATGGTAGCAGGATGAATGGTTGGTTTTGATTCCATACTCTTGGTATAGCTTATCCAACTCAGCAGAGCATACCTTGGTGCCATTTTCTGTCAATATTTAATGTGGGACACAAAATATGGTAATGATGTTGGCTTTAACAAATATAAAAATTATTCTTGCCCTGGACTCTTTAAGGGGTATAGATTCAACACATTTGGAGAAGAAGTGGGTTACTATGGGAATGAACTTGAATTGTCTAGATATGGTGGGAGGATATGGTTTTTTGACATCAATTACCATATGAAAAATGTCTAGGAGTACATAGCTATGTGAAGTATCTTTGGGTGGTGGTGAATGAATTTTTTGAGATCCTAGCAAGAGTAGAAATTCTTGGGTAATATGTCACAATCCTGTATCATACAGGTCCAATAGTATCCAATCCTTTGAATTTGATGGGAGAGCTTCACCACTAATTGGTGTGCTCCACAAGTTCCATCATTCACTTCTTTCATGATGGCAGTAGTATCTTCTCCATAAATTCACTTGAGAAGGACTCCATCAAGGCCTCAATTGTAGAGAACATTTTTTTTGGTTTATGCCTTTGTACAAAACAAAATTGACTACCTGCCTCCATATCTGTTCTCTTTTAGCCATATTTGGTAGGATTTACCCCCCCCCCCCAGAGGTAATTTATAATGGGATTCATCCAGACGTTTGTGTGACTATAAGGCTCAGGAATGAGGCTAATCTTGTTTATTTCTTCTTGTATTGTTTTTAATGAATAGTAAGACCATCTGATGGAGGGAAATGCTGATGACTGTTTCATCTAGGTCTGAATCAGCCAGGGCTATGACTGCATTTTCTAATGTATTGTTTTCATAATTTTTTGATCGGGGGACATAATACAGTTTTGGTTATGATGATAATTATTCCATAAGATCTCAAACATGGTTTATCAAAGGAACTAGTACCTCTTTTTGGATTTCATAGTCACCATTGACCTACTTGATGCCCATATCTGAATCGCCATTTCTCTTTAGGTGCTCGACCTGTGATTGAAGTGCCAGCTCCAAGCCAACAATGGGGGCCTGATATTATACTTCATTATTTTTGAATCCTTATAATACCAGGAAGGAGTAAGATAAGATGTCTTTTTCAAGAGATATGAGTATAAATCCCAGCCCCACTTTGTTGAGCTTGAGGTCCTCCATCATTTTCCCTATCGAGATTCTAGAGGCACCGTCGAAGTACATTTCCCATTCCTGGGAGCCTTCTTGGAATAAAAATACATATTCATTAGGAAGTTCAGTATCACATGGTTTCATTTCTTCCAAGGGGTTCTCGTCTAGGAAATTTTCTAACACCTAGAATTTCATGGATTTTTGGGAATGTACCATATGTCAAACTGCTATAATATGACTACCCACCATGATAAGTGTTTAGTTAACATAGGGAGTCTGAGGATATACTTGATCATGTTTTATTAGGAGAATAAATAGAATGAATGGTGTTGTAGCTAATTTCTGAGTTTATTAACCACAAACATTAGGGCTAGGCATCTCTTTTTGATATTTGAATATCGAGTCTCAGTAGAATTTTTTTTGGGTGAGGTAATAGAGACTATTCTCGATGTCGACATCATTCTTTTATGTGATAAAAACACCTAATTAACATTATAAGGAATTCAAATATAGAATTAATGGTCTTCCCTCGATTGGAGACATCAGAATCAGTGGAATTAAGAGATACCTTTTAAGATTATCGAACACTTATTGAAAATCATTATCCCACTGGTATGTGACCCCTTTCTTCATTAAGCTGGTGAAATGACAACACATACCTACATGGTTTTCTATGAAGCACCAAATGTTTTCCAGGTGACCTTGGAGACCCCTTGAGAGGTGGTGACATACCAAGGATGGATTTTGTCTTCTCAGGGTCAGATTTGATTCCACAATGGTGTACAATAAAGATGAGGAATTTCCTAGAGGTAAATCCCAAATAACAATTCAATGGATTCATCTTTATACTGTTCTATTGTATTTTATTAAATACAGTTTCAAGATCTTTCAGGTGGTTTGAGCCCTATTGTGATTAAACCACCAGGTTGTCAATGTAGAAATTGACGAATTTTCACAAGAAGGGATTGAAAATGAAATGCATGGTGCGGTAATATGTGGCACCAGTATTTTTCAGAGTTGTGATTCCTCTCCAAATTCTTGAGAGTTTATCTCAAGAATCGTCGATTGTGGTAGAGATTCCTTCTCCGAATAAGTGTTCTCAGTAGGAGGAGGTTAAATAAAGATCCATTATTGATGAAAATTTTATAGACATTTGTGCATTATTAATATGCT
Organism: Viscum album; assembly: GCA_963277665.1. NCBI lineage: Eukaryota > Viridiplantae > Streptophyta > Magnoliopsida > Santalales > Viscaceae > Viscum > Viscum album. Next base: position 1,074,883,215 of record OY728143.1, read on the forward strand.
AAGCTCTCCAAATGCCACTTTTTGATGGATCAGATTCACTTCTTAGGCATGTAATATTTGAGACAAGAGTGTCAGTAGACCTAGAGAAAGTGAGAGCAGTAGTCTCCTGGGAGTATTTGAAGAACATCTTTGAGGTACAAAGTTTTCTAGGGAGAGCTGCATACTACAGAATCATCATTCAAGACTTTTCATGCTTAGCAGCACTACTGACGGGTTTGGCTAAGAAGGGTGTAAAGTTATTGTGGTCATATACTTGTGGGTAATCCATTAAGGAGCTAAAAGGGAGGTCGATTTCAGCACTGATACTAGTGTTTTGAGAGCCGGGCAAGAGCTATACCATGTATTGTGATTCTTTAGGAATCAGACTGGGAGTTGTGCTTATGTAAGGAGAAGGAGTTGTTGCGTATGGGTCTCAGCAGTTATAGACACTTGAGAAGAATTACCCAATGCATGATCTCGAGTTTGATGCAGTTGTTCATGCCTTACGTTGTTGGAGACATTACCTTCTGGGAGAGAATTTTGTGGTTTTCACTGACCACAATAGTCTCAAGTACATATTAACTATTCCTGATCTGAATTTGAGACACTGAAGGTGGGTTGAGTACCTTCAGTATTTTGACTTTGAGCTTGCCTATATGCCTAGGAAAGGAAACATAGTGGCTGATGCATTGAGAAGGAGGACTCAGATATATGTAGTTCAGGAGGCTATCAGTGAGTGGCAGCTTATGGATCTGTTCTTTGAGATTCATTTGGAGGTACATGACAGACAGAGACAAACATTTCTTTCTTTTGTAGATGTTACCTCTACTCTTCTTTATCGACTACGAATGAGGCAACTATCAGATTCAGAAGGCCTATTCCTATGAGAGATCATGTCAAAAGAGGACCCTATTCTGGGATGGACCATAGGTGAGGGTGAGATCTTGCATTTCCAGGGGCGCGTATGGGTTCTAGTAGACATATGTGAGGAGCTAATGCAGTACATTCATCCCTCAGTTTGGGAAGTTAATCTTGGTGTCACTAAGATGTATTGTGATCTACACCATCAGTATTGGTGTCCAGGTATGAAGAGAGAAGTTGCTAGTTTCATCATGATGTGTTCCACCTATCAGCAGGTGAAGGCAGATCATCAGAAACCAGTAAGGATTTTATAATAGTTACCCATTCCTGAGTGGAAGTGTAATGCTGTCGCGATAGATTTCATGATAGGTTTACCGAGGTTGCCTCGAGGGAATGATGTAGTTTGGGTTGTCATTGATAGACTCATGATGTTTTCTCACTTCTTGCCGATCAAGGAGACCTTCAGTGTTGATGAGCTGGGATGGTTGTACATTTTTGAGATTGTGAACTTACTTGGAGTTCCACACTCTATTATTTCAAACAGATATTCAAGTTTTAATTCTCGGGTCTGGTAGGATCTTCAGAAGGATTTGGGTACACAGATACTTTTGAGTACAGCTTACCACCCCCTGAAAGATGGCCAGTACGAGTGTACGATTCAAGTTCTTGAGGACATGCTTCGAGAATTTATTCTAGATATTGGAGGTTCTTGGGAGAAGAAAATACCTATTGCGGAGTTTTCCTACTACAATAGTTTTCATGAAACTAATCAGATGGCACCTTATGAGGATTTTTATAGTAGGCCATGTTGATCACCCTTATGTGGGATAGAGGCAGGAGAGGCAGCTATGCTGGGACCTCATCTTGTACAGGAGACCACAATGCATATTGAGTTGATTCAGAAGAGGATGGCTACTATATAGTATCGACAGAAGTCTTATGCTGATCAGCAGAGATGACCTCTGGTGTTCAAAGTTGGGGATCAGGTTTTCCTGCATGTCACACCGAGTTTGGGACACAAGAGGATTAGGAGAGAGGTTAAGCCTTTTCCAAGGTATGTTGGGCCATTTGAGGTGTTGGAGAGAGTTGGACCGGTTACTTATCAGTTGTAGTTACCTTAGAGGGACCGGGCTATGCACGATGTTTTCCACGTTTCTCAACTTCGACATTACTTCCTTGACCCGTATCATGTTTTCCAACCCGAGGAGGTTAAGTTAGAAGTGGATGCATTGTTCTAGAAGCATCCTATCTGGATTTTTGATCACAGTATAAAGGTTCTCCATGGCCAGTTTGTTCCTCTGGTATGAGTGCTTTAGCAGCACGGGTGAGTATAGAATGAGACTTGGGAGAGGGAGGTGGATGTACCATTATAGCGGCCAGAGATTTTCAAGGTTTCTTCTTATACAATTCCTTTCTAGGGAAATTCGGGGATGAATTTATTTAAGGGGGGAATTTTTTAGGAACCCAGATCTTCTTCTACATGTATGTTTTCCTTTTTTGGTCATTTATGAGAAAAATGGGAATTTCTAGAAATTTTCGAAGTACACGTTGTGTGCTTTCCAAGTAAACACTGTGTACTCTATTACCTTAAATAGAAGTGTGATGGACATGTTGCGGCCATGCACACGACCATGTGGGGGGTGAACTCGAGGCCACCTAAAGAGGAGTACAGAAATGGTAAGTACACACCATGTACTTCTGAAGTACACTCTGTGTATTTTCTTTTTTTTTCATTAAAAGTACGGGGGTCGCGTCTAATTTCCAGAAACACCTTATTCTAGGTTTGGTTCGGCCGAGAGCTACCGTAAAATCGAGATCTTCCTTCGATCCCTCAACCAAGAATCCAATCTCTGATTAGACTGCTGTCAATTGTGTTGGGATCACCTCAGTAAGCTATCTCTTATGCTTGAGCACCGTTTCATGATTCCTCTTCTTTCTCAAGTTATCCTTTATTGAACATTTTAAATGTTTTTGTAGATATTCAACATTATAAGGTGATTCAAGCCTTGAGACTCAATTATATTGATCTTCCAATGCTAAAGTAGGTGGTTTGTTCATTTCTATTGAAAGTCTTTGAGTTATATGTGAAAAATCACCAATACCCATGAATGGGGTATTGTGTGCTTACTATTTCAACCCTATTTTCTGCATTCTATATTTTTATGCTTTAATAGAGGTTAATTGAATATGAATAGGGTTAATTTCTATGCTTTAGAAGTTTTTTCCCATGCATGATTTTCTATTTTGACTGTTGGGTCTAGTATTCCTATTTGGCTGCTATTTAATTTCCCAGGCCTAGTTATAGGATGGTGTGTTTGTTATGATATATAAATATGTTGTAGACTACTATCCAAGTAGTTCATGAGGTTTACTTTGACCGATAAAAATTTCTATAACTACTTGAATTACACAGGGCCATGAGAACCTGGTGTTTTAGACCATAGGGGGAATGGATGCAAGGGCTTCTCCAGAGTGTCTGTTTTACTATTAAATTGCGATACCATAGGGGGAATTGACGTAAGTTCTTCCTCAGAGTGTCATTAGTTCATTGACATGGGCCATAGGGGGAATGTGACGTAAGTTCTTCCCCAGAGTGCCTTTAGTTATGATACGAGACTGTTGGAGGAATTGATGGTGAGTGCTTCCTTAGAGAGTCTATGCTTAAGCTGAACCATACGAGTTATACTAAGTGTACTTCCCAGACGGTTATTTGTACATTTTAGGTCAGACCAGAGGGGATAGGCTATGAGTACTTCCCATAGGGTTACCTATTGTGTTATTGGTTTTCTTATGTTTCTAGGTAGGACCAAAGGGGATAGGTTTTGGGTACTTCCAAGAGGGTTAACTTTTGTGATTATCTGTTATGATTAGCTATTGCTTGCTATTTGAAACTGTGGATTGTTACTACTAAGTACTTCCTTGTTTACTGCTATCTGTACTTTACCTTCCATACACTCACTAACTGTTAGGCATCGATCTTGTGGTGGTTTCCTACTGGGATTTAGTCTCACACCCTGTTTGGGCCATGCTTTTGGGCCAAAATAGATTATATTGTTGCATTTATAGATAAGGGCAAACGCCCTTCTACTTCATGTACCTGATTTGTTGTGAAGTAGGAGAGCATGGGACCAATCTATGGCTTACGATGCTGAGGAGTTGTTTACTTGCTTTCTTGTATACTTTTATTTGGTACTGTTTTATTCTAGAAATTTTATTTGTTTTTATACTTTCCTAGACATATGTGTCATGAATCATTCATATATATATATATATATATATATATATATATATATATATATATTCCCTAGTTTATCATTCCAGTCTTCCACCGTTTACTTTTTTATGGATTATTCCTACTTCCACTGCTTTTATTTTTTTTGCTTCCGCTGTTTTGCTCTACCAATGAGGGAATAGTTTTCACACTATCACACCCAAGGCTCTTACTTCTAGTCGACAGCCTTTGGAGTTTAGGGAAATGTGCTTGAGGCCATGTGACCAACCGAGTACGGGGTGACTATGGGTGGATTCTGGAACCAGGATGTTACAAAGTGGTATCAGAGTCATTCATTCTCTTGACTTATTGTTTGGAGCCTTTAGCTGGGGATATGAAGGAATTGGTACTTGGTAATAATCTGTGCTTAGGAGTAGCTAACCTGTGTATAGGGAAAATCCAATCTACCTCATTTATTGCAATATTTATAGATTTTCAAGTTTACAGTTGCTTTGATTTTCACCATTGGGTGACTAGCATGTTTTATGCTATTACTGTTGATGTTATTGAGGTTCTATTTTTGTTCCAAGCTGATCAGATGAGGGTATTCCATCTCATGCATCATATACACACTTTCTAAAAATCACATGTCATGCATTCTTGCCATGCCATTTAGGGTGAATTAGAAATTGCATGTTGTTGTGATAGATATTGTGTAGAATATCCATGTTGTTGTGATTTTTGACTTGATATAATACCTTTTGTTGATAGGGTATCATTTGTGTAAGGTTTTGTTAAAATGAATGCCACATTTTGGTTCTTGAGGTGTTATGGGTCCTCATGGACTGGAACTTGGTAGATCACTACCATGTTTTTGCTTCTTTATAACTTGTTTAAGATTCCATGATTTGATTTGTTGGGATTATGGGCCCCCACGGATTGAAATTTGGCACTTTAATGTTCATTTCAGTGTTTTTATTTACTCCAGAGTAGTTTCTGAGGCTTACTATCTGGAAAAACCCAGAATACACATTGTTTAGTTTTGACTACACACCATGTGTTCTTCTGTTTGGGAAGAAACTATTTTTCTTAAGTACACGTTGTGTACCATATGTACACTCCATGTAGTCTCTAACCGTGTCTCAGACTGTGTGGGTAGGGATACGAGGTTTGAAATCTTTGATAGGACATGCCATGTACCAGATGTACATGTTGTGTCATAGAACCATGTAACTGGTCATGTCACTAACAACATGACTTGGAAAAATCTTCCTAGTACACGTCGTGTCCATCTAGAACATGGTGTGTTGTGTGAGCCGTGTATCCGGCCATGTCACTGACAACATAGGTCGGTGAAGCTCATCTAGTACACATCATGTCAGTCACAAACACTCCGTGTAGTATTCTTCAAGGAGAACCGTGTGTCTTAGCCATATAAGGGGACCCAGGCAGGGGAGGAGGATTCATGTACACACCGTGTGTTAGGACAACACACCGTGTGTTTAGGGTGTTACACAACCATTTTTGGTAGGAGCACACGCCCATTTGTTTGGAATATGGGAACACACCGTGTAAGGGATGTACACACCGTGTAGTCATGCTCTGTAAAAATTGAATGTTTTCTTTCTTATGTTACCTTTTTATACATTTAGTTCTCAGTCATTGATAATCATGATCTAAGGTGTGCATTTGACCTTGCCGAGTCATGCCGCCAAGATGTCCTCTGGTTGTACGCTAGTTGCAAGTTAGTGATTGGACACAAGATATGGATGATCAGGGACTACCTATAGATCCTCCGGTTTTTCCAGTCTTGTCACCAGCTGTTATACCGGACACAGGTGTTGATTTATAGTTCAGGGAAGGATTTATGAGGATGACACAAACCTTTCAAGGAGCACCACCTCTTACCTCATCGATGGAATAATTGACACATGTATTTCAGTATTAGAATCCTCCCACTTTATTAGGGGATAGAGGACCCCAGGCTGAAGAGTCATGGCTGGAAGCCATGCTGACGATATTTGAGAATTTAGAGATCCCTCCAGAGAGGCGGGTCAATATTGCTACATATATGCTTCAGGACTCCACCAAGAGGTGTTGGGGTGTGATCTCAGAGGAGGGACACCAACATATTATGACTTGGGAGTAATTCTAGTGTATCTTCTATGACTACTTCTACCCGAAGACTTTGAGGGCCAATCAAGCCCTAGTGTTTATTAGTATGGAGTAGGGCACTCTTTTGGTTATTGATTATTTCTCTCACTTTACCGAGCTGTAGATTTTCACGCCTATTCTAGGAGGTAATCAGTTATTCATGGTAAGGAAGTTCTAGGATGGTCTGAGGCACGACATCCGATCGCAGGTGAACATCTTCTGGTTTACTTCTATCACTTCTATCGTCAACCAAGCACTGATCACTAAGTGCAATATGAGGGATTCTTGAGTTCTGAGCCAAGGCGGCTCGACATATGGAGTTAGTATTCCTGCTACTGATTACAGGAAGTGCTGTAGGGAGTCTATGCATAAAGATACAAGGAGGCGAGATACTTATTCTGGTAGTCGGGTGGTGTGCTACCAGTGTGGGAAGAGTAGTCATACGAGGTCACACCGCCTAAGAGACCTAGTGGAGTGCCGATCTTGTGAAAAGATGGGTCATCTTCAGTGCTTCTGTCAGATCTTCTCACCACCAGCTGGTGAACTCCAGTTCCCAGACTTCTGAGAAACTGGTGGTGCTACTCCTGGGAGTATCTAGAGAACGTCTTTGAGTTACAGAGTTTTATAGGGATGGATGGATACTAAAGAATCTTCATTCAGAACTTTTCACGCTTAGCAGCACCACTGACAGATCTAACTAAGAAGGGTCTAAAGTTCGTTTGGTCAGATTCTTGTGATTTAACCTTTCAGGAGATGCAAGAGAGGTTGATTTCAGCATAGATACTAGTGTTTCCAAAGCCGAGAAAGAGCTATACCATGTATTTTTATGCTTCAAGTATCAGGTTGGGAGCTGTTCTTATACAAGGAGAAGGAGTCACTGTGTATGGGTCTTGGCAGTTGCGTCCACATGAGAATAATTACCTGACGCATGATATTGAGTTGGCTTCAGTTGTTCATGCCTTACACTGTTAGAGACATTACCTTCTAGCAGATCATTTTGTGGCTTTTACCGAACACAAGAGTCTCAAGTACATCTTCACTCAGCGTGATCTGAATTTGAGACAACGAAGGTGGGTTGAGTACCTTCAGTCTTTTGACATTGAGCATGTCTATACGCCTAGGAAAGGAAACACAGTGGATCATGTGTTGAGAAGAAGGACTCAGATACATGCAGTTTAGGAGGCCAGCAGAGAGTGGAAGCTTGTGGCTATGTTTTCGGAGATGCATTTGAAGGTGCATGAGAGACAAGGGCAGACATTTTTTTTCTTCTGTAGTTATTACCACTACTCTTCTTGATTGAGTGCGAATGAGGTAGCTATCAGATTCACAAGTCCTAGTCTTACATGAGAGAGTGTTAGGAGAGGACCCTATTCTAGGATGGACCATAGGCAAGGATGAGATCTTTAATTTCCAGGGGCACATATGGGTGCCAACAGACATACAAGAGGAGATGATTCGGGACTTTAATTTCTCATTTTGGGAAGTTCATCCTGGTGTCACCAAGATGTATCGTGATCTACACCAAATGTATTGGTGGACAGGTATGAAGAGAGAAGTTTCTAGTTTCATCATGAGGTGTTCCACCTATCGGTAGGTGAAGGCGGAGCATTAGAGACTAGTAGGGCTTTAACAATAGTTACCCAATCCCGAGTGAAAGTGGAATGATGTCGCGATGGATTCCATGATAGGTTTAATGAGGTCACCTCAAGGGAATGATGCAATTTAGGGTTTCATTAACAGACTCATGAAGTTTTCTCACTGATTTCCAATTGTGGTGGAAATTCTTTCTTCGAAGAAGCGTTCACAGTAGGAGGAGGTTAAATACAGATCTATTGTCTATGAAAATTTTACAGACATTAGTGCATCAGTTATATGCTAAGATCTCCAAATTCCACTTTTTGAAGGATCAGATTCACTTCTTGGGTCATGTCATCTCTGAGACAGGAGTGTTAGTAGACCCAAATAAAGTGATAGTAGTAGTCTCCTAGGAGTAGCCGAAGAAAGTATTTGAGGTACGAAGTTTTATAAGGCTATCTGGATACTACAGACACTTCATTCAAGACTTTTCAAGCTTAGAAGCACCACTGATGGGTCTGACTAAGAAGGGTGTAATGTTATTATGGTCAGATTCTTGAGATTCATCCATTCATGAGCTGAAAGGGAGGTTTATTTCAGCACCGATACTAGTGTTGCCAGAGTCGGGAAAAAGCTATACCATGTATTGTGATGCTTCAGGTATCAGGTTGGGAGTTGTGCTTATGTAGGGAGAAGGAGTCGTTGCGTATGGGTCTTGGCAGTTGCAGACATATGAGAAGAATTACCCAACACAGGATCTTGTGTTAGCTGTAGTTGTTCATGCCTTACATTGTGTGAGACATTTCCTTCTAGGAGAGAATTTTGTGGTTTTCACCGGCCATAACAGTCTCAAGTACATCTTCACTCTTCCTGATCTGAATTTGAGACAGTGAAGGTGGGTTGAGTACCTTCTATATTTTGACTTTGATCTTGCCTATATGCCTGGGAAAGGCAACAAAGTGGCTGATGAGTTGAGTAGGAGGACTTAGATACAGGCATTTAAGGAGGCTATCAGTGAGTGGAAACTTGTGGATCTATTATATGAGATTCATTTGGAGGATCATGAGAGACAGGGGAAAAAATTTCTTTCTTCTATAGTTGTTACCTCTACTATTCTTGATCGATTACGAATGAGTCAGCTATCAGATTTAGAAGGCCTGGTCCTTTGGGAGATCGTGTTAGGAGAGGACCCTATTCCGGGATAGACCATAGGTGAGGATGAGATCTTTCTTTTCTAGGGGCGCGTATGGGTGCCAATAGACATACATGAGGAGCTGATATAGGAAATTCATTCCCCAGTTTGGGAAGTTCATCCCAGTGTCACTAATATGTATTGTGATCTACACCGTCAGTATTGGTGGCCAGGTATGAAGAGAGAAGTTGCTAGTTTCATCATGATGTGTTACACCTGTCAGCAGGTGAAGGCATATCATCAGCGACCAATAGGGACTTTATAACAGTTACCCATTCTCGAGTGGAAGTGTAATGATGTCGCGATGGATTTTGTGATAGGTTTACCAAGGTCGACTCGAGGGAATGATGTAGTTTGGGTTTTCATTGATAGAATCACAAAGTTTTCTCACATATTTCCGATCAAGGATACGTTCAGTGTTGATGAGCTGGGATGGTTGTACATCTGTGAGATTGTGCACTTAAATGGAGTTCCACACTCTATTATTTTATACAGAGATGCACATTTTAATTTTCGGGTCAGGTAGGGTCTTTAGAAGGCTTTGGGTACACATGTACTTTTGTGTATAGATTACCACCCCCAGACAGATGGCCAGTCTGAGTGTATGATTCAGGTGCTTGAGGACATGCTTTTGAGAATGTATTATAGATTTTCCAGGTTCTTGGGAGAAGCACATACCTCTTGTGGAGTTTTCCTACAATAATAGTTTTCAAGAAACTACTCAAATGGCACATTATGAATATTTGTATAGTAGGACATACTGATCACCCTTATATTGTCTAGAGGCAGGAGAGAAAGCTATGATGGGACCTCATCTTGTACAGGAGACCATAGAGCAGATTGAGTTGATTCAGAAGAGGATGGCTACTGCACAGTCTCGACAGAAGTCTTATGCTGATCATTGGAGATGACCTCTGGAGTTCGAGGTTGGGGATAATGTTTTCCTGCGTGTCATGCCGAGGTTGGGACACAAGAGGATTAAGAGAGAGGTTAAGCTTTTTTCAAGGTACGTCGGGCCATTTGAGCTATTGGAGAGAGTTGGACGGGTTGCCTATCTATTGCAGTTTCCTCATAGGGACCGGGATATGCATGATGTTTTCCATGTTTCTCATCTTTGACATTACTTCTCTATCCTGTATCATGTTTTCTAACCCAAGGAGGTTAAGATGGAAGTGGATGCATCGTTCTAAGAGCATCCTATCGAGATTTTTGATCAAAGTACGAATGTTCTCCATGGTTAGTCTGTTCCTATGGTATAGGTTCTTTAGAAGCACGAGTGAGTATAGGACGAGACATGGGAGAGGGAGGACGATGTAAGATTACAGTAGCTGGAGCTTTTTGGGGTTTTTTGACAGGTTTATCTCAAGAATCGTCAATTGTGGTGGAGATTCCTTCTCCGAAGAAGTGTTCACAGTAGGAGGAGGTTAAATCAAGAGCCATTGTCGATGAAACTTTTAGAGGCATTATTGCATCAGTTATATGGTAAGATCTCAAAATGCCACTTTTGGATGGATCATATTCACTTCTTGGGTCATTTCATCTCTGAGACGGGAGTGTCAGTATACCCAGAGAAAGTGAGATCAATAGTCTCATGGGAGAATCCAAAGAACGTCTTTGAGGTACAGAGTTTTATAGGGCTAGATGGATACTACAGACACTTCATTCAAGACTTTTCATGATTAGAAGCACCACTAATAGGTCTGACTAAGAAGGGTGTAATGTTCTTGTAGTCAGATTCTTGTAAGTCATCCATTAAGCAGATGAAAGGGAGTTTTATTTTAGCACCGATACTAGTGTTGCCAGAGCCGGGAAAGTGCTATACCATGTATTGTGATGCTTTAGGTATCGGGTAGGGATCTGTGCTTATGTAGGGAGAAGGAGTCGTTGCGTATGGGTCTCGGCAGTTGTGGCCACATGAGAAGAATTACCGAACGCCTGATCTTGAGTTAACTGTATCTATTCATGCCTTACACTGTTGGAGGCAATAACTTCTGGGAGAGAATTTTGTGGTTTTCACTGACCACGGGAGTCTCAAATACATATTCACTATGCCTGATCTTAATTTGAGACATAAAAGGTGGGTTGAGTACCTTCAGTATTTTGACATTGTGCTTGCCTATTCGCCTGGGAAAGGAAACACAGTAGCTAATGCGTTGAGTAGGAGGACTCTGTTACAGGCAGTTCAGAAGGCTATTAGTGAGTGGCAGCTTATGGATCTGTTCTTTGAGATTCATTCAGAGGTTCACGACAGATAATGGAAACCATTTCTTTCTTCTATAGCCATTACCTCTTCTATTCTTGATCGATTGTGAATGAGGAAGCTATAAGATTCAGATGGCCTAGTCCTATGGGAGAGCATGTCAGGAGAGGACCCTATTCCGGGATGGACCATAGGTGAGGATGAGATCTTGCGTTTCTAGGGGCACGTATGGGTGCCAGTAGAAATACATGGGGAGATGATGTGGGACATTCATTCCTTAGTTTGGGAAGTTCATCCTGGTGTCACTAAGATGTATTGTGATCTACACCGTCAATATTGGTGTCTAGGTATGAAGAGAGAAGTTTCTAGTTTCAACATGATGTGTTCCACCTGTCAGCAGGTGAAGGCAGATCATCAGCGACTAGTAGGGATTTTATAACAGTTACCCATTAACAAGTGGAAGTGTAATGAAGTCACGATGGATTTTGTGATAGGTTTACTAAGGTCACCTCGAGGGAATGATGCAGTTTGGGTTGTCATTGATAGACTCACGAAGGTTTCTCACTTCATTTCGATCAAGGAGACCTTCAGTGTTGATGAGATGGGATGGTTGTACATCTGTGAGATTGTGCATTTACATGGAGTTCCACACTCTACTCTTTCAGACAGAGATGCACGTTTTAATTCTCAGGTCTGTTAGCGTCTTTAGAAGGCTTTGGGTACATAGGTACTTTGTAATACAACTTACTACCCCCAGATAGATGGCCAGTCCGAGTGTACGATTCTAGTGCTTGAGGACATGCTTCGAGAATGTAATCTGGATGTTGGAGGTTCTTGGGATAAACACATACCTCTTGTGGAGTTTTCCTACAAAATAGTTTTCAAGAAACTACTCAGATGGAACCTTATGAGGATTTTTATGGTACGCCATTCTAATCACCCATGTTTGCTAGAGGCAGGAGAGGTGGCTATGCTAGGACCTTATCTTGTATAGGAGACCACATAGCGTATTGAGTTGATTCAGAAGAGGATGGTTACTGCATAGTCTCGACAGAAGTCTTATGCTGATCAGTGGAAACAACCTCTGGATATCGAGGTTGGGGATCAGGTTTTCTTGCTTGTCACATCGAGGTTGGGACAAAAGAGGATTATGAGAGAGATTACGTTTTTTCCAAGGTACGTCGGGCCGTTTGAGGTGTTGGAGAGGGTTGGACCAGTTGCCTATCGGTTGCAGTTACCTTAGAGGGACAAGGCTATGCACAATGTTTTCCATGTTTCTCAGCTTCGACGTTACTTCTACGACCCATCTCATGTTTTCCAACCTGAGGAGGTTATGTTGGAAGTGGATGCATCGTTCTAGGAGCATCCTATCTGGATTGTTGATCATAGTAAAAAGGTTCTCCGTGGCTAGTCTATTACTCTAGTACAAGTGCTTTAGTAGCACAGGTGAGTATAGGACGAGACTTGGGAGAGGGAGGCCAATGTACGATTACAGTGGCCGGATCTTTTCGGGGTTTCTTCTTCTACACCACCATGATAGGGAAATTCAAAGAATAATTTCATTAATGGGGGAGGTTTTTAAGAATCCGGATCTTCTTCTAAATGTATGTTTTCCTTTTCTGGTTGTTTATGAGAAAAATAATAATTTCTAGAAATTTTCAAAGTACACATCATGTTATTTCTGAGTAAAAACCATGTACTCTGTTACCACAGGTAGTCGTGTGATGGCCGCGTTGTGTCCATGCACATGGCCATGTGGGGGGTGACCTAAAGGCCACCTAAAGTGGAGTATGGAAAAGTTAAATACACGCCGTGTACATCTGAAGTACACGCCGTGTATTTTCTTTTTTTTCATTAAACATATCAGGGTCACGTCTAATCGCTAGAAACACCTTCTTCTAGGTTTGGTTTGGCCGAGAGCTCCTGTACGACCAAGATCTTCCTCTGATCACCTAAACGAGCATCCGATCTCCTATTAGACCACCGTCAATTGCATTGGGATCACCTCGGTAAGCTCTCTCTTATGCTTGAGCTTCGTTTCATGATTCCTCTTCTTTCTCAAGTTATCCTGTATTGAACGTTTTAGAAGTTTTTGAAGATCTTCGGAATTATAAGGTGATTCAAGCGCTGAAACTCAAGTATATTGATCTTCTAATGCCAAGGTAGGTGGTTTGTACATTTCTGTTGATATTCTTTGAGTTATATGTGCAAAATCACCAATACCCATGAACAGGGTATTACATACTTACTTTTGCAACCCTATTGTTTTCCTGTTATGCTTGTATGCTTGAATAGAGGTTAATTTAATGTGAATAGGGTTAATTGATATGATTTAGAAGTTTTTTCCCATGCAAGATTTCCTGTTTTGACAGTTGGGTCTAGTTTTCCTATTAGGCTGCTGTTTAATGTCCCATGCCTAGTTTTAGGATGGTGTGTTTGTTATGATATGAAGATATACTGCAGACTATTATCCAAGTAGTTCTTGAGGTTTACTTTGACCGATACAAATTTCTATACCTACTTGACTTACACAGGGCCGTGAGAACATGGTGTAGTAGACCATAGAGAGAATGGACGTAAGGGATTCTCCAGAGTGTCTGTTTTACTATTACGATGCAAGACCATAGGGGGAATTGACGTAAGTGATTCCTTAGAGTGTCTTTAGTTCCTCGACATGGTCCATAGGGGTAATGTGATGTAAGTTATTCCCCAGAGTGCATTTAGTTACGATACGAGACAATAGGAGGAATTGACGGTGAGTGCTCCCTTAGAGAGTCTATGATTAAGCTGAACCAAAGGATTTAGACTGAGTGTACTTCCCAGAGGGTTGCTTTTCCTTTTTAGGTTGGACCAAAGGGGATAATCTATTTGTACATCCTATAGGGTTAACTTTTGTGTTATCTGTTTGCTTATGTTTCTAGGTAGGACCAGAGGGGATATGTTCTGGGTACTTCCAAGAGGGTTACCTTTGGTGATTATCTGCTTTGATTAGCTGTTGATTTATATTTGAAGCTATGGATTGTTACTGCTAAGTACTTCCTTGTTTATTGATTTTTGTACTCTACTTGCCTTACACTCACTGACTATTAGGCACAGATCTTGTGGTGTTTGCCTACTGGGATTTAGTCTTACACCTTGTTTGGGCCATGATTTTGGGCCAAAAAAGATTATATTATTGCAGGTATAGATAAGGGAAAGCGCCCTTCTACTTCAAGTACCTGATTTGTTGTGGAGCTGGAGAGCATGGGACCAATCTATGGATTGTGATGCTGAGGAGTTGTTTAGTTGATTTCTTTTGTACTTTTATTTGGTACTGTTGTATTCCAGCATTTTTATTTGTTTGTCTACTTTACTAGACATATGTTTTATTCATCATTCATATATATATATATATGTGTGTGTGTGTGTGTGATCTAGTTTATCATTTCCAGTCTTCCACCATTTACTTTTGTATGGATTATTCTTATTTTGGATGCTGCTATTTGTTTTACTTCTGCTGTTTTACTCTGTCAATGAGGGAATAGTTTCCCCACTTTCACACCTAAGGCTCTTGCTGCTAGTCGGCAACCTCTGGTGTTTGTGGAAATGCGCTTGATGCCATGTGACCAACCAGGTATGGGGTGCCTCTAGGTGGATTTTTGAAATGGGATGTTACAAAGTTGTATCAGAGGAATTCTTTTCTCTTGACTTTCTGTTTGGAGCCTTTAGCTAGGGATAAGAAGGAATAAATACTTCATAATAAACTATGCCAAGGAGTAGCTAACCCGTGTATAGGGAAAATACAATATACCACATTTATTGTAATTTTTCTAGATTTTCAAGTTTACAGTTTCTTTTATATTCACCATTTGGCGACTTTCATGTTTTTTTCTATTACTATAGATGTTATTGAGGTTCTATTTCTGTTGCAACCCAATGAGATGAGGGTATTCCATATCATTCATCATATAGGAACTTTCTAGAAATCACTTTTCATTCATTATTTCCATGCCATTTAGGGTGAATTAGCAATTGCATATTGTTGTGATAGATATTGTGTAGAATATGTATGCTGTTGTGATTGTTGCATTGATATAATACCTGTTGTTGATAGGGTATCATTTGTGTAAGGTTTTTTTAAATGAACGCCAACTTTTGGTTCCTGAGGTGTTATGGGACCTCATGGAATGGAACTTGGTGGATCATTGCCTTGTTTTTTCTTTTTTATAACAGGTTTAAGATGCCACGATTTGATTCGTGGGGAGTATGGGACCTCACTGATCGGAATTTGTATCTTTAATGTTCGTCTCAGTGTTTTTTTGGCTCTAAAGTAGTTTATGAGGCTTACTGTATAGATAAACCCAGAATAAACACCATGTAGTTTTGACTACACACCATGTGTTCTTCTATTCGGGAAGAAACTATTTTTCTTAAGTACACACCATTTACCATATGTACACGCTGTGTAGTCTCTAATTGTGTCTCAGACTGTGTGGGCAGGGACACAAGGTTTGGAATCTTTAGTAGGACATGACATGTACCGGATGTACATGTCGTGTCATAGAACCATGTAACTGGTCGTGTCACTAACAACACGAATTGGAAAAATCTTCCTAGTACATTTCGTATCCATCCATAACATTCCATGTAGTGTGAGTCATGTATCCGGCCATGTCACTAACAACACGGGTCGGTGAAGCTCGTCTAGTACACGTCGTGTCAGTCACGAACACGTCGTGTAGTATTCTTCAAGGAGAACCATGTGTCTTAGCCATGTAAGGGGACCCAGGCAGGGGAGGAGGATTCAAGTACACACCATGTGCTAGGATAACACGCTTTGTGTGTTTGGGTGTTACACGACCAGTTTTGGTAGGAGTACATGCCCATGTGTTTGGCATATGGGAACACACTGTGTAGGGGATGTACACACCGTGTAGTCATGCTATTCAAAACATGAATGTTTTGTTTCTTCTATTCCCTTCTTATACTTTCAGTTATCAGTCATTGATAATATTGATCTAAGGTGTGCATTTGACCTTGCAGAGTCATGCCACCGAGACATCCTCCGGTTGTACGCCAGTTGTAGGGTAGTGAATGGAAAAATGATATGGATGATCATGGACTACCTGTAGATCCTCTTGTTGTTCCAGTCTTGGAACCAGCTCTTATACAGGATGAAGGTGTTGATGCACAATTCAGGGAAGGCTTTATGAGGATGATACATACCTTTCAGGGAGCACTGCCTCCTACCTCATCGATTGCAGAATTGACACAGGTCTTTTAGCAGTGGCATCCTCCCACTTTCTTAGGGTATGTAGGACCCCAGGGTATAGAGTCATGGCTGGAATCCATGCTAATGATATTTGAGCATCTGGAGACGACTACAGAGAGGCGGGTCAAGATCACTACATATATGCTTTAGGACTCCGCCAAGAGTGGTTGGGATGTGATCTCACTGGAGGGACACCAATAGGTTATGACATGGGATGAGTTCCAGTGTATCTTCTATGACTACTTATACCTGGAGACTTTGAGGGATGATCGAGCCTGAGAGGTTATCAGTCTAGAGTAGGGCACTCTTTTGGTTATGGATTATTCCTCTCGCTTTACTGAGCTGCAACTTTTCATGAATATTCTAGGAGGTAATCAGTTATTCCTAGAAAGGACGTTCGAGGATGGTCTGAGGAATGAAATCTGATCACAGGTGAAAATCTTCCGGTTGACTTCTATCACTTCAATCGTCAACCAAGTCTTGATCACTGAGTGAAATCTGAGGGATTCTAGAGTTGTGAGCCAATGAGGCTTGGCATATGGAGTTAGTATTCCTCTTACTGACAGCATGAAGCACTGTAGGGAGTCTATGCATGAAGATCCAAGGAGGTGAGATACTTCTTTTGGTAGTCAGGTGGTGTGCTACCAGTGCGGGAAGAGAAAGAATATAAGGAAAAACTACCTGAGAGACCCAGTGGAGTGCTGATCTTGCGACGAGATGGGTCATCTTCAGCACTTCTGTCAGATCTTCTCACCAGCAGCTGATGACATGGTTTCTTCTATGACTCCTCGTTCAGGAGTAGCACCACTAGTTTCTCACCAGTCTGGGAACTGGAGTTCTTCTGGCCATTCGGGTCGAGGTGGATTTCGTGGTCATGGCATCCAGTCACCTGATTTTCAGCGACAACAGGGTGAATCAGCTCAGGGTGGCCAGACAGGGTTATAGGTCCGTGGTGTAGGTCATACTTTTGCAGTGGAGCAGAACCAATAGGAGTAGGATCCCAAACCCTCTAAAGTTCTAGGTACAATCTTAGTTTCTTTGGTTTTAGTCTCTGCTCTTTTCGATACGGGGTATTCTCATATATTTATATCCGTTGCTGTTGTGGAGATCCTTGGGCTCAACATATTTTCCTCTACTGATATCTTGATGTTAGACACTCCATTGGGGACTAAATGGCGATTGTACATCAGTGTAAGGAGTTCCCTCTAGAGGTTGGTGGGTTTCCCTATTTATAGGACATCTATATCCTAGAGATGATAGTCTATGATTTCATTCTTAGAATGGACTAGTTAGTTTCCTTCCATGAAATCATCAAATGTTATCGCTGTAAGGTGAGCTTCAAATCATAGGAGGGTGGATTGTTTCTTCTTAAGGGAAAATGGGATGTCTAGGTGAGCAGAGCGGGACCGAAGAATCATGGGCTAGGAGGAGTTACAACCCATATTTCTAGTCTATATCTGGATGACTAGGGAATTTGAAAAATGGACTTTCCTCCAATGGTGGAGCATTTCAGAGATGTCTTTCTAGAAGACTTTTTGGGTTTTCCTCAGGAGCGTGAGGTATAATTTTCTATTGAACTTGTTCTAGGAGTGGCACCATTGTCCATTCATCATTATAGGAGGGCGACACCAGAGTTACCGGAGCTCAAGAAGCTGTTGGAGGAGCTGAAGGAAAAGGGTTTCATCTGACCCAGTACTTCTCCTTGGGGTTCACCTATCCTTTTTGCAAAGAAGGTGGATGATACCCTCAGGCTTTTTTTAGGACTATCGGAAGTTGAAACAGTTGATGGTCAAGAAATAATATCCATTACCGAGGATTGATGATCTATTTTATCAGATTTGAGGAGCCCGAGTGTTCTTGAAGATTTAATTGAGGTCTGGTTACCATAAGTTTCACATTAGACCCTCAAATATACCTATTACAGCCTTTTAGAGCAGGCATGGTCTATAAGAGTATATGGTTATGCTGTTCGGCCCCACGAACATGCCTGTAGTTTTCATGGCACTGATGAACTGAGTGTTCCATCCATACTTGGATTCCTTTTTGGTGTTTTTCATGGATGATATCTTGGTGTATTCTCACACTCGACACAAGCATTACACACTTCTTGAGATCGTTTTGAGTACACTGAGAGAGAATTAGTTATATGATAAGCTCTCAAAATTCCACTTTTGGATGGACCAGATTTACTTCTTGGGTCATGTAATCTCTAAGATGGGAGTGTCAATAGACCCAAAGAAAGTGAGATCAGAAGTCTCCTAGGAGCAGCCGAAGAACTTCTTTGAGGTGCATAGTTTACTAGGGCTGGATGGATACTAAATATGCTTCATTCAGGACTTTTTACACTTAGTAGCACCACTGACGGATCTAACATAGAAGGGTGTAAAGTTATTGTGGTCAGATTCTTGTGAGCGGGCCTTTAAAGAGTTGAAATATAGGTTGATTTCAGCACCGATACTAGTGTTTCTATAGTCAAGAAAGAGCTATACCGTGTATTGTGATGTTTCAAGTATTGGGTTGGGAGCTGTGCTTATACATGTAGAAGGAGTCATTTCATATGGGTCTCAGTAGTTACATACCCATGAGAAGAATTACCAGATGCATGATCTTGAGTGGGCTTCAGTGGTTCATGCCTTACGCAGTTGGAGACATTACCTTCTAGTAGAGCATTTTGTGGTTTTTACTGACTGCAAGAGTCTCAAGTATATCTTCACTCACCATGATCTGAATTTGAGACAGCAAAGGTGGGATGAGTACCTTAAGTCTTTTGACATTGAGCACATATATACACCTAGTAAAGGAAATAGAGTGGTTTATGCGCTGATCAGGAGGACTCAGATACAGGTGGTTCAGGAGGCCAGCAGTGAGTGGAAGCTTATGGCTATGTTCTCAAAGATGCATTTGGAGGTGCACGACAGACAGGGGTAGACATTTTTTTTTTCTTCTGTAGCTATTACCTCTACTCTTCTTGATCAAGTGCGAATGAGGAAGCTATCAGATTCAGAAGGCATAGTCTTACGAGATAGAGTGTCTAAAGAGGACCCTATTCTAGGATGGACCATAGGCGAAGATGAGATCTTTCATTTCCATATGGGTGCCAACAGACATACGCGAGGAGCTGATGCAGGACTTCATTCCTTAGTTTGTGCAGTTCATCCAGGTGTCACCAAGATGTATAATGATCTACACCATCTGTATTGGTGGACATGTACGAAGAGAGAAGTTTCTAGTATCATCATGAGGTGTTCCACCTGTCAGCAATTGAATACGGAGCATCAGTGACCAGTAGGGATTTAACAACAGTTACCCATTCCTGAGTGAAAGTGGAATGATGTCGTGATGGATTTAGTGATAGGTTTACCGAGGTTTCCTCAAGGGAATGATGCAATTTGGGTTGTCATTGACAGAATCACAAAGGTTGCTCACTTCTTGCTGATCAAGATGACCTTCAGTGTTGATGAGCTGGTATGGTTGCACATCTATGAGATTGTGCACTTACATGGAGTTACACACTCCATTGTTTCAAGAAGAGATGCACATTTTATGTCTCAGATCTGGAAGGGGCTTTAGAAGGCTTTGGGTACATAAGTACTTTTGAGTACAACTTACCACTCCCAGACAGATGGCTAGTTCAAGCGTTCGATTCAGGTTCTTGAGGACATGCTTTGAGCATGTATTCTGGATTTTGGAGGTTCTTGGGAGAAGTACAAACCTCTTGTGGAGTTTTCCTACAATAATAGTTTTCAGGAAACTATTCAGATGAAACATTATATGGATTTTTATGGTAGGCCATGCTGATCACCCTTATGTGGGATTGAGGCAGGAGAGGCAGCTATGCTAGGACCTCATCTTTTATAGGAGACCACAGAGTAGATTGATTTGATTTAGAAGAGGATGACTACTGCACAGTCTCGACAGAAGTCTTATGCTGATCAGTGGAGACGACCTCTGGTGTTCGAGGTTGGGGATCATATTTTTCTGCGTGTCACACTGAGGTTGGGACACAAGAAGATTAGGAGACTGGGTAAGATTTCTCTAACATACGTCAGGCTATTTGAGGTGTTGGAGAGAGTTGGACCGGTTTCTTATTGGTTGGAGTTACCTCTGAGGAACCATCTATGCACGATGTTTTACATGTTTCTCAGCTTCGAAGTTACTTCTCAGACCCATCTCATGTTTTCCAACCTGAGGAGGTTGATTTGGAAGTGGATTCTTCATTAGAGGAGCATCCTATCCAGATTGTTGATTATTGTACGAAGGTTCTCCATGGATGGTCTATTCCTCTAGTATGGGTGCTTTGGAAGCACGAGTGAGTACATGATGAGACTTGGGAGAGGGAGGCCCATGTACGATTACAGTGCTCTGAGATATTCAGGGTTTCTTCTTCTACACCACCTTGCTAGGGAAATTTGGGGATGGATGTCTTTAAGGGGGAAAGTTTGTAAGAACCCAGATATTCTTCTTAAGGTATGTTTCCATTTTCTGGTCGTTTTTGAGAAAAGATGAATTTTTGGGAATTTTTGATGTACACACCGTGTACTCGGTTTCTGCAAGTAGTTGTGTGCTGGCCATATATCGTCCAAGCACACAGCCATGTGGGGGGTGACTTGAAGGCCGTCTAAAGAGAATTATGGAAACGACAAGTACATGCTGTGTATTTTCTTTTTTTCATTAAACATACCGGGGTCATGTCTAATCACTAGAAATACATTCTTCTAGGTTTGGTTTGACCGAGAGTTCCCTTATGGCTGTGATCATCCTCTGAGCCCCCAACTGAGCATCCGATCTCCGATTCGACCACCGTCTATTGCGTTTGGATCACCTCGATAAGCTCTCTCTTCTTCTTGAGCTTCATTTAATGATTATTCTTATTTCTCATGTTATTATCTATTGAACGTTATATAAATTTTTATATATATTCAGAATTATAAGGTGATTCAATCCCTGAGACTCATGTATATTGATCTTCCAATGCCGAGGTAGGTGGTTTGTGCCTTTCTATTGAATGTCTTTGAGTTATATGTGAAAAATCTCCAATACATAGGAAAGGGGTATTGCACATTTACTATTTCAGCCCTATTGTTTTCCTGCTATGCTTGTATGCTTGAGTATAGGTTAATTGAATGTGAATAGGGTAAATTTCTATGCTTTGGAAGTTTTTACCCATGCATGATTTCCTATTTTGACCATTGGGTCTAGTTTTCCTGTTAGGCTACTGTTTAATTTCCCATGCCTAGTGGTAGGATAGTGTGTTTGTTCTGATATGCAGATATGATGTAGACTTCTATCCAAGTAGTTATTGAGGTTTAATTTGGACGACATTAATTTCTATACCTACTTGACTTACACAAGGCCCGAGATAACATGGTGTAGTAGACCATAGGGAGAATGGACGTAAGGGCTTCTCCAGAGTGTCTGTTTTACTGTTACGATACGAGACCATATGGGGAATTGACATAAGTTCTTTCTCAAAGTGTTTGTAGTTCCTCGATGTGGGACACAGGGTTAATGTGATGTAAGTGCTTCCCTAGAGCTCCTTTAGTTATGATACGAGAGTATAAGAGGAATTGATGGCGAGTGCTTCCTCAGAGAGTCTATGCTTAAGGTGAATCAGAGGGGTTAGACTGAGTGTACTGCCAAGAGGGTTGCTTGTACTTTTTAGGTAGGACCAGAGGGGAAAGGCTGTGAGTACTTCCTAGAGGGTTACCTATTATATAATCTGTTTGCTTATGTTGCTAGGTAGGACCAGAGGGGATAGGCTATGGGTACTTCCCAGAGGGTTACCTTTTGTGATTATCTATTTTGAATAGTTGTTGCTTGATATTTGAGACTGTGGATTGTTACTGCTGAGTACTATTTGGGTGCAAAATGATGGCCAAAATAGGGTGTGAGACTAAATCCCAGTAGGTAACAACCACAATATCTGTGCCTAACATTCAGTGAGTATATGGCAGGTAAAGTATAGAAAGCAGTAAACAAGGAAAACGCCCTTCTACTTCAAGTACCTGATTTGCTGTGGAGCTGGAGAGCATGGGACCAAGCTATGGCTTGCGATGATAAGGAGTTTTTTACTTGATTTATTTTGTACTTTAGTTTAGAACTGCTTTATTCCATCATTGTGGTTTTTTTGGCTGCTTTTCTAGCCATATGTGTCAGACATCATTCATATATTTATGTGTGTCCTGGTTTATCATTTCCAGTCCTCCGCTGTTTACTTTTGTATGGATTATTCCTGCTTCCGCTATTGCTATTTGTTTTAATTCCACTGTATTAATCTTCTAATAAGGGAATATTTTCCCCACTATCACACACAAGGCCCTCTCTACTAGTCATCAGCCTCTGGAATTTGGGGAAATGCACTTGAGTCCATGCGACCAACCGGGTACGGGGAACCTCTGGGTGGCTTCCGGAACTAGGACGTTATAGTTGAGGATGTTGGTTGTGGTACATCAGGATCTATTGGGTATGAGGTTGGTTTCTTAAACTATTCTTAGAGGATTCCATGAGCTTGATTAAATAATTTATGAGTCATCAAACTATCAATTATTTTCTCCTTTTTGGAGGTGACTTTTTCCACTCCCCTTCCTCACTTGGTTCTATGGTATAAACATACTCCACTTGTGCTAGTAGTAGTCCTAAATGTACTTTTCTATAATCCACCATTTTTTTAGAAGATACTTAAAGATGAAGCAATCTTAGATGGCGTGTGCTGGTTTTCTGTGGTAGGGAACCAAATTTGTAATGTTATCAAGACCCACTTCATCGGCTCGCTTTGGATCTAGTAGGAAGAGTAAGTTGCAATTCATGGCATCTATGAAGTAACAAAATACTTGGTCATCTCAGAATGAGTAGAATTTATTTATTATTTCCTCGTAGTGATTTATTTTTTCACACCTTTACTCATATTTTCTAGGTGGGGGTGGATGTTGGCATCCTAGGGTTCCTACACAGTTTGGTGTAAAACTCACAACTGGAGTTGGTGCCAAGGGTGGATTAAGTGTGACATAAGCCACTTCATATTTTCTCATTCTTTTTTCTGGGGCCGATGAGGCCACTCATGACTTGAGATTGGTCTGCTACAAGGATTCTTATATCCTTTGGGAAATGGTGGATAAATCTCAAAACCCACTTGTGTACTTCACTGGGATCAGTGACATCTGAAATTCATTATGGAGATTATCAATTCACTTAACGACCATTTCATCTTGGGGGAGTGGCTGGTTTATGGATTAAGTCAAGACATTCCATCTCTAGATGAAGTCTAATACTATTTCATTCTCTCACTACTAATGGATCATGAGATCACTTACCATTGTCTTAGGAAATGTCAAATTGAACTGGAAGAGAAACTATCACTAGAGGTCCTCCTAGCCTATGGTTGAGTTTGTGGGAAAACTATTATACCACACAAAGGCTGAACCTTGTAGATTTTGCATGAAGAAACTGAGTTTCACTACTTCTTGTTGATCTGGGGTTCCCATCATGGGGTCAAAGTAAGATGCATGGTGCATTAGATGCTTCTCTCGGTCTTTTTAAACATTAAACGCTCAAAATACAGGGTTCTCAAAATTTGGTGGTGGAGGAACATTGCTCACCCAATCAGGGTAAGGTTTACATTCTGGTTATATTAGATAATGCCACCCATCCATGGATTCGAGTTAAGATATCAATTTCTTGATGGTATTCAAGACCACTTGATGATTATCCTTCTGAAGTTGAGTTTGGGTGGGTGCAAAAGGGGGAAAAACTGGACGTGCTGACACTGCTGGAATTTGGGTAGGATACCCAGCCGAGGGCATCCTCTATGGGTTCTCCTTAATATGTTAATGTAGTTTCCTCAGTGCATGAAAGTATTGATATCCTTTTGGGGCTGGATTCAAGTAGATTGATGGTCTTGGTGATGGATTGGAAAGGGATCCAATCCTATTTTCATTTACCAGAAAGATTACCTATGGTAGATGCACCTCTTCTGGAGAATCAGTTAATGTTCCACATGGGGAACACACCTGAGAGGATAGATTTCTTAGTGCAGCTCGAAATTGATTCACCTGAGCTCTTTCATTTCTTACTCCTGATTGGAGAATCATTCCTCGAGTGTGAGGGACTCATTTTCTCTAGGGGGAGGAGGCGAGTCATATACAACTTTGGGTTTATTCTTATCCTTATTGGGGATTTTTGAGGGAGGTAGTGATGGGTTTACTGAGGCTGCGCCCAAGTTTTGGGTAGTTCTATGGTTCTGAGAATGCACACTTTTAGGCTTAGTATGGACTTCCTCTAGGAGAGAACCATCATCTCTCACATACACTTCATTTGTATCATTTCCTGTGAGGTCTGTGGGACTAAAGTCCACCACGTTCACTGATATATACCACATTGGGGGCAGTGTACCCAGTGCCGAA
Organism: Viscum album; assembly: GCA_963277665.1. NCBI lineage: Eukaryota > Viridiplantae > Streptophyta > Magnoliopsida > Santalales > Viscaceae > Viscum > Viscum album. Next base: position 1,074,908,037 of record OY728143.1, read on the forward strand.
TTGTAGGAGATATTTTTTCATCATTTGTTGGAATTTCTCTTTCCATTAAATGGTATTATTTGGATTTATTGGCGAAGAGTGACCTGAAGGGAGACCTGATCCGATGTCATTATACACCTTCGTCCTAAGGGTATGAATCACGGGACAGGACTGAACGAGTGACCTCTCTGCCCATATTTATTCCCTTAGGGGACATTACATACATCTACTGTGTGGGAATTTGAGGTCAAAATTCCCCCAGCCTTGAAGTCTAGTGTTTATTTCTTTATTCTATTGATTTTTTCTGGCATGGATTTATTGGTTTTATGGGGGGAATTTGGAGTAAAAACTTCCCCTACCCTATGGTCTAGGAAAATTCTTATATTATAGTATTTTCAGCTATTATTATTGCCTTCTTGATTCCGTGAATTCCCGAACAGGCATGAGATGAGTATGGAACTAGATTTTCATGGGTTTCATTTTCTTATGAGGATATGAGGATTGATTGTTGGTTGGATTCTCTTAGGAGAGGATCCTACTCGATGTTCATGGTTTCTTGGATCAGAAGATTCTCTATGGTTTTCTCCCGTCGGGCCTCATGATTTTGAGACTTAATCAAGGCTATTTCTTGTAGATAGCTCCAACTTTCCTATGTAGGGATTCTAATTGATTACTCCCTTTTGGTAATGACATTTCCAGATGTCACTTACAGTGAGTTATGGTGGATGGGATGTGGGGTGAAATCTAGAGATCAATTCTTTCCCCATCCCCCAATGTGAACTTTGGATGGGCAATTGCTGATAAGGAAACACAACTTGTGTAGCGCACAACAACTGCCATTGTGGGGAGGGACTTCATAGTGGCTACCATAATGGCGAGGACTACCATCATGGATTGATGTCCGACATCAAGTAGAATAATATCTATAGCGTATTCCATGGGGAAGACCATTAGGGAGGATGTCAGCAAGGGTAGTTAGTTATTGATATTTGATCTTCTGGTCAAGGAGAGGGATACCCTGACACACATCAGAAGATAGGTTCTCATGATTGACCATTCATGGACCATGGATTAAGCCTTTATGGGTGCTTTGTGGAGGGCCTTCTGAGATGCTGGAAGGAATATTGTGGGGAGTTCCTATACAAATGCTACTAACACTTCCATAGTTTGGTTTTGGACTAAAAATATCTTGATCCCTTATTAATATAAGACTGATTTCATCAAGTACTCCAGATTCAGATAGAGAAGAATCATGAATTTTCTCTTAATTTTATGGTTTCCTTTAGTGCATTTCATTTTTGGGCACTGTCTTTTAGGTATCTGGGGTCATCTTCTATTGGTAACGACCATTATATATAGGTCCATATTTTTTTAGTCCCCATGATGCCAGTGGGATATGCCAACTGACATCTTTAGTTTTGGTAGGGATATATGCCCTCCCTAGAGTGGCCACCACATTGGGCTAATATCCCCCAGTTGGAACAAGAATTTATTCCCGATCTGGTTGTCCGTGTATCACATGATATTTTTTTAGACCCTCCTAAACTGGAGTAGGTATGCTTAACTTCTCCGAAGTAACAAATAAATTTTTCATATGAGTCATTTCATTTGAGTAAACTAGGTTGTGGTCCTGGTTCCTCACCTTTTCCATCGATGCAATGATGTCTTGACATGTATGGAGGATATGGTCTAGAATCGACATATGATCTTCCTTCATTTCTAGGATGTGTTGAGATACATCTTTGGATGGAAAGGGTATGAAGGCCCATTCCGATGTCATATATGAGTGTGTTTCTCCACATCGCCCCAGGTTTCATCCATGTACTAATGTAATATGCGATGTAGGGTTCGATCCGAAAAGCAATGCACTATGCGGAGCGCCAAATTGAAGAAGGGTCCTGAAGACTATGGTTCACAGGGAATTCATCCTTGAGGGATTTATTGTTCTTCATTACACCAATTACATTTTTGGCTCCCCAATTATTATCTAGTTATTTTTATTTGGTGGGTTATACCTACAAAAAAGTGGTTCATAGTTCACACTTCCTCGATGATTCGAAAACAAAGGCTAAATCTTATCCATATATGAATTCTCTATTCCAGCCTCTAGGGTCCCATTCATGCTCTCTTCAACTAGTTTATCTTTTCAGTTCCTCCTGTTATCCTTTTCTAGATCACTGATTTAATCATATCTATAGGAATGTGGTATGATTTACGGAACCCATGAAGATGTAATTTAACCCATGGAAGACTCGGTTTATCGGGGTTTGGAAAGGCCGTGGTTTGCGAGGCGTGGTTCACAGAACCCTACCACCTTAATTCATCTATGAATTTATTGGTTTTTTAGGATGGTATTCAGTGTAATTTATCCATTTAATTCAACCAAATACATGGTTCATGACATCCTAGGTTTTCTGGACATCTCCCGGCTGGACAGTGCCTCGTGGGTTCTTCCGCGTACCAATGGTTCGCAGTTCATGTGCCCCGCAAAACTTTCATGATGATGGTACATGGTCAGATTAAAAAGCATTTCAAAATTTGACTTCTTCATGTTTATTAACAAATTTTAATTCCAATTTTCATCTATTTCCCCTACAGGGCTTGTAGGAATATTTTCTTTCTTTTTCAAAGTGATTTTGGGATTATTTTCTTCCCTTCGAGAAGTTTTTAGGACCCTACAAAGTGTTTTTCCTAATTGTTAAAAAATATAAACCTAAAATACCATAAGAATATAATAAAATTAAATCCTTTATATTAAACTCATAATTATGGGTTGATTAAAATATGAGATATTATAAAAATGATGCCTTAAAAGGGATTCATATATATGAATTTAATAAGAGAGCCTTTGATCATGAAAATATTAATATAAAAAATGGAAATGACGATTTTTATAATTTTTTTACTTTCATATTTTGATGATTCATTGATTAGTGTCAAATATTTCATGATGTTTGATAAATATTTCTCAAATCATGTAGATATATAGTCATCCTTTCATGAAAGTGAGCATTAAATGAATTATGGAAATAAAAGGGAAGATGATGGTATGATGTTTATTGGTAGTCCATGAAAGAGGCATAACAAAAAATATATAATTGAAAAAATAATAGTAGGAGTATGTATATATATATCATAAAGAAATTAATTTTAAAAAATTGAACCTCTTAGAAGAACTTTCAATCCCAAACAATAAATGAATAACTACATGTATATAACTATTGAAAAGTGATATGATAATGGTGAGGTGTTAAATATAGGTAATTAAATTAAATTAAATGAATGTGTTATTGAATTTTGTTATTCATTTGATAAGTTTCATGTGAAATAATGATTTAAAAAAATGAATAAGTGATAGAGGGAAATGTGATATGAGAAAAAAATTAAACCAATAGGATCACAGGAGTTGGATATGTGATCCTACAAACCCATGATGACTATAAAAATAAAAAATTTATGTTACATAGTTCCCTAATGTAAATAGAAACTTAATAAATATAAAAATTCCATATAATTAAAGTTATTATTTTATTCATAAGGTAAGTCAATAAAAAATTTCACAATGGTCTCTAAATGTGAAAAAATGATTTATAAAGAATGATTATATTGTTATGGATATTTATTACCAAGAATAATAACCTATAAATAATGTATTTTAATTAATATTAAATCTTTTATTGAATAAAAGGTTGGTCCATGTGTGTGAAAGATTATTGATTATGTTAGAAAAATAAGGTTTACTATGGGATATTATGCAAACATATTTTTCTTTTAGTGAAGAATATAATTTTAGAAAATAATAAAGGTTAGATTTAAGAGGTCAAATAATAAATCAAAACCTATTTTTAATTTTCTATACTTAGATTTATTTGGATCATCTAGATTTTACTCTCATTAATGTGGGACTATTTTATGCCAATAATTGATTATCACTCTAGAAATGAATAATTTATATACTTAAGAATAAATATTACAATTATAATTGTTTTAAAAACTGAAAAAACATTATTGTTAACCAATAAATTATGAGGATGAAAACTCTTATAATTGAAAATGGTTAAAAATTATTTTCATATGAACTCAAAAAATATTTTCGTAAGGAAATATTCCTTTGATGTATCACTATTAATAACACCTCAAAATATAATGTACATATCAAATGGTTGAATAAAATCATCCTTAAAAGAGGTTGAATCATTCGATCTTATTTTATATTACATAAAACTTATTGGGTACAAGCTTCTATAGTTTCATTCCACCTTATTGATTGTTTTCCTTCAGTTAATACCAATTGAAAACCTTATAAATAATTTTTCATGTTTTATTGTGGATAATCCTTTTCCAAACATACCAAGAACAGACTAAAATGGCATTTTCCATAAGATCTAAACCATCATTTTAATTTAATATAACATAAATGAATAATATACCTCTATGTGAAAAGATAATTTTGAATATGTATTCTAAAAAATATTGACAGGGATCCATGATAATAAATTAAAAGACTACATCCACCTAGGATAGTCCATGAGTTGCATGAAACACCTAACAATTATGAAGGATTATCCCTTCATTATTCCCACCTACAACTTTAGATTGAATAGATAGGGAGAAAGTATAAAACTATTGTTGGATCTAGATCCAAAAAACTGGAACAACCCTATAGAAATTTAAAATAAAGAAGAATTTTCTAGAACTCTCAAAATCAGAATGAACCCACATAGTTGATATATGCAGAACTAAAAAGAAAAATCACCATATACATGAACTAATACACCACCACCAAACAAGAACATTAAAAATAAAATTAAAAAATAACAAAATAAAATAACAACACAAAGGATTTAAATGGTTCATAGTCAGCCCTAATCCATAAGGGGAACACTCAAAATTTATAATTTTAACAAACAGTAGAAGATTATAATGTTAAATTTCAACATGAAAGTGATTTCCAACCATTTTTTTATAGATGAGAATCATAATAATATTTTTTTTAAACTAGTTCCACTACCATGAAAGTTTATAGGGATATCACCATTGATCAATTCCACCTATAGTTCCCAATAGGTTTCAGCACATCATCTTCTAACATCTAGTGAACAATGAAAAATTTGGATCTCTTTATCCCACTTTTCCTACACTAATATTTCCAGAATTATTCACCGTTCTATATCTCCACTCACAGTGCTTCTAGAATTATAAAATTTATCACCACCATACCATCTCATAAATCAAGTTTTATTCTATAAATATATAATCAATAGTTTTTAAAGTCACTTTTACTTATCTAGAAAATGGTCATCACCATAATGAATCAAATAAACTCCAACTAGAGGATAATTTTTAAGCTACACCATCATGTCCTCTACCTACATGTGTGAATCCTTTCTAATCTAAATATTCCCCTTGGAAGAATCATGTGTCCACCAACATATTTATTTCTACCCCAACCCTATTAAGGTATGAGAATGCACCAAAATTTCCTAAACTATAACCATTTTTAATATATTTTCAAGATTCTAAATTCCGCCAACCATTTAATTCTACAACACGTTTTTCCTTTAATAAATTTGAATAATGTTATTCTTCAACTAAATATTCTTCATCTTTAAGGAAAACATCATATTTTTTCTAGGTGAATCGCACTATATAAATCATAGAATTATTTTCCAACTACTTTCCTTCTTATGATATCCTCAAACAACCCCTTTATCTTAGGAAACACTATCTCTTCTTCAGTTAATGAAATGTACTCATCCTTCATTATAAAAATTGAAACCAAATGTTCGAGTTTTAAAATAAAATTTATATTTATTAATCCATAAGTGGAAACATAGATTGTGGTACTCATATGATTTTTCACATCTCCCCCAAAATTAGAATCAGTAATATTTTATAATGGTTTATCTATTTTAAAATATTCTCAAAAAACTTTAGAAACACTGAGATACTAGAGTATCCAATTATCCACTTTTAAGTATTCCTTTCTAGGATTATCCATTAATATACTAACAAATTACACTATATACACAATTTATATCCTCTTATAAACCACGACACCCACCAAAATTATTTCATCTGATGCAAATTGAACCTTCTCCATGTTCTTTAATTTTAGTTTACTTATATGTGTTGTACAAGAATTTTATGACCCATTGAGTAAAAATAATATTTGAATCACTCATTTATAATCATTCCACCATATTATAAATATATTATTACTGATTTAATAAAAAAGATCAAGCATTTAGGTCCCTTATAATTCACATCCCCAAAATTTATTTCTCTAGACTGGGATATTTTATCTTGAAACATAAATATAATTCAATATTTATCTCATTAATATAATCCTTACCTAATTCATCTAAAATCATTCCATACACATAGAGATAATATTTAATGAAAATCCCATAATTTAACACCTTCTATCATTATAAATGATCTATATTACTCTAAAAAAACATCTATTCTTCCACAAAAGTGTTGAACTTCTAGTTCGAATTCTTAGGTGCCTATTTCATCCTATAAATCACTATTTGATCTTACACACCATATGGTCATTACATTATTCACAAAACCATCTAGGTAATACATGTAAATCTTCCCTCAAAATATCCATAAAGGAATGTGATTTTAATATCTAACTATTCAATATATAACCCTTTCATGGAAACTATTCTAATTGTTGTTTGAATCATCCAATTTTTTATAATTGAGAAAATATTTCATAAAAATATAAAACATTCATTTGTTGAAATAATTTAATGATGATCCTTTAATTATACCATTTTATACATTTTTTTCCCTTCAGTCAACCCATTTTTTCTAAAGCAATCTTATCTTAATAGGTCCTTCCTTTAGCTCTCATGCCCCAAATACATATAAGGAATTAATTCCATACCTCATATATAAATAAAAACATCTCAAGTCACTTAGACTTAATGACTCTTCTATGAGAATAAATTAGTGAAAGTCACATACATACCTCTATACCTATAGCTAAATCCTGGTAGATATCCACAACTAATCCAAAGTTATTCTCTTATCAAAACCAATACTTTGGAAACTTATATATGTATAGATCTACCCTATGCTTCCAAAACACCTAATATTTTTCATACACTAAAATTAAAAAGTTCAATAAAATCCAAATTCCATATAGGAATTCTTCCAGACAAACTGATGTTTCATTAATTGTTTTACTCTTATAACTAAGTCAAACTCCAAAACTTTCATTCAGAAAAGCCTCATATTGTGATGATTATTTTCTCTCATCAAAAAATTCTACTTGGTTATGATCATTGCATAAGATATACTCATTAAATATAACATTTAATATTATAATTACCTTATGAAATTAATTATCCCAAAGTAAAAAAATCAAATTCTTTAGCACCATTCTATAAAAAGTATTAGAAAAAAATTCTCCAAGGTTCTACAATGTTATTTTTGGGCATGAATTTGTTTCTATATGGACCACAAAGTGTGCTACACAGACCATAGAGGAAAAATAATTCCTGTGAGGATCACAGTTCAAGGGAGGCTTGACATTTTCATAAAGTAGGTAGGGATTTGAGGATCCAAAAAGGTTTTTCTATCTATAGAAGATATCCACCACCACAAAGGGAGAAAGGTGCTATGTGGATTACATAACAAATTCCACGGTAAATGTTGTACCACATCGATGTTTTGGGTAAATCAGATCAATGGATTTTTCCGATCTATTTTCATACAAAAGGAATGCTAGTTAGATCATTAGGGAGAATGATTTTCATTAGAAAACATATTTTCTCTAGTAAGAATTTGAAAAGTCCGAATTAGTTTGTGAGGGAGGATTCCAAAAAGGAGAAGAGGTTCTAGATGGTGAATTCCATGAAAGGGGAATAGTTTTTTAGCGACCTTATGTATATGGGGTTTGGAAGAGCACTATAACCTACAAAGGAAAAGGGTTCGAAGAGTTGAAGTGGTTAATGGGAAAATATTCATCCATGAAGGAGAGGCGGTCCATAAAAGAATAATCCATCTATGAAGCATAAACGGTCTTTGGAGGAATAGGTGGTCCACAAATCACTTATACCACTCAGTGAAAGGAAGTTCATAGATGAAGAAAATAAGTTCATGAAGGGACTAAAACAGTTCATTAAAGTAATTTCCATGGACTAACAGTATGAAAAAATGTTGATGGATACCTTCCAAGAGAAGTGAGAAAGGAAAGAGGAAGATGGTGATACTTTTATCGATTAGTGAGCTAGAGAAAGAGAAAAGAGAGTGACCATTGGGAACATAGTGAGATGACCCTAAACCTTTTAAAGGGAGTGAGACTATGTATAGAAGTGATGTTGCCCGAACCATGTAATTTGTAAGTGAGACTTAGTGGATTTGGTAATTTGGAATGTCCTTGTTGTATTCTCATTGGACGTATCCTAGTGAGGGTGAAACAAGTAAAATTTTCATGTCTTGTTCATGATTTAAATAATGTTCATACATTGTAATGTGGAATAGAGATAAGAGTGTTTTGTTTAACAATGAAACAAGATCTAAAAAGGAATTTAGTTTAATCTGTCATTCCCTAACCCCCCATCTCAGGGTATTTAATCTAATTATTCTAACAAAAAGAAACATGCTCAATACTTAGCCTATAACATTTCCATTTACCTGGAATCAATGTGGATGTAAGTGATAAATCTAAATATTTTGAGATGGTAAACCATAACTTTTTTTATAGACCAACATTATTTCAAAAGTTATTATCCTAATAGATAAGAAATACTATTATTCACTAGATTGGAAATGGAATTCATAGCCTCTAACCAAAATACCTTAGGGAAACTATTATGCAACCCAATAATTCTTATAATTTCCACCATATATTGATTCATCTTCTTTATGACATAATTTTGTTCCATTTTTACTCGTACAATATTCTTGAACTGTATTCCATTCTACCGGCACAACCTCCACAACTCACTACTTCAATAATACCCACTAATGTTAGACCTTAATAATTTTAACTTTATTCTAGTATCCCTTTCCACCATGGATATTTATAAAATAATGGTTCCCAAATCATCAAACATGTACTTGATAAATAAAACCAACATCATATATGTCACATCATTGATAAAGGAAACACATTAAAATGAACTTCCATGAGAATGGACAAAAGAATTACCCCATAAACCAGTATGAACTTGCTCTAATTTTTGATCCTTGGGTGCCATTACTTCTATTCTATAAGATGATTTCCACTACTTCCAAAGGAAAAATTCTTTGTATTTTCTATAATCCATTTTTCTAAGTTTTATTACACCTTTTATAGATAGGATTATCATCCCATTATCATTTAAGTGACCAAGACATTCATACCTCAACTATTTGGATTTAGAAGTTGTTTTATTGACATGAGTTTCTTCTTCTGAAACTACCATCAGAGATAATATTTTGTCTTAATATCTTTCCTCAAATACCAAAGTACCTCACAAAACATTCCCTCATCCACCTAAAAATTATGTACAAAAACACACATCATTGGTTTTTTTACCAAATTCAAATTATTCCTTAACATTGGCTTATGTAGAAATCATTGTAATTATATAAATCCTATATTTTTAGTCCAAATAGAAACACAATCATTACCCATTATCTCAAGAGTTTCATAATAGAAAATTTTTACCTTTTCAAATATACCAAAAATATAATTACTCATAATCCTCCTCTTATATATAGAGTAAATTGAATCACGAAAGTCTATGATCCTATACTCAAATACTCTAGAAACACACAAAAAAATAGAACTTTTATATTTTAAAATGGGATTTTTGGAATCACTTCTAGAAACAATACTTTCAAAATTTACTCTTAAATCATCGAAATATCTCTTTATATGATCCTTCTTCCTATAATTCCAACGTATGGGAACACATTCATCGAAGGTATTGAAACAACTACTTATAATTCCTTTCCATTTTTTGTGAATATTTTATGTAACCAAAAACCCCTAACTTCCACATGAATATAATTTGTGGTATAATATTGAGTATACTTACTCCAAATATCGTAATTTATAATTATATCCAAAATATCCTAAAACAATAAGTGACTCTTACCACTAGAGTTACTCACCACAGTAACTATCTAATCACAAGATTCCAGGAGTTATGAATTCAAAATAAATACTCACACAGGGTCTACAAAAATAATTGATACTAATTACCACTGAAACTAAGTCATATTTAAATAATTTATATGATTAGCTACCATTTTCCTTACAACATTCTAATGTGGAATAGTATTTCCAACAATTTTTTTATCATTACATAGACTTTCATACAAATCTACTTGAGACTTTATAAGTTCCATAACCATCTTCACCTAAAGAATTTTATATTTCATATTCTAGTAAAGTGATATTCTGATCAACCCTATGTATTTATTTTATAGTATTTTATATGCTCCCCTTTTCATAAATTTTTGTTTGACACCCATTAATGAAAGATATAGATCCTTATTTAGATGACAATAACCCATCTAATTTTTTTTATAATTTTTTTTCAATAGAACATATCAATCAAAACTGTTCCCTTATCTGATTCCATTATTTAAAATTAAATAAACCACTATATAATCTAAAACAATGTAAGAGGGATCAAAAAATTCTTACAAGAATTATCTTAAATGGAAAATGGGAAAATAATGCAACTAAATTAAGCTCTAAAAACCCATGATAGGGTCTTGATATACCAAAAATTGAAACAAATATTCAGTACCAGTTTTTGGGTATAGAACCACTGAAAATGAATGCACCTTATAGATATTTGAAATAGAAAATGAAATTATGAATCTATTGGAATCCGATCAAACCCACATAGATTATTTATCCATACTAGTGATGATAAAACACCACAACCATGCACTAATTCACCACATACAGATAAGAAATTCCCAAATGAAATGATATAAAAAATAAATTAATGAAAAAAAAGAATTTATATGGTATAACATTAGTCTTACTCCATCGGGGGAGCACAGAAAACTTTATTATTATGAGAAACAAAAACAGATTACAATATGAAAGTATGAATTTCAAGTGACATAAACCAATATATTAAAAGATTATAATCACAATAATTTTTCAATCAAATAGGTTTCTCCACTATCTGATATTTATAGGGTTCCAACCACTCATCATGGACACCCCTGATTTCTCATAGGTTTTACTACCACAACTACAACTGACCAAAGAATAGTGTAGTGTTAAAATATCTTCTTCCCACTTTTATCGTAATAATATTTCCAAAATTTATCCACTAGCTTGAAGGTATCAAGTTGTTAAATGAAAGTAGAAGGGTAGTTAATTTAAATTTATTCTTTAGAGATCAACGTAACTTTTTCAACTATGGTAAATCTCACCCAAGTATAAATACTAAGGATCCCACGTGAATAATTTTAAGCCAAAAATAAATTAAAAAATTACCTTATTAGATATTAATTTGTTCTCATCAGCCGGTCATATTTAGTAGTTATTTCATAAAGAAAATGGAGACATATCCCTATAGATATTCCAAATTCACTTCAAAATTCCATAGGAATTTCATTCTTCATACTCAGGGTACTGGCATGGTGATTCAATAATGCCTCAAATTTATTGACGATCACCATAATGTCAATACATCAATTCATGAAGAATAACTTTGATCGAATGGTCAGATTAACTACTCATCCCTCAATGAAGTGAGAGATAAGAGATATAGGCTCTCATATACAATAGTGAATAGTATTTTTTATGAAATCCACCTTATCCTTTTATAGTGAAGTTCTAGACAACTAAAAATGGCTCCCTGACCCATGGATTTTGAACTTCCACTAAATTAGCTACAAAAAACTTCTTATGACTGTATTAATAAGTCATAAATATCATTTATATTTTTTAGCAATTAGTTACAATATGATAAATATATTATGTTATAAAAGAAAATAATTAACTCAACTCTTTTTTCCTACAAATATTAAATGAACCATTAATATTAAAATAATATTATTTTGTATAATATTTTTCATGTATTAACTTATTACATATAAATAAATTAAACAAATAAATTCAACTCTAACTATTCTAAACTATAATAATATGAATTTATTTACTACTTTGTGAACCTTCATTTATGAACATCTCATGGACCCCATGGTGGGGCCTAGCATGTCATATACTCAAATTCATTTGAATAAGGTATAATTTTGAACATAATAAGCATGTGACTTTGAAGGAACTTATCTCGATAGCAGTGAATACTATTTATATACCTGGATTGAATCCTAGAAACCCATCAAAGCCCCAAAAGAGATATAGAAAATTCATATTAATGTCAAAATCTCCTATGAAAACATGTTGTGTAATATAATCTCTATGTATTGAAATATATCATAAAGCAGGATACACATATTTTTTCATCTTCCTTTATTGAATTATTATTTATTTTCATTATTATATATAATTACCTTCTAATAAATTGGCTATGGATTTAGTGAAGGTACTACAATCCTAATCATCTAGGCTTGAGATATCACTTCCTTTCAGAAAAAAATTTAATCTTGATTATACAATCAATGTCATACCGCTAATGACACACCAAATGTAATATACCTTAATACCAACTTCAATTCCATATTTTTATCCTTACATCACATTATGTGTTAAAATAGTATAAAAAAATAATAATATCAAGTCATAATACCATTACACATGTTCATAGATAGGAACCACCAATTAAACCTAAAACATGCAGTGTTTCTATTGGAAGGCTAGTCCTCATGATCTCATTTACTCGAGATCACAAAGTGAAAACTATATGAGAAGAAGTTTCAATGCTTATGAGCCTGCAACACTATATTTTTAGAAATCATCTGCGTCGAGTCAGTATGATGTATTTTGACCATAAGATATATATTTAAGATTACTATCATGGTTTCTATAAGTTCTCATTATATCATAGGGATCTACTCTAAAATTTTGGTATGAAAAATAATCTATGAAACTCAAAATTTAAATAGAATATGAAAAAATATCAATACTATTAAGGTAAGTGTTCATCATGAATAATTCATTATATACATGACATGATAATTGAAAAGTAGGGTTTAGTTGGGTATAGGGAACCCACTTTTAAAACATAGATATTTTTGTAACTTCACTACTTTTGAACTTCCATAATTTGTAAACAACACACCATAACCTCTACATAGTTCGATTCCATACATCTAGGATCATTCATTCTTGATGTTACTATGATTTAACTAGAAAATGATTCTTACAAGGGTAAACCTAATATCTATGACTAGGTGTTTCACATAAAATGTCAAATAATATTTTCATACCTCTACATGTATATCATTGAAAAACTTTATATATACTTCATAGACACTCATTATACTTCTTAAAATTTTTAAACATATATGTATAATCCAAATGTATCAAAAATGTTTCAAAAAATTATAACTATTTGTAACATGTGGTTCAAAAACCCATAAAATTTTAAACATTAAAACAATCAATATGAACATTCCAAATCCTTGAAAATAACATTCAATGGTGTTATAATAAACCATTATAGCTTATGTTGAAGAAACAATAGTCAACATCCATTATCATATAATGCATGCATAACCATTCATAGGACCATAGAGTAATTTCCTTCCCTATGATGTGTTATAGATTAACACAAACCATGAAATGGATAATACATAAACATTTTTGTTTTTCTTTAGTATATATTTATATCAATCTATCACCTTCAATAATTTTCTATAAAATTAACGAATTTTCAATTTATGTAATATAAAATGTTATGAATTTTTAAAACATAAGTAACTATGTTTTAGATATCCTTTAAAACTCATTCTGGATAAGTTTTCATATATTTACACTATATTTTACATGATGTGTGTCAAAATTTTAAGATATAACCAAAAATCATTGTAGATATCATTAAAAAATCTTTTATATTATATCTATATGTTTTTAAAAGATCAATCCTCATTCATATAACTACTCTGTGTGACCCTATAGGCCTTTGAAATGTTAAACATCAATAATGAATTTAAAAATACATAATTACCAGAAAGGAGATACATTTATAAAAAGAGTAATTATATTTTTTTATACAAATAAATATGGAGTGATCTTCACCAAAAAATCTATATCCATGAATGTCCCCACAAACTATATCATATAAAATATATATAATCATATATAAATTTTTTCTAATACATTGAGTGACAATGATAAACTAGGTAAGTTAATAATATATAAAAACACTCGTATATTCCTAATTCTCCTTGTATAGACTAACCAGTTGGATGCACACATCACATGTCATTAACCTAGATAGATGTGCACATCACATACCCCGCATCTAAATAAATATTCACATCACTTGTCACTTATATATTTATTTCTATATATTTCATTATAATATCTCAATCATGAGACTAGAAATCATACTAATAGAATGAGAGTAAAAATTATATCTTAGTTAAACTCAAATGGTCACATTATCAAAAAATACCCAAGAACCCCTTTATTTGTTTAATCAATAGGCTTGAATAAGAATGGTTTCAAAGTTTAAAGGTTCAAATACACGATATCTTTACAATATTAGGTTGTGAGGATTAAATATTAAACTAGAAACCCTAATATACTAAATACATAGTGTTTATAATTCATTTTAGTATACTTGGTAGGTCATCCTGGTGGGTTTAGTTTGAACTTCTAATGCTCATAAAGGTAGGATAAACCCAATAAAATGTTTGATCTATCATTATTTAATAAAAATTTAATGAAGAACATACAATAAATTAAGTGTACCTGATTTCCATTATACTTCATCATTCATGAATCTCAAAGAAGTATATTTTACGGTGACCACTTAGTATTAACTAAATGAATCTAACCTCCACAAGTAGTACAAATAAAACTAAAATCCTCATACACTATGAGAGGACCCGTCAGACTCCAATGTGGTGTTTGTATCCTATGCCTAAAGTCAAATATAGAGCATGGAATGAAAATATATTTGGATTTTAAAGATAGAATCACACACTAACCAATTATAAGGATCCAATCCTTATATAGAATATATTTATTTAATGAAGGCAATTGAGTGTCAGCTGTCAATTCTTTCTGATAGTATGAGTTACTATAGTACATTCCCATAGGAGTGTTAAGATCATAGAATGTTTCAATCATCATAATAAGTTATTTATGACATAAATTATTCATATATATGATTTGTAATAGATCTATAAATTTCTATATATGTGGATACTACAAGTTAATATAATGTCCCATATCATATGATATTTAATATATCACAACATATGATAGAGGAATATCTAGGCCTTCTACATTGTAAATAAATCATAGTCTGTGATATTCATCATATACATATCTAGGTTTATGATAAATATTAATAATCTAATAAAATTCATCAATTTTAGTGTATATATATCAATCTTAAACTTACATAAAATCCCATAAGGAATCTAAACAAAAAATATCAATAATATTCGTGAATCCATCCAATCCTTTGAATACAGTTTATATGAATATCTTCATTTTAGAATAAAGACTTTCCGAAACAATATTCATTTCTATAAGGCCTAAACATGTGATCCTATAGGCCTTTTTATCACTTAAACCAAATATAAATTCCCTAATTCATATATATAAGCAAAGGGCAACCTGAGGAAAAACATTAGTGCCACTAAAGCTACAAAGGGATCTAACCTAATCCTGACCAGACACACTCTTATACCCATATAAATATTTCATCCATAATATGTATCATATAAATCATTTATATACTTATATAATTCATTTATCATTACATCTAGTGAACACTCAACATAAAACATATCAATATAGTACATGCCAAATCATACATTCATGATTCTCTAAATAGACTAACCATTTTGAATGAATATATCAAATGTCATTTATCTAAGTTACCGAGAATGTCACATGTCATTAAACTAAGAAAGATAATATATTTCCACATTATAATTAAATAATTCTCCCTAATTCCATTTCAAGTCATACAAGTGAAAAAATCCTATATTATTTTCATTCAACCAAAGATACAATAAAAAAAATACCAAAACACCCCCATTTAGCTCATCATCATAGTATTAAGGTTTTCCTAACATGTATATTTACAACCTATGGTAATGAGGATTAATAATAATAATACACCTATATGTTCATAAATGACCATATTATATTCAATTTGATATATTTTCATGGGTCAGTCTCACTAATAAGTCTACTTATTATCTCATGAGTATTCTCTTTATACTGTATACAACTCATTATATAAAAAATAAAATTATAATCACTGTAATATTAAAATATCATTAAAAACCATAATTATGACTCAATGTGGTGTCAATTTCTTGGTAGTAATATTGTGGCTGATTTCCCCCCCGAGTTCACAGTGTCATGGGTTTAAATTTTGAGTTTTTTTGATATTTTATAGGGCAGTATGGTTAATTGCATGGTTCAAAAACTACCTAGTAGAAACCATTCCCCTTATGAAGTGGTGGAAATATGGAAGATTAAGGTCTATGAATGGTTAGGTAAACCTATTGGAAAAAATATATGAAATTTTGGGTTTGAGATAGTGTATACGCATGGTCTATGCACGGTTTTCGAAACCATGCGAGGCAACCACACAACCTTTCAATTTTGGTGTATTTCTTTCATTTAATATTATTTTTAATTATGTATTCCACTCCAAAATACTCCCATTATACCCAATATTCTACTTGGGTTCTCCCTCCTTCTCCATTATCCACTAAATTTGATTTGGAGTGATTCTTGGGTTGTTCTTCATACGTTTCAAGCAGTATGAGCTTCTCTACTCATCAACTCCTGATTTATTTATTTTTCTACAATTTAAACTAACCCAAGTGGCCATGGGTGGATGATATTATTGGTTATGGTTGTTAATATTTGGGAATTATTGTTTTTTAAGGTTGTGAACCATCATAGGAGCTCATTTATATTGGATTTTTTCAAAGGTTACATGATCTCACCACATGAGGTAGGTGTTTCAATTTCATTGAAATTTATTAAAGAGTTACTTAAATTATTTATAAAATAAAAGTGTTTTTGAAATATATATGTTATCTATTTTGTATTTTTCAATGGTTTTCCATGTTTTTTTGGGTTTTTAATTTGGTAAAAATGGGTGAATTACTTAGTTATATTGAACTTGGTTTCCAAATGATTTTTTTTGTGTTATACATCTTTGATAACATTCAAAGAATGATTTTATATAAGAAAAACATATTTTCATTATGTTTTAAGCCAAATGGATTTTTCAAAGTGGTTTTAACTTTTTTATTTAAAGGGGTTTCCATGTTTCAAAGGGAGTTTTTATTTTATAAAGTGAAATGAATTTTCCCTTGGGTTATTTCATTTTGATAGTTAATGACCATGAGTTATTTTGAATTATGGTTTAATTAAAAATTGTTTTAAAATGGATTTTCATATGTGTATTCTATATGTGATAAGAAAATGGCCTGGTTGTCACTTTATGAAGTGACGATTGGTTGATTATTGATTTTTCCCTTATTTATCCCCTTGTATTATTTATGATGGTTATGATTATCCATGGGATTGATATTTTTTATGTGATTCATGACGTGCTTATGGGTTATGGATATTTACAATTGATGTATGCGAGGTAGGAAGTATGTGATTATAGTGTTAGATCTTGTGGATTTTTTATTGTCTTGTGATAAAATTTAATTGTTTATGGTCCACCTCCTTTAGTTATAACATGAGGAACCCTAGGTTGATTAGTGGAAATTAGTTGGATGTTTCTATACTAGGTAAGATTCATGGACTATATAATTTCCCCTAGTTGTATGTAATTAATGGAGAGAGGGATGTCACCAAGGAGACTGGTTAGAGTGTTTCGGTTGATGGATGTGTGACTGTTAACATACCAGGAATAAGTCCACCTTTTCATATCTTATACTTGTACCACTGTTCCATATGGTTTTTCTTTATTCTATGCATTATATTTTATGTATTTTATTATTTATTGGCATGTTAATTAATTATTTCTTGGATGTAATTTTTTTATGTGTTGATCCTCTTGTGGTTTAGTCTTGATATTAACTAGTTTTTTAATCCATTTATTTTTATTCTTTATGACCTTATATGGGTGAGTTTTCACTATTATTGCCTTTATTTCTTTAATTACCTTTGATTTGTATGTGTAAAATATTTTAAAGTAAAAAATTGGGAAATGGTTTCAATGTGATAGTCTTATTGGAAATTCCTTTGAAATATTTTTAATCTATGAGTGGGATTGTTTTCAAAAGTTTCATTTTTATAAGATATTTTTTTTTCAAAAATTTAATGTTTTTCGAAAAGAATATTGATCCATGTTTTATAAATTTTTTATTTTTATAGAGTTTATATTCTATTTTTTTTAGTTAATATGTTTTGAAAAGAAAAATGAGAACCTATTTTCTGAAATTATTATCAAACTAGAAGATTTGTTTCTTTTATAAAATGAATTCATTTGAATCATGGTGGTATCCTACTAGCTTAAAACCAAACCCTAAAAACTCTCTTTGGAGGGTATGTAGTCTTCATATCTTGTGAATGTTTGTATTCTTATAACTTAAGAGTTTTATCCAGTTCATTCTTCTATGGGAAGAAGGTAATTATTGGGATCTTCATGGTGACATGAGAGTCACATAGAGATGGTGATTGTTCCTTCAGTTTTTCAAAACCAGCGGGATTGAGTTTTGTATCATCTTATTTTGTCTCCCATTTATTTTTTACATTTTATTTTAGTTTTTCAATCATTGTATTTAATGAATATTTAAAAGTTTTCATTTGGATTTTATATCTGTCTCCCTTAGTTATTGATTATATGGAAGTTTATATGTGATTTATTGAGGGTGAAACAATACACAACTATTATTTTGATACCATAAACACTATTAATTATCCTAGGGGGATCTAGGATTCTCCTTAGGTATGTGGAGTGGTAGTTCGGGAACCAGTCTGGATGGATGATAGGTCAATTCATTACAAAATGGTAACATATGTACACTCTTTGCAATTTAGGGTGTGTTTGGGTATTCTAAGGACTTGGATTATTATTCGGACTTGGATGGAGGTTTCAAGTAATGGATTGTAAAGATCTTATTCATAATGAATCTTTAGTTTCCATGGATATATTAGGCTTGAGTCTTGATCTTCAGTTCATATTTGGATGTTGTGATGGATTTTTGATGTGTTGAAAATATTATTTTGACCACAATTGATAATATTAGTGGATTTAGGTTCCAATTTGAGTTTTGGAGGTGAAAATGGTGGTAAACCATGGTTTCATATTTGTAACTCATGGTTTGGTAAACCATTCATTTCCCAAATGACATGTATCTTCAACCATGATAGTGCGTGTTACACACTTGGAAGATAATTTACCTATCTGTGTGGAAAAACCATTCCCAATGGAAGTTTACCAATAGAATTTTTATTCCCCCCTTGTATCCTAGATTTAATCCAATGGATTATTCCATTGTAATTTTATCTTTATAAGAATTTTTTATTGGTTTTTTTATAGAAATGGATGGGGTTGGAAGTGGTTTTATTTGAAATGTGTTCTTGGTTTTGTACCTTGGGAACTCTATTTTGTGGAACTGAGATTTTTTATTAAACTATTTTATGGTTGTTTGAAAAGAAAGTGTGATTTATTTTTAAACTAATTTAAGGAAAAAACTTTAATGAAAAATAAATTTAGTTCAAAAATTGTAGATTTTTAAAACATTTTAATACTTAATGTGGATGTATTAATTTTTGTTATGAAAGACTTTTCTTCGATATGGTTTATTAAAAAGAGTAGTTTTGAAATTTTATTGTAAATGAGTGTGGTATTTTACATTTTATGATAAGTTATGTGATGATTTTTAAAGATAATGTGGCAGAACCTTGGTTTAAATTACTCTTAATACTAGTGGGTATTGGTAATGGGTTGAGGTTTTGAAAAAAGAGTGGTGAAAAATAATTGATCATTCAAATGATATTTTCAAAGTGCATTGAAATTTGTTTTCAAAGGATGTTTTGAAATAATATTTTTTTGGATCCCTTTGATATGGGACTACTTGTTTTGTTTTAAGAGAATGGGTGGTTGGGCACATGTGGTTTATTGGTTGATAAGTGCCTCCAAAAAAAGTATTTCTAGAATAGAGAGTATTATTCCTAGTGGTTATCATTAAATAATGTTGTTCCCTTTTGGGTATTTTAAAATCTATGTTATTGATATCACCCAAAATTCAAGTTGATTTAGAGGATTCTTTGAGTCTTATTAGGGAATTATTTGTGTTAGGTGATGTCCCCCAACCCAGGTTATTATCGAACTAGGGATGGGTGTTATGTCATTCCTTAATTTCCTGATAGTTTTAAAATTCCATAACATCAGATTTTAGCCCTTTAATATTGGAAGGTTTGGTTTTTAAATGTGTTTGAGGTAAATTTATTTTTATTGAAATATTGTTTTTAATTATCATTTCAAATGGGACTTCAAATAATAATTAGTGGTATGTTTTTGATTATGACATAAAATTAGATATCACACTTTTAATGGGAGGTGTGTCTTTCATCATCCAAAGGTTTTTATTGGGAGATTCAAGTGGTGATTTAAAGTTCCAAGTGTTTTTGAAATTATTGGAAAATAATTTTAAAAATATTTTGATGTTTTATAATGTTTTGAAGACGATTGGGTCATGTTGTGAAATTTTAAAGGGGTGTTTTAAGCCCATCGAGGGTTCTGAAGGAAAATGATTTTTTTTCCTGAAATTATTCTTATTTATATTTATGAAACTAATTTGGAATATGTTTTCAAAACATATTTTAAGATTTTGGTTTTGAAAGGATGGTTTTAAGTGAGAATTCAACCATTGAAAAGTGTCACATTCAATGTTTTCTAAAATAGAATTTTTGTATGGTGTTTTAATTCACATTCAAATTGGATTTTGGAAATGATTTGGAATGTTGTTTTGTAAAATAAAAGGTGTTTCAATTTTACTTTTCTTTGGGAAAACTATTTAAAATATTCCAAAATGAGGTTTGGTTGGTCATATGGTTTTTGGGATACATTCCTCTTTTGTTGTTTTACAAAAGGTTCCAAGGCTCTGAAGGATGATTTTCAAGAAGTTGTTTTTATTTAATTCAAATGGGATCATTTTTTAAAATTATTTTGTGTGTTTTAGGATTTTAATTGTTTTGGTTTGTTTCATTACCTTACTACTTGTAATATTACATGGGTTTTGAGATTGGGTGCTTGACTTGTTGTTTGATTGTACTATTTTGAACCCTTTGATGTTTTCTTTTGTCAAGGATTATTTTAAGTCCAATTTCTTGATGATATGGGCATAAGTGACCATTGGGTTGATATGTGGGTAATTAATATGGATATTTACTTTGGGTTTTTGGGCACTTGATAGTGCTAGTTTTTTGGCCTTCTTCATGGGATGTTTCCCATTTTGGGGTCCTAGTTTACCCATAGAGTATGATGAACCAGATCAAGATCCCATGTTAATTTTCATTGCGGAATGCTTTGAATGTTATCCCTCATAAAGGTGAGTGGTAATCGTGTCAGTGGCCTGACCATGTGGGTGTTGAGTTTCTAGAGGTACGATATAATTTTAAGAAGTGAGAATTTTTTCTTAAGTGTTTTTTGTAACATTATTGGGGGTACTTACCCAGAGTGGAGGCCTTATTCAAGGTGTTCTCTTTTGTTGCACTATTTAGGATATTTCAAAATGGTGGAGACCCATTCATAATCTCTATTTCGTTTTTGGGACTTATACTGATGACCGTGGTTGTGTTTTTCTTGGAAAAATTTGGTATCCTTGTGCCCTTAGTGATTCAATTCATAAAAATCACGATTGCTCAAGTGTTTCTTCCTAAGGACCTCTATAGTGGCTCATCATCCAACCTACCTCACTTCGTGGAGGGTGGGTTGTGGATTGTTATTTTTTTAACTCTGTTTTAATTTGGGACTTTATGGGATATAATTTAGCATGGTGGAGAGTTGTAACACCTTGATGTTTCAATTTCTTGGTAATAATCTTGTGGTTTATATCACCCTAATTATAGGGTGTCCCCAATTGAAATATTGCATTTTTGGGATATTCTCCATGGGTGCATGGATTGAATCACTTTTTGGAAACAATGTAATAGAAATCATGCACCTTTTACAATGGTTAAAAAGGGGGATTTCATGGTCTTCCATGGTTAGGGAAACTATTCGAGACAACTATACAGACTTTGTGGTTTGTGATAGTGGTAGATGCATGGTCTACATACAGTTTTTCAAATAGCGTGAGACAAATATGTCTCCTAACTAATTTGGAGTGTTTTCTTCTTTTCTCATTTTTTTAATTACGTCTTCTACCCCAATCCACCCCCATTCAACCCACTAATCAATGAAACTTATACTTGTGTTCTCCCTCCTTCTCTAAGAAAAATTAAGTGTATTTGGAGTGATTTATGGGTGGTTCTTCATCAGAATAAATAAGTGTGATATTTTTATCTTCTATTAATTTATTTATTTTTCTCAAAGTTACACTAACCCTAGTATAAATGGGTGTCCAAGTTTCTTGGTTAGGTTTTTAGGAATTGGGGTATTTAGTTTATGAAGGTTGTGAGCCATCGTAGAAGTTTTTTATTGTATTTCATCAAAGGTGATATGATCTCACTACATGAGGTAGGTGTTTCTATTTCATTTCCTTTTGTTAATGAATTTAGTGAGTCCTAGATACATTAAAAGTGTTTTTAATTAAATCGAATATGTATATTATATCTAGTTTGTATTTTTTAAGGTTTTATATGATTGGGTGGGTTTTCCATTGAATGAAATTGGCGATTTTTTAGTTCTATAGAACATAGTTTTCAAATGGTTTTTATATAGTCTAAATGTTTAATAAAATTCCAACAATTATTTTCCATAAGAAAAACACTTATTCATTGTGTTTTAAGCCAAATGGGGTTATCAAATTTAGTTTACCTTTTATGTGTTTAAAGGGTTTTCCATGTTTCAATGTGTATTGTTGTTTTATAATGTGAAATTATTTTTCCCCTGGGTTGTTTGATTTTGATATTTGATGATCATGATTACTTTGGAATTGTGCTTGAACTCAAAATTGTTTCAGTATGATATTTCCAGATTTATATGATATATTTTATAATATAAATGTTTTATTGGAACTTTACGAAGTGATGATTGGTTTATTGTTGATTATACCCTTGTTGACCGCCTTGTGTTGGTGATGAAGTTTATTCTTATTCATGTGATGGATTTTGTTGATGTGATTCATGATTCACTTATGGGTTGGGGTTATTTATAATGGAATTATGTGATGTTGTATGGAAATGATTTTGGTTAAATACCTTAGGGGTTTTTATTATCATGTAATGAAATTTACTTGTTTGTGGCCCAACTCTCTCAGTTACTACAAAAGTAACCCTGAGTTTCTAAGTGGAAAGTAGTGGTACATATCTTGTATAGTTGATATTTATGCACTGGCTAGTCACCCCTAGTTTTATGTAACACCTGGATAGAGATATGTCATTGAGGAGACAAATTAGAGTGATTTGTTTGATCGATGTGTGACTATTAACAATTCATTAATATGATGAAATTAGTGTGGATTATACATGAACCCTTTGTACCTGTAGTGTTTCTTCATGATATGTATCATATGTTTTATCGTCCATTTCTAATGGAATGTGAGTTGATTATTACTTAGATGGATTTTCTTGGTGTGTTGACTCTATTATAGTTTATTCTAAATATTTACTATATTTGTTTCATCCATTTATTAGAATTATTTATGTACTTATATGGTTTAGTTTTCATTATTGTTTCCCTTATTTCCTTAATTAATTTTGGGTTGGGTGTGTAAAACATTTTAAATGAAAACGGGGGAATGTTCCCAAAGTGCTAGTTTTATTATAAATGATTTTTAAATGTTTTTAATCCATGAGAGGACTTGTTTTCAATAGTGATATTTTTTTAAGATAAAAAACCGGTTTATAAAATGTAATTTTTTTGGTTAAAAATATTGTGAAATGTTTTATAAATATCATTCTTTGAGGGAGGTCATTTTATTTGTTTTATTTATTCACATGTTATGAAAATGAAAATTAAAACCTATTTGTATATATTATTTTCAAACAAGAATTTTTGGATTCTTTAATAGAAGGAATGAATTAGACTCATGGTGGTATCCAATTGGCTATGTTTCACACCCTACATACTCATGTTGGTGAGTATTTAGTCCTCAAGTCTTGTGTTGGCTCCTTCTGTTATTAGCTTATGATTTTTATCCAGTACCATATTCCATGGGAAGAGGGTGTTTTTTAGGATCATGGTGGTAAATCAATTCACATAGAGACGATGATTTGTACTCCACATTTGAGGAAGCTGTTTCCTCGTGTTTTGTATTGGCTTCTTTTCTCCCCATTTTTTTGTTTAATCTTACTTTATAGTTTTTTAATATTTTTATTTAATGGTCATTTGGAGTTGTTCTTCAGTGGTTATATCTATTTATATTTTTTATTCCATATTTTGATGTTTATATTTGGTTTCTTGAGGGGGAAAGCATCCCTAAAAATTATGTTGTTACCATTGACGCTTGTTGTCAACCGGGGGGGGGGGGGGGGTGGGGATCAGGGACACTCTTCAAGTATATGGATTTCCGGTTGGGGTACTAGTCCGGATGGAATACTGGGCCAATTTATTTCAATAACACTCCATTATGAACACTGATTAGGGATAACTCAAATTCATACTTTAAGGGGATATAATCATTCCACTATTTATATAAAATATATGTGACACATGAATTAATGATAAATGGATATTTTCTTTATTATAAATTCATGATATATTTTATAACTATTATATCAAATGTGTCACGTATCCAATACCAAGATATACAACACAAACCTATTTATTTTTTTGGATTAGTTATTTTTCAAAGGACCTGCAACATTTTTTATAGTCACCATATATATCATTACATATCCATTCTCAATTATCTATATAATGAGATTATATTTGGAAAGGATGTGTTTGTTCTTTTGGTGAGACCATAGTTCATTGTCCTGAGAAATATCCCTATTATTATCACATTAAACATTAATTTCTCCCTCAAATATTACAACCACACCTATTTTTTTGATGAAATTATTAATCCAAATATCTTTCATCAGAACATCTAATACTGTGATATACTCTTCATATATGTTTGAGTATGCTATTCTAGCTTATTTTGAACTCTTCCAGTTGATATCTCCACCATTAACGCAAAATAAAAAACTAGATTGGGATTTTATATCATCTTCATCAGATTAGAAACTAGAATTACTGTAACCCCTTATAACGTGATTACAAATACTAAGAACACATCCTTACTTAATCTCTAGTGATTAAGGATATTATTGAAACTAGTTTAGTGACTGTCACCAAGATGGGATTCATATCTACTTGTTATGATCAAATCAAAAGCAACATCAGTCTGAGTAAAAAATATGTAATACAAGATAAATCCTATGTAAGATGCATAAGTAATAATATCCATCCTTTACAACTCTTTATAAGTATCTTAAATCCTCTTAAGATTCATGCCATGTAACACTGGTAAATACCCCTTCTTGGAGTTCTCAATATTAAACCAATTTTTCACTTTTCCAAAATATATTGTCTAACTTAGTCCAACAAACCTATTTGATCTATATATATATATATATATATATATTCACTAAATATACGATACTTCACTCATTTATTTCATCAAGAATTATTTTCCAAACCATACCTTTACAGAATGTAAAATCAAGATATCATTTCAGATAAAAATATGTCATGCACATACAATATGAGAAATATTATAACACTCATAGTAAGCCTATTATATACATAATAATCATACACATTTTTTTTGAAACTAATTTTTTTTATTTTATTATCAAGATAGACGTTCCAATTAATAGAATATTTTGTTAATCTATAAATAGACCATTGCAAGTTGAAAACCTTAGCTTGATCATTTGGTACATTAAAACCTATGAGTTGTATCATATACAAATTCTTAAAAAAATTTCCATTAAGGAAAGTAGTTTTAATATCCTCATGATATATCTCATAATCAAAATGAACTAATATGGAAAAATTATATAAATTGACCTTATCATTGAAAATGGATAAATTGATTCTTCATGGTTGATACAATGAGTATTTTATAACTCTTCACCACCAATAAATAATTATAGATATAAAATCTACCATCTATGATTTTTTTGAATCAACCACTTGAACCTTATGGGTATAATACCTTTAGGTGAATCCAACATGTTCTAAACTTGGTTATTTCTTATGAAATCCTTTTCAGATTTCATGGAATTTACCCATTTCTCAGAATAAGAAAATATAAATTTACTTATTGTTAATTGGTTGTTTAGTATATTTGAACATTAATTTGTAATAATTTTATATAAAAATAATACATCTACTGTGATCCTAATGAATCTCACCATACCATGTAGGTTCTTGTGTAACTTGAGTTGGTACTTCCTCTATAACTTTTTACAGAACTGGATTAACTTCCATCTCATGAATATTTCCCATTTTTTTTCTAAACATCTTTAGGTAAAACTTTTCTCTCACCAAATATTTAATTATTTCATTTCAACTCAAGTAAAAAACAATATATGGCCACAGAAACTCTGTGTTAAGTAGGATTATTGAAATAATAACCAATAGTCTCTTTGGGATAAATAAAAAATAAATACCTTTCTAATTTAGGGATAATTTTTTTATAATCAACATGTTTTACATATGATTTAAATCCCTAAATCCACTGAAAATACGAATTTAAAATTTTCCCTATCTATATCTTATGTTTGATATTTGGGACTACTTTATATAGAACATGATTAAGTATGAATGTATCAGTTTCTAGATAATATCCAAATAATAAAATAGGAAGGTAACATCATCTCATAATTAATTAAATTAGGTATAACTTGGTATGATTACTCCTCTTAGACACACAAATACACTATAGTGTTCTAAGGGGAGTGAATTGTGAAACAATTCTTCAATATTTTAGTTAATAAACAAATTATTATCTTAAATATTCACAACCTTGATCTGATCAGAGAATCTTAATACTTTTTCCCAGTTTATTCTATACTTACTTCAAAAACTCTATAAACTTTTGACATATTTCAAACACATGTATCATCTAAAACACATAACCATACCGACTGAATTCATTAGTAAAGGTTATGAAGTACTTGTACTCACCAATTTCTTGAGTACTCATTAGCCTATATATATCACTATCTATAATATCCAATAGCCCCAAGACATTTTACCTTTTACAATAAATGGTGATTCAATTATTTTACCTAATAAAAATATTAAAATGTTTTCAATTCATATTTTAATTAATTCAATAATCAATATATCAGTATTCATTGTATGTGTTTCTCATTTATATATCTTACATGACAATTCTAGTGGCAAGTGGGGTTAAAATCAAACTCTACTTTATTAATAATTTTATAGATTGGAGTATCCATGTTTAGAATAGATAAACCATTTACTATGTTCCCAATACCATAAAAAATTTCATTCATATATATAGAACAACTCATATTATTAATAATAAATGAAAACCCCATCTTGTATAAAAGTGATTTTGAAATAAAATTTATATTTATAAATGGAATACAATAATTATTTCAAATGATAGAACTAATATACTATGTATACTTGGATTATAAGTTCCATAGTGTATCTACTATTATAATTGACTAACAAAATATGACTCTAGTGTCTTAACGATGCTCCTGATATAGTTCTCAACTCACTGTACCCAATATCACATGAGGTCACTTCTCATAGTCATTGATTTTTATTAAAAAAAATTAAATTCTAATCAACCATGTTCAAATTTTTTGTGCCAAATTTTCCTTGAATGGTCATGAATAACATTTAAACTATACTCGTATCATCCTAATGGAATGACTAATGTAGTTCCTCATTGATCACACCCAAATACCAAAGTAGATAACATCCAAACCTCATATGAATTACTTTTCCCTAAAAAGGATCTGTTGTAACACTCTGATGCATCATCCAAACCCTAACCATGATACATTTATGCTAGTTTCCATCTAATATGCTCTCCAGAGTCCATGCCTGACTCTTAGTGTAGTTCCATTATCGGATCACTAGTCAAAAGATCCCTTGTTTTTCTTACAATGTGCCTAAACACATTCCAAATATGGCACCTCTAGGTTATCAAAAAGTAACCTAATCCTAAGGACCATTCTTGAACTTTACCCAATACCATATCTAAACCTGCACCTTGAATTTAGAAATGAACCCATCAGTACTCATGTCCTTTTATCCACCTGTATCAAAATTCCAACATGATCATGCAACAATAGGTACCATATTCCCATAACCATTATCACAAAAGGGACACATGCTCATAAACAACACACTTATCCCCACCATATGAGTATACTTTTCATTATAATTTAAAAAAAAACTTCTGATTACGATGACCAATGCTCTATCCACCACCTTACAAAACAACTAGAGTGTCCAAAACTACTCCTTGCTGAGTGTCAGCATAAATGTCACTTATCACCCGTTCTAAACACATGAACATGGAATCCATGTTATTAAAAAATTTTAATTCAAAAATGGGATTTCCACCCTTAGAATATTTTTTCATATCACACATGTTTCTTGTAATAATCCATCCTTATAGAAAACTAGGCAACATTTTCCTTAATAAAACTCCTAACACCCCCCCAATGTTTGTGAAGTTACACTCTCATAAAAACCATTAAACAACAATCAATCCATTTTCAAAAAATTCCTTATCATGGGTCACCACACTCACATGTATCTTATTCAAAACCATCAACCCTCATCCTACACCCATCAATTCATTAATGTTCGATTTAAATAGTAACCACGTGCAATCAGCATTAGCTAAACATTCCCTATGTAGTGGGTGTACAATACCATAACATCAAATACATTACCCAAATCACACTCCCACGAGGTGCACTTCACAAAGGAAAAACTAACTGTGCTCTACAGTATATCAATCTCAACACACAAAGAACCCTTTGGGAACTCTTCTTCAACTTCGGGTTCCTAACTCGTGAAATAGTTCCTCAAAACCGCACTCCTCATGAAATCATTATAGAGAAACACGTGATTATCCTTGGTACAAAGCACCTCATCCATATTATTAGCTTCCACACAGTGTCATTCTAGTCATGGGTGTCCAACTATGATCTTATCACACTGATAACAGTACACCCAATATTCAATAGGGATGGCCATAGAAAAAAATTCAGCCTGTCAAATTCAGTCTTGATATCCAAGCACCCTAGGTTCTTCATCAAAAACCAAAGGCATAATCCTTACTATCCCATAGATCCCAAGAACTTCTTATGCATTAATATCATACATGAAAAAACATTCTTATGGTTTTCTTTAAAAGGAACCAAAATCCATGGAAAACAACTCTCATGGTTTCCCCTAATCAAACGAACCATTGAATCTCTAGAGTCTGAGTCTAACTAATAGTCTATAGGTCCACCACCTAGCCCCACCTATCAAGTCCCATTCTAGGGCCACCATTACCATCCACCTAGCCCATAGATCAAAAAAATCACTACGTATATTATTAAAGTATGTAATCCATTCTCATATCTCAAAAATATACAATATTGACATGCCAAAACATCCAATCATGGGGGATCACATACAAAAATATCACATGCTAACCACTTCCAATAACTAGGTCACCCCATATATAGGTAGTATTGTATTTTAATTATAATGAATGAGAAACACCCTCATTCCCGCCTCAACTATTACATAAGAACTAACAAGCCTAAAAAATCACTCTAAATGATGTAATTTTGGAGGTAGGTATAGGTAATACCAACTTACATGGGTCATAACTTGCTTACAGGGGTTCAGTTATAGGGGTTATCAATTTCATGTTATAGTGGAATAAACCCTATAATTTTTAACTAGAACCCCATTTAAGTGCAACCCATTAGTAATCTACTAATATAATGGAGGAATATAATTCCATAATCCTTTATGGAATCACCTAAAAAAGCATTGTACTACCGGTAGTTGATCCTCTCCAAGTATCCCCATACGAGATTCACTAATGGAAATTTGGACTATATCCATGGTTTAAAACTATGGCTATAGGTCCTCAAACTATGGCAATAGGTCCTCAAACTGTGGATATAGGTAATAGACATAGTTTGAGGAACCGTGGATAAGTTTAGTGTGGCTATAGGCCTATACATATATCCACGGTTAAAAATATGGCACTAGGTATACATCCGTGGTTCAAACCGTGGTAATATCACTATATCCATGGTTCATAACCGTGGCTTTACCATAGGAAGAACACACTTTATTTCCATGGTTTATAACTGTGTAATTAAACCTTAGACATAGTTAAACACCATGGAAATAAACCTATATACATGGTTAGAAACCATGGATATAGGGTTTGAAAATGCATAAAAAATAGCCCCCCACTCCCCTTCCAGTATCCCACCCCTACAGCCCCCTCCCCCTGCAAAGCCCCCCTGAATAGCCCCCCCTACTCCCCATACAGTAACCAACCCCTTGCAGCCCCCTCCCCATGAAAATCCCCCTGGACAACCCCCTAACCCTATAAATCCCCCCATGGAGAGCCCCCCTTCCTAGACAACCCCTCTCCCCAAAAAAATATCCCCCACCCTCTCCTCTGGACCACCCCTCCTCCTCGAAAAACCACTACCCCAAAAAATAGCCCCCACCCTCTCCCCTACACATCCCCCTATAGTAGCCCACCCCTTATAGCCCCCTCCCCCAAAACATAATCCCCTAGATAGCCCCCTCCCCCCATATGAAAATCCCTATGGACACCCCTAGAGCCCCCACCCCCTGCAGACCCCTCCCTCCTAGATAACTCTCCTCTCTCCTGGACACCCCCTCCCCCTATGCATACCCCTCCCTCCTAGACACCACCCCTCCCCATGTAGAAACCTCCCTCCTGGAAACCCCCATACCCCCTTCAGACCCCTCCCTCCTGGACACCTTCCCTCCCTCCTAGACACAGGACATTCCCACCCTTCATAACCCCCACCCCTCCTAGACACCCTCCCCCTCAACCTAGACACCCCACCTTCCTCATAGACACCCCACCCTCCCTCCTCCCCACCTGCACCCTCCCACCCCTTCTCGTTGGACACTAGAAAACCCCCCTCCTCATGCAGATCCCTCCCTCTTAGACCCCTCCCCCGGTAGACCCCTCCCTCCTGGACGCCCCTCCCTCATGGACACTAGAAACCCCCACCCTACATAAACCCCCTCCATCCTGGACACTGGACACCCCCAACCTCCCTCCCCTAGACACCCACCCACCCTCCTTGACACCACCTCCCCACATCCACCCTCCCACCCCTTCCCCCTGGAGACTAGACAACCCCCCTCCTATAGACCCCCTCATGGACCCCCTCCCCCTGGACACCCCACCCCTCACACACTGAACACTGAACACCCCAAACCTTCCTCCTAGACACCCCACCCTCCCTCATAGACACCCCTTCTCCCGCCCTATCTACACCCTCCCACCCCTTCCCCCAAGACATCCCCCCTCCTACAGACCCCTCTCTCCTAGAACCCTCACTCCTAGAAACCCCCTCCCTCCTAGACACTGGACACCCCCACCCTACATAAACCCCCTCACTCCTAGACACCCCTCTCCCCCCTGGACACTAGACATCCCCACCCTCCTTTTTGGACACCCCACCCTCACTCCTGGACACCCTCTCCCCACCTACACCCTCCCACCCCTTCCCCCTAGACACTAGAAAACCCCCCATACCGCATAACCCTCCCTCTTAGACACCCCTCCCACTGCAGACCCCTCCCTCCTGGACACTCCCTTCACCCTGGACACTGGACTCCCCCACCTTACATAAACTCCCTCCCTCCTCGACACCCCTCCCCCTTCCCCCTGGACACCCCACCCCACCCCCTGGACATTGGGAACCCCCACCCAACCTCATGGACACCCCACCCTCCCTCCTCCCCACATGAACCCTCCCACCCCTTCTCATTGGACTCTTGACACCCCTCCCCCACCCCCTAGACGTTGGACACCCCTTGGACTGTGGACACCCTACCCTCCCTCTTGGATACCCCATTCTCCCTCCTCCCCACTTTCACCCTCCAACCCCTCTCCCTCCCCAATTTCTCTTCCCCTCCCTCCCGGAAACCCCCTACAATAACCAAGCATTCCAGAAAACACATGTCTCCTACATATTTATATCCTCTCAAACAAAATAAAAACAAAGTTCCTGTAGAAATGAGAAGAAGTCTCGGGATGTAACACCCAACTCTTCACCTTCCCAAGTTGGGTGCCAGTGGTTTTGGTCATGTTATAATGGTATTAATGTAGTATGAGTCCTGGGTATGTATTTTAGAGTTTAGGTTTATATTAGTATTGGTTTGGGAAACTAGAGGCAGTGGTGTTAAGGTGTTAATTGTTGGTTTATCATCTTAGGGGACCCAATAATGATTTGATGGAAAATATATCCATTCACACCCCCAACCATCATCCCCCAGGACACCCTCTACCATCGTACCCCAACAGACCCCCTACACCCACCTGCACACCCCTCCCCTCCCCCATCAGACCCCCTTGCCCCTACCCCCCACCAGCACACCCACCTACCCCCAACACACACCCTTCCCCTACCCCCAACACACCCCCTTCCCCTACCCCCAACACACCCCTACCCCCCCACCTGCATGCCCACCCACCCCATTTCCCACCCCACA
Organism: Viscum album; assembly: GCA_963277665.1. NCBI lineage: Eukaryota > Viridiplantae > Streptophyta > Magnoliopsida > Santalales > Viscaceae > Viscum > Viscum album. The sequence continues at coordinate 1,074,940,997 of OY728143.1, forward strand.
CACCCCCTGAAAAATTTTAACATGAAGAATTTTTTTGAGACAACTATTCTTATTTCTAAAGAAAGGCCAATTGTGACTATACCTAGTGTTTAAACTGCAGAAGGAATCTAGAGGTGGAGAATCATTCAATGGATCCAATTATCCTTGGATTACATCGTAGTGGAGAAAAAACTGATGATGTGGTTATGGATACTATTGAACATTCTCATACACCACCTATACCATCACTACCTCCTATTGTGCACGAGAAATCACCCTCTATTAGTAAGATATCATAAATTTATAAAAAGAAATATTTTTTCCTTTGATATTTTAAATGAGTTTGATAATATTTGAGGAGATTATAATGAATTGAAACAGGAGTTAAAATATACTAATGACAAGATTAGAAAAATTAAGAAGTCCTATATTCTGAAGGTTGATTTTGACAAGTTGTTTGGGTTAATGACTACCCAAACAAAGTTGATTATGAATCTCCAATCATTACCTCCTATTAAAAAAGTTGTTTCGGTATTTATTTTCAAAGATCTTAAGGATGTGAATGGTCTAGTTATATATTTGAAGGATGTTTATACTACAAAGCCCGTGTTCAATGATCTTGGTGATATGGTTGTATCTCAAAGGTACATGTTCCAAAATATTTCAATGGGGTAATTAGATAGGTCTCAATATGTTCTTCATGAGGATAATTATTTTAGGACTATAATAAAGGGAATCCTACACACATTATAAAATGTTATATTAAGCTAGTTTGAGTTCATAAAAATGTTTCGACCATATATAAATTCCACCTTGTAACCTTCATTTGTTCCAGTTTTTTTAGAGTGGAGTTGATCAATTTCTCGGAAAATTGAATTATGTATCCTTATAGATTCAGTACCTATAATGTGATATGTTCACATAATTCCTTATGCAATATTTTAAGAGGAATATTATGGATGAGTTCCATGATACCAGATAATATTTCAAGAATCTTGGTATTGGAACTAATAGATCTATAAAATTAAGTAGTTTTATTTTATGACAAATTTGAATGGAGGATGAATGAGATCATGGATGTCTCTAAGGTTGATCAATGTATGGTTTTTAGATCTATTGTTCTAGTATGTTGACACTATTATAATTTGTTAAACTCTTTTAAAAAGGTATATAAATAAGTTCCAGGGATATATTCATATTATTTCTTAAAAATCTATTGGTTATTAGAAAACCAGTTTTTAAAACAAAAGAAATTATGGAAATAAGTTTTTAAAATGTTCATGAAATTATTGAATTGAAATTAAAGGTTTAGGAAGAGGGAACCTACCTCAACCTAAAGGCGCATTTCTTTTGATGAGAAAAACTCGAATCTTATTTTTTCCACTTTCACACATATGAAACTTCACATATATATAAGGACACATAGACCATATATACATATTTGTACGACCAAATATGCACAAGGGGTCCTTAGATATATGTTTGTACTTTCATATAACATTTTACACGTACACATATATGCATTTTTAATATTTAAATTTAAGCACACCTATCCCCAATATATATATTCATACTTCCATGAGTGAATATATATAAAGGGAGAACTTATATATGTATATGTCTACCTATGTATATACATGCAAGCATTCATCAACAGTGACTCAAATCCACCTCAATGAAATCCAAATGCAGTGCAAAAATATAAGTAACCCAAAAACCATAAATTACTTAATTAAAATTGGGCCACATAATAAAAGAAGAATAAACCTTACCCAAATCCGATGTTGAAATCACTATCATAGATGGTGGTGGATAGAACTTGCCTCATCATAAGAAACCACTTATAAGAAAATTGTGGAAAAAATGAGATATAATAACTTCTTATATATATTTGATCAGTGGGTCAACTGTACATGATAAATTATACATGAATCCATAACCAACAATGAAAAAATAATATTCAGATTAATATGTATATCCCAATACTAAATAACATGATCATTAAAAAACCTAGTTATTTTTCAAACATCACCTTAAATTGGGTACTTTAGGATCACATTATACTTATTGACTATCATTTGTATACACATGAGTTTCATGTCTGAAAATTTATCATTATAATCTATTTAGAAGGGATAAAGTAGTGATGGGAAATACAATTATATGCAATGGATGTATCTATTTATTTTGAATAGTTAACATTTCACATCATTGTGTTCTTATTTTGTGTATGGGTATGGAAAAGGATTCACCGTTGATGAATAATAAAAAAATATTTTTTCACATATTCACCACTCTCTAAATGAATACTTATAATAGGGACTCAATATGATTGGTGTTATTTTCATCCATACCAAATCAAGGAGAATTAGTATATTATTTATTCAGCAATATTAATGATATTGGGAGATCTATAATAGATTTTCTAGAAGCTCTAAAGGATTAAATAATTATAGAGAACTTGTTTCATATCTTTCTACAAAAGTTTGATGGTAAAGTTACAAATTTTTAAGATCATGATTTTAATGGGAAGACTTATAATGTGGTTATGTATGAAAGTAAATATTCAGATTTAGATAGTGATTTTTTGGTGTAGTCTAATAAGACAATTCCACTTATCATAAGAAGTTCCCAAAAGGGAAAAGGTAGATATAATAGTAAATTTACTTTGTAGTGTTTAAATTATTGAGTAATTAGACAATTTTCAATATATTTTCTAATTATACAAGAAGAGGAGTGTGAATATGAAGATATGTCATCAAATAAGTTCTATTGGATGAAGAATTCAGAATTCATAAATAAGATGTAACCTTCTTAGAGAAATGAAAAGAAATCTTTAATGATTAGAAATATGTGTTATCTTTAAATTATATTTGAATAAGATTATTATGAAACTAAAAGTGAAGATAATTTATTAAAAAAGGATCATAGCAATAACTTTGAGATTTATGAGGTGAATAAAAAAAAGTTCTTTATCAGAGGAGATAAAGAGGAAACAAAAATGGAGTTAATTTTGAAATTTAAATGGAGTGACTTATTAAAATATTAATCAAAGAAGGGTAATAATAAATTGGTTAATATGTTATCAGTGATATAGTGTCTATGGGAATGATAAAATTAATTTCAATATGAATGAATTATATTAAAAATATATATATCAATTTTAATATACAAATTTAGGTCGTAGATAACCCACTAAAAAATGTTCAGAAAGTGGTTGAAAATTTTAGAGTTCAAACAACGAATTAGTTTTATGTTTTGAATGAAATATATTTAATATATTATCAACTAGGTTCATAGGTTAGAAAACAACTTCCATATGGGTGGTGTAATCCAAACATGAAGTATAAGTCACCCTCTTCTCCTGTACTAGCATTCCCCAAACCAGCCCCCTCCCCTCAAACTAGTCCCCTCCCCCACAACCATCCCCTAGCCCCCCTTCCCCATCACCATCCCCCAACCCCCACCCATGCACCAGCCCCCATAACCCCCCTACACCACCAACCCCACCTCCCCCTATACTATCCTCTCCCCCAAACCAGTCCCCTACCCCATAAGCATCCCCTCCCCCCTCCCCCATACACCACCCCAACCCCCTAGCCTGCACTAGCCCCTACCCCCACCCCTGCAACAACCACCTAACCCCCCTCCAACACCCCTTCCCCTATACTAGCCTCCCCCAAACCAGTACCTTACCCCAAAACTAGTTCCCTCACCCCCCTACACCACCCCCAACCCCTAGCTTGAAACAGCCCCCCAACCCCCTATCTTCCACCACCCCAACCCCCCTTGCACCAGCCCCCTAAACTCCCCTGCACCACCCCCACACCTTCCCCTGTACTAGCCTCCCCCCAAACTATCCCCTACCAACAAACCAGTACCCTCTCCCACAACCATCCCATAACCCCACCCTTACTCCCGTAGCATGCACCAGCCCCCAACCCACCTGAACCATTCCCCCTACCCCCTACACCACCCCTTCCCCCTGTACTAGACTCCCCCCAAACCAGCCCCCTCCCACTAAACTGGTCCACCCCACAACCATCTCCTAACCCCCTGCACCACCCCAAGCCCCCTAGAATGCACCAGCTCCCCCCCCACCCCCAATTAAAAAAAGTAATAATATTCACATATTTTTATCCTTATTTCTATAGTAGTGTATCAATAATTTATCATTAAAATCCCCCTACCTAAAAAGTCTATAACTGATGATGTGACCAATTTATATAAAGGCATTGTATCGTACTTCTCTAGTGATTCATCATAATGTTGTAGGATTGGAACTTGTATTTGGATCTTGGTGCCTATTTGGAGTGATACCTATGTTGAGTCCACATTATTTTCATTGAGTTTTTTCTATTTTCAGGTATGTTTAGTATCATTTATTTTATTCGATCCGCTACTATGATATTACATCTAGTTTGGGTTGTATTATATTTCATTAAATGCATCATATAGAACTGGTTTTTTTTGTTTCGTATTTATTAGGTTATTCCCATAAATAGAAAAATAATCCCCCAATGATCTAGTATTCCCCTATAACATATTTATAGTCTTTTATGTTCTGGGGATTCCATGTATGGTTAATAACACCTCTTCCCATTCCCAATATAATAGGTAAAGGGAAGGATATTACACCATTGGTATGAAACTTTATTACACATATGGAAGATAACCTCATCATATTTGAGGCCTCAATCCCACTATCATCATTGTTCAAATTATATTTTATTGAATTTCATATTCAAATTATGTTGGGACTATTTATATTGATCGATAAATAGTATGAGTGGGAACCTGAGATTCCTATTATTGAGAGTGAGGATCTATCTCAAGGAAATTCTAGATATAGGGTCACCCAGAAAGAGACTAAAAAGGGGTATCTATTCGCCAAGACAAACCATATTCACCCACCCTCAATTTAGAGGTGTGGTTTCACTACTTGGATGCCTCTATCCAATTCCATATCGTTCAACTTTTTATTCTATTATAGGGTTATGTGTTATTGTTCACTAGTCCACTAGTCCACCCATTTTATCTCTCAATGTCCTCCTTATCCTTATAGCCTTACTCTTCCATTAAATTATCAACCCCATCCCTATTCTGACTGCAATCAGTGGCCTGACAAGACAACTCTATATTCAAATTCTTATTGATAGTAGTTTCCTGACTACCCAATATTATAATTTTCAAGCTTACTAAAGAAAGGGGAAGGGACATGCCAACAAATAGGTGAAGATAACTCCTTTTAACCATAATACCCAAACCAAACCATATTTTTAGACTATAGAGGTACTTAATGAGTATCCCTCAGCATAAAATCCGACACAGACCATGACTACAGTGTAGATTTATCTAGTAGTATGTGAGAACAGTGCACCCATTACCCCATATTAGACTCATCTTATTTTAGACCAACCCATTATAGATGGGTAGCCAGTTTCCACCTTGGTTTCACATTATCCATAATAGGTAACTATTCAGTCTATTGATAATACCTACCATATTAGGTATCCCTCTCCTGAAGAGAAGTACACTCATATAGAAGACACCAGGAGGGAGCCTTTGGATGTGAACCTTGAGTCTTAGGATCTTCATACTACCCATTTTGTTTTATCTATTTTGAACATAACTTGTGTTGGAAATGTATTTATTTATGGTTGTGCTTATTGTTTGTCTATTTTATATGCATTGCCACCTCTTCTTTGTATACATCACTGTATATATTTATTGACCTCACAACATTAATTTAAAGGAATTTTATGATTTTATACTTTCATCCCCTTTATCATAACTGAAAATATGTTTCCAAACACACCATAAGCATTTTCTATTAAATAATTAAATTTTCAATGGGGATTTCTTGTATTTTTATTGTTTGTTTTTATATGAACAACTTATTTTTCAATACAAACATTCCAACATCACCTCTAATAACGGGGACACTATTTGAATATTATGTGTCTGAGAGGGGGGGGGGGTGTTTGAGCTATCATAGTTGACCACATGAGTTTTTTATTCTTTATTGTTTTAAGAGACATTTTCTATTGGAGTAATTCTACTAATTTAATAAATTTTTAAAAAACCATAGATATATAAGTGAATGTTTTAGATAAAAATCATTAAAAATAACTTAATCATGAACATCCATAAATAATCTCATCTTCATAAAAAAAGAATGACCCATGAAATACCTGGAAGAACCCAAAGATAAATAACATTTATTATCGCATGATCGAGTAAAAAAATATTTAATAAGCCTTACATATAAAAAACCAGATTTCATGATTCTAGGTTACCTAAAACTACCACGTCTCAAAAAGTTCAAAGTAATGTAGTGAAAAAATACATTCGTAAATTATGAAATTACATAGACTCTAAACTAGGATCATATACCAAAAGAAAGGGAGAATTAAAACAATTTAGTCAGATTACCCTCTCAAGATAAACTCAACCAAATAAAAAACGACACCCACTAGTAGATAATCTATAATATTTCCATGATAGCCCAATTAAATTAAAGCACACACCACAAGATCAATCCATATCCAAAATATGAGACAAAACCCATCCATGGTTCTCACCACAAGCCTTACATATCCCAGGAATCCATACAATGAAATATGAATGTTATGGAGTGAGCATCTCAGAACAGGTAAACCAAATTTAGTGAAACCTAATGAACACCCAAAGGGTCATACCAATTGGAAGCTAAATCAAGGATAAAAGTATATAAAATCGTGCACTAATCCACAAAACTGACCAACACCTACAAAAATAAGGGGATTGGTCCCCACTAGAATGGTTCACAAACTTTCACTTTAATCATTAAAAATGGTCAACAATTTACTCTCTGCCCTAAAAATTATCATGATCCATGAATAATAAAATTACTAACCTTGATGATAAAAACTCCCCTTTAACATGATACCTTTCAGAGAGGCATTCTTTAATCAAATAAAAACATCTACCACACTTTTTCATGTTTCTAAAATAACATCAAATTGTCCGAACCTACAGAATGGGACAAAAACCATAAAAAACAAGAAACAAAGGAAACTCATATTCCAAAAATCACATTTATTTAAAAACACTACCTTCCCAAATAAAAAAAATCAATTTTCTAACAACTCCAATGCTTTTAGATGTACAAAACCATTTGGAAAAAAATTATTTCTTTTAAAATTAAACTTTTAGTAGGGAGTTCCAAAACATTTTTTCCTGATTTAAAAAACCACTAATTCCCTTAAAAAATAAGGAATGAAATCAAATGCTCAAATAAAATTTTCCAAACCGATTTCCAAAAAATTTACCCAAAATTAATTTTTTGTTGTAAATATTAACTGAATCATCATCGTCCAATGAAAAAAAAATATTTTTTGGAACACAACCCAAGGGATCTAAAATTACCATACAATTGTATAGACAATTATTTTTATAACTAAAAAATCTTCCATATTCCATCACCAAGTCTACCAATATAAAAAAAGAAATAAAAAATTGGAAAATAAATTCCATTTTATAAACAAAAAAAGGATTAACCCCCAAACCAAAAATCTTTCAGAAAATTAAAATCCATTTTGTAGACAAGATTAAATTATTAATTTCAAAACGAAATAACTGTCAATATAAATATCACATTATAATAAAAATGGTTTGAAAAATCACAAAAAAATGGCCAAACAAAACAAATACATGTAAAAACTAATTTACATCTTCAACATATAATATGAGTCACCTAGACTGAACTACTTGTGCATTAAATTTCTAAAGGGTAGTCTAAACATCTAGTGAAATGGGATAAATAACCATTATTTACTAATTCATATAGTTAGATAGGTTATGGTATATTTATCTAATATTATCTATAATTTCATTAATATTGTGTGTTTGTTCATTACCCTGTTTATCCAACCACGTGAACTAACATAATTCCATCGAACAATTTTTTTTAACATCATAAAATTTAATCTGAGCCCTAAGGTAACTCACAAAATATAAATGAGCATTTTCACATAATCAAAAAAATCCAGTGAAATTAAAAATTCATAACTCAAACCCCACTAACAATGGAAAATCATGTGTCATTATGAAGGGTTTTGACTAAAAACACACTCATGACCAACCACCAAAGTCCTGATGGAAATCCAAAATAAATCATACCCAATTTCCCCAAATAAAAATAAATGTATTAGAGAACCAATGTCCCTATATAGAATCTTAGGATCTAATACCATTTACAATGAACATTCTTAGAGATACCATCTTAATAGACACATAACATAACCCACCACTAGCCCAAAGGGGGTTCCTAATACCCCCAAGATTTAAACTAGTACATGAGTTAGTGTAAAAACCCTTTTGGGAATGATTTCTACCATGGATAGTAATGTAAAAAAATGGAGAAAAAAGAATTAAAAATCCTTAAAAACATAGTATAAGAAAATATCCATAAAAGGATATATATTCAACTGAAATAAAACAATGTGGAAGAAGATACATAAATATAATAGGATAAAAAAGGCCGATAAAAAATCCAAAATGAAATAGATAGAGAAATGGAACCAAAATAGATCCGATAACACAACCTGTGAAATATGACAACTCATCACTTCCCACTCGTCTATTCATAAATAAACCCTAACCAATGAACTTAAATAGACCACCGATTTCACCAAAAAATTATAGAAATGCTAAAAAATATATAAGGAAACACACCTCAAGTGAAACGATGAACTATGGATATAAGGGGGGAGCTCAATAGTGATTAGGGTTATTTTGATCATGCAAAGGATGGGGAGATCAATCAAGAAGATGGGAAGCACCGGCCGACACACCAAAAGTAGGAGGAATTCCTAAAGAAGGGTATGTAGGTGGGAAGAAATGTGTGAGGGATGAAAGAATCGAGAATAGAGAAGCCGATGAGGGATGGAGGAACTGAAAAGGAGAAGCAGACAAGGATATGAAGAGGGAGAATCGATCGGTTCAATATCTGCTAAGGATTATGGTTCAAGGAGAGGAAAACTCGAGCGTGAGGGTTAGAGAAGAAACCTGAGCATGAGGGTGGGAGAGGAAAATTATATGGATTGGTTACCATAGGGTACAATCTCTCCGTGGATTTATCTTTCCTACATCCATGTAAAAATTAAAGTGTTGCTATTGATCCATGGCTATATGTCATTTTTCTTGTAGTGATTTCTCCCCAGAGGGTCATGATGTCAACATAAAAAAGTTGGTGAACTGAACCTCACTAGAAATATTTATAAGGTAATACCCCCAAGATTCAAGTTCATTAAGGAGTGTCTAGGTACCTATTGACATCACACTCGATGATGTGATTAGATAACCATAAATGAATGTTGGTTAAGTAAACTTTTATAGATATTTATATGGAAAACCACCATATAGGTTGTTATGGATCTTTCATTAATTACACCTAAAAAGGATACATCCAAAAAAGGGTCTACAATAAAGTAATTAGATACCAAAATCAACCTTCAAGGTTCAAAACAAAGGAATTACCAGCCTAATAGGGTCAAGAAAAGAGCATCGAGTTCCTACACGGTTCACCTAATAGTCTCTCTCAAAGAAATCACATGCCCCTAACAAACTAAAAAAGATACCAATGAGGCACCAAGTAATTACTCTGACCTACTAAGTGTCACTACACATCCTATGAATAAGGGACTGTATCAGAATCACTATCAACATAGTCACATAATGTTATAATATACATGGATTGTCTTATAGAAATGTAAATAAGGTGTTCCAACTGATTATAATTACACCAAGAAAATAAATATAAAATTTTATTTGGGTTGTACTGACACATTGAATAGTTATCTACATTATTAGTAACTAAAATCACATATGAACATGAATATTTTATATGAAACTATGTTACAAATATGATTCATGGGTGAAAACATCTTTCCTAAATAAACAGGGAGTCAAAATATATCACTAGCCTCTTGAAAAATGGTTTGAGAGCAATAAATACATAATAAAAAATAAAACTTAAACCAAATTTTTATAAATCAAGGTGAAAAAAATATAGCCATAACATAACTAGATAAGAAAATAAATCCCATATCCATTATACATTAGGCTTTTTATCAGAAAAAGTTTTATTGAATCACCAACATAATATCCATCATAGGCTCTGATAGCTACAATGACTATTTCCACTACCAGAAACCACCGTCTAGCCGGTGGAACTACTAAAACATTGGATGAAGTAACCACTTTGATCCTCCATAAAATCCTTCAAACCCCCAAGATGATTCCAAAGCCTCATTTTATTTGTAAAACACCTCTCTTGAGGTTTAATAGGACTCAAAATATGGTTCTGAATCCCATTTCTCAAATTGACATTACCACTTGTTTGAAAATTCAAATTATTCATGAATTTCCAAATCTATTCTTAACACGTGATATTACATATATGGTGGTACCATGGAGATTCTATACTATCATATTAGAGTGTGAAACCATAAATAAATAACCAATAATCAAATATAGTAATACAACCATCAATGTTCATAGGTAAATATAATATCCAAGTTATAATATTAAATTGGGAACATATATACAATCATACAACTTGACCATTCACTGAGCCGATCACATACACATAAAAAAAATAAATATAATACTAACATAAAAGTACAGAAGGCTCAAATACATACCACATGCCTCACCTCATACTGATATCTAATATAATAAAATTTTATCTAACTTGATCATGAAATCTTATGCATCACCCCAACTTAAACCAGCAATGAGTGTAGATCTTCTTGGGTACCCAAATAACATGGAGACCTAAGCATGGTTTGATTAGAAAATTTATTAGGGTACCACTAAAATAGTCCCATACTATAAAAATAATGTAGTGATATCTTCATGTTACATTGTAAATATAAATTAATAAATAACTGTAGGAAAACACATAAAATATTAATTAATCATCGATCTATATGCTTGCAACCCTGATCGGCCATACCTGCTTTAGTGAGTATCATGGTGTTTCTGAGGACATCATTATGACCAAAATAACCAATGTGACCCTAAATCTAAATCCATTATAATACCAAATAATATAAATCAGGCTCTAAGAGCATGGAAACCCCAAAAAATATCCTCATAACCACAGGGACATAACCCTCGATAGTAGAAATAGTATAATCTTGGATCCAAATTCCTTAAAGCCCGAAAGAATACCATAATAACTATGGGAGAACAACCCATTGTATCCTAACTAGTATAGTCAAATTATAAATCCATGAATTCCAAAAAAACTATCCTCATGACATTGGGGACATAACCCATGATAATCTAAATAGTATAAACTAGGATTTAAATCCATGGACACCCCACTAATAGTAATACATACCTCCAAAATGAGAGTTTCCTTAGACAAGGAAATAGTACACTAGTAAAACATACCTCCCCTATGATAGGTTTTATCAACCAGATATCACATAATAATAACTTCAATGGAAAAAATATCCATATAAAAAACTGGTTTGAGGTTGTATACTAGGTCACACAAAGAAAAGAAAGGAATAGGGGTTTGTCGAATGCCCAAAACCATCAAACATATTCATACCTAAGACCACCCTCTACTAAGGTTAAAACTTTACTAGGGCTTTGGATCACATCACAACAATGGGGGAACCCCAATTGAGGTCCCCGTTCTCGGTCAAGTCCCAATCCATCACCCAACCCATAGAGGGAATCACACTCGATAAAAATTTCATAAAAACGCATAGCCTCACAGTAAGACCTGGATTAACTCATAAAATATATATTAAATCCCATCACAAAAACCCAAGTCATTACTAGATTATTCTGAACTCCTAACTGATAATCAACTATATAGGGCCTATATATATGTTAGCCTCAACCCAAGGGGATAAAACTTTTCGAATGTTTAATTAAATAAACCATTGGGATCCATGGTGTCACTAAGAGAATATATGGCCCACATGGATAAAATATATTTCTAGGTTAGTACCCCTCCATAGAGAGGACCCAAGGGTGTCCTATGAAATTCCCACAAGGTCACAGTAAATCCGACCCCCCCCCCCCAAAGAGGTTCCATCACACCAAGGATACACAACAATACTCATGGAACTAGCCATCACCGGTCAAGGAAAGTAAGATAGTGCACAAGGAAAATATTTGATTATCATTTTGTTCATTATTACTTAAGACATAATAATATATTTTAACATTTTAATTTTAATCAACCAATTCGATTAGTTAACTTAGATGGATCAACAATTTCTCTACCATGACAGTACATCACATGCATCATAAATAAAAAATGTTAATCCATAAGGTAATTACCAATGACCACTTACATTAATGAAGTGTTCCTCTTTTTACAGGTCACCACCTAGAAACCCAAATCTCTAACTCAATCCAAAAATTCCACTTGATTTATTAAATAATATATAAATAATTAAATAATTTATTTAAAGAAGTCCTATTCATTGAAAACTCATAGGATAGCCAAGTTGGGCCAGAAAAATGACCAACAACCCTTGTAAGGTTTTTAGTATATATTCACATCATTCTATAAAAAAACGTACCACATGTCATCGATTTCATCATTAAATTAATTTAATTTATTGAAAAAACAAAGAAAAATTCATGGTGTGGCATACATATATTGAAATGATTAGCAATGATAGAAGACCACCATCTTAGGACATCCTATACTTTGGATGAGAAAAATCACAATCATCATTGGATGATTCCACCATGATCTGATGGAATCATCCATAAACCCTAGTCCAGAGGAAATTGAAATCACTGAATAAAGGGGGAGGATATCAAATGAGTGAAACATAAGAGTATACTTTCCCTAAACTATTTAAAATCAATGCAAAAATACCCAAAAATATATGGCGTATTTAATGAGGATGAATGTGGTTTAGTCCCCTAGCCATGCAAGAAAAATATGATTGAGAATATCAGATACCCATTATAAACTCAAGTGGGAAATATATTCTCCCCATTTTGACCTCATTATCTTGCCAATGGATGTATATTGTATCCCAGATATCCCAACATCTCTTCAGTTATCTAACAAACCCCTAGAAACCATTAAAATTCTATTACATTCCCTAAAACACCTATTTTAGAAGGTTAAAACTTTCAAAAATAAGCCCAAATCCTAGTTTTAAATATATCCCATCCAATAGTGGAAAAGTTTAAATTTACCCATAATTTTTAATGCTCAAAGAAAAAGGGCATTGAAAAGTCCCTACCATAACACATATTATCCATGAGTAGTCATGGTGGTCATACAACTATGTATCCTGACCTATATCGATAACCAATTCATAGAAACATGTTTTTGTTCCAACCTTGAATGCCCAATTCACCTCTAAATCACAGTTATAAAGTACGTCATTGAAACCACTGAATCATGGTCCAGAAATCAAGTTGTCACCAAAACATTGGGAAATCACTTACCCAAGACCATATATCCTAAAATTGAAATGGAATCTCCAGTAACTTACCCACCAAAACCATCGTTATCCCCACTATAGTACCTAGCTAAATAGGCCAATTCCAAGCTACGATACTCACCATCATTGGAATTGCCTATCAAACCCCAATATCAACACTCTAATAACAACCTAGATATATTTCCCTATACACACATCCATACACAATTAAAAACAATGAATCAACATTGAAACAAATCCTCATTTCCAATTCCCATGGAATAATAGAAATGCCTCCATCATCCATGCATAACTTGAGCATTCCATTTTTTCCTCCAAAATATATACCAATTTCTAAAACCCATCCAACGTATCCAAAAACATGTACATGATGTAGTTATAGATCCCTACATCCAATTTCATGAAAAAATATTCTTCAAACCTCATCTAACCAACCCATATCAAGGATGCATGACCCATTCCAGAAATGCATTTACAAAAAACAAATTACAAAGTATTTAACCACTGACTCTTTTGACAATCATACAACGACCCTCATAGATGTCATCACCTAACACTCAATGTTATTTCCTAGTCAAATAATAATTCAACAAAAATCTCCATCATGTCATACCATGAGCATGATTCATTTTTTACCTGACCAGGTTCATTCAATCTCAAAATTACCCTAAGATAGAAGAAAATTCTCAGAATCCATCTAAAACCATATCCCAATTCACATCTAGAATTATATAAGGATTCTAAATAACGTGTGATCCATTTTCTCCTCAAAACCACAATTCTATAAGGAACACCTAATGGCCAGTTTCACACATTTTTCATCTCATTATAATGAAGGTTGTATCAATACGGTCAAAATAACTCTCTCACAATTGAAGTGACAATGTCATTTTATTACTGGATCAAATTCATGATCATCATATCCCACATCCCATTCATCAATGAACCTCATGGATGGATGTGTCCAAATGAACTCATACCTATACACAAATGAGAAACACCAAATCACTAGAAATTTGTGACTCATAAAAATTTCACGCACAACAAAAAAAATAAATTCAAAGTGAGGGAAACACCCTAAAATTGCCAATGGTATACTCCCCACTATATGGATTACTTTGTAATACCCATAAATAACCAACTAAATGAGTTTTATCATTAAAAATATGTTGGATCTCTTGATACATGTTTTAGTTCATGTCAATACCTGTCAGGGATTGAGATAGATCATCTATGACACCACATGTAATGCCCTAACCCTAGAATCCAAGAGTTGGTGCATTATTACATATCATTGTCATGATAAAAAAAGATCAAGTCTCTAAAGGAAAATTAGTTTAGAGGCATTGGAAGTACAAGATACATTCATAAGGTTTACATTACATCATAATATGGAAAACTACAATAACATTGTTTCCATAGACAACACTGTGATCCCATAGACTATCCCCGCAGGTCAGTCATAATATACTTCTTTTCATCCTGAGAAAAATAAAACATAGAAAGGGGTGAGCGCAAATCCTCAGTAAGGATAAGAATATAGCAGAAACTTTCATAAATAAGCATAAACATTTAAGAAAATGTATAAAACTAAAACAGAAGCCTTGTCAACATAAACATCATCATAATATATAAAATATAAATCAAAATAATTCCATTTAATTACTCACATGAATATCCTACTAGTCGAATAATCGCATACAATATCAATAGCCACTTTCATAATGATGGAATGCATAATACCAGACTTTATAAACACAAATTCAAGGATTTGTGCCAAGACTACAAATAAGATTTTTTCAAGGCCTTGTACCAAGATATTAGTTTGTCTCATGAGACCTACCGATGCATCGAGAAGCTATAGCGGGCTCCACCCATCACTTACTAAGTCCAATGCATTCCTCATATGAAAAGTTTTAGACATAACATAAACATTCCTATTAAAACTAGCATATAAAATGTCAATAATTTATCCATAAATCATGAATGGTGTAAAATTAACACATACACAGTCAAAAATATCACAAAACCTTCAATACAAAATGGAATATTTGTATCATAATAAATCAACTTCAAACAATATTAAAATCTATTAAAGGATGTTGACATAGATGAAATCAAAACTACTTGAGAGAAATATCTCATTCGTTTTTTGAAATCTTTTAAATTTACATAATTATAAAAGAGAAAAATATATTTTTAAAATATTCTTATAATCTTGTATGTGAAGCTTTGATGATGTTATAACAGCATAATATAGTCGCACCTGCCATATTAGTTAAAAAAATTCTTACCTAAATATTGTCGAAAAGGTCATAAATTAACTTGTTTGGAAAATGATGGAAATATTCATTTCAAAACGTATAAGGTAAAATAAGGGTATAAATGAATTTAACCCACAATCTAGTAAGTAGTAAAAAAATTTTGGAATACATTTTTAGGAAAACATGAATGTGGATGATAAATAGGTCCCAGTAGATACTTACATAAAAACAACCTCCGATAATAAAGAGATTGTGAAATTAACCCTTACCTTGTAATTTTCCTTGGTTAAGGGTAGGTTAACATCCTGTATAATGGGGAAATATTTTTTATTAAATTAAACAAGAAACATATACATTAATATGATATCATATATGTTCTTCCAATATTGATTTGTTAATGATATTTTAGTAGTATCACTGTTTCAGTTGTTAACTGATTCATTTTCCTTTATATGCTTAGTTACATAAGCCATGATTTTTATGGATAGAGTGTATTTGATTCATATCCATAATGATATTATGTTCTTTATGTATTATTTTTAATCATCACATGAAACTTATTATTGAATTATTATGATGGGGAATGAATCTCATCGTGTTCATGGTGACGGTAATTCCTACGTACACACGAGTGACAATATCATTCTTTTGTAATTAAAATCATAAGTAAACGTATGATAT
Organism: Viscum album; assembly: GCA_963277665.1. Classification (NCBI taxonomy): domain Eukaryota; kingdom Viridiplantae; phylum Streptophyta; class Magnoliopsida; order Santalales; family Viscaceae; genus Viscum; species Viscum album. Next base: position 1,074,957,402 of record OY728143.1, read on the forward strand.
ATCATATATAAAGAATAATTAACATGTTATATATATTATTTATTTCAATTATACATCATTATCATACCCACCCAAATAATAATGTATTGAATAACAACTACACCACGATCTGGAGATGGTAAGCCTTATGTACGCACGTATGGTGACATGTTATTCATAGGATGGATAACATAATGAATATGGTTGTAACATTTTTATAATAACATCATGTTATATATAAGATTCTGGAGTTATTATTTTATAATGTAAACAACAAATAAAGGGGAAGTGGAAGAAGAAAATAACTTAAAAGAGGTGGTGAGATATTTACCTCTTCTTCAGATTCTTCCTTTTGATTTGGTCAAAAGGGATCCTTAGGTTGGATTTATGATCAAATTATGGCCTCGATAATTAAGGTAGGATAGTTGGGAGGATATTTGGGTAGGGTTTTGCCGATCCAAATGGCTTTAAAGGTGTGAATTTGAGAGAAGGGGAAGTGCCCTTTTATAAGAGGGGTGATGGGGCATCTTTGGAAAAGATTGAAATATTATTTTATAATAAAATAATGTTCGGTTTATAATGGATCTAAAATGAATTATTTAAAGGATAAGGCGGTTATGGGTTTAACACCACTCAAAAAATTTGTTTTAGACAGGTTTGGGTCACTATATTAACATTATCTTTTAGATTTAACTCTTAGTTAAATAGTTTGACATTTACCATGTCTCTTTGTATTTTTATATTATATGTTTAATAAACTTACTATAAAAATTCAAGAGAACCAAAATTTGTTCATTAATGACATATATAATATCATTTAATCCCTCTGTATGATCATTAGAATTTTAAGAATCAAATACCAATTAATTATATATTATTTAAAAAAAAACTCTTTTATGTCAATTTTGACACTATTGGGTATTTTGTTTTTTCTAAATTTATAACAGCATTATTACTTAGAAAAAAATTCATTTAATTAACCCTATCATGTCATATTAAACTATTAAATTAGTGTAATTCATAAAAAGTCTCAAATTACATTTATTTTGGTATTTATAATATCAATTATTTTAATATTTCATTAATAAGGTAATTATTGCATCATCATTATGTCATAAATAAATTAAATTTTTTAAAGTCTAAAAATTATAAATAAAATATCATTATGTCTTAAATATTTATATATTTCTAATGAATATTTATTGTTTAATTTATCTTATTTATGACTCTAAATTAAAAATATATTAGTTATTAAACGTTGATTTTAACACTTTTAACTCTTCTTTGAATTAAATAATAATAAATGTTCTAATCGATTCCAAGTGGACCAAAAGGATCATATTTTATTCCTAAGGTTGTTTTTGGTCTAATAAAACTTATCCAATAGAATTAGTTCATGTGTTAGGGTAATTATAATATCATTTTTACCTTTGATTACCCTATTTACATTAAACTGTTGTAAATAAAAGTCAAAAGTTACTATTCACCAAAATATTATTTTCATCTCATTGAACCACATTTTACTTACTGATATCAACCGTTTCTTTCATATTTTCAAAATTTATCTCACAGAGGCAGTAAAATTATGTTTTATATAAATTTGTAAATACTCCTAGGAGGTGGGTAAAAGACTGTAAAAAGTTCAATGAAATTTTTTATATATCTAAAATTATTATAAACTGACACCAATTAATTAAATTGAACTTATATCGGTATTATATATCTATTTTGACCTAAAATAAATAATTATTTAAATAAAATGTCAGTTTTAACCAATAACGCAGTGTTTTTTTCACTATTCATAAAAAATTGAATGTTTTCAGAAAAATACCAATAATTCACCCTAAGCTAATTTTGATATTCTCAATTAAAAAATGAATTCTATTTTATCAAATTAAAAACATAGAATATTACATAATTAATTTAAAATTAATTCCCTTTGTCAATACCAAAAGGCATATTTTTAAGAAATAATACCATCAAAAGATTGACACTTGTTTATGTCCAATTTCAATGTGAAATTACTTACAATAACTAGAATTCAATTAAATGGTAAAAATTTAATCTATTTATACTTCCAAACTATTAAAATTTATAATTTAACACTATAAATTATTTTTATTAATAAAGTTGTTTTCAGATAAAATATAGTATTTTTCCCTATTCACCCAAATGTGAAAGTTATCAGAAAAACACCAAATATTTATTGAAACTAAATTCTTATGTACCGATTATATAAAAGAAGTTTATTTTGTAAAATTGAATATATAAAAGTTTCAAATATTGGATTTAAAAATGGTTCTCCATTAAAAGGCGGTAAAATTGCATTTGTTGAAAAATTCTTCTTTTATCTGAAAAAATGAATTTGTTTTTATATTATGTCTAAGAAACACATAATATGGATTATAAAATTTTATATAGTATATAAAATTCAAAATTCATTTAACATTATTCATAATCTCTTTTTGAATAGCTAGATTGGTAAGTTGTGGTGCGCTCAAACTCGATGTTGTGTGTTACATAAGTTATTGAATTACTTTGAAGAGATAACGTACTAGGAAATATTGGGGTGTTACACCACAAAAAATCTATCTTTGATGTATCCACTATAATAGAGGAAAATTTATCACTACAATCAAACCTTAAGAACCCAAAATCACCTATTTCATTTCATATTTTAATTTCCATCTGCTTGTACACATCCACTCATCGGTTTGAAATTTAATAGGTTCTATATGCAAACAATAGGAATCACCTTAATCTCTTCCAAAGGAAATGAGTGTATGGCTCCATAGCACCCTGTCATAAAACCCATCTCACAACTTCATGAGTATCATATCAATGAACAATGGAAAAGTTACAAAACCATATACTATACTCTAAAACATGTTAGTTAGTCGATCCTACCACATGCTTGGCTTTTCTTAGGAATCGTTCCATGTAACAAGAATCCACCTATACTTCCACCATGTTGCAATAGAACATCCAAATCAAGAACCCTATTAGTCATAACCTTGATACCAAAATCACCTTATGTGATTCAAATTTCAAAATTATATGGCTCTTTTCACTCCTTTCTTTAATCCCTTCTCATGGGTATTCTCAAATACTTTGAATACTTGATCCCAATATGAATCAAATCACTCAGGACTAGGCTGCTTGTATGATCATCTTCAAGGTATCCCTATGCCTCAACCATATCTAGTCACACCTCACATGAACTAATATCATAACCCAATGAAACTAATAAAACCATTTCACCTATAAGGTGATAACAAACACCATCCATCCCCTCTTACTGGTCACCCTTTCACATAAATAGGACCCAATTCTAAAATAATCCAGATTTGCATTTTAATGGTATTTAGTTCCTTCCTCCTAGACTAAAGGTCAAGAATCATAATAGTCGCAATCCATATATAATCATTCATTCACCCATATCATAATCCCATGGTAATAAATTTTCCAAATTTCCCACTCACACATCTTATACACACTCAAATCATACATCAAATTTCAAAGCCATTGCCCACTCTTGTGTCTCATGTACATACCAACCAAAATGTTACAAATCCATTATCCTACTAGCAACCAATACTCATGCGCATCCACACATATGACTACTCCCTCAAGAACATTATCTCATCAGTCCGAGTCTATACATATAACTATTCCATCATAGATTATCTATATTAAGGGAACCATAATCACTGGCTAGATTAAGAAGAATTTCATTTTAATATTATGGGAAATCTCTATATTAGTTGTTGCTAGAATTTAAAACAATCAATACCCAAATAATAACGACCATCTAGGGGTTTTATACTATTGTATTTTGTTCCTTACTAACCTGCAAAGATCACTACACCTCCTATGCACATAGATGATTACATCATTATCAAGCACCTCACAATGGATCGACATGAACTTTAATCAGAAAGAAATACATGTACAAGTTAACATATTTGAGTATAATTAAACCAAATACTTATAAGAAAAAACACTATATGAGTAGTTTTTAAACATTAAACAACTAATCCTATATCTTCAATGAAATAAATCACACACTAGATGGACCCTACATATCATGTGAATCCTATGTGCCTAATTTGGAGCATTTATATTCCTCTTTCCTCTAGGGGATAAGTTAAAAATCCCAAACTAGTATCTTGGAAATGGACCAAGAGGAAAAAACTTATACTAAATCATAAATCCAAACATCATGTGTATCACATGAGGATAAATTCTACAACTATAACATTTCAAATCTAGAACAGGTAACCTAGACTTACCAATGAAAAAGGTGTTCATGAAACACCAACATGATATCCATCATAGGCTACGACACATTCCTATATCTCAGAGATAACATATCCTTAATAGAAAGACAAAATAAAAACGACCTCTGATACAACTTTTTAATATCTCAATATATTAAAATTCAAATTTTAACTAGATCAGACTACTATGTGATCTCAGACATGCCTCAATATATCCCATATGAAGGGGAATAGTAGCAGGGATATAAGATGGTATTGTGGGTAGAATATACCACCGTATCAGAGTGTATGACCAAAAATAAATAATTAGGAATCATACATAACATAAAAACCAACAAATTATGTAGGGAAAAAAACTTCCAAGTAATAATATGAACTATAAAATAGACATACAATCATACATCTTGAACACCCATAGGGCTAATCACATACATTGAGAAATAAGAAATATAATACCAAGATAAAAGTATATGGGGATCAACTAATACCCCTAATACTCTTTGCAGTACCCCCTATTTCTGGTATATAACCCTTAATTGATACTTTTCTTGGTTTTAAAAGTTTTGGGTGACGTATAGAAGAATCAGAAGATCCTGGAGTGATGTTTGAAGCAAAGGGGAAGGTGCACGGGCGGCAGACAATTTGTCAAACCATGCGGCCAAACCGTGCGTGTCTGACTGAGGAGGTAGTGGATTCCACACGGTCGGTGCACAGTTAAGGGAAACCGTGCGATGAGGTCGTGAGTGAAGGATGGACGAGGCAGACTCTTTTGCACGGTTAGCGCATGCTTTGTCAAACCGTGCAGACTAACCGTGCGGTCACTTAAAGTTTGATCCTAAAATTGTGGATCTAACTCGTTTTGCCCTTAATTTCCTTGTTTAAACCTTCTAAGCGGCCCTATCTCAGGATTACTCTGCCTTGAAGTTTGTAAGGCTTATCCCAAGAATTCTGGAGGTGATCTGAAGGCTTCTCTTGGAGAATCGAAGCCGGATTCTTGAGGTATGTGATCATTCTCCTTTTTTCTTGATCGTTTTCGTAGATCTACTCAGATATACTTCTCGTCTTCTCTCAGCTTCTTATATATATGCCTTTTATGGGTATATCTAAGTGTGTGGATGCCAATTATGACAATTTTTGGTCATGGTTGTGTTAGGAGAAGAGATCTAAGGTGGGTGTTTGGAGATTTGACCCGATGTTCTTGAGCGTTCTTCGTCCGTTGCTTGGTTTAGCCTTTTTGTTGAGGTAGGTGGCTTCACTCTTGAATTATCTTGTTATAATTGACTGTCTTAGTTTCAAATTGGTTTAATTGAATGAAATTGATTGTGAAAGGCATGTAATAAATCTTCTTTAGTGATGATTTATGGTTTTGATGGAATTGTGAAATCTTGGTGAATTGTTGTGAAAAGTGATTTTTCTTTTTGAATTTAAAATGTCGATTTTAAATTATGGATTTGCTAGAATGGTAAATGGTTTGATGAATGATTATTTTTCAATAAAAAGGGGTGTTTTATTGAAATTGTTTTAATTGGTTGAACACACTTTTTTTTGATGAAAATGGTTTCCAATAAAAGGTGTTTTATTAAAATGGTGGTTTTGGGCATGATTTTTGTGAATGTGTGGTGGTTGTTCATGTTGCATATATGAGGCTTGGTTTAAATATGACCATGTTCTCGATGCCGAAGGTGTACTGGCACATGGTAACTACTTGTATGAGGCTTGGTTGAAATATGAGCTTGTGCTCGATGCCAAAAGTGTAATGGCACATGGGGAATAATTAACTTGTGATGAATTGGTAGATCTATGAGAGATCTCTCATGAGTATGGAACTGTCAAAACGATGCATTCATGGTTGATTTCACAGGTTTGTGAAATGGTTAGAAATGAAAAAGCGGGATGTTTGTGAAATGGTTGGAAATGACAAAACGGGATGTTTGTGAAATGGTTTGGAAATTTGTTTGGTTATTTTTCTAAAAAAATAACATGTTGGAAAGATGGTTTAAATTTCACTTTGATGATTTTGAGCATGGATGGTTTTGAAAAACTTGTTTATATTTAGTATAACCTTCTTGGCGAAATTTTTTTATATAAACTGTTTTTTATAAATGTGGCTAACTCTTCTATACTAGTGGCGTGAGTAGGGAAGTCATTGGGGAAAACATACTGAGTGTTATACTCACCCCTTCTTTGGCACTTTGATGCTTTTTCAAATGTTGTATTATGGGAAATAGGTAAGGTTAAAGCAGATTTTTCCTTGTGGTTCGTGGTGAAGCTTGGGAGATATGGTGGTGCTTGGAGCATGGAGATTAGTGTGGAACCGTGGAGTGTGTCTTGGTTAGTTTTGGGTCATTAATTAGTCTTCCGCTGTTGTGTACTCTGATGTGGTTTAATATAAATGATGTTGTGTTTGGTCTTTCATTGTTTCATGCATCTTATAGTGAATAGTTAATGGATGAGTTTATTTTCTTAAAGGGTAAATCATCCCCCAATTGCATTTGAAACCCTTCGGCATTTATTTCCAGCCTTTGGCGTCCTGGGGATGTCCCTTAAGACCTAGTAATGACTCGTTGAGCTCTCAAGCCAATGAGAATTGGCGGGTCATTACACTCTTCACGTCCTGATCTATAATCCCATTTGATATTCTCTAGCTCAATCATGAAATCCTATACCTCAACCCAACCTAAACATGTAACTAGTGTAGATATTATCGGGCACCCAATTCTTATGGTGGCCATCATGCCAAATGACCACATAACCTCAAGTGCACCTCCTCATATGCCAAAGGATGATGATTAGCTACGTGGGGATAAAGTAGTACCATAGGGGTACTATACCTCCATATTAGAGTGTACACCCATAAATAAATAACTATGTATAATATACAATAGAACAAACATCTTAATATGTAGATAAATAAAACATCCAAGTAATAATATGAATTTTTTTACATACATACATTCATAAAACTCAAAAAAACACTAGTTTTATCACATAAATAGAACAAAAAAAAAGAAAATATTATATTGGAATAAATATACAAGAGGCTCTACTACAACCCACAAGACTCACCTCATCCTTATTTCCAATCCCAATTGATTTTATCTAACTCGATCATGAAATCCTACACCTCATCCCAATTGGAACCTATAACAAATATTTATCTTCTCAAGTACCCAAATTAAATGGATGCTTGAGTAGGGTGCGAGTACGGAATTTTTTGGGGAACCACCAATGTGGTCCCATACTATACCAAAATTACATTTATATGTTCATGTTATATGCTAAACATAAATATAATAATAACTATAGGAAAAACATTAAATATTAAACCACTATAGATACTTGGAACCATTACCCCAATCAAACATTCCTACTTTGGACAATGTTAATGTTTCCCTAAGCGTGTCATGATGACCACACCAATAGATGTCACCCATGCTCTAAATCTTTAGAATTCCCAAATTTTATAACTTGGTATCAAAGTCTATGTAATCCCTAAATAATATCCTCATGAATCCAAGTATGTAACCCATGATAGTCTAAATAGTATAATATAAGATCCAAAACCGTGGAATCGAAATCCAATATCCTCAAAACTCTTGGGACATACCCCATCATAGTTCAAATAGTATAATTTGACTCTAAATATTGGATATCCCTAGACAATATCCTCATGAATCTAGATACATACCCCATGATAGTTCAAATTGCATAATCTGAGCTTTAAATCCATGGAATCCCCACCGTTAGTAACACAAAACATACCTATATGTTTTTTCAACCAAGAGAATAACCCACAACTATCTCATACCGAACCTAAGAGAGGTATTTTTATCCACATATCACATAATAAACTCCTCCCCAGGGTAATTTTTCATGAAAAAATAAAACCTTACAAGGGCGTCCACTAAGTCACACTATTAAAACAAGCAATGGGGGTTGGTCAAATTTCCTTACCCATCATCCCTATCCATACCCATTACCACCCCTTACTAGGGTCAAAATATCATTGGGTCAGCCGATTAGGTACCCTAGGTCACATCACATATATGGAACCCCACTTGGGGTCCCTAGTATTAGTCAATTACTAGGACATTTTCCTTCTCATAGAGGGTATAATACTCCTTATAAATTTCATAAACACACACAACCTCATGTTCCATATAGGGAATCACTCCTAATAGATGGATTAAAGTCCATCCCAATAACCCTAGTCATCACTTGGAGGGTTTGAACACCCGACCTGACGTCAAAAACACATAGCCAACCCATATTATGTACACATATCAATGGTTAAAACACTTTTCCAAGGTTTATGTCAATATGAAATTGGGATCTAAGGTTTCACTAAGGACATATATGCCCCAGAAGACCAAAATCTCTCACTAGGTCACTACATATCCATTGATAAGTCCCAAGGGTGTCCTAAATAATGACCAATTGGTCACACTCAATTTGGTAATACCCCTCATAGGTTTCCCATCATCCTTGGGAAACACAAAAACACACATCCATCGGTGTCCAAGGATTTAAATATAGTGCACATGGTTGACGTTGCCTTGACAGTTCGTTCATTCTAACTTAATGCACAACACAATAATTTAAAATTTTAATTTTAATCATCCAATTTAGTTAATTAACTTAGATGGTTTAATTCCATTAATTTTTTAAAAACACACCAATTGAATAAAAAATAACACGAATTAATTCACATGGAATTTATTGAGGACCCCATACCTCAATGAAGTGTTCTTATTTTTAAAGTATTTTGGATGCTCTTGCTGAGACCCTCCAAAGTCAATCTATGTTCGAATAATAATTATCCAAATATATGAGTCCTTAAATAATTCCTAATAATCCTTATGATAAATTATATAATTTAAAAATAATTAATTTTTTTTAATTTAAACTAGGATTAATTGATAAAAAATCATCGAAAATCCTTTTTTTACACCGGGACCGTTATCAATAACCCACAAGGGGGGGGGGTCTCCATAGAAACCACACCATCATCTCTAAAAAACCCCATCAAGAGATAAATATTAAATTATTAATTTAATTTAATTAAATTAAAGAATATATAAAAATTAATTGTGTAACATTCCTTCTTTAAAACAACTAGCAGTGACAAGAGGATGTCTTCTCAGGATATCCCCTATGAGGGCTGAGAAAATTCCCCATCATCTTGATATGATTCCATCATGATGTAGTGCAATTTTCAAAAACCCTAGTCCCAAAGAAATATAACTCAAAAAATAATGGAGGGGAGGTTAAAAGGGGTAGAAATAGTTGGATAATTAACTCAAACCAAATTTTTTCCCCCCAAAACACCCAAAATCCATGAGGTTTTGAAGGAGTATAAAGGGGGTTCATCCCTTTCCATTCATGAAAAATGAGAGAGAGAAATGGGGATGACACCTCATAAAACTAAGGGTGTAAAATGAATTTTTTAACTCATTTTACCCCATCATATAGCCACTTTAACTAGGACAATGTCTACCCCACCTTCTAGCCAGTGGGATGGTATCAGCTAGCCAATGGCTGCAAATTATAGCTTGACTTTCTTGATATCCCTGTAGTGCTCCCTCAAACCTGACCACCACAATTTTACCTCTATTACATGTCCAAAGTACATATTTTTATTTGTTAAAAATTTTGTAAATCCATTCAAAATCCCAGTTCAAAATTATTTTCATTCCAGTAGTTGAAAATTTACGATTTTCCCTGGATTGACTAGGGATTTGTAGTTATGATGAAAATACTAGGTGAGAGTGGGTTGACTTTACTCAACCCAAATTATGTATGTTAATAATTAGACTATATTTATTGTCATGGTGATAAATAACCATGGAATGGATATGTAATGGAAGAGAAGATCATAAAACCATGTAGAAACACCTTACCCTTTCTTAACCATAAGGATGGAGTTCTATTACAATTTATTAATGGAATTTCCCATATCTAATTTCACCAAGATGTTTCCTCCAATAAATTTATAATCTAGGTTTTCCATCATCTCTTGGGATAATTTGATAACCCCCAAAATCTATTTTCCCTTAATGATTTTTTCTTCTAGAATTATGTTTTGTAAAAATGGGGTGAGTCTTTCATAAAAAATCATAACCAAAACTTTTTAATAAAAAATACACATACTGATTCCAACTAACTATTTAAATTTACGAGGGTTATTCACCATTGGGATAATAAAAAGGGATTTATCAAAAGTATACTATGGTAGAGTGCCTCTCGTATATAGATCAAGAATATATATGGTAAAATATTCTATAATAATCTCATAATGTTCCATAAATATGGAACTTTGGATCCAGTGAGGGTTGGGATAATTAAGATAACTTCCATGGTCACCCTTAAATTATGTATCGTTTTGAATAATTAAATAAAAAAATGTGAATAAAAAATGGTCATTATGTCAATGAGGTATTAAATAAACATCTTATTAAAGGCATTATGAAAATAACATAAAATAAATAAAATAATATCATATATGGGGTTAGAGGTTGGTTTGAATGGTTTCTTATGAGAAGAAGTCTATAAGTGAAAGGTTTTTTAGAGAATTTTTTTAGAAGGTCGAATTGGTCTAACTATAACACATTAATTATCTCTAAATAATTATCCTTTTAATTATTGTTTTTTAATTATAATATATCAATAAATAAAATTCTAAAACCTAATGAAATTTACACAACCTCTATGGTGAATGGAATTTAACCTTAGGACAACTTTAAACATGAAATATTAACACCCTTTTTTATTATCATTCCAATTTTAATATATATTTTATAGTTAATTATGTTACAAATCCACACTATATATGAGAATGAATTGGGTTTAGATATTAGACATGAATCCCAATAATCAATCTCACTTATTTTAGTTTTACTGATCAAAACTTCACTCATGTAACTCAAATGTTTTACCTTTCATATAAAGAATTTATCAGTTGAATTGTTTTTAAATTTAAAACTGATTTATTTATTGTATTTTGATTAATTTCCTTGAAATTATGGATTATGAAAAATCATTGAAGGAGGTGAGGATTAGATTGATTTCACTACTCTTCCATGGGTGAAGTAGTCATTGTAGAAATGACATGAATGTTCAATGGTATAGAAATTGTGTGAGTTAGTAAAATTTTTAATATAGATTTACATCCCTCATAAGATATTTAAATAATAAGAAAAAAGAATAAAAAAATGAAATATAATATATATAGAGAATTATTTTCAAATAAATTATTGATGAAACATAAATTTTTAGAATAAGAAGGCATCATAGAAGAGATCATTTCCTCAAAAGTCACCCGATTACTATTTTTAGATAAATATAGTGAAACCACATATAATATTCCCTAAATACATAAATTAATGGATAATCCCCTATAAAAGACAAAAATACATATTTATATAGTATATTAGATGCTAGGGTTATAAGTGGTTATAATAGTGAATGGAAAATTCTTCCAAATATTTTAATCCAAATTTCATTTACATATTAACATCCATAATTCTTAAAACAACTATCCTTCCAAAATGAATATTTATTTTTAATTGGATCCTATATGTATTATTAATTTTTTTCCAATAAAATCACTAATAAATATTATATATCTAAAATGGTAAATTGGTGTCCATGGTGATGAGTATAGCGACCCTAACTTTTCATATATAAGCATTACATCATTTTTGCAGAATACATAAAACATTACATAAATTGACATCCATAGATTGTATTAATTTAATTCCTTTGGAAAAATGAAAACATAAACACTCATACATGAGTGATCTACATTATCATCCACTAGGTTCTCTAAGACTAGAACCCTTTTTATAAATATCATACATAAAATATATCTACATAAATTGGGGAAGGAAACATAAAAAGGGGTTAGACCAGATGCTTAGTAAGGGTAAATAATAGATATATATAATAAAAATAATGAGAATAAGGTTATTAGAATATTATCATAACATTAGATGATGATACCCTATATATCAAAGATTATAAACATGAATCACGGAATATATATTATAAATTCAAAATCCATTAATAATTTGGGAGACAATAGAATGATCCATAAATGAAAAATACAAAGAAATCATGGAATACACATAAACATAGAACACCCTATGTCAAGGCTACCTACAAATACTTTCATAACATGTTAGGCTTTGGCTAATAACCCATGTGCCTACTTCAGTCTTGGGATGCTTTCCATCATACCATCTTATTTAGTTATAATAATTCCCTCATGTGTACCCCATTATTTTGGGCTTAGTATTCCCTCCCATGTACCCTATTATTTTGGTCTTGGGATTACCTCATGTTAACCCTCTTGTTTTGGGTTTGTGATTCCCTCTTGTTTCAGTCTTAGGATACCCTCCTCGGTACTCTCTTATTTCAGGCGTAACATTCCCTCTTGTTTTAGGATTTGGTTTCCACCTCATGTGCTCTATTAATCTCATGAAACATTAATAATTACCCAATTCATTGGAGGGAGATATAGGTCCCACTCATCAAATAATAAAATCATACATACATGTTCCACAAGATAAATATACATTAATCATATAATGACCCATTACAAATTAGGACTTTTAAACATCAAATAATAACCCATGAAATGAACTGCGAATCATTAAAATTTCATGAAATCAGAACCTATGGGAAATATATAGGTTTCTTAATCATTTCATTAAAGTATAAAATGTGAGAAGAAGCATGTTTCCAAAGCATATAACCCATGTAATTGAAATGGGTGTCATAATAATCATTCTATAAAATAAAAACCATTTAACAGATAACATAAATGGAACCTTGGGATTATTTCCTAGAAGGTCATGAGTAACATCAATGGATTTCCTCATATATGGAAAAAAATTTGAAATATAATTTTAAAATTTTCTTGAGGAAAATATCATTTCTTCTTTGAAAAAGTCTCTTTAAACCATAAAACCTTTAGAAAACTAGTTTTATAGAAATTACTTTTAAAAATTATAAAGAAATATTGAAATCATTTTGAAAAACTTTTTTATTGAAAAATTATAAAATAATATCGAACACATTTTGAAAATATTTTTATATGAAAATACTTTTAAAAATTATAAAAGAACATTTGAAATCATTGAAATAATTTTACTTGAAAATAACATTTTTAAAATGTATAAAAAAGGTTTTAAAAATAATTTAAAATACCTTTTAAAAATTAATCATTTTTTAAAACCTTTTTCATTGAAAATAACATTAATACCATTGAATTTATAGAATATTAGGAAAGCATTTTTTTTAAAAAACATTTACCATTTTATGTTGTAAAGGAATATTCAAGAGAATGACAGTCATGAAATCTGGTAAATTTGTACAGGTTGAACATTCCTTTTGCATCATAATAAGTTTATAAAAGTGTCTCAATCGTAAAATGAAAAGAAGATTCCTTTTAATTTTTTTTTCAAAAGGTAAAAAATGGGTAAAAATGTTTTTTAAATAAAATAGGAGAACATTGAAATATTTTTGGAAAATCTTTTAGAAATAATTATTTTTAAGGAACACATATTTCGGACTAAAGATAGAGGTAATGTTGTAATTTATTAAAAACAAATTCTTGAACATATTATATAAAAAAGAGTAGAAAATGGTACAATTTCATGAATATAACAGGAATGAATAGTGGGTTTTAAATCTCATGAGAGTTCTTGATTGATGGATCATAAAATTACATCAATGAGATCATAATCATAAATAATCATAATAAACGGCGAGATTATAGCTATAAACCGTTACCAATTTGGTAACTTTGAATCATAAAAAAATAGAAAGAAAATCATTACATGAAGCTTAAAATATCATTAAAAATAAAGGGATTTTCGATCTAAAATTTAAAATTTATTATATATAACTCATAAAAAATACAGGTACAAAACATGGAATGTGTCTCAAAGAAGGAAAATTATGAAAAAATTACATTACTGATTTTGGTAACTTTTGCAACATAAACCCCATGAATAGAATTTAATAAAATGGATATGTAAATACCCATAAATTTAATAATAATAATATTAATATAAATCCAAGGGAATTATAAACACCACAAAAAAATAATTGAGTAGTGAATAAGGCATGAATCTCATGAAAATAAAAAGTGAGATGAAATTCCCTTACTATGCATCTAGACTTTGATCGTACATGTACAAGAATCCTATATCTAAGTATTAGTTTATTATAAATTTATCATAAAATCATATTATTATATATAAAACAATATAATATTCTCTTATGACCTCCTATTTTTCATTTATTAACTATTCCATGTTTACATAATGTTTTAGGTAATAAACGTTGTTTTTATCATACATGTTTAGACTGTTCATTATTGATCCTATTGCTTAAATAATGATTTTACTATTTACATAATGTAAAAAATGACTTATATATCATATATATTCATTATATAAACATTTATAATAATATATATATTGGATCCAAAATTTGGGAAGAGGAGAAGAAAACGCGAGGCCCTAGGGGCTGCCTCACGAAGCTTGCCCATAGAGCCATACAACACCACGTCTTATGTAAAACTACCCATGTACGAAGTATCCATGGAGAAAGGAGGTAGGAGGCTCCATGAACCAGTTTGACATTTGTGAAGCCACCGCGGAGCAAAGAGGTGGGAGGCTACATGGTTACGAAAAAATGTCACGTGTCTTCACGCCCAAGAATCTCTAATTTCTGGCACCTCTTGAATATAAATACCGAGCTCCCCTCGAGCCTAGAGGATGGATCCTACAACCTTTTGCCTTTTTAGCTCTCAAATAATGAATCAATTTCTACTCTATGAACCATGAGCTTTTCAAGGTACTTTAGCATCGCGAAGTGCCTCTCCCTTTGCATAAATTCAACCCCTCTTCAAAGAGGGATGCCCTTCGCGGAGCCCATAGGCCTTTGCGAAGGAAGGGGATCCCCAAGGGGACTCGGGTATTTGTGGAGAACTTATGATTTACTAAATACCCTCCATTCACATGTGACCCACATACTAAGGCATGTTCATTGTTCTTCACGAAGCACATTGCCTCGCAATGCTACGCTTCATAGGGCACCCCTGCTTCGTGATGCATTGCTCCGCAAATGCCTTTACACTTCGTGAAGAACCTTCCATATGAACATATTCCCCATGCCTAGGCTAGGAAACATCACTTAATGAAGCATACCCATTCGCAAAGCCCCTCTACTACATGGAGCACCAGAGCTTCCTGAGGCTTCTACCTATGAACCCCTTTGCCCCGCAACTCCATTTCTCGTGTGACCCTCCAGGTGTGAACAAAGTGATTTCATAATCACTTAGGTAGTTCTTCCCATTGCATTGCTTCACCTCATGATTCTTCGCATAGGAATGCTAATGACTATTGCTTCTTCTTATAGCCATGCTAACGCGGACCCCTCAATGGATCACTCATTGACACCCCCTCACTATGGAATTACTGATGCCTTCCCTTCCCCAAGGGTGGGTGGGTATCAGTCATGTATGTCCTAGAGATGCGGATTAAACCCACCTCATACAAGCTGTATGACGTTAAAATTATAATCACCATCATCCTCAGAACATGGCGTTAAACTATGACCCTGCCCCGTGCATCATACATGGGGTCCCCCATCTCAGACATTCTCTACGCACACTGGTCTCCACAGAAGTTAGATCTTCTTCACATGAAATAAGATACTCTTTTTTGAAGTGGCATCTATCTGTGGGGAAAAGGAAAACCATCTTAGTGTAATCCCCTAGCCTTTCACACGGGAGGTAGTGTCCCTACTCTTCCTTTATTATCCAGTTCCAAAGAGTAGAACAGGGGGGATGGGCACCAAAGACCTCATCTCTTCTGTACCAAATCCCTATCCCTTTTGGCTTTGTCACCATAGAGCCTACATCATGGAGTAAGTCCCAATATCAATCTCCCTAGGCTGAAAACCACGCGTAACTCCCTGTTTCCTCTTTGGGTTGCGAACCACGCATAAGCCCCTGTTTCCTTTTTGGGCCGCCAACTACCTGTAAGCCCCACTCCACTTCCCCTAGATGCACCTTTTGCAACATGATAATCATTTATTTTATACCCCTTGTCTCTCACACCGAGAATTACTCACATGGGTTTATAGAAAGTACCGACCATGACATCCTCTCTGGGCCACCCTAGAGTGTAAGCCCCAACACCATCCCAAACTATGTGGACTTCGATCCTTTCCAAGGAAAGGTATGTAGGAAGCCTACCCGAGGTTCAATACCAACAACCATTGGTTCCAACCCCCTTCACGTCGGCTCACCAAACCATCCCAATCTACATAGACATTGATCCATTTAATGGAAATGTACGTAAGAAGCCTCCCTGAGGTTCAAGCCCAACAACCATTGGCTCTGACAACATTCACATAAACTCACCACACCATCCCGAACTACATGGGATTTGATCCATATCTCCTAGAAAGGGTACATAGGAAGCCTCCATGATGTTCAACCCCATCCAGGGGTAAGCCGTTGTGCCCCCACCCAGCGGTAAACCGTTGTTCACCCATCCCGCGGTAATCCGTTGTTCCCCTATCCAGCGGTAATCCATTATAAACCCTATCCAATAGTAAGTTGTTGTAAACCACATCCAATATTAAGTCATTGTGATCCCCTACCCAATGGTATGCCATTGTAATCCTCACACAGTGGTAAGTCATTGTGATCTCCATTCAGTAGTAATTCATTGTCAATGCAAACCCAGCAGTAAGCCATTGCCGTCTATTCCGTTGGGACCCATATCTCTAGTATGTACCAGTGGTGTCAGGACAAACTTGGGATTTTAACCAAGCATAAGCCCCAGTATAACATTAGGTCACTATCGTCTGCACACACCCTGATCTTATACCACATCCTGAACTATATGGACTTTGATTTCATTCCGTGGGGACACATATGAGGTCTCTTGCAGGCTCATGCCTCACATCACCATCGCCCTCGAGTCGACATTATCACTTTCTCCATCCACTTTACTTAACCATCCATTATCCATATTCATTCTTACCTGGGCTGCCACATCCCAATGAGATAATGTCAATTCACCTCTTCACTTCTCTTAGCAGCACCCAGGTAACTAACCGCGTGTTAGTGCCAACATGAGTGTTCCCTCCAAGGGTTTAACCCATATGAACCACAATATTCAATGTTCCGATCAGTCTGATCCATCTCCACTAGATGTTATACCTATGACATACCCTATGTTAAACATGGGAAGATGAGGAAAACCTCATAAACATGACTATGGAATATAATTAACCACATTAAATGTGGGATGCCTCGGGCTTCCGTGCCCTCAAGAAGCCTCATAACTAGAGGAAGAAACCCATACATGCTAGTGTTCCAGTGTCCAGACATGCCAGTGATGTCCAACATGACTAATACTACGACAAAATGTTTCTTCCATGGCCGGACCCCTTGGAATGACCTGATAGAAGCAATGTAATTAATCAGCGTCCAAGAAGATATGGCACTGGGAAGAGTTTCAAAAATAATGTCTTAATCTATAAGGGAGACTAGGACTAGGTGACGAGTTCTGAGTTGAATTTCACTGATAGAAGAACGTACATCCTATCATCCCATTTAGATCAAGGAGAAAACTTCCTTGAATAAGTGATTAATGCCACCCACCTTTAAAAAGAGATAATGCGGGGCAACAAGCAGCGCGTCCTCAAACAAACAGATGTGTGTGCCATGACGAAAGCATCTAAAACAGAAATGGTGAACCCGACCTGAAATTATTCTCATAAATGTAAATATTAGTAGCGTTTGAGGTATTAGTATATTAAAGTGTCCCTAGATCCAGTTATCCGGTACCGGGTCTCACCAAGAAAATAGTGGGCCCGACGTGAAACCCACCGGAATTTGGGGAAGTTAAAATGTTGGACATCCTAGTCTGCGATGTTGTCTCCATGGATCCTTCTTACCAACCATGGAAGATGGAATAGAATTGGGGCACTGGATGTATATTTCATTGTTTTATCACTAATGGTTTAATCTCCCTGCTTTACAGGACCTAAGCTTCCACAATAAGAAACCTATAACCTCCCATCCACCAACACAGGGGTAGGGGAAATGTCAATGCGGAAACTCCATGTGGGTCCACCACTTCTGTGGCAATCTCCAAAAATACAACTGATGAGAGCCCATTCCCCATCTCCCTTTTGAATTCAAACATTGAAGGGTGATAAATGACCTCATCCGCTGATATGAGGAGGAGGGGATTATCCCGACTCAATATATGGCCCGCCAGGATTTAGAGACATCTATGCCTCATCACCATCACCACCCCCAAGGGCCGTACAAGGAGCCATTTATCTCCACTCTGACGTAAAACAATTTTAGGATCCTCTCATCAGAACACTTCGATGACTCCCTCCCCTACGCTAATGAGGTTGGGGATGTCTGGGCTAATCCAGCCAGGATCCCATTTCAAGGGATCCCAAAAAGGTCTCCCATGAGGTAGCACTAGCACCGCCACCTGGTCCCACAGGCTAAAGAGCATGTAAGCTATGTGCCTGCACCACCGACCCTGGTCTGGTTAACCCGACACCAGCGTCGGGCACATGCTGAGGAGGACACCATCCAAGGGGCATCAACGTCAAAAACTACTATGGATCACACCACCACCGACGCCTATCATCACCCCCTTTGTAATCTGAGTAGAATCTATTATATACCCAACCCGGATCAAGGCCCCAATCACCCCATGGGAAGGATGGGTTGAATCTCCTGGTCATTGGTGCAGGTAGTGGCTACCACAAACCGACCCATGACAACGACACCCAGTACGACGGTCCTCCCCGTACCGCCACCATTGAGGATGAGGGTCCTCCAATCTTCCAAGATCGGTGTGGAGGTCCACCCCATGCTACCTTTATCAGAATGAGGGACCCACCATGACAGTGACACTTAGTAAGGAAGCGTCTCCCGCTCTCATTACAATGGGTATGGAGTTTTTCCTCCTTCTATAGGCCTCCTGTGTGGGGACGTTACACATCCAGTCAATCATCTGTGTGGGGGCCCTCCCCATGTTCTTACAGTAGTTGGAGAAGGTCCTCCTCACTTCAATAATCATAGGATTGAAGGTCAGATTCGTTTTACCAGCACCTAGAATAGAGGTCCAACCTGTGATCGACTTGACCAATATGGGGACCCACCTCGCACTGATGCTACCATGGGAAACAAACATGGAGGTCCTACCCATGCTTTTATCAGCTCTAGTCATGGCCCTACCTTCCCCAGCACTTTCCATGGAGATTCCCTCTGTACATCAGTCAGTTGAAACAGAGGTCCTCCCCATGTTCTCTTTGATATCTCTCCAGGTACTCTTTACACCCTATCTCACTTAGGTGAAAATCCTCTCCTCCCCAGCACCAGTATGGCCTAAGGTCCTCCTCGTGCCGGAAATCTACCCTATCCCAAAGAACCATCCCATGGTAGGAGGTCAGGTCATCGCTTCCATAAAAAAGAATATTGAGAAGATTCAGACCTATATTAAACCAGTATGATTCTCAAATTTTGAGGCATAATACGACTCAGTGATGGAACCATTTCCTAGATCCTCTGTGTTAAGGGACGGGGGAGGAATAAGGCCTATCAACCTCATACTTCCAGAATGTGTGGTCGATCGACTTCCCGCCTCCCTCTATAGGTATGTCTAGGAGGACGAAAATTTAGAAACTCCATCAGTTCTGACAGTGCAATCACCACCATCATCACCAAAAAAACTCTCTACCTCGACCAGAGATCACAAAGAGATATTCTGAGGACCAATGGAAGATGAGAAGAAGTGTGGTACATCACCAGAAGTTGTAGTCCCTACATGAGGAACTATGGTCGCCAACCTATCTTACCGCGATGTAGGGGAAATTTCACTACACTCTTCATAAGATATCTCGAGATGCAGAAGTTTGTCAGCTCAATCACCATATTCTCCCATGGACAACCTTCCATTTCAGTAGTTTTTTTTCAGTACTTCAATCAGTTCCCCAACTGCCTCCGGTTGACGAGTGGGGAAATGAAGGTCCAGACCTCAAATTTTGACCAAGGATCTTGTGGGATATTATCACATTAGACCATTTCCCAGATATTTTTGGCCAGTTGCAGCACCAAATTTCAGGGCACCAGAAGCACTCACCCCATAGGAGGTTGGATGCCTTCGTCAGACCCTCTGGGTGACTTATCTCCATCTTCTTCATCGACGAGTTGGATATGCTAAGAGTCAGATACACTTTGAAGACATCATCCAACAATGTTGTTTGGTTGATTTGATAACACTCCCTATGGCCCAACACCATGTGTCACTGAGTCAACATAGGACCCTCCAACAACGATGCGTCCAGAGCTTTAAAGTGATCCGCAAGATAATCAAAGTGGCTTCTCCCCACATGAAAAACTATGGTTGGGGGAAGTAAGAAGCCCTAAATTTTAGTTCCATTTGGTTCCAGCCCAATTTGCTGGGCAACATAAAGGATATGCCTCCAGGAAGGGTCACGGTTAACATGACCGATCTTTTGGGGGTGAGAAAAAGATTGAGTTTCTTGGAGAGGACATCTCCCATGAGGTAGTTTTACACCTATTTGGTTCGTTGGGAAGTATTAGACGTAAAAAAAGATAAACCTATTGCGTCTTCCTGTTCCCATCTAGGTGTTGGTCCTCAGCCAAAATCCCAACAAGGGTAAAAAACACCTCAGAGCAATCAAACCCGCCGACCCGTCTGGCTCAGGGAAGAAGGTAGAAGACAATCCAAAAAATATGTATTGCATCATCAACTCACAGAACACAAGAAGATGGTCGATGACCTCCTTATTTAATGAGTTTCGGAGTGATGGCCAGACTATGGTCATCCCCATCTAGGTTAGCTGGGCCAGGCACAACATCCCCTTACTAAATTGCCTCCATGTGACCCTGATCACCTTGCCCATGCACATAGGCTTTAGGATAGAACTTACGATAAGAGGGAGCGATATGTGTTTCCAAATCCACCCATATGGAGAGACAATATCCGGGATCCATATCAAGTTCCCCCAGCTACTCCGTAGGTCATTCCTCCAGCCGTTCCACGAGTCGCTGGGCCTACTTATTTTGTTGAAGAACCTGCCAACGCACTGGTGGTCAGGGATCCCCATCAAGATAATAACCCCACCCACATGGTCCAATGGTGGCACTTATTTCCCTTCATGGGGTGTTGGAGACATGATTGGTGGAAATCCCACCTGATGGAAAGCCTTATTCGGTGTGGGTGGATGATATAACAGCACCCATGAGTTTCAGAAATCCCACGTTTCCCCCCTTCAACGGGACAGGGGACCCACCACCACACCTGGCCTACTTTATCTCAAGGTGTGGGACCATTTTTGGGAACTCTATTGAAGCAGGTTTCCACCAATCTCTAATGATTCATATAGACTTTGGAGGATCCGGTGTTCGCCTGGCCCAAACAACTCCACATCGGATCAGTAGACAGCTAGAAAGACATCCATAAGCAATTTATCTACCATTTCAGTTCCACCACTTAGAAGACAAGTATCATGGACCTCTTCAAGTGAAATAAGGGGCCTCAGGAGCACGTTGCAGACTTTATCTCCCAGTTGAAAGGGCTCACATACTCCCTTGACATGCCACTGACTCAGGAGAAACTACTGATGATGTGTGTAGGGAATGTCAATATAGAGCTGATCCTCTCTATGATCACCCAGAACTACTCTAGGGTGATTCTAAGACTTCTCTGATAAGGCACAACACCTAGAATAATCCTTGCAATAGGCTATCCAGGCACGCCTGTTGCCTCCTGCAATCCCCGCGAGAAGGGCCACCATGGCCAATCCCGTCGTAGTGGCTCAAATAGAGCCCCCACAAGAAACTAGATTGGTACCAGTTGAGCTGCCTCAAAAGCCTCATAGAGGTCCTCCACCTCAAGCACAACCTCCTTCCTAGTAGCGTCCACCTCAGAATTGGCAGGTGCCCCCATGCAATGCACCGCCACCAGCTAGGCAAGATAACTAGACTCCACCTCATCGACAGGCTTCTCCAGACCCTCATCAGGGTTGGGCTCCAAGATCCCCCTTCTCGGACAAGAGGAAGAAGACCTACTCATTTAATGAGGCTCAAGTACCCCGTTATTTCTAAAGTTCCATGGAGCATGGGATTGTATGTTTTCCTGAATGTAAGAGGCTAGAAGAGGCAAACCTCACTGATCGCTCTAATTACCGCCTCTATCACCAAATCTTGGGGAACACCCTCCAATAGTGCTATGTGTTTAAAGATTGTATTCAAGACTAGGTGGATATCAACATAGTCTGGTTAGGCCCAGCTTCGACACATGTGGCATGTGTCTTTGTGATGCCAAACAGCAGTAGCGACAATGAAGGTGAGTGAAATCAGGTTTCTAACTATAGGTCCTAGAAGTATGATGAATGGATGGATAATAAAACTATCGCCTATTCCCATGGTGTTATTCATGCATGCCTGAATCGACTAGGGCCTTTATAAGATGTAACTACTACTTCTTCAACATCATCTCATCCATCCCCATATCAGAAGAGAAAATGCCAGCAGCTTAAGGGAAACAAAGTCCCCCACCGATGCCATCGCCATCCCGTACTCTCGACAACTTCATTCCCTTAGAGATGGATATTCCTCCCAGAATCCATCCAGTTGTGGATGAATCTTCAAGAGACACTCTAGGGTATGAATTTGTTAATAAAAAAGAGCTGGTAAACCCCTACATAATTCCTGACGATGAGAAGTGATTGTACCATGATTTACTGTGTCATTTTCACCCTTACACCATTATATTAAACTGAATGTGTATTGTAAATTCATAAAATAATAAAAAATTGAATTCCATGTTTGAATAATTTATTTTGTATTTATTACTATTAAAAAAGTCCAATTTTACTTTTCTTAACAATTTCATTGAAGGAGAAAGTGATTTTGAAGGCCCATGATGACGTTCAAGAAAAATGGGCCAAACTGCGCAGGATCCAAGCAAACCAGTGGATTAATCCGAACACTTATACTATAAAGTGCATTAAATTGGGATGAAATTTTGTGGTCTGGTCCAAAATTCATTGGGATATATTTCATATGAAAGAACCCAAGACTCATTCGGCCATATGGTGGCCCAACCGACCTGATCTTTCCAGTACACCGAATCTGGATGAAGTCAAACGTGGTGTGATGTGATCTGTCCATATCTCATTCTATAGATTTCCAAATTAGGTAAAAAGTTTGGTGGATACAATCAATAGGTGGGCCCACAACTTTTTTATTTTCTCCAAATCTAGATAAGGATGTATGGAGGTCAAAACACATGTGCCTGGTTGTTTTAAGAGTTATGTGTGCTCAAAACCACCTTTCCATTTTCCTATAAAATGTAACCTTGGGCTCCCCATTTGTATGTACGGCCAAGAAGTGAATATATGAAATTTTGGAGTCCTATATGATTCTCTTAATCATCCTATAAGTTGTGGAGGTCCATATCCTCATAGAGGGTTCAATAATGAAGAAGGAGTTCCACCCAAGCTTCCTCCACCTCCTGATGTCGAGCTAAATGGTGGACGTTCATTGTGATAGAGATACACACATGTAAAGGGAGTTATGGAACTTTTACTACTACTCAGTTTAGGTATTTTGGGTTTCAAAACATTTCATTTATAATTATATTACTCAGATTTATCTTTGTTTGATGTAACCGAATGAAATGCTCTTTACTTTTAACCAATCTGTGCGAAGATTTGAGTGCGTGACTTGTGTTGTTCCGATTGGAAAGAGCATTAATCCTTTCCTTCCCCACTTATTTGAGATTTCAATTTTTTTTGGAAGTTATTATACCATTTATGTGATCTATACCTTTTCTATATGATTGTTATGTCATGGTTTGGCTCAACGTGCTCTGATATAAGACCTTGGATAGTAATCAGGATTCTAATTGATTTCAATGAAAGACTTACATCAAACATTAATTAATCTATAAGAACAATGAGCTTTAAATGTGTGTATTGAACTCACAATTAAATCTTTTATATCATAATTAACAAACAACACTTTTTCTGTCCAACTATTAAACTCTTTAATTAAGTCATTTCAACCTAAAACTATTTCCAAACCCCCCTATTTAAGTACATCTTATTAAAAATGCACCCTCTAAACCCACCAATTCTCCTTAAGAGATGACCTAGGATCTACCCTAGACTATACATCAACCTTTATATCATTATCAATTTTCCACATCACAACAACACGGTAAAAAATTTTGCGCCGTTTCCGGGGAGCGCTTTGGTTTTTAGAGCATGGTTTTATATGGTTTTTGTAATTTTTGTGAATATTTATTTGTTTTCTCTTATACCTTTTCAATTCCTTTTGTTATTTTCTATTTGTTGTGTAGGTTTGGTTCATGATTCTTTCTACTCCGGGAGATTTAGCACCATTCAAACTCGAATCGGAGAGGACTCTACATCAATGACACCGAGACGCACAAGACAACACATTGAAGGAGGACACACCACATATTGAAAATCTTCTTCACCCTTCATCTTCTTCTAGAACTAAAATCAAAACTGAAATAAACTTGTATAAAATGGCTGAAAAAAGTATAACACTAAAAGAACTAACCTCACTTGATGTTGATATTCAGCATAAATACATTCAATTACAAGGCGAGACACCCAATTTTGAACTAAAATATGGTTTAATTAATTTATTACCAAGATTCCATGGACTTCCTAGAGAGGATTCACACAAGCACACAAAATAATTTCATACAATTTTTTCAACATTAAAACCTTCTAATGTGGATGATGAACATGTAAAGT
Source organism: Viscum album (assembly GCA_963277665.1). Classification (NCBI taxonomy): domain Eukaryota; kingdom Viridiplantae; phylum Streptophyta; class Magnoliopsida; order Santalales; family Viscaceae; genus Viscum; species Viscum album. The sequence goes on from OY728143.1 coordinate 1,074,982,538, forward strand.
TAAGAGAATTATCTTTTTCATTATAAGAAACAACAAAAGATTGGTTATATTATGTTAATTCCCCAATAAGAGGTCGGGCGGACATGGAACACCTTTTTCTTGAAAAATATTTCATAGTCTCTCAAACTGCAATAATAAGGAAAGAAATTTTTGGGATAAAACAATATCAAGGGGAAACATTACATGAATATTGGGAATGCTTTAAAAGGTTATGTTCATGTTTCCCACACCACCAAATAAGTGATCAACTTTTAATTCAATATTTTTATGAAGGTTTAATCCCTATTGATCGAAATATGATTGATGTAGATGTAGGTGGTGAGCTAGTTTATAAGACCCCAATTGTGGAAAGGACCCTGATTGAGAACATGGCTCAAAACACACAAAAATTTGGTTCAAGGTCCATTGTACCGATTCGAGGTGTCCATGAGGTTCAAAGTACTGAATTCGAGAAGAATGTGGAAACAAAGTTCGAAGAGGTAAGCTCCCTTCTTCAAAAACTTTCTCCTTCCCAAGGGAAATTCCAATCTCATCCTACCATCTATTATGGTATATGTTCTTATAACACCCACTACTCTGACCAATGTCCTCAATTTAGGGAAACATCTTAGAGTTTTAAGGAAATATTTCCAGGCCTCCCCTATAACCTATAGGTTAGGAAATAACCTTACTATCCATACAAACCTGGGAGGAAGGAGAGCCAAGCCTATAAGAAAGGGGGTATTCAAACCAACCTCAACATCAATGGAACCAACCGGGGTAGAGTATTCATCCACCACCACCACCCAGATATCCTCAACCACCCTAAGGCCTTTCCAACAAACTCCTAAAAAACCCAAGCATAGCCTAGAAGATATGATGAAAAAGATGGCTGCAAACAACATTGAATTCCAAAAAACCACTCAGGCAGCTATAAAAGACCTCAAAACCCAATTAGTCCAACTAGCTAACTCATTGGGTGATATTTAAAGTCATGGATCAAGTAAAATTCCCTCTCAAATAGTATTTAACTCTAGAGATAAAGGAAATGTTAGTTACATTACCCTTATGAGTGGAAAACAACTAGAAGTAAGATAAATGCTCCATTAGAGTTATCCCCTCTTGAGGAAACCTCTGTCCCAACCATTAAAAATGTTCCAAATTTTGAAGAACCTTGTCCGAAGAGAATAACTTCCAAAGGAAAGAGTGTGTATATAGATGAGTCACCTAGCCCAACCATTCCTCTTCTATTTACTCAAAGGGACACCCAACCAAGAAAACAAAAGTAAACATATCTTGATAAGGAAATATTGGATATTTTCAAGAACGTGCATGTTAACATCCAATTGATTGATGATGTGAAGAAAATTCCATGGTACACTAAGTCTCTAAAGGAGATGTGTTCACAACAAAGACTAATTCATGGATATGAGAAGGTGATCTTGGGGAGGAATGTTTTAGCATTGACAGAGACATCACTTCGCACCATGTATAATGATCCTGGAACTTTCTCAATTCCGTGCACCATAAGGGAGTATTCTTTTTATAATGCTATTCTTGATTTGGGTGCCTCTATTAATGTGATGCCTCACTCCATTTACTCTTCATTTCAGGTTGGTGATATGAATCCCACTGAAATTTTTGTTCAAATGGATAAATGAAGTACCGCACACCCCTCTGGTGTGTTAGAGGATGTTCTTGTGAGGGTTGAAAATTTAATTTTTCCTGCTGTCTTTTATGTGATTAAAATGGAAGATGATAGGATGAATGGATATGTCCCAATTATATTGGGGAGGCCTTTCCTGAAAACCTCCAAAACCATAATTAATGCCCATAATGTTACATTATCTATGTAATTTTGTGGTGACATAGTCCATTTCTACATCCTTGATTCCATGAATCACCCATCATAAGAACATTCCTCTCTCTCATTAAATTCAATTGATGTATTCTATTCCCTTGAAAACACTTCTTATCATTCCCCCAATCCCCTTTCTAAGTTTTCTTCATTGATTGAAAGTCTAGGTAATTATTCATGAATTTATTGTTGCAGTGGTATAGAAAAGTGTCATGCATGTTTATTAATTTATGATTTCTTGAACACTGAGGATCAAATGACCATCGATGATACTGATAAGCTTGTAAAAGATCATTCCTCATCCGAGGATGATACCACTGAGTAGTTAGATGAGATCAGTGACCTATCACTTTCACACACACTCCCATCAATCCAAAATCCACCTAAATTGGAACTAAAACAACAACCTCAAGATTTAAAATATGCATATCTTGAGAATGGAAACAAGTTTCCTATCATCATTGCTTGTTCACTCCCTCCTAAGCATGAATTGCGACTATTTGAACTTTTTCAGGAGTATAAAAATGCTTTGGGATGGAAACTTGCTAACATTCCTGGTATTAGCCCATAAATTTGTACACATCATATAATGTTAAATGATGTGGCTAAACCAGTGAGGTATGTACAATGTCAACTAAACCCAAACCTCCTAGAAGTTGTGAAAAATGAGGTAACAAAATTATTGGCTGCTGGAATCATTTACCCCATCTCTAATAGCCAATGAGTCAGTCTCATTCAAGTAGTTCCTAAACAATCTGGCCTTACAATATTAAAAAATGAACACAATGAATTGGTTTCAACTCATGTGTAGAATAGTTGGTGTGTCTGTATAGACAATTGTCGACTAAATAAACACACTAGTAATGATCATTTCTCTTTTCCATTCATTGACTAAATGCTGGAGAGGCTAGTGGGTAAGTCCCACTACTCTTTCCTTGATGGGTATTCTGGATACTTTTAGATCTATATTTCCCTTGAGGATCAGGAAAATAAAACCTTCACTTGCCCCTTTGGCACATTTTCCAATAGAAGGATGCCATTTGGTCTGTCCAACACTCTAGGAAATTTCTAATGATGCATGGTTATTATTTTTTCAGATTACCTGGATAATTGAATAGAAGTATTCATGGATGATTCCAAGGTTTATGGCTCTTATTTTGATTAATGTTTGAGTAGTCTTGGTTCAATATTACGTCACTGTATTGAAAATAATCTTGTATTAAATTATGAGAAATTCCATTTCATAGTGGGAAAAGGTATAGTTTTGGGACATGTCATTTATGGGGATGGTATCAATGTAGATAAGTGAAAAGTAGATGTAATTTATTCCCATTCATTCCCCAAAAATGTACAAGATGTGTGATCATACCTAGGTCATGTTGGAATTTACCATCGTTTCATTCATGAATTTAGTAAAATTGGACTCCCCTCTCTGGATTACTCCAAAAAGAAAAAGATTTTTTTGATAAAGAATGTGAGGAATCTTTTAATAAGTTAAAATGGAGTCTCACATCACCCCTAGTGATCCAACCACCTCGATGGGATTTACCATTTGAGCTCATATGTGACGCCTCTAACTATTAATTTAGGGAAGGTTCTGTTACAAAGGGTTTACTGAGAACCACATGTCATAGCCCATGCCTCACGTACTTTAGACCTTTCCCAAGAAAACTACACCAGAACTAAAAAATAATTCATTTTCATTGTGTTTGCCTTACAGAAATTCAGGTAATACCTTTTAGGGTCCAAAGTAATTGTGTTCTTAGACCATGTAGCCCTTCGATATCTCTATTAGAAACCAGAAGCCAAACCATTTCTCATTCGTTGGATGGTCCTCCTTCAAGAATTCAATCTAAAAATTAGAGATAAAAAAGGAGCAGGGAATATGGTAGCTGACCATATCAGTAGGATTCCCCCATCATCTAACATTGTCTCAACCCCCTGTATTCCTATAAATGATATGTTTCCTGATGAGAAATTGTACTGAGTGCAAGATTTTATTCCTTGGTATGCCAAAATTGTAAATTATTTGGTAGCATCTTTCATTCCTACTGATTTCAACAAAAACCAAGCTATTCATCTAAAACATGAGTTCTGTTGGTACATCTAGGATGACCCCTACCTTTGGCACACCTGTAGTGATCAAGTTCTTAGGCGTTGTGTTCCCGATAGTGAGTTTCAGTCTGTCTTTAGATTCTGCCACACTCTTGCTTGTGGGGGAAACATTGGACCCCAATGGACGGCTCGCAAAATCCTTGATTCTGGTCTCTTTCAGCCAACAATTTTTCTGGATGTCCATGATTTTTTTAAATCTTGTCCTTGTTGTCAAATAATGGGTAATGTATCTAAAAGAAATTAAATTACATAGCAACCATTTCTCTTTCATGACATTTTTGATGTTTGGTGTACTGACTTTATGGGGCCATTTCCCAATTCCTTTGGCAACTTTTACATTCTTCTGGCAGTTGATTACGTGTCAAAATGGGTATAGACTCAGGACACAAGGATAGATGATTCTAAAACAGTTGTGGAATTATTGAGAACTCAGATATTTTATAGGTTTGGATTACCTAGGTTCATCTTTAGTAACCAAGGTTCTCATTTCTGCAACTGAATAATGCAATCACTTTTGAATCGGTATGGGGTCAGTCATAGAGTGTCTACTGCATATCACTGCTAGACCAATGGTCAAGATGATGTGTCATATAGATAGGTAAACTAGATTCTTGAAAAAAATTGTTCAACCCAATAGAAAAGATTGGAGTCTTCGACTTGATGATTCATTATGGGCCTACCGTACTACATTAAAAAATCCCATTGGAATGTCACCCTATCGTCTTGTGTTTGGAAAGAGTTTTCAAATCCCTATTGATATTGAGAACCAAGCCTACTGGGCCTTCAAACAATGAAATTCTAATCTTTATGGTGTGGGTTCCCAAAGGAAGTTGCATATTCTGGATTTGGAGGAAATGAGAAGAGATTCATATGAAAACTCTAGGATTTATAAGGAGTGAACCAAGGCTGCCCATGACCGTCATATAATTCATCATCAATTCTACATTGGGATGAAGGTACTCCATTATAATTCAAGGCGTAAGTTTCATCCATGTAATATTTGTTCCTTCTGGTTTGGACCATACACGGTTACTAACGTCTCTCCATTTGGTGTTTTCTAGGTTCAAAATGAAGAAACTAAGCAAACCTTCACTATCAATGGGCAGCGGCTGAAGCACTTCCATGAATCCATTCCAGAGTCCTCGATGGAGGAACTCCATGTTCAAGAAGAAATATATTAATGAAACTCACATGTTTTTATCCTTCATTTCCACATTCTATTTTCTTAAAGTTAGGACACTGTAAACTTTAGGTGTGGGGGGACAACTATATTCCTAGGTTAGTCATGAATTTTCATCATTTTTCTCATTTCTTCTCTTTTTAGGTTTCTTTATGGTATTTTCATTTTACACACCTTTATAGGTTCATTAGGATTTCCATTATCTCTCTCCTTTCTTCTCTTTTTAGCCTTCTTTATGGTATTTTCATTTGTGCCCATCAAAAATTCCAATGTTCCATGATTTGGTGACTATAAAGAGGGGACAATAAAAATACCATAACGAAGGATAAAAATAATATTTGTATGAATCAGGGAGTTATTTTTAGTCAATTTTGTATATCAATGATATAAATGGTTGTATCTATGTGAAACCTATGATATTATTGATGCCCCTTATGTGAGTAGTTTTTGGGAAAACTGTGTCACTAATATCTCCACACATTTTTTCACCAAACCACAAAGTTTGAATATTTCTTACTTAATACAAGGTAAATATATGTTAGGTTAATATTTTTCATCTTTAAATGATATTTCTATATGTTTGTTCCTTATTCAATCTGTTTCATTACTGTACCAGATTGACCTATGTGTGTGTGGCTAATGTCTTACTATTGTATGCCCTAATGAAATTGGGTTGTGTCTTGGGCAGGTCAAAAACCACTCCTCCTCAACCTTTTATCTTGTTATAACTATTTCAATTAGTGTCGTGAGGATATAAAAAAGGTTTGAGATATGAGTGTGAGATTTGTTCAAAATGAAACTTCTAAAAAAACGAATAAATAAGGGGAATGATGAAATGTGAAAGATATGGAAATATCTAGGTCGAGAGCTTATGGTTTGACTTCTAGGAATTCTTATGTGAGTGGTTCTATAAATATTATTTGAAATGATGTAAGGTAGGTTCGATGGACAAAATCATTTAAGCTGAAAAATGATAAAAAAACCTAAATTTATTTGATGGAAAGTGGAAAGAATAGCATGTAAATTTTTTTACACACACACATGGAGAGTTAGTGTCATGGATGACTTCAAAATTCCTTGCTCAATTTGGTATCATGATTTTTTTTAATTTTACTATGATATGATTTATGAGACATCTTTTTCTATTTTCACTAGGAAGAAATCCTTGGTGTGGTTCATGCATTGATCACATTAATTTAATTAAAATTTACTCAAATGTAAAATCTTCATGATTTTTGGAATATATATATGAATGTTTTTATTCGGATATGTGAATTTTCCCCAGAGTGAAAATATTTAGGTGTGGGGGTGTGATCATACCACGATTCACTGTGTCATTTTCACCCTTGCACCATTGTATTAAACTGAATTTGTATTTTAAATTACAAAAATAATAACAAATTTCATTCTATGTATGAATAATTTAGTTTGTGTTTATCACTATTAAAGAGTCCAATGTTACTTGTCTTGATAATTTCATTGAAGTTGAAGGTGATTTGGAGGGCCCATGATGATGTCTAAGAAAAATGGGCCAAATTGCGCAGGATCCAAGCACACAAGTGGATTAATCCCCACACTGCTACTAGGAAATTCATTACATTGGTCTGAGATTTTGTGGTATGGTCCAAAATTTATTGGGATACATTTTATATGAAGTAACCCAAGACACATTTGTCCATCTGGTTTCCTAACCAACCTGATCTTTCCAGCACACCGAATCAGCACGAAGTCAAAAGTGGTGTGTTGTGATCTATCCATATCTCATTATATAGGTGTTAAAATTATACCAAAAGTTCTATTGAGATAGAAAAGAGGTGTGGATACAACTTTTTTATTTTCTCAAAATTGTGATAAGGCTGTATGGAGGTCGAAACACATGTGACAAGTGGTTTTATGAATTTTGTTTTCTCACAACCACCTTTCCATTTTCATATAAAATGGAACATTGGGTTCCCCATTTGTATTTTCGTCTAAGAAGTGAATCTCTGCCATTTTGGAGTTCTATATGAATCTTCTACTCTTTTTAGAAGTTTTTTAGTTCCTTATCCTCATAGGGGGATCAAGAATAAAGAAGGAGTTCCACCCAAGCATCCTCCTCCTCCCGATGTCAAGCTAAATGGTGGGCATTCATTTTGAGGGAGCTACAAACATGTAAAGGGAGTTATGTCACTTTTACTACTACTGGTTTGATGTATTTTGGGTTTTAAAAACTTTCATTTATAATTATCTTACTTTGATTTATCTTTGTTTGATGTAACCGAATGAAATGATCTTTACTTTTAACCGATAGGTGTGAAGTTTTGAGTGGGTGACTTGTGTTTTTCTGATTAGACAACATAAGAATCCTTTTCTTCCCCACGTATTTTAGATTTTAATTTGTTTTGGAATCTATTATACCATTCATGTGATCTGGACATTGTCTATACGATTGTTATGTCAAGGTTTGGCTCAATGTTCTTTGATATAAGAGATTGGAAATTAATCGGTATTCCGAATGATTTCAACCAAAGACTTAATCAAAACATAATTAATCTACAAGAACAATGAGCTTTAAATGTTTGTAGTGAGCTCACAATGAACCATTGTTTCTCATAATTAATAAACACCACATTTTCTTTCCAAATATTAAACTCTTTAATTAAGTCGTTTCATCCTAAAAATATTTTTAGAACCACCCCTAATTAAGTACTTATTATTAAAAACACACACTCTAAACCCACAAACCCCCCTTGAGAGATGAACTAGGGTCTGAATTAGACTATAAACCTTCAAATCATAATCAATTTTCTGCTTCACGACAATGATGTCATGGAGCGCCAGGAGGATCCTTCCAACATCCTCGGCTGTTGTCAGCGCTAATAGAGCCGTGACAATATGGTTTGTCAAAGTGCCTCAGTCAGTATGTACAGTCAGGTTGTGCATACTACCGAAACCAGACAGCAAGCCCAACGTTGAGGTCATCATGCACATCATTCTCATCTAATGTCATTAGGTCTGCCTTCACCACCGTTCATGTTGTTGGATCAGGTAGAGCCTCCTCAACTACGTTGTGATCAGCCACGCTTTTCTACAGACCAGTCTCAGTCATCAGGACCTCATCCAGTAGTCACTCTGCATGTTTTGACTAGTGAGAAGTGGAATATTCCTAGCACCAGTCAGCTGTCGGTCTAGTCAGTAGGGACCACCATACCTCCTATCATAGAGAGACATCTTGAATGAAAAAGTTCATTCCTGGAACGGAAGTATGATGTACTCAAGCATCTTTCTATCATTCCAACAAATCCTTCTATCCTTGAGTCCCTTATTCTGTCATTGGATATGCGTGAGGCCCTCATTGGGCTTTAAGAATAACCCTCTATTGTGGGATGGAGGTAACAGTCATAGAAGCCTTCCATGCTAAGGAGATAAAGCATAATGAATGCCTAGACATCATCTCGTTCTCTAGAGAAGATGAAGACTCTCCCATACTAGGGCACATTCACCCATAGTACATCACCGACAAGTTTAATGGCATGAAGTTTTTCCTCTATCTTGGCGACACAAGCTCTAGGATCAACCTAATCCAAACTCAGACAGTAAAAAAACTGGGGTTTTCTAAGGATGATATGAGTTCCTCTAACCTAATAATCCATGGTTATGGAAGGACAGAAAAGACATCGGTCGAGAAGATCTGCTTGAAGTCCTAGTTCGGTGACCTAGTTTCCATAATCGAGTTTATGGTTGTCTCCCAGGACACCGCGTACAATGTGTTGATGGGCAAGCCATAGATCCACCTACATGCGACAATTTCTTCATCGTATCACCAGTTCCTCAATTACTCCCTTAATGGATGAGTGTGTGTGCGTCAAGGTGACGCGTCTCCTTTTTCCTCTTGTGAAACCCACTATCTGGATGCCAAATATTACAAATGCAAAGACAAGAAAATTTAAGCTAACGAGGTTGAGCATTCCACGGCTGTGACCAACCCATGGACAGATCTAGATGATGTCTACATATTTCCAATCCATTTATTGGAGGATACAACCCCAGACATGGGAAATTGTTTTATTGTTTCTGGAACATGGGGGGAACACATTTCCAAGTATAAGAGATGTCGAAAGATCACCTCACACTCCTACAAAAATCTGGCTCAGGTGATCCAGGAGCCTTCTACTCCCATGAGATTTCAGGATGTCCTCCCCATGGAAACAATAATATTTCATACTTGATTATTTTTCTGGGATGAAATCAATCGGCTCAAACTGATGAAACACTATTGCTTAGATATAATCAAGTGTGGAACCTTGGGCCGAAGACCATATGGGATCAGGTCAACAACCTTCATCACTGTGGTTTCGATAACATATGATCTACCTATGGGAACTGTGCTTCACATTTGGCTACTTCACCACCCTGTGCACAGTCTATTAAATCAAGACCCCCCTTAATGACCCATCCTACGACCATTAATTTGGAATCATGCAACCTTAGGACCCTTTTCCATGGAATGGTACTCGACTGCCCCTATATGATACATCTTATTGTCATACTCAAATGCGTTGTGGAAAAGAGCCCGTAGTGTGAAATTTTCACGGGGACATTCCACTTGTACCATGCCCATGCTTCGTGAGCTCATTATTTGGCTCCTCATCTTCATCCATGTCGGAAGGCACCCCCATTACGGCCTGGTCTCATGCCACATTGGCTTAGCAACCATCTTAGGATAACTTACCTTACGACCTTAGATGACATTTGCAAATTTTCCTTTGTTTCGAACATGGTATGCGGTCTACCCTCGTTTGTTTGTCCCCATTCCAGGCTAACATGATATGGATACTATGTTTTGAACATGGTAAACAGTTATCCCCTATCATCACACCACCATCATTGTGGTCTAGATCTCGAGCATCATGATTAACATTTTTCCACTTCCTTATGTTTAAGTGGAATTCCAACATACTCGGATTTACCCCTTCACCCATCTAGGTGTGTTAAGTAGGCGGGTCAGCTTTATTGGGATGTCATTCACCTAGCGTCCCATCGCCCCTAACATGTGACTTCCTACTCTAGGTAATTTTTTTCAATACTCCTTATTTCCAACATTGAGTAGGACTCATGTGGGATTATTAGTTTTTCTAGGACTTGTACTGGTGCATTCATGCCACACATGCCTTTCCTCATCCCGCGTGATGTTAAACTATGCTCTCAGAACTACGTGCGGCTTGATTCCCATTCTAATGTGGTACAAAGGAACGTCTAGGCACCTTACCTCAGGCCCAACCTAACTTTCAATTTTGGTCCCTTGACCAGAAAAATAAACTTCATGTAGGGATACATGGTGTATTTTTTACTCCTACTACCCTCATTAACATTGGGTTTATCGCTACCACATCACGTGCTCCCTTCTCGGGATCTTCCATTTCACTCCTCGTCCTATAGTATAACGTTAAACTACACAATACCACATGTCTTTGACACATGAAAATAAACTATGGTTCTAACTTTAACAAGATCAGGATGCCCATGTTAATTATGGGATTCACTAGATCCTCACTAGAGAGGATTTCCCCTATCAGTGTTGGCCTTCGGCCATGCCGTTCTTAAGAACTACGTTTTGATTGATTCTTGTCCTTATGAGATATGTAGTGATGCCTAGGTATTTCTCCTTGGGACCAGAACTAGGATCATTGACCCTTTAGGCCCCTCGGGACCGATCCTGGTCCAGGCAGTATGACCTTTAAACTATGTGCATCATCCTCACTGTACGACTTTTAAACTACATGTCTATTGTCCTTATTAAAATACGTAAAACTACAGAGAATTCTGGGTCCTTTCCAAAGAGGTCCTACTCATAAGTATGTTTGGTCTCTGATAAGACATATACACCCACCTAATGTGTTGCAACCACGGTGGCATGATTTTAAGAGTTTTGGACTCCATTCGAACTACCCATCACTCCATAATCCATGCTTTGCGTGGACTTTATTCAAACCCTTGTCCTCTTTCACGTCTAAAATAACCCCCTAACAACATGGATTCTCAACCTATGCCTAACCTACTATCCTGGGCCAATGTTCTGAAAGACTAATTGGTAGAATTTTGAGTCAGGCCCCATGTTTCAAACATGGTCAATGGTTGGCCCTTGTTTGTTATCTCAGTTTTTGGCTAACGAAATAAGGATTCTATGTTTTGATCGCGGTCAATGGTTATCCTTCATTGTCACTCTACCCCCATGGTGTTCCTAATCTAGGGTATCATGATTCACACTTTCCACTCCCTTATGTTCGGATTAATTCCAAACTCCCCTGGAGTTACCCCGCTCGGGATCTAGAGCACATTGGGAAGACAACATGTCGATTGTTCTAAGATCTTCGTTCTCTAGTCGGGCCTTTCCATTTCTTCCCAAAAATATGGATTGGTTGTTCAAACCTCGGATGACCAAATCTTTGTTGGCACTCTTATATTCAGATGGAATGAAAATGTGTTCATCCATTGTTTCTTACATCAGGCCCGACCCACGTGATCTTAGGGACTGATCAACAGATTTTCCATGAATGTAACGAAAATGAAATGGAATAAAAATGAATAACAGAACTCATGAATTCATCTAGTATAAATGGTCAAACCATGAAAGCACAATCAAAAGTTACATCCATCACAGTACCCAAAGAATTTACCCCACCCATGGATGGGTTGAACCCATCAAAAGAGCACTACAGCTCCGCCACCCTTTGGCTTGTGGCGTCTAGGGATTACTGTTGCCTATTCAGCTCCCACTTCTCCTCAGCAGAAATGTGGTGTAGTTCATCAGCCGTGATCTGATCCCACTTATCGTTGGTTCAGATAATAGTCATATCCTAGGAGGCTTGCCTCATGTACTCTTTTTCTTCCTCCAACTGGGTCTTCATCCATGATATAATCTTTGATTGAATGTTGAGGAAAGAAGAATGCTCATCTTCCCGGATGTGCAGCCGCTGAATCTCATTTTCATCCTCCTCGAGCCTCTTGATGTTCAACTCTTTTTGTCATTGCCAACCCACACCAAGGCCGCGGTCATATTCCCAGATCTTCGCTACCATGAGATCTCCGGCAAGCATGTGGGGATGCTAGGAATCCACTCCCCCAACACACAATTCCCGCAGTCATGAATGAAGTCTCTCCATATGGTCTATCCATTGCGGTTGAGGGGTGTCATCTATAAAGTGCTTGATCAAATTCCATGACCGGCAATGTACTATCGTGCTATCCTCTTTATGAGAGGTAGTCTTGTACGCGTTTGTGGGTTTGGAAGGCTCATACGTAGGGAACGCCCTCAAGAACTCGTCAGTAGGGTCTACATCTGGTGTCTGATCGGGTATGAAAGGACCCGTGCTATCTGATCAATATTCATCATCAGATCCTACCTCAATAATATTAGGCTCTTCCCTGCTAATGGTCCCACCAATGATCGGGAGCACTGCAACTTGGTCATTTTGGGTTTCATCTTCGATGACCACCAGAATTCCCCTAGGAAAGGCACCACCAGGAGTAACAACCAACCTTTCCAATGCATCCCACGCTATTTGGAGATCTTTTCATAAGAAGAAGTGCATGAATGTTATTTAACTTGATCAATGGGTGGCGGACATGAATTATTTTTCAAGGGGACTTACAAAGATCAAATTTTCAGTCTCTCTCTTGGGTTGTTTCCAACGGGACTCTGAGACATGGACCTCCGTATATTGTTGGGAAGTCTGAAAACTCTGGAGGAACCACATTGGGTGTCTTGAACTTGCGGGATGCAGTAATAACTATAGCCATAGGCATAGATCCTAAAGGTCCCACATCTGCATCTACTGAGGGGCAAAAATGGGTTATTCATGTGAGGCCCTCCTGCACAATTCAAATGTTACTGAGGGGTCCAAAGTAACCTGAAAGAAGATCTTGAAGAAGGGAATCATGATTTTACCTCAAGATCCTCTGAAAACACTTTACGTTATGGGTCTGAATCTCCAACATCACCCTCCTCCAAAGGGCTCCCTCTACCATCCTCCTTCCTCTAAGATGATTTGTCCAAATATTTCAACAAAGGGGAGCACGCCCTCAATTCAGCATCCAAAAACAACGGAGGGGTCGTACAATCTTGAAACACCTTTACCCGATCTTTCATTGGACGTGGAGAAGACTAGGAGTGAAAAAAGTCCTCCAAATCTACCAGGTATTGCTCCGACTCTGCCTGGGATACTACGAAGTTGGCCCTGACATGGCTGATTCCTGGAAAATCCATCCCGAGATGGATTAGGTGATGCCACATCTAGGATGGGTTGAGGAATTTCCGGATAACATCATAGATGTCCCAAGCTTCTGGAAAGACGACATTCTCTTCCAGGTCTATATGGAATAGCCGCTTCCACAAAGCCCTGGTAGATATCATGAACAATCCCCTTGGTGGCCTCCCCTCCAAATGACTCTGCTCCTCTATGACCACTGGATCCGCTGCCACATCTTCATTCACTACTACCTCCCCTTCGACCGGTGTGGGACTCGCCACCAGTATAGCCCCACCACCTTGAGATGTCCTCGCAGCCTTCCCCTCTGACATCAATGTGGCGGAAGCACACCATTGCTGGCCCAAACGGTTGGCTTCTTCAGTATCTCCCCAGGGTAGGACACCTCCCAGGTTTTAGTGTACTCCTTCAACAGTCCGAAGATGGCTGTGGGTGGAGGCAACTCATTCTGTATCTTCCCGTATTACTGTGTGAAGATGAGCCATATCTGCCTCATCACACATGGGTGGTCCTTGTAGTGCACCCCCAAATAAACCGTTGGGGTCAGTCGCTGTATGCATCAAAATTTACTTGAAAATCGGTGTGGGGTGTACGACTCACATAAGGACTCGTTGTCCACCTGTTCCACCAGTACTCCACCCCGAAAGGCTAGGAGGTAGGACGAATTTTCTTCCATTCCATGACTGTCATCAGTGAACATGTTTATTGGAAATGGTAATGGGTGGAAATTGAACTCTTCTACCTTCCATACCTGGTTTAGTATTGGCTGCACGGTCAGCTTGGCTGGAAAGATCCCCACAACATTCATAATGGAAAGACAAAAGTTTGATCCTAGAGCGGATATGGGTTTCATATATTCATAGAACCCTCTGACTTGTGCTGCTATCCACCCATACAAGAGGTGGAATGACCGACATATTCTATGTGGTTTCTTCCCCTCACCGATATGCCACAACATATTGTATAGCTTGGAAAGCATCTAGATCTCGAGTTTGACCCATCCTCTTATCACCAGCATGGGTGCCATTATAAATGTGCTCGGTCGCATTCCCATGTTCGTGTCTCTCACTAGCAAGATCCAACCGTATATGAGTGACGTAATTAATTTAGCCAACTTGAAAACTGATTATTGCTTGGTACTAACATAGAATCCCCACATCTTCCACTAGATATCCTCCAAGAGCCTCTAGTACGAGTTCTCCTTGCCTTGTTGATCCCCCTTTGGGAAAGTATGAGTCCTCACAGGGAACTGCATATTTTCCAGGAAGATCAAGATCTGCTTAAATCACCGTTTGAAGTGGATGTCTCTCACTGAATTCTTGTCCAATCCCAACACTAGGTTCATCAACACCATCGCCAGTGGTTGCATTTTATCATGATCCTCCCACTCATGTATAATAGGGAGGAACTCATCATACATGGCCCCTAGTATTGGGACCCCTGAGATATGATGCAGGTACCATAAACTAACGCCGACCTCTCTATGGTGAAAATGGAAGGTATTGCTCCTCAATGACCATCTTCTAATCAACTCTAGCATCAGCTGATTTAGCTGATAGAGATAGAATTTGGAGGCCCAAGCCACCTCATACATGCCCACTCTTATCATCTCTGCCCCTAATTCCTCACACGAGGCACCTACCCAGTAGGCCTTGGCCAAATCGTCTGTGAAGTTTCCACCCTAGAATAGATCCCACTCATTGGACAACCCCTTTTTCAGGTTCCTTAGTCCTTCCTTCAAGATAGTATGTTACAATGGGAGATAAATATCTGGATATAGTTCATTCTCGTAAACAATGTTCAAATTATTGTACAGATAGTTAGAATTGACAGGCATGATGTCCTTCCGCACATAGCTATTAGCTGCCCTGAACCACTGGCGCTGACACAGTGTGCCCCCAAACCAGTAAGCTAGATCGTCCCTGCTCGCTTCAGGGATGAAGATTTCATCCCTCAAACCAAATCCATATTGAGGAAACCTATTACATAGTGGATAGTCATTCTATATTTCCGAATGAAGTGACACCAGCGAGTTATGGTCATAATGGATTCATAGAAACTCACATATACCAGAGCTATCCACCATCTCTTCCCTCCAGGAAGCATCCGCAAGGACCCCCATGGTAGCCTCTTGGTGAGCCATTTAGTTTTTGAGGATTTTATTTTGTTGGTTTTGGTTTGTGAAGCTCTATCATGGAGCTCGTTCATCGAGTTCATTCGTGAAGACTATTTACGGAGCCCTGCCCCGACCTTCAGATGCAAGCCGCAAAGTGCACCATCACAAAGTCAAAGACTCGCTGTGCGCTACTAAGTAGAAGGAACGATTCACATAGAGAAATCATGGAGTACGCGGAGCTTCGTGAATCGAGAGTTCTAAATTACGAAACACAGAGGTTAGAAATGGAAAAAGATAATTCATCATCCCTAATTTATAGGAATGTACCCCTTGTGCTTCACGGCGCATCTGACTATTTCTAGATTCATGGAATGCTTAGCCTAGGAGACACCTCTCCACATCATGAGCCTCCTTCATGAGTCAGCTTTGCGATTGACCTATGAATATTGGAGATTGACCCTTAGAATTTGACCCTACATTTCTCCTCATCTCCTAGTCTGAGTGGGGGAATTTTTTGGTGCCAAAATTTTGGAAGAGGAGAAGTAAACATGATTCCCTTGGGGGTGCCTCATGAATATTTCCCATAGAGCCCTGCAGCACCACAGATGGTGAAAATCTCTCCCTCTATAAAGCCTCCATGGAGTAATAAGGTGGGAGGCTGCACAAACCAGTTTGATGTTTGTGAAGCTGCTGTAGAGCATGGAGGAGGGAGCCTTCGCAGTTAAAAAAATACCACGTGTCTTCATGCCCAGAAAGATCTTCTTCACAGAGCCTCTTGCCTATAAATACCAGGCTCCCCTAGATCTAAAAGGATGGGTCCTTTGATATTTTTCCTTATTAACTCTCAAATAATGAATCAATTTATGCTATGTGAACCATGATCTTTTTAAGGTAATTTGGCATCTCAAATTGACTCTCCCTTTGCTTGAATTCAACCCCTATTCAAAGAGGGATGCCTTCATGGAGCCCACAGAAATCCAAAAAGGAAGGGTATCTCCAAGGGGACTCGGGTATTAATCGATCACTTATGCTTTGTGAAATACCGTCAATGCACATGCGACCCACATGCCAAGGTAGAGTCACTGTGCTTTGCGAAGAACATTTCTTCACAATGCTATGCTTCGCAGGGCACACTTTCTTCACGAAGCGTTGCTCCATGAATGCCTTTACACTTCACAAACCACCTTCCATATGCACCTATTCCCTATTCCAAGGATAGTCCACTTCACTTATCAAAGCATACCCCTTCGCGAAGCCCCTCCACTACATGGATCACCAGAGCTTCACGAGGTTTCTAACTATGAACCCCTTTGCTTCACAACTTATTTTCCGGTGCGACCCTCTAGGTTTACACGAAGTGATTTCAATGTCCCTTTGGTAGTGATTCATATTGTGTGGATTCACCTCATGCTTCTTCACATAGGAACACTAATGACTATTGCTTCTTTGCATAGCCGTGCTAACGTGGAACCCTCATTGGATCACTCCACGACACCCCCTCACTACGGAATTGTTGATTACTTCCCTTTCCCAAGGGCGGGTGGGTATCAGTAATGTAAGTCCTAGGGGTGCGGAGTACACCCACCTAATCCGATATAAAGGACGTTAAACTGCCAAGCACCATCGTCCTCAGTACATAATGTTAAACTGTGACCCCTCCCCATGCATCATATGCGGGGCCCCCCATCTCGGACATTCTCTACGCCCACTGGTCTCCATGGGAGTGAGATCTTCCTCATATGGAATGAGATTCTTTTTACTGGAGTGGAGTCTATCCACGGGGAAAAGGGAAACCATCTTGGTGTAAGCCCCTAGCCTTTCATGCGGGAGGTAGTGTCCTAACTCCTCCTTTCTTCTACCATTTCAAACACCAGAGGGGGGATGGGCACCGAAGACCTCCTCTCTTCTGTGACAAATACCTCTCCCTTTGGGATTTGTCACCACCAAGCCTCATCCTGGAGTAAGTCCCAATATCCATATTTCGGGGCTGAGAACCACACTTAATCCCATGTTTCCTATTTTGTTTTTAAACCAAGCGTAAGCCCCTGTTTCCTTTTTGGGCCACTAACCACATGTAAGACCCACTCCATTCCCACAGACACACCTTTAACGATGTGATCGTTAGGTATTTGATGCCTCTTGTTTCTCACACCGAGCATGACTCACGTGGGCTTAGAGCAAGCACCGACTATGACATCATCTATGATCCGCCCTAAACTATAAGCCACAACACCATCCCAAACTATGCGGACTTTAATCCTTGCCATGGCATGGTTTGTAGGAAGCCTCTTGGAAGTTCAACCCAACAACCATTGGTTCTGAAACTCTTCACATCGGCTCACCACACCATCCCAAATGATGCAGAATTTGATCATTGCCAAGGCAAGGTACATAGGAAGCCTCCCTAATGTTCCAGTCGAACAACCATTGGTTCTTTCTCCCTTTATGTCAGCTCACCAAACCATCTCAATCTACAAGGTCTTTGATCCCTATCTCCTAGACATAGTACGTAGGAAGACTCCATGAGGTTCAACCCCATCTAGTGGAAAGACATTGTAAACCTTATCCAGTAGTAAGACATTTTAAACCCCATCCATCAGTAATCCATTATGATCCTCTACTCAACGGTAAGCCATTGTGAACCTCATGCATCAGTATTCCATTTTGATCCCCATTAAACAGTAATATGTTGTCAACCCAAAACCAGTGGTAATCCATTTTTGTCTCTTCCGTTGGGACACATATCTCTGGTCTGTCCTAGTGGTGTCAGGCTAACCTTAGGTTGCTAACCACATGTAAGCCCTAGTATATCATCGTGTCACTTTCCTCTGTGTACACCCTGATCCTATACCCCATCCTGAACTATGTGGGCTTTGATTACCTACCATGGGGATACTTAGGAGGTCTGTTTGAGGACCAAGAACAACATCACCATCACCCTCAAGTCGACTCTATCTCATTCTCCAACCACATAACGTAACCATCCATAATACTTCTTGATTCATACCTGGACCACCACATCCTGGTGAGATTATGTCAATTCACCTATTCACTACTCTTAGAAGCACCCAGGTAACTAATTGTGTGTTAGCCCCAACATCAGTGTTCCCTCAAGGGGTTGCACCCATCTGGTCTACTCTAGTTAGTGTTCTAATCAGTCTGATCTATATCTTCTAGACGTTAAACCGGTGGCATACCCTATATTAAACATGGGAAGATGAGGAAAACCTTAGAAACATGCCTATAGAATATAATTCTCTGCATTCAATGTGGGATGCCTTGGGCTTCCGCACCCTAGAGAAGCCCCATAATAAGGGGAAGAAACCTAGACACACTAGTGTTCCAGCATCCAGACACACCAGTGATTTCCAATGTGACTACTCAGCTGACCAAAGGTTGCTACCCAGGCCAGACCCCTTGGAATGTCCCGACATAAGTAGTGTAATTAACTGGAGTCCATGAAGATATGTCACTGGGAAGAGTCTCAAGAACAACGTCTTAGTCTGTAAGGGAGACCCGGAGTAGGTGATGAGTTCTGAGGAGGAATCCATGGAAGGAAGAACCGACATCCCATCATCCTGTTTTGATCAAGGAGAAAACGTCCCTGAATAAGCGATAGATGTCGCACACCTTTAGAAAGAGGGAATGAAGGGAAATAAGAAACACATCCTCAAATATATGCATGTGCACACCCCAAATAAAGCATCATAAAAAATATAAAATATTGATATATGAAGTAGAATACACCGTTCATGGAGACAGTAGGTCGTACGTACGCATGAATGTTGCTTCCATTTTCATGGCGTATTGATAGAAAAAACGAGATGAAATATATTTTCATATGTATATAATATCATTAATGTAGAATTATTATTTCATACATATCATATAAGTTTACTAAACCAATCCTTAATATGTTCCATCTAAATTTTGAATGAATCACATCAATTTTGAGGAGGCTGTAGTCCACGCTTCCATAAACAAAGTAATCATATTTAAACAAAATGGAAAGCATGAAGGTAGTATTTTTATAATAAATAAAGATGTATAAATACATAATAAATATCATATATTTCATATATATCATATAAAAATTTAGTTTTCATCATAATTCCCAACTGTAAGAGGTGTTAATGGAAAAACAAACAACATCATTTTGTGAGGCGGTAGTTCACTGTACACAAGAATGGTAAGTTTGTTACCCATTATATGGAAGTGTATGTAACTACATGTTTATAACATAATATATAAAAATTAATTATATTAAGGATACATAGTCTATTATTTGTTCCTATAACATGATCAATTGAGGTGGTGGAGAAAGAAAATAAAAGAAAGGATCTTGAGGAAGGATGTTACCTCTTCTTTGGGTAACTCTTTTTAGTTTTCACTAAAGGGCTACCTTGGATATATTTTTTTAAAAATATAGGATTAAAGTATTAATTAAATGATGTTTCAAAGTTCATTAAGTATATCTCAGGGGTGTAATTTTATTGGGAAGGAAGAAGACACACTTTACATTTTTGAAAAAATGTTAGTTATACCCACATTGTTACCTAAAAAAGTCATCCCAAACCAACAAAACTCAATAATGGAAGGTGTATGGACGAAATATGTTCCTAAAAAGGGTTTTTTAGAAGTTTATAGTTGATTTTGGACATTAAGTGTAAGTATTATTATCTTGATAAGCTTAATTTGACAGTAATTAGTGTAACTAATCTTAATCACTTTCACTAATCTTGTTGGTCAAAAATTAAGTTGATCTTATTAGATCATAAATATCATACAAATTAAAACAATTTATATCCAATTTTATAAATTCAATTCACAAAATATGAAAATTAGGTTTAATGAAAATCTTTTAGATGTGGTGGGGAAGAAGGTTTTCTTAAAGTGAGAATGTTCGAAATTTCATTAAGCTTTTATACCCAAATTCAATAAAGAAATATTCCAAGGATGTAAAGTGGATTAATAGATGTATAATTGATCTAATGTGAAATTAAAAATAACTTAAATTATAATTTAACCATATAAATAAATTATATGAAAAGATAGTTTCGAATTAAAAAACAATATTTTTCACTATTCATCAAAAAATAAAGATTCTCAAAAAAATCCCAAAAAATAACCATAATAAAAATTTGGAATTCTGAATTAAAAAATAATTTTTTATATAAAATTATATTTCTTAAAGTGTCTAAAATTAATTTTATTATTCTCCATAGAAAGTCATAAAAAGTATTTTTTTTACGAAAATTGTATTTTAAAATAGATAAAGACTAACAAAAATTATATATATTTTTAAAAAATATGTTTTATTAATAAAAAAATTATAAATAACATTTAAAAAGTATTTATTAATATTCATATTACCATGTTTAATGGTTATATTAGAATTACCTCGTTTAAATAATTATGATAATAATGTTCTATTTCGTAGAATCTAAGTGTTTCGTGTAGCGCCAGCCAAATTGGTGTTGTATGTAGTGAAATATTACCTTGGTTTAGCGTATAATGAAAGTATAAATTAGTGATTTAATTTTAAAAAATAATTTTAGTGTTGCATGAAATTATAAATATCAGAAATATTAAATTAATTCCAAAAAATATTTCACAAAAACTTAGGGCATTACAACGAGTCCAATCTGACTTTAACTTTTGGACTATTTATCTCCTAAAATGTAATTTCCAACAAGGATAGACCACATAAAAATTGTATAACATATATAATAAAATAATTTTATGAATTTTAATGTCCAAATAATTCTCAAAAAAAATAGTCATGCGAAAAATAATATAGCTTATTTTAAAGGATAAAATAGAAATTTTCTAAAAAACAATCAAATACATGATATAATCACATGTTTTACATAAAAATATATATAGAATATATGATAAAAAAATATAATTTAATATCAATAAATTATTAAATAAAAATTTGGTTTGTTAAATCCCCCACACTTAACATTTTTCATTCCTAGTTAAAATAAAATATCTAAATCTAGATTCACACCAAAATAAATTGTTAAAAAATTTCCTAGAAATTTTTCAAAGTCAAAACCATCATGTATAATTTTTGAAATAAATCCACCTTTCATTTTTATTTTATCAAATTAAAATTTTATTAACATCAATCATCCACCCATGTAACATTTCATAACCTTCTTCATAATAAATTTATGTTACTCATCTCTCAAGTGTGAAATATATGCAATGTTGTGCTTATCTCATAATCATGAAATTTAAAACATTGGCTTGGTAAAATACTCACTCTCCATATAATAGATAAAATATATTTAAATAATGATAATTTTTAACAATATAAATTGATTCTTAAGATTATTGGGTAAGAATTTAAACATCAAGGCTACAAAGTGTGGGTTTTCTCTTATAATACAATTCATGAAAAATCATTAAAAATAAGTTATATTCCTCACAAAAAGTACCCAAAAATAAATCACCTAACTTGATTCCCTCTTCATAAGAAAAACCACCAAATAATAATTACTACATTTCAAGGAAATATTATCCCTATTTATTCCTTTTTTGTGTTTATATAATTTTTTTAGAGAATTGGAAGGAAAATATATACATTAAATGAATAGTGACTCATTAACTTTTCTTTTGGTGAGGGTAAAGAGTTTCATGCATGGAAATAATGAAGTATTAAGTTCAATTTATCTTAATATATATATATATATATATTAATTTTTTCAATTGTAAAAAATTAATTTTAATGAGACATACCAGACTTAGGAACTATCCCTTATAATTTAACTCTACCTCACACTTATATACAATTTAACAACTCCCCATAAAAACTCATGAATAAAATAATTAATCCACACTCATTTTGAGCTATGATCATGAAATAAAATATAGAGTAATGGATGGTATAGAAATGGATGTTTTAATGTAGCTAACTTATAAGGAATTCCATGGATACTAGGGGATTCCAAAAGAAAATGTATAAAGATAATGGATTTTTCTAAATAAGTACCTCAATAACACAAGGACATGTATTTCTTCTCAAAATAGTTGATGGAGGATAAAAATTTTCTAGAAGAACAAACACAATATGAGTTTACTAAATATTACAGTGAACTAGGAAGAATATATGAAAATTGTAGTAGAGTAACTCTTAGGATATAGAAATTAATATTGGTTAGTTCAAATATCGAATGGGTTTAAAAAGTACATAAAAC
Organism: Viscum album; assembly: GCA_963277665.1. Classification (NCBI taxonomy): domain Eukaryota; kingdom Viridiplantae; phylum Streptophyta; class Magnoliopsida; order Santalales; family Viscaceae; genus Viscum; species Viscum album. Next base: position 1,075,005,237 of record OY728143.1, read on the forward strand.
ACCAAAAAATGTTTTGAAAATTAAAAATCTAGAAAAATATTCCATATAAACACTCATTTGAATTATTATTTTCATAAATAAAGTAATTTCCTCATAATTGACCCTAAGAATGTAAAATGATTTTTATATTCAATTTTATCTCAATTTTTTTCTTGTTTTTTTAAAATAAAACAAAACACCAAAAATAAAATTCCTGAAAAATCTATGAAAAATGTTTTCCCCTACCCCAAACATAAAATATTACATTTTACACAACTTTTAAATCTATGAAATAACATTTTACCATGAAATAAACATTTTTAACTAGTAAAAATAACTTAAAAGAGAGAGGGTTAGGGAAAAATTGGGGTTCTCGTGTGATGATAAGGTTGTGAAGTGTAATGAAATCAACTACATATATTATAATTATGTCAATTAATTGATTTAACTACCACCCGTTGGCTATAAATATTATTCATATATTTTGTCGTTTGATATGAACTACACCATAAGTAAAAACAAGAGATACAACATATGGGTATAACCATCTACAATGAAACTTACCAAACATCAACATTAGTCATGAATTATAGAGGAATTTGCATCCCTTATAAAACTCCATATTTTAGATTATATTATCATTGGTTTATTTTTATTTACCTTTATAGATCCTCAAGAAATCATATTATGATAATAAGATCTTCTTAATCTCTTTATGTTGTGGCTTAATTTTATATATTTCTTGGTTTAAATCCATGTTTCATTTATCTATTTCAAAAAATGAAAAATTGATGACCTGCATGTGGATATGGAAGGACTTCGCAATGATAATATAAAATTGGGAAATGCCTATGGGAGTATTTTATGATACCATATAATCCCAAATCATATAATCTAGGCACTTTATCAAATATTTCCTATTGTATTACACATTTTTCTCTAATGTCTGCTCGAACTATTGATTTGAAACATTAGCATAACTATTTTTTGGTGGTAAGGATTAAATTTTTTCTGTGTCCCACTATGATATCAAATAATATTGTCCAAATTTTTATTTTAAAAGTGCATACCTTAGTCATTTATGATCATCTTTGGTATTCCAAACCTGAAAAAGATCTAAGTCTTGAAAAAAATTCCATACAAAATGAAAATCATCAGTCTTTGTGGACTTGGACTCCAAACAATTTCGAATAGAATAAAATAACATAATTTAAAATAATATTAATGATATTTGAAACAAACCAATAAAACCAATTCCCAATATATGAAGAAACATAGAATAATATGGGTTATTGAGGCATCTCATGTCACCTAGAAATGTTTCCAGTGTCTTGGTAACATGATCATGACTTACAAAACACATGGTCATCATAGAAAAATATTGGATAATATTGGATATATTTTCATAATTTTTTTCCATTTGGTTCTAAAGTTTCCATTATAAGAAAGTGTATGGAAACAATTAAAAACATAATTAAATTAATGATCATTAACACACCTTTTAATAACTTGGTCACTACACATGTGCTATAGGTACAGATCAGCCTGTACATAAAACCTAGAATCACAATTAAATTTTTTTTACTTGGTGTTTGCATATTTTTTTAGTTATTTTATAGTTTAAAATATATTTAAATAAATCAATATACCAAGTATGAATACTTGATAGTGCATAAATATTATCATCAGGAAATGTGTACTGAAGTTATGGTTGGTCTTATTTGTCATCCCTTAATACTTGAGTGATCCTAATCATGTATTTTATAACAAAGTTATTTAAACCCTAATTCTCCATGGCCTTTATATATATCTCTTGAAGAAAGATAATACAATATATAAGTTTTTGATTTTTATTTGTCTTATTTAATAGGTAACTCAATGTTATATGTTCTGAAACAATAATGACTTAGGGATCAATAAACAAGAAAAAAATTTATATAAAGGAAATATTATAGAAATAAACTCTTTTTATGTTGTTTTATAGTTCAATTGGACTAAATAAAATTCTCTTCATGAAAATATTATAATATGTGTACATCTGTCCACTCTATATAACAAAACCTCTATAACTATAAAGTTTTAAGCGTCGAATATATGATCGAATGGAAGATCCCGATTATGGGATTGTATTATTAGTGGAGTGGCTAGATGATTTAGTACTCCATTAAATGATATAATGAAATAATCATAAAAAATTAATACAATATCTATTTGAAGAAATCTAGAAAATGGTAGTGTGATCTTACTAAAATATCTGATGAAGTGTTGAAAAAAACCACCATGTCCAAGTAATGATCAAACATCACACATGCATGCAATATATAAAAAGTATGAAATATTGTCTACCATATATCTATAAATCTTAATTCCATTATGTGAAACTACATGAACAAGGAAAATTACCTCCTCTACCATGAAATGGCATTTTTCTAAATTTTAAACCATATTTCTCTCAATAAATTAATCTAAAACTTTTCCCAGGAAACAGAGACTCTAATCCAATAAGTATCCATATATAGTATAGACATCCATAAATACCTCACTAAAATTATTAAGTAAATCCAAAAAGATACTCTTCATGTATCATTATAAGGAACATGGGTTATTAATAAGTCTAAATGGAATCCTTTGGTAAGAAAATGTATTAAACAAGAAAGTGAATATCATCTTATACTAGTCCTATAATATAGTAGAGACCTAGAAGTAACTATAGAATCTATCCTTATCACAATAGTGTGTACTACCTACAATTATTTCAAGTATATGATAATTTTAGGGAAGAGGAAAATGGTATATATGAGTGAATTGATTCAGTTTCCCATAACAAATGCACACTCACCAATAGTTTCCCACTCTCAAGGGAACTAACTCATCATTTCATTTTTTAAAACAGTGAAGAAATTTTCTTTAGAACAACCTAGACAAGGCTGTCCAACTAAGAGTAAGATACGAGATAAATGATACTTTCTTCATGTAAATTTACTAGCACTTTGTTTAAAAATTCAAATAGTGTGGGGTCAAGTCCTTTTATGGATTTATAATAGGTTTCTCCCCATACTCCAAAGAATTATATTCATTAAAATAGGAGGGATAATACCTAATATGTCTTCTATGGTCCATCCAATTACAATAATATTCAGCCTCAAAATAAATAAAAGTCATGTTCCTTATCTAGGAAGAAAATTATTTGAAATAATAATAGATAATTTTTAATTGTTGAATAAGTATTAATATTTAAAATTTGGAGGAAATTGGTAGATTTATAGTGTGGTTGGATAATTTATTGATGGAAATGTTAAGGTAAATGTGATTTATTTATAATTTATGTTGGGATCAACATATACATCATAAAAATAAGTGAATAATACATTATATCAATCTGAATAATCAATAGTTATTTCATAATTTGAAATTATATTCCCTATATTAGAATAATAATCAATTAAATATTGATAAATGATATTGTATTTGTTGGTTGGAGTGGATACTCTAGAGGGTGGTGAATTGAGTACCAATTAAAATTTCTGTTAAAAACATTATGGTTAAGAAAAACCCCAAATTTAAAAATGGCCCAGTTAATTAAGGAAGTAGAAATATAAATGTTCAATTGGTTAATAGGTTTCTCAAAGGGTGATTAATACTCAAATTAATCAGTGTATAACACTAATTAAACTTTTGAAAAAAGTTTACTAAATTAAACAAATACACTCAATAACTAAAACTAACTATCAAAGTGTAAGAAAAAACAGTTTTATGTTTTAGCAAATATAAGCAGCAGATAAAATCAAAACAGAGCATATGAGGATTTGCACAACATTGTAGACAAGAGGTTCATTCTCAAGCCGAGACCTAATCCTCTCCACTTGATGATCACCCACGACCATGCATTTTATATCAAAACTTGATACATAGCCTGTATCGGGCTTTACAATAGTTTTCACAAACTGTCCCGGGAACACACCCTCTACCCTTGTTCTTCGTGGGAATGACAAATAATATAGACCACACATAGTCTCTTCCAAATTAATACATGGGAAACATAAATAAGGTGATGTTTGATGTGAGGATAGTTAGTATCCTTCAGTTCAAGCACATGAGACTGTGTATGATACAAACATACAGACACACTCTTCTCAAAGATGTAAAAGAAGGATACAGAATAGATCAGTTATGATGAGAAATAGTTTAGAAGGCTCTACGTGTTTACATTTCATCTCTTGACTCCTTGGAATGATAAATGATGAATTTCGTGTCAATCTCTGGAAGTTGTTTCCAAAATAGAGTGTTGCAACTCTAAGTTATAGCTTTCAGTGTTCTGCATCTAATGTTGATCAAGTGTTGGTGAAGAAAATAAGGCAAGAATGATTTTATCCCAAAATGATCTTTTTGAAGCTTGTTGGTCTTTTTTTGCTAATGCTGTATGGTTCGGATTTTTGATTTGGTGAGTAATATCTACCCCACATCTCATGAAAACCTTTATTTTTGTGTCCATGAATATGTTCAACTTTTCACTCTTTTAGGGTCTTTTCCTTTTATATTTGAGGTATGAAAATAGTAATGAGTAGATCATGTAAAATCTTTCTCATACCTCGTACAATCCCATGTATTGTCTCCTAAAACATTTACAATCATCATTAACTATTGTAAGAGGAATTTAATTTATCAAATATGACTGTTATAATGATATTGAAAAATTTCTAAATTATAGAAGAATATGTGTCCATAGACTGGTAATAGTAGCCTTCATATCAGTAGGCTTCAAAAATAGGTGTACATCGGCAATTTGCAACTATAACATTGTATCAGTAGTATAACAAACCATAATTTACATACATTGTTAATACTTCAAAATTGAAGTACACTTATTACAACATGTAACAAAACCACGAAATGACCGTATAGGTATAGTGTCTTTAGAAACAGGGAAACATAAACAACTGGTTCATAAAGCATCTACACTGTCTCCCATTTATTTCATCATATCTATAGTCCCTTTTCGCATATCTTACTTAATAACCTTCTTCCTGACCTGGGGAAATAAAACATACAAAAGGGTGAGCTCAAATGCTCAGTAAGGGTAAAAAAAAGAAATATCAATCACATTATATTCATAAGAACATAACATTTTGGAAATCTTAACCTGCAAAAGAAATCACAATTTCATACCATGGGATAAATCATAGAAGTGAAATGTAATCCCAATAATCATAACATAAAACATGAAACTTTGTGGAATACACACATAATCATAGACAATAATTTCTTATTATCCAAGACTCATTGCCAAGACTATCTTTGTGGACAAAGTTATTTTCTGAACCGAGTTTATTCCTCGTTTCAGTCTTGTTTCACTAAACCGGTTTAACCTGTCGTTCCAGCCATGTCTATCTCATGAGATATAAAATCTTTACCCAATTAATTGGAGGGAGATATAGGTCCCACCCATCTCATAATGATAACATTCTTATGTGTGCCACAAAATCATAAACCATACATCATAACATAACCCATGTAATAAAAATGGGAATCTTAAACATCGTAACATCATAAAACAATTCATATATGATAAAGGAATTCATAAAAATAATTCCATCACAACATAATCAAATAAATGTAATAACAGGGATGGAAACAGAACCCTTTATTATCTTAGATGGAAAATAATTTTGATAAAACACTTGAACTCCATTCTTGAGGAAAATATCCTTTCTACTTAAAAAACACTTTTCCTTTCTTAACATGTCATACAATTCTAAACTAAAAGAATTTGATTAAAAATAAACATGAAAATTTATAAAGGAATCTTCTTGGAAATAATGTTTTTAATAATCCATTCATGCCGTATAAGTTAAAAAAACATTCTTCTCGTACTTTTGTCGGAAAATTCAAAAAGTACCTCGTACGAAAAACGACAAAAGATTCCTTTCACATCTTTTACTAAAAACTCACCGAAGGGTAAAATTGGATATAAACTATTTTAGAAGGATATAAATATTACATATTGAGGTAACATGGATGTGGATGATAAAATACACCCTAGTAAATACCAAAGTATAAACAATCTTGGATAAAAATGAGATTGTGATATTTTCCCTTATCTAAGGTCCGATTTGCTTCGTAAATGTCCAAAACTCCTGTATAATGATTAAAATAATGTTATTGACTTATTCCAGAATCATACTTATTGTTATGATATCATATATGGTCATATTTTTAGCTTCTTATTAGTAATATTTCATTAATACTTGTTATTTGGGTGTTTATTACTTTTTGTTCTTATGCGTGTTTTGTCGAATAAATTCTTATTCTTCTCCTTAGGATATAGATACCTAATTTACAGAATGGTATTAGTGTAATATATATCATATTCAGTCATTCAATTTATTTATATAATCATTATGTAATGAAGATCATGTAGAATGAGTCGCATCACATCGTGGAGACGGTATTCCGTACGTACGCACGAGCGATGATATTGTTCCCATGATTGTGGAATTATATTGGAGTGTATGTATACTATTTAAGAATCAATATAACTTTAAAATAATCATATATATTCATTCTTTACACCATTATACCCATACAAGTAAGGAAAATATATTACACCACGGCGCGGAGACGGTATTCCGTACGTACGCACGCGCGGTGATTTCATTTTTCGTAGGATGGATAGATGGTGAAATCAGATTGTTTCATACTTACAATAACATATCAATATATGAGTGATACTGATGTTATTAATTAATAATGAAACAACTACAGAATAAGAAGTGGAAGAAGAAATAAAGATGAAAGAATCGGTAACGGACATTACCTCTTCTTTGAAGCGCTTCTTTGAGACCTCCTTTTAGGGCACTAAAATTGGTCTTTGAAGAATAACAGGACCTCTAGGATGTCTCTAGGGAAGTGGAGAGGAGAAATTGGCAGGGGATGGCCGAGATTTAAGGCTCAAAGTGGTGTGACGAAGAGGGGGAGGAGGTTCCCTTTTATAAGGGAGGAGAGGGGCTCCTTTGAAAAAACAAAAAATATTACTTTATTATAAAGCCAAATTCGGTTTTAAATAGATCCAAATTGATTTATTTCAAAGCTAAGGTGGGTATGGGTAGAAATACTATCATCCAATATAATTTAGACAAGTTTATGTTCCTATTTTAACCTTATCATTTATATTTAACTTTAAGATAGATAATTTTACTTTTACCGTGTCTTTTTGTGTTTTTACACTATAAGGTTAATAAACTTATTATAACAAGCCAAAAGAACCCCAAGTTGTTTATTATTAATATATATAACCATATATAAGTCATTTTTCCAAACCTTAGATTTTTAGGAATAAAATATCAATTAATAATATAATATTTGTTTTAAAAACCATTTTATGTCAATTTTGATAATATTTAGTAATTTATTTTTGTGAAAATCATAACAGAATTATAAGTTCAAAAAAAGTTAATTAAATCAACACTAAAATGTCATATTAACCTATAAAATTAGTGGAATTCATAAAAAGTCTCAAATTACATTTATTTGGGTATTTATAACATCAATCATGTCAATATTTCATTAATAAGATAATTATGACATCATCTTTTTGTCATAAATAAATTAAATTATTTAATGTATAAAAATTAAAAATAAAATACCATTATGTCGGAAATCTTTTATCTTTCTAATGAATAATTATAGTCGAATTTATCTTATGTTTAAACCTATATTAAAAATTATTTAGTTATTAAACATTGATTTTAACTATTTTAACCCTTCTTTAAATAAATTAATAATAAATGTCCTAATCTAATCCATGTGGGCCTAAATGGTCATATTTTATTCCTAAGGTTGTTTTTGGTCAAATTACACTTATCCAATAGAATTAGGACATGTGTTACGGTAATAATAATATCATTTTTACCCGTAATTACCCAATTTACTTTTAACTATGGTAAATAAAAGTAAAAAGTTACTATTCATCAAAAATTATTTTCATCTCATGGAACCACATTTTACTTACTGAAATCAACCATGTCTCTCGGATTTTTGAAATTCCACTCACAGAAGCTGTAAAATTGAGTTTTATGAAAATTTTCAAATTCTCCTAGGAGGTGGGTAACAGACGGTGAAAAGTTCAATAAAATTTTTATATATCTAAAATTATTATAAAATTACTCCAATGAATTACATTGAACATATATAGGTATTATGTATCAATTTTTCCCTAAAATATATTTAATTAAAATAAATAATTATTTAAATAAAAAGTCGGTTTTTAAATAGTATCCCAGTGTTTTCACTATTCATCAAAAATTGAAAGTTTCCAGAAAGAAACCAAAATTTCACCCTAGGATAATTTCGATATTCCGAATCTAAAAATGAAGTCCATTTTGAAAAATAAAATTCATAAAATTTCAAAAAGTGGTTATTACTATTCATAACGGCTAGTTTTAATAATATTTTAATAGCATATCGTTGTTTAGTGAAACTCGGTATTGCGTACGACGCAAGATATCGAGGAAGGTCGTGATTGCGTGTAAAGCAAGCCAAGGAAGTTTTGTGTGTAGTGAAATATTCCTTTAATTATTTATATAACATAAAAACAAAATATTTCTCATAAAAGTCTCGGGTGTTAGATTCTACCCCCCTTAAAATGAATTTCACCCTCGAAATTCATCACTTTATCACAAACAGATGAGGATACCTCTCCATCATCATATCCTCAAGCTCCCATGTAGCTTATTCTAATTGGTGGTTCCTCCATAAAACTTTCACCAAGCGAGTGGTCTTGTTCTGTAAAACTTTTTCACTACGATCGAGAATCTCTATCGGATGTTCTTCATAAGAAATATCTTTCTCCAGCGGTACAACTTCTAAGATGAGTACATGTGAAGGATCAGGTATGTACTTTCTCAGGAGAGATACATGGAACACATCATGAACTTGAGATAGATTCGGTGTAAGCTCCAATCGGTAAGCTACCTTCCCAACAAGATCCAGTATTTCGAAAGGACCAATATATCTAGGGATCAACTTCCCCTTCTTTCCAAATCTCACGACCCTCTTACAGGGAGATATTCATAAGAACACTTTATCACCCACTTCAAACTCTAGGTATTTTCTTCGGTTGTCGGCATAACTTTTCTGTCGACTCTGAGCTGCTCTTATGTGTTGTTGAATAGATCGGACCTTTTCTGCCATCTCATCAACAATATCAGGTCCTAATAGCTTTCTTTCCCCAACTTTATCCCAGCAAGTTGGAGTCCTGCATTTCTTTACATAGATTGCTTCATAAAGATCCATCTGAATACTGGAGTGAAAGATATTATTATAAGAAAATTCCACCAAAGGTAGGTGTTGATACCAACCACCTTTGAAATCCATAGAGAAAGCTCTCAACATATCTTCTAGAGTTTGAATTGTTCACTCAGACTGACCGTCTGTCTGAGGATGATAAGCAGTGCTGAAACTCAACTCTGTATCCAGAGTATGCTAAAGACTTCGCCAGAACTTTGAGGTAAACCTCGGATCCCGATAAGACATAATAGAAAGTGGTACTCCATGCAATCTTACCACTTCCTTTACATATATCCTGGAAAGAAGATCCAGATAGAAATCCTCTCTAATAGAAATGAAGTGTGCATACTTTTAAGACGATCAACTATGACCCAGATAACATTATTTCCTTTGGATGTTTTAGGAAGTCCTGTGACAAAGTCCATAGTGATGTTTTCCCATTTCCATTCTGGTATGGGTAATGGTTGTAACATCCCCTTAGACTTCTGTCTCTCAGCTTTAACTTGCTGACAAACCAAGCATCGAGAGACATATTCAGCAACATCTCTTTTCATGCCATCCCACCAGAAGTACTCTTTCATGTCCCTATACATCTTCGTGCTTCCAGGATTAATAGAGAATTAAGAACTATGAGCCTCATCCAGCAGCTCCTTCTTTAATTCGGGGATGGGAGGAACACAAACCCGATTTCGGAACTTTATTATCCCATCCTAACCAAGGTTGAATTCATGAACATTTCTCACCTTCTTTTGTAACTCGACATCTTCTTTCTGTGCCTCTTTAATCTTCACATGTATAGATGGTTGAACATTCATTTGAGGAAGATAAGATTCTTCCCCTTCCATTATAATTCCAAGATCCATCCTTTGTAAATCCATAAATATTGGAACTTTTGTGATCCTTATCATGGATAAACTGGCATGATCTTGTCGACTTAATGCATCTGCCACCTTGTTTGCTTTCCCAGGGTGGTAATGGATTGAGCAGTCATAATCCTTAATCAGCTCCAACCATCTTCTTTGGCGCATATTCATCTCCTTTTGTGTGAAAATATACTTTACACTTTTATGATTAGTATAAATGTCACAACTTTCTCCATAAAAATAATGCCTCCAAATCTTAAATATAAATTTTACTACAGCTAACTCCAGATCATGAGTTGGGTAATTTTTCTCATGGATGTTCAACTATCATGAGTCATAAGCTATCACCATATCATTTTTCATAAGAACACACCCCAATACCTTCTTGGATGCATCACTGTAGATCACAAACCTTTCTCCACTACAAGGTAGTGTGACACAGGTGCACTGGATAACCTTATTTTCAACTCCTTGAAATTCTCTTCACATTCCTCCGTCCAAACAAACTTAAATCCTTTCTGAGTCAACCTGGTGAGTGGATTAGATGATCATGAAAAATCTTTCACAATACATCGATAATATCCAGCCAAACCAAGAAAAATTTGGATCTCAGTTACTGTTGTTGGTCTCGAACATCTTTTAATAACCTCTGCTTTTGCTGGATCCACAGATATCCCCTCTTTTGATATTATGTGACCCAAAAATGAAACTCTTTGAAGCCAAAATTAACACTTGGTAAATTTGGCATAAAGCTACTCCTTTCTCAGGGTCTTCAATATAATTATCAAGTTATCTTCATGCTCTTCCTTTCTCTTTGAATATACAAGAATATAATCTATAAAGACTACCACAAACTGATCAAGATAGTCTCTAAAGACTCTATTCATCAGATCCATGAAGATAACATGGGAATTAGTAAGACCAAATGACATCACTATAAATTCATAGTGTCCATACCTTGTACGGAAAGCCGTCTTTGGTATATCCTCCCTTTTGACCCTTAATTGATGATACCCTAAACGAAGATCAATCTTGGAAAAGTATTGAGCTCCGCGTAGTTGGTCAAATAATTCATCAATGTGCGGGAGAGGATATTTTTTCTTGATAGTGATCTTGTTAAGTTCTCGATAATCAATACAGAGTCTCATTGATCCATCTTTCTTCTTAACGAAGAGAACAGGTGCTCCCCTAGGTGACGCACTAAGGATTATGAATCCATTATCAAGATTCCCTTGGAGTTGCTTCTTCAATTCCTGCAACTCAATTGGGGCCATTCTATAAGCTGTCTTTGAAATAGGTAAAGCACCCGGTACGAGTTCTATTGAAAACTCAACGTCATGATTTGGTGGAAGACCTGGAAATTCCTCCGGAAAGACATCATCAAACTCCCGTACAATGGGCATATTCTGAATCATGAGTTTCTCACCAATCATTTGAGATAAATAACCTTCATTTAGTGGAATCAAGACCCATAAGATGGAAGAAATTTTCACTGGAAGGTTATTTTCATCCTTGCATCGATAGACGATCATAGATTGATCTGGAATATGAAATGTGACTTCTATTTTTTGGAAATTGATATGAGATCCATATAAAGAAAGCCAATCCATGCCAAGAATCACATCAAATTCCACTATAGGAAGGATCACAATATTTGCAGGAAGCACTTTCCCACAAACTTCAATCAGAGAAGAATTATAAGATTTTGATGCGACTGTTGTGCCATTAGCGGTTGTCACAACTAACTATACATCTAACTTTTGTGGTAATACGGTGATAACCTTAGAAAATTATTCAGAAATAAAAGAGTGGGTGGATCCAGAATCAAATAAAACATTTTCTACTTTAGAGTGGATGGTAAGTGTACCTTTCACCACATCATTATCATACTCCACATCTCTGATAGAAATTGCATGTGACTTTCCTTTGTCTTTAGCCTTTAAAGTTTGTTGACGATGACCATCATCATCAACCCTTGGATTTGGGCATTGATTGTCATAATGCCCCATCTCCTTGAATTTGTAACATTGAAGTGTAGTAGGTTCACTCTGTGTATCCCCTCTTTTGTTTGCATCCTTAGACATCTTCTTCCCATCATTGCGGCATTAAAATGCCCGATGACCTTCATTTCCACATTTGAAACATTTACTTGTCCCTTTAAGACAACTCCCTCCATGTTTCTTTCCACACTTTTAGCATAAGGGAAAGCTCATCTTCTTTTCAGTGTGCTCTTTAGATTTTCCTTTGAATTCCATTTTCCTCTTCTTATCAAACCTATGTGACTGATGGGTTACACCAATCTCCATCTCAACTTTGAGAGCACATCGAACGATTTCCTCATAGCTATTTAAGTCCCTTATGGATAACGCCCTTTGAAGACTTGGTTTTAAGCCACTAAATAATCGATCGATCTTACTCTCAGGTTGGATAATAATCCCAGAAGCATACCTTGCAAGTCTTGTAAAATTTGCTTCATAGGTACCAATAGATTTATCATCCTTTTTCTTTAGTTCAAGAAAATCCTTATCCGTCTTTGTTCGGAGAATAAGAGGGAAGTACTTATTTAAAAATAAGTTCATGAACTCGTCCCATTCCATGGACACAATTTCATCTCTTGGCCTCGTATTCTTGATAAGATTCCACCATTGATCAACATCTCCTTCCAAACGATACACTGCTAGTATGAATTTATCATGTTCAGAACATTGAAGAACTGAAAATATCTTTTCAGTAGTACTGATCCATTTTTCAGCAACTAATGGATTAGTAGACCCGTTGAATGAAGGTGGATGCTACCTCATGAAGGATTCAACATATTGTTGCTCCTTCCTTTGCTCGTTTGGAAGTCCTGCATGATTCATAGGTTGAGAAAGTTGTGTGAGCATGGGTACAAGATTTTTCATTCTATTTCCCATAACGTTTGGTTGCTCAGGGGGACAATCATTTCATTTCTCATCGCATTCCGCATTAACACAGTTCCTTCGGGTTCCAGCCATTGACTAAAACCAAGAAGAATAGTTTGAGCAACACTAATTATAATAGGATAACCACATAATTAAGAATATAATTTCACACTTAAGGTCTTATCATAGGTTGTTCATGGCCATTTTTAAAACACTAAGATCATGTTCTATGCTTAGACTTATCCTTAGGGTTCTTACTAAGGCTTTCACATCCTAGTTTCCAAAGATTGACTATACATTTCCTCTAATACCAACTATAACGACCCGTACTTTACATACATTGTTAATACTTCAAAATTGAAGTACAATTATTACAACATATAACAAAACCACTAAAGGACCGTATAGGTATAGTGTCTTTAGAAAATGGGAAACATAAACAACTGGTTCATAAAGCATCCACACTGTCTCCCATTTATTTCATCACATCTATAGTCCCTTTTGGCATATCTTACTTAATAACCTTCTTCCTGACCTGGGGAAAGAAAACATACAAAAGGGTGAGCTCGAATGCTCAGTAAGGGTAAATAAAAGAAATATAAATCACATCATATTCATAAGAACATAAAATTTTGGAAATCTTAACCGGCAAAAGAAATCATAATTTCATACCATGGGATAAATCATAGAAGTGAAATGTAATCCCAATAATCATAACATAAAACAAGAAACTTTGTGGAATACACACATAATCATAGATAATCATTTATTATTAGTCAAGACTCATTTCCAAGACTATCTTAGTAGACAAAGTCCTTTTCTGAACCGATTTCATTCCTCGTTTCAGTCCTGTTTCACTGAACTGGTTTAACCTGCCGTTCCAGCCTTGTCTATCTCATGAGATATAAAATCTTTAACCAATGCATTGGAGGGAGATATAGGTCCCAACCATCTCATAATGATACCATTCTTATGTGTGCCAGACAATCATAAACCATACATCATAGCATAACCCATGTAATAAAAATGAGAATATTAAACATCGTGACTGATTCTCGCTCAAATTTACCCAAGAGAAGAAGGTAAGACGGTCCTTGTAGTTTAGCTTGGGTTATCGAATCCATAGAGACCTAAGAAGTAACCTTTAGACACGCACATTCTAAGGACTATTTTTGGCTATGAAGTGGCCAACTTTGGGTTGATTTTAGATGGGTTTCAGTGAACTCTAAGATACTTAAGTGAATTCAAATTAAAAGAATGAGTTGATCCTAGGTTATCGCTTGGGGTGGATTGGACGTATTTTCTTTTTAATGATTTCAAATTCTTAAATTTGAGATGGATTCATTTAAGGAGACAAAACAACATCATCACTTACTGGCTTAATTCCTACACCCTTTAATACTAATCACCTATACACTTGAAGGATCAAAGTTTTGAGCACTTCAAGGTAAGGGTTTGTATTAGTTCTTGAAGTGCGTGGCCTTAAATTCAACAAGGACAATGGAGTTTAAAAATCATCAAATAAAAATCCCAATTAAAGAAGTGATTATACATTAATTAGGTGATAAATAACATCCAATACAGCCCCTTTCTACTCCCTTGGATCATCCCATAAGTGGGTTATCCCTCCATTGATCCCATGGTTTCAATGGAAGCGGAAAGTAGACTCATGAGGGAGGAAATGGAGAAGTAAAGAAAACAACAAAAATAAAATGATCACTCCACCGTTGTGTGAATAATTTCACAAGGGTTGGTGTGAATAAATTCACACCTTGATCCAACGGTATCAAAGTGATATTAAGAACAACAGAATAAGAGTAGAATAATAACTTTTATTAAGAAACTAAGTGAATTGAACAACTTACATGTGAAAGACAAAATTGAGGCAACAAAAATGCAGCATAACATTACAATTGAACAAAGCATCCAAGATCTTCAACTCCTTCACCACCACTTCCTTAAATAGGAATTTTGGAAGCCTTGGGTCGAGCTTCCAACAGTACAAAGCATCTCAATTAATTTTGGTAGGCCATAGGTGGTGGAAAGCTTGTTGAATTTGAACTTTTCCACATTTGACACGAGGTGGCAGCCATCTTTCCTTCACCGAACAGACACGTCTGGAAGACCTTCTAGAAGTCCGAATCAGGGTGGTCCATAGAAGAGTAAAATGGAGATCCGGATGTATTCTAAGCGCCTGTACAATTTGGGCCCATTTGTAGTTGTGGATTCCGAGATATGATCAAAGTGGTGGACTGTTTTTCTGGGTCACAGAATCTCGCCCAGAATTTTATCTCTAACTTGGGCCGCCTAAATGACCAACATGGAGGCCGAATTAGCATTAACTAATGAATAGTGATTTGTTCCTGTACATGTATTCTATCATCCCACGAAATTTCGGATTAATTTGGCCTGTAAGTTGGGCCCCACAGCCTAATCAGTGGGCCGATGTCCAATCTTCCTTCTCCATAATTGCTTCCTTTAATTTCCAAATATCTCCATCATCCTCCATGAATTCTCCACTGATCCCTGAATAAAACATGTTCATATTTAAGTGTAGATCAATTTCCAAAAATATCAAATTAAAATATGTATAATTAAATTCTTTAAAATCAGATGAATCATTGGGTACTTTAAATGATGTTAAAAAATGTACCACATAATAGTGCATTTTAAGAAGGTATTACAATCATAGTGTGAAATGATGTTCAAAGTGTAAAATGCACTAAAATGGTGTTTATGAATAAAAAAGAACATGAATATTACGTATATTAAAAATTAATATTAGCCTCATTTAGTGGCTAATCACACCCCCCAACTTGAGTTTTGCTAGTCCCGAGCAAAATACATCTCAACAATATGAAATTCGAATTCCCTTTTCCAAAAACACTTTAATACACAATGATCACCAAGAAAATCTTATACCAAAAAATCATGAAACCCATCAAAATATTTTAATACAAGATAGTTTCATAAGCAGATCCCAATCCCAATCCCATTCCTTTGATCAAATCCATCATCATACTTCATCCAACTCAATTAGGTGTAATGATGTGTTGTGAATCATAATAGATATGGGGGTTCATTTTCATTCAAGGGGGAAATCATGGAAGCGCTAGGTGGAATCACATTTAATCCTAATATGAGTATTCTTCATCCTTTTTTTTGTTTTTTTTGCAAAATTGCTATAGTAATTGAGATTGCAGTTAATCAAATTAACCCATGTAGCAAGACTTTGCCGATGACTCCCAGACTCAAAGGCCTTAGGGCACCAAGTGAAGCCCACATACTCGGGCATCGTCTCAAGTTAACTTAATCAAAAACAAATTCATATTACCATAAATAGAGATATATTGAAAAACTCAGGGCTAGACAACTCTGGAGTCACGATCCCCAAGTGCTGAAAGCCTCGCATTTTATCAATCCATTTCTCTACACGCAATTTTTTTTTTTATTTTTTTTATTTTTTAATAATTTTTTTTAGTTTTTTTTGAATACTTATATTATTCATAAAAATAAAACCAGCCTATGCTATTTATTATGGGACCCCAAAAATTCAAATTAGTACCCCACAGTCTAGAGGACGTGCATTGTTGCATTTTTTTATTTGGATGAAAATATAAACGATGAAATATCACATTAGACAGCCACACATTCCAAAATCTATGCTCATGAAATTATACAAGGATTAAAATCAGAATTAGGGTATGCTAAATTATTTGATATTCTGTTTCAAAGTGTGCAATGTGTATTACCATGTTCAAAGTTAAAGGAATTTTTCCTTCCATTTAATTATTTTTTCAAATCATTCATTTTTTTTGACACAAAAGCATTTTTTTTTATTTTATCTCCCCCCCAACTTAAAATAACACTGTCCCCAGTGTTTGAAGAAATAAAAATTTAAAAGGAGTAGAGGTAGATAATGGAAGTTCAAAAAGGAAATTGAAATTGAGGATCATGGAATGAAATCACATGGTGGTTGAAGTTGAAGTTCTTGATTCTCCAATTTAGTCCTTTGATATCCATGTTGCTTGCAAAGTTCCCTAGTGGAAAGAGAAAAAAAAACAAAACAAAACAATATATATATATATAAGTAAATTATAAGTATATATATAAAAATTATAGAATAAGTAAGCACATTAATACGTAGGTCAGTGGTAAGCGCGTGCCCCTGTCTCCCTTCGGCCCCGGGTTCGAGTCCCCGCGGCTTCTCCGGTTGTGAAGGGGTTTGCCCCACGGCCTATGGCGCGGAATTTTTTTTTTTATTATTTTATTTTTATCTTAAACTATAAAATAATAAAAATAAAACAAAATAAACTGATGATACATTGTATTCTTCTTAAATTTCTGGGTAAGGTATTACTCAAGGATCACACCACGTGACACGGATGAATATGGTGATCCCCTTTCATACCCATCCATACTCATTATAGAAAAACAGGTCAACAATTTATTATTTTTTTTCAAAATACCAAAATGTCTCATTAACCCTATTTAAAATATAAAGTTGATTAAAACAACAAAATTATTGGAAACTTGAAAACCATGGGTTGCCTCCCATTCAGCGCTTTGTTTAACGTCGTTAGCCCGACATGGACCCTAAATCTATTAATTTGTTCCTTGTTCATAGGTTGGCTCAGTTAACTCAACCTCTATTTTCTGTTTATTGAATGATTCAATGAATGGTTTTAACCATTGACCATTGACCTTGAAAATGTAACCACTTGTGGGATCTTGAATCTCTACTGCCCCATGGGAGAATACATGATGCACTATGAAAGGTCCTGACCATCTAGACCTTAACTTTCCCGGATGTAAATGAAGTTTTGAACTATACAAGAGCACAAGTTTTCCCAGTTCAAAATGTTTGACCTTGATATTCCTAGATTGGTAGGCTTGAACTATCTTTATTGATCCTTGAATTTTCATAAGACTCCATCCTTAGTTCCTCCAGTTCATTGAGATCTAATTTCCGTTTTGTTCCGGCCAATGAGAGATCATAATACATTTTCTTAATTGCCCAAAAGGCCTTATGTTCAATATCCACTGGCAAATGGAATGCTTTACCATAAACCAACCTATATGGGGACATTCCTAAAATGGTTTTATATGCAGTTCTATAGGCCCAAAGAGCATCTAAGAGTTTCTCAGACCAATCTTTCCTAGAGGGGTTGACAGTTTTTTCAAGAATTTTCTTAATTTCACGATTGGCTAACTCAGCTTGACCATTGGTCTGTGGGTGGTAAGCAGTGGACACTTTGTGAGAAATTCCATATTTTTCCATGAGTGATGAGAATGGACGATTGAAAAAATGAGTTCCACGATCACTTATGATAGCCCTAGGAATTCCAAATCTAGAGAATATGTTTTCTTTTAGGAATCTAATCACAGTTTGATGATCATTGGATTTTGTGGGAATGGCCTCAACCCATTTTGAGACATAATCAACATCTAAGAGTATGTAGAGGTATCCCCGAGAGTTTGGGAAGGGACCCATGAAATCAATTCCCAAAAAGTCAAATATTTCAACCACTAAGATGGGAGTGAGTGGCATTTGATTACTTTTTGTGATGGACCCTACTTGTTGACACCTAGGACAGCTTTGAAAAAATGTGTAGGAGTCCCTTGAGAGGGTGGGCCAGAAAAGAGCACATTGAAGAATCTTAGCAGATGTTTTCTTAGAGGAAAAGTGACCTCCACATGCCTCACTATGACAAAATTTAAGGATGGACTCTTTTTCAGATTCTGGAACACACCTCCTAATGAATTGGTCAGGGCAGAACTTATAGAGGTATGGATCATCAAACACATAGTGTCTAACATCAAAAAGGAATTTCCTTCGAGCTTTAGTCCCTAAGAATTTTGGAATGACTCCTGTCACTAAGAAATTTTCTATGTCAGCATACCTAGGGCAGTCACTCACAGAGTATAAGTGTTCATCAGGAAACGAATCAGACATAGAAAGGTGATTTGAGTTGTCTTTGAATTCCATCCTATAGAGGTGATCAACTACAACATTTTCAACTCCCTTTTTATCCTTGATTGTGAGGTCAAATTATTGTAAGAGAAGGACCCACCTAATCAGTCTAGCCTTAGCATCTTGTTTTTGGAAGAGGTATTTTAGTGCAGAATGGTCAGTGAACACAGTGATGGGTGATCCTAAGAGGTAGGACCTAAACTTCTCTAAGGCAAACACAATAGCAAGTAACTCCTTTTCAGTGGTGGTGTATTTTATTTGGGCATCATTTAAGGATTTTCTTGCATAAGAAATGACATAAGGAGTTTTATCACAACGTTTTCCTAACACAACTCCAAAAGCAAAGTCACTGGCATCACACATAAGTTCAAAAGGAAGGTTCCAATTTGGAGATTTCATAATGGGAGGAGAGGTGAGAGAGGATTTGAGGGTTGAGAATGAACCCTCACAGCTTTCTGTCCAAACAAATGGAGCATCCTTTACTAAGAGAGCACAAAGGGTACGGGATATTGAACTAAAGTCCTTGATGAATCTTCTATAGAAACCAGCATGTCCTATGAAAGACCTCACTTCCTTGATAGTTTTGGGTGATGGAAGGTGACGAATGATGTCAACCTTTTCTTTATCAACTTCAATCCCCCTACTCGAGACCATATGGCCTAGAACAAGTCCCTCTTTAACCATGAAATGGCATTTTTCCCAGTTTAGGACCAGATTTTTTTCTTCACATCTTGACAAGACTCTCTCCACATTCTGCAGACATCCCTCAAAAGTATCCCCAAACACAGAGAAGTCATCCATGAAGACCTCAAGAAAATCCCCTACCATGTCTGAGAAGATTCCCATCATGCACCGCTGGAAGGTTCCAGGGGCATTGCATAACCCGAAGGGCATGCGTTTGAAGGCAAAGGTACCGAAAGGACATGTGAATGTAGTCTTCCCTTGATCCTCTAGGGAGACCTCAATTTTATTGTACCCTGAGTACCCATCTATGAAACAGTAGAAGGCATGACCTGCCACTCTCTCAAAGACTTGGTCAATGAATGGTAAGGGGAAATGGTCCTTCTTGGTGAATGAGTTTAGTTTCCTATAGTCAATGCAGTCCCTCCATCCACTACTCACCCTTGTTGGAAGAATCTCTCCATCCTCATTGGTTATCACTGTGATTCCAGCCTTTTTTGGAACCACTTGGATTGGGCTCACCCATTCACTCTCAGCTATGGGATATATGATACCAGCTTTCAACAATTTCATAAGTTCTTTCCTTACTAACTCCATGAGATTAGGATTGAGTCGCCATTGAGGTTGACGACATGGCTTTGAATCAGATTCCAGAACAATCCTATGAGTCCCGATAAGTGGGCTAATCCCAGGAATATCAGAAAGGGTCAAACCAATGGCTTTCTTATGCTTACTAAGGACATCTAGAAGCATCCTCTCATGATTGGCTTCAAGAGAAGAAGAAATGACAATAGGATGTGTTTGATTTTCCCCTAGGAAGGCATAATTTAGTGAAGCAGGAAGTTCCTTCAATTCAAGATCATGTTGGTTCAGAATTTCAGCAGAAGATTGGGACATTGGATCAAGATCAATTTCTTTTTTTAGAGGTTTAGATAGGATTGATTCCTCACATGTAGAAGTTTCATCTACTATATTGTCTTGATCATATTTAGGGAAGGAATTTAGAGGGGTCTCTATGAAATTGGTTTCTTGAAAGGTTTCACTGATTTTTGGACCTAAGAATTCATCATAAGAGAAATTTGAAAATGATTCAATCCAAGGAGATAAACTTCCTTCATATGAACAAAGGAAATCAATCTCATCTTGACTTAAACATTCATCAAATATTCCTTGATGTTCCATGGATTCATTATCAATGCTTCCTATCATGTTTAATTCATGAATGTCCTCGTCATCCCCTATTTGTGAGCTTGCATTATAGATGTTCAAGTCTAGACTCATGTTCCCAAAGGTGATGGTCATGTTCCCATTTCGGACTCGGATAACAGAGTTGATTGTTGCAAGAAAAGGATGGCCAAGGATGATTGGGGTTTGTTCCTTATTTCCTAAGTTTGGATGGTTGTCAAGGACAATGAAGTCTGCAGGGTAGATGAAGTTTTCAACCTTTACCAGAACATCCTTTAAAATCCCCTTTGGAACCCTGATTCTACGATCAGCAAGTTGAAGTGTGACAGATGTGGGTTGGAGTTCTTTTAGGCCTAACTGGCAGTACACATCATATGGGATGAGATTGACACTAGCACCTAGGTCACACAAGGCTTTGACAACTTTGCTTTCTCCTAGTTCAACATTGATGTAAGGGAAACCTGGGTCTTTCAACTTAGGAGGAATGGTCCCTCGAATGGTGGTACTCACATTAGCAGCAAAAAGGACTAGGTTTTTATGTGAAAATTTTCTTTTAAAAGTGCACAAGTCCTTAAGGTACTTTGAGTAGGCAGGTATGGTTTGGATTGCATCGAGAAGAGGTATGTTCAACTTGACTTGTGAAAATATTTCCCTCAACCTTTCACTCAGTTCAGGCTTGGTTTTCCCCCTCATGCGTTGAGGAAATGGTGCAGGTTGTGGGGTTGTTTGTTGAAGAGTTGTTTCTTTCACATTGTTATCAGTTTCCTCAGTTTGATCTTGTGGTTCAATTGAATTTTCATCCAATTTTGAATCTTCAGGTGGGTTCTGAATTAGTTGTTCAGTTTTCTCAATTGATTTCCCACTTCTTAAAACAGTCACAACCTTTAGTTGTTCATGAGTTGTTTGAGCACAACTTGACTCTCCCCTTGAAGTTGAGGATGGCACCGCCTGAGTAGGAATGGGTTCCTTTCCTCTTTTGATGGTTTGGATTTCTTGTTTTAGGTAAGAGACTTCTGAGTTCATCCTCTCCATTTGTTTGCATAGTTGTTCTAGTAGGCTTTGTGGAACAGTTTGGGTTGGTGCTTGAGTAGGTTGGTTTATCCCAGGGGGATATTATTGAGGTGGGATGTTTTGTTGAAAATGGACCGGTGGCTATTGGTATTGGATAGGTTGGGTTTGGAAATGGTTATGGGTTTGGTAGTTCTGTTGAGGGTAAGGATTTTTCCCTTGTGGTTGGCTATGTTATTGGTTATCCTTCCATCGGAAGCCTGGGTGGTCATTGTACCTTGGATTGAAAGTGTTTTGGTATTGGGGCTTTTGAAAGTTTAGGGCATTGACTTCCGCTGGGGGTCCTCCTAGAAGAACATCCTTGATGGATGGAATGGTTGGGCAGTTGTCTGTTTTATGGTCATGTTTGTCACAAATTGTGCAAACAAGGTCTAGATTTTGGATTTCATGGACTTTCCTAAGGTCTATCTCTTCAACCTTCCTAGAGAGTGCTGCGAGTTTAGCCCTAAGGCTTTCCTCTTCTCTAAGTGTATGAATTCCAGTGGTTCTTTGTGGATTTTCAGAATAAGGTGAAGTTCCCCAAGTTTGGTTTTGTTCAGCTAGACTTTCCAGATACTCATAAGCATCATTTGGGGCCTTGTTTTTAAAAGTTCCATTACACATCATGTCAATGAATTGTTTATTACCTGGACCCAAACCTTCATAGAAAATTCTCACTTGTTCAGGTATGGAAAAACCCATGGTGCGGAACCATTTTTAGGGTGTCTTTGAACCTCTCCCATGTTTCATAAAATGACTCTCCCTCTTTTTCAAAAAAGTTTTGGATGCTCTTTTTAAGTGCCATTGTTTTGTGATGAGGGAAGTATTTTTTGTAGAATTCTCTTTGCAGTTGGTCCCAAGAGTGGATTGATGCAGGTCTCAAGTTGTTTAGCCAATTTTTAGCTCGATCCTTTAATGAAAAAGGAAATAGCCTCATCTTAGCGGATTCTAGTTGATGTGGGGGACACATGGTTTCAACAATGTCATTGAACTCTTTGACATGAAGGTATGGAATTTATGACTCCATCCCATGAAAGGTTGGAAGGTGGTTTAGGACATGGGGTTTGAATATGTAGTTGGTGTCTCCTATGGAAGTGTGTCTAATTCATGAGGGGGCATTGGTCCAAGCTGGAGTGAGGTAGTCGTTCATGGTTTGATCAACTACATTCCCTAAGTTTGGAGCTTCTTGTTTTTTGTTTCCCATTTGATTCCCCCCAGGGTTTACAATTTGATTTTGTGGATGAACCTCCATTGGACTTGTTTCAAGTTCTGACTTTGGGGTTTCAAGAATATTTGAATCTGATTTAAGCAATCCCTTAGGTGCACTTGACTCCCCTATCCTAGGACTTTCCACCCTAACTAGTCTATTTGAGAAATCGCGGGTGTAGGCGGACATGCGCCAAAAAAAAAGCGAGAAAGGGACAAGATAAGAGATATTGGGTGAGAGTAGAAGAATGGAGGTGAGGAAAGAAGGTTTTTTTGGATCTAAGGTACTTACTTGGTCCCAGGAAACGACGCCAAAATTTGATTCTCGCTCAAATTTACCCAAGAGAAGAAGGTAAGACGGTCCTTGTAGTTTAGCTTGGGTTATCGAATCCACAGAGACCTAAGAAGTAACCTTTAGACACGCACATTCTAAGGACTGTTTTTTGCTATTAAGTGGCCAACTTTGGGTTGATTTTAGATGGGTTTAAGTGAACTCTAAGATACTTAAGTGAATTCAAATTAAAAGAATGAGTTGATCCTAGGTTATCGCTTGGGGTGTATTGGACATATTTTCTTTTTAATGATTTCAAATTATTAAATTTGAGATGGGTTCATTTAAGGAGATAAAACAACATCATCACTTACTGGTTTAATGCCTACACCCTTTAATACTAATCAGTTATACACTTGAAGGATCAAAGTTTTGAGTACTTCAAGGTAAGGGTTTGTATTAGTACTTGAAGTGTGTGGCCTTAAATTCAACAAGGACAATGGAGTTTAAAAATCATCAAATAAAAATCACAGTTAAAGAAGTGATTATACATTAATTAGGTGATAAATAACATCCAATCTAGCCCCTTTCTACTCTCTTGGATCAACCCATAAGTGGGTTAGCCCTCCATTGATCCCATGGTTTCAATGGAAGCGGAAAGTAGACTCATGAGGGAGGAAATGGAGAAGTAAAGAAAACAACAAAAATAAAATGATCACTCCACCGTTGTGTGAATAATTTCACAGGGGTTGGTGTGAATAAATTCACACCTTGATCCAATGGTATCAAAGTGATATTAAGAACAACATAATAAGAGTAGAAGAAGAACTTTTATTAAGAAACTAAGTGAATTGAACAACTTACATGTGAAAGACAAAATTGAGGCAACAAAAATGCAGCATAACATTACAATTGAACAAAGCATCCAAGATCTTCAACTACTTCACCAACACTGACTTAAATAGGAATTTTGGGAGACTTGGGTCGAGCCTCCAACAGTACAATGAATCTTAATTAATTTTGGTAGGCCATAGGTGGTGGAAAGCTTGTGGAATTTGAACTTTTCCACATTTGACCCGATGTGGCAGCCAGCTTTCCTTCACCGAACAGACACGTCTGGAAGACCTTCTAGAATTCCGAATCAGGGTGGTCCATAGAATAAGAAAACGGATCTCCGGATGTATTCTAATCGACTGTAAAATTTGGGCCCATTTAGAGTTGTGGATTCCGAAATATGATCAAATTGGTGGACTGTGTTTCTGGGCCGCAGAATCTGGCCTAGAATTTTATCTCTAACTTGGGCCGCCTAAATGACAAACATGGAGGCAGAATTAGCATTAACTAATGCATATTGATTTGTTCCTCTACATGTCTTCTATCATCCCACGAAAGTTGGGATTAATTGGGCCTGTAAGTTGGGCCCCACATCTTAATCAGTGGGCTGATGTCCAATCTGCCTTCTCTAGAATTGCTTCCTTTCATTTCCAAATATCTCCATCATCCTCCATGAATTCTCCACTGATCCCTGAATCAAACATGTTCATATTTAAGTGTAGATCAATTTAAAAAAACATCAAATTAAAATATGTATAATTAAATTCTTTAAAATCATATGAATCATTGGGTACTTTAAATGATGTTAAAAAATGAACCACATAATAGTGCATTTTAAGAAGGTATTATAATCATAATGTAAAATGATGGTCAAAGTGTAAAATGAACTAAAATGGTGTTTATAAATAACAAAGAACATGAATATTATGTATATTAACAATGAATATTAGCCTCATTTAGTGGATAATCAGTGACATCATAAAACAATTCATATAAGATAAAGGAATTCATAAAAATAATTCCATCACAACATAATCAAATCAATGTAAGATCAGGAATAGAAACAGAACCCTTTATTATCTTAGATTGAAAATAATTTTGACAAAACACTTGAACTCCATTCTTGAGGAAAATATCCTTTCTACTTCAAAAACACTTTTCCTTTCTTAACATGTTATACAATTCTAAACTAAAATAAGTTGATTAAAAATAAACTTGAAAATTTGTAAAGGAATCTTCTTGAAAATAATGTATTAAAAATCCATTCATGCCGTATAAGTTAAAAAAACATTCTTCTCGTACTTTTGTTGGAAATGTCAAAAAGTACCTCGTACGAAAAACGACAAAAGATTCCTTTCATATCTTTTACTAAAAACTCACCGAAGGGTAAAATTGGATATAAACTATTGTAGATGGATATAAATATTACATATTGAGGGAACATGGATGTGGATGATAAAATACACCCTAGTAAATATCAAAGTATAAACAATCTTGGATAAAAATGAGATTGTGATATTTTCCCTTACCTTAGGTCCGATTTGCTTCGTAAATGTACGAAACTCCTGTATAACGATTTAAATAATGTTATTGACTTATTCCAGAATCATACTTATTGTTATGATATCATATATGGTCATATTCATAGCTTCTTATTAGTAATATTTCTTTACTACTTGTTATTCAGGTGTTTATTTCTTTTTGTTCTGATGCATGTTTTGTCAAATAAATTCTTATTATTCTCTTTAGGTTATAGATACCTCATTTCCCGAATGGTATTAGTGTAATATATATCATATTAATTCATTCAATTCATTTATATAATCATTATGCGATGAAGATCATGTAGAATGAGTCGCATCACATCATGGAGACGGTATTCCGTACGTACGCGCGAGCGATGATATCATTCCCATGATCATGGAATTGTATTGGAGTGTATGTATACTATTTCAGAATCAATATAACTTTACAATAATCATATATATTTATTCTTTACACCATTATACCTATCCAAGTAAGGAAAATAGATTACACCATGGCGTGGAGACAGTATTCCGTACGTACGCACGCGCGGTGATTTCATTTTCCGTAGGATGGATAGATGGTGAAACAGGGTTGTTTCATACTTATAATAACATATCTGTATATGAGTTATACTGATGTTATTACTTCATAATTAAACAACTACATAAGAAGAATTGGAAGAAGAAATAAAGATGAAACAATCAGTAAAGGACATTACCTCTTCTTTGAAGCGCTTCTTTGAGACCTCCTTTTAGGGTACTAAAATTGGTCTTTGAAGAAGACCAGGACCTCTAGGATGTCTCTATGGAAGTGGAGAGGAGAAAGTGTCAGGGGTTTTCCGAGTGTGAAGGCTCAACGTGGTGTGAGGAAGAGGGGGAGGAGGTGCCCTTTTATAAGGGAGGAGAGGGGCTCCTTTGGAAAAACTAAAAATATTATTTTATTATAAAGCCAAATTCGGTTTTAAATAGCTCCAAATTGATTTATTTCGAAGATGAGGTGGGGATGGGTCTAAATCATCTCATAAAATATAATTTATACAAGTTTAGGTTCCTATTTTAACCTTATCATTTATATTTAACTTTAAGTTATATAATTTTACTTTTACCGTGTCTTTTTGTGTTCTTACACTATAAGGTTAATAAGCTTACTATAACAAGCCAAAAAAACCCCAAGTTGTTTTTTATTAATATATATAACCTTATATAAGTCATTTGGAAGAGCCTTATATTTTTAGGAATTAAATAACAACTAATAATATAATACTTGTTTTAATAACTATTTTATGTGAATTTTGACACTATTTAGTAATTGATTTTTGTGAAAATCATAACAGAATTATTAGTTATAAAAAAGTTAATTAAATCAATAATAACATGTCATATTAACCTAGAAAATTAGTGTAAATCATAAAAAGTCTCAAATTACATTTATTTGGGTATTTATGTCATCAATTACGTCAATATTTCATTAATAAGATAATTACCGTATCATCATTGTGTCATAAATAAATTAAATTATTTAATGTCTTAAAATTACAAATAAAATACCATTATGTAGGAAATCTTTTTATATTTATAATTAATATTTATAGTCGAATTTATCTTATGTATAAACCTATATTAAAAATTATTTAGTTATTAAACTTTGATTTTAACTATTTTAACCCTTCTTTAAATAAATTAATAATAAATGTCCTAATCTAATCCACGTTGGCCTAAATGGTCATATGTTATTCTTAAGGTTTTTTTTGGTCGAATTACACTTATAAAATAGAATTAGGACATGTTTTAGGGTAATAATAATATCATTTTTACCCTTAATTACCCTATTTACTTTTAACCGTGGTAAATAAAAGTAAAAAGTTTCTATTCACCAAAAATTATTTTCATCTCATTTAACAACATTTTAATTACTGACATCAACCGTGTCTCTTGGATTTTTTAAATTCCACTCATAGAAGCGGTAAAATTATGTTTTATGAAAATTTGGAAATTCTCCTAGGAGGTGGGTAAAAGACGGTGAAAAGTTCAATAAAAGTTTTATATATCTAAAATTATTATAAAATTACTCCAATGAATTACATTGAACTTATATAGGTATTATGTATCAATTTTTGCCTAAAATAAATTTAATTAAAATAAATAATTATTTAAATAAAAAGTCGGTTTTTAAATAGTAACCCAGTGTTTTCACTATTCATCAATAATTGAAAGTTTCCAGAAAGATACCAAAATTTCACCCTAGGATAATTTCGATATTCCGAATCCAAAAATGAAGTCCAATTTGAAAAATAAAATTCATAAAATTTCAAAAAGTGGTTATTACTATTCATAAAAGCTAGTTTTAATAATATTTTAATAGCATATCGTTGTTTAGTGAAACTCGATATTGCGTACGACACAAGCTATCGAGGAAGGTCGCGATTGCATGTAAAGCAAGCCAAGAAAGTGTTGTGTGTAGTGAAAGATTCCTTTGATGGTTTATATAACATAAAAACAAACTATTTCTCATAAAAGTCTCAGGTGTTACATTCTACCCCCCTTAAAATGAATTTCGCCCTCGAAATTCGTCACTTTGTAACAAACAGATGAGGATACCTCTACCTCATCATATCCTCAAGCTCCCATGTAGCTTCTTCTAATTGGTGGTTCCTCCTTAAAACTTTCACCAAGAGAGTGGTCTTGTTCCGTAGGACTTTTTCACTACGATCGAGAATCTTTATCGGCTGTTCTTCATAAGAAAGATCTTGCTCCAGCGATACAACTTCCGAGATGAGTACATGTGAAGGATCAAATATGTACTTTCTCAGGATAGATACATGGAACACATCGTGAACTTGAGAGAGATTCGGTGGAAGCGCCAATCGGTAAGCTACCTTCCCAACACGATCCAGTATTTCGAAAGGACTGATATATCTAGTGCTCAACTTCCCCTTCTTTCCAAATCTCATGACCCTCTTGTAGGGAGATATTCATAAGAACAATTTATCACCCACTTAAAACTCTAGGTATTTTCTTCGGTTGTCAGCATAACTTTTTTGTCGACTTTGAGATGATCTTATGTGTTGTTGAATAGATCAGACCTTTTCTGCCATCTCATCAACAATATCAGGTCCTAATAGATTTCATTCCCCAGCTTCATCCCAGAAAGTTGGAGTCCTGCATTTCCTTCCATAGAGAGCTTCATAAGGATCCATCTGAATAATGGAGTGAAAACTATTATTATAAGAAAATTACAACAAAGGTAGGTGTTTATCCCAAACACCTTTGAAATCCATAGAGAAAGCTCTCAACATATCTTATAGAGTTTGAATTGTTCTCTCAGACTGACCGTCTGTCTGAGGATGATAAGCAGTGGTGAAACCAAACTCTGTATCCAGAGTATGCTGAAGACTTCGCCAGAACTTTGGGGTAAACCTCGGATCCCGATCAGATATAATAGAAAGTGGTACTCCATGAAATCTTACCACTTCCTTTACATATATCCTGGGAAGCTGATCCAGAGAGAAATCCTCTCTAATAGCAATGAAGTGTACAGACTTTGTAAGACGATCAACTATGACCCAGATAGAATTATTTCCTTTAGATGTTTTAGGAAGTCCTCTGACAATGTCCATAGCGATGTTTTCCCATTTCCATTCTGGTATGGGTAATGGTTGTAAAATCCCCTTAGACTTCTGTCTCTCAGCTTTAACTTTCTAAAAAACCAAGCATCGAGAGACACATTCATCAACATCTCTTTTCATGCCATACCACCAGAAGTACTCTTTCAGGTCCCTATACATCTTCGTGCCTCCAGGATGAATAGAGAATGAAGAACTATGAACCTCATCCAGCAGCTCCTTATTTAATTCGAGGATGAGAGGAACACAAACCCGATTCCTAAACATTATTATCCCATCACAATCAAGGTTGAATTCAGGAACATTTCTCACCTTCTTTTGTAACTCGACATCTTCTTTCTATGCCTCTTTAATCATCACATGTATAGATGGTTGAAAATTCATTTGATAAAGATAAGATTTTTTCCCTTCCATTATAATTCCAATATCCATCCTTTGTAAATCCATAAATATTGGATCTTTTGTGATCCTCATCATGGATAAACTGGCATGATCTTGTCGACTTAATGCATCTGCCACCATGTTTGCTTTCCCAGGGTGGTAATGGATTGAGCAGTCGTAATCCTTAATAAGATCCAACCATCTTCTTTGGCGCATATTCAGCTCCTTTTGTGTGAAAATATACTTTAAACTTTTATGATCAGTATAAATGTCACACCTTTCTCCATAAAGATAATGCCTCCAAATCTTTAATGCAAATATTACTGCAGCTAACTCCAAATCATGAGTTGGGTAATTTTTCTCATGGATTTTCAACTTTCGTGAGGCATAAGCTATCACCATATCATTTTTCATAAGAACACACCCGAATCCCTTCTTGGATGCATCACTGTAGATCCCAAACCTTTCTCCACTACAAGGCAGTGTGAGCACAGGTGCACTGGATAACCTTCTTTTCAACTCCTTGAAATTCTCTTCACATTCCTCCGTCCAAACAAACTTAACTTCTTTCCGAGTCAACCTGGTGAGTGGATTAGATAATAGTGAAAAATCATTCAAAAAACATCGATAATATCCATCCAAACCAAGAAAACTTCGGATCTCAGTTACGGTTTTTGGTCTCGACCATCTTTCGATAACCTCTGTTTTTACTGGATCCACAGATATCCCCTCTTTTGAGATTATGTGACCCAAAAATGAAACTGTTTGAAGCCGAAATTTACACTTGGTAAATTTGGCATAAAGCTTATCCTTTCTCAAGGTCTTCAATATAATTCTCAAGTGATCTTCATGTTCTTCCTTGCTCTTTGAATATACAAGAATATCATCTATAAAGACTACCACAAACTGATCAAGATAGTCTCTAAAGACTCTATTCATCAGATCCATGAAGATAGCAGGGGAATTAGTAAGACCAAATGGCATCACTATAAATTCATAGTGTCCATACCTTGTACGGAAAGCCGTCTTTGGTATATCCTCCATTTTGACCCTTAATTGATGATACCCTGAATGAAGATCAATCTTGGAAAAGTATTGAGCTCCGCGTAGTTGGTCAAATAAGTCATCAATGCGCGGGAGATGATATTTGTTCTTGATAGTGATCTTGTTAAGTTATCGATAATCAATGCAGAGTCTCATTGATCCATATTTCTTATTAACAAAGAGAACAGGTGCTCCCCAAGGTGATGCACTAGGGTGTATGAATCCCTTATCAAGATTCTCTTGGAGTTGCTTCTTCAATTCCTGCAACTCAATTGGGGCCATTCTATAAGGTGTCTTTGAAATAGGCAAAGCACCCGGTATGAGTTCTACTGAAAACTCAACTTCACAATTTGGTGGAAGACCCGGAAATTCCTCCGGAAAGACATCATCAAACTCCCGTACAATGGGAATATTCTTAATCGTGAGTTTCTCACCAACCATTTTAGATAAATAACCTTCATTTAGTGGAATCAAGACCCATAAGATGGAAGAAATTTCCACTGGAAGGTTATGTTCATCCTTGAATCGATAGACGATCATAGATTGATCTGAAATATGAAATGTGACATCCCTTCTTTGGAAATTGATATGAGCTCCATATAAAGAAAGCCAATCCATGCCAAAAATCACATCAGATTCCACTATAGGAAGGATCACAAGATTTTCAGGAAGAACTTTCCCACAAACTTCAATCAGAGAAGAATTATAAGATTTTGATGCGACTGTTGTTCCATTAGGGGTTGTCACAACTAACTCTACATCTAACTATTGAGGTAAAATGGTGATACCCTTAGAAAATTATTCAGAAATAAAAGAGTGGGTGGATCCAGAATCAAATAAAACATTTTCTACTTTAGAGCGGATGGTAGGTGTACCTTTCACCACATCGTTATCGTACTCCACATCGCTGATAGAAATTGCATGTGACTTTCCTTTTTCTTTAGCCTTAAAAGTTTGTTGACATCGACCATCATCATCAACCCTTGGATTTGGGAATTGATTGGCATAATTCCCCATCTCCTTGCATTTGTAACATTGAAGTGTAGTAGCTTCATTTTGTGTATCCCTTCCTTTGTTTTCATCCTTAGATATCTTCTTCCCATCATTGTGGCATTCAAATGCCCGATGACCTTCCTTTCCACATTTGAAACATTTACTTGTCCCTTTAAGACAACTCCCACCATGTTTCTTTCCACACTTTGAGCATAAGGGAAAGCTCATCTTCTTTTCAGTGTGCTCATTATATTTTCTTTTGAATTACATTTTCCTCTTCTTATCAAACCCATGTGACTGATGGGTTACACCAATCTCCATCTCAACTTTGAGAGCACATCGAACAATTTCCTCATAGCTATTGAAGTCCCTTATGGCTAACGCCCTTCGAAGAATTGGTTTTAAGCCACCAAAGAATCGATCGATCTTACTCTCAGGTTGGATAATAATCCCAGAAGCGTACCTTGAAAGTCTTGTAAAATTTGCTTCATAGGTACCAATAGATTCATCATCCTTTTGCTTTAGTTCAAGAAACTCCTTCTCCATCTTTGTTCGGAGAATATGAGGAAAGTACTTATTGAAAAATAAGTTCTTGAACTCGTCCCATTCCATGGACTCAATTTCATCTCTTGGCCTCGTATTCTTGATAAGATTCCACCATTGATCAACATCTCCTTCCAAACGACACACTGCTAGGATGAATTTATCATGTTCAGAACATTGAAGAACTGAAAATATCTTTTCAGTAGTACTGATCCATTGTTCAGGAACTAATGGATCAGTAGACCCGCTGAATGAGGGTGGACGCTGCCTCATGAAGGATTCACCAGAATGTTGTTCTTTCCTTTGTTCATTTGGAAGTCCTGCATGATTCATAGCTTGAGAAAGTTGTGTGAGCATGGATATAAGATTTTTCATTGCATTTCCCATAATGTTTGGTTGATCAGGGGGACAATCATTGCATTTCCCGTCACATTCCACATTAACACGGTTCTTTCGGGTTCTAGCCATTGACTAAAACCAAGAAGAATAGTGTGAGCAACACTAATTATAATAGGAAAACCACATTTTTAAGAATAAAATTTCACACTTAAGGTCTTATCATAGGTTGTTCATGGCCATTTTTAATACACTAAGATCGTGTTCTATGCTTAGACTTATCCTTAGGGTTCTTACTAAGGCTTTCACATCCTAGTTTCCAAAGGATGACTATACCTTTCCTCTGATACCAACTATAACGACCCATACTTTACATACATTGTTAATAATTCAAAATTGAAGTACACTTATTACAACATATAACAAAACCACAAAAGGACTGTATAGGTATAGTGTCTTTAGAAACTGGGAAACATAAACAACTGGTTCATAAAGCATCTACACTGTCTCCCATTTATTTCATCATATCTATAGTCCCTTTTGGCATATCTTACTTAATAACCTTCTTCCTGACCTGGGGAAAGAAAACATACAAAAGGGTGAGCTCAAATTCTTAGTAAGGGTAAACAAAAGAAATATCAATCACATCATATTCATAAGAACATAACATTTTGGAAATCTTAACCTGCAAAAGAAATCATAATTTGATACCATGGGATAAATCATAGAAGTGAATTGTAATCCCAATAATCATAACATAAAACATGAAACTTTGTGTCATACACAAATAATCATAGATAATCATTTCTTATTAGTCAAGACTCATTGAAAAGTCTATCTTAGTGGACAAAGTCATTTTTTGAACCGAGTTCATTCCTCGTTTCATTCCTGTTTCATTGAACCGGTTTAACCTGCCGTTCCGGGCATGTCTATCTCATGAGATATAAAATCTTTACCCAATGCATTGGAGTGAGATATAGGTCCCACCCATCTCATAATGATACCATTCTTATGTTTTCCACAAAATCATAAACCATACATCATATCATAACCCATGTAATAAAAATGGGAATCTTAAACATCATGACATCATAAAACAATTCATATAAGATAAAGGAATTCATAAAAATAATTCCATCACAACATAATCAAATCAATGTAATAACAGGGATATAAATAGAACCCTTTATAATCTTAGATGGAAAATAATTTTGATAAAACACTTAAACTCCATTCTTGAGGAAAATATCCTTTCTACATCAAAAACACTTTTCCTTTCTTAACATGTCATAAAATTCTAAACTAAAAGAAGTTGATTAAAAATATACTTGAAAATTTTTAAAGGAAGCTTCTTGGAAATAATGTTTTAAAAATCCATTCATGCCGTATAAGTTAAAAAAACATTCTTCTTGTACTTTTTTCGGAAAAGTCAAAAAGTACCTCGTACGAAAAATGACAAATGATTCCTTTCATATCTTTTACTAAAAACTCAACGAAGGGTAAAATTGGATATAAACTATTGTAGAAGGATATAAATATTACATATTGAGGGAACATGGATGTGGATGACAAAATACACCCTAGCAAATACCAAAGTATAAACAATCTCGGATAAAAATGAGATTGTGATATTTTCCCTTACCTTAGGTCTGATTTTCTTCGTAAATGTCCAAACCTCCTGTATAATGATTTAAATAATGTTATTTACAAATTCAAGAATCATACTTATTGTTATGATATCATATATGGTCATATTCTTAGCTTCTTATTAGTAATATTTCATTACTACTTGTTATTCGGGTGTTTATTACTTTTTGTTCTTATGCGTGTTTTGTCGAATAAATTCTTATTCTTCTCTTTAGGTTATAGATAACTCATTTACATAATTTTATTAGTGTAATATATATCATATTAATTCATTCAATTCATTTATATAATCATTATTCAATGAAGATCATGTAGAACGAGTCGCATCACATCGTGGAGACGGTATTCCGTACGTACACACGCGCGGTGATTTCATTTTCCGTAGGATGGATAGATGGTGAAATATGGTCGTTTAATACTTATAATAACATATCAGTATATTATTGATACTGATGTTATTACTTCCTAATGAAACAACTACAGAAGAAGAACTGGAAGAATAAATAAAGATGAAACAATAGGTAATAGACATTACCTCTTCTTTGAAGCGCTTCTTTGATACCTCCTTTTAGGGCACTAAATTTGGTCTTTGAAGAAGACCAGGACCTCTATGATGTCTCTAGGGAAGTTGAGAGGAGAAAGTGACAGGGGTTGGCCTAGCTTTAAGGCTCAAAGTGGTGTGAGGAAGAGGGGGAGGAGGTGCCTTTGTATAAGGGAGGAGAGGGGCTCCTTTGGAAAAACTAAAAATATAATTTTATTCTAAATCCAAATTCGGTTTTAAATAGCTCCAAATTGATTTATTTCGAAGATAAGGTGGGAATGGGTCTTAATCCTCTCATCCAATAGAATTTATACAAGTTTAGGTTCCTATTTTAACCTTATCATTTATATTTAACTTTAAGTTAGATAATTTTACTTTTACCGTGTCTTTTTGTGTTCTTACAATATAAGGTTAATAAACTTACTATAATAAGCCAAACGAACCCCAAGTTGTTTATTATTAATATATATAACCTTATCTAAGTCACTTTACCGAACCTTATATTTTTAGGAATAAAATAACAATTAATAAAATAATATTTGTTTTAAAAACTATTTTCTGTCAATTTTGACACTATTTAGTAATTGATTTTTGTGAAAATCATAACAGAATGATTAGTTAGAAAAAAGTTAATTAAATCCACAATAACATGTCATAGTAACCTAGAAAATTAGTGTAATTCATAAAAATTCTCAAAATACATTTATTTGGGTATTTATAACATCAATTATGTCAATGTTTCATTAATAAGATAATTACTGCATCATAATTGTGTCATAAATAAATTAAATTATTTAATGTATAAAAATTACAAATAAAATACCTTTATGTAGGAAATCTTTTTATCTTTCTAATTAATATTTATAGTCGAATTTATCTTATGTATAAACCTATATTAAAAATTATTTAGTTATTAAACATTGATTTTAACTATTTTAACCCTTCTTTAAATAAATTAATAATAAATGTCCTAATCTAATCCAAGTGGGCCTAAATGGTCATATTTTATTCCTAAGGTTGTTTTTGGTCGAATTACACTTATCAAATATAATTAGGACATGTGTTAGGATAATAATAATATCATTTTTACCCTTAATTACCCTATTTACTTTTAACCGTGGTAAATAAAAGTAAAAAGTTACTATTCACCAAAAATTATTTTCATCTCATTGAACCATATTTTACTTATTGACATCAGCCATGTCTCTCGGATTTTTTAAATTCCACTCACAGAAGCGGT
Source organism: Viscum album (assembly GCA_963277665.1). Lineage (NCBI taxonomy): Eukaryota > Viridiplantae > Streptophyta > Magnoliopsida > Santalales > Viscaceae > Viscum > Viscum album. Next base: position 1,075,041,339 of record OY728143.1, read on the forward strand.
AAAATTATGTTTTATGAAAATTTGCAAATTCTCCTAGGAGGTGGGTAAAAGACGGTGAAGAGTTCAATAAAATTTTTATATATCTAAAATTATTATAAAATTACTCCAATTAATTACATTGAACTAATATAGGTATTATGTATCAATTTTTCCCTAAAATAAATTTAATTAAAATAAATAATTATTTAAATAAAAAGTCATTTTTAAATAGTAACCCAGTGTCTTCTTTATTCATCAAAAATTAAAAGTTTTCAGAAAGATACCAAAATTTTACCCTAGGCTAATTTCAATATTCCAAATCCAAAAATGAAGTCCATTTTGAAAAATAAAATTCATAAAATTTCAAAAAGTGGTTATTACTATTCATAACGGCTAGTTTTAATAATATTTTAAAAGCATATTGTTGTTTAGTGAAACTCGGTATTTCGTACGACGCAAGCTATCGAGCAAGGTCGCGATTGCATGTAAAGCAAGCCAAGAAAGTGTTGTGTGTAGTGAAAGATTCCTTTGATGATTTATATAACATAAAAACAAAATATTTCTCATAAAAGTCTCAAGTGTTACAAGTAGCCTTATAATGGTAACCTTGTAGCTGTGACCTTGTAGCGGTAACTATATAACGGTGACATGTAACAGTAAACTTTTAACTGTGACCTTGTAACTATAACCATGTAACGGTAACCATGTAGCTGTAACCTTGTATCTCTAACCATGTAACGATAACCATGTATCTGTAACCTTGTAACTGTAACCATGTAACGATGACCCTGTAGCTGTAACCTTGTAACTATAACCATGTAAGAGTGACCATGTAGGTGTAACCTTGTAACTGTAACCATGTAATAGTGACCATGTAGTTGTAACCTTGTAATTGTAACCATGTAACAATGACCATGTAGCTATAACCTTGTAACTGTAACCATGTAACAGTGACCTCTATACATAGATAAATTCTCCACTGTAAGCTTAACCAATCAATCAGTGAGATTGAGAGTATATAAATATTACTCTTTAGGAAACATTAATGAACCATAATTTGCATATAATGAAGACATGGTTTTCAGTTAAATGAAAACAAGATTTGGGATTATCAAAATATGATTTGGGATTATCAAAATAGGTGAGTCCAACAATCTCCTCTTTTTTGATAATCACAAATCATGTCATTGAAGCGTTAGATTTAAGAGTTTTTGAATCATGGTTAAACATATCTACCAATTCCATTGGGATTTATAGGTGTAAGTGTTGAATATTTTCTCCCCTATGAATGAATTCTCCCCTTTAATATTTTCTCCCCCTTTGTTATTAAAAAAAAGCGTAGATAAAAAAATAGAGAAAATAGAGTGCTTGTATTGATGATAAAGTATCACCAAAAGAAAAAATAATACATCAATCCCTATCACGTAAGATAGTCCACACTCAATCCACATTAGATATACCCATAAGAACTTTGTCCTTGGATACTGAGGATGCAGGTTCTGAAGGTGGAGGGATAGGCTGAGGGATGGTAGTTAGCAGTGTAGGGGGAGCAGCCATCGAGGCATCACCAGACCTATAATGAGTAGATCTCTGAGGAATCGAGGGGGTCAAGCTTCTGATGGCCTAGGTAGAAGTCATCAAAGGAGCAACACTGGTGAAACCTGAAGCAGCTGAAGAAGAAGGAAGACCAGGAGGAACTATGATGGGAGTGTAGTACACATGGAGGAAAGGCAAGAGAAGATTCCTGAAGTCCATAATGATACTGCCACATCTCCCAATAGTAGAAATAAAATCATCCTTATTCTCCATGAATTTTTCCAAAGAAGGAGTCAATTCCCCGAGTCTACTAACTTGATCCTTAATGGCTTGAGTGACAGGTGGGATCCTTATGTTTTCCAACAGCAACTTGAAGTGTCCATCCATTAGATTCTTAGTGTAAACCCATTTGAAGTAGAAGTCAACTTGATTTTTGATGGCCTTCTGATACTAAGTAGCTTCCCTCAGATTGTCTCCCATGAGATTATGAATTTCCTTGGTAATGGAAACAATTTGAGAGTCTGAGGAATTTTCCACCATAGAACTTTGCCGCTTCTTCTCTAAAATTGGTTCTGAAAGCTTCAATATCAACTAGAGGAGAAGCTGAAGTGGGAATAGATGCAGCTAGTGGAGTCAGAGAGAAATCCACTGTCTCCTTGAAAAGTTTGGTCAAGCCACTAATTAGTATTTTTACTTCATCATATTTTAATTTCACATGTGTTTCCATATATTTCACAAAATCCTCAAACACTATAACCAATTTTTGAACTGTACCTTTGACATATGAAAGGTCTATGTCCACCTGAGTCCTTGAAGCCATATAATCATCTAATTTTTCAATATGCTGTTTCACTGAATCTATAGACTCTTCTAACTTTTTGACCTGACTATGGAATTTCCTTAATTCCTAGAGTAGAGTAGATTGAATAATATAGTGCATTTTGTCTAACTTAGATGCTAAGTTCTCATGAGCTAGAGCAAAAACCTTTCCCACCTCTGAGGACCTATCCCTAGACACTTTTTTAAGGTTGGATTTCAGTGATTCAAGATCTTCCTTTCTGACATAGTCTTCAGGAAAAGAGGTTTCTGGAGGGAAACAAGTGAGTTTTGGAACTGAGGGTCTTCTGTTTGGCCTCTCATCTTCTGAGTCATCATAGTCTAGACCCAACACCATAAATCCAGGGTCCTTAGAACATCATTCAATATAATAAGAAATAAAAACTGATCCTGTAGCAATAGGTTCATCCCCCTCAATGGGAGAAATATCCTTATCGGCTATATTCATTTCCTCTAGACCTCCTTGATCAACTGCAACATCAAGAAGGTTCACTTCCACTTCCACCTCAAAATCCTCAACTACTTCCAAAATAGGTCCAACATCAACTAAAGCAGCAGCTTCTTATTCTCCACTTTCTACCCTTTCTATATGTCCTATTAGAGGACTAAGACTTATACATTCCTCTTCATTTTCTACAGCAGCTGTCTCAAGGTTATCATGACTTGATTTAGAGTCCTCATCCTCATATGAGGTATCTATAACTTCTCTTAATATAATTTCAGCCCCTTCTTCTTCACTGGTTTCCATATCACTATCCCTTAATACAACTTCCCTTATAAGAAATCTCTTTGGTGGGCTCGGCTCACCAAAGGATATATTAGTCCTAGTAGGATTGGAGGGAAGGTCAGGGTCACTCCTGTCATCTACAGGAGAGTCCTCTATTTCTTACACAGTAGAAACTTCCTCTTATACTACATTTGAATAAGTTGGCTATAATTCATCAGGCTTAAGACCAGGGTCTCTCTTATTCTTAGGCCTAGTAGGATGAGTCAGAGGATTAAACTCTTCATACACCTTAGCCTCATCATTCACCCATCTCCTTAGCCATGGATTCCAGTTAATCTTCATCAGCTTGAAAATCACTTTGGTGATGCGATGGTTATCTTGTACAACAAAAATTTCCTCCTTATCTCCAGAAAGTCCTTTCACATTCAACTTAAGAGATATGAGATTGTCATGGAATATGGAATTGGATTTGGAAACAGACTTGGTCATGTCTTCAAGTTGAATAATCCAAAGCCTATACAGGTTAATCTTATGTTCATGCTTCAACAAATACAATATGAATATTTCCTAATACTTCAAAACAGCGAAGTCCCCTCTCTAGGTACTTATCACATGATCTAAAAATTTGAAAAGCATCTTATCCTCTCCCGCCATTTCAGTAGCAATGAATTCCCTAGGAATTCCATTCCCTATCAATTCAGTTAATATTCTTCATAGAAAAATAACTCAATAGTGGGAGGAACTAGTTTTGAGTAATAGTAACAAATTCCTTCATGAGGAATCCCTAAACAATCATCCCACTCAGTAGAGGAGAAACTTACATTTACTCCATTTAGTCTGGAAGTAATCCAGTGCTCATTATCAAACTATCCGAAATTCAGATACTCATAAAACACCTTCACCAACTTCTAGAAATAGGGTCCATTGTTGTTTTCAAAACATTCAACCCATCCCTAAGCTTCCAGTGCCTTAATCACTAACGACTGTCTTGACAGCAGCCACTCTGAACATAATTACTTATTAGCTACTATCTCCATCTTTGTTAAATGCGAGTTTAGTTCCTTTTCCACTATCTGGATACCACTACTCGACTCGGATCTAGGTATCTTAGGGTCAAGCGTGTCTCCTTTATCAGCAACAAACAACCTTTTGACACTTGACATCGATCTGGAGTGGTTCGAGGTTTCAATATAGGTTTAGGGTTTGAGATTTGAGAGCAAGAGGATCAGAAGAGGGTTTGATGTGGATCGAAATGCTATTTGTGTTTTAATTTTATAATTTATGGATCGAAAAATAAAACAGATAAAATAAATAAATAATAGTAGAAAAACATTTTAGATTCCGGTTGAGAGCACACAAAACACAAAGTACCAGACTTCAAATGTATATCAGTAAGGAGGTATCTATAAGGTTTAATGTTGAGGTCCTACAGGTAAGGTTCTAATAGTGAGGTTTAATAGTGTGGTTATAATAGTGGAGTTTAATAGTGTGGTTCTAACAGTAAGTTTTAACGGTGAGGTTCTAACAGTGAGGTTTATCGGTGAGGTTCTATTGGTAATAGTTTATCATACCTAACTCATGTCTGATGTAATTTAACCTCTCAGAATTCAAAGTCTTTGTGAATATATCAGCTAATTGGTGTTCTGTACCAATGAATTAAAGAGTGATATCACCTTTTTGAAAATGATCTCTCAAGAAGTGATGTCTTACATCAATATTATTTTTCCTAGAACGAGATACTGGATTATTAGAGATGTTAATAGCACTTGTGGTGTCACAATTTATAGATAAATGTTCGAATTGATATCCATAGTCTAGTAAAGTGTGTTTCATCTATAGAATTTGAGCACAAAAACTACCACCAGCTATATATTCAGCCTCTGCAGTAGATAATGCAACAGAATTTTGTTTCTTACTACACCATGATACTAGTGACTTGTCTAAAATGTTACGTGTTCTAGAGGTTCTCTTTCTGTCTAACTTGCAACCAGTAAAGTCAGCACCCGAATAACTTATTAAATCAAACAGATGTCCTCTTGGATAAAATAGTCATAAATTTATAGTATACTTGAGATATTTAAAAATACTTTTAACAGAATTTATGGGAGGCTCTTTGGGATTGGCTTGAAATCAATCACACATGAAAACACTAAACATAATATCAGGTATACTAGAAGTAAGACAAAGTACACTCCCAATCATACCTCTGTAGTTGGTTTGATCTACTAGTTCACTAGTTTCATCAGCATCCAATTTTCATGTGGTACTCATAGGTGTATCACTACCATTACTACTATAATTTTTTTAAATGATCCTCAGTATATTTATTTTCATTTAAAATAATACCATCTTTGTTTTGAAAAATTTGAAATCCAAGGAAAAAATTTTAGTTCCCCCATTAAGCTCATTTCAAATTCATCTTGCATCATTGTTGAAAAATCAGTATATAAATAATGTTTAGAAGATCCAAAAATTATATCATTTAAATAAATTTGTACTATTAAAACATCTCTGTAAATCCTTTTAATAAATAGAGTGGGATTTTCTATCCCTTTTGTAAAATAGTTTGAAATAAGAAAATAACTAAGTCTATCATACCAAGATCTTAGAGATTGTTTTAGATCATATAAGGCTTTGGACAGTTTAAAAGCAAGATTTGGAAAATGGGGATTTGTAAATCTAGGGGGTTTTTCAACAAATACATCAACAATTATATATCCATTTAGAAATGAACTTTTGACATCCATTTGATAATGTTTTAAATTCAGATGAGCTGCATAAGAAAGTAGTATCTAAATGGATTCTAGTCTAGCTACAAGAGAAAAGGTTTCCTCATAGTCTATCCCTTCTTCTTGACTATATCCTTGTGTAACTAGTCTAGCCTTGTTTCTAACTATATTTCCAGACTCATCAATTTTGTTCCTAAAAACCCATTTAGTGCCTATTGTCAAAGTTTCCTTAGGTCTGTCCACTAATTCCTAGACTTTGTTTATTTTAAACTGATTTAATTCTTTTTGCATATCCATCACCCAAAATTCATCATTGATAGCATAATTAATATTTTTGGGTTCATGCTTTGAAATAAAAACATGACATTAAACATGGTTTCTTAGATAAGCTATAGTTTGTCTCCCTTGATTTAAATCTACTACTATATTATCTAAAGGATGATTTTTGAGAGTTCTAATACCTCTAGAAAGAGTTGAGCTAGAATCCTCATGGTTGTCTGTTGGTTTAGACTCAACACGTGAAGATTTCAGAAGATTCCCAAAACAAGTTACTTTAACTGGGGATTCACTAACATTATAATTAAGGTCCAGGATTGACATATATTTCTCATGATATTCATGAGAGTTTTTGGGTTCATGTGGATCAGTCTCATCAAATTTGACATGAACTGACTCTTCCACACATTTTGTTTTCTTATTGAATACTTCATAGGATTAACATGAGATTGAGTAAACTATGAAGATTCCTTCATAACTTTTTGAAGAAATTTTTTCAAGATTGTCCTTAGTGTTAAGGATAAAGACTTTTCAACCAAAAACTCTAAAGTAGTTAACCTTAGGCTTCTGATTATTCCAAATTTCATAAGGGGACTACTTAAGAATTGCTCTAATCAAGACTCTATTCATAATGTAACAAGTTGTATTAACTGATTCAACCCAAAAGTAAATTGGAAAATCATATTCATTGAGCATTGTACTAGAAATCTCTTGAAGTGTCCCATTTCTTCTTTCTAAAACTCCATTTTGTTGAGGTGTTCTAGGGGCAGAGAAGTTGTGACAATAGCCATTGTGTGAGCAATAAGATTCAAACTCTTGATTTTCAAACTCACGGCCATGATCACTTCTCAATGTCATGATTCTACATCCACTATGATTTTCTACAGATTTGGAGTATTTGATAAAGTAAGAACAAGCTTCACTTTTGTGAGCAAGAAAGTCTACCCCAGTGTACCTAGAAAAATCATCTACAAGAACATAAACATAGTGCTTCCCATTTAGACTTGAAACTCTTTATGGTCCAAAAAAATCCAGTTGAACCAACTCAAGCAGTTGAGAAGTAGAAACTTTCTTATTTGGTTTGAATGAAACGTTGTTTTTTTCCCTTTTGACAAGGATTATACACTTTGTTAGGAGGCAATTCCCATTTAGGTAAGTCTCTAACTAAAACATTCCTAGTCAGTTTGATAAGTGAGTTCAAATTGTAGTGCCCTAGTCTTCTGTGCCGCAACCAGGATTCCTTATGAAATTCCATTAAACAAGAAACATTTTGCTTAACTAAAGAATTTATATCAACATCATATACATTCTCATTTTTGAGATAAGTAAATATTAAAAAATTTTTAGAATTAAAAACATTTCATGCATCATTCTCAAATTTAACATTTAAAACATCATCAAACAACTGATAAATACTTAGGAGATTGTGTTTTAACCCATCATAAAAAAGTAATTTTGAAATTAATACAGTATTAGGATTACCAATCTGGATTAGGCCAATGATTTTCCCTTTATCATTATCACCAAAAGTTACATGTCCTCCATCAACATTGATTAGGCTCCTGAATCATGAGTAGTCTCTTGTCATATTTCTTGAACATCCCCTGTCTAAGTACCATAGATCTTTACATGAACTCTTTAGGAAACATCTCTGCAAAATAGATTAAGCATGGGGTAACTTTTGTACATATATTTTCATGGGTATAGAGAGGTTAGTAATTAAATATTTGGGAACCCATATTTTCTTCACAAATTTTATATTATCAGCAGATACATTCTGAGACATAAACACTTTGTTTGGTCCTTTAGATAATTTTTTTTCAAGAAATGGTAAATAACTTGAACTAGTTGTGAACTATCCATATTTTGGAACAAATTTAGTTTTAACAAACCTTCTCTATACTTGTTGATATCCTAGACCAATTGTATATTTTGGGGAAATCTATTGTCCTAGAAACTGAGTCGAGATATCTCTACCAGCAGTAAACTTCTCAAGATCTCTCTTTAATTGTTCATTGGATAATTTTAGTTCAATATTTTCTTTTAATAGTTGAGAACATTTTTATTTTCCAATATCCAGATAAGATTTATAATTTTTATTTAGATAATCTTGTCTTTTCAATGATTTATATTTATCCTTGAGTTCATTAAAGGTATCCTCACGATTTCCACAGTATTCAAATAGTTTATCTTTAGTCATATTTTCATCATTGTATGATTAAACTCCATTCCCAGAATAATAATCATAGTAATATGGGAATTGGGTGTTACCTCATATGTTTCTGTGCTGAAACATAAGTTTTCATGATTGTTCTGTTCACTATTAGAAGTATCAGATCCACTGGAGCTGCCTTCTGAATCACTCCAAGTAGCTTTCATATGCTTTTTAAAACTGTTTCCCTTATCTTCATATTTCTTTTTAAATTTCTTTTTGGGGAAATATGTCTTCAAATGGCCTTTTCGTCTGCACTAATTGCAGATTATTTCATTTGAATTATCATTCCATTTTCTGTTTTTCTTCTATTTTCCTTTACTATCATACTTTCTATTTCATTTTCAATTCCTAAAGAATTTCTTCTTTCTGTAGAATTTTTTGAATATTCTTATAAGATGAGCCATCTCCTCATCACTGTCCAAGTTTTCACTTGTGAAAGTTTCTACAAGATCTTGTAAATTTTCTTTATCCTTGTTTTTTGAGGTATTAGTCTTAAATGATACAAATTTCTTCCTTGGTTCTTCATCTACTTCTTGATTCACCTTAAGTTATTCTTCATACATCATAAGATTTCCAATTAGTTCCTTCACTAGTAGTTGGCCTATGACACAAGATTCTCAAATAAAAATAGAAGTCCCTCTCCATCTTTCATGTAGACATCGAAGCAGTCTCATAATCTGGTCCTTACTGTCCACTGGTTTCCCAAGAAGACACATATTATTCACAATCTCATTGAATCTGAGTTACATGTCATAAATGAGTTCATTTGGATCCATTTTAAAATTATCATATTTAATAGTGTATGTATTTAATCTCATTTATTTAACATTTTTTTTCCTTCATGAGAAATAGATAAAGTATCTAAATTTTCATATGCACTTTTACAAGAAGATATTCTATTCAATTCCTCATCACCTAGGGAATAGTACAGAGCATTCCTTACTTTAAATTATTGTTATAAGTAGCTTTAGTCAACTGATACCATGTGTCCCTAGTAGTAGCAAGTAATGTGTGTTGTTCCTCAATTGTGTCCCAGATTTCAGGTCCCATGATTTGTAGATACATTTTCAATTTTAACTTCCACTGAACATAGTTATTACCATTAAAGAAAGGTGGAATGTTAGTAGCATCACCCTCAACTCTATTTTTCATAGTTACATAGAATTTTAAATAACTAAAAATTTAGATATGATAGAAATTTTAAGATCTTTAAGGTACAAATAAAATCACAGTTGAAAAGAATTTGCACAATGGATAAAAAATCCTCTGATACCAAATGTTGGTCGGAGTGGATACTCAATTGGGGGGGGGGGTGAATTGAGTACCAATTAAAATTTCTGTTAAAAACCTTATGGTTAAGAAAAACCCCCAATTTAAAAACGGACCAGTTAATTAAGGCAGTAGAAATTTAAATGTTCAATTGGTCAAAAAGTCTCTCAAAGGGTGATTAATCCTCAGATGAATCCGTGTAGAACACCAATTAATCTTTTGAAACATTTTTACTTAATTAAACAAATACACACACTAACCAAAACTAACTATCAAATTGTAAGCCAAAATAGATTTATGTTTTAACTAATATAAGAAAAAGATAAAATAAAAACAGAGTATATGAGGATTTGCACAATAATGTAAACAAGAGGTTCAGTCTCAAGCCGAGACCTAGTCCTCTCTACTTGGTGATCACCTACCACCATGAAGTTTATATTAAAACTTGATACATATTCTGTATCGGTCTTTACAACAGTTTTCACAAATTGTATAGGGAACACACCTTCTACCATTGTTCTTCATGGGAAAGAAAAACAATATAGACCACAAACGATATCTTGCATAGTATTATGTATGTAATACAGAGAAAGTGAAGTTTGATGGGAGGATTGTTAGTATCCTCTAGATCAAGCAAAAGAGACTGTGTGCGATACAAACAGACACAAAAACTTCTCAATGATGCAAAATAAGGAAACACAATAGAGTAGTTATGATGAGAAATGTTAATGTTCGAGTCAATCTCTGGAAGTTATTTCCAAAATTGAGTGTCTCAAATCCAGGTTCTAGCTTTCAGTTTTCTGCTTATGATGTTGATCAATATTTGGTGAAGCACAGAAGGTGGGAATGAGTTTATCCCAGAATGATCTTTTTGAAGCTTGTGGGTCTTTTTGGGCTAATGCTGGATGGTTTGGAATTTTGATCTGGTGAGTAAGAATTATCACACTTATCATTCAACCCTTTCTTTTTGTGTTCGTATATATGTTTCACTTTTCTCTCTTTTAGGGTCTTTTCATTTTATATTTTAGGTCCGAATATAGGAATGAGTAGATCACATGCAATCTTTCCCGTCCCTCGTATTATCCCATGCATTGTCTCTAGAAATGTTTATAATCAGCATTAATTAATGTCATAGGCATTTAATTTAACAAATATTACTCTTATAATAATATTGAGAAATTGACAAATTATGGAAGAATAAGCATCGATAGATTGGTAATGGTAGCCTTCATATCGTTAGGCTTTAATAGTAGCTGCACATCCGTAATTTCCAACTGTAACTTTGTATTGGTAGCCTTGTAATGTTAACCTTGTAGTTGTGACCTTATAGTGGTAACCATATAACGATAACCATGTAACGGTAACCTTTTAACCGTGACATTTTAACTGTAACCTTGTAATGGTAACCATGTAGCTGTAACCTTGTAACTGTAACCATGTATCGGGAACCATGTAGCTGTAACCTTTTAACTGTAACCATGTAACAGAGACCATGTAGTTGTAACCTTGTAACTATAACCATGTAACTATGACCATGTAGCTGTAACCATTTATCTGTACCCATGTAACGATGACCATGTTGCTCTAACCTTGTAATTGTAACCATGTAATGGTAACCATGTAGCTGTAACCTTGTAACTGTAACCATGTAACGATGACCTCAATACTTAGATAAATTATGCACTGTAATCTTAACCAATAAAGTAGTGAGATTGAGAGTATATGAATACTACTCTATAGGAAAAATTAATGAAACTTAATTAGCATAGAATGAATACATGGTTCCCACTTAAATGAAAACAAGATTTGGGATTATCAAAATATGATTTGGTATTATCAAAATAGGTGAGTTCAACAGGTTTAATAATAATAAATATGCTTGGAAATGTTTTTAGACATCAAAATATCCACAATACTCATAATATTCCTAAGTATGGAATGATCCCCTTTTGGGAACGATTGAAAATAAATATTTAGAGAATCCTTGAATGATTGGTTAGAATATTAGATAAAGAGATTATAGTGGTCTTATGAAGGGTATTTTATAAATTCCAAAATATTAAATCTTATGATATGATATCTGAAATCCAAATAAATTTTACCCTCATAGACATTTATGATTGTCTATGTGGTTTTGAAGAAGAGACTACAATGAATGATGAGAGAATGAGAACTTATTTATCATCCTCTATATTTTTCTTATAAAAATCAATTTGAATGATCATATATATCACTTGAATAAGTACACCCTTGAGGACCCATATTGGGTATGTTGTTTCCCTTTTTTCTAATCACCCCACCAACATCTCTAACTTCATCTCTCATAATTAAAAGTAAGATAAAATAGAGTGAGGTATGATTTTAATGGTAGAAACCAAGTCACATAATGTATAATATATATTAAACTCCGCTATAATTAATGATATAGTGAATGTCATTGGGGCCTTTCTCTTTATAGGCATCACTAAGGTAGGTGCGATGAGTACAATGCCATTCCTCTAAAGGATTATATGATCATTTTTTAGACATATTATTTCATACATTGTTCTTATAGAAAATAACATACCTTATAATTTTATTGATTTATTAAAGTATAGGTATATTTATATGAACAAGATTGAAAACTTCTAAAAACTCTTTCTTAAATTCTGCTTCAACTGCTTTCATGGTTTTTATAACTCCATTTGAAAAAGGAAGGTGTTTATAAGGAAACTCATCAATTATATACTTAACTTATCTTTATCATTTATATTATCATCTATTTTTCATGAATGGGTTTTCTATAGATATGATGTGAATACCTATGGATAGTTTAGAGTATATGTCTCAATAGTTTTCTTGCCACTTATCAGTGTGATGGTGAAGTGCCTCTTTTATTGTAGTTTTATTTTTTATAAATTAGAAATTTAGTGTGTGTGGATCTAGTGTAAGTGGATACAATATTATTTAAAAAATGGATAACAATCCCAAATTTTTTTGTGTAATTAAATTTCTTCCCTTGAATAATCAGATGAAAATTTTCACAGCGATACCCAACCATGTGGTGATTGTTAATCTATTTTGTATGGTTATAATAAGTACAAATTGGTCTAGAGTACAATATATAAAAGTTAACTGGAAGTGGAATATTCTTTGGACGAATCCATCTTCTGGGGGGATGATACTATAGATGAATATGTGAAGAAATCATCTAAGGTGTACTATATATGAAGGATATTGATTTGAGTTGAATAACTCTTGGATGAAGTTTTGAGAAGAGTAAAGATAGTCTAAATTTTTTTGAAGAGACTGGGATTTGATTAGAGAAATAGAAAAATTACATTTCTTAATGATTCAAAAAATACCAAATATACATAATCATAATCACTATCAGGTTTAAGTATCATCTATGTCCTACATAACTATCATCTTTTATATCCAAATAAAAAAATATAAAATGAATAACTATGTAATCATGGATTCTGATGCTGCATAACCATCATGGAGCCTTATATAAACATCATCCACATACTATTTAAGTATAATTTAGGCCATGTATTCATTAATTATATCTTATTTAATAATTATCAAATCTGCATAAGAATAATTTTTCTACGTCATAAAGATGAAAATAGCTCTATAAGAATAATCCTTAGTCTATGTCAAAATCATGGCTTAATGAAAATCTAAAATTTTATAGGTTGAAAAAACAAGTTTCTAGATTTAATATTTGAAAAATAAATTCATATTTGGTATTATAAAATATGGAATTAATTGTAATAAACATCACAAAGAACCAAATGGGGTTTTGGTTCAGTATTTTTAAATGGGGATGCTAATCTTCAAGCTCAGAGAATAAGATTAAAGGAAGAAGAAAAATTTGAGAGATGTTTTGAATTATAAAATTGAGTCTTTTGAATTTTTAATTTTGATGAAAATTATGTCTTACATTTCTTATACTATTAAATTAAGTTCCAAATATTATTATATAATTTATATCCACGATATAAGCATGCTTCGATGAGGTTCATCATTCCCAATACTGAAAATTAAAATTCACGAGTTTTAAAAAATAATACAGTTAAATTTAAGTCAAATATTGAGATGTTCAACACCTCTTAAATCATTATAATTAAATATTATTTAGTGGTTACTAATATTCAGGACTGAGAAAAAGGATATCAATAAGATATTAAAGCCTAGTAATTTACTTGAGATAGAAATGGTAGACTTATAGATTTGGTTGAACATAGAAACAAGAAAAACGTTTTGTCAATGAAGGTTCTATCATTTCAAGGAATAAAACATCAAAAAAGTTTTGTGAGTCAATATATGTTGTTTCAGGATGAAAATGAAAGGAATATATTCTGTTTTTGTAAATTTATTAGACACGATCCTATAAATTTTCTACATAGATTCACTAAAGTTAAGAAAAGAAGATCCACTCAACATCAGGTTGTTTTTATATTTCATACTGTATAGAAAGGATGATTTAAATGTGATATTATTGGAGAATATGATAAGGAATAAGTGTGTTGAGTCTGTTATGGAAAATTCCTAATGAAATATTTATCCTTGTTTATAATGATAACAAATAAATAATAAGGTTAGGTTAATCATTTTACCAAGGATAACTATTGAAAAATAAATGAGGTATGATAGATTTTGTGTTTCAAATGAATTCAATTGATATGAAATACATGATATATTATTTTCCTTTCCATTAATGAAAATATTGTAGGACCCTAATGGAATGTATGGAGAAACACATTAAATAATCATGTGTGTAAATATCACGATAAGTGGAGCTGTCTTGAAAAACATGTGATACTCAATAGATGAAGAAATGAGTTCTACTGAGTTATCCATGAATAATAATAAGATCTCTCTTTCTCTCTCATGAATTATAATCCAATACATGTTGTAGTGAATAAAAATAGAAAATACAATGAATTTATAAGTAAAAAACATATTTTTTAAATAATAAGAGTTATTGTTAGTGAATAAATAGTTCTGATCTCTTAAAGAAAGAATAAGTATAAGAAATAATTAGATGATTAAAAAGGATACGAATTGTGTGAGAAAGAGTAATCCTAATATTTTAGTATGTAATATTTCATGGGATTATTTTGAGAACCTCTTCATTTTTTATAGAATCACCAGGTAAGATATTCTTCAGGATAATTTCTCGTGATGATTGAGTTGAGAGTTTCCAACAATAGATTCAGAATAAGATATTGAAGATATGGATAGTAAAAAAGGCTGACTTTGATAAGAAATTGTTGAATAATTTAAATTAGTTAAATACCATATGTCATTGAGGAAGCAGTTCAGATTCATGGATGCAGATGCATCCCTATACATATTTTGAGCTCTACTTCATGAGGAGAAAGTGGTGAACCAAAATTGGTGGGTTTCCAGTATAAACATAAGTGAAGTGGGATGATGTATTTAATCACATGTGTAATACAATTATCCTTGACTTGTTTAGTATGAAGAGAGTGGGTTAGGATAAAAATGGCATACACTCTACTAATAATTTATAAGAATATTTTAGAAAATAATTCATGTATCAACGAGAGTTGAATACAACAAGGAGTTTGATTCCCAGGTGTAGATGAACCCTATATCAACATACAATATAATTTAATACTTTACATACATTACATATTGGTGTATTATAGGTTAAATAATAAAATATCCAATAGTAATTATTGGCATTATAGGATGAAATTCAAAATGGGTTTAATGGAAAAAAGAATAAATAGTTTTTTTAAAAAATTGGTCACACTCAATTCATTTCCCTCTCAGGTGTGTTGGCATCCTTCCAATAAGAATTTATATTAGTATAAAAAATTAGGATCCCTATAATTATATCTTAATTATATTTCCCAATTGTGTCTAATCTATACACATTAAGTTAATATTTGAAGGATTTTTAAAATTCTATCATATGGATAATCTGGTATCCATCTTTTTTATAAATGATTTTGTAATTTTTACCAAGACTCTACAAAACATAATGAATAAATAGGATAAAATAAAATAATGGTATAAAATATGAAATAATAAAAACTACCAATTTCTGGTAGTTATAGTGGTAAATTTCATGATAAATTTGTTTATTAAATTGTTTCTAGTTATTCATGTACAAGATGTAATGAGAATGATCATGAAAATTTTATACAAGAATTATAATGTGAGGTTATGGAATACATGAAAAAATACATTGTGAAGTTTTTATTTATTTAATTTATCAAATCTAGTATCTGTATGATGATAAATCATACCTAGTATATTTTTATAAAGAAATAAAAAATTCATTATATGGACAATTTTAAAAACTAAACTCTCTCATCAAAGAACAGAAGGACATGGGACAATACTTCTAAATATTTATAGAAAAATAATCAATTCATGTGTAAATTTTTTAATTAATCATTAATGATAAAAAATAGTTCAGTAAATTTAGTTAATAAATGATCTCAGTAAGAGATTAATCATATAATGCTACTCTTAGTGTCATGGAATCCCAATTATAATTCAAATCCATAATAATCAAGGATATTGATGTTCTTTAACCTCAAGTAAAAAAAATTCCTTAGGATTTAGTTTAGAAGTTAATCAATTAAAGGGAATCTATTTTTAGATTAGTTTAGGTTTATAATTATGCCCTCAACATTAATTACATGAATCTAGAAGTAAAAATGAAAAATATTGAAGGTATAAAATATGTTTCTTCCCAAATATCTAAAATAAATGGTGTTACCAAAAATATTTCTAGTGAGTGTTTTTTATTAATAAGGATCAAATTAGTGGAAAAAATCACTTCATAGTCTTTGGAAAAGAATACACCTTTTTCCCATGGAATAAGGTAACCCATAACCAAATTAAATTTGGTAGTATTAAATATGTATCAACTATTTCTAAATATTTAAAATAAAAAAATATAAAAATATATATGAGTAAAAATATTATAAGATCAAAAAATAAGTCAAATTTTAAGGTAATATTTTCCGAGAAATGTTTGATCCTAATTATTACCTAAAAAATTGGGGTTTCCAACAAAAAATAGAAATTCCTTAAATTGAGATAGATTTATTGTACCAAAAAACAGAAGTGGTTAATTTGAATTTCTTGGGGTTGTGGAAGGTTTCAGAATATTTATATTGATTTCATGAATAAAATATTAGTGTATAAAACTATTATAATCCCTAAATATAAGGTAGAAAATATTAAATGAAGAGGACATCACCTGCTATAACAAATATTATCTCAAAGATAAAGAAGAATATATCTATAAAGACCAAATATCTATATTTAGAAAACTTCTACGAGTCTTGAAAAAAATTACATTGATATGGAGAGCATTGGTATGTACCATCCAAAACTAACCCTCATGTTTATATGAAGAAAAGTATATAATAATAAAGTAATTGGGTGAATAAACAAGACAAGTATTCCTTGTGAAATGATCAAAATAAAAGAGATGAAAACAATACAACCAAGAAGTTAGTGAAGTATGTTGGTAAGGATTATAAACTTACAAGAAAAAGCTACTTCTTTTTTTAAAGAGAGGATTGATCATGGACGACTATAAGATAATCATGGATGTTAAGGTAAATGGGAGAAAACTGTTATACAAAAGGAAAGAGTCAATATAAGAAAAAGACTGTAGGAATGGAATGGTTTTGGACAACCCTAATGAAGAGTGTAAAAGGATGACATGTTAGGATAACCTAAAATTTGAAAATGATGGTGTGTGTGGAAGGTTCAAATGGTATTCCACCTTAATAAAAAATTCATGACATGGATTCCTTGACAAAAAAAGTCTTACGAAAAATTAGGGTAATACACCAGATCTCAATTTCTAAAATAGTTATTGTAAATAAGGGTTATACAACCAAGAATAAGTCTTATCATGTTCCAAAAGTGTTTCTAACCATACAACTATATTTTTTGGAATATTCTAAGAATATTTAGAAAGAAGAAAAAGGTGAATGTACCTTTATAGTTCAAGTGAACAAGCTTATTCCAACAAATAGAAATAGTGAAAATAGAGTTAATAAGTGAAATTTTTATATGGAAAATAAAAAGGGAAGTAATCATGAAAAGGTATAGACACATTATACATTTAATGAAATGAGTATCTGTGTCGATAATTCTATCTCAACCCTATAATTTATATTGAGGAGCTAATAAAGGATTCCTCGTATTCAAAAGACTATTATGTTTGTGTTATTATGTTGGGAATTGATGGTGATGAAGTTTTGAGAGTATCCATTTAGGGGGATATTTCAAAAGGACTGAGCTATCAAATATTTATTAACTCTTATTAAATTTTAAATTTTAGATACCCCCTTAAAAATTAATGTTTGAGGTTTTATTTTCACTCCCTTAACTATGATTTTTATAATATTGAAGATAATTATCATGTTGATTTATTATCATAAAAAATGGAGAAGCATACTTCCATTTTAAATGTTTAATATGTGTATTCGGGTAAATTATAGGTTTTAAAATTATTTTACAAAATCTGGTTGTGAAGACCCTAAATAATAGAATTTCATAATTTCTATCACATTTTGAGAATATCATGGACAAATTTTTTTTATCAATATTGACAAATATTATTTTCTACATCAGGATGAACCAAGTAGAAATATAGTTGGTTAGTTAATGGAATATTTAAAAGAATATGTGACACCATTATCCTCTTATGAAATTAATTAATAACTATGAATGTAGATAATAAATGGGGATTTAATATATTTCATACAATTTTATGATTCTTTTAGAGATAATAAATTATATCCTCACACCCATGGTGTGAATAAGGGGGAGAGAAAACCCTTCTCCATACTTTTCATTTCTATCTAAAAATGGGGAGAGAAAATACATTGAAATTGGAAATGATTTTTACTTGAATTAAGTGTTGATGATAAATAAAAAAGAGGAGATTGATTAACCTTTTTTGTTGTGGTTGTAATTTTCATTGATGATAAAGTCCATGTGTCTCAACCAAAAGGAAGTGGATTCCATATCAAATTGAAAAAGAAATAAGTAGCCCATAATTTATTGGGTGGTATAATTTCTTCCCTTGAATACTTGATTATAAATATTCCAAAGAGAACCCAAATATGTAATGATTTTTGATATGGTTTCTATGGATATGATATGTTTATATGAGGTCTAGATCATTTCCTACAGTATTTAATTGAAAGTGGGAGATGCTTTAGTAGAATCCATCTAGTTGAGAGATAATAAAATAGATGAATAAGTAGAGAAAAAATCCAATCAATACTACATATTAATGCTACTTAATTGAGTATAATAACTATTATTTGATGTTTTTATAATATTGGAGATGGAATGAAGATGTTTGAAGATCCCAAGATTCCATTTTATAAATTCTATAATTAATATGTCTTAGAGATTTGAAAATTTAAAAACTTACATAATCAAAATATTTATCATGGGTAAGGATAATCTATTTCATGATTAAACATATTCATGTTTAGATAAGTAAAAAAATGGAAATGGAATGGATGAAAAACCGTGGATTCTCATCCTAAGTAACCATCATCCTACCTTATGAGAACATCATCTTGCTGCTACGTAAACATCATCTAATGCTACATATGCATGAAGTATATCCTTCATAAACATCATTGATTATATATATCCATAAAATATTATATGTGAGAATGACTCTTCTATATCATAAGGATTAATGTATCCATGTAAGCCTGATCATTATTCTTGTTAAGCATTTTACCTTACAGAAAATATTAAATTTTACAAAATGAAAAACCAAATTTCTATATTTAATATATGAAGAAGAAATTTGAATGTGGTGATATCAAATTTAATCTTCATTGTTTTAAATAACAAAAAAAAAACAAAAATGGGTTTGTGATTCAAGATATTTGAATGATTATGGAAATTATCATCGTTGGATAAGAATATCAAATTAAGAAGAAGATTTTAAAGACTTTTTAAAGTATAAAATTGAGTTTATCAAATTTTATATTATATAAAAATTACCTTTGATAATTATTATATTGTTTGATTATATTCTGAATATAATTAAAAGATTTATTTCCATTATATAATAATGTATTTGAGATCTTAATTTATTTTAATAATGAAAAAGTAAAATCTACATGTTTTAAAGAATAATGAAAATGAATTTTAGTTAATGTATGATTTGTTCATCATTATCTAAATCATTGGTATTTAAGATGTTTGTGTTTTTACTTATATTTATGCATGAGAAAAGGGAGATCAATATGGGATGAAGGAAAAGGAATATTTACCCAAGACTAAAATGAGAAATTTCCAGTTTTGGATGAACCTAGAAATGAAAAAAAATATTTTTTGCTGCATGTGATGTATTTTCAATGAATAAAATATCATTATTTTTTTGATTCTTGATTAGTTGTTTGAGAAAAAAATAATGTATTATTTTATACTATTTTTCAAAAATTCTAAATGATCTGGCGCATGTTCTTCATGGATTCATTCAAGCTAATAAGAGAAGGTAAAATCTACCAAATTATTTTTTATTTATTTTATAATACATATGAATTATTATTTAAATGTGTTGTTTTGAAAAAATTTGATAATGAATAATAATTATAAAATTTTGTATAAAATTTATGAATAAGTATTCAACAAAACATTAAATGAGACAAATAAGTGAGAAGTGAGGTTAAGTTATTTTACTTAACATAACTATTGGAAATGAAATGAGATATGATAGAATATGTTCTACATGTAATAAATTATTTGTATTACATGAAATTTAATATATATTTATATTTTAATATATATGAGAGGCCCCCAAAAAAATTATAGGTAATTTCATAAAATAATGGAGCAAGTGACTCTGGAGACACGTCAAACTATCCTAAAAAAATATATAGCTCAAGAGAAGAATATGTGAGTTAAGTTGAGTTAGTTTATAGGAAGAAAAATATATATCTTTTTTCTCAATCATAGTAGAATATAATATATACTAAAACAAAGAAAAAAAGAATCTAAGTCAATTCTGAATATTTTTTGGTTCAAAAAAGAAGAATATTCACTATGATTGATTTGGGAGTTATGAACTCTTGAAGAAATAAGAAGTCGAAGAAAGACTCCGTAGACCAAATGGGATCTTCATGAATTGACCCATGGAAGAACTAAGATCTCAATTTATTATAACAATATGAATTATTTTGATGATTTGTGAATTTTTTATACAGTCTCTAGGTAAGGTATTATCTAGGCTATATTATTGAGAATATTGTATAAATAGTCACTTGCAATAGATTATGATAAAGATATATATGCTATGTACAATAAAAAGTATGAGTTGTATAATTAGTTTTTAAAGAATTAAAGGTAGTCAAAAGAAATATTTCATTGATGAATCTAATCAAATTTGTCAGTGTAGATACATCCATGGAAATATTTGGAGATCCAGTTCAAGATGAGAAAGAGATGAGCCAAAACTGGTGGGATTGAAATACAAAGAGAAGTACAGTGGGATACATTATTTGATCACTTATATAATATATTTATCCCTAAACATTGAAATATGGTGTTATTAGGTTATGATAAAACAATCCACACTCTACTTGTAATTGGAAAAAATATTTTAGTGGGGAATCTATGTATCAATGGGAGTTGAAAATGATAAGAAGTAGGATTCATTAGAGGGGTCAAACCTTTTAAAAACACCTATGCCAATTTACTGATTTATCTCCATTGTTTGTTTTTATATTTTAGGTTAAATAATGAAATATATAATTGTCTTACATATAATTATAGTTTCAAAGTCGAAAGGGGATGAATGGTTTAAATAATAAATTAGTTTTTTTTGTAAATATTGGTCACACTTAATTCACCCCCACTCTATGGTGTCTCTACATCAGTACACTGGGACTTTTAAATGGATCTAAAATTAACCTTGGTATTTTTAGTAAGTTTGTAAGTAAAATTTCCAAATTTCTTTCTTACCCATTCATAGGGGGTGGTCGCTAACAATATGGCTCATTTTCTTCTTCAGACATCTTAACACCATACCCTAACTATTTAGCTCATTCAATTGAATATAAATAATTTGTTTCAAAATATCATCATGAATAGAATCTATATTTGGTTGTGAATACCCTTTTTGTTTTAGATTTATAATTATTGGGTGTCATTGTTTTTTGGGGTTATTAAAAACTCTCTTGTTAAGGAGGTGATTGATGAACATTGTTATAAAAGGGGCCTTTTTGTCTTCTATTTAAAAAACCCAAGTCATATATGATTTTCATATCCCATATTATAAAATACAAATAAGGTATCATAATTATTATGGTGTGGATGTTTTGGTTGATACTAATATTTTCTGATTGGGAGGAAACTAGATCACATCTATATCTCTTGAATATGGTGAAAATAATCGGTAGGGTGGTCAAGTTTAGTGAAAATCCCACAAGGACTTGTTGGAGTTGGTGGTGATGTATTTTGTGATAATAAAATATTTCTCTCAATATATTTAAATATGTATATCTTATTATCAAATAAATTTTTTTCAATAGTTTAAGAAACTATATGGTGTACACCCCTTAGAGATGGTTTACCTCGATTATTTATTTTTTGAAATTTCATTTACATATTATCAATCAATTCCCATGAAATTAAAAATGTATTTTAACAAATTATCCTTCTACCTTGAATTAAACCATACATATATCCACATTTTTGAGGAAATAATAGAAGTAATATATGAGTATTTTCTCATAGATATTTTATGGGGATAGATTTTACACAAATTCTTTAATATATTGCAGTACTTTTACTTTGTTTCCCCTTGTTCTTTCCTGATCCCTGAGATCTACTTCTGAACAGAAGAGGTCCCCAATGCCAAAAAATAATTTTAAGAAAATATACTCTGAATCATTTCCACATGTTACCTATTAAGTGATCATACTTCTACAATCTTGGATGACATAATCAGTGAACCAATGGGTTGGCAGGTGACCTAACATGAAGTTATATACCATATCAAAATCAATTTCCAATGTATTCATGTCTATGTAATTAAGATTATTCAAGGTGATTACAGAGTATTTGGCTTGATCTTTCACTAGAATAGAGTTTACATGACCCTATAAAGAATCAAAATCTAGGAAAACAGATCCATATGAATCTTTAATATTTCCACCTACCCCATAGTGCATTAATCTCATTAAATCTTAGTATTTATAGCTACCCATGCTTAAAATACATGGATATTACATAATTTTAGATGAATATTCAGAACATTAAAAAATAATTTCCCAATGACTATAATAGTTTAGTGTATTTGGAAACTTCGAAACATAATCTTCTAACTTGGTGGCAGATCTTCAACATCTTCCTTAAATATGTTCCTCTTTATAAATCCTATATAAAAATGGTATTCTTAACACAGGGAAATGAAACATATGAAATGGGTAGTCATACCATGACCTTAAAATATTATTTATTTTAATTATTTGTATCCATGATTTTGATTTCAGGCTGATCTAGGTTTAAATTTTAAAAATTTCAAGCAAAAAGGGATCTTGTGCATGGGTTGCGCATGGTTAGGGGTAACTATGTGGAAGTAGAGTGTGAGGTCCTGCCATTATGAAAATTCCATTTAAAATTATTGAATCATTTTTTTTAAATTCAGGTATCTTCCTAGGAGTAATCGTGTGAGGGTGCCCGACCTAGGTACTGGCCAACGCATAGTTGGTGCACAGTTTGGAAAACCGTGCACAAACCATGCTGGTTTCAATTTTTTAAAAATATTATTTTTTATGTCCATTTAATTTTTATTTATTTCTCTTACCCCTTCTCTACTTCTTCTTCTCCACTATGTATCACATGGCCCCTGTACCTTTCCCATATTTCTCACGAGCCCCCCCTCTCGGCTCCCACATTCTGTAGCATTTTCTCCATATTTCTTACGGATTCTTGGAAGAATATCTAGGTTAAGCCCACATATTCCCTCATCCTCCCTTGGTTTGGGGTTTTCCCACTCTCCATCATGCCTAATGTTTCATATAAACCCTAGGTAAAGGGTTAACCTATTTTTTGGTCTTCTTCCATAATTAGTGTGTACAACGGGTCTCTCGGATTGACTTCAAGCATATTTTGGCATCTGTGACTGAAGGATAAGAGTTTCAGACTATTTCATTCTTCCCTCCATTGTACTGAGGTAGGTTTTATTCTTTCTTTACTTTTAGTCCAATTTTAATTATATTTTATGTAATGTCTGGGTCCTTAATATTATTGTAGTGCTTCTTGATCCCTATTTTTATGGATTCGAGCTACCTATGTCGAAGTCCTATAAGAATATAAATAGGTAGGAATAGATATATGTAATTTCCACCTTTATATATATATTCACCCATGGTAGGATTAATATATATAATGGTTCGATGTGTTCATATATATAAGAAAATACACACGCGTGTTTAAAGAGAAATATACAAACATAAAATTATGTGTATGGTTCCACTTGTACATATTTTTCCATGAAGATATGTACATATGGGCTAAGTGTCTATGAATATAAGTGAAGGTGTGTGCATGCATGTGGTAAAGGGAAGATACGGGTTTCCATTTTCTAAATTAGTACACATTGATTTTGATGTAGGTTCCCTCTGTCCACACCTTTTATTTGGATTCATTAGATTCTTATTATTTTAAAAGTGTATTTCTTCTATATTTTTGTGGTATATATATTTATCTGTGAGGTAAAATTAATCCTGTCTCTTGGAATTGGTTTCTTATTTATTTACATAAATGGTGTAAGTTTGTTTGCAAGGTTAACTTTAAATAAGAAGTATCTTAAATTTTGAAATTATATTTATAAATGATTCAATCTCGTGAAGTGTGTTTCTTGGAACTCAATGTTTTTGGTAAAATGTGTCATCTAATGCTTATCATGTTTGAATTTTTGAGATGCGGTTGGATTTCAATATGACATGATGACCCATTTGGAACCTTTTTAGTGTGTTGTGTGTTTTTATCTTAGACTTCGAAATGTATTTGGAAAAGTATATTTGTATTTGAAAATTTAAATTTATGGTTGGTAATTTTTGATTTTTTGTATACTGATTTCAATGTGACATGATTTGTAGGCCCATTTGGAACTTGTGCCTGACATGATGTGAGAGGGGCACCCCTATTCTGGACCATCTGAGGAGAGGGTCATCACATATGTGGTTTTGGTGTTTGGGCTAGGTAAGAATAATGGGTGTGGGTTTTAGTTTGAGCCCCACATGTGAGGACCTCCCCATTAACCATGTTCTATTATCATTGGATTCCTAGGCATCATCTATAGGGTCGAGTGGCAGTTTATTATCAACCCCAATTAGATGGGTTGGTACCCAAAGTTTTTCTAAGAGTCCAGGTGGGATGTGTAACTAGCATGGATAGTTTAGGGAATCCATTTGGTTATAGACTATGGAGTCACACCATACGCCGATAGGTGGATCTGAACTGAGTACATCATGTGATTTCTTCTATAGATGTTTAGGAAATTTACATGATTTAATATATATATATATATATATATATATATGATCCATTTTCATTTTTGGAACTTTTTGTACTTGATCCTATGAAACCCTTTCTTTGTATTTCATATTAAAATACATGATCCTACAACTTTTTTTAAATGAATTTATTGTAATAAATTTTTATTCGTTGTAAATTATTTTGGAAATGAAATGTAAAAATGTTTTTTCTAAAAAATGAATGCTTGTTACCTATTATTGAAAAGAAAGGAAAACATTATTTTTATATATCATATTTTCAAGAAACAAATAATGGATTTAACATTAAAAATGTTGTATATGGTGTTATTTATCCTTAGAATCCCTACAAAGAATCACAGTGTTCATGCCTACTATATCATTTCAATTTAAGGTTCTTCTATTTTTTGATCTCTCTTGGAGCGAGCATGATTATGTGATTAATGGTGAACCATGTGGTCACTTGGAGGTATGTTTATCCATTTATCTTTATTCCTTTTCCAATACTAGTGTTCATTTTTATAATTCTATTTATATTATTTTAATTTTATGTTTTTCCTAGGATAAATCATTCCCAATTGAGTATATTCTATGCCCATAACTAGTTTTATGCTTGGGAGGATTTGGAATGCTTCTCGGTCCTTATTGTAGGCTGGCTTGGGTGACCGATTCACGGTCGACCTGGGTTGGATTGTTATAAAATGGTATCATAGAGTAGTCCTTTTATTATTTCAGAATTTTGGTAGACTTAAGATAGGATTTATGGGACTCATGAGGTAGGTCATGGGTTGGTTCTTGTTCACTACCACTCATGACAAGACCGAAGTCATGAGGGGTAGTTAGGTTTTTAATACTTTATTTTGGTTTTAGGTTATAATATTAGAATTTGTTTAGTTTTATGAGATTTGTTATATTGGGGGATGACCATGGTAGTAATATGGTGAAACACAGTGATCTTACATGGCATAGAAAACCAGGTGGAGCTCGCATGTATGGTTCAATATGTGTCTAGTGGTTTGTGCAGGCTTAGTGAATGGGCTACTAAACCATGTGTTGAGGGTATGCATAAATACTAGTTTCTTTTTCCAGTAGATTTGGTATGGGTGATTATTTGGTACGATTTTGGTTGGTGTGAGTTTAAATTGGTTTTGGGGGTGCTTCCCTTGAGTTATAAAATAATGCATAACTTGCTAATATTGGATTTCAAAAATGAAAAAAAATCCATGGGTTGTTTTGTAAATAAAAGTTAAAATAGTTTTGAATTTAAAAAGGTTTTAAAAAATACTAAATGATAATTAAATTGGAAATTCTTGGTTTTGATAGAAAAATGGTATGCGTGAACCTTTGTATTCCTTATGGACATTCACATATGTGTGTGTGTGTGTGCATAAAGTGCATGTTTCTTATATGTTTGGATGATATAAGAGGGAGTTTTAATCCACACATATGTAAATGGATAAAATCGGTGAATATTTAGTATTAAAGGATCAACTTGGTATTTTACAAAGTGGGTTTTGAAAGGGAAAATAGTTTTGGTTAAAAAGGGGTTTCTTTCTAATAGTATTTCTGGTTTTAAATGGAATGGTGTCGTGATGTTTTTAATTTTTAACATGGATGTGATATAATGATATTGGAAATGAAAAATGACTTTGATTTCCAAAGGGGGGATTTAATTTGAATGTGGATAAACTTTGAAATCGAGATTTTTGAAATATGGGTTTAAATATTGAGATGTTTTGTGGTTTTATTTCAATTAATATTGGATTTGTATTTGATTTGGTTTTTTGATGTTTTAGTTTATAAGATTTTTTGTTTTAAAATGATAATTGGTCAAGTTATGTTTTGATTTTGATACGGTTTTGTGCATTTTTTTGTTGACATTACGATGCCCAGAAAGACTTAAAAGGTTTCTAAGGAGTCACTTCTAGTGGTTGGAACTACCTAGACTCTTAGAGGAGTGGCGGAGTCAATATCTTCTAAATAGGTTCCTATTTTATATATCCATCAAGGTCCTTTATAGTATTTCAAGTTTCTTGGTGATTTTGAGAGTGTCTTTGGGTTTGGTAACTCTAGATGTCACGAAGGTGTGAGTTTTCTTTGGTATGTTTGAAGGACTAAGGCTGGATCGATAGAAGGTGGTCATTCCATTCTCATTGAAATATGGATTTTTGAGGTGATCATCAAGACCAATTTCATATAGTGGTATATTTTTTATGATGTGAAGGATAATAATGTTTAAATGATCAGGGATGCTTGATAATTTCAACTAATGATGAAGGTGAATTTTGACCCTTTCAACGAGTTGGATTTATTTTTTCTAGTGATAGTGTCGGGTGATCTCTTAGAAGATCCTCCTTTCATGTTGGTTCCATCCAGAGTTCAAGGACCAATTTCTATCATTAATTCATTATACAATTCACTCATTTGTTTCCATTATGCTTGGTTTTAGCACTTTAATACTTCTTGTTTTAATTGTCCAAAATATTTTCATTGATGTGGTCATGGAGAAATTATGAAAGTTGTGTTTCCAGAAGAGGAAGTCTTTGGAAAAGGATTTCAGATCTTATATTAGAGTCAGTGGATGCTTCATGACATTAAGGCTCTATACATAGGTCATGGAGTGATGTTTTCACATAGTCATGAATCTATAGGGTTTTAGAGAACCTTGGTTCAACTCTTGTCTCCACAGTTAGGGTGTATGAAATTTAAATTTTCTTTTTTAGTTTTCCTTATCGTTTTAAGTTTAAACTTGAAGTAAAAAAGAAAAGTGCCCTCATCCTCAAGAAAATATAATGGTTTTTCCTTTATGGATGCCAGTCTTTTATCCGTGTTTCTTTCATGTACTATTGGAATTTTTGGTATTAGTTTTGTTTTTGACTGTGCTCTCATTGGATATTTTTTGGGTTTTGTGAAAATAATTAGGATTGGATTGATCCATTGTTTAGATTGAGTTATTTTCATGGGTTTCAATTTGTGATATATGTTCGTTGTTTGGGATGTTCTGGGATGGGAGTTCCTGGTGTCATTAGTTGTGCTTCAAGGGTTGTCAGGAGGTTCACATATTGTTTTATATATTGGTTATCCAATTCCAGTGATATCCCATGGAGAGTTTCAACAGTGGTCTTTCTAGTCCGTTTTATTATAGTGCAGAGATCCATGTATATGGTTCTCCTTGTTTTTGGTTTTCCTTAGAGTTGGAAAGATGCAGCTCATGAAGTTAAAAGAGTCACCTCGGGGCTGGTGGTTTCATTCCAATTCATTCTATTTTGAGTTCAATTTTGGTTCTTCATGTGGTTGGGTGACTTTATGGGGGAAGAAATTGTTATTGGTGGGGATAATTGTCACACCCCATCCTTGAAATATTAAATATATTAAATATTCTAATTATTTTTCCTTCATTTTTATTTTGCACCAATGTGTGTTTAAATTTTAAAATTTTCATGTGAAAAGGGTTCATGTTCATGGGTTTCACATAGTTGGGAGTAACCATGTAGAAATAGTACATAAGGGACTGTCATAGAGATAGTGTCATTTGAAACATTTAGAGCATGGTTTTTAAAACTATGCACAAACTGTGTAAGTTGCCAAACTTTTTCAAAAATTATTTTTATTATTTTTATTTTTATTTGTATTTCTTTAATTCCTCTTTTTCCATTTATTATTCTTCTCTGTGTATCACACAGATCCCCCCACCCTTATCACATGTAGCGTGCAAGCCCCCTCTTGGTTTCCTCCTTCCATGAGGTTTTCTATCGATTTCTTGAGGATTCCTGATTGAATATCTAAGGTAATCCCTCATCTTCCCTCCTCCTCCTTTAATTTAGTATTTTTCTTCTCTCTATCACCCCTCACATTTTTAACGAACATAGTTCTAGGTATATCCTATTTTTTAGGTTTTCATCCATGTTTAGGCTGTGCAGCGGGCCTCTCGGGTCAGTTTTTGGCATATTTTTGAATAGACCACTAAAGGTGAAGTGTTTTAGACTGTTTCGGTCCACCTACCTTATTTTTGAGGTTGGATATATTCTACATTTTATTTTGGCCCAATTTTAAATAGTATTTTTCTAATGATATCATTCATAATATTATTGTACTGAAAAGTACATGGTTCAGTGGAATCTAGCCCTAAGAAATTATTAATTAAAAAAGGATAGAGAGTCAGACATACTAAGGGTTATTACATAAATGAGAGCGTGTGAAACCACATCTATCCACTTCCACAAATAAGGTATAGTAATCTAAGGTTGTAAAAGACCACATAGTATCCATTGTAATGATCATCCTTTTTACCAGAGCGCCTGTCAACTGATTAGCCTCAAAATAGGCACATGAAATAGCCAAATGAATTTGAGTGAGGTTTTTCAAGACATTCAACCCAATGAGGTAACACACGCCAAGTAACATTACGCATCTTTATCATCAAGGCATGAACAACTATTTAAGAATCATATTCAATCCATAGCCATTTATAATTAAACTAGAGAGTGTACCAGACTTCATGAATCATTTCCCATAATTCGGCTTCATAATCATTTTCAACTCCAATTAATTGATAGAATAATCCTTTTAAAAACCCACGGTAAGTCTGAAACACCCCACCGTAACCCAAGGGACCTAGTGCAACCAAAGTATCCCCATCAACATTCTCCATGAGGTATGTCACAATCGGAGGTATCCACCGAATGTAATTTATCATATGTGGCTTCTACAGCTGACTAGAAACTCCAAGAAATCTGAAAGTTTTCAAGTCAGAAACAATTTTATTCAATGAAACCCCATCGACAAGTGAAGAAGAATAAACTTCACTTTGGATGGACACCATTCCTTGTTGAAGAAAATTGAGTGCACCGTCAAACAGTGCAGTGTTTCTAGCATCCCAGAGGGCTGAAGTGGTTACAATATTAGAGACAAGCAGAAAGTGATGAATATTCTCACTACAATTAGTAGTGGAAAGCCTTGATACCATGTCAATGAGTGGTATGTAGGTGTCAAGGTTCTTCCCAAATATGACATAAACATAGGACCATAACTGTTTGGCCTGGATACAATCTAGAAGAAGGTGTTGTAATGTTTCTTCAGTACACATACACAAAGGATACACTAATTATAGATAAAACCCTCCCTTTCGAGCTATTCAAAAATCAGGAGGTGGTTTTTCCAGATTCTCTAGATTGTAGTGAATATGTAGGGCCAGATAAAATTGTCCCTAAACTTCATAATCCATGAAAGTGGGTGATTGAGGCCCCCATAATCAAGTTGGTAGTAGTCTTTGATTTAAAAATCCCATACCTGATGTGAGTCCCAACCAAAGTATCATGATCTATAAATTTGTAAGCTTTTATTTTAGACATACCATTGGAGGGGATCATGATGTCATAAGGATGTATTTTTTATAGAAATTATGATATAGATAGAGTATCTGCTTTATGTGGGAAACCCAGGTCCTCAAGAGAGTAATCAGTCCATCTCGTATTCCAACAGTTGAGGGTGGAGTCCCTACAAATTAGTAACATCATGTCGTATATTATCATCACATAAGAATTATTGATTGATGACCAAACCAATGAAGCAAGGTAATGCTTGTAGCCACTAAACAACCTCCTTGTAAATCTATTTGAAAGGAAATCATCAGATATATCATTGGAGATTAGGTTCCACGTAAATTTTCCAATCAGTACATCCTATAAGGTTTTGAGATCATTGATTCAAAGGCCTCCTAAATCAACTGGATTGGTACATTATTTCCAAGAAATAGTGATCAGCTTCTTCTCATGTGCTGACCCCGTCCATATAAAATTCTACACCATGATTTGATGCTCCTTGAGAAGGCCTCTAGTTCATTTATAGAGAGATAGGGAGAAGAAAAATTTAGAAGTGATCACTGAATATATAAGTAATAGCCTCCCAGTCAAGGACATGGCCTTCCCTTTCCAGCTAGCAAGTTGATGTATGATACAAACATATATTCCCTCTCATTGCTGCCCTTTCACCTTCCCCCATTAACGGAAACACCAAGATACTGGAAAGGAAAAGATCCTCTCCTCACCCCAAGGTACCTAATGATCCTATTTTTCTTTTCTATTGAAATTCTATTACCAAATATAATAAAGGATTTTTTCCAGCTAATTTCCTGGCCAAAAATCTCCCCATAATTATTGAAGAGTGATTTAATTGAGGATATGGTTCTCTTGGAGGACTGGCCAACC
Organism: Viscum album; assembly: GCA_963277665.1. Classification (NCBI taxonomy): domain Eukaryota; kingdom Viridiplantae; phylum Streptophyta; class Magnoliopsida; order Santalales; family Viscaceae; genus Viscum; species Viscum album. Next base: position 1,075,072,640 of record OY728143.1, read on the forward strand.
AATAAAATGTCGTCAATATACAAGAGGTTATATGGGGCATATCTATTCATACAATCTTTAATTTGTTTTTAGGGAACTATGTGAGAAATATCACTGATGAATCAACATATGTAATCCTCTTCAATAACAAAATAAATCCCAGATAGCGGGTCACCTTGTCTCACACCCTTGGTGAATCAAAATAATCATCTAGGGGAACCATTTACAATAATGGACAGCCTTGAGGATCCATGTATGGTGCTTATCGGGTTGATAAAAGCACTATATAAACCATATCTATCAAGAACATCAATAAGGAATCTCCATTTAAGTGTATCTAAAGCCTTTAAGATGTCAATTTTAAGTGAAAAATTCCCTTCATTCGTCTTCCACCTCATTAATTTGTCACTTTCTGAGGCCATGGGGAGACACTTTTGAATACATCTACCAAGGAAAAAAAATCCAAACTCATTTGCGGTGATCATGTCACCGACCAATCCTCCCATCCTTTTCATGAGAGTCTTGATGATGAGCTTGGGAATTGTGATCCCAAGTGCAACTAGCCAAAAATCCTTGATGTAAAGAGAGTTCTCTTTCTTAGGAATGAGATCAATGAAGAAGGAGTTCATTCCATGAGGCATATATGAGTGAGAAAAGAAATCCTTAATGGATTGGGTGAATTTTTCTTACATAATGTCCCAGTAGAATATAAAAACATTGTTGGTAAACCCATATGGACTAGGGGAACTCTCCAGATTAAGAGATAGTAGGGAAGCCCTGATCTCCTCCTTGCATTGGGGGGGGGGGGGTCATAAGAAGTTGATTTTTATGATCATCAATGTAGGAATTTATATTATCCACCATTATATTAATAGTTTCCTACCCATCATCAGAATATATCCCCTTCAAATGCTCCATAATAGCTGAGGCAATCTCCTTTTCATCAATATACAGGTGACCATCAATGCTGATCACTTTATTTCCTTCACGTTCCCTCTTCTCCATATGTAATCTGTTAAAGAATTTAGAACTTTTTTCTCCATCCCTTAACCATTTACATTCAACTGATTCTTAACTAGTATTTCTTTAATCATTAAGATGTCATCTAGCTTATTATGAGCTATAATTTTCTCTCTAGGTAGGGTGGGTTGATGGTCATTGTTAACCTAAATAGAGGATAACTCCTCCTAAATAGTTCTGATGTCATCATCAATATTAGAGAATGTTTTCTTACTCCATTCCCTAAGTAGAACCTTAAGATGTTTGAGTTTCTCAGCCATCTTTTGGAGTGGGCTCCCAAAAGGTTCTAGCTTCCACACCTCCAATATAACCTCCCTATATCCCAAAATCACTATCTATCCAATGTTAAATCAAAAAAATATAGGAGATGACCTTTCTAGGTTTTTATTGACATCAACAAATACTGGGTTGTGATCAGAATGGTGCTTATTAATGGTGAATCTAGAACCCCTATGGGCATCACTTTTATAATCAATTTGGACAAATCATCTATCATATTTTCTCGCTTGTTTCCCATTCCATATATATTTTTACCATGTAAATATAGCTCCAGTAAGAGGGACATGGGCCATATGATAGTTATCAATGCACTCAGAAAGGATAGAAGCATCAATCTTGTTTAATTTACTTCTAATTTTTTCTTTAGGTGTCAATATAGTGTTGAAGTCACCAAGATAAACCCATTTGTAAACCATCCTCCTAGAAGTTATCAGGAGTTTCTCCCATAAGTCCCTCCTTCTAATATAAGAGTTTGATGAATACCCACACGATATTGATAATTCCCGGCCAACAATGCTTCTAGTGATATGGATGCTCTGAGGCCCACTAACAAAGAAGAAAATATGAATATTTTCATGACTGAAAACCCATAAGTGATCAGTATTAGATTCATAATGATTTCCAAACACAATTTTTTTCCAAGAGAGTCTGACTTGAATCCTTTCTAGTTATCAAATAGAATCACTGGTTCAACAATATTGATGAGAATAGGTTTTTAGGCCATTATTTAATGTCTAACGTATGATACCGTATGTGGATTACCCATCCCTTGACAATTCAAATATAGAATCCTCATTTCTATGGGCCTTGTCCCTAGTAAAAGGGCCCCCTTTTTTATCGAGTGAAATCTGGACCTTAACTTTTATCCCCTGCCTTAATTCCTCACTTATTTCAGGCTAGTTCTAGGCCCATATTTTTTACTATCATGATCTTCCCCATCCACCTTTCCTAGAATGATATCTTCCTATTCCCGTGTGTCAGTGAGGCCAACCTACTCTACTTTTCCAGCACTGGATAGAGTAGCATCATCCCTTCGGGTGATTCCCACTACTTCAAGAGCTTGTAGCTCCTCAACCTCATCTTACCAGAATCTTCCACTCAGGGGAGTGAAAGTGTTCCTAGAATTTAAAAGGGAAGGGTCACCGCCTACATTTGGTTTATTTCGGGAAGCCATAGAGGGTGGAATCTGTGTGAAGTTACCTCCTGGATTAGATGTAGAAAAGAGCTGGTCCTTCTCCTTTCTACTGCCATTACATTGAGTAGGCGTCCCAGGTAAGCCAATTTGAACTTCATCATGATCCTCTATACTCATCAGCCTAGATGTATCCTCCAGTGGGGTAGTGACATTACATGATGGGGGGTCAAACTTCTTATTATTTTGATTAACCATCAAACCAGTGTCATTGAAATAGGGAAGTTCCACCAATTTATTACTAGCAACCATGCCTTCAGCAACCATTAACATTGATTCATTCATTGTTAGAGAGGTTCATATGACCAGTTCCATTATTTTCCCATCCTTATAGGCACTACTAGTGGTAGGTCCCCCCTTGTGATCATTCTGCCTTGGAAACACCTCCTGACCAAGTGCATTAGTCTCCTGAGGCTCCATATGGATTTTTTACCTTTCCCTTTCTCCTTCTATAGGTAGTGTCATCATGGCCTTCTTCCTTTCAAAAATTGCACTTATTGTATCTTTTACATTTAGTAGTCAGATGTACAAAGAACGGGATATTCATGAATAATTTTGGATTCCTTTTATATAAAATTTCTAACTTCATACTATCATCCCTAGTTGTGAGAAATACCTCCTCAACTAGTATATTTTTTATGTCAACTTCAACCAAAAGTCAAGAATAGTGCCAAAACCTTATATTGTCTACCTATCGATCCATCCTAATGGGATTGACTACTACTGAGTTTATGTCCCATAGAATCCTTGGATGATAATATAACCAGTTTAATTTACAGACTGTAATACGTAATTGATCATGGGTGTTCTGAACATTCATGGGATATAAATTCTTGTCCCATTCATGAATGATATAAAAACCAGGATTTAGATAAACAGTACCTTTTCTCCACACTCTCCTATTTCATTCATTCAATGTAAAGACAACATGATAGTACCCCATCCCCATAAAAATCATTCTCCATTCATAAAACACCCATACCTCTGCAATCCTCTTTATCAACACATTAAATTTTCAAAGTCTCTCACCTTTGGGAATGAGGAACCCAGAAATGATCAAGCATCGACATAGGTTGGCTCACTCCTCAACCACCACCTTGTTATCCGAGACATGAGAAATCCTTCCCTTCCTTATAAATCACCTAGGAGGAGGATAAATACAATCATAGAAGGATAGCCCAACAATATCCTTCACAACATTCGTAAAATTATTCCACAAACTGAAATCTATAGAGGGGGAAATAACATTGAAATCCGCCTCTTTTTTTTTCGAAGGACAACATATCCTAATTATCAACACATTACACAATAGATCTCAAAAAACTATAATTGATTTCATGATTACCCAAGACTTGATTCGAAAAATAATTTGGTTCCCCAGATTTAGTGTAACGCCCCGACCCCAGCTACCCGGAGCCAGTGCATTAGTTCGTAACATTGGCATGATCACAAAAGATCAAGTCTCGAAAGACCGATTAGTTTAGTAGCCTTGGAAACACTAGATACATTCGTAAACGTTACATTACATCATAAAGTGAAAAACTACAATAACATAGTCTCCATAGTCCACACTTCTATCCTCTTCGGACTATCCCTGCAGGTCATTCATAAAATACTTCTTCACATCCTGGAAAATATTAAAACATTGAAAGGGGTGAGCTCGGATGCTCAGAAAGGTTAACAATATAGCGGAAGCTTTCATAAATAAACATTAACATTTAAGGAAATGTATAACTAAAACAAAATCCTTTTAAACTTGAACTTCAATATAATATGGCAAAAGTAAATTGAGATAATGCCATTTACTTCTTCACATGGATATTCTACTGGTCGAATAATCACATGCAATATCAATAACCACTTTCATAATGATGGAATGCATAATGCCAGACTATCATAACCACGTAGTCAAGGCCTCGTGCCAAGACCACAAATAATATTTTGTCAAGGCCTTGTGCCAAGACACTAGTTTGTCTCATGATACCTGCCGATGCATCGAGGAGCTATAGCGGGCTCCACCCGTCACTTATTAAGTCCAATGCATTCCTCATATGAATAGGTTTAAACATATCATAAACCATAACATAATCGTATAACATAAAACATGCATAAAGGAAACATAACAGTTCCACATTTCAATCACAAGATATAAATACAACACATTGATATAATAAAAACGCTTTCAAAACCATTTTCAATACCAAAATAAAAGAAAGTTAAAACTTTGTATTTATTTTTCATTAAAAAAATGATGGCTTGTATAGGAAGCCGAAACTCAAAAAATGGTCACGCCGGCAGAGAAGTCGTTGTCGCCGCATAAGTACGGAAAGAAAAACATTCCCTTTTTGTCGTTTAGTAAAACGCTTCGTATAAAAAAGATTCCTTTTGAATAAACGTAAAAGTCAAAGGGGTTTATACACCGTATAAAAGAAAGTTGTGTATAAACCAAATATGACTCAATGAAAGGAGATTGAGACGAAGTCCTTAAAAAGATCATTTTTAAAATAAAATAGATCTATTATGTGTATTCACTATAGGTACACATAAAGAAAGTAAAAATACAAAATAATACATAATAATATCATGACATAATTGGAAAGTAGGAGATTAACCCAAGGAATGGAAGTTGGGTTAAGAAGTTCCCTTACCTCGTGTCTGACTTGACTCAACCGTTATTTAACCTCCTGAATAATAAACTAGAGTTAATATATACCTTATTAAGAACCATTTTCAATTTCATTATCCTTTTTATATCACTTATTACAATTATATGAACATTATGTAATTATTTAAGTTAATAACAGTCGTTTTGTCGATCTTTGGTACTTGAGTCAACAATAAACTTCTTATAATTACAAGTTGTTTATGTGGTAGAATATCCATTATCTCCAGAATTATATTCATGATTTAGATGTCATATATATCTTATATATCCAGTATATACATTCATTTATAATATTACGTAACATTTAGAGGTAAGAAATGAAATGCACCGTTCATGGAGACGGTAAGCCGTACGTACGCATGAACGCTACTTTCATTTCAATTTCATATTTAATGGAACAAAATCATAATTATATAAATGTATAATATAATTCCAGTATAATATAGTGTATAATAACATTTACTCCATCCTTTATACATCCCACATATGGCATTAACGATTCAAATCACTTTGAGGGGGCGGTAGTCCGCACTTCCTAAAATGAAATTATCGCGTTTTACCCATAATGGAAATCATAAAGTATGCCATAAATGAGAAATACAGAAGCATAAGTAAAAGATAAACATATTATATATCATATATAAAAATAGTGAAATCTTAATGGCCACCTTTTAAGGTGTTATATGAGTGTTGAACAATCATCGTTTCGTGAGGCAGAAATTCGCCATCCACAGAAACCGTATGTTCTTTAACCATTAGATGTAGGTGTGTGTAAGTGTAGCTCGAATAAATCTTATAACAACATCCTAGTATATTTATGATACTGGTGTTGTTACAAAATAAATGAATAAAAAGAGTTTAGGGGGGTTGGAGAAGAAAAATAAAACAAAACAACATTATAGAAGACATTACCTCAAAATCGGGTAACTCTTTTTGATTTGAGCCAAAGGCTTCCTTGAGAAGAGTTATTCCCAAATTGATGCTTCTAGGAGTAATAGGGGGAAGTTGGGAGAGTATTTTGGCAGAGGTTGGCCGAGCCAAATGGCTTGAAATTTTGAATAAGGTGGGATAGGTGGGGGCCTTTTATAAGTGGAGAGGAGGGGCTCTTTTGGAAAGATTGAAATGTTACATTATTACACAATGATTTTAGGATTCTAAAGGTCCCACAATTATATAATTCGTGGATAAGGTGATAATGGTTCGAAATCTCTTCATCCAATAGGCTTTGGACAAGTGTAAGCCTTGGATTTTGCATTATCTTCTCATTTTATTTAAATCGTTAAATAATGAGGTCATCGCCGCATCATAATGATGTCATAAATAATTTAATTTATTTAATGTCTAAAAATTATAAAAAAAATACTATGATGTAGGAAATATTTTTATCTTTCTAATGAATTTTTATAATCAAAATTTAGACTTGTGTAACCCCACTTACAAACTGTTTTAGTAAAACAACTCATGTTTGTGTCAATTTAAGTTTAACATTAAATAAATATATATTATTGTCATTTTCCAACCAAAGTGGCTCCATGGGGTCCCCAAGTTGACCCATGGGTTTTCTTGGTCGGCCATGACTCATCCAATATGATTAGGACAAGTGTCAAGCTCATATCATATTATTAAAACATTGTTTTTACCTTAAACTACACTAATTACCTCTAATCGCGATTAAGAACTTAAAAGTTACTATTCACCAAAAAATTATTTTAATCTCATCAAACCACATTTTACTTCTTAATGACAACCATGTATGTCGGATTTTTGAAAATCAAAACACAGAAGTGGTAATATTTCATTTAAACGAAAAATCAGTTATTTAACTACCACTTAGTGGTTTCACTATTAATCAAAAATTGAAGTTTTTCAGAACAATGCCAAAATTTCAACCTAAGCTATAATTGATATTCCGAATTCAAAAATGATGTCTATTTTAAAAAATTACAAACATATAAGTTTCATTAATTAATTTTATAATTAATTCCCGCTGTCACAACAAATAGCGTGTTTTTAAGAAACAATTTATATCAAAAGATTGGCAATTGTTTATGTCCAATTTCAATGTTAAATTAATTCTAATGACCACCATTGGATAAAATGGTAAAAATATATTCTAATTATACTTTAAAACCAATAAATAGTATAATTTATCACAATAAATTATTTTTATTTAAAAAGTTGTTTTAAGTATTTTTCACTATTCATAAAAAAATTGGATGTTCTCAGAAAGTTACAAAAAATTCAACTTAGGATAATTTTGATATTACGAATACAAAAATGAAGTCCATTTTGAAATATAAAATTTCTATAATTTTAAAAAGTGGTTATTACTATTCATAACGGCTACTTTGATTAGTCGCGGTGTTTTAGAACCCGAAGTTGCGTACAATGCAAGCTATTGCATTATTGAATGAGAAGCTTATCATGGAAGCTCGGGGTGTTACATTCTCCCCTCCTTCAATAAATTGCGTCCTCGCAATTTGAAATTTTTTTCTTTGAAAATAAAAGGTTGAAAATAGAAAATACCTTTGTGGAAAACCCACATCAGAAATAAGATTAATAAAATTTATCCTTAATAAGAGGGAAAGGGAAATGAAAAAGTCACCACCCAATTATGATCTCGATTAGGAGAACATTGGTGGCAATTAGAGACATATAATTGGATGAAAAAACGTAAATATTTTTAGGGAGTGATTGAGGTCATCAATCACAATCAACTGTCAAATTGAGGGCCTCAAAGCCTTCAATCTATGTTGATTAAAAATATCATCAGTTCAACAAGACATAAGGTATTAGGATAACACATTTTTTTTAGTATCTCTTTACTAAATTTTAAGAATTAATTTATTCATTGAATAAGAGATAGGTATATATATATTTATGCTTGACAATTAGAGTTTCAACCTTCAACTCATCTTTCACTCAAAAAGATAATAGAACTCAAAAATATTATACTTATCCTTATTGTATAAGGTTCCAAATGTTAACACATACCATTTAGATTAGTAAAATTATTTTTTAATAACCAGGGACTTCCTGTAGGCTAGTGGTAGGAAATAAAGGCCTGTCGCACTATGATTGTGGGTTCGATTCCTGCAGCTTTGTCCGACGCGACGGGTTATGCCCCACCTTGCAGGTTGTCCTTTTCCTAAAACTATAGTATCATAATATTCCAAAAATAATCATCATAAATTTTTTAACCTTAAACAATACTATCCAAAGATCAAATTAATCCACTCCAACCTTTATAGTTATCCAAAATACCTCTGTCCAGACTTTCTCTAAAAGGTCTCTTAATTCCAAAATCAATTTATCAGATTCCCAAAACAATGTAAAGTTTCTCTTATTGTCACATACTAAAAATATAATTACCTTCCTCATATTAAAACCTTACTGAAATCAACAAGTACTGCAGTACAATCCTTATATATATATCACATTATTCTAATAACCAGAATATAATCCATGAGTCCAAAAGCACCAATACATTAGTTATTCTACTTCAACTGTAGTAACAACATAAGATTGTCCTTGATCCCTTGGCCTTTTCTGAGGTAAGTTTCCCTGACGCTTAGGACATTCATTTGCATAATGACCCATTTCTCTAAAATTGTAGCATTCAACTTTGATAGCCTCTTTCTTTCCCTTGCAATCACAAGCCTGGTGACCCTTTTCTCCACATTTATAACAAACTCCCATTCTTTTTAGGCAAGTACCAGGGTGATTCTTCCCACAATTATCACATAATGGAAAATCCTTCTTTCCGTTTTTCCCTTTATCTGTCTCTTGTTCCACCGTTCTCTTCTTCTCTTGCTTTACTTTGTTGTCATAAGACTTAGAGAATTCCTTTTCTGTCTTGATAGCACATGAGACAATATCTTCGTATGATTAGAAGGATTGTGATACTAAAGCTCGATGGAGAAATGGTTTTAACCCATCAAAGAAACGATCAATCTTACTCCTTGGGTTATGTATATGATCGGCAGCATGCCTCGCTAACCTTGTAAAGTTAGCCTCATACTTTGCGACATTCTCATCCTCCTTCTGCCTCAGAACCAGAAATTGCCTTTCCATATCTGCTCGATGGTCACAAGGAAAGTATTTTTCTAAGAAAATCTCTTTGAACTCCCTCCATTCCATATTTGATACGTTATCATCTTCCTTTGTGTTTTGAATCAGCGACCACCATTGATCGGCATCTCCAGTGAGGCGGTAAACTACCATGATAACTTTTTCCCTTTCACTGCTCCCCAAAGCCTGAAATATTTTCTCTAGGGAATTTATCCATTGCTCGGCTACTAAGGGATTTGTACTCCCGTTGAACGTTGGTGGTTCTTGCCTCATGAATCGATCTAACATTGATCCTCCACGCTGTGGATCAGGGTGCTCCATACGGGTAAGGTTATTATTCATAACTTGAGTGAGTTGTCCCAGTATGGTAATAAGTTGATCAGCACCAGTCGTATCTCCAGATCCACAATAATTATCTTGAGTAGGAGGGCAATCCCTACTTGGAGTGCGTGCATTGATACAGTTTCCATTCCTTCCACTAGGCGCCATTTCAAAACAATGGCATAAACTAGATTAGTTTATGAATCAAAATACATAATTCCATACTTGTAAAATACTTAACATAAATTGAACTATTTATGGATATAATCCATAATCATAAAAAGGTTTTATTTGTGGAATTATATACTCATAATCGTTCATAGTGGTTTTTAAAGAAAATGAGAATTATCCTAATCATATCCCCCGGGAGTGTCATAACCAAGAGTGCAGCAAGGCCCGTTGTCGTGCACCAGTTCCCGTTCGAGTCTAGCTCAAAGAGGTGTTTTCAGGTTTTACCCCTAGGTACATCTATGCCAGAGCCGCCTCTACCTGCTCATATCCAGACAGGGATGTATTTCTCGGAAAACTCACAAAATCTCTACAATAACAAAATTCTAGGAAGTTCTTCTATACTAATCTTCAAAGTCTATCTTTGGGCTATGTGCTCTAATCAGAGTTTATCTAAATCTAGCTTCCAAGGTTAGTACTAAACTGCCTCTGATACCAACTGTAATGCCCCGACCCCAGCTACCCGGAGCCGGTGCATTAGTTCGTAACATTGGCATGATCACAAAAGATCAAGTCTCGAAAGACCGATTAGTTTAGTAGCCTTGGAAACACTAGATACATTCATAAACGTTACATTACATCATAAAGTGAAAAACTACAATAACATAGTCTCCATAGTCCACACTTCTATCCTCTTCGGACTATCCCTGCAGGTCATTCATAAAATACTTCTTCACATCCTGGAAAATATTAAAACATTGAAAGGGGTGAGCTCGGATGCTCAGTAAGGTTAACAATATAGCGGAAGCTTTCATAAATAAACACTAACATTTAAGGCAATGTATAACTAAAACAAAAGCCTTTTAAACTTGAACTTCAATATAATATGGAAAAAGTAAAATGTGATAATGCCATTTACTTCTTCACATGGATATTCTACTGGTCGAACAATCACATGCAATATCAATAACCACTTTCATAATGATGGGATGCATAATGCCAGACTATCATAACCACGTAGTCAAGGCCTCGTGCCAAGACCACAAATTAGATTTTGTCAAGGCCTTGTGCCAAGACACTAGTTTGTCTCATGAGACCTGCCGATGCATCGAGGAGCTATAGCGGGCTCCACCCGTCACTTATTAAGTCCAATGCATTCCTCATATGAATAGGTTTAAACATATCATAAACCATAACATAATCGTATCACATAAAACATGCATAAAGGAAACATAACAGTTCCACATTTAAATCACAAGATATAAATACAACACATTGATATAATAAAAACGCTTTCAAAACCATTTTCAATACCAAAATAAAAGAAAGTTAAAACTTTGTATTTATTTTTCATTAAAAAAATGATGGCTTGTATAGGAAGCCGAAACTAAAATAATGGTCACGGCGGCAGAGAAGTCGTTGTCGCCACATAAGTATGGAAAGAAAAACATTCCCTTTTTGTCATTTAGTAAAACGCTTCGTATAAAAAAGATTCCTTTTGAATAAACATAAAAGTCAAAGGGGTTTATACACTGTATAAAATAAAGTTGTGTATAAAACCAAATATGACTCAATGAAAGGAGATTGAGACGAAGTCCTTAAAAAGATTATTTTTAAAATAAAATATATCTATTATGTGTATTCACTATAGGTACACATAAAGAAAGTAAAAATACAAAATAATACATAATAATATCATGACATAATTGGAAAGTAGGAGATTAACCCAATGAATGGAAGTTGGGTTAAGAAGTTCCCTTACCTCGTGTCTGACTTGACTCAACCGTTCTTTAACCTCCTGAATAATAAACTAGAGTTAATATATACCTTATTAAGAACCATTTTCAATTTCATTATCCTTTTTATATCACTTATTACAATGATATGAACATTATGTAATTATTTAAGTTAATAACAGTCGTTTTGTCGATATTTGGTACTTGAGTCAACAATAAACTTCTTATAATTACAAGTTGTTTATGTGGTAGAATATCCATTATCTCCAGAATTATATTCATGATTTAGATGTCATATATATCTTATATATCCAGTATATACATTCATTTATAATATTACGTAACATTTAGAGGTAAGAAATGAAATGCACCGTTCATGGAGACGGTAAGCCGTACGTACGCATGAATGCTACTTTCATTTCAATTTCATATTTAATGGAACGAAATCATAATGATATAAATGTATAATATAATTCCAGTATAATATATTGTATAATAACATTTACTCCATCCTTTATACATCCCACATATGGCATTAACGATTCAAATCACTTTGAGGGGGCGGTAGTCCGCACTTCCTAAAATGAAATTATCGCGTTTTACCCATAATGGAAATCATAAAGTATGCCATAAATGAGAAATACAGAAGATTAAGTAAAACATAAACATATTATATATCATATATAAAAATAGTTACATCTTAATGGCCACCTTTTAAGGTGTTATATGAGTGTTGAACAATCATCGTTTCGTGAGGCAGAAATTCACCATCCACAGAAACCGTATGTTCTTTAACCATTAGATGTAGGTGTGTGTAAGTGTAGCTCAAATACATCTTATAACAACATCCTAGTATATTTAGGATACTGGTGTTGTTACAAAAGAAATGAATAAAAAGAGTTTAGGGGGGTTGGAGAAGAAAAATAAAACAAAACAACATTATAGAAGACATTACCTCAAAATCGGGCAACTCTTTTTGATTTGAGCCAAATGCTTCCTTGAGAAGAGTTCTGCCCAAATTTAGGCTTCTAGGAGTAATAGGGGGAAGTTGGGAGAGTATTTGGGTAGAGGTTGGCCGAGCCAAATGGCTTGAAAGTGTGAATAAGGTGGGATAGGTGAGGGCCTTTTATAAGTGGAGAGGAGGGGCTCTTTTGGAAAGATTGAAATGTTACATTATTACACAATGCTTTTCGGATTCTAAAGGTCCCAAACTTATATACTTCGTGGATAAGGTGATAATGGTTCGAAATCTCTTCATCCAATAGGCTTTGGACAAGTTTAAGCCTTTGATTTTTCATTATCTTCGCATTTTATTTAAATCGTTAAATAATGAGGTCATCGCCGCATCATAATGATGTCATTAATAATTTAATTTATTTAATGTCTAAAAATTATAAAAAAAATACTATGATTTATGAAATCTTTTTAGCTTTCTAATTAATATTTATAATCAAAATTGGGACTTGTGTAACCCCACTTAAAAACTGTTTTAGTAAAACAACTCATGTTTGTGTCAATTTAATTTTAACATTAAATAAATATATATTAATGTCATTTTCCAACCAAAGTGGCTCCATGGGGTCCCCAAGTTGACCCATGAGTTTTCTTGGTCGGTCATTACTCATCCAATAGGAGTAGGACAAGTGTCAAGCTCATATCATATTATTAAAACATTGTTTTTACCTTATACTACACTAATTACCTCTAATCGCGATTAAGAACTTAAAAGTTACTATTCACCAAAAAATTATTTTAATCTCATCGAACCAAATTTTACTTCTTAATGACAACCATGTATGTCGGATTTTTGAAAATCAAAACACAGAAGTGGTAATATTTCATTTAAACGAAAAATCAGTTATTTAACTACCACTTAGTGGTTTCACTATTCATCAAAAATTGAAGTTTTTCAGAACAATGCCAAAATTTCACCCTAAGCTATAATTGATATTCCGAATTCAAAAATGATGTCTATTTTACAAAATTCCAAACATATAAGTTGCATTAATTAATTTTATAATTAATTCCCGCTGTCACAACAAATAGCGTGTTTTTAAGAAACAATTTATATCAAAAGATTGACAATTGTTTATGTCCAATTTCAATGTTAAATTAATTATAATGACCACCATTGGATAAAATGGTAAAAATATATTCTAATTATACTTTAAAACCACTAAATAGTATAATTTATCACAATAAATTATTTTGATTTAAAAAGTTGTTTTAAGTATTTTTCACTATTCATAAAAAAATTGGAAGTTCTCAGAAAGTTACAAAAAATTCAACTTAGGATAATTTCGATATTATGAATACAAAAATGAAGTCCATTTTGAAATATAAAATTTCTATTATTTTAAAAAGTGGTTATTACTATTCATAACGGCTACTTTGATTAGTCACGGTGTTTTAGAACCCGAAGTTGCGTACAATGCAAGCTATTGCATTATTGAATGAGAAGCTTATCATGGATGCTCGGGGTGTTACATTTAGGGTTCTCCCCTAGGTCCCCTTGGGTCACCATCTCACAACACCTTAATATTATTGTCGTGCATATTGAACCTTGTTGGAATAGATTTGAGCTGTCATTTTAGAAGTCCTATATGTGATTCATAGTTAGCCATAGATATATGGATGTCCCCTCTTTATATATATTCACCATTGGATAGATGAATATATATAATGGGGATACATGTTCTTACATATATACGAAAATGAAAACAAGTGTATGTGTCAATGAGTATATGCACATATAATAATATGTGTAAGTATTAACTTGTACATATTTATCCTTGAAAATATGTTCATAGGGTCTAGGTTTCCTTGAATATAAGTAAATATGTGTATTGTTGGAAGTGGTAATGGGAATATTCATGTTTCTATAATTTAAAGTAGTGTTTCATGAGTTGAGGTAGGTTCCATATATCAAAACATTAAATTTTAAATCCTTAATTTCATATCATTTTAATAGTATGTTTATTTTATATTTATGTGGTATATAAATGTATATGTGAGGTAAAATTAATCGTGTATCTTGGAATTGTTTTCTTATTTATTTACATGACTTGTCTAAGTCTATTTACAAGTTTTACTTTAAATGAGAAGTATCCTAAATGTTAAAATTATCTTTCTAAATGAATCCTAACCTGTGAAGTTTGTTTCTTTAAACGTAATGTTTTTGGTTAAATGTTTCATCTAATTATTAGACCATTTGGAATTTTGAGATGTGGTTTGATTTATAAATGACATGAAGAACCATTTGGATCCTTTTTAGTGTGTTGTGTGTTTTCATGTTGGATTTGGAAAAGTGTATTTGTTTTGGAAAATATAAAGGCCCAATTGGTACTTTATGACATTTTTTGTTATTTTGTTTCAATGTGACATGACATGTAGGCCTGGTTATCACTTTTTATAACCTGAGGTGAGAAATGCACCTCTATGGTGGACCCTCTGAGGATACGGTCATTGCATAGGTGGTGTCGGTGTTTGGAATAGGAAAGCATGATGATTGTGGGTTTTAGTTTAAGCCACACATGTGATGAACTCCACATTAACCTTGTATAATTATCATGGGATTCATGGGTGTTATCTAGAGGGTCGAGTGACTATTACTTATCATCCCTGATTAGATGGGTTGGTACCCCTTGGATTTGTGGACTGGCCAAGTGGGATGTGCTACTGGTGTGGCTATTTTAGGGTATCCATTTGGTTATAGAATATAGAGATTTACCAAATGCCATCAAGTGATTTTGAACTGAGTACATCCATAGATTACTTCTATAGATGTTTAGAAAACGTTGATGATTACATATTTCTATGTTATTGTTTCATTTCGTGGAATTTTTGGTACTTGTTTCCATGAGACCCTTGCTTTGTATTTCATATTAAAATAATTGATCTGTTACTATTTTTATTTTAAAAGAATTTATTGAAATTGATTTTCATGATTTTTAAATTATTATTTTTATATGAAATGGAAAAATGGGTTTTCATTAAAATGGATGATTGTGACCTATTTTTGAAAATAATAAAAAACTTAATTTTATATATTAATTTTTCAAACTAGAAATAATGGATTCACTTTAAAGTTCAGGCATAGGGAGGTGGTTATCCTTAGCATCACTACTGACCATCTTGGTGCTCAAGGCTACTCTATCTTTTTAGTTTTATGTTATTCTAGTTTTCGATCACTCTCAGAGTGAGCATGGTTTTGTGTTTGGTGGTAACCAATGAGGTCACATGGAGGTATGTTTATAAATTTAGAATTATTCATTTTTCTACTATTATTGTTCATTTTTAGTATTAATATTATATTATTTTATTTGTCTACTTTTTTCTAGGATAAATCATTCCCAATTTATTATACATGATGCTAGATTATAGTTTCCTTCCTGGGAGGATCAGGAATGCCTCTCAATCCTTGTTGCAGGCCATCTCGGGTGACTGGTTTAGGGTCAACCCATGTTTGTTTTTGATAGGAGTGAGATCAGATGCACAATTTGTGTATAAAAGGGAGATATATAAGGATAATATGAGCATATGGTATGAGAACATGTTTATAATAATAGACATTCATACTTTGTATATCTAAGATCATAACCATAAATATCGGTAGATCGTAAGGTATAATTTATATGTAAATCAAAGAACATGAGACATGAGAGCACAAAATTGGCATAATAAATAAACTTCTTACATACACACAGTCATATAGAATCATTCCCTATAATTCAAGGATCATTACCAAAACATATAAAGGCACTTCATGGGAGATGGACCTACTGGGTGGGACACACCATAATCCCCAGGCCCAACCCTTTCCTTATAGTGTATCAGATCATAAATTCTTCCCACAGTGGACCGAGTTTCCCCTTCTTTACATAGAAGACCATATTTCCCCTTCTTCACATAGTGGATTAGATTTCCCCTTCTTCCCATAGTTGATCTAGATACACCTGTTCCCCATTTTAGATTAGGAAAAACCTTTTTCCCAATTTGGATCAAGACCATCAAATTAATTCCCATATTATCTCATGATATATAAATCAATACCTAATGAATTTTAGGGATATATAGGTCCCACCCTTCACATTATAAAATCATACAAACATGTGCCAACAGATAATAAAACATCTATAATATCATGAGCTATAAAAATATACTAGTTTAATAAATATCATATCCTAACCCCAGAAATGAAATGGGTATCATAAACATGTAATCATATCATAACCAATGAAAAATAGATTGGTTTCATAATCATTTCATCAAAGCACAATCCCTGAAGATAATCAGTTTTCAAAAGAATATAACCCATGAATGAGAAATGAGTTTCATAAACAACTTATATTCTTAAACATTAATCATTCAAAGAAATAATTAGAATGGTTTTCATGGATCATATTCTTGGTAAATATTAAAATATTTCAAAGAATTTCATCTTCAATGGAGAATGATTTTTAAATATCACTTGAAACAGTTCTTAAGGAAAATATAATCTCTTTGAAAATACCATTCAATTTTTTTTTTCAAAAATCCTTTCCTTATAAATAAATAATTGAAATTTCATTTAAAAAACTTATTGAGAAAAATATATGTTCCACTTTAAAAAGTTATTTTTAAAACATAAATTTTTTAAATCCTTCTTTTTTGAAAATTTATTTTAAATATTATAAATAAATCCTAAAAACATTTTGAAAATCTTTTTCCTCAAAAAAACTTTTTAAACTTATAATGAAAGTATTTTTTTTTGAAAAAACATTATTTGAAAATAAAATAGAACACTTATAAATAAATATTTAAAAACCTTGAAATAATATTATTTGAAAATTATTTTAATGGATCACTTAAAAAAAATTAATTTTTTAGAAAACATGTATCTTTTTAATAAAATCAGTTTTCGACCAAAGAGAAATACTATTGGATTTTCGTATATAAATCTTCTAAATCATAATAAGTACCAAAGTGTGTAAAAAAGGTACCATTAAATGAGAATATCATGAATAATTATAGGATAATAACATTATTGAGAGTTATTGAGATATGGATCATAATATTTCATCAATAAAATCATAATCGTAAATAATCCCGATAAATGATGAAAATGTTGCAAAAAAATCTAACCATTTTGATAACATTAGATCATAATTACCAAGAGATAATAAAATCAAATGAATATTATAATATTATTAAAAGAGTAATATTAATTATTACACAATTTAAAGGGACAATATATACACCTTGTAAAATAATATTTATGTAAAGAAAAACATGTGTCTCAAAGAAGAAAAATTGAGACAAAATTACCTTACTGATTTGGTAAATTTTGAAACATAAATCCCATGAAAGAGAGATAAAAAATTACAAATGTAAATACCAATAAATATAAGGATTTTAATAATAAAATACATTCATGTGTAGTATATACAACACCTAAAATAAATGAGTGGTGAATATAACCTAAGTCTCGTAGAAATAAATGTGATACTAAAACCCCCCCTTACTACTTCAGTATCTTTTGATTCTTGAGATATGTAAAATAATAACATAAATTTAAAATTTTATTGTATTTAAATAAATAAAATTCAATGTATAACATTTCATTTTACATTATATACACAACACTAAATAATAATTGGTGAATATAGCTTATATCTCACAAAAATAAATGTGAGATGAGAAAACCTTTACCTTAAGTATTAAATTATATTTAGACACAATCAAACATTCTGTATAATAAATATAATTTTATTATAAATCTACCATAAAACCATATTATTATATATAATACCATATATTATTTTATTTTGATTTTATATTATACTTTTCTAACAATTTCACGTTAAAGTTACCTTGCGGGTAATAACCTCTTTGTTTTTCATATATGAGTTGACTTGTTATTCTTGATCCCTTTATCTAGATCATGATTTACTTATTTATATAATTCTATTAATGATATAAATATAATATATATTCATTATATATTTATTTATAAAAATATATAAAGGAAATAAATATGAAATGAAATACACCATTCCAAGAGATGGTAGGTAGTATGTACACATACCGTTGTATCCATTTTTGTAGCATATTGAAATAAATAATGTAATATATATATGTTATCATTATATTATAATTATTATTTCATGTATATCATATAATTTTACTAAAATCATCCTTAATATATTCCATGAAAAGTATGGATGAAAAACATCACTTTGAGGAGGCGGTAGTCCACACATCCCCAAAAGAAGTTATCGTATTTCCACAAAATCACAACTAGAAAAATACCCTATACCAATAGTTTGGAACTGTTGGTATAGGCCTCCAAACCATTGGAATAGCCTATACGAACGGGTTGTAGAACCGTTTCCAAGTAAGCAGTGGGGATAAGTCTACACGAACGGTTTTGGTAAAACCGTTGGTTTAGACTTATACCAACGGTTTTGAAAACTGTTGATATATGTAATATGAAAATATATAACAGCGGTTCAATAAAACCATTAGTATATGTAATTTGAAAAGTAATCATTCGGTTGGTTTTGATCCCATCACCCCCCATTTGTGATTGAATGACCTAACCACTAACCAAACTTACTTTTGTGAACATAATTTCATAAATATATATATGTATTATCATAAGTATTTTTAATTTTTAATTTTTTTAATATCATGTGTATGAAGATTCCATTAAAAATACATGTACCTATACAAATGGTTTTGAGAACCGTTGGAATAGGTTCAATGATTTTTGGAACCTATACCAACGGTTTCGGACAAACCATTGGTATAGGGGGGACCTATACCAACGGTTTGGCCAAACCGTTGGTATAGGGTCTCTATATTGGACCTATACCAAAGGTTTCTGCCAAACATTTGGTATAGGTCCATTATAGAGACCATATACCAACGGTTTCTACAAAAATGTTGGTATAGGTCCATATAATTGACCTATACCAACGGTTTTGGCCAAATCGTTGTTATAAGTCCAAATTAGTGAACTATACCAACAGTTTGCCCAAAACCATTGGTATATATCATATTTCTAGTAGTGAATGGAAAGAATGAAGGTATATGTTATATAATAATTTAATTATCTAAATAAAATTATAAATATAATATATATCATATGAAAATAGAAATTAAATCATTAATTATAACCTTTATGGGTGTTAGAGGAAGAATGAACAACGTCGGTTCATGAGGCGGTAGTCCTCCATACACAAGAACGATGATTGTGTATCCCATTTTATGCAACTATGTTTGAGTGAATGTAGAAACCAATACATAAAAAAATCTAAGTATAACGAGGATACAAAGTTTATTATATAATATTTAATTAAGAATAATTTTGGGGTGGATAAATAAAACAAAACAAAAGTTCTTGTTGAAGGATATTGCATCTTCTTTAGGTAATTTCTTTTGGTTTGCACCAAAGGACTTGATTGGGTTACTTTATGTCCAAAGTGAGAATTATAGGTTTAGAGGAGGGAATTTTGGAGTTTGTTTAGATATGTATTGGATGAGGCAAAGTTATTTAAATGTTTTATAAGAGGAGGAGGAGTGGATGCCTCTTATAAGTGTGGAAGAGGAAAAATTGGATATCTTGAGAGGATCCTTCCCTATGGAGAAGGTGTCTAAAAAGAAGGGTGGGGACTCTGGAAATACAATTGGGCATCTAGAGAGGATAATTACCTATAGAATACTTGGGTTCCGTGTTTTCCTATCAAAAGATTCATTTTAATTATTTTGATAAGGTAATAGGCAAAATCAAGGGGAAAATCTTGAATTGGGAAATTCATTTTATGTCATTTGGTGGAAGAATCAATTTAATCAATAGTGTAAAATCTTATATTACATTGAAAATAATTTACCCAATCACGGTACCAAAAGGGGTTACTGACCACATGGAGAAGATGATGGTTATGTTTTTGTGGGATGCCTAGGTGGAGGGTAAACACCATTGGGAAACCTGGGAGAGGATAGTCAAACCTATTTCTGAGGGTGGCATCAATGTTTGGTGCGTTACAGGGAAAATGAAGGGATTACATGAAAATATTGTGTGGAAAGTAGTGGAAGGGATGATTATTTTGGGGAAGATCAATAAGGGAATATATGGTAATGATATGGGGGTCCAAATAGGTAGTATGTAGACTACCTGGACAATGGTTTAACATTATATCTGGTAACTACAACAATAGTCCCACTGGATAGTCGGTAGGGGTGAATTAGACATGTGGCAGTGAAAATGAGGTGGGCCAATGCTTGGGTTACATGGGTGTCCATTTCTGAACATCACTTTCAGATAGGCTGTTGAACATCAAAACTTCATCCATGTCATCCTATACAATAAGAAGTACACATTCTTTCATAATATTTTTATGAATTCCGAACCAGACCACTGTGTTTTCATGGGGTCTTCCTCGGGCTCATTATCATCCAAGGCATACATAGAATCCTAAATAATGGAACACAATAGAGATGAATTGAATGAAATTATTTGGACCAAATAAATCTTATCATATAACAACTTACTAGTTTAGAGGGTGCGAAATAAGGGGTTGCAGACTGATAAAATCATAATTAACTTGAGGGTTTGTCTCAACTCTAAGTGATACTATTGGAGGGAGCTAAAGAAGGAAACTAATAATCACCTATTTTTTATAGTGACTGGGAAAGGTCAGTGTGTCATATTTTTGGAAACATCGTGGTATGGTATCTATAGGGGATAATGAGCACCAACTTCTTTTATTATTGATTTCAGGAGGTGGAGACCGGTGGTCCAGAGAGAATGGCTCGTTCAATCATCTTTACATCCAGATGTTATCACATTTGTAGGGAAAGCAATGTAGTTCTCCATAAAGGGTCCCCAGGTAATCTAGTGGGAATTTTGACTAGGATCAGGATCACCCTTATTTACTTATCCCATATTTTAAAAAACTATGTGACCACATCTTCCAAAAGACCATTTATTTCTGATACCTTGACCCTTGATGCTTGCTTGAACTGACCGGGTAGATGGGTATGGTGGAAACCTCATCATAAAAGAATTAAAATGAATAATGATGGATCATATATCATGGGTAAGATGTAGGGTGGGGGAGTGGTATGATATTATTAGGGTTATATAATCCTTGCGTATTGTGCCTATTTTGGTAGTGGAAATTCTTTTCGGGCGAAGGCCCTTGAATTGATGATTGGCCTTCTCATCTGCCCTCAGCACAATATCCATATTGTGGTGGTTTAAACTGATTAAATGGAAATATATAATTACCTTTGTTATTGTGGGTCTACTCCATGGTCTATTGTGCATACCATTTGGAAATTCAAGGAGCTTATGCACAACTACCCTGTTATATCTCATACTTGGCATGAAGGAAATGTAGTTGCTGACTTCTTAGATTATCAGGAAACCCAATGGGTTAAAATTTCATGTTTTTAAATTCTAGGATCTCTTCCGTCAGATTGTGTGAACCTAGTTTGCGTGGAATCCCTAGTGCTCTACTACATTAGACCCCCACGAATCTCTTCTTCCCCATGTCCCCCCTTTTGGCCATTTTGAACTTATTTAATAATAAATATGTTTATTTAATCCATATTGGTTCCAATAACCTAAATTGGATTAGTTAATGTATAATTGATCTAATTATACTTAAAAATATAAAAAAATAATTTAACTATGTAAATAAATTAGATGAAAAATAAGATTTCAATTAAAATTCAATGTTTTTTCTTTATTCATCAAAAAATGAAACTTATCTAAAAAATACCAAAAATTCACCCAAAGTAAATTTTGATATTTCACTTTCAAAAATTAAGTTTATTTTTTTCAAATATTTTTTTTAAAATTTTCATAAATTAGATTTAAAAATGGGTTTAGCAATAAAAGGTGGTAAAATTATCTTTTAGAAAAATATATATTTTTATTCATAAAATTTGATTTATTCATCTATTATTCCTATAAAACCTATTGGATACGTGTCAAAATAATCATTGAATATATAATTTATTAAAAAAATATTCAATAGTGTTTTGAATAATTTTGTGAGATAAAATTGTGTGTTTACATAGAAAAATAGTTCTCTTATAAAATGAATTTCTTTATTTTTAAAGAGTTATTACATTAATTTCTAGCTAATTGATAACCAGAGGATTAATTTTATACATATTTTTAAATAATATTTTCAAAATTTAGTTAATATTATTCATAACATCCATTCTAATGTGTATGTGACCACTATAATAATATTTTAAAGGTAATATTAATAGTACATTGTAGTTCAGTTAAACTTATTCTTACATGTAACACGGGATATCAAAGGAACTTGAAGTTTTATGTAACACAAAAAAATAATTGTGTTATGTGAAACTTAAAATAATATAATTTTTTTGTGTACTGAAAAATTGACTTGGTGTTGCGTACAAATTAATAATAAATTTTTACTTTCATATAACACAAACTATATTCAGTTTTGAATGAAATGAATATTATTGAAAACTTCAAATTAATTTGAAAACAATATTTCAAAATATATTGTGGTGTTACATTCTACCCCACTTAAAATGAATTTTACCTTGAAATTATTCTAGTATATCAAAGGTTTAATACTTGAAAGTCACATTCATAGAAACCCACATAATAAAGATGAATACTAAAACCTCCTTTTAAAAGGAAAAGTTGGAAACATAATGGTTACCCAAATAAATAAATTAACATGTTTCTACATAGGAGATGATAGGTGGGAATTGACAACATGGACACAGAAGAAATGTGTGAATAATCATATATATTGATAAATACCACTAACCACAATAATGTTGGTGATATAGAGATATTTAACAATCACAAAACCATAAAATGAAGATGTTTGAAAGAGGTCATTTATATCATAAAAATGATGATAATATGAAATTTTTTTATTTCAATACCCTTTTCCCAAAGGTGAATAATTTTTTCACAGAAAGATATGCTTACTTGATTTCATTTCATTTCATATTCACAATATCATTTTTCTGGTGTGCATTGCTCAATTTCCACTTCATATCTTATTCTAAGAAATGAAGGTGAATTTTTCATCCCTAAAGCATTAACAGGTCATGATATCCATAAATATAATGATAATGAATTCATCTTTCTTTTTTTAACATCAAAATAAAATAGTTATTACATGTTTTCCAATATGTATAAATCCTCATATTGGGAAATAATACTTTAATATCTAGAACCTCATTTATTGTATAACTTAAACCATTCTATAAATAGATAGACTTAAAACCCTTTCAAAAGATGAAAGTCCAAAACATTATAAATAATATCACTAAATTTATAAAATTAATCTTAACATTGATCCCCTATATATTATAAAGTATCTCTTAGTTGTCACATTCCAAACATGTGAAAACCATGCTAATGCATTCTCTTAAAACAAAATAATAACCTGAATTTTTATAAACAATTATTTAAAACATACACATTTTCTTATTCCAAAGTTTATTGGATACATTCCTTAAATAATGTTTTTGTAAACTCTATCCATGATAGCATAAACCACTTTTTCAACAAATCCTTAATTAGTTCCAAGGTAAGCATTACTATCCAATTTACTTATTCATACCTATTGGATCTTTATCCAAAAATAATTATCTCAACATTTGGAACATATTAAGGGTTATATTTTCCTTAATCTTATATTTCTCATGAATATATGTTCTTTATTAAATCAATTTTTTATTCCATCAGAACTATTCAACGTACTCTTGTAAATCATAAACAATACTTATATATTTCACAATTCATATAGTATAATTATTTAATCCAAGTACATACAAAATTCAATTATTCCACTCATCTTTAATCCATTAACAAGGGAACCTCATCCTATTTCCTGATACCTCTTTCCATTCACACATCACCTGCACTCTCATCAGTAGCAGCAATATAACCATTACTCGTAGCACATTGATGTTTCTCATTTGGATATTTCCACTCAGGACATCGAATTTCATAATTCCCATTCATTCCACATTTAAATAATTAAACCATTTATTATATCTTAGGGAGACAAATGTTCCAATCCATTTCATTAATTAGACTCTTATTTTTTATTTTAAGTTAATTTCTTTATTTATTTCTTTTTCATACTCAAAACATCTTCTTTTTCCTATAAAACATTCATTTGGGTAATTATTTCCACATTATCAACAAAAATAATGATTAATATTATTTTCTTGATGGTACCCATTACCCAAACTATCCAAAAACACATTCCTTATATTTTTCGGTGAGTCTAAGAGTTGGTTAAGGTACACTTTGTTAATCGTGTTTCATGAAAATAGATTAGGAATGATCACAGCATAAATTAATCTAGTGATCATCCACTTTGGTTTATTATCAGATTTTATTCTTCACATTCCATGTTAATCCAATTCCTTCTGATTAAAACCATTGAATAATACCATAAATCATAGCGTGAGTAACAATTATCATAGAAAAAACCTCATAATCAGAGAAAATCATTTATAATATATCTAAATAATAACATTTTCTTTAATCTATGTCACCTTAGGTTAATCCTAGATCAATAATAGTAATATTCTATTTAACTACATTTTTATAGTTCATGATAATTTTTTTGAATTTCCAAATCAAATCCCCTATGAGTTTCAAACTAGGTGTGCAACACGACTCGTTGTTGTTCACCAGTTCCTAACCGAGTCTAGCTCAATATAGTGTTTTTTGGGATGTTACCCCTATGTAAATCTATTATAGAGACACATACACTTATAGTATCCAAATAATGATGAATTTCTTGGAAACCACATACTCTATCATTCAACAAAATTCTAGGCCATTTTTTCCAAACATTGAATCATTATTCGACTTATCCTTAGATACAACTATACAAATATTTGTAGAAATATACCTAGGGATCTCACTAATGTTTTCTCATCCCTGTTTTCAAAGGATGACTAAACCTTTCCTTTTATAAAAATTATAGACAGTCATGATTAACATATATGGATATTACATCATTTTAGATGAATATTAATAACATTAAAAAAATAAATTCCTAAGGACCATATTAGGTTTTTCTTGTTTTAAACTTGGAAACATAATATTATAACGTTGTGAAAGATCATTAAAAACTCCCTTAAAGTTATTCCCCTTTAGTACTCCTACTTAAAACCTTTCTTCAAATCCTAGGGAAAGAAACATATGAATGGGTAAACTCATATTATCATTAAGGGTAAAAAGGGAGATATGTAATGATAATATGAGAATAAGGGTATGAGAACATGATCATAAAAATAGAATATATTACCCTGCATATCAAATATCCTAATCAGGAGTCCTGAAATAAATATTTGTAGTTCAAAAGACTTTAATCATAAGGAAATAAAATAACATGAGTCACGAGACCATGAAATTGGAAAAGGACATAAAATTTTTCCATACACATACTAAAATAAAATCATACCTTATAAGTCATGGCTCATTGACAAAACATATCAAGACACATCATGGGGGATGCACCTAATTGGTGGGATATACCACTATTCTAAGTCGCAGCCGTATCCTTATAGTGGATTGGGTCATATTTTCCTTACAAAGTGGATTGGGTTTACCATTCATCCCATAGTGTATTGGGTTTTCCATTATTCATGCAGTGGATCAGGTTCCCCTTCTACCCCTAGTAGAACATGATGCACCAATTTCCCATCTTGGATTAGGACACACCTATTTCCCATGGGGGATCAAACCTGTCAACTTGTTCCACATCATTATCTCATGAGATATAAATCATTACCAAATGAATTGGAGGGAGATATAGGGCTCAACCATCATTATGTAAAATAAAACATACATGTTTTAGAAGATAATAAAACATTAATTATATCAGGACCTATAAAAAGAGATTGGTTTTATAAACATCATATCATAACATGGGAAATGAAATGGATAACATAAACATGTCATAATAGGATAACATATGGAGAAGAGACATGTTTCATAATCATTTCATTAAATCATAACCAATGAAAATAAGTAGGTTTCAAAAGCATATAACCTGTGGAATTGAAACGAGATTCATAAACAACTTGTTGTCTTACAAATAAACCATTAAGAGAAAGAATATGAATCATGTCCTTAGATAATATTACCAGTAAAAAAAAAACTATTTCAAAGGATTTAATCATAAGTGGAGAAAGATTTTTAAAGATCACTTGAAAAATTCCTGAAGTAAAATAGCCTCTCTTTGAACATCTCTTTCATAAAACATTTTAAAAAAAATCATTTTCTTATAAAGAACGAATTGAAATTTCATTTGAAACAATTATTAAGGAAAATATTTTTTATTCTTTGAAATATTTTTTAAAACATAAATCAATTTCAAAACTTTTTTATTTTATAATTTCTTTGAAAAATTATCATGAAAGCTAGAAAACATTTTGGAAACCTTTTTCTTTGAAAATACTTTGAACACTTATAAAGAAAGCGTGAATTTTTTTTGAATTTTTTTTTGAATTTTTTTTGAAATAATATAATGGATGATTTTAAAAAATTAAAATAATTTTCTTTGAAACATATTTTAAATGATCACTTAAAAATATTCTTGAAAACATTTTTAGAAAACATGGTTTTTTTGAATAAAATAGATTTTCGATTGAAGAGAGAAATAAGATTGCATTTTCCTAAGACTTAATATTTATCACATTAAGTACCAAATATTGAATAAATGGCACCATTACATGAGGATATCATTAATAACTATATGAAAATAAAATTCATGAGAGTTCTTGAGATATGGATCAGAAGGTTTTGTCAAGGGAAACATAATCATAAACAATCCTGATAAATGATGAGAATTTAGAAATAGGCACTTACCACTTTTTTAACATTAAATAATAATAAACAAGAGAAAAATACATTACATGAATCATATAATATCATGAAAACAATAATATTAGCAATAAAACATGTCAAAGAGATACTATATACACCTTGTAAATGAATATAGGTGTATAGAAAAACATGTGTCTCAAAGAATGAAACATTTAGACAAAATTATCATACTGAATTGATAAATTAACAAACCTAAAACCTATAAAAGAGATATCCTAAAATGGATATTTAAATACCCAAAATTTTAAGGAAATTAACCTTATAATATATTCATGGGTAGTAAAAAAATTTAGTTTGAGGAGGGGATATTTTTTCTTTGTAAGTACGCACCTCTTGCACATCCTGATTTTTCAAAATTTCCATATTCCCTCACCATCACTTATAAAAGTATCATATTATATGTCTCATCCTCAGGATTAGGTCCTTTTTCCCATAAAGTGATCCACTTGATATATCTTTTTTGAAAATTCATCAACTTACCTCCATCTCATTCCGGCCTATGAAGGTGGTTTCTTTGGATAACTCTTTACCGGTTCTACCCTCGATACCTCCTCATAAAGGTTCCTTGAATCCTAATTACTTGGACCTGAATTTTAGATCAGTGGTATCTTATAGTTAAATTAGGCTTTTAAATATAATATTGAATTGTTTTAACCATAATTATACATTATTCACAAACTAAAGATCATGAATTCTAGTGTCTTTCAAGACTAGGTACAAAAAACTAAAAACACAGAACTAAATAAAAAATTTCATTATTTAATCATAAAATTTAGTTCCTAACTTAAATTTTGCTCAAATATAAACATAGGGTACCCTGGGTAACACATGAAAAAAAGGATGAGCTAAATAGCCTAGTAAGGGAATAACCATAAGAACAAAGCATTGACACATGTGATATAAGGCATTACATGATGATATAAAAGGCATGTAACATATGGAACCATAACATATAAACATTGTGTCATAATAATGTGTTATTAACATAGAACATTAATTTAGTACTAATCAAGGAAAACCTCCAAGAACATTTCACACAGTAGCACAATCCAAGGCTAGCCTCCAAGACTGCCACACATGGTAGCAGAAGCCAAGGATTACCGCCAAGACTGTCGTACATAACATCCCATGAGAGTAAAAATTACCCAAACCATTGGAGAAATATTTGGTTGAACCCATATAAAATTTTCATGAATATTTTCTCCACATAAAGAATAATATATAATCAATCTTACATAAACATATGGGTTTCCAATAGAAATAATTGGGTACCACAATCGTGCCATAAAGCATAAAAAATGGTTGTATTATAAATGTTTCCATGGATGAAATGAACTAAAATATACATTTAAATTAATAATTTAAAATATTAATCTATCATGGTATGTGATTTCATGTATAACTAAAAACTTGTAAGAGAAGTATTTAAGAAATTTTAGCATTAAAACATTTTTGTGCGGTTTTATGGAAAATACAATATAGCCTTTAAAATAGAAAAGGGAAATTTTTTTTATTTAAAACCAGAAGTGATCCAAGAAGTATTTAATATTAATTTTTTAAATTTTTTTTTCTTAAAACATATGGTAGAGTGAACTTGAAATTGCTTATGAATTCAGGAAGTTCCCTTAAAACATGTTTTCTTATCGGGAAGTATTGAGATGGGAATCACTTAAAAGCACGTATAACCCAGAATGATAATGGATAATGGATGTTGATACATGATTTTGGACATATAAACCGAAATTATAAGATTTAAAGAAACATAATAAAGTATTTAATTTGGGTAAAATAAGAGTAAGAACAACCTGAAGGAATATTGGAGGTTTGGGTAGAATCCCTTGCGAAATATCAATATGGTACCAAAAGAAATTAAGAGGGATTAATGAGGGATAAAGTGGTTTATATTATTTTATAAATCATTAGGGAAGTACGGATATTGTTTTAAATCATATCCCATCATTAGTAACTACACATAAAATTACATAACATAGAAGAGATTCTTGAATAAATGTGAGAAAGAGAGGATCCCTTACCTTAAGTCTGACGTTGTTATCCACTTGATATTAATGAAATGAATAATTAAATTATATTAATTAATTAATATTTAAATAAACTATTCTATATTTAAATGATGTATTATAACTATTTCATGTTTATTCATGAAATTTTTGAAGGGTAATGTAGTTAAATTTCATTGTTCAGGTCTGTTTGTTTTCTCAGGTTTTTACAATAGGTTTACTTATTTTCATGAATGAAGAATCATTTAAAATGGGGATGGTTTCAAATAATTAGAGTTATATTTTATTATTTAACATAAATAAGGTTAAAAGGTTGTAAATTTAATTTGGATACTTGGAGTGAAGTTAAATCATTATATAAAACATTAGTGATAAACACTTGGAATAATTTGGCAATTTTTCTCACAATTAACTTGTTTTTTATTATTATTTTACATCATGTGTAAAAAATGATTACATAACATAAAAAAAGATAAAATTAATATTTAAAATTCTAGTTAAAAAAAATGGTTTGATGACCTGATGTAAATATGGTAATAGAAATTGATAACCTGTTGTCCTTGAATGTGATAAATTAACACATCTCAGATGGTGTTTTCATTTCTTTCATAAAAAAATGAGAAATCAGATATGGTAATGAAGTATCACATTAGAATAAGAAAATTAAATTACATTTATGTTAATGGAGTTTTCATAATATTTTTATGGGGATATTTTAGTAAAGAAAAGAGGACAATGGAACATGAAAATAAAATGGAAGAAAAGAAAAGAGGATTTACCTCTTGATTTAATCTTCCTTGAGAGACTCTTTATGGTAGAGGATTTAGTCTTTTGAGGATAAAAAGGTATGATAGAAGTGGGGGAGTAGATTGGGGTGATATTTGAGTATAATTTAGGTAGGTAACAAGGTTTTATATGAGTGAAGAGAAGAGGTAAGAGGGGTGATATTTATAGTGGAGGGGAGGAGGGTTTTCATAATATTTAATTCCTTACATTATTAATTTCCCTAAAGACCAGAAATAGTCATGATTACAAGACCTAAAATAGTAATGTGTGCATGTGAGTTCCAAAATTTTTTTATTTACATCATCAATGACTTAATAATGATGCATAAATTCATGTTTCAATATTTATCTTGAATTATCATATTTTACTATTCATAAAAAATTCAATTATTTTAGAAAAATCCAAAAAATTCACCCCAACCATTTTTTGGAAATTAGAATAAAAAATGAACTTAATTTTTAAGAAATAATTTTCTAAATAAATTTAGGTAAATTTCTAATTAAAATCACAATTTATTTGAGAAATATAGATTTTAAAACTATAACTGATCTTATAATGTTTTAAAAAATTACGTAAGGTATTATAAAATTATCTTAATACCAGAAGACATAAAATTGATAATTTATGAGAACCTTTTTGTAAAATAAATTTTATTTTAAAACAATTAATTGATTTCAAATAATTATTTTTGACTTACAAAAATACCAATACATTAACTATTGTCATATTATCACTTATAAGGTGCCTAAAGTTTATTTATTCATTCATGGGCATGTTTACTATTCTTTTGGAAAATTAATCATTCATAAAGTTCATATTACTATTCATAAAGGTCAGTTACTATTCACCAAAAATTTAGTTTGTCTTGTCGGACTCAAAAAATCTTACTAATCCAAACATGTAAGTCATATTTTATAAATTCAAATAACAGAAGTGACAATATTATGTTTAAAGGTCACATATAACTTAGTAGTTCATTATGTTGTGATTTAATGAAATTATATGACATAATTATAAGAATATAATTTCTATTGATAAAAAATTAGGTTGTTACATTATTCCCCCTTATGAAATTTCACCCTCAAAATTTCATTTTACATTCTAATCTAGAAATAGGTGAAATTACTTTTCCTTCATTGCCTTGTCTATTTAAGGTGTTGCCTCTTCGTACTTATGGTTCTTCCACAATACTTTGACCAGGTGAGTAGTCTTGTTACATAGATCTCTATCTCTACGATCCCAGATTTTTACTATACTCTCCTTGTAAGATATTTAATTCACCAACTGTACCAACTCTGAAGAGAGTACATGTGAAGGGTCTGGTATGTACTTCCTTAAGTGGGATACATGGAAGACATCATGTACATTGGACATGGTAGGTGGAAGTGCTAGTAGATAGGCCACAACTCCAACATGGTCAAGAATCACGAAGGGGCCTATGTACTTGGGACTTAACTTTCCTTTCTTCCCAAACCTCATGAACATATTCCATGAAGATATGTGTAGAAATACCATTTCTCTAACTTTGAACTCAGGGCCCCGTCGAACATTGTACACATAACTCTTCTACTGATGTTGGGTTTTCATAATGTTATTTTGAATGGTTTTCACCTTCTCTACCATTTCATAGACCAATTTAGGTTCATGTATCTTATGCTCACTGACTTCATCCCAAAACAATGGTGTTCTTCACCTTTTCCCATAAAGGGCTTTGTATGGTGCTATTCAGATGCTCGAGTGGAAACTATTTTTGTAGGAGGATTCGATCAGTGGAAGAAGTTGGTCCCATCCTCCTTTTATGTTTATAGAACATGCTATTAACATATCTTAAACTATCTGAATAGTTTACTCAGATTGACTATTAGTTTGAGGATGATAGGTCATACTGAAGTTCAGTTCAATGCTTAGATCATGTTGGAGACTTTTCCATAACATCAAGGTGAATCTCAGATCTATATCAGATAAAATATATTGTGGTAGTCCATGAAACCTTACTACTTATCTGATATATATCTAGGCAGGTTGATTCAATGATAATTTGTCTCAAATCTTAAAAAAGTGAGTTGTCTTTGTAAGATTATCCACAATGAACCATATAACATTGTTTCCTCTCGATGTCCTTAGAAGTCCAGTGAAAACTATATGGTGATGTTCTCCCACTTCCATGTTTGTTTGAGGTGTGGATGAATTATCCCATTAGACTTCTATCTTTTAGCCTTCACTTGTTGAAATACCGGGCAATTTGATGTATAATCAGCAGTCTCCTTCTTTATATTGTCCCACCAAAGGTTCTCTTGGAGATCTCAGTACATCTTTATCCTCCCTTAGTGAATAGAGAAGGTTGAGTTATGTTAATATTCCAAAAGATCATTTATTATCTCTGGATCGTATGGTACACATAATCTTGAACCAAATATTAAAACTCCATCATAAATCCTGATCTTAGAGAATTTCCCATTTTTAATGGCTACCAACTTTTTTTAATTTCCACATCTTTTCTTTGAGAATACATTATTTTCTCCTTGAGGTATGGTTGAGAAATCATTTTAGAAAGGTTTTATGGTGTTCCTCTTGTAATTATTCCCATGTATATACTATGAAAATCTAATAAAATTAGTTCCTTTTCAGTTGTCATCATTGATAAAGAAGTATGATCCTTTCAACTTAGAGCATCTACCACCCTGCCACGTTATTTTCCTTATCAGGATGTTTGGGGATTGAGCATTCATAATCCTTGGTGAGCTATATCCATATTATTTGGTGCATATTAAGATCATTTTATGTGAATATATATTTTATACTCTTGTGATTAGTATATATTTTACACTTCTCCCCATAGAGATAATAACACACAATGTTTAACACAAAGATCAGAGATGTCAACTCCAGATAATGCGTAGGATAGTTTTTGTCACTTATTTTCATCTTCCTTGATATATAGGCTATCAATTCATCATTTTTGATCAGAAAACATAATAAGACCTTATTTGTAGAATCTATATACACCACATAGAGTTCTCCACTTGTTGGGAGTGTGAGTACTAATGTAGTGAATAGCCTCTTTTTCAACTCCTTACAATAGTAATCACAATCTTTAGTCTAGAAAAAATTACTCTCTTCCATGTAATCTTGGCCATTGGGTTTGAAAATTGTGAAAATTTATTCAAAATCATTGATAATACCCGACTAGATCAAAAAAGCTATGGATTTCTATTACAGATGTTGTCCTAGGCCACTGTTCAGTCGCCTTTTTATTGGAAGGGTCCATAGATATCTCTTTTTTGGTGATAACATACCCCAAGAATTATACTTCCTCGATCTAGAACTCACATTTACTATACTTTTCATACAAATTCTCCCTCTGCAATGTATTTAACAAAGTATTTATATTCTCCTCATGTTCCTCCTTTCTCTTAGAGTATATCAGAATATCATCAATAAATACTACCACAAATTTTTCAACGTAATCTCTAAATCCTATATTCATTAAATCCATGAAAATTTCTGGAGAAATAGTGAGCCCAAAGAGAATCACTATGAACACATATTGACCATACTTCATTCAAAATGTAGACTTGGGAATATCTTCCTTCCTCACCTTTAATTGGTGATATCCTGACCAATGGTCCACCTTAGAGAAATAACGGCCCCCACAAGGATGGTCAACCAAGTCATCTATCCATGGAAGTTGATACTTGATCTTTATCAAGATTTTATTGAGATCATGATAATCAATGCAGAGGCGTATTGATCCATCCTTCTTCATGAAGAAGATGACTGGTGCACCCTAGGGTAAAGCACTCAGCCATATAGAACCCTTATCCAGATTTTCCTGTAATTACTTCTTTAGCTCCTCTATCTTTATGGTTTCCATTCTATAATGTGTCTTTGATATAGGTAGAGATCCAATAATATTTAAAATTGAGAAATCAACCTCTCTATCAGGAAGAAGACCATAAAACTCTTCAGGGAATACATCAGGGTAATCCCCCATGATGGGAATGTATTCAAACATGATTCCCTCCTCTGTTTCAATCATTTGAGATAGAAATGATAACTCATAAGCAATTAATATAAACACTTGAGAAAATGATTCCAAAGGAGATTCATATTTCTCCTTACACTTTTAAATAATTGGATGATGATTCAAGATGTGAAGAGTGATCTCCCTTTTCTGACAGTTGGTGTTGGCTTTGTATAATGATAGCCAATGCTTTCTCAAGATAGCATCAAACTCCACTAAAGGAAGTACAATGAGATTTTCATGGAGGTTCCGTCCAAAAATGTTAATCAGGGAGGAGTTATAAACCATGGATTCTATAATTTCCCCACTTTCTACACTCATAGATAACTTATCCTCCAAATTTGAAGGTGGTGTTTGAATAGTTCTACTAAACTTGAATGTTATGAGAGAATACGTTGAACCAAAATCAAATAGTGCATTCAATATTCATGAATGGATAACTAGAGTACCTATCACCACATTTTTATCTAGATCCACTTCAGTAGTAGTGATATCATAATCCCATACTTGTTTCCTTGGAGGTTTTTGTTTATTTCCTCTGAAAACCCCCATCTTGTGGAAATTGTTCGCATAATGACCATGATTATTGCAGATTTAACACTGCACTAAACGATGAGTATTGATCTGAACCATTATTTATTCTTCCACATTAACATGATTCTTCATATCCAATTGACCATTTTTAGATAGTTGTCCCAACATTCTACATTCTAAGCAATTCCTAGTTCCCTTTAGATAGTTTCCTGGATGATCCTTCCCATTTTTTTTACACGTGGGATGATCATGATTTTTTCCATATTGAAATTTATTTTTGGAACCACCCACATTAGATTCCATTTTTCTATTTTTTTCGCTGGGCCCAAGATACCACTGAGAGTCTCTAATCTTCATTTGAAACTTAAGGGATCAACATAAAATCTCTTCATAGCTGTCAATGTCTCGAATCACGAAATATTTTCATAGATTCAGATTTAGTCTGCTAAAGAAGCGGTCCACCTTGATTTCGGTGTTCATGAAAAAGACATAGGCATACCATACATGCATTGTAAATTTTTATTCATACATCCCGATTGACTCATCTTCCTTCTACTTGAGTCCATGGAACTCTCTTTCCATATTGAGGCAAAGGGTTTGGGGAAAATATTTGTTGAAAAAAATTATATTGAATTCCTCCCAATCCATGGAA
Organism: Viscum album; assembly: GCA_963277665.1. NCBI lineage: Eukaryota > Viridiplantae > Streptophyta > Magnoliopsida > Santalales > Viscaceae > Viscum > Viscum album. Next base: position 1,075,107,989 of record OY728143.1, read on the forward strand.
TAAATTTCCTCTTAGGGATTCATATTCTTGATTAGTGTTCACCACTAATCATCTTCCATATCAAACTTATTAATTTATAATATGACTTTCACTTCTTTTGAGCACTGGAGGACAAATAATATATTTTTAATGGAGTTAATACACTGTTCCTCGAGGAGGGGATCAGAAGATCCACTAAACATGGTAGGCCTTTTTTATATGAAGTATTCTATAGAAAAATTCTCTTTCCATTGAGGATTACGGTGTTACACATGATTAGAGTTATTATTCGTAACTTGAGCCCACTGAGAAAGTGATGTCATGAAGTTTTAAGAACCCACTCCCATCATACCAAGCATATCGTTATGGAAATATTCACATTACTCATCACATTTATTTTTTGGAACATGTACTTCTGTTTATGAAAATTAAATAAGAAAAAAATGTGCAATTAGAGTGCTTTAATACTTAAATATTGAGCATAAAAAGGAAACTTTGTACATAAGAGGATAAACTTGTAAATGAGAAGTATATCGTAACTTGTAAATTCTTATGTTTCAATATAGGATATCCTTGTTCTATTTCATAACTTATAATCTTATTGGATTTTTTTCATTCCCTTTATAATGGTTTTTACCAAAATCAAGAATTTAAAAAAATATATCCCCCAGGAGTGTCAACCCAAGAGTGCAACAATGCTCATTTTCGTGCACCAGTTATAGTTTGAGTCTATCTCAAAGCATTGTTTTCGAGTTTAACCCCTAGATACATCTGTTTCAGAGCCACCTATACTTGTTCGTATCTAGGTAGGTATTTATTTTCTTAATAAACCACTTACTTCTTACATACCGAAATTTAGGCATGTTTTCTTATATTTAGTCCCATCCTTAAGGTTCTTACTAAAGTCCTCTATTCCTAAAATACAAAAATTACTAGACCATGCTATGATACCAACTATAGTGACCCTAACCTTTTAAATATAACATTACATGATTTTAACCATGATTATACATCAGATTACAATCCAAGGATCATGAAATCCAGTGTCCTGGAATACTAGGTAAATAAAACTGAAAAAATGGAACTAAATAAAAAATTTTATTATTTAATATTAAAATTGAGCTCCTAAATTTAATTGTGATCAAACATCTGTATAGGATACCCTAAGGAACACCTAAACAAAGGGATTATCTAAATATCCCATTAAGGGAATAATCATTAGAACAAAGCATTAACACTAGTGATCGAAGGCGTGACATGTTGATATAAAAATGATTGTAACACAGGGAATCATAGCATATAAAAATTGAATCATATAAACATAGAGTCATAATAATTTGGATGCAACAAAAAACATGAATTTAGCATAATTAAAAGCAAACCACCAAGATCTTGGCACATGGTATCACAAGCCAAGGCTAACCGCCAAGACCGTCACACATAGTAGCACAAGCCAAGGTTAGCTACCAGGACCGTCACACATAATGTCTCATTAGACTAAAATTTACCTAATGAATTATAGATATATCTAGGAAAAACCATATTAACTTTTCATGAATATGTTTTCCACATAAATAATCATACATAATCAATCATACATAAATATAAGGGTTACCCATGGAAAGAATTGGGTACCACAATCATGCCATAAAGAATAACAAATGGTCGTATTATAAAAGTGTCCTTGAAAGATATGAAAAACATATACATAGAAATTCATAAGGTAAAATAGGTATGTATCATGGTAAGTGATTTCAAGTATAAGTGAAAACATGTAAGAAAAGTATTTAAGAAATTTTTTCCTCAAAACAATTTTTTGCGGTTTTATGGAAAATACTATAGAGTCTTTAAAATAGAAAATTGACTAATATTTTATATAAAAACAGAAGTTATAAAAGAATTTTTTCATAATAAAAAAACATTAGTTTCTTAAAAAATTTGTTTCTTAAAACATATGGTAGAGTGAACACGAAATTGGGTTCGAATTCGAGAAGTTCCCTTAAATCCGATTTGCATATCAAAAAGTATTAAGAAGGGAATCAGTTAAAAGCATCTATATCCCTGAAATAGAATGGATAATGGATATAGATACATGATATTGGAAATATAAACATAAATTTAAATATTTACATAAATTTAGTATAGGATTTCGTTTGGGTAAAACGAGAGTAAGAAAAACCCGACGGAATATTGGAGGTTTAGGTAGAATCCCTTACCAAATATCGGCATGGTACCAGGTGTACATAGAAATAGTTAATGAGGGATAAATGGGTTTCTATTATTTTATAAACCATTATGTAAGTATGTGGGTGGTGAAAAATCATACCCCATAATTAGGAACTACACATAAAATGACATAACCTAGAGGATATTCTTGAATAAATGTTATGAAGAGAGGATCCCTTACCTTTAGTATGATGGTGTTCTCCACTTGGTATTAATGACCTAAATAACAAAATTAGGTTAATTAATTAATAATTCCATAATCTATTATATATTAAAAAGATTTATTATAACCATTTTATGTTCATTCATGACCCTTATAATGAGTTAAGTTGTTCAATTTCATTGTTTGGGTGTTTTCTTGGTTTTTTACGATCAGTTTTCATATTTTCATGAATAGAGAATCATGGAAAATGGGTATGGTTATCCAGAATTGGAGTTATATTTTATTTTTGAAAATTCATAAGTTTAAATTTCTATAAATGTAATTTTTTTACTTGTAGTTAATTTTAATCATTATAAAAATATAAATGATAAACGATGGGATTAATTTGACGATTCTTCTCACAATTAACTTGTTTTGTATTATTATTTTACATCATGTGTGAAAAAAGAATCCAGAACATCACATAATAAAAAATAAATATTTAAAATTATGTTTCAACCATAGAAATGTTTTCATGACCAAAATAAAATATGGTAATAGAAATTGATAACCCGTCGTCCTTGAATATGATAAATTAACACATCTCAGATAGTGTTTTAATTTCCTTCATGAAAAAAAGGGGAAAAGAGAGATGATAATGAATTATGAAATTAGAATAAAAAAATTATATTACATGTATTTAAAAGGAGTAGTCATACCATATAGACAATGAGAGGTTAGGAATGAAAAGCCAACAAAGGAACATGAAAATAAAATTAAGAAAAGAAAAGTTGAATTTACCTATTGATTTAATCTTCCTTGATATCCTCTTTAGGAGAGACTATTTAGTATTTTGAAGAGACCAAGGGATGATATATTAATGTGAAGATAATGAGAAGTGATTTGGGAAGAATTTATACAATTCACAAGGATTGAGTGAAGTAAAGAGAAGAGGTAAAGAGGGATGGTATTTATAGTGGATAGGAGGAGGGTTTTCATAATATGTAATTCCTTAGTTTATTAATTTCATTCATGACTATAAAAAGTAATGATGAAAAGATAAAAAATAGTAATATGTTTATGTGAGTTTGATACAATGTCAATTTACGACATCCATTACTCAAGCATGATGTAGAAATTCAGGTTTTAGCATTTATCGTGAATTATTGTATTTTACTATTCGTCAAACATTCAAGTATTTTAGAAAAATACTAAAAATTAACCATAACAATTTTTTGACATGAAAAATAAAAAAATGAATTTAATTTTTTGAAAAATAATTTTTGAAAAATAATTAATTTAATTTTATATTAAAATCATATTTTACTTGAAAAATACATATTTTTAAACTATAATTGATCTTATAATGTTTTCCAAAATTACATAAGGTATTATAATATTATCTTAAAACCAGAAGAAATAAATTGATAATTTATAAACACCTTTTAGGAAAATAAATTTTCTTTTAACTTAATTAATTAATTTTAATTAATTAATTATGACTTAAAAAAATACCAATACTTTTACTGTGGTCATATTTTCACTTATATGATGCCTAAATTTTATTTAAACATTCATAGGTGAGGTTACTATTATTTTGGATAATTTACTATTTATAAGTTTCATATTAATATTCATAAGTGTCAATTACTATTCACTAAAAATTAAGATTGCCTTATCAGACTCAAAACATCTTACTGATTGCAACCGTGTAGGTCAGATTTTTGAAATTCAAATAACAGAAGTGACAATGTTACGATTAAATGTCACATAGAACAAAATGGTTCATTTTGTTGTGATTTCATGTGATTATATGACACTATTATAATAAAGGAATTTACATTGATAAAAAATTGGGTCATTACATCCCTAGTGATTAATGTCAGGCTTCTCACCCCCCTCTTTTATTAGTTCCTCTCATCTCCATGGATCTGAAAGCATGAGAATTGGTGTATGGTTGTTCATCCTTCTCCCTTTCGAATAGTGATCTTGCGGAATCCAATCACTACCATCGTTGGTCCCTCATTGGGAATTTTTTGGTATAATTGGTCTTATATAAGTGTTTTTTTTAGATTTTTTAATTCTTGGGATCTTGTCGGTGAAGTGGCAGTGCTTATCTTGTCTGGGAAGTATTTCTGCATTTACTTATTCTCGGAGGTGGATTTTATCTAGGTATGATTAGGGAGGGGTTGTCTTTTGTTATTAAATAATTTATTATTCTTTGGTGGTCACATTAAGCTCATCTAGGGAGGTAATCCTCCTTGTAAGCACTTTGGATTCAACACCCTGGTATCCCCCTTATGTTTCAGAATGCAGTTTTTCTTAAATCGATCGGTAAATCTACCATTCATTTCATAGGTGCTAATGAAGTAAATCTAAAGATAGAACACACCGTGATGTCTCATATATGTTTGGAGTTTTATCTGGTTAATAAAATTCTAAAATAGATTCTTTTTCATGTAGGTACTAAAATCTCATTCTGTAATCCATTATTTTACCATCATTTTATATATTCTTCTCCCATTGCATTATACATGTTCAATATGACACTTCTTGTTGGAACCAAGGGATTTGGTCTAGGTCTCCAGTCAAGGATCACTATCAAGATGGAGATATACCATATTAAGACCCTATTACAGGGGATCCTAAGAGGGTTATTTCTGATAATGTGACCTCTATTCCCCTTATACTTGGGGATCCCAACGAGCTCCCCTCATAGAAATAAAACTGACACTAGAAATCCCCTTAAAACTTGAGAGTAAATTTTGAATCACTATAACCATGAAATAAATACACAAATTTAAACTTTAAATATCAGGAAATAAATTAAATTCATGATATATAATTCCACAGTGCAGTATATATACCACACAAAAGAATAAGTGGTGAATATAACACCTATCTCATAGAAATCAAAGTGAGATGAGAAAACCCTTACCTTATGTCTTAAATTTTCTATAGACATATTCAAAACTCATGTATAATAATTATAACTTTATTATACACATAACAATGAACAATATTATTATATTTCCTACCATATATGATTTTATTATGACTTTATATTACATGTTTATTAATAATTTAATTTTAATGTTACTTTGTAGGTAATGACCTATTTGTTTTTCGTATATGTTTTGACTTGTTATTCAATATCCTATTATCTAGATCATTATTTAATTATTTACTTAATGTAATTCATGGAATAAGTATCATAAATATTTAGTATATATGTATTTATAATAATCTATAATCTATATAAATATGAAATGAAAAACAATGTTCATGGAGAAGGTAGGTCATATGTACACATGATCACTGTATCTATTTCATGGTGTATTGAAAGAAAGAAAGTAAATGTGATATATTAATATTTAAATATATTATCATTAAAATATAATTATTATGTCATATATATAATATAAATTTACTAAACCCATCCTTAATACATTCCACGTAATGTGTGAACAGATTATATTACTTTGAGGAGGTGGTAGTCCAGACATCCGAAAACGAAGTTATCGTATTTCAAAAAATGGAATGGAAGAATGTATGTGTTATATAATAATTTAATAAGATTAATAAAATAATATATATCAAATTAAACTAGAAATTAAATAATTCTTTCCAACCGTGAGAGGTGGTAATGGAATAACGAACGACATCGGTTCTTGAGGCGGTGGTCCGTCATACACACGAACGATATTGCGTGTCCCATTTAATGGAAGTGTGTGTGAGTGCCGGTATAAAACATAACATCAAAAAATATATGTATATTTAGGATAATTATATTATTATATAATTATTAAATAAGAATAATTTAGGGGATATAGAAGGAAAATAAAATAAAAGTTCTTGTTGATGGATGTTACCTCTTCTTTGGGAAATTCTTTTTTTTTACACCAAAAGACAAGATTGGTTTGATTTCTCCCAAAAGTGATGCCTCTGGGTTGAGAGGAGAGAAGTTGGGATCTTATACTGGTATCGTTTCGATGAGCTAAAAGTATTGAGAGGTGTGATGAGAGGAGGAGGATAAGAGGCCTTTTATAACTGGGGAAAAGGACATATTAGGCATTCTTGAAAATATTTGACTGCTCCCCATGTTTTACACGTCCTTCAAGGGTTAAAATTAGAAAAATATATATACTTAGTGATGTAATTATAAAAATATAGACATAAAATAATTTCAATACAAGTTAATGTTCTTTTTTACACCTCATATTCTATGTTTAGTCATTAATTAAGCTTGTTTTTACCTTAATCACTGTAATTATTTTTTAATTAATTTCACTATTCATTTTAGTAAAAAAATAAGTTGATAATATTATAAATTTAAAATTTTTATTATTAAAATTATGAATTCCATTTTTTCAAATTAGAATTATAGAAGTGTCATAAATTTATTTAAAATTTACCTTGTAGATGAGATGAGACAATAATTTTTTAAAGTAAAAAAGTCCAAATGTTTGAAATGTTTTTATATTAAATTTCATTGTGAAATTGGTTACAATGAACTAAACTGGATTAAATTATGTATAATTTATCTAATTATACTTGAAAATTAAATTAAAAAATTATTTAGCTATATGAATTAATTATACGAAAGATAAGTTTTCAATTAAAATTCACTTTTTTTTCGCTATTCGTAAAGAATAAAACTTCTATGAAAAATACCAAAAAATCACCCAAATTATATTTTGAAATTACCCTTTTAAAATTGAAGTTCATTATTTCATATAAAAATTATAAAATTTTCATAAATTAGATTTAAAATGTATTCCCTATTAAAAGGATGTAAAACAACAATTTATAAAAAGACATCTCTTTTTTCATAAAATTGGATTTATTCTAATCTTATGCCTACCAAACATATTGGAAAAGTGTTAAATTTTTTGATTGAATATATAATATATTAAAAAATTCATTAACAATTGTTTTATTTATTTATTGATAAAAAATGGTGTTTGTATATAGAAAAATAGTTTTTTTAGAAATGGAATTTTTTAATTTCCAAAAAAAATTCTTTCATTTATAGCTAATTGATAACCAAATGATTAATTTTATAAACATGTTTAAATAATATATTCACAAGTAAGTTACTATTTTTCATAACTTCCATTATAAGGGCTAGGTGATTACTATAATAATATTTTATCAATAATATTAATAGTTTGTTATAGTTTTTTAAAACTAGGTCTTGTGTGTAACGCTAGTAATTGAAGGAACTCAGTATTGGGTGTAATATAGGACAGAATAGTGTTATTATACCAAAATATAATATAATTGTTGCGTTTAGTGAAAAAATGAAATTTTTATCCCATAAAAAGCATGAATAACTTTTTGATTTCATATAACACAATCTATATTCAGTGTTGTGTGAAATGAAGAATATTTAAAATATTAAATTAAATAAAAAAATATTACACAAAATATCAGGGAGTTAATGTATTAACATTAAAACTAGATCTGTGGATTCTTTATACAACCCAAAACCCTTAAATCCTCATATAACTACTAACAAATCCAAGGGACTGATTACGAATGATATTTCAAATGAATGGAGAGAGGCCATTGCATTTGTTCAACTAAGAAAGGTTCATTACTAGGGAGGTTACATTGATTTTAATTCTAGCTAAGGAAATTTTATTGTCATGGTTTTAGAAATCATTAAAAGTGTCATGAACCATCTTGGGATTCCATCCCACCCAACACCCCGCCCAGTCCACGAAAAGGCCCAAAGGGTGTTCCCGATCCCCCTGGGCTAGAAACTAGTGTAATTCATCCAATGAAATGTAAGTGGGAAAAACATCAACCTAAAAAAACTAGATCAAATACACTAATTAAAAAAATTGATCACACATCAATGACCCATAATTGAATCTGAAATGAATGTAATAAAATGAATCATTTTCAAGATACAACTGAAAAAACAAGAAACATAAGAAAAGACCAAACTGCTTCTACACAATCTAAATTTGACCTCAATGTCACCACCATCCACAAGACCAAAATGCTCCAAGAGTCATCTAAACCATAAAACTAGGAGAAGAAGCTAAACCTTCAAAACAGTTTAGGTCTTCCAACATTAAGTGGTACAAGTAGGGTGTGATCTAAACAACTTAGTATGAAACCACCAAATAATCACCATGTCTCCTTTCCTAAAAAAATCGCTTAATAATAGTTTGAAATTAATTTTTGAAAATAAGACTTCTGAATTTTTAATAAACCATCTTGATATTATTTTTTAAAAAACACACACCACATCCCTATTTTTAAAAACAAGTTTCCATTTAAGAACAAAAAATCATTCCAAAATCCAAAAAAAACAGTACTAGGTTATGGAGAAAAGTAAACAGGTGGATTAAAAAAGAAAATAATTTTGGTATATGGTAAAAAAGAATATGTATATAGTAACCATGAGATTTTACTAAAAATCCCTAAAGAAATCCTTGTAAATACTCGGTTCAGAACAACTTATCAGTGTATGGTGAAGCTTCTTATTCTATAACAAACTACTCCCCCTCAACTGACCAATACAATGACACATCCAACCTAGCCTCTTAGATAATCTGGGGGGTTCCAATGCATATATTTAGGGTTGATAAAAAACAATGACACAATACTCTAAAGATGATTAGAATCCCATGGTAATAGTATATTGTGTACATAGGAGGCCCTCTCATGCATGACTCACCTTACTTGTCATCACCGTACTTGCTTAGCCCAAACACGGACACCACCTACACAATAACCCATATTGGGTAATCCCCAATAGAAGTTCCCACTATATATGTATCACATCATCAAAGGTGATAACCAGGCTATATTAGCACAAGATATTACAAATTATTTCTCAGAAACATTCAAATATTCCAATTAAGCATTTAAACATTTAAAATCACATTCAATTTCGAAAACAACATAATGTCCCAACTAGACCATTAACACTATCAATTATAGCATATCGCACAATTAATTATAATCTATATCAAAAATATCACTTTCATTCAGACAATTCCAAACATCCCCTTTAATTCCAAATCCAATTTCACTTCAAATACCATTTCAAGAACCATGTTAAAGCATACAAAATGTTTTAAAGGTTCCAAACGAGATTCAATTCATTTAGAAACCACTCATAATTTATAATGTATCAAAAACACCATAGGTTCAAGCATAATATTTTAAATCACATTAGTGTCACTTGTGACAAAGAGGCATTTAATTAAAGGCCATGAGTTTGAAATAGGGGGAGAAGGATATATGGGAACTAGTTTGAAATCTAGGTTTTTTGATTGATAAAGGACATCATCCTCTGTGTGACCACCCATGTGTGAATACCATGCACAAGGGGGTGTGTCCACATCCAATTACACACCACAAGTATCCATGAAATAGTTCCAAAACCAATTTTAATGAAATAAAACTTGTTTTCCCACTCATATAACAGGCCATAAATAAACATAATGCCATAAAATAACCAATTTAACACACCCAATGCCAATACTACAATCCAATAATGTTAATATAACATAAATGAGGAAATAAAACTCTCAAAATACCCAATATCATTTTAAGATAATACATGGAATTTTATCCAATACTTTTTCATATTTACTTAAGCATAATTCCAAGATCACATAAAATCCTATTTTTAAAAAATTTTACAAATCCCAAAACATTATAATAGGTTATTAAAAGTCATAATAATATTTTGAACCATGTTTAAGTTTTTTTTAAAAGAACCCCAGAACAAATGGAATACATCGAAAAGGAAAAAAAATGGATCCTCCTACCTCAACGGTGTGTGAACACACTAAATCTCTTGGAGAAGGAATAAAAATTCATTGATGATAAATCTAAACACCCTATACAATAAGAAAATCAATCCAAACATCAACCCTAACCATTAGGGTTCAACAAAAAGTGAATCCCCACAAGGGAACCCTAGAAACCGGGTAAGAATGAAAGAAAGAGGAGGATATATAGGCCAAAACCATAAGAAACATACCTTGAAAGCTTGGATATTCGACCATGGATAGAGGAGATCCAAGGAGGAGAGGGTGTAAGAACCCTCTCATGCACCAAAAACAACCCAAGAGAGGAGGGTTCGATTTGGGGATAAAAGGTAGAGAGATAAAATGGGGTTTTAGGATTTTAATTATCTGGTACGACTGCACTGTTTGGACACAAAATTTACCAAACTATGTGACAAATAGGCAGTAGCCTCTTGTCAAGCATAAACCGACCACACGACCAACCAGAATGGTCTGTGCGACCATGCACAAATTGCGAGGTAACTTATACTGAAAACCCAGACCAGTCGTATGACAAGGCCGCATGGTTTGTGAAACCATGCACCAACCATGCAGTAGATTATGGACAAATACAAAACCTATTGCATGGGTACATGGGCTGAACTGCACAGTTTACACTGACCATGAGGTGCCCGTGCATAGGCTGGAATCCACCCAACATCCAAAAACACAAAAATTTTAATAGGGTCTCAACCCAAATCTAAACTAGAAAGATCCAAAACCAAGAAAAAAATAAAATAAAGTACTGTTAGATGTTGGGGTGTGATAATTCTCCCCACCACAGAAACTTTCTACCCTAATAAAGTCACAAACCCGAAAGATAACAAAAACTGGAGTCCATACTAGATCAAAATTGAATGAAAACATTAGTGTCAGGGTGGAATTTCTATCCACAAGTCACACCCGACTGATCAAGAAGGGATCACAACATAAAGAGGGAAGAACATGATGGGGTTATACCCACCAAAATAACATAGATAACATGTAATCTTTAAAACCCAAAAAAAAATACCAAAACTTAAACAAGAAACCCACTATAGAGTGACCCAGAAAACTGTGACCCCAAGGACTAACTCAACTTCTCCAAACTAACCAAACAAAACCTTGACCACAATTGGGAACTGGGGAACTCCTTATATGAATGAACCCAACCTCCTTAGAATGAAAAAAACAACACCACCACCATAACTAAGAATTTCCCCACACAAGATGAACCCCCAATTACAGAGGAAACCCATGAAAATTACTCAAACCAAAACTGAAAACACCATCCATTAATTCCAAAAAACTCAAATATCTCCAAACAAAATAGCTCAAACTAAAACAAATATAAGGGATAAACACGTACAATAAAGGAAAAACGATTTAATGTTATGTACTCATAGAAACAAAACCACTTAAATAGAATGGTCCCATCATTCTTTTACAACTAAATGATGAACTTACATCAATAACATGAACTAAAAAATGGAAACATAAAATGTTTCCACCCCAACATGGGAGAGAAAAACCATGCCAAGGTTTATCACACTCCCGACAACTTCTAACTATGTGTGAGCTTCATTATGAGTCTGGTGTCTATAGCCTTGATTTATGAAGGATCTCCTTCATCACAGTTGTGTATTGGCATCCTCCGATCAAAAGTTTTTTATTCACGTGAAGTTTCCTAAAACTTCTCAAGATGATCCAAATGACAAAAACAATGGAAGGTATTCATAATTATATGAAAATAATGATTCAAAGGCTTGTACTAGACACACTAATGGAACATAAGAGAAGGGAGTGGGAAACTGGAGGCTAGAACCCATGAAGGTGACTTTTTGGGGATTGGTTCCTCTGGTATGCACTCCTTAACAGATGTGGAATCTTTATGAACTACATGAGTCATCATATTTCCAAATTCCTGCACTGTAGAAATTAAATTCACTAAAAACACTTTATCCACTAATTTCATGAATTGAATATCCTTGGACGAGAATAATCTCTCCTTGATCACTGGATGAATATCCCTAATGAAGAGAGAAGCCTTAAACAGATCCAATGAAACCATCTATTGAGAAAATAAAAGTATCTCCTTTAAATGTTCATCATAGGACTTCAAGGTCTTTGGGCCTTGCTGAATACTTATGAGCTCTTCCATTTTCATCATATTCACCTCCCCAAGTATAATCCATCAGATGATAATGGACTTAATACCTTCCCATGTCATCTCAACATGTATTAATGGTGGGGAGAAGAAATCCCATTCATACAAATATGGATCCTCAAACAAACTCTGAACATCTCAAACTCTGACAACTTTAGGAGTTCCCTAAAATCTAAATATGTTTTTAACTTTCTCAAGCCACTCAACTACATATAATAGAACCTGATCAACTCAATGGGTATGAATAATTTGAGAAGAATAAAAAAGTGGGCATAAATCATCAGAAACATTGGGAACCTTTCTAGGTGGAATCTTTGGAACAACATAGGAAACCCAAAACCAAAACAAACATCAATCCAAATCACAACTAAGAGGAACATCTTGATCCAAAACAGCCAGCTCTGAATCCTTACACAAGCAAGCATTAAAAAAAATTCCTTTAAAAAACCACTATTTTTATTCTAATTTTAAAAATACCTTATTACAAGGAAAAATTTCAGGAAATAGGACACACATTATGAAACAAAAACCAATTTCCAGAATAATTTTCTTCCTCCAAAAATCACATTAGAAATAACTTGGCCAACCATTGAATTCAAACACCCACCCATGGAATCATATGAACCGTAGAAAATGTGTTCATCCATTTCTATCCACACGTACCAACACAAACATTCAAAAAATAACCTCACGTATGAAAACCATCATAAGGAGAACCAAGGGTTGCACCCAAGACAAATCCTTAGAAAATCCAAACACACACTAAATTTTCAGACCAAAAAAAATTCCTTTAAAACCCATTTTACCAATTTCAAACCAATTTAATTAAATATATTTCGATTTCAAAAATATTTTTCATTTAAAAAAACTACCCACACCAACAAAGACCAAAACAAGACACAACTCACAACAAACCACCAAAAGGAGGAATTAGTGTATGTTCCTAACTCGACGACATGGTAGTGAGTGATGCCCTAGATAAGAATAAAAAAAGGACCATAAACCGTGAACTTGGACTCCACATGGTTCACTACTCCATGTGAAATCACTACATGACATCAAGTGACCTTCATTATAATCCCTCAATACAAAACAAAGACAAATGACTCAAATTCTGGACCACATATAGAAACTTAGGTCTCTCCATGAGTAGTAGTGATCCAGAACCAACCCATTACCTATATCATGTGCCCCCAAAATCCTAGTCTCCAATATACTAGACACCCCAAATAACAAAGGGTCTCCTTTAATACCATTTTTTCATGAACCAGACTGAGATGTCATCCTACCCGACACTCGACCCGTTCCGCGACAAGGGTCGAAGGGCATTCATGATCCCCATAGGATGGAAACTAGGGATGTGTAACAAATAAATTACAAGTGGGTATAGTTTCAGCCCAATAAACTAAGTCCAAATACACAAAATATATAAACTGAGCAAGCAATAATGACCCACAACTGAATATAAAACAGTTATAATAAAATGATTCAGTTACAAGAGACAACTGGACAAATATGAAAACAAAGTGAAGACAAATATATTACAATGAGATATCCATGTGACCTCAATGTCACCACCATCCCCAAGACCAAGACACTCCAAGATCTAGCACAATCAGAAAACATGATCAAGAAGATGAACCTATAAAATAGTTCGAGTATACCAACATCGATTGGTATAAGTAGGGTGTGAGATAAATAACTCAGTAGGAACCCACTAAAGAATCCACATGTTTCCTATCCCAAAAACAATCAATTAACACTAGTTTAAAATTCATTTATGAAAATAGGGATTTCTCATTTGGAATAAACTATCTTACCTTTATTTTTAAAAAAACACACACCACATCCCTATTCTCAAAAACAGGTTACCCTTTAAGAACCAAAACCCATACCAAAATATAAAAAATACTAGGTTGTGCAGAAAAGTAAACAGGTGTAATAAACAAGAAAAAAAGTGCGATATAAGGTAAACAAGAAGATATAAATAGTAACTATGGGATTTTACTCAACATATCTAGTAAAATACATGGAAATACTCGGTTCCAAACAACCTTTTGGTGTGTGGTGAAGCTCCCCAATCTATAACCAACTAGCCATCATTAACAGCCCAATCCAATGGAATAACCAACCTAGCCTCTTAGTAAATCTAGGGGTACCAAAATCAAGGTTGATTAGAAACCATCACACGATACTCTAAAAGACACCCAAGATCCCATGGTAATAGTATAATATGTAGGTAAGAGGCCCACAAACACGTGACTTATCTTACCTACCATCACCGCACTTTCCTACCCCAAACACATAAACCACTTATATGATAACCCAGATAGGGTAATCCCTAATAGGAGGGACCACTATATTTGTATCACATCATCAAAGGTTCTAACCAGGCCATATTATTTCATAATCTTATAAAACATTTCCTAAAAACATTCAAAGATACTAACTGGGCATTTACATATTTAAAACCCCATTCTATTTCCAAAACAACTTAAATTTCCAACTAGGCCATTAAGACAATCAATTATAGCATTTTTCAAAATTAATTATAAACTGTTTCCAAAAAAACATTTTTATACACACAATTCCAAATATTCCCCTTAGTTCCAAATCCATGTTCACTTCCAATTCCATTACAAGAACCATGTTAAACCATATAATTTTTTTAACGGTTCCAAACAATCTCCACCCCATTTAAAAAATACTTATACTTTCTAAAGTACCAAACATTCCACGAGTTCAAGCATAAAATTGGAAATAATATTAGAGTCAATCATGAAAAAGAGTACTTTAATAAAAGACCCAGAGTTTGATAGAGGGAGATAAAGAGAAAGGGGAAATGTTTTGAAATCCGGGTTTTTAGATTGAGGAAGTCTATAATACTTTGTGTTCCTATCCTTGTCTGAATACCATATACATGTGGATGTTACCACATCCAAAGAAACACCAAAAGTATCCATGGAATAGCTCCATAACCAATTTTCAAGAAACACAACATGTTTTCCAACCCATGCAACCAGCCATAAATTAACGTCATGCCTTAAAATCACCAATTTCACACACCCAATTCTAAGCCCATAATCCAACAATGTTATTATAACATAAATGAGGCTAGAAAATTCTCAAAACACCCAATATAATTTTAAAAATATAAACTGAATTTTAACCAACACTTAATGTTTATATTTACCAAATAATAGTTCTTAAGAACACTTGAAATCCTACTTTTAAAAAAATACAACACTCCTGAAACATCATAATAGGCTTGGAAAAGGCCTCGTACGCATTCAAACAATGTTTAAAAATTATTTAAAATATCTCAAGAACCAATGGAACATATCTAAAAGAAAAAACATGGATCCACCTACCTCAAAAATGTGCGAACGTATTGAATCTATGAGGGAACAAAGAAAAATACCCTAAAGATCAATATGTACACCTGAGAAAACAAGAAAATCGATCCAAACATGAACTAAATACATTAAGTTTTGGAAAAAAGGGAAACCCCACATGGAAACCCTAGAAACAAAGGAAGAATTGTATAAAGAGGAGGAAAGATGGGCCAAAACCCTAAGAAACTTTCCTTCGAAGCTTGTTTATTGAAGCATTGAGGGAGGAGAGCTAAGTATGAGAGGGGTCAGGCACCATCATGTGCACCAAAAATAACCCAAGAGATAAGAGTTATATTTGGGGATAAATGGGGGTGAGAGAGAAATGGGTTTT
Organism: Viscum album; assembly: GCA_963277665.1. Lineage (NCBI taxonomy): Eukaryota > Viridiplantae > Streptophyta > Magnoliopsida > Santalales > Viscaceae > Viscum > Viscum album. Next base: position 1,075,124,025 of record OY728143.1, read on the forward strand.
TAAGATTTTAATGATCTTGCACGACCACACTGTTTGGGTGTACAATTTACTAAACCATGAACCAATCGTGTGGTAGTCTCTGCCTAAGTAGGAACTGGATGCATGGAAAACTTACATGGTTTGTGTGAACATGCAAAAACCGTGTGGTAGCTTCTACTGAAAACCCAATCCTACTGCACAACTAGGCCGCACAGTTTGTGCCACCATTCGCAAACTGTGTGGTAGCTTTTAAACAAATCTAGAACCTTCCATACAAGTACATTTCCTGAACTGCATAGTTTCTACTAACCGTATGGTGCTTGTTAAAAGGATGAAATCCACCCGACATCCAAAAACTCATAACATTTAATAAGGTCTCAACCTGAACCTCAACTGAAAAGATCGACGACCAAGAAAAGAATAAAATAACAGAGTATCCATTGTTAGGGTGCGAAAAATATTATCCCATATATCCCAAATACTAACTAAAATATGAATTCTATGAATTTAAGTCCCACCATGCTAGTAATCAGTAACACCAAACCTTGTAGACGAGAAGATATTGAGGGCCATAAATTTGAGATATTTACTAAAAAATCCCAAGGAAAATAAAGATAAAATATGTCTATTTACACTCAAGAAACATATGATATGTGGTTTTAAATTCCAATTTAAATAGCCTCTACATATTTATTTTGATGAATTACCTTACATTTCACACCACAATTTGTCGGGAAAGCATAGTTAGAAATATTCTAGATTCGGAAATTAAATATAGTAAAGATGTTTTTACACTAAATCATTATCTTTTATGGATCTATGTTCCATAGGGGAAAACAATATTAAGAAACTCCAAAGCACTAAACCTACCAAATAATGAATAGGTAAACCTCTAACTATTTTTCTCTTCTACCTAAGAAATGATAGATTAGATAGTTTTCTGCTCATTTTCAAGCACTACACTAATGAAACTGAGGTTTTTAATAGATGATCAACATGAGATGTCTAGAAATATACATCCTAAGAAGAAATGATTAACCCCTGACTAGTTATCAGTACAAAATTCAATATTTTCATGTCCTATGATCCAATGAAAATGGTTATTAATGATATAATGTTTATCTTGTACTCTTCTCATGAGAGAAGTATCTGAAGAAATATTGTTGTTTGGAAGTAAATTTTGGAAACCTAATTTAACTTTTATGAATTTTAAACATATATAATGAAAAACCGATACCTCCCATTTGAGTTTATCCTATATGAAGTACATGGTAACATCAATAATTCTGATGTTATTCCTTCCCTACTTAATAGTTTTAATCAATTTCACCGAAATAGACTATTTCCATTTACCTTATTATTTAAAATACAAGATAATTTTATTAACAACACCATAAAAATTTACAATGATAGTCATTTTAACCAAAATAATAGATTGTACATGAATAATAATGGATGAAATCATACTGTTAACTAGAGTAATCAAGCATTTAAAATCCATAATTCTACTCTTCTATTTTGTGATGTGTGTAGTAATCTTGATAACTATCCCATCAAAGGGATGCAATAAAATTCTTATTACTGAGATAGGTTCACCTGTATACTACATAGGGAAGTTCCTATTGTGATTCTGAGCAAAATTTCAATCCATTTTTCATGATTGGTAGTAAATTGTTTATAAATATAGGAATTAATATTACCTGTATTAATATCTTGACTTATAAATTTTGTATATTCATACAAGACATGATTAAATTAATTAATTGATTTATACCTTCCATTGAAAAAAGATAATCCATAAACATTAATTTGATCTACAACTATATCTACATTTAACCTTGAACGGATAAATATTTCCATTCCAAATTTTATTATTAAGGTTCTTACTGAGAACATAATAGAATATGATAAAGGTACTGGGAGAAAGTGAATCACATATATGAAGACTAGATTCATATTTAAAGAAAAAAAATTTTATAACCGTAATGGAGACTGAGAACCATGGGGATTAATAACATTAAAATACAAGATCACATTACAAATCTGAGAATCCACAAAATTTCATGATCTCTAGTATAAAATTCCATTCTAACCTATCATAAGCCATATTATAATCAATTTTGATAATAAAATTAACAATGAACAATTTTTTATTGTGGTCTTTTATTATTTCCTCCACCATGGCAGTGGCCCCTTGTGTAGACCTTCCCTTAAAGAACCCATGTTTTTTAATATATATAATCTTGGGATGAAATTGATCAAGTCCATTTTTTATAAAGGTATCCAACACTATATATTATAATTTACACATACCGATAGGTTGGTACTAATTAAAGGAATGTGGTTTCTTAGTCATGGGAACTAAAACTAGAGTAGTAAAATTTGTAACTCTAGGGAGATATCTTCATCTAATGAAATCTTATAATAGATTGTTTAATTCCATTATAATAATATCCATTGTAAGGAATTAATAGGATCTTGAAAATTAATCTGGGATGGGGAAATTGTTGGGGTTGAGAAAACTGATGTCTTTCTTAATTTACACTTCATTAGGGAAGCTACTAAGACCTCCATTGTTATTCTCCTAAATTCATCTCGAAATATTATTTAAGAAAGGAAACCCAGGTTCCTCCATAAAATATATATCTCTAGTACCATACCTAGATTCTATTAGAATATATTCAAAATGGTATAAAAAATATTAACTACTTCATCCAAATATACAATATATGTTTTATAATCAAAATACATGTTTAAATTTCCCACAAACATCAATTATTTAATAAAATAAAAAAAACACAATGTTTTATCCACCCCCTCATCCAAAGAGTTCACTACTTATCCATTTAAATGTTATCTATCTCGAGTATTTATCATCAAATCATTTTTTATTGATCAAAAAATGCACAAAGTCATCATCATTCAATTTATTTTAGAAGATGGAATCCATTTTTTATATCTATCTTATGTTCTTGTAGAATAGAGTGAGTATTCGACCTACTAAATTCCTTAGAAGAAATATCTTACTTGATCCTCATAATCTTATTTTGAAAAGAAAAACATTCATTAAACTACATAGAAAATAACAATGAATCCCTAAACCTATCCATGAAATATTGATCTCAATTTCATATATAGGAAAAGTAGAATATTCATACGAAGACACTTACAATTTAAAGCTGCACTAATAATAGTGAATGGTCTAAAAGGGACCTAGGAATGTGGGTGATAGGCATGTGAGGAAAATAATACATTCCTTATATATTATTAACACATTTATCCAGAAGTATATATACATAATTATCACCTTTCTTGTTATTTCTCTTTTTTAAATGATACCCAAAAATAATCATGATCCATGAGACCATTAATCATAAGAAATTATCTAAATTCACGAATACCCTACCACCATAAGGTCCCTCTATCTCTCTTCTCTACCTAGTTTGTTAATGTGTTAAAATATTTACCAATGATCCATGAAACGGAACCCAGTTCTAAGTAATATATTTTACTCAAAATCTCTTTTATTCTATATGGATTGCAGTTTTCATTGTCAGAAAATATAAATATATGCTAAGATATCCATAGAAACTTGATCCTGAGGTGTTGAGATGATGAGTTAATTAACTCCACATGGTCATCTTATAAGATCCATATATTCTTATTTATAATAATTTCATGAAGGAACTTCTATATGTGAATCTTCGAAGAAATTTTTTTGGATAACACCAATTTCATGCTTCAGTTCTAGTATGGTGGTCAAGGAGATATGAGTAGTCCATAATTTATTGGAGATTAAATCACATTTAACTGAAGAACCAATTTCCAAGGAATTATAGATGAACAAATAGATCATGAGAATTCCATTTAAAGTTACTTGGTTCTATCTCCCTCCAGAAGCTATGGTAAAGAATAAGGATATTTAGATTAATTTTGGGATATGAATCTAGTAATCATTAGATCAGAAGGAATCAAAATACAATCCCTCTCTTTTTAGTGACCAAAAGTGACTATGGATTTGAGACAAGAGAGAAACTAATAAAATGAAGATATATATAAATTAAATTATTCCATAAATACCAACATTAAAGACTCAATTAAATTTTAAAAGATACAAAACATGTTTATATAGAAGTTACATTGGATTTTATTAAGTCCAAATGGAAACATTCAGTAATTTTTTTTATTGAGAATGCAATTGAATATCATCTTCTATCAGTCCAAACCTATAACAGGAACATAAAAATATTCAGAGAAACCATCCAAGAAAAAATATAGTTTCCCAACAGCAAGTATCTCAATATTTTGGAAAATGATGGGATTAGAGAAATATTCATTATGAGTGAACTTATTTAGTTTTCCATAATCTATTAACCCGTTCAAACTATTTTTCACTCTCATAGAGACTAACATATCATTCACACTTCTTAGAATAGAAAAACTAGTTTTTTGTTGTATAATATAGAGAGGTTTAACCGACTAGGATTTAGATATAAGAAAAATGATCCCAAATTCATGTTATTTTTCCACCACATTCTTTAAAATTTATCATATTTTTGGTTTATGTATTCTTTGTGTCTTTAACCAGTGTATTACTATCCTCCGAAAGTACAATATCCATGAAAATAGAGGCTCTAATAACTAGTATTTATATTAAGTTCCTCCTAATTCCCTTAATATTTTCCCCCAACATATTTAAAATCTATGTTTTTTATAAAGGATATTATTTGCAATAATTATATGAAATTTTTTATCATTTAATAAGTATGAATATTTCAAAGTAGGGGGAAATTTCTTGAGATTCCACATGGGTGGGTTATATATTTATTGAAATGTCATTTGAATTGAGATATATGCACATTGAATATTGGGATATGAAAATACACCATTAAAATGTTTGAATAATGGATCATATACATCTTAGAAACCAATATCCATGTCATAATTATAAAATAAATTTGTTGAATCAGAATACAAATCCATGAAAAAATGAGAACTGAGAGTGGTTTGATCATAATACATTTGATTAAAATATTTTTGAGACACTAGACTAGCCTCAATAATCAAAATACCCCAAAAAATGGAATGATTCCTATTTTGAAAAGAGTTAAAATCAATATTTTATAATATTAGATCATTTTTATAAATAGTATTTAAATATAGGGGAATGGTCTTCTGAGGGGTATTTCATGTATCTAAAAATATTAAATTTATGATCCCATATACAAACTCTATAAAATTTGATCTCATATACATTTGTTCTTGTTTTTTTGAGGAAGGGAGTACCATTAATGCTGGAAGAATGGGAAATTACATAAACATGCTCCATATTTATCTTGTAAAAATCATCATTGAAGATCACATATCTCACCTGAAAAACTATATCCTTTAAGACTCTATATAATTATGTTGTGGACCAATATTCCAGTTATATCCCACTATCACAAGCTTAAAATCACCAAAATATATGGAAGCAAAAATATATTTATGCATGACATTAATCGAGTAACCCAAATCTAATATTTCATTAGAGAAATCTGTCTCCGCTATGGTGCATGGTATTGTGAATTCCCCCTGTTCCTTTCACTTTATATGCATCAAAAAGGTGGGTTTTATGAGTGTAGATTCATTGTTCCAAAAATTTATCCAATCATTTTACATCATCCCTATTCTATTATAATATATTTCATTCAATAACTTTCTATACCTTGAAATTTTCTTAACTTCTTCAAGTAGATGGATGTTGATCTCGACAATCTTAAAGAATTACAAAACCAAATTTTGAAATTATAATTCACTGATATTCATGGTTAATAAAATTATATTTTTAAATGGAAGGATTTTATAAGGAAAATTAATATTAATGTACTTATCATTGTCTTTATCCTTCATATTTTCATTGATTCGTATTGAATGGTTTTTTTCAGAAATTATAACAACCCTTCTCTTTACTACACACTTCAATAATATTTATTATAGAAACTTGAACTTAATAAAACTATGAGGATTTAGAGGTCTAGTGTCTTTATAAAATTAGAAACATTACAAAACAACTTAGAATATAAAACACAATATCTTTATTGAAAACATCTTTTACATGACCACAACATTCCTTCGTACTTAGCATTGCACGAGATAACCTGAGGCCATGCATTAGAAAAGGGTGAGCTATAAAGCTAAGTAAGGGAGTAAAAAATCCATAACATTAATAATATAGTACATTTTAGGAAATATTAATATCAATGGAGCACAAGAGAAACAAGAACATAAATAAATGATATAGCATGATTATCATAACTAGGAAATGTGGCAACAATATTTAACATTATATTAGCATGTGCCAAGGCTCATTGCATATGGAGAATGAGTAAACTCTCATTGCACTTGAATTATCATGTTTAAACCCTTATTTCACTTGACGCATCATGGTACTTATCTTTACCCAATGTATTGGAGTGCTATCAGGGTACACCCTTCTTAATCATATCATTTCATGAAAAAGTCTGACACGAGGATCATACAACATAGATTCATTACACATCATAATTTATTCAAAGATAAAGGAATGTGTAAATAATTCATGAAAATCTATAATCAGTAAGTAATTGTCCATAAAGGTGAATACCCTTGATACAGAAATGGGTATGGTATTCACTACATAATGACTTTGTCTTGGACAATCACGGTGCAATTTCGGCAGCTAACTTCGTGACATAAGAATTCATAAAAATGGTTGATGGGAGAGAAAGGGGTATATCATCATATGTAAATGAAATGTAAAGTAAGGGGGTCATATAGATACATTTCCCAACATATTTAATGGAATTTACATGCATAATATAAAATAATTTCTTGAACGAAAATGAGAAGAGTGAAATTACATTTGGAATTTCAGAATTGTAACGAGTGTACATGGGAGGAATTAATGAGAGATAAATAGGTCTATAATCATTTAAAAATAAGTGGAGAAGTATGGTGGAGGATTAAAATCATACCCGAACATTTTTATAGGAAAATAATAGGGTAAAAAAACATAAATAAATTTGGACAAAAAACGAGAAAGGATGAAATCCCTTACATGGAAGTGTAATCCCAAACTATCAAGAGAGGATTGAGAGAGGCATATAGGGTGCTTGTGGAACCTTGAAAGGATTTTTGAGAGTGTAGGGAAGATTTTGGTCAAGCTCCAAAGGTTTTTAGTGAATAAAAATAGTATATTGAGTGGGTTTATATTGGAAAGAATAGTTAATTCTTTATTATTTAGGTTTTGGACACCACACATTAAACTAATAAAAACCACAAACTACCCAATGGTTTTAGCTATGGTTTTTCCAATGTGGAGTGGAAATTATTATTTTATATAGACAATAGACTAAATTACTAAAATATTAGTCTTTCTTATATAAATGTGATTCACACTCTCAAGGAAATGATTTTAAAAGGTTAAAAAAGTTTTACAAGTCTTAGAGGGTCCACTAAGGCTTTGTAAAATAAATAAAAATACATAAAATCACACTATTTTATGGTTAAATCACATATTGGCCAAAAATACCTTTTATAGTATTTTATTACATCACTATTGGGTCATTATGATGTCATAAAACACATTATATATTTAAACACTATTAAAGTTTTACCCAAAATTCAACTGTCTTAGAAAATTATGAAAAATTAATCATTAGATAATTTTGACATACAGATTCTAAAAATAATATTCATTTTATATAAATAATTTTCTAAATAATTTAATTCTTACTTTTAAAATAAAAATGGATATTTATTGAAAATTCATTGGTTTTGAAAAAAAAGATTTCAAACATTTATAAAATTACAATTGTATTCATAAAAAATTATAAGATCATTTATATTTAATAAAAAATAATTTAGTAATAATATTTTATAAAAATATTATTTAATTAAAAAACACATTAATTCATCAAAAAATATTTCTTAATTTAATATTAACAAAAAATACTATTTATTCTTTAAAACCCATTTACAAAGTAACAATAAAAAAATGAGTGTATATTTTTTATTCTATACAAAAATAATGCACATAATCATAGTGCTAGGGTCTTGTAACATAACCCCTTATAACACTTGCATAATACCTAAGGGTAATGTGTGATATGGTGACAGACTCGTGGGGTGGCTCAGATAACATCACTCATGTGGTCATCTCTATCAACTTTTACTTCCCTAGTAGGTGGTTCCGTTCAATCTTAACATATTGAATCTCGACTTGGGCTTGGTCAAGTGAGAAACCCATTAATACCACCCCCTTTCTGAGATCTGAAAAATTGGCTCTGTATGAGGGAATTATACTGGATGAGGCCATCACTTACTTTTTCTGAGTAAATTTGATTTGTTAAAGCCCTATATTTATACTAATCAGGTTATCAATTTTCTATAGCTATATTAGCTATGGTTACAATTATTAATAGGTTTTTAAAATCCAAAAAATATAAAAATGTGGAATTTTATATGTTTTAAATAACCATTTTACATAATAAAACATTTAATCAGACCAAGAAGAATTTTCATTAAAAAAAGTTTGGGCCATTACAATCTTCCCCCTTTAAGAATTTTTTCCATTGAAATTTCCTTTTCTAGCACTAAAATATATGGCAATGACTCTTTTTCATCACTTCCTCTAATTCCCACGTTTCTTCTTTAAACTTCTGGTTTCACCACAACTCCTTAACAATGGGAATTGTCTTATTTCGTAGTATTTTTGCTCTACGATCTAAGATCTTCATCGAATTATATTTATAGAAGAGGATATTCTCCAATGGTACCACCTTTGGATTGAGTACATGCGATGGGTTAGGTATGTACTCCCTCAAGAGTGATACATGGAATACATCATGTACTTGAGATAGGTTCAGTAGGAGTTCTAGTCAATAGGCCACTGCTCCATTGCGATCAAGGATCTCAAAAGGATAGATATACCTTGAACTAAGATTTACCTTCTTCCCAAATATCATACATCTCTTCCACATCTATATGCATTGGAATACCATGTCTCCAACTTCAAAATCTTGGTCTCGTCGACGATTATCAACATATCTATTTTTTCGACTTTGAGAAACATTAATGTGCTGCTAGATGGTCTTAACCTTTTCCACCATTTCTTTAACCATTTTTGGACCTATGAGTTTTTTCTCCCCAACTTCAACCCATCATTCCCGTTTTCTACTCCTCTTCCCATACATGAATTCATAAAGAGCCATTTGGATTCTAGAGTGGAAAATTTTATTGAAAGAGAAGTCAACGAGAAGAAGATGTTTATCCCATCCTCCTTTGAAGTCCATTGAGAATTCTCTAAACTTGTCTTCAAGTTTTTGGATAGTCTACTCAGATTGGACATAAGTTTGAGGATGATAATCCATACTGAAGTTTAGATTAGTATTCATAGCATGTTGAAGTCTCTTCCAGAACTTAGAGGTGAATATTGGATCTATATAGGATACAATAGATAGTGTAACTCCATTCATCCATACAACTTCTATGATATATATCTATGCCAGTTGATCCAATGATAAATCCTCTCAAATTGAAATGAAGTGTGTAGTATTTGTAAGAAAATCCACAGAAACATTGATAGAATTGTTTCCTTCATATTTTTTTGGAAGTACAATAAAAAATTCCACGGTGATGTTCTCCCATTTCCATGATGGTATGGGTAATGGTTGCATCATACCCTTATAAGTCTACCACTTAGCCTGCACTTGATAACATACCAAGAACTTTGATGTATACTCAGTGATCTCTTTCTTCATGTTATCCAACCAATAATTCTCTTTGAGATCTCGATACATCTTTGTGTTTCCTGGGTGGATGGAGAAATATGAAATATGTGCATCATCTAAAAGTTCATTCTTTAACTCTATATTTGACGGAACCCATATTATTGTCCCAAATATCACAATTCCTTCTTCATTAAAATTGAACTCCAAGGATTTACCTTTTTTGATACTTTCCACTTTCTTTTGAATTCCTACATCATCCTTTTGAACATCCTTTAACCTATACAAAAGGGACAGTTGTGAAATCCTTTTTGAAAACATTGATGATTCTCTCTTTTTTTGTGATTCCCATGTCTATATTCATCAAATATAAGAATATTGGATCCTTTTCAATTATCATCAATGATAGAATCACTGGGTCCTTTGTACTTAGAGCATCTGAAACCTTGTTCTCTTTCCTAGGGTGGTAATGGAATGATTAGTCATATTTTATGATCAGATCTAACCATCTTCATTGGAACATGTTCAACACTTTCTGTGTGAATATATACTTAAAGCTTTTGTGATCCGTATATATTTCACACTACTCCGCAAAGTGGTATTGCTACCAATATTTTAAAGCTAAGATTACTTTATCCAACAATAGATCATGTGTATGATTCTTTTTCCCATTAAATTTCAATTGCCTTGAAGCATAGGCAATGAAATTTTCATTTTTCATCAACACACATCTCATGCCCTTCTTCTAAGCATCATTGAATACCACAATAAATTTCTACACTTATGGGTAGTGTGAGCATGAGCATAGTGATAAGCCTCCTTTTCAACTCCTTGAATCTATCTTCACATTCATCACTCCAAGAAAACATGACTCCCTTCGAGGTTTCATGGTAAGAGGGTTTGAAAATCGTTAGAAATTGTTAAAAAAATATTTAATAATGTCTTTCTAACCCCATGAATCTATGGATATCCATCATTGGTGTTGGCCTCGACCATTACTCAATTGTAGCTGTCTTAGAGGGGTCCACATATATCCCATTACTTGTGATGACATGACCTAAGAATGGAATATACTTCAACTAGAAATCACACTTTCTATAATTTTCAAAAATATTCTCCTTTTGCAAGGTCTATAGTACATTTATTAGATTCCCCTCATGCTCCTCCTTGGTTTTGGAGTATATTTGAATATCATCTATAAATAATTCCACAAATTTTTCAAGGTAATATCTACATAATCTATTCATAAAGTCCATGAAGATTGTCAGAGAATTATTGAGTCTAAAAGGAATTACTATTAATTCCTAGTGCCTGTAACTTGTACAAAAAAAAAGTCTTGGGGATATCCTCTTTATTCACCCTTACCTGGTAATCTCCCAACCAAAAATCCATCATGGAGAAGTATAGTACTCCACGTAGCTGATTGAAAAAGTAATCAATGCAACGCCCCGACCACAGATACCCAGATTTGGTGCATTATTACATAACATTGGAATGATCACAAAAGATCAAATCCTGAATGATCGATTAGTTTAGTTGCCTTGGAAACACTCGATACATTCATAAAGTTTACATTACATCATAAAGTGAAAAGTACAACAAAATCTTGTCTCCACACTCATATCCCCTTATACTATCCCTGTAGGTCATTCATAAAATACTTCTTCACAATCTAGAAAAAATAAAGCATTGAAAGGGGTGATCTCAGAAGCTTATTAAGGATAAAAATATAGCAAAAACTTTCATTAATAAGCAGAAAAATTTAGGGTAATGTATAACTAAAACAAAAGCCTTTTAAAATTGAACTTCAGCATAATATGGAAAAGATAAAATGAAATAATTCCATTTACTTATTCACATGGATATTCTACTAGTTGAATAATCACATGAAATATCAATAACCACTTTCGTAATGATGGAATGCATAATTCCAGACTATCATAACCACATAGTCAAGGCCTTCTACCAAGACACTAGTTTGTCTCATGAGACCTACCGATGTATCGAAGTACTATAGTGGGATCCACCTATCACTTATTAAGTCCAATGCATTCCTCATATGAATAGGTTTAAACATAACATAAACATTCTTATTAAAACTAGCATACAAAATGTCAATACTTTCTCCATAATCAATGAATAGTATAAAAATAACACATCCACAGTAAAAAATATCTCAAAATATTCAATACAATATGTAAGTTTTGTATCATAATAAATAGACTTCAAATAAGCTTAAAATCCATCAATGGATGTTGACATAGATGAAATCAAAACTATTTGAGAGAAATATCTATTTTTTTGAAATAATTTAAAAGCCACATAATTAAAACATTTACTTTGAAAATATTCTTATAATCTTGTAAGATAATCTTTAATGATTTTATAATGACATAAAATAGCCGCACCCTTTTTATATGTTAAAAAAATACATTCTTACCTTAATTCTGTTGAAAAGGTTAAAAAGGAACTTGTTTGGAAAATGACAGAAAGATTCCTTTCTAAACATCTAATAAAAAGTAAAAAGTGTATAAATGTCTTTAACCCATAGTCTGTGAAATATTAAAAATGATTTGAAATACATTTTTAAGAAACATGGATGTGGATGATAAAGAGGTCCCAGTAGATAATTACGTATAAAAAACCTCGGATAATAAAGAGATTGTGAAATAAACCATTACCTTGTACTTTTCCTTGGTTGAGGGTCGGTTAACCTCCTGTATAATGGTGAATTAATTGTTATTAAATTATAAAAGAATCATATACATTAATATGATATCATATATGATCTTCAAACATTGATTGTTAATAATATCATAGTATTATCATTGTTTCGGGTGTTAACAGATTCATTTTCCTTCATATTATTTGTTATGTGAGATGTATATGTTATGGATTGGATTTATATTATTCATATACAGAATGATATCATATCTCTAAATATTATTTTTAATCATCAAATTACATTTAGTTTTTAATGGATACGATGGGGAATGAATCTCATCGCGTTCGTGGGGAAGGTAATCCGAACGTACGCACGAGCGACAATATCATTATTTTGATAGTAAAATAATAAATAATTTGATGGTATATCATATATATAGAATAATTATCATGTTATATTTTATATTTACATGAATTACACATCATTATCATACCCATCCAAAGAATAATGTTTTGAATAACAATTACACCACGACGTGGAGACGGTAAGCTGTACGTTTCCACGTATGGTGACATGTCATTCAAAAGATGGATAGAATACTGAATATGGTTGTACCATATTTATAAAAAAATAAAATTATATAGAATTTACTTTATTTATTATTTTAGAATGGAAATAACAATGAAAGAAGAAGTTGAAGAAGAAAGGAACTTGAAAGAGGGTGGTGAAAACATTACCTCTTAATCGGGTTCTTCCTTTTCATTTGATCAAAAGGGATCCTTAGGCTGGCTTTCTGATAAAACTATCGCTTCTAGGTCAAAGTGAGGGAAGTTGAGAGAATATTTGGGTGGGGATTGGACGATCCAAAATGCCTTGAATGTATGAATTTGAGAGAAGGGGGAGTGCCCTTTTATAAGAGGGGTGAGGGGCACCTTTGGAAAAGATAGAAATATTATTTTATAATAAATAAATATTCGGTTTCAAATGGCTCAAAAGTGGATTATTTAAAGGTTAAGGTGGGGATGGGTCGCAATCCTTTCAACAAATAGATTTTATACAGGTTTGGGTAAATATATTAACCTTATCATTTATATTTAACTCTTAGTTAAATATTTTAACACTTAACATGTCTCTTTGTATTTTTATATTATATAGTTAATAAACATACTATATACTTCCAAGAAACCCCAAGTGGTTCATTAATGATACAAATATAATTATATAACTCCTTTGGAAAAACCTTAGATTTTTAGGAATATAATATAAATTAATAATATAATATTTGTTTTAAAAAGTATTTTATGTCAATTTTGACATTATTGGGTATTTTGTTTTTTATAATTTTATAACATCATTATTACTTAGAAATAATTTATATAACCTATCCTAATATGTCATATTAACCTATAAAATTAGTTTAATTTATAAAAAGTCTCAAATTACATTTATTTTGATATTTATAATATCAATTATTTTAATATTTCAATAATTAGGTAATTACTACATCTCCATTGCGTAATAAATAAATTAAATTATTTAATGTCTAAAAATTAAATATAAAACTCCATTATGTAGGAAATCCATTTATCTTTCTAATGAATAACTATAATCGAATTTATATTATGTATAAACCAATATTAAAAATGTTTTAGTAATTAATCTTTGATTTTAACTCTTTCAACTCTTCTTTGAATTAAATAATAATAAATGTCCTAATCTAATCCAAGTTGACCTAAATGATAATATTTTATTCCTAAGGTTGTTTTTGGTCGAGATACACTTTCCAATAGAATTAGGACATGTGTTAGGGTAATATTAAAATCATTTTTACCCTTAATTACCCTATTTACTTTTAATTGTGGTAAATAAAAGTAAAACGTTACTATTCACCAAAAACATTTATCTTATTGAAACAAATTTTACTCCTTGATATTAACCATGTCTCCCAGATTTTAGAAACCCCACTCACATAAGTGGTAAAATTATGTTTTATGTGAATTTCCAAATTCTCATAGGAGGTAGGTAAAAGACAGTGAAAATTTCCATAAAATTTTTATATATCTAAAATTATTCTAAACTAACTCCAATGAATTACATTGAACTTATATAGGTATTATGTATCCGTTTTGACCATAATTAAATTTAAATAATATAAATAATTATTTAAATAAAAATTTGGTTTTAAACTATAACTTAGTGTTTTTCACTATTCATAAAAAATTGAATGTTTTCAGAAAAATACAAAAAATTCACCCTAAGCTAATTTAGATATTAAGAATCTGAAAATGAAGTCCATTTTGAAAGGTAAAATTTATAAAATTTCAAAAAGTGGGTATTACTATTCATAACGGCTAGTTTTATTGGTTGTGGCGTGTGTTAGAACTCGAAGTTGCGTACAACAGATGCTACTGTATTATTCAAAGAGAAGCGTACTGTGGAAACTTGGGGTTTTACATTCTCCCCTCCTTCAAATAATTTCTTCCTCAAAATTTCTAGAATAATACTACATGAAAATAATCAGCTGATTCTTCATCATAAGTTCCCGGGGTTTCCACGTTGCCTCTTCCATTTTATGGTTTCTCCATAGAACTTTTACCAGACGAGTCATCCGGTTTCTCAGAACTTGTTCTCTTGTATCAAGAATCCTGACGGGATCTTCAAAATAAGACAGATCGAGTTCCAGTTCTAATTCCTCTTAAGTGAGGTTATATGTTGGTCCAGGCATGTATTTTCTCAACAGTGATATGTGGAACACATCATCAACTTTGGAGAGATTTGGAGGCATTTCCAAATGGTAAGCTGCAACCCCAATTCGTTTTATAATTTCGAAAGGTCCTATGTACCTGGAACTCAATTTACCTTTCTTATTGAATTGTATAACACCCTTCTATGTAGATACATTCACAAAAACATGATATCCTTCCGGAAATTCCAAATCCTTCCTTCAGTTGTCAGCATATCTCTTCTGCCTACTTTGAGCTGCTTTGATGTGGTTTTGGATTACCTTTACCATTTCCATCGTTTCTTCCTCCAGTTCTGGGCCTACAAGTTTTCTTTCACCAACATCATCCCAAAAAGTTTGTGTACGACATCTCTTTCCATACAACGCTTCATATGGTTCCATTCGAATACTTGAATAGAAGCTATTGTTATGGAAAAATTCGACCAGAGGTAAATACTAATCCCACATACCCTGAAAGTCAAGTGAGAAAGATCTCAACATGTATTCTAAGGTTTGAATAGTCCATTATAATTGTCTATCTGTTTGAGGGTGGTAGGCAGTGCTCAAATGAAGTTCAGTATCCAATGCCTTCTAAAGACTCTTCCAGAATCTTGAAGTAAAATTGGGATCATGATCAGAAACAATCGATAGGGGTACTCCATGAAGTCTCACAACTTCATTAATATATAGTTTTGCTAGGAATTCGAGTGGTAAATCCTCTCTTATAGAAAGTAAATGTGTTGAATTGGTAGGACGATCAACAATAACCCATATTGCAACGTTCTTTCTAGGAGTCTTTGGTAGCCCCATGAAAAATTACATCATAATATTATCCCATTTACACTATGGTATGGGAAGAGGTTGCATGAATCCTCCAGGTTGTTTCCTTCTAGCTTTTACTTGTTGATAAACCATACATCTTGACACAAAATCAGAAATCTCCCTCTTCATGTTGTCCCACCGAAAACATTCTTTCAAATATATATACATTTTGGTGCTCCCAGGGTGTATAGAGAAATTAGAACTATGATCATCATCTAAAAATTCCCTTTTTAGATCAGGTATATTAGGAACACAAAGTCTCTTCCAAAATTTCAAAATTCCTTTTTCATAAACAAAGTCTCTCAGTCTCCCATCATTCACAACTTTAATCTTATTTTGAAAATTTTAATCATTGGTCTAAGAACTCTTAATTCTTTCTAGTAAATATGGTTTGGAAACCATTTTAAAAAGTATCGATGTTTCACCATCATTTGTTATTCCCATATCCATCTTTATTAGATCCATGAAAATAGGATCCCTTTCAACTCTCATCTTGTTCAAAACTCCATGATCCTTTCTTCTAAAAGCATCTGCCACCTTATATTCTTTCCTCGGGTGGTAGTGTATCGTGCAATCATAATCCTTGAGTAGTTCAAGCCATCACCTTTTACTTATGTTGAGTTCTTTCTGTGAGAAAATGTATTTCAAACTCTTTTGATCAGTATATATCTCAAATTTTTCACCATAGAGATAATGTATCCATATCTTCAAAGCAAAGATTACAGCAGCTAACTCAAGATCATGAGTAGGATAGTTTTTCTCATGAATTTTCAGTTGTCGTGATGCATAGGCAATAACACTATAATTCTACAAAAGGACACAACCAAGTCATTTCTTTGATACATCACTATAAATAACAAACCCATCATTCCCCGATGGTAGAGTCAATATAGGAGCATTGACTAATCTTCTCTTCGAATTTTTCAAAACATTCCTTACACTATTTTGTCCAAAACAATTTTACCCCTTTACGTGTGAGCTTTTTTAATGGGTTAGCCAATCAGGAAAAATTCTGGACGAAACGCAGATAATAACCTCTAAACCAATAAAACTGCGTATCTCAGTTATACTCGTCAGGTCTGGCCATTCTTGGATTTCCTTGGTCTTAGAAGGATCAACAACGATTCCATCCTTAGAGACAATATGGCCAAGAAAAGAGATCTCCTGAAGCCAGAATTCACACTTTCTAAACTTCCCATATAATTCATGTCTTCTAAGAGTCTTCAGGATAATGCACAAGTGATATTCATGGTCTTCATAGCTTTTGGAATATACCAAGATATCATAAATAAATACCACTACAAAATCATCGAGATATTCCTTGAAAACTCTATTCATTAGATCCATGAAAATAGATGGTCCATTAGTCAGCCCAAAAGGCATTACTGTTAACTAGTAATGCTCGTACCTGGTTCGAAACGCTGTCTTCGGAATGTATTCCTTCTCCAGACACAACTGATGGTATCCAGATCGAAGGTCATTCTTTGAAAAGTATTGAGCTCCATGCAGTTGGTCAAATAAATCATCAATACGAGGTAGGGGGTACGTGTTCTTTATTGTTATAACATTGATTTCCCTGTAGTCGACACATAACCACATAGATACATCATTCTTATTAACAAAAAGGATAGGGGATCCCTATGGAGAAATACTAGGGAGAATAAATCCCTTATTAATCAATTCATATAGTTGTTTCTTTAGTTCAACTAATTCCACAGTGGCCATTCTATAATGGGTCTTCGATATAGGCCTAGAACCAGAAATTAAATCAATGGAAAACTCAATTTCTCATTTTGGAGGATGTCCAAGTAAATGTTCTAGAAAAACATCAACATATTCTCTCAAAATTGGTACATCCTCTATTTGAACATTCCTTTCCTCACCCACAGTCATTTCATTATCTTCCTCCTCAATAATTGAATTTAGTTGAGCTACTGGGGGTGGATCTAGGTAAGAATTATGTGGTGATGATTCCGCACTAAAGATATGGTTGTTCTTATCATCATCATAAAAAATAGTAACCTCCTTCTCCTTACAAATTATTTTTTTGCATCATGGTCTGAAAGCCAATCCATACTGAGGATTATATAAAATTAAATCATAGGTTTGACGATGAGATCTGTAGATAAATAACATCCATGTGCTCTAATGGGGACTGATTCTAAATTTTGTTTTGCAATGAACTTCCCTTAGGAGTCTTGACTGACAACTCCCTTCTTAAATCAAATTGGAAATATCTAATTTTCTTAGAAAATTGGGAAGATATGAAATAATGTGATTATCCAGAATCAAATAAAGCATTGGCTAAACTTGAGGAAACCATTAAATTACCCTCCACCACGTCTTTCGGAGCTTCTACCTCAGCAATAGTAATAACATAATCTTGGACTTGATCCCTCATCCTTTACTGAGGTATGTTCACCTGATGCTTAGGAAATTCATTTGAATAATGTCCCATATCCCTGTAGTTGTATCATCGAACATTGGTAGCTTCTTTCTTTCCCTTTCAATCACGAGCTTGGTGGAATTTTTCACCACACTTGTAACAGACTCCCATTCCCTTCAAGAAAGTACTGGGGTGTTTTTTCCCACATTTACTACAGGATGGATATTCAACTTTTCCCTTCTTCCCCTTATTTACATTTCTTGAGTGATCAGTAGATCTCTTCTTCTCTTGATTTTCTTTAAAGTCATAAGACTTAGAGAATTAGTTTTCTATCTTGATAGCACATGGGACAATATCTTCATAAAATAAGAAGGTTTGTGAGACTAATGATCGATGGAGAAATGGTTTTAACCCATCAAAGAAATGATCAATATTACCTCTTGGGTTACTTATATAATCTGTAGCATACCTCGCTAACCTTGAAAATTTATCCTCATACTTTGTGACATTCTCATCCTTCTTTTGTCTCAGACTCAGAAATTTCCTTCCCATATCTGCTCGATGGTCACGAGGAAAGTATTTTTCTAAAAAAAAATCTTTTAACTCCCTCCATTCCATATTTTATACTTCATCATCTTCCTTTTTGTTCTGAATCAATGACCACCATTGATCAGCATCTCCAGTGAGGTGATAAAATACCATGATAATGTTTTCCCTTTTACTACTCCCCAATTCCTGACATATTTTCTCTAAGGAATTTATCCATTTCTCAGCTACTAATGGATTTGTACTCCCATTGAATGTGGGTGGTTTTTCCCTCATGGAGTGATCTAACATTGATCTTCCACACTACGGATCAGGGTGCTCCATACGGGTATGGTTATTATTCAAAACCTGAGTGAGTTATCCTAGTGTGGTTATTAGCTGATCATCACCAGTTTCATCATCATATCCACTATAATTATCTTGACCAGGAGGGAAATCCCTACATGGAGTGTGTTCATTGATACGGTTTCCATTTCTTCCACTAGGTGCCATTTCTAAACAATGGCATACACTAGATAAGTTTATGAATTACAATACAAAATTCCATACTTGTAAAACACAAAACATAAATTGAACAGTTTATGGATATAATCCATAATCATAAAAATGTTTTCTTTGAGGAATTATATACTCATAAACCCTTCATAATGGTTTGTAAATAAAATGAGAATTATCCTAAGCATATCCCCCAGTAGTGTCGTAACCAATAGTGCAACGAGACCCGTTGTCGTGTACCAGTTCCAATTCAAGTCTAGCTAAAAGAGGTGTTTTCGAGTTTTACCCCGAGGTACATCTATGCCAGATCCGCCTCTACCTGCTCAAATCTAGACAGGGATGTATTGCTCAGAAAACTCACAAAATCTCTACAATACCAAAATTCTAGAAAGTTCATCTATACTAATCCTCAAAGTCAATCTTAGGTCTATGTGCTCTAATCGAAGTTTATCTAAATCTAGCTTCAAAGGTTTGTACTAAACTTCCTCTGATACCAACTGTAATGCCTCGACCCCAGTTACCCAGAGTCAGTGCATTATTACATAACATTGGCATGATCACAAAAGATCAAATCTCGAAAGACTGATTAGTTTAGTAGCCTTAGAAACACTAGATACATTCATAAAGTTTACATTATATCATAAAGTGAAAAATATAACAACATCTTGTCTCCACACTCATATCCCCTTATACTATCCCTGCAGGTCATTCATAAACTACTTCCTCACATCCTAGAAAAAATAAAACATCGAAAGGGGTGAGCTTATATGCTCAGTAAGGATAACAATATAGCGAAAACTTTCATAAATAAGTATAAAAATTTAAGGCAATGTATAACTAAAACAAAATCCATTTAAACTTGAACTTCAGCATAATATGGAAAATATAAAATTAAATAATTCCATTTACTTATTCACATGGATATTCTACTAGTCAAATAATCACACGCATTATCAGCAACCACTTTCATAATGATGGAATTCATAATGCCAGACTATCATAACCACACAGTCCAGGACTTGTGCCATGACTACAAATAAGTTTTTGTCAAGTCCTTGTGCCAAGACACTAGTTTGTCTCATGATACCTACTGATGCATCGAGGAGCTATAGCGGGATCCACCCGTCACTTATTAAGTCCAATGCATTACTCATATGAATAGGTTTAAACATAACATAAACATTCGTGTTAAAACTAGGATAAAAAATGTTAATACTTTCTCCATAAACCATTAATGGTATGAAGATAACAAATCCATAGTCAAACATGTCACAAAACCTTCAATACAATATTGATGTTTTGTATCATAATAAAATCTTCATATAAGCTTAAAATCCATCAAAAGATATTGACATAGATGAAATCAAAACTATTTGAGAGAAATATCTATTTTTTTGAAATCATTTAAAAGCCAAATAATTAAAACATTTACTTTGAAAATATTTTTAAAAGATTTTAAGGGAAGCTTCAATGATTTTATAATGGTAGAAAATAGATGAATCTGTCGTATAAGTTAAAAAAGAAATTCTTACCTTAATTCTGTCAAAAGGTTAAAAAGGACCTTGTTTGGAAAATGACAAAAAGACTCCATTATAAAAATCTTATAAAAATTCAACAAGGATATAATTTTCTTTAACCCATAGTCTGTAAAATAGTAATAATTATTTGAAATACATTTTTAAGAAACATGGATGTGGATGATAAAGAGGTCCCAGTTGATAATTACGTATAAACAACCTCAGATAATGAAGAGATTGTGAAATAAACCCTTAACTAGTAATTTTCCTTGGTTGAGGGTAGGTTAAACTTTTGTATAGTGGTGAAATAATTGTTATTAAATTATAAAAGAATCATATACATTAATATGATATCATATATGATCTTTAAACATTGATTGTTAATCATATCTTAGTATTATCATCGTTTCGAGTGTTAACAGATTCATTTTCCTTTATATTCTTTGTTATGTGAGCCGTATTTGTTATGGATGTGATGTATATTATTTATATCCATAATTATATCATGTCTCTAAAAATTATTTTTAATCATCAAATGAAATTTAGTCTTGAATGGATACGGTGGGGAATGAATCTCATCACGTTCGTGGAGATGGTAATTTGTACGTATGCATGAGGAACAATATCATTATTTTGATATAAAAATAATATATAATTGGATGGTATATAATATATACAGAATCATTATCATGTTATATTTATTATTAAATTAATTACCCATCATTATAATACCCATCCAAATAATAATGATTTGAATAACAATTAGATCACGACGTGGAGACTGTAAGTCGTACGCACGCACGTATGGTGACATGTCATTCAAAAGATGGATAGAATACTGAATATGGATGTAACATATTTATAATAACATCAACATATATATAAGGTACTAGAGTTATTATTTTATATTGGGAATAAAAAATAAATAAGAAGTTGAAGAAGAAAGGAACTTGAAAGAGGGTGGTAAAAACATTACCTAATAATCGGGTTCTTCCTTTTGATATGATCAAAATGGCTCTTTAAGATGGATTTATGATCAAAATAAGGCATCTAGGTCGAAGTGAGGGAATTTGAGAGAATATTTTGGCAGGGTTTGGCCGAGCCAAACGGCTTTGAGGGTATGAATTTGAGAGAAGGGGGAGTGCCCTTTTAAAAGAGGGGTGAGGGGCACCTTTGGAAAAGCTAGAAATATTATATTATAATAAATTCATATTCGGTTTATAATGGTTCCAAAGTGGATGATTTAAATGTTAATGTGGGATTGGGTCGAAATAAATTCAACCAATAGATTTTAGACAGGTTTGGGTCACTATATTAATCTTATAATTTATATTTAACTCTTAGTTTAATAGTTTGACATTTACCATGTCTCTTTGTATTTTTATATTATATAGTCAATAAACTTACTATATAATTTCAAGAGACCCACAAGTGGTCCATTAATGATACAACTATCATTATATAAGTTCTTTGGCCGAACCTTAGATTTTTAGGAATAGAATATCAATTAATAATATAATATTTTATTTATAAAACTCTTTTATGTCAATTTTGACACTATTGGGTATTTTGTTTTTGATAATTTCATAACAGCATTATTACATCGAAAATAATTTATATAACCAATCATAATATGTCATATTAACCTATAAAACTAGTGTAATGTATAAAAAGTCTCAAATTACATTTATTTTGAGATTTATAATATCAATTATTTTAATATTTCAGTAATTAGGTAATTACTGCATCACCATTGTGTCATAAATAAATTAGATTAGTTAATGTCTCAAAATTATAACTAAAATAACATTATGTATGAAATATTTTTATATGTATAATTAGTATTTATAATCTAATTTATCTTTTGTATAACCCTATATTAAAAATATTTTATTAATTAAACTTTGATTTTAACTCTTTTAACTTATATTTGAATTAAATAATAATAACTGTCCTAATCTAATCCAAGTGAACCTAAATGATAATATTTTATTCCTAAGGGTTTTTTGGTAGATATACAGTTGTACAATAGAATTGTGACATGTGTTAGGGCAGTATTAATATCATTTTTACCCTTAATTACCCTATTTACTTTTAACCGTGGTAAATACAAGTAAAATGTTACTATTCACCAAAAAAACTTTATCTTATTGAACCACATTTTACTCTTTGATATTAAACATGTCTCTCAGATTTTCAAAATTCCACTCACAGAAGTGGTAAAATTAAGTTCTATGTGAATTTCCAAATTCTCCTAGGAGGTGTGTAAAAGGCGTGAAAAAGTTCCATAAAAATTTTATATATCTAAAATTATTCTAAACTAACTCCAATGAATTACATTGAACATATATAGGTATTATGTATCCATTTTGAACTTAATTAAATTTAAATAAAATAAATAATTATTTAAATAAAAATTTGGTTTTAAATAATAACTTAGTGTTTTTTCATTATTCATCAGAAATTGAATGTTTTCATAAAAATAACAAAAATTCACCTTAAGCTAATTTTGATATTACGAATCAAAAAATGAAGTCCATTTTGAAAGATAAAATTGATAAAATTTCAAAATGTGGGTTTTACTATTCATAACGGCTAGTTTGATTGTTTGTGGTGTGTGTTAGAACTCGAAGTTTCGTACAACACATGCTACTGTATTATTCAAAGAGAAGAGTACCGTGTAAAATTGGGGTGTTACAATCAATTTGGGGAAGAGGATAATTGTTCTTTATCAGGACTTTTTTGATCTCACGATAATCAATTCAAAATCACATTAACCCATCCTTGTTCATGATGAAGAGGACTGGTGCACCCCATGGTGAAGAACATGGGCATATAAACCCTTTATACAGATTCTCTTATAGTTGATTCTTCATCTACTCAATCTCCACAATATCCATTCTATATAGAGTCTTGGATATTGGCAATTCCATAGGTATAAGAACAATTGAGAATTCAAAATCTCTTCTAGGAGGAAGACCAAGAAATTCCTTAGGAAATACTTCGACGAATTCCCTCATAATAGGCATGTCTTCAAGGGTGGTTTATTCCTTATTATCAACCATCTAAGAAAGATAAACATTCCCATTGGTTAGTAATAATACACCTAAGATGATGGTGCTAAAAAAGATTCATCCTCCTCCTTTCACTTATACAGAATCAGGGGTCGATTCACCATATAGAGAGTGATTTCCCTCTCATGAAAACATATGTTGTCTCTATATAGGGAAAGAAAATCCATTGCATGAATTGCTTAAATTTCCACAATAGGGAGTATTATGAGGGTTTCTAGGATGTTCAATCTACAAATTGTGATAGGGGAGATGTTATATTCATGGGTTGCAATGATTGTACCATTATATGTTCTCACTAACATCTCTACTTCCATGATTTGTGGTGATGTTTGGATTGTTCTACTAAACATTCAGTGGTAGTTATGGAAAAAGATCTCCCTTTCTACCTAGGAGGTTGTTGGTTGCCTTTGAAAACCATTTTCTTAGGGCACTGGTTTGCAAAGTTCCCCAGTTCTTTGAAGTTGAAGTAATGGACAATGAGTTGAGGGTCGAACGGAGCGTTCCTCTCCTCTGTCTCAGTAGCGGGTTTTTCTTCCTGATAGTTAATGAACATGTTCCCTTCTCTTCCACACCTAAACCATTTTCTCTCCCCCTTCAGAGAATTTCTAGGGTGCTTATTTCTGCACCTTTGGCAAGTGGGGTGCTGGAATTTTTTAGCACCATTGGATTTATACAATAGACTACCAGAATTAAAGTCCAATTTCTAATTTTCATCCCCATGTTACCCCTAAGATTCTTCGAGATTCATTTTGAATTTGAGGGAACATCAGAAAATTATCTCATATCTATCAATTTTGTGGATCACCAGAGCCTTTAGTAGGCTAGGTTTTAACCCACCAATGAAGTAGTCGACCTTTCATTCAGGGGAAATGACAAAGCCAGAGGCATATCTTGCAAGCCTTATGATGTTTTCCTCGTATGCTCTGATGGTTTTGTCATATTTTTTCTTGAGGGAAAGGAAGTACCTTTCCATCTTAAGTTGGAGGGTGCACAGACAATATTTATTGAAAAACACTTTCCTGAAATTCTTCCATTCCAACGCCTCGATCTCCTCCTCAGGTTTTGTATTGTTGATCAATGTCCACCATTGATCAACTTCACCCTCCATACGATAAGAAGCTAGAATAAACTTTTCTTGTTCGTATCATTGAAGGATAGAGAATATATTTTCAAGGGATTTGATCCATTTTTCCTCAATTGAGGGATACGATGATTTATTAAAAGTATTAGGCCTTTGTCTGATGAAGTTATCGATTGCGACTTGTTCTTTCTTAGGGGGGTTGAACGTTCTTATTGACACACATTTCTATTCCCAACACGAGTTAACTAAGAGATTAATGTGATTTTTTTTGCAATTACCACTACCATCAGATTGGCCATCTCATTAGAATAGTCGTCACACTGATCTTCGCATCGTTTGTTAGCCTGAGTCCTCCTATTACTCACCATTAGCTGGAATAAAAGGTATGTTATGGGTAACACATAAAGGGGAATCCAATGAAAAAATGATATATTAAAAATATACATTTATTTACTTAACTTATGAATTTATAAGAATCAATCAATGTTATATATGATATACTTCTCACCATATATTATTAGGAGGCATTTTTTATTCCCTTAATAATGGTTCATTCTAAGCTCATGAATTTACCAAAGCATATCCCCCAAGAGTGTTGTAATGAAGAGTGCAACACGACCCATTTTCATGCACCAGTTCACATTGAAGTCAATCTTAAAGTGGTGTTTTCATGTTTTACCCCTAGATATATCAATTACAGAGAATCCCTTATACATAGTCTTATCCCTGAGGTTTTCACCAGGGTCTTGTAATCCTAATATCAAAAATAACTAAAACTATCCTCTAATACCAACTATGAAAACCCTACTATTTATTACACACTTAAACAATATTTATTACATAAAATTTTGCTTAAGAAAAATTTGAGGATAGATAGGTCTAGTTTCTTGGGATAATTAAGAACATTGCATAACAACATAGAACATAAAAAACAACTTTTTTATTGAAAACATATTTTACATGACCACGATATTCCTTCGTACCTATCATTTCATGGGATAACCTGAGGACATGCACACAAAAAGGGTGATCTATAAAGCCTAGTAAGGGAGTAAGTAAGGAATAATATAAAAAATATAGTACATGTTAGGGAAGATGAATATTAATGGAAGGAAAGAGAAACATGAACATAAATGTCACACCCTGACCCGACACTATTTTATTTTAATTATTTTATTCATCCTTGGTCTTTTTTTTTATTTTGTGCTTGAGTGGGTTGAGACCCAGTTTGTTTTTTATGGGTTATTTAGAAATGGGAGTTTTGGGCTTGGCAGTATCTGGTGCGTGGGACGTGCATGATTTGGGAACCCTACGGCTACGCCCCAAGTAATTGTGTGGTCTGGTTGTGTTTTAAATAAAATAAAATTTAAATAATTGTTTAAATAATAATATTATTATCACTAGTGTTGAGAATATTATTGTTATCATTATTATCAGTGTTAGAATATTAGTATTATTATTACAGTTACTAATCTTATAATAATTATTATTATTATTTCAAGTGATATTTCAATTTGTTTATGAATATTAAATTATTGTTATAATTATAAAATTATCAACTGAATATTTTTTTATTAATTTTTTTTAAATGGATTAAGGTTTCATTTTTTTGGTGTTTTATTTTCTTTTTATTTTTTCTTTCTTATTTATTCTCTCTTTTTTTTATCCTCTCCTTGTTCCCTGCTTCTCCCCTCATGTCACGCCTAACCCCTTACCCCTTCCTACTGCGCGCCGTCGACACCCCCCTCCTCTTAGACCTCCGGCCGGCCTCCTCCTCTCCCAGCTATGACTGCCGCGACTGTCACCTCCCTCCCTCACCTCCCCAGTTGCACACCGTCCTCTTTCTGAGCCGACCTCCTCATTCACTGACCGACCAGACTTACCGAAGACCTCCTCACCCGAACCTGCCGCTGTCATCGTCGTCGTCCCTGGCATAGGCCTCCACTACTATCGCCGGTGAGTCCTCTCCCTCCCTCTCCTTCATTTGGCCAATTCTTCTTCTTCCTGTCATTTGTTTTCATTCGGTCGAAAACCCTAGGTTAGGGTTTAACTGATTTTTGATGTTCTCATTCCTTTCTTGGGATTGCAGTGGGTCTCTAGGGTCTTGTTAGTGCGCGTTCCGGCAACCGCCGCCAAAGGCGAGGCGGTTCGTTGTGTTTCGATTTTCCAGCTTTGTTCTGAGGTAATTTTTTCTTGTGATGTTTTGTTTTGCACCTGCTGAATTAGTGTACTTATGTGTTTTAAAGTTCGTAGTGATTACCTTCAAGTGCGAAAGCCTTTTTTTGATATGATTGATGAAGGAGTCGACTTTTAAAGTAGTTTTATTACCTGAAATTCAGTGTCTTTATTGTGAAACTCATGTTGTGTTATTTGAGGTCATTTAATAGTACATGCAATTGGTTTATTATATGATGCAAGGGCTGTGTCTTTTTTTGGATATTGTTTCGGTGTGATTTTGGCCTTAGAAGAGGTTTTTGGGTGTGTTTGTTTTATGTCGTGTTATGAATTTTTTTTAAAATGTTTTATAAATGGTGTAAATGGTTTATTTGATTTTTATAGATGATGCGAATCATGTTTGGATATGGTTACGACGTGCGAATGATTTTAAAGTGGTGCATTGATATGAAATTGGGTGAGTTTTTAGTGTAAATTTTGTGTTTCTAATGTGGAAGTGTTTCATAAATTGCTTTATTGATTTGTTCAATTGCATGCGTGGTGTGAAAGTGGTATTCAAAAAGATTAAGTGTGTTTGATTTTTGAAGTGTCTTTTCCTACTTGAAATTGAGTGTTACTGGTGAAAATTCTTGTCGCGTTATCTTGAAATGTTTTATAGATTGTTTATGTGTTGAATTGTTTTATTAAATTATATGTGTAGTGTGTTAGACCTCGTTGCGATGACTTTGGGATGCGAGTGTCGAGGTTTCCTACATGTACATGCAGATGTTAATGCGTATATATATATATTCCTTCTTAGTGCATATTCGCTCATGGCACGGGGAATATGTGCAATGCAGCTAGGGGTGTATATAAATATGTATAAATGCATGTGCGTGTATACGCCAAGTGTCACTGTGAGTGATCGTCGACATGTTTGAGGTAGGTCCCTTCTGCCCTGATCTTTAATTAGAATTTTCATAATTGATTAGTGTTTTATTAAAAGTGCATCTTCTTCTTCTACATGAGATACATATGAAATATATATATATATATATATATATCTACATGTGTGTGTGTGTGTTAATGGTTTTGGGTTCTTGAAAAGTGATTTCCTTAATGTTTCTAATATAAAGTAGGTATTTCCAAAGACGTGTGGACTTTTGTACGATTTGGTTTTAAAGGTGAAATGACAAGTTTTTTTTTCAAAAGAAGTTCCCAAATGATCTCTGAAATGAGTTTTGGGAGAACATGTTTTCTAAAGAAAAATCATTCCTATGGAGTAATGAGGCCCATTTGGCACCTTGAAAATGAATAGTGAAAGTGAAAAACCCCTCTTAAGGGATGCCCAATTATTTTAGAAACATGATGTGTATGTTAAATTTGTGACTTTTGATATGTTCCTAGTAAAGAGGCTTGTGAATTTTTGTGTGATAGATACAAAAAAACGGGGGATGTGCTCAAGGGGGGAGATCGGTGGTGAGAAGGTGGGTGTGTTTTTGAATAAAGGGAAAGATGTGTTCATGTATGTTAGTTTTATGAAAACTCCCCACCACTTGAAACAAAGAACAATGGGAAACCTGGGCATCTATGTGGGTGAACTAGGATTAGTTGGCTAGTGTTCCGGAGGTGACTCGACCCGGTTTCACGGGTAGGACTGGCGATTGCAACACTAACTAAGCATATGCATTTTCTAATGGTCGTGGCATTCTAAGCCACGTTTTCTGAGGGTCATGGCCTTCTAAGACAAATTTTCTGAGGGTCGTGGTATTCTAAGTCACGTTTCACCGAGACACGAAGATCCTAGGTCCCGAACTAACACTAGATTCTTGGGGACTTTCCATGGTTCTTGTGATACGATTTTCAATTCAGTTATTTCAAGCTGGTTCCCTCTTTTGTGGAAACCATATTTTTAAATATAAATTGGTCTCCTTAAATTTTGAAATGTTAGTGCATGCTTAAACCCTATTTTAAAAAGGGAAGTGTTTTTCCTTGGGAATGGAAGATTTTTGTTTGAATTTGAAAGGAGCGAAAAAAATTATTTTAATATGCCATATTTTCAAACTAGCATGATTTGTATTTCTTATTAAAGGTAGTGGCATAGGGCTTTTGTTGTATTTTGGCTTTCCTACTGAGCATCTCGGTGCTCATGCCTACTTTATCTTTTCAGTTTCAGGTTTTAGTTTTGGGATCGCTCGAGCTTGGTTTTACGTTTTGTGGTGACCCATGGGGTCACTTGGAGGTATGTTTAGTTGGTTACCTTTATTTTATTTTCCACTGTTAGTGTTTACCCGTTTGTTCAGTTTTTTTTCTTTACTTGATTTCTTGTTCAGTTTATGTTTATTTATCTTTGTTTGGGACAAACCTTTCCCAACTAGTTTATTTTGTTTCCCGGCACCAGTTGCCAGCCCGTGGGGATTGGGAACGCCCTTCAGGCCATGTCGCGGACCGGGTTGGGTGCCGAGTCGGATGACGTACCGGCCTGGTTCATGAAAAAATGGTATCAAAGGGAGGTTTAGCCCATGTACTTTGAAAATGTCTGGTAGTTTAGAGTTAGGGTTTTCAGAATCCAAGTGGTTAATTGTGGGTAGGTGCCTGATCACCACTTATTCAGAATAACCCTTGAATGGTCAGGGTGGTCCGGGATGGTCTTGCCTCAAAGTCCGTGTCTAGCTCCCGATTGTTTTCAGGCACCTTAATCCTTCTTGCATGTTTCTGGTTAGTTTTGATATTTGGTGGTCATTATGGAGGGGTTCATGGATGTTGTGCATGGCCTGGCAAGCCATGCGTAGACCTTGCAATTGCCTCTGATGACTCCCTATGTGCTCACCCGGTTGGTGCACGGTCAGCCAAACCGTGTGACTAAACTGTGCATTGTAGTTGTTTATTTGAGATTTTGGAATCTTGATTCGATGAGTGAATTAGTTGTTCTAGAATGTTCTTGGTGTGAGTTTTAGTTGGTTTTGGGGTGTTTCTCTCAGGGTGAAAAATTGAAGATTGGTCCTTTGAAATTGAATTTCCAAAATAAAAATCTTGGTTTTTAAAAAAAAATGCAATGAGTTAGTTTTGAAAATGGATTTTCTTTTGGGAAATATTTTGGGATACTTTAAAGCTTTTTTAAATATTAAATCAAAAAGTGGATTTGGAAGATATTTTTGGGGCTTTTGAAATTTTTGTGAAGTATGAAACTAATGTCTCTTGGAAAAGGGAATTTGGAAATGATTTTTTTGACCTATGGTATTTTCTATGGATGCCCACGTGTATGGATGAATGTAATTGGATGTTGAAGGTTGTTGATATGCATAGTTTGGTGCCCGAGTTGGCACAAGAATGTACACACGTGAGGTTTCATGAAATACCAATGGTGGGTGCTCAGTTTTCAAGGCTTGTTTTGTTTTCCAAAGGCTTGTTCTGATTAGTGATGTGCTGGGGTAAATTTTGTTTAAGAAATTTTAGAAAAAAAGAAAGTGGGTTTTAAAAAGGGGTTTTTAGCATTCGGATAGTTTTAATGGGATGGTTTTGAAAACGACTATTTGTGAAAGTGGGGTTATGGTTTGGTTTTGTAGTGTATTATTCTATGGTCTTGATGCTAGTTTTCGAGCTATTGTTTCAAGGTTGAAATAATGTTTTGAGGTTTAGTGAATGATTTATGGTTAAATGTGGAGGATTGTTCTACGATGTGCTTCAGGTTGGTTTTGTGCTTCTTGTTTAAAGTATGCCACCCAAAAATTTCCAGAGGTCCCCGAGGGGTAATTGGCTGTCGTTAGTTTTACCTAGACTCCCAGTGGAGTGGTGGGGTTATTTTATTATCCTCGTTTCTTGTTTTCTCTGTGGTGGCCGAGGTTCGATGGAGGTTGCGGTGAAACATTAGGAAGTCTAGTGCTTCTTCCGGTCTTTAAGAACTCCAGATGTCGTGAAGGGTAAGTTGTCTTGGTTTTGTTTGAAGAGTCATGTTCGTGCTAGAGAATGGTGATTGCTACCTTCTCCTTGCAAGTTGGGGTCACAGATTGGGAAAAATGACAATCCTGTTTTTCAAAGTGCTTGTGAAGGGTTCCCCGTCTGGTGTAGAGAGTGAACCGGAGGGACATGTTCTGGGAATGGGTATTTCATCATTTCTTTCCTCTCATTCCTAAGACCACACAATCGTTTGATTCCAATGTGGTCATTTTGGGCACTCAAAGCTGTTTGTCGCAATCTTCTGAACCCTTGTCAACAGCGGGGCTATCTAGGGCACCTAGGGAAGTCTGCAAGCAGTCTTTCCAGAAGATGAAGCCTTTGTTGGAGGCTGTTGGTTCCTGACTGTGGTGCATCAGATGATTCAATACATCAGAGCTCCAGCCATAGGTATTGGAGTGAAGCTTTTCACGCAGTTAGGTAGTCTCTAGGTGCAAGGGATGTGCGTCCAACCTGTCGTCTATTGTCTGGGAAGAGTCCGGTTAAGTTTCCGCTTCAGGTGGTTGTTTGTTTGGGAGGGGGATCTTGTTTTGGAGGTTGGTGGCCTCTTCCACTGAGTTTTCGTGGTTGTGTCTCGTCAGGTATGAACTATCTAATGGTTATTTTTCTCTTTAAGAATTTTTTGGTTTTGGGTGTTTCCGGTTGGCGATGCTTGTGTCCTGGGAAAGTTGTGTGTTCAGAGTGGGTGTTCATCTTGGGTTCCTCCTTTTTGGACCCCCCTCTACTGTGTAGAAGCCGCCCCGTGTCGGTGGTTTCATAATGAGGAATTGAATCTGCATTGTTGAAACTAAATTGAGAGCTCCCATGCAGGTGCTTTTGTACTACTCAGTTTCTAATATGGTGGGGAGACCCACTCTAGGTCTCACCAATGTCTTCCCTCAAGCTGGTCGGGTGCAACTCAGAATGTTGAGGGGTCACACCAGCATCAGTGGTCTTGATTGGTTTTCTGCTTTGTTTCGATCTGGGGAAGTCAGTTTTCGGCTAGAGTCCTAATATGGTGGGGGAGACCAACATAGGAAAAAGGTACAGAGAACTTAATCTTCAAGGTATTCATGTCGGGGAAACTCTTTTCCTCTGCTCCTCCCGACCCCGATCAATGTAGATGTCAGCCCAAACGATGGGTCGTATGGAGAATGTTCATTGGGGATCTCAAGAAGACTCTAGTGACTTCTAAGTTTGGGGTCAGTGTGTTCCAGGTTTTGGTTGTGTTTGGGAATGTGAGTCTTGTGTTGTTGGTTCTTTTTCTTAGTAGTTTGGGTCTCGCGGTTTCATGTATTGGGTGGAAAGTGAGTGTTCGACCTTCAAGTGGTAGGGGTTTCGTTTTTAGAATCGTTGCCTCCTTGTTTATATCTTTGAACAACCGAGTGTTTTGGGACTTTTTGGGGGCAGAAAGTGTCATGGTGGGGAGAATTGTCACACCCTGACCCGACACTATTTTAATTTAATTATTTTATTCATCCTTGGTCTTTTTTTTATTTTGTGCTTGAGCGGGTTGAGACCCAGTTTGTTTTTTATGGGTTTTTTAGAAATGGGCGTTTTGGGCTTGGAAGTATCTGGTGCGTGGGACGTGCACGATTTGGGAACCCTACTGCTACGCCCTAAGTAATTGTGTGGTCTGCTTGTGTTTTAAATAAAATAAAATTTAAATAATTGTTTAAATAATAATAATATTATCACTAGTGTTGAGAATATTATTGTTATCATTATTATCAGTGTTAGAATATTAATATTATTATTACTGTTACTAATCTTATAATAATAATTATTATTATTTTAGGTGGTATTTCAATTTGTTTATGAATATTAAATTATTGTTATAATTATAAAATTATCAACTGATTATTATTATTTTTAAATTCTTTTTTTAAATGGATTAAGGTTTCAATTTTTTGGTGTTTTATTTAATTTTTATTTTTTCTTTATTATTTATTCCCTCTTTCTTTATCCTCTCCTTGTTCCTTGCTACTCCACTCACATCGCGCCTAACCCCTTCCCCCTTCCTGCTGCTCGCCATTGACGCCCCCTCCTCTTGGACCTCCGGCCGACCTCCTCCTCTCCTAGCTATGACTGCCGTGACCGCCGCCTCCCTCCGTCGCCTCTCCAATTCCACGCCGTCCTCTTGTTGAGCTGACCTGCTCGCTCACTGACTGACCAGCCATACCGAAGACCTCCTCCCCCGAGCCCGCCGCTGTCATCGTCATCGTCCCAGGCATAGGCCTCCGCTGCTATCACCGCTGAGTCCTCTCCCTCCATCTCATTAATTTGGCCAATTCTTCTTCTTCCTGTCGTTTTTTTTTCATTCGGTCGAAAACCCTAGGTTAGGGTTTACCTGATTTTTGATGTTCTCATTCCTTTCTTGGGATTGCAGTGGGTCTCTCAGGTCTTGTTAGTGCGCGTTCCGACGACCGCCGCCAAAGGCGAGGCGGTTCGTTGTGCTTCGATTTGCTGGCTTTGTTCCGAGGTAATGTTTTCTTGTGTTGTTTGGTTTTTCACCTGCTGAATTAGGGTAATTACATGTTTTAAAGTTCATAGTGATTATCTTCAAGTGCGAAAGCCTTTTTTTTATATGATTGATGAAGTAGTCGACTTTTAAAGTAGTGTTATTACCTAAAATTCGGTGTCTTTGTTGTGCAACTCATGTTGTGTTATTTGAGGTCATTTTATAGTACATTCAATTGGTTTATTATATGATTAAAGGGCTTCATCATTTTATTTGATATTGTTTCGATGTGATTTTGGCCTTAGAAGAGGTTTTTGGGTGTGTTTGTTTTATGTCGTGTTATGCCTTTTTTTAGAATGTTTTTATAAATGGTGTAAATGGTTTATTTGATTTGTATAGATGATGTGAATCATGTTTGGATATGGTTACGACGTGAGAATGATTTTAAAGTGGTGCATTGATATGAAACTGGGTGAGTTTTAGTGTAAATTTTGTGTTGCTAATGTGGAAGTGTTTCATAAATTGATTTATTGATTTGTTCAATTGCACGCGTGGTGTGAAAGTGGTATTCAAAAAGATTAAGTGTGTTTGATTTTTGAAGTGGCTTTTCCGACTTGAAATTGAGTGTTACTGGTGAAAATTCTTGTCGCGTTATCCTGAAATGTTTTATAGATTGTTTATGTGTTGAATTGTTTTATTAAAAAATATATGTAGTGCGTTGGACCTCTCTGCGATGACTTTGGGATGTGGGTGTCGAGGTTTCCTACATGTACATGCAGATGGTAAGGCGTATACATATATATGCCTTCTTTGTGCATATTCCCTCATGACGCGGGGAATATGTGCATTACATCTAGGGTTGTATATATATATATGTATAAATTCATGTGCGTGTACGCGCCAAGTGTCAGTTTGAGTGATCATCGACATGTTTGAGGTAGGTCCCTTGTGCCCTGATCTTTAATTTAAATTTTCATAATTGCTTAGTGTTTTATTAAAAGTGCATCTCATCTTCTACATGAGATACATAAGAAATATATATATATATATATATGTGTGTGTGTTTGTGTGTGTGTGTAAATGGTTTTGGGTTCTTGAAAAGTGATTTTCTTAATGTTTCGAATATAATGTAGGTATTTCCAAAGATGCGTGGACTTTTGGATGATTTGGTTTTAAAGGTGAAATGACACGTTGTTTTTCAAAAGAAGTTCCAAAATGAGCTTTGAAATGAGTTTTGGGTGAACATGTTTTCTAATGAAAAATCATTCCTGTGGAGTAATGAGGCCTGTTTGGCACCTTGAAAATGAATAGTGAAAGTGAAAAAACCCCATTATGGCATGCCCCATTATTTTAGAAACATGATGTGTATGTTAAATGCGTGACTTGTGATATGTTCCTAGTAAAGAGGCTTGTGCATTTTTGTGTGATAGCTAGAAAAAAAATGGGGGATGTGCTCAAGGGGGGAGATCAGTGGTGAGAGAGTGGGTGTGTTTTTGAATAAAGGGAAAGATGTGTTCATGTATGTTAGTTTTATGAAAAATCACCACCACTTGAAACAAATCACAATGGGAAACCCGAGTATCTAGGTTGGTGAACTAGGACTAGTGGGCTAGTGTTCCGGAGGTGACTCGACCCGGTTTCACGGACAGGAATGACGATTGGAACACTAACTAAGTATATGCATTTTCTGAGGGTCGTGGCCTTCTAAGCCACATTTTCTGAGGGTCGTGGTCTTTTAAGCCATGTTTCACCGAGAAATGAAGATCATAGGTCCCGAACTAACACTAGCTGCTTAGGGACTTCCCATGGTGCTTGTGATGCGATTTTCAATTCAGTTGTTTCAAGCTCGTTCCCTCTTTTGTGAAAACCATATTTTTAAATCTAAATTGGTCTCCTTAAATTTTGAAGTGTTAGTGCATGCTCAAAACCTCTTTTAAAAGGGGAAGTGTTTTTCCATGGGAATGCAAGCTTGTTGTTTGAATTTGAAAGGAGCAAAAAACATTATTTTAATATGCCTTATTTTCAAACTAGCATGATTTGGATTTCTTATTAAAGGTAGTGGCATAGGGCTTTTGTTGTATTTTGGTTTTCCTACTGAGCATCTCGGTGCTCACGCCTACTTTATCTTTTCAGTTTCAGGTTTTAGTTTTGGGATCGCTCGAGCTTGGTTTTACGTTTTGTGGTGACCCATGGGGTCACTTGGAGGTATGTTTAGTTGGTTACGTTTATTTTATTTTCCACTGTTAGTGTTTACCCGTTTGTTCAGTTTTTTTCTTTACTTGTTTTCTTGTTCAGTTTATGTTTATTTATCTTTGTTTGGGCCAAACCATTCCCAAATAGTTTATTTTGATGCCTGGAACTAGTTTCCAGCCCGTGGGGATCGGGAACGCCCTTCGGGCCATGTCGCGGACCGGGTCGGGTGACAGGTCGGATGACGCACCAGCCTGGTTCATGACAATAAAGGCATGATCTAGCATGATTATCATAACTAAGAAATGTGGCATCAACCTTTGACAAGATATTAGCATGAGCCAAGGCTCATTGCATATGAAGCATGAGTAAACTCTCATTTCACTTGAATTATAAGGATTAAATCCTCATTGCAGTTGATGTATCATGATACTAATCGTTATCCAATGAATTAGAGAACTATCAGGGCACACCCATCATAAGCATTTCATTTCATGCATAAGTGTGCCACAAGGATCATACAACATGGATTCATTAAAAATCATCATTTATTCCATGATAAAGGAATATGTAATTAATATATAAAACTATATAATCAGTATGTAAATGTGTATAAATTTGAATACCATTTATAGATAAATGGGCATGGTACTCACTATATAATGACTTTGGCTTGGAGAATCACGGTGCAATTTCTACAGCATAACAGCGTAACAAAAGAATTCATAAAAATCATTGATGAGAGATAAAAACTACTGAAAAATGGACCTATCCCCATGGTTTTCCCCAAAACCGTGCGGATATAACCCCCCTATACCCACGGTTTAGGAAAACCGTGGGTGTAGGTGAGTTTTCAAGACCTATACCGACAGTTTTCCAAAACCATGGGTATAGGGGGGTCTATCCCCACGGTTTTGGAAAACCGTGGGTATAGGTCTTGAAAAGTCACCTATCCCCACGATTTTGGGGAAAACTGTGGGGATAGTTCTGGGCTAAAATACCTATACCCAAGGATATGAAAAACCGTGGGTATAGGTCACTTTTGTGTGGTGGGAATTTTTTTTTCCGCGGGATGGAATTTTTTTTGGCGGGAACCCTACACCCACGGTTCCTCCCTCTATACCCATGATTTTTATAAATATATTTAACTAAATATATATATATATACATATAGGTGATTTTAGGGTAGTGGTTAGACGCGATGTTTGCAGTGAAGAGGTTGTGAGATCGAAACTCGGCACCTGCATTATTTTAAGACATATACCCACGGTTTTGAAACTGTGGGTAAAAGTCGTTGACACCATGGAAATTGGATATGTTTCAGTGACACGGTGGCAGGACACCTATACCCACGGTTTTGGAAAACCGTGGGTATAGGCTGGGGACCTATACCGATGACATTCCAGCCCACGGTTCCAAAAACCGTGGGTATAGGCTATACCCATGGTTTTGAACCGTGGGTATAGGCTGTTTCTCCAGTAGTGAAAGGGGTATCTCATAATATTTAAATTAAATGGAAAGTAATGTGGTCATATGGATACATTTCCAAAAATATGTAATGGAATTTTATGCATAATATAAAATAATTTCTTGAATGTAAATGAGAAGAGATAAATTCTATATAGAATTTCAGCTTTGAAACAGGAGTACATGGGAGGAGTTAATGAGAGATAAAGAGGTATATGATCATTGAAAAATATGGCTTCCAGTTTGGAGGAGGTGATAAATCATACCCCAACATTTTTAATTGAAAATAAAAGGTTATCACTGCATAAAGAAATTTCGACAAAAAATGAGAAAGGAAGAAATACCTTACTTGGAAGTGTGATCCCAAAGGCTTGGTAGAGTCTTGAGAGATGATTATAGGGATCTTGTGGAACCTTTTGAGGATAATAAAAAGATGAGATTGGAGGTTGGTTGAGCTACAAAGGTTTTCAGTGAAGAGGAAGGGGAGATTGAGTGGGTTTATGTAAGAAAGTCGAGGGAATTCTTTATTATTTACGTTTTGGACACCACACATTAAACTAATCAAACTACAAAATACCCATGAGATTTCCCATGTGTTTTGAAAAATTAGAGTGAAAAATATTATTTTATATGTAAAATGGATGAAATTATTAAAATATTAGGCTTGTTTTTGTGAAGGTGAGTCACACTCAAGGAAATTATTTTAAAAAGTTAAATTGTTTTATTTGTCTTGGAGGGTCCACTACGAATTTGTAAAATAAATAAAACAAATATAAAATCACATTATTTTAAAGTTTAAAAATATATTTTCCAACCATACCTTTTATAGTTTTTTATTACACCACTATTGGATCATTATGATTTCATAAAACGCATTATATATTTAAACAATATTTATTTTTACCCAAAAATTCGACTGTCTTAGAAAATAAAGAAAAATTCACCATTGGATAATTTCTACATCTTTATTAAAAAAATAATATTCATTTTATATAAATAATTTTCTAAATATGTGAATTTGTACTTTTAAAATAAAAAAGGATATTTATTGAAAATTCATGTGTTTTGACCCAAAACAACTTTCAAACAGTAATAAAATTACAATTGTATTCCTATAAAATTATAAGATCATTAATATTTAATAAAAGTTAATTTTGTAATAATATTGTATTAAAACATTATTTAATTCAAAAATCCATTAATTCAACAAAATACATATCTTAATTAAATATTAACTAAGAAACTATTTGTTCTTTTAAAACCATTTAAAATGTAACAATAATAAAATGAATGTATATTCTTTATTCTATAGAAAACTAATGCCCATAATCATAGTGATATGGTCATGTCACATAAACCTTAATAACACACACGTAAGACCTAAGGGTAACGTGTGCGATGGTGACAGACTCTTGGGGTGGCCCAGATAAATCGCTTGGGTGGTAATCTTTTTCAACTTCCACTTCTCCTATAGGAGGTTCTGTACATGGTTAACGTTTTTAGGATCATCTTGGGAATGGTAAAGAGCAAATAACAATGACACCACATCCTTTCCAAGATCTAAAAAATGAGCTTTGTATGGATCAATTCTACAGGATGAGGCAATTGCTTCCTTTGTCAAAGTAAATTGGATTTGTTAAATCCCTATATTTATACTAATCATGTGATCACTATTCAATGACTATATTAGAAATGATAACAATTATTAATGGTAAATTTAAAATAAGAAAACATAAAACCAAGGAATTGCATATTTTTAATATGACCATTTTACAAAATAAGACATTTAATCAGATCAAGAGGAATTTTCATTAATAAAAGTTTGGGTCGTTATAGAAATGATGTGAATCCTGGTGAATATATAAGAGAATATTTAACAAATTTTCTCTTCCTACTTCTTAATACGTTGGAAATAAAATTTCACTTGGTATTTTTATTATGTTTGGAATGAATATGTGTAGAGTTATTTCTTACCAGTTCATGGAGGGTGGTGGAAATCTGGTTCGTTTGCATCTTCAACTTGCAGAAATCCGTACCATAACTCATCAACTCAATATATTGATTAAGAATAACTGGTTTCATAATATCTTCAATTATTCCTCCCAAATAATTTTAATAATAAATCAAATTCATGTATTATTAATATCAATGAATAAATATTATGGATTCACATTCATTATAATAATTTTATATGACATTTTAAAATGAAGAAAGAAATAGTTTTATTCAAACTAAAGTGTTTTCCATAAATTATGTAGATTTATTTAAAAGTTAAACTTCTAAATATAATAAATTTAATTTGATAAAATTTAATAAATATTGGATATCATCATGTCAAATAATTAAAAGGGTTATTTTTTTATTTTTATGAAAAGATTTATTTTTAGGTGAATAATGAAAATGTGATATTCATATAAAATCTATCATTTATTTTCATGTATTTAAAATGTACCATTATATTTTCGATTAGTTATAAAGAAAAATTATTCCCCTTTTACCTAAAATAATCCATTCATATAAACTGTAATTAAAATTATGTTTTATTTTTTTGTATAAATTCATTTTTAGGCATAAAAATGCATTTAAAAAAATTGTTTTTCATTATGTTTTAAAAACTTATATTAAATTTAAATTTTATGATATATTTAAATTTAACATTAAAAATAAAATTTAATATGTTTAATTATGAGTTTCAAATATATTAATTAGTTTAATTTATTTTTTTTCCACAATCAATAGTTATCATTATAAAAAAGTTGTCTCTATGGTAAAGGGTAAAACATGTTAATTAAAGTTAAAACTAAGTGATAAGGTCACAAAAGATCATCTTAAAACTTATAGGATGAATTTATCAGGACCCTTATATCCTTATATTATAAATGGGATATATTTATTTTCAATTTAGCATTAATAATACTTTATATTAGTCTAAAACTTTATAAAATTGCAAGACATCCACTCCCCTCACATATAAATGGGAACTCTATATCCTTCCTCATTCACATGATTTGAGCCATTTATCTTGACGAATACCCAAAACATACATTCCCTAGTACCTCCCCATATTAAATAGCTTCTGGTATAATCAAAATACCAACATATTAGGCCTAAGTTTTAAGCTAGAGGAGGTTTTCCAAACACGTGGTATAACTCTTGACCAAGTGTTTTAATTTAAATTTATTCTTCCGTAACCTTCAAATATTTAGTAAAAAAGATGATATGATAATATCAGTATCTTCAATATATATAAATTTTATTATATTTATATATATACCCTTTTCAATCTCCCTTTTAGTTTTATGGGAAATGAAAATGTCTCTTGTGTGTACGTATAGACTTCCACCCCCACAAAGTGTTGTGTTTTGTTTTTATCATTGCCTCACAAGGATGGTTATTATGATGAATTTAATGAATATATATATATATATAAACATATGATATTACTAATATAATTATTTTTCTATAATGATAATATATTACTTTCCATCTTACCCTTACATCCATTGGAAAATGATAATGTCACTCATTATATGGGTGGATTACCACCTCCAAAAAGCGATTTGATTCATTTTTCCAAGATACCTTTAATGAATGGT
The DNA here is from genome assembly GCA_963277665.1 of Viscum album. NCBI lineage: Eukaryota > Viridiplantae > Streptophyta > Magnoliopsida > Santalales > Viscaceae > Viscum > Viscum album. The sequence continues at coordinate 1,075,164,862 of OY728143.1, forward strand.
TATAAAAGTTATTTTAATGTTTAAAAATCATAACAATTTCATGATTAGTATTATTTATATTATCTAACAATTACCCCTTGGTCCATGTTCAACTAGATAAATTTGTTTTCAGATTATGAACCGAACACACTCAAAACAACTGGCATGAACCTAATGGATTTAGTAACTATATAATAAATGGTAATAAATTAAATAAATGATATATTAATAAGTTAATATAATTTGAAATGTTTTTTAAGAAATTAAATAATTAATATAACCTTATTTTTTGTTATTTAATGTATTCATGTGGCAATTCGAATTTAAGGTAAGATATTTTTCATTAAAACCTTATTTTAAATGTTTCATAAGTTTTATTACATTTTAACTACTTACACATGTTCTTTTAAATTTTTATTGTATGTTATTAATATAATTAAATTCATGTTAAAATTTATTTTAAACAATTTTTTTCTTTATTTATAATGGTTTTAAAATAATTATTTTAAAAAGTTTTCCAAATGGGATATTTTTGGCAATTTTACAAAAGTTTGAAAGGAATCATGTTTTTGTATAGAACATGAGAAAAATTTTGTTCTATAAATATAGTTATTATCTAAAAATAAATATTTACAATTAATCATTTTTTTACAAAAGGATAACTTATTTATGTTGTTCTATAATTTTTAAGAGTTATTAAAGGAAGAAGTTTTTTATTTTTATTTTTACATGAACCCTTGATATAATTCTATATACTAGTTAAAGAGAATAATTTATCATTTTTTATGATGTAAATGAATGATTGTATGTGTTTTCTGTATTTTATTTCCATTTTAAATTAGTTATAATTAGGGGTGATTATGATATAGGACCCCAATGCATTTTATAATTATATTTATCTTTTAGGAATATATTTCGTTATTTACTGAGTTAGTTATTACATTTGTAAGAGTGATTATAAGAGTGATAAGAGGATGGTTTCACAAGGTACATACATTACTATTATATTATTGAAAATAAAATTTCATGTTAGTATTTTTAATACACTATTAATTTTAATAAGATTATATTTAATGAAAATTTGACATCCAATTTTAAGTGTGAAAAGTATGATTTTCAAGAAAATATTTTCATGAGTAACCATGGTTTCTAAGAAACCATCATTATTATAATTTTTCCTTTATTTTTTATTATGATATGTATTATTAAAATATTTGGTATGTGAAATTTATTTCTTGAGTTAATAAATTATTATTTGAGCTCAATAATAATTATCAAAAGGAAAATTTTTCTATAGGATATAATGAATTTTAAAAATTATTAATTGGTTTATATATTTTTGTATCCCTTAATGAACTTTTTGTGCTCATTCCATGTTTTCAAATGTTTTCAAAATGGAATAAGGATGAGTATGAACTATAGAGACATCAATCATTCCATTACGAATATTCTTCTTAAAATATGCAAACAAGTTTTAAATAAAACAATATTTTCAATTCAAGGAAGTTGTTTTTTTTTGAAAAATGGTTATTTAGTGGAAATTTACCCTTTTTAATTGATTGATATATAATTTTTCATCCAAATTCTATAAATACTGAACCTAAAATATCATCATAATATAATAAAATTCAATAATTTATATTAAAATCATTGTTATAGGATGATTAATGAATGAGTCATTATAGTTTGTATCATAAAATGGTTTAGATAACTTTATAGGTTTGGTTGTTATCCATAAAATATATTTAAGGGATGTTAATCGATGGATTATACTATCATGAGAAATATTTATGGTTTTCTATGTTGCCTCTTCTAATATACATTTATTTTAGAATGTTTTTCCATATAAGAAGCATGGTTAATAAAGTGGAAATGAATCAAGAGGATAATATCCATCTAAATCATTAAATTGGAACAATTTAAATTGAAACAGAAAATTTTTTAGTCCTGTTAACTTAGTTAATATGGGATATTAATTGGGGTACGCATGCAAGAGAGATTCCATAATATCTATATATGAAAATGTATATAGTGGAGCATTTTATAAAATACAAATACCTAACATTTGGTGGAACCTCATATCTAGTTTTAGTAAATGGTTGGATCAATGATCTAGAAAGGATGTTAGAGGTTTTGAATTATTCTGAAAATTGTAAATTAATTATTTCTATTTATCATTATGTAGATGAATAAGATCTGTGGTGGTAATTAGTTAAAAATAAAAATGAAAAAGATGATATTGATGGCATTGAGTGGATAATATTTATGGATATTCTCTTTGAGAAGTATTTTCCTATAGTATTTTACATTTTTATAGAAATTCAATTTTTGCAAATAATGTAAAAGGAGGATAATTCGTTTAAAACCTAAGAATCTATTTTTTCTAGACTCGATAGATATTCACTAAATTTTATTCTATACCATGATAATAAAATTGAAATATTTTACTCAGGATTGAAACTATGTTTATGAAGAACATTTAACTCTTATAAATTTGAAGACTATGAGAAATTTTTATAGTGTTATGGGAAGGTAAATATGGAGTTTTTTGAATCTTATAATAATAAATATAAGTAGTGGTCAATGTGGTATGCAATGAAAAATCATATATAAAATAAATCTTAAGGTAAGAGGTCTAAATTTCCCTTTTCAGATGTGAATGATAAGAAGCATCATAAGGAGTTTCCTATGAACTCAATAAACTCTTATCGATGTGTTATGTCAAGTGACTTTTCTTGTGATTTCAAAGAAAATAATAATCCTAATGTTTTTAAAAAATATGATAAATAGGTAGTGAGATATTTTAAATGAAATGTAATGGGATGTTATTCTGATGTGTGTATGAAGAAAATCATAAATGATGGGAATCATCAAAACCATAAGTGTTAGGGTTTAGAAAATCCATTCACTGCTACCTGAAAAAATGTAGGACCATTGAATGAAGTGGTGATATGTACATTACTTGTTTACCCAGATTATTTCAAAATCTTGTTTGATTTAGGGTCTATACATTATTTTATTTTCAAGGAATTTTCAATAAAAATTAAATATTAACTAAATGGATAGATAAATAACATTTTGTAAAAAATCATAATGTATATATTATAGAAAAAATATTTATCGGAATATTCATATGATTATTTATGTAATGGGTTTTCTGAGAAATATTGTTTTCTTTCCCATGGTTGAGTTTGATTCTATTATGGATATAGATAGGATTTTAGATTATAATGATAAGATATATTTCAAATATATGGATATTATATTAAAATTACAAAGTGAGTTTGAATTTATATATAATACAAAGTTAATAATTAAGATAATATATCAATAAGATGATAAATTGATTAAATATGACAGTGAAATTTATCATTCTATTATTTTCTAAAAGTGTGACATTATTCAATTTTTTTAGGATAATAGTAAATGAATATATGGATGTATTTAATAATTATTTTACCAGGTTTATTCCTAATGATTTGGTTGAATTCACTTTGGACTTAGTTCTAATATCTAATCCAATTTCAAACCCACTCAAAAATATATCCATTAGAGTTATTGGAATTGAAAATGTAGTTTAAATAATTTCTCGATAAGGGTTTTATTCATCCTATTACTTCACATTACGATTCTGTTATTTTTAAAAAAAAAATATGGTTCCATGATGATTTTCATTTATGAAATAGAAATTAATAACATCACTATTAAGAATAAGTATATGTTTCCACATATATATGACTTTTTTGATCAACATCATGGAGTGTGGTATTTTTAATAGATTGATCTCTAGTCGGGAAATCAATAGTTTAAAGTGAATGGGGAATACATTTTGAAGATTTTTTTATCATACTAGGTTTGATAAATATGAGTTTTTTTATCTCAATGATGACTAATGCACCCATTGTCTTCATGGATCTTATTAATAGTGTTTTTAGGAGTATTTGGATAAATTTTTTGTTATATTTATTTACAATGTTTTAATTTATTTTAAAATTTAGGATTAAAATGAAAAACATATTAGGATTGTTCTATATAATTTTTAATAAAATATGTTTTATGGAAAATATAGAATATTTGAATTTTATTATCTATGGATTTATTTCCGTGGAAATAGTCTTTAAAGATGGTATAACTATTGATCATGGTAAAACCAATGTGGTGTAAGAGTGTCTAAGACATAAAAATGTCACTAAGATTCATGTTTCTTGGATTAGCGGGTAACTATAGATAATTTGTTGAAAAATGTTATTGCGTATATATCCCTATTACTATGTTAACTTGAAAAAGAGTAAATTCATATAGATGAAGGAATGTGATGAATGTTTTTAGTAATTGAAAATAATATTACTTATTAATATAGTGTTAGTATTTCCATATTGAAATGGGTAGTTTATTATTGATAGTGATTCTTCCTTGAAGGGTTATGGTTGCGTATTGATGTAAGACAATCGAGTAACTGCATATATATCACACCAATTGAATATCAATGAAAAGAATTACGCTACACATGATATTGAAGTGCATATACTAGTTTTTGATTTAAAAACCAAGATATATCTTTTTTATGGTTCAAAATGTGAAATATATATTGACCATAAAATTTTGAAGTATATATATACTCAAAAAGTGATGATCATGAGGTATATAAGATATTGGGGACTCAAAATATATTATAATTGTGTGAATCGCTATGATCCCAATGATTCCAATAAAGTAGTTGATTCTATTATCTAAAAATATAATGCATCATTAGCTATGATATGTTTGGATCATGAACATTTGGTTAAAATATTAATGAATTATTGCCTATAAATAGTACATATAGGAGTTTCTACTCTTCTGGTTCAAGTGGAAATGCATTCATACTTGTTAAAATTAATTAAGAATTATTATAAGGAAGATCAAGTTTTGAAATAAAGATTATAGTTGGTAAAAAAGAATAGTATTATTAAAATTAATATTTATAAATAAGGTTTTATGTTATATTTAATGAGGTTTTGCAAGTCAATTGATTCACATTTTATGAAGAAATTATTAAGTGAATCTCATAGATATATGTTTTCTATACATCCTGGAAGAACTAATATGTACAAAGGACTTTGGGAATATTATTTATGTGAAATAATGAAGAATAATATTACTAATGTTAAAATGAAATTATTGACATATAAATTTGCTAAAGATGAGCGACAACTATGAATTGAATGATACATCATTTTCCATTTCATAAATTCTAATTTAAGAATATATCCATGGATTTTATGGTGGGATTAAAAAATAAATAGCAAGGTAATATATTAACTAAATCTATAATTTTTTATCCAATTTGAGATAACATTTTTTGGATCAAAATTTTTAACCATGCCTTAATGAGATAATCAAATTATATGGAGTCCCTCTCTCTATAATATCTGGTCATGATCATGGATTAACCCTTAATTTTTTTAATGGACTAAAAAATTCATTGGGTTCTAAATTAGATATCACTTTATCTTTTAGTAATCAATATAACTGATATTGGGATTGAAAAATTTACACTTTATAGGATATTATTCATGATTGCACATTGAATTATTTGGGATGCTGGGATCAACAACTCTCTTTGGTAAAATTTTATTACAATTTGTTTTCATTCTAGTATATATATGGGACCATTTGAGGCATTATATGGAAATTTATTTTCATATATAATATATTTGGTTGAATTCAATGAGAAAAATCATTCAAGACTAGAACTGGTAAAATAAATGGTCTATTAGGTAAATATGGCTTAGTAGTAGAGGAGGGTAGCTCAGAACAAAAATAATATTTGTAAAAATAATAGGAGGAAAGATCTTTTATTTGAGGTATAAAATAAAGTATTTATTCAAATAACAATTTTTAAATGTTATATTCAATTAATAAAGAATGGAATATTATGGAATTTATTTATTGGACTCTATGAAATTATATAAAAGGTGGGACCAGTTTCTTATCGAGTAACCTTACCTCTATGTTTATCTTAGGCACACGACATCTTTTACATTTTATTGTGAATTAAATATATACATGATGATAATTTTGTTTTTATATAAGCTATTATAGAATTATTTATCTCACATGGTCAATTTTATCTGTAAGAACCTCATGACTAATGAGGGAAAATGGGTACCTATAAAATATATGAGGGAAAAAATCCCTACCTATTTATGTAATGAATAAAATTACAAGGATATAATTTATTTAAAAATAAAATAATGTTAGAACCTAGGTAATTTTAATAATAAAAAAATTTCATAGGTTATTAATATTCGTGATTAAATTTTATGGATTCACTTTCATTGCAACACCTTAATATAATTTTTCAAATCAAAGAAAGAAATAGTTTTATTCTTAATAATGTATTTTCCATGTATTATAGGTTTTATTTAAAAGTTAACATTATAAATTTTCTAAATTTAATTGGATAAAATAATCTTAATATTTTATATCATTATTTCATATATATTCTAGGGTAATTGTTTTGGTATTTTTTGGAAAATATTGATTTTTGGTGAATAGTGAAACATAATGATTCTTATAAAAATTTTCATTTATTTTCAAGTATTTAAAAATTAAAATTCTATTTTTTGTTACTTTTAATGTAAAAATATCACTATTTTTAAAAAATATTCCAATTAATTCCATAACAATCATAATTATGCATGATTTTGGTATAAATTCATTTGTATGCATACAAACACATTTAAAAAACTATTTTTCATTGCGTCTTGTGAATTTATATTAAAAATAATTTATACATATTTTATAAATTGAATATTGAAAAAATATATTTAATATTTTTATTTATGAGGTTTAAATTTATTAATGAGGTCAATTTCATTTTGAGACACAATGTGTAGTAACCATGGTAAAAAGGTGTCAATATAATTAATGGTAAAAAAAGATAATTAAGGTTAAAACTAAGTGATAAAGTCATAAAATAACATATTAAATCTTATTGTATGATGGTATCTATAACCTTATGACATTATATTTTATGTTTTATATATTTTTTACCACTTTATTAAGAATAATACCTTGTATTTTTTTAAAACATTAAATGTTACAAGAATTTCATTCCCCTCCCACCCTTATCCTCTAGTATTAGAATACATTCAATCATTTATATCAACCAATAACTAATCAAATACCTTCAAAACCACCCTTCCAACATCCTAAAGTTATTGGACACACCAAAATACCAACCTAGAAGGGTTAATGAGTAAGAAAAAAGAGGCTTTACAGTGAAGAGGTATAACTCTAAACAAAGTGTTTTCATGTTTTTTTCTTCCTCCACATCCTTTAATATAATATAAGTATGATGATATGATAAAATTATTATATTAAACTTAAAAAATGTTATTACATATATGAAACAACCCTTTCTTATCCCCCTTTCAGTCCTATGGTAAATTAAACCATCAATTGTATGTACATGTTGACTACCACCACTATGAAGGGATGTTTTCCATTTTTCATCACCGCCTAAAAAGGGAAGTTATTATTATATATTTAATGAATATATATGATATGATTGACATAATTATTATTATTTAATGATAATATATTACTTATATTTTAACCCTTCCATCCATTGGAAGATAATAGCCCCGCTCATGCGTATGTGTGGACTACTACATCATTGAAACAATGTGATTTGTTTTCCCCCATTAATGAATAATTTTAAAACTATTTTTAATAAATAAAAATTATATTTATATTAATTTTATAATCCTTTACATGATTTAATAATTTTTTCTTTGATCATTATAAACCATTAAAATCTTTTTTGGGATTACGAACTGAATATAAAAAATTGTCCATGTTGAATTTAAATTATTTAGTAACTATAAAAAACTTGGTAATAAATTAAATAAAGGGATAATAATAATATAATTAACCTGTTTTTTTATGAAATTATATAATTAATATAAGTTTCTTATATATGAGTTAAAGTACATATGTTGTTTTTTTGACTCGATGTAAGATATTTTTCCTTAAAACCTTATTTTAAAAGATTTAAATTTTTTCTTATCTTTTCACTCTATATCCACATTATATAAAATATTTCTAAACTGTTATTTTTATACATAAATTAATTTTAATAATAATTTTAAAACAGGTTTTACTTTAATTATGAATTATTTAAAAGAATTCATTTTTAATAACATGTTATTTTTGATATTTTTACAAAATTGTAAATAGAACCTTTTTTCATGTATACGATATAAGAAAAATTTCCATCTATCATGTATATTAATATTTATTAATACTATTTCATGAGATTATAAATAATATTATATTTTTTATTATTCTATTAAATTTTAATTTTAAATGTTTTTAAAGGAAAAATTGATTTGTAGTCTTTTTTTTACGTGAATCCTAAATGTGATTATCAATATGACATAACCAAAATAATTTATGAGATTTTACGATGTAAATAAAATATTTAATATTTTTTATGTATGTTCTGGTAATTTTAATTTTTTTATAATGATGTTTGATCTTGATATATATCTTATTCATTAGGCAATGATTTTTTTCTTCACATAATATATGTTGGAATTAACCGAGTAGGTTATTCCTTTTGAAAGAGTGCATATAAGAGTGATTTTAAGAGTGATATAAATATGAGTTTACAAGGTATATATATGGATATTATATAATTTAAAATTATTTTTCATGGAAGTATTTTTAATTCTTAAGGTAATCTAATGAATTTTTTTTAAATGGAAGTTTATGTCCCTTTTTAAGTGTGAAAAGTATGTCTTTTGAGAATTTATTTTCATGAGTACCCATGTTTTACAAGAAGCCATAAGGATTATTATTTTTTCCTTTATTATTTATTATAAGAAATTTTATTAAATTATTTGGGAAGTTATGTTTATTTCTTTATTGTTTAAATGATTATTTGAGATCAAGAATAATTAAACAAAAGGAAAATTTTCTTTGTGATATCATGAATTTGAAAATAGATTAAAAGTATTTTTTCCTTTTTTATCCATTAATAAGATTTTTGTGGTCATCCCAATTTTTCAAATATTTTTCATAGGTCCAATGGATGGGTTGAAACTATATCAAGGATTATCTTTCAACTACATGGATTCATCTTAAAAAAGGAAAATTTATTTTGAATAAAATAAGAGTTGAAATTTAAGAATAAAATTTTGATGAAAAGATAGATGTTTACAAGAAATGTACATTATATTTTATTAGTGTTTTATATTTCATATTTTTCTTTATACTTGGAAAATATATACCTAAAATATCGTGAAAATGTATTAAAATCCCACCCTTTATATTAAACTATTAATTATTGGTTGATTAAAAAATGAGTAATTATAATCAATATTAAAATATTACTTTAATTGAGATGCCCATTATTATCTTTTTCAGGATGATCTTTTGGTGTTATATCTTTTTTGAAGTTGTTGAAAACCCTATTGGTAAAAAATATGTTCCTGAATTTTTTTTAAAATGGTTCTATCATTATTAATATGCAGTATTCCTAAGCGCCAAATGATTTTTCAATCTTAGATTTTGCATTAGAGATATGGGATCATACTTCACCTTGGGTGGCAGTTACTATTTTTTTTATTTTTTCTCCCTTGTAGGAAACTATAATTCTTATCAATCTCTTGAAAATATGGACAGTAATAAGTAGGGTTTTACAATTTAGTTAAAATGTCACAAAGCCTCAGAAGAGTGTTTGTGATGTCTTTTATTCCAAAGAATTTTGTCTCACTATAGTAGTCAATATTTACAAAAAATTATCAAATAAATAATTATCAATAGTTAATGAAATTACTTGGTGTAATCCCCTAATTGATGGTATAACTATTAGATAAATTATTGAGAGTTTTGTGTTATCTATTCAATCAATTCTCAGGAAACTACCAGTGTTTTATCGATCAATTATCCTTATGTGGTAAATACCATGATTCTCTCCATAGGTGTGAGGCCTTTATTTAATTACTGGATGAGGAGTTTCTCATTGACTTGGTGATTCATAAATCTATCATAAAACTTATTGAGTCACTCCCAGTACTTGAATATTTAATCCCCTTGTTCTTTCTTGATTTCTATAACACCTTTCAAATTACATTGGTCATTTATGTTATAAAAAATATCTTCAAGAAAATACGTTTAAAATCATTCAAACACTTTACCACATTAGTGAGAAAATAATATATCTAATATTTTTCAGTTCCATCATGTAATAATAATAATTCTCATAGTTATATTTTTTTCCTTTAGAGAAATTAATTGGTTTTATTAAAAAAACATTGAATTATATAATTTTCTTCTTTGGGTATTCTATATAGACTCCCTGGAATCTGGAAAAACATTATTGTTCCTAATTTTAATTAAATTTCAGATTACAGATTTGGGTATAAAATTTAGGTTGACTAGTAATGGATGTATGTTGAAACCAGTTATAGAATGGTTTTATCATGTCAATCCTTATTATTTTTTTCATTGTATTCAGTTTATGTTGGATTAAAATTAGATTCCAATTTTATTGTTCCTAAAGTAGAAGAATAACCCAATTGGTTAAATGTTGAGACTTAATATAGACTAATACTTCATGATCCAAGATATAATGTCATGTTAAATATTAGAGTCTAGATCAGCTAGGTCCTTAAAATGAAATTGTTTTTTAAATCAGAGATATGGATAAAACATGAAAAGATGACTATAATATATTGATAATAGATTTGAATTAATGGTAATTTTTTTTAGAGAAATGGTAAAGAATGAAAAATAAGAAGATAAGAAAAGAATGAAATAAAAATAAATAAATAAATTTAATTAACTAAAGAAAATATTTTCTTACTTGGAAATAGTGCCAATTTGAAGAGTGTTTTCGAGAGCTCTCTCAAATGATATATTTATAATAATTATGAGTAATTGAGAATCTGACCAAGGTTGTTCTTTCAATGATGAAATAAATTAAAAACATTATCAATGTTATTATGAAAATAAAATAAAATAAATAAAATACTAATAAGTATAGGGGTTTGGTTTGAATGTTTATATGAGAAGAAGTCAATATAGAAAATATTTTTTTTTAGAAAATAGTTTATAAAAACAAATCAATCTAACTATACCAATTTAATTATATATTAATTATTATACTTCTTATTAAAATTATTTTAATTATAATCCCCTAATTTATAAACTTTCAAACCATAATAAAATTGACATAACCACTGTTCTGAAACAAATTAAGACTTAGGCTATCTTTGAAACATGAAATCTTAACACCCTACCTTGATTTCCATTCCTAGACTAACATATTTTCCATGGAAAATTAGGGAAAAATATACATGGGAATGTGCATGAATTGGGTTTAGTTATTAGATTTTAACCCTAAAATCAATCCCTCTTTATTCAGTTTAATCAATTAAAATTTCACTCTTGAAACTTTCATCTTTTCAACCTCATATGTAAAGTGTTTATTATTTGAATGATTTTGAAATTAAAAACCAAATCATATATGATAATTATATGAATTATAGTGATATTTGTGATTAAAAACAAATCATTAAAGGGTTTATAATTGTACAAATACTATTGCAGTACTCTACTATGGGTGGAGTAGTCATCATAGAACTGAATAACTTGTGAAAAGGTATATAGTGGGTATTTCCCAATTCCATTTATAATATATAATTCCAATCAATTAAAGTCACTTATTGGAGAATAAAATTAAATAAAACAAGATAAATGGAATATAAATACATTATTATATTTCATGAAATAAAATATATATCTCAAAGAAGACAAAAAGTCATATAAGTAATCTTTTCTTTAAGAGATATTCATATTCTAATTCTTAGTGAAATATAGTGAGACAAAAAATTATCCTCACACAATTTATTAATTCAATACCAACCACATAAAAATGATAAAAACCTATATTTATAGAGTTGAGTGGAGTATAGGGTTACAAGTTGTTACAAACATTGATGGAAAATTCCGATTTTTTTTAATTAAAATTTCAATAGATTTTTGATATCCAAAATGCATAAAAAACAGTCCTTATAGATGGGTTATTTGTTAATAATTAGATTCTATATTTATTTTCCAATTTTTTTCCCTATCTAAGATTTTTTAGAGAATATATGGCCAAAATGTGAAGTTTTTTCCAGGTTGATGAGTCCAGTATAACATTGAGATTATGGGATATTTTCTTCCATCAAATGTAATATAGAGAAAGGATATTAGAAATTAAAATTTTGAACCATATTTAGAAGATTGATTTCCTTAAATTTCATTTCCAAATAATCACTATAAATTAGTTATATCAAAAAGCATAGTGTTTACTTAAATGTTTAAAATAATAATTTTCATCAAAAATAGAAATGAAATTTCTAATCCCATGACTTCCCTAAATAAAAATATTTAGCATAATTTATGGAAAATATGTCATTTAACATTAGTATGATAATTAATAAAAATTTGGGTAGTCATAACACTATCCTGGTTCAATCTTTGTATTTCCTTCTTTATTTCATCCACACATGGGCTAGCCTCTATAAAATCATTGACCTAACTTAATATTCTCATAATAGTTCCACTAAATAAAATTTTAATTTCACTACCCCTAGGGTAACTATATTCAAACCCCAAATATAAACCTATAATGAATAATAAAAATAACTCCACTACACCAGGTCTTAATATGTTGAATTTTTTTTTGAAATAACCATCCTCTAATTACAAGATGAGGTTTCCAATGAATTTTCAATCATTAATGAAACAATGGAAGAATTTTTTGTTCTTATATTCATCCTTTAACTATTTTATTAAATGTATTTCAATGAATTTATTCTACTCCCAACAAAGTAGTTCTAAAATTTTAACTTGTTAATTAAATGTTAAAATAACGGGAATATTATCTATTTTTTCTTGAAAAAACATATCTATATACTAAATATCATATATTAGATCTTAAATATTACTTTTTTATCTTGTTTGGTATCCACACATCAAATAAGAACATACTTCATAATTATTATCCTTATTTAAACAATCATATAGTCTAAACCTTTTATTTGGAAAAACCGAGACAAAAACCACCTACAAGAATTAATATTCCAGAATTTACATTTTTTAGAACGTGAAGGAATAATAATGTGAGGTGTTACTTTTTAAAAATATGAGAAAAAGTGTGTAATCCATAAGATACTAAGGTATCTGGTTGATAGATATAATTACGTTGTTTAATAGAATCATCCCTATATTATTTAATATGTATATGAGCTGTTTACAAGGGGTTTGGGGTATTCTTTCCCCTAAAATTTCAATGTTTTTTCTCACAGTAACAATTGTTCTCACATTATCAGGTAAGATTTTCATTTTGACAAATTGTTCTCACGGTCATATATTATTCCCAAAATCTCAAATATTCTCGTAGTTCCACTTATCCTTTTCACGATCATAGTTTTTCTAATAGTCATAGGTCCTATTTTCAAAGTCATAGTTTATTTTCACAATCATAGGTTGTTATTATTTTCGTAGTTGTTCTCATTATCCCACTTAACCTTTGCACTATCAATGTTTTTCTCACAGTCATAGTTAGTACATTCTCAATCATATTTTTTTAATAATTTTCACAACTTTTTATCTTCATCATAGGTTGGTCTCACAGTCACACATTCCCTTCTCATGGTCTGACCCTTCATGGAGGCTACAATATTTTTCTATATTTACATGGATTTTTTCAAAATTCACAAATTTTTTAGATTAAAATTAAAATTTTTACTCAAATAAAAATAAGGAATTTAAAACTCAATTAATGTTTTTAAAATCATCATTTGAGATTAAATATTGGAATAGAAATCTTTAAACCTTGTGGTTTCAAAAAGGGTTATTTCATATGTTTTAAATGAAACCAAATTAAATCATAGTTAAATAGTAACTTTTATCATGATAATATTTAGGAAAATAATATATTACATCTTAAAATTTTGTGACCATTTATATTTATACAATTTATTTTTTTATTCATGTTCGGATGAACGAAAACCTTGTTCTTGATCTTGATGCATCATCTTTATCCACATGGAGACTCTCCGTGAGTGAATCTTGGTGTCTTTAACTTATTTTTTTTCCACACTATTTTTATAGTAGTTTTTATATTTTGATATAAAAGATTACATCTCCTTCATATATCTAATTATTTAAAAAAATTACTTTTTTTGGAATTCCTTTTATTTTTTTTGTATCCAAGAGGTGAAATCAAACACTTTCCCCCAGTTTTTATTATTGTATATTGGGGAACATCATTTCTAAGTAGGGGATATTTTTTCTATCATTCTTAGTTGTACACATGGTGGTAACATGATTTTATTTTCCTTTGGGTAGATGGTACTTATCGACTGAACACAGATAATTAACAGAATTCATAGAAATTTTAGGTGTAGTGGGAATCCCATGATTTTTCTTGTTCTTATGTTTTACCTATATAGTTTTTCTTACATTCTAATTTCCCATTTTACCTTATATTTATATTGTTGTGTTATATTCCTGGTTTTATTAAAATCACCATGCATGAAAAATTATTGGACCACATATCTAGGTAATAAATTATTTTCCCTTGGATTTTAGTTTTATTTGAGAATACCCTTGAAAATAATGAATTATGATAAAATACCCTTTTAAAACAAAAATGAGATGTGTGGTGGTTGTGTTGTTTATTGGATGAGATGTGAATGGGTAAAGAAGCAAGGATCACATGCATGATATGGGAATATTGTTATGTATTGTGTTATGTAGTTTCTTGAAAGCAATGGAATGATATTGAAATGTTTAAATGAGAATTATTATGGTGGAAATTAATGTGTGGTAAATAATGTAATGTGTGAAGTGTATAATGAATGAGATATAATTAAACATGAAATTGAAATTCATGAAAAATAAAAATGGTTGGAAAATATAAAATCTATAAATGGAACATTTTTAAATGAAATATGGAATGTGGATTGTGTATGTATTTCTTTTGTGGTGTGGTTCATTTATAGGGGGAAATGTTAGTGGTGGAGGTTGTGAGACCTTGGAGAAATGTGGTATGTTTTATTGGTGCTCTTGTTGTGAACCCCTAGGATTAGGATTCTGTGATATATATCTATTATATATTTTTATGTTATTTCTATACTTACTCAACAAGAGTCAAATGTTTTCACTGATTCTCAATGTTTTTGGGTTCTAGGTGTTTTTCCCAACATCTATGGCAGTGAGGACGGATGGATGGATACCCCCACTCCCCCGCTCTCTCTTCTATGTGAGATTTATAAAGATGTGTTTTGATGGATAAAAGTTAAAAGTACACCAGAGATGATTATTAATGAGAGGTTATGGAATTTAATTGCGGGGTTTATGAATTATAGGATTAGGGAATGAGGATGATGTTGTTAATTTTCAGGTTAACATACTATTCTGCTTATATTTCCATGGTTGTGAGAATATATTATTTCATAGGTATCTTCAGGTAAGATGTGATGAGGATTCCCACGTGTCTTCAGTAAAGGTTACCGTGGAAGTTATGGGAACCCCATGATGTATGAATTTGGGGAATAAGAGAGGAAAATTAGTGGGAAAGTGGTGCCAGGTTTCCTTTATCAAAATATTTTATATTATGTTACTATATTAGATGAGATATTTGATGAGTGTGTCATGGTAAGGATGGGATTGGTTAGTTTACCAACTTTGGTACATGCTGGTTCAAATTTAGATACACAGGTGCATTAGTATGTAATTTTCATATGTTCACTAGATACCTCAGATATGATATTACCAATTATACATGCTATTATAACCATATATATCTAAAAACTATTTTTATGTTTCCATTAGGTATTTGGGGACTGAGCTACAAACTACTATCTCAAATATTATAGTCTTTAATTCATTTCCTATGGTATTGTTTTGGATTTTATTTCAATACTTTGATTTTATTCACTTACATTATATATGCATCATTGGATGGTTTTTAGTTTTTAACTTTTATTTTGAATAGAGTTTATTTTGGTTTTTATTAAATATTGTGATACTAATTTTATAAATTAAGGGAACACATTACATACGTGAGATTATTATACCCCTGATACTAATTTACAACATGAGACCAACTAATGGAATGACATGGGGGGGGGGGGGGTAATTATCTCTCTTCCTTAAGTGGTGTACTAGGAGGGAAATATTTGGATGGAGGGGGTCATAATATACTGGTATCAAAGGGAAGGTTTAGATATATCATAATGTTTGGAGATATGCAATAAATGGATTTCATGGGTCGATAGGTCAATGGTGTTAGTTGATCTGGGTCCATGACATAGGCCAAGGAGATTATCTAGGTAACAAGATTTTAGGGATTCTTATAATATATTGCAAGGACCCTAGGTCCACCTAAAGACCTTGTGAGGTGATTCCACTTCAAAGTAGATACCTAAGAGTAGAACATGCATTATGATTGTTTGTGTTCATTTTTGAATTTGGTGATCTCTAGGAACATAAAATGAACTAATTAAATAGTACTTATTAAAATACCATGCTATTGAGATTAGGGTTTCTATTTGTTTATTAGGGATGGATCCTATTTATCATCCATGTGCGTCTCGGGAAGTAAAGTTTTAATAGGATGATTTGGTGGATCATCAGTGGATCAACCCAACAAAGGGGGATGAGGCATGTTAATGTGTACTTTGTGCCTTTTAGTAGAAGTTATTGGGTAAGTCTAATGGAAGTGTCTTTTATATATAGAGAGATAAAAATATTTTAATGATATTGATATTGATTTTGGAAGGATCAATTCTCATGATAAGTTATTGGTTCTATTAAAAATTAGTTATATAATGGGTGATATGTGTCTGTGGTGGAAACTATATATTGGTGATTGGTATGAGGTTGATGTTTCTTGGATATATTTCCAGAATTATTTTTGGTATGAGTTCCTATCATCGACCATAAAGGTAGTGAATATATATGTCCTAATTTATCTTTTACAAGGTAGTATGTTTGTGTAATATATTTCGGTAAATTTTAAGTATCTTTTGGGTCCCCAAATCCTTTTCATAATGAGTAGTCATATGCATGTCATCTTGAGGAGGCAATATTCCCATATATCTTGATTTTATTTTCTCTATTTATATTGCTAATAAATTTAGAGGTGTATAAGAAGGAATAGTTGATTGATCCTATTCACTTGTGAGGAGGATTTTTGTGAGAGGGGAGAAACTAGGGTTCCTCAAGGAGAATAATAGTTGGTAATAGGTCTTATATGTCAGTTCCTTCATGTTTTCAATCCGTAGGGAGCCAATATTAATCTTATTTTATATATTGTTTTGGGTCTATTGGTCATAAAGAATATGTTAGAGGCTTTATGCTCACGTGATTTACTTATGGGGGATATAGTCACCATTAGGATCAATTCCTAGATTAATAGGGAGGATGGTTTGGTTTTGTGGGTTTGGCCTAGTCGCAACAATAACAGAGGATGACAATGATTTTTCAATAGTCGAGGGGATATGGAGCTGGTAGGGGTAAACCCCATGATAGTCCTCACCCCTAGGGACCTAGGATACAACATGTCTATAGAAGGGGTATTTAAAAGTGAGGTAGAGGATTCAATCATAGAAAGTTTCATTCCATGGATGTTATAGCACAATAGGAGCTAGATATCATTATGGGCATGATTATCTAATCATATACCCTAGTTTCTAACATAATTAATTATGGGTACTCACACTCTTTTTTCCTTCTATATTATTCTGTGATTTGGGGATGGATGTGGAGAGGCTTCTCATGCCCCTATTATTGACTATGCTTGTTGGAGGCCATGCCTTATTATTTAATGTGTGATGGGGAAACTTAAGTAATATATGGATCAATTATTACTATAAATAAAGTTATGCAACCTCATTATTAGAATTTATTTGGTATAATATTTATGTAAAGTTATCAATTTATTCTATAGGAAGGCTAAATTATTAGATGTGGATGTTCAGTATATTGTTTTTTTAGTGAGCATGGTTGTTGAATGTGTAGTAGGCATGTAGAGACCCTTATTTCATTGACGTGGAGTTGTTAGTAATAAATGTGGGAATTATGGTGGTGTATACTCCTTGGGTTGTCGATGATTTTATGAATATATTTCCCATGGATGTTATGAAACTTCTCCCTAAACATGAATTAGATTTTATAATATATTTTAAATTGAGAACTTCCCTAATTTCAATGGATCTTTATCTAATAACATTCTTAGAGTTGTGGTTATTGAGTTTTTTATGTAGATGAATTAATGTAAAAATGATTAATTTAGATTAGTGTGTCATTACAGGGAATTATAGTGTTATTATTTGAGAATAAGATGGTAGTATGAAAATTTTTTAGACTAATAAATGTTGAATGAGGTGAATATATATAATCGTTAACATTTATAAGGATTGACGATCTTTTCAAGTTGTTGATAAGAGATAGTTGGTTTTATAAGACAAATCTGTAGTATGTATATCATCAACTGTGGATTAATGAAGAAAAAATCCTAAATAATTACTTCTGGTTAAGGTATGAGAACTTTGAGTTCATGGTCAATCCATTTAGTGTCATGAAATAACCAAATATAGTCATGTCAGTCATGAACTTAAAATTTCATTAGTTCCTAAAATATTTTGTATTTGTGTTCATTAATGACATATTGATTGATTAAAATTATGATTATTAGTACATAGAACATCCCAAAGATTTATTAAAAGCCTATCAAAACCAACATCTCAATGAGAATATGTAAAGGAGAAATATTTGGATTTGGGAGGTGAATTTACTTGCTAATGTGGTGTCCTAATAGTGTGTGGATGCTGACCGGTCAATGATCAAGGAATTTTTTTCTCAGGCAACACTTAATAATGTGGAAGATGATCAAAATTTACTTACTCTTATGGTATTTTCCTGGTAGTTTATGTAAATTTTTTCATAGATCATGGAATTTTAGAAAGATTTAACCATGAAAGGAAAAAATTTCATCTCGAATGATTATTTTTAAGAAAAATTTGATTAATTGAAGGGAAGATTGATCAGTGCTATAGTAAATCTATTTCCAGAATAAGGGGAGATGTTTGATGATTTATAAGATTCTTATAATCAGTGAATGGGATGATTCATGTTATAATATAATGAAGTGATCTTCTATCAAAGAGGTATATTTAAATTAAAGTAAGTTTGAAGTTTGTGGTCTTTATTAATTCAAAATATGAAATTCAAACATTTTTGTATTTTGAGTAACTTCTATGAAGATCTGAAAAAAAAAATCAAAGATTAGTCATAGAGAATATTTAATATAAAAAATAACTATGTATAATTGAATATCCATATTTGAGAAGTGAAGTACATGAGTTTGAATTACATTGAAGAACACTTTTGAAATAAATTTTTACTAATAATATCATTGATGATTTGAAAATTAATAATAAAGTATCACGGAGAACACCACTATGATTTGGTGTAGATTCTTTTGATTGAAATATTATAGTGTTGGCCTTGTGTGGATTACATCATTTTATCACTCTTAAAATATGTTTTTGGAATAGAGGACGAGGTCATAGACCTTGTATGACTTGCGATATCTTCTTAAATATTGTTATCAAATACTCGTGAAGTAATAGTTAATTATTATAAAAAAAATGTTGATATGTGTTCCTTATATATATCCTTTTATGGTTTAAAAAAAATCAAATTTTCATACTCTTCACTTATTTACATATGATTTTGAGTAATTGTAATGAACCGACCCAAAATAAATACGGAACATACATTCAAAGTTATCCTCTATTGGTCTAAAGGAAATTCTCAATCCCAATGGCATGGTGATAAGCACTTGGACATCAAGTATCTACCATTGGGAACAATTTCACCGAAAAATATAATATTAATGAAATATCCCTATAGAAACTCCAATAATTAAATAAAAAAATACAAACAAATCTTGATAAAAGGATATGAAATATATAAAACCATGAATATAAATTAAATATAAGAGTACCACAACCAATATCTTGGTGTTCCACAACCAACAACTATGTCCCAATGATATTTCCATCGACCAACCAAGCATTAACCCACAAAGAAAGAAGGATAGAACTTGATCACCTTCTATATAAACATGAAGGATGAATACAATGAGTTATATTTAAGGTATGAGAAAAATAGATACCAAAATGTTCCCACCATCAATCTATGAAATTTCACTAATAAAAAATTTAAATATTCTAGTTTAAAATACAGTAATGAGAAAATAGGAATTTTTCTTTTATAAATAATGAAGGTAAGTCTTGAAAAAATTTTGAAGTGGAAATAAAAATTCATAAAATCTATTTATGAGAAATAATGATTTCAAAAAATGAAATATTATATTTAATAACTATTTAGTAATATCAATAGTAAAAAATATTAAAACATTTTTAAAAATACCCTTTTTAGAACGTTTTGAAAACTATTTCACAAGACAAATTCAATAATTTATAATAAATCTATGAACATGTATGACATATCATAGAACAATAAAACCTTTAAATGGAATATACATTGGTAAATAATGTACCTTATCGAAACCAACTAGATATAATAAAACAAGTTGAATATAGAAACTCTAGTGATGAGTAACAATTGAGTGATTAGAGTCATATAAAAAGTATCAATATAAAGTGTTGATATAATATTCCATGGATAACTTTAAGATTTGATAGTGATTCCACCAAATATAATCCATTAAAAACATGATTTATAGTATGAAAATATTTTATCTACCAATTAAACATGAATTCCAATTTTATGCACACCCACCTCTTCGGAAAGTATCCCTAGATTGAATCAATGTTATCTAGGGAAGATCTAGACATTGTGTGAGTCCACATTAGTGTAGTATAAATCTATGTTCTTTTATGCAGCTATATAAGTTTCTCATGACTAGTCAAATAGGTGTGTTAGATAACATGACAGAAGGATCACAACATAGATCTACAAATGTATCGACATGCACAATCAATATTAAATAGCATACACGGTTCACATATCACCCTTACCCCCTTGATCCACCATAGAGTATAACCATAATTTAATACACTCCATTATGTGTATCCAGAACCATGCATCAAGAAAAATTATACATGAGGGGTTCATCAATAACTTTCAAAATAAGAGCATTAACATTATTAAGTGTCAAATAGTCTTTTTATGAAAACCAAAACTTTATCAATTAAATAAATCATAACATTGAACCATCATTTTAGAAAAGGGTCCTTCATACATTATTCATTTAAAAGACCTTATTTAAGTTCCAAAAGGCCTTCAATCGAAGAACATGAAATACCAATTTACCACTTTATGTGTTTTTGGAAAATCATTACAACAAATATTTCTAAAAAATTGTTATATGTTATTTTTTAAACCATTTCAAGACTCATTTCTAGAAACAGAAAAATTTAACCATTTTGATGTACTTTTAAGAATAAACCATTTTCATTAAAAATGAGCTTTTCAATTTAAGAACCAAATCCTCCATAATTATAAGGAAATCAAATTTCCATTAAAAAAGATTAATTATCAAGATTAAACTTTTCATATAAAATACCATTATCCTAAAAAGGGTCATTTATGATTAAAACCAATAATTTAGATACCCCAACCCAGTAGCTCAGAGTTGGTGTCATGCATTATTACATTGGAATATGTTGTAATGAATTCTATCCTAATGGACTACATAGTTTTATAGTCTTGGTTAACTAGATACATATACGAGTGTTTAATTATATTTGAATATAAAACTTACAAAACATTTTTTACAGGAATAAAAATATTACATCTAGCATATCCTTTCATATAGAATATATTAAGCATCATGTATTCCTTAGAAAGGAAATAAATAAGGGTGATAAAAAATTCTCAATAAGGGTATGTAAAATAGAAGCTATCATGAATAAATAAATAATAATCAATATGAAAAGGTAAATAACTAAACAAATTATTTTAAATAACTTTTATATCATGATGAGATAAGTTAAAATTAACATGGAATGGTAAATAACTAATAACACATGCAGTTTAATCATTAAGTTGATAATGAAATGATTCTATAGATAAGATAATATCAGAAATCTCATGCATATTAATAACAAAATTATAATTGTTGGAAATGATTAATTATTGGACTTCATGTTTCCTATAAACATGAAACCTTTATCATCATGACCATTCATAATATGGTTTAAAAAATAACACAGTCATGACATTTCACAAGATAGTTTAAAACTACTTGTTACAAAATCACAGGGTTTGGATAATTTATTTTGCCTTAGAAGATTACTGATGCATCGAGGTGATTTATATAAATTTTCTCTATCCTGTGTGGGAGACTGCTAGTAATTCTGATTATGGAAATGATATGTCATTTTATGATCTCTAGACTTGTTCTTGGTGGTTGAGGGAATTTCTGTTGTTTGACCCCATCCGCCTCTCTGTTGTACTTTTTCTTTCTTTTAGTAAATGGTCAGAAGCTTTGCTTCTGGCTGGACATTCTCAATATATTTAATTCACGAACAATGAGTCTTGTGATTAAATATCAATATTGAGTATAGAATACGAATTTATCAATATTTTTATAAATGAACAACTATCTTTCAATGTAATCACCATATGTTAAAACAGAATATGATTTAATAAATAATCACTTCCATGATAAATAAAATGAATATTTAGGTGAAATTTTATATCTAACGATAAAAATAAAGTGAATATCTCAGGAGAATTTAACGACTACAAAATGAAACAAGAAAGTGAATGACAATACTCCATTTGGTCTAAGTAATCATAAACCATACAGATTAAGAACAAGGGTGGTATTGACATATAAAAATTGTATTAATAACAATGTTTTTTGTTATTGATGAATATAAATATTATAAAAATTTCATTAAATAAATAATTGGGAAAAATATCATTTTTGTTTCGATAATTTTTTTAAAATAATTTTCCCTAAAAATCACTTTTAAATACATTTTATTTAAAAATATTCTCATAAAATTAGATTGGAATATTAAAATAAATGATGGTAATGATGGTAGGTAATTCCATACATGTTGTAAAATCTAAAAATAAAATTCCTTTATTTTATATAAAATAAGGTTAGGAAAGTTCCTTGTTTAAAAAATGACAATAAGATTACTTTCACATTTTGAGTAAAATCTATAAAAGAATTTTGTTGATAAAAAAACTATAAGATTCATTTGAAATAAATTAAGTGATAAAGTTTGTAAAAATATCTTTAATAAATAATATTGAAAAGGTTGAAAACATATTTAAATTTTTTTAGAATATATTGTTTTGGAATAAACTATATTTTTAATCTTATAGATAAACGAAGTCTGATTTTATTAAATACATTTTATCAATTATTTTAAGTACCATAGAGTTTAAAATAGGTAATATTACTCTATAATATCATCAATTATAGAAGGATAATAAAATTAAAAGGTTTATTTAAAAATTATCAAATAATTTCATTCAATTTTATTTTAAGAAAAAAAATATATCAATTTAAATGAGATTGTAAAGTAAACCCTTGAAAAGATCAAAATATTGAAGTGAGAATAAACCAATGAACAAATTATATCTATAAAATTTAAATACATATAAAAAAAGTGCATATAAAACATAATATATTAAAAATTAATTATATACGTAATCTTAGAATATTTCGAACAATGAAGATTTAATATAACACAATGAAAAGAAATTGAATTATGATATACTTTCCAAATTGGTAAATTTTAATTCAAAAAATAGTAGATGAAAATTTCCAAATTTAAACATAAAATAAGAAAAATAATGAATTATTAATTATATTTCATGTCAAAAGGTCATTATATACACTATATAAAAAAATTAGGGGAATAACATTACAATATGCCTCAATGAAATGAAATTGAGACAAAATACCATTTTTCATGCTTCCTTTTGGTTGAATGTTATTTAAAGTATTTTATAGATTCTTAAAACATGTTATTATATCATTTTAGGACCATATTAGTTTTTATAATATCATATATTCCCCTTTTATATTATCTTATTACCCATTTATTAATAATCTTTTATTATTTTTATTGTTTTGTGTGATAATTGACTTGTTTTCTCATGCGTGTTTCGTCAAGAAATATCAGTTTCTTATGAATATTATATAGTTATATCATCATTATAAAAATAATAATGACATAATTAGTATATTTTCACATCAATTTTACTTTAAAAAATCATTAATGATTATTATGAAAAATGTATTATGTTATGTTCATGGAGATGGTACGTTATATGTACGCACGAGTATTGCTTCCATTTTACAATAAAAATTATGGATAGAAGGTATGGAACATTTTACCTTTGAATTATTATAATTATATAATATATATCACATTATGTTCTTATATATATCACCCATGTGGTGTATTGATGAAAATAGAGTCACATTGCTCTATAAAGGTGGTAGTCCACAAGTACACAAATGATGTTATCAACATCACATGAATGAAAAGGAATGAAATAAAATGATATATATTATCTTAATATAATGATAAATATTTCATCAATACGGTAATTATTTCATTTATATCTTGCAGAATCATTAACTTTTTCTTTATCACCTTCTATGTGAAGCATTAGTGAAAGACGAATCACATCGTTTCATGAGGTTGTAGTCCGTTGTACACACGAGCGACTTTGTCATATATATTAGAGAATTAATGGGATATATATATATATATATAGTATAGTGACTATAGGGATTTAAATATGTTTTAAATATCATATATATATTTTATATCCATCATTATATCCAACCTTGATAGGTGGAAATGGAAATAATGAACGACATTGGTTTGCGAGGCGGCAGTCTTCCGTCTACGCAATGTTTGATTTTCTAACCCATTTGATTGAATGTAGATGATTTAGGTCATAAAATTATTATTAAAATAATCCTTTTATATGAAATATAATTAATTTATTATATAATAATTAGTTAATAAAAATTCAAGGAGGTGGAGAATGAAGTAAAATGAAGACACTCGTTGAAGAACACTACCTCTTCTTCAGGTATCCTCTATAGGTTTATACAAAAGCCCTCCTAGGATCTATTTATAAAAAAGTATAGATTATAGGATGAGGGGAGGTAGTTTGTGAAGTTATTTTCTAAAACAATTTGGATTTAAGCTGTGAATAAAGGAGAATATGAGGTGGCCTTTTGTAAGGGGGGAGAAGACACACTTGGTATTTTTGAAAAGAATTGTGTAATCCTTTGTTTTCATGTGTCACATGGTTGAAAAATAGAACATTATCAAACCTTATAGGTTTATTGGTATAAATAAACCGATAAAATAGTTTTTATACAAGTTTATAGGTCATTTTTAAGCTTATCCTTTATGTTTAACCCCGAGTAAACATTTTTTAACTATAATAATAATAAATAATTTTTACGGCATTCAAAATTAATTTTGTTAAAAAAATATATTTAATTTCATTTAAATTATATATAATTAATAATCTAAATATGAAATAATTTTTTTTAAAATTCAATTAATATAAGTGAAAATTTTTAATTTAAAATTAATCCCAAAGGCAGGACGAGAAAACATGTTTTTAAAGTAAAAATGTTGAAAAGTTTACAATGTTTTTATTTCAAAATTAAATATAAAAATGATTCCAATGAACTAAATTATATTAATTGATATAAAATTTAATTAATTTCACTTTAAAACTAATAAAAATATAATTTAACTTTATAAATAATTTAATCTAAAAGGCTATTTTCAATTAAAATGCAATATTTTCACTATTCATCAAAAAATGAAATATTTTGAAAAAATCATAAAAATCCCACATAATATAATAATATTAATCAGATTTAAAAAATTATTTTTTATTTTTTCAAATAAATTTTCTAAATGGGGTAAAAATTAATTTTAAATTATGTTCACAAATCGTGATTAAACTGTCTTTTAGAAAAAAATGTTTTTCCAAAAATAATTTTTTTATTTTAAATGATTCTTATTTTATTTCAAAAGAATATATAAAAATTATTTTCAAAATTTATTTATTACTATTTATATACATAATTTAAAATCTATGTTATAACTTTTATATGGAATAATAATATTTTAATAACATGTCATGTTTTGTTTAAATTCAGTGTTGTGGACAACACAAGATAAAATTAGTGTTGTGTATAAAGAAATATAAACACCCTATTTCAGCATAAAGTAATATAAACTTAGTGTTGTGTATAAACAAAACTAAACTCAGTGTTTCTTGAAATTCATCCAATTAAAGACATTGAATTTATTTGAAAAATAAATATATCATAAAATCTTGAGGTGTTGTATTTTCTTTTGATCTTGCTATTGAATTTCTTGTACACCATTGAATATAGTGTTCTTATTTTAAAATATGACGGTTTTACATTATCCCAACCTTAAATAAATTTCCCCCTCACAATTTAAACTTGACCTTATTAATTAAGGGTTTGATATTTTGAAATACCATTGTTGGAAATCCCACATCGTAAAAAGAGTTAATAAAATAAAATATTGATAAGAGATATATGGAAGTAAAAAACATCATATGAAAAAAAATAATTATTTTTCCTAGTAGGATAAATTTTTTGGAAAGTGAAGATACGAACAAATAAGAAATGAATAAAAATTATATAGATTAATTGAGGTCATTATTCATTAGAAATTAAATAATCAATGGAATGTTAATGGCCTCAAATAAATAAATATGTGATGATTTAAAAAAATATATAATTCATTGGATAGGAACCTAATAGGTTATTTTTTTCAAGATCCTTTTCATAAGGTTTAAAAATTATTTTACTATCTAAGAATACAAGGAAATTTACTTCCTTGATTTTTTTTCTATTTCATATGAAAAATTTCTTCCTTTATTTGTTCTTCGACCCATTTTCAATTCATTCCTAACTTAAATAAATTAAAACCAAAAAATGAATTTTGTATGCATGAAGAACGAAAAATAATTTTTAACAATTATAAGATCCATAAATGAGTGACAAGTCTTTTTGTATGTCTTTTAATATTTTATAAAACTAATATGGTTAGAACAAGTTATCCAATATAATAAATTAATCTGTTATCCTCAAAATTAACACAAATAGTTCATCATTAATTTTTATTTTTCAAATAGTTTTACTAAACAACAATTATATATTACCAGGACATCATGTTTGATAGTGGTATCCAATAAACCCTTATATTACTTAGGTCATGGGTCCAATTCCCACCGCTTTTACGGATGCGATGGGTTGTCACCCATCATGTAGGTTTTCCTTTTTATAAAACCATTTTAATATAATTCCTCTAACATTCATAAATAATTATTTTGGACTTTCTGAAAAAAAATCAATCATTAAATAATCTTTTTTACTATGGTTTTCAATACATATTATTTTGTTCACAATGTCTAATAATCTTATTTTTCTATTTTTACAATGTTATTAATGCTCATATTGACATTATAGGCTATAAATACCTTTATACATATGTCTATAAAATTCAAAGACATTATTACTCAAATAATATTTCCACTAAAACATATAATTGCCTTAAATTTCTCATAAATATCATTAATCTTGGAAGACTCCCGTCACAAAAAAACTAAAAAGGGGAATTTATGAATTTTAACATATAATCAATATTACACTCAGTAACAGCTGATGGTATCCACAATAATTAAGTTAATTAATACATATATGATTCTACCACAATCCAAATATGTTTAATGATTATTAAAAGTAAAATATGATTATAAAAAATAATTCCAAAATTTAATTTTTTTGAATGCCTATATATAAATACTTCTTCTATTTTATTTCCACATAGGTCCTTACTTGGTCTAGGTTTTATCCCAGATCATTAATTTTCATTATATATTCAAATCTTTCATAATGGTTATGTAATGAAAAAGATAATTATCCTAATCATATCCCTTATGAGTGTCAAACCATGTGCACAGTATTGCCTGTTTTCATACACTAGGTGATGATCGGGTAAATCCCAAAATGCCATTTTCAGATTTATCACCCCTAGTTACATGTGTTCTAGAACCATGTCCAATTTTAGTGTCTGTAATTCGATGTATTTCTAAGGAAACCACATAATCTCTACCTTACCAAAACATTAGGATGTTCTTATAAACATAAGCTCAAAGTTTATCATAGGTTTATGATGACTAATATATGTTTTCCTAAATATATTTCCCAAGGTTTCTACAAAAAGTCCAACTATACCAACTATATTCAACCTTCTTCTTGTATTCTGCAACTATTTTTGTAATTTATTACATCGACATATAATACAAGGAATTTCATCTTGATGGACTAAATGGTTTAGTATCTTGGTAAACTAGATTCATAACTGAGTCTTGTATTACATTTTAATATAACATTTACCATAATATTTTTAAATAATTTAATTATTCCATATAGCACATCCCTTTATATATATATATAGTACATATTATAGATTCCCTAGAAAATAAACTAAATAAGGAGGAGCTCAAATTATTAGCAAAGGTTATGTACAATGGAAGCAAAATCAATAAAAAACAATCAATATGGAATGGTAAATAACTTAACACACAACCCATCTAAATAAATTTACTATCATGATTAGATAAGGAATAATAAATATAGTAATTTAAATAACTGAAAACACATGATGGATAATAAAAATATGATAATGAAATGGATCGAAAGAAAATAACCTAGAAAAAATCTCATGGATAATTATAACTGAATTCTAAATAAAATAAATGCTTATTTATCAGAAAAAATGTTTCCGAAGAATAATAAACCATTACTAAAAATAGCTTTCACAATATGGTTTAGAACATACTATTTTCAAGACCTCTTACAATAGAGTTTTAAACTACTGGTTACAAACTCATAGGGTTTGGAAAATTGATTTTCCCTCACGATACTATGATGTATTGAGGGTATTTATATAAAAATCCATGATATCATTCCATGCATGTCCAAATAATTATTCATATTTCAAATAATTTATTTAATTCATGAAAAATGTGAATTATCATTATATATCCATATTGTCTAAAGATATAGATTTATCAATATTTCTCTAGATGAAAAAATAACATTAAATGTAAACACCGTATGTTAAAATTTTATAAAGTTTAAGAAATAATAATATCCAAGATACATAATATAGATCTTAATTGGACATTTAATTTCTAATGATCATAGTAATGTATATATTTTAGGGGAACTATGACAACCCTACTTTTTATTACAACTTAAACATGATTTATTACATAAAACTTCACTTGATACAACAAAGGAGATCGAGAGGTTTAGTGTCTTTGGGGCTTAGGATCATTACATAAAAACTTAAAACATGAAATACAATATCTTTATTGAAACCATCCTTTACATGACCACTACATTCCCTCATACTTAGCATTGCATGGGATAACCTGAGGACATGCATAAGAAATGGGTGAGCTATAAAGCCCAGTAAGGGAATACACATGGAATAACACGAGGAGTAAAAAACATGTTAGACATTATGTATATCAATAGATCACAAGATAAACATGAACATAAAGTCATGATAAAGAATGATAATCATAACATGGAAATGTGGCAACAACACTTAACATGGAATTAGCATGAGCGAAGGCCCATTGCACATGGAACATGAGTAAATCCTCATTGCACATAAATCACGAGTAAACCCTTGTTGCACATGAATTATCTTGAGTCAACACTCATTTCATATGATGTATCATGATACTATACTTTACCCAATGCATTGGAGCGCTATAAGGGCACACCCTTCTTAAACATTCCATTTCATGCATAAGTACGCCACATGGATCATAAAACATTGATTCATAATGCATAATAATTTATTCCATGATAAAGGAATTTGGAATTCATACATGAAAATTTATAATCAACAAGTAAATGTGAATAAAGGTGAATACCCTTGATGGAGAAATTGGCATGCTATTTACTACACAATGGCATTGGCTTAGAAAATCGGTGCGATTTCGACAGTGTAACGGCGTGACATAAGAATTCATAAAAATGGTTGATGAGAGAGAAAGGGGTTCTTCATCATATTTACATGTAATGGACAGTAAAGACGTCATATATATACATGTCCCAATAATTTTAATGGAATTTAGATTCATTATGCAAAAGTATTGCTTGAATGTAAAAGAGGAGAGAGAAGTTCCTTTCAGAATTTCTGCATAGTAATAGGTGTACATGGGAGGCATTTAATGAGAGATAAAGGGTATACCATCATTCAAACATAAAGAGGTAAGTATGAGGGAGGTTCAAAACCATACCCCAACATTTATAATTGAAATTAAAAGGGAAAAACAACTTAAAGAAAATTGGACAAAAATGAGAAAGGAAGAAAAAACACTTACTTGGAAGTGTGCGTCCAAAGGCTAGAGAGAGGCTTCTTGGGAGCTTGGGGCACCTTGGGAGGATTATAGAGAGAGTAGGTCAGAGTTTGGATGAAATCCAAAGGCTTTGAGTGAGGAGGAAATGGTAGCTTGGGTGAGTTTATATAGGAAAGGTGAGGGAATTCTTTATTATTTAGGTTTGGGAACCCTTATATTAAATTAATCCAAACCACAAACCATCCCATGGTTTTTGCCCATGGTTTTTGTCAAAGGGAAGAGGAAAAAAATATTTTATAAGTCAACGGTCCGATCTTCTTAAAATATTAGGGTTGCTTATGTGGATATGAGTCACACTCCCATGGAAATTAATTTAAAAAGACAAGGTGTTTAATAAGTCTTGAGGGGTCCATTAATGCTTTGAAAATTAATCCAAACAAACCCAAAATCACATTATTTTAATGGTAAAACATATTTTGTTAGAACATAATGATTATAGTATTTTATTACATCACTATTGGGTCATTATGATGTCATAAGACACATTATATATTTAAACGGTATTTAATTATTACTCAAAAATTTGACTGTCTCAAAAATTATGAAAAATTCATCATTGGATAATTTTGATGTCATGATTCCGAAAATAACATTTATTTTATCTAAATAATTTTATAAATATTTTAATTTTCACTTTTAAAATAAAATCCGACATTTATAAAAAATTCATGGGTTTTGAAAAAAATGGCTTTCAAACCTTAATAAGAATTATAATTGCATTCATAAAATTACAGGCTCATTTATATATAATAAAATTAATCTAATAATAAAAATAATATTTTACTAAAATATTATTTAATTCAAAAATCCCTAAATTTATTAAAATAGATTTCTTAATTAAATAATAACTAAAACACCATTTGTACTTTAAAAACTATTTATAATGTATCAATAATGACAAGAAATTATATTCATTATTATATAAAAAAATAATGTACATGAACATAGTACTATCAATTAGTTACATAACCCTTTAAAATAGCCACATAAGACCTAAGGGTAAGGTGTGCGATGGTGAGAGACTCTTGGGGTGGATCAGATAATATCGCTCGAGTGATAATTTCTATCGACTTCCACTTCTCCCATAGACGGTCCTGTTCGAGCTTGACATGGTGATGCTCAGCTTGGGCTTGGTCAAGAGCGAAGCCCGAGGACGCCACCTCTTTTTCGAGCTCTGATAAATGGGCTTCGTATGGGGCAATTCTACTCGATGAGGCCATTGCTTCCTTTGTCTAAGTAAAATTGGATGTGTTAAAGCCCTATATTTATACTAATCATGTGATCACTGTTCAACGACTATAAAAGTAATGGTCACAATTCATATCATAAAACCAATGGAGTTGACATTTTATAAAAACATTTTATATAAAGAGACATTTAATAAGATCAAGAGGGATTTTCCATTAATGAATCTTTGGGTCATTACAATATTCCCACCTTAAGAAATTTTGCCCTCAAAATTTTCCTTTTCCCACAATAAAACAGATGTGGGTAACTCAGCTTCATCACTTCCTATGATTCTCAAGGTGCTTTTTCAAACTTGTGGTTTCTCCAAAACACCTTGACGAAGGGCATTGTCTTATTTTGTAGAACTTTTTCCCTACGATCTAAGATCTTCACTGGTTGCTACTCATAAGAAAGATCGTCTTCCAATTGTACCACCTCATAAGAGAGTACATGTGAAGGGTCTGGTATGTACTTACTTAAGAGGGATACAAGAAAGACATCATGTACTTTGGCCATAGTAGGCGGAAGTGCTAGTTGATAGGTCACAACCCTGACACGATCAAAAATCTCTAAGGGGCCGATGTACCTTGGACTTAACTTCCCATTCTTTTCAAACCTCATGACTTTCTTCCATGGAGATATGCATAGAAAAAACATGCCTCCAACTTTAAACTCAAGGTCTCGTCGACGATTATCTGCATAACTCTTCTGTGGACTCTAGCCTGCCGTGATAAGTTGCTGAATGGTTTTCACCTTCTCCACCATTTCCTCGACCATTTCTAGCCTAAGCAGCTTACGTTCATCAACCTCATCCCAACATGCCAGTGTTCTGTACCTTTTCCCATAATGGGCTTCATATGGTTCCATTTGGATGCTCGAGTGGAAACTGTTATTATAAGAGAACTCAACCAGATGAAGATGTTGATCCCATCCTCCTTTAAAGTCCATTTAGGACGCTCTCCACATATCCTCAAGTGTTTGGATATTCTGCTCGGATTGGCCATCAGATTGAGGATAATATACCGTAATAAAGTTTAGTTCAGTATTCAAAGCATGTTGAAGACTCATCCAAAACATAGAGGTGAATCTTGGATCACAGTCAGACAAAATAGATAGTGGTACTCCATGCAACCATACCACTTCCCTGATATATATCTGTGCCAGTTGATCCAATGAGAAATCCTACCAAATAGCAATGAAGTGTGCAGTCTTTGTAAGATGATCCACAATAACCCATTTTTCATTATTGCCTTTGGATGTCCTCGGAAGTCCGGTGACAAAGTCCATGACGATGATTTTCCATTTCCATTATGGTTTGGGCAATGGTTGCATCATCCCATTAGACTTCTGCCTCTCTGCCTTCACTTGCTGACACACCAGGCACTTCGATGTATATTCTGCAATCTCCTTCTTCATATTATCCCACCAAAAGTTTTCTCGGAGATCTCGATACATCTTTGTTCTCCCTGGGCGAATAGAGAAATTTGAACTATGTGCATCATCCAAAAGTTCCTTCTTCAGCTCCAGACTTTATGGAACACATAGTCTTTTCCCAAACCGCACAATTCCTTCTTCATTAACATTAAAATCCGAGGATTTCCCTTTTTCAATAGCTCCCACTTTTTGTTGAATTCCCACATCATCCTTTTGAGCATCCATTAACCTTTCCAAAAGAGACGGTTGAGAAATCATTTGTGAAAGAATTGATGATGTTCCCTTCTCTATGATTCCCATTTCCATTTTCATTAAGTCTAAGAATATTAGACCCTTCTCAATTCTCATCATTGATAGAATCACTGGATCCTTTCTACTTAGGGCATCTGCCACCTTGTTCGCTTTCCCAGGGTGGTAATGGATTGAACAGTCATAATCCTTGATGAGCTCTATCCATATTCTCTAGTGCATATTAAGCTCTTTCTGTGTGAATATATATTTAAGACTCCTGTGGTCAGTATAAATCTCACATTTCTCTCCATAGAGATAATGCTGCCAGATTTTCATGGCAAAGATCACCGCCGCCAATTCCATATCATGCGTTGGATAGTTTCTCTCATGGATTTTCAACTGCCTTGAGGCATAGGATATCACTTTATCATTCTGCATCAGCACACATCTTAAGCCCTTCTTCAAAGCATCATTGAATACCACAAAATCACCCCACTTGTGGGTAAAGTGAGAACGAGTGTAGTGATAATTTTCCTTTTCAACTCCTTGAAGATTTCTTCGCATTCATCACTTCAAGAAAACTTTAATCCCTTTAGAGTTTTATTGGTAAGAGGGTTGGAAAATCGTGAGAAATTTCTCACAAATCGTCGATAATATCTCGCTAACCCCAAGAAGCTACGGATATATGTTACCGATGGTTGCCTCGGCCATCCCTCAATTGCATTTGTTTGGGAGGGATACATAGATATCCCACTGCTTGTGATGATATGGCCCAATAATGAGACCTCCTTCAACCCGAACTCACACTTGTTGTACTTTGCATAGAGATTCTCCTTGCGCAAAGTCTCTAGTACAGTTCTTAAATGTTCCTCATGATCCTCCTTGGTTTTGTAGTATATTATAACATCATCTATAAATACTACCACAAATTTGTCTAGGTAATCTCTATAGACTCTATTCATCATGTACATGAAGATTTTTTGAGCATTGGTTAGTCCTAAAGGCATTACTATGAATTCATAGTGCCCGTATCTTGTACGAAAAGCAGTCTTGGGGACATCTTCCTTCTTCACCCTTACTTGATAATATCCCGACTGAAAATCTACCTTGGATAAGAATTCTTCTCCACACAGCTAATCGAACAAGTCATCAATTCTTAGGAGAGGATACTTGTTCTTTATCATGATTTTGCTAAGTTCACAATAATCGATGAAAATCCGCACTGACCCATCCTTCTTCTTGACAAAGAGGACTGGTGCACCCCATGGTGAAGCACTTGGGAATATAAACCCTTTATCCATATTCTCCTGTAGTTATTTCTTCAGCTCTTCAAGCTCTACAACGACCATTATATATGGAGTCTTGGATATTGGTAAAGCCCCAGGTATAATTTCAATTGAGAATTCAACATCCCTTCAAGGAGGAAGACCGGGCAGTTCCTCGGGAAACAGTTCAATGAATTCCCTCACAATAGGCATGTCTTCAAGGATGGTTTCTTACCTTGACTCAATCATCTGATCCAGATATGCATCCTCATAATGTAGTAATATCCACATTGGAGATGATGGAGCTAAAGGAGATTCATCTTCCTCCTTACACTTATAAAGAATCGGGGGTAAATTCTCTATATGGAGTGTGATTTCCCTCTCCCTACAATTTGTGTTGGATATATATATAGAAAGCCAATCCATGCCAAAAATAGCATCAAATTCCACCAGAGGGAGTATGATGAGGTTCTCCGGGAAATTCAATCCACAGATTATAACAGGGGAGGACTTATATTCATGGGATGCAATGATTTCCCCATTTTTCGTACTCACCGACATCTTCACTTCCATGATTTGTGGTGGTGCTGGGATTGTTCTACTAAAATTTAGAGATATAAAAGAATGCTCAATACCTAAATAAAAAAGTATGTTCTCTATTATTTAATGAATAACTAGCGTACTTGTCAACACTTCATTTTCGGGGTTCACTTTGGAAGGAGTGATGGAAAAATCTCTTCCTTGCTGCCTTGTAGGTTGTTGTTTGTCTCCAAAAACCATTGGATTAGGGAACTGATTTGTAAAATGACCTGGTTATTTTCATTTATAGCATTGAAAAACACGTTGAGGTTCGAACGGAGTGTTCCTCTCCTCTGTCGCATCTACGGGTCTTTCTTGCCGATAGTTAATAGCTAGATGCCCCTCCCTTACACACCTGAAGCATTTCCTCGTCCCCTTAAGGCAATTTCCAGGGTGCTTCTTTCCGCACTTTTGGCAAGTGGGGTGCTCGATGTTATTAGAAACATTGGATTTATCCATCAACCCACCAGCATTGAATTCCACCTTATGCTTCTTATCCCCATGATACCCCTGTGATTCTATGATCTCCATTTCGACCTTGAGGGCACATCAGACAATTTCCTCATAGCTGTCGAAGACACGGATCGCTAATGCTTTCCGTAGAATAGGCTTCAGTCCACAAAATAAGCGGTCAACCTTGCATTCAGGGAGTAACGACAAAGCCGGAAGCATATCATGCAAATCTTGTGAAGTTTGCCTCGTACGCTCCAACAGATTCATCGTCTTTTTCTTGAGGGAAAGTAAGTCCCTTTATATCTTAAGCCGGAGGGTGCATGAAAAATATTTATCGAAAACATCTTCCAGAAATCATTCCATTCCAATGCCTCGATCTCCTCCTCATGCTTCGTATTTTTGATCAACGTCCACCATTGATCAACTTCACCCTCCATATGATAAGCTGCCAGGAGAACCTTCTCTTGTTCAAAACATTGAAGGATGGATAAGATCTTTTCAATGGAGTTGATCCATTGTTCAGTGATCATGGGATTATATGATCCACTAAAAGTAGGAGGCCTTTGTCTTATGAAGCTCTCGATAGCGACTTGTTCTTTCTTGGGGGGGGGGGTTTGATGTTCCTCTTGACTCGTGTTTTTATTCAATGCTTGAGTTAGCTGAGAGAGAATCATGACAAAGTTTGTGATTCCCGCTACCATTGGATTGGGCATCTCATTAGTATAGTCATCACACTGATCTTCACATCAGTTGTTAGCCTGAGTCCTCCTATTACCAGCCATTGGATGGAATAAAAGGAATGTTAGAGGTAAAACATAACGGGTAATCCAAAGACAAAAGTTGATGAATTACAAATAAACTTTCATTTCTTTAACTCATGAGTCTATAGGCTTCAATCTAGGCTTTTAATGATCTACTTTCTAACATATATTCTTAGGGGATTTTTTTTAATTCCCTTAATAAGGGTTCATACTAAGCTTGTGAATTTATGAAAGTATATCCCTCAGGAGTGTCATAACCATGAGTGCAGCAAGGCCCGTTTTCGTGCACCAGTTCCTGTTCGAGTCTAACTCAAAGCGGTGTTTTCGGGTTTTACCCCTAGGATACATCTGTGCCAGAGCCGCCTCTACCTGCTCGTATCCAGACAGGTATGCATTTTCTTGATAACCCACTTACTCAATACTCACCAAAACTTAGGGACCTTTTTAGTGTACTTAGTATTGTATCAAAGTCTTTACTAGGGTTTTATATTCTAAATCCCAAAAATAACCAAACCTATCCTTTGATACCAACTATGAAAACCCTTCTTTTTATTACAACTTAAACATGATTTATTATATAAAACATCACTTGATACAACAAAGAAGATAGAGAGGTTTAGTGTCTTTGGGGATTAGGATCATTACATAAAAACTTAAAACATGAAATAAAACATCTTTATTGAAAACTTTCTTTACATGATCACCACATTCCCTCGTACTTAGCATTGCATTGGATAACCTGAGCACATGAATTAGAAAAGGGTTAGATATAAAGCCCAGTAAGGGAATAGACATGTAATAACATGATGAGTACAATACATGTTATAAATTAGGCATATCAATAGATCACAAGAGAAACATGAACATAAAGTCATGATGAAGCATGATAATCATAACATGGAAATGTGGCAACAACACTTAACATGGAATTAGCATGAGCCAAGGCCCATTGCACATGGAGCATGAGTAAATCCTCATTGCACATAAATCACGAGTAAACCCTTGCTGCACTTGAATTATCATGAGTCAACACTCATTTCACATGATGTATCATGATACTATACTTTACCCAATGCATTGGAGCGCTATAAGGGCGCACCCATCTTAAACATTTCACTTCATGCATAAGTGTGCCACATGTATCATAAAACATTGATTCATAAAACATAATAATTTATTCCACAATAAATGAATGTGGAATTAATACATGGAACTTTATAATCAATAAGTAAATATGCATAAAGGTGAATACCCTTGATGGAGAAATGGGCATGGTATTCACTACACAATGGCATTGGCTTAGAAAATCGGTGCAATTTCGGCAGCGCAACGGCGTGACATAAGAATTCATAAAAATGGTCGATGAGAGAGAAAGGGGTTTGTCATCATATTTAAATTTAATTGAAAGTAAGGGGATCCTATAGATACATGTCCCAACAATTGTAATGGAATTTAGATTCATGATGCAAAAGTATTGCTTGAATGTAAAAGAGGAGAGAGAACTTCCTTTCAGAATTTCGGCATAGTAACGGGTGTACATGGGAGGCATTAAATGAGATATAAAGGGTCTCCCATAATTCAAAAATAAAGATGGAAGTATGAGGGAGGTGAAAAAACATACCCCAACATTTATAATTGAAATTATAAGGGAAAAACTACGTAAAGAAAATTGGACAAAAATGAGAAAGGAAGAAAAAACCCTTACTTGGAAGCGTGCTTTCAAAGGCTAGAGAGAGGCTTGTGAGAGGCTTATTGGGAGATTGGGGTACCATGGGAGGATTATAGAGAGAGTAGGGAAGTGGTTGGACGAACTCCAAAGGATTTGAGTGAGGAGGATGTAGGATCTTGGGTAGGTTTATATAGGAAAGGTGAGGGAATTGTTTATTATTTAGGTTTGGGACCCCTTATAGTAAATTAATCCAAACCACAAACCAACCCACAGTTTTTGCCCATGGTTTTTGGAAAAGGGAAGAGGAAAAAAATATTTTATAATTACAATGTCCAAACTTCTTAAAATATTAGGGTTGCTTATGTGGAAGTGAGTCACACTCCCATGGAAATTAATTTAAAAAGACAAGGTGTTTAATAAGTCTTGAGGGGTCCATTAATGCTTTGAAAAGTAAGACAAGCAAACCCAAAATCACATTATTTTAATGGTAAAATAAATATTTTCAGAAAATGAAGATTATAGTATTTTATTAAATCACTATTGGGTCATTATGATGTCATAAAACACATTATATATTTAAACGATATTTAATTTTTACTCAAAAATTTTTCTGTCTCAGAAAATTATGAAAAATTCATCGTTGGATAATTTCAACATACTGAATCCAAAAATAACATTTATTTTATCTAAATAATTTTCTAAATATGTTAATTTTCACTTTTAAAATAAAAATGGACATTTATAAAAAATTCATGGGTTTTGACAAAAATGGATTTCAAATCGTAATAAAAATTTTAATTGCATTCATACAATTACATGATCATTTATATATAATAAAATTAATCTAATAATAATAATAATAATAAAATTTTATTAAAATTTTATTTAATTCAAAAATCACTTAATTTAATAAAATATATTTCTTAATTAAATAATAACTAAAACACCATTTGTACTTTAAAAACTATTTACAATGTATTAGTAATGACAAGAAATTATATTCATTATTATATAAAAAAATAATGTACATGAACATAGTACTATCGATTAGTTACATAACCCCTTAAAATAGCTGCATAAGACCTAAGTGTAAGGTGTGCGATGGTGACAAACTCTTGGGGTGGCTCGGATAACATCACTCAAGTGATAATTTCTATCAACTTCCACTTCTCTCGTTGACAGTCTCGTTCGAGCTTAACATGGTAAAGCTCAGCTTGGGCTTGGTCAAGAGTGACGCCCAAGGACACCACCTCTTTTCCGAGCTCCAATAAATGGGATTCGTATGGTGAAATTCTACTGGATGAGGCCATTACTTCCTTTGTCTAAGTAAAATTGGATGTGTTAAAGCCCTATATTTATACTAATCATGTGATCACTGTTCAACAACTATAAAATTAACAGTCATAATTCTTATCATAAAACCAAGGGAGTTGACATTTTATAAAAACATTTTATATAAAGATACATTTAATAAGATCATGAGGGATTTTCCATTAATGAAACTTTGGGTCATTACAGGAAGATATTGACTCAAAAATGAAACATGGAAGTG
This sequence comes from Viscum album, assembly GCA_963277665.1. Classification (NCBI taxonomy): domain Eukaryota; kingdom Viridiplantae; phylum Streptophyta; class Magnoliopsida; order Santalales; family Viscaceae; genus Viscum; species Viscum album. The sequence continues at coordinate 1,075,204,585 of OY728143.1, forward strand.
AATGTTAATAATATCCTTTGTCAAAGTAATCATGAACCATCCAGAGAAAGAATATGGATGGTATCAAAATATACCCATTAGAGTAATTATAAATTTATATTGTAATTGATAAATATATACCCCATAAAAAATATTTTTAAAAACATCCTTTAAGAAGATATACTTATTATTTTTGAAAAAACATTTTTAAAATCTTTTTATTTGAAAATCACTTTTGAAATAAATTTAGTTAAAAATATGCATGTAAAATTGAAAAGGAATACTCATAGAAATTATGTTCATGACAACACGTCATTAAATAAGTTCTATAAAATTTAAAAATTATATTCCTTTTTCACTGCAAAAAATTCTAATAAAGTGTCTTTTTCAGAAAATAATAAGAAGATTCCATTCACATTTTTGGTTAAAGCAAAAAAATTGATTGTTTTGAATATAATATCTTATTCCTTTGAATTTTTTTTTCAAGTGTAAAAATGGATAAATAAAAATTTAATAAATCATTTGAAAAATTATATAAACATTTTTGAAAACATTTTTAGAAAATAAGGTTTTAGAAGAAAACAGATTTCCAACTGAAGAGAGAAATGATGTTGGATTTTATTAAAACAATTTATCAATGACATTAAGTAAAAATGTGTATAGAATTGTACTACTACTTAAAAATATCATGAATAAAAATATAGTAAGAAAATTAATTAGTTTATTAATTAATTATCAAAAAATTTCAGTAATCCTAAATTCAAGAACAAACAATCTAATTAAAATGATATTGTGATGAAAACCCTTGGAATTGTCCTTACTTTAAAGAAAGAATCCACCTATGAATAGATTATTTTTACAAACAATTAATCCAGATAAATAAATTGTAAATACAACATAATATAAAAAAATTTATTATACATATAATCTTTGAATATCAAGGACAATAAAGAAGTATTGTTGCCTAATGAAAAGAAATTGAGTTATGAAATTATTTACCACTTAATACCATTAAATAAAAACCCGTTAGATTACATAATCCAAATTAAAACTTAAAATATCAAAAGTAACAAATTATTCATGATATTAAAGGTTAATAGGGTATTATATAAACCTTATATAAATAAATTAGGTGTATAAAATTCCAATACTCCTCAATGAAATGAAATTGGGACGAAATCCCTTACCTTACACTTCCTGTTGGTTGAACACAATTTAACCTCATTTATAGTGGGTCTAAATATGTTATTACAAAATTATAGAACCATATTAACATTAATAATATTATATATTAACCTTTATAATATTTATTACCCACTCATTAATAATTGTTCATTATTTTTGTTTTTTCAAGTGTTAATTGACTTATTTTCTCATGCGTGTTTTGTCATGAAAGATCCTATTAATACAAATATTATATAGTTATATAATCAATAGAATAATAATAATGATATGATTATAATTTTTAAAAATCAATTTTTCTTTTAAAACAATCAAGAATGATTGTTATCAAAAATGAATTACGTTATGATCATGGAGATGACAGGTCATATGTACGCAAGTGTAATGTTTCCATTTTTTGAGGAACATTTTGGAAAGAATGAAAGTAATATTTTAACTTTATGGAGTGATAATAATATCATATAGATCATATTATATATTTATATATTTCATATATTTGGTGTAGTTATGATAAGATAATCACATCGCTTTTTGAAGGTGGTATTCTACATATACAAGAACAACGTTATCATCTTTTTGTGAGTGAAATGGAATGAAAAAAAGATATATATTATTTTTATAGAATGATAGATTTGTCATTAATATCATGATTTTTTAATTTATATCTCATATAATCATTAAATTTATATTTATCACCTTCCATGTCAAGTGTTACTGAATGACGAATCACATCACTTCACAAGGTAGTAGTATGTCGTACACATGGTTAATGTTATCATATATACTACATAAATTGAAGGTTAAAATATATATATGATAAAGTGAATACATAGGTATATATATGTTATAAATATCACATATATAATTTATAACCATCATTATACAGAAATTTTAGAGGTGTAAATGGAAAAACGAACGACATCAATTAGCAGGGTCGTAGTCCGCCATACACATGAATGATGATTTCATAACCCATTTAACAGAATTGGAGATGGTTTTAGGTAATTAAATTATTATAATAAATTATTAGTATGTTGAATATACTTAATTTATTATATATGAATGTTTTAATTAATATTTAATGAGCTGTAGAAAGAAGTAAAATAAAGATGCTCATTGAAGAACATTACCTATTCCATGAGTATCCTTAATAGGTTTTTAGTAAATCCATCTGAAGTTGGATTTATGAAAAAAATAAGTATTATAGGACGGTGGTAGGGGAATTTTTAAGTTATTTGGGTTGATATTTTCTAAAACAAAGTTTGTTGGACATGTGAAGATGAGAGGATAGGGGGTTACCTTTTATATGTGGAGGAGAGGACACACTTTGTAGATTTGAAAGGAATTGAGTTTACCACATTTTTATCTTGTAAAAAGAGTCCTAAATGGATAATTATTGAACCTTATAGGTTTATCGGTATATATATTTCTATAAAATAGTTTTATATAATTTTATTGGTCATTTTTTAACTTTATTGTTTTAGTTTAACACCTAGTAAACCCATTTTTTACCTTTACCCCAGTAATTAACGTTTTTCTTATTTTACTATTTATTCTCGTGAAAAATTAAGTTTAATTTATTATATATTATAATTTATTATGATAAAAATTTTTAATACAATTTTCTCTATTCAATTTAAAAAAGTGGAAGAATTTAATTTTAAATTAACCCCATAGACTTGACAAGAAGACATGTTTTTAATGTGAAAATGTTCAAAAGATTACAACATTTTTATATCAATATTCAAAATGAAAAAATTAAAATGACCTAAATTGGAATAATTGATATAAAATTGAACTAATTTTACTTTAAAACCAATTAAAAATATAATTTAGGGTTACAAATACTTTGAATGAAATGGAAAATTTCTATTAAAATTCAATATTTTTTAATATTCAATGAAAAATGAAATATTTCTGAAAAAAACCAAAGCAATCAGCCTAAGAAAATATTGGAATTAAGATTTAAAAAATGCAGTTTATTTTTTCAAATATATTTTCTTAAAGGGGTAAAAATTAATATTAAATTATGTTCTAAAAGTGGTATTAAATCATCTTTTATAAAAATACATTTTTTTAGAAAGCATTAATTTTTCTTTTAGATGATTATTTTTTAATGTATAATCAATATATAACCATAATTTTGATAATTGAGTTATTAAAATTCACACCAAATAGTAAAAAATCTTGGTTATAACTATTATATTAAATAATAAAATTTTAATAATATGTCATGTTTTGTTTAAATTCAGGGTCGTGTGCAACACAAGATAAACTCAACATTGTATATAAAGAATGATAAACATAGAGTTTGATATAAATCCATATAAACTCATTATTTCATATAAATTAGGAGAAAATTAGTGTTTTTTAATTAAATTTATTTTAGATATTTAATTTAATTTAAAATAAGTTTATTATAAAGTATTTTTGTGTTATATTTTCTTCAAAGCTTAATGTTGTGTGTCACATATCCTATCTAATCCATTATTCTTATTTTAAAATATTATAGTGATACAAACAAAATAAACTTGGAAAATTTAAAATGGAATAAATAAGAATTAATGAAATAAATTAATCATTAAAAAAAGAAGAAACTACACATAAACACATACCTAATAATATCCACAATATAACCGTAATGAAAATGGAAAGTGTCACTTTTGATGTCGAACACCAAATCAAGGGATAATAGATTGAAAAAATAATAGAAACCAAAAAGATCAATTATATCATGGTATAAACCATAATCAATTCATAGAAGATAAAATATAGGGTTTATTATAATAAAAAAGAGAATATATTGATGGAAGATAAAGAATAATGATGAAAGATCTCGCACATTGAATTATTTAGATCTGATACCTCAAGATCCATAGAATTACTCTTGAGAAGGACTGGAGACATAAAAATTACCAAGGGATTAAAGATACTAGGTCATTAGAGATGTAATTGGGCCAAAATAAATATATTTTGGTTCACTAAGAGAAATTTTATAGAAATAAATTTACATCCCATGGTTTGGAAAATGGTTTGTGAAACCATGCACCGATCATTTTCCCTATCACGACTAACCACACACCAACCATGTAAGATGCTTCTACCCCAAGGATAAATGTAACTAGAAAAGTCTGTATATTTTATCATAATCTTGTTTGAATCATGTACCCTTTTAAAATACAATGTACTAATCCATGTGATTTCTTAGTGAAAAATGCATGGTTTGGATAATCATACACCAACAGTAAACCTGTATAGGAACCTCAAAAAATATCATAAATGCACCAAGAACAATTAGAATAAATCCTCATATAAAATATCATAAAAAATGAAATAAACTTGAATGTGACATCAAGATGTGAAAATTATCTAAACCATATCAGTTTTAATCCCCAAAACTTCTCCAGTCCAAAGATAGAAAAACTAGTTAAAAAAGGTTCCATGCCCAAAATCATGAGGTAGAAGGTAAAACACACAAACAAAATAATATATTTTCAACATTCCCAAGATTCAGGAAATAATATTTCCCAAGATCATTACATGCCTTTAAATTAAAAACTGACATAACCACGATGAAAGAACCTTAGAAAAGAACCAAACAATTAACATAGGACTCCTCACTATTGAAAGAATCTACAAAATGGTGGGACAAGAGGATAAAAAAGAATAAGAAAAAAGCCCTTAAACCCAAAGAAGAAACCACAACCATTCACAATAAATAACCATTTTAGAGAAGAATCATAAACCTCAATGGAATGTAACTCTCAGAACTTCCCTAAAAACCAAAGGAGAAACTATCAACCTAAATATAAAACACATCCCAACCCTCCTAATGATTACAAAAGATAATAACACATCAAGATTCATCAATTATTCAAACATCCAGAAGAGTGGTACATAACTGATAAGGATTTATACATAAGGTAAATACTAAAAAACAACATAATACTTATATCACTAAGTCTCACACCCTGGTGAGTTCACCAAATCAAACACCCAGAATATCATGTATCGGTTTAACAAGAATACAAACAGTACCAGTTGAAAAAATAAATACCCAAGTCAGATCCAATTTCAACTGGAAACAGCACCAAACAACAAGACCTATACACAAACAATGTACCACTAGATTTAAAAAATGAATATCACCCAAATTATCCAAATTGAGATCTGAAGACCTGAGAAAAAAATTGGATACTAATGGTAAAAAAACAAAAATGTTATCCAACACGGATTTTAAAGTGACACCCAAGAAAGAAAATAAATTGGATTTTAGAATACAATAACCCAAAACATTGAGATGTTCCCAAGAAAAGATTCCATTCCATCCCTAAAAGTACAAAAAAACATTAGGGATTAGAACTATATAAGATGAATAATTACAATATTCGTGAGACCAAATACATTAGGATAAACATAAATAATCTCAAGATAAAAAATCTATCATCAAGATAAAATGTCAAAAATGACACCAACCATGATCCACAAGATATAATCCACAAAGATCCCAAAATAAGAAATAGAGATCCCAAAATAAGAAGGTCACCAAAAAATTATTACTCAGAAAAATTAACCTTTTATAAACCTAACATATAGAATTTATAAAGGTGAACCAAATTACTATAATGAAGATCGACTCTTTTAGATTTCATACAATATCTATTATAAAAACAAGGTTCTCTAAACTAGATGTTCACAACATGCCTGTTTTTATTTTTAGAAGTCTATCCCCTCTCAACTGACTTCTACAATTTATAAAAATGAGGCATATTCTCAAACAAAACCACAAATGATTAATCATACACTTCATATAATTTCTCTAACTCCACTCCAACTAAAAATACACGTTTAAAAAACTTTAGATAATATATTAGATATATAATAGATAAAATATCTCTAAGGTTTTGGTGAAGACCACCTTTGAAATAGAGATCCATTTGAGAATCATCACCAACAAGATCTGGTGAGAATCATACCAAACATAAATATTTATTAGCATACTTATCAATTGATCAGTCACCTTGAATGAGACCCATGACCTCAGAAACGTTATCCTTCTTCAAATCATTGATATATTTTAATTGGATGAATTATGACTTGAAGAATTCCTTATACATTCTTTCAGGAGAGTGGAGAGGAACCATGACTTCTTATCAATCTCAATTAAGTCCTCCAAAAAAGGGAAATACTAAATTGACCTTTAGTTCATCATAAGTCTTGATAGAACATCTGATTAGTTAAAATTATTTTAGTCATATCATCCCCTCAATATGACACCAATAACCCTAGAAAGAAGAGAAATTTTTTTCAATATGTTTAAAAAGAGATCCAAAAGTTACGAAGACTATAGATCTCCACAAGATTTAGAGTATGGTTGGAGTCTTCAACATGAAACTCCTCTTGTATAATATTCAAATGCATACCTTTGATATTATACCGAAGTACATAATTTCTATACTATTCCTAAAATATTTTAGGAGACAGTTTTGGACATAATAAAACATAGGATCATCATATTAAGTATAATAAAAAACCCAGGATAGAACACACAGAAAAACCAAATGATTTCAAAAAAACCCAAGTTCAATTTTATTAAATCACCACTACTTTAAAATACCCATGTTTCCCCCATTAAAATTTTACACTCACTTTTCAAAAGATGAAGTCTCGATATAAATCCGTCACATTTTAAAAACATTTACCACATAATTGAACTCTTTTAATGTTTTTAAAACATCATTCTTGAATTCAAATTTAAAAACAATTTCGATTTTAAATCTATAACAAAATCAAAATTATACTTCTTAAATAATTCATTTAAAAACATTACAAAATAGTTTTTGAGTGTAAATTTTACATGATTTGTTTTTGTAAAACACATATTTTGATAACAACAGAATTTTTATAACAAATTCAAATAAAAAAAATTTTAAATTTTAAATTTCGTTTTCCCAAGGACATTAAAAAATGTTCTACAAATAAAACTAATATAACCAAATGTGACAATGAAACAAAACCACTCCCATTATAACCATTCAAAAATCAAAACCCGTCTAAACCAACCACACGTTAGTGAATTAAACATAGATTCAAAGGAAAATAGTTTTAGGATCTGGGAATAAGTATAACATGGTTTTTATTGGTTTCATGGGATAGTAAACAATCCTCAAACCATACTACAGTTCCTATATTGGCTTCCAAACCAACCCCAACAATTCATCATGGTTTACTAGAATGTGAAACCACCATGTAGCATTGGTCACCTCTATTATGTAACCCAAAACTCATGAGAGATTCAGAAAATAATAGATATTATCAATATCACTATAAATATTACCAAAAAAGATATAATAATACAAAGTAAAGACTCAAGTACCCACTTTCTCTAGTAACTCAAGATTCATCATAAAGGGTGGGGATTAGGAATCCGTTCCCAAACTACCATTTGAGTCCCATTGTGATCCAAATTTCCTTCCAACAATGGATCTCACCAAATAACACATGGATTTTGAGAAAAAAACATTAATATTAACTTTTTTGGACCAACCTAGAATAAATTATAAACCAGTCTCTTGTAAGCTTGAAGAGAATTCATGATCCCAACTGGCTGGATCTAAGAATCTAGGAATCAATAAACAACCATTTGGAATGATTTATTCTAATATAAGGTAACATAAATCCAAGGGAACATAATAAAAACCATTAATAAAAAAATATAAAAAAAAATCAACTAGATATAAAGAGATGATACATAGATATCCATAAATAAAAATAAGAAATACGATTACAACAATCTATCTTCTGGTGGTTGATGACCACCCACCGTGTCCCACTTCACCTATCCTTATCCAAACAAGAATGAGAAAAATAAAGGAAGATGAAGATAAACCAATAACCTAATATAGAAACATGAAGTCTAAAAACACCAAGAGTTGTATACATTGTTTGTTAAAAAACATCCCAAAAGGATCCTACCAAGTATTCTATTAAATTTCTCTAAAGGTATTGAAATAAGTATGATGGTCGTGATATGGTTGACCAGACTCTTATATGAGTAATTCATAATTTAAGAGAGATGTTTTTGATTAAAACATATATGTTAAATCGTCAATGTAATATTGGTTCATGGTATTTATCTATATTGATGGTACCATATTTAGAAGCAGAAATAAAAATAGTTGATGAATTTTCTATTCTAATGTGATCAATGCTATAAATTTATACAATTAGTGAGAATAAATGATTTATTGATACTTGGTTAAATCAAAATAAATAACATAATTTTATTTCAATAGAAAAATATATAATATATTTTATGAATAACTTTGACGTGAAAGGTTGAAAAATATTTTCAACTCCAATTTGATTTAGAACCAAATACAAAAAGAATAAATAAGTGAAATATATTGATCAAGATTTATAAAAAATATTTATTATAATATTTTTATGGAAACAAGTTTAGAAAAATTTTATATTACTTATTTATCATGAATCAATTTAAAATTTTTCTAAAGGAATAACATATAAATATTATAAAATGAACCTTTAGGTATGTCTAAGGTACTTACAATTTTGGATTGGTGTTTAATATAAGAAAAAAAATGGATTTTATAGCCCGTTCAATTGTGAATTAGGTTTAATATATAGTGAAAAAAATATATAAGTTGATGTTCTTTCTTTTCCTAAAATAAATCTGTTGCATGGATTAGAAAATAAAAAATAAAGTACATCTCTTGTCATGGATGAATAAGAATATATTTAAGTTATGGAGGAATATATCTTATTGATTTTAATAAAAAAATTAAAATAAATCGATAAATAATTTAAAGTTCCTACAGAGAGTTATTGTAATAGAAAAAGTTATATTGACTTAACAAAGATCCCAACAAAACACTATTGTATAAAGCACATTGCGATTCAACTAAATTTTATCAAGGACAATGTATATCAATGTGTTCTCAAGTTTAAGAACTTTGGAATGAATAAAAAAGTGGTTCATATATTTAAAATTATAGTGGATATACTAGTGTTAGATAAAAATTGGTTTAATCATGGTGTTCAACCACCACCCTCTATTTGAGGAGGATTAGAAAATCCCCTCCCCAAATATTATTTTATTGTTTTACATGCGTTTTTAAAATTTTTATGGTCTTAAAATATTGATTTACTATAAAATGGGGTGTGTTTTCTAAAAATATTATAAAAATTAATAAGTGGTATCAAATAATTTTTAGTTCAACAAGTAAAGTCATCGCATATTCTCATATAAATGGGGATAAATGTATTATTTAGAGAGATTAATTGGTACAAAATATATGGGGATAACATCCATAGGAAATAAAATTAATAAGTGAATGAAGGCATGCATAAGGATGTGGATTTGATATTAAATATTTATTAATCATACTTCATATTCCTAGGTATGAACTGAAGGATGTAATTATCTCTTTATCTCATTTTTTCCATATTGATCATTGCATACATAGATTCAGAGATATAGTGTAGTTATTTTTTTTACTTTTATTTTCAAGATATTTTGAGGTCTTTAATTTCATATTCATTTCCAATAAACCCAATGGTTTAAAATATTATAATAATGGTTATTCATGATGGAGTTTTTTTTGAAACATGGCCTAATTTGGATGTATTTATTATAAATGGACATTATTGGTTAAATTTTTTTTATGTTTAATAATTAGATAAGATTATTAAACATTTAAGGAGTTTCCAAATAAAATTTGGTAAAATAAATAAAAATAGTGACATAATAGTATATGTCATGATATATTATTTTCACAAAAGATTAATTTTTTTTAATGTAAGGTTACTATGGTAACATGGTCATAGAATTACAATGATTTAATACTATTGTAATTTCATGTGTTACATCATAATAAAATAAGATTTGTCATAATGACTATACTGTAGTATTTTGAAGTTTCTTTTATAATTTCTCTTAAATGTTTCATGTAATATTCTATGTCATGGTTTAATATGGTGATAGTACTAGATGAGTTGGATCACTGATAATGGGAGAAGAAGAATTAGTGATATATTGTCTTTTATGAGTTCTTCCCATTTTATATCAAACTCTTGAACCTGTTAATGTTCTTGCTCAAATCAATTATTTTCCATAACCTCACCATCATGTGAAACAATAATCAAATATAGTTGTATAAAATATTCACATAGTTCAGATGAAATTCATAATCCTTTCCATGTTAGTTATTCCCTGTCTAAATTAGTTCCCCATTATCTTCAATGATATTCTTATAACACAATGTCCACGTTTTCTTTCTACATATCCACCATTGCTTTTGGTTGGTTATACCCTCCAACCTTAATTGGTTATTCTACCCAATCACTGTAACATCCCAGGTAAATGAATAATAAGACATATTTCATATTTATTAATATTTGTGAATTAAATATTAATTTTACTTTAACGGGGTTGTTATGTTCGATAGCATACCCGTTACGCAATAACGGGTTTCTTTGAAATCTTAAATTGCACACTAATAATATAATATTATTATTTTAAATAGTAGTTAACTCCTAGCCGTTATATTGGGAGGAATGAATGAAACTAACTACAATATGATTATACATTTTTGTTAAATGTATTTACATTCATTTAATAAATTTTAGAATCTTAAAATGTGAATAAATCTAATTTTAAGCATAATTTACATTAAAAGGCCGATTTGCCGCCTTTTAATGGTGAAACCTCTCTAAATCTAGTTTTGGTCATTTTTATATGTTCTAATTGACCAAATACAATTTTTATTAAGATTTAGGACATCGAATTTTACATTGGGTAATTTTTTTATATTTTTCTGATAAAGTTCAGTTTTTAATAAATAGTGAATATATTGTATTTTAAATCAAAAGTTCATTTTAATAGAATTTATTTATATGGTCATATTATCTTTTTAAATGGTTTTAAAGTTTAATTAGAATATATTTTTACCATTTAATCCAATTTTGGTCATTTGATCTAATTTCCCTTTGATATTGGACATAAAAAAGTGTCAAACTTTTGATAGTTATTGTTTCTTAAAAACATGCTATTTGTTTTAACAACTGGATTTAATTTTAAAATTAAATAATTAAACTTTTATGTTTTGAATTTTGTAAAATAAACATCATTTTCGAATCCAGAATATCAAATAAATTGTAGGCTGAATTTTTGGTATTTTTCGGAAAAACATCAATTTTTGATTAATAGTGAAACCACTTAGTAGTAGTTAAAAAACTGGCTTTTTTGATTTAAGTGAAATTTTACCGATTCTGTGAATTGAATTTCAAAAATTCTATATACATGGTTGTTATCAAGATGTAAAATTTGGTTCATTGAGATGAAAATAATTTTTGGTGAATAGTAACTTTTGACTTTTATTTACCGCAGTTAAAGGTAAATAGGGTAAATTAAAGTAAAAAGAATATTATAATAATTCAAAATTACCTTAAAACTTGTCCAAAAATTATTGGATGAGTCATTTACGACCATGAGAATCTTTGAGTCTATTTTCGGACCCCTTTGATCCACTTGGGAGTGATAATGACAATTTAGATTAATTAACTTAAAGTAAAAGAAAGTATGACAAAAGAAAATATCTTTTAGTAAATTAATTTTTAGAAGGGGTTATTAATATTATCATTTTTCCGATAAATATTCATTGGAAATATAAACATATTTCCTAAATGATAGTATTTTTTTTATAATTTTTAGACATTGAATAAATTAAATTGTTCATGACACAATAATGATGTAGTATTTACCTCATTAATAAATGATTTAAATAAATAAGATTATAATGATTAAAATATTATCCAAAACACGTCCAATTCTAATTGGATGATTTTATTTCGACCATGAGACATATTATATTATAATATAATTATTTTTGGACCTTTGAAATCCGAAGATAAGTTTATAATAAAATAATATTTTTACACTTTCCAAAAGACCCCCTCCCCCCCTTATAAAAGGAGACAACTTCTATCCAATTCCTCACACCTCTCAAGCCATTTGGATCATCCAAACTCTACCCAATTAAGCTTCTTACATCCCTATCCTACCCTAAGAAGAATTAACTTAGGCATAAATGCTCCTCAAGAAGTCCTTTGGTTCAATCCAAAGGGAGTTACCCAAATTAAAAGTAATTGTTTCTCTTAAATTGTTTTCTTTTATTTTACTTTACCAACCCCTAAACTCTATTTATTACTTTATTTTTTAAAAAAATAGTATACTCAATATACTAGGATGTTTTTATGATAAGGATTCGAAATACACTTACACACACCTCTATCTAATGGGTGAAGAACAAAATGTTTCTATGGAAGGCAAACTAACGCCTCATGAAACGATGATTGTTCGATTATCTCCTACCACCTCTCATGGTGGCCATTATGATGGCATTGTATTTATATATGATATATATTATTTTTATGTTTTATTTATTCTTATATATTTACCATTTATATCATGCCTTTATGGTTTCCATAGTTGGTAAATACGATAATCTAATTTGAGGAAGTGCGACCTACCGCCCCCTCAAAGTGATGTGATTCGTTAATGACTTATGTGGGATGTATAAAGGATGGATTTAATGATATAATATATATTATATTATACTATAATTATAATATAACTATGTACCATTATGTTTTATTTCCATTAAAATAAGAAATAAAAATGAAAGTAGCATTCATGCGTACGTACGACTTACCGTCTCCATGAACGGTGCATTTCATTTCTTACCGTAAAATGATATGTAACTATTATAAATAAATGTATATACTGGATATATATGATATATATGATATATAAATCATGAATACCATTCTGGATATAATTGACTATTGACCACATGGTCAACTTGTAAATATAAGGTGTTCATTTTTAACTCAAGTACCAAATATCGACAAAATGAACGTTATTAACTTAAATGATTACATAATGTTTATAACATGGTAATAAGTGATATAAAAGGAATAATAAACTTGAAAAAGGTTCTTCAAAAAGTATAAATTAACTTTAGTTTATCATTCAGGATATTAAAGAACAAACGGGTCAAGTTAGACATGAGGTAAGGGACTTCGTATCAATCTCCATTCATTGAGGCATATTTTGTTTTAATAGATGACTCTCTTTTATATGTTGTATAAACACCCATGAATTTCAAAGGGAATATTTTTCTATGAAGCTTTTTACTAAAAAACAAAAAGGAATGTTTTTTTATGTAAGCGGTGACAATGACCTTTTCACCGCCACGTGTATTATTTGATATTTGGCTCCCTCAGCAAGCCGTAATATTTTTAAAAGAAAATTAATACATTATACTCTTTTATGTATTTTTGGTATTGAAAATGGTTTTGAAAATGGATTTTTTATGCCAATATATTTAAGTGATCTATTGTGATTGAAATGTGGAAATGTTTCCTTTCCTATATATTTGTTGTATGTGATATGATTTTATAATGGTACTTAGACATTTTATGGGTGGTTACATGATAAACCTAATGACGGGTGGTGTCATGAATACCAGGATGGGTGGTTATGATTTAACCTCCAATGCATTGGTTATGGAAGTTAGTTGTATGGCTATTCCATTTAGTTATATGTGTGGAAGTTGATCGTATATTTATTCTATTTATGTATGTTTATGTCCCAAGTTACCTTTATATGTTTTGTGTTCATTATATGGGATATAAGGTAATCTTCTGGTTACAAAAATGGTAAGTAATGATCTTTTATTTAGTGAATAGTATTTACTACATCATAAAGGTGAAAAGTATTACTTATGTTAAATTATTCATTGTTTACTTTTTGTTTTGAAAAACTAATAGTTTTCTTTCTTTGCATATCCCTTATTGAGCCTTTTTATTCTCATCCCAAGTTTTTGAAATGTTTTTCACAGGACATAATGTGGAATAGGGACAAGGATGGGATCAAGGAAAAGTCATGATGTCTTAAACATTGAACTAGACATGACACTTTTTTTAAGAGTTCATGTTTTGTAAAAAAAATGGAGACTGTGTAGAAGTGTCTACTTTGTAATATTTTGAGATGTAATAATTATTTTCTAATTCTCTAAAACTATAAACCTGAAAATATACTCAATGTGAATTATTCATTTAATTCAATATTATGTACGGTTTAAGGTCGGGGCCTTATAATCACTCCTTGACATCAATTTTACTAATCCATATTTAGAAAGATCTAATTTTTATCCAAGGTTTCTTCTACATAACTTAGAAGTATGATATCACTTCATGATCCTACATGATAATTTTTTCTTTTATACTCCCACAAGAATGTTAGCTGTAGTGATGGTATCAAGACATATTACAGATCAAGAGTAATCTAGATCTTCCATATCTTTACAAATATTTTATTTCATAGAAGATCTCATTATTCTACAATGTCACCTAAATTCTTAGATTTCTCTCTAAATGATGAATATGTGTATAGGGTTCTCATTCTATCAATAGTCACTCTCCCCACATCTTAATTTCTTACATGTATATTTATATATAAAAATCTTTCCCATACCGTTTTCCATTCTAATTTATTAACTTATTAATATTTTACAAAAGGTGTGGTCTTCCTCGATATCTCATTCAAATTACATGTTAAGTCTTCCTTTTGAATCACCATATAACTTGGTTGTTTACTTCTTTTAAATTAATTCAAAAAAATTTCTACTTTAAACACATTCATAATCTATACATGCATGGAATTACGTGTATCTTTTGTGTGGAACATTATTTATAGGAGTACCAAGATAATCATAATTTTTCTTCATCTCTATTGACATCTGAAATTGGATAATACATTATGTTTGTCTCGTTTATTCTTATAAAAAACAGTCTTTCTCAAAAAAATTAACTCAACAATATTGTCTTATGATAAATTTTTTGTTCAACATCAATGTATTTTACTCAGAAACAATGTATAATGAAAAATATTTATATTCAACATCAAATCCTTACACTTAGCAAGAAAGTATTTTGATAAAGATTCATATTAAAGGGATCTACTATTTTTTTATCTGATCTTTAAATCTAAAACATTCTTCATAATAAATCTAATATTCTATAAAGAAACTCCAACCCATATTAAACAACTCAAAATCTGATCCAACATGATGTGGGTAGTGTTTCACCATTCACAAAAACTACATTTTATTTTCTTAGAACATATTCAAAATAATTTTCACATTTTAGGATGCTATATTGAATTATTCTAACCATGGTCTTCATTCAAAAACACAACATCTCCTTAAGCCGAACAACTCCTTCGATGACTCACTTAAAAAATATACTTGGATACTTTACCAATTATTACATTTAATTCCTAATCATGGATCTATTACATTACTTTATGAATAATAACTATAATTATGTAATACATAATGATATTTTGAGAAAAAGTGCAACTAATGTCATATTTGGTACAACAATCATGCTTTGTAATTTTTTCCAATATCCCCATACATTTTTTATTTTCAATATGTGTTCTTATTTCACTCCGTCTTTTCATTCATAATAAAATGAACAGTGTCAATAGGGTTTTTTTCACCTCATCCAGAGAACCACTTCCCTTACATTAGAAACCGTCTTGATATACTTATGAGGGAAAAATTGCATCACATGATTTTCCTTAGAAAAGAGTCTTTTGTGAGTCCAATCTAAGTCTACATTAGAATACCCAAAATATAAATCAATTTGGATTTAACCAGGGTTGTCAATGTTGTCCCTAAACAATAAGACATGTGGAACCCTATTCAAAATCTCATTTTAGGGAATACTCATACTAGATTTATATTGAAATTAATTATATTATGCACATTCTTAAACAGGAACATACAAATATTTTTTAACTGAAATCAGCCCATGTGTCTCATGGTTTACTAATCAATACCCCCTTAACATTTTAATTTAATAAAATTGTAACTAAGGTAAGTAAGAATGATTATGATACCTAATACTCCAATTTTACATAGATTATTGAATCTTGGAAGCCTTACCTAAAACTTTTGATCCCCTAAAATGATACACTCAATCTTCTACATCATGCAAGTTGAAACACTCTAAGATCAAATTTTTTTTGTTTTCTAATAGTGAGTATCCATCACTTCTCCTTCAATTCCCTACAACTTATCACAAATATTAAACAAAAATATGGAAGAAGGATAGACCTCTTTGTTCCTCAAAGGTAGCGTTAAAGTTGACATTTCTTCCTCAACTTAATATAATATTTCCTTGTAATCCAATCACTATTTCTCAAGTTATAATAATCATTAGTTTTTTAATTTTATTATTTATTTTAATATGGTAATATTATCATAAAATATTTTTAACCTCTCCAAAACTGATTATACATTTCACATTATTTTCCATGAACCATTAAACTATAATTAATGGGTATATTATCACAAATTTATATTTCATAATGTTTAGATGGTTTTTTTCTTTAGCTTTGTTATCAATCCCTTAATTATCCACTATCTTTCCTAACTCAATAATGTACAACTAGATTACTAAGAATTCCCTTTTAACCTTCTTAACTTGTTTAGGTTTCTCTTTTTTTCCTTTATAAAGTCACAATATTGTGTGAATTATCCTCTTTATCTTTCAGAATATGATTCACTTTCGTAGAATAGGGAGTTTCACTTGGTAGTCTAGTTATACTCTCATAAAATTTTTGACCTTTAAATCCACATCTCTTACACACAACTTATATATATCCAAACAAATTTTATTTGGTTACATTTAGTGTAGCTATGTTCATAGATTTATTTTTCATAGATTTTGTTCTTACATGCTCCCAAAATCACTCATTGGTCCTTGAAAATTCTTAGGTGATTACATATTATACCAAAAATATTTATATTTGTATTCAAACCTTCTAAAACAGTAATAATAACCTCGAAAATTAGATCATCAATTTTGATAAGAACTTTTCCTAGAATTTTAATAGTTTTGTTATAATGAAAAATGAGCCTAAATTGTCATAGAGGCTTATGGTTTCCTGGAATATTCTTCCATTAATATGATGTATAATATCGCCTCTTAGTTTTCATGGCCCAAATAACCTCATAATTGATTTTTTACATCATATGTTTTAGATAAAATAAGAAATTTTTTAAATTTATTAGGTGCATATTTACCATATTCACATGATCTATTCTTTTCATTGGTACAAGAAAATTATACACTAACCTCAAAATACATAGTGAATTATTATAAAGCCTTATTCAACTCTTGTTGTATTGTGAGTTGGATAGATTATGTCTTAACCATTTTTTCTTCCTTTCCAACCAGTTCTTCCTTAAAATAAATGATAATATTTTATTTTTCTAATTTTCTAAGACTATTATTATTAATCTCATAATTGAATTTCATTCCATTATTGACAAAATCATACTTCTAATCAGTCACCTTATGGTTTTATTTTTCAATATTATTATTTTATTCCTTGAGGTATTATATTTTTTCCATAGAAAATTTAATTTTTTCATATCCCGAGCATGTTCCATCCATTCGTCTCAACCATAATCACTACATGATTAGTCAGCTGCTTTCTTATAATGATAAAAGAGAGTTACTTCCTTATCAAAGTCTATATATGAGTTATCTTTCTATTTCTTTCTGATAAATATTATTCTATTGGTAATAAACCACTTCTTATGTTTCATTTGTGTCCTCTCACTATCATTATGTGATTTGGATTCTACAGCCCTCTTATTTGGGTAATAATTTACAAAATGACCAAAATAATTAAAATTAAAAATCTATTCAAATATATAACTTTTAATTTACATTTAATCTTTAAGAATCTATTTTATATAAGATAAATAATTTGGTGTAATTCTTGTTCATCCTTAACGTATGGGTCATTAGATTTTACAACCTCTTCTACTTTTTATTTTTATGTTTCTCATGGATTCATAATAAATTTAATCTTTTTTTATTCCTTTTAAATGTAGGTGAATTTATAATATCCTAAAATATGATAATGTTGTGTATCTCATACATTTTTAAGTATTCTCTTTCTTACAGAGTTGATATCATTTAATCAAACTGATCAGGAAAATTCCTCATTAGTTTTTTTGAAAGAAGGAATCATCTATCTTCTCACCAAACCCCTATATGTTACTCATAGTTTCATTTAACTAGTTGAAATTACTATTAATAAAATTCCCATTATCTATTTAAATGTATTCAAATTGGATCCTCTAAACTTTATGTCTATCTTCATTGACATTGAAATTATCTTAATAGTTTCTTCTTAATTTTTCATATATCTCCTTGGAAGTCTAGAGAACCGTGATCATTTATATAAATTCCTTGACAGAGACATCAGGATGTAATTTTGAGTATTTATATCTAACATCATATTCCTTTGGTCTTTCTATGTTAATGTTGAACTATTAGTAATGGGTTTAAATCCAAATATTATAGTATCTATCACTTCCAAGCCAAGTGAATGGAGGTATGATATCAACATATTTCTATAGTTATGATAATTATTCTCATAGATTGTTGTAATTTTCATGGTTATTAAAAAAGATAATATTATACATCCCTCAAAATTATCACTCAGATAATTAAAGGGAATCTACCCTCTGATACTAATCGATTTTCCTCGATACATTAAATCCCTGAAGGGGGGAGGGGGTGAATTGATGATATATTTTTTAATGATTAATTTATATTTTACCCTAATACCTTGAACCTGTTAATGTTCTCAATCCTCTCAATTATTTCCCACAACCTCACCTCTATGTTGAATAATAAATAAAGAGAGTAGCACATGGTATTTACAAGGATCAGCTTAAAGTCCTACTCCTTTCCATGATGGCTACTCCCCCATCCTAGATTATCCACTATCTCTAATCATCAACTAAAAACATGGATTCCATTGTTATATCTACACATCTAATACCAAATTTAGTTGGGTATACCTCCAACCATGACTGTTAATTCCCCCAATAATTTTTTCTCAACTTGAATAGTGTTAATCAATATTTTAAATGATATACTTCTTCTCCTTGGTTTCTTTTTCACCACTTTTGTATGATCCTATGTTGTAAAAATGAGTTTGAATATTTTTAGGAACCATAAATTTTCATTTCCTAGATGGACCCTATCTGAAATCAAGATTTGGAATTGGATTTTATATTTTTAACATCCTAATTGTTTTTTTATTTGTCTTCAGACCAGAGAGGTGTCTTAAAAGTATAGATAAGTCCTATGATCTTGTGGTTTTGAAACATTTTTTTTGGGAGAAAATATCATGGGGTGTCAGGTAAAAACACGGTTAGTGCTAACCGTGCACCCTAAAACATGAAAATTATATTTCAAGGAACATATTTTTTTTAAACCATGTAAGGGGATTAGGAAAACATGATGTTTTTATAGAGTTACAGAGGGAACCAAGTGGTTGGTGCACAATTTATCAAACTGTGTAGCATAACCATTTTAGATAGTGGTATGTTTAGATATTAAGTTGAAATAATTAGTGAAAAGTTTTCTAACTATTCAACCAAATCATGTACCTTATTAAAAGGGAAAATTTTAATATTTTATCACACTGACTTTAATGGTTTTCACTCCATTTTTATTTCATATTTTCCCATCAACTATCCAATGTGAGTCCTCTTATTAATCCCTTTATCCATGGGAGATATACTTTTTTCTTGGGATTAATCAAAAACCATATCTTGCCATAAATATCCCATGGTAAGTCAATCCTTCCTTAGTTTTTTATTAGTTTCTTTTTTTATTTGGTTTCTTAATGTCATTTATGTAGGTTATTACCTATTTGTAGGGTGTTTATTTGGATTTCTCATTTCTCCCATTCTTTCTCAAATAAATGGTTAACACTGGATGGGTGGAACTTACTATGTATGAGGTAGGCGGTCTATATGATTTTACCTAAAAATGTATTTTCATTTTTAAAATGGTCAACTGTGCAGAAAGTATGACTTCCCATGTTTCTCTCCTAGAATTTTTAATTTATTTAAATTGTTTCCTAAACCATGACCTAGTTTTAGTATAGTACACCCTTACACCATTAAAGGTTAAAACATTAACTCAAACCATCCCTTAGGGTGATTTTAGATTAACAACCATGAAAACCCTACATTTTATGAAACCAAAAAACTCACATGTTTTTCTTAGATTAGAACTTAGTAAAGACCCACATCACTCTTCAAAATTTAATGAAACCACCACTTAGGGTGTCTTCGAAATGTCGCCTTAATATTATAAATCTCACATTGAACATATGATTTCATGAATAAATGATCTAGACCATGTCTTTTTTCTTAATATGAACTACTTGAAAGATATAGAATAATTTATTTATCAAATGATATAAGTACCTTATGGGATACCTTGTGCGACACCTCCAAGGTTTTGGTTTTATTTAATAAAATCCTTATAATTAATCTCTTATGATTTCTTATTACTTATGTAATGAAGGGGTTGGGTTACCTACATGGAATGCATCAGCACTTATGAATTATTTCTATAGACAGATTGAAATATACTAATTAATATACTTTTGTTGGAAAATTTTGATATCCTTTTTAAATGAGAAATTTTTTTGAATTTTTTCAAGGATCCTAAATACCAATAATCAATGGAGTATAATTTTAATCACCAGTAGATTAACTTTTCCATTCTATGATGTAAAACGTGATCAGGGTTAATATAATGAGACTTTTTATGTTTACAATGATTCATTCCATGGAAAACACTTGGATTCTAGTTTATAATTCCAAGTGAGAACCCAAAGGATGCCACACAATTAGTTAATGTGAATGAAAATGTGTAATCATGACTTGGATCTAATCAATGTCTTATATTCATAAATTACTATACATGAAAATTGATTATTCACTTATAAAAAATGGAAAATTAGAATTATTGGGATTAGCTCCCTCAATTTTTCTTGAGGTCCTCTGAAATATATTACCTCATTTTATAACCTTAAATTACAACTAAATTTATCCAAATATTATATCGGACTTGTTTCTGAACCCCATTTAGAGGCCTATCAGATAGTGGAATGCCTAAGATTACTCCTTGTAATCACGTTATAACTTTTTATTGGACATTTAGTGTTATAGACATGGGTCCTATGAGTATATTATATTCATATGATGAAATAGACTCTGACTTAGGCCAAAGTAGGTGGTATTCCATAGTTAACCCCACATTAAATTTTTTTCTTATTTTAATATTGCACATTGTTGTGTTTTATAATAAATAACTGGAAATAATGTTTACATTGTTGGTGGTGGCCTATAGAGTTTTACTCACACCCTATTAAGTAAATTTTTTAGTACCTGGGAATATCTTATTGAAATACATTATGACCATATATTGTGCTTCTTTTCTATTAATTATTATGATCTAGGATGTGGCATGGGAGTTTTGTCCAAGCTTGTACTGTGAGTGAATTCTGGATTTGGGTATTTATTTATTCTATTATCCCTCTATACTTTATATTTATATTACCTATTTTTTAATAATTTCCCTATAAATATATAATTTTATATTCATTCATGGTTTTATTTTTCATGATGTTTTTTGGTTTTCAGTTTTTATTATCTTATATTTTCGTTTCATATTATTCAATAATGTTTTATTTTTATTATGCATCCATGGGGTATACTCTCCCCACTGATCCATCATTATAACCTTTGTTCTCATTGACATATTCTATCATATGAGGATCAATGATTTAGTCCATGTGGCCACTCAATATTGGTTACTTATGCATGGAATGTCCTTAGGACATCACAAAGTGGTATCAGAGTTGTTGTTTTATTTTTATTTTAGGATGGTAAAATGGAGACTAAAAATGTGTCAAAACTTCATAAATAGCCCATGTTTGGGAATTTACAACCCACACAGGGGGGAAAGATCATGTTTTGAGGGATGAGACTATTGTTCATATTGATTTATATTATAATTGATTAATATTTCACCTCGAGTGACTAGTTTTTATCTTTCCATTGGTTAATGATTTATGGGATTTATATCTTCTACTAGTATGATATGATATAAGGTGAGTTAATGAATCATTTTAGGAACATAAGATTTATATTCCTTGAGAATTCTTACTTGTGTACCATGATTATGTGATTTTCTTGTTTACATACCAGTATTATTTCTTTGGTGAAAGATTTTCTTATTATAGTTATGGTTAAGAATGGTTAAATAAAATGTTTATATAAAAAAGTGTTTTATCATATATCATGCTGATGAAATTATATTTGACCAACTTTAACTAAATTAAGTAAATTATGTATCCTTAAAATGATTAATAAATTAAACTAAATGAGATCTCCAAAAGAAAAGGATATTGGATTTGTTTTCAACAAATACAAGGATTTCTTATAGATGTCAATTAAATGGGATTTAGATTGATACATATAGGGCAGTTGAATCCATAAATTGGGAATGTATATCCACATAAATAAATTATTATATGTTTTATTTGATCCTCGTTGGAAGATCTTAGAACATTATTTCTATATAATGAACTCTATAAAAATTTTGGTAATTGGATGTTATCCTTCATAATTAAACCAAATATTCGGTGACAGATGATAGTTAAATGGTGTGTAAATTACAAATTATGCAGGCTTATACCTATATGACATGGGAATGAAAACCCATATAACTGAATCCTTACATGCTTGATTCAACCCATTTAGGCCAGTATTTTCATATTATTCCTATGAAATAAAACCAATAAGGGTGTACTAAATCATTAATAAATTACCTATTAAATGGTTTCACTTATATGGGATTCCAACTATAATTTTTTGAATGTTTCCTCTATTAATTATAAAGGATAACTATATAACTGAATCCAACTTAGCGTGAATTAATCCTCATAGGTTGACTTTACATTAGTATAAAAAAGTACTTTAACATTGGTTTTTATTATTTTTGACGCCGGGTTTTAACCGATGTTGAAGTCACTGATGTAAAAAATATTAATTTTTAAGTCACTTATTATAAACCGACCACAAAGATGAATTGAATTCATTTTTAGCGTCGTTTTTGTAAAAAATAATGGACAAAAAACTCATCTACATCATTTTTTGTGTTAGTTTCTTCAAAAACTGATGCAAAAAAGTTGAAAAAATAGTTTCAACGTAGGTTCTCTCAAAAAACTAACACAATAAATAGAATAATATTATTTATGGCCTCTGTTTTTATAAAAAACTAATGCAAAAAAGTAGTGTTTTTTCTTCAATGTTTTATATCCTTTCCTAATCTTGGATTTCACTAGTCATGGAGCTAAAATGGAGTTACAGATCAAAAGTTATGGCCATCTAAAGTTGAACTTGTCAATGCTTTGATTGATACTACTCATTATAAAGAAAACATGATAAACATGAATTAATATCACATACATGAAATGATATAAAATAATAATAACACTTCAAACATATTTCAATGGTTTTTGGATCTTCTATTGAAATGATGTGTTTTTATCATCATATCTCTTATATGTAGTGTATAACTCATGCGATAATGAAAATGGTGATTGATAATTAAATTTACACTATGGTTGGTAAATCTCATCAGAAAGTTTTATATTTGTAACCCAATAATATAATTAAATCATCATTATAATAAATCTAATCGAGTTTATTAAAAATTAAGGAAAATAATAATAAAGAAAATTAATGAATGGAATAGGTACCAGGTTCAATTTAACGATTGCGACTGTGTTGAAAACTTGATTAAATCGAAGAGGTTTAAAATAATGAAAAAAAGAGAAATGTATTTATATATAGTAAATGAATTTTTTTTTATTTCATTTTATGAAAATGTAAGTGGGATTCTAAAATTAAAAATGTGCATTGTGAAAAATTGAAATTCTAAACACGCATATTAGAGAATACTCTTTGGCATTGGTATTTTTGAAACCGATGCAAATGTGGATTTACATTGGTCCTTTGGCATCGTTGTTTTTGTAAACCGATGCCCAAAATGCCAATCGATATCATTTTTGTGTCAGTTTTTATATAAAATGATGCTAAAAAGTTAAAAAAATATAATATTCACATCAATTTTTTTTAAACCAGACACCAAAGTGTAGAAAAACTATTTTTGGCATCGATTTTTAAATAATCAGATTCTAAAAATTATAAAAAACATTTTGCATCGGTTTTTAAAAAAACTGATGGAAAAAATAAAATTAAAAAATATTTTTCGCGTTGGTTTTTAAATAAACCAACGCTAAAATATTTTTTTAAAAAATCACTTTGGTTTTTTAAAAACCTACGAGAAAAAATAAAAAACTTATTTTGGCATCGATTTTTGTTACAAACTGACGGCAAAAGATTAAAAAATACCATGTTTTAGATAATTCCTCAAGATTCAATTTGACAGGTCGTGGAGCAAAACTGGTGTTATGGATTAAAAGTTTTTTCCTTTGAAATTTGGAATTCCTTAAGACTTCTCATAGAAAAGATCAACATCAAACATCCATAACTATTATTCTGTAACATTGTTTTTTCTCCATGACCAGTCAAATCGAATATTAGGGAATTCCCTAAAACATTTTTATTTTTTTCTAAAATTTTTGGCATTGGTTTTTTTAAAAACCATTTTTATTCTTTTTTGTGTCAATTATTTTTAAAAACTGATGCCAGAATAATTTTTTTCTTGTTTTTGGCATCAGTTTTTTAGAAAAAATTACCAAAAAGTCTCTGAAAACATATTTTACATCGGTTTATAAGAAACCAACATCAAATTGATGATGTTAAAAACCATTTTTCAACTATTTTTATTTATAAATTACTTAGTGTACATCCCCTTGGGGTATATTTATGTTAAATAGTATGGTTATTTAATGTGTTTTCATCCACTCATGTGGTGTTTAATATAGGTTTTTGTAAACATCTTACATAAATTATCCCCTTAATTTTATAAAATACATTTTGTGTGTATGTTTGGATCTTATTGTTTTGAGGAAACAATTAATTAAAATTACTGTTACAACATAAAGGGGAATGTTACTCTATATCTTGTTATTGATGTTTTATTTAATTAATCTCTATGTTGAGATCGTATAGATAATTTATGGGTTATAGTATTTATAATATATTTTTCTAATGTTATTTGAGGCATTATTTATGTAAAGTTCCATGTAATGTTTATAAAACATTTTTCTCTATATAAGTATTTGAAATTTAATTTAAATGAACGTCTATAAGTTTTACGTAACCGGTGAATTGATGTAATTGATTACATAAAACCCCTATTTATGGATATATTTAGGACCATAGTGTGAGAGTTAGTTCAGAAGTGTCCTTTAAATTTTTCTTGAATAGGAATGTGGATGTTTCTTATGAGTCTTATTTCACTTATTCTATTATGTTGATCTATAGGTTAGGAAATAAATCCTAATAACCTTTTTATAGTGAACCTAGATTAATATTCAATTCCTTTTGTAAAAGTGATGTTATTTTGTTGTGGTAGTTCCCTTAGTAATAATAAGCATCAGTAAATGACTACATTGAGATTTCAAGCATGATACATGTCGTTCATTTTCCATTTGGGGTTGGGTATGACTCTTGTTTTATGAAACAACACTCTGGATATCGGGGCTTTTGTGTACTATGTTCGAACTTGATGTAGACACCAAAATTGTTAATGGTAATGTTTAAAGGTCATGATATTTATTGTACATGGTCAATCATTTAATAGGTTTTGTAAATTTAATTTTGGAAATGTGTGTCTCAAAAAGTCATCATCCATGTTAAAAATTGTGTGGGGTAACATGACCCTGGGTTGATCATTTGTATAGGATAACACATCTCATGAAAGAATGGTGATATATGTCCTGTGAATTAATTGAAATGGGTGGGACTATTTAATTGTTATTATATCACGGTAGTATGCATAGTCACATACCATGCCTATTGAGTTAAAAGTTCTGTAACTATACATGTATAGTCCTATAGTAATTTTCTATGTCTTAATAAGGTTTTAGTGATATGGACATGTAAAAACTTGAGCTATTTTTTTCACAATTGATTATAAAATGGTTGTGAGTCTGTGGAGGTTATTTTCATAGGCCACTTCTAGAGTAGAGTAGCATGGGAATAAAGAGGAAACTGAGTTATCTCAGTGTTAGGTATGACCTTTGAAAAATATTTGGTGATATAGCACCATTGATATGATTCAGAAAACTTCCTTAATAATATGGTGCAAATTAAGTTTAAGACCATGTCATGGGAGGATAATCATGCCTATGTCTATGAACAAATATATTCTAGTTACGTATATAAGGGACTAAAGTTTCATTTGTGTGCTTTGTATAACAATGTAAGACACATCTAGAGAATTCATTCAGGGGGGGAAGGATAATGTGTTGTGGGAATTAGTTTTATATTTCTAGTAAAGTGATGCCTAATATGATCCTAATGTGGGGAGAAAAATTATGATCTTGCGATAAAACCCTCATGCGAGGGAGATCTAGTATTAGAAGGTTCAGTCATGGGGTGGTCATTGTGGCATCATGATGCTGAAAAATAGGTGGGGATGAAAACATTTGGATTACTCAGCAAAATCTAGGTTAGATATCAAACACGCTTTGGTTAATGATGAACATCAGTTATTGGATTTGGATGCCACCAAGTAGTTTAATCCACGAGTCAATTGTGAAAAATGGAAACCCTACCACTAGTGTTTTAAACATGATGAAGGGAGACATTAAAGGTTTATTAAGTTACTATAGGGTCACTTGAAGATGTATTATGTTACTAAAGGGAACCTTGATGTTTTCTTAGGTTACTAAACGGCCACTTGAATATTTCTTAAGTTACTAAAGGGTAACATGAAATTTTAACATGAATGTTTCTTAAGATACTAAAGGTTACCATAAATAATTATTATGTTATTAAAGGATAACCTAAATATTTCTTAAGTTACGAAAGTGTAACATTAAGGTCAATTATGTTACTGAAGGGTAACATAAACATTTCTTAAGTTAATAAATCCTAGAATGATATTTTTTCAAGTTACTAAAGGGTAACTTGAAATTTTATTGTGTCACTAAAGGGGGGAATAAATATTTCTTATGTTACTAAAGGGTAACTCATTGATTTCTGTAATTATTGAAAGGTAAATTGAAATTTTCTTATATTAATGAAAGGAATCATAATGTTTTCTTACATTACTATAAGGTAATTTAATTTTTTTTAAGATAATATAAGATGGATTATGTTTATATTATGATCAAGTGATTTCAACAAGGGATGGATATGAACATTATGGGCCTGATTAGATGATTAAAGGATGAATTTGGGCTAAGGGCACTGTGATATGTTAGTGATGACATGTCAGTGAGTGTAGGTGAGTGTTTTATATAATATTAAACTAGAGGTGGTTCAAATTTTAATTTTTAAGTAATTATATGTGACCAGTTAGAAATCGTATCGAGCTCATCCCTGGATAGGTTGTAGACATTATTCAGTCATTATCCAATATTTTCAAGGAAGAACCGACATATTTAATTTGTGCATGGATGGGGAAGGCATTCCTATTTGTATATGAAATTAGAAACCAAGATCTGTTAAATTCTTAATGGTTCTCTTATTTGTGTTGAACACCAATATACTGGGGACCATGTCCAGAAAGTCATTAAATCACTAATAACATGTTTTTATTGGAAATTTTTTTGGTGTGAGGAACCAAGGTTCATAATTAGATTTATAATCTATGATCTAATGAGGAATTCACCATGGGATCGTCAATCTAATGTGATGATGATTTTAGTGCCCTAGGTTCAAAGAGAAACATACACCATCAAATCATTGTTTGATGTGGACCATGAGCATCAGCTCAGGTTCAAGCATTTTCATGTCTTGTTCTTATTGTTGTGTTTTAGAATCACATTGGGTGAAAAAAATGAACTGGATCCAGTTAAATGGAATTTAAGGACTGGAAGTGTTTTGGTTATGTTTCTAGATGTCCCCTGGTTCTTCTATAGGATAAGAAGTGCTGAGGTGAGGAGGTTGTAAGATCTTATGCTACATATATCTATTTTAATTTTATAGGAGGCTTGAATTTTCATTTGATAGCTAAACCATATCTGAAACCTAACTTCATAATGTACGCTTAAAAGTTTTTGCACCATAAATTGTTATTTTTGTGAGTTATTGGATACCATAGATGTGTCTGAGGAGCCAAAATAAGTATTTGGAGATTATAGTTTTGAAAAATAAATTTTAGGAGAAAAAAACACGGGGCGTGAGGTTAGAACATAGTTAGTGCTAACTGTGCACCCCAAACCATGAAACATATTTTTATGAAACATAGTTTGTTTAAACCATTGTATGTGATTAAAAATCATGTGGTTATCTATATATTTTTAAAGGGACTGGCACGATTGAATCATAGGTTTTCAAATAGTGTGTTGTAACCAGTCTATATAGGGGTGTATTCAGATAGTGAGTCTTCATAGTTAGAACAAGGGATGTTTAACGTTCAACTAAACCATGTGCATCATTAAAAGAGAAAAACCCATTTTTTTCTATTTACCCTCAAATGGGATTCACCACATTTTTCATTCCTATTTAACCACCAACTCTCCAACAGATTCCCTCCTCTTTCTCCCTTCATATATATGATATATCCTTCATTTTTTGGGTTTATTCAAAAACATTAACTTGAAATCAAGAGACCTTGATAATTCTATCACTCATATATCTTCATTTATTAGTTTATTATTTTTTTTTTCTATTTTACTCAAAGAATTTATATTATTTATTCCCTTTTTTCAAGGCATTTTTATGGTCTGTCTTTTTCTCCAACCCTAGCTCGAATAAAGGGATGATACCAAATGGGTGAAGTTTTCTAATAAAGTGGTTGTTGGTATATATTATTTTCCCAAAAATTATTTCCATTTATAAAATGTTTCATTATATCTCACAGCATACATTCCATGCATTCCTCATATAATTTTCTATTCCTTTAAATTGACCGTTAAATCCCAACATAGGTGTAGCATAGTTTATACTTACATTTTTAGAGGCTGAAAACATAATATTGAACAAACCCTTAAGATTATTTCAGTATAAAAGCCATGAAAACCCAAAAAGTTTTTATAAAAAAACACCTCAGAAGGTGTGTTTAGATGGGATGTCAGTTAATCCCCATGTTAATATTCCCCAACAAATGAAACCACCAGTTAGGGTGTGGTTGTAATGTCACCTAAATAATAGACTCTTATATGGAACATAGTATGTCATGAATAAATGATAGTTCCCAAATCCTTTTTCTTGTTATGAACTCCTTAAAATAAATTGACTAATTTAATTATAAAATTATATAAGTAACTTGTAGGAAACATAGATTGAAACCTCTATTTTTTTGGTTTAATTTATTAAAAGCCTTGTAATGAATGTCTTATGTGAAATTATGTATTATACCATCAATGTCTCGTATTCCCTACATGAAATAATTTGGAAATTAGGAATTATTTCTATGGACTCCATGTAATGTATTAATGATATAATTAGTGTTATTAAATTGTTAAATACCATTTAAATAAGATATATTTTGGAATGTGTGCATGGAACCTGAAGACTTATAATTAATGATTGTTTGATATAATTTTAATGTGAGGAATTAATATCGATTAGACTACTTTATTAAATTATTATTTTTATATTATCAACCATAGATTGGTTAATATAATGATAGTAGTTACAATTTTTATGGGTCATGACATGGGTAAAAATTAGATTCCAATTTCTAATTCCAAGTGATAAAATGATAAATGACTCACAATTCATTAACGTTAATGATAAGGGATAATCCCACCTTGGATCTGGTTAATTTATTATATTCATGAATGCATTGGCATGCCACATGATGATTCACCTCTAGAATCTGTAAAATTAAAATGCCTGGGACGAGGTCCTATGATTTGACTTAACGTTCTTGGACACAAAATGACTCAAATTATATCCTTGGATTCTAATAATGTATATTATAATATTACCCTATACTTATTCCTTATGATTATTTAGTTCCATTTTAGAAATTAAAATGCCTTGGATTACCCCTTGGATTCACTTTGGTTCTTATTGTTGGATCACTGGGCTTATAGCCATTGGTTCTCTGGCTATATTTTATTCCTATGATCAGAGGGAATCTAGCTTAGGAAAAAATAAGGTGGTATTCAATGGTTAACCACCACTTTAAATCTTCCTTTATTAATATAAATCACACAATTGAGTTTTACAATCATAGACTTAAATAGAATTAGACACCATTATCGGTCACCTATTCAGTTTTACCCACACTATATTCAGGCTTTCATGTGGTACAAAAGAAGATTTCATGGATATAGGTTAGAACATTGGATCATTCTTCTTTTATTTTACTTATTATAGTGTGAGACATAGAATTGGAATTGTGTTCAAGTTTTCACTAAGACTTCCTTAAAAAGTTGGGTCCTTTGTTTATTTATTCTTTCAATTATCTATCCTTGTTGTATATATTATCTAATATGTTTTTGAATGCCTTTTACATGTACCATTTTATATTCACGCATGGTTGGATTTAAATGGAACTTTACATGTTTTTAGTTTTTATTATCTTCCACTATAATTTCACTTTATTTACTATTATGTTATTTTTATTACTCATCTAGATGGTATAGTCTCCTAACTATATCATCATTAAAATCTTGACACTATTCAACATCCCCCGGTATATGGGGAGGCATGCTTGTGGTCATGTGGCCCCTCAGGTTTGGTTAATTATCTGTGTAATGTTCTTGGAATGTCATAACATGGAATTAGGATCTCACTCCATAATCCAACATGAATTTTTTTCTCATGTACTCCCTCAATAACATCAATAGTATTATTGGTCTCGAGACCCCTTATAGATTAAGAGTGAAATAAATCTTCCCCATCTTCATGAATACTTGATTGGACAATAGATCCCATTATTCATCAATAAATCCATAATCCATGTTCTTATCTCTCCAAGATACATATGTGTATCCGGTTCACAAAAATTTCTTTCCCATTGTGTACAAGTTCTCTCAATATTCATTCTCCCCTCATTTTCCTCAATTACATGAATATTTATGCATATAAATATTGATCATACCAAGATTAGAATCATATTTGGAAACTCCATTATCTTCAGTAGTAAGTGAGATCTTCTTTGTGATCTCATTCGAATTATCAATGAAATATTTATTTTTTATATCTATATGACTTAGGTATTTACTTCATTAAAACTGTAACAAAATTTCTACATTAAACTCTTTCAAAATATCCACATTCATCAAATAACATTTCACTTCTATGTAGACATTATTATTTAAGGGTGTGGATCTTATTTTATTTTTTCTTAATATCTAAATATAAGTTGTGTTCAAAATGTCTTGAAGTATTACATAAAATTTTTATTCCTATCCAAAGGATTATTCTCTTACTCAAATACATACAGTTAAAAAAAAGTCGAATGATGAAGCTTTATGTTCAGCATAAATGTATAATGCTCATCCAAAAATTATTATATTGAATCTTTATATTTAACATAAATAAATTATTCTAAGAAAAAAAAAATTATGATGAAACATTAGATTCAAGGACTACCAATATTTTTATCTCAACTCAAAATTACATATTTCCTTCATAAGACTTATAGGAATCTATATTGTGACTGTAAACACTTTTAGACAAATAAAAATATCATCAAACATGATTTTTATAGTGTTCCATCATTCACTAATACATTTCTTTAGTTTCCTTGAAGACAAGTACAAAATGAGTCACTTTTAAGAATACACCATTGGTGTTTTATTTCAATGGTCTTCAAGAAGAATCACCACATATCCTTCAGTTTCTAATATACCTCACCATATCACATAACTAAGAGACTTAAATAACATATCAATCATGAAATAAAATTCCCAATCATGTATATATAAAAACCATTCAAGATTCATCAGCTTCATTAGAAAAAAACATTCATATATTAACAACAAGTGAAATTTGTTTTTGGGAATAATATAATGAGGTTTTGATCAATTTTGAATCATGCCACATTGAAAGTCCATTCAATTTTTATGTTATTACTAGAATATACTTTTATCTTCATAATGGATTATCTTATGTTGTAATAAGGTTTATATTTTTTAGATGATTGTGATTTGATTTTTAAAGAGTAAATAATACTATATGTTTAAATTTTCATTAAACTATATCCATGAAACATATATCTAAAAGTTTCATAGATTAATATTATCACATAAAAATATTGTTCATCACACCTTGATTTTTTTGATGTTATATAAATTTATAGATTTTGATATTTTAAAATATTTGAAGGTTGAATTATAAATGAGTGTTTTTAATTCAATTCTTATGGATTCTTACTAGTCAATAATTAGGTGACAAGGGGAATTCTTTAGAGAACATTTTTATAAGAACAATTTTTTTTATTTGAATATTAGGTTTATAATTTTTTTTTGAGATATCTTAAATTCAATATTGTTGTATAATATTTCAACACATTTTTTATTGTAAAAGAATATATTTCATTGTGACGAATTTAATTAATTATATATATTGGATCATGAAGGTCCGATATTAATATAGAAAACATTTATAGTTAATATTATGTGGATATTTATTTTTAGTGACCTTTGTGGTGCCTATTATTTTTATCTATTCATTGATGTAGTGTATGAATAGAAAGGAGGAGGCAATGCACCATAGTTTGGCAGTGAGTCTAATCAAAACATGTAATCGCATAAAATGCAAATTGATCTTCTGGGTTTCGAAATGTTATTATTATATTAATATGTTATTATCCCTTTTTGGTGAACCATGAAAAATTATAGTGTTTATGAATTTAATTTTAGTAATTTGGATGCCTTGTATGTATGTTGGGTTTTAGAAATTTGAACATGTTTTTCCTAAATGGGAACATGATTTGATTAAGGTTAATAAATAAAATTTACATCCAAATTAATACATTGCAACTCGTAGGGTGTTTGGGATGTTGTGGTTATAAAAGAATTATTTTTTTTGTTTCCATTTATAATCGACCATGATCAAGATATATTTAGAGAGGTTATATGTGAATAATAGTATAACATTGATAAGATGGTGTATCAGTGTAATCAAATTTTAAAATATCATTTTTAAATCAACCTATGTGTCTTGTAAGATTAAATATCTACTTATCTTAAATTCACACCCTCATCCATATGCAACATTAGTTAAGAGGAGTATAAAAAACAGATAGGTTTATATAGGGTTTACCCCTAATGTGGGTGACAACATCCTTTCAATGTTTAGTTAATGTTTGAGAAATAGATGTATTAATAATTTGATAAAGTGATTACATGAAGGGAAGGTATAATATATTGTATTAGTATATCTATAATAATGATTTGGATTGTAAGAATATTCTCTTGATAGATAACTTACAATAGGGGTGAATTTTAAGTTAAAAATTTAGTTTAATAGAATTAAACTAAACTAAGCCTAAACCTCTTTATGTAATCTTATTGAACATGGAACTCAGTCCAATTAAATTTTCATGAAAATGAGTTGGATTAAATTATATTTAAAATATAATATTCTTAATGGATAAGATTAATCAGATTATGTATAAAAATCAGAGTAATTATGATAGAAAATAGAATAAAAAGATGAATAAAATTATATACATTATATTAAATGTACATTGTAATATAAAACATGTAAGAATAAAGAAATAAAATATCACACAAAGGAAAGAATGAATTTAAAGATATTAAAATAATAAAACTATTTTAACCTTAATAGAAGGGTAGTATATAACCATGACTAAAGGGATCCCTTGTTTTACACTTTTAATAAAGCCTTTCTTCCCTTTCTAGGGAATCTGTAGATACAATGATCAGTATAGCTTTGTATTCCTATCAAAAAATACTTCAATATGATGATCTGATTATCAATCTATCTTGATCTGGTAGTCCTCAATATGATGTATTATATACAATTTCTTATTATCCCTAGAATACCGCGATCATTAATATGAACAAACATAGATTACAATGAAAAAATTTCTTAAGGAGACAACCTCATAAGGTTTCGTAATAAATACGAAACTCAAAAAAAATAGAGAGTCAAAGAATAAGTTGTTCACACTATGAATGCGTTATACCTCTTTGAAAAAGATAAAATGAAAATGAAAAAATCACGAATCAACAGATTCAATCTCTTCGAATGACTTGTTATTTATATTCATCCATATAATGGTAATCTTGGTCTCCCAATGGTCATATTTCTTTGATTTTTTTGTAACAACATGGAAACCTAGCACTCAACAACAATATCTTAATATATTGAATGAATTTGTATTGGTTTATACCATTAAAGTATGAAATTTTTTCCTTACATTAGAAATAATTCTTTTGAATATAATTATAAACATAATTCAGTATGATAGACTTACTTATGATTATCATTACAAAAATATTTATTAATGTTAATCCAATATTCATTAGTACTAGTATTAGTATGATTTTTAGGACTTTTTTAGTGTGATAGACAAGATAGAAAGTCTGACACCTGATCTGATAAGGCTGAGTCCGATGTTTATCATACCTATAATTGTTATGAAAATTTTAATGTATAATATAAAGTTTATATTGATAATAATTATGAAATTATTCTAAGTATTGTAAAATATTATGTTCTTTTTAAATAAAATTTAAAAAAATTGGACATAAAAAGTTAGTAAATAATTTTTATGTAAGGTGTTTGTGATATCCAAAACTAATGGTAAGGAAAAGTAATAAGTAAAAATTCTGACTCAACAATCTCCTTATTTTTGGAAATATAATACCAAAAAACGTAAATGAAAAATAAAATTGAAAAACATATAGTCCATTTTATTTTAATTAATTGATATTCATAGTTTTTTCATTAAATCATAACTCCCCCAGAGTTTAAAATTCATATAAATAAAATCGAGAGTATGATATTGAATATTATGAACCCCCCCTTAACATAAAATCTCCCCTTGAATATTGTATTATCCCCCTTAAAGAAATATATCCAATTTAACAAATATTATCCCTTTTCATATAAAAATATTCAATTTATAGAAAATTCTCCTTTTTCAGAATTTATTCACATTATAAAAATTTCACCACCTTTGTGATTGTTATAAAGTAACAGTGAATGAATCTAAATATTCCTATATGAATTATAAAAGTACTACATGAAACAATACCAAACTACTTGGAAATCCATATAATTATGTTTGAATATAAAAATAATCATAATTTTAAAAACATTAAAGAATAATATAATTTGGATGAAAAGATGATTCATTAATCTAGAGATAAAATGTTTTACAATGACACATAAAATAAGTGTTAAAAAATATCCTTTCTTCATAAAAGTTTTCACGAATGACTTTATCTTATTAAAAACTTTTCAGTCCTACTCCAGCTTCGTTGACCTTCATTCCATAGTCTTAACATTCTATTCTAGTTAATTGTTCTAGTTTTTCAATATGTTTATCTTCTCTTTGTAAGATTTGATTCTAGTCACCTCAAACGGACGATATCATATCTTTTCCATTCATATGTTTATACTTCCTCAGTATGATTATCTATTGAATCTGGGAAACTTTCCACAAACATCACTTTCTCAGCCAATTATTTTGATAAATGAATAAAGTAATTAGATGATTCATTCAAAAGTTTCTTTATATCATCAAAATTATCATAATGTAATTTGAGATTAGTATCAACTTGGTGATACCACTTGAACATTTTATAAGAAGACTTTATCTGAGTATGAGAACTTTATTGAAAAACATCTAACTCATCTTCAAGACAATTAACTTTATCTATTAAAATCATGATCAATTATGATTTCTCATTAAGAGTTTCCAGAATGATATGAATTTGTGATTCAAGGTTCAGAAAATATTGAATTTTCCCTTCAAACATTCTTAAAGAACATACAATATTACCAAATCCTTTATAAGAAATGGTTATGAGTGAATATAGTTAGTCTTTTTGAACCTCGATAGGTTTAATTTGGATATATCCAATATCAAATTCCTTTCCTTTATTATTTGGTTTTTTTGAAACCAATTTCTCAATTTTTTTGGAATCTTTATCCTATAATTCCTTATCATCATATAATTCAAGTTTCTCAAAATCCTTATCAAATTAAACATATTCATTAGCATTAGTTTTTGAATTCTATTCATCATCACACTTTGATAAGGACATACCTTCATTTAATGATTATTCTTATTCTTCAAAAGTTCCAACATCACATTCCTTATTAGATTTAGATGGAAAATCTAATTATGATTACTCTGATGATCAATATTATGGCTTCTTATCTAATTTATTTTCTTCATTATCATCGTTCTCTTCACTATAATCATGTTCTTATTCCTTTTCTTCAACATCTTCTTTGACTTCAATATTATTAATCTTATTCTAAACCATATTTTTCATCACCTACATTATTCTTCCCTTAATAATCTACATTAACTACATTATCAAGCTCATGCTCATGTTGTTTGGTTCTTTCTAAATATAATTTTCCTTCTTTCTGTTCAAATTCATTTTCTTGGACAACTATAACTAATTATTTCTCAACAAGGTTTCCTTTTCCTTTATCATGAACTAATGGATGATTTCTATGAACTACGGTGGTTTTATAAAAAACTAATCATGCATCCTAGTTAACTTGATCGGTTTGGGAAAAAGGTAAATAAACCTTCTATGAATCTCTATCAATAACCTTTAACAAATTTTCACAAATTTCAACTTTTTCCAACTTATTATATATATTTTAATTCCTTCATTCTTGTTGTATTGTATCAACAACATGAATTATTATGGCATAGGCCTCAACATGATCAATTAAAATTACAAGATCTCATAGTTTCTTTCATATTTCTTCTTCATCCACTAATCCCAAATCTAATCAAGAAATTTCTTCTATTTATATTCATTATTTGGTGTGCAATTCTATTATATTGTTTTCTTCTTATTAGAACCCTACTCATATTTACTTGAAGTTTCTATTTTCAATTCTACACTAGTAACGTTCTTAACACATGTTTTATACTTATCATCAAAAAGACAACTTAATTATTTTCATCGTATTATAACTTATGATGTAAATAATTTCTCTCCTTGGTTTTAAAAAGTTTTGAAATTTAAAAAATTTCATACATAATTCTACCATATTTCTTAAGAATGTATGAAACATGATGATTTTGGATTTAATAATGTTGGATTTGATATTTTTAATAGTAAAAATAACAAACATCACTAAATCAATCTTCCTCATATTGACAAGATAATCCAATACAAAAACCTATGAAACTTTGAGTATATCTCAATCCCCTTTACTCAGAATGAGGAATCCTAGAATATATAATATAAATACATGGTTATCTAAACTAAGATGAAAAAATTTTATAATTTTATCATAATGAACAAATAAATAATCTTCAACCTTAGTTATATTAAACACAACAACTTCATTAAGAAAATTTTTAAATGAAAAGAGTGCTAATCCCTCAGAATAAAATCCAAAATAAACTAATGCTATCTTATTATAAATATTATAACCCCTCTCATACATCATGAAATAAGTTTTACCCATGTCCAATTCTTTAAAAAACTAAACAGATGTATAAAACCCCTGAATGATATTCAGATAAAACATTTCAAAAGCATTATCTTTATTGAATACACAGAAGGACTCCCATCCTTGAAAAGAAATAAATATTTTCAACATGTAATAATATTTATCATAAAATAAATTTCCATCAAACCTTCCCTGAATACATAATATTTAAAAAAATATTATTTTTCCTCCATCACAATTAAATTGAAGTATGAAGAATAGACAATAACAAACCATACTTTACATATAGATATGTTACTTCAAAATTTAAGAATATTCATTAAAAAATATAAAAAATGCAAGATAGTGTCATTGTAACACCCCCAAATAATAAAGGGTTAAATGAATAAATAATATGACTCATGTAAACAAGGTGAACCTTTCTTTTCAGAAGCCTACCTGATTAGAACTCCACAACATAATGTGCTTGTCCTGGAGTAGTGATCAGGATGGGTGACCTTTTGGGAAGTTTCCCACGGTGTGTGTGAGTGAGGAAAAAGCACACTGGAAAGGACATGTGTTGTCCTGTGGGGATAGTTATTAGTTAGATGACCCGTTCGAGCACGTGGGTGGGACCTAGGGCTGGGACCATGTGTGTGCGGGGCAACTTGTGGTACCTGGCGGGCCAGTACCCAACGACCGTGTTAAGGTTGGGTGTCTGTGCTATCACTGGGACCTAGTTGTTACATTTGGTATCATAGGTGGTACCCGGACTTAAGTGCGCTGCACTACCTAGGTTTATATGTAGGGCCCACAACAAGGACGTTGTGCTATAATGGGGGGGGGGGTGATTGTACACCTCCAAATGATAAATGGTTAAATGAATAAATTATATCACTCATGTCAACAAGGTGCACCTTTTGTTTGAGAGCCTACCTGATTAGAACTCCACGATTAAACATTCTTGACATGGAGTAGTGATCAGGATGAGTGACCTTTAAGGAAGTTTCCCAGGGTGTGTGTGAGTGAGGACAACGTACACTGGAAATGAAATGTGTTGGCTTGTGGGGACAGTTATTAGTGAGATGACCCGTTGGGGGGGGGGGTGACTGTAACACATCCAAATTATAAAGGGTTAAATGACTAAATGATATCACTAATTTCAACAAGGTGCACCTTTCTTTTTGGGAGCCTATCTAATTAGAATTCCACAGTTAAACATGCTTGTCCTGGAGTAGCGATCAGGATGGTGACCTTTTGGGAAGTTTTTTAGGGTGTGTGTGAGTGAGGACAAAGCACAATGGAAAGGACATGTGTTCGCCTGTAGGGACAATCATAAGTCAGATGACCCATTCGAGCACGTGGCTGGGACCTAGGGTGGGGGCCACATCTGTGCAGGGCAACTGGTAGTACCTGGAGGGCCAGTATGTGTTGGCCTGTGGGGACAATCATTAGTCCAATGACCCGTTCGGGCACATGGGTGGGACCCATGGTGGGGACCACGTGTGTGAGGGGAAACTGGTGGTACCTAGCGGGCCAGTACTCGACGACCATGTTAAGTTGGGGTGTCTATGCTGTCACCGAGACCCAGTTGTTACAACCGTATATGTATAGTGTATTTATAAACTGGAAAAAATAAACAACTATTTCATAATATATCTTCATTGTCTCCGAATTATTTATTAATAACTATAGAATCCTTTTTGACATATCTTAATTAATATCATTCTTCAAGAACTGTGGAAAAAAATATGAAAGGTTTATCTCAAATACTCAGTAAGGATAAATAAGGGACACATCAAACATATCATAATCATAAGAAATAAGAACATAACATTTGAAAATCCTATCCAGTATATAAAATATCATGAGATCATTCCATGAGAAAAATCATAAAATTTTATAAGAACCAATTAATGTAATCCCAAAATTCATAACATAAGGTGTGTAATTTTTTTGGCATACACATAATCAAAGAGAATCATTTCAAATTAGTCAAGGATCATTTACAAGACCATAATAGTAGATGAAGTCCATTACTAAACTGAGTTCACATTTCATTCTATCACCATACTACTGGGTTGATATCATTTACAGTTACAGCCATTTTTATCTCATGAGATATAAATCATTACCCAATACATTGTGGGGAGATATATGTCCCACCCATATCATAATGAAATCATTCTTATTTTTTCCACAATATCATAAATCAATCATCATAACCCGAGGAATGACATGAGTTTCTTTTAAAATCATTCAACCAAAACATAATCTATGTAAAATAAACATATTTCGTAAATAACATTCAATCATAAAAAAATAAAATCATAAGAACAATAATGATATTATACTTTAAACATAACATTATTCTATAATTCCATCTTAGATGGAAAATAATTTTGATATGACACTTGAAATTAATTCTTGAGGAAAATATCCTTTCAAATTAGTCAAAGCTCATTTCCAAAACCATCATAGCACATGAAGTCCATTACTAAACGGGGTTAACCTTTCATTCTAGCACCATACTACTGGGCAGAGATCATTTACAGATACATTCATGTTTCTCTCCTGAGATACAAATCTTTACCCAATACATTGTAGGGAGATATGGGTCCCACCCATATCATAATGAAATCATTCTTATGTGTTCCACAATATCATAAATCTTTCATCATAACGCGAGGAATGAAATGAGTTTCTTTAAACATCATTCAACCATAACATAATCTATGTAAAATAAATAGATTTCATAAATAAAATTCAATCATAAAAAAATAAAAACATAATAACAATAATGATATTATAAAATAAACTTAACATTATTCTATAATTCCATCTTAGAGGGAAAATAATTTTGATATGACACTTGAAATTAATTCTTGAGGAAAATATCCTTTCTTCTTAAAAAATGTTTTCTTTTATTAAAATGATGTGAAATTTTAATAAAATATAAATTATTTGAATATAATCATGAAATCATGTAATTTAATCTTCCTAGAAATATGGAATTATAAAAACATAAAAATCCTCTCGTGCTATATATGTTTAAAAAACATTTTACTCATACTTTTGATGGAAAATTCAAAAATTACATTGTATCGAAAATGAATAATGATTACTTTCATACCATTTATAAAAATTTCACCAATTGGTAAAACTGAATCTTAAAATTTTTATATGAAAAGAAAGAATATATTTTTAATATATTATTAGGAAACATGTAAAAGGATGATAAATATACCCCAGTAAATACTTACGTATAAACAATCTTGAATAATAATTATATTTCAAAATTATCCCTTACCTTAGGCCTGATTTTCTTTGTATGTATCTGAACATCCTATATAATTAATTTAATAATTCCATTAACTTACTTAATATTTATAGTCATTTTTATAATATCATATATGATCATATTATCATCATTTTTTTAGAAAAAATATTACTCGTCCATTTGGTGTTAACTTCTTTATTTTCTAATGCATGTTTTTTTAGATAAGTTTATACTCCTCTTCTAAGGTAATAGTTATATCATTTAAAGGATGATATTATTATAATATATATAATATTTATTCATCCCCTTCATTTATATAATCATTATTTAATGAATATTATGTAAAATAAATTGCATCACTCGATGAGACGGTAGGTTGTATATACGCACGAGCGACAATATCATTCCCATAATTGTTGAATGGTATTGAAGTAGATGGTGTAAAATATTTTAAAATAAATATAATAATATAATAATTATATATAGTTATTACTTATTTCATTATACCCATCTAAGTAAGGTTTTGGTGAAAAACAGATTACACCACTGCGTGGAGATGGTAAGGCGTACATACACACATGATGTGATTTCATTTTTTGTACAATGGATAGAAGATGGAATATGGTTTTTTATAATAATAATAACATATAATTATATAAGTTATAATGAAGTAATTACTTTATAATGAATCAGATCATGAAGAGGATG
The DNA here is from genome assembly GCA_963277665.1 of Viscum album. Lineage (NCBI taxonomy): Eukaryota > Viridiplantae > Streptophyta > Magnoliopsida > Santalales > Viscaceae > Viscum > Viscum album. The sequence continues at coordinate 1,075,246,420 of OY728143.1, forward strand.
TATAAGAAGAATGAATTTTGAAAGAATTGGTAGAGTAAATTACCTCTTCTTCGACGTGCTCCCTATAAATCTCTTCTTAATGCACTAGAGATGGTATTTTAAAAAGAAAAAAATCTCTTAAATGTAAATATTAATGTTTATAAGGGAAATTTGTAAGAGATTACCGATATTTAAGGATCATAGTGAAGTGAATAGGTGAGGGAGGAGGCTCCCTTTTATAATACAGGTGGGGGGCACTTTTGGGATCTCCAAAACTATTAATTTATAATAAAAATAAAACCCCATCCAAAAAACTCCAAAATGTCAATATTTAAAAAGTAAAATTATATAGGGTTGTAATCTCATAAACCAACATATTTTAGACTTGTTTTTATATATATTTAAAACTTATCATTTCAATCAACACTTAGTTATTCAAATTTATTTTTAATTAGGGTAAAAAAATATTTCAATATTAAAAGTGTGAAATATTTAATTATTTGAAGTAAATTGGACAAAAAATAAATAACTTAGAACATTTCATATAGTATAATAATTATAATATATATATATTTTAAATAATTTAATAAAACATTAATTTGATAAAAAATAAAATAGTGTCAATTTTGACACTATTCAATTCATTTTTTTGAAAAATATTATGATAATAAGATAACTTCAAACAATATATTTTATAATATTAATAAGAGGTAAAGGTAATCTATAAAATTAATTTTACATATTAATTATCCCATATTATATTTATTTTAATATTTTTAATAACATTTATTTTATATTTCTTTTATTAAAATAACTATTACAACAGTTTTGTGTAATTATTTAATATGATTATTTTTTGAATAAAAATTAAAAATAAAATACTATGGAAAAGATATATCCTCTATATTTTAGAATAATACTTATTATCTAATATATATTTTTTAAAATCCTAAATTAAAAATGTTTTATTAGTTAAAAGATTAAATTGAAAACTTTAACATCACTGTAAATAAAATATTATAAGTGTCATAATATCTGTTATAAGGTAATAAATGATAAATAACTCAACTATTTTAGGGTTATGGTTGATATATACTCAAAAAATAATATTTGGTCACGTGTTTCTGTTTTTAATGGTTATTATCGTTTTAATAATTATTATTTTATTGATTTCTCATCAATTAAATAATTTCTGCATCATTAAAGTATAAGTCTTTAAGGTAATTATTTATTTCCTTGAAATTAAAAATAAATTATCATGATAGATAAAAATATTTTATATTTAAAATGATTTCTTATAATTTAATTTAAATTCTATATAACCTTATATTAAAACTTATTAAGTTATTAAAATTTTGTTATGCCATATTTAACTTTTCTTTAAATAAAATAAATTAAATGCCCTAATCTCATCCAAGTGGCTTCCAAAGGACACAATTTCAACCCAATGATGATTGAGCTCGAAACACACTCAGAAAATGATATTAGGAAAAGTTTTAGGGTAATTTCAATATATTATTTTATCCATTACTACCTAATTTACCCTTTTTCTGTATTAATAAAAAGTATAGAAATTACTATTCATAATGCCCAAAAATAAAAGTAATATATTTAAAAATTTAAAAATTAATATTTCTAAATAAATAATATATTTTTTAAAATTTATATCATACAAGTTTTAGTAATTAATTTAAAATCAATCCTATTATTAGAAATAGAATCAGTTTTTGAAGTTAAAACATCGCAAAATATTGAAATTTTTTTACATGTGAAGTCAATGTAAAATTTATGCTAATGACATAATTTATATTTAATGATAAAAATATTTTTTATTTATACTTTAAAAACATTAAATATTAAAATATAACCATATAAATTATTTTGGTGATTTTTTTCCAATTAAAATTTAGTATAATTTTATTAGTCATAAAAACTTGAAAGTTATTAGAAAAATATCAAAAAATAAACCAAAGTAAATTTTTATATACCTCTTCAAAAGAACATGTTTTTTTTAATATAAAAATTATTAATGTGATAAAAATATTAATTTAAAAGGGGTTAACCATTAATGGGGAAAAATAACCCTTTTGAAAAATATAGAATTTTATACGTCAAATAGGATTTATTCACACCCTATAAAAAATATATATTGGATGAATATAATTTTCTTTTATTAATTACAGAACATATATATTTCAGTAATTTCATTTAATAATTGTAATTAAATTAATTCACTAATAAAAATATATATAATTAATTTATATTGTTTTCATAAATATTTGATAGCCAATGAATTCAATATAATTTTTGATAAGTCAGTTATATTTATTCTTGGTATCATAACAAATATTTTAAAATGGTAATTTTATACTAAGGTCATATCATGGTTTTCTTAAACTCATGATTACATGAAATGCATGTTAATAAAGAATTAAAATTATTTAAAGAAAATATTTCATACAGACATCTCGGTGATACATTCTACCCCCTTATAATGAATTTCTCTTTCAAAATTCATCATTTGGAAACAAATATATAAGGGTAATTCTAACTCATTATATCCTCAAGTTCCCACATATCTTCCTCAAATTTGTGGTTCCACCATAAAACATTTACCAAGAGTGTGGTCTTGTTTTCTAGAACTTTTCCGCTACAGTCCATAATCTCTATCGGTTGTTACTCATAAGAATAATATTTCTCTAGTAGTAAAACTTATGTGTTTAGAAAAATGTGAAGGATTAGATATGTACTTTATTAGGAGAGATACCTTGAACACATCATGAACATGGGTGAGATTCTGTGGTGGCACCAATCGGTATGTTACCTTCCCAACACAATCTAGAATTTCAAAAGGATCGATATTCCCAGGGTTCAGATTTCCATTCCTTCAAAATCTCTTTACTACATTAAAGGGAGATATTCATAGAAACACCTTGCCACCCACTTCAAACTCTAGGTCTTTTCTTCAGTTATTAGCATAAATTTTTGTCAAACTCTAAGCTGGTTTTATGTGTTATTGAATAGATCTGACCTTTTCTGCCATTCCCTAAAAAAGACTAGGTCTTAATATCTTTCTTTCCCCAACTCCATACCAACATGTTGTATCTATATAATTATTTCTATATATTGATTCATAATTATCCATCTAAATATTGGAGTGAAAGATATTGTTGTAAGAAAATTAAACCAAATGATGGTGTTGTTCCAAACTCCATTGAAATCGATAGAGCAAGTTCTCAACATGTCTTCTAGGGTTTGAATTATCATCTTATACTAACTGTCTGTCTGAGGGTAATATGAAGTGATGAAATTAAACTCTATATCTAGATCCTACTGAAGAATTTTCGACAACATTGAGTTAAACCTTGGATCCCGATCATATATAATGGAAAATAGAACTCCATGACATATAACCAATTCATTTATATATATATATATATATATATATTCTGGAAAACTGATGGAGAGATAAATACCTTCTAATATCAATGAATTGTTCCAACTTCATAAGGCGATCAATTATAACCCATAATGCATTATGTGCTTTATGTATTTTTGGGAAGTCTGATGAAAATATCCACAAATATTTTTTCTCATTTTTATTCTGGTATGGGTAATGGTTCTAACATCCCTTTAGACATCTATCTCTCATCCTTAACTTGATGAAAAACCATACACCGAGAGAAATATACAAAAACATCTGTTTTCCTACCATCCCACCAAAAATAATCTTGTAGGTACCTATACAACTTTGTGAATCTAAGATGAATAGATAATGAATAACTATGTGCCTCATCCAATAGATCCTTATTTAATTTTGGTTTGGGAGGAATACAAAACAGGTTCTTGAACCTTATTTTTCCATCACAATTAAGGTTGAATAAAAGAATGTGTCTCATATTCTTTTGTATCTCTACGTCTTCCATATTTCCATCCTCAATATTAAATTTTATAAATGTCTTAACATTCATTTGAGAAAGAAAAAATTTATTACCTTTCTTTAAAATTTAAAGATAAATCCTTCAAAAATCAATAAATATTGGATCTTTTGTGATCCTCTTCATGGATAAGATATCTTGGTCCTTTCGACTCAAAGAATATGCCACCTAGTTCACTTTATGAGTGTAGTAATGTATTGAACATTAATAATATTTAATCTACTCCAACCATCTTCATTGGATATTATTCATATCCCTTTAAGTGAAAATATACTTTAAACTTTTATGAGCTACATAAATATAACTTATTTCACCATAAAGATAATTCCTCCATATACTTAATGTAAAAATTACTATAGATAACTACAAATCATGTGTTGGGTAATTTATCCCAGGGAATTTTAATTTTTATGTGCCATTATCTATCACCATATCATTTTTCATGAGAAAAAAACCCAAGCCCTTCTTGGATGAATCAATGTAGATCACAAAAAATTCTCCATTATAAGTTAGTGTGACAATGAATGCACTAGAAAACATTTAGTTTTTCCCATTGAAATTATCTTCACATTCCTCCATCCGCATGAACATAATTTCTTTCCATGCCAACATGATTAATGTATTATATAATCATGAAAAATATTTCATATAATTTCTATAATATCCATCCAAACCTGGAAAACATTTAATTTCAGTTACCATTTTTGGTATCTTCCAACTTTCAATAACTTTTATTTTTGTTGCATCAACATATATACCCTCTACTGAGATTACGTGACCCAAAAATGAAACCTTTTAAATCCAAGATTCACACTCGGTAAATTTTACATAAAGATTTTCCTTTCTCAAGGTCTTCAATACAATCATCAAGTGATATTTCTGTTTAACTTACTCTTCTAATAGACATGAATAATGTCTATAGAGACGACCACAAACTGATCAAGATATTATCTAAAGAATCTATTCATTAGATCAACAAACATAGTGGGGGAATTAGTAAGAAGAAAAGGCATCACTATAAATTCAAAGTGTCCATACCCTGTATATAATGTCATATTTGGTATATCTTCCTTCTTGACCCTAATTTGATGTTATCTGGAAATAAGATCAATATTGGAAAAGTATTGAACTCCTCATAGTTTTTTAAATAATTCATCAATGCGGGGAAGATGATATTTATTCTTGGTAGTAATCTTGTTATGTTATTTATAAACAATGTGGAATCTCACTAACCCATCTTACTTCTAGGAAAAAGAATAGGTACACTATAATGTGACACAGTTGGTTATATGAACCCCTTATCAAGATTCTCTTGGAGTTTTTCTTCAATTCCTAGAACTAAATTGAGTCCATTCTATATGGTTTATTTGAAATATGCATAACACTAAGTATGAGTTCTATTGATAAATCAATATCAAGATTTAGTTTAAGACCAAGAATGTATTTCCTAAATACATCATCAAACTTCCATACAATAGGTGTATTTTTAATGGTGAGTTTATCACCAATAGTTTGAGATAGATAACCTTAATTTATTGGAATCAAGTCCCACAATATGGAATAAATTTTAACTGGAAGGTAATATTCACCCTTGAATCAATAGATGATCATAAATTAATCCAGAATATGAAATGTGGCTTTCCTTCCTTGGAAATTGATATGATATCTATATAGAAAAATCTAATACATGATAAGAATCACATCAAATTACACTATAGGAAGGATCAAAATATTTATAGGAATAAATTTACCACAAACATCAACCAAAGAAGAATTATAATCTTTTTATGAGATCATTATGGCATTAGGAGTAGTCAGAACGAACTCAACATCTAATTTTTCAGGAAATATAGAGATACCCTTATAAAATTATTTAGAAATAAATGAGTGGGTGGATCCAGAATCAAATAATTATTTTTCTACTCTAGATTGGATAATAAGTGTACATTTCACAACTTCATTTTCATACTCCACATTTCTGAAAGTGATTTCATGTGACTTTACATTGTCTTTTTCCATAATAGTTTTCTCATGTCGATCATCATAAAAACCCTTGGATTATGGAATTTATTGGAATAATGCCCCATTTCATTGCACTTTAAACATTGAAGTGTAAAATGTTCATTCTATGTAGACTTTTCTTTATTCATATCCACATACATATTATTCCCATAACATCGACATTCAACTTCCTGAGGACCATATTTTCAAAATTTTAAATATTTAATAGTCCCTTTAAGCCAATTTACTCCATGTTTCTTTCCACATTTTGAGTATATAGGAAAACTCATGTTAGTTTTGTTGTGGTATATATATTTTATCTTGAATTCAATTTTTCTATTCTTATAAAAACTATATAATTGATCACTTACTACAATATCCATCTCAACCTATAGAGAACATCAAACTATTTCCTCATAGCTATTGAATTACCTTATGTCTAATTCCTTTTAGAGACTTGTTTTTAAACCAATAAAAAATCGACCCATTTTACTCTCACATTGGATAATAATTCAAGAAGTGTAAATCTAATGTGTTGTAAAAGTTTCTTCGTAGGTACCAATAGATTCATCATCCCTTTTTTTAAACTCATGGAACTCTTTTTCCATATTTGTATGAAGAATATGAGGAATGTAATTATTGAAATATATGTTCTTGAACTCATCTCATTCCATGGATTAAATTTCATATCTCTGCCTTATATTATTGACAAGATTACACCATTGATCAATTCTATATTAAAAATGATAGACTAATAAGAAAACTTTATCATGTTCTAAACATTGAAGAACAAAATATATATTCAGTGGTAGAGATCCATTGTTCGTCTACTAATGGATAATAAGACCCACTGAAAGAAGGTAGATGCTTCCTCAAGAAAGAATCAAAACAATGTTGTTCTATACTTTTCTCATTTGGATGTCTTGTTTGATTTATCGTTTGATAAGGTTGTGTGTGCATAACTACATGACTTTTAATTCCAGATCCCATAATATTTAGTTTCCTAGAAGGAAAAGCATTTCATTTTCCATCACATTCATAATTAACGTGGTTCCTCCGGGTTCTAGCCATTGACTAAAACCAGGAAGCATAGTATCAGAAACACCAATCATAATGGGAAAATCATATAATAAAGAATACAATTTCATTTTAGGAGGCTTTAGTTTTTATCCTATGTTATTTGTAATAATTTAAAGAACACTAGGATTATAACCTATAATTTAGTATATCCTTAGGGTTATTCCAATGGGTTTCTCAATCATGTTTCCAAAGGTTGACCATACCATTCCTATGATACCAACTATAATGAACCATAATTTAAATACATAGATGTTATGTCAAAATTGTAGAATATTCATTTGAAAATAAAACAACATCATGAAATGACATTATATGTATAGGGTCATTAAAAATAGGGAAAATTATACAATTGGTTCATAATAAATCTCCATTGCATCACACTTATTTCATCATATGTATACCCCCTTTTGGATATATATTACTTAATAACCTTCTTCATGATCTAGGGAAAAGAATCATATGAAAGGGTGACCTCAAATTCCCAGTAAGGGTAAACCTGGGAGATATCAATCATATCATAATCATAAGTCAAAAGAACATAAAATTTGAAAATATTATCCGGAATATGAATGATTATAATATCCATCCATGGGATAAATCATAATAGTTAAGAAGAATCAGTGATTGTAATACCAAAAGTCATAACATAAGACATAAAATTCTATTCCATTAACTTAAGCCTATAAAATAATATCATATTAGTCAAGGATCATTTCCATAACTATAATGGTAGAAAAAGTCCACTAATAAACCATGTTCACTCATCATTTCGGTCTTGTACTACTGAACTGCGATCACTTCCCATTCTTGACATGTATATCTCATGAGATATAAATCTTTACCCAATGAATTGGAAGGCGATACATGTCCCAAAAATATCATAATGAAATAATTCTTACATGTTCCAAAATAATATAAATCATTCATCATAACACAAGGAATGAAATGGGTTTATTTACAAATTGTTCCACCATAAAATAATCCACGTAAATAATGGATTTCATAAATAGAATTCCATAATAAACACAATAAAACCATAAGAACAATAACAATAGTATACATGAAACATTACCCTTTTAAATAATTCCATCTTAGAAGGAAAATAATTGGGATATAATAATTGAAATTTATTCGTGAGGAAAATATATTTTCTTCTTTAAAAACGTTTTCTTTTTTCAAAATTCTAGATAATTTTAGAAGATAATAATTTATTTGAAAACAAACATTAAATTGTGTAACATAATATTCGTGAAAATAAAGCATTATGAAAATGTAAAAACCAGTTCATGTCATATAAGTTAAAAAAACACCATGCTAATACCTTTTTTAGAAGAGACAAAAAGTACATCGTATAAAAAAAGAAAAAAAGATTCCATTAATACCATTTAATAAAAATTCACTAATCGGTAAAATTGACTCTGAAAAATTTAATAAGAATTAAAAGAATATTTTGGAATACATAATTATGAAACATGAACATGGATGATAAATATACCCCAATAAATACATAGGTATAAAAAATCTCGCATAATAATGAAATTGCAAAAATTATACCTTACATTTGGTCTGATTTCCTATGTATGTATCCAAACATCATGTATAATTATTTAAATAATATCATTGACTTATTTTATAATTATAGTAAATTTTAGGATATCATATATGAGAATATTATCATTCATTTATTAGTAACATTATTACTCGTCCATTGGGTGTTAAATTCTTTATTTTCTTACCCATATTTTGTCAGATAATTTATTTTTCATCTTCTTAGGTTATTGTTACATAATTTATATAATGATATAAAAATTTAATATATAATATTTTTTTTTCATTCTACTCATTTAAATAATAATAATTTAATGAATATCCTATAGAATGAATTTTGTCACATCGTGGTGACGGTAGGCTGTACGTATGCAAGAGAGATGATATAAATACCATAATTTTTGAAAGGTATTGAAGTGAAAGGGGTATAATATTTCAGAGTCATTATAATTTTATAATCATAATATATATTTATTATTTCCTTCATTATGCTCATCCAAGTATAGTGGTGCTAAAAAATATATTACACCACGACGTGGAGACAGTAATAGGTACGTACGCACATGTGGTGATTTTTCTTTTCATAGGATGAATAAAAGTTGGAATATAATTGTTCCATAATCACAATAACATATATTTATATAATTGATAATATATTTATTAAATAATAATTATAAAACTCAATAATATGAAGTATAAGAAGAAATAAATTTGAAGGAATCGGTAGAGGAGATTACCTCTCCTTCGACATTTCCCCTCTAAATATCATATTAAATCACTAGATGTAGTATTTGAAGAAGACCAAAACATACATAATGTGACTAATGAAGTTTAAAAGGGAAATTAGTAGGGTATTACCGAAATATAAGGTTAAAAATGAAGGGAATATTTTAAAGAATAGGTTCCCTTTTATAATCCAGGTGGGGCACTTTTGATATCTCCAAAAATATTAATTTATAATAAAAATAAAAACCCATAAAAACCTCAAAAATGTCTAAATTTAGAAAAATAGATTTTATAGGGATATAATATCATCAAAAAAAAAGTTAGACAAGTATTTCTGCTAATTTAATCCTTATAATTTTAATTAAAACATAGTTAGTCTACATAATTTTTAACTAGGGTAAAAAATATTTCAATATTAAAAGGGTAAAATATTAACTTATTTGATTTCAATTAGAGCATAAATGAATAATTTAGCACATTTTAGAACCTAAAAAATTTATTATATATTTATTAAAAAATGTATTAGTATTTGTAAATAATATAAAATTTTAATTTTTATAAACAATCAATAATGCCTATTTCGACACTATTAAATTCATTGATTTCTAAAAATAATAAGAAAATAAGTTAACATAATAATAGATATTTTATAATATTACCAAGAGATATATGTTATTTACAAAATTAATTGGACATATTAATTAGTACAAATAATAATTATTTTAAATTCTTTAAAAACATTTATTTTATATTTCCATTAATAAAATAACTACTGCAACAGTTTTGTGTAATAATTTTATAATATTATTTGTTTAATAAAATTTAAAAATAAAATACTATGAAAAATATAAATCCTATATATTTTATAATAATACTTATAATATAATATATCTTCTAAAAAAACCTACATTAAAAATGTTATATTAATTAAAACATGAATGTGACAACTTCAACATCACTTTAAATAAAATATTATAAGTCCCATAATATCTTATATAAGGATCAAAATGGTCAATAACTCAACCCAAGGATGATTTTTCTTGATATATGCTCAAAAAATAATAATTGGTTAAGTTTATTGGAATTATCATGATTAGTATCATTTTAAAAATAATTAATTTTTTGATTTCTCATTAATTAAATAATTTCTGCATCATCAAAGTATAAGTCTTTAAGGTAATGTTTTATTTCTTAAAAATTAAAAAAAAATTATCACGATAAAAATAATAATTTAATTTTCAAATTAGCATTTATAATTTAATTTATCTTCAGTATAACCTTATATAAAAAATGATATGGTTTTTAAAATTTGAGTAAGACATCATAAAATTTTTATTAAATAAAATATATTAAATGTCCTAATATCATAAAAGTGGCTTCTAAAGGACACCATTTCAAAAAAAGGATGATTTAGTTTTATAAAAACAAATCCAATGATATTAGGATAACATTTAGGGTAATATAATAATATTATTTTTAACCTTAATTACCTGATTTACACTTTTACCGTATTAATAAAAATTACCTAATTTATTATTCATAATGCCTAAAAGTAAAAGTAATATATTTATATAATTTAGAATTAATAATTCAAAATATCTAATATATTTTTTAAAATTTAATGAACATGAGTTTTAGTAATAAATTTAAAATCAATACCATTGTCAGAAAGAGAGAATGAGTTTTAAAGGATAAAATATTACAAAAGATTGGAATGATTTTAAATCTAGATTCAATGTAAATTTAATTATAATGACATAAATTTTATTTATGATAATAATATATTCTATTTATACTAAAACCATTTAATATTATAATTTAAACATATAAATTATTTTTAGGGAAAGTGTAGTTTTCAATTAAAATTTAGTATATTTTTACTATTTCTTAAAACATGAAAGTTGTCAAAAAAATATAAAAAATTAAACCAAAGTAAATTTTTACATCCCAATTTTAATTAAAATGTTTACGTTTTCATATTAAAATTATTAATTCATCAAAATATTAACTTAAAAGGGGTTCTCCATTAAAAGGCGAGAAATTTGTCTTTTGAATTTTTTTTGTTTTTATACGTCAAATAGGGTTCATTCATACCCTATGACAAAAATATCTTTTGAATGAATATCAAAAATATTTTATTAATTATAAAACATATATATTCCATTAATTTAATTTACTAATTTTTATTCACTCAATTTATTAAAACAAAAATATATAATTGATTTATATTTTTTTATTATTTATTGGTAGGAAATAAATTCTCCATATATTTTCAAAAGGTATTTATATTTATTCCCTATAACCTAATGGCTAGATTAAAATAGTCATTTTATACTAATTGAGTCTCACAGTTAATTTAAACTCATGAATTCAAGTAGTAAAATAAATTAAAGAATTTAAATTATATGAAGAAAGTATTTCAAAAAAACAATCGGGTGTTACATAGAATAAAAGATTATATATCGAACATGATAACTTTAGGAATGAATAATGTTGAGGAAAAAAACTATTGAAAAACTATTTGGGACATAAGTGGCTCCCTTATTATATAGGTTCTCTGGGTGTTGGATCTTTAATAAAAATGAATCCAATGATTGAGATTGCAATCAATCTGATCTGACAGTTGAGATTTATCTGAAGATAATATTAATGAATTTTGATATCTTTTGGTTTTAAAGTATTTTTTGGATTAGGTATGAATACATTTAATAATATTTTTATTAAATTTTAAAAAAATTATAAAAACTAAGAAGTATAACAAAAAAATTAAGTAACTAACATAATGACATAGTGTAAAAACACCAAATATTAGAGAAGTAACTTTTGGAGTGAATAACATTATCAGTATGAATAACCTATTATTCTTGTTTTTATTGAATATAGTGATTAATATAAAATTGATTAAGTAAAATTAATACAATGGCTTTTTTAAAAAAAATATAATAAATTTTTAATGAAAAATTAATTACTATTTTTTATTTTGAAAAAATAGGAATAATGTTATTTTAAATAAAAGAATGATGTTTTTCAATTTTTTTTTTAAAAAATATTAGTTCGAAAATATTTATAATATTTTCTATGTTTGAAAATATTTTTAAGAAATTTGATTCTGAAAATTCTATTGAAAAAAATATGAGACTAGAAAACTCATTATGATTTTTTTTATAATACTATATTTTTGAAAGCAATTTTTTTTGAGTAACAACAGACATATGTAAAGTCCCTATGAAAATGAGTAACTTATTGAACGAATATGGGTTATTAAGAAGTGTATTTGTATTATTAATTTTAATTGATAATTCCTAGAATCTTTTTAATGTTTCCAAAACAATCAAAAGGAAGTAGTTTTATAAAAATGCTAGAAAAATGATCTTGAATTATGAATAATGTGTCCCAGGATCATTCAATCACTCTGAGGGGGGGGGTGAATCAGGTGTGACATATTTTCAATCAATTATTTTTTACCTTTTAATTCATACCTCTATCACCTGTTATTATGAGTATATCATACATGAAAGGTAGAAAGTATATGAAACACAACACACTGTATGTTTACAAGGTTTGGTACTAAGACCTACATCCTTTACATGTTGGTTAGACCCCCCCGACATATATAATCCACTAAAATATTATTATCAATTACAATGGTTTAGGAAAAAACAATTTATACACTATAATAGTTGAACTTTTAGACGATTATGGTTATACACCCGAGCAATCCAACTCTTATTCCGTAGATGGTTTGACACCACAACTGTTTGATTGGTTAAATAATTTTGATCATTGAATATAATCAGGTGCCTTAGTATAACACTTCTTGGCCAATAATTATTTCTTCAGCTGAAGACCCGACCACACTAAACCCTAAAAATTCGAATACAAAAATTTCTTCTGAATAACTAATTGTAATATTTTCCCAGCTTAAATTTCAAGAAAATGAACACTAATCAATAAATACATACTTTATTTTCACTTCATCCAACATCATGCATGTATATAATATAGTACGTTGTCTTCTTACTTTGTAGAATAAAAAACATGCAAAAACGTCACACTATCATGCATGCATAATTTCATGCGCATACATGTTTTTTTAACACCCAAAAATTTAAATCCATCAAATTTATCACATGTGCATGTCACAATGCTTTAATAATTTTAAATTATTTGAAAATAGATCACCAATCACACACAGTATCCACTTTTCACACTCACTGAACATTTGACCAAATTTTTCAAAAACTGAACTGGGTGAGCACAATTTTTTTCTTCTCCTTTTTAGAATTATCTTGCATATAAATGCATTCCCTATATTGAATGTACATATATGAAGAATATTCCTATAAACTTTTCCCCACACACACATCCATATGTATATTCACTTCCCTCCATCCTTGTGTGCACTATTCCTTCATGATAAATATATACTATTTACTTGTGTGAGTGTATACTATTACTATAAATCTCTTTTTTCATCCATTATCATGCATAGATTTTATGAAATAATCATAAAATCTAGGAGACTCAAAATGTGCTAACGTTAGTGCTTTTAAAAAACCTCTTTCTTTGCGAAGCTAACAAGTGTTATATAAAGACCCATAGTTTACATGTAGATTTTACTTCAACATTGAAGAATTTTTATTACCTAACATAACAAAGACCATTCCAGGACCATATAGGTTTAGTGTCATTATAAACTGTGAAACATGAACAACTAGTTTATAAAACATCTACATTATCTCTCACATATTTCTTCAAAACGAGACTCCCTTTTGACATATCATACATAATAACCTTCTTCATGACTTTGGGAAAAAACATATGAAAGAGTGAGGTCAAATGATCAGTAAGGGTAAATGGGGGAAATAGAATTCATATAATTATCATAAAAACACAATATTTGAAAATATTATCCTACATACAAAAGATCACAATATCATGTCATGGCATAAATCATAAAAATTCAATGTAATAACAATAGTCAAAATGTAAGACATGAAATTTAGTTTCACACAAATATAAGCATAGAATGTTATTTCATATTAGTCAAGTCTCATTTTTGAGACCATATTACCAGACAAAGTCCAGTACTGAACTGAGTTCACTCCTCATTCTAGCCTTGTATTACTGAACTGGATTAACATGCAATTTCATTCATGTCTATCTCATGAGATATAAATATTTACCCAAAGCATTGGAGGTAGATATAAGTTCCAAAAATCTCAAAATGAAACCATTCTTATGTGTTCCACTAAAACATAAATCATTTTTCATAGCATAACCCATGAAATAAAATGGCCTTCTTAAACCTCATTCCATCATATTCCATTTTAAAAAATTTATTTCAAAAAAATAATTCCATCATAAAAAAAATATAATAAAATTAATAATAGGAATGGAAACATACCCCTATGTCACCCTATATGGAAAATAATTTTGATAAAATACTGGAACTTAATTCCTAAGGAAAATACGAATTCTTTTAAGAAACATTCTTTTCTCAAAATGAAACATAATTATAAAAGTAAATAATTTAGTTAAAAGTAATATTGAAATAGTATAGATGAAGCTTCACTGAAATAAGGTGTCTGGAAATTTTATAATTCCATTCAGGTGTATAGGTTAAAAAATATTTTCATCATACTTTTTCCTGAAGAGTCCAAAAGTACCATAAATCAAATAATGACAAAAGATTCCTTTCATAAAATTTAATAAAAATTCACAAAAGCATAAAACTAACTTTAAAAAACTATTTAAGAATAGAAATAATATTAAATAATTAGGGAACATGGATCTTTATGACAAATATACCCTAACAAATACTTCCATATAAACAATCTTGGATAAAAATGAGATTGTAAAATTATCCCCTACCATAGGTATGATATGATTCGTATATATCTAAACCTCTGGTATAATGATTTAAAAAATGTTACTGATTTATTATAGAATCATAATCATTTTTATGATAACATTTATGATCATATTATCACCCATTTGTTAGTAACATTTCATTGCCACTCCTTATTCGGGTATTAACTTCTTTACGTTCTTATGGATGTTTTGTCAAATAAGTTCTTATTACTCTTTTTAGGTTATAGTTATATAATTTATATAATGATATTATTATAATATATATCATATTAATCCATTAAATTCATGTATGTAATCATGTTTTAATGATGATCATGTATAACGAATCACATTGCATTGTGGAGATGGTAGGCCGTACGTATGCACAAGCGATGATATCATTCCAAAATTATTGAATGGTATTGAAGTGGATGGTATATAATATTTCAGAATAAATATTTTTTTTATAATAATCATATGTATTTATTATTTCTATTATTATACCAATCCAAGCAAGGTGGTGGTGAAAAACAGATTACACTACAACGTGGAGATGTTAAGGAAAACTTACACACGTGTGATGATTTTATTATTCATTTGATGAATAGAAGGTGAAATATGGTTTTTTCATAATTATAATAAAATATAAGTATATGATTGATAATGATTTTATTACTTTAAAATGGAACAACTAATGAAGAGGATGTATAAGTAGAAAGATGTTTGAAAGAATCAGTAGAAGAGATTACCTCCTCCTTGACGTGCTTCCTCTAAATCTCTTCTTAGAGCACTAGAGTTGTTATTTAAAGATGACCTGAACCTCTAGAATGAAAATAGGGAAGTTGAGAAGTAAAAAGGGTATGGTATGTCCGCGCTTCAAGGAAAAAAATGAATTGAAGAGGTGAGGGAGGAGGTTCCCTTTTATAATTGAGGTGAGGGGCACTTTTGGAAACTCCATAAATAATAATTTATAATAAAATAATACCCTGCCCAAAAACTGGAAAAATGTCCCAATTTAATTGATGAGATGAGATAGGGTTGTAATATCATCATCCAATAAATTCTTGACACGTTAGTTTTTCTATTTAAACCATATATTTTTAATTGACACTTAGTTATTTTATTTAATTTTAATTGTGGTAATATAATTCTAAATATTTAATGGTTATAAATATTTACTTATGTCATGTTAATTGACCATAAATGGATATTTTATAAAATTTCATACCTTATATTTATAACTTTATAACTTTATAATATTTTTATTATTTTTAAATAATTTAATAAAACGTTATTTTTATAAAATCTCAATAGTGTAAATTTTGACACTATTCATTTATTTGACTTTAAATAAAATCCACACAGAAGATAAATTCTAAAAAACTATTAAATACACTCATAAAATGTAATATTCACCAATAAAATACATGGATCATATTAATTAGTTCATTTGATATATATTTTAATATTTCTAGAACCATTTTTTTGAAATTTCTATTAATAAAATAATCTCTACATCACTATTGCGTCATCATTAATGGTAAATATTTTATCTCTAGAAATCATAAATAAACATATACGATGTATTTAACAATTTTATATTTCTATACACTATATATAGTCGATATTATCTCATATTTATTAATATATTAAAGTTAATATACTTATACAAAATGAGATTGTGAAATTTTGTCACATTTATTAGTTTTTATTACATTCATGACATATTCATAGGTAAGTGGCCATTAAGAGATTACATTTATAAATATTGATGATAAAGTTATAATTTTTTTATCCAATAACATTTTTACAGGTGTTAAGGTAATTTTATAACATTATTTTTACATTTAATTACCCAATTTACATTTAACCGTGGTAATATTTTTTTTTACCAAAGTTACTATTCATAATGCCCAAAAATAAAAGTATCCTATTAAAATAATTTGAAACTAATGATTCCATATATGGAATCAATTATTCAAAAGTCAAAACACAAAATTTGTACTAATTAATTTAAAATTAATCTCATTGTTTAAATGAGAAAATGGGTTCTAAAAGTTTAATTATTGCAAAAGATTATTATTTTTTACATATGAATTTAATTAAAAATTAATTCAAATTGACTAAATTATATTAAATGGTAAAAATATATTTTATTTAAACTTTTAAACCATTCAATAATTTAATTTATCCATATAAATTGTTTCAAAGGAAAAAATTTATTTTCAATTAAAATTTAGCATATTTTTACTATTCATCTAAACATTAAAGTTATCAGAAAAATATCATAAATTACACTAAAGAACATTTTTATATCCTGCTTCAAAATAAAATGTGTATTTTTTCATATAAAAATTTTTAATGTGCCAAAATATTAATTTAAATGGTTTTTTCCATTCGTAGATGTAAAATTAATCTTTTAAAATTAGGTTTTTATACATCAAATAGGGTTTTATCAATACCCTATGACTAAAATTTCCTTGGGATGAATATAAAAAATATTTTATTAAGTATATAATAAATATATACAACATTAATTTCATTATCAAAAGTTACTCACTAATGAAATACCAAAATCTAATTGATTTATATTTTTCATAAATAATTATTAACTAATGAATTCACATTTCATTTTCATAAGTTAATTATAATTATTCCTACTAACCTAACAACTAGGCTATAATAATAATTTTATAATAATGGAATCTTGTTGTTTTTTTAAACTCACTATTGTGTTAAGCTCAAGCTACTGAAGAATAAAAATTATTTAAAGAAAATATTTTATAAAAACATCCAAGTGTTACATTCTACCCCACCTAAATTGAATTTCACCCCCAAAATTAGTCACATGGAAACTAAAAGATGAGGATAACTATCCCTCATCATTTCCTCAAGTTCTAATGTAGATTATTTTAAAAAAAATTCAAGGATCAAGGCTTTATATATCTAAAAAAAGGAAACCTGGTTTACAATAGTCTTAAGGAAGAAAGTTTACATTTATCTCTGTAAAGGATAGGGAGCATCTCATGAGGATTGCTAGAATGATAGGTGAAAGTGTCACTAGAGGCTCCCATGTTGGAAAGGAAATAAACAAGTTGGTTGGATTCAAAATAGACTTGAGTAATGATATAATGCATTGAAGAATGTATGTCAAGGAACACAATCCATATCGATGTTAGTTTCAGAGAAAGGTGAATCTGACCCATTCTAACTTCTTGTAAAATGGTGGAAAAGTCACTTTTAAACCAGATTTTCCTCCAATTACTTCTATGAGAAAAATAAACTGATTTGATGAGATCAGTCATCTTTGCTTCAAAAGCTGTGGCCAGTCCACACGCACCGTGAACCCTATCAAGGAATTCACCATCATGATTTTTGAAGACAAAACCACATCCAGCAGGTCTTGGATTACCATTAGAGGCTCCATCTGAGTTGCATTTAATCTATCCTGCGAAAAAGGTAACCAAAAGACTTACATGCTTCCCAAAGGCCGAGGATAATTACATTGCACGTGCAGTTTTTTCAAAACAGTGAAATCTCTTACTGAGTTGTCACATTTTATAGCTTGTTAACTATTTTCTTGTTGATCCACAAAAAAAATTTAGAGATCACCACCATGTAATTGAAGCAAGAATTTTTATGTAGAACCCTGTTTATGAACTTCCAAATAACATATATAACTTCATCTCATGTGGCAAGGAAGAGTATTCAAACCATCTTTGATAATTGGGATGATGGAAGTAGAAGTAGGAGGTCTGTGATATTGTTCACATGTTGTGGTTGAATCTCAAAATAGTTAAAGATCATATTCTAGAGTAAAGCCGTGGTCATACAAGACATGAAAAAATGGTTAAAATCATCACGGTGCTGATGACACATGTGACATCTGGAGTAGAGGGAGATCACAACTCACTGCATATTATTTTCCACTGGAAGTTTGTTGAGATGGAGGTTCCAAAGGAGTGTAGATCTAGGTGGTTGAAACCATTTCCTATTGTAATTAACAGTTCCATTATCTCTACCTTGATGAAGATTTTTTTAGAATCAGTTGAATTTTATAATTCCATTTGATCTTGGTTCCCAAATTAGAATTTCATTTGTGCTCATAAAATCAAAGGAGGGGACTATGTGGGGAATCTTAGGTGGAAGCTGATGATATTGATCAAGATGGTTTTTAATAGTGGCAATGTAGTTTATAGATGGATCCTTCATATCCACACTACCAATTAATGGAGTACCAGTCCATTTATCCCTCCAGAATTGGAGGGAGGAGTGAACGCTGACCAACCATTGAGACTGTATTTTAACCTTCTCAAATGACATTTTTAGACCTGGACAAACTGAGGATTAGATGTAATTCACCTTCCCTACAACCATCCTTCTTTGAAGTTTAGTTCTGAGGAAATGAAGGGATTTAGATTTATCGTTGATAAGTAACCAAAGGAAATGTTCTTGAAGATATTGGTTGAAGAGTTAAATGTTTTAAATACCCAAGCCTCCCATTGTATGTGGCACGAAGAAAATATTCCATAGAGCTGTTATAATATTCCTTTCAATTATACTACCACTCCACACAATTTTACTCATGAGGGTGTTGATACTTTTAAGGGTGGAATTCATCCAGGAGTACACCATGAAAGAGTAAACCATCTTTGATACAATCACATGTTTAACCAGGTATATTCTCTCTTCCATTGAGAGTGACTTACCCTTCCTGGTGGATAGAGTTATTCTAAAATGTATTAGAAAATCAGAAAAATAATAGTTCCTAGGTTTTCCAAGGAATATTGAGACCCCAAGTTAAATTAAAGGAATATACTGTCCCTTATTCCCAGCTCATAAACCATGCATTTCTTCCTTGAGGTAGAGATGTTTTTATTAAATAAAATGAACGACTTTCTCGAATTGACCTCTTCACTAGAAGATTTTTCATAGTGAAGAAGAGTTCTCTTGATTTTTTTAATGTTCCTCTTTTATCCTTGAGTAAACAGAATGATGTCGTCAGCAAAAAGTAGATGAGAGGGGGAAATGATACCTCAGGCAGCATATATTTCTTTAATCTCTCATTTGTTAACTATATAGAGGATAAGTCGACTCAGATAATATTCAGCAATTGAAAAAATAATAGAAGACAACGGGTCCCCCTGCCTCCCTAATCGAGATAAATAAAAGTATCCTTCTGAAGATTCATTAATCAAAATATAAATATTAGGAGAGCTGATCAGAGCCTTAGCCTAATGAAAAAATATATTGTGGAAGCCAAACTCATGTAGGATACATCCAATGAAACCCCAGTCAATGGTTTCAAAGCCCTTCCTAATATCAAGGATTAGAGAAACTTTTCCACCCCGTGTTGTCTTCTAAAGAATGTTTATACATTTAGAGGAATTTATAAAGAACTCTTGAATCTTTCTTCATTTGATATAACGAAACTGGTTCCATGATACAATTATCTCAGAAATATGAGGGAGCCAAATGGCCCGTATTTTGGTGATGATCTCATGGATAGTGTTTACAAGAGATACTGGCCAGAACTGGCATTCTCCACCTTAGATATTATGGCAATGAACTGAGCATTAATGCCTTGAGTGTGAGATCCCTCTATGAAGAAATTCTTTACCATTTTACACACATCATATGTATGAGCTCCCAATAAAATTGGATGAAATGATTAGTTAAACCATCTATCCCTGGAGAGCGTTCTTTTTTAAGACCAAATACTGCTTCCCTAATCTCAATATATATTGGAGTCGAGGTTAGAGGAGTGTTATCAGTATCATTGACCACCTTTTGGATAAGTCCATCAATCAATTATTCATTTATTATAGGCTGTTGAAAATATTCATTTAGAGGGAGACAATATGGGTTGAGAGACTATGTCTATCATCAATTATAGAGTTTCCATCATTTAGAAGAGATAGAGGCATGTTGAATTTTTTATCTCTTTGATGTGTATTAAAAAATTTGGAATTCCTATCACCATCATTAAGACACTTAACTTTGAACAAATCTTTGCAAATGTTATCCCTGAGCACAATGAGTTTCTGGAGTTCTGAAGAAACCTTCTTCTCTTGGTCATCATTTCCAGGGAAGTTATTGAGAGTAATAGATTATTGACTCTCATGAAGTGTTCTTTCTAGAGAATATATTTCCTGGTCAAGAAGGCTGAACTTGTTCATACTCCAATGCTTCATTTTCTGCTTAAGAGCCTGAAGCTTGAGAACAAAAGCAAGTGGATTGTGATTGTAGTCCTACATAGACCAAGTGTCTCTAACAATTTGGGAACATTCTGGGAGGGTAGTCCAAGCATTTTTAATCCTAAAGGGAAGAGGTAGTTTTTCTCCGTTTTCAATGAAATTAACCAAAATTGAATGATGATATGAATTATGTCGTGCAAGAGTAACACATGAAATGGTTTTCCAGTCCTCAAGAATATATATGTTAACAAATTCATGGTCAATTCTAATTTCCCTCATGCCATTCAAATATTTTCTGTACCAAGTGTACTTAGCTCCCAACAAATTTATTTCATTCAGATTCGATTCTTCAATAAAAACTCCAAAGTCCATGATGGATGTGGTACTTGTAACATAACCACGATTTTCATCTATGTGTAGAATGGAATTGAATTATCCCATGATAATCCATGGTTCCAAGATGGAAGTAGACATATTTTTAATATGAATCCATAATGCTCTTCTAGTAATATAGTTTTTGGAGGCATAAACCATCAAGCATATAATGTTTCTGCCATAGTGAGTAAACATGCATGTGATAGCCAGTTCATTCTTAGAGATTAGAAGTGGGTTGACCACATTGTTTTGAGAAAAAATCCATAATCTATCATGACTAGAATTCTGTATATAACCAAGAATTAAATACCCCTTTTCATGAAGAAAGGAACCATTGTTTTGTTTCTTGGTCTTAGGATCAGATACCCCAAGAATGTCTGGCATATATTTACACTAAGCAGCCTAAAGGGAACATAAAGTGTTAGGGATGGCCAATCCCAGGAAGTTCCATAATAATATCCTCATTTTTACTTAATTTTGGGGCTAAGTCCCCCTTTTTCCTATGTCACGGGTGTCTTATTTCGTCCAGACCATCTCAGGTCCTCCTTATTGGAAAATGTAGTTGGTAGAATTCTTGCCAGTGTGGATTCCATGCAATCCCTATTATCATCTCCATTTTTTAATTCCAAACTCTTCCTCTGAGGGAATGTCTTCATCTCCAATTTTAATGCCAACATCTTCCTTTGAGAAAGTAGCCTCATTTATATGTTGAGTTTATTTGGGAGGAACGATGTTCACCAGTATCTGATTAGAAGAGAGAATGTTGTCAACAGTGTCTATAGAATCTATGTACAGTGCCTCTTTAAATCCTGAACTAATCATATCTAAAGAAAGTTTCTTCTATTGCATACCATGAAAAAGAGTAAAGATCTCATCTTTTAATGTTTTAGGATCATTATTTTAAACCTACTAACTGCTTTTTTATCATGGATAACACCATCATTCTGAGGAGAATGATGTTCTTCTTCTTCAACAAGATCTACCCAATGCTTGCTTGTTACCACCATTTGATCAAATGTAACCTGTTTTGAAGACCTATTATCAATCCTTTTATCATACAACATTGTGACAGTTTCCCTTCTTCTAGGAACCTCTTGCTATGATCCATTCATTGATGTCAATTATACTATTTTTTGTATAACACGACATTTGTCAATCATATGACCAACCATTATACAGTGCTCAAAATATTTAGGAAGGTTTTGAAATTCAAATCTAACTTCAATAAGGTGATAATTGGCATATAGTGCTACACGATCAGGAGGTGAGGTCTCCATATCAATTTCAATGTGGAATCTGAAATAAAGTCCAAGATCTCCATTAATTGTTCATTGATCGATCTTCAAATGTGTTCTAATACTAGAGGCAAGATCATTGAGACTTTTAGAATGCTAGAACATCTATGTAATTCCATGGATTCTTTCCCATACCTGAGCAATGGAATGTTTTTCCATGAAGGGATTAAATTTGGTATCCCATTCCGAGAGGCAGAAGATCCCAGGCTTCAAGTTAAGGGTTCCAAGCTTCCATATTGCATTCAATTCCTCCTTCTTATGCAGGATTATATGGATGTAACCTTTTCTAAGGGGAATCAATCTCTAATTGTAAAAATTCCAAAAATGTTAAATAATCTATTTAAGTTTAGCGAGTGACCTGGGCATTGCCAATTTTCTCATAGAAGATACGCCTGAGCACTGAGAATCTATAGACCTCATGTATTTGCTTGATCGCATCAGGGTCAACTACAACCATGATGGATCTATCTCCAGATGATTTGATTATAGGTGGATTATTCTTATTTGGAATGATAGATGAGGTTCCTGCAAGGGTTTCCATGAAATACAACACTTTACGTGGGAGAGCTCCCAGATCTGAGCGAGTTTCAGTTTCAAACTGACGAGGTGGGAATGATCTTTCCCATGCTAGGCTGAATGAGTATATTAAGAAATAAGATTAGGATAAGATTCAATCACAATCTCTTTGGTCATTTCGAATTGAGAAAGTTTCCATGAAAGCTTCCATCGTCCTCCCATGTAACTTATTAAAATTAGTGGTTCCTCTATAAAACTTTATCCAAGTGAGTGGTTTTGTTTTGTAGAACATTTTCACAACGACCCAAAATCTCTATCGGTTGTTCTTTATAATAATGATAATTCTCTAGCTGTACGACTTGTGAGCTTAGTACAAGTTAAGAATCAGGAATATACATTCTTAGGAGAGAAACATAGAAAACATCATGAACTTGAGAGAGATTCAGTGGAAGTTCCAATCGGTAAGCTACCTTCCCAACAAGATCCAAAATCTCAAATGACTGGTATACCTAGGGCTCAGCTTTCCATTCTTTCCAAATATCATTATTCTATTCTAAGGAGATATTCCTAAGAAAACCTTATCACCCACTTCAAACTCTATGAGTTTTCTTTGGTTTTTTGCACAACCTTTTTATCGACTCTGAGATGCTCTTATCGGTTGTTGAATAGATCAAACCTTTTCTACCATTTCATCAACAAGTTTAGGTCCTAATAGCATTATTTCCCCCAAATTCATTCCAACAAGTTGGAGTTTTTCACTTTTTAATACAGGGCTTCATAAGGTTCCATCTGAATACCAGAGTTAAAGCTAATACTATAAGAAAATTCCACCAATGATAGGTATTAACCCCAACCACCTTTGAAATCCACAGAGGAAGCTCTTAATATGTGTTCTAGAGATTTAATTGTCCTCTCAGACTGACTGTCTGTGTGAGGATGATAAGCAGTGCCGAAACATAATTCTATATTCAGAACATGCTCGAGACTTCGCCAGAACGTCGAGGAAAACCATGGATCCCAATCAGGTATAATGGAAAGTGGTACCCCATGAAATCTTACCAATTTCTTTACATATATCATTGAAAGGTGATCAAGAGATAAATCCTCCCAAATTACAATGAAGTGTGCCGATTTTGTAAGGTGAACAACTATAACCCAGGTTTTATTATTTCCTTGGGATGTTTTGGGATTTCCGATGACAAAGACCATAGTGATTTTTCCCATTTCCATTCCAGTATGGATAATGGTTGTAACATACCCTAATACTTTTGTCTCTCAACCTTCACTTACTGAAAAACAATACATCAAGAGACATATTCGGTGATATATGTTTTCATTACTTCCCACCAGATGTACTCTTTCATGTCCGTATTCATATTTGTGCTTCCTGGGTGAATTGAAAATGATAAACTATGAGCCTCATCCGATAGATCCTTTTTGAGTTTTGGTATGGGAATAATACAAACCTAGTTCTTGAACCTTATTATTTAATCATAGTCAATGTTGAATTTAGTAACATTTCTCACTCTCATTTGCATCGCTACATCTTTATTTTGTGCTACCATAATCATCACTTGTATTGATGGTTGATCATTAATTTTAAAAAGATAATATTTCCCCCGTTCTATTAAAATTTAAAGATCCATCCTTTGAAAATCCATAAACATTGGATCTTTTGTGATCCTCATCAGGGATATGCTAACATGGTATTGTCAACTTAATGTATCTACCACCTTATTTTCTTTTCTAGGGTAGTGATGTATTGAAAATTAGTAATTTTTAATCAACTCCAACTATCATCTTTGCTGTATATTCATCTCCTTTTCTGAGAAAATATACTTTAATATTTTATGGTAAGTATTAATATCACTACTTTCACCATAAAGATAATGCCACTATATCTTTAATGCAACGATTACCACATCTATCTCCAAATCATGAGTTGGGTATTTTTTCTAATGGATTGTCAAATTCCATGAGGCATAACCAATCACCACATCATTTTTCATGAGAACACATATGATCCCCTTCATGTATGTATCACTATATATAAATATCCTTTCTCCACTACAAGACAGTGTGAACACTGGTTCACTAGCTGACCTTATTTTTAGTTCATTAAAATTATCATCAGATTCCTCTTTCCAAATGAACTTAACTCCTTTATGAGTCAACTTGGTGAGTGGATTAGATACTTGTGAAAAATATTTCACAAAATGTCAATAATTTCTATCCAAACAATGAAGATGACAGATCTCAGTTACCATTGTTAGTTTCGACCATCTTTCAATAACCACTATATTTTTTGGATCAATTGATATCCCCTCACGTGTGATTATGTGACCCAAAAATGAAACATTATGATTCCAAAATTCATACTTCATAGATTTTAAATAAATATTCTCCTTTCTCAGGATCTTTAGTACAATTATAACGTGATCTTCAAGTTCTTCCGTTATCTTTGAATAGACAATAATATGGTCTATATAGACTACCACAAACTAATACAGATAGTCGACAAAGACTCTATTCATTATATCCATGAAGATAGATGGGGAATTAGTAAGACCAAAAGGTATCACTATAAATTCACAGTGTCCATACCTTGTAAGGAATTCCATCTTAGCTATATCCTCCTTTTTAAACCTTTACTGATGATATCTTGAATGAAGATCAATGTTGGAAAAATATTGAGCTCCACGTACCTGGTCAAATATGTCATAAATGTGGAGAGGAGGATATTAGTTCTCGATTATGATCTTTTTATGTTCTTGATAATAAATGCAGAGTCTCATTTATACGTAATTATTCTTAAAAAACAAAACATGTGATCCCCAAGGTGACACACTAGAGAATATGAATCCATTATCAAGATTCTCATGGAGTTTCTTCTTCAATTCCTGTAACTCATTTGGGGCCATTCTCTAAGGTGTATTTGAAATAACCATAGCACCTGATATGAGTTTGGTTAGAATCCCAACTACATGATTTGGTGGAAGACCTGGAAATTCCTCTGGAAAAACATCATCAAGATCTTTTACAATGGGCGCATTCTTAATCATGAGTTTTTCCCCAATTATTTGAGATAAATAACCTTAATTTCATAGAATCAATATCCCTAGGATGGAAGAAATTTCTACTGGATGTTTATAAACATCCTTGCATCTATAGATGATCATAGATTAATTTTGAATATGAAATATGACTTCCCCTCCTTGGAAAATTGATATGTGATACATATTGAGAAATCCCATCCAAGCTAAGAATCACATCAAATTTCACTATAGGAAGGATCACAAGATTTTTAGGAAGAAATTTCCTGAAAAATTCATTCGGAGAATAATTATAAACTTTTAATTTGACCTTTGTTCCATTAAGAGTTGTCACAGCTAGATCAACATCTAATTGTTGAGTTAATAAGATTATTCCCTTATAAAATTATTCAGAAATAAAAAATTGGATGGATAAAGAATCCAATAAAACATTTTATACTTTACAGTGGATGGTATGTGTACCTTTCACCACTTCATTATTGTACTCCATGTTTCCAATATTTATTTCATGTGAAATTCCATTGTATTTGGAGTTATGTGTTTTTTGACTTCAATAATCATCAATAACTCATGGATTAGGGAATTTATTGGAATAATTCCCCATTTCCTTGCACTTGTATAATTGATGTTTAGGAGGTGGATTCTGTGTAGTATTTTCATTGTTCACATCATTAGACATATTTTCACTATCAATTCTACATTTAACTGTCTGATGACCTTATTTTGTACACTTAAAATATTTAATATCCCCTTTAAGACAATTCCCTCCATGTTTGTTTCCAAAATTTGATCATAAGGGAAAACACATCTTTTTTCGTGTGTTCTTTATATTTTTCTTCGAATTCAATTTTCTCTTCTTATCAAACCCATATGACTGATGAGTTACTCTAATATCAATCTAAACCTTGAGATAACATTGAAAAATTTCCTCATAGCTATTTAAGTACCTTAGGTCTAATGCCCTTTGGAGACGTGGTTTTAAGCCACTAAAGAATAGATCAATTTTACTCTCAGGTTCGACAATAATTCCACAAGTGTACCTAAGAAGTCTTGAAAAATTTTCTTCATAGCTACTAATGGATTTATCATCCTTTTGATTAATTTCAATGAAATCCTTCTATATCTTTGTCCAAAGAATATGAGAAATTACTTATTTAAAAATATGTACTTAAAATCATCCCATTCCATGGACTCAAATTCATGTCTTTGCCTCATATTTTTTATAAGATTCCATAATTGATTAGCTTCACCTTCTGCATGATATATGGATAAGATGAATTTATCATGTTCAAAACATTATAGAACTGAAAATATCTTTTCATTGTTACTGATCAATTATTCAACCACTAATGGATCGGAAGACCTGCTGAATGAAGGTGGATACTAATTCGTGGAGGATTCAACAGAATATTGCTCCCTTCATTTCTCATTTGGAAGTCTGAGATGATTCATAAATTGAGAATGTTGTGTGAGAATGGATACAAGATTTTTCATTCTATATACCATAAAATTTGGTTACTGAGGGGGAAAATCATTGAATTTCCCATCACATTCATCATTAACATGGTTCCTTTGGGTTACAACAATTGAAATATACCAAGAATCATAGTGTGAGGAACCTAATCATAAAAGAAAAAATAAATAATTCAAGAATAAAATTTAAATTTATTATAATTTAGGTTTTGTCATTGGTTATTCATGAACATATTTGAATCACTATGATAGGATTGTAACATATACGTAGATATATCCTTAGGCTTCTTACTAAAGGTCTCTCATCCTAGTTTCTAAACGATAAACATACCTTTTCTCTGATACCAACTATAACAGCCCATATGTTACATATAGATATTACTTCAAAATTGAAGGCTTTTTATTAGATTACATAAAAAATTTTATTCTAGGACTGTATAGGTTTAGTGTCTTTAGAAATTGGGAAACATAAACAACTAGTTTAAAAAACATCTATATTGTCTCCCGCTCACTTTTTCAAAACTAGAATCCCTTTGGACATATCTTACTTAATAACCTTATTCATGACCTGGGGAAATGAAAATTATGAATAGGCGAGCTCAATTTTTTTAATTATTGTTAAACAAGGAAAATATCTTTTATATCCTTATCATATGAACATAACATTTGAAAATCTTATCATGCTTATAAAAGATCAAAATATCATTTCATGGGATAAATCATAAAAATGAAATTTAATCCAAATTTTCATAACATAAGACAATAAATTTTGTGTCATACACACATAAGAATATAAAATCATTTAATATTAGTCAAGGTTCATTTTCAAGACCATCATACTGGACAAAGTCCATTACTGAACCGAGTTCAGTCATCGTTCCAGCCCTATATTACTGAACCAAATTTACATTCCATTCCAGTAATGTATATATCATGAGATATAAATATTTAGATAATTAATTGGAGGGAGATATAGGTCTAAACCATCTCATAATGAAACCATTCTTACGTGTTCCACAAAAACAAAAGTCATTTATCATAGCATAACCCAAGAAATAAAATGGGTTTCTTAAACACCAATCCATCATAATACATTTAAAATAAATTGTTTTCATAAACATAATTCCATCATAAACATAATAAAATCAAGGTAATAATAGGGATTAAAACATAACCCTTTGAAATCTTAGATGAAAAATAATTTTGATAAAACACTTGAACATAATTTCTGAGGAATGTTTTTTATTTTTCAAAAATGTTTTCTTTTTTCAAAATTCCATGTAATATTAAAAGAAAATAATTTAGTTGAAAAGAATTTTGAAATAGTGTAGATGAAGTTTCATTGAAATATTGTTTCATGAAACCGTAGAATTCCATTCAGGCCATATAAGTTAATAAAGTACATTCTCCTCATACTTTTCCGAAAAAGTCAAAAAGTACCTTAAATCGAATAACGACAAAAGATTCCTTTCATATCATTTAATAAAAATTCCCTAAATGGTAAATTTAACTTTAAATTTTTTTATAAGATTATAAATAATATTATATAATTAGGAAAAATTGATGTTGATGATAAATATTCCCCGGTAAATACTTACGTATAAATAATCTCAGATAAAAATGAAATCGTAAAATTATCCCTTACCTAAGGCCTGATATGATTCGTATGTATCTGAACCTCGTATATAAAAATTTAAATAACATTAATTATTTATTATATAATCATAAAAATTTTTATCATAACATTTATGATAACATTTTCACCTATTTTTAGTGACATTTCATTGTCACTCATTATTCAGGTATTAACTGCTTTATGTTCTTATGCATGTTTTGTCGAATAAGTTCTTATTCCTATTTTTAGTTTATAGTTATATCATTTAAAAAATTATATTAGTATAATATATATCATATTTATTAATTCAATTAATTTATATAATCATGTTTTAATGAATATCATGTAGATAGAATTGCATTGCATCGTGGAGACATCATGTCATACATACGCACAAGCGAAGATATCATTCAAAAATTGTTGAATGGTATTGAACTGGATGGGGTATAATATTTCATAATAAGTATCATGTTAAAAAATATCCTATATAGATATTACATCGTTCATTATAACCATCCAACAAATTTGGTGGTGAAAAACAGATGACCCCACTCCGTGGAGATGGTAAGTTATATGTACGCATGTCTGATGATTTTGTTTTTCATGGGATGGATAGAAGGTAAAATATGGTTGTTTAATATTTATAATAAAATATCAGTATATGAGTTATACTTATGTTATTACTTAATATTTAAACAACTAATGAAGAAGATGTAGAAGAATAAAGTTGTTTGGAAGAATCAGTAGAAGAGATTAACTCCTCCTCGACGTGCTTCCACTTAATCTATTCTTAAAGCACTAGAGCTAGTCATTAAAGATGATAAGAACCTATAGAATGAAAATAAGTAAGTTGATAAGGAAAAAGGGAAGGGTATTTAAAAGCTTGTAGGCCCAAAATGAAGTGAATAGGTGATGGAGGAGGTTCCCTTTTATAATTGAGGTGAGGGGCACTTTTGGAAACTGAATACATAATAATTTATTATAAAATAAAACCTTACCCAAACACCAAAGAAATGCCCCATTTTCAAATATGAGATGATATGGGGTTGTAATATTATCAAAAAATAATTTTTTCACAAGGTATTTTGTTAATTTAAACCATATAATTATAATTAACACTTTGTTATTCTATTTAATTTTAATTGTGATAATAACGTTCCAAATATTTAATTGTTTAAAATATTTTCTTATATGGTATTAATTCACCATTAAGGGATATTTTATAAAATTTTATACCTTATTAATATCACTTTTTTATTTTTTAATTTTTTTAATTTTTAAATAATTTAATAAAATGTTATTTTTATAAAATATCTATAATGTCAATTATGAATATATTCATTTATTTGACTTTAAATAAAATCCACACAGATAATAAATTGGAAATAAAATTTTCAATACACTAATAAAAAGTCATAGTAACCTATAAAAGTCTTGGATCACATTAATTAGAGATTGTTTTTATTTTTTTTAATATTTTTAAAACCATTTTTCAGATATTTCTATTAATAAAATCATTTGTACAATACTATTGTGTAATCATTAATCATAATTATTTAATCTCTAAAAATTATAAATAAATTTCTATAATGTAGGTAATTATTTTAGATTTATATAGACAATCTATAGTCTATATGATCTCCTAGTAATCCATATATTAAAATTAATATACTTATATAAAATGAAATTGTGACATTTTGTCAAATTCATTAGTTTTTATTACATTCATCTCGTATTCATTGGTAAGTGGCCATTTGGTGATTAAATATAAAAAGAAATATGATAATGATCGAATTTATTTATCCAATAGGATTTTTACATGGGTTAAGGTAGTTTTAGAATATTATTTTTACCTTTAATTTCCTAATTTACATTTAAACATGGTAATAAAAATATTTACCAAAGTTACTATTCATAGTTCCCAAAAATAAAAGCAGCCTATTAACATAATTTGGCCCCACTGATTCCAAATATGGAATTAATTTTTCAAAATTCAAAACAAAAAATTTAGATTAATAAATTTAATATTATTCCCGTTGTTGAAATGAGAATACGATTTACCAAAGTTTAAATATTGCCAAAGATTGAAATGTTTTTAAATCTGAATTTAATGTAAAATTTATTCCAATGAACTAAATTATACTAAATGGTAAAAATATATTATATTTATACTTTGAAACAATTATATTAGATAATTTAACCATAAATGTTATTTTAATGAAAAATGTAATTTTCAATTAAAATTTAGTGTATTTTTACTATTCATCAAAACATAAAAGTTATAAGAAAAATATCAGAAATTCATCAAAAGTATATTGTTATATCCCAAATTAAAATAACATGTTTATTTTTTCATATAAAAATTATTAATGTTTCCAAATCATAATTTAAAATGGGTTCTCTATTCAAAGGTGTAAAATTAAACTTTTAAAAAATAGGCTTTTAAACATCAAATATGGTTTTATTCAAACCCTATGACTAAAATATCTATTGGATGAATATAAAAAATATTTTATTAAGTATATAACAAATATATATCACATTAATTTCATGACCAAAATTAATTCACTCAAAAATACAAATATCTAATTGATTTATATTTTTGATAAATAATTGAAAGCCAATGAATTCAAAATGAATTTTCAAAATTTATATATAATTATTTATGTTAACCTAATAGATAGGATATAATATTATTTTAATAATATGTACATCTCAGCATTCGTTTAAACTCACGATTCTTTGAAACGAAATCTTCGGAAGAATAAAAAATATTTAATGAAAATATTTCATAAAAACATCAAGGTATTTCATGTGGAAAGACCTTATCATTTCATCATGGGAACTATCTTGTTGACACGAAAAAGAGTTTACATGAAACTAATTTCTATGAACTATAGAGATTCATGGAGTTCTTTTTATCAAAAAATGAATGCTTCTGAAACTCATCTACATATAATGGGTAAATTCATCAGTATTTTTACGAAACGTTTCACTAGCCCACTAGGTAAACACTACCTAATTATTGTGACTTCAAGAATCACTATCCTTTCCATGACCTATCCCCTAGGGCCCATGCCATGACTACCCCAAAATCAACTTCTATAGGCTAGGGGCTGTCGACTAGCACCAAAAGGCGTATTCTCTAAAACTGGGAAGGCGTTGACTTTATATCCTATAAACACACACAACCAAGCACAAAAAAACATACAAACACAAGTAATCTATATAGTAAAAATAGTGTGTACAATAAGGAAAAGGGGCTAGAATACAATCCTAAATGGAAATTACAAGAAAACTGAAAAGTACAAGTAAACTAAAATAGCTCATGCAAACTCCAACCATGAATCCTTCCTAAAGGGTAGGTACAACTCTCGAACGACCATATCTTTGGTACAACTCATCTAATGTGCACCTCTGAGCTACCTCTAGTCTTGGTAATCTCATCCTTAGTCAACACTTTCCATCGTTTTCACCAAACACAACAAGGTGCGGTCATAGCTCGTGCAAGGATAAGTATAATGACACTCGGTTGGGACCCTGAGACCCCGAAGGTCTCTCAAAATCCACAAAGGATAAACTACAAGCATGGAAACAACGGTCAACCCTACTTAGGTATATACCCATACATATACCTATGTTATTCAAGTATACCAATCTCATTAATGAGGAAACACAAGGCCCAAATTATTAGCTAAAAGCTCAAGTGTTCCAAGAAGGAAAGAATACCACGAAGGTTACACCACAAAGGTAAGCAACACAAAGGTAACTCCACATAGAAGAACACCACAAAGGTATCACCAAGAAGGAAGGTACCGCACAGGTATGCCACATAGAAGATTACCACAAAGATTTCACCATGAAGGAAAGTAATAAAAAGGTATTCCACACAGAAGAATACCACAAGGTGTCACCACGAAGTTAAGGACTCAGATCACACCATGTATAACTTAGGTATGGTAGTAAAGATAATTATATGTAACTACTGAATCATCTTACTCTATTCAGAGGTAGTCCCATGTAGGATCCTAAATCTTCAGACCCACGAAGGATCCTAAATCATCAGACCCACATAGGTACCTAGTACATCATCAGACCAACAAAGGAACCTTGTACATCATCAGACCCACAAGGGATCCTAGTACATCATCAGACCCACACAGGATCTATGTACATCAACAGACCCACACAGGATCCTAGTACATCATCAGACCCACACAGTATCCTAGTATATCAGACCCGTGAAGGTTCCTTGAGTATTCCCACGTAGATTCCTTGAGCGGATCCATGTGGGACCCCCAATAATAGACCCATGAAGGATCCCAAAGCATAGACACACATAGTATCCCTTTCCCATATTACAACCAGCTACATGGTTCATGTAATAAGCTCAATTTATTCCAGGAGGGTCCGCTCCCCAAGCCACAGGTCGATACTACCACTACCACGAAGTCCCATGAGGAAGTATCCCAATGAACTGTCACATAAAAGGGGTCTTAACACAATAGAAGGTGCATCAATCAGATGTGCAGTATATAAGTTATTGTCCTTTTAGTATCGAGGGCCTGGGTGGATTCGTGTTCGATCCAACCCGGCCGGACACCAACTATATCCAAAACCCAAGTGGGGTATACCAAAAGTACCATCTCAATCCACGGTTTCCAGTTCCATAGACGGTTCATCAAATAGACATCCATAACTCAAGATAGGGTTGAAAGAAAAAAAAGGGTCGAAGTTGGTCCGTGTCTGGTCCGACCCGGTTGGGATGACCAAGCCTGGGCCGAGCAGACCCGATTTGAGTCGACTCGGTCCAACCCGGTTCAGGTACTGGTTCTATCCCAGCCCACTGGGCCCACCATGCGGCGGCCCTCCATAGCTGGACGGATGAATAATCCCCTCCTCCACGTGGCGTGGTTGCACGTCGCGCCTTCACTGATGGCCGGAAGCACACCAGCTTCCCTCCACTTACAACCCTTTCTCCGTCGGGTGGCGCAAACGTGCACCTCCATCCCCTTCGTGCGGCTGACCGAAGTTTTAGATGCCACCCTTGTTCTGCTGTGGCCGACCGGCCATGACTCTTCTCCGGTGACGCAGTTGCACCGTCTTCGTCTTCGCGACTGGCCATGGTGCCGGCCGCTGCTCCCGATTCCCACCTATGCCAATCACATACACCAGTCTCCATCCTCCTCCATCGCAAAGAACATATAAAAAACCTCCAAGGATTGTGGGGAGGTTGGGCCATGTTATTTTGGCCCGCACCCTCCTCGTTAGAATAGTAGCTACTAGAAATATTGTTCTTGAATTAAGGGGGTCGACAAGAACAGGATAAGGGCATATGAATCAACAACAAACCCAACCTTGTCATTCCTTGGAGGATATCACAAGTAAGAAGATGAAGTCATTGGATAACATTAGCGTTCGTCATCTCAACATGGTGCTACCGATCTAGGATCAAAGTTGGTTCCTCATTCTTCGATTCGTGGTTTGGGGTTTCTCGTCACTGCCTACCGGAATCGGCTCAATCCTCCAAGTGTCGAGCATTGTGACACTTTACCAGAGCTATGTCTCTTAGTGAGGAGGTACCAATTCAACCCCCAAGATCCATATAAATAGGAGAGGGGGAGGGTATGTAATGATCGTAGAATTTATGAAGGTTCATTTAAAAGGAACCTTCTAAAATTCCAACAACACTGTTACATAGAATTTTAAAGGTGAAGCTAATTAATTTACATTGAAGCAATTAAATGGCATAATCTAATTACATTGCTTTGGAACAATTTAATTGAATTGCGTTGGCACAATTGAATGGCATAATTAAATGAGTTGGGGTGGCATTATGAAATGGGAGGAAGTCCAAGAGTCATATCCCATTAAGAGAGAGTTCAAGGGTCGGGTGGTCCCCACATTTCAATTCAAATAGGGGGGGTTTTAGTTCGGTTGGACCCCACCTCTGTAACCCATGTAGAGAGGTTTCAAAAAAATAAAATAAAAAGTTGTTCTTTATTTTATTTTCATTCCCAAGAAAAACACAAAAACTAACATTCACCGTTGGGGAACTGTGGTGGAGGTGAAAGTCTCCTTAATCAAATACCAGCACAGCGAGTTCAATGGGGTCCTCAGATTTCAATTCCGAGCACTAGTTCAAAAGTTACAAAATGTCTCTTGCACGTTTACTGAATGTACCAGAAAAAAGTTCAAAAATTTATTAACAGTCACCCTGGATCCATACAGGTTGAGGTTAGGCTATACCGAAGTGAAACATGACCCAACGAACACAATGACACTATCAGATTTCCAATCAGAGTTACCATTTAAAAGGTATAGATTTCATAATAAAATAATTGTCACTTAATTATTTTATTTACAGCCAAAAACTAACATTCACTGGTGGCCCGCACCGGCCTAAGCTAGTATCTGGTTAAATAAATCATGCCATCACGAGTTTAGTGGTGGTCTCATATTTGCAATCTGAGCTAACATTTGTGAGTTTTAAGCATATAAAAATATAATAATTTATTTAATTATTCTATTTATGATTATTCCATTTTGGGGTTTCACACAGGAGGCCCACGCCGACAAAACATAAGTTGCACCTAGGGAAAAGCCACCATTCTAAATGCAATGGTGCCCTTAGATTTCTGATTTGGGAAACAGTTTAAGAGTTATCCCACTTTTTCAAGAAAACTACTTACGCAAGCTAATTAAATTGTATCAAAACATTGAAAGATCATTCCGGGCACTCTAGGCCTCAGAATCGCGCACCGTCAGATTTTGAGATCTCGAAATAATTCCATATAATTAAATAAAATACAAAATTTCCAGGACATTACATTCTCTCCATGTTAGGGTTTCAGGTCCTTGAAAGAAAAAACAAAGAAAAAACAACCAAAAGAGGTTACTAAGCACGAATTTGAGCGTCTTTCTCCCACATGCACTCCTAGAGGTTCTTGTGCTGCCAGAGTATGTGCACCAGAGGTATCGACCACCCACAAAGGACCAACTCTAGTCAATCCTTAATCTCCACTTAAACCTCCGTAAATGTCACCCCATCATCGAAGTCCATCTTTGAGTGGTCTATGATGTGAGATGGTTCATTCACATATCTCCTGAGCTGAGATATATGGAAGATGTCATCCCCCCTATCCAACTACGATGAAATAGACAAGCGGTACTCTACCTTGCTTATCCTCCGAAGTATCAGAAAAGGACTGATAAAACTCGGTGATAAATTTTCGCCTCTTCCAAATCTCATTAGTCACCATCGAGGAGATACTTGAAAGAATTCGTGGTCCCCCTCCTAGAACTCCAAGGGTCTCCATATCCTATCAGCATAAGACTTCTACCAACTCTATGATGTCTTCACTTTCTAGCAAGTGAGACATCGTGATACAAATTCTGTCACTGCTTTCTTCATTTTTGGCCACCAGTACTAACACCAGAGGTCCTGGTACATCTTCAACACACCAGAATGTTCCACCATAGGGGATATATGGAACTCCCTCAACACCTCCTCCAGAAGCACCACTCATACCATGGTACGTCCTTTGGATAGGATGCCATGATCCCCCTTCATAAAATCCATCTGGTGCATGTCCTGTGGATATCTAAGCACGTTGAGCCTCTCAATCAATTCCCCCATGTTGCACCTCCCCAACTTGATGATGGAGTGGGGGAGTGAAATTCATAGACTAGAGGTAATCAACTTCATCTCTATCCCTGAAGGATATCTGTAGTGCGACTAGCTGCTCCGACAGCTCACTCACCAACAGCTGTCCAAACCTTCTGCTGAGTGCGTCTCCTATCCCGTTCCCCATCCCAAGAGTAAAGATTATCTCAAAGTCATAGTCTTAGAGGAACTCTAACCATCGTCACTATCTCAACTTCTGAAAGCTCTACTGACATTTCCTTATCTATAGGAAAGGCTCCGTCTTCTTCTTCAAAACAAACAAGGGTGCCGCTACCCTAGGGAAGTCTTTTTCTAAACTCTGGCAGTACCCATCCAAAACAGAAGTCCATCTCCCTATGTGTGTGTGTGTGGGGGGGGGGGGTGTAATCCAGGATTGTTTTTGAAATGATGTCCCCATGCTCTCCCACTCTTATTTAGAACTGAAAACTAAAAACTCCTACTGCCACGAGGGTATGTCTTGCCAACTCAAGAGTGATTGGTTGCATCCTCCTATGCATGAGTTTATCATGTTTTTCCCGAGATTTCTTTTTCTCTGACCAAGGAAAACTCCATTCCAACATTGTAGAGAAACCACAACATTTTTTCCTAATACATTCAATCTGTGTATAAACTGTGTTATCAATCCATACCTAATCTAACATCATAAGGCCTCGACTCTGATACCAAGAGGTTCCAACTAAAACTCTCACCACAAGGGTCTGATCACACTGTTGGCATAAGTTTGATCATCGATTCAACTCCCAAAGGTATCCACAAATGTGAGGTTCAAGTCAATGATTTAACCAAAAACTCTAGGTATTGGACAAGATTCGTGGAAGGAAGGAATGATTGGTGTCTATGTATATTGATACGACAGCTGGTAGTAGACATACACCATAACTTGAATCATTCTTAGAGCCCTTAGGTCACATTTCATGACCGCAGTCAGCTTCTCCCTTCCTTTCTCATACAGCTCCCTAAGCCTGGTGGGAACCATAGAGGGGTGGTGGTTGTAACATTTCCAAATGCACACCACCTCATGATGCTCTCCTAGCTCTACTTCCACATCTGCAGCTCTGAAGATTCATATGTCCTTAACACTTCCTGTTCCTGAAACATTTTACACACCCAAGTCTCTGAGACTGGTGTCAGTTTCCTACATTCCCACTGCTAACATTAACTGACTGCATCCTCTCAGCCAAAGAACATTGAACCACAAAGGTACTCTCCAACACCCTAACATAAGTAGGAAATAATAAAGGAATAGTGATGGATCAGATGTCCCTAAAAACACCTCGCTCGATGGTCTAAGACCTGAAGCACTGGTCGTACTATATTCATCGAGTACCTGATATGGTTGGCATTCCTTAATGAATAATCAGCTACAGACATGTCATCCTACCAAAGATGTATACGCTCTAGGGAACACTCATCCTCCTCCTTAAGCCAGTCCTCGACCACCTTTGGGTCGGGATCACCTTGGAATCTGAGTGGTATCTAATGTTGAAACACGTACAAGGCAATAATACTAGATGTGTCCTCTAATGGTACCATAAGTTGTAATTGTTGAACAACGGGTAGTGATATAGCTGGAACACTACCCGAAGGTACCATATTGGGCAACGATCCAGGTACCAAAGCCTCATCACTATGAAAACCATCCTCATGTCCACTCACTAGAAAGGAATAGTAGCTAAGATCACCATATGCTACAATGGTGTCTCAACTAGGCGGAAAACTCTAGCAACCACCTCCATCAAGCCCTCAGCTGCATGAGAATTTGTCTCACCTCAAAACCTCGGAGGCCTCTACTATAGGTACTCCTACAACGTGCTCAGTCGGGGTGCACTGCCCACAAGTGTGGCTGGTTGTAACTGCTGCCCAATAGGTGGTTGTGTTGCTGGTATACCACCTGATGGTGCCAACATAGTAAGAGGGCCCTGCATCGGAGCCTCGATGCTCGGTGGGCCATCTTTGTTTACTCTCTCAAGAATCCTAGATAGATGACTACGTAGTGGTATCCTGATAAGGAATAAGTTCTCCACAGTCATTAAGTTATATCTGGGGAGCTGACTCAAGAAAACACAAGAAAAATTTTCATAACACACACACAATCAGTGTTTTTGTGCACTGAGTCAGAAATGGGATGTCAGGGTCCTGGTGTATGGATACGTCGGTCGACGCACCAACAATGGATTCCCTAAACGGATAACCACACTCACTACACATAACACTATTGATGTTAAAACGATCGGAGTCAAATGTTTTATGATAGAACTAACTCCTCTGATACAAATTTGTCACGACCCGTCCCCCAAGGCCCGTTCCTTGACTACCCCAAGCCCGCCTTCCATAGGATAGGGGCTGGCGACTAGCACCGAAAGGCGTATTACCTAAAACTGGGAAAGGGGTTCCTTTATATAATATAAACACATACAACCAGGAACATATCATGATACAAACAAAAGTAAAATGTGTTTTAAAAAGAGTGTGTACAATAAGAAAAAGGGGCCAGAATACAATCCCAACTGGAATGTACAAAGAAAACTGAAAAGTTCAAGTAAACTGAAAAAGATCCTTTGAACTCCCTCCGAGGATCCTACATAAAGGGTAGGTACAGCTCTCGAACAACCATCTATATGGTATGCCTCGTCTAATGTAAACCTCTGAGATACCTCCAGTCCCAGTAATCTCATCCTCAGTCAACACTACCGTCGTCTGCACCAAACACAACAGGGTGTGAGCTTAGCCTGTGATGGGGTGAGTATAAAGATACTCAGTAGGGACTCTAAGACCCCAAAGGTCTCTCAAAATCCACAAAGGATAACCTAAAATCATGGAAACAATAGTCCACCCTACTTAGATATATTCCCATACATATACCTAGGTTATCAAGTATACCCATCTCATTCATGTGGAAACACAAGGCCCAACTTATTAGCTCAAAGCCCAACTGTTCCACAAAGGAAATAATACAAAGATGATAACACCACAATGGTAAGTACCACAATGGTAACGCCACACAGAAGAATACCACAGAGGTATCACCATGAAGGAAATTACCACACAGGTACGCCACACAGAAGAATACCATAAAGGTTTCATCATGGTGCAAAGTACCAAAAAGGTATGCCACACATATGAATACCACAAGGTATCACCACAAAGGTAAGGACTCATCTCACACCATGTATTACTTAGGTATGACAGTAAATATGATTTGATGTAACTAGTGAGTCATATTACTCTATTTAGTTATAGACCCATGTAGGATCCTAAATCCTCAGACCTAGGTAGGATCTTAAATTATCAGATCCACAGAGGATCCTAGTACATCATCAGACCCACATAGAATCCAAGTACATCATCAATCCCACCCACAAAACCTAGTACATAATTAGACCCGCATAGGATCCTAGTAAATCATCAGACCCACGCATGATCCTATTACAACAGACCCACGAAGGTTCCTAGAGTAGTCCCCCATGGATTACTAGAGCAGATTCAGTTCGGAACCTTAATCATACACCCAAAAAGGACCCCAAAGTACAGACCCACATAGGATCCTTTTCTCATGTTACAGCCTTCTACAGGGATCCCGCCCTAAGATCGCTTGATTTTGGGAGGGTCAGCTCCTCAAGCCACAGGTCGATAGTCCAACTGCCACGAAGTACCACAAGGAAGTTTCCCAGTGGAACACCACCTAAAAGGGGGAACAAAACAATAGACGGTGCGCCAATTGGGATATCAGTATGTATGTTATTTCCCTTTTAGTCCCAAGGGCCTGGTTGAATTCGCGTTCGATCCAACCCGGTCGTACACCAACTTTTTTCAAAACCCTTGTAGGGTATACCAAAAGGACTGTCTCGATCCAAGGTTTCTGACAGCATAGACGGTTCATCAAACATACACCTGTAGCTCAACATATGGCTGAAATAAAAGAAAGGGTGGAAGTTGGTCTAGGTCCGGTCCAACCCGGCCCGACATGGCATGGGTCGACCCAACACGACTTGGTCCTACCCGACCCGCATTGGGTCGACCCGGGTCTCGCCCTGGGTTCGACCCTACCTTCCAGCATGGCGCAGCCCGCCGGTGCAGCCCGACCCGTGGCTTGTCAGACGGCCATCCCCCTCTTCCACAAGGCAGGGTCACGCACCACACCATTGTCGGCGGCCAATGGCCAACCGACCGCCCTCCTCATGCCACCCTTTTTCCACCGAGTGGCGTGGTAGCACACATCCATCCCCTTCATGCAGCCGACTGGAGTGTCGGCCCCCGCCCTTTTACTACTGCGGCCGATGGGCCGCGTCTCTTCTCTGGTGGCCCAGTTGCACCACATCCGTCTTCAAAACCGGCCATGGTGTTGACTGCCCCTCCCGAGTCCCACCGGTGCCAATCGATGGCATCGGTGTCCATCCACCTCCATCGTGAAGAACATATCAAAAAAATCAATTTATTTTGGAGAGGTTTGGCCATATTGGTTTGGCCTGTACCCTCCACGTTAGAATGGTATCAAGAAAAAATATTGTTATCAAATCTAGGGGGTCAATAATAACGGGGTTAAGGGGGTATAAATCAAAAACAAACACTACCTTGTTGTTCATTAGTTGATTTCACAAGGTAGAAGATGAAGTCGTCAGAGAACATCGACATTCAGCATATCTACAAGGCGCTTCCAATCTGGGATTGGGGTCGGTTCCTCATTCTTTAATTCATGGTTCAAGGTCGCTCGTCACTGCCTGCTAAAAACCGGCTCCATCCTCGAAGTGTCGGTCGTCGCAACACCTTACTATTGTTTCGTCGCTTGGCTAAGCTGTGTCAATTCCTCCCCCGAGATCCATATAAATTGGGGGGGGGGGGGGGGGGTAGGTAACGATCATGGAATTTATAAATGTTCATTTAATTGGAACGTTCATCAATTCCAATTATGCTATTACTTAGCATTTGAAAGGTCAGGCTAATTAATTTTTGTCGGCGCAATTAAATGGTTTAATTTAATTTCATTGAGTTGGCACAAATTAATTTCATTGTGTTCAAATAATTGATTGGCTTAATTAAATGAGTTGGGTTTG
The DNA here is from genome assembly GCA_963277665.1 of Viscum album. Taxonomy (NCBI): domain Eukaryota; kingdom Viridiplantae; phylum Streptophyta; class Magnoliopsida; order Santalales; family Viscaceae; genus Viscum; species Viscum album. The sequence goes on from OY728143.1 coordinate 1,075,288,807, forward strand.
CATTATTAAATGGGAGGAAGTCCAAGAGTCATATCCCATTAAGGGGGAGTTCAAGGGTTGGGTGGTCCCCACATTTGATTTCAAATTGGGGGATTTTAGTTTGGGTTGTCCCCTCCTCCATAACCCATATAGAGAGGTTTCAAAAAAATTAAATAAAAAGTTGTTCTTTATTTTATTTTTATTCCCACGAAAAACAAGAAAACTGACTTTCAACCTCGGCCAAAAGTAGTCAAGGTGAAAGTCACCTTAAGTGAATACTAGCACTGCGAGTTCAACAGTGCCTTCAGATTTCAATTCCGAGCCCTAGTTCAAAAGTTACCAAATTCCATTTGCGCGTTTACTAAATGTACATGAAAAATGTTTGGAAAATTATTAACAGTCACCCTAGATTTGCATCGGTCGAGGTTAGGCTCTGCACAAGTGAAAAATGCCCGACCAAAGCCAATGGTACTCTCATATTTCCAATCTGAGTTACCATATAAAAGTTATGGATTTTATAATAAAATAATTTTCACTTAATTATTTTATTTACGGAAAAAATAGCATTCACTAGTGGCCCGTGATGACCCAAATTAGTATCTTCTTAAATAAATAATTCCATCAAGAGTTTAGCGGTGGTATCAAATTTTTAATTCAGGATACCGTTTGTGAGTTATAATCATATGAAAAATAAAATAATTTGTTTAATTATTTTATTTATCCTTATGCAATTTTTGGGTTTTCTCATAGGAGGCCCATACCGACCAAACATAATTCATGCCTAGGGTAAACCCGCCATTCTGAATGCAACGGTGCCCTCAAATTTATGATTCGGGAAACCATTTAAGATTTATCATACTTTTTCAGAAAAACTTCTTTTTTGTGCCAATTAAAGCATAATAAAACTTCAACGAATCATTTTGGGAGCTACATGCCTCATAATCGTACACTGTCACATTCCGTGGTCTCCAAATAATTACATATAATTAAAAAAATTATACAAAAATTCCGGGACATTATAATCCTACGAAATCAAACATATACACACTAAAAATGCTATGTTTTTTCATCATAATATTATGAAAATTAAATTCTTAGGTGATTTAGATCATCTTTGAATTTTCAGAACACATAAATGATGATAAAAAACATGGATCAAGGTTTTTTCAACATTAATGCATGAAGATCACGTAGAGAAGCACTCCTCGAGGGCTTGAGGTAGAAGATGAGCTTACATGGGCTCAATGGTGGAGAAAATTTATTGTTATAATCAAGATACTTATAAAATAAAATGAGAATATCATATGGTGGGAGTTCTTATCAAGCTATAGTAATGTGATAAAATTATATCCCACATCAAAATAAACATATTTCGATGATATATTTGTAATAACAGCCTCTTATACGGACGACCAGAAATAGTTCTGAGGAACAAACATAAACCACCAGCACTTACCCTTTTTAGTTCTCAGATATTCCATTGTTCCACCCCACACAGTGGATCACTGCCCACTATACACCACCCATAGACACCCCTTTCACAACCTATTCCCACCTTGCCTCCCGCTAGCGGGTTGAGGTTACAACTACCCACCTCAATAGTGGTATGTGTTCCTCAGCTAGTTGGTAGGAATTGTCCATTAGTTTTTAAAATACACTCCATAGAATCTCTTATCCATGATCCACATTAAGCATATCCAAACGACTCAAAATTAAATCATAAACATCTTTAAAACCTCCTCATAAAAAATAAATCATTTTTTGCATGGAATCTTCCTAAAATGGTGTGAAAATAATGTCAACCTCAAATAATCAATGGAATATGTTCTTCTGAACTACAACCCATCTTAATAATAATCACATGTAAAACTTATTGGCCTTTCATATTCTTAAGTAATTCAAAACAATTTCAACCTTAACAAACCACATGAATTATTAAATATCCCCCATTGTATTTTTTATCAATACCCACTTCATTTAAAATTCAATGATATATTCTCCCCCTTATTTTCAATGAATCCAATTAGATAATCAAAGGAGGGAATTATTATTTCCAAAATTAAAATTTTAAGAACATCTTCTTCTCTTATGACAGTTATTATCTAATTTACTTATGAGAATTATGGAATCTCCAAAAGAATAGAAAAGAGCTAACATTACTTATCTATATTTCTATGTGAGAAATTATCTCTACATGAAACAAGAGTGATAAAATTTAACATCAATTATATCAATAAAATACAATCATGTGATACCAATCACCAAAACTTCTTAGGAATTGGTCAAAATATTTTCAACTATTCCCTTTCAATAATATCACTAAACTAATTAAAAACATCCTAGAGTAAGAATATATTTAATGTTTCAAATTAATTTTCCCTTTTGTAATCAATTAATAAATATTTCCATTTTGGAATTGATTTATAATGTAAAAATAGGATAAAGTAATAAACATACCTCATTGATGACAAGCATTAAACACTATACTTTTAACATCTAGAATTATCAAATTCATTACTCACTAAAACTTATGAAATTCATATGATAGATAATAAGATATAAATATAAGGTGGATGACTTCCTGTTCTCCCCCTAAAGAGATGCAATCAATACATCTTGATCATAATCGATTGTCTTCAAGAATAATCCCCAATTTACTTTTTCGATTATTTGAGATTTTGAAACGAGACAACATAAATCAAAGAATATTCTATTATATACAAATTTCTATTGGTAATAAGTTCATATATTTTATAAATTTTGGTCTAAACATAAATATAATATTCAACTTCAATTCCCTGGAAGAAAAAATAAAAATAGCATATAGGGGAATAAGGTGGTTCTTCAATGCTCCATATTTAGAGAAATATGGAAGAGGGTTTCTTCTCAACCCAAAAATCTTGTTAGATGAAAAATCATTCTTCACAGCTCCTAATAAATTAGTTTCATTTTTCTATGTTTGTTCCAATTTTATTTCCTATTCTAACTAGTCATGCCATATGATCAAACATTCTTTCATAATATGGTTAGTATTCACTTTGTGTGTATACTTATTTTTTCCAACACTAGAAGTCACAAATGTTTCCTCATTATTCTTAAAGCATTATTCGTGACCAGATAACCATCTCAAACATTGTTTAGCTTAATGTCTAGAAATATTGAACATTTCACACACAACTTTAGAATTAAACAACTTACCTCTTTTAGTAACTTTTAAGATTTTTTATTAGATATGTCTTTCACCAATTCAATCATGTTTTTTATATTCTAGATTTATCATTACTTTGATTACATATTGATTCCTATTGTATTGATTTTCATGTCCAATTAACAATGGTCTATTATGTAACCTTTCCTACCACAATAGAAACATATTTCATTTGGTGTAACACTCTTGAAATGATTATTCTCAATCCTCATGGGAGTTATTTGTTTAACCATCATCTTCTTTTGTTCATATCCCAAGGTTGACATTCAATATTCATTTCATACCTTATTTACATTTTATTATGGTCTTATATTTACATCAATAGATGATTTTTGTATGATTGGAACATACCTGCACTCATCATAACAACAACCACTTTTGTCGAAATAACCACATAAAGTTTTAAAGTAATCATTTTTTCTCTTGATAAACTGATTATCTTTCTATGAGATCTGCTTCAATTATACAGGTTTCAATTTATCATTATATTTTATACCACTAAATATAGAAATTTTATAATTTTAAAACAATGAAATATTGTGATAAAAATTAATTTCTTGATGACCAATCATCCAACATCCCTAGTAGTATCTATAAAATCTTTATTTCTTCTTCTATGACACATTATTACTATATTTTAAATTTTTATGCTACTAGGTATCACATTTTTCTTTTAGAATTTCTCTAGGTAATAAGAATTTTTCTTCACATTCATTTTCTTATATTTTAATGTTGGATATGAAATAGTCCTTAAATCAACATTTGTACACATAGATTTATCAAGAATAGTATTACCTTCTTTAAAGAGTCTACTGTAGAATTATTAATTGAAAATATCATGATCTTATTTCCACTAGATTCAACCTTTTCATAAATAGAACTCTTATTAGTTGAACCCCTAATAATAATTCTTTTATCCGAAACTTGTGAAGTCTTAGATTATGTCACTTCCATATTTATCAATTTCAATTTTCGTTCAAGACCCATTAAGTTGGGATAAATATTATCATATTCAATAGATTTCATGATTTCTTCCAATTGATGAATCATATTCAGAATCTCATCTTCATGCATCAGATTTTCCTTTAGAAATTTTTTATGCTCCTTGATTCTATCTTCTTTATCATTCATCTAAGCATATTTGACATTCATAGATGTATTATGTGGCTTTTCATGTGAATGGATAACTACTGTAAATAAAATTTCAAAACAATTCATCTCACAAACAATATTTTTCAATTCTTCTACAGCTCCAAAATATATTACCTTTTTAGTGATTTATTGTTTCTTACATTAATTTCAAAGGCTTTATGAGAGTGTTGTATATGCCAATATTTTTATTAAATTCATCTTAAAAATAATTTTCCTCTTCTTATAGTTTTAATTTTTCATCCTAAAGTTCCTTGAAAACTCTAGTCATACATGTGTCAACCTCTCTGGGAGATTTCATTATATGTTTTATTATTTTGGAATTGATAAAATATTTATAACAACTCAGAATTTATTCATCAGAATTATAACCAACTAATTTCAGCAAACAATTTAAACACCGAGTTTAGTCAGCTATAAGTTGATCTTTATTTATAATTTAATTCTTTGTCAGATTCTTTTACAATAATGTATTAGTTTTTTTCTACAATTTGAATAAAAGTAAAAAAATTATAAAAATAAGATTAGTGATAGGATTTTCCATCTGAATATCTACTAAATTTTATTCATACATGAATACAAACCTCATATAATTCTGATAAAAACAATTGGACAAGTAAAGAAGATACAATTAGAGGTGGCATCCCTTTGATACCAATTGAAGTATCCACAGATCTTACAACCACACTGACAAGGGGATGAATCAGGTGTGACCTATTTTTACAAAAAAAAAATTATTTTTCACCTTTTAATTCAAAACCCTATCATATATCAAGATGAGTGGATCTTACAGTCAATGCATAATGTAATTGAAACACAACACACAATATTTTTACTAGGTTTGTGCAATTCCCTGACCCCAGAATCCCGGAGCCGATGCATTACTTATTACATAGGAATTATTAAAAAGAATGAATTCTCGAAGGAAATATTAGTTTATTAGTCCTAAAGAAACTAGATACAAACATGTAACTCATATTACATTGTGAAAGGTAACACAATACAAATCATAACAAAAACTAGAAACGGCATCAATGAGAACTGAATATATGGTCTCCTCCTCAGGTAAAAAAATTAAAGTGGTTAGTTAAAATGCTCAGTAAGTGTTACTAATAGAGGATTCATGAATCAGTAATAACTGAATCATAAATAATTTGGCATAGTCACTATATCATGGTGAATAAATGAAAAAACACGCACCTTTAATAAAATGAGAATGAAACTACATCCATATCTTTTTTCATAGTGAAAACCTCATGGATAGTAATAGATGAAAATGAATAAAGAGGTATTCTTATTAAATGGATACCATGTATCATGAACACGATACCACTATATCATCAAAATTATTTACATCTGTGTGTAGAAACCCATATGATTTTCTGAAACAATCCCAAAGGGTTGTCTCCAAATGATTTGTCTCATTAGACCTATTGATGCATCGATGGGATATAGATGGACCCTCCCATCAGTACATGTCAAAATAATTATTTATACATATATTTAATATAAGTATGATATAACTTATCAATATCCATATAGAGTATAGGATACATATTCATCAATATTTCTATAGTTAAAACAACATTCCAAATAAACACTGTATGTAAAAGGGTATACGACTTAAGACAATACTCATAAACATGAAACCAGAATATGGATATATAATATATTTAATATTTAAAATGAAAAATTATATCAAATGGGATATAAATACACCACATAAGATAGTTTATTTTCCAATACTAAGAAGGTCTCAATGAAATAAAAATTGTGTCAAAGTCCCTTACCATGTTGTAATTAATTGAATCGTATGACTAAAAGTCAATAATCACCAAATGAATCACAGAATACCATGAATATAAAAATAATGATGATATTATATATCTAATGGAAGTATACATACTCCAAATTAAAGAAATAAGTGGCAAACAATGTAAACCTCGTGGAAATAAAAGTGAGGTGAGAAACCCCTTACCTTATGTCCGAAAGTGTGCTTTGAATAATCCTAATGATATGAATAATATAATTTAGCTTCAATAATTAATATTTCCATAACCTCATCAATATTTATTTGATTTATTTTAACCATATTAGGATCATTCATGTAATTTTTAATTTGTTCAAGTGGTTTAATTCTATTATTTTGGAAGCATTTTCATCATTGGGTTTCATGATCCGGTTACTCATATTCATGAATGGATGTCAATTTGTAATGTAGATAAGCATCCCGAATTGTTAATATATATTATTAGATAAATTTATAGTGATATAAATGAATTTATAATGGTTTTTGTTACATACCATGTTGATTAATTTTTTGATAAAAGATAATGACAAACGCTTGGTTTTCTTGGCGGTTTTGGGTATAATGAACTTTTTTGAATTATTATTTTATATTATGAGTGCTTAAGGGTTAGAAGAACATTTAATGAGATGAAATACATATATTATGATTTTATCCAAACATAAAATTTTTTTCATGACCAGAATTTAATATGGTAATAAAAATTTAAAACCCTTTTTCCTTGAATGTGATAAATTAACACATATCAGACGATGTTTTCATTTTTATTATAAGAGGAAGAAGAAAGAGAGATGATGATGAAATATCCCATTATAATAATAATATTATTTTTAATTTAAGTTACTGTAATTAACATATAATTTTGATGAAGGTATAATAGTAAAGAATAATAAAATAAAGGAAAATAAAATAAATGAAATAATTGAGAAATCCTTTATGAAAATTCAGAATCCTAACAACGTCACATAATAATTAATAAAATAGTTTGATGAGAGAAAAGGGGTCTCTAATAATAATTAAAAATTTAAAGAAATAGGAAAATGTAATGACATATCCCAACATAAACCAATTGAAAATAAAAGAGAGTAACATAAAATAAATCCTTTAAAAAGGGAAGAGTGGTAGATTTTTTTTCCTTGTAGAGTAACTCCCAAAACATGAAGGTTGGGACCTTGGGGGCTTAAGGAAAACTTGGAATGACTAATAGTGAGGTAAAAATACCATATCATAGAGGATTATGGATTTGGAATGAATGAAAATGAAGGGATGAGTGGGAATTTATAGTAAATGAGAGGAAGTTTTTTTTATTTTTTAGGGACACATTATTAGTGTTATTTTGAAAAACCATGGGCTTGACCATGGTATTTTCCATGGTTTTATCCACTTGGGACACATAATGTCATATTGTACTGTAAAAATTGCTACCAACATTTTATATTAATTATTACATCGTTATGATTTCATTAAACTACTGAAAACTCAAAACTGTATTTTTACTATTCATGAAAAATTCATGTATTTTAGAAAAATCCCCAAAATTCACCCAAACTGGTTTTTGATGTGTAGAATTAAAATAATGAAATAAATTTTATGAAAATAAATTTATAAATATTATTAATTTAATTTTTAAATAAAATCATAATTTATTAGAAAATAACAATTCTAAATCTATAAATCTTTTTTTAATACCTTGAAAAATTAATCAATATGTCATTACCTTATAACCTAAAGAAAATAAAATAATAATATCATTTAACATATAAATGGGTCATATTACTATTAAAATTACTATTAATAAGGGTATGAGATTATTCATATAAAAATAAGTTGGTTCTATTAGACTCTAAATAACTTATTGATCACAACCGTAGATGACCTTTTTTAGAAATTAAAAATACAGTTCTGGAAAATTTATGTTTATTGACTAGGCTACGAAATTATCTTATAAATGACCAAGTGTTGTTTGAAAGATACTTAGTGCTTCATTAAATGTTGGCTATATAATGAATTAAAATTATTGAAGATAAACATACCATAAAATGTTTGGGGTGTTATAGTTTCGTACAAATACCTACATCTTTTCCATGTTTGTAGACCCCCGATCATGGATCATCCTCTATAATATTTTTATCAATTACAATAGTTTGTAAAGAAACTGGTTACACACCCCAGTAATGATCCTCTAGTTTATTCTGGCTATAACCCCAACAATACAAGTATTCTACCTCAGTTGGTTAGACATCCCATACATATGATTAGTAAGAACCCCGGTTTATAAAGCCTCTTCAACAATTTTTTAGACCCCCCCAGTCATTAGATCATTATTCTTCTTTAGAAGTTCAAATACACTAATAGAATGAGCACTTGATCTTCCTCCACACACTTAATGGATCACACTGGATCATGTACAATTCAAGAATCTTTTCACAGATAGTAGTCTTTATAAGATAAATTTGATCACTGAATATAATCATATGAATCAATATAACACTTCTTGGTTATGAATTATTTATTCTACTGAAGACTGGGCATCAATAAACACTGAAAACACATATACAAAAAATTCATCTAAATCACTGATAGTAATACTATCCCCACTTCAGTCTCAAAACAATTCACTCTTATTAATAATCATATATTTCATGTTCACTTCTCCTAACATAGTTCATGTATATAATACACTGCACGGTATTATTACATTACGTAATAACACACATTCCCAAACATAACACTACCATTCATAAATAATTGTATGAAAATACATATCTATATAACATAGACACATTTAAATAAATTTAATTTCTCATGTGTGCATATGAACTTTCTTTGATTTAGGTAAATGATGTTCATATGGATCCTCAATCACACACACTATCCACTATTCACCTTCACTGAACACTTACACAATATTTTCAGTTATCCAAATGGATGGAAAATGTTTTGTTTTATTCTTTTCTAACATATCTCACACATACACACACTTCTTGTATTCAATGCATAGATATTAAGAATATATATATATATATATTTATGATATTTTTCCCTTGAAAACATCCAGATATATATATATACTGTCATTCATCCACGAACACACTATTCCATTATGCACAATATTCTCTACTTACTCGTGTAAGTGTATACTATTACTGTCATGATCTTTATGCAATCATGATCATGCATTTATATATGAAATCATTGAGATATCTAGTAGAAACAAATTTTCTATTATGAGTGGTTTGTGGAAACTAGTTTCTTCATGATCCTAATGATTGTGCAAAGCACATATCATTTTTTTCATAACACTCTTCTTCACAAAAAATAGAGATTGTGCATAACTAATATCAAAAAACGAAATAGATTCATGGTGTTTTGTTTATCTATAAATTGGAGATTTTTAAACTAAGCTGCATCTCATGGGTAAATGCTTTATTATTTATAAGAAATGTTGCACTGACCTAGAAATTACTCACTGCCTCACTACAACAACTTCGAGAATAACCATATCAAAATATCAATCTTCTACATAGTGAAAATAGTTAGTTTTTTCATCATAATATAATTCAAATGTAATTATCAAGAGAATTATATCATCTTTTAATTTTTAGAACACATATATGATGATCAGAAGCTTGGATCAATTTTTTTCGACGTCGATGCATGATCATCCTAGTGAGAAGCACTCCATGAAGGATCCTGATAGAAAGTAAGTTTATATGGGCTCGATGTTGAATTCAATGTAATGTGATGATCAGATGACTCAAAAAGTCAGATGAGAATATTGGATGACAAGTGGTCTGTCATGGCTATAGTAATGTTCTAAAATGAGATCACTCATCAAAACAAACATAGTTCCATTCTCCCCTTGTAATATTGGTGGCATTGATGGCCCAATTGAAATGGTTCAATGTTCTCCTATAAACAACTGTCACAACCCCATGTTGGTGTCCACCAACACTACCGTTCTGCCCCACACAGTGGCTCGTCACCCGCTATGCACCTCTTGTAGGTGCCCATTGCACATCCTATGTCCTCCATGCCACCTATTGGCTGGCCATGGTTTGAACTTCCCACACCAACAGTGGTGTAGGCCTCCCAGAAGGTTGGTAGGAATTGGCCATTATTTTTTAATACATTCTCCATACAATATCTTAGCCAAGTTTCATATAGATCGTAGGCATATAACTCAAAATTGAATAATAAACATCTTCAAAACCTCCCCAAGAAAAATAAATTATTTTTTCATGGAATCTTCTTAAAATGGTTTCAAAATTATTTCAATCTAAAATAATTAATGAAACATGTTCTTCTTAACTATAAACCAGTACAAAAATCATCACATTTAGAACTAATTAAATTTTCATATTCTTAAGAAATATGAAAATATTTTCATTCTTAACAAACCATTTGGATTATTCAATGATAAATTGTAAAATGATATCACCATTAAGAGTATGATCTCAAAGGAAATGATGTCTAGTATCTATTTTTTTCATAAGAGTTCTGTGATGTGTTTTTACTTAAATCAATGCTATTTTTTATAATAAAGTAATTGCATTATTTTAGAAACAAATTACATAGTCGGTTGCATCCACAACACCTGATCACAATTCATTCCAGCCACCACATATTCAGATTCACCAATGGAAAGTGCTATTAGGTGTCGTTTCTTACATTACAAGGAAACTGGAGCTTCTCCTTATAAATTAAAATTTACAGATGTGATTTTCTAATCCATTCTACAACCAAAAAATTCATCATCTAAAAAAATTTAATTAAAATAAATTTCTGGATGTATAGAAAAGTCCTAAATACATAGTCCCCTTAAGATAAAGAAATATTAATTTCACAGATTTTAAATGTGACTATTTTCTATTTTCTTAATATCTTTTATAGAATAATACAAAAAATTAATCTGGATGACTTTCTGTTATGTAATGTAATCATTCTATTATACCGCTAAAAATAATTTGATCAACTAGTTACCCAGTTTCATGAAGCTATAAAATATTTGAGTTGATAATGGGAGTACTAATACTCTATGTACTTTCATATCCAAAATTATTAAGAATATATTTTATATAATTAATTAGGGATATACATGTTCCTTCTCTTTTATGTGAAATTTGAAAAAAATTAAAATATGTTTACTCACCCATTATACTGATTTCAAACTCTAATTTCATGGGATCTATAATGGAATATGTTAATTATTTTAATATTTATTCAAATATAGAAAAAATTTGTGAGATAATAATTTTTTATTAATATTTTACAAAAAGTGTTGTATTTAGATCTCCCTAAACATAATTATTTTGTAACAAAAATCTTGTTAATCAATCATACCACGATCTAGGGGATTTTTTATGTCCATATTTGGATTTGGTATGTTTATAAATACATTAAGGATGTATTTTGTTTTCCAAACAAGGTTTTTATTATACATAAACTTATTAATAACCATATCCATTTAGAAAATCACACTTCACTTCAATTTGAAAAATCGTGAAATTAAATAATACTGATAAATCTAGTAGAATATGAATATATTCATGTCTAGCTACTATTGAATAGGTTTCTTCCTAATCTATACCATATTGTTGATTGTAACCCTTAGAAAAAAATCATGATTTATTTCTAATACTTATTTCATTTTCATCACATTTGTATCTAAAAACCAATTTTATACCTATTATAGAAGTTCCTTTAGGCCATTAAACCATGGTCTAGATATTCTTCCTCTAAAATTCATTGAGATCATTTTAAAAAGCATTAATACAATACTAATAACCTAATGAATATTCAAGATTATTTGGTTTAAATTGGGAAAGGATAACTAGATGTTCAATTTCATTTTCAAGGGACTTTTAGTCTTAATGGGTTGATACACATCACCAATGATAGTATCACTAGGATTATTCCTAAAAGACAACAAATTTCATGGATTTTTACAAGTCTGTTCTTCAAGATAAGGTAGAAAATATTCCAAAGTAATTACTTAAAAACTATTTCTTCTGTAACATCATTATGAGAAGATACTTCAAACGGAGGTTGAAAATCAGTTTTAGAAATCAGATCCAAGGATTTTGGTTGCGATTGTTTGAAAAAACGGTTTGTTTCATCAAACATAACATGAAATATTTCCTCAACAGTATATTTATTTTTTAAAAAAACTCTAAATGTATTAGAATTAGTTGAATAACCTAAAAATATCCCTTCATTAGATTTGGGTGAAAATTTATGTAAATAAGATTTTGTATTCATAATGAATTATTTATATCTAAATACACTAAATTAAGAAACTTTTGGTTTTCAAACTGTCCACAATCCATAATGAAATTTATTAAGAAAGGGTCCAATTAAAACCTGATTTATATTATAGCATGCAGTATAAAATGCTTCAATATAAAAATGTTTAGAAATTTAGTATTCACTCAACATGGTTCTGGTTATTTCTTGAAAAAGTTTATTTCTTATTTCAAAAACACCATTTTTCTGAGGGGTTCTTGGTAATAAAAGGTTATGCTCAATGCCTTTGTTATGATAAAATGTTTCATAATTAGAATTTATAAATTCCCTACCATGATCACTATGAATACTTATCAAGGTAAGGTTTTTCACATTTTAAAATTCACCTAAAATTACATTAAAATAAAAAATGGAATCATATTTTTTTGTGATAAAATAAACCCATGTATATCTGGTGTAATCATAAACTAAGACATATACATAGTATTTTCTAATAACAATCCTTATTTGTGTATCAAAAAATAATTCCATGTGAACTAACTATAAAGCATCATAAGTTGAGAATTAAATAATAGATTTAAAACATGGCATATTTTACTTACTATATTGATAAGGGTTACAGACTTTTGATGTATCAAACCTATGTTCTGGTATATACATAAAAATTATTTTCTTACTCAATATGGATAAGTTTCTAAATTTATAGTTTCCCAACCATCTACTTCATAACCATGATTGATCTTACATTACACTATGGCATGGTAAGTAATGGATCCTAAGTTATTCTCACTTAAGTGTATAAATATTCTAATTTCAATGGGGAGAAAGAATTAATTCATCCTTTGAACTATATACTAAACACTTAACATTTCTAAATTTTACAAGGTAACCTTTATAAAAAATTAACTTATGATTATATGTTTTTTCATAATTACTTGAATAGTTTTTTTAAATTGATACATTTCTAAGAAGGCCAATGTGACCAATTCTGATAATTTCCTCTTCAAAACTATCATTGAATGTGAATTTCCTACATTTCGTCTAGATAATATTTTTTGAAAATTTCTTTTTTACTTGAAATATTACGAGAACATCGATTATCAATGCACCATGTATTATTTTTTTAGTAAAACCATTTTACCTAAAAATAAAAACATTAGCATTTCATTACCTAAACCATCATGGATGTTCTATTGTTAGAATTGTTTTATGAATCTACATTAGTTTCCAAGAATAGGATTTTTGAAAACCTAATGATTGAACTTTATTTAAAGATAAATTCTTTTTCCAATTCCCATCACTTTGAGATTTGGTGAAAAAGGTTGCATTTTTACGAACAAAGGAAACACCACCATTTTTTTATGTTTCTCAAAATTTTAAATTAATCATCCTAAATACTATATAAGGATTCAAACAATATCATCTATAGTAACATTTTTTAGCTTCCTTGTATGATCAAGAGATTTCCTCTTATATTTTCACTCATTGGGAATAATATAAATGATATTATCAATAAGGATTTAATCGTATAAACCTTTCTCACAAATATCTTGTAAACTATTAATTATTATCATAAATCTCTTGTTCATCATGATGAATTATTCTCCAAGATGAAATTAAAATGGTTAATAGTATTCTATTAACACAGATCTCTTGGTCTCAATAACTTTTGATATTCCAAATTCATAACCTCAACATTTTTCTAGATACAATTAGTAACTTTATATGATCATATTTGACTATAAATTCTACTAGTCATGGATCATAATTAATTATTCCGTATTATGTAGATAAATTAACATTAATATTTTTCATCATTTGTATAGGTAATAACATGATTGTCAAGAATCATATAATTTCTGATCATCTGTAAAAAATTATCAAATCATGAGTTGAAAATAATATTTTTTATCATATCCCTCTAATACTCATAATCAACAGCATCAAATATAGGAGTTATTTTATGATTCATATTTTATATGGATCTAATATTCCTTTCATTCATATTTAAAAACAAATAAAAAACAATCTTTCCAAAAAATACATCATTATATAACAAATTTATAAAAAAATACAAGTATTAAAATATCAAAAAACATGCAATAGTAAAGAAATAAAAAACATAGAAAGTATTTGACTAATGGAATCCTTATATAATGAAAATTGATGGAATAACATATCTATAATACTGATTATGATCAAAATAATATTCTCTTGATGGATAACTTATAATTGGTGGGTTTAATTGTAAGTAAAAAACCTATTTTAAAAGAATTAAACTAAAAAAACCCAAATACACTTTATGGAATATTATTGGACATGGAACTCAGACTGATTAAATCAGTATGAAAATGAGTCTCATTAAATTAGATCTAAATGATCATAATCTCAATGGACATAATTAATCAGAAAATGTATCACAATTAGAGTAATTATGATAAAACAAAAAAATATATAAATTTGAAAATATTTTTTTCAAAATTTATTAAATGTGTAGAAGAATATAAAACTTACAAGAAATAAGTAATACAATAGCATAAAAAATAAAGAATGAATTTTAAGCTATTAAAATAATAAACCAATTCTAAACTTAATAGTTTGGTAGTCTATAAACTAGAATAATTGTACCCCTTTTTCATATATAAAATAATGTTTTTCTTCCTATACCAGGGAAGTCCTGGATATGATAATCAGTAGGGATTTGTCATTATATCCATGGAATCCTTTGATATGCTGATCATATTCTCTATCTACCTAGATCTGGTAAACCTTGATATGATGGATTAGATTCTTTGTCATTAAATATCCATAAGACCTTGACCATTATGATAATTTAATGTAGATTAAAGGGATAATAATTCACAAGGATACAACCTTACAAGGATTCCTTATAACTACAAAATACCAAACAATTTCAAATACTAAGAATAAAAATTTCATGCTATGAAATCTTTTGATATCTCACAAAAATAAAAAATTTAAATGAATCCATCATGAATCAAAATCATAAAACTCATTAAATGACATGGTATTTATAGGAATCCTTCCAACTACCAACTTTATCTCCCAATTCTTATATTTATTTGTGTTTGTCACAACAACTCGGACTCATGGAACTCAATGACTCTATTTGAATTGATTATCCAATGACAAATTTGTTTACACCATTACAGTGTAAAAGTTTTTCTTTACTTTAAAAATAAGTCATTAGGATATTATTTTAAACATAATTTAGAATAATAGTATTTATTATGGATTTAATTATGATAATATTTATGAGTATTAATCTGCTATTTATCAGTTTATGTAATAGTATGATGTTTATGTATTTTTCAGTATAATAGACAAGATAGATTGTAAAAAAACTTATTTGATAAGGGTGTGTCCTATTTTTATTATACTCATACTAATTAAAATAATGATAATTAAGAGTATATTTTTTATTCTCATAATATGTCATGACCCGTCCTCGGGGCCCATTCCGTGACTACCCCAAGCCCGCCATCTATAGGCCAGGGGCTGGCGACTAGTACCAAAGGTGTAACACCCTAAATCTGGGAAGGCATTGCCTTTAGAAATCATATACACGCAAAACCAAAGAACAAGCAGATGAAAACACTAAGTAAAAACTTTATAACAATTGTTCTAAAAGTAAAGGGGCCGAAAATACAAGCCCAATAGTAAAGAACAAGGAAAGGACAAACATGTACAACTAAAAACTGAAACAGCTGGAAGGTGTCTAGAAGCTCCTACATCGTCCACCACATATACTACATGAACGGTAGGTATAGATAGCCTTTATAGTGCTCTAGGTATGTCTATCTCCTCTGGTTACCGACTGGTCGTGAGGTCCACCTTCGGGTACCATCAAGTCCTCATACACTCCGCCTCGGTTAGCGCTTTCTGACGTCTGCATCCAACACACCGAGGTGTGGGCATAGCCCGTGCATGGGTGAGTATAACAATACTTATTAGGTACCCCAATACCCTAAAGGTCTCACAAAATACAACATAGATAAACCACAAAGTAAGATTAAATCATGTGGTATCAAGCAACCTTACTTAGGTATATGCCCATACATATATCTAAGTTACCAATCATAGTTTGGATCCAACTCTCGATACCAAGAACAACCCATTCCAAAAATGAAGTAATTTAAATCATCTCGATGATATCGACTGAAAGTAAAGACACATCTCACAAAGGTATACATCTTTTGCAGAGTGATAGAGATGATCAGATATAGTCACTGATTCATCTATATTGTCGGAACCACACAAGATACAGGACCCGCTAAGTTGCCAGTGCCACACATGATACAAGACTAGTTATTCTAGAGTGATATAGATGACTAGATGTAGTCACTAGTACATCTAAGCTGTCAGACCCACACATGATACAGGACCAACTAAGCAGTAAAACCCACACAGGATATAGGACCAGCTATTCTGTCGGACCCACACAGGATACATGAACAGAAGTCAGAACTGTCAGACCCATGGAGGATCCCAGTACAATAGTCATTGTTGTCGAAGCCACAGAGGATTCTGGTACAGTATTCGTTGTCTTCTAACCCACATACGATTCCGGTACAGTAGTCATCACAGTCGAACCCACGGAGGATTTCGGTACATCTCAGTCGCATCCAGTGCTAGGGTTTCCACACACATCATGCTTGATTCTGGGAGGGTCCGCTCCTCGAGCCAAGTTTAGATACATCATATATCACGAATTCCTATGTTGATGTATCCCATAGGTTCTTCTTATCATAAGGAACCCAACACAATAGACGGTGCATTAATCGGACGCCCAGTCTGTGAGTTATTGGCATTTCCGTTCCTGGGGCCTGGTTGGTTTTTAGGCTCAAACCAACCTGGCCAAACCCCAAATGTGTCCAAACCTCAAGCGGGGTATTCCAAAAGTATCTTCTCACTACATGAATTCCATCGACGTAGAAGTTTAGTCGATCAGACACCCGTAGCCTGAGATGTGGGAAAAAAAGGTGAAAAAGGTCGTAGCAGGTCCGGGTCCGGTCCGACCGAGACAGACTTACTCGACCTGACCCAGTCTGAACCGGTTTCTACCCCAGTCCGCGGGTCCGACCCGGTCTGAGGAAGTGACCCAAGCTTAGGGGACAACCCGACTCAAAGAGATGGCCCCTCCCGAAGGGTGGCCCGGCCCGAGGGCGGCCCAACCCGGGGTGGCCCTGCCGGCCATGCGAGGGAGGGGGTGTCATGCCCCTCCCCGGTTCGTTGTATAGAACTGGCAGCTTACACCGGTTCTGGGGTTGCAGAACCCAAGTGGTCCCGCATGGACAGCTCCATAGTGGCCGGCCTGGCCGGCCACCACTGCACCTCTACCTCAGCGCGACTGCGTCGCGGTCCTCCTGCTCTCCACATGGCATGACGACATCGCGCCCTCATCATCACAACCCAACCTGGACATGGTCTTCGGCTCCATAGGGTGGCATGGCGACGCCGTAATTCTCCATCCGCCGTAGCCCTTCTAGCCCGGTTCCACTCCTGTGTGGCGCGATAGGGCCTCACCTCTTTCGTTCTCCATAGTTTTTCTCCGGCGCGGTGCGATGGCACCTCACCCTTCCATCTCCGCCTCCAAATTCATCCAAACATGAATCAATAGAGGGATGTCAGGCCGTGTTTGTTTAGCCCGCGCCATGCGCATTAGGTGATAACAATTGGCCACCATCGAACTAAATTAAACATCTAAGAATGAGGATATAATTCATATAGTAAAAAATTCAAATCCCCCTACCTTGTAATCGGTCTTCGCTCGGCAGAGTTGCGGGAAAGAAGAATTATTCTGTTAATGTCAGGAGGAGATGACGTCGTCGTATGTTTTGCCCGTCAGACGCCGTCGATCCCAGGTTCGAGCATCGTCCTCATTCTTTGTCGGAGACGGTGCGTTCTTCATTAGAGAGGACATCGTTTTTCATTGAGATGATGGAGTCCTCTCAATTCTCCCAAAGCTCCTCTCCCAAAGTTCTCCCAACAAAGAATTATTCAAACCCCTAATAATAAAATATAATACCTTATTATAATGGTGGCATAAAGAATACACAAAGATTTAAAAAGTTGAGATTAATTAAAGAAGACAATCCACTTAATTAATGATGGTGGAGGTGTTGGGAAAAAATCCCTCAAGGCATCATTGAAGTATTTTTGAGGTGATTGTGTTTGTTGACAAAGTGAACATCTGTGTTGTGATTGTTGACAATGCAAACCATGACATACAAGTTTGTTAAAAAAGGGGGTTTCATAGTGGAATTTCGAGTTCAAGAGTTGTGGTCAACGATCCATGTTTGATTCAAGAACATCGATAATGGAATGGATGATCTGGAGGTGGTACAAAAAGAACAGATACAAGGTGGCGTCGTTTTCCAGTGTTTGCCAAATTTTTGGGCCTGAAAATAGACAAATGAAGAAAAGTGTTTTTCGCAAAGGGACTTGCGCGCCGAGGACTTGGAGTATAGGAAACATGCACGCCAAATGTTTTTCAATATCATAAGATCAAAATATGGCTAAGGAAACAGGTTTGTGCAAGTTTTGGAGTTGGTCGTGCAAGTGTCTAAGAGGATAGAAGACTTGCATGCCGAGACTGGGTCGCGTAGGTGACTTGCGCGCCGTCGCATAGGGTGGTCAATTTGCCTATAAATATTGGACAACCCCTCTTTATTCTTTACTGAAGTTCAAAACTATGAGAAATCAGAGCTCCCATCACACAGGTGTGGTGGTCGCGCAAGTGGTGTGTGGGCCGCGCAAGTGAAGTTGCGCGCCGGTGGTTAAAGTTGCACGCCAAGTGAGAGTTTTGCATCTGAGGTGGTTTAGGCAAGGAAGGAAGTGACTCGCGCAAGTTTGGAGTTGGAGAAGATTGTGTCGCGCAAGTGTCTTAGGTGTACTTGCATGACCATTGTGACTTTCGTGCCGATACTTGCATGCCGAGATAGACTTGCGCGCCAAGTATGGTTTATTTACAACCGTGATTTTTGGGCTGCGTGGAATCTGGAATGTTTCCTGATACCTTCGGTGTAAATAGATATTCATATACGGGTGAAAGTTGTACTTCAACAAAGAATCTACATACAGAGGAAGATGCATTCATTCATGAAAATGAAGAGACCTGCAGGTCTATAAACTGTGAGTAAATTCCTTCCAAGAGAAGTGAGCAAAGGATGAGAAAGAAGGTGATCCTCTCCACCAACAGTGAGCCAGATAGAGAGAAATAGGGAGTGACCCTTGGGAAAGCAGTGAGCTGACCCTAAGATTGTAAAGGCAGTGAGCCTAGGCTTAGAAGTCATCTAGCCTGAACCTTGTAATCCACAGCTAGTGAAATTTAGTGGAATTGGTACGACCGGTAACCTGTTGGTGTAAGCTCCTTGGACGTAG
Organism: Viscum album; assembly: GCA_963277665.1. Lineage (NCBI taxonomy): Eukaryota > Viridiplantae > Streptophyta > Magnoliopsida > Santalales > Viscaceae > Viscum > Viscum album. Next base: position 1,075,308,600 of record OY728143.1, read on the forward strand.
CCCTTAGCGGTGAACCAAGTAAAATTGTTGTGTCTTGTGCTTGCTTTACTTTCTGTTTACATTGTGCAACAGGAAAGAGAGAGAAGGGTGTTTTGATTATCAGCGAAACGAGATCAGAATCAGCTTTAAGATTAAATTAGTCATACCCTGATTCACCCCCCTCTCAGGGTATTTAGACTTGTGGACCTAACAGGAGGCTCAAAAATTAAGGGGGAAAAAGGTGAAGAGTTTCACAAAATTTAATTAGGGGTTCAAGGGGTTAAAGGGGTGTTAGAGAGGTCGGGTGGGCCCCACCTAATAATACTCCCAAAGGAGGTTATGTGCAGGTGGGCCCCACCACCATAACAAACTCCCAAGGGAGGTTATGGTTTGGTGGCCCCCACATCCAACCTTCACTTGGAGGTTTCAACCACAAACATAAAATAAATTTAAATCATTAACTTTAATCAATTTAATTAAAATCCCCCAAAAACTAACTTCTACTCAAGATAAAACACAACTGCAGTGAATGTATCACTAAGAAATTACAAATGATGCGGGTTCAACGGTGCCCTCAGATTTCAATTCTGAGCACCGGTTCAACTGTTATAAAACGTTGCTTGCACGTTTACTGAATGTGCCCAAAAAAAGATCATAAAATTATTATCAGCCACCCTCAACTCAATTAGGTCTAGGTTAATCTCTTCATAGGTGAAACAGGCCCCAAAAAACCCAATGGTACCCTCAGATTTCTAATCCGAGTTACCGTTTAAAAGTAAATAATTTTACAATAAAATAATTTTCACTTAATTATTTTATTTGCGGCCAAAAACTAACATTCTCTGCTGGCCCTTGCTAACTTAAGATAGTATCTGCTTAAATAATGCCTACCCTCACTAGTTCAACTGTGGTATCAGATTTTTAATTTGAGTTACCGTTTGTGAGTTATAAGCATTTTAAAATAAAATAACTTTATTTAATTATTTTATTTACAGTTATGCCATTTTATGTTTTTCTCACAGGAGGCCCGCACCAACTAAACTGAAGTCACTCCTAGGGTAAACCCTCTATCCTGAGCACAATGGTGGCCTCAGATTTCTAATTCGAGTAACCGTTTAATAGTTATTCCACTTTTTTCAGGAAAACTACATACACACGATAATTTAAGCTTAACAAAACTTCAACGAATCATTCTGGGCACTCCGGGCCTCATAATTGCATGCTATCAGAAACTACAGACTAGTAAAATTCCCAAGTATTTATGAAAAAAAATTCCATGGAAATTTTGGGTCTTTTCATTCTCCCCACCTCAAGGCTTTACATCCCCATAAGCTACAACTCAAACTAAAGGAATAAATTGGGGTACTAAGTATGCATCTGAGCCTCCCACTCCCATGTGATCTCTTGGAGGTTCCCTTACTGCCAGAAAATGCACACCAGAGGAATCAACCATCCACATAGAACCTTCTCCTGTTGATCCTCAATCTCCACTGAAACCTCCAGGAATTTCTCCCCATCATCAATGTCCAGCTCCCCTTGGTCGATGATTTGAGAAGGGTCATCCATGTATCTCCTTAGCTGAGATACATGGAAGACGTCGTGCACCCGGTTCAACTGAGGTGGAAGAGACAAATATTAATACCCCTTACCTACCCTTCTTAGGACCTGGAAAGGTCTGATGAACCTTTGAAATAACATTCCTCCTCAGTCAAAACTCCATAGACCTCGTCGAGGTGAGACCCATAGAAAGGCGTTGTCACCATCCTCGAACTTCAGAGGTCTCCGTCTCCTAGATGTACGTGGAAGACCTGTCACAATGTACATGGATATGTCATCCCTCTTCCACATTGGGACCTCTAAAGGATGAACCTAGCCTTCTGGTACCTAATGCTCTTCCTTCACTTGCTAACAAGTGAGGCATCATGAGACAAACTCCGCTACAACCTTCTTCATACCTGGCCACCAGTGATGTAGTCGAAGGTCCTAGTACATCTTCACCAGTCATGGATGTAGTGCTAAAGGGGATGTGTGAAATTCCCTCAACACTTCCTCATAATGTGACACTGGCATTATAGTTCATCCTCTGAAGAGAATGACGTGCTCCCAACCTTCAGAAAATCTATGAGGTGCCTTCCCTATGGATATCTGAGCACGTCGCGTCTCAAAGTCAACGTCCCCGCACTGTGCCTCTCTGACTCATTGAAGAAGTGGAGGAGTGAATATGAGAGACTGCAGAATGGCTAATCCATATCTATCCATAAAGGATATCTACAACATGACCAGCTACACCATTTCCTCTCCTAATAGCTGAATGCCTGATATTATACTGAGAGCATCGACTATAACATTTCCATTCCCAAGAGTATAGACTATCTCTAAGTCATAGTCTTGGAATAACTCAATCCATCACCGTTGTCTCAGGTTCAGGTCCTTCTGAGAGATGATATACCTAAGACTATGGTGGTTAGAGTAGAATGTAAAGCGTTTTCCCATAAGATAGTGCCACCACATCTTTAAGGTGAAGACTATTACTGCTACCTCCAGGTCATGGGTAGCGTAGTTCATCTCATGCCATCTCAACTGTAGAGAACCATACGCGATCACTACTCGATCTTGCATCAAGACACACCCAAGTCTTGTCCTTAATGCCTCGCAGTAAACTATGTACCCAACAACCTCCTTCGATAGCCTCAAGATGGGCGCACTAGTCAACCTCTACCTCAGCTTCCGAAAGCTCTGCTGGCATCTCTCTGACCACACGAAGGGTTGTCCATTCTTCGTCAATGATGAAAGTGGTGCTACAACTCTGGAGACGTCTGTAACAAATGTAAGTCTATCCAACACATGAGTGATCTATTACACCATATTATTCATGTGTTTAATATGTGCTTCGTGGGTTTTTTTTCACCGACAAAGGAAAACCTCATCCCAACATTGTGTTTAGAACAAAACCTTTTTGCCTAATACAGTCAATCTATGTATGAACTGTGGTCGCCCAATCCATACCCAAACTAATGTAGCAATTCCTCGATGCTTCCACCAAGAGGTTCCAACCAAAACTCTCACCTCATGGTTTAGATCACACCATCAGTGTATGCGTGATTATCGAGTCTCCTACCAAAGGTATCTCCAGACATGAGGGTCAAGTCATCGGTTTATCTGAAAACTCTAGGTTTGGGAAAAGATTCGTGGAAGGAAGAAATGATTGGTACCTATTTCTATTGATACGGTAGGTAATAGTAGACACAGACCATACCTCAAATAATTACTAGAGCCCTTGGGTCACAATCCCTGACCGCATGCAGCTATTCCCTTCCCCTTCCCTCCAGCTTTCTGAGCCTAGCAGGGACTACAAGGTGGGTGGTTGTAACATGTCGAAGTGTTCACCACCTCATAATGCTCTCCTAGATTTGCTTCCACATCTACTTCCCTGCAGATTTATCTATCCTTAAAACTTCCTATTCTCAAAACTTCTCACTCACCCAAGTCTCTGAGACTGACGTCAGTTTTCAGCTTCCCACTACTAACATTGATAGGATGTATCTGCTCAACTGAAGAACATTCAACCACAAAGGTTCTCTATAACACCCTAATATATGTAGGAGTACGTAGAGGAAAAGTTTCTGGCTCGGATGTCCTTAAACACAACTCGCTCAGAAGTCCGTTCTCTAAAGCACTACTCACATCATCTTCATCAAGTACCATAAATGGTCGGCATGCTTCGATGAATACTCAACTACCGACATGTCTTCCTGAAGAAGTTGTACAAAATCTAGAGAACTCTCAGCCACCTCCTCAAGCAAGTCCTCAGCCGCCTGTGGGTTGGGATCGCTGCAGAACATGAGCGATATATGGTGCTGAAACACATGTAAGGCACTAAGAATACAAGTGTCCTCTACCGGTACCGCCGGTAGTGTGTGCTGACCAACAGGAAGTGATATAGTTGGAACACTGCATAAAGGTACCGTCTCCGAAAATGGTCCAAGTACCAAAACCTCATCATTATGCGGACCATCCTCATGGTCAATCACTGAAAAAGAATAGTATCTAAGATAAACATCTAGTCTAATAGTGTCTCAACTAGGTGGAAATCTCCAGTAATCACCCACATCCAGTCCTCTACTGCTTGGGAATCTGTCTCGCCTTGAATCCTCAGAAGCCTCTCCCGCTGGAAATCGTGCAACATGCTCAGTTATCATGTAACGTCCTCCAATGAGGCTGGTGGAATCTGCTTCCCAACGGGTGGTGGTGCTGCTAGTACACCACCCAAAGGTGCCAACATAGTAAGAGGTCCCTAAATCAGAGCCTCGTCGCTCAGTGGGCTGTCATCGTGTACTCTTTCAGAAACCCTAGCTGGGTGTCTACGCAGCGACATCCTGATAAATAATTTGTGAACCACTATAAATAAATTATACTTGTTGATCTGACTCAAAGAGTTCACAAAAAGACTCTTGAAAACACATTCACAATCAGTGTTTTCGTGCACTGAGTCAGAAATCAGTATTCAGGGTCATGGTGTATGGATACGTCAGCCGCCGCACCGACACTGGACTCCCTGGACTGAAAACCACACTCAACACTCTTAACACTATTGCTTCACAGTAAGACAGATTATAGTCTTATGTTTTGTGGCAGAACAGACTCCTCTGATACCAATTTTTCACGACCCATCCTCGGGGCCCGTGTCATGACTACCCCAAGCCTGCCTTTCATAGGCCAGGGGCTGGCGACTAGTACCAAAGGTGTAACTCCCTAAAACTGGGATGTAATTGCCTTAAGAAATCATATACAAAGGAAACCAAATAATAAGAAAAGGCAAACACTAAGTAAAAACTATATTACATGTGTGCTGAATGTAAAGGGGTCGGTAATACAAGCCCAATAGCAAAGTACAAAGAAATGACAAACATGCACAACTAAAAAGGGAAATAGCTGGAAGGAGTCTAGTAGCTCATGGATCATCAACCATGGATCCTACTTGAAGGGTAGGTACAGATAGCCTCCTCAGGGATCCATGTCTGTCTGTCTCCTCTGGGCACCGACTTGTCGTGAGGTCTACCTCCAGGTACTATCCAATCCTTGTACACTCTGCCTCTGTCATCACTGTCCGACGTCTGCATCCAACACAACGAGGTGCAGGAATATCCCGTACAGGGGTTAGTATAACGGTACTCATTAGGGACCCTGAGACCCTCAAGGTATCACAAAATCCAACAAGGATAAAAAAAATTAAGATACAATCACAAGGTATCATCCAACCTTACTTAGGTATATGCCCATACATATACCTAAGTTACCAATCATAGTCCGGCTCCAAATCTCGAGCCCAAGCACAACCAATTCAAAAAAGGAAGTAAAGTCAATCATCTCGATGATATCGACTGATAGTCAAGACTCAACTCACATAGGTATACAACATTAGTAGAGTGATAGAGATGATCAGATATAGTCACTGATTCATCTAAGCTATCAGACCCACACAGGATACAGGACCAGCTAAGCTGTCAGACCCACACAGGATACATGAACATCTATTATAGAGTGAAATAGATGATCAGATGTAGTCCCTAATTCATCTAAGCTATCAGAACCACATGATACAGGACCAGCTAAGCTGTCGAACACACACAAGATACATGACCGGCTATTCTCTCGGATCCACATAGGTTACTGGAAAAGAAGTCCGAACTATTGGAACAATGGAGGGTCCCGGTATAGTAGTCATCGTTGTCGAACCCATGGAGGATTCTCGTACAGTATTCATTGTCGTCGAACCAACAGAGGATTCCGGTATAGTAGTCATCATTGTCGAACCCAAGGTGGATTCCCGTACATCTCAGTTGCAGCCAGCGCTAGGGTTTCCACACACAACAAGCTCGATTCCGGGAGGGTCCACCCCTGAATCCATGTTTCGATACATAAACTATCATGAAGTACTGAGTTGATGTATCCCGTAGTTCTATCTTATTATAAGGAACCCAACGCAACAGATGGTGCGTCAATCGGACGCCCGATCTGTGAGTTATTGGCATTTCCGTTCCAGGGGCCCGGTTGGTTTTTAGGCTCAAACCAACCCGAACGTACCCCAAATGCATCCAAGAATGAAGCGGGGTATGCCAAATGAATCGTCTCATCCATTAATTCCATCGCCTCAGACGGTTCTTCCATCAGACCCCCGTAGCCCTAGATGCTGGTAAAAAGATGAAAAAGATCGTAGCAGGTCCAGGTCCGGTCCGACCCAGACGGACTGACCCAGCCCTACCCGGTCTGAACCGGTGTCTGACCTGGTCTGCAGATCCGACCCTATTTGAGGAAGAAACCCAAGCCAAGGGGATGAACCGACCCAAAGAGACGACCCAGTCGTGGGCGGCCCGGCCGAGGGGAGGACCGGCCCGGACGGCCCAGCCGGCCACGGAAGGGAGGGGCTGTCGCCCCCTAGTTCGTCAAACAGAACTAGCACCTTGCACCAGTTCAGGGGTTGTAGGACCCGGGTGGTCCCGTGTCTCCAGCTCCACGATGGCCGACCCGGCCGACTGCCACTGCACCTCCACCACGCCATGACGGCACCGAGGTCCACCTGCTCTCTGCGTGGCATGATGACGCCGCGCCCTCTCCATTACGACCTGACCTGGCCTTGGCCTTTGGCTCCATAGTGTGGCGCGACGGAGCCTCGATTCTCCATCCGCCACAACCCTCTCATCCATGGTTCCTTTATGGTGTGGCGCGATGGTGCCACCCCTCTTTCATTCACTGTGGTTCTTTTCTAGCACAGTGCGATGGCACCGCACCCTTCCGGCTCCACCTTCGACGTCATCCAGACAAGAATCAATGGACGGACTTCGGGCCGTGTTTGTTCAGCCCGTGCCCTACGCATTTGGTGATAACAATTGGTCACCGTTGAACCAAAGTAAACGTCAAATAACGAGGGTATAATTCATACATTAAAATATTCAAATACCCTACATTTTAATCTGTGTTCTCTCAGTGGAGTCGCGAGAAGGAAGCATCATTCTATTGGTGTCGGGAGGAGATGACATCATCATATGTTGCGCCTATCACATGCCGCTGATCACGGGTTCGAGCATCATCCTCATTCTTCATTGGAGACGGTGCGCTCTTCGTTGGAGAGGACGCCGTTCTTCTTTGAGGGGATGGAGTCCTCTAAATTCTCCCAAAGATCCTCTCATAAAGTTGTCCAAACAAAGAATTATGAAAACCCCCAATAATAAAATATAATACCTTATTATAATGGTGGCATAAAGAATACAAAAAGATTTAAAAAGATGAGATTAATTAAAGATGAAAACCCACTTAATTAATGAGGGTGGAGGATCAAAAATTAATGTGGAAAAAGGTGAAGAGTTTCACCAAATTTAATTGGGGGTTCAAGGGGGTTAAAGGGGAGTTATAGAGGTCGGGTGGGACCCACCTAATAATCCTCCCATAAGAGGTAATGTGCGGGTGGGCCCAACCACCATAACATCCTCCTAAGGGAGGTTAGGCTATGGTGGGCCCCACCTCCAACCTCCCCATGGAGGTTTCAACCACCAACATAAAATAAAGTTAAATGTTTAACTTTATTCAATTTAATTAAAAACCCCCCAACACTAAATTCTACTCGCGATAAAATGAAATTGTGGTGAATGTCTCACTAACCAATTACCGACACTACGAGTTCAATGGTGCCCTTAGATTTCAATTCCGAGCACCGGTTCAAAAGTTATAAAATTTCGCTGCCACGTTTACTAAATGTACCTAAAAAAAGTTTGGAAAATTATTATCCACCACCCTCAACCCACGGCGGTCGAGTTTAGGCTCTGCCTAAGTGAAACATGCCCCAAAGAACCCAACGACACCCTCAGATTTCCAATCCGAGTTACCGTTTAAAAGTAATGAATTATTAAATAAAATAATTGTCACTTAATTATTTTATTTGAGGCTAAAAACTAACTTTATCTGGTGGCCCTCGCTGGCCAAGTTAGTATCATCTTAAAGAAATCCTACCCTCACGAGTTCAGCGGTTTTCTCAGATTTTTAATCTGAGTTACCATTTGTGAGTTACTCAAAAGGCCCAGGAGCAAGTCGGACTCACTCATACCAAATTTTATTAAAAAAGTAAATAAAAGGATAAAACATCAAAAGGGAGGTTTACAATGCCTAGTAAAAGACATTCCACATGCATCAGACTCAATAAAAGGCACACCACAATCAAAAGCAATAAACGACCATTCCGAACTAGACTCCATAATAGCCTTCTTTGATAAAGCATCAACAGCCTGATTAGTCTCCCTATAAGAATATGTCACATAAAAAATAACGCCATCAAGAAGACGAAGACACTCAATCCAGGAGGGTTACATCTTCCTTGGGACATTCCTCGACCGTATCCGAAGGATATCAAAATCCAGCATTGAGTCTAACCCCATACAGAGAAAACGCCACCCACAAAAAACTGCATATCTGATAGCTGTGATCATAGCCCACAGCTCAACCTAAATGGTAGAGCCCTACTTGATGTAATGATAAAATAATCCCTTAACGAAGCCCCAATAGGTATGGAATAAAACACCACAACCAAAAAGTTTGGGTTCACCTGAAGCCTCCCCATCAACATTAACCTTCACCCAAGCGGGAATAGGCAGAATCGATCTAAGTGACTTCACCACCAACGATTTTCTTGTCCTTCCAGTAACACCAAAATTCCTCAAATTAACAAGATCATTAAACTCATTATTCATACATCAAACTTGCACTCTAGAGGCTATAAAAACTGCCCTGTGAATCTCCCTAACTCCTCACTAGAAAGTGGGCTTTATACCCTCAAAGACTTGGGAATTCCGAGCCTTCCAAATAAATCCAGCGGTTTCTACAACAGCCACCATAAGGATGTTACGGACTTGGTTACTGTAGCATACAGTAACAGCAGAAAAGAAAAGTCCCTCCAGTGAGCTCCTCTCCATGAAACACCCCCACCATATCTTTAATTCATTTCTAGATCTTGCATAAAAGAGTGAAATACATGCAAATATTATCAATAGATTCCACAATAGCAATACAAATTGTACATGCCGATGCAAGCTGGATGCCAGTCCACTGAAGAAGACATTGCACCAGGAGCCTTCACTTCCATATCCTCCATAAAATAAAGTACTTAGAAGGTGGAATGAAGAATGTCTGGAAAGCATCAAGCCACAGAGGAGCTAGACACTGCCCATTGCACATCAGATGATAAACTTCCTGAGTGGTAAGGGTACCATTTGAACTTGGTTTCTAGACAAGAGTGTCCTTGACAATGAATATGTATTTTTTAATTTCAGTTATTATCTAAGGAGCAATGAACTCACAGATGCTTTATTTATTCGGATAAAACTTTTAATTATTTTGATTTAATGTCACACAACTTCAGATTATTTTTTCACTGCTCAAACTCTATTTTGTTTATTCTTTTATAACCAATGGATTCTAAGAGATACTCATATGTAGTGTCATTGTCACTCCATATACTCTTATACAACCACAAGTTTATTCATACATTTATCATAAAACCCTCAAGCTACTCTTACATAGAAACCATGTTATGTTTTAAAAGTAGTGAGCTTCATGGTTACTCTTACATTGCATTAGAGTAATTCTACACACCCTTTCTATGTTCTATGTTACTGTTACTCACCTCCAGAGTTAATTTGATATACCTCCAACAAATTAAATATTATTCTATCACAACATATTATTCTGAAATATGTTTTACTCCTTTTATCTCAGAATATTTACACCTAAACATCATTAAGTTCCAATCATCTTTAAATATTTTCAACTACATTAATTAATCTTAAAAACATTCCCAACATCCTACTATGAGACTCACACATAGTTGTAAATAAAATAAAATAATCCTTCAAAAATTTGATGGGTTCTTCAATCTCTCTCCTTGGATTTGTTTTCAACTGTAAAAACACTAAAATTTTCAATAAATCGGATAATTTTTAAAAGAGAAAAATCATAGAACCATGCTATTGTAAGAATATTTTTCTTAGATAATTTTATTCCTCTATGAAAAACAAGTTGTGAATTGTGACATTTATGTTCTCCCATAAATCAATTAAAACATTTTTATCACTTTTAACAATGAAACCAACATTGTATTCCCCAACTAGATGTTGAGTATGAATTGAGTCATTTTATTACCCTTTGAAAATATAATCCAAAGGAAGGTGTGTCATTCAAATATTACTCAAGTATGAGGGAAAGACTAAAAATTATTTTCCATTCATAACTCTTTGAATTTGTACCTTATCATAGACTTGGAGAAAATATTAATAATATGATCCTTTGTAAATATATATTCCATATTCACATATTATTTAGTAAAAAAGTACTTTATGAAATAATATTTGATAAAAATATGGTTGGATAAAATGTTTTGCATTGGATTTATAGAAAAATCAAATACACTTTGGTTATCACATGATATTCTCAAAAGCTACACAAATCTTACTTTCAAGTATCCCATATTATGTATCATCTAGGTAGTTTGTGTGAAAGAATGAGTAGCCTTCACATACACAACTTCAATAATTATTAAATTCACAAGATTATAATTCTTAAAATTCCATCTTAGAAAAACTTATCCCAAAAATAATGTACCAACTGATTGTAATTTTTTATCATCGTAGTCTCTTGCCCAACCATCATCAATGTACCCATTTAAATTCAATTATTAGCTTCTTTTATAAATCATACCATAGATCATGGTTCCTTTTATGTATTTTATAACTCAATTTTCATCCCTTATGTGTTATTATTTTGGATCAATTTTATATCTTTCATATAAAGTTAAAATTAAAAAAAATTATGTATTCAAATAGCGTGATAAAGTATGATTCTAATCAGTCTCCCATTTATTTTATTCACACCTTTACCTACATCATCTATCATAATCATCACACTAACTATTATAGGATTGAGTTTTTCTCTAATACTCCCATGTTAAATTCCTTTATTAATTATTCGGAACATTTCTACTAATATAATATATATATATTGCTATTATTTTTTAGTTATTTTAATCCTAAAAAAGAAACTCATCTCTATAAGTATCAACCTTTCAAAATGAATCCTTACTTTTTATGTAAATCATTCACAAGAATACTCCTTAACACCTAAAAAATAATTCAATATATATTAAAAATAATAATAAAGGTACATGTTCTCATATCTTTCACATAGTGGTTTTTGTCTAACTTCCATTTTTTAAAAGGAATTCCTTTAAAATAGTTTTCCAACTTGTCATACCAGGATCCAAGGGCCTATTTGAACCCATAATATTATTTTTTAAACTTACACACTATGGTTCTATCATTATAAATGATATAACCTTCTACATTATGAAAAAAATAGTTCCTCAAGATATCTATTCGAGAAAGAAAGTGTCACATTCATTTGATAAATAATGTATTGATTATGAGTTTTTTACTTCCAGTAATATTCTAATTTCTTTAAAACCTTCAATTGGATAAAATGTACCTTCAAAATCAACTCTTTTAAATTGAGATTAACCTTTACAAACTAATATTGCCTTATTTATTGATATATCACCTTTATCATTATGATTATTTCCATAAAAGTACTTAGATCTAATTATATCATTACCTTTTAGTCTTAGAACAAGATACAATGTTTTATTCTATTCAATCTAATATAGTTCCCAATTAATAAAATTTATCCAATCATTGTGATCAATAGTCTCATAAATTGATTGTGGATAAGTTTATGATACAAGAACTATTTCTTTAATGTAAATTAGTGTTATTCTAATTTGAATTAGTGCCTTATGATTTCTATATATATTTTCATATTCATAATTATTTTTTAACATAACATACTTAAATTTTTCATTCCATATAGATAAATCATAATCTATTTTTTGATCTAAATAAATATACACATTATTTATTCTATTTACATCTTTTTATTCTCTTATTTTTATATAATTATTTATTTTTTTGTTCATAAATTTAAAACTTTATATCACATATATCACTCATATTGGGATTATCTTCAATGATATTCACATTATAGTTTTTCAACAACTGTTTAGACTATTTTTATGAATTTTTATCCTTTTTCATTACATAAGTATCCTATTAACAAACCTTCGTCATATTTTTCTTGAAAAATTCTAATAAAATTATGCAACATTCATTAACCATGGAGTACCAAACACTTTAAAGTATTTAATAATAATAGTTTTATTATAACAAATATCACAGGTATTCATATTACATTAGGTTCTCTTCAAGCATCCATTTTAAATCAACATGTTTTAATTATATTATATCTCCAAAATAATTATGTATGTTTTAATTTATTTGGAATTTTTCTTCCCAATTTAACCAAGATTTTATTTATTTTTTATACAAATAAATTTTTTGGGTGTATAGGGCGACTATATTAATTTTTATTAGCAATATTAGAACGATATGATTCAAGTGAACTTCTAATGAGGTCCTTTCTATTATCTATTATTATTTTAAAAATATAATTTTCTAAATCCTTTAACTTTATTATGAATTTTTTTAAACGTATCCATATATTTAGACTTCTTCTTTAGAAACATCATAATAGTCATCCTAATGAAAAAATCAATAAATATCATGAAATAGATCTTACCTATAGTTTAATGATGTCACATTAGTCTATGTAAATCTAAATGTATTTATTTACGTGGATTGGTGAAATATATTTCCACCCATTTATGAATTATTTATACCATTTCACCTTGTTAAAATGTTTAAAAAATAAAATCTCATTATATCCTTGGTTGAGGAAGGTCACTCACTAATCCCCCCTTAGATATATTTCTTATAATTCTGTGAAAAATATTTTCATGTATTATATTACGAATATTTTTCTTTCCCATTGAACTCAAATAATAAGAGTCAATTGAATTTGTAATTTGGAATAGGTTAATAACATTCAATTATCACTTAGTGATTACTCTTGTAATATTAATTAATTTAATGATAAAATAATCATATCTTAAAATAACTTCATTTTTATCATCATGAAATTTTAAAACACTTCACATATTTTTTTGATTCTATAAAAAACTCCTCCTTGAATTTCAGTTTTTTATATTCAATTTCATAAGTAAATACTCATTTTATATTTAAAGTACTATAATTTCTAAAATTAACTACACTTATATAATTATATATTATGTTCTATAATATCTTAGTTTCTCTATGTTTGTGGTATATATATAATTTATCAAAAATCATTTGACTGTTTCTTTTAATTTATTTAATAGACACTAAATAAGAAGTGAATTATCTTCCTTTTCACTTTTCTATAATCTCTCAATTACAATAGATTTTTGTGGTTTTATGATTAGTTTAATAATATATTCATCAACATAATGAACTTTTAGGTGAATATTATGTATATTTATTATATACAATAATATCTATTTTTATTATAGACAGATGATAAATTTTTGTTCACATATAGTTTGTGCCCAAGATTACTTCCAATCTTCTCAGAATTCATCTCCCCCAATTCTTGGAATTTTTAACACCAATTAAATGACTTTTTGTGTCATAAAACATTGTATTTTTGCCCATAAATTCTGTAATAGTAACAATAACCTTTGAAACCTTATCTTTTATAAAATTTATAAGATTGTAAGTAAAAACCTTATCGTTTCTTGGGTGAATCGTGGTATTATTTTTATATTTTCAGGGTGGGAAATAACTTTTCACTTTATAATCAGATCTCTTTCATAAAGGATTAGTTTTTTCATGAATTTTTTTGGCCAAAATTTTCATAGATTTAGATTTATAATTTTTATTCCTAGTTAAGACAAATTTAAATTTTTTTTATTTTATGAGAGTAGATATTACATGAATTCATAAGATAGAAATTAGAGATGATTTATACTTTACTTATTAATCCATATTAATGTCTTATCTCATTAATTTAAGGATTTTATTATCAATAAGTGACTTTGATAAATCCTTGTTTAACTCCTCTTCCATTAATAAATGTTTTTCTTTCAAAACATTAAACATCCTATGTTGTTATCCAAATATCATATTGTGAAGCTTGAGTCCATCAATTTAATTAGATTCCATTTTTAGTAACTCATATTTACTTTAATTTTTTCTCTTTTATACTCTTTATTTAACTTTTTTCCTCCTTTGTGTGTTTTTATTTTTGATCAAGACAAGATTAAATCTTAACATTCAATATATGTTCAGTGTAAGCTTCTTCAACTTCATCATCATTACATTAGTTTTTATTATACACAAAAACATGAGGTATAAAGTTTAAAAACTTTTCAAATCATTTTAATTCGTATTTAATAATAGTAGTGGATAAATAATCCACTTCCCTTCTAAGTGTGATTCTTCTTTTTCTTCATTTGATCATCCTCTTACTCTCAATGGGTTTCCTAATTTATTTGTTGTTATTAATCCATCAATGTTTTCTAATAATTTACATATTCAACATTATATTCATACTCCCTAAACTTATTATTTGGAAAATAACATTAATATTGTATAATTACACCACACATGAAACATTTTGGTGGGTTTTTACATTTTTATTTTCTAATTTATTTCCTCATGTTCTTTAAAAGGAGAGAAATTATTCACTAATAATCTTAATACATTTTTTCACCATTTTTAGACTCATTTTAGTTCTTTTAGCTTTATTTTTTTATTTGAAAAAATTCCATTGATTTAAATTCTATATACATCTCTTACCAAATTTCCATTTTGAAAATGGGTGTTTTTATCATTTCATAATAAATAATTATATTATGAAATTCATCAAGAGAAAACTCATATTTATCTTCTAAAGAATTAATATTTGAATAAAATAAATTGTAGAAGTTTCAAATTAATTTCATGATAAAGGTTTAATCATCCAACGTGTCTCCAAAACCCCCAATGTTTCTTAAAAATATCCTCAACCCTTACAATGAATTCTTAAATAGTATCATCAACATTAATTCTAATATATTTAAAATATTCTCTTCAGATAACCATCTTAGTTTACTTAACTTTTATATTACCTTCGAAAAAAAACTTATGATTAACCCATATTATTTGGACCTTTTTATTGCCATCAATTTTTATAAACATTATCAGATAATGAAATCAAAATTGTATTACATTCATTTCCATAATCATAAAAAAATCATATTAGCATTTTTTAGGGGAGAATATTTTTTAATTGGAGTAAGCCAAATAATTTTAGATTCAATAACATCTTGGTCAAGATAAAGATGATAAATAATCATCTTTCCCCCCATTAATTAAAATTATTTGAGTAAAATATAGGTAATACACTATTTTTGATAACATTATGATTCTCTATTGATTCTTCAATCATATTAGAATCTTCAGGAGGGAATATTTATTTCTCTAATATATTTTTTATGTTTCTAAGAATTGGTGGGGGTAACATTGAGTAGTGGGTGAATAATTGTTACTAAATTTTTACAATTTTATTAATTAACGGTCCTTTTCACTTGTTAAAGTAAATATCAATGAATCATTAAAAAATAACCTCACTCATATATGACTGAAATAAAATGGTGTACAAAAACAAAACATATTTTTATAAGATTCACCGCTGAAGTGGTGAAAAAAATCTGAACATGGTTTTAGTAGAGTATGAGAAACAAATGTATCCCTAATTTTATGAAGTTATTACATGAAGGAAAGGTGTAAACCTTTAACCTTATAAATTTACTACAATATATATCACCTAATAGTTATTTAAACTTGTTCAATTTAATTTAAAAAATAAAATCTAAATCAGATCTACAAAAGATATTCTTGAACAACCAGATTATTTATCACTAATTAATGATCTTCTCTATAATCCTTTCAAATCCCAAAAATGAATTAAAGTTCCCTACTACTTCAGGAAGTTAGAAATTTAGATTATTAGACTTTCAATAGTATATTTTTAATCATTCACTCAATATTGTTATCCTATTATTCCTCAATTTATTCTCATTATCTTATACAATAAATCATCTTTATATTTTTATATTACAAAAGGGTAGTATTTTTAGTATTTTAATTTTGAAACACTCATAAAGAGTTTTTAATAATAAAATGAATAATGAAATAGTGAACCATTATTTTATCACATATACCTTCTTTTATTATCCTAAATGGTTTCCAAATATTTATATTTGAAACTATATAATTATCAATAAAATATATTTCCACAAACTCTGATTTACTTAGCCATAAATATTATATCCAAATATCAACAAACATTCCTCTATTTAATTATCCAAAATATCTAGATACCTATTTTCGTTGAATTTATGAAAATCCCAACATTCTCTTACACACTTACATAATCATACAAACTATTGCGGTGTAATTATTCTTCTCAGGATATAGATTTCTTCTTAAAATTTGATAATCCCAAAACATAAGTTGAATCATTCCTAACACATAAGAATTTTTATTTTCATTCCATTAATATCATTAAATAATTCATTACATAATGATATCATTTAATGATCCTAAAAAATATCTCATAATATTTTTCTTTTGAATATTTACTTATATACACATTTTAATACCCATAATATCACCTTTTATATTCACTCAAAATATCCCAAAAACTGAAATAAAATCCTTTCTAAAACAACTAGATCAATATTATATGAGATTAATTTAATCCTTTATATCATTTGAACACTCTAACTTTCTCTTACATAGGTTTTTATACAATGGAGTTACTCCTACATAACTATAGATTACTTTTACATAATTATTAAAGAATTCATATTACTCTTTTATAACATCTAATTAATCATACATAATATTATTTTTCAATACTCTTACATAGACTCAATTCCCTTTAAGTTACTCATGTGTAGATTTTAATTATTCTTACATGAACTCAACTGCCTTCAATATTTTTGAATTAATGTGACTCTATATCAGATTATTCTTACGTAGCATTATGTATCTTAGGTTTATTCTTCCATATCCACTATATTATCATAGTAACTCAAATATAGTGTCTTTAACACCACATATACTCTCATATTTTCTAATATTTTATCTTACATAACTCTTGAAATCTATAATCTACAATTACATGGATTCTAGGTTATTCAAATTTAAGTAAAAAGCTTCATGGAAACTCTTATTTATAATTGGAGTTATTTGTAAATAACCTATAGAATTTTTTTATTAGTCTTATTAACCACTATATTTAATCTTACATATATATAATAAATTTAATATTACTATTATAAATAAAATGATTTCATAATATTTTTAAATTATTTTACCTCAGGGACCTCAGAAAAAAATTCCAACCAACTATAATTATCATTATAAAATTTTAATTACTTTAATTAATTTAAAAAACATTCTCAACAACTTTCAACAACCCTCACACATATTTTACCAAAATTACAAAAAACCATCAACAATTTCTTGGGTTCTGGGGTTAAGATTCATTATTTTTTGACACTAAAATAAAAAAATTGACTTGGATGAATTTCATTATTACCTATACATAGTTAATAAGGGTTACAAACATACACATAATTATTTCATTTATAAAATCTTTCTTCTAAAATAAATTTTATTCTTTGATCAATTTTTAATTTATTTTACTCTTAAAAATACTATTATAATGGTTTTCCAAATATTATTTTATAGATACATATAATTATACAGTTTTATTATTAATAAAAATAAAAAAGTTACTCTCACAACTCAACTTTTGAAAACTATTTTATTCTATTAATTATTGTATTTGGATAGTCTTGTTGAGGCCTTGGATGATCCCTAATTTAATTGTATTTTGAGAATTCTTATTTTGGTCGGTTTTGTGCCGATGCACGGACACCATACGGTTAACAACAACAATGTGGTCAGCCCAAGTGATCTTTCAAATACCCATTTTTTTAAATAAATAAAATTTAATGAAATAGAAAACTTAAAAAGAATAATTGTTTTATTAGGGTTTTATTATCATTAATAATAATAATTTCTTATTAATAAGAATGTTTTATTAATTTATTATTATAATAATAATGTTTTAAAAATGTATTGGTTCCATCATTATTTTTTTTATTAATAAAATTATTAAAAATGTTATGATTATTGAAATTATTAATATTTTTATTAATAATAAAATTAATATTCTTAAGACTATCTTTATAATTATAATTAAAATTATTATTATTATTATTATTATAGAGTTTTTCTTATTTTTTTTTAATTTTTATTTGAGTTTTATTGTAGGGTGAGAAACACTAGAGGGTACCGCACCCCCCACCCCCCGTGGTCTCTCGGCCTGCAGCGCACAGACCCCCAGCCTCTCCTTTCCGTGTGTGGCCACCCATCTGGACCCCTCCCTCATTAGTGCTGTAGAAGACCTCCCCTCCGTCCGCATCTCCTTCCCTAAACCGGTGCACAATGACCTCCACGCACACCACCTTCTACTGGAAGACTGACCTCCCTACTCTTCCCTACCATGGCGGCCCAAACCCCCCACTCTGTCCTTCTCTAGTGTTGCTGTGACCCCCTCGCCGACAACCCTCTCTGCTTGTTCATTCATTTTTTTCTTTTATAGGGTGTTTATCCATCTTGGCCAACCACTAGGTCATGGTTAATCTGATTTTGGGTAATCCCATTATTTTTATGTTGTGTGGAAGGTCTCTCGGGACTCCTTGGTGTGGATTACAACATCCACCACTAAAGGCGAGGAAGATCTATTCTATTTGGTTAGCCGCTAATGGTATAGGGTGAATTTTTCCCTCATTCTTTGTTGGTACATAATTTATAATTGGTGGATTTGTAATTTATGAGTTTATAGAATTTTACATTATGTTTTTTAACCTTCATGTGATGTTTTTATGGTTCTAGATGTTAATGTAGTTATTTTTTGGATGTCTTTATGGGTTAACACACTTACACTTAAGGTATGCATATATATAATATATTAATGTCCTACTTGTACACATTCCCTCATGGAATGGGGAATATGTTCATTTTTTACATATATACATATAAGTATGTGCATGCGAGTGCAGGCTGGTTTCGAGTGGTCGCCACCAAATTTTTCAAGCGCCAAAGTGTCTCAGCTTAGTCCACCCTTTGTTGAGGTAGGAATTCTGAATTTTTCCTTTTCATCGCAACCCATGGAAACTAGTGTGTTTTAAATTAATTTTTAAAATTTAATTTTCACCTTCATAAGTATTATAGTTAACTCATTGTGGTGTTTTTATATTAATTTAAATTGTTAAAAAAAGCTTTTGAAATAATTATTTGATTTTGTCTTGGTGATTTCATTCCTAAACGTCACTTGATGAATTTATTAGGATTTATATTCTTCTTTTTCATGTTTTATAATTTATGAGTGTGCTAAAGAAGTAGTTTTTCAATTGTTTGGATATATAATTGATTTTAAAATGGAACTCGCATGTGAAATGGGTGAAACCATGATGTAAGAATTTGTTTTCTTCTTTTTAAATGATTTATTAAATGATTAAATTATTTATTAAATGATGTTTAAAATGTGAGTCATGGGTTCAAGGTGTTTCGTTGTGCATTTGGGTTTGGTCTAAAAGTGACTGGTGATGTTTTGAAAATGGTTTTTAGTATCTTCCATGGATGTTGGAGTGTGACATTAGGTGTTGGAACATCCATGGGTTCACTTGGTGCACACATGGGTGTGCCCTCAAATGAAGATGGTACTTGTAAAATGGGGTCCTCTCTAATACTCAATTACTTAAATGGATTTTAGTTTTAAAACAATATTCGTAACCTTATGTGATTTTTAGAAATGTTCTTTATGTTCCCCACAATTTGTCCCATTTGGCCTTAAACATGTTTGGGGGTGATTTTAAATTGGGTAAATTCCCATTGGGTAGTTGTGAAGTGTTTGGGTGTGTGTTTGGAACTTAAGGTCCCATTTGGAACTATAAATGTAAAATTAGTTTTTTAAGGTGTTTTGGTAAATGCATTTAGTTATGTTGATATAGATGATCATTTGCAACTTCCAAATAAAAATTGGTGTTTGTGTTGATTTTTAGAAAGTAATGGAATTTGGAATGTGTGTACGCCCGATTGGAAGAAAGAGTGTTTTTGAAATGATTTGAATTTTTATATAGTATAGACGCCCAGTTGGCACTTTTGTGATGTGATATGAACATATTCATAAAAAAAATAAAGCATGCACACCTATATAGGATTACCCCTCAAGGGTTATCAAATATGTGGTGTCCATGATTGGGGTAGGCAAGTGCAGTGATGGTAGGTAAAGTGAGTCAAATGTGTGGGGGAATTCTACACACACAATATTGAAACCACCATGGGTTCCTGGGAATCTTTTATATGATTGAGTAACGATTTCATATTAGCCCTGATTATGTGGGTTAGTACCCACTTGGAGATGTAGATAGTCCAGGAGGTATGTGACACTAGTGAGGCCATGTTATGGAAGCAAGTTGGTTATTGAATTAGGGGATTCACTATATTCTGGAATGTGGTTCCAAACCAAGTATATCTAAGGGTATTCTAAGGATTTTTAGGATCTCCCATGGTTACTATTTATGCTTCTTGGTTTCTTTCTTTATTTTATTGTTAGTATTTTTATGCACTTAGATTTCCTTTTTCGCTGTCTGTTAATTTTATACACAAACGTAGTAGCTTTTGGTTTTCATTTTTAAAAAAAATGGTAGTTTGTTTTGGAAATGTAATGTGGCATGTCAGGGGTTTCAAAAAGGTAATGTTAAGGTTCTTTATTAATTTTTTTGGAAAACTTTTCTTAATTACTGTTTTTCATAATAGTGTTAATAAACGGTGTTGGGAAAGGAAATAATTGGATTCTGTGGTGATTTTATACTGAGAATTTCGGTGCCCACCCCAAATTTAACTTTTCTATTTCAGGTCCATTTTTTGGATCACTCTCACCGTGAGTGTGGTTCTGTGTTTAGTGGTTCCCTATAAGGTCACTTAGAGGTACATTAGGCTGTGTGGCTTTGTCTTATATCCACTATTAGTGATTATCTGTGTCATTCAGTTTTATTTATTTATTCACTTATTTGACTTTCATTTATGGTAAAAATCATTCCCACATGTTTAGTTTTGAGGCCCAACACTGGTTTCCAGCCTGTGGGATCTGGAAGACCCTTTGGGCCATGTTGTAGTCTAGATTTGGTTACTGGTTCAAGGTCATCTTGAGTTTGTTTGTAATAGTTACTCACATAATGATTTCATAAATATTCATTTTATTGACGAATTTACACTATTATCTCAATATTAATCATAAATAAATAAAAAAAATTAAAAAATTAAAATATGATTCAGATGCTAATTATGTTCCGGTAGTCCTTCTTGTGTGAAAAAATTGAAACCAGATAAATTATATTTTTAAAAAATTAATGATATATTTATAATTAATAGTAAAACTATCAAATATATTTATTTAATTTAAATTTTTGTTCATTTTGGATTAAAATTAGATTTTAAATGTTTTTATTTTCATTGAAATATTTTATTGTATTTGAGTTCATAAATTATTTGTTTCCAAAAATACAACTAAATATTGTTAGGGAATGAATTTTAAAAATAAATGAGTTCAAATTTTATAATGTTTGATGAAAATGTAAGAGATAGATTATGAATGAGTAAATCTATAGGTAAAATATTAGAGACTTGAAAGAGTCAAAATATGGAACATGTGTTAGGTCATTGATAAACACATGTAATAGTGTGATTAATGAAAATGTGTGTGTGTGTATTGTATTTAATAATGTAAATATATATTTTTTTTATAATTTTATTATAATAAAGTTGTAATAAATTATATTATTCACTAATTATATATATGGATAAGTTAATCTTGATAAAAATTTTATTTATCAACTCTAACCTAACAATGGTAAGGATAAACTCCATCAATGATTTCTATGTAATGATAAATGAAAAAAATTTGTGATAAGAAAAAAAATTAATACTAATTACCAAGAAATAAATTACACCATTTTAAAACTAATAGTATATGATTATGTTTTACATAATAAATTAATTTTCTGAAAAAATCATTAGTAACTAAATGATTAATTAATATTTAAAAGTTTATTCGTTAATCATTACATTAAAAATTAAAAAAAATTGTAATTCGAAAAAATAAAAAGTACATAATACTAAAATAAGTATTGATACATGAAAATAAAATGTTTCCATCCAGAAATATCAAAGGTAAAATTATAAATAAATTAATCAATTTTATGTGATAGATAAAACATAATAAATAAAATTTAATATTATTTTAATATATATTCCTTTGAGGGATAAAAAATATATCATATGTAAAAAAACTAAAATTAAAAACCCCAACTATATTTTGTGTTTTTTTGTATAGGAATTTTTTTATCCTTTCAGATATCAAATTATAGAAATGTTCTATGTTGATTTTATGGAATGGATGTCACGAGAACTAGAATTGAAAACCCATCCTATCGTCTAATTTAATGGATACCCATAACCTTTATGACCCATTTTCTAATATCTCTCTCTCTACCCATATCTTTTTGAAGAAAATAGTTACTCTATGTGAATGAAGAGTATTATGGTGAGGAGAGTGAAGCTTGGAACCAAAGACTTGGAGGTGTCATCATAGAGTATAGGATGTATAGGCATGTCTACATTATTTTTCCCTCTTAATACCAAACATAACACAATCAACCTCATGCACCATGCCCTCAACTATTGGATTTCCTTCCCTGACACCACTAATGACTACTGCAAATTACCAATTAAATATCTACAAAAAAAGACTTAATTATATTATTTTTGTTTCTTATGTATCAGTTTTATTCTTGAAAATCAATTCATAGTTTCATTGAGATTTATAAATATTAGACCTTGAAAGTTGAGATGAGGTAAAAGGATTTTCAAGACAAAAAGTTCTAAATATCATATTGTGATGTAATTGTGGAAGTGTATGGTAATCTGATGTATGTTTAGATAGCCCATGAAGCGATCTTGAAATTACATAACATTATCTACATTGATATTTAATACCTTCAATGAATCAATAATATGGTTACAATTGAATTTATAGTTAACTTTATACTCATCTTCTATTAATGATATTCATATTTCTCTTGTTTGTTTAGTTCTACATTGGTGAATATTCTTTTAATGTATCAGTGGAATCCTTCAATTATTTTTTTTTAATTTTTAGTATTATATGAAAATGGATTTTTTAAAAATATTATCAGTTTTCTTCCATTTTGAGAGTATAATGATTTTGAAAGAAGTTACCAACCTTATTTTTCCAATATGGAATTATATTATTGGCCATCATTATAAGAGACCTAAAAATTTTAATCAATATTCATGTAATAGTTTAAAAATAATTACATACTGATGGGTGAGTATGATATTTCATTTCTTCTCATCAAGGAAATTTATTAATAATAATCCCATTAACAAGTTTTTCCAATATATCATTATCTTAAGTGGGAAAAGATCCATATTTCCCTATGTTATTAGTCCACTTAAATATTGAGCACAAAATTTATCTATTTAGGTGGGCCTTCAATCCAATTATATTACATATAATTTTTGGATAATTGATTGAAAAACCCTTTTCCTAAATCCATTAAATGGAAAAATACTCAAATATCTCTATATAGTATCCTCTAATAAGGTTTCCTAGTTATTTATCACCCAATGTTTATAATATGATTTGGTTACCTAGCTTGTAGGGTTAGTCATTTCCACGAGGCCTTGTAAAAAATATTCTTGGACACTCATATGTATCCTGAAACTACCTAGTTGGATGATTAATCATTTAAAATTTGTTTTCACTATTTGGAATCCCACACTAAGTATCTTTATGGGGATTTTTATTGTCTCACCATTACTATATTTATCCTATAAATATCATTTGAAACTACATCATCCCATGAAATTTTTATTTCTCACGTAATATCTATATGTATTCATTCTTCTAGGGATTTACTTTTGATGTCTATATTTCTTCCACTAAATTTTAATATTAAATTCTTGTTTGAGTGTATCTTGTTAAGTAACTTTGATTTGTTATTACTAACCCAAAAATATAATATAAATATATCTACACATATATCTTTTTATCCATGCATAAGGTATATAGAAATATATTTTATAATTTTTTATAATTATATGAAACCGAAATTTCCAAAAAAGAGTTATCATGGAGAAATACGTATCTAATACCCAATTTTCCTGACATGACATAAGGCTCTAGATGAATTAATAGTATGACCCAATATCCCTCTTCACACAGTTCTTTATTCATGAGTGGTTTAAATCCCATCATAATTATCAACCATATTATATATAATCTATTAAGAAACCTTAAATTCAAATCACGACTCTATAAAAAATAAATTCAAGGTATAAGGAAACTGAAAATTATTTTTTCAAACCTAGTATGTAATGTGTGGTATAACAATTAATAATAAGTAGTTCAAAAAATTAACCTAATGTATATAATATACACATCATATAAACCAATAATATATATAAATATTTAAATATAGCTTTCATAAATAAAATAATAAAAAAAAATTATTCTACATAATATATATTTTTTTTTATGAAAATATTAAATCAAAACCAATTTTTACATAGTCCAAAACCACATAGATTTAACATCACCCATTTGGTCCTTCACTATTGAAGGATTCTTATAATTTTTTGTATTAGTTATTTTAAAGACCAATGATTTCAATAATATCAAGTTCAAATCATCCAAACTATTTTGTAGCATAGAATAATTTAATTCCACAAGATATTTTAGTCCTTTGGTCTTATTGAGAACCATGCTATGTTAATATCCACCATCACATGGTTAGTTAATATGGAAGATGTTACCATGACATAAGAGCAATCTGGGGATGGAATGATGAAATAAAAAATGATACTCTAAATTATGGTTAGAATAAATATGATATTTCTTCTTATTCCATGTCATTTTACATTTATATTTTAATAAATTATGATGTAGTGACTGTTTATCCGTGTTTTTGAGGAAACTTTTACGTACGATGACATTGTTTTACAACCATGAATGAGTCCTTAGAGTAAAACCCAAAAGCAATTTTATATCTTTATAATCAATCCTATCAACTCATAATCTGCCTGTTCTTTGATACAACGTGAGGGTTTATAATGATATATTTATTCCATTATGTGGGGGAATAAAATAAAAAATATATTCTAAGATAGACATGTAGTGAAATAAATAATATTAAATATGAAATTAATAACAAATTATACCTCACTATACATTCTAAGATACAACCAATAGGTTCTTACCTATTAATATATCCACCAAACCATTGGAAATATTGAATAATTCATCGGGGACACTTATCCACAATGGTGTGTTAGAACCTTCTCATTTAAAGAAAATATTGAGATGAACATTCAAGAGTTCGTTTTTTCCAATAAAGAATAATATATAGGATTCCAAATAATATCAATGAATCTCCATTTTATAAAAACTATTCATTTAATGAATTTGACTATTAAAATTCTAATGTTTCTAAATTTCCAAATTTTGGAATTCCTTTTAATACATTTCAACCTAGTCTATCACCCCTCAACCCCAAGAAAGTAAATTTAGAAATGAACTAGTCATTATGTTAATCACCTAGATCACCAAATTAAATAAACAAATGCATAATTTTTAATTAATTAAATTATATAATGGTTTACCATCATATTATTTATTGGTCTTATTTGAAAAATCAAGAGGGGAAAATTAGTTTTTTGTTGAATTTTTAAAAAAATTAAAATAAAATCCCTCAATTCATAAAACAAACAAAATAACTATAATAATATAATTATATAATTCAATTTTTTCAAAATATTTTTAAAAATTGTTAATATATCTTAGTTAAAACAATTTAAAATTTACTTTTAACATAGTAAATAAAACACTTATTAAAGCTAATCATCAATGTAATGTCTAGATATATAAATTTGAAAATTTAAAAAATTATTATTTAAAAAATAGAGTAAACAAAAAAATAAAATACATAATAGAGTAAAAAATAGGTTCAATCTCATAGAATGACCTATCCCCCTCTACTTATAAATAACCCTTTTCCAAATAGTTTGTTGTACAAATAAAATAATCCTAAACAAGGATCATATTTTTAAATATAACAACTACATTTAAGTAGTCCCGCCTACACAGAAAATATTCCATATTTATTTGAGGGATAACATGAGTAAATTAGTTAAATAAATAGTATATAGAAATTTTAAATAAAAACAAGGTTCAAATTCTAATGAATAAATTGAGTAATACACACATATATCAAATGTATTCTAAAAAATAGAGACAAATATAGAAGGTTATAATGTTTGGTGCATCTCAAAATGGTCATATTGGGTTCGTAAACAATATTTATATAAATCTATAAAAATATTTAATCGATTGTTTTACTTAGAGGAAAAAAATAGAGTGTTCTGGAAGTGTATAATGATGTATAATAGAATATCAGTATATCTCTCATGCTTGCATACTTGTTTCTCTATTAGTTTTTCCCATGATCTTGTCTTCTTTGTAATGAGGTAACCATCTTTTATTATCCATTGTAGGATATTCATAATTTTAATTATACTATTTTAATCATTAAATTAAAGATATATATAATTAATTCTCTAAAATATATCTATTGGAAGATATTCATAATTTAATACTGGTACTCACAAAAAGCTTAAATACACGTACTAAACAATAAATGATCCAAAATATATCTAATGGATATTTTAATACACTGCATTGATTATTTTATACATGGTCACTTAGTCATCACTTATATACATTTACTTTAGATAGAAGTTACATAACAGAGTAACTTGGAACTGACACTTGGCAAAATAACTATATTTTTTTGTGGTCAGTTAATTTGTTCTTATGATTAAATCACTTCTTATTTTCATTCAGTTCAATGTATATAAAAAATAGTTCATCTAACTCATGATCAATTTATTAAATGTGTGTTAACTTATATTTCAATGTGTGGTCACATGTACTTTTACATGCGGTAACTTACACCCTATCATTATATCATCATGGTTGGTTGAAATAATTCATTTGGTAGGTTTTCATGGTTACATCAAGACTTATTCATTTTCTAAATTTTGGACAGAAAAATAGGTGACTCTAATAACACATAAAATTCCATATCATTATAAGAAACATTATTTTAGATCAGTAATATAACGTGGTTCTGAAATAATACAATAATTATCCTCTTTTTTATGATAAAAAATCTAGAAATTTATATGAAATGATTTTATTTGAAACATCATAAACATCTCTTGTTCATATATTTATAAATTTCTCCCAATTTTGGGATGATAAAAATGATAATCTAGGTTAAAATATAATAAGGAATAAGAAAAAAACACTAAAAATATTTGAATAAAAATAAAAACATAAATACTAATAGAGTAGTTTAGAAATATCAAAAGGGTAACAAAAGAGAGACACTATCAGAGATTCTAATGAGAATCAGACTAAGGAAAATTCCTGATATCAGTGGGGAGAATATCATACTTTTATTTTGATTTAGAGGATAAGGTAGGAGTTTTATAATGTGGTGTAGTGGTGGAGGTAGGATCTCAGATAACCGCACACCTAGAGATTGGGAAATCATGTTGAATTTATTGCTTAGGAGACAATCCAAATTGGTTAACAATGTTGGTTGTTCTATTAGGAGGGGTTGAAGTAATGGGTAAAATAGGAGTCAAAATAGAAGTGTTTTTAGTGTAGAGTTAAGGATCTATAAATCTAGTTAAATACTTTACATCCCTTGATCCATGTTCTATGTCCTAAAATAAATCATCTTTGTTCTTTATAAAGTCATCCAAAAAAGGAGTTAGATCAGTCAAATTCTCCCTTTATATTTAAAGTCTTGTGTAAAGGGAGAAATTATAAGATCACTATATGGATTTAAACATGGTATTGATGTTATATTTTGTTAAGATCCTACTAATATTTAAATCAATTTAAAATTAAATAGTAACTCTATATCTATCACCTTTCCTTCAATCTCTTATAACCAATTCAAAGGTCTTTACATATTGGGTTTTAAAACCATCAATTTTTTTTTCAATTTTCTTATCAAACTCTTCAAAAAACTAAAATTATTAAATTTGAAATTTATTCCATTTCATTAACAATGGATTGAATATGACTAGGTAGAGGTACTATGAAATATGAAGGGAGATCAGCCAAAGAAAAAGGATGAAACACTGCATTTAGAAATATTCAACCTAACATCTAAATCATATCTTGAAGATCATACTACAATGTACCCACTTTATCTCTCAAATAATTAATCTCATTTTTCATAATATCCATTTTGAGATGGAATCTTGGTTGGAGATGATAAATAACCAAAGTGATTGTCATTTCTATATCATCATCTATAATTAATTCCACAAAATTTTAAAACCCATTTAATAAGTCTTTCAAAAAACCCATCAAATATGATTGGAATTAATTGGAATCATCATTACCCACATAATATGTAGATGGGGTAAAATCAGGATTAGAACTAGATATATAAAAATCTATATGCCTACCATCTAACTTAACTTCATACTCCAGTGACATATGTCTCAAATAATGAACATCAGATTTAACATCATATTCTTCTTCAAATTCAAGAACATTTGTACAGATAGATGCCGTAGGAGATGTATCATCTATTTCCATAGGTTCCTCAATATTGTTTTAGTATTAGAACCAAACATATCTTCCAAAACATGATCAACTAAAGGTCTTAGTGTGAGGATACCTCAGCCCTTCATTGGGAATCAATCACATCTTCAAAGATCGTACAAGTAATCTCAAAACTGAAGGGATGGAAAGTCCACCATGATCTGGTGGACTTCTCCCATTATGTAACATCCCTTTATATATTTTTTGGTATCCCTTAACCGTTGTTTTTATCTACTTTCGTTAGATTAATTCTTGAGGTCATTCTAAGAGAATTCGGAACATTTTTGAATCTTTTAGGGTTATGCACGGTTGGCGCATGGTTTGATCAAACTGTGCCCCCTAGTGAAAAAGTGAACCCACCGATCAATGGGGTATCCAAGGTTGGCAGATGGTGTCCCAAAATATACACCCACCTAGGGAATACTATGCACCCCAAATAGTAGGGGCACATAGTTGGTGCATAGTTTACCCTAACAATGTGCTCTCCCTCCATCAAATCATGCATGTGATATTTTAATGATCGTAACATTAATTTAAAATTATTGAACCGTAAATTTAAGATTCCTAATCATACCATTTTGTCCTAAAATGATTTTTTCTTCCTTCAAGGATCCCTAGAAGAGATTTTAGCCCCTCAAAAACCTTTCCTTGTTGAATCAAAGAGGTGTTGATCTCGATCAATCAACATTGGGTAAGTGGATATCCTCTCACATTGTTTATTCCAATATATATTTCTCACCTCATTATATTTTTATGGATCATCATGTAATTGATCAATATAAACCCCATTTTACTAGATCATTTTTCTTGGTTGTTTTCATAGATCTTCCCTGATTCAGTTCTTTATTGGAAAGTCCCATTGTTGGTGTATATATATGGATCATTGATTTAAATGTAGTAGGGTCCATTATTCATTTTCTTAATATTGAAATGTTTAGTTTACTGATTAATTTGAAATTATTTTTTTATTGATATAAAACATTTATTTGAAATGATCGGATCTTTGATTTGAAATTGGTTTGGAAATTGTCAAAAACCCCAATTCCAATGGAATTAAAATTGAGGGGTGGATTTAAGAATAAGTTTGGATTGATTTGGAAATATTTTTCATGAAATTATTTGATGATTCATTATAATAAGATGGATTAAAATGAAAGGTTATTTGAAATGGCATGAAATTATGAAAAACTATATTTTGGTTTTTAAATAGAAAAGAGCATGTTGAAAACTGAAATTGGGAAATTTTATTTTGAAATGTTTTAAAATGATAAATTTCAAAATGGATTGATTGAATGATTGAAACACATATTATATTGTGTAGTTAGTGTTATCTAGGAAAATTACACTAAAACATTGACTCCATATTAATTAATTGATTAAGAAAATTATTACTAAAAAAATGCGACAGAACTTCCCATAATGGGTTCCCCTATTAAGGTTTAGACTTCCCATGATGGGTTCCCCTATTAGGGCATATTTTTTTATGAATCTGATTAAATTTATGATCATTGTGAGATTTGTAAATATCTTATTTCCTACTAAACTAACTTACCAAATAGATTTTGAACATGGTTCATTACTTTGGTGGCTTTATTTGATATGAATTTTGTTGATTACTGAACATATTTTTTCATTCCAAATATTATATATATATTTTTTATATAAAATATTCATTTATTCTTTTTTAAATTTTTTTTTGAGATATCTTCTATTTTTTTAATGAATTCATGCTTTGGTTTAAAATATAAAAAATTAATTTCCATGCCTTTTTTATTGAAAATAATAGATGAAATTTTAAATTGTTATTGTATTGATTATGGAACACTTAATGGGACAAGAAGAATATTTATAGCTCACTTCATACCTTTAACTTCAAGAATTTGTATACTTTCATATATCAGGCCCAAGAAAAGGGAAATATCCACTTGGAGGTGGTGGATGTTATTGATCATTTGGTGTATGTAATGATGATGGAGGTGACTAATGGAGATATTATCCACATTTTTCATAGGATTTCTAAGTTTGTATCTTGTTTGATTCTGATTACCCTGATGATGTATTGCCTTGGTTGTTTACTTGTTGTTTCTAGTACTCTCTCCCTTTGGAGTGTATAGCATACTGAATTGTAATCTTATATCTTCAATTTTGTGTAATATTCATTACCTCTTTATCATTTATGATTCTAGGTGCTAGTCTCCAACCCATAGGTATTGGGAATGAAATTTTGTACATATCATGTCCATCGTGAGTATGAGGGTACCAAGTTATTCAGGATGGTTCTGGAATAATTTTGTATCATAGGTTCATGTTAAACAGATTTACATGATGTCACTATACTGTTTCAGTTGTCATGGAAGATAAATGATAGGATTGTTGAGACATTGGAGGTATTTATGAGTGAGTTCATGGACATCTATCATTGCAATGAACCTTTAGTAACCATAGGTTTTTGGGGAATGAAGTATTAATGAATAATTAGACATTATTATAGTATTTCCATTGATTTTCATTTGGGTACGTAGAAATCCAAATAATGATATCTTCTCTGATGGGATCAATATTTCTGTTTCCCTTGTTTGATTTTCTAATCTGAGTAATCTTATGATGCATTTAGTGTTATCTATTTATGTTGTGTAGAATCATACTTCTGAGAAAATGTTTTAATTGGATCCAGGAGGATGATTATAGTGAACCTCAACAAGCTGATCCTCCCATGGACCAAAATCATGTTAAGATTATTGTGCATGATTTCCAAGCTCTTCGACAAAAACCTATACCAATTCCCAATCAATTTCTCGTTGTGAAACCAGAAAGGGATGAATCTTGAAATTTGTCTCAAGAGTTTCTTCACCAAATTCCACCTACTTTCTAAGGAACTAATGATCCTCAAGAGGGTAAGTATTGGTTAAACATTATAGAGAACCTTTTTATTTTCCCAAAAACTCCAAAATCTTTTAAGGTGAAATGTTATACCTTTAAGATGAAATGGTCAGAAAGAAGATAGTGGGATATAATGGTAATAAAGAAGAAATACAATGTTTGGGAGTGGAATGACTTTAATGTTCTTCTCACTAATCCGTTTTATACAGATTCTATGATATTAGCTATGGATATGTGCGTTTTCATCCACTATCAGGTTGACATGACCATGATACAGTATAAGAACATCTTTGTTGAGCCTGTTAATTTTTCACCTAATATTTTATCGAATTATAAGATGAAGGATAAATGGTAATATATTGTTATTTAACTTGATATCTATCCATTTTTTTTTCTTACTGAAGCTCACATTGTATGATGACATAATATATAGGGTTCTAATGGTTGAGATTGACATGGATGGTATTCCAGCGTCGATAGGAGTTCCTGTTTATTCTAGTAGTAGTTTTATGAGTTTCTTTAAATTAAATAGGAAGATTTATGAGACTCTTAATGGTTCTTGATAGTAGAAAACCTTTAATCATCCTGATGTTCTGGGCATAGTCCCTTTAATGTTATTCCAGTTTAGCAGGGGTTGGAATTCGATAAATGGTTGTAATGATGTGAAAAATATTTACATTTATTATGGTAAGTAAGTAAACCTACAATAAATTATAACATTTAATATCTTTTATTTATAGTGTAATGGGATAATCAAAACCTAACATTACTACAGTGAAATTAGATTATTCGAGATCTAAGAGGTTCCAACTATAGAACTATGGAAAAAATATTCTCCACATAGTATAAGTGTCTCTAGAGAAATATGATACAGGTCCAACGAATGTGAGATGTACCATCACAATAAATGTTTCTTTAGTGACAGCTTTATTTGATACTGGTGCATCTCACTCATTTATATCGACTTGTATTATTAACCAAACAAATCTTCCTATGAGTATTTTATCTTATGTGATTGATATTACTGCACCCCTAATAACAATGATAGATAAAGGTCTACATAGTCCTACCTGTGTTTTCTCTTCATCAAAGATTGATCATGAATGAAATTTTATGGTCCTAAACATTAAACCTATTGAATTTATTCTCATGATGGTTTGGATCTTCTATAATAAGGCTCTAAATGACTATTATTTTTAGTGAATCTCCTTTACTAAACCCAGTGGGGGTGTGGTGAATTTTCTAGGATAATGGGAACCAAAGTTGAGTAGATCGAAGGAAAAATTAATAACATTGGTTTATTTTAATCTGGATTTGGAATCTTGGAGTGATTATCTCCCTCTGACTGTCTTCAGCTTGCCAAATATTTCATTTTTATTTCTCGGTTTTTCCACCAGTAATAGAGGTAGATTTTTTTATTTATTTAGTTCTTGGTACTCACCAGTGTCCATTCATTCTTATCATATGGTACAATTTTAACGGAAGGAGTTGAAATCTCATTTGGATGATATCTTACATAAATTCATTATACAACTGAGTGTGTCACCTACAGAAATGTGTATTCCCTTTGAGAAGAAATATGGTAGAATCTTCACCTCTATTTTGATTTATGAAAAATAAATTTAGTTACAAAGAAGAATATTTATCCTTTATCATGGATTGATGATCTATTTGAACATTTGTACTGGTCTAAATGGTTCTATAAGAATTATATTCAATTTAGTTATCACAAGTTGAGAATAAAAGAGTATCACATTCATAAGACATCTATCTGGAGTAAGTATGAAAAGTTTTATTACCATTTCATGCCATTTGGTTGATCTAACTCCTCCTAAGTCTTTATGGCGTTGATGAATAAAATCTTCCATGAGTCTCTTGATATGTTTTTGGTGGTCTTTGTGGTTGAAATTATAGTTTACTCTATTTTTGAGTTAGATAATGTTCATCATCTGAGAGAAGTTATGGAAACGTTGATAAATCACTATAATTATTCCAACCTATCAAAATGTGGTTTATGGATTTTGGAATATAATTAAAAAGAATGGTGGTCTCTAAACATGGTATTTTAGTTGATCATAAGATGGTGAAGGAAATAATTAATTAGGATAAACCATGTAACATTTTTGAGATACATATATTATTTGGTATAGAGAAGAATTATTGTCATTTTGTTAATGATTTCTCAATGTTGGCATCTCTAATGACGTCTCTCACTTTAAATGGGTAATTTTTTCTTGGAATCAT
Source organism: Viscum album (assembly GCA_963277665.1). NCBI lineage: Eukaryota > Viridiplantae > Streptophyta > Magnoliopsida > Santalales > Viscaceae > Viscum > Viscum album. Next base: position 1,075,342,503 of record OY728143.1, read on the forward strand.
AAATTCCAAAAATCATTTTCTCGAACTGAAATATATTTTTCATTCTACACTAGTGTTGACTCTTCTAGATTCCAGATAAGGCTATGTGGTATTTTTTGACACATTAATCTTAGGTTTGGGCTCTATTCTTATGAAGGGTGATCATGTGGTAGCCTATGGTTCTCAATAACATAGGCCTTATAAGAAAAATTATTCAAATCCTCACCGTTAAATCACATCTATTAGGAATGATATTAATATTTGGTGGAATTACCTTTACATAGAACGGTTTACCAAATTTTTTGATAAAAAATGCACGAGTTATATCATCTATCAAAAATATTTGAATCTTTAGTAGAGGAATTTGGTGGAATTCATATAGTATTTTTATTTTAATTTTTTTAAACCCATGAAAAAGGGGAATTCGATTACTAATTCATTGAGCTTGAAAATTCAAACCTAGGTCATGAAGGAATTATTGTAATATTGTAATTTTATGTCTTGTTTTTCATAGTTTCATTTAAGAGTAAAAGAAGAAGAGTCCAGGGTTTTAATGGATAGTGTTTATTTAACCTTAACTCTTCATGAGATTATTTCTCCAAAACAATATCTTTATGTTGAATTCCATGGCATAAGGGACTCTATTATTAGTGTGGAGACCGTCTTTGAGTGGATGTTCCCAAATAATGGAATCCTATGATTTTGAAATTGGTTAGTCATGACTTTATCTATGTGAAAATATATGATGGAGGATTTCCATAATTCTATATTATATAAACATCCTAGAACCACAGATATGTTTTATGATATGAAGAAACAATTCTGGTGTCTAGGAATGAGATGAGACATCGTTAAATTTGTTTCATAATATAATACAAATATTTAGGTTAAGTCCAATAAGTAGAGATCTTCATGTTTACTTAATCCACTTTAAGTGATGAATTAGACATGGGATGAGGTTTATATGGAATCTGTGGTTGTGTTTCCATATAATTATTTCATAGAAAACATGATATAGACTGTGAATGATAGACTGACCAAATCAGATTTCTTTTTTACACATTCCGAATAAAACTAATGTTGAGGAGTTAGAAAATCACAATATGATATAAATCATACATTTTCAAAGAGATCCATTCATTATTGTCTCTAATAGAGATTCCAATATTACATCTCCTTTTTGGTGAGGCCTTCAGAAGGTGATGGGATCTCATATTCATTTTAGTATGACATACCATCAAAAGATATATGGTTAGATAGAGAGGGATATACAGATTATTTAGGACATGATTCATTATTTAATCCTCAATTGTGGAGGATCTTGGGATGTCCAATTGGGACAGGATGAGTTTTTTTATAACAAAAATTACCAGTATGCAATTTGGATGGATCATTTTCAGTTCTTGTATGGTTTTCCTTATAAATTTTCATTGTTTTGGTCATAGATTAGTGAAATTTCTTGGGTTTGACAAAGCTCAATCCAAGAGATGATATAAAATATTCAATTTATTCCTATTATAATTTAAATGACACATAGTAACTAAAAATATTATTATGGCCATAATAGGTGACCGTTGGAGTTTTCTGTTAGTGACAAGGTGTTTTTATGAGTTAAACGCGGTTGGGTAATTACTAGAATGGGAGGTATGGGATAATTGTTCCTAATTTTTGGGGACCTTTTGAGGTTGTTGATAATGTTATAAAAGTGGATTACCATTTATCACATCCATCATAGTGAATGTCGATACATAATATGTTCCATGTATTGCATCTTCATAAGAATCTTTATGACCCATCTAATGTATTGAGACAAGAGGATTTTAATGTTCAGATTGATTTATCCATGAAAGAGCACCCATTGATGATTGTTGATTCTAAGAAAAATTCTCTTCATGGGAGGATGATACCTTTGGTCTATGTGTGGTGTTATCATGGTTCTGATTCTCATGATACTTGGGAGTGGTAGGCACTGATGAGAGAGTAGTGTACTCTTCACATTGATATAGACACTTATTTACAAAATTTATTGGGATATAATTTTTTATGGTGGGGAGGTTGTAACATCATATTACTTTGTTTAGGTATTCCTTGAACATTTTTAATCCAATTTGTGTCGAGTATTGTTTTTGGTTCGTTATGAGATAATTTGGATCTATTTGGAAGGCTTTTAGACTGTGCATGATTGACGCATGGCTAGACCAAACCATGCACCCCAAGAGAGAAAACCACAGACCTCCTAGTATATTGGTAATGTAGGATTGTTGAATTATTTCCTAGACTTTGTTCCCACTTAGGAGAAATCGTGCACCCAAAATACAAGGTGCACAAGGATGGCACACATTTCCCTGAAACCGTTCACCCTCCTCCAGCTAACCATGCATAAATAATTTTAATGTTATGAGAATTAATTTAAAATTCCTAAACAAATAGATTAATATTAATAATCCTCTAATCCATAAATAAATTATTTTTCTTCCTTAAGTCCCCCAAGAGGAATTTTTGACCCTCCAAACCCTTTCCATAGAGGATTTAAGTAGTGTCGATCTCGATTGATCTCATCTGAGTAAGTCGATATCCCATTTCATAGTTTCTTATGATCACTCATTTTATCCTCCTTATAGTTTGATGGACCAACATGTAATTTATGGATATAATCTCTATTTTATTGGATCTTAATTCTAGGTCACGTTACAAGATCTTCTTCACATTTGTTCTTCGTTGGTGAGTCTCGTTGCTGTTTTTTATTTTTGGATCTTTGATTAAATGGAAAGTGGTTCCATAATTATTTAAAATATTATATAAACAATTAATTAATTTATTAATTAAAAGGATTATTCAATTTATTTAAGAACATATATTTGTGATCATCTGATAATTGATTTAAATGGGTATCTAAATTGGTAAAAACCAAAATTTCAAGGGAATTTAAATTATGGGCTAGATTTATGAAAAATTATGTCTTGAATGGGAAATAGTTTTTATGAAATTATTTGTCGATTAATCTTTAGAAAATAACGTATAATAAAATGTGATTTGAAATGGACTAAAATAATGAAAACCTTGGACTTGGTTTTGAAATGGGAAAAGGAAATTTTAAAAATGAAATTGGAAAATTGTATTTTGAAATTCTTTTAGAATAAATTATGGCCAATTTTATCGATTGATTTTTTGAAGCACATGATAGCCATGGTAGTTAGTGGTAATTGGTACAATCACAAAAGAACTTTGAATCCCTAGTAATGGATTGATGAAGAAAGCTATTACTAAAATAACTAGGACATAACTATCCATTATGAGTTCTCCTATTTTGGTGTAGACTTCCCATGATGGTTTCCCCTATTGGGGTGTAGTTGTTTGTGACATCTAACTAGATCCCTGATCATTATAAGATGTGTGAGGATCCTATTACTTTCTAAACTGACATACCATGGAGCTTATATACATGGTTCTTTGCTATCAAGGGTTTGATATGATATACATGTCCTTTATTATTGAAATATTTTATTCATTCAAAATAATTTATATAAAATATCTTATATTCAATTCTCATTTAATACTATTTGAATGTTTTGTTCAAATATCATCCAACTTTTTTAATGAAATATTGTTTTCATTTATAATATGAAAACGAAATTCCATGAGTTATTTAATTTAAACTTATATAATAAATGGTAAATTGTTATGGTATTGATTATGAAACACATAGTGAAACCCTAGTGGGATTTATATCTCATACACTTCATTTTGTTTGTAGACTTTCTTATGCTAGGTCCAAGAAAATGGAAAGTTACACATGTAGTTGGTGAATTTTCTTAACCCATTAGACCATTGAGTGATGATGGAGGTGACCAATGGATATGTTCTCCACTTTTTTCATGGGATGTATGTGTTTTCAAAATTTTAGTTTCTGAGTACCATGATAATGTACTAATTTTGGTTTTATTTTGACTGTTGTTTCTGGTACATTATTCCTTTGGAGTGTTGAGTATTATTATTAGTAATATTTCATATTTAATTTTTTTATTTAAAATTCATTCCCTAATTGATCATTAATGATTTCAGGTTCTAGTTTCTTACCAATTGGGATATGAAGCTCCCTTTAGGCTATGTAAGAGACAGATTGGTTATTAGGTTACCAGGGTATCCATGCTGGTTCATGTCACATTATCATAATAATCTAATTTAGAGTAATCTGAGCCTAATACTACTAATCCTTGTTACATCTCCTGGTTATAAGTTGTATCATGAACACTAGGCCTTGGAATACTTCTAATTAAAAGACATATATTGGATGAATTCTTAGATATTTCTTCATTTTCTTTAGAATCAACTGAGTCATCCCATTTTGTTTCTTCAACAAATTCACTTACTAACACATCTATATCAAAAATATATTCATCTTGAAATTAATACTCTTTAGAAGGTAAAGGTAAATGAGATTAGTTATTTCCAATGAAACTACATGAGAGGATTACCTGACATCCTCATATTCTTCCCTAACTTAATCACTAAGGATATATACCTCAGTTTCCTCTTCTTTCACTTACAAAAAGATCATTCTATTCATATAAAGATTACAAAACTATTTCATTGGGCTCTAGATTAGGATCCACTTTATCTCTTAGTCTAACATAATCATCAACAGAATTAAATTTTTCTTATATATTATCACTGTTATCCATCCATTGTTTTCCCTAGGTGTTCCAATAAACATTCATGTTCCTATAAATATTTTTATTCAGGTCCAAAACACCAAATTAAATCATATATTCCTCTACCATAGAAACTAATCCCTTAAAATAAAGTAGGGATGTATGATATTGGGATAATGAGGGGACTTGATCATTAAAGAAGGATTGCATATCTTGAACATATGTATCAAGGAATAACTTTATTGAATTATCTATATCCCATTATTGAACAAGAATATTACGAATAAATAATGGTGCCTTAACATTTTGAAGTCCTATTTCCTAAGACAAATGAGGTATTGGATAAAATTTATCTAAAATGTAAATTCTCTAGTAAGATCTATTATATTTAGCATTATGGGATTACTTTTCCTTGTCAATACCTAAAAAGTATTCTAAAACATGAAATAGGAATGTTTCAATGAATATAATCTAGAATAATCTCAATACTCTCTCTTGTTAGGCACACTTAAGCACTTAACCTAGTGTTTTCATAAGAATACAATAATTACACCATTTACCATCATCTGAAAGGTATCTCTTTTATCTCTTGGAATGAATTACATATGGTCATAAAAATATTTAACCTATATTAGATAAAATAGAATACCATATACATAAACCATTAACTCCAACCATTCTTTTGAATCAATTACAACACTAAATCTTGTATCAGCTTTTTTTATCACAAACATGATGGTCCAACAGATAAAGTTTCTAGGCCATAAAAAATTAGTTACCATGGTATTTCATTATTTTATTTTTAGGAGTAAACCTTTTAGGATATACAGAATCGTGAGATCATTTTACTATAACCACTTTTACAGAACAATTTTAATCCCAAAAGGTTTGGGTTTGAGTTCGAGAGATATGTTTGAGAAAGGGGGAGAAGGTAGGGATTCAAAAATAATAGATGATTTTAAAGGAATGAATGTGCATAGATTTATATTCTAATTTGAAATTTTATTCAAAAATTGAGGTATTATAATAATAATAAAATAAAATAAAATGCTACTAAAAAATTAAAAAGCATTTTAAAAATGAACTATCATTGTATGTATACTAACCGTAAACCAACAGTAGCTCAGAAAAATAATGGTAGGATTAATTAATGCATGAGAAAGAGCTCATACAAGGCATAATAACCACATAATAAAATATTCACACTCACTTAATCGGTCTTATGAAAAAGTCACATTGTCACTTAACTGAGAATCTGAATTAAGATTCATAGTTAATTAATAACCACAATAGTAATAACATTAGATAAAAATAATAAATTAATAAGGTTCTTAATAAAAGTATATGTCATGATTTATAATAATAATTTAGGTAAATACAAGAGTTAGAAATGGATTGAATGACTAAGGTAAAATTAATCATTCAAAACACATGTTTGATAAAATTCATTCTCTCAATATTAAATGGATATGTAAAAATATTAGCTAGTTGATGTTATGTACCAATGAATTCAAGAGATATATCACACTTTGGAAATGGTCTATCAAAAAGTGATCTATTATATAAATATATTATTTCATAGAGTGGGGTACATGATTCTTATAAATTTTTATAGCCCTTGTATTGTTACGGCTTATCAGAACATGCCTAAACTAATATCCATAATCTATTAATGTGTGTTTTAACCACAAAATATATATAAAAAAACTACATATAACTATATAATCATCTTCAATAGTGGATAATTCTATATGGTTCTATTTATTACGAAACAATGAAACTATATGATTTATTAAATAGTGACATGTTCTAGTGGTTCATTTTCTACCTAACATACAACCACCAAAATCTATATCTGGATAACTATATTTGTCAAATTATTTACCTATAGATTAAAAGAATCCTAAATTGGTTTTACATTTTAAGTATTTAAAAATTATTTTGACCACACACAATTTTGATTCCTTTATATTTTCATGAAAATTATCATGCGTATATACGATAAACATAATATCAAGTCATCTATCAATTTAGTATAGAAAAATTCAAAGCATTCCTATATAAATAGATTTTTCAGATAATTTATTGTTTCATCTCGATATAACATAAAACATTTACTCATAGGAGTATCAATTCCTTTAGTGGTATCCATATTAAAACATTTTATAATGTCTTTGTGTATTTTCTTTAATTTTAAAATATAATTTCCCTCTTTTTTGAAAAAAATTGAAAACCATGGAATAATTTTAACATACCCATTAAACTCATTTCAAATTAATTTTGCATAAATTTTTAGAATAAAATATGCAGGGAGATTTTGGATGATCCAGAAATAACTTAATCAATGTAAATTTAAACTAAAAACAATTTTAGAAATCCTTTTCACAAATATGGTTGGATCAAATATACCTTTTGAAAAACTTTTAGAAATTAAACATGATCCAATACTATCATAGAAACATTGAATAGATTATTTTAGAACATATAAAGAGTTTTCTTAATTTTAAAACATGTTTTAGAAAATTATGGTTTTCAAATCATTTGGGTTTTCCAAAATAAATCACTCAATAATATATCCATTAAGAAAATATCCCTTGAAATCCATTTCATATAGTTTGAAATTCAAATCTGCTGCATATAGAAGAAGAATTATAATAATTTCAATCCTTACTACCAGCATAATGGATTATTTATGGATAATATATTCATCTTGAATGTATCATTGTGTAACCAATATATTATTATTTCTAATTATTATGCCATACTCATCATCATTGTTCCTAAAAACACATTTAGTTCCAATGGTTAGAAATTTTGTACGTCTATCCACTAAGTACATTACTTTGTTTCTTTTAAATTGATTCATATAGTATTGGATAGAAATTACCCATAATTCAGTATATATAACTTTAGTGATGTTTTTAGGTTCAATATAAGATTAGAAGACATGATGTTCAACCCAGTTTCTATGATAATTTATAGTATCTGTACTTGTATCTATATAACGTACAATATCATCTAAATTATGGATTATGTGAGTTCTAATTGATATTGGGAATAAGTAAATGGTACTCTATTTTATTCTTTAGGGACTGGTTCAAATATTTCCTCAATGATGAGTTATATTTATATAGCACGTTTTGAAAAAAAATCACTAGGAATGATTGTGGTATTGATATTCATTCTAGAATGGTTGTCCTATATGTTTTCTAAATAATATTTAGGATCATGTGGACTTGTTTCATAAAGTTTGGAATGTTTAGATTATTCCATATGTTTTATTATTTTATTGAACATCCTATGTGATTTACTAAAGTTTGAGAAAACAAGGAATATCCATTCATCACTTTTAGATACAATTATTTCAAAACATTCTATTATGTTGAGAATAATGACCTTGCAGCCAGAAACTATAATTTAATTAACCTTTAGTTTTTTAACATTCCACAAATCATCTGGTGTTTTATTTTAAATTTATTTTATAATAAATATATTTATAATATATTAGGATGTATTTAGAGATTCTTCCCAAAAATAAATATGTAGGTCATACTCATTGAACATAGTCATAAAAATATCTTTATGAGTTATATTCTATATTCATATAACACCATTTTTTTGGAGTATTCAGATCAATTTTTTTATTATTTACTTTTTGTGAGAATAATGTTTCCAAGTATTTATTTTCAAATTCATGACCATGATAGCTACTTAAGGTCTTAATTGTATGTTCATTAACATTTTCTTCTATGTTTGAATATTTTTAAAAATATGAACATGATTAAAATTTGTGAGGATGAAAGAATACCCAATTAAATATAAACAGTCATCTAAAATAGTATAGGAATAATTCTTTTCATTTAATCCATAATCTCTATATGATCTATCAAAATTAAGTGTTAATCATCTCTAGGGGTTGAGATTTGGAAAATTATTTCCTTGGTTTGAAAGAAATATTATATAATTTCTCTTTTTATAGGGGATACAAACTTTATCTTTTGTGAATTCTGGTTTAGAAATATACTTATCAAAACCATTCATATTAATATTTATAAGAGGGTAAATGTTACAATGGCCTAGACTCCTATTACTTAGCCAGTATTTTTCTTATAAAAGGTACTTAAGGCAAGAAATATTTTGAGAAAATAATGAATCTAAATCAAATTCATAAATAATAACATTATATAAAGTAATAAGATCTAAATAATGTTTAGAATCATAGATCTTTATAGAATTTTTTTAAATATTACAGGATAATCATCATCATATCATCACGAGATTAAATATAGAAAATACAATAAACAATCAATAAACGAGACTTAGAAATTAAAACTGAATTAGAGTTATCAATTTGACTAAGTTTTATAATTTTTCCTTTGGTGTTTTCCCCAAAAATGAGATTTCCAATATCCACCTTTATAATGATTTTAATTCTTGAGTTTTCCAAAATAATGTGTCCATAGAATACACTATCCATATATCATAAATGTTTACTAGTACAATTCAAGTAAGTTTCCAACAATCATTTAAATAATAAATGATTTTGGTGCTAACACTTTCTTAGATCAAGATTAAATAAAAAAAGATAATTTTGGGTCTGAATATATTTAATATGTTTACCATAAGTATAGTTAATAATTTTAGAAATAAAAACATTATTTTATCTAATGATATATTTATAAAATTCTAATATATTTCGGTAGGAAGAAATTTATTCTTATAAATTATTTATTTGATCGGGAAGGTATCCAATCTCAGTTGTATTCTTGGGTGTGTTATATTTACCAATAATCCTAGTCATGGTTTCTATACACATTTTAATTTGTTAAAAATACTTTTTGGGTTAATCAATTTCATTTAATGTTCATTTTTTTTCTATTAGTAACTAACCATTCCTTTATTTTTCTACAGCAATGATCAAAATTAATATGAATATATAAAACCTCATGTTTCTTCTAATATCTAAAATTTATTTAATATCATTGATATTTTATTCCAAAAAACTGAAATATTCAAAAAAAATATTCAATTCTCAGATTTTCATCAATATTCTCAATTTCATATTTCTTAAAAATATGAGCAGGAGATGTGGAGATTATACGTGTTACCTCAGATGTGTTTGACATAAAATGCATGTTTACTCTATTAACCTTGACTTCTCTATATGAATTGTTCTCAATATAATTTTACTCAAAGGAAATCTAGGTACCTTTCATATCATTCTTTAATTTACCCCATTTATCCTCATACATTTTATTGTATTTCATTTTTTTATATTCATATTTCATAGGACATTTTATCTTGATGTCAAAGAATATTACCTCAAATTTTCAATATTTCTTCTAATATCATTACTTGTTATACATTCCTTTGAAGTCAAAATTCATATAAAAAATTTACATCCTATAGAATTTATTAAATATACTCGATAGATGATCCATCTCCTCATCACTATCATAGAGTGATTCACACTCACTTGAACTATCATCTTTGATTTTCTCCTACATTTTTGACAAATAAATTTTAAATGAAATAAATTTCATGCTTTTTTCAACATCTTATTTTTTTCACTTTCAATTATTCTTAATATATCATGTGTTTTTCAATTATATTCCTCTTTAGAATATTTCTTATATTGCATGATTTTGGACTGGATATTGAGGTTCTTCTCCATCGATCTGGTAAGCACCATAAGAGTATCAACCAGGGATCCTTGTCTTTAATTTCATTTCAAAGTTCATTCATTATTTGGAAAATTTCTTTGAAGTTGTGATATATTAATAAAATTTATTCTTTTGGATTCATCTTAAAAGTATCATATTTAATAGTATCGGTATTCAAGTACATTTATTTAACATATTATGTATCTTCATGAGATACAACATGTGTATCCAAAATATCATAAGTAGTATGAAATGCATAAATTAAATTGAATTTATATTATCCTGATGAAAAATATAAGGCATTAATTTCTTTGTAATTACTATCATAAGTGGGCATAGTTGAATCACTCTAATAAGATCTAGAAACAATAATTTTCTCATATCTTTCCTCTAGTACAATATAACTATCAAATCACATGCACTCAATATATTTTTTCAGTTTAATATTCCACTGAGAATTCTTTGTTCTATTAAAATAAACAAATAATATAGCTAAATTCATCTCAATAATACTATTATAAATAAATATATTAATATAGAAAAATCAAAAAATATGATTCTTGGGGAAACACTTGTCACAGTTAAAAAGAAATAAAATATTTTGATACAAAATGTTGGCCAGAGTGGATAACTCAAGAGGGGAGTGAATTGAAATTAAAATTAAAATTTATGTTTATAAATATTTAAAATAAAGTCCCTTAATTTATAAAATATACCAAGTAACTAAAATAGTATATGTATTGGATTGATGGTTTTTCAAATATTTATCCAATGATCGATCATAAATCTACTAATATAATTTCAAAATTACATTACATTTAAAAAAAGATCTAATTGCATTAAACAATGTACATTAAACAATTATTAAATCTAACTATGAAAGTAATGTTTAACTATATTTTTTAGAAAACTAAAAAACATTTTGTCTAGTAAACATACTAAACAAAATAAGATAATACATGGTGGTGTAAAACAAGTGGTTTAGTCTCTAGCCGATAGCAAGTCCTATGCACTTGGAAATCACCGACTTCCATGTAGTTTATTAGAAAAATAATCTAATACACCACATGGATTGGGTTTTTATAAATAAAAACTACACATGTGAATTATATGATACACACGTCTTCTTACATAGTTATAGATGGGATACCAATTTTAGTGAAATGATAGAAATAAAATGTAGTAATATTCATCATAAATCATGAGACTATGTTAATAACTGAATAGATTAATTCACAAAAAACTCAAATTTAAGATAAAACACAAAGTGAAAAATATATAAGGTGAGTAGTTTTAATACATATCAATCCGATCATATTGGTTCAATCAATTGTATTTAAATATATCCTTAAAAATATTTAATGGAGATTTTCATTTAGAGTTTAGAAAAATAGTGTGTCATAGATTTTTTTGGTTTATAGAATAAAATGTGAAGACATATATCATATAAATTTATTTTTTATCAATTATTTTTGGCCAAAAGAATCCCTTGATCTTCAAGATATCACCTTCTCTAAATATTCATTGTAGGATATTCATAATTTAATCCTCTTACATATTGTATCCTTAAATGAAATTACTCTATACAAATTCTATAAATTATAATCTTTCGATATTTTAATATACCTTCCTGCTTATGTGAGAAACAATCAATTATAATTCACTTAGGCATGGTTAATATTTCTTGGAGTTACAAAGAGAGGTTACATGGAATGGCCATTTGACATGGTCTCTTCGAAAATATACTTCATTTTTTATTTCAGTCACTTCATTTTTTCTTATTGTTACATCATTTATTCTAATGGTTTGTTGAATCCTTCATGTGGTCACTTTGACTCTTCATATGATCAGTTCCATACTTAGAAAAAATTGGCTCATCTGATGCAAAGACACATGGAAACATTCAGTCACATCCATGTGGTCTCTTGACCTTAATGTCTAGCTAAATTTTTTATATGGTAGATTTTCATGGTAACTTAATGACTTATCCATTTATTTCTAATTTAGTCTAGAAAAACAAACTTTCATAAAACATTAAATTCATTTATAACATAAGAAAAATTTATTTGAGATCCTTAAAACAAGGTGGTGTTGTGATAAGACAACATGATTCAACCTCATCTTGAAAATATTTCACTAGAGATTTAGAATGAGGGAAACTTATATCATACCTTCCCAACCCATAGGAAAGGAAGACTTCCCGTTAAAATATATAATTATGATAAAGTATTAGTAATGATAAAAAAATTGTTGAAAAAGAATAACCAGTTATTTCAAAACACAATAGGTAAAATATATCAAGATTAATGTAGTATTAATATAACATTCCCATCCCTTGAAATTTATAAAAAAAATTAGTATCAATCATATATAAGATTATAGATAATCAGATCCAATATAAAACATACTCACACAAAAAAATTCGCCACAAATATTTCACAAACCAAACCCAAGGGACTCATAAACCATGACTACCATACATGAATGGGTATCATTTTCTCATGAGATAACTAGATACCCCTCAAACCATACCTTATAATTATAGATAAAATATCTGCACCCAAGTGTCACATTCCACCAACTCACATTCTCATTACTGACCAGGTCCCCACACCCATGTAAGCGTTTACCATGAATAATGTTTAATACATCATAAAAACATTTAATCCCCTTCAATACACTAGAAAAAACAAAAAACATACTATATAGGTTAGCTACTCAATTACACCAATGAAATAATTAAACAATTCAACACCATTTTTAGGTCCAAAAGGTGCCTAGATACCTCAAGTGGGGGGGGGGGGGTTGAATCAGGATATGGATATTATTTTGAGATTATTTATTCCCCATTGAATCGTGACCTCATTTTTATAAGGCTCACATTGTTTTATTTGTAGATTCCATATTTATATTTTACTTTGGAACTTTATCTGATGATGATGCATATAATGTAAATAATGAAAGTAATCAAAAGCACACATAGATTTTTACTTGGTTCACTATAACTAGGCTTTGTGCAAGGAGCATAAAATGATAATGTGCGATGTACTTAATTTTCTATATCTCACTTCTAAATTAATGTTCGAGAAAAATAACTTCTATACTCAGGATCACCTTTTTACAAAGATTAGGGACAACTCACTTCTTTCCCAAGAGACAGTCCTTAACCTTTTTTTAGATGGCTCGCTACAAGCGGAAAGGACCAACTTATTTCTCTTCCTTTTCACAGTACTATTGAAAGGAACCACACACAGTTTATGGACACGTAGTTCCCTTCATTATTAATAATGAATACATCTTCAATTATAGGTAAATTCTCTATTAGATATCTTTCTATGATACTCCTTCACATATATGTATGCACCTACATGAACACTTCCACTTTCCACACAACATGAATATACTTCTCTTTATAATATAAATAGAAAATACCACCTCTTTGGACATATCACAAAGAGATTACAAGTCTTCCTTTCAATTCCATGAATGTAGCAGTGAAAAAATCCTTTTGAAAATATAGTTAGATGGTGAAGATATTCTATATTATTATTCTTCTTCTTCATTATTCAGCTATGAAAATGATAATATTAACTATGTAATAATTGAATTTATATCATTGTCTGAGATCCTAAAAACTTTTCACATGTAAGAGTAACATTAATTTTTGTTTTCACTATAAATATTAACAACACTTTTGGGAGAAAGTTTGTGAAAATTGCATTCACGAACTATTTTTGGTCCCTTCGTGAACATCCTTATGTCCTCCTCGAACTAAATTGAGTCTTCCTTGAAGTGCCTTTCACTGGATGGTGCAAGTTCCTCATGGACAACCTTTTCTTCAGAAACCTCCTCTACTTCATGAAAATGTTCTCCTTTATGGACTAAAGTGTACCAAAAACAAATTATTTGAACTAAAATTTCCTTATGAACTACACTTACTTTGCTAAAAACAGACACTCCATGAACTCCATTTTATATTTCAATCTACAGTTCCATGAAAAAACCCTTTGACAAACTATTATTGTGAACTATCTCCTTGTAGGAATTGATCCATATGAACTACATCCTCCATCACAGAGTCTTCAATCCCGAACTACTTCATATTTACCCAAATTCATCCTATGATGATCTTCCATAATTAAATTCACACATTATATTGATTTGATCAGGGTCCATTATTTTGGAAAATAAATGCTTCAAAACTCACTAATCAGAAATACCGAAAACTCTGATGTAGGATAGACTTCACCAAAAACTATTATGCTATCAACATAGAACAATAATTATTTGTATTGGCTGATGTCATATGCTGATGAAAATCCCTTTTTGGCTATTTAAATCGATGCAACAATTATGAAAATGATGATACTCCCATGAATGATGACCCTATAATGAAGTACAACTGTGCACAAATTTCAATATGTGTTTCACACAACATGTTTCATGGTCTAATAAATATTCTTCATGGTATGAGAATTTCATTTCATGAACTTATTTTCAGAAAAACCTATATTTTCTACAAAACAAAATTACAATTTTAAGGCCCAAAAATTTGAAAAACAATGGGAAACTGCAATTATTTAAAATGTTGTTTGGAAATGCGAACCATACTGAAACATGGTCATCTGGATTTTTCATCGAACACCCTCACCCTAAAACACCAATATGGTAAATTAAGGGATTTTTATCCAAAATTCATTATCCATAATTTCTGAAAAATATTCAAACACACCAAAAAATCACCATTCCCATTTTCTCAAAAATCACACGCACCAAAACCCTTGGTTCCAAACCCCCAAAATTTCATCAAAAAAATAAATTTAAGTAGATAAATAATCTAATGAAATATAACACCAAATAAATAATATTTACCACAAAAATCATATATGAAAACCCACTTACCTAAACATGGTGATTACATGAATCCAAACCACTAAAATTGAGATCCACTATCTTTTATTCATACTTAAGAATTTAAAACTATAATCCATGAATTAGATCAAGAATAAAAAAATAAAACCATCCAATCCCCACTCATTTAGTGCTTCCCTGAATTAAACCATGAACTAAGGTAAGAGGATAAGTTTTAAAGTGATTTATATTTAATTCAAAACTCAATCACACCATAATCCAAGAGAAATGAGATCCCAAGGGAGGGAATTTCTCAAAAATAACCATATAATGAGAGATCTTCATGAGAGAGGAAAATAAGTCTAGAATCACAAAAAATCTAGGTAAAATAGGGGGTTTGAGAGGGATTTTATGTGGTTACAATGCCCAATTTTATAGTCTCAGAGACTATTCAATTAACATGAAAAGACACTTTCCCCCTTCATTGGTTATAAATGGCCATAATGTATGTTCTTAGAAACTATAAATTGACCAAACATCCCCTACTAACTTCCTCTCAAAGATAATTCATGGCCTAACTACACAATCCTAGATGATCATGCATTGATTGTGCATCCCCATTAGGCAACCCAAACTCTTTTATAGGGTTTACTATGGAATATTTCATGGTACTTGAGACCATTCATTGAACACTCATAACATAAAAAATCATAAATAAAAAAATTCACTTATAAACCTCCCAAATCACATATAATTATTATACCTAATACACACCCCTACACATCGTCATTGATTAATATAACTGGTAAACTCATTTAATTATCAATATTTTATATAAAAATCATTATATGATGTGTTAATAGTCCAAATAATCATGATAATAAATAGATGATAGTTAGTAAAATGAAGTCACATATCATTATTCAATAGTACCACGATGTCGCATATAAGACCCTATGAAATCAGCAACCAAGAGTTGGTGGCCTTCCCCACACAATTGTCTAATATTTAGTGATAAATAGTAAATATTTAATACAAAGTGATGCATATAAATGTATTAGTATTAAATAAAATTGTGGTTATAGTTACTTAAGGAATTTACTATTGCTTTTTTTCATCATAGTAATGTGTTTCTGATGAAAGTTTTTTTAAACCATTAAAATTTTTAATGTTTTTGATAGTAAAGTATAAAAAAATAAAACTTAAAATAAAAATTATTTGGTCTGATTAGGTTGGAAAATAATTGATCTAAGTATTTACTGATCATATAAGAGATTGCGAATTTTTTTTCACAACCCACTCCACTTGGAATACCATAGAAAAATAATGTATCTCAAAGGAGGAATCATAAACTATTATATATGATTAATCAATTATGAGTTAGTGTGACTAATATAAATCATTTTTGGGATAATTTTAGAAAATTATTGGGTTCTTAATTAACTATATTTCATCTAAAGATTTCATAAATATACTATATTACATTTGAACTAGATGGTTCTTAATTTTACTTTTATTAGGATTAAAGTTTTTAAAGAATTTAAACAATATTTGAAGTTTTAAAAACTTCACCATAAATAAAAAACACATATTTTTTTATCTTAATAAAACTAATGAATATTATTACTACAATTATATTGGGAAAAAAGTTTTTGTCACAAGATTTTCTATATTATTTAAGAATGAACATAAAATTGAGGTGTTTCTATGATAAAGAATGAACATAGTTATGTTAGAAAAAAGAATTTTCCCTAATCTGGAGATTAATTTGGTACCACAATGTATTTTGGATGCATATCAAATTCAATATACATTAGAACCTTCAAATGTATCAGATTATTCTTCAAGAGTATGAGAGATATAGTTTGTGTGAGTGTGTAAAATGACGATGAAGTAATTTTCATATATTATTAACCTACTACCTATCAAGAGTATATTCACATTTAGAATTTTAATAAATTGTCATATTCCATGAAAATTGAGTGTTATTTCATAAACACTAACATCATTTTGAACTCAGTGGATGCACTTTAAGGGGTGATAACCACATGATAAAATTGATTTATTTTAAAGAAAAATTAAATTTATAGTAGAAAATTTACCTATTAAGTTATTATGGAAGAAAAAATTTATTTCATTTCTTTACTCTATTAGAAATAAAGGTTATACCCATGGTTTTGGACTACTAGTATATGTCCTCAAACCATTGGTTTAACTTATACTAATGGTTTGAGGAGATATTAGTTATAGTTATATTGAGAAAAACATTTACCAATGGTTTTCATGGAAATTTTGTATAGGTGGTCTATACCAAAGGTTATAAATTTATTTTTATAAGTGGTCTCTAACAATGGATCTCAAACTGTTGGTATAGGACAATGAAATCACCTATAAAAACTTTTGTTCCAACCATTAGTATAGGTAATGTAAAATAAAATATTGTGTGAGTTTCAAACATTGGTCCTTCCTATCATTATTCATGGACTTAACCCTAAACAACAATGATTTTTTCATATTATTAGATATAAACACACACACACTCACAATAGTGAAATAAACATGTAGTGGAAGTATTTTCGTAGCAGTTTTCAAAACCGACGCTGAATGTTTCATTTCTTTTTTTTAGTGGATGGATTTAAAAAAACTCCCACTAATTCATAGTGATATTTAATAAGCTACTCCTAAATTAATTTTGTTCAAGGCGATGTTTAAAATAAGTATTCACCATCAAATAACCAAAAAATTTGATCAGGGTGTCTATTTATGCTCCATTAAATTTCAAATCAATGATTATATAAAATAATGTATCAAAATTAGATAATAATTTTGGCATAATTAATAATAAAAAATGTATTATAATTATATGAGAACTTAAAAATTAAAATTTAACTTCAATCAACCATAGCATTTTTTCAGGTGACCATTTAGGCTATGTAACCTATTAAACCAAATCATACAACAAGCTAAACATTATTGGGATTGTGGGAAACCATAATAGTTTTGTTTTCTCAGTCAAAAAAAGACTAGATGTAATTTAAAACACATTTTTTTTCGGGATACCCAAATTTTAGAACATTTGATTGAATGTCAGGTTTGTTCAAGATAATTTTCTTATACACATTAGGTGGTTTATGATTTTATTCCCTGAGTTTACATTCTTATTGATATGGTTGTTTTGTAACTAATGTTTTCTTCCATCTTTAATGGATTTATTATTCATTAGTGGATATATATATATATCTGTGTATTTATATATATTTATTTATAGTATCTATGTTTATCTATATTTATTTATATTTATATATAATTATATATCTATAGATATTTTCAACTATTTATTTAAAATTTGGTATATTTATTTATATTTATTAGCATATATATATATATGCCTCTCTCTCTCTCTGTGTGTGTATGTATATATGCATGTATGTATCTTTATATGTAAGCATGCGTTATTATTATTATAATTTATAATTTAATTATTTATTTATTATTAATTTATTATATTTTATTCAATATATATTATTTAGTTTTTAATGACTAATGAGTAATGATTATTTATTTATTTTTTATTTTTTATTTTCTATTTATTTATTTATTTCTGTATTTATTATTTATTATTTATTATTTATTGTGTAATATTAATGTATCATTAATATATTATTTAAATATTATTTATTTATTATTTACACGTTATTATTTATTTTATTATTATTATTTGTTATTTATTATTAGTTATTGACTATATTTTATTAAATATTTATCATATATTTATTTGTTTATCATATACTTATTTCTTATTTATTATTTATTATTTATTTCTTATTTGCAGATAATTTCTTATATATTTCTTATTTATTGCCAAAATTAAGAATATATTTTCATATATAATAAATAATAATAATAAATAATAAAAAATAAAAAATAATAAATAACTAATAAATATATGTATGTAGATTAATTAAAATATATTTTAAGTATATATATATATTAAAGATTGTTTAGTCACAAAATGAAGAGCTTAATAGAATTGTAAAGTCTTTGCAGAATAGCCAATAGGTAAGAGGTTCAAATCCTAGCTTGCACACAGAGAGTGATATATATATTCATTGTTTATGAAAGTCGTGATAAATAACTAAGAAAATAAATAATAGATAATAGATAACATAAATTAAACTAATAGATAAAAATAAAAAATAACCACTAAAAAATTTTGTAATGATTTTTGAAAAGTGATGAAAATTATTTCATGACAGCACATTTCATGGTGGTTTTTCAAAATAGTAGCTAATTGGTGTTTTTTTCATTATGATATATTTTTAAAATTAATTATAAAATTAAAAGTACTTGTTATTATTTGAAATAAAAAAATATAAATAATTCAAAAAATAATATCAATAGTCTGGGAAACCTATTGGAATAGGTATTCAAATATTGTAGGACATATGCCTGCCATTTATGTGAACCATTCATATAGCTTCCCCAAATTCATGGGAGCTATACAGACAGTTTGAAAGAACTGTTAGTATAGGGTACCTATACCAATGATTCTTCTAAATCATTGGTATAAATCTATTTGTATATGTCATATTTCTGGTTGTTATATGGGTTGGACTATGGGAATACCTTTCCAACTGTTGAGATGATAAATTCCATTCAATTATTACATGTCATAAAAGATAGTTATGATTATGAGATATGTTAAATGGATCTCAGGAAATCTTTCCTTAATGGGAATTTAGTCAATGAAGTGTATATGATACACCCTAAAGGTTTCAAAGTTCCAAATTAGCATGTTAATGTTTGCATGTTTTAGTTGTTTATTTATGGATTGAAGAAAGATTCTCATACTTGAAATATCTAGTGTGATGATTTAATCAATGTGTTTTGTTTCATTAAAAATTGAAATTATTATTGTGTATAAAATTTGGTTAGTGGGAGTATTTTGGTATTTTTGGTGTTGTGTGTGGATGAAATACAACTCATCATAAATTATATAAATATATATATATAAATAATATTTTATATAAATATATAATATGGAAAAAAATTTCTTAATAAAAAAAATTAGTGAAGTATCCCACATAATAGGTATGAGGATCTATATAAACAGATTTGTGTGTTCACTTAAACTGCCCCATAAAACATATATTGGGAAAATGATAAAGGGATTTAACATGGATAAATACATTTAGTGGCCTTTACCATTGTTTCATGATATGAAACATAAAATGATTCAAGGTACTTCTAAATAGTTGTAAAGAATTAATAAGATTACTTATGCTTCAATAATTGTATTTTTCATGTATGCCATTTTATGTTCTCAAATTAATTTAACTTATTCCTTGAGTATAAAAATTAGATATAAATAAAACCATTACGAGAGTAACTAGATTTTTGTGAAGAACATACTCAAATACTTGAGAAGAAATAATTGTATATTCCTGTCCTTTAGAGGCCAGAATGAGATCTTTTTAAAGGGTTACAATAATATCAGTTTCTACACTAGCAAAGATGATATAATATTTCATTATATATTTTTATTATACCTTAACGGTGGAGATATCAGTTGGAAGAGTTTACAACAGTTCACCATGGACGACTTGACAATAGAGGTAGAGTACATCTCTATTCAAGATGCATCAGAGGAATCCATTTAGATAAATAAGTTGATTACAAAAATTTGGTTTCATTCTAGAATTAATGGAGAAATTGATATTTAGAATGACAATAATTGATATATTTATCAAAACAAGGAAACCTAGTCTCACCAAAAATCCAACAATCCTCTTCACAAATACCATATCATTTGAGAAATTGTTGAGAGGTAAATACTAAGATATAATAGGTGGATAAAAAGGAAAATATATCTTATCCATTTACATTGAAATTAATGTTGTAAAATTATGATGGTCTTATAGAGTCATTGGGCATTAGATACATGAAATACTGAATAGAATAATTATTTTCAATACCAATGTATCATGGTTTTTTAATGAATAAAATCATCAATTTTAATTTTTCATGTCTTTTACATATATTAAACAAGAATTTTGTAATTATAACAACCCTTCAAAATATTATTTTTTTAACTAATAAAATATCATCCTGGAGTATTATGGGTTGTGATTATGTGTTAAAATTTTCTCGAGTAGGAATCTCATATATTATATATAGTCATCAGATTATATGTCGAGATTTTTTATCTCAACTGACCTTTGAAAGTATATCACATAGAAATCATACAATCATTGATATACATAGGAGGGTATAAATAATATGAATTAGCATTACATCAGATTGACAAGATACAAAACATTTGAAACACTATACATTGATACCTTTCTTACACCAGCCATGAGGTTGATCTAATCATGGGATGGTTGTGAATGTTTCTGGTCACGTTGTATGTTAATTTTAATAAAGATTGGATTTTTTATAATTGTTTGATATGAAAATAAATTTAGACATTTGATAGAGTGATTAATGAAATTCAAGGAAATCATTAGATAATTGAAATGTTATTTTCTTATATAGTAAAACGATTAACATATTTTTTAATCATTTTATAGGATCAATATATATATATAATTTAGGAGTTAGCCTATAAAAAATTGAAAATTTTCATGTCAAGTGGTTTCCTTATGTCATATATTGTTGGATTGTATAAGTATTCACATGATATATCACCTACATATTATGGTATACTTGTTCATTTAGAGATATGATTATATTTGGTTGAGATTACACCATAGATGTCACAACCCGTCCAAGCGGGCCCAAGCCGAAACTCCCCAAGCCCGCCTTCAATAGGCTAGGGGTTGGTGAATAGCACGAAGTAAGCATATCACTAACAAGGAAGGAATTTCCTATAGACCTGTACACGTGCACACACATATCTAAGCCTACAAATCTGAAAAGTAAAAACTACTAAAAATGGAAATGCATGCATACACTAAAAACCCGACCAACAGAGTACGGTAGGAAAGTAAAGTACAATAATGTAAAACCCCGGGCCAAAAGTACAAGCCCATGAAAAAGAGAGTCTTTAACAAAGTCCAACATGTAAAGAAAGGTACTGGGACTGCAATCAGTAGCTGCAGAAACACACCTCGGCCTGTCTGATCTCACTGGGCACCATCCAGTCCAGGTCCTCCTAGAATCCTGTCAAAAGATCGCTCGTCTGCACAAGACACGACACGTGTGGGCAAAGCCCGTGCAGGGGTGAGTATAAAAGTACCCAGTAGGACACCCCGAAAACACAAAACAAATACAACAAGGTAAATAAAACAAAGGAAATATATAGTCAGCTCCACACAGTATATTTCTATAGAACATATAACAAGAATATCTAGATATACTCATACACGATCGACTATCGCGAATACGAGCACTAGGATCCAGCTAGAGGATTTTCACTAAGCATGTAACACAGAGAACACAATCCTAGGTCTAAAAAGAGAAATACAAAGTAATCATTCTAGGAGAACACACTCCACAAGTACTTGAGAATATTATGTTCAGATGAGGATCACAACCAATAGCAATGGGGTGATTCCAACAACTCAGTCTGAACTAATCCGCTAAGCAGAGGATCGGCACCCGGGTGAAGTTGGCCACGTCGATACCAAGAAATCTACCTAGGGTTCCAGGAATAAATAGAGGATCCGGCTCTATGTATCATAGAGGGGATTCAAACAACTCTATTCAAGAAGTCCTGATGAAGGAATCATACTTATATTTGTAGGAAATGATACCAGAAACCTTCAGGATAATGACCAATGTGATGAACCCTAAGTAAACTTGTCAATGTAACATAAAGAAAACTGGCTCAATCCATGTGAAATAAGTTAAACGACATTTATTATGTTTACACATCGTGTTCTTTGACACTAGGTACTGCCCGTGTAATGACCTGTGTCATCCATCCAAGTTGTGTAAAACTCAACTACACGGTGTGTAGAAGGATCACACGCCTTGTTCCCTTACTACGGGTACTGCCTGTGTAAACAGCCCGTGTCAGGAATCAAAGTCATGTAGTAAAGCATATACATGGTGTGTAAGACAAAGAACACACCGTGTCTGGTCAAATTGAAAACTCCAGTGTACCATGGTCGTATTCCCGTACGCAGTGTCAGTCCCTATCGCATGCCCATGTACCAGTACATGGGGTATCCCATGTATCTGGCCGGGTCTGGCCAAGGAGGGGTACACACATCGTGTCTTTGGCCATGTACCCAAACTGTGTCCTTGTACTCCCAGAGTATGCGTCAGGTGATCCGCCGATGAACACACGTCGTGTATCCCATACTACACGTCGTGTAGTAGGGATTTTTTCAGAACGCCATCTTCTTCCTCGCGCTTGAGTCGATCTTCCGGATCCGAGATCTCTCATCCATTCATCCCAATGCTTCAGGGCTTGGTTCGTCCCATCATAGGAACACTGAATCGTGTGTTTTCGGTCCCTCGATCGGGTCATAAACCTCCAACGATCCATCTGAAGAAAAACACCCAAAAGGGAAATATCTCCTGATCCGCTCTGAGTCGTCCGCCGAAATTGTCATCGCACCTCCGCAAGATCATCGTGGTGTCGATTCATTAATTTGGGATCGTTGCATCGCAGAACAGATGCACACCAATCTTTTGTTCATCGCCCAGTGAAGAACGTGAAGAACGCGAAGAAGAGAAAGGTGAGAAAACTAATGGAACAAGTTTGTGGAAGAAACCTCTACCGTAGTTCGTCATGGAGTTGATCTGATCCCATTAATAGGATTAAACAGAGAAGAAAATCAAAATCAATAGACCAACATGGATTCAATCCCCCAAAATCCCCACAAAATCCCATCCCGCAAGAACAATCGATCCGCGGTCTAATCTGCTCATGAATTAGTCCCCATTCGTCATAAAAATCAAGAACGGGGAAGAAATCAGAAATTAAACATCCTACCTGGATTCGTGGCGTTCATTGGCGAAGATCTGGTCACTGCATCTTCGTCGCTAGCGAAATTTGTCAAAAACGTTGTCGCCGTGTTGGAAGTTTTTTCCAGAGCTTTCCCAGAGCCTCCAGGGTTTTCAGGGTTAGGAGTTCTGTAACCCTGAACCCCTGTAGAAATCTATATTTAAAAATATTAGAGATATTTGATGCAACAAGTATTAATAAAATATTTTAATTAAATATTTTAATACGGATGCGTCCAAAAACTGGATTTCACCACCGGCCTATTCCAGCCGATGTTTTGTCTCTCCTAGGGTAAACCTACTGGTATGGACGCAACGGTGCCCTTGGATTTCTAATCTAAGCACCCATTCAGGAGTTATTCCTATTTTTACGGTAAACCACTCGCGCACATTATTTAGTTATTTAATTTAATTCAAACATTTGTTCCGGGCTCACCGGGACTCAGAACTGTACGTCGTCTTGAAGCCTGGTCTCGAAATAATTCCCATATAATATTAAAATAAAACATGGTAAAATTCGAGACATTACATCACACTCACCTTAGGGATTTTACATCCCCAAAAATCCAAAACAAAGGCTACCCAAAAAGATGTGGGTACTGCACATGAATTTGAGCCTCCCACTCCCACGTGCCCTTATGGAGATTCTCGTGCTGCCACCAGACACACAGAAAGGGAATATCTCACCCACGAAGGATCTTCTCCAACAGATCCTCGATTTCCACTGGGTACTCAGAAAAGGTTGCTCCATCATCGATGTCCAGCTCTCTATAGTCGATAACCTGTGATGGATCATGCACGTAGTTCCACATCTACGACATATGGAAGATGCTGTGTACCCGGTCCATTTGAGGAGGGAGAGCCAAGTGATATGCCTCCTCACCAACTCTACTCAAAATTTGAAAAGGTCTGATGATCCTCATAGATATCTTGCCACACCGTCCAAATCTCCACAATCCCCGTCGAGGTGTGACCCGAAGGAACACATGGTCTCCCTCCTCTAACTTCAAGGGCCTCCATCTCTGGTCGGCATACGACATCTTCCAACTTTTTTCAATATTCATCTACTCCGGAATGACCTGCACTTTCTCTGTAGTAGATTTCACCATATCTGGGCCCATGAGTGCTGACTCTCCTGGGCGAGTCCAGGAAAGTGGTGACCTGCAAGGCCGTCTGTACAAAGCCTAGAAAGGTGTCATACCAATAGTGGAATGATAACTGTTCTTATAAGAAAATTCCACCAGTGGTGGGTGATCCTATTAGCTATGACCAATGTCAAGTATGCAAGCTCGTATTTAATCCTCCATAACCGGGATGGTCCGCTCCGTCTGACCATCCGTATGAGGATGGATTTCTATGCTCAAGTGTAACTGAGTCCCAAAAGCTTCCTGAAATCCCTTCAACAACTGGTATGTGGAACGAGTATTACGATCTGAGATGATCATCTATGGCACTCCCAGAAGTCCAACTATCTCTTGCACGTAGAGGCATCCCGAGATCTCTACTAAACTCTGCTCCCATATGGCTAGTAAGTGGGCCGACTTGTCGAGTCGGTGAACGATCACCCAGATGGCATCATGTTTCCTAGACGTACGTGGTAAAACCAGCATGAAGTCCATGTATATCCCATCCCACGTCCACTCTGGCACCTCAAGGGGTTGATTCAAACATGCTGGCACCTGGTGCTCAACCTTTACTTGTTGACATGTAAGGCATTGAGAAACAAACTCTCCCACACTCTTCTTCATTCCTGGACAACAGAACTGACATCAGAGGTCCTGATACATCTTTTCCATGATTGGATGCACCACCAAAGGAGATGTATGGAACCCCCCTCAGAACCTCATCTCGCAACGTCACTGGTATTACGGTGCGCCCCCTAAAAAAACAACGTTCTCCCCACCTTTTGAATATCCATCAGTGGCGTCACCTATAGATATATGAGCACATAAAGCCTCGCATCTAGCATCCTCGATATGTGATTCCCTGACTCACTGTAAGAGTGGAGGGGTAACAAACATCGACTGAAGGTAAGATCCCTCATTCCTATCCACAAAGGATAATTGCAAAGAGGTCAACTTCCTTATCACCTCATCCAGCAACTACGAGCTAGATTTCCTGCTGAGAGCATCTGCCACAACGTTCCCCTTCCCAGGAGTATAAATGATCTCAAAGTCATAATACTGGAGGAAATAAATCCATCACATCTTTCTTGAATTTAGATCCTTCTGAGAAAAGATATAAATGAGACTCTTGTGATCAGAGTAGATGATAAACCGCTCACCCATCAGGTAGTGCCACCACATCTTCAATGTGAAGACTACCACTACCAACTCAAGAACATGGGTCATATAGTTCTGCTCATGTGTCTTCAAATGACATGAGACATAGGTAATCACCACTTGCTTCTACATCAAGACACAACCATGCGCGGTTCCATATGCGTCGCAGAACACTACATACTCGACACCCTCCTCCGTTAATCTCAAGATCGGGGCGCTCATCCGACTTTGTCTCAACTACTGAAAAGCTTACTGGCATCTCTCGGTCAACACGAAATGCATCCCCTTTCAGGTCAAAGATGTCATGGGTGATGAAATACTGGAGAAATCAAGAATGAATCTCCGATAGTAGACAGCCAAACCCGGAAAACACTACACCTCTGTCATGCTCCAGGGTGGCTCCCATTCTAACACTACCTCTACCTTGGTTGGGTACACTTCTAAACAACATGATGAGATAATGTGTCCCAGAAAGTGGACCTCCTGTATCTAGAATTGGAACTTCGAGTGTTTCCCGTACAACTGGTTCTCTCGAAGTGTATCCAGAACCTTCCTCAGGTTCCCCGCATGCACCTCCTCAGACGCAGAGTACACCAGGATATCTTCGATGATGACCACTAAGAACCGATTTAGATAGGGCTGAAATATCTGGTTCATGATTCCCATAAACAATGCTGGGGAGTTTCTCACTCCGAAGGGCATCACCAAGTACTCATAGTGACCATAAAAACATCTGAAACCGTCTTTGGTATATCTTTATCATGTAATCGCAACTGGGGATAGCCTGATCATAGATCAACCTTCGAGAACCATCGTGCCCCTCTTAACTGGTCCAAGAGGTCATCGATTATCGATAGTGGATACAGTTTCTTCAAGGTCACCTGATTCATGCACCGGTAATCCACACACATCCCCAAGCTCCCGTCTTCCTTCTTGGAAAACAACACTAAGGTCGCCTAGGGTCAGACGCTAGGTCTTACAAAGCCGTTCTTCTGCAGGTCTTCCAGCTGCACCCTATGCTCACAAAGCTCTACAGGAGCCATCTGATATCCTGATGCTGATATCGATGTCGTCCTGGGATGAAACTCAATGCATAAATCCTTCTCCAGATGGGGAGGAAGACCGAGGACATCCTCTAGAAAGACGTCATTGTACTCAACCACTTCTGCTAGAAACTGGAAACTCATAACATCTGTTGTGCCAAGGGCTTGGGTAGCCAACTGATATGAAATCATATGTACCTTCCAACGCATGAGTCCATCCTGCGCTGCCTGGGTCTCCTTTTCACTGACGAAGGAGAACCTCATTCCATCACTGTGGACACGCCGCACTATTCTTCTAAAAAATCAATCTAGGAATGAACTGTGGATAGCCAATCCATACCAAGAATGACATCGTAAGGCATCGACGCTACAACCAAGAGGTTCTAACCGAAACTATCACCTCCAAGTGTCAGGTCACACTGTCTGCAAAGGTGTGTGGACTCTGAATCTTCTCCAGTATGTGTTTATAAGCATAAGGGTCGAGTCAATGGCTCAGTAGGAATATCAAGGTCTCAAACAAGATAAGCTGCCAGAAAAGAATGACTAGCACCTGTGTCTATCAGTACGGAAACCAAAGTAGAAAATACATAGATTGTACCTATAATCATTCTAGGAGTACCTAGGTCATAAGACTCCACTTCCTGCAGTTGTCCCTGACTCTGACCACCGGCTCCCTGAGCTTGGGGTGGACCTCCTGGGGGTGGTGGTGGTAAAAGGTAAAAATTCCGACCCCCTCCAACTAATCTCCCAGCTCCTCTACCATGTCCGCCTCCCCACAGATCTGTCTGCTTCACATGTTTTCTCTGCCTCATTGGTCCGTCCACTGCTCCCATGTCGGTAGTACGGTAGGTCAGACAATCTCAGTCTAGATGTCCCCTGCCATTGCATGAGTAGAATCGCCTCTCTCAAGGCTAGCGGGATGCACCCTGCCAACCCTCTACGATAGATACCTAGTCCTGGTATCTCCTCTGGAAACATCTCCCATGCTTGGGTCCCTGACGTTGGCTCCCTGCTGCCAAGGTCTCTGCTCCAGCTCGCTCACCACTGACAACTGCCAGCTGTCTCTACTCTGCCAAGAAGATCTCGACCACCAATGACCGTTTGAGCACCCCCACATAATTAGGAATTCTCATAGGGATGATGCTAGCTCAGATTTATCTGCGCAATCCCCACTCAAATGTCTGATCTCTAAAGTTCTGATCCCTAAACATATCCATCGAGTACTGTGAGAGGTCGGTAAACCTCGATGAATAGTCATCCACCGTCACGGTCCCCTACTGAAGTTGGAGAAGCTCCTGTATATAAACTGATCTCAGGGTAACCGGTGAAAAATCATCTCTGAAAAGATACTCAAACTCTGACCACGCAAGGGTCTCCTCGTCGTGTGTATGGATTACCCAATTCCACCATCGTCCTACTGAGCCGTGCAAATGGATCGCTACTAGGATCACCATTTTTCCTGATTGTGTCCTACCCAAACAGAAGACTCTGGTCACTGCCTCAAGCCAACCCTCTACTACTTGAGGGTCAGGCTCTCCTCAAAACCTGATGGGTCTTTATCACTAAAACTCATGGAGTGTGCTCATCCTACGCTCCTCTTCCACTAGTAAAGAAGGCACTAAACACTCCTCCACAGGTGGTGGAACAACTGGCACACCACCCGAAGGTAAAGATGGGGGATCTGGTCCCTGTATCGAAGCTTCATCACTGAGGGGGTCATCCTCATGATCAAGCTGCTGGATACTAGTGGGCGCATGTCGTGGAGGTATCCTATAATGAAACAAAATGTATCTCAGTCAGTAGGTATATCTAGAGAGCTGACTCAAGGGGGAAATCGAAACCACAACCCGTTCCTATATGATGCATGTACCATTACTTTCCCCTGCAACTAGTGTTCTCATTTTCCGAGTTGAAAATCAAGTTATCAGATTCCTGCTATATGGATATGTCAGCCGCCCACACCAACACTGGGGTATTTGGCTTAAAAGAATAACCTGAAACACTTGACACTGTTTCCCCTAACCAACTCACAAACTCTCAGTCCTAAGGTATACTAGTCCACCTCTGATACCATTCTGTCACGACATGTCCCGGTGGGACCTGAGCAGCAACTCCCCAAGCCCGCCTCCAATAGGCCAAGGGTTGGTGACTAGCACCGAGTAGGCATATAACTAACATGGGAGGCATTTCCCATACACCAGTACACACGCACACACATCTCCAAGCCCACAAAGCTAAAAAGTAAAAACTACTAAAAATAGAAATGCATGAATACACTAAAAACCTGACCAAGAGAGTATGGCCTAAAAGTAATGTACAATAAGGTAAAACCCTGGGCCAAAAGTACAATCCCACCTAAAGAGAGTATCTAAAAATTTCCAAACTATAAAGAAAGGTACTAGGACTGCAATCCGTAGCCATAGGAACACACCTCGGCCTGTCTGATCTCACTGAGCATCGTCCGGTCCTGGTCCACCTAGAATCCTATCAAAAGCTTACTCGTATGCACAAGACACGAAATGTGGGGGAAAGCCCGTGCATTGGTGAGTATTACAATACCCAGCAGGACACCCCAAAAACACAAAGGAAATACCACAAGGTAAATACCACAAAGGAAAGATACAATCAGCTCCACACAGTATATGTCTACAGAACATATAACAAGAATATCCAGATATACTCATACACGATCGACTATCACGAATACCACTATAAGGATACAACTCGAGGTTTTCCACTAAGAATGTAATAAGGAGAAAACACTCCTAGGTCTAAAGAGAGAGATACAATGTACTCATTCCAGGATAACACATTACACAATTACTTGAGAATATTATGTTCAGATGAGGATCACAACCAATAGCTATGAGGTAATTCCAAAAAAATAAGTCTAAACTAATCCTCTAAGAAGAGGATCAGTGCCGCGGTGAAGTTGGTCCCATCGATACCAAGAACTCTACCTAGGGTTCCAGGAATGAATAGAGGATCCATCTCTAAGTCTCACAGAGGGGATTCCAGCAACTCTATTCAGGAAGTCTAGCTGAAGTGATCATACTCCTGTATGTAAGAAATGATACCGAAATCCTTCAGGAGAATGACTAAGGGGACGAACCCAAAGGAAACTAGTCCAAGTCACAGAAGGAAACTGGCTCAATCCATGTCAAATAGGTTACACGGCGTGTAGTATGGTTACATGTCATGTTCCTTGACACTGGGTACTGGCCGTGTAACGACCCATGTCATCCATCCAAGTTGTGTAAAACTCAACTACACGGCATGTAGAAGGATCACACGCCGTGTTCCCAGACTCTGGGTACTGCCCGTGTAAACGGCCTATGTCTGGAATCAAAGTCGTATAAGAAAATCATATACACAGCGTGTAAGTCAAAGAACATGTTGTGTCCGGTCAACTGGAAAACACCCATGTAACCTGGCTGTAGGCCCGTACACAGTGTATGTCGGTGTCGCCTGCCTGTGTACCAGTACAAAGGGAATCCTGTGTATCTAGTCAGGTCCAGAAGGGGAGGGGTACACACGCCGTGTCCTTGGCCCTGTACCCACCCCGTGTCCGTGTACTCCCAGAGTACACGCCAAATGATCCGTTGAAAAACACACGCCGTGTAGCCCATACTACGCTCCGTGTAGTCCGGATATTTAAAGAACACCGTCTTCTTCCTTGCACTTCAGTCGATATTCCGGATCCGCGATCTCTCATCCATTACTCCCGATGCTTCAAGTCTTGGTTTGTCCCATCATACGAGCACTGAATTGGATGTTTTCAGTCCTTCGACCCGGTCATAAACCTCTAACTATCCATCCAAAGAAAAATGCCCAAAAGAAAAATATCTCCCTATCCACTCCGAATCGTCCACCAAAACCATCATCTCACCTTCATGAGATCATCGTGGTGTTGATTCTTAAATTTGGGATCGTTGCATCACAGAACAGATGCACAATGATCCGTTGTTCAATGCCCCATGAAGAACGTGAAGAACGTAAAGAAGAGAATGGTGAGAAAACCAATGAAACAAGTTTTAGGAACTATCCTCCACCTACGTTCATCACAGTGTCGATCCCCTCCCATTAATAGGATTAAACCGAGCAAAAAATAAACCACAATAGATCAACATGGATTCAATCCCCCAAAATCCCCACAAAATCCCATCCTGCAAGAACGATCAATCTTTGGGCTAATCTATTCGTGGATTAGTTTTCATTCATCGTAGAAATAACGAATGCAGAAGAAATAAAAAATTAAACATCCTACCTGGATTTGCGGCATTCGTTGGTGAAGATCTGGTCATCGTGTCGTCTTCGCTGGCAAAATTCGTCAAGAACATTGTCGTCGTGTTGGGGGGTTTCCTCTTGATCTTTCCCAGAGCATCCAGGGATTTCAGGGTTATGAGGTCTGTAACAATGAACTCATGTGAAAATCTCTATTTAAAAAAGATAAGATATATTTGATGCAACAAGTCTTAATAAAATATTTTAATTAAATATTTTATTACGGTTGCATCCAAAAACTGGATTTCACCACCGGCCTATGACAGCTGATGTTAGGTCTCTCCTAGGGTAAACCCGATGCTCTGGACGCAATGGTGCCATCATATTTCTGATCCGAGTAGCCATTCAGGAGTTATTCCACTTTTCCAGGAAAACCACATGCGCGCGTTATTTAATTATTTAATTTAATTCAAACATTTGTTCTGGGCTCACCGGGCCTCGGAACTGCACGCTGTCTTGAAGCCTGGTCTCGAAATAATTCCCATATAATATTAAAATAAAACATTGTAAAATCCTATATATTACATTAGAACTTTGTAGATTAAGTGGAAATTATTTTTTGATATAGTATTATCTTTTCATAATCTAAGAAGTGGTTAACTCATATATTTTGTCAATCCTATAAATACTCAAGCGGTCACAAAGTTTGGACATAAGAAAAAGATTAAATTTTTGTATAAAGCTTATGTTCTAAACCAATATATTTTGATAAATCATATCCAATGTACCATGGATGGATTCATAAAGAGTTGTGATGCTTTTCATAAAATCATTATGAAATTTTAGTGCATGTTATAGATTGATGTTTATACACTAAAACATGATAAATCATAGTTTATGATTCATATATATCTTAACTAGATATATTCATCCGATGCCTATCATTTTCAGTGATATTTAAATATATTTCATGTTGTGATAGGCATGAGATGACTATATCATATCATATGATATATCTATTTCTTTTACTATTTGATATCGAGTTATATATGACCTTTCCTGTCTAAATTCCTAGAGCAGATCACTGGGTCTGAGATAAATATCCATGTGAACTCATGTGCCCATAAATATACAAAATAGGATGCCGAATAATAGTGAGGTCCTAACTCATATAGTGGGGAGACTATTCCCTAAATATTAGATAACCAATAGTATGAAACATATAAAAATAAATCATAAAAGAAATCATAAAATAAAAAAATTGGAAGCTAACTAGTGATATTATCATGTGAATTGTCAAAAATATATATAATAACAAGTACAACCAAGTAAAAAATATCCCCACACGTGGTTGAATAATAATACATGATTAATAAAATAATTAAATAATAACTAATGAATAACATCAAAAGATCTTACAGTACATCATGAAATCACCAAAAATCCTTACCAAACTCTGCATTCTTAGCAGATTCTTAGAGGTCCCTTACCCTTACATGGATCCGTAAGAACAAATCATGCTTGTTCATAGAGAATCTCTTATTGTGGATGACTAAAAAATTCAGTAGGAAATATGTGATTCATCATTAACATAAGTAAAACAAAAACATCAATGTGACTTCACTATTATAAATAAATTCATAATAATAATAAATTACATATTGGGTTATCATGTATGGATACCTAAGATAAACATGACAAAATAATACACAAATCTCGTTATTAAAAAATATATATCTCAAAACATATGTACAATCCAAGGACTGAATGGTTCTGCGTATTGGATACAAGAAACATAAATGAATTATTTTGAAACACTTGAAAACTTTTTTCCTTTATTTTTCACCTCTGGATACATTCTAAACATCTAAAATGATATAATCATCTTCATGACATAGGTATTAGAAACATAATAATAGTTTGATCTCAGATACCCATTAAGGAAAAAAATATCATAATATGAAGGAAAAAAGGGAACGAAATAAATATCAAAATAAAAGATATAAATACCTTATAAAACAAATATATTATTGAAATATATATAATAAAAGTATCATTAAAGAAGCATAAAATATGACGTGTCTCAAAATACTTATCAATGATTATATAACATTTAAACAAAACATAGAAGTGAAATATATTTCAAAAATAATGAATAATCATGAAAATGTGGCATTCCATAGAAATTTATTCCTTAAAATTTAGCAATAAATTTTAAAAAACTTGGAAATGTTCCACAACCATAATAATAGGATAACATACATGAAAAAATCATTATTCTCACACTTATGTGAATAAACTTATTATGTTCATGCCTAATAATGTGAGCAAACCCATTATTCCCATCATTGTGTGAGAAACTCATTTGGTATATTACTTACTATATCATGAGATATAAACATAAACCAATGATATAAGACCCCACCAATCATAATATATACATGTGTGTGCCACTTAAAATCAATCATCATCATATATTAAACAACCCATTGAAAATGAATGGGTTTATTAAACATCAAATATCAAAATAAATTATTTTTCATAAAGAACCCATGGAAATAAAATGGGATTTATAAAACATAAAAATTTTAATCATTAAAATTTAATAAATAAACCTGGAAAATAAATATAGGATCCATTACCTTTCTAAAGGATATAACAACATGAAATAAATCTATTGACCTCAAAAACTTGAATACACAAAAATAACAACATATTTGTATAATAATGGTGTCTAAAACATGAAATTTATATTAATTTTAGGTATAATGTTTTTAATATATAGATTAAAAAAAACTAAATCTAAAAATATATATCTTGAAGAAATTGTTAAATGATTGATTTAAAAGAAATATTTTTGTGTCTTTTTTCGAAAAGCATCTTTTTTTTTCTCAAAAAAAAATTAGAAGAATATAATTCATGAAATATTATTTGAATTTTAAAAACTAGTTTTCCAAAAAAAAAATATAACATAAATGAAATAGTAAAATTTAGTGATAGTAGTGGAACTAAAATAAATAATAAAATGTACAACTCAAAGGAATACGTTTGAGATACCAAAACTCTTACTGCGTTTCCTTGACTAGTTGAGCACACTAAAACCTTGGGTAAAATAATAATAACTAACTTAATATAATATTTATTAAACATATTCATTAATATATTCTTTTTATAATACTTATGAAATTTTTTTATCAGGAGTGCATTAATTAATTATAATGATTTATGACCACTGGGTGTTAGTAAATTTACCTGTATTGTGCATCTTTAATAATTTTTATTTAACTACCCATAATTTTATTCCAAGCTAATTATTGATATATCATTTAATATTTTTAATATATGACATACATCAATATAAAAATATCTTATATCATTTCATAGGTGTGTTAGTTATTCTATGTGAAAATGGAATTTGTTTTTGCATATTTCAGTGATTTTATTAAATAAATATGATACTTTAATAGTAAGATAAATACAGAGTATAAAATTCCAGAAATGATATAACATAAAATATTTTCTTATTAAATAATAATAATATTATTATTTATTTTCCGATATTCACCCATGATAGAGTTCTATAGCATCGTTCTTATAGGTGGTTAAACCAAACCAAACATAAACAGGCTTTAACTCGATTGGTGAGGGTTATTAAATAAGTGTTTATATTGAAATAATATAATTATAGTAGAAGAATAAATATATTATTTTTATGTATTTATAATTTTGAACCATATTTTTATTTTTTGGGACAAATAATGAAAATATATAAGAAAAATGAAAAATGATTCTTTATTGAAGCAATAATTCATGCACATGCACAATTGAAGTTCTAGTGTTTTTATAAATGGTTGAAAAAGAATAAATAAGGGTTAAAATATAACAATAAGGCCCTGTGAATAGAATAATAACCCCACATTAACATTTTCATCGAGTCTTTTCCGTCTAAGAACCACTAGTTTTCTCGTAGACGCATGGTCCCCAACCTGGGGCCCGCCTAGATGCCTAAACAAATCATTATACAAATGAAATACATATAGACCAAAATTTATTCTATCACTGCACTTTTTCCTCACTCATACACACCCTATGATACTTACAAAGAGTTAACCCATCCTGATCACTACTCAAGGCTATGGATGCTTAACTATGGAGTTCTAATTAAGTAGGCTCATAGAATGAATAGTTCACCTTGTTGTCATGATCCATATAATTTATCCTTTTAACCCTTTAAAATTCATGGGTGTTATATTAACCCCTTCCTAGGTCCCACCAATGTTCCAAAATATATTATCATACTCATGACTATCTTCATAGTCGAACACTTGTTCTTTTAGGGTGCTTTGTACTCACTCATACTCACCCTTAGAAACTTTTGAGGAGGCCACCCATCCTGATCACTACTTTTGTAAAAGCATGCTTAAATATGGATTTATAATCAGGTAGGCTCATAAAATCAAATGTGAAACTTATTGAAATGATTTATAGAAATTATCCATTTTACCCATCAACACTCTATGGTGTTACTTTTGACCCCTTTAGTGAACAATGTCCTTATTCTGGGCCCTAAATCTCGACCCAGGTACTGCCACCGCACTTCTGAATCGGTTCGTCCTTTGAAATAAATATTACAACCGAGCCTCATTGAATGAATAGTCACTCCACAATAATATGGACATTGGGTCCTGGACCTCTAGGAACCACTAGATTCCCCACAGACATGTGGTCCTCTACCTAGGGCCCACCCACCTACCTAAAATGATCATCACACTAATAGCTATCCCCACATGCCAAATGTTTTTCATTTACTGTGATTTTTCCTCACACACAAAAACCATGTGAAACATTATAAGAGGTCACCCATACTAATCACCACTCCAAGCAAGGAATAATTAATTATGGAGTTATAATCATGTAAGCCCCCTAAATGGAATGGTTCACCTTATTGACATGATTCACATCATTCAACCTTTTAACCCTTTAACATTATACGGTGCTATATTACCATTAGTTTAAAAACATATCATTATACTAATTAAACTGAATTAATCATATTATTATGGTGATAAGATATTTGGAATAGTATTATTAAGAAGAAAAACATATGAATGAGACAATACTTATGATATAGACTTTACCTTTCCTTTGATATCCGATTAAAATTGAATGGATTTGAAAAAATATGTGTAACTAGGGGAGGATGTTAATGGTAGAGAATTATATAGAGAGTAAAATTTAATAGTTTTAATAAATGATTCTATGTTTATGTGTATTTTAATGGGTGAAAGTGGTATGTTTTTATAGGTGAATGTAATGGATCTTTTGGAAAAACCGTTATATTTTTTAATAATTCCATGAAACTATTCAAGTTTCAATGCCTAAAAATGATAAAAATTGTATTTGAAACATGTATTGATCAAAGATAACTAAACCATTTAAATCAAAGAATTGTTTTTAAATGTTTTATAACATTTACATTTGGTTAAAATCAATTAACTGCATTTACTTTTAACGTGATAATTAGGTCATGTCCTTAGTAATTAATTATAAATCATTAAAGAAAATTAAACTTATTTAAAATTTGAATATTATGATTTCAACATTTAATAACTTTTTATCCATGAAAATTTATATATTATGAAAACTTAACATTAAAATAAAAACACTTAACACATATTTTTTTTGAAAAATTACATCATTAATATTTTAAATTTAAATGTACAAAAACGTTTTTATGGTTATGTATTTTGAAGCCAAAAATTTATTTATTTTGGATTCAATAAGAATTATTATTCCTCTAAATAAAACCAAAATCATAGCAAACTACTAAAATACAAAATTTAAATAAAAGAAATAAATATATGTTTTATTGATGTAACAATTTACTTTAGTTTTATAAATGTTTTGCATGGGTTTTCAATTTATAAATAATATTTCAAAATTCCTAATGTTATTAGTTAATTTTATATTTGACTACTCTAACAATTTTTAAATCATATAGTTTATTTTTTCAATGTTATAAAATCATGGAAATTAAAATTTTTGTAAATCCCATATTTTTCATCTAAAAATCTTTCTTTTTAGAAAATTTTCAAAAATTCATACTAAGTAAATATTGATATAATGAATTAATTTTCCATTATTTTATCTAATTTATATTCTAAAATTTTCAACTTTATCATTAAATGGGAAAGTGGAAAAACATATTTTTTCTTGAAAATACCCTATTTCAGCATTAACCCATATTAACAAGTCATTTTAAAATGGTAATGATTTTTAATTGATTAACATATTAAATTAATTTCTGATGTTTTTATAATATGTTTAAGATTTTTTACATTTAGTATTGTGTGAAGGAAAATTTATCATAAAATGAGTTTTTTAAAATACCTAAAATATTAGGCCGTTACATTCCCCCACCGAATAAATTGATTATTTTAAATTTTAATTATCATTTACTAAATGAAGAAGAAAAGGGAATCATGAAAAATAAAAATATATGTATTCTACTGATATACCCACCTCATAATCCTTGGTAATACTAGGAAATTATTTATCCCAAATATGCTTCATAGGAGTTCATAGGGACATACATTTCACTGATTCTTTTTCATGATCTTGTTTCCAATAAAATACTATACCAAATAGGTTATGACACATTACCATAAATTTAGTTTAAATGATCATATTAATATGAAATAATAATCCTAAGATGAATTCTTTAATGAAACATTAATTTTATTGGTTCCACCTATAATCCAATCGTTTCATCCTATGTTACATTAATATGGAATAACTTATACTTGTTAATATAATCCCTAAAATTAAATAGGAAATCAATCCATAATATTTGTTTATAAGGATCATATGGTCAACCAATGAATATTCCCAAGAAGTATCAAAAATAGTTGTATATTTAGGCATTTTTTTTGTGTTTTAGGTGATGATTGAGTCAATACCCAACACACACTTTTTAAGGATGTTACCAAAATGTACATATATTCCATAGACTTCATCCACCATTTTTTATCTAGAACTAGAATTAATTTCTAATATAAATAAAAAATCATTAAGTTAATAGAATAAAAGGATATTATTCTAAACGTAGACTCATCCCTTATACTTATCCCCAGGGTTTCCTAATACGAGTGTTAACAAACCAATCTCAAAAAATAACTAAATCCAACTTTGAAACCAATTACACAGACAAAATCTAAACCTATCTTAAAAAATAAATTAATGTAATGATTTAAATAATATATCTCACAATAGATTCATGGTCTAAGGCCCAAAATATTTAGTGTCTTTTACACTAACTACCTAAATAACGAATATTATAGCACTTGCATACATTTTTCCATAATAATGCACCTATATAACCTTTTTATGAACCCCACATGATATAAAAATATTCATAACCCCAGGATTAGAAATATAAGAATGTAGTGAAATTAGATGGTTAATAAGGGGAAAAAATCACAACATTAAAGAAAACATGATGAAGAAATAAATATCACAATAAAAGATCAAAATCCATTATAAGATAACAATAAAAAACGTTATAAAAACATATATCACAAAAAATAGTGGAGTTTAAATAAAATATATGGTGTGCATCAAAATAAATCTAAATGGTCATATAGCATGTGAGCACAACATAAAAGTGTGTAATTGTAATTACCCTAAATTTCCAAATTTTTTCAATTATATGGAATTATTTCAACACCGCCAATTCTAATGATGCGTGATTCTGAGTCCTGGAGTGCCCAGAATGATCTGTCAAAGTTTTGTTAAACATTAATTAGCACGTGTAAGTAGTTTTCCTGAAAAAATGGAGTAACTCTTAAATAGTATCCCAGATTAGAATTTTGAGGGCACAATTGCATTAAGGATTTCGGGTTTACCCTAGGCGTGACTTACGTTTAGTCGGCACAAGCCTCCTGTGAAAAAACCAAAAAATGGCATAACCGTAAATAAAATAATTAAATCAAGTTATTTTATTTTTCAAATGCTCATAACTCATTAATGGTGACTCAGATTTTAAAATCTGAGACCACTTCTTAAGTTATGAGGGTATGCTCTCTTTAGGATAATACTAACATTGGCTGGTGCGGGCCACCAGTGAAAGTTAGTTTTTGGCAATTAATAAAATAATTATGTCAAAATTATTTTATTGTAAAATCCATGATTTATTAATGGTAAATCGGATGGAAAATCTGAAAGTAACATTGAGTTTTTTGGAGAATGTTCTCTTTATGCGAATCCTAACCTCGACCGGAGCGGGTCGAGGGTAAACATAATTATTTTATTGAACTTTTTTTCAGGTAAGTTCAGAAAATGCGTGAGCAGCATTTTATAACTTATGAACTGTTGCTCGGATTAAATATTCGGGGGCACCAATGAATCCAGAGTGCTAAGATTCACTTAAGGGAGACTTTAATTTGACTACAGTAGGTCCAAAGAAAAAGTTATGTTTTGTGACTTTTTAAAATAAATTAAGTAAAATAATTTTATAATTTTATTTCAAATCCTTCAACGGACAAGCATAGGGGTGAGACCAGTGATGTCTCAAGCCAATAAATTTCTTGACCTTCCAACCCTAACTAACGATGTCGTTGGGGAATTATGAAGCTTCCTAATTGGTGAGCCCCATTAAATTATAATGTTGTTACATAACCTCCACCTCTTCTATATATATAGAGTTGGGGAGGGGTATCAGCAGAGCTTCACCAAGAAAAGAAGTACGGAAGTATCACCGCAATGACATACCCTTAGAAGATGAAGCTGATTCTTGCAGGAGGGGAGGAGCGACACAGAACCATGAACTGAAGGACAATGTGTGAGTGCCGTCATTGGGAAATAGTTGCAGGAATGAAGAACATGATCTTCCTTCAATCTGTGAACTCTCTCCAATAGGTTTCGAGGTAGGGGTTATTTTATTTTTGTGAATTTTTTATTCCATCTTCCCCGTTCATGAAGTTATACGGAGAACATGGGTCAACCGACTAATGGATTTACCTGTGATTCATTATTCTTTGCAGGAGGTTGTTTCGAGGAGTCATGTGTAGTTTATCTGGTGGTTTAATTAAATTTTTATTGAACCCTTAACCCCCAAGTGATACAAGCTAACGCAGAGGGTGTGGTCCTAACAAACCCAGCCCGTAACCTTCGCTATATTTATTACATACTTGTGCCTCCATGGAAGATCGATAGTGTGACAACAGAGACCGAGTATGTGGTGGATAGCGCATCAATGCATGCCACAAGAGGAGGTCATGGAACAAATCCATGGAGGTCGTTCGAGTTGCTGGTACTGGCCAGCCGCGAAAGGGATGTGGGATGCCATTGCGCGCCACCGATAAACAAGGAGGGTTGCAGCTCATCAGCTGTAGCGACCAGAGGAGTGGTCGGTAGGCACATCAGCCAGTAGTGATGGAGCCGGTGGAGTGGAGGTGGGGCATTCCCCCGGGGGCGCGCCCACACAGAAGCAAGGCCACATCCTGCGATGGTCACATGGAGTAGGGGGTCTCCAGTCCGACCAATGACTGATGGACGAGGCACGCTCCAATGGCGCGCTCGGAGACAAAGCCGTGGCCTGTCGGTCATGACATATAGAACGAGCGATGACACATTGCACCGCATTGGGGTAAACCCCTATGGGATGACCCACTGATGTGGCTCCACACCACATTATCCCTACCTGGACGTGGAGCATCTCGGTATCCCTGGCGGCCCATGCTGCTAGGTAGCTGGCACCGCCTGGTCGGTCCAGTGGACCGACCCGCCGCTTAACGGGATGACCCGCCGCTCAGTGGGCCAACCCGTGGCCTAGCTGGGATGGGCATGGCCCAACGTTCTGGGTGGACCCATGTCAGGTCGCACCCATGTCGGGCAGGGTCGACCCATATCGACCCGGGTCGACCCATGTAAAACCGGGTCTGGCCGGTCCAACTGAGACAGACCGGACCCGGTCCCAATACCGCCCATGACCACTAAAAGGGCCTTATCTTCAGAACTGTATATTTTTTTGACAAACTGTCTTATGGTGTTAGGATCCTCAGAGATAGATTGTTCTTTTGAATTAATCCATGAATGTTTTGGAGAAAACTTGGGGTACAGTTGGGTTAGATCGTACCGAAATCCAATCGGGCCCTCCACACTGAAATTCCAATAACACACAGACTGGGCATCCGATAGAAGTGATGTCTATTGTGTTGAACCCTTATGATGTGGTGAATCATCATGTTACTTTTTTTGTGATACTTTTTACCAATTTTAATACAACCACTTGCTTGAGGACCGGTTCTCCGAAGCATGCTACGTACGAAACCCTGCACCTGGCTAAGACTCGAAAACTGCTTGATGATGGCCCAGTGGGAAGTGGGTCTGTGTGACCCAGCAGGCCCCTAGTGGGGATCTGCTCTGTGTGACCTAGAAGACCCCCGTTAATCAACAGGAGGAGTACCTCAGTTCAGAAAAGGTGGGAAGCGACTCTATGTGACCCAACAATCCAATGGTAGGAAGCGGGTCTTTGTGACCTGGAATGACCATGGTACTCATTAGGGATGAGTACCACAGTAGTTCAAGGTTAGTGGGAAGTAGATCTATGTAACCCGGCAGGCCCACTATACTCTATAGTGGAGGAGTTCTCCAACAGGTGAGGAGTTCACGGTTTGTGACTGACGATGCTATGTTTACTACCCTAGAATATACTTTGTGGTGAATTCCATGGATTTCATGATTTGGTGAGTGTCTTAAGGAGAGGTTCTACCAAGAAGACTGTAGAGACCCGAATCCTGACGTACATTGACATTACATTACTTTTGCGGAATACTTAGTACATAACAAAAAAACACACACAAGGATCGTAATAGTTTAGTGTCTTTGGAAACTCGGAACGTAATCTTCTAATCGTGGTGAAAGATCTTCAATATCTCCCATAAAGATCTTCCCTTTTTTTTACCTAAAACCTTTCTTTATATCCTGGGGAAAAGAAAACATAAAAGAGTGAGCTCAAATGCTCAGTAAGGGTAAACAAAAGAAAAAAATCAATCACATCATATTCATAAGAACATAACTTTTGGAAATCTTAACCTGCAAAAGAGAGCATAATTTCATAACATGGGATAAATCATAGTAGTGAAAAGAAATCCCAATAATCATAACATAAAACTTGAAACTTTGTGGCATACACACATAATCATAGAGAATCATTTCTTGTTAGTCAAGACTCATTGCCAAGACTATCTTAGTGGACAAAGTCCCTTTCTGAATCGAGTAACCCTCGTTTCAGTCCTGTTTCACTGAACCGATATAACCTACCATTTCAGCCATGTCTATCTCATGAGATATAAAATCTTTACCCAATGAATTGGAGGGAGATATAGGTCCCACCCATCTTATAATGAATCCTTTCTTATGTGTGCCACATAATCATAAACCATACATCATAGCGTAACCCATGTAATAAAAATGGGAATCTTAAACATCATGACTTCATAAAACAATTCATATAAGATAAAGGAATTCATAAAAATATTTCCATCACAACATAATCAAATCCATGTAATAATAGGGATAAAAACAGAACCCTATATTATCTTAGATGGAAAATAATTTTGATAAAACACTTGAAATGAATTCTTGAGGAAAATATCCTTTCTTCTTCAAAATCAATTTCTTTTCACAAAACGTTATGAAATTTTAAAAGAAAGAGATTTTATTGAAAATAGTCTTGAAATAATTTGGAGGAAGCTTCATGAAAATAAGGCTTTATAAAATCGTAAAAATCCGTTCGTTCCGTTTAAGTTAAAAAAACATTCTTCTCGTACTTTTGTCGGAAAAGTCAAAAAGTACCTCGTACGAAAAACGACAAAAGATTCCTTTCATATATTTTACTAAAAACTCACCAAAGGGTAAAATTGGATTTAAAAAATTGTAGGTGGATGGAAATAACATTAGATACTGAGGAAACATGGATGTGGATGATAAAATACACCCCAATAAATACCAAAGTATAAGCAATCTCGGATAAAAATGAGATTGTGATATTTCCCTTACCTTAGGTCCGATTTGCTTCGTATGTGTCCGAACCTCCTGTATAATTATTTAAATAATGTCATTGACTTATTAAAGAATCATATTCATTGTTATGATATCATATATGGTTCACTTATGACTTTATATTACCCGTTCTTTTGTAAATTCCATGTTAAAGAAGCATTTTGGGTAAAATCGTTTCATTTATTGTAGGTGTTTTGACTTGTTGTTCTTGACATTATTATTACTTATATCATGATTTAATCACTTACAGAATATAAAATATGATTTATATATCATATATATTCAGTATATATATATATATAATAGATAGATAAATTAAATGAAAAACACCGTTCATGGAGACGGTAGTCCGTACGTACGCATGAACGCTGTTTTCTTTTCATTATTGTCTTGAATGGAAGTAAGTAGATGACATACATATATATATATACATAAATCCAGTATCTTTATAATGTCATATATTTCATTATTATTTCTTATATATACTTTATAATCATTCTTAAATGGTTAAAATGGAGAATGAATCTCATCGCGTCGTGGAGACGGTAGTCCGTACGTACGCACGAGCGATGATATCATTTCCGTAATTACTGAATTGAATTGGAGTGGATTATACAATATATCAGAATCAATATGATGTTATAATAACTATGTATAGTTATTCTTTACACCATAATACCCATCCATGTAAGGTTTTGGTGGAAAAACAGATTACACCACGGCGTGGAGACGGTATTCCGTACGTACGCACGCGCGGTGATTTCATTTTCCGTAGGATGGATAGATGGTGAATTAGGATTGTTTCATAATTATAATAACATATCAGTATATGAGTGATACTGATGTTATTACTTCATAATGAAACAACCTAAGAGGAAGTGGAAGAAGAAATAAAGGTGAAAG
The DNA here is from genome assembly GCA_963277665.1 of Viscum album. NCBI lineage: Eukaryota > Viridiplantae > Streptophyta > Magnoliopsida > Santalales > Viscaceae > Viscum > Viscum album. The sequence goes on from OY728143.1 coordinate 1,075,387,121, forward strand.
AATTTGTAACGGAAATTACCTCTTCTTTGAAGCGCCTCTTTGAGACCTCCTCTTAGGGCACTAAAATTGGTCTTTGAGGAAGACCAGAACCTCTAGGATTATTCTAGGGAAGTGGAGAAGGGATTTTGGCAGGGGTTGGCCGAGCTTGAGTGCTCAAATTGGTGTGAGGAGGAGGGGGAGGAGGTGTCCTTTTATAAGGGAGGAGAGGGGCACCTTAGGAATATCTCAAAATATTATTTTATATTAAAGTCAAAATCGGTTTATAATGGTTCCAAAGGGTCTTATTTCGGAGCTAAAGTGGGGATGGGTCGAAATCCTATCAACCAATAGGATTTAGACAAGTTTAGGTTATTATTTTAACCTTATCAATTAGATTTAACTCTAAGTTAAATAATTTAACTTTTACCGTGTCTTTTTGTTTTCTTACACTATATGGTTAATACACTTACTATAACATGACAAACGAACCCCAAATTGTTTATTATTAATATATATATCCTTATATAAGTCATTTGGCCGAACCTTAGATTTTTAGGAATAAAATAACAATTAATAATATAATATTTGATTTAAAAACTATTTTGTGTCAATTTTGACACTATTTGATATATGATTTTTGTGAAAGTAATAACAGAATTATATGTTCGAACCAAGTTTATAAAATCAACACTAATATGTCATAGTAACCTAGAAAATTAGTGTAATGCATAAAAAGTCTCAAATTATATTTATTTGGGTATTTATAACATCAATTATGTCAATATTTCATTAATAAGATAATTACTCCATCATCGTTGTGTCATACGTAAATTAAATTATTTAATGTCTAAAAATTACAAATAAAATACCACTATGTAGGAAATCTTTTTAGATTTCTAATGAATATTTATAGTCAAATTTATCTTATTTATAACCCCATATTAAAAATGTTTTAGTAAATAAACTTTGATTTTAACTCTTTTAACCCTTCTTTAAATAAATTAATAATAAATGTCCTAATCTAACCCAAGTGGGCCTAAATGGTCATATTTTATTCCTAAGTTTGTTTTTGGTCGAAATACACTTGTCCAATAGGATTAGGACATGTGTTAGGGTAATAGTAATATCATATTTACCCTTAGTTACCCTATTTACTATTAACCGTGGTAAAAAAAAGTAAAAAGTTACTATTCAACAAAAATTATTTTCATCTCATTGAACCACATTTTAGTCCTTGATATTAACCGTGTCTGTCGGATTTTCGAAATTCCATTCACAGAAGCGGTAAAATTAAGTTTTATGCAAAATTCAGTTTTTAACCTACCACTTAGTGGTTTCACTATTCATCAAAAATTGAAAGTTTTCAGAAAAGTACCAAAATTTCACCCTAGGCTATAATTGATATTCCGAATTCAAAAATGATTTCTATTTTACAAAATTCCCAACATATAAGTTGCATTAATTAATTTTATAATTAATTTCCGCTGTCACAACAAATAGCGTGTTTTTAAGAGATAATAACTATCAAAAGATTGACACTTGTTTATAACTGGTTTAAATGTGAAATTACATCCAATGTCCAACATTGTATTAAATTGTAAAAATATATTCTAAATATACTTTAAAACAATTCAATATTATAATTTAACCACATAAGATATTACGATGAAAAAAGTTGTTTTTAATTAAAATATAGCATGTTTTTACTATTCATTAAAATATGAAAGTTATCGGAAAAATATCAAAATTTTATCTAATGTAAATTTTTATATCCTGATTCAAATGAAGAATTTTATTTTTTCAAATTGAACATATAAACATGTCAAAAACTATATTTAATGTGGGTGCGCCATGAAAAGGCGGCAAAACTGCATTTTTTGAAAAATACTTATTTTACCCGAAAAAATTATTTTGTTCTTATAACATGTCCTAGAAATGTGTAAGATGAATAATAATGTTATAAAATTCAAGATTTAGTTAACACTATTCATAACGGCTAGTTCATGACAATATTATCATAATATATCATTGTTTATTAAAACCCGGTATTGCGTACAACACACACTATCGAGGAAGGTCGTGATTGCGTGTAATGCAAGCCAAGTCAGGGTTGCGTGTTGTGAAAGAATCCTTCGTTGTTTCGTATAACAGAATCCAACCATATTTCATTTATACATTTAATATATATATATATATATATATATACTCAATGTTGCGTAGAATAACTATTATCAAAATTGTGTATAACACGGTCCAAGAATAGTGTTGCGTATACTGCAAGATAATACGGTGTTGCGTATAGTGCAAGGTAATCTTGGTGTAGAATACAACATAAGAAATTAATGAAATTAAAAAGAATATTTTTCATAAAATCTCGGGGTGTTACATTCTACCCCCCTTAAAATGAATTTCTCCCTCGAAATTCGTCGTGGTTATAAATGGTTTACTATTCGAAATTTTCTTTGATAGAAACCCACATCGTAAAAAGGAATACCAAAACATGGCTTTAAAAACTAAAGTATGAAATGTAACGATTACCCAAATAAACTAATCACCGGGTTTCCACATAGGTGAAAATATGGATATGGAAGAGAAATCTAACCATCATGTTCTGATGGAGATTGGTAGAGAACATGGCTATGGAAAAGCTAGCAATCACAAATCCATAAATTTGTGACGATCTAAGGTACCATCTGATTAATCAGATATAAGAGCACTAGGACAACATTTTTGGTTTTCAAGATCGTTTCCCTAAAGTTGAAGAATTTGAATTAGAATAAATACTTACTTTATTTTGGTACAATCTCACTGTTGTTCGTGCCTTGAACAATTTCCACTTCATCTCTTAAATAAATGAAGTTGAATTTGTTATTCATGAAGTGTTAACAGATCATGTGATAGAATGACGGGTCATACCATCTGTCTTAAACAAAAGGTTATCAAAAGTTATTAAATATACATAAGTCATTCTATAGTGAGATTAATCATATATGGTTCCTAAAATGGACTTATACTTCATATATCATACTGCTTAATATAATAAAACTAGTTTCTACTAAACAGGGACTTCCTGTAGGCTAGTGGTAGGCGATAAAGGCCAGTCGCAATTCGGTTGTGGGTTCGATTCCCACAGCCTTGTCCGAAGCGATGGGCTGTCGCCCGTCCTGCAGGTTGTCCTTTTTCTAGAACTATATTAATATAACATCCCATCAATAATATCGAAAAAAAACTTCTATCCTTAAACAATACTAACTTATTCCAACATAATCCATTCCAATCTTTAGGCTTACCCATAATACTGCAGTCCACTCCCATAATATAGTGAAAAAAATTACCAGAGATTTAATACCATCGTTCATCCCCATAAGATATGTCTTGTTGGTCACATTCTAAACATTCAAAGTCCTTAATCATGTATTCTATTGAATACCCATTGAACCTTAGTGAAAACATGAATGCAGATAAATGTTAACACTTTCCACATACCAAAATCCTCAAAATTCTATATAATCAAACCATGATATCACTTAGTCCTTATATCAATCATGAGCTCATGAATACTGTCAAATATTTCATTTTCTCATTTTCCCTTTATTATGCGCATATCATCTTTTTTCCAAAAATACCTCAATCACTTCGAATACCACATTAGAGCAATACATAAATATTCCAATACACCATAAAAGTACCTCAAAAACATTATTCTTGAATACCAATACATAAACACTTCAGTCCATCCACTTCAATGACTGTAATGGAATAAGTCCTTCCTTGATTTAGAAGTATCTTTTTAGGTCAGGGCATTGAGTTGGGTAATGCCCATGTTCTCCACAAATAAGACATTGAACTCCATAACAATCTGTCACTCTATGACCCTTTTCTCCACACAGATAACATCGTTCCCTCCATTTGAGGTATTCCTCAAGGTTCTTCTTCCCTTCTTTAGAAATCTCAATCTTCCTTTCTTTATGATCCTCAACATGCGAACATGCATAATAGTTTATCTTCCTCTTCTTTGATGAATTAGTCATACCACTAAATTTCACCTTGTTAATCAAATATCGCGATGACTGATTCGGCATAATCACAATATCTTTATCTCTAGGCATCACACAATTTTGTTGCTCATAGTCACAAATTTGTCCATTGGATTCAATGTTAACCGAATTCCTTCTGGTTCCCTCCATTAACTAAAACAAAAAAAGAATTTTGTGAGAGGCGAAATCATGCCAGGGAAGACAACATAGTAAAGGGGGAGCACCCTCAATATCTAACATATTAGGTTAAATTCTAAGATCGTTACCGTAGTTCTAGGAATATATCCTATACGTATACTTATCCTTAGGGACATCCCTAGACATACCTTAGAAATATCTCTAGGGATCTCACTAACGTTTTCGCATCCTAGTTTCCAAAGGTTGACTAAACCATTCCTCTGATACCAACTGTAGAGACCCGAATCCTGACGTACATTGACATTACATTACTTTTGCGGAATAATTAGTACATAACAAAAACACACACACAAGGATCATAATAGTTTAGTGTCTTTGGAAACTCGGAACGTAATCTTCTAATCGTGGTGAAAGATCTTCAATATCTCCCATAAAGATCTTCCCTTTTTTTTACCTAAAACCTTTCTTTATATCCTGGGGAAAAGAAAACATAAAAGGGTGAGCTCAAATGCTCAGTAAGGGTAAACAAAAGAAAAAAATCAATCACATCATATTCATAAGAACATAACTTTTGGAAATCTTAACCTGCAAAAGAGAGCATAATTTCATAACATGGGATAAATCATAGTAGTGAAAAGAAATCCCAATAATCATAACATAAAACTTGAAACTTTGTGGCATACACACATAATCATAGAGAATCATTTCTTGTTAGTCAAGACTCATTTCCAAGACTATCTTAGTGGACAAAGTCCCTTTCTGAATCGAGTAACCCTCGTTTCAGTCCTGTTTCACTGAACCGGTATAACCTACCATTTCAGCCATGTCTATCTCATGAGATATAAAATCTTTACCCAATGCATTGGATGGAGATATAGGTCCCACCCATCTTATAATGAATCCTTTCTTATGTGTGCCACATAATCATAAACCATACATCATAGCGTAACCCATGTAATAAAAATGGGAATCTTAAACATCATGACTTCATAAAACAATTCATATAAGATAAAGGAATTCATAAAAATATTTCCATCACAACATAATCAAATCCATGTAATAATATGGATGAAAACAGAAACCTATATTATCTTAGATGGAAAATAATTTTGATAAAACACTTGAAATGAATTCTTGAGGAAAATATCCTTTCTTCTTCAAAATAAATTTCTTTTCAGAAAACGTTATGCAATTTTAAAAGAAAGAGATTTTATTGAAAATAGTCTTGAAATAATTTGGAGGAAGCTTCATGAAAATAAGGCTTTATAAAATCGTAAAAATCCGTTCGTTCCGTTTAAGTTAAAAAAAACATTCTTCTCGTACTTTTGTCGGAAAAGTCAAAAAGTACCTCGTACGAAAAACGACAAAAGATTCCTTTCATATATTTTACTAAAAACTCACCAAAGGGTAAAATTGGATTTAAAAAATTGTAGGTGGATGGAAATAACATTACATACTGAGGAAACATGGATGTGGATGATAAAATACACCCCAGTAAATACCAAAGTATAAGCAATCTCGGATAAAAATGAGATTGTGATATTTCCCTTACCTTAGGTCCGATTTGCTTCGTATGTGTCCGAACCTCCTGTATAATGATTTAAATAATGTCATTGACTTATTACAGAATCATATTCATTGTTATGATATCATATATGGTTCACTTATGACTTTATATTACCCGTTCTTTTGTAAATTCCATGTTAAAGAAGCGTTTTGGGTAAAATCGTTTCATTTATTGTAGGTGTTTTGACTTGTTGTTCTTGACATTATTATTACTTATATCATGATTTAATCACTTCCAGAATATAAAATATGATTTATATATCATATATATTCAGTATATATATATATATAATAGATAGATAAATTAAATGAAAAACACCGTTCATGGAGACGGTAGTCCGTACGTACGCATGAACGCTGTTTTCTTTTCATTATTGTCTTGAATGGAAGTAAGTAGATGACATACATATATATATATACATAAATCCAGTGTCTTTATAATGTCTTATATTTCATTATTATTTCTTATATATACTTTATAATCATTCTTAAATGGTTAAAATGGAGAATGAATCTCATCGCGTCGTGGAGACGGTAGTCCGTACGTACGCACGAGCGATGATATCATTTCCGTAATTATTGAATTGAATTGGAGTGGATTATACAATATATCAGAATCAATATGATTTTATAATAACTATGTATAGTTATTCTTTACAACATAATACCCATCCATGTAAGGTGTTGGTGGAAAAACAGATTACACCACGGCGTGGAGACGGTATTCCGTACGTACGCACGCGCGATGATTTCATTTTCCGTAGGATGGATAGATGGTGAATTAGGATTGTTTCATAATTATAATAACATATCAATATATGAGTGATACTGATGTTATTACTTCATAATGAGACAACCTAAGAGGAAGTGGAAGAAGAAATAAAGGTGAAAGAATTTGTAACGGAAATTACCTCTTCTTTGAAGCGCCTCTTTGAGACCTCCTCTTAGGGCACTAAAATTGGTCTTTGAGGAAGACCAGAACCTCTAGGATTATTCTAGGGAAGTGGAGAAGGGATTTTGGCAGGGGTTGGCCGAGCTTGAGTGCTCAAATTGGTGTGAGGAGGAGGGGGAGGAGGTGTCCTTTTATAAGGGAGGAGAGGGGCACCTTAGGAATATCTCAAAATATTATTTTATATTAAAGTCAAAATCGGTTTATAATGGTTCCAAAGGGTCTTATTTCGGAGCTAAAGTGGGGATGGGTCGAAATCCTATCAACCAATAGGATTTAGACAAGTTTAGGTTATTATTTTAACCTTATCAATTAGATTTAACTCTAAGTTAAATAATTTAACTTTTACAGTGTCTTTTTGTTTTCTTACACTATATGGTTAATACACTTACTATAACATGACAAACGAACCCCAAATTGTTTATTATTAATATATATATCCTTATCTATGTCATTTGGCCGAACCTTAGATTTTTAAGAATAAAATAACAATTAATAATATAATATTTGATTTAAAAACTATTTTGTGTCAATTTTGACACTATTTGATATATGATTTTTGTGAAAGTCATAACAGAATTATATGTTCGAACCAAGTTTATAAAATCAACAATAATATGTCATAGTAACCTAGAAAATTAGTGGAATGCATAAAAAGTCTCAAATTATATTTATTTGGGTATTTATAACATCAATTATGTCAATATTTCATTAATAAGATAATTACTCCATCATCGTTGTGTCATACGTAAATTAAATTATTTAATGTCTAAAAATTACAAATAAAATACCACTATGTAGGTAATCTTTTTAGCTTTCTAATTAATATTTATAGTCAAATTTATCTTATGTATAACCCCATATTACAAATGTTTTAGTAAATAATCTTTGATTTTAACTCTTTTAACCCTTCTTTAAATAAATTAATAATAAATGTCCTAATCTAACCCAAGTGGGCCTAAATAGTCATATTTTATTCCTAAGTTTGTTTTTGGTCGAAATACACTTTTCCAATAGGATTAGGACATGTGTTAGGGTAATAGTAATATCATATTTACCCTTAGTTACCCTATTTACTATTAACCGTGGTAAAAAAAAGTAAAAAGTTACTATTCACCAAAAATTATTTTCATCTCATTGAACCACATTTTAGTCCTTGATATTAACCGTGTCTGTCGGATTTTCGAAATTCCATTCACAGAAGCGGTAAAATTTAGTTTTATGCAAAATTCAGTTTTTAACCTACCACTTAGTGGTTTCACTATTCATCAAAAATTGAAAGTTTTCAGAAAAGTACCAAAATTTCACCCTAGGCTATAATTGATATTCCGAATTCAAAAATGATTTCTATTTTACAAAATTCCCAACATATAAGTTGCATTAATTAATTTTATAATTAATTTCCGCTGTCACAACAAATAGCGTGTTTTTAAGACATAATAACTATCAAAAGATTGACACTTGTTTATAACTGGTTTAAATGTGAAATTACATCCAATGTCCAACATTGTATTAAATTGTAAAAATATATTCTAAATATACTTTAAAACCATTCAATATTATAATTTAACCACATAAGATATTACGATGAAAAAAGTTGTTTTTAATTAAAATATAGCGTGTTTTTACTATTCATTAAAATATGAAAGTTATCGGAAAAATATCAAAACTTTATCTAATGTAAATTTTTATATCCTGATTCAAATGAAGAATTTTATTTTTTCAAATTGAACATATAAACATGTCAAAAACTATATTTAATGTGGGTGCGCCATCAAAAGGCGGAAAAACTGCATTTTTTGAAAAATACTTATTTTACCCGAAAAAATTATTTTGTTCTTATAACATGTCCTAGAAATGTGTAAGATGAATAATAATGTTATAAAATTCAAGATTTAGTTAACATTATTCATAACGGCTAGTTCATGACAATATTATAATAATATATCATTGTTTATTAAAACCCGGTATTGCGTACAACACACACTATCGAGGAAGGTCGCGATTGCGTGTAATGCAAGCCAAGTCAGGGTTGCGTGTTGTGAAAGAATCCTTCGTTGTTTCGTATAACAGAATCCAACCATATTTCATTTATACATTTAATATATATATATATATATATATATATATATATATACTCAATGTTGCGTAGAATAACTATTATCAAAATTGTGTATAACACGGTCCAAGAATAGTGTTGCGTATACTGCAAGCTAATACGGTGTTGCGTATAGCGCAAGGTAATCTTGGTGTAGAATACAACATAAGACATTAATGAAATTAAAAAGAATATTTTTCATAAAATCTCAGGGTGTTACAAAGACTATGTATGGAACCCTTCAGTTGGCTAAGACCTGAATATGTCTTGAAGACTGGACCAGTGGGAAGCGGATCTGTGTGACCCAGCATGCCCATGGTAGGGAGTGACTCTTTGTGGCCCACCAAACCCATGATACTCGATAGGAGGAGTACCACAGTTCAGAAAAGGTGGGAAGCGGCTCTAGGTGACCCGACATGCCCACAGTGCGAAGCGGCTCCATGTGAACCGAAATGACCACGATACCCATTAGAGATGGGTACCAGAGAAGTTCAAGGTTAGTGGGAAGCCACTCTATGTGACCCAGCCTTCCCACTATACTCGATTGAGGAGGAGTTCTCCAGTAGCTGAGGAGTTCGATGATGTGATAACCCTTCTATCCTTGACCTAAATTGATACATGGTGTGAGTTGATTCTTGTTGTGTACTTTTGCTTCATGCTTTGTTTTTTTCCCTTGTGGAACTCTAGGATGCCTATGGGGGTCTGAGGGTCCCTATTGAGTATCGTTATACTCACCCCTACATGGGATTTGTCCACACCTTATTGTGTTGGTGTAGAAGACATACAACATTTATTGATGCTAAGAGAGGTAGGACTGGGCGGTTCTTGGAGATGGACCATTTTGGCATGACGTGATTCAAGGACTACAAATTGTGAGTTGTGCCTACCCTTCATGTAGGATCCTTGGTGGACGATCTAGGTGCTGCCTTTCACTTTTCAGTTATTTTTTACTTTTTCATTTTTACTTGTAATTTTTTCTGGTGGGCTTGTATTTCAGCCCCCATTACATTCATAACTCTTTACTACAATAGATTATTTCACAGTTGCATTGTTCCATTCTAGTATGTGTGGTTTCCTCTTGTTTTGTTCTACTCTGTGAGTTTGTACAAGTTTAAAGGCAATGCCTTCCTGTTTTAGGGATATTCTTTTTTTGTGCTAGTTGTCAGCCCCTGGCCTATGTATGGCGGGCTTGGGGTAATCACGGAACGAGTCTCGGGGGACAGTTCATGACAATAATACATAAAGAATAAGGAATAATCTTGAAAACATGGAATTCCCTATAAATTAAATACATCTTGAAAATTTATCATACCTTCACTAAAAACATTAAAATACGGGACAATTATAATAATAGAAAAACCAATGGGGAAGATCATTATTAACATGATTTTGTGGAAAAGCACATTATGTTCATGCCTGGAAAAGTGAGAAAACCCATCATGCCCATGCATATGTGAAAAAACTCATTATTTCTACACCTGACTATACAATGAGGTATACACTTAAAACAATTCCATATACTTTAATATATGACCTCACCCATCATCATCCATACATATGTGTTACAGTTAAAATCAATCATCCTCATGTCTTAAAAAATAAAGGGAAAATAGAATGTGTTTATTAAACATATGATATGGAAATCATTCTATTTTCATAATGAAACTATAAAAATAAAATGGGTTTAATATAAAATAAAAAGGGAAATCATTAAATTTCATAAAATAAACCATGTGAAATAAAAACGGATTCATAATCTTTCAAGATATTATATCAACATGAAGTAAACCGATTAACATCAAAAAAATGATCACCCAAAAAACAATTTTGATATTGTAATAGATAGTAAAACATGAAAAATAAGATCATTAGAGATATAAATTATTTAATATATAAATAAAAATAAAAACTAAATCACCAAATAGATTTCTTGAAATTTTTTTGAAATCATTAATGTAAAAGTCAATGTTTTGAGTCTCTTTTCAAAAAGCATCATTTGTTTTATTTTAAAAAAAGTGAAATAAAATAATTCATGAATGTAGATTTTAATTTAAAACATGTTTTATAAATAAATAAATCTATAAAATCATTTAAAATAGATAATATAGTGAATATGAGAGGAACAAAATCAATAATAAAACGTATAACTAAAAGGAAGAAGTTTGTGTTACCAAAACCCTAACATTGTTTCCATGCTTCGTTAATAACACTATAACCTCATATAAAACAAAGATAACTAACTTCATATCCAATTTTGGAACCTTAATCATAATTATTACCATTTTATAATCCTTATTTCAATTTTTATCACAAGTATATAAATTAGTTATAGCACATTATGACTATCGAGTGTCAAAAATATTTTCTATATTATGAAAGTTTAATAATTTTGATATCATTATGTATAATTTTATAATAGGTTAATTAATTAAATTTAATTTAATATTATATAATATATATACTAATTATATTTATAAATTTATTTTGCAATTTCATAAGTATTTACTTACACAACATGAAAATAGAATTAGTGTTGGTTAATTTTAGCGATTTTAGTAAAGGATGATGATACTTTAATAATAAGATAAATAATTTGTACAGTATTTCCAGAACCATATAAAATTATATATTTTATTATTATATTATAATAATATTATTATTTATTTTCCCTTATTTATCCAGTATATTGTTTTATAGCATTGTTCTGGTTGGTGGTTAAACAGACCGAACCGTGAACCTGCTTTAACTTGATTAGTGAGTATGGTTAAGCATGTATTTATTATTTCATAATATCATTATAACAAAAGTATAATGAAATTATATATTTTTCTACTTGTTTTAAATATATTTTAATATTTTTATATAATGAATTAAAAACTTGAAGAATGAAAAAAATGATTCTTTGTGGAGAAAGTAGTTCGCACACACGCACAATTGACTACCATTTTTTCTTATAAGTGGATAAAAATGAATAAACATGGGTTGTAACATTAAAATAAAATCAAAAAGTATAATAATTAAACTTAATTCATTATATTATTATGGTGATAACGTATTATAAAGAGTAATATTAAGAACAAAAAATTAAGAATGAGATACTACTAATGTTAGAGACTTGATTGTTCCTTTCAAGTCCCCTTGAAATTGAAGGCCTTATTCTAAATATGAGTAACCATATGATTATATTAATAGGATTAGTATATAATTAGAGTAAAATTGTATATTTTAATGAATTAATTAGAATGTTAAGTGTATATTTCAATGGTGTAAGTGGTATATTTTTATAAGTGAATGTAACGGAACATTTGGAAATTCCAATACATTTTTAACTAATTACATGAAACTATTCAAATGTTAACATATAAAAATGTACAAAAGTGTAGGGGAAAAGTGTATTCTTATATAAGAATATGAAACAATAAATTTAAGATATTTTTTAAAAAAATTTGACACTTTTAAACTTGGTTAAATATAATTTTCCACATTAACTTTTACACCGATAAATAATTTTGTACCATAGTAATTAATTGAAAAGGAAAAAAATAAAATTGAAAATTGTCTCAATTTTTAATATTATAATTTAAAATTTTAAAACCATTTAATATAATAAAATTTCTACTGGTATAAAAGGTTAATTTTAAAATAAAAACACTTAAATGTGTAAAATTGTTTTTTAAACAATATAATGTTATTAATATTTTAAATTTATGTATAAAAAACATTTATCATGGTTATAACTTTTAATACCATAAAATAATTTATTATATATTTGATAAAATTTATGAAGATTCCATGTCAAGAAAAAATTGAACCTCACCATTAAAATACTTGATTTAATGAGAAAACCCAAAGAAACTTTTTATATTAATGTATCCTTTTAATTTAGATATAAAAAATTTTGGTATAGGTTTTATATGTTCAATTAATATTTGAAAATTATCAATTGTCCCTTAATTTCTTATTATATCACTTTAATGGTTTTTAAATCATCTAAAATATTCTTATATAGTGATAAAATCATGGAAATTATAATTTTCACAAATCCAGTATGTTTCGAATAGAAATCATCCTTTTTGATAATGATCAAATAATAATAATATGTAAATATTGATATGGTGAATTAAAAAATGTGGTTTCTTTTATCTAATTAAATTCTAATATTTTTTAATTTATGTTTTAATATAAAATGAAAAAATTAATGAAAATATTTTTTTTTAAATACCATTTTTCGATATTCCCTCATATTAACTATTTATATATTAAAGTTGATGATTTTTAATATATTACCATATTATGTTAAGTAATAATATTATTTTAATGTGTCTTTGATTGGTTAAATGAGTAGTTTTGAGAATGAAAATTTATCAAACATAGCATTATTTTTTAGAAGATCTAAAATCTCAGGTCGTTGCGTTGTGCACTAACCAAACATCAACAAACCCTATCGTTATATACATTGGATCGATGTTGGAAGGAAAAATATTTTGAATTCATAGTTACATAGATTCCTAAACCATACCCACATTCTTATGCTAGGCCACACAATAGTTCCAAAACCACCCCTCTCTCTTTGGGGAGTTCATATGGTAGTTCCCAACCTGAATCCTCTTACCTAGGGGAGGTTTGAATTATCCAGAGATATCCTTGAATTTATGTGGGCTGATATCATATTATAATTTATAGTCTGAAACTACACTTTTACAATGTTGTAAGAAAGTGGTAGTGCGGGGTAAAACCCAGAAGGGGTACTGGCATTTCAGTAGCCAATCGAACAAATACCATAAGAATGATTATTCACTTTTATTGATTTGGTTTGGATTTTACTAAGAATATATAATTTTGTTTTAGTTAAGATAATAAACTAATGGATCAGGTTCAATACTATGGCTCTTGAAAAAATACAATACGAGATTTATCATGTTATAGTCACATCACATAGGTTGCGAAGTAGTGAATAAGGCACCATTTCATTTTGGTAAACCTAATTAGATATAACTATACTGATGTTATCCAATGGTTAGGGTATAACTGGAAAATTATGTTCATCAAAAATAGATTCTAGAAATAAATAATTAAGGGATAATTTTCATAGTTCTTCTCAAGTCCAAATAGGTTATGTTCTTTCAATTATAATTCCTATGGTGAAGGTTGTAAAAAAGAATTCAATGAAAAATTAATATTAATATATTTACTAAACACAGTGTTAAAAAGATTCAATATAAATATTCATTAGGTTTAGTAACACCCATAATATCAACCCTAAACCCTAGATATATTATCCACACATAGGCATTTAGAACAAAATAAAATAAATATTAAGAATGTTGTGTATAATCATAAAATAGTTTCAAAAGAGACAATACATGATTCAATAAGAAACAATCAATTTATAACAATTGAACAAAAGAAAAATCAAATAATAAACTAAAATTTAATGATGAAACAATGAAGAGCGTGAAATATGGTAATTAAAACAAATTTGAAACAACCAATAACCTACTAAGAATGAAGAAAGGATAATGAACCGTGAAGGAATAGATCATGAATGGAAGGTAGTGATGGATATGAACAACGTAAATGAAATCCGAATTAAAATTCTGAATACTAGATGAGTAATGATTAAAAACATACAATAATTCTTTAAAAAATAAATAGAATAAAATAAATCTATTTTATAATGAAAATGAAAGAAAAATGCAGAATAAAATGGGGGAAAGGGAAATAGTCTAAAGCTTATGTGCAGGAAATATCACTGGAAATATTAATTGGCCTTAGAAGTACATGATGTGTATGTCCTCCATGTCATGTACTATGTTAAGTGACTTCAGTCCTATCATATACATGTCATCTAAGTAGGTTTCAAGCTGTGTATTTGGGATCCACTTTTCCCATTGAAGAACTGGTTCAAGTCTTTGACAAGAAGAACCTTCAAAACTTTCACAACATGAAATCTAATCATGTTGTGTATGTTTTTTGCTTTGAAAGAGTTTATGATCTATGAAATCTACACATAATTTAAAGAATTCACACACTATGTATTGTCTTTACATCATGCAGAAGCTTTACAGTTTGGTATTCATCCTTGAAAAAAAGATGTGAAGGAGGTCTACACATCATGTTTTTGATACACAACATATAAAGCTTATTTTTGGATCTTTTATAGATTTTATTTCTTTGAATACAAAATTATAAATTCCTAAAAAAACAATCCAAACCCTAGTGAATTATTGAATAATTTGCGAATAAAAATAAAATAAATATGTCTAATATATATGTGTGTGTGTGTGTGATTTCATCTTATCAAATTTTCCTACACATGAACAATTGCATTCCTTTAAGAAAAAATAATCTCTAAAGGGATTACAAAAGAAATAATTTTTAAAACAAGAAAAATGCATTACAACTACAAATATAGAACGAAGTGTAAGGATAGAAATTCAGTCCTCTAGAATCAATCATATATTGAAAATCTATCATTTCTCATAGTACAGTTCTATATCCAAATTATTAATTCTTTTAATTACAGTTTTATAACTATTCATCAAATTTTATACACATTTTTCAATTTTCCTAACTACATATTTTCCCTCATCACTCAAGGTAAAATGTTACTGAAGTTATTCACATACTCTGAATACATTTTCCCAACTATAGGATTGCATAGGTTCTATCATCTTCACATTATATAGAAAAATACAAAATCCATCATGAGGTCTTTAGTAAAAAGAGTTAAAATGACTCTGAGGCTAAGGGCAGGTGGGTCAAAAGTTAAAATAAAGCTCTAAGGTGTATTATATTTATAGTATATATCATGATAAGTGAAAGCATTATAATGAAGTTACTCCCCCATGATCAAATGGTATCCATGATCCAAAGAAAACATGTAGATCTATAATTATATAAAGTGTGTATCAAAAAAGTACTTGTTCCTTTTTTCCTTTTCATCTTATTTACTTTTCAAAAAATTATGTTTAGGGTAGATCTCACATCAATACCCTAACCACATATGATCTATCAAATTATTCAACGATCTGGACATGCTAATTTTTGACCTCTCTAATACACAAAAAAATATCATTTTATTTAATTTTTTTAATATATATATATTTAAAGAGATTTGGGTAGGTGAAAATTTCAAGAGTAATAATAGACCACATCATATCAGTAGTTAATGTTCCACAATATGTCACCTCTGTAACAACATCTCATTTCCATCAACTAAAAATCCCCCCCCCCCACTTCCTCAAAAGAAAAATCATTTATAATACCAGTTATAAGGTATGAAGGGATAATCAGCTTGAAATAGATCCATCATAAAAATGTTATTCATGGAAACTATGGGATAAAGAAGTAAAGATTTAATGTGGGTATCAGTTAAAACTACCTCAAGAAATATTTTCTCAATCATATTATAATTGTATTTGTGCAGTCATAGTCTCAATAATATTTCAATTAATGTTATGACATGTTCACATGCCACTATTTTCTCTCAAAAAATATACTCATAAAATAATATGAAATCATTGGTCTAAAATCCTATCTAGAATGAGAGTATAAAAAAATAACTAGAAATCAGTCTGGGAATAAAATCATATAATAAGACAATCATATTTAATTTAAAAAATAATGAATTTCAATTAAATTAATTAACATAGAAATCATTCTAAAAATTTAAATATGAGTATGAAATGGATTATATATATTTATATATTAAAATTTTATTTTATTTAAATGGTTTTATTTATTTTTAATGTTTAAAGAATATTTTTAGTGAAAACTATCTCCTAGATAAATGAGAACAATAAATAATCCATGTTTATCAACAAAAAATCTCAAAAAAGATTACCCATAGTTAAAATTAGACAATTTCATTACTATACTAGAATTTATATTGGGAGGGATATCAGGAACACCATAGTTATAAATAAAATTTAAATTTGACATTGAAAATAGATAATCAAGATCTCCATGAAAAGAGTGTCATTCCATGGGAAAAATGGAAAATGATGATTTCAAATTAGGATATTTTCATAACTTGTTAGAAAAAAAAATTCAGTATATAAAGAATCAGTCCATAGGGTTTAAATATGATGAATTTAGTTAAATGAGCAGGTTCGAAAAGTTATTACTAATGAAAAATAGATTTTAAAAATACAAATATGTGAGTATAGTGTCGCTCACGAATGAGCTAATAGAAAGAATGATGAAAAAAATAAAAATTATAATACTAAGTAAAATACTGAAAATAAAAGGACCAAAAATATAGGATGCCTCCCATAAATTTCTAAAAATTACTACAAAAGTCATATATATAGACAAAAGGATCTTGTATTTTCCTCCATCTTCTTAGAAGTTTGCTACCTCATACAGGAACTGGTGGTTGTGTCATCATGTTTGTGGGGACACATTGTAAGATTAACAACCTTAGAACTGTAAAAGAATGAATATTATATAGTAAAAACAATATATATGATCTTCATGGTGGGGATCTATACTAAACATAGATCTTGAGTGAGAGCTCATCAATCCGGTGCTCGATGTCTTCTAGATTCTAATTCAACCACAGTAGGAGGGAAAATGAAGGCGAAATAGGGGAATCAATACCCATGGATTATGTACAAGAGATAGACATGGATAATGTAATACAGTAATGAAATTAAAATAATCTCAGCACCAATATAAAAAATAGTAGTATCCCATATATATTTATATATATATAAATGATGAATCATTTTGAAATGAAATACATGTAGTACAGAAACGTTTCACCCACACAGAATATAAAACGGTGGAGGGGTATAGTGAAAACTATGATTCAAGGGAATTTTTGTTAGCTGCTGCATCTGATGTACCATCTTGAAGAGTGGGTTCCTCGATATGGCTCACCCTATCAGTTTATTCTATGGATATGGAAAGAGGACCATCAAAGACCTCAAAAAGTGTCTTGGTGCAGGAATCTATCATGGTGGTAGTTGGAGGCGAGGTACTGATACTGATGGAGGGGTTGTGTCTATCAACAGGGTAATGAATGACACATAAGTGGATCGTGGAAGGTCAATTCCCTTTCCCTAACATAATTTCACTTTTAAATAATCATACATTGTTGTAAGGACTGTCAGATCAAAGGTTTGAGGGGTCTGGGTGGGGGATAGTTATCGGAAAGAAGAGGATGAAGGGGCTATCAACATTAGTGGGTGGGAGGTTGTGGTGGCCAGTGGATATGGAGGGGTGGAAAATAGTGAAATCGAGGAAAAAGAGATGCGTAAGTGGTGGAAAATATGGTATAGATTCTCAATGATACAATGTTTCATGACCTAGATATCTATAGGGAATGATGGGGTCGGTGATGTTGTGGGATGAAAACTATTGGATGTAGAATGTGAATGGGTGGTGGAAGGGGTAGAGGTAATGGTGGCTAGTGTGATGGTAGTATGGCCAAATTTGGTGTTAGTGTATGGGGTGGGAACATGGGGGTCCTGAGGTGGGGAGGTTGGTGTAGATGCATTAACCACATGCTGGGTAGGGGCCTCTTCTGCATCCTCAAAATACATTGGTGACTATCAATATACATTATCATTCTTCATGAGTAGCCCATTTTTCGGAGTAGGGGTAGGATGTTTCCCTCCATATGACCAAGTTAGATGTGGGGTTGGGCTACCTCGACAGCACCAAGATACCTAACCAAATGATTGACAAAATATATTCCCATCAAATTTTCGTGATCTATCCTTTCTGGTGTCCGATATAACTCGCCAAACTCTCTATCTGTGTTGATGGCGAGGCCACCCAAGGCTGAATAAATAATAACGACACTGATCTAGTTGAACCCCCCTATTGAGCATCACAATTGGCCCACCAAGCATGAGAAAGGGACCTATGCAGGATCCGAAGAGAAAAAACTCAAGATAATGTTTTTTATGGTGTGAGGATCATAAATTCTCTACTAGTCTCATGGAATCCTAGTGAATAGTTGTGTATCTTTGACCATGTAATAATCATGTTGAATTTTGGAAAAGATAGGGGAGGAAACATACTCCTCAGATTATATGTTGAGGCCAACTGAAAAATCTCCTAGGATGAGCACCCTTGTCCTACATCCTATTTTGAAGTAGAAAAAGTTTATTCCCATATCAAAGGTGGCCCAAAACATATGAATAGATCTCTGTAAGTCTCCTCTCACACCAGTGTTATTGGGGTGAGGTGCATAATTTTATTGAGGTCAAGGACCTCCTGGTGGATGTGGATGTGCTTGAGTACTGTAAGATCTGTCATCTTCTTGGTATGCACTGTCTTGGTCTGGAGATGAACCAACTGAACCTAGTGTACAAGGATAGTGAAATGGAGGCATGGATGAGTATGAGGAAGGGTATGTCCCTATGATCTGATGAAGGATGTCTAGGATTCCCTCGAATTAGAGGAGGTTGTGGTGGAGGAAGTGAAGGATGAGGAGCATGGATCTGTGAGAGGTAGAGGAAGTGCGGTCCTCCACCGATTGGGTGGTAGAGGTGTGTCATCACACTCAGGCACGTGGTAGGAGGGTGGGGTTCAATTTTTTTTGTGCATTCCATGATTCATGGTATGAAATAGAGGGGTGAGGAGGAATAGAGAATCTGATGACATGGAAGAGAGGAAATCTAGAGTTGGGGAGCTTCACCTGGTGAAGGTTCTTGTGAAAGAACTGGGAGTGTCATGAGGGGGGGGGGGGTCACTACGAACAATAGGTTCATGGGTTTTAAAATACTAATATGAAATTTACCCATTATTTTCTGAATACATGGAATAAAAATCATGCTTTTGAATAATTTTCGATTTTCTGACTTTCACACATCATGTATATTGTGCATGGTGTGCATTTTTTCTTATTGTTCCCTTTTTTAGACAAGGTCCTCTGGAAATACTTCTAACAACTATCTAAACTATCCAAAATACTAAACAAAACTACCCTATCCTATTGATCATAACTTGTGTTTCCTTCAATTTATCTCTTTATTTATGGTCTATATCTAGAAATATTTTGAAGTAGAATACATTAAAATAGAGTTAATATCTATTATAGAATGATTTTTGAAGACATAGGGGATGAATGATGGGTTGGCCTCCCTTCTTTGAGGTGTAGTGAACGTTTATTTCATGTGAGAAATAAATCCTTTTCTAATAGTAGGTGTATTATTATTATCACCATCACATTTCATATTATATTTTTTTATTAGAATGATTTATTTTTCTACAATTTTTAAACACATTACTTTTATAAATGACCTTATCCATGCCAAGAACAACCTATTCATTATTAAATCTAAAAATAAATCTCCCTAAGTTAATATCAATATTAAATTTTCTTGTGGTGATAAGTGGTCTTCCAAGAATTATGGGGCGTTCACCTTCCTCTTCCATATCCAGTACAAGAAAACCAGTGGGGGAAATGAATTTTTCAACATTTACTAAGAAATCCTCAATATACACTTGATAGTTCTTAACTAATAGGTTAGTTATTTAGAGTGACACCCTCATTGGTTTTAGATCACAAAGCCCCAAATTTTTAAAAACACTAATGGGAATTATATTTATTCTTGCACCTATATTTTACATTGAATTGTCAAAATTACATGTCCCACTAGGGAAATGAATTGAAAAACTTCAAGGGTCTTGAATTTTATTAGGAAATTTCAACTAGAAAACTGCAGATCTTTCTTCATTTAAAGTGATTATTCCTTAGTATTCAATTTTATTTTCACTCTCTAGATATTCCTTAAGAGATCATGCATAATAAGTTACTTTCCAAATTTCATATATAAAAGGGAAATTAAAATGCAATTGATTAAAAAACTCTAGGAATTTTTTAGACTACCCATCCATTTTCTTTGTTGCATCCATTTTGAAAGTGGGATATGTTTGTTGTATGTTGGTAGTGATATTTAAACATTTTTCTTATTAGGATGTTAATTTTTAGAACTTCCTCATTTGGTTATACATATTTTTTTAATCCCTTGACTAACTTTATTAGATTTTATCAACAATTTTTACTCAACTCTACATGGTTTCTAAAAATCCAATATAACTTTACCATTAAATATTACATAATTAGTCCCTTACCTTGGATGATCCTTGATATTACTAGGAAAAGTACACTATAGCCAATAAGATAAGGTCTTAGATATTTTCCCTATTTTAGGATCTATGTGGTGTAGTGAAACCATGTGGTTTTGCATCTCCATCTTTTGGGTTTTCATCTATTGTTATTTTTTCTGCAAGATGGCTGTAAGCATGTTTTCAACATTCGTCTGGAGAGGTTTGACTTACTGATGTGGTCTTGGTTGATATTTTCTAAATTGTTGTTGTGGTGATAGTGGGAACTGCTAAACTCTAGTAAAAGGTTGTTGGGATGGTGGAGGAGTTGTACCTTGTGGTGGGTACCAATGTGGTCCCTTATATCGGTGTTGTACCTTTCCACTTCTCTGTTGAAAGTAACATTGTTTTTGTTGTTGTGACTGATTAGACCTTTATTGGTAGTTTTATTGTAGATTCTCATCAGTTTTCTGGTACTATTGGACTTAATGACTATAATTGATTGAATTAAAATGATTCAAATGAATTAGTGAGAGATTAAATTTTATTAGTGATATTGGTAGTTTCTTCCACCTAATAAATTTTTGTCTAAGGGGGTCCTCTACACTTTTCCATAGACTTAAATTGTGAGAAAATTCATCAAGAATTTCATGGAAAACATTCGATGTCTTGATCATTAATCTGCCATCAGAAGTGTCATCTACTACAATATGGATAGCTTCATGAAGTCCCATATATAAATTTTGAATTTGAAGACCCAATTCAAGTTCATGACATCGGAACTTTTTGGTAAACTCCTTGAATCTATCCCTTGATTCCCATGTCGATTATTTGTCCACCATAGTGTTGTTTTGAATTTAGTTACGGAACATCCATATCTAGTCTGGTGGAAATTATTGGTCAAGAATTTTCCTTAATAATTCATCCCATGTCACAATTCTCTTAAGAACTTGGATTATTAGCCAATCCTTGGCTCAGTAACTCAAGGAGAAGGGGAATAATCTTAGTCGAATGGTGTATGATGGTACACCTTGGTTGTTAAAGGTATTTCAAACTTCAAGAAAGTTAAAAATGTGTTTGTGGGTGTCATCACTTTGAATCCCACTGAATATAACCACATTATGAATCATGTGAATGAAAATAGGTTTTATTTTAAAAGTTTTCACCTTAATTTGTGGGAACACAATGCTGGGCATACAACCACTAATAGATGGAAAACCATATTTCATAATGTTGCACTCCTACTGCACTAGTCGCTCACCCTGATTAATAGGTGGAACATAACGAGATTCTTGAACGTGTGGAAACGCAATATTTTTATGCCTAGAAATTTTGATTCAATAATATGATTTAATGGTTCTATCGATCTCAAGATCAAAGATAGGTTTCTATTATGCATCAAGGTTTATTAAGAGAATCATGGTTCCATAAACCATTCACTAAACAAGAATAAGATAATGAATGAGATAAAGGGAGAGGGCTCAGGTTCACGCATATGATAAAAATTTTATAATGGAAAAGGGTATGGAAAAACAAGAAAGGTGGAGAGGTGAGGTAATCTAGGGTATGATCCAAAGGTCAATATTTCTAATAAATATTAATCCGCAAGAACATTTCCAAAATTTGAATTTCTCACATGATTCATTGAATTACTATGGGATGATATCATATTAGTATTTATAGTCCCAAACTATACTTACTATAAGGTAATTGTAAATTTGTATCGTGGGGTCAAACCGATGAGGACTACTGGTATGTCAATAGGACATCTAACAAAATCCTTAAGAAGTATTACTCACTTTCACCCTTCCATTTGTGTTTAAACTAAGAGTATGTAGTTTTGTTTTAATTCAGATAATAAAGGAAGAGACCAAGGTTAATTTCAGGGCTCTTGAGAGATGATAATACTAGATTTAACATAGAAAAATCATATGTGTTATGTTGTGAAGTGGTACAAAGTCACCAATTGGATTTGGTCAAACAAATTGGGTCTATGTATACTGAAAATATCCCATGGTCAGGGAATAATTTAAAATTTAGGTCCATTACACTTGGCTTCTATACAATATGAATCATAGGCTAATAGTAATAGTCTTTCTCAACTCTAATTAGGTTAGGTTCATTCAATTTCACATCTTGTGGAAAAGGTTGTACAAAATAATGTGATGAATAATTATTATTAACCTAATTAATAGCAATAAGGTTTATAAGGTTTAATCTAATGATTTATTTGGTTGGAAAACACCCTCACTCTCGACCACTAACCTATGGTGGATTATCCCTTCATAGAAATGATGATCAAAATAAAGGAAATATTAAAAATGTTGTTCATAATCATAAACTTTATGCAAATGATACAATCTAGGATTAAAAAAAAAATCAATGTTAAACAATTGAAAGAAACACAAATCTTACCAGAAACTGACTTATCATGAAAAAACAATGAAGAATGAGAAATATAGTAATCCAAAAAAAATAAGAAACATCAAATATATTACTATGAATAAATAAACAATAAAGAACCATGCTAGAGTTTATGAATAATTTATGGAGAGGATGAAAGCATTTTTTTGAAAATGAAAACGTGATTTAACATCAATGATTATATATGAAATGAGTAACAAATCCCAAGAACTCAATAAAAAATGAATTGAATGAATGAAATCATGTTTATAATGAAAAATTGAAAACAAAGGAAGAAAAATAGGAGATATGAAAGTATTGTGAAGCTTTTATGCATACATGAGCACTGGAAATGTTAATAATCCCACAATGTACATTGTGTATAAATACTGAATGTCGTGTACCAAATTAAGTGACATTGGTCCTAAAATATGTGAATCATGTATATTGGTTTAATGTCGTGTATTTGAGATCCACTTTTCCCAATTAAGAAAAGTTTCATATCTTTGACCAGGTGATATTTCAAAACTTGCACATCATGCAATATTTGCATATCGTGTTTGTGTTTCACTTTGTATGAGATTATAATTTTTGAATTCTACATATTGTGTAATGGATTCACATGTTGTGAATTGAATTCACATCATGTAGAAGGTCCACATGTTGGTCTACGGTCTTACATGCATGCTTTTAATGAGGTCTACACATCATGTATATGATACACAACATGTAAAGCATAATTTTGGAACTTTTCTCCAATTATTCCTTTGACACCAGAATTCCTATTTCTAAGGAAAAAACCATAACCCAACGCATTATTAAATAATTTATGAATAAAACATAAATAAATGTATCCAATATATATATATATGATTTCATCTCATCAGGGGGTTTCAGAATAGATCACAAACCACCCATCTCACTCAAGGGTGGTGATACAATAGTTTCTGAACCAACCCATCCCATTGATGCTAGGGCTCACAATAGTTCCCAAACCATCCACCAATACTTAGGGGAGGTCACACAATAGATCCCAAATAAACTTTATCACCAAAAGGGGGTAATAAAATAGCTCTAAAAATATCCCCTCTTACTCATGGAAGGTCTCACATCAATCTCAACATTACACATATTAATCAAGAAATGGAAATACAGAAACCAACACTAGCCCTAATATACATTTTGTTGACCTATGAAGGTTTATCGCTAATCCACATTCACACACCCAATACTATCACGAGTGAGGGTTATCATCAACAAAACTCAATAACAATTCAACTATGAAACCAAAATTTAGCTGAGCTAGAATGTTTCATTCTTGGACTAATTCATCGTAACAGTATGTCAAACATCAATCAATGGAATGGGGTGGGATTTCACCCTATTTAATCTATTTACCACTAGTTTCTCACATAAGGGGTGAAATACACCCATACAAACTTACCCAATCACTTTGACACCAAAATTAGAACTCCATAGGGCTACACCACACTCACATGAAACTGAAGTCGTACAAATTCATATAAATGGAATAACATGGTAAGGAATTATTAACTCAAGAGTAAGAGAGTATACATTCGAATATTCACTCTCTAATTCAATATCAAACCATTGAATCACTAAAACAATTCCAAGATTAACATAATTAGAGTTTTAAAATGGAAGACTAAGAAAAATCCTAGAATAAGGGATCTAGGGCATATGCGGTGTTAGAATTACTGAAATAAACTCTTCACAACTAACAAAGAATCAAATGCAAAAGGGAAGGGGATAATATTACACATAATTCAATGGAGGAGCTCCAACAATGAGCAAACTCACATGGAACATGATAAATAATAGGAGTACGTGTGAAAGGGGTCTAAGTAGAAGTTAACAATTTCATCTTAAAAAAGAACCCAAATATTATCATGAAACACGTCCAAAATTGTCACTACATAGCATCCCCTCTTTAGTATGCACTATGGTGCGGTCTATAAACCATGGTGCTTCAACCAACAAAAATGAAGAGGGGCCAAACCCTAATAGATCAACATTATAACATGACATCCTCTACCATGTCATAGAACCCTATTTTCTGTACTTCCTTCATGTCCACTATCACATTGTGACACCCTGACCACATTATGAGTCATGCAAACCTTATGTTCTAAGGATTAATAAAATTAACCATGTTCAGGTGTCAAGTTGTGGCACCCCACTACCACTCCAAGTTAGAGTACATCGAGGCTATAATGTGGCCTCATCCTTCTATCCATCATGACATGACACCCATGTGCCTTAGTAATGATCCCCATATCAGCCACCCTTTACATCATTACTCTCATTTATTATGTCATTAAATCCCAGTTACTGTAGAATTACATCTCTAAACTACCATTGAATATCCAAATTATGATCTCAAGATAATAATTACCCCCTCAAATTAAGTTTTAACAAACCATGTTCGTAATATATAATTTTCACTTTAAATGAATAATAAAATGTTTCACGATTAAGTAAAACAATTTTTTACATTTCTAAGAAATTCTAATTCATTTTATAGTCGTTAAATTATCATCATTATGGTATGGAAGTAATTGATATATATTTATATATATACATACACCCATATTTTTTTATTTAACATCCAATTAAATAATATATAGACTAAAAATACAATTATATTGTTTTACTAATTTATAATTTATAAATATAGATATTAATTTTATTAGATAAAATGTAATTAATCAGGGACAAATGGGTATTATGATAATAAATTTAGTAATTAGTGAATTTTATAATTATCCGATAAAACTAAATTTTTAGTTAATTTAAATAATAAATTTGAAGTGTAATTCATTTTGATACATAGAAACATTAAAAAATAAATTATTTGTTTGAAATAAATATACGTAATTATGATAATAATATAATATTTATCGTAATATGTTAATCTGTAAAAAATATTAATTTTAGTAGGGAAATGATACTTATTATGGTATATCAAATTTTGTATGTGGATTATATTAATTTATAAAATTAATAATAAATTTCCTTGGTAATACAATATTTATTATATATATAATATTTATAAAAAGAAAGATATGAAATAGTTAAAATAAAACTATGGAAATATAATAATTATATTGAAAAGGTTATTACATTAATAAGAATACAAAAAATAATTATAATGGATAAAAATACTATTAAGGTATAAAAAATGGTATATAATTAATACTAGATTAGTAATTCATCCTCTATCATCACTCGAAGAATAAATTTCTCCTCCACCGCATCAAAATCAATCATGATTATATAGAATAGTTTTGCTCAATTGTGAGGTCCTCAATGTGAAGAAAAGAACGTGAATCAATCAGATTAATGTTATTGGTTTATAATGGATCTGGCTCATCCATATAAATTATTTAGATTAATTTTTAGTGGATGAAAAGGATTCTTAGTGGATGGGTATAGGGTTTGATTTGTTAGACCTCCATTGAATAGCGGGGTGCATAAATAATATGCTTACACGAGAAGAAATGTTTCTAAAATTGAATGGTTGTTATGAATTTTCACATATCCAGATATGGTGGGCCTAAAATAGTTGAAGACCAAACTAGTAAGTGTTTATCTACATGAACACAAAAATTTATGGAAATATAGTATATATATATATTGAATCTTGGGTTGTCTATAAAATGGTATCCTTATATGTTCACGGAAATAAAAATAAAATGACTGTTTTGATGTGAATGGTTTGATTTTGCAGAGACATATGGAGTGATTTGGTGACGAGAAGGAATGATTCTTTAGGTGTTATAATCGAATGAGGAGTATCATGTTTTTAGTTAGAAACTATGGTAAGCTTTCTTTTTTAATAAAAAATGATCATTAAAATTTTAAAGAAGAAATTACTTTTAAGTGAATGTAATTTAAAATTTTATTCAAGGTTTCAAATCATTTTAGCATAAAAGGATTTTTTTTAAAAATATTAAATTTTCAATTTGGTCTTTAAGAAGTTAAACAAATTATTATTTTATGTTTAAGGGGAAAATTATGTCTCAAAATTTTAAATTCTATAATAAAATTTCAAAAACAAAATCTCGGTTTTTTAAAAAAACATTTTATTTCCAGGTTGGTTATTAATTATAATGTTTTGTGAAAAAACATTAGTTTTAAGAATTTTAAACTTAATATTTTATGTAATGGAATTTAAAACAGTTTTGAAATAAAATTTTATTTTGAAAAATTGTTTTAAAAAGATTAAATTGATTTTTTTGTGTTAGGGAAATGGAATTTAAAATTTCAATTTTAAAAATTCAAAATATATATTAAGGGAATTATTTCTAAAAATTAATTTGGATTTTAATTTGTTTTTAATGATTTTTAAATTTATCACTTCATGTTTAGGGGGAACCCTTACTCCAAAATTATAATTTGATGAAAAAAATATTTTCAATACAAATGTTTTAGTTAAGTAGTTTAAAATTAGCATTTCATGTTTAAGTGGGAATCCACATTGTAAAATTCTCATATTATATATAGCATATTTTTATTTCAAAATCCCACATTATTTGGAAATAATTTCATTTGATGGATGATGTAAAAGTTTAAATTCTTGTATGGTCATGCACTATTTGATTCATATTAGAGACACATTTATGTTTTGAAAAGTATATCTCATAATATTGATTCATTACCTTGGATTTAATTTACTTAAATTTCTTTTATAATATATATATATATTCATGTATTTATTTTTATATATAAATATATCCTTTGATAATGTTTATAAAATAATTTTTTGATAAAATATCTTTTGAAGCAATAGGGTGTAAGATAAAAAATGTTTTATTTTAAAAACACAAAATTAGAATGTTAAAAATTTATGAGGAATGGGGAGTAAACCCAAACCACCATATACGTTTAACAACAAGTAACATGAATCCCCTATATAGTCTTCAATGTTCCATGTTACCACAATATTTTTTATATGTTTGTAGAATGATTTTATAAAAAATAACAAGAAATATTCTATAATTAATTAATTTTAAATTTATATTCAAAAGTTAAATTTTGGAATTAATAATGGACTAATAGGATTTATATTTTCTACTAAATATGAATTTACAGTATTTTTAAAATCACCTGAAGAAATATTTAACTGACTCATATTTAGAAAATATTATTTGTTTTGTGATTCTAAGGGGAATATTAAATTTTATGTAAAAAAATGTTTTCATAAATTTAATGTTTTCATATTTTATTAAAAATATTTTCAAGGTGTTTTCAATTATTAAAAAGGGGTATGTTTTGAAAACCCCGATTGAGAATTTTTTCTATCGCCATACATTTTAAAATATTTTTTCACAATGCTTAGTGATAAGTATTATATTCTATCATGTAAGGTCTTGATTATGTAATTTAACAAGAGTAAAGGCATAATAGTAATTTGAGGATTATATTTATTCCAAATTAATGGGTACACATGAGTTTTAATATGTATTAAAAGTTCTTAATTCCATAAAACTCTATACCTAAAATGATTCTATGGGATGTATGTTCTTGATAATTAAATTTGGTATTGTACTTATAAAATATAGAAATATGTATTACTTATTTAATACAAAACCAATGTAAGAAATTATGGATTTTGGCACATAAATCAGAAGCATGGGTCTAGGGATTCTCATAAATTCATCAAGATGAATATTATTAAATAAAAGATAAAATATAAAACACATTGAAATTATTATGGTGTTATAAATTCCACCACAATGGGCTCTCAACTCTGAGAAATTCCTCTAATAGTCCTCTTAAAACATATTTTTCTACTACACTAGCATATTCAATTCCCATTCCAAAATCTCCTCTTATATATATTCTTGTAGCGACATCACTCATATGAGAGGAACTATCTTCCCTCACAACACCTTATCACATTGGTCCGAATGTTGTACTAGGAACTCCTAAAATAATAAAACCTCCTCCATCTCTAAATCATCATCATCAATAATGTTCATGGGGTTTGTCTTATACTTCCAAATCCATGAAAAGTGAAAAAAATGTAGCATCCTAGGTCTTGTTTACAAGAAAGTAAAATAACTTGAGAGACACATGGACTCATGTGTATCGCCTTGTAAGTTAGAGGCTGCTGAATGAAAACAATGGTATGTGATTATATGGTAGAGATACTATACCCTCAAGATCAAATTGAAACATAATATAATAATTAACGAATAATAATCAAAATCATATTTTATAAAAACACTTCAGAATAAGTAAATCGACAAATTATAATAGAAAAAGTGGAGTAATCAACAGAAAAATCATATCCAATATCCAAAAAAAATGATGTTCAATCATCATTATATAAAAAAAGAAACAATCTTGGGGGAAATAGGATCATGAATATGAAACATGCGAAAAACAAGGAGAAAATGACCCAATATATCTCTAATAACATCGCGAGCATAAGACCAATCCTCTCATATCATAATAAATCCTAGTAATATCGTCATACATCCATCACAGGACACTACCCCTTATCCCTACTGACCCCCATAAAGTCCACCTAGGAAACAATTTTCAGCCTGAAAATTTTGTGAGATATACTAAGATAACCAACACCAATAGTGTATATTAAAAATATAGTGAGTGCATATAAGCTATAACATCACGCAAGTGTAATGAGAGTAATGTTTTAAATGATAAAGTGTTACTACATATACAATAAGTACAAGATCTGAAAAGAAATATATAAATGACAGAAACTGTATACAAGAGTAAAGAATTATCTACAAAATATACTGAGTTTATCAAGTATCAATCCTATAAGGACTAGGGCCATTGACCAAGAAATACCCTTCAATTCCATGAAGACCATATCAAAAAATGGTATAATGTTAACCTTTATAGGCTAGGAATCTAAGTCTATTTACTTAGGAATAATCCTCAATACTATGGTTCTCATATATAGAAAACATAGTAACGACCTCGGTGGATCCCAAGGAGAAAGTCCAATGTGATCCAATCAAGCCGAATCTGAAGTAATAATCCAAGAAATCCTATATAAATGTGTATTTAGTTCCATACAGTGATGTTATTTCCATACTGGTTTATTCATCCTAAAATTTTTATAGAAATGTTATTGATCTATTTTAGTGTCCATGTACTTTTTAACAATTTCATCTATCACATTCAATTCTTAAATTAATTCACTCACATGTGATAAAAGAGGGGCCATGTTAGTTTTAGTTCCACATTACCAACCCCTTACAATAATATTCATAATCAAATAGATAATCAATATCATTTACATATTTACTTTATTCCATTTCATTTATAAAGAATATAGGCCAATAGTTATTCAAACTTTATCATCCCAATTAAATTTGTGTTTGGATTTCAGTCATGGGTGGAAAGGTTTACACACCCAAAGGGGTGGAATAATAAAAATAATTTAAAAGAACCCAACTCAAGGGGTAGTTTAGGCCGAGGAAGAAAATATCTAACCATATAAAAGGGAAAATTGACCATTAAAATTTATTTTGAAACATTTAATTTAAGGCATTTCTCTTTTTAGAAGTAACATAAAGAGATTCTTGAATGCAACACTACAAGATGGTATATAAACATCAAGATGTTCAGAGAAAAGGTATGAAACACCTACCTCATATGGGTAGTAGAGTCATCATCTACTATCTACCTTTAATTCAAGATATAATGGATAAAATTCTCTTATTATATAAATTACTTGAAAATAGGGAATATTATCAGGAAAGGATTTATCATTCCATACCGCATGATAATCAAATAAATGAAAGAGAAGGGTGGAGAGAATACCGGGACAAATCCAATGTGATGAATGAATCCTAATTTCTATAACAAATAATGGATTTACCAATTACATAAGAGGATGAATGGGAGAGATTAACTCATGGGTAAGAGGCTGTATAAAATTGAAGGGGAAGTTTTTTAGAAATACATAATAGTAGGAGAGTTAAAATCAGCATTTCTCTTATTTTTAAAGACCACTTGGTTCTCCACATGATTGTTCTAATTGTTTTATAAACATGAAGAAGAATTTTCTATGTGGTACACCACTAAAAATATGTATTGAATTGTTTGTTGAATAATGGGTAGCCCATATGTGCTCACAAGTGATGGAATCCAATCCCTTTCATAGCTAGACAAATAATGTTCTAAATTTGTGTTTACACAAATAATATTTTTTTAAATGTGTGTTTAAACTCTATAAAAACATCAACATTTAAAATGGTCATGTGGACTCCCTAATAGGGTTTTCCCAGATGCAATCATCTTTACATGGCCGCATGGTTCAGACACAAAGTTACAACTTATCGTGCGCCATTGCCTAATTCTCTATAAAAAAAAAGATCTGGGCTCTAAACAGGCCCAAACTCTCTTAAACCCTTCATTAAACTATAATATACTTTTATAAATATAATTAAGTGATTTAAACTGAAACGAAAATTTCTAAAACCTAATAAAAAATTTGATATGTTATAAAAATCATCATTCATTCCTTGATGTCATAGAGGAATTTCTAACTAATAATACATTTACCCAATGTGTTCCATGATCTCGAATAGACAGATAAATCATGGTGAAAATTTTCCCACCCCCTTAGATGTTCTTTCCCCAACTGAGGACATAACAAAAAAATACCACATATCACATGGAATAATATAAGGTTCACTGATTTTGATTAGAAAATAAGCGCAACATTTACCCTCTTAGTGATCTTTAGAAAAAATCTTGGGCTCAAGATTGCTATCTCACTAGCTTCTAACCAGTATAATGACGAGTGTCATGGCATAACATAGGGACCCATATTTATCGATTTCTACTTATTTTATTATATAAAAACTCTACAGTGGTGATATGATCATCCCATTCTCTATAAAAATTTATTTTTCATCCCATTTGTATATATTCATGTGTCTATATGATTCTCTCTAACTTCCCATATATCTGTGGCTAACACATCATACTCATCTTTATGTATAACCCCATTGCCTTCTATATCCCATGCCAAAATTTCAATATGAAATATGTGTCCCAATTTGATATTATACTCATTGGCACCCCATGAAGTTTCACTATCTCCTACATATATTGCTTTCTCACCCCATACACTAATTAATTCTTTTAAATAGGTACAAGATTTGATCCCTTTTTAACCGGTAATCTACTACCCAAATAGAATCAAAACCTCTAAGGGTCTTTGGTTGTCCCATGATTATGTTCTTGGTCACCTCATCCCATTTCTGTATAAGCACTACACGGGGTTGAATCAACCCTCCCTGTAGCTGGTTCTCTACCTTTTTCATTTTATAGGTTTGTTAGTGAGATAAAAACCCCATTATTTCCTTCCTCATACTCAATCATCATTAATAATGCCTAATATCATGATATATGTTTGAAAATCAATGATTTACATAATAATGAATGTGATTCACTCATTAACTTATCTCTCATATAATTGAGGTCGAATACCCTTCCATGGATGTAAAACACCTTGTCCTCATCATAAGGCCATCCAAGGACTGGATCATCACTCATGAGAAATTCCTACATCACATGATAATCTGAATTGGGATCATTGATAGCATTCAATAGGTCTAATAAAAAAAGGTTATGACTAATGGAGAAATTTTTATTTCCTCTCAATCCTTTGGTTTATAAATCTAATAATTAGTGATGAAGATCATCTACATCCACTCTTAATTAGATATCAAATCTCCCTTTTCTTAATTAATCATATGGATAATATCTTTAATGGAATTCCACATTCCTACGACATATTCCATCCCAAAATAGAATTTCTAGAAGTAATCAAATAAATGATAATAACATAGGTTTATGTTCTACTAGGAAGATAATATGTGTCACAAGATCTTTTGGTTTGTGTGGATAAAAAATCTCTCACTAAAGAGATAATAGTGCTGAAAATTAAAGAAATAACCCACAACTACTATCTGTAAATTATTGGAAGGATAATTCTACTTTCAGGGTCACAATATACTAAACTAATAAGTGAAAACATGAATCCCAATATCATATAAATTCATAGTATTATCCTTGAGGTGTCAGAATAAATATTATATATATTGGTGAAAATTAAAATAAACCCCTGGGGGGTTATAGTATGTTAATATTTTATGAATAAGACATCATCAATGATATTATTCCATAACAATTAAAAACACCCCCTCCATTAGAATTTATATTAAGTCATAAATTAAATATTATATGGGAATAATAAATTTTACTTGGTTCATCCAATCAAGGATAATTAAAGGAGTGTGTAATGACAATGTGTTATACACCTCAAACAGAAAGTGCATTAAGTTTTTTTTATAATGTGAGGTATCCTCATAGACCATCTATGTTTTGAACCATTATATAATTAAATTTTTCACTTATCTCACCCACTAAAATAGATCACTACATGAACATGTGTTATTTTCTTGATCAACATAACATAAATAGAGAGTTTATACTATTAAGGGTTTTTCAATTATATTCCCTTTAATCCACATGGATGAAAAGTAATAACCTTGAGTGATATAATCTTTTGGATCCTGATTCACTGGAATTCCAACATAAATATGGTACTCCTACTATATTATAATTCTTTCTATCTCTTCTTATTTATTATCTTATTCTTATTTAATGATCCAATTTCCTTCATTTCAGATAGAAGGATTTCTCCAATATCTTCATATAATCACCATGATTATCTATTAATTTATCATTAACTCACCTTTAGTAAGAAGTGAAAATTCGTCAAATCACCTCCTTTTATTTTCAACGATGATCAACCATTTAATTCCATGAATTCACTCCTAAAATATAAAAAACATAAATAAATAGGCTTTCTAACTCAATATCATCATAGTGTAAGCAGTGTAACCATTCCTCGACCTTTGGCTTCCCTTAAAACTATATATGAAGACTAATTTTTCCAAAATCACCTCTATAATGAAATATATTTCATAGTGGAATTGAATATGTATCTTATAAATTTCATGGATAACGTACACAATATATTTTATACATATTAATCTAAGTTTTTCCTCTTACTCACACACGATGGTGTGACTTACCCATTCATGGTGTGGTCACTTATGTTCCATAAATATTAACCTATAAATTGTTTCCCATAGCATAGTTCTCCACCATGTAATGGAGGACTATAGAATGGTAGGGACATCAAAATCCCAATTAGTCACTTCATGGAATTGTCTTTCATCCCATTACGTGATTCACCCCTTTTTTCTTTTGAATCAAAGGAAGTAATC
This sequence comes from Viscum album, assembly GCA_963277665.1. Lineage (NCBI taxonomy): Eukaryota > Viridiplantae > Streptophyta > Magnoliopsida > Santalales > Viscaceae > Viscum > Viscum album. The sequence continues at coordinate 1,075,421,669 of OY728143.1, forward strand.
ATACATATAATCCACACCTTAGCACCACATAATCTTCCACAATGAGGCACATTTCAATATTTCCATTCACTAATCCCCTCATGGTGTGCAACCTCTTACCACAGTGTTACCAGTTTTTTTCATCTTAGTGATACAATGTAAATCCTCAAGTATGTTTTTAGGGATTTTTATATACGATTCTAATGAAAATTACAAGTATATTTACGTACGCAAATTTTTAACTTCTTTGAAACTACTCCCACATTATGACACTTCCTATATATAAAATTGGTTTAACTACATCAAGCTTCTTAATAAACTCTAGTAGTATTTATAATTACTTATAATTTTTTTTGGAATAACTTCTAGAATAAATCAGGTTTTTCCTATATGAAATAGAGATCAATTTTGATTTTCATATTCCAAGGAACTCCCTAGGGGAAAACTAGTAAATTTACCACAAAATACCAACTTCAAAAAAATTATTTGATGGTTCCATTAAGTCCAGGTTGTGGTGTTTACACCTAGGATGATCTTGTTTAAAATTGTAGGCATGCTGGGGACTCAAATATAATATATTAAGTATGAAATATTACTGTTTACCAATACATGTAAAATCCAAGGAATTAATTTTTTCTTTCTAAAAAGATTCATATAATGGAAAACTAAGACCATGGTTGTATTCGGGATTGGTATTTTACTCTTAGAGGGATATTATCTGAGTTTAAATTTTGGGTATCAAGATGGCCCATCGTGGTTTCATAATTTATGCAACTAATTAATATTTATTAATTTATTTAATAGATAAAAACCTTTGAAATCAATCTATTTAAATACATATTATAGACTACCTCTAGTGTCATTTATTAATTCAATCAACCCAAACCTTGGAGTTATGGAGGGAGGGTGGAGAGGTCATATTATGGGAATATCCTATGAAAATATCATTCAGTTATAGGATGTGATTGGATTTCAAAATGATAACATATTGAATCATGGATATGATGAAGGATTTAAGTGATGATGATTCACTGTCACGTTAGGGAATTTTGACTTATTATAATCCATTCTCTATGAATTTACATGAAACATATTTATAAGATATTATATTTCCTCAATAATTTATGGAATTAATTAATATTTGAATTATTTATGTGGTTTTTTTCCTCATTCTTGAATGCCCAAATTAACATGCCTTAGATTTTTCATAGATGGTAGATTGAATTTATCCCTAATTTTGTTTTGATTGTGTTAAACTATTATTGGATCAAAGATGAACTAGTACGATATTCTAATTATCTATATCTTCTCTTTATACTATATCTATATATACCTCTACCTTTCATATGAAGAATTTATTATGGATTTAAAGGAAAGTTGTGGTGCATGGTAGCTCGGGTGGGGTGTATTGGATAGAGTGGTAACATATAGTGTGATGGTGGATGATTAGGGGGTATGGTTAGTGTGACGATATTGGATCATTAGTGAATGAAAATTTGAGTATAGTTGGAAGATATGTCAATGGAAAGAACAAATGATGAGGTGTGAGGTAGTAGTAGTCAATATAGTAGGATATGCATCAATAACCCAACGAGCGATGGGGGAGGCCAATCGCATATGTGACTGGTTTTGTAGATGGCATCTAAGGGGAGGTGACCTTGGGTAACATTGAGGTCACAATAATGATGGAAGTGTTTATAAAATAGTGTGAAGGGGGTGGTTAGGATTACACCATCCATCTAGTTAACCATAAGATCAAATGGAACCACACATACCAAATTGAAGGTGGTACGATCCATCTGATTTTGTGGTATAGGTTAGTCACATGGGTTGGTTTAACATGAACCAATTTTCACTAGACCAATCATCAAGTTTTGTGAGATTAATGGATGGGTGGGTCCCATCCAACCCACGTAGAGTTGGGGTGGATGAACATTGGTTCTAGGATCCCATGGTTTTCCTACGTTTAGGGCACTTTAAATTAGAGATACCTGACTCCCTTTATACCAGAGTTCCACATGGCATGACTGGGTCCACTGCATGGCTCATGTTTTCATTGGTGGGTGTGTTTTTTTCTTTTTTTCCACTGAGTGTTAATTTCCGGAATAAAAATAGTATATATTCAGTTTTTTACAATGTTGATTAGAATGGTATGGCCTGATAGTCCATTCAACATTGGTATTATGGTGATATGAAGGATTATATATTTTTCCACATAGTCTCAGGGATTGGGATAAAGCATAATGATCAGAGTTTTTTAAACATAGTGGAAGCGTAAGTATTCCCTTGTTTTATCTAGGAAATAGTTTCCAATACCTATTGTTGAATATATAGATATGGTCAGTATTCCATCCATATACTTGGGGTGAATGATACACTATCTCTTCTTATATATAGGATCTGTATCCCCCCCCCCACAAAACTGGGGACATGGATCCTCAATATTTAGGTTATTTAACAGGTAGGTGCAATAATCCCTTCACATACATAAGGCACTTGATTATCAATATATGAATTCAAAATAATCCACATCTATGTATTTATTCCATTCACACAATCCGTTATTTGGATTGATACTCCTTCTACTATAGTATCGTCTAGCATGATGTAGTCCCCCAAATATGATTTTTGTGATGTTATACGGTTAATTATACCGAGGTGGTTGTGATAATATGGGTTATTATTCCCTTCACCATGATATATTATTTGGAAAAAACATAGTTTCCCTTATTTATTAGTAAATCAGTGACTGGTCTATAGGGGGTAATACAATGTATTATTTTACTTGACTGAAATGTTTTAACTAGAGAGGATGGGTTACCCGTTTTATGGTTCCTAGAGGAAATCTGGGAATAGGGGAAGTGAAAATTATATTTTAATTATAGAATTTATACTCCACATGATTCCCCCTTGGTTTCCTAAAAGAAGTGACTTATGGATACCTATTTACATCATTATTTTTCAACACTTTAGTATACTAAGATCCCATATTATCCTATGTAGTATGAATTTCTAGGATCATTGAATAGATGATTGGGATTTTACATGCATCCTTGAGAATCTTAGTTGTAGATCTTGTCTATGTAATCCTTTTTTTTTCCTTCTAGTTTCTCACTTGTACAAGGGGATTTGAGATGACAATTTCATTTTCTTCTCTATTGTTATTTTTTGGGGTCTTACTTAGTATGTTTGTATTCATCCATGCATATATACCATTCCAACATATTTTTTGTCCCTAAAAATAATGCAAGGGTTCGAATATGGATTTATTGGATGTGGGACTGATGTGTATTGTTCAGAACTGACGCCTAGTAACACATAGTTGTTCATGATACAGCATGGTTGTTCATGGTTTGGTGGTGAATATTATATCTAGTGATTGATCTAGTAGTATAAGTAGTGAGGAGGAGATTTATAATTTCTTGGTTCTAAAATATTTAGATAATTTCCAATATAGAATAATTTTGGTATTTTCCTATGTGGTAGTGTACTAGTACTTTTTTTCAAATGTATATGTTATATATAGTTTGTTTGTTTATGTATATCTCTTTGGTGTTCATAATAGTTTTTATGAATTAGATATATGTGTTTGTTGTAGGGTTATATAGTTTATGGCATTCCATGTTATATTATTGGATTACTTGATGCTATGGTCAAGAACATGGCATATTGAATGTTGACTTGGGCGGTACTGTGAGATTTCTACAGTTTTGGGTAGGGCCTCTGTGATTTGAGTCACACCAGAGACACGTTAGAGATATTTTTTCCTTGTAACATCGTGGATATACCATGTATTATTTTTGGATATATTTAATATCAGGAGTGTGCAGTTTTAATTAAAAAGTGGAATAACACATGAAAGGAGGACCAAATCAGAAATCTGAGGGCACTCTTGAGTTCAGAATGTGTGTTTTACCCTATGTACAAATTAAACCTAGTCAGATCTGGTAATTTGCCGAAAAGTTTTCACAGGCATAGAAATGAAAAACCTAATTAACTAATTTATATTATTTCAATTATTTCAATGCATAAATTGACATTTTCTTAAATATAAATTTATAGTGAAACCCTAGGGTTATCCACATAACCATGGAATTGTTAGAGAGCCACTAGAGATAATGTTGGTGGAATTCTCCCAGGGGAACGACAACTAGATTAGGGATTGAAAATCGATGCACATCATATTCGAAGGATCTCACCAACGATAATGAGCCCATGTCGTTCGTCTTTAGAACATGATCCAAATTGAGGTATGATACTATTTTGAATTATTTCATTACCCTATTCTTGATTCAAATGTTTAACAGAGATCAATCAAACTATAGATTGGTCGATGGATTGTTCTTATTTCTATGTTTGTTTAATTACAAGGTGATTTTGATAGAATCACTTAGGATTATGGATTTCATCATTTTTATTCTCACAACAAAAAATCAAGATCGATAAAAACATCAATTAAGGTTCATTATTAACTATTTTCATTATGATTTTCTCCCCCAGTTCTTTGTTCACCACAAATGTTCTTCATTTGGACTGACTTTTGACTTATCGTGATCAATCAATCATTTAACACTTGTTTCATGGTGAAACGATATGATATTTTATATTTGGAATTAGAATGAAATTATGGTGTTCTGATTATGGAAGCAGGAAAAATTGAATGATTTTGGATACCTGATTTCACATTCTTTGACATTATTTGGCACACAATGAATAATGATGTGCAGATATGTTCCCCAAGAATATTCAGGGCCAATTTTCCATAGAACATTTTTGGAAAGTTTTAGATGAACCCCAATATGTAGCCTCTAGTAGGGCATGTGATGATTCAGAGTGAAGATTGAAAAATGTGAGAAACGATTTGTGTTATCTAGCGTTACACACCTTGTGGCCTCTGGCTATGATGCTAAGGTTTTAGCTGAATTTAAGTATCACATTGCCTTTGAATCCTATCAAACAACATGTGTCCCTCCCAGGTTGAATCCGTGTTTACCTTGGTGGGTAAACGAACATGGGTTGGAGTATATAGAAATATGGAACACAGTGTACTACCACATAGACACGACCTGGTTGGGTGTACATGGGATTACCTATGTAGCGATACATGAGTAGAGTACATGGGTAGCTACACTTCATGTACTAATAAATGTACATGACCACCTGGACATGGACACAACCAGATTACATAGGAAGGATACCATGTGTCTCAATATTCCACAAAATTCTTCTACTTGTTGTGTTTGTGGAGACAACATTCCATGTGAGGTTCTTCCATAAGGGAATACATGGGGATAATTGGACACACCAAGTACCGTCAATTACATGTCATGTCCTCCTTCAAGAGTGCTTATGGATTTTAATTTTCATATTTTATACCAATAGAGGTTGAGTATGTTCTCTTGATCCTTTTCCAGAAGGGTACAGTGTGACATTTCATCCATATCACTGGATTGTGATACTCTCTTGAGGACGAGTCTCAGATAGAGTTTCGGTGTCCCCCCATGATACTAGAGTATGATCCTAATCATCACTTTTTCCCTAGTTGGAGTTTTTAGAATCAGTGTGACATTCATGATTAGGGAGTTGATCCGCTATATAGAAGTTCATATAGGTAGGGTTTGTGGTATCATTGGAAAATGATACCCTACTTAACAGGTTGATTTATATTGGGTTTGTTGTGTCCCTTGGAAATTTTGGGCATGACCCCCTATATTTTTATTATATTCCTTTCAATAAAATGAGTTTTCCCATGTAGGGACCAATTAGATAGACTTAATTGTCGAGTTTCTCTAATGATAACATCGATCATTTATTAGATTCTACTTAAATGAACATTTCTTCAAGAAGAATCATATGGGTGACAATTGGTTATGACCACCTGATGGCGTGGTACCATTCATGAGTATATCTGGGTGTTCCTGTAATAAATTGATTGTTATATCCTTTTTTGAGCCGACTATACATGGTGAATCATGTTTAGTGTTATCTAGGTTCAATTCATGAATATTTTTATAATCACCATTACGTGGTCTTTGACCACACATGTCATGTATTATGTAGAGGATGACCCTTTTAATGGTGTTCTTGGAGGATATTGAGTGGGTGGAGAATTGTTGGTGCCTGAAATATTGAAGTGTTTTTACTGAGAGGTTTCATCTTACTTAGTAATTTCCCTTGGATAAGGTTGGAATGTTACATTTTTTTTTGGGATTGTATTTTGACCATGGTTCTTCTTTCAATACTTCTTCTACTGTACTCTGAAATTTGATCTTAGATGTTTGCATATGTTATTTTAGTTGATTTACATTTTAGTGTTGTGTGGTCTTGGATATGTGTGTGTGTGGACATGTACTTTAGGATGATGTGTCCCATTTATGGGATATTCCTACATGGTGTTGGGCGCCATCCGCGAACCTATTTGAGGTAGGCTTGGGGTAGTCAAGGGTAGGAATTTGTTTGGTCGGGTCATGAAAGAGTGGTATTAGAGGGGATTCTACCATAGGATTGAAGTTGGTGAGTTTGGTTTGGGGAAACTATGTTTAGTGTTTTGTGTTCATCTTTTAGGTGAGATACAACAGTGTTTTTTGTGTTAGCTGACATATCCATACACAAGGAGTTTGATCGCTTACCTTTCGACTCATTACATGTATAAATTGTCTAAAAGGAAATGTATTGGTACATGCATCATATTGGAACATTTTTTTCATGTCCTTCTTGAGTGAGCTTCCCAGATAAACACTTTTTGATGTGGTACATCTTGTTTTAATTTCAGGATGCCTCCACATAGACAACCACCAATGATTCCACTATATGATCTAGAGGATGATTTTCTTAATGATGAGGCATTAGTACATGTTATTTTATAAGATATAGTACCTCTGGGTGATTTACTATCTATACCACAACTCATTGAGAAACAATTATATAAAGAATAACCAGCCTAGGATGTACACATGTTGGGAAAATTTCATCATTTCTAAAGGTAGTGAACTCTTAGGTTTTGGGATGATCTAGACACCTAGGTGGATGAGGACTCAATAGAGGTAGCCAGACACGTTTTTCACCTAGTTAGGATGTTTTCTGACCATATGATAGTCCTCACGATGATCCTTCTTTAGGGATATATTGGTAAATGGTGGATCTTGGTTACTTAGTCTCACGATGAGATAACACTCTCCTAGATTGAATTTGAGTGTATCATTAGAGGGGTGTTCTATACAGCCTTGTTATGATCAGTTTACATTCAAGAGCATCTATATATTTAGCAAGGTCGCATGAACCTATCTATGTTCTTATTGAGATTTAAATATATCTAGAGTTACTCCTTAGATATGGTGGAGGATCGGTTCATTAGAGCATGGACCTTTGAGAATGGATTGAACATGGACAACAAGGAATTAATGGTATCTTTTTTCATTTCTACCAATGTTGTAATGCTTTAGTGACCCTGTTGGTGGAGCGATTTATGTAAGATAAGACACTGGTAGTGAGTTCTAAGAGTGGGAATTCGATTTTTGCAACCTCAAAATCTTGTAGTAGACAATAGTAATTGGGATCCATGCATGTTAGTTCCTTTAGGAGGAGAACCCATGATATAGGTGTAGAGGTGCAGGGCTCTCAAGATGTCTTGAATCAACTGAGGGTCATGAACTGTTTCCCCTACAACGGTTAGGGATATTTGGATCAATATAGTCTGACCCATTATAAATTTGATCATGAGATGGTCGAGGGACCACCGAGGAAGAGAAAAAGAAGAATCATGGTGGTCTGTAGTGTGAAAGATTTGAAAACATGGGCCAACATGGAAGCAGTAGGCAATCAGAAGTTTGACCTATTACCCCCACCGGCCCTAGGTGGTCCACACCAGTCTAAGGGAGTTTGTGGAAAATGATGAGGCCAAATACAGCCTATGGAGGCCTATAATCCCAATAATCTAGGGATTATTGAGGTTTGATCTTTTCCATTTCTATGATATAAGTATTATTCATATACATAGGTGATAGAAAATCGTTTCTTTCCAATTTTCTAGTTCAATACATAAATATTCAAGTTGATCCATTAGATCAACACTTGTGGTTGGGGACTCTGACTGTTAGTGACTTAGCGATTGCACAATTGTGCCGATAGTGTGATCTAATTATTGGAGGTGAGATTTGTTTTATGGGATCTATTCATTTTAGAAATGAGGCCTTATGATTTTTTCTTAGGTATGGATTGGCTATCAATAGTTAATTCCTAGACTAACTATTTTATAAGGATGGTGTAGTGTGTCGATAGTGAAAGTATGAAGTTTTCCTTTGTGGGAGAAAAAAAATACTTGGAGGACCAAGATGAGATCAGTCATTGGAGAGCAGAACCGATTGCTCATCAGTTGGATATCTTAACTCTTAGATGAGTTTATTATTTGGGATACCAGTTTCATGAAATGGTTGTGGAGTATAAGGAAATTCTTATTGAGGATGTACTAGGTTTACCTCCTCGCTAAGAGAAGGAACTCTGCATTGAATTGGATCCCAAGATGGAACCAATATCTATACCAGCATATTGAATGGATCTCATAGATATTTGAGGGATTAAGATGATGTTGGAGGACATGAAAGAGAAGGGATTCATGAGACCTATCATTTCACCTGGGAACCACCAAATCTGTTTTCTGAGAAGGTGGATGGGGGAGGATATGTGTATATTACCAATGCTTTAATTAGGTGTCAGTGAAGAATAATTATCCACTAACAAGGATCAATGAAATTATTGATAAGTTGAGAGGGGCATAATTGTTCTCATATATTTATTGAAGGTTTGATTATAACCAGTTATAAGAACGGGTTGAGGATATACTAAATATGACATTCAAATGTCTCTACTGTAAATCTGATTACTTATTGATGTTTCTTGTCATGATGAAAACCCTATACGATTCCATGGGACTCATAAACCGTATCATTCATCCCTTCATAGACCATTTAATGTTAGTTTTCATCAATGGAAACCTAATGTATACTGAGTCTATGGAGGAGCACCTGATACACTTGAGGATTTTCCTAGAAAAACATTGTGATAACCATATTTACAGGAACCTATCAAAGTGTTAGTTTTGGATTCAAGAAGTCCACTTGTTACAGAATTCCAACTCTGATGCTAAAGGTGTAGTGGATCTAGAAATTTTTTTGGTGGTGCCTACTTTGTATCCACCCATGATTGTTACTATGGTATTATGTTTACATAGGTTTGTAGGGTATTATCCGAGGATTTTACCCCAATTATCATGAATTAAAACCCCCATGATAGGCTTTAATCGGAAGGGGGAATCCATTCATGTGAATAAAATGGTGAGAATATTACTTTTAGTATCTTAGATAGAGGTTTATGTGTGCTTCCATCTTGAGATTTCCATAGGAGGGTGTTGATTAATTAGTGTTATGTGATTCTTTAGTGACCAGACTTCACTGTGTGTTGATTTAGATGATGCAGAATGTTTTTTATAGTTTACACTAATTGAGACCACATGAGAAGAACTACATGACCCATGATCTTGAGTTAGTATAAGTAGTCATCACATTAAAGCTGTAGGGACACTACCTTATGGGTGAGTGGTTTATCATTAAATGCAAAAAAATTCTCAACTACAATTCATGGAAAAGGATATTGACATGAGATAAAGGTGATGGAAAGAGTTCCCCCGAGACTATTAATTTTATATTTTCTATACTAATAGGAAGGGGAACATGGTGGTAGATACTCTCGGTACGGTATATGTTTGTCAGTTGTCGGTTGAGGAGTTAGATTAGTTAGAATCCTTTTAATTTTCCTTTATGAAAATGGATAGTGATTCATATATGTAGTCAGTTTGTGTTACCCTAACACTGTTATAACGTATCAAGGATACTCATTTTGGAGATATAGACTATGAGACCTTACATACTCAGATATCCACTGGACAATCTCTTCATGGATATTCCAAAGGTGGGGAGCACATTATCCTTTTGGGAGGATGAATTATGGAACCATTGACATTTCAGGATGTGATTTTTGGGAGTCTCTTACATTCTATTTGGTGGTACATCCAGTTGTGAAAAATACGTACCAATACCTTTGATGTCAATTTTATTAGCCATGTATGAAGAAATTAGTTGTCTATTTTTTTCCTTGATGCCTTACTTTTGACTAAGTGAAGGCCAAGTAGTATGTTCTAGCGGATTAGTTCAACTCCACAAGGTTCCAAAGCGGATGTGGGATGCGATATCAATGGAATTTATTATGGTCTTACCACGTACCTCTAGAGGACATGGTTCCATCTGGTTTATCATAGACTGACTCAACATGTTATCCTACTTCCTATTTATCTGAGAGCGGAGTTTAGTAGAGAGATTGAGATTCCTCTATGTGAAATATATAGTCATACTCTATGGAGTTCCCTCGAATATCATCGCTAACCGTGATGATCACTTTATAAACAAATTATGAATAATATTTATGGAAGCCTTTTGGCCTTAGTTTCTATTGGATATAGTGCTTCACCCCTAAAATGATGGCCATATAGAGTGGACCATCAAGGCCTTGGAGGACTTGTTGTGGGTATTCAAGATGAACTTTGTATGTAGTTAAGAGGATCACCTGCCCATGATGGAATTTGTGTATAAAAGTAACTACCATTACACCATTGGTATGACAACATTTGAGGACTTATACAGGTAGAGCTATAGGTCACCACTTTGTTGGAATGATCCAGGTGAGTTATCATTCATGATCCTAGAGTTGGTGTAAGCTACTACATAGAAGGTGAAGGTCATCCAGGAGTGGATTTGGACTTCATAGAAATGTCATATGTCTTATATTAACTGATTATGAAAACCTATGGAGTTAAAGGTATGAGACCACATATTACCGAGGGTTCACCACAATGTGGATCGAGTATATTTGTTCATGAAAATAAGTTATCTTTGAGATTCATTAGTCCCTTATAGATATTATATAGAGTTAGAGAGGTGGAATACCACTTAGCTCAACCCCAATAGTTGGATAGGGTACATGAAATCTCCCACATTTCCCAGCTAAGGAGGTACGTACATGACCTGTCACACATTATCAATTGGGGTGAGTGGGAAATCGAGGATGGAGATACCTTTTTAGAGTACCTAGTTGAGATCGAGGATCAGTTGGAGAGGATCTTTCATGGGTGATATATTCCCCTTGTTCATGTCTGGGGACAACATGAGAATATTTAAGAGAACACATGGGAGTAGGAGGCTCGGATTCATGATCACTAACACATCACTCTATGTAGCCCTTATTTTTCATTTTTGTGGAATAATGACCTAAGGTGGGGAGAATGTAATTTCTCATATTTTTTGGATATTATAAGTTTATTTTTGAGACTAGGAATTGAGAAGATGTTTGATTCTAGGTCCCGTTGAGTCCAAAATTTATTTTTGAAATACATTAAATATATTAAATAGCATGAACACTCAATTTTCCTATAAAATGGAATCACTCCAGAATAAAGGACCATATTAGAAATACGAGGGCCTCATGTAGCTAAGATTTTGGGTTTTATGCTAGGACTGACTAAACCTTAGTCGAAATGTTTCATTTTTGAAAATTTCATCATGGGAATGGAAATCAATGAAATAATTAATTATTTTATTTTATTTCAATTTCAACAGTATAATGGTTGAAGTTTATTTAAATAGAATATTATGGGGAAATCCAAGGGTTAGCCATATTTCTCTAGAATCATTGGAGAGATAATAGAGAGAACATTGGAGGAATTATCTTAGTTGAACAAAAAACGAATCATGGATCAACAATCGACACTCCACAGATTAGAAGGATTTTTTCAACAACAATTATTCCACATTGTTCTTAATCAACAATTGATCCAAATCTATGTAGGTTGGTGGTTTTAATTATTTCATTACCCCATTAATGATTCCTATGATGAACACATATAAATTAACCAATAAATTTATATATGGATCAAGCATATTTTTCATATGGGTTAATTGTAAGATTATTTTGGGATAATTACTTTGGATTATTGATTTCATCATTTTTATTATCGTGGGAAAAATAGTGATTGACACACACATTGATCCAGGTCAATTCCTATTTTTGTCTTGTTTTATTCTCCCCTGACTCTTCATTTACCACGATCATTCTTTTTTGGACTAGGGTTCAACATATCCTAATCAATCGATCATTGAACACTTGTTTCCTAGCACAAGTATATGACATTGTAGATCTGGGATCAGCACAATAAGTCAGTGGTGTGATGATGTCAGCGATAGAATATATGATTTTTTAGATACCTGGTTTCTCATTCTTTGATGTTTTTTAGCGTACAATGAGTAGTGACGTTTAAATCCATTTTTTGAGTAGATTTAGGCTTTGATTTCTATAGATCACAGTTGTTAAGGTCCATACAAACCCTAAACCACCAGCTCTATCAAGGTTCAAAATTATACAGAACGAATCAGGGATATCATGAGAAACACGACATGTAATCTGGTGCTACACACTATGTGAGATCCCCAGCCATGGTTCTTATAATATGGCTGAATTTAAGGATCACATGGTGTGTGAGCCCTGTCACATGGTGTGTGGACCTCCCCAGTTGACTCGACATGTACCTCAATGGGTACATAAACATGATTTGGAGTACATGGCTAGATGGAAAATCATTTTCTACCACATGTACATGAAGTGGTAGGTTGTACACAAGCATACTTATGTAGTGGTACAAGTGAATATTACAAGAGAAGACACATGCCGAATTCCAAAACATTGTCACAACCACTCGGACACAGACATGGCCATGGGACAAGGATATGATACCGTGTGTCTCTTCATGATGTATACATATTCTATATTCCGTGTAAGTGGTGACTATATGGCTTGTGTGGGACTTCCACATGGGTAGGCATAGGGATTGATGGACACGCCATGTACCGCTGGTACACACTGTGTGTCTTCATCAAGAGTGTATCTGGCTCTTTATTTTATTATTTTGGACCATTATAGGTTGTGTACACCCCCTTGGTCATTTTCCTAAAGAATACATTGTGATATTATGTCCATATCACTATATTATGATCCCCTATAGAGGATAAGTCTTAGATAGTGTGGTGGTGTCCCTCGATGAGACTAGAGTGTGATCATCTATCATCCCTTGTTTGGTAGTTTGAGTTTGTGGAATCAGTATGACATCATTAAGCAGGGCATTGATACTCTATCTAGTAGGCCATATTGGCAGGGTTTGAGGTATCATTGGAATATGATCCCCTATGTAGAGGGTTTATCTAGATGCGTTTCGTGGTGTCCCCCGATGGTTTTGGGCATGACCACCTATATGGGAATCAGATACTTTTCAAACCATTGATATTTCTTGGGTGGGGCCCAATTATCTAGATATCTTTGTCGAGTGTCTCTCATAATAACATGGATCATAGAGTGGATTATCCCAGAACAAGTGTTGCATTAAGCATAATCATATGGCTGGTTGTTGGTTCTGACTGGAAGATGGAATAGTACCTTTCCTGAGTATATCTTGATATTTATATTATATTATATATATATATAATATTGAGATTACTATACTTTGAGGGTAATTTTTTAATGTTTTTGGGGTGTCCTACTGAGAAGTGTTATACTCACCCTAGCAAGATATTTTCCCACATGTGTGATGTCTTAATCAAATGATGACCTTTTGATTGGGTCTTGGGAGGAAAAAGAGTGGGTGGAGCATAGATGGACCTTGAAAGTAAGTGGTGTTTTTATTAGAAGATTGAATTTTACTTAGACCTCACCCTTGGAGTAGGTTGTAATTTTATAGTTTTTTTGGTTGGGCTTCTATTGGGCCCATATTTCTACATTCATTATTTCTTATATTGTATTATGTTGTGGGATCATATATCTATACACACATTGTTTCAATTGTTTTAAATTTCATAATTCTGTGGTATTAGAGATGTTTGCATGTGTACAAATGATTTAGGTTAATGCCTCCCATTTTTTTGATATGCCTACTCTGCACTGGTTGCCGGCTCCTAGCCTATTAGAGGTGGGCTTGGGGTAGTAATGAGTTAGACCTCAGTGAGTCTGGTCATAATAGTCCTAAAGATGAGGTTTAGAGTTTGCATCCATGTAAGGATTGGTTTGGGAATAATGGAAACCATGTAAATAGGGTTTTGAGTTTGGTTATCAAACATGTGAGACCATAATTGGTCTAATAGTATACCTATACATTTTACAAGAGTATATTATCATGTTAATTATCTAAATTCTCAATGAAATCATTTTAGGGTACACAAAAGTTTCTGTATGAACCTTATAGTATTTATTAATGATTTTTCATGTTATTTATATTTCAACTCATTTAGATATACATTAATACATCTACTTTGATCCTATCAAATTTAGGGTTCTATCCACTGATACCAAAATTATGTGTAGAGGTAGGGTTATGATGAGACAAATCATGTATTGGGGAATAACTAAAATGATTATTTAGGGAAGAGGTATTATTATTGGAGACTTCTTTGAGATATATCCATTCCCTATGAACTGAGGTAGTTTCTCTATCCTTTGTGCTTAATGTAGATCATGTAAAGTTTATAGCAATTTCCATTGAGTTAGATTATGATACCTTTAAATTTGAAATGTGTCTTGTTTTATATTGGTATAAGCCTCATAGAATTATGAGGATATCCTGAACCTCTAGTGACAAACGATTTACTAGAGTTTGAGACAAATTTTACTATATGTATCAAACTATTACTGATGAGATTTTGAATCATGTATAGATATTTATAAATATAATAGTGAGTAGTTTGTAGAAAATAACTATCTCAAATTCATAATGGGTTTGTAATATCTTAATTAATGTTTGATTCATTAGTTAGGATAATGCTTTATCCAATAATGTTGAACACTTTATAATGTAGTGTGACCATGACTAAGTACACATTAGGGACCATAGACCTCACAAGGTGTTTCCCATACATGTCACATAATTGACGTATTCAAGATAAATAATCCATGAAATTCTCGAAAGGGGGAGTTATGAAGTTATAATTATGTTTATATGAAGAACCACTTATATTGGAGTCCCCATGAGATATGGGACCACATGATCAAGGAATCATGAGGGAGGTGCATAGAGGATTCATTGATTTTTATGTTTTTTATTTTTAAAACAAACTTCAGAACTGGTTAAAGTGAATTTTTATGTTAATAGAGACACAATAACATAGAGAGAGTGCACATGAAATTTACAAGCTTCAAAATTAAATGTATATAGCTAGTCCTTGGAATGATTTGACAAAAACAATGATTATACCATCAACTAAAAATTTCATGAACCATAGTGAGAATTGAAAATACATATAAATCTCTTACAAGTATCCCTCCTATTGTTTGCATCCCACATTAATATAAAATTAAAATTATAATGAAAAAATATATTTGAATTTTTCTTGTAGACAATACTCAATTTATCGAGTGTGTTGATATCTTCTTCTACTTCTCCTTCTCTTCTTTCACAGGAATGTATTCACCTCAATTCACATTCACAAATTTTCGAGTATCCACTATTTCTTTACCAAAAACACTCTCTTAATAATCATAATTGTATATTATTTAACCCATATCTTTATTCTTAACATAAATATTCATGACACCATAAAAATGTAACTGAATTCAAACTCCAAGAAATATAGGATCTGGTCATCACAATAACATTCAAATGAAATGTGTTCTATAATTGATCATAACTATATCTGGTTATGTAGAACTATTATTGCCTATTCACTCATCTTTAAAACAGAATTTCCTCATCATTAAGAGGAAATGTATGTATCCGTTCATGTGTGATATAGATACACATCTTTGAAATATTAAATCTTGGTTTTCTAACCCTTAAAACTAAACCAACTTCAATCTTGGCTATGTCACACTACTCGTGCAGTATAAATCCCCATCCATAATAATTATTTGATGTGTATCAATCAACAACATCATTGAAAATGAGTATATAACTCAATCAACTATATCATTAAAAACAACTACATGTCTCAATTACTGATGAATCGTTTAATTAACCATTCATCTAAGTGAATCAGTTACATAGATGAATAAACTATATGAAGAATCTACATGAATATTTAGCTATTTGATTCAGTTTTTTAGATTAATTGGCTATATGAATAGTCTATGTGACTAATAAACTATGTGAATCAGTTATATGGATAAATCAGATACATGAATCATCTATGAGGCCACTCAGTTGTGTATTTAACGAAACATACCAAAAATCATCTTTCTCACGTATGTTCCATATTTCTTCTTTCAAACGTCATATAAGAAAACTTTACAAGAATCATGATAAATTTTATCATGATATTTAAACTCTATAAGACCACTTAACCATTAATAAAATTATTTAATTCATGGTAACTTCAAATACCACACAACTGATGGTAACTCCACATGTTTTGGTAACAAAATCCAACAACATAACCATAACCACTTCATGGTTACCATATTCTTCACCTCAACAAAAAATACACACACTCTTTAACCCTGTATTCATCAATAAAAATTATCGAAAAATAATCACTTTAAACTATTAAAAATAGTTCCTACATCCACTTAAAAAATGTTAAAATACTTTAATCATATTAAAATATCGACATACACATTTTAAAAACTCCCATAAATATAAAATCTATAATAAGGTAAAAAATATCAATTGATGTATTATATTTTCATTTTTATACCCCATTGACAAAAAAACCAAATATAATAAGCGTAAGGGGTTATAAAAAACAAATATTAGCATTGTATAGGGTGCGATTTAACTCCCAGCTTCACCCTCAAATTTTCAATATTATATTTAGGCAATTTATTTTTTAATATATTAAAATTTTCATTTTTAGAATAAACTGTAGTTTTAATTCATTTATCTACAAAATCTCCTAGATGAATTGATATTTAATATCAATTTGTTTATTCATAGAATGTTAAACCAGATTATTTGGAAAAATAATAACACTTAGATTATCACATTCAATATGAAGTGGAATCTTCACACCATCCTTAAAATCATCCATATGAGTTTTCATCCACATCAACTGAGTTATAGAAAGAGTCTCAACCACATAATCCACCTTAGTAGTTATTAAAGATACATAACATTTATTCATTGTGTTATAACATAAAAATATAATAATAAGAAGGAAATATATATAATATGTGGATTTTTTTCCTTAGTACAATATTCCAATATTGCATCATCATAACCAAACAAATCAATTTTTTATTTTCATATTTCAATAAAAATATGTTCTACCCATTATATACCGAAGAATCTATATTCTTAAAAAAATGTAATTCTTTTGGAGAACTTTTATATATATAACAAAGAGTGACTAAATATAAAATATCTTGTCTTGAAGATATATTGTATAAAAAATCACTAATCAACTTTCTAAAATACAATTTGTTTAAGTTATTTTCAATAATAATATTTGGATAAATTTGTTCCCATTTGAATTTTTTTGGAAATATATTTTGAATCCTCCATATAGAATATTTTAAAGACTTTGCATAATTTTCATGAGAAAAAAAAGATCTTTCCATTGATAGATTTGTAGACCAATGAAGTACTGAATCTCTACATGCATAGAATTTTCAAATAAATCTATCATTCATATAGGAAACCTCTAATAATTGTTTTTCATTTACTTAAAATATGATTTAATCTACATAAAAACCAACAAGGAGATATCCTTTTTCCATCCTTGAGATATCGATTTCATTCCACTTTTCCCTTTCTGAAATTAAAATTCTTCATGTAGGTGTGAATATTATTATACCAAGATATGGGGCCTTGTTTCATCCCATATAAATACCCAAATTACCTAAAAACATATTTTTTATATTCCCCAAGAAACAACCCACATGGTTGTTCAATGTAAACCATTTCCTCTAATTCTCTTTTGAGAAATTAATTCTTAAAATCCTTTTGGTAGATAATTTATTGAATTTCTGAAAAAATATAAATGAACATTAAATTGATTTCAATCCTTGAAACTCATGTAAATGTATCATAAAAATCAACTCCTTATTTATTTGAATAGTCTTTACACACCAGTATTTATCTATTCCTTTCCACTTCACCTTTTTCATTCAATTTGTTATTAGACACCCAATTTTTCATAGTGGTATTATTATCTTTATGTTTAGGAACTAGCTGTCATGTCCCATTCTTCATAATTTGATCGAATTATCAATTCATTGTATGAATCCACTCTTGATTTCCTAGATCTTCCTCAGTATCTTTAGGTTCAACTTGGGAGAATAGAGTAGTATGGGAAATGTTCCATAGAGTTATTCTAGTTTATACCTATCATTATAATTCTTCAATGATATTTTGAACTTGAAATTATATTATCATACTATGATGTGTTTAATGTAATTATTTCTCATCACTTATGATCGAAAAATATACAAATATTGTCCAAAAAACATCAACATTTTCATCTTTTTTTGTTATTTCTTCAGGTTGTTAAGAATAATAAATAATAAAATCACTTCCTAAAACAACATTCATTGTTAAAAATTTCAATCATTGATAATTGAAGGATCTTCACCTCAGTTATATAAACTATTCAAAATGTATACTTGTTATAGTAGTGAAATGCTCATACATTGGGAGGGTAACCATGAAATATTTCTGTAGAAAAACATAGAACAAACATACCCATATTTTCACAATTAGTATTGATGATACATTGGATTCTAAAAAAATTTAGATGCTTCATACATGGATTTTTATTATAGTAAATTTGATGTGGATTCATATTTGAATTTTTTTTATAGTTGAAGTGATTTATAAAATGTACCATTTCTAGTAAAAATAAGCCTAAAAAGTATAAAGAAATATAATTTTCAATCAATATTATACGATCCATCTCAAATGATCTTCTATTATTCTATTCATATCCATAATTTTTTTGGTGTGTAGAGTTAAATATGTAATTGACTAATGACATGTTTTTCAAGATATGATTCAAAAAAAAATTTAATGTAATTGACACCATATATTTCCAATGCCTCTTTAGGGAGTAACCAAAATATTTTTCTGAACTTATTCAAAAACTCATGAATATATTTAGGGCCATTATTTTACATTTCATGAACATAATATATTTAATGTCAGTAAATTCATTTATAAAGGAAATAAAATATTTATCCCCATGGTATTGAATCTTTCTCATAGGAATACAAATATCAGAATGTATTAGTTCTAAATGAAATGACTTTTAAATCTCATCCTTTTTTAGGGTGAAATTAAATATATTCCCCTTCTAACATGTAGATAAAATTAAATCTATCTCCCACTTCTTCATAGAAATATCTCAAAAATCATCTCTTTGAGAAGTATTTCCCATATTAATTTTTCCAAGATGAGAAAAACATTAATTATATATATCACTTTTAGCATTAATTCTCAAAAATCATGATCTTTTAGCATCAACAATTTGAAATAAATTTCACTTTTTTCGTTTCTATTAAAAAAAAACCTTTTTATAATCAATTTTTTTAAATAAAAACAAATTATTTTAAATTTTTTCCCTTGAAATTCATTTTAAATAAGTGAAACACTTAAAGAATTATATTTTAAAAACCTAATACTAATGTCTAAGAACAATTGTCTACTAGCATTACATTGACATGTTTAAAAGGAATTGAATCTAGAAGGACTGGTATTTTTAGTTTTTTTTGTAAAAAAGATACATATATGAGTTTTTTATTAATAATTAATAAACTAATTAAAACATAATATTTGTTATTTCCAGGATACCTTAACTCAATCTAGTATATAAATTCATATACTTCATATTCTGATTCATGGATTTTTTGGAAAAGGAAAAAAATAGGGTGAGTTTAAATGATTAGTAAGTGTAATGTATAATGGAAAAAATAATGAATCAATGAGAATAATATTTATCACATGGTAAATAACTAAACAATCATAAAATTTAATCATTAAGCTAATAAATAAATTCATACATAGACTCTTTCGTGTTAAAAATCTCATGGATAATAAATTTTGAATCAAAACGAAGAAATTATAAATCATTGGAAGTTATTTCCTTGGAACATAGAAACATATTATTTCAATATCAATCCCCCAAATATTTTAAAAATAAATGTAGAATCCAATTTAATTTATGAAACATATTTGTCTCATGAGAACCTGTCGATAAATTGAGGGGATTTATAAAATCCCACTCCCACCTATTATTGAATGTCCAGATCATTACTCAAATAAAATAATCAATTTAATAAATAGAAAAATGACTTATAATATATATATATTACATAATGGATACTGATTGATCAATACATCCCCAAATGATGAAATAAATTTCAATTTAAACACCATATGAAATATTGTATACAGTTTTGGAAATAATCATATCCATGATAAATGATATGTATATTTAGGGGAAATTAAATGTCAAATGGTCCTAAGAAATTGAAAAATTCAAGGTGAATAAAAGTAATATAATAAGTGAAGGATCTGAAGTGGCATGATATGTGTGAGAAAGCGGGATGGGTGGGTTCCTTCTTATAGTATCGGAGTAGTGTCACTCTTGTAAATTTTGTAAAAGTTAATTCCAACCATGTTTCTTCCACTGAAAGTGGGACTACTAATGCACCAAATTTGATAAAATGGAATATAAGGCCGAAATATGGCCATAAAATGTCTTTTGGACAATTTTCTAGGTCATTTTGGTCATTATGTGTATGGTTTAGTCATTTGTTAAGCTATTTTTCTATTAATTGTAGTAATTAATTTTAATTATATTCACAACTATTTTTTTCAAAAAATATATGGAACATAATAGAATTTATAAATTATACTACTTCCAAATATATATTTCATTTTTATATTTTCAAATCAAAGATGTGGGAAAAAATAATTTAAAATTAATCTCCTACATAGGACGCTAATACATATTATAAAAGTAAAAGCAGTCAATCATTTATGATGTTTTTATATCCAATTTCAATGTAAAATTGATTAAAATACAAAAATTATATTAATTTTTATTAAATATATATAATTAATATTTAAAACCAATAACAAAATAATATAACCTTATAAATGAATTAGATGAGAAAGCAGTGTTGAATTAAAATTTAACATTGTTCACTATTCATTAAAAATGTTGCTTCACAAAAAATACAAAAAATTCACCCAAACAAATTTTTTATGTCAATATTTCCAAAATTATGTTTATTTTTACATTTAAGATTTATAAAAGTGACATAAACCAGAAATAAAATAACTTCTCCATTAAAATGGGTAAAAGATCATTAATAAAAATCTAGTTTTTTATTTGTAATATTAAGTCTGTTCTTATCTTATGCCTATGAAATATATTGGAAAAACATCAAAATATTTTATAAAAAATATAATGTATATATTGAATAAATATAACTCACTAATTTTAATTTATTTAATAAATTATGAGAAAATAGTTTTATGATCATAAAAATATTTTCTTATAAAAACATTCCTTTTATATTCAATTAATTTTTATATTAATTTATAATTAATTAGTAATCAATGAATTCATTTCATATTTTTGTAAACCATATATTTTCATACGTTTATTAATAATAATCATAACCACTAATTTAATATCGATGTTATATATTATAGTATTAAATAATTATATTTTAATAAGATATTATTGATCAGTAAAATTCTACCTTGCGTGTAACACATCCATTGAAGAAACTCATTATTTATTATAATGAAATCCATATCCATATCACAATAATTTTAAGCTATATCATTGATTTATTTTATTAAAATAGTAAATTTATTGTAATGTCTTAAGATATTATATTCCCATATGTGCTTGGTGTTGAGTTCCATATATGTTATCTAATATAATGTTCTTGCTTTATATTTTTGGGGAATTACATTCTCCCTACATTAATTAAATATCATACATTAAATTTAAACAATATCTTCTTTATATATTGTTTGATATTTTTTATATTTGATATCCCACATTGTGAGAAGGGTTCGTAAGAAATCATATAGAAAAGAGAAAATGAGAAGTAAAAAAGGTCACATGGATGACTAAGTAGGGGAAAATTAGTGGAAAGTAGAGATACATACACTGAGAAAACGTTTAAATATTTTTAGGGAGTGATTCAGGTAATAAATAAGAAAAAAGTTAATGATATATATAATGTTTATGGCCTCTAATCCATAAATATGTGATGATTTCTAAGACCATCGGTTCAATACAAATTAAAGTATAGGTAAAATTTTTTATGATCCTTTTCCTCATGTTAATAAATTCATTTACTTCCTAAGAAGATAAAAAAAATTTATTACATGATATATTTCAATTGCATATGAATAATTCCATATTTTTTTTGTGATTTATTAAAATTGCAATTCCTCCATTACATTAAGAATTGGCTATCCTAGAATAAACCCTAATTTTTAGGCAATAAAATTTTATTTTAGAATATTGTAAAATGTGTCATAATATTTTTATCTAAATATTCTCCAAAGCCAATATTCATTAGTGATTAATCTATAAACCGAAAATTAATTCTATTATTTCAACTTTTTCATTTCTTCATAAATTTTATTATCTATAAATAATGAAATATTAACGAGGACATTGTGTAGGATAATGGTTGGCATGAACTCTTATCATACTTCAGTAATGGGTTCATGTCCCAAAGACTTGCTGGACCTGATTGGTTGTCACCCAACATACAAGTTATACTTTTCTAAAGCCATAATAATATAATTTCATAAATAAATATGACATTCATTATTTAAATAAGGTTAATCACTAAATATCCTTTAACAAAGGTTTTCAGTAAAACTTCAATACATAAATACATAAAACTATTTTATTTAAACCTATATACTTCCTTGGTCTAAGATTTAACCTAGATCATTCATTGTCATTATCTATTCAAATATGTTAAAATGTTTTGTAAGGAAAATGTGAATTATCCTATGTGTATCCCCTAAGAGTGTCAAAACTAATGTGTAGTAAGACCATTTTCATGTACCAAGTTATGCAGAGTCAAGCACAATGAACCTTGTCGACGTTGTTACCCTTAGGTACCTCTATTCCAAAATCATGTCTCCTTTCAGTATCTATAAAGGGATAGAATTTTAAGAATATCCACATAAAATATACCATACCAAAATTATAGGATGTTCTTCTATACAGATCCTCAAAGTCTACCATAAGGATATGTTCTCTAGTAAATTTTTTATTAAATATAGTTCCCATGTTTTCTACTAGACTTCCTCTAATACCAACTATAGTGACCCAAACCCAGAATCCCAGAGACAATGTATATGACC
Organism: Viscum album; assembly: GCA_963277665.1. Classification (NCBI taxonomy): domain Eukaryota; kingdom Viridiplantae; phylum Streptophyta; class Magnoliopsida; order Santalales; family Viscaceae; genus Viscum; species Viscum album. Next base: position 1,075,445,073 of record OY728143.1, read on the forward strand.
ATTACATTGGAATTATTATAAGGAAGAAAATAATGAAGGACTGAATCGTATAGTAGTCTTATTAAACTAGATATATACATTGAGTCTTTTATTTCAAATGAATACACTAATTATAATATATTTTTTCCTTTTTAGGATAACTTTATTCCATCTAGTATATCCCTACATAAATTTCATAGTATACTTCTTGGACTCCAAGGGAATGGAAATAAAATAAGGGTTAGATCATATTCTAAGTAAGGGTAAAGTATAGAAGAATCAATAATGAGCCAATGAAAATAATATTTATGTCATGATAAATAACTGAAAAAACATACACTGTAAGAATCATATTTTTTATGAAATATTTTCTTTAAATAATTTATATTCTCCAGTATCTTTTTTTTTGCATGAAATCGTGAGTTAAAATGAACTGTGAGATGCCATTATTATAAAATTACTATTATATCATATCATTTAGGTTATCATGAATAATTATATACAACTTATAAAAATACATTGTTAATTAATTTGATATTAATAATTTATGAAAATATAAATCAATCAGATATTTCTATTTTTAAGTTAATTACTTTTGGTAATGAAATTAATGAGATATATGTGTGTTATATACTTAATATAATATTTTTTGTATTCATCCAATAGATATTTTAGTCACAGGGTTTGAATAAAACCCTATTTGATGTATAAAAACCTATTTTTTTAAAAGGTTATTTTTACACTTTTGAATGGAGAACCCCTTTTAAAATAATATTTTTAAATATTAATAATTTTTATATGAAAAAATAAACATTTCATTTTGAAGAGGGATATAAAAATTTAAATTGGATGAATTTTTGATATTTTTCTAATAACTTTTATGTTTTGATAAAGAGGGAAAAAAAACTAAATTTTAATTGAATATAACTTTTTCAATGAAATAATTTATATCGTTAAATTATATTATTTAATGGTTTCAAAGTATAAAAAGAATATATTTATACCATTAAATATAATGTATGCCATTGGAATTAATTTTACATTAAATTATGATTTAAAAACTCTTCAATCTTATGTAATATATGAACATTTAAAACTCATTTTACCATTTCAACAATGAGATTAATTTTAAATTAATTAATGAAATTTATATGTTATTAATTTTAAAAACTAGATTCCATATTTAGAATTATATAGTCCCAATTATGTTAGTATATTTATTTTATCATTGGGTAATATTTGTAGTGACCTTGGTAAATTTTATTAACATAGTAAAAGTGTAAATCGGATAAATGGATGATTATAATTTTCCCTAAAACATAGATAGGTCTAAATGGTATCCATTGGAACAAACATGGATAATATTAGGACATTTACATTATTTTATTTAAAGAAAAGTGAAATATGTCTCACTCAAACATTAATAATTAAAATATTTTTAATATAAAGTTATAAAGAAAAGAAATTAGATTATAAATAATTATTTGAAACCTAATTTCAATATTTATCATAAAAATTTATTTTTAAATTTTAGGAAATAAATAATATCTTAAAGAATTATACCTTGTTGATGAAAAAATTATTTAATTGAACAGAAATGATTAAAAAAATATTTATGAAAATAATAATAACCATTCAAGGCCCAAAAACCTGACCAAACCTTATTGGTTAATTATATATAGACCATAATCATCCAATGGTTAACTTATTGACCATTTATAGGCTTATATAAGAGATTATTACACTTATATTATTTTATTTAAAGTGATGATATATTTTTCACATTCATGTGTTAAAAGAGTATAATATTTTTAATAACGGGGTTTTCAGAAGAAAAATTTCAATAAAAGTATTCTTCTAAAATTTAATTGATTTATCTTAATTATATTATATTATATTTAAATTTTAACCATAAAATTAGTATATTAAATAATTACACAAAATTGAGGTGGTAATTATTTTATTATTGAAGGTATAAAATAAATGTTATTAAAAATATTTTAATAAATATAATTTTGGATAATTAGTATGTAAAATGAAGTTTATACATTAACTTGACTCATTAGTGATATAATAAGATATTTTTATTGAGGTTAAATTCTTATTTTTATATTTTTAAAAATACATGAAATAAATAGTGTCAAAATTGGCAGTATTGTTATTCTTTCAAAACTAGGTTTTGATAAATTATTTAAAAATAAAAACAAAATTAAAAAAATTAAATAATTATTATATGGTCTAAAATATTATAAATAATTCATTTAATATAAGGACCCATCCTTAAAACATTACATAATCATTAATTAATTGAATTATTCACATTGAGGATCTTTTTATGTTTAGATGTTTAGAGAATTAGGCCATAACTATTACATTACATCTAAAAAATTACAAAGTAGACACTTCTACTCAGTTATAAATTTTTAATAAAATAAAAACTATTAAAAAAAGAAATGTATAGTTTCATGTTTTATACAACATGACTTTTCTTTAATCCCATCCTTGACCCTCTTTATCTTTAAGTCCAGTGAAAAATCATTTCAAAACATGGGATGAGCATAAAAACCTCATAAGGGTTCTAATATAAAGAAAGAAATCATTAGTCATTAAAAACATAATATTTTTAACAGAAATCAGAAAAACATAATATTTATGAATAACACATAGAAATCATAAATCATAAAGGTAACTTGTGGCATCCATATCATACTTACATTGTAGCTATCACAACTACGTAGGGAGTTATGTTGGAATACCCATCACACTATATTCAATAAATATCTTAGGAGAAACATTAACTTTTACCTCCATAATGTTACAAAATGCATTGTAGAGTTATCTCGGGCTCACCCAACCTTGGTTTATCACAGAACCACCCGTATACATAAACATTTCCTAAGAACCATAACATATTCATAACACATAAAAAAATATAAAGGAAAGATAACATTTACACATTTCAATCACAATATATCATTTAAATATATAGATATAACAAATATATTATAAAAACAATTTTCAATTCCAAAATATGTAAAAGAGTATATGGTATTTATTTTCATTTTAAAAACATTACATTATGTTAAGGAATGTAAAGATCAATTAATACCCATGGAGGCAGAAAAGGTCTTTGTCACTACTTACGTTAAAAAGAAACATTCTTTTTTCCCATTTAGTAAATATTTTATTAGAGAAAAGACTCTATTTGAATGAAATTAAATTTAAATGGTGTTTATACACCGTAAAAGTTAAAGTCTTGTATAAATCAAAATATTCCTCAGTGAAATATGGTTTAGACGATGTCCCTTACCTCGTATCTGACTCGACTTGTTAGTTATTTAATATCATGAATAATAAACTAAATTTAATTACTACTTTCTTAAGAACATTTTTAAAATTTACTATACTTTTTATATCACTTATTACCATGTTACAAACATTATGTAATCATTTAAGTTAATAATGGTCATTTTTGGATATTTGGTACATGATTCAGAAATGAACTTCTTATAATAACATGTTGTCCATGTGGTCTAAATTTCATTATCTTCAAAATGATATTAATGATTTAGATATCATATATATCACAAATATCCACTATATATATGTATTTATAATAGTACATATGGTTTTTATATAATAAATGAAATGCACCATTCATGGAGACGGTAAGCTGTACGTACTCATGCATGCTACTTCCATTTCTATTTTGTATTTTATGGAATGAAAAATAATTGATACATAGGTATATTATAATTCTAGTATAATATAATATATAATTTCATTAACTCCAAATTTTATACATTCCACGTATGGCATGAATGAGTCATTTCACTTTGAGGGAGCGGTAGTCCACACGCCCTCAAATGAAATTATTGTGTTTACCCATTATGGAATCCATACTAATATGATATAAATGAAAAATATAGAAGCATAAAGACAATATAACTATAATATAATCACATAAAAATAATTTTTCATATTAATTTCCATCATAAGTGGTGTTAGGTGACGATTGGACAATCCTTATTTCATGAGGCGTTAGTTCGTCATCCACAAAAACACTATGTTATTTACCCATTAGATTAAGGTGTGTTTAAGTGTAGTTAAAATCATTCTCAAAACAAAAACCTATTATATTGAGGATACTGGTGTTTTTATATAATAAATAAATAAAAATAGTTTACAGGGTTTGAGAAGTAAAATAAAATAGAATAACTTAAGAAAAGACATTACCATTAAATCAGTTAACTCCCTTTGGTTTGAACCAAAAGGAATTCTTGAGATGCCTTCTGCCTAAGGTAAGGCTTCTAGGTAGAAGGGAGGGATCTTGAGAGTTTATTTTGGAAGAGGTTGGATGATCCAAGAGGCTTTATAGGTGTTAATAATGGGTTAGAGGTGAGGGATTTTTATAAGGGGGAGGAGGAGCTCTTTAAGAAAATTCAAAAATATTATTTAATTATATAATGATTTTCTGTTTTAAAGGTCCAAAACATATTAATGTCGAAGATAAGAAGAATATTTCATGAAATAAAATCATCCAACATATATTAGAATTATTTTGCATATTTTTCATATTTTTATAATCTTATTTATTTAAATCATTCATTAATGGGGTAAACACTGCATCAATATTGTGTCATAAATAAATTTATTTATTTGATGTTTAAAAATTAAAAATAAAATACCATAATAGAGAAATATTTTTAGATTTATAATTAATATTTATATTCAAATATATTAATTATATAACCCCACATTATATTTTTTTAGCAAAACAATACATGTTTATGATATTTTTATTTTTACATTAAATAAAAAGCTATTAATGTCATTATCTTACCCAAATGGCATTCAACGGCCAAATATCTCATACAAGGATTGTATTTTTCTGCCATGACCCATCTAATAAGGTTAGGACAAGTTCTAAGGTAATTATATATTATTATAATATTATTTTTACCTTTAATTATCCTATTTACCTTTTATCGCGGTAAATAAAAGTCAAAAGATACTATTCATCAAAAACAATTTTCAAATTATTGAACCACATTTTACTTAATTTTATAAAAAATTTATTTATTATTTTCAAAATAAAATTCACTAAAGTGCTAAAATTTAATTTAAATGATGAAGTTGGTTTTTTAACTACTACTCAGTGTTTTCACTATTCATCAAAAATTGAAGGCTTTCAGAAAAACTCAAAAAATAAGCCTACGATATATTTGATATTCCAAATTCAAAAAGGATTTATATTTTACCAAATTCAAAACTACTAAGTTACATTAATTAATTTAAAATTAATTCCCATTGTCAAAACAAAAAGCATTTTTTTAGGAAATAATAACTATCGAAAGATTGACACATATTAATGTAAAAATTCAATGTGAAATTACATCCAATGACCAAAATTGGATTAAATGGTAAAACTATATTCTGATTAAACTTTAAAAAAAATTAAAAATATAATCTGACCATGTAAATAAATTATATTAAAAGATAGTTTTGGATTAAAATAAAGTATTTTTCACTAATCATTAGAAAATGAACATTATCAGAAAAATACCAAAAATTTACCCAAAGTAAATTTTGATGTTCTGATTATAAAGAATAATTTTATTTTGTCAAATAAAACATATAAAATTGACAGATACAAGATTTAAAAATTGAAAGCCATCAAAAGGTGGTAAATTATTTTTTAATGAATATTAGACTATTTGTGCTTAAAATTAGATGCATTCAAATTTTGAGCCTCAAATTTTTATTTGATAAATGTAAGAACATTTAAAAAAACATGTATAATCATATTTTAGTTAGTTCTGTTCATTCCTTCCATTACAATGACTAGGCTCTATCTAATATTTAAAATAGTAATATTACATCAACATTTTTAGTATAACTCAACGTTTTGGGAAACATAAGTTTTCAAAAAAACCCATTGTTATGTACTGGGTATGACATCGAACATAAAATCCCCTTTAAACTAAAATTAATATTTAATTCACAAATATAAATAAATATAAAAATTTCAGATTCATTATTTACCTAGGATGTTACATCCTTCATCCCTTTTGGGAATTGCGTCCTTGAAATCTTATTCACATGTCAAATAAGTGGGTTTATTTATCCCTCGTAGAATTTTCAAATTCCCACATTGCCTCTCCAACCATATGATTTTCCCACAGAACCTTTACCTGATGAATTACCTTATTCCGCAACACATTCTCTCTTTGGATAAGAATCCGGACTGGTTGTTCCTCGTAAGAGAGATTCTCTTACATGTTAACTACCTTTGCGCTCAAAACATGAGATGGATCTAGAATATACTTTTTCAACAATGAAACATGACAAACATTGTTTACTTGGGATAAAATTAGTGGTTAATCCACTCCGTATGCAACTGATCCAACATTCTCCAGGATTTCATAAGGTCCAATGAACCTTGGACTCAACATTCCCTTATTACCAAAATGCATCACACCTTTCCATGGAGAAAATTTGAGAAATACATGACCACCTACCTTGAATGAAAGTTCCTTCCTAAGGTAATCTGCATAAGTTTTCCTTAGGCTCTAAGCGGTTCTCATGTGCTTATGAATCAACTGAACCATTTCTGCAATATTTTCTACCAATTCGGGTCCCATCATGTTCCTTTCACCAACTTCATCCCAAAAATCTGTAGTTTGACACTGCTTCCCATATATTGCCACAAATGGAGCCATCTATATACTAGAAAGAAAACTGTTGTTATATGAAAATCCAACCAAAGAAATATTTTGGTCCCAACATCCCTGGTAATCCTATTAACAAGAATCTAGCATATCCTCCAATGTCTAAATTGTTTATTATAACTTCCCATCTGATTGGGGATGAAAAGCTGTATTAAAATTTTATTTAGTAATGAATGACTTTTAAAGGCATTTCTAAAAGTTATATGTAAACCTGGGATCACGATCAGATACAATAGAGAGGGGAACTAAAAGAAACATGAATATCTCCTTAACATACAACTGAGAAAGTTTTTCTAAAGACTAATTATCTTGAATTGGAAGGAAATGAGCAGATTTAGTCAATCGAACAATAATAACACATATTTCATTGATACCTCGAGATGTCGTCAGTAATCCCAGAACATATTCCATGGATATATATTCCCATTTCTACTCTGGCGCCGGTAAAGACTGAATCATCCCATTTGGTAACTGCCGCTCTGCTTTAACCTGTTGAAAATTCAAACACTTCATAGTAAAAACATTAATATGTATTTTCATTCCATCCCACTAGTAATACTCCAGAATATCTCTGTACTTCTTAGTACTGCAAGGATTAACTGAAAATAGAGAACTATGAGCTTCACATAATAATTCTTTTTTCAATTGTGAATCATAAGGCACATGTAATCTCTTCCCAAACCTCAAAATACAATCATTATCAATGTTAAAATCCAAAATCATACCCTTTTGAACCATCTCTAAGTTTTTCTGCAACTCACTTTCTTCCTTCTACGCTTGCTTAATTCTGTCGGATAGAGATGATTTCACAAACACCTAAAACAAAAAAGTGGAATTTCCTACACTAAATACTTATATTCCAAAGTTCAACAAGTCAAAAACCAAAGGATATCTTTCCAAATAGAGCACGGTTAATGAAACATTACTTTTTTCGACTCAAAGCATCAGGCACTTTGTTTTCCTTAACTAGATGGTAATGAATTCTTCAAATCATAATCCTTGATTAATTTTAGCCATTTCCTCTTTCTCATGTTCAATTATTTTTGAGTGAATATAAACTTCAAAATTTTGTGTTTAGTATATATTTCACATTTTACTCAATATAGATGTTGAATCGAAATTTTTAAAGTAAAAAAAATACCAGGTAATTCCAAATCATGTGTAGGGTAATTTAACTCATGAGGGTTCAACTAAAGTGAATAATAAGAAATTACCTGATCATTCTGCATTAGTACACAACCAAGTCCTTTCAAAAAATAATCATTGTAGATTAAAAACTCACCATTTCTGGAAGTCAGTGCCAAAACATGAGAATTCACCAATTTTATTTTCAATTTATGAGAAAAATCATCTCATTATTTTGTCCAAATGAACATAACACCTTTTTGAGTTAATTTAGTAAGTGGGCTAGATACATTTTTAAAATTTTCAACAAACCTACATTAATAACATTACAAAAAATAATCCTATGGATCTCAGTTATATTTTCGGGTCTTATCCATTCTTTAACAACCTTTGTTTTAACAAGATCAATAGTTTTCCATTTATTTAAAAAATGGGACCAACGAATGAAATTTTTTATAACCAAAACTCACACTTGTCGAATTTCGCATAAAGTTTATTTTATTTTAAGGTTTACAGGACAATAATAAAATGACTTTCATGTTCCTCTTTACTTTTCAAATAAATAAAAAAATCATTAATGAACACAATCACAAATGTATCCAAGAACACACAGAGAATACTATTCATATGATACATCAATAATGCAGGTTCATTGGTAAACCCAAAAGCCATAACCAAAAATTCATATTGGCCATATCCAGAATGAAACGTGGTCTTAAGAATGTCTTATTCTTTTACTTTTAACTGATGTTACCCCAATCTCAAGTCAATCTTCAAAAAATACTGAAATCCTTGGAACTGATTAAACAAATCATCGATAGGAGAAAATGATACATGTTGTTAACAGTGATGTTATTAAATTCTCTATAATCAATGAAAAGTCTCATTGAACCATCTTTAATTTTAACAAACAAGATAGGATAACCCCATGGTGATGTTCTAGGTCAAATGAAACCTTTTTCTAATAACTCCTGCTATTGTTTTTTCAACTCTAAAAGTTAAACATGATCCATTCGATATAGGGGTTTTGAAATTGGTATAGCATTTGGAACTTTGTCGATAGTAAATTAAACTTCTTGATTAGGTATGAAACCTGAAAACTCATCTGGAAAAACATCAAGGTACTCATTTACCACTAGCACATCATTAGTCTGAATAGTTCCTTTTTTTCAATGATATGTGCATGATAACATTCATTTCCATCTTTTACAAGTTTCTCAACTTCCTGATATGTTATCAAATTTAAGGGTTCAATATTTTACACAAGCATAAATTTTTTTTGAAAAAAAACCTATTTAGATTAGCAGTCAATCTCATCATCATAAATAGAAAGACAATCCATACCCAAAATAACATCAAACTCTACTAGAGGAAAAAAATATTTTTTGAAGGTGGATTCTTTCCACACACAATTTCAATATTGTTCTTATAATTATTTTTTTCTTCAACATTTCCCCCACATGTCCTTACTATATGTTAAAGATTCATATCATGAGATGGAATTCCCAATTTACAAGAAAACTTCTCAGAAATGAAAGAATGTGTAGACCCTGAATCAAAAAAACATTGGCATAATCTTATCAAACAAAAAGTGTACCTAATACTACTTCATTCGATGGCCCAACATCTAATTAAGTAGTTGAAAAGGATTTAAACAACCCTATATTCTTGTATTCTAACTACATTCCCTAAGTGGAGTTCTTCGTTGGTTGCTCATTTTCATAATGACCTATTTCAATGCAGTTAAAATATTTTTCTGATTGTAAATCATATTTTTCTTACCGTTACCCTGAACTTTTTTTAGAGTAATTATGATCCTTATGTCCCATTTTACCACATCGATATCACTTACCAGAATTCAATAGATATTCCCCAGCTTGGTTTTTACCACAATTTTCACAAACTGTAAACTTAAGTTTCTTACAACGAGACTTTTTTTAAGAGTTCTTCCCTTTTGTCTGCCTCCTCGAACCTTTGTTCTTTTCTTTTTCAAAGAACACATGATCATCAGAAAAATCCATTTACACCTTTTCCACACATTTAACATGTTTTTCATAACTTTTTAACTCTTGAGAATCTAAAGACCTTCAATACATTGGATTTAATTCTATTTAAAAATGACTAATTTTACTATCAAGATATAGTATGAAATTTAGAGCATTCCTTTCCGATCGAGTGAATTTTTCATCATAAGTAGACACTAAGTCATCCTCCTACATCAATTAAAAGAATTTTATTTCCATCCTAAGACGAACCAACTTATGAAAATATTTATTAAGAAACATATCTTTGAATTCATCCCAATCAAGAGCATCAATCTCCTCACTATCTCTGATATTTTTCACCATCGACCACCAATGATTGGCTTCACCTTCAAAATGGTAAATAAAGAGACTAAAATTTTGATGTTATGAACACCCCCTGACATCAAAAATATTCTCAAGTTCTTTAATCCACCCTTCAGATAGAACAGGGTCAGATGATCCTTTGAATTATGAGGGATGTTTCCTCATGAAATGCTCCACTACTGACATGTTCCTATGTGGTTGATCTGGATGATCTCCTACATAGATACCACCATTATTTATACCCTGAGTCAATTATTCCATCACTACAACAAACTATTTAGTTCTGATTCCGACCATCTCATGTTGATTATTTGGAAGGTTATCTTCCTCCTGATGTCGTCTTATCATAGATGCCCTTTTTCCACATTGGAAAACCATTCTGAACACCGAAATAGCGTAGGCAAAACAAAATGGTAATCATTAAATTCTATATCATTTCAATATTATGATAAATTAATTTATGGATATTAATAAAGCAATATAATAACGTCTAAAGTTATCTAAACCGACCTCTGATACAACCTATAATGACACAGCCTTAAAACAATATATAATCTTGAATTATATGAATAATTTAAATTGAGGATATTTTGAGGTTTAGGGTTTTATATTATTAAGGACATAAATATTACATTACATCTAAAAAATTAAAACATAGACACTTCTACTAAGTTTTAATTATTTTCATAAAAAATCATAAAACAATTCATGTCTAGTTCCATGTTTTAGTCAATATGAATTTCCCATGATCCCATCCTTGACCCTATTCATTTTTATGTCCTATGAAAATAATTTCAAAACATGGGATGAGAATAGAAAGCTCTATAAGGGTTATAAAATAATGAAATAAAACATTTTTCCATCAAAACATAAGATTTTTAACATACCGCATGAAATCATACGATTTATGAATGACACAGAGAAATCATAAATCATAAAGGTAACTTGTGCCATCTATATCATACTTACACTATTTCTATCATAGCTATAAAGATAGTTACATTGGAATAACCATCAGAGTATATTCACTAAATCTCTTGGGAGAAAAAATAACATTTACCTTTTTCATGTTACCCAATTCAATGGAGAGCTATCTCGGGCTCACCCACCCTCGGTTTATCACGGAACCACCCATTTACACAAAAAATACCCATGAACCATAACATATTCATAACACATAAAACAAATATAAAGGAAATATAACATTTCAAAATATCATCACAATATATAATATTATTATATTGACATAAAGAATCCATTATCATAACTATTTTCAATACCAAAATACATAAGAGAGTATATGATATTTATTTTCCTTTTAAAAACATTATGTCTTGTTAAGGAAGCCAAAGATCAAATAATACTCATGGTTGAAGAAAATGTCATTGTCAACTACTTTGGTTAAAAAGTAACATTATTTTTTTGACATTTAGTAAAACTATTCATAGAGAAAATATTCCCTTTTAATGAAATTAAAATTCAATGTGGTTTATACACCGTATAAAATGATGTCGTGTATAAATAAAAATATACCTTAATAAAAGGAGATTGAGACGAATTAACTTACCCCATGTTTGAATTGAGCTTCCCATTATTTAATCTCCTGAATAATATACTAAAGTTAATTTTTACTTTATTAAGAACCTTTTATAATTTTATTATTCCTCTTATATCACTTATTACCATGTTTCAAATATTATGTAATCATTTAAGTTAATAACGGTCGTTCTGTTGATATTTGGTACGTGAGTGAAAAATGAACTTCTTATAATTACATGTTTTCTATGTCCTCGAAATTTCATTATCTACAGAATGATATTTTTGATTTAGATATCATATATTTCACATATATCATATATATATATATATAATAGCACAAAATGTTTGGAAAAAAATGAAATGCACCGTTCATGGAGATAGTAAGTCATACATACGCAAGAATGGTAATCTCATTTCTATATCGTATTTAATGGACTGAAAAATTAATAATACATAGGTATATTATAATTATAGTACAATATGATATATAATTTCATTGACTACATCCTTTATATGTTTCACATATGGCATTAACGAGTCATATCACTTTGAGGGGCGGTAGTCCGCACTTTCTCAAAAGAAATTATCACATTTACCCATTATGAAAACCATAAAGGTATGATATAAATAAATAATACAGAATCACAGAGACAATATAAATATAATATATATCATATATAAATAAATTTCCATCTTAATGGCCACCATAAGAGGTGGTAGGAGATAATTGAACAATAATCGTTTCGTGAGACATTAGTTTCCCATCCATAGAAATAGTATGTTCTTTACCCATTATATAGAGGTTTGTGTAAATGTAGTTTGAATCCCTCTCATAGAAAAAACCTAGTATATTGAGGATACTTTTGTTTTTATAAAATAAATAAATAAAAAGAGTTTAGGGGGTTGGAGAAGTAAAATAATAAAAAATAACATAAAAGAAGACGTTACATTTAAATCTGGTGACTTCCTTTGGTTTGAAGTAAAAGGATTTCATGAAGTGTCTTCTGCCTAAGGTAAGGATTCTAGTAGAAAGAGAGAGATATTGAACGATTATTTGGTCAGAGGTTGGATAAGACAAGGGGCTTGAGATATGTTAGTAATGGGTTAGAGGTGAGAGATTTTTATAAGGGGGAGGATGGGCTCTTTAGGAATGTTTGAAAATATTATTTTATTATATAATTTTTTTCAGTTTTGAAGCTCACAAACTTATTAAAGTCCAATATAAGTTGACTCTTCTTATAATCAAATAATACAATAAGAATTGGAAAGGTATTGGATATTGTTTTAATTTTTATAATATTATTTATTTAAATCATTCATTAATGAGGTAAACACTACATCATTATTGTGTCAACAATAATTTTATTTATTTGATGTCTAAAAATTATAAATAAAATAACATGATAGTGGAAATATTTTTATATTTATAATTAATATTTATAGTCAAATATATCAACTACATTTCCCCACATTAAAATTATTTTAGCAAAATAATACATGTTTATGATATTTTTATTTTTACTTTAAATAAAATGTTATCAATGTCATTTTCTTACCCAAATAGATTTAAAAGGAAAAATATCTCACCAATGGATTGTATTGGTTGGAAATGACTCATAAAATAAGGTTAGGACTAGTTTTCATACAATTTTACAGTATTATAATATTATTTTTACCTTGAATTACCCTATTTACCTTTCACAACGGTAAATAATAGTCCAAAGATACTATTCACAAAAAATTATCTAATAATTTTAACCAAATTTAACGTACTAATAAAAACCATGTATTTCATATTTTCAAAGTAAAATTCAAAAAAGAGGTAAAATTTCATTTAAATGAAGAAGTGGGTTTTTTACTACTACTTAGTGTTTTCACTATTCATCAAAAATTGAAGGTTTTCAGAAAAATAACAAACACTCAGCCTAAGATATATTTGATATTATGAATTCAAAATTGATGTCTATTTTACAAAATTCAAAACATAAATTTTTCATTAATTAATTTTAAATTAATTCATGTTGTCAAAACAAAACACATGTTTTTATGAAATAATAACTATCAAAAGACTGTCACTTGTTTATGTCCAAATTCAAAATAAAATAACTTATAGCGAAATAAATTGGATTAAATGGTAAAAAGATAATATAATTAAACTTTAAAATAAATTAAAAATATAATTTAACTATATAAATAACTTATATTAAAAGAATGTTTTGGATTAAAATACATTATTTTTCCCTATTCATTAATAAAATTAACACTATAAAAAAATACCAAAACATTTACCCAAAGTAAATTTTTATGTTCTGATTATAAAGAAAAATTATATTTTGTAAAATATTACATATAAAAGTGAAAAAATAGATTTAAAAATGGTTCACCATCAAAATGTGGTAAATCGACCTTTAAAAAAATATTAGACAATTTATGATTAAAATTAGATTCATTCACATTTTAAGCCCATAAATTTTATTTGATAAATGTAAAAACATTTATCAAACATGTATAATCATATTTTAGTTAGTTCTATTTATTCCTACCATTACAATGACAATGAATTAACTACCATTTAAAATAATAATATTATATTAATATTTTTCTGTATAACACAACATTTTGTGCAACTTAAGTTTTCAAAGAAACCCATTGTTGTGTATTTGGAATTCCATTGAACATAGCATACCCTTTAAAGTATAATTAATATTTAATTCACAAATATTAATAAATATGAATCTTTTTATTTTTTATTTACCTCATATGTTATATTTATGGTGTGTGTAACTTCAAATAAGTTAATATTTTACCCTTCTAATATTAAAATATTTGTTAGCCAAGTTAAAAACTAAAAAGAATAACTTATGGTTAATTAAAATTATATTGATATAATTGAAATAAAAACCTATTTTAATTGTATTGGTTGATGATATTAAAACCCTATCTCATTTTATGTTCCAAATTGGGTCATTTTTGAGTTTTTATGTGTGGTTTGATTTTATTATAAATTAATATTTTTGAGGTTTCTAAAAGTTCCCCCACCTCAATTATAAAATATAACTTCCTACCATAACACTTCCCTGCATTTTGAGCCTTTATTTTGAAACATACAATACACATTTCCCTTATCCACTTTCTTATAAACATTATAGAGGTCCTGGTATTCTTTAAAGACCAAATCTTGTGATGTATGAGGATATTAAGAGAGGGAATGTCGAAGAAGAGGTAATATCATTTGCAGATTCTTTCAAACTTATTTCTTCTTATAATTCCACCTCATGATTTGTTTCATTATAAAGTAATATAGTCAAAAGTAAATATATACTTTTTGGTTATTAATAGAATGAAACAACTATATTTCAGCTTTTATCCATCCTATGAAAAATGAAATCATCGTGCGTGCGTACGTATGACATACTGTCTCCACACCGTGCTATAATTTGTGTTTCACCACCACATTACATGGATGAGTATAATAATGTAATTAATATATATATATATATATACGATTAATATTAAATTTTATTTAGTTTGAGATACTATACACCACCCACTTCTACACCATTAAACAATTATGGGAACAATATCATTGCTCGTGTATACGTACGACTTACCATCTCCACAACGTGATGTTAATTTTTATACATAATCATCATTAAATAATTATCATATAAATTAATTGAATGAAATATTATGATATATATTATGCTAATAACATTTTTTAACTGAAATAAATATATCCTAAAAATAGGAATAAGAACATATATGACAATACATGCATAAGAACATAGAGCAGTTAAAAATAAAATGTTACTAACCCAAAGATGAAAATATGATCATAAATGTTATCATAAAAATGAATAATACGATGCAATAAATCATTAATATTAATTAAATCATTACATAGGAGGTTCATATACATACGAAGCATACCGAACCTAAGGTAAGGGATAATTTTGCAAACCCATTTTTATCCGAGTTTATTTATACATAAGTATTTACTGGGGTATATTTATTATCCACATCTATGTTTCCTAATTATGTAATATTATTTCAATTATCCTAAAATTTTTAAAGTCAATTTTACCCTTTTGTGAAATTTTATTAACCGGTATGAAAAGAATTTCATTTTCGTTATTCGATTTGAGATACATTTTTTAAAATTCAATCAAATGTAAGAGAGATATGTTTTTTATCTTATAAGGAATGAATGGATTTATACAGTTCCCTGAAACCATATTTCCATGAAGATTCCTCTAAAAAATTGTGGATTTTTTTCAATAAATTCGTTTCTTTTAAAATTCTATGGAATTTGAGAAAAGAAAATATTTTTGAAAAAGAAAGGATATTTTCATTAGAAATTAATTTCTTGTTTTTTATCAAAATTATTTTCCATATAAGATGAAATAGGGTTATGTTTCTATACCTATTATTACATTGATTTTATATTGTTTATCATGGAATTATTTTTATGAAATTCATTTATTTTATATGGATTATGATGGAATGATGTTTAAAAAAACGCATTTTATTTTATGGGTTATGCTATGATAAATGATTTATGTTTTTGTGGTACATGTAGGAATGATTTCATTATGAGATGCATTGGATATATATATACCTCTAATGGATTGGTTAAATATTTATATATCATCCGACATACATGAATGGAATGGAAAGTAAATTTGGTTCAGTAATACAGGGCTGGAATGAGGAGTGAACTCTATTCAGTAGTGAAATGTGTCTGCCATGATGGTCTTGAAAATGAGATTTGACTAATTTGAAATTATATTCTATGATTATGTTTGTATTAGAATAAATTTCATGTCTTATGATATAACTATTGGATTACATTATATTATTATGATTAATCCCATGACATTACATTGTGATCTTTTTTATGTAAGATAATATTTTCTAATGTTATATTTTTAAGATTATGATATGTTTGATATTTTCCTTTTTTACCCTTACTAAGAATTTTAGATCACCCTTTCATATGTTTAATTTCCAGAAGTCATTAAAAAGGGTATTAAGTAACATATTTCAAAAAGGCATACAGACATTAAGAAATAAGCGGGAGTTTATGTAGATGTTTTATGAACTCAGTGTATATGTTTCCCAATTTATAAAGACACTAAACCTATATGGTAAATGAATGGTTTCTAATGTTATGTAATAAATATTATTCAAATTTTAAGTAAAATATATATGTAAAGTATGGGATATTATGATTTTTATTAGAGAAAAGGTATAGTTAAACATTGGAAACTAGGATGAGAGAAACTCAGTAAGAACCCTAAGAATATGTCTAAGAATAGGTTAAAATCCTATCCTAGCATTTTAGATATTTTCCTGAATAACCTAGGATAAAACCTAAATTATCCTAAATTGAAATTTTATTCTTGAACTATGTGGTTTTCCCATTATGATTATTGTTTCTCACACTATGCTTCTCGGTTTTATTCAATGGCTAGAACCCAGAGGAACCGTTTAATTCTGAATGCGATGGGAAATAAAATGATTGTCCCCCTCAACAACCAAATGTTATGGGAGATAGAATAAAAAATATTTTATCCATGCCCACATAAATTTCTCATGCTATGAATCATTTCGAACTTCCAAACAAGAAAAGTAGGGAGTGAAATTATTTGGAATCATTCATGGGGCAGTGTCCACCATCATTCAACGGCTCTTCTGATCCATTTTTGGATGAACGATGGATTAGTTCCACTGAAAAGATATTTTTAGTTCTAAAATTTTCTTAACATGATAAAGTCATCTTAGCAGTATATTCTTTGGAAGGTGAATCTGATCAATGGTGGAATCTTATAAAGAATATAAGGCAAAGAGATGAAATTTATTCCATGGAATGAGATAAGTTCATGAACTTCTTTTTCAATAAGTAATTTCCTCGTATTTTCAAACAAAGATTGAGAAAGAGTTAATAAAATATAAGAAAAATGATGATTAATTTGTTGGGGTCTACAAATAATGTTTTACATGACTTTCAAAGTACGCTTCTAGAATTATTATCCTACATGAGAGTAAAATTGATCAATTCATTAGTGGATTAAAACAAATTCTTATAATGGAATTATCCAAAAAGGACTTCAATAGCTACAAGGAAATTATTCAATGTGCTCTCAAGGTTGAGATGGACATTGGATTAATCCATTGGTCATATGGGTTTGATAAGAAGAGAAAAATTTAATTCAAAATAAAATCAAAAGACCACACTGAAAAGAAGATGAATTATCCCTTAGCTTCATAGTGTGGAAAGAAAGATGGAGGGAATTCTCCTGAAGGGACTAGTAAATGTTTTATGTTTTTAAAATAAGGTCGTCAGGTATTTTAATTCTGATGTGATGGGAAATAGATGTATAATGTTGAGAACGAAGAAAAGGATAAACAGAATTCACCTCCAACACTTTAATGCTACAAGTTCAAAGAAATGGGGCATTATGAAAATCAATTCCCTAATCTACGTTTAATTAATTATGATCTATGTCAAAAAACTAATAATGAAAAAAAGGAGAGTCAAATGAAATCACTATCAGCGATGTAGAGTATGATAATGAAGTGGAGAATGGTACACTTACCATCAACCCTAAAGTTGAAAAAGTTTTATTTGATTATAGATTAACCAAATATTTTATTTCTGATGAATTTTATAAGGGTATTTCTATATTACATCAATAATTAGATGCTGATTTAGCTATGAAAAATCATAACAACACAATTCTCGCATAAAAAGTTAATAATTATTCTCTGATGGATGATTGTGGAAAGTTGCCTCCTGCAAATCTTGTGATCCATTCCAAAGTGTAATTTTATGTGATTCTTAGCATGGATTGGCTGTCTCTATATAGAAAAAATATCAATTTCCGAGGAAGGAATGGAACATTTCATATTGCAGATCAATCTATGATCATCTATTGATGCAGGGATGAATACAACCCTCAAGAAGAAATTTCATCCCTTATATGGGTCTTTATTCCTATAAATGAAGGTTTTCTATCTCAAATGGTTTGGGAGAAACTCACGATTAATAATAAAACCATTGTACAAGAGTTTTATGATGTCTTTTTGGAGGAATTTCCAGGTGTTCCACCAAATCCTAAAGTTGAGATTTCAAAAGAACTCATATCAGTTGTTATGAAAATTTCAAAGACAACATATATAATGACCCCAATTGAGATTCAGGAATTAATTAAGAAACTCCAAAATAATATTGATAAGGGATTCATATGTCCTAGTGCGTCACCATGGGAGCACTTGTTATATTTGTTATGAAGAAAGATGGATCATTGAGACTCTATATTGATTATTGAGAACATAACAAGATCACTATCAAGAAAAAATATCATCTTCCCCACATTGATGACATATTGGAACAACTACACAGATCTCTATACTTTTCAAAGATTGGTCTTCATTCAGAATATCATTAATTAATGGTCAAAATGGAGGATATACCAAATACGACATTCCATACAATGTACGGAAACTATGAATTTATAGTGATGCATTTTTGTCTTACTAATTCCCTCGCTAACTTCATGGATATAAATAATAGAGTCATTAGAGAATATCTTGGTCAATTTATGGATGTCTTTATAGATTATATTCATGTCTATTTGAAGGGTATGGAAGTTCATGAAGACCACGTGAAAATTGTACTGAAGACCCTGAGAGAGTAGAAGCTTTATGCGAAATTTACCATGTTTAAATTTTGGCTTCAAGAATTTTTCATTTTTGGGACACATAATCTCAAGGGAAGGGATATATGTGGATCCATAAAAATGTTGTTAGAAGATGGATAAGAAAAAAAATGGTAACTGAGATCCAAATTTTTCTTGGTTTGGATGGATATTATCAATGTTTTGTGAAATATTTTTCATGATTACCTAATACACTCAACAAGTTGACTTGGAGAGGAGTTATGTTTGTTTGGAGAGAGGAATGTGAATATAATTTAAAAGAGCTAAAAATAAGGTTATCAAATGCACCTGTGGTCAAACTGCCCGATAGTGGAGAGAGGATTGAGATCTATAATGATGCAATAAATAAGTGGTTGGGATGTGTCCTAATGAAAAATGATATGGTATATCTTATTCCTCATAGTAGTTGAAAATCAATGAGAAAAATTACCTAACTCATGATTTGGAATTAGCTGTGGTAATCTTTGCATTAATGATATGGAGGAATTATCTTTATAGTGAATGGTGTGATATTAATACGGATCATAAATGTTTAATGTATATTTTCACATAGAAGGAGCAGAATATGCACCAAAGAAGATGGTTTTAGTTGATTAATGATTAAAACTACTAAATACATTAACACCCTAGGAATGCAAACAAGGTGGAATATAAGTTTATTCAATAAGACCATGCTAGCCTATCTATGATGATGATAAAAAAGATCCAATATTTAAGGATTTGAAAAGGATGGATTATTAAATTTTAATGGAATGGGAGAAATCTTATCTTTCTCAAAGAAATGATCAACTGTCTATACAAGTGATGATTAAGGTTTCGTAGAATAAAGATGTAGAGAAACAAAAGAATGTGAGAAATGTTCCTAAATTCAACTTTGATTGTGATCAAATAATAATGTGCAAGAACATGGTTAGTATTCCTCCCATACTAGAATTAAATAAGGAATTATTGAATGAGGCACATAGTTTTTCATTATATATTCCACCTAGAAATAGAATGATTTATAAGGACCTAAAAGAGTATTTCTGGTGGGATGGTATGAAAAGAGATGTCACCGAGTATTTTTCTTGATACTTGGTTTGTCATTAAGTTAATTCTAAGAGATATAAGTCTAAGGGGATGTTACAACCATTACAAATACTAGATCTATAATGGGAAAACATCATTATGGAAATTATTTTCAGACATCCCAAAACATCTAAAGGCCATAATTCTATATGGGTTATAGTTGATCACCTTAAGAAGTCAGAACACCTCATTTCTATTAGAGAGGATTTTCTCTTGATCATCATTATAGGATATATTCAAAGGAAGTGGTAAGATTTCATGGAGTAAATATTTACATTATATCTAATCGAGATCCAAGGTTTACCTCAATGTATTTGAGAATTCTTACACATGCACTCGATACAGAGTAATGTTTTAGCACTACTTATCATCCAAAGATAGATGGTCAGTCTGAGAGGAAAATTCAAACTCTAGAAGACATGTTAAGATCTTGATATTTGGATTTCCATAGAGGTTGGGATCAACACCTACCTTTGGTGAAATTTTATCACAACAATAGCTTTCACTCTAATATTCATAAGGATCCTTATGGATCCCTCTACAAAAATAAGTGTAGAAATCCAACTTTCTTGGATGAAGTTAGGGAAATAAAGCTATTATGAACTGATCTTCTTGATGAGATGGTAGAAAACATGAGATATATTCAACAACACTTAAGAGCATCTTAAATTCAACAAATATTTTATGCGGAAAAAAGATGAAAAGACCTAGAGTTTGAAGTGGGTGATAAAGTTTTTCAACGAATATCTACCTGGTAGAGAGTAATGATATTTGTAAATATGGTCAACCTTTTCCCTAGGTATATGAATCCTTTCAAAATTCTCCATCATGTTGGGAAGGTAGTTTACCGATTTTAACTTCCACCGAATCTCTCTCAAGATCATGATGTTGTCCATGTATCTCTTCTGAGAAAGAAAATACCCTATCTTTCACGTGTACTAAGATCAGAAGTCATACCACATGAGCAAGATATTTCTTACAAAGAACAACTGATGGAGATTCTGGACTGTAGCGAAAAAGTTCAAAAAAATAAGAACACTCACTTGGTTCATGTTTTATAGAGGAACCAGTAATTTGAAGAAGATAAATTGGAAATTGAGGATATGATTAGGGACAGGTATCCTCATCTGTTTCATTCAGCGACGAATTTCAAGGGCAATGTTCAATTTAAGGGGTGTGAATTGTAACACACATATATTTTTATGATTTTTTCGATTTTTTATTCCTAAGTACCTTTCATTTAATGCAATCATGAGTTTAAACAAACTAAAAGATTCCCTTATTAAAATATTATTTTATAGCCTATTTATTAGGTTATAGGGAATAATTATAACTAACTTATGAAAATGCATTGTGAATTCATTGGTTATCCATTATTTATGAAAAGTATAAATCAATTAGATATTTCTATTTTTGGGTGAATTACTTTTGAAAATGAATTAATGAGATATATATGGTATATATAATTAATAATATATTCTTGATAATCATTCCATATATATTTTAGTCATAGGGTATGGATAAAACATTTTTTTATATAAAAACCTATTTTTTAAAAGGTTAATTATACAGCTTTGAATAGTAACCCATTTTAAATTATCATTTTGAAACATTAATAATTTATATATTAAAATGTAAAAATTTTATTTTGAAGAAGGATATAAAAATATACATGGGTTTAATTTCTGATAACATTCATGTTTTGATAAATAGTAAAAATACACTAAATTTTAATTGAAAATAATGTTTTTTGTTGAAATAATTTATATTGATTAATTATATTATTGAATAGATTAAAATTATAAATATATTATATTTTTATGATTTGACATAATTATGTATTTGGAATAAATTTTACATTAAATTCTGATTTAAAAACATTTCAATCTTTTGCAATATTTTAACTTTTAAAGCTCGTTTTCTCATTTCAACAATGGGATTAGTTTTAAATTAATTACCAAATCTTCTGTATATTTAATTTTGAAAAATTGATTTCATATTTTTTATTAGTTGGTCCAAATTATATAAATATATTTATTTTATTTTTAGGCAATATAAATAGTAACTTCATTAAATTTTATTAACAATTAAAAGGGTAAATTTGGTAATTAAGGGTAAAAATAATATTATAAAATTACACTAACCCTTTTCTAAATAAAATTAGATGATTATAGTTTTCCCTAAAACATAATTGGGTAGAAATGGAATCCATTATAACCCACTTGGATGACATTCATACATTGAATTTATTTTATTTAATGAAAAGTGAAATATGTCTCAATAAAACATTAATAATTAAATTATTTTTAATATGAGGATATAAAAAATATAAACTATATTATAAATAATAATTTGAAACCTATTTTTTATGCTTATCATGAAATTTTATTTTTTACTTTTAGGAAATAAATAATTAGCTTAAATACTTATACTTGGATGATGAAAAAATGATTTAATTGATGAAAAATAAATAAAATAATTTTTATTAAAATATTTATAACCATATAAAGGCCAAAAAACTTCACCAAACATTATTGTTCAAGTATATATCTATCATAATCATCCATGGGTTGTCTTATTGACCTTTGGAGTCTTATTTATGATATTATGAAACTTATGTTATTTTTTTAAAGTGAAGATAACATTTTCACATTCATGTTTTAAAATACTATAGAATTTTTAATGTTTAGTTTTTCAGAAGATAAATTCGACTAAATGTTTTTTCTGAAATATAATGGATTTTTCTTAATCATATTATTTTATTTTTAATTTTTATTCAATAGCTATGTATATTAAATAATTACACAAAATTGAGGTAGTAATTATTTTATTAATGAAGAGATCAAATAAATGTTTTTAAAAATATTTTAGTAAATATAATTTTCCCTTATTATTATATAAAATTATTTTTAGAGATTAACTTGACCCTTTAAGGGTAAAATAAAACATTTTTATCTTGGTTTACTTATTAATTTTATAATTTTTAAAAATAATGAAATAAATAAGGTCATAATTGACACTATTGATATTTTGTAAATATAAATTCTTAAGTATTTAAAAATCATAAAACATTTTTAGAAATATATAATAATTATTATATGGTATATAATGTTCTTAATTATTAATTTATGTTCTATTTGACTTCAAATAATAAATCATTTTACCCTTTTAGTATTGAAATATGTGTTATCCCAATTAAAAATTAAATAGAATAACTAGGTGTCAATTAAAATGTTAATAATTAAATTGAAATAAAAACTTGCCTAAAATTTATTAGATTATGATATTAAATACCAATATAATCACATATTATAAATTGAGAAAATTTATAAGTTTTTATGTGGGTTTTGATTTTATTATAAATTAATATTTTTGTGGTTTCCAAAAGTACCCCTCACCTTAATTATAAAGTGGCACTTCCTCCCTCAACTCTTCACTTAATTTTGAGAATTACAGATCTAATATAAACTTATTATTTCCCATATAAACTTCCCCATTAACTTTATATAGGTCCCTATCTTCTTCAATGAGCAACACTAGTACTCTAAGATGAGATTTAGAGGAGGAACATCGAATAAGATGTAATATCATTTACCTATTATTTCAATCTTATTTCTTCTCCTACTTCAAAACCCTGATTTGATTCATTATAAAGTAATAAATACAGTATTGTTTATGTAATTAGAGGTTATTATGATTATTAAACAACCATAAGCCGCATTCTACCTATCCAAAGAAAAATGAAATCACAACGTGTGTATATGTACAACTTACCGTCACCAAGCTGTGGTGTAATCTGTTTTTAACCACCACCATACATGGATGGGTATAATGATGGAATTACTAAATATAAATGATTACTATAAAATTATATTTATTATGAGATACTATACACCATCTACTTCATTACCATTCAATAATTAAGGGAATGATAGCATTCCGCGTGTGTACGTACGGCTTACCGCCTCCACAGTATGATGTGAATCGTTGTACATAATCTTAATTAAAAATTGATTATATAAATGAATTTAATGAATAAATATGATATATATTATTCTAATAAAATTCTTTAAATGATATAACTATAAAGTAAAAAGAGTAATAATATCTTATCCGACAAAACATGCATAAGAAAGTAAAGCAGTCAATAGCCGAATAACGAGTAACAATGAAATGTTACTAACAAAAGAATGAAAATATTATCATAAATATTATCATTAAAACGGTTATTATTATTATATAAATCATTAAAATTATTTAAATCATTATACTAGAGGTTTGGATATAGGCAATCCATATCAGACTTAAGGTAAGAGCTAATTTTGCATTCTCATTTTTATCTGAGATTTTATATACGTCAGTATTTACTAGGGTATATTTATTATTCACATAAATGATCCATTATTATGTAATATTGTTTCTATTATAACACCCCATTCTTCCATGGTATGCTTCTCTTTGAATAACACAGTAGCATGTGTTGTTCGTAACTTCGAGTTCTAACACACCACAACCAATCAAACTAGCCGTTATGAATAGTAATACACACTTTATGATTTTTTTTAAAATTTTATTTATAAATGGACTTCATTTTTGGATTCAAAATATAAAAATTATCTTAGGGTGAATTTGTGGTATTTTTCTGAAAACATTCAATTTTTGATGAATAGTGAAAAAACAGAGTTATAGTTTACAACAGAATTTGTATTTAAAAAATTATTTATTTTATTTCAATTTATTTTAGTTATAAATAGATACATAATACCTATATAAGTTAAATGTAATTAATTATATTCAGTTTATAATAATTTTAGATATATAAAAATTTTATTGAACTTTTTACCGTCTTTAACCCACCTCCTAGGAGGATTTTCAAATTTAAATAAAACATAATTGTACCGATTCTATGAATTGAATTTTAAAAATTATAGAGACACAATTGATATCATTATGTAAAATTTGGTTCAATAAGATGAAAATAATTTTGGTGAATACTAACTTTTTTACTTTTATTTACCACAGTTAAAAGTAAATAGTGTAATTAAGGGTAAAAATGATATTATTATTATCCAAACTGTAAAGACTCGAAGCTTAATGTACATGGACATTGAATTAATTTTGTGGAATAATTAATACAAAATGAAAACTGACACATAAGAATCGTAATAGTTTAGTGTCTTTGGAAACATGGAATATAAACTTCTAATCATGTTGAAAGATCTTCAACAACTCCCATAATGATCTTCCCCTTTTTGTTTCCTTACCTAAAACCTTTCTTTATTTCCTGTGGAAAATAAAACATAAAAAGGGCGACCTCAAATGCTCAATAAGGGCAAACATAGAGAACATAAAACAGTCTATAAACATTTCAAAGCAAAAACCTGAACATGAAATTTAAACATCAAAATCTTGAGCAAAGACACAAATCATGGAAGTACGTATGGAATATATCATAAAGGAACATCAATCTTGATAAAATAGCATGGGAATAAATCATGTAATTGTGGAAACCATTCAGAACTTGTTATGATTTCCATAGTATCCAAGGCATTGCTGCCAAGACCATCTTTGTGGACAAAGTCCGTTTCTGAATCGAGTTCACTCCTCGTTCCAGTGCTGTAATACTGAACCAGATTAACTTCCCTTTCCAGCCATTTCTATCTCATGAGATATAAATATTTACCCAATGCATTGGAGGGAGATATAAGTCCCACCCATCTCATAATGAAATTATTCTTACTTGTGACACAAAACAATCATACATCATTCATCATAACCCAAAGAATAAAATAAACATCATCCCATCATCACATAATCCATATAAAAAATGGATATCATTTCATAATTAGGAAAGAGAAACCATGTAAATCACAGATACATGATACATGAAACATACACATATGAAATAATGTCATCTTAGATGAAAAATGGTTATGATAAAACACTTGAAATGAATTCTTGAGGAAAATATCCTTTCTTCTTCAAAATCATTTTCCTTTTACAAAATGTCCTGAAATTTTAAAAGAATAGTATTTTGATGAAAATAGTCATGAAATATTTTTTTAGGAATCTTGATGAAAATAAAGCTTTATAAAACCGTAAAAATCATTTCATGTCGTACAAGTTAAAAAAAAAATTTCCCGTACTTTTGCCGAAAAAGTCACAAAGTGCCTCGTAAAAGAAATATTCCTTACACACCATGTAGTAAAATTCAAAAATGGGTAAAAAGGACTTTAGACATACATGAAACCATTTTTATAAAACAGGTACATGGATGATAAATATAACCCCAGTGAATACTTACGAATAAACAATCTCGGAAAAGAGCGAGATTGGAATATTTATCCCTTACCTTACGTCTGATATGCTATGTATGTATTTGAACCTCCTGTATAATGATTTAAATAATGTCATTGAATTATTACAGAATTATATTCATTGTTATAATATCATATATGCTTCACTTATGACTTTATATAACCCATTCTTTTGTAAATTAATGTTAAAGTAGTGTTATGGGTAAAATCGTTTCATTTGTCGTTCGTGTTTTAACTTGTAATTATTCATATGATTACTTAGATCATGGTTACTTACATCCCGAATTTAAAACATGATTTTTATATAATATATATTCATAATATACATATATATATAATAGATTGATAAATGGAAATAAATAAACCGTTCATAGAGACGGTAGGCTTTACGTACACATGAACGCTGTTTTTGTTTCCTTATTGAATTGAATGGAATTAAGTAGATGACATTAATATATACATACCTAATACAGTATCATTACTTTGTCATATATTTCATGATTACTTATTATATATACTTTATAATCATTCATTAACGGTTAATCATTGAGAATGAATCTCATCGCGTCGTGGAGACGGTAGTCCGTACGTACGCACAAGCGATGATATCATTCCCACGATCATGGAATTGTATTGAAGTGTATGTATAATATTTCTGAATCAATATCACTTTAAAATAATCATATATAGTTATTATTTACACTAATATACCCATCCAAGTAAGGTGGCGGTGGAAAAACAGATTACACGACGGCGTGGAGACAATATTCCATACGTACGCAAGCGTGGTGATTTCGTTTTCCGTAGGATGGATAGATGGTGAAATAGGGGTTTTTCATACTTATAATAACATATCATTATATGAGTGACACTTATGTTATTACTTCATAATAAAACAACTAAATAATAATAAGTGGAAGAATAAATAAAGTTGAAAGAACCGATAACGGACATTACCTCTTCTTTGAAGCGCCTCTTTGAGACCTCCTCTTAGGGAACTAAAATTAGTCTTCGAATAATACCAGGACCTCTAGGATGTTTCTAGGGAAGTTAAGATGAGAATTTTCCAGGTTTTGGCCGAGCATGAAGGCTCAAATTGGTGTGAGGAAGAGAGGGAGGAGGTTCCCTTTTATAAGGGATGAGAGGGGCACCTTTGGAAAAACTAAAAATATTATTTTATTATAAAGTCATATTCGGTTTTTAATAGCTCCAAATTGATTTATTTAAAATATAAGGTGGGGATGGGTCTAAATCATCTCATCCAATAGAATTTATACAAGTTTAGGTATCTATTTTAACCTTATCATTTAGATTTAACTTTAAGTTAGATAATTTAACTTTTACCGTGTCTTCTTGTTTTCTTACACTATAAGGTTAAGGAAATTACTATAACAAGGAAAACGAAACCCATGATGTTTATTATTAATATATATAACCTTATCTAAGTAATTTGTCCGAACCTTAGATTTTTAGGAATAAAATAACAATTAATAATATAATATTTGTTTTAAAAACTATTTTATGTCTATTTTGACAGTATTTGGTAATTGAGTTTTGTGAAAATCATAACAGAATGACTAGTTCTAAAAAAGTTAATTAAAACAATACTAACATGTCATATTAACCTATAATTTTTTTAATTCATAAACGGTCTCAAATTACATTTATTTGGGTATTTATAACATCAATTATGCCAATATTTTATTAAAAAGACAATTACTGCATCATCATTGTGTCATAAATAAATTAAATTATTTAATGTCTAAAAATTACAAATAAAATATCATTATATATGAAATCTTATTATATTTCTAAGTACCATTTATAGTCGAATTTATCTTATGTATAATCTTATATTAAAAATGATTTACTTATTAAACATTGATTTTAACTATTTTAACCCTTCTTTAATTAAATTAATATTAAATGTCCTAATCTAATTTAAGTGGACCTAAATTGTCATATTTTATTCCTAATGTTGTTTTTGGTCTAATTAAACTTATTAAATAGAATTAGGACATGTGTTAGGGTAATAATAATATCATTTTTACCCTTAATTACCATATTTACTTTTAACCATGGTAAAAAAAAAGTAAAAAGTTATTATTCACCAAAAATTATTTTCTTCTCACTGAACCAAATTTTACTTACTAACATCAACCATATCTCTCGGATTTTTGAAATTTCATTCACAGAAGTGGTAACATTATGTTTTATATAAATTTGCAAATTCTCCTAGGAGGTGGGTAAAAGACTGTGAAAAGTTCAATAAAATTTTTATATATCTAAAATTATTATAAAATGACTCCAATGAATTACTTTGAACTTATATAGGTATTATGTATCAATTTTTACCTAAAATAAATTTAAACAAAATAAATAATTATTTAAATAAAAAGTCAGTTTTTAAATAGTAACCCAGTGTTTTCACTATTCATCAGAAATTGATAGTTTTCAGAAAAATACCAAAATTTCACCCTAGGCTAATTTTGATATTCCGAATCCAAAAATGAAGTCCATTTTGAAAAATAAAATTTATAAAATTTCTAAAAGTGGGTATTAATATTCATAACGGATAGTTCTAATAATATTTTAATAATATATCACTGTTTAGTAAAACCCGGTATTGCGTACAACACACGCTGTCGAAGAAGGTCACGATTGCGTGTAATGCAAGCCAAGTCAGGGTTCCGTGTTGTGCAAGACTCCTTTGTTGTTTCATTATAATAGAATCCAACCATTTTTCATTTATACATTGAATATATATATATATATATATATACTCAATGTTGCGTAGAATGACTATTATCAAACAAACTTGGAAATTTGTGTAACACAATCTAAGAATAGTGTTGCATATACTGCAAGATAATACGGTGTTGCATATAACGCAAGATAATCTTGGTGTATCGTACAACAGAAGATATGAAAGAAATTAAGACAAATACATCTTATAAAATCTTGGGTTGTTACATTCTACCCCCCTTAAAATGAATTTCTCCCTCGAAATTCGTCGGGGTTATAAATCGTTTACTATTCATAGAAACCCACATCGTAAAATGAAATTCCAAAACTTAACTTTAAAAAATTAGGTATGAAATGTAACGGTTACCCAAATTAACTAATCACTGGGTTTCCACGTAGGAGGACATAGGTGAAAATATGGATATGGAAGAGAAATCTAACCATAAAGTTCTTATGGAGAGTGGTAGAGAACATGGCTATGAAAACACCAAAAATCACAAAGCCATAAATTTGTGATGATCTAAGGTAGCATCTGATTCATAAGATATAAGGGCAATAGGACAACATTTTTGGTTTTGAATATCATTTCCCTAAATTTGATGAATTAAAAGAAATACATAAATGATTTTGGTTCAATCTCACTATTGTTCGTGCCTTGAACAATTTCCACTTCAACTCTTAATGAAATGAAGTTGAATTTGTTATTAGTGATGTGTTAGCAGATCAGGTGATAGAAATATGGTTCATTCCAACTGTTGCAAATAAAAGGTTAGAAAAAGTTGTCAAATATACATAAGTCCATCTATGGTGAGGTTAATCATATACGATTCCCAAAATGAACTTATAATTTATATATCATACCACATAATAAAATAAAACTTGTTTCTACTAAGTAGGGACTTCCTGTAGTCCAGTGGTAGGTGATAAAGGCCAGTCACACTTTGGTTGTGGGTTTGATTCCCACAGCCTTTTCCGACGCGAGGGGCTGTCACCCATCATTCAGGTTGTCCTTTTTCTAAAATTACATTACTATAGCATCCCATCAATAATATCGAAAAAATATATAGCCTTAAACAATACTAAATTATATCCATCATAATCCATTTCAATTCTTTAGGGTTATCTAAAATACTTCTGTCCAAGCTTATAGTATAAAGAAAACAATAACTATAAATGTCATTTACCAAGCATGTGAATTACTTCATTTGTCCCCGATATATCTTGTTGATCACATTCCAATATTGTGAATACCTTAATCATGTATTCTCTTGAAACATGAATTACCATATATATTTAGCGAAAACATGAATTCTGTCAAAAGTTAACTCTTTCCACATACAAAAATCCCAAACAAAATCTATATACTCAAATCTTGATATCACTTTGTCCATTTATCATCCATGCGCTCATGAATACAGTCAAACATCTCATTATCTTCTTATCCCTTCATTATGCTCATATCATATACTTTCCAAAAATATATGAATAACCTTCCATTTTTTCCAGTACCATTCAACATATACTTTCAAATACTTTAGGAAAAACAATAGTGTAACAATCCTTACATGATTATTTATTCCATAGTACCATACATTATTCTTTATAAACATACAATCATTCCACTAACTTCTTAAACCACTGATTGAGCTTCATCATTTCATTCATTTCATATTTCATTTGTAGTCTCTTCATCATCATCCACGTAAATACTACTCATATGACTATGCTGATTATTTTCATGAGATTTTCCCTTAGGGAATAGGTTTTCTTAATGCCCATACATTCCACATTTAAAATATCTAATCATTGTTTATGTCATAGAAATACCATTATCCTTGTCCATGTTGATAACTGAACCTTTTCCTTTTCACTTACTAGCTTTGTGTCCTTATTTTCCACACCCAAAGCATCTTCCTGTTCCTTTGAAACATTCTCCCTGATTCCTCTTCCCACATGATTTATATGAGGGGAATTGAACTTTCATTCCTCTATGATCATCGGGAAACTCCATCTTTCTCTTATTAGCTGAGTTAGGAAATTTACCAAAGATGAGATTATTGATCATATTATGAGATTTATGATTAGGCATAATAACGATATGTGGACCTCCAGATCCAATTTTATTTGGTTTCTCATGAAGAATATCATTCCATTGTCCATCATATCCTCCATTATCATGAATCTTCTTGTTTCCAGCCATTTTCTAAACCCAAAAAGAATAGTGTGAGAGGAAAAAAATCATGATAAGGAAAAGAACATAGTAAAGGGGGAGTACTGTCAATATCTAACATCTTAGGTTAAATTCTAATATCGTTACCGTAGTTATAGGAATATATCTTATATGTATACTTATACTTAGGGACATCCCTGGACATGCCTTAGAAATATATCTATAGATCTCACTAACATGTTCGCATCCTAGTTTCCAAAGGTTAACTAAACCCTTCCTCTGATACAAACTGTAAAGACCTAAAGCTTGAAGTACATGGACATTACATTACTTTTGCGGAATATTTAATACAAAATGAAAACAGACACACAAGGATCGTAATAGTTTAATGTCTTTAAAAACTTGGAATATAAACTTCTAATCATGTTGAAAGATCTTTAACAACTCCTATAACGATCTTCCCCTTTTTGTTTCCTTACCTAAAACATTTATTTATTTCCTGGGGAAAATAAAACATAAAATGGGTGAACTCAAATGCTCAGTAAGGGAAAACATAGAGAACATAAAACAATCCATAAAAATTTGAAAGCAAAAACTTGAACATGAAATTTAAACATCAAAATCTTGAGCAAAGACATAAATCATGGAAGTAAGTAAGGAATATATCATAAAGGAACGTCAATCATGATAAAATAGCATGGGAATAAATCATGTAATTGTGGAAACCATTCAGAACTTGTTATGATATCCATAGTAGCCAAGGCATTGCTGCTAAGACCATCTTAGTGGACAAAGTCCCTTTCTGAATCGAGTTCACTACTCGTTTCCGTCCTGTAATACTAAACTGGAATAACTTACCATTGTAGCCATGTCTATATCTTGAGATATAAATCTTTACCCAATAAATTGGAGGGAGATATATGTCCCACACATCTCATAATGAAATAATTCTTAATTGGGCCACAAAACAATCATACATCATTCATCATAACCCAAAGAATAAAATGGGTTTCATAAACATCATCCCATCATCACATAATCCATATAAAAAAATGGATATCATTTCATAATAAGGAAAGTGAAACCAATTAAATCATAGAGACATGATACTTGAAACATACACATATGAAATAATGTCATCTTAGATGAAAAATGGTTTTGATAAAACACTTGAAATGAATTCCCGAGGAAATTATCCTTTATTCTCCAAAATAATTTTCTTTTCACAAAATGTCATGCAATTTTAAAAGAAAAGGATTTTGTTGAAAATAGTCATGAAATATTTTTGGAGGAATATTCATAAAAATAAGGCTTTATAAAACCATAAAAATCATTTCATGTCGTATAAGTTAAAAAACATTCTTCCCGTACTTTGGCCGAAAAAGTCAAAAAGTACCTCGTAAAAGAAAGATTCCTTACACACCATGTAGTAAAAGTCAAAAATGGGTAAAAAGGACTTTAAACATACATGAAACCATTTTTAGAAAACAGGGACATGGATGATAAATATTACCCGAGTGAATACTTATAAATAAACAATCTCAGATAAGAGAGAGATTGGAACAATTATCCCTTACCTTACGTCCGATATTATTCGTATGTATCTAAACCACTTGTATAATGATTTAAATAATGTAATTTACTTATTATAGAATCATATTCATTGTTATGATATCATATATGGTTCACTTATGACTTTATATTACCCATTCTTTTGTAAATTAATGTTAATGTAGCATTTTGGGTAAAATTGTTTCATTTGTCGTTCGTGTTTTAACTTGTAATTATTCATATGATTACTTAGGTCATGTTTACATACATCCAGAATGTAAAACATGATTTTCATATAATATATATTCAGAATATACATATATATAATGGATCGACAAATGGAAAGAAATACACCGTTCATGGAGACGGTAGGCCGTACATACGCATGAACGCTGTTGTCATTTCCTTGTTGAATTTAATGGAATTAATTAGATGACATACAGATATATATTCATAAATATAGTATCATTATTATGTCATATATATAATTATTACTTATTATATATAATTTATAATCATTCGTGAATGGTTAAACATTGAGAATGAATCTCATCGCGTCGTGGAGACGGTAGTCCGTACATACGCACGAGCGATGATATTATTCCCATGATTGTAGAATTGTATTGAAGTTTATGTATAATATTTTAGAATCAATATCACTTTACAATAATAAAATATGGTTATTATTTACACCATTATACCCATCCAAGTAAGGTAGTGGTGGAAAAATAGATTACCCCAGGGCGTGGAGATGGTATTCCGTACGTACGCATGTGTGGTGATTGCATTTTCCGTAGGATGGATATATGGTGAAATAGGGTTGTTTAATACTTATAATAACATATCAGTATATGAGTGATACTGATGTTTTTACTTCATAATGAAACAACTAAAGAATAATAAGTGGAAGAAGAAATAAAGTTGAAAGAATCGGCAATGGACATTACCTCTTTTTTGAAGGGCCTCTTTAAGACCTCCTATTAGGGAACTAAAATTGGTCTTTGAAGAAGACCAGGACCTCTAGGATGTTTTTAGGGAAGTGAAGAAGATAATTTGGTAGGGTTTGGCCGAGTTTTAAGGCTCAAATTGGTTGGAGGAAGAGAGGGCGTATGTTCCTTTTTATAAGGGAGGAGAGGGGCTCTTTTGAATAAACTAAAAATATTATTGTATTATAAAGTCATATTCGGTTTTTAAAAGCACCAAATTAATTTATTTCGAAGATAAGGTGGGTATAAGTAGAAATACTCTCTTCCAATAGAATTTAGACAAGTTTAGGTATCTATTTTAACCTTATCATTTAGATTTAACTTTAAGTTAGATAATTTAACTTTTACCGTGTCTTCTTGCTTTCTTACTCTATAATGTTAAGAAACTTACTATAACAAGCCAAACGAACCCCAAGTTATTTATTATTAATATATATATACTTATTTATGTCATTTTTCAGAATATTATATTTTTAGGAATAAAATAACAATTAATAATATAATATTTGTTTTAAAAACAATTTTATTTAAATTTTGACACTATTTGGTAATTGATTTTTGTGAAAATCATAACATAATTATTAGTTCAAAAACGTTAATTAAATCCATACTAACATGTCATATAAACCTATAAAATTATTTTAATTCATAAAAATTCTCAAATTACATTTATATTGATATTTATAACATCAATTATGTCAATATTTTATTAATAAGATAATTACTGCATCATCATTGTGTCATAAATAAATTAAATTATTTAAGGTCTAAAAATTACAAATAAAACATCATTATGTATAAAATCTTTTTATATTTCTAATGAATATTTATAGTAGCATTTATCTTATGTATAACACTATATTAAAAATTATTTACTTATTAAACATTGATTTTAACTATTTTAACCCTTTTTTAAATAAATTAATATTAAATGCCCTAATCTTATCTAAGTGGGCCTAAATAGTCATATTTTATTCCTAAGGATTTTTTGGTCGAATTACACTTATCCAATAGAATTAGGACATGTGTTAGGGTAATAATAATATCATTTTTACCCTTAATTACCCTATTTACTTTTAACCGTGGTAAAAAAAGTAAAACGTTACTATTCACCAAAAATTATTTTCATCTCATTGAACCAAATTTTACTTACTAACATTAACCGTGTCTCTCGGATTTTTGAAATTCCATTCACAGAAGTGGTAAAATTATGTATTATGTAAATTTTCAAATTCTCCTAGGAGGTGGGTAAAAGACGGTGAAAAGTTCAATAAACTTTTTATATATCTAAAATTATTATAAAATGGCCCCAATGAATTAAATTGAACTTATATATGTATTATATATCAATTTTGACCCAAAATAAATTTAAAAAAAATAAATAATTATTTAAATAAAAAGTCGGTTTTTAAATAGTAACCTAGTGTTTTCACTATTCATCAAAAATTGAATGTTTTCAGAAAAATACCAAAATTTCACCCTAGGCTAATTTCGATATTCCGAATCAAAAAATGAAGTCCATTTTGAAAGATAAAATTCATAAAATTTTAAAAAGTGGGTATTACTATTCATAACGGATAGTTCTAATAATATTTTAATAATATATCGTTGTTTAGTAAAACCCGGTACTACGTACAACACACGCCATCGAGGAAGGTCACGATTGCGTGTAATGCAAGCCAAGTTAGGGTTGCGTGTTGTGCAAGACTCCTTTGTTGTTTTGTTATAACAGAATCCAACCATTTTTCATTTATACATTGAATATATATATATATATACTCAATGTTGCGAAGAATGACTATTATCAATCAAATTTGAAATTGTGTGTCACACAATCTAAGAATATTGTTGCGTATACTGCAAGCTAATACGGTGTTGCGTGTAGCGCAAGATAATCTTGGTGTATCGTACATTAGAAGATATAATAGAAATTAAAATGACTATATCTTATAAAATCTCATATTGTTACACAAACACATCTCCAGATTCTATTGGATAAATATAATTCGACAAAAAAACCTTATGAATAAAAAATGATATTTTTCATCCACTTGGATTAGATTAGGACATTTATTATTATTTAATTCAAAGATGAGTTAAAAGTGTTAAATACAATTTTTAATAACTATTTTTTTTAATAAAGTGTTACACATAATATAAGTTAGACTATAAATATTAATTATAAAGATAAAAAAATATTATTCATAATGTTATTTTATGTATAGTTTTTAGATATTATATAAAATAGTTTATTTATGACACAATGATGATGCAGAAATTACATAGTTAATGAAATATTAAAATAATTGATATTATAAATATCAAAATAAAGGTAATTAGAGACTTTTTATGAATTACACTAAATTTATAGGTTAATATGACACATTATATTTTTTATTTAAATTTCTTTAGAAGTAATAATGCTGTTATGATTTTATAAACAACAAAATACCAAATAGTGTCAAAATAGACATAAAAGCGTTTTCATAAAAAATATTATATTATTAATTGATATCCTATTACTAAAAATATAAGGTTCGGCCAAACCACTTATATAATTATAGGTGTATCATTAATTAACCACTTGGGGTTCTCTTGGATGTTTATAGTAAGTTTATTTACCATATAATATAAAAATACAAAAGGACATGGTAAATGTCAAACTATTTAACTAAGAGTTAAATCTAAAAGATAAAGTTAATATAGTGACCCAAACCTATCTAAAACATATTGGTTGAGTGTTTTTAGACCCATACCCACCTTATCCTTTAAATAATTCATTTTGGAGCCATTATAAACTGATAATTATTTTTTTATAAAATAGTATTTCTAGCTTTTCCTAAGGTCCCCCTCACCCCTCTTATAAAAGGGAACTCCCCTTTCTCTCTAATTCACACCTTCAAATCCATTTGGCTCGGTCAAACCCTACCAAAATACCCTTTACAATGTCCTCCATTCATCCCAGAGGCCTTCATTTAGTCATAAATCCAACCTAAGGTGCCCTTTTGATCAAATAAAAAGGAAGAACCTGAAGGAGAGGTAAATATTTCATCACCTCTTTCAAGTTCCTTTCTTCTTCCACTTCCACTTTCTTTGTTTTTTCCATTATAAAATAATAACTTCATTATATTCTATATACTATGTTGTTATTATAAATATGTTATGACGATATTCATTATTCTATCCATCCTTTTAATGACAAGTCAGCATATGTGCGTCCATACGGCTTACCGTCTCCACATCGTGGTGTAATTGTTATTCAATACATTATTATTTGTATGGGCATAATAATGACGTGTAATTGATGTAAATAATAAATATAACATGATAATGAATATTTATATATGATATAACATCGAATTATATATTATTATTATAATATCAAAAGAATGACATTTTTGCTTGTGCTTACGTACGGATTACCGTCTCCACGAACGTGATGAGATTAATTCCCCATCATATCCATTCAAGACTAATTTTCATTAGAAGATTAAAAATAATGTTTATATACTTAATAGAATTATGAATATGAATAATATACATCCTATCCATAACAAACATTACTTACATAACAAATCATATAAAGGAAAACGAATCAGTTAACACCAGAAACGACGATAATACTAAGATATTATTAACATAGCAATGTTATAAGATCATATATTATATCATATGAATGTATATGTTTTATGTATAATTTAATAACAATTTTTTCACCATTATATTGGAGTAAAACTTACCCTAAACCAAGGATAAGTACAAGGTAAGGGTTAATTTCACAATCTCTTTATTATCCGAGCTTGTTTTTACGTAAGTATCTACATGGACATCTTTATCACCCAAATCCATGTATCATAAAAATGTATTCCAAAAAATTATTACTACTTACTAGAATATGAGTTAAATTCATTTATACCCTTGTTTGACTTTTTATAAAATTGTTTTAATGGAATCTTTCTGTCATTTTCCAAAAAAGGTACCTTATAACCTTTTCGACATAATTAAGGTAAGAATGATTTTTTAACTTATACGGTGGGTGCGACTATTTTCATTTATTATAACATCATAGAATTTTCCCTTAAAATATTATAAGAATATTTTCAAATATAAATGTTTTCTTTTATAATTACATTACTTTTAAATGATTTAAAAATAGAAATAGATATTTCTCTAAAAAGGTTTTGATTTCATGGATTTTAACTTTGTTTGAAGTTGATTTGTTATGATACAAAACATCCCTATTGTATTGAAGGTTTTGTGATATGTTTGACTATGGATGTGTTATTTCAAACCATTCTTGGTTTATGGATAAAGTATTGACATTTCATATGCTAGTTTTAATATTAATGTTCATGTTATGTTTAAAACTTATCATATGAGGAATGCATTGGACTTAGTAAGTGATGGGTGGAGCACACTACAGCTCCTCGATGCATCAGTAGGTCACATGGGAAAACTAGTTTCTTGGTACAAGGCCTTAACAATATATTATTAGTATTCTTCACATAAGGCCTTGACTATGTGGTTTTGAAACTCTGGCATTATGCATTACATCATCATAAAATTGGCAATTGATATTGCATGTGAATACTCAACTAGTAGAATAATGGGGTATATGTTTAGGGGAAATTCAATGTTAAATGATCATGGGTAATTGAATATTTTTGGGCACTGAAAGGAATTTAAGAAGTTAATGTAAATACAACTCTTGTCCAAACAAATCATAAACCATCATTAGGAGGAATACATATGGTATTAATACAATATATCCCATGTGGAGTAAAAATAAAGGGTTTTTGTAGTTGATGAATACCATTAATATAAAAATATCTACTAAAAATATTTTTTTTTGAAATATCATTTTTATAAAAATCATTTTGAAAATAAATTGTTTTGAAAATCAAATTTGAATAAATTTTCTTTAAAAATGAACCTCTTAAACAAGGAAAGGATTATTCAAAGAGTTGATTGTGGATAAATCTATACATGCCAAATTTGGTAAAAAGAAGAATCCTTTTTATGGTAATATGTTTAGAAAAATTCCTTTTTCAGAAAGTGACAAGAATATTTTTTAAACACATTGGTAAAATAATAGAAAGGTAAAAGTTTCTTTGATAACTAATTTTTGGAAAGGTTAAAAAATGAATTTATTTTATAAAGAATGTTTTTTAGAAGAAAACATGTTCTCCAACTAAATAGTGAAATGAAGTCCTTTTATCTTAAAAACATTTTCTAATACAATTTGAGTATGAAAGCATGGAAAAACGGTTCAAATAATTGTAAAAGGTCCTGAATAACAAGAGGATAAGAAAATTAAATTTTTTATTAGATATAGGTCAAATAATATCCTCTGATGTAAATTCAGTTGTAAAAAACCCCAAAAAATTATATTATAATGTCAACCATTGAAAATAGGTCAACATTGATATGAGAATGATTCAATGAGTGGATTATGTGTATCTACTATAAATCAACATATAGAAGTAGAAATAGATAAATAAATAGTCAAATTTATTATATGCATAATCATATAATTTTAACAAAAATGAGGTAATAGTATAACCCAATAAAATAAAATTGGGTTATGAAGTTCGTATCTACTTGGTACCTTATAACTCAAATCCTATTAGATGAAATAATTAAAATTGAAACTCAAAATATCATAAAGAATTAATAAATCATGATATTACATCATAAATTAGAAGTATGTAAACCATATATAAGAAATTAGGTTTAAAAAATAAATTTACTATTTCAATATAAATGTAAATTTCACAGAAGGAATTGAGATTGAAAAGATAATCATTAAAAACATTCTTCGGGAGAATAATATTTAAACATTCCAAATGGCCCCATACCACTATGAATTTTTTTAATAATAATATCCATGAATGAATAACATTAAATGAAAATTATAATATCTTAATAACAAATATATTCCTGATATAACATGTCAAAGGGAAGTATATACACCACAAAAAAACTAGGTGCATAATAACAAATAAGTCTCAACGAAATATTATTAGAGATGAGGAAACTTACCTTGAATTTCTTTTGGGGTTAAAATTATTGAATCCAATGTATTAAAATATTAAAAAATTTAAAAAATTATTCTAGAACCATATTAATATCATTCATGTCATATATGATCTTATTATAATATCTTATTACCAATTTTTAAGTATTGTTAAATTATTTTAATTATTTCAGGTGTAAAATTATTAGACTTTTGAGTATATTTTGTCTCGTTACTTGTTGTTATTAAAAATTAAATCATGGATTCATGTTATATATAATGTCAATCATGATTTAAATACTATATATATTCATTATATAATTGTTTAAAATAATATTTAATTACTTGATAGAGGAAATGTAATGCAACGTTCATGTAGACGGTATACCGTATGTACCCATGAACGCTACTCTCATTTAATTGTCTTATTTTAAAAGAATAAATAGTTAATAATATATATATATATATTATAATTTTATTATAATATCTATTTAATATATGTTAAACAGGTTTATTTAAACCATCTTTGATACATTTTATGTAGAGTATGAACGAATCACTTCACTTCAAGGTGGAGGCAATCCACACTTCCACAAATGATGTTATCGTATTCCGACAAAATAGAGTTCATAAATATATGTTTAATAAAGAGTTAAATAAGTATAAAAAACTTATTAATAACATATATAGCATTTATAAATAGCTTTTCCATCAAAATTACCACCATTAGAGGTGGTAAAGGAAGAAAAGAAAAATAACCATTTTGTGAGGTGATAGTTCGTCAAACACATAAACTTGAAGTTCTATACCAATTATATAAATGTTTGT
The DNA here is from genome assembly GCA_963277665.1 of Viscum album. NCBI lineage: Eukaryota > Viridiplantae > Streptophyta > Magnoliopsida > Santalales > Viscaceae > Viscum > Viscum album. The sequence continues at coordinate 1,075,486,197 of OY728143.1, forward strand.
GTATGATTAGGTATAAAAATTTACTTAAAAATGTATCATAATATTGAGAGTATAGTTTTTTTTACATAATAATGGAATTAAGATTGTTGAGGGGTTGGAGAAAGGAAATAAAACTAAAAAGCTCGAGGAAAGATGTTAACACTACTTTGTGTAACTCCTTTTGGTTTTCCAGAAAGGTATTAGTTGGATGGATTCATGACCAAAAGGATGATTCTAGGATGAGGGGAGGTATTTTTAAGAGTTATTTGGTAATATATTGGTTGATCCAAAGTGGGTTGAGAGGTGTGAGAAAGTGGGAGGGGGGTTCCTTTTTATAGTGGAGGAGGTCTGGAACTCTTGAAAATTTTGGAAAATAGAATTCTACCCACGTTCTTCTCATTTAAAGTGGCTAAAATAATTGAAACAATTATATGGAATGGGTTATATACACTATATTTGTCCATAAAATGGATTTTGGACAAGATTCAAAGTTATTTTTCCCTTATGTTAAAGGTTTATTCCCTTGTTAAGCTATTTTGTCTCATAATTGTTGTAATTAATTTTAGTCAATTTCACTAATAATTTTTTTTAAACGAAGTTGAAATTATTAGAAATTTTAAATTATGATGATTAAAAATATGGAATCCATTTTATTAAATTATAATAAAATAAATAGTAGAAATTAATTTAAAATTAATCATGTAGACATGACGATAATGCATGTTTTTAAAGTAATAACATTTAGAAGTTTTAGATGTTTATAAATCTAATTTCAAAGTTAAATTAGCTAAACTTAACTATATTATATCAATTTATATATAATTGATATATAATTAATCTTTTAAAAAATAAAAAAATATAATTTTACCTTACAAATGAATTAGATGAAAAAGTAGTTTTGAATTAAAATTTAATATTCTTAATTATTCATTAATAATGAAATATTGTAGAAAAAATAAAAAAGTGAACATAAAACATTTTTTATATTCCAATTTCAAATATTTAGTTTTTTATAATATATATTATTTATAAATCTTTCAAAAATTGGATTTAAAATAGGTTCTACATGAAAAGGCAGTAAAAGTGACTTAATAAAAATATAGGCTTCTATGTGTTATATAAGATTTCTTATTATCTCATTCCAATAAAATATATTTTATTAAAATAAAAAATTATTGAATATAATATATATATTACATTATTATCACACCCTAATTTTAATTAATTTAATTTATTTGGATAAAACAGATATGTGGGCATATAAATTATTTTCTATAAAAATATTCCCTTTATGTTCAATTTGTTTTTATATTCATTAATATTTAATTAGTAACCAATGAATTCATTTCATATTTGTGAAAAAAGAATATTTGAAAACGCTAGGTAATCCTATTAATAACCTCCAATTTAATATATTGGTTATATCATATGATATTAAATAATAAGATTTGAAAAATAAGTTATTGTTCAGTAAAACACAGTGTTTAATGTAATGTAAGACATAGAAGAAACTCATTGTTTCATGTGACACATGATAACTCAGTATCAAATGAATTTCAAGATATATTATACATTTATTTTTAAAAAAATTGTAACTATACTATAATTTCTCAGGATATTATATTACCTTATGTGATCGATGTTGCGTCTTATAAACAATATCAAATACAATGTTCTTACATTAGATTTTTTGGGAATCATAATTAATTTTGATTGAATCATAATTTTCAATGGTCACTGAGCCTTCTTTTCATTTGAATAAATTATTCAAACATTTCATGTTCTCTATCATTTTTGAAGAGAACCAAATTTCCAATATCCTTAGAAATTCCTCATTTTATTATTTATAAGAATCATATACAACAAGATCTATTTCTTTATCTTTTTTTGGGTTATTTTTCTATTAAATTGGAATCGTGGTGATACATTATTTTTTAAGATGAACTAGTTGACCACATTTTTCACACACATATTCTAACAATTGAAATCTATTTTTAGTATTCAAAACATAATTTTTAGGTTATTTATAAATTTATCATCTTAGATTGGATTCAATTCCCCTAAAATTTTATCTCCCATGTCTTTTAGTGTCCTCATTATGATGGTTGTTAAACCAAATCATCCTTGATATATTTTCAAAGTCTCCATGATACCAAAAGTATGCATAAAATGAATATATACCTTTAAAAATTATATTCCTTATAAAATAAATTCTCTGACTTTCTCCATTAGATTGATCCACAATTTTTTATTATTTTTGAAAACCATGTTTTTGGTAAACTCTGGAAATATTTATCTCCACAAAGGAATTCTTTTTAACATTTTTATAGTTACTCATAGAATCAGTTTTTCAATCAATTCTTTTAATCCCATAAATTTTAGATTTTTGGGACTCAACTAAGATAACCCCAAAATCGGTTACTTCGTGTTTATTCTTATTTTAACATTATCCATATTCTTAAATAGGATTCAAAATATAATTCTAGAAATGTTCAATTCTTCCTCTAATTTGATTTTTTTTATTTGAATAAGATCATAATGATTTTCAACCCTTTAATATATTATTTCATATTGATATTAATGTTCTTCTAAGTATATGAAATTCTTCCAAATTATTATTCTACTTCAACATCATATATTTTTATTCTTCATGGGATGTACCCATAGTATTATTAGTCTAATCTTATTTATTAAACTTGTTGTTTTCCTCTTCACCTTTTGAAATATTTTTAATTCATTGTATCAATTTTTCCCTTAATCAAAAAAAATCTATTTGAGTTTCATAATATTAACTTATAGGGTTACTAACTCCATCACTGGTATTGTCTTCACTATTAGATTTCATAAAAAGAAACTTTTCACCAAGATCAATTTTTGTATCAACCTCTTCATTATCATTACAACATTCACTATCCTTTTACTTAGGTAAAAAATTTATTATTTATATTCATAAACAAATTATTATCTTTTATTTTAGAAGATAATATTAGCAAGGATAGATTATTTTTAACGATCTTGTATAAATTTAATCATCTTCTACATTGGATTCATATTCTTTCACTTTATAAACTTTTTCCAAAAAATGTCTAAATTTACCGAAATTAAATAATTTATGTGGTTTCTTATATTTAACTTTATCTTTCCTCTTCTCACATTTATTCAGTTTATTTATACCATCCTATATAATTTCATATTCATATCAGTGTATAGTTTTAAATATTTAGCTTCATCATCCTTGAAATCAATGTTCTTTCCTTTCTTATATTTAGTGGCTTCAAAATCAATTTCATTTTGATTCTATACCTTCTTATTAAGAGTGTCATGTTTTATCATTTCATATGAAATTAGAGTATTATAAATATAATCAAGGGTAATATCACATGGATGTTTTTCTTTCAAATATAATACTTTTGCATCAATTTTATATGATACGATGCATAAAACATTTTTTAATAATATTATAATATCCAAACATTCCACCATAGCCACTGATGGTAGTCATAACTTCTTTGAATATTGTAAATAAACTCCTAAAACTCTCATATCTATTCATTTTATGATATTCATATTTGACTATCATAACCAGAAAATTAGCCTGTTTCTACTTATTCATTCCTTCACAATTATTTTGTATCTTATCCTAGATATGTTTTGATGTTTAGTGCCATTTAATATTCAGAAATTCACCATGTAAAATAGAAAATAAATCATCATTCTTACATTCAAAATCATTCTCTAAATTCCTATTATCTTATATAGTAATTAAGACAGCTTTTTCTTGGTGAAAAAATCCATTATTTTCCACATCAACAACATTGTAACAATAAAAATTTGATAAGGATATTTTATAAACTTCTATATACGAAAACCCTTCCCTTAAAATATGGGAATCCCCATACTGTTCACTATATATAAATTATCTATTAATAATATTAAGAAAATTTCAAATACTTCCGAAACAATATCTTCTATATAAAACACCAATGAAGGGAACCTTCCTTTGAATCCACTTATGGGGACACAGGATCATGGAATCACATAGTTGGAGGTTGAATCCAAGATACTATAATTTTATATTTTTTATTTTAAAACAACATCCACCAATAGTTAGCATGAATTTTGATACTAATAAATCACAAAAGAACCCATAGTGAGAGTACATAAAATTTACATGGTTCACTACTCACTGTGACTTGCTATTCCTTGGAATAATCTGGTAAGACTCATGATCATACGATCCTTTAAAAACATTGTAAACCACAATGAGTATGGAATTTTTTTTGAACATTATTACAAGTCTACAAACTATTTTGGGAATCCTACACATCTTGTTCATCCTATAGTAATATAATATTAAAATAATAAATATATAATAGATATTTCATCCTTCTATAGAAAATTAACCGCATTCCCAATATGTTGAGATCTTCTTCTTCTTCTTCCTCGATAGTATAGGCATGTCTTAACATCAATTTTTATTCACAAAACTGCATGTAACGACATTTTCTTCACCAACACATCTCTCTAAATCATCACACTCACATATTATTCAACCCATAGCTAAAATCATCAAATAAGGATTTATCAATACCTTAAAGTTACTCTTTAATCATTATTATTAATTAGAATATTTACAATACCATGTAAATTTATTTGAATTAAAACTACAAGATTCATCAGATCTTTCCCTCACTATAACTTACTCAATAAACAACTTGAATAATTGTTTATAACTATATTAGGTTATATAGAATTAAAAAAAATTCTTCACCCTTATTTAAATTTATTTTTCATGATCATTAAAACCATGTTTATATGTGAATTAATTCATGATATAGAGACATTAATATTATATCTACAATATTGAAATTCCTCCTCTTGAAACCAAAACACCTCCAATCTCTTAATGTTGCATTCCCTATATAGCAATGAAAACCAATGAGAATAATTTTTCTATATGTCTCAATCATCTACATAACTTGAAATGTAACACCCCAAGCTTCCACGGTACGCTTCTCTCTGAATAATACAGTAGCGTGTGTTGTACGCAACTTCATGTTCTAACACACTACAACCAATCAAACTAGTCGTTATGAATAGTAATACCTAATTTTTGAAATTTTATAAATTTTATATTTCTAAATGGACTTAATTTTTGGATTCTTAATATTGAAATTAGATTAGGGTGAAATTTTGGTACTTTTCGGATAACTTTCATATTTTGATGAATAGTGAAAATTACTAAATTTTAATTAAAAACAACTTTTTTAATCGAAATAATTAATAGTGATAAATTATTAATTTGAGTGGTTTTAAAGTATATTTAGAATATATTTTTACCATTTAATACAATGTTGGTCATTGGATGAGATTTCACATTTAAACCAGACATAAACAAGTGTCAATATTTTGATAGTTATTATCTCTTAAAAACACGATATTTGTTTTGACGCTGGGAATTAATTTTTAAATTAATTAATGAAAATGATATGTTTTGAATTTGGTAAAATAGATATCATTTTTTGAATTCATAATATCAAATATAGCTTAGGCTTAATTTTTTGTTTTTTTCTGGAAACTTTCATGTTTTGATGAATAGTGAAACCACTAAGTGGTAGTTAAAAAACCGAATTTTTCATAAAACATAATTTTACCGCTTCTGTGAGTGGAATTTAGAAAATCTGAGAGACACGTTTAATATCAAGGAGTAAAATGTGGTTCATTGAGATAAAAATAATTTTTGTTGAATAGTAACTTTTTACTTTTATTTACCACGGTTAAAATTAAATAGGGTAATTAAGGGTAAACATGATATTAATATTAACCTAACACATGTACTAATTCTATTGGACAGGTTTATCTCAACAAAAAAACAACCTTAGGAGTAAAATATTATCATTTAGGTCAACTTGGATTAGATTAGGACATTTATTATTATTTAATTCAAAGAAGAGTTAAGAGAGTTAAAATCGACGTTTATTTACTAAAACATTTTTAATACAGGGTTATACATAAGTTAAATTCGATAGTAAATATTCATTAGAAAGATAAAACTATTTCCTATATAATAATATTTTATTTATAATTTTTAGAAATTAAATAATTTAATTTATTTATGACACATTGATGATGGAGTAATTAACATAATAGTGAAAAATTAAAATAATTGATATTATAAATACCCAAATAAATATATTTGTAGACTTTTATTGAATTACACTAATTTTCTAGGTTAATATGACATATTAGGAATGATGTAATTGAATTTTTTCTAAGTAATCATTCTGTTATGAGTTTCACAAAAGTCATTTATTGAATAGTGTCCAAATTGACATAAAAGAGTTTTTAAGACAAATATTATATTATTAATTGATATTAAATTCTTAAAAATCTAAGGATCAGCCACGAGACTTATATCATGATAGGTGTATCATTAATGGACCACTTTGGGGTCTCTTAGATGTATATAGTATGTTTATTATCCATATAATATAAAAATACAAAGAGACATTATAAAAGTGAAACTAATTAACTAAGAGTTAATACTTAACGATAAGGTTAATATAATGACCCAAACCTGTCTAAATTATATTGGTTGAGTGGTTCTCGACCTATCGTCACCCTAACCATTAAATAATCCACTTTGAATCCATTAGAAACCGAATATGAATTTATTATATAATAATATTTCTATCTTTTCCAAAGGTGCCCCTCACCCCTCTTATAAAAGGGCACTCCCCCTTCTCATTACTTCACACCATCAAAGCATTTTGGTTCGGCCATACCCTGCCCAAATACTCTCTGAACTTCCCTCACTACATCCTAGAGGCCTTATTTTGATCATAAGGCCAACCTAAGGATCCCTTTTGATCAAATCAAAAGGAAGAACCTGAAGAAGAGGTAATGCTTTTACCAAACTTTTTCAAATTCTTTTCTTCTTAAACTTCTTATTTCATTGTTATTCCCATTATAAAATAATTAATCAGTATCTAATATATACTATAATATTATTATAAATATGGTACAACCATATTCAGTATTCTATCCATCCTTTTAGTGACATGTCACCATACGTGCGTACGTACGGCTTACCGTCTCCACGTTGTGGTGTAACTGTCATTCAATAAATTATTATTTGTATGGGTATAATAATGATGTGTAATTCATGTAAATAATAAATATAACATGATAATTATTCTGTATATATGATATACTATCAAATTATATTATATTTTAACATCAAAAAAATGATATTGTCGCTCGTGCGTACGTATGGACTACCGTCTCCACGAAAGCGGTGAGATTCATTCTCCATCGTGTCAATTCAAGTATAATTATCATTTTATGATTTAAAAATAATGTTTAAGGACATGATATAATTCTGGATATGAATAAGACAGAAACTATCCATAACAAACACGGCTTACGTAACAAAGAATATAAAGGAAAACGAGTAAGTGAACACACGAACTGACGATAATACTAAGATATTATTAACAAATCAATGTTCAAAGATCATATATGATATCATATTAATGTAAAAGACTCTTGTATAATTCAATAACAATTATTTATCCATTATACAGGAGGATAACCTACCGTCGACCAAGGAAAAAGTACAAAGTAAGGGGTTTCTTATCTCACTTTTAATTCCGTGATAATTCCATTGTTCACCACTTATCTATTACATGTGGTGTGTGTAATGCCCATGTTTGTATTAATTGTGTAATATACTTTAATTAATTTATATTTAAATCATCATTTTGTGTTCCTTCATTCATGGGTGTATGTTTTGTATGTTACCAAATTAATAAGGAAATTTAAAATTTCAATTTCCACTCATTCTTCTTTACACATACTTCATTGATTATTTTACTCCAAGATTATGTGTGGAATTACTATTCATTTGATTATGTCATAATTTACACTCCCCTTTCTGTGGATATACTTTATATACACATAATCACTCCATTGATAAATTCTCAAGTCATCTGTATGAACTTGATAAGAGTAATTTTTACTCAATCTTGATTTGTTGAGATAAACATCCAATTCATTGGTGTTGTTTTTACAAGAATATGTGTGAATGTCCTTTGATTGTTTTACACTGAATATCCAATAATATTTAGTGTATTTATAGTTTTCACACATAATTATGTTGTTTATTTATCCTTAACCTAAGGATACAACCTTTATGAGGGATTTCATCTCAATTTACATTCCATTGAGACTTCTTTGTTGTTATACAACAAATCACTTTTATGTGGTGTATATAATGTACTTTGACATAGTATATCCTGAATCCCTTTATTCTCACGATATTACAAAGTTTTTATTACCTCAATTATTTGTATTCAAGTGTCTCTCTTTTGTTTATAAACACTAACTAAAATACCAATTTTAAATGTTTTAAAGACTTATTCTTCTAAATCTTTCTCATTAATGTCCATGTTTTAAAAATGGTTTTAAGGATTTATTTATATGGACATTAATGTTTCAAAATTAAAACTCCTTTTAAAAGTTTCAAAGTGGTATGAGACACTTTTATTCAAAAATCTATGTTTAAATGGCTTCGTGACAAATAGTGTGACTTTTAAATGATTTCAAGAAAAAGGGGGATATTTCTCTCAAATGGTTTTGATGATTATTTTCATATATGTAAATATCCTTCATTATTCTCGATTGAGGTTATTATGATACAATAAAATCTTCCATATTGTATCGAATGAGTTAAGTTTGACTATGGATGTTCTATTTTTATACCATTCATGGTTTTTTGACACAATATTGACATTTTGTATGCTAGTTTTAATACGAATGTTTATGTTATGTTTAAAACTTTTCAGATGAGGAATGCGTTGGACTTAGTAACTGATGGGCGGAGCCTGCTATAGCTTCTCAATGCATCGGTAGGTATCATGAGACAAAATAGTGTCTTGGCACAAGGCCTTTGCAAAATCGTATTTGTAGTCTTGGCATGAGGCCTTGGCTATGTGGTTATGATAGTCTGGCATTATGAATTCCATCATTATGAAAGTGGTTATTGATATTGCATATGATTGTTCGACTTGTAGAATATCCATGTTAATATGTAAATGGAATTATTTCATTTTATCTTTTCCATATTATGCTGAAGTTCAAGTTTAAAAGGATTTTGTTTTAGTTATAAATTATTTTAAGTGTTTATGCTTATCTATGAAAGATTCTTCTATACTGTTATCCTTACTGAGAATCTGAGCTCACCCCTTTCAATGTTTTATTTGTTCCAGGATGTGAAGAAGTAATTTATGAATGACCTGTAGGGATAGTATGAGGGGATATGAAGACAAGATGTTGTTGTAATTTTTTTTACCTTATGATGTAATGTAAGACTTATGAATATATCTAGTGTTTCCAAGACTACTAAACTAATCGGTCTTTCGAGACTTGATCCTTTGTGATCATGCCAATGTTATGTAATAATGCACCGACTCTGGGTATCTAGGGTCGGGGCGTTACATGAAATGACTACATGACACAATCACTAACATCATTAAAAATGACTACGTGACTAAATTAGTTATGTCACTAAATGAGATATGTGAATCTTCTAGATAACTATTCAACTATGTGAATCGATTATATGGATGAATAAACAATGTGAATTTGTAATCTTGATGAATATGCTACATGAATCTTCTATGTGACCACTTTGATTCATTAATATATTTTTTTGGCTAAATCAACTATGTGGATCATCTAGATGACCATTTGGATATGTAAATCAGTTAAGTTGTTGAATCATCAATGTGAATAATCTTTATGAATAGTAAAATATGCAATTAATGAGATTTTCTGGTCATTAACCTCTACATACATATACCTTATTTATTATTTCAAAATTCATTCAAGAAAACTTTATAGGAATCATGATAAATTTTATAATGATATTTATACACTAGAAAATAACATAACTCTTTATAAGCTAATATATTTCATGTCAGCTTCAAATACCATTAAACTAATGGCAATATCTCACGTGTTAAAAAAACAACAAAATAACCACAATCATTTCATTCATACCATTATTTTTACCAAATACAACAATACATGACCTCTTAGTGTCAACAAGAAAGACCATTTCTAAATTGATAATTATTAACAGTGATACACCTCAGATATGGGACAAGTTTATAGGTAAACATAAGTATATATATAGTGGTGTTCTGGATAGATCTCCACATTAAGGATAGTGATGAAGATAGAATATTTTCATGTTCAAGGAAGAGGATTTGGAATGGATTGATTTTAGTAATAAATAAGGTTGTACTAGATAAAACAAGGGTGTGTTGGGGTATAAATCCCTCACATTATCTCCAACTTTATATTTTCCCTATCAGGCATGGAGTGATGATAGTTAGAGATGTGTAAATATGACCATGATGGATGGTTGTGTCATAGAATCAATGAGTTCTATTTGGATTATGATTTGTGTCCCATTCAAATGCCCCCCTCATTCTGGATTATATAATACAAAGTTATTATTTTCACATTATATGTTTCAAGAGTTATAGATTCCAATTGAAATCTTATCTAGAACATTTTGAACTATATAATTCCCCATGATGGTGGTCATTTTTACACACCCATTATGGTGAATTGAGCACATATTTGGTGAATAAATAGATATTTTCCTGAGGTTTCTTAATATAAGTTATGGGATCCAGTTGTACATATATTATTATAGACTGTTTAATATCAAAAGATTTATATTGTGATGTGCAGTTGATTGAATGAGATGAAATCCACCCCTGCATTGAGTGGGTTCCCCTCAGGTGTGGAATGAAGAGACATACCTCTGGAAGTAGATGTTTTATAACCCTATGATGTTAAACATGACTCTATAAACTATATACATGAATGAGAATCCACTTATTATGAATTTTGAAGACTACATTGTTTTTTTTTTGAAGGGTGACCCATGGTTCACCATTGATGAGAGGCTGACGTATTCACTGCATTTCATTTTAGAGATGAATATCAATTATTACAATATATAATATTGGAATCCCATGTAGTGTTTATGGATTATATTAGTAAAAAACTTCCTTTTATCAGTTTTAGGTGGAGTCAATTCGGCATTTAAGATATTTTCCATATAATTCCATGAGATCATAAAATATGTAGTTACATCACACTATGTGAGACCTAGATTAATGTATTAGTATAATTATTTCTGAAATAAAATTCATTGTGGTTTTTTAGTATTTAGTGGTAGAGAAAATATGTGGTAGATGAAACTTCTAGTAGAGGACTGTGTGCCCATATGATGGAGGTTCCAGATGAGTATCTAGCTTCCAAGAAATTTTTTCCATCATAGAGAGGGATGCATTACACAAATTTTTTTAATATTAGTGTCCCCATACTATTCCCTTATGTGACAAAGGCCCATAGTAGTAATGTTGACCTAACGGTCATGCATGATTGAAACATTCATAGATGATTGTTTCTGACACTTTTGCCAAGGCACGCGCATCCGTATGTGGAGGATGCGCTGTTGTTGCCCCGCATTCCCTCTTTCCAAAGGTGGGCAACAATCGTTCCTTATTCAGGTATGTTTGATCCGTGATCGAAACGGGATGATGGGATGTCAGTTCTTCCTTCCGTGGATTCCTCCTCAGAACTCATCACCTAGTGTGGGTCTGCCTCATAGATTTAATACGTTGTTCTTGAATCTCATTCCAGGTGCCATATCTTCATGGACGCCAGTTAATTACAATACTTCTGTCAAGACTTTCCATAGGGTCTTGACATGGTAGCGACCTTCGGTCGGAGTAGACGGTAACATCAGGCATGTCGGGGAATATCTGGGTGCGTGGACATAGGGGAACCTGTATTCTTCTTCATAAGAGGGCATCTCATGGGTGCAGAACCCGAGGCATGTATCTGAGGTTTTCCTCAGCTTCCTGTGTTTAACACAGGGTATGTTGCAATATTAATGTCTTGTAGAGACGGTTACACCAAAGTCATGTCTTCCGAGGCTTTCCTCAGGCATCTCATGTTTATCATGAGGTAGGCCGTGAGTTTAACATCTTGCGGAGATGGTATGAGGGTGATCAGAACGTCCCATAGAGAAGGATCGGATTGGTACATCCCAAGGCGGGTAAACCTAGAACATGGATAGATTATGACACCCAATGAGGATGGATCCGAGGTGGTGCGCTCCTAGGAGGGGGGATGTCACAGCATAATGGCTGATCTGAACACCACTGAGGGAGGATCAGGGGAAGTGTACCCCAGGATGGGGTACACAATGGATTACAATTGGTTGGGGTTGAACCTCTTGGAGGTTTCCTACATACCCTGTGTAGAGGACAGAGATCAAAACCCACGTAGTTTGAAGGGGTGATGAATCAGGGTGTACACAAAGGACAACGACCCGGAGATATGCTGGGGCTTACACGTGGAAAGCGGACCATGCGCCGCTAGGAGCAGTGAGGAGGTGGATGGCATGATCCCACCAGGATGTGGCTGCCCAGGTGAGAATCAGGATGGGTGAGGGATGGATGAATGAAGTGGAGGGGGAATGAAGTGGGAACATCGCAGGGGTGACAATGATGTTGGGATTGAGCCTTGAAGAGACCTCGTACGTATCCCCGTGGCAGGGAATCAATGTCTTCGTAGTTTGGGATAGTTCCGGTGGACCGGCGTGAAGGTGGCCCTTGGTCCGATGGATAGTGTCTCCAGCGAACCGGCGTGAAGAGGTTCAGAGTGACCAACGGGTGGTGGGCTTGAACCTCTGGGAGGATTCCTACATACCATGCCTTGACATTAGTCAAAGACCTCGTAGTTCAAATGAGGTGTGGAATACAGTTTAACGTCATGCAGGATGGGGGTGAACTGATGTGAATGAGGTCGGAATGACCAGGTGGTGGGATCGAACCTCATGAGTCTTCCTACATAGCATGCCTCGACATGGATAAAAGACCACGTAGTTCAAAGGGTGTGTCAGCGAACTGACGCGAGTGAGGAACTTGGTACAGATGGTGTGGGGCTTACACACTAGGCTTCCCAGGTGCTGGTGACGTGACATGAAGATGGTCGGAGTAACCAACAGGTGGTGGGATTGAACCTCTGTGAGGCTTCCTACGTACCATGCCTTGGCATGGATAAAAGACCATGTAGTTCAGGTTGGACGCCGGGAGGCCGACGTGAATGAGGAGGACTAGGGGGGTCCTAATGGTGGTGGGCTTGGACCTCGTGGAGGCTTCCAACATACCATGCCTTAGCACAGATCAAAGACCACGTAGTTCAGGTTGGTCACAACGACTTGCCGCTGGACCAGAATGTAGTTTAACGTCGCGCGAGACGAAGAAGAACCCTAACGTGAATAAACGACAAGAGGTGGGCTTGAACCTCTGGAGGCTTCCTACCTACCATGCCTTGACATGGATCAAAAACCCCATAGTTCAAAGGGGCTTCGTCGGCGAACCGATGTGATGGTGAACCCGGGGGTCCACTAGTGGTGGGCTTGAACCTCGTGAGGCTTCCTACATACCATGCCTTGACATGGATTAAAGATCTCGTAGTTTGGGAATGGCGGTGGGTGTCGGCAATCCGACGTAAATGAGGGACCTTGGTCTGATGGGAGATGTTCTTGAACCTCGTGAGGCTTCCTATGTACCATGCCTTGACATGGTTCAAAGTCCTCGTAGTTCGGGTTGGTCACAACGGCTTGCTGTCGGACTGGAATGCAGTTTAACGTCATACTGGACGAAGGTGGAACTCGACGTGAATAAATGACGGGTGGGAATGAACCTCAGGAAGGCTTCCTACGTACCATGCCTTGACATGGATCAATGACCTCGTAGTTCAAATGATGGATGTCGTCAGTGAAGAGATGTGAAGGTGGACCTTGGGCCAATGAGATATGGGCTTGAACCTCGAGGAGGCTTCCTACATACCATTCCTTGGCATGGATCAAAGACCTCGTAGTTCAAATGGGTGTCCAGTTTAATGTCATGCGGGAAAAAGGCATAAAGTTTAACGTCATGCTGGACGAGGGTATACAGTTTAACGTCATTCTAGACGAGGTATTGTCATGGCCAATGCCAACTCTAAGCCCATGTGAGTCATTCTCGGTGTGAGAAACAAGAGGAAGTAAGGACCTGACGATCACACCGTGAAGGGTGCGTCCGTGAGAGGAGAAGAGGGGATTATGTGTTAGGTGGTCCATGGTGCTAGGACTTACTCCAGGATGGAGGCCCGGGGAAAAGGATGATGATAGTTTTGGGCTTGAGCCTTGAAGAGTCTTCCTACGTATCCCCGTGGCAGGGAATCAAAGACCACATAGTTGTTCTGATGACGGCTTACCACTGATTGGGGGTTTCAACGGCTTAATGCTGGATTGGGTCATAACGGATTACCGCTGGATAAGGATGTGAACAGCTTACCGCTAAATTGGGTCGCAACGACTTACTGTTGGATTGGGTCACAACGGCTTACCGCTGGATAACGATGTGAACGACTTACCGCTAAATGGGGGCGCAACGGCTTACCACTTGATTGGGTCACAACGGATTACCGCTGAATAAGGATGTGAATGACTTACCACTAAATGGGGTCACAACGGCTTACTGCTGGATTGGGACACAACGACTTACCATTGTAAAAGTATGTCAACAGCTTACTGCTGCATAGGATCACAACGACTTACCACTGATTGGGATCACAACAGTGGATGGGGCTTATGCGAGGAAGCTGCCCAGGTGCCGCTATGGAGTGGCAATGGTGAATGGGGCTTACCCTAGGAAGGTGCCCCGGTGCCGTTATGGAGCAGAAATGGTGGATGGGGCTTACGCTAGGAAGCTGCCCAGGTACCGCTATGGAGCGACAATGGTGAATGGGGCTTACACAAGGAAGCTGCCCGGCTGCCGCTACGGAGCGACACTGGTGAATGGAGCTTACGCAGGGAAGCTGCCCGGGTGCCTCTACGGAGCGGCACTGGTGAATGGGGCTTACACTTGGAAGCTGGACGTAATGTCTTCCTCATGTATGGCCATGAGGGAATCCCTACTCGCTGGTGGGTTGAGGCATTTACCTATGCGCTAGTGCACAAGCGGGATAATGCCAAGGGGCGTTGGAATCATGCCACTGTAATAATGGCATTAGGCGTCTTATGCTTGGATCATAAGGCATCTCTTGTTTAGTGCAAGAGGCATCCTATGATTGGCACATAGGGTGATTACTACAGTTTCGAGTCTTGAAGGTAGGACTGTTATCATTTCATGCTGGGAGAATAAGGCATCTCTTATTCGGAGCAAGAGGCATCATATGATTGGCACATAGGGTGTGCTACAGTTTAGAGTCATGTAGAAAGGACTGTTGGCATCTCATGCTAGGAGCATGAGGCATCACTCATATTGGAGCAAGAGGCATCCTATCATTTGTTAGTTAGGGAGTACTATAGTTTAAAGTCATATAGATAGGACTGTTGGCATCTCATGCTATGAGAATAAGGCATCCCTTGTTTGGAGCAAGAGGCATCCTATCATTTTTTAGATATGGAGTACTACCGTTTAAAGTAATATAGATAGGACTGTTGGCATCTCATGCTAAGAGGATAAGGCATCTGTCGTGTAGGGAAAGAGGCATCCTATGTTTGGCACATAGGGATTACTATAGTTTAAAGTCATGTAGACAGGACTATTGGCATCTCATGCTAGGAGCATAAGGCATCTCTCGTATAGGGAAAGAGGCATCCTATGTTTGGCACATAGGGATTACTACAGTTTAGAATCATGTAGATAGGACTATTAGGAAGAAGGTGCCTATAAATGGTTGGTGTTGGGACTTACGCAAGGGCGGCCCTTTGTGGTTCAACCAGGCATAAGAGAAAAGTGATAGGGTTTGGAGGAGCTTCCTGAGGAATGGTTAGACTCAAGGTACTCGGGGAATTGATGATGAGAACCTCAACTCACAACATAGGAAAAAACCAAGAGGAAAACATGAACTCAAGGTGTTTCATGGTGTGTGGAGGAGTGTCTCAAATGATGGTATTCCATAGGTTGAAGGTGGGAGTGCATAAGTGAACAATGGAAAATCCCGAAATCCTAGCACTAAAAGGTCGTGGTGCGAGTCTCCATTTTTCATGGGGGTCTGTGAGGGTAGCGAAGTGAGTGGCCCGGAGGGGCGGGACCGCAGCTCAGCAAAGACCCAGAGCGGGGGTTCGGGGGCATAGGCCCCGTGGTATGGTCCGGTGGGCGCGAAGGTAGGAGCATCACACATGATATGTCTTTGCGAAGTAGAATCATGGAGCATGGCCTCGCGAAGCAATGGTCTCTTGCGGAGCAGAGGGGTCTCGCGGAGCAACGGGGTCTCGCGGAGCTTGGCCTCGTGGAGCAGCATCGCGGAGCATTGGCTCACGGAGCATGGACTCACGGATTATAGTCCCACAGAGTAGCATCACTGAGCATTGGCTCGCAGAGCATGGACTCACGGAGCCTCGGCTCGTGGAGGTGCAACACGAAGGAAGATGCTCGCGGAGCATGGCCTCACGGAGCCGCAATGCGGAGCTCCATCGACCGGGAGATCGGCTGCCCAAGGGGCGAAGTGGATGTGGCCATCCATTCAGAGTAGGGGGGTGAGCTGGGTATTTATAGTCAAGGGGTGCCACGAAGCAGAGCTCACGCGGCGCGAAGATGGATCTTGCTCCGTGGCTGATCTTTGCGGCGCGTCGCGAACGTCAAGGCACTTCGCGGAGCCATCCCGCCTCCTTTGCTTCATGGCGGGCTCGCGAACGTCATGGTGTTCGCGGAGCATTACTGCCTCCTCTACTTCGTGGCAGGTCTTCGCAGCGCTTCGCGAACATCAAAACAGGTTTGCGGAGCTTCCCGCCTCATTGCTTCATGTCGGCTCTCCGCAATCGCAGAGGCGGCTTCGCGAATGGGCTTTGCGAACAAGTTTTCCAACTAAACATAAAATTTCTATAACTCTTAATCTGTAGCACTGTTTGATCCCTGAGACCTACCAAATCGAAGCTTCAGAAAAGTTATACGATCATGGATCATGTATGGAAGCATTTGGAAAATTTCAGGGACGCATTTTCTGGGGTCTACAATGATGTACCGTTAGGGTTTTCTTAAATGTGGGGAGAACATTGTCCATAACCTCAGGTAGATAATGGTTTAATTTTAATATTTTTATTAAATATCATAATGGATATACTGAGTGGATACCACCCTTAGAGATTGAATACATGGATTTGGTATATCATCTATATATTTTTACACATTCCCAACAAATGTAAACTCAGGTTATATAGTGGATTAGAGAGTTTCATTGGAAAGTGATAAATTTTAGCTGCTTGCGTCATTGTTATTTTGGGGTCCAGAAAAAAATATATAGGGTCATTATAATGGTTAGGAACTCACACTATATATTTTAATTAAATGGGATACCTTTTGGGTAGTGGTTTAATGGATAATATTTTGGTGAATTTTGTGTTTTCCATGATGTTCTCAGCTATTGATATCATGAAATATTGAAAATGTAAAACCAAGCTATATTTAATAGTGTATGTGAAACATGATGGAGATAGAGAAGTGGGTGGTGGATTCCCACAAATGATGAGGTTGTGAATGAAGGAATATGTCACCATTGGGCTTTAAGATAGTGACATTTGTTTTTATATCTTCCTAGTAAAAAATAATTTTTAAACTGACATTGTTTGGGGGAATCATGTATGTTTACCACACTTACAGTGTATGTGCAAAATAATTTTGAAGAACATAATGTTATAGTTTGAAATGGATGGGTTTTTATTATGAAACCACCATCTAGAAAAATCATTAAAGGTGAGGTGTTTATTTCTCACTCTAGATATGGTCTTGGTAGTGAACCCTTATAAGATAGATATTATCTTTTTTTGATTCATTCCATAAAATATGGTATAATTCCCATAGATTAATGAAATATTTTAGTTAATGGGAATTGTTGAGAATCACGTAGATATGTTATGTTTTCACATTAAATGATTACTACAATATGATATAGAGAGGGTATCTATTTAGAATGAAAAGTATATTTACTTCATATATGATGGAATATAGAGTTCAATTAGAGATCAAACCTCTACGATAGAGGATGTTCATGCGACGGTGGTTTGTTTTCTGCATGATGGAACTTTATTAAATTAATTTTTGTGGAACTATAGCTGTTTTAATTTTTTTTGGGATGAAAATGGTCCTTAGTTGAGGAGGGTGTAGTGACCAAAGTATTTCCTTAAAGAGACTTAACATAATTTTTTGTTTCAAAGTCCCAAGACATCCATAGAGGTAAAACAATAAATTTAACATAGAATAAGACCTTATAATAATTATTTTATGGTTCCATTTATTCTGGGTTGTGGTGTTCACACCTGGGATGAGCTGATGAGTAATTGAAGGTGGAATGGGGTATCCAAAATAATATACTAAGTATAAATATTATTTTTATCCTATACATGTGTATTCTCAATAATGAAACATTTAATTAAAAATGGAGTCTCATATATTAATTTTAAGACTGTGTTTTTCCCTAGGTTGAGGGTTTTAACCTAGAATAATTATTACTCGAGTTCACATTTTGGGTATAGAAATTACTATTGTCGTTACATTGTTTAATGAAACTAATTTTTAATTAGTGGATCGATGGATAGTTGAAAAATCTAAAAAATAACTCCATTTAAAACCCTATTATATAATCCATCTAGGGTTAGTCATTCATTAAATTGGAATGAACCCTAGAGGTAGGGAAATATGGGATACATGAGCATGAGAAAATACCATGGAAATATCATCAGATCGAAGGACGTGGCTAGATTTACTAATGATGAAAACTTGAATAATGAATATGATGAAGGATCAAAGTGATGGAGATTCACCATTGGGGTATGGAATAATGATATGTTATACTCTATTATTTATATATTTAGATAAATAATATTTATACAATATTTTATTTTATCAATTCTTCATGGAATTTTGTTATGTTTAAATTATTTATGATGGTTTTTTCACCCAGTATTGACTCTCAAAAATATTATTCCATGTATTATTTATATAGGGAAGATTTAATTTAAATTTAAATTTTTATTGATTATGTTAAACCATTAGAATATTGGTTAATAATGTGTTTATTATTATTCTATTCTCCCCTATCTCTCTCATTCACATGTAGGATAAACCATGTCTTAGCATGTAGGACATGATTTTAGGTGGCTCTAGTGATGTGTGTCATATTGGATAGCATGGGATAGCGTGGTCTTAAATAGTGAGTGTAAGAAATAAGATTTGAAATGATAGCTCATCAAAGAATATCAGAATTAGAAGAAATAGATGATGCAATGATAAAAATACTGAGTGAGGGTAGTTCTAAGCAGAAGTGGAAGAAAGTGGCTAAGTAGAAGAGTATGTAGTCACATGAAGAGAAATGTTGGAGAATAAAAATATTCATGATAGGAAATGTAGAAAATAGCCTCGATCAAGGAGAATTCATTATAACAACAACAAAATAAGAGGGGTGGATAGGATTCCCCTGACCTTACAAACCCCAATGGATTGAAAAATATCCCACCTTATATATAGATGGAGGGTCATCTAAAATATGTTTGAAGCATAGGAAAGTGTAGCATAACCCCTAAACATCTGATGTAACAAGAACAGACCAAACTATTTGATTAGGTGAGGGCCATATCAGGCAGAGGTACCCCATCTTAACCATGTGGGTAGGGTGGGGGGAGAAATAATTGAGCACATGGATACCTTGAACCCATGGTTTTCCCACACATGGGGTTCCACCCACTAGTGGGGTACACCCCCCCCCCTTCATATTGTGTTCTCTGTGTAATGCTTGAGGATCAACACTTAGACGGTGTTTTCATTACAATTTTTTTCTTTCTATTTGCACTCTACACATCCATTTTTTGAAAATAAGTATTATATACTAAATTTTTTTCTATATATATTACAATGGAATTGAATGATTTTTCACCCAAGTCTAGCTTGGAGGTAAGATAACTAAATTTAAATTTTTCCCCTATAGGAATAACAGAAAGGTTTTAGTGTGATGATATAATCATTTTTTCATATACATAGGGTCGGTATTCCCCTCATTTACCCAAGGTGTGTGATCCCCCATATACAATTCATTTTATTGGAAGGGTCAGTATTCTAACCATATAACCTAGGCATGTTTCCCTATATTTAATTTTATAGTTATGGATGGTATTCCCCACACATACTAGATGAATTAGATCCTCTATCCAAGTGTTTTTTATATGTAGGGTTGGTAGCCCTCCTATACATAGGGGAAAAGATATTTTATCAATATAGTTTTTATTCCCACCATCTGAAAGCTTATTCAAGGAATGTGATCCTCCATTGGGGTTATCAATACTCCAAGAAATGTTTCTTTTAATAAGGCACATGTCACACAATATTATTTTGGTGTGGTGATATGGTTTTCTCATAGCTATTTTGTTCTGATAGTAAGGGTTATTATTAAAAAGAATGAGATATATTCTATAGTAATGAAGCATTTACCTTACGGTTAAATATATTGGTTACCGGACTATGGATAGTAATATAGTATCATAAATTCCTATAATAAGATTATTTCCTTAGTGGGAATATGTTTACCCTTTTACGGTTCCCAATTGTAGTGTGGGAATTGAAGTGGTGGAATAGATTAGATACTTTATGACTCATGACTCCTCATGAACTGCATTTAGTTTCCTTTGATATGCGATGTATGGTCAGAAATCAAATTCATTATTTTTAGACTCTTTGGTGTACTGAGATCCCCTATTTTCTTATAAGGTATGAATTTCAATTATTTTATCTTAGATGATTGGGACATTACTTTTATACTTGAGTCTTCTAGTTGTAGATCATATCTAGGATATCATATCTTGTCCTATTATTGGTTAGTCACTCATACCAGTGTTTTGAGAAAATAGATTCTTTTGTTTTTTTATTTTGGTTGTAAAGTGTCCTGTTGAATATGTATGTAATAAACCCTATAAGGGATCTATTCCAACATGTTCTGTGTCTGTGTAGATGAATCACACATCCATAAACTGTTTTAGTGGATATGGATCTAGTGTGTCTTGTTCAAAGATAATCCCTAGTGATGCTTAGTGGTGAATTATAGAGAATAATGTATTATGATAGTTGTGTTGAATATTGAGTCTTACGAACAATCTAGGAGAACATTCAGTGATGAGGACTACCCCATTATCTTGGGCCTACTAGATTTTGAGATTTTTCAAATGTACAATTCCTTTTCTATTTTCCTATGTGGAATTATAATTGTTTCTTTTGTCACATGAATCTATTATATAAAATTAATCTAATTATATATATATATATATATATATATTGTATTCCTGGATATTATTATATGTTAATGATATGTGTCTATTGGGGGTTGAAATATTCTTAGGCATACAATATTGTATTATTTTTCTACTCAGTGATAGTTATGGATCCCTATGCAATTGGATGAATGATTGTGATGTGTGTCTTGTCTTATAGCTAGACTAGTTGAGGGACCAATGGTCAAGGTCATGTCATCTTAAATTTAATTTTCCAAAAACAAAACCAGTCAATTGAAATAATGGATTTTTTTATAACAATATCCCCTTTTGGGTTATCAACAACCATTCAAAAACATATTCACTATACTTCCACCAAAAAACTTTAGAAGTAACATGAAACACAATATGAACAATTTTACTTCAGATAGTGTATCAATGATTCACCAATAACACAATATAAGACCACATGAGTCATGATAGTCATGATAAACAAGAGTTAAAATGTAATGTTTTTCATTAAAACACTTTTGTTATTTTCATTATTTTCACCACTCCTCTAACCAAAACACTAGAATAGTATTTCATTCCATTTATCAAAAGGAAACAATTGTCTGAGCCTTTATAATCATCCAAAACATATCCGATGTAACTTGTAAATATCTCCTCCACTATGTAATTGAACCCAAAGTTAACATCATTGAATTATAAAAAATGAGTATTAAATATCAAAAAAATCATTTTGAGAGAGTTTCCATACCATTATATAAATTGAAAATCACTTGATGGAGTGAGGGTACCATCTTTAAACCATCCAGTTGTATGTAGATAGTTTGAATCTAAGATCTAATTGATGTTTCTCACACTCATCATTGGGTAGTGCCTTCATCTAGATATCTACAACCCGATTCTATGTTGGCACATACACCAACATAAACTACACTTATTTAAACTTATCTTGTAAAATGATACTTTATATTGATGTTAATTTTCCTTGAATGATGAATATGATTTTTTTAACATTGATAGAATTTTATTGAAAACACATGATTGAAATAGAATATTTTCTTTAACTCCAATATCCTAAAGTTTGTGCTTTTTTCCATAGTACTTGAATATAGTATTGAGTTGTCACTATATATTAACACTCAATAGTGCTATGTGAGATTCATTCATACTTATATCTCATATATGAAATTAATAAACATCTAATATAGAAATTAATTATTGATATCAAAAGAAATTCATTTGTTAGGCGAGCCTAATTTGCATAAATGTAACACAAAAACTCTTGTTTTGAATTTCTATGATAAAAAACATGAAATTAACTATTCAATAGACATAATAGAGGAACTATTTTCACTAATTTAGTTTATTTTTCCTTAGGATAACTTTATTTACATACAACATAACATGTGTAACATAAATTTTCATGTATTTGTGTTGTTTTTTACAATATACTTCTAATTATATACTTATATTTCATTATATAGACATGATTTCCATTATAATATCATAACAGCATCATCTGAGCATCCACTGGTGTTATAATTATACTCAAATACTCTATTACAAAAATCTTGAGTAACACTTTCACATATATTTATTGAGAAATAATATTTTCATTCCTTCCTTGATTAAATTATAAAAATAAAAATTTAATTCCCCGATCATGGAAATTTTAATCTTCCACGTCATGTATTTAACAAATAACTTTCATTGTGCTTCATCAGATCCTCCAAAGATAATTTTATATATAGAGATATTAACTAACATCCTTTAGTTATCATCTTTTCTTAATTTATAGGTTTTGATCAACTATGTCTCCTTAGAGTCTAATTTTTATCATGTATTGATCAATCCTAAAACGTTGAGCTCTTGGTGATTGGTTTAGCCCATAGAAAAACATTATAAATCAACACACATTTATTTCACATTAATATAAAATAAAACCATCATGTTTTTCTATTTACACCTCTTCCTCAAGAACTCTATTTAGGAATGTTGATTTAACACCCATTTTATACACCTTGAATCCTATTTCCATAACAGTTTATTAGCAAAATTGAATAGTTTCCAACATGGAAGTATAAATAAATGTCTCATAAAAATAAAATATGTCAATTTGGGAATAACCTTTTGACCCTAACCATTATATGTTCAAGTCACTTTACCATATTCATTTAATTCTATAGGTAACACTATTGGAGTTGAAATACTTGTGTTGTGGGAGTGTTTAATAAACGCACAACCGATTATGAGAAAATATAATACAAAATAGCCTAGAAAACCACATAAGGGATTGGTTTTAGATAGGTACCCACCTTGGAGAACATGTTTGGATCACGAGAGTCCCTACTATCGGTATGGTTTATGGTAACCACTATACATAAACAAGCTACAACTATGGAGAAAATTTTCACAGTAGCATGGAGGATTGATGGTAACCTTCACACAACGCCATTAGGTTTCGTGACACCCCATCAATACATTAAGACTATAAATAATAGTGAAAGGTTATAGGCTTCATAAAATTGACACAATAAAATCTTTTGGGCCTATAAATACTCCCTACATCTTCCATTTATGAGGATGTAATGTATCAGATTTTGAGAAACACTCTATGTTTTCAATACGCTTGATATCCACGAATGAAATAGGAGATGGACCTTTAATGGAATCCATCCTTTGAGAAATGATTACCATGGGAATTTGAGAGCCTCAATAAAAAGTGTATTTGAATTTTTTGAAGGTAGATGACCTTTACAGAAGAAAAACCCCCATTTGAAACTTGGGGTTTTTTTTGTGGAACCATTCATATGTGAAACCCACCCACTAGGAACTAGGAATTTACCCCAAGGGTAATCCTATTTTGAAAACCATACTCATTCATGAGACCACTGACCTATGTGAATCCCAAATATTCATGAATCACATCCTCTATACCTCTCTATGGTGCCTCATCTTAGGTGACCCCATTTCTTGAAAGTTGAATTCCTAAGACTCCCATACCACCATAGTACCAATTCAGCAACATCACGAATGACTATGAGATCAATACCACCCACTCTTATTTCCTCCCACTTAACTCTAAGTATGTATTGACACTTCATACCATCTACTGGTTCTAATTATTGCGACCCTTATTCGTATATCTCATAAAAATAAGTATCCTATGGTTAGGCCTCCTATTTTCCACTAATCCACATCAGTTCCAACACCATGTCTCACCCATAGGTGCATAAGTATTGGTCACATCATCCATAGTGGTCTAATATTCATGGGAAACCATTCACCTATATTGATGGGGATTACTTAGGAAGAATACTTATCGCACCTTGAAAGGGTCGACCTGAAAGATTGATCCAATCCCACATCTGATCTGTATGACATAAACCATCCTAGCACCACGTCCTATGTCATATGATATTAAACTGATCTAAAACAACCTCAAAATATAAAATAAATGTTTAGACTTACCCTGTGTGATGAATATAGGATTCACTATGTATAAATCACATTGTGTAACCCCACACTTCCTACCATATGTGTTAAACATAGAATTCCCCATATACGATCGTCATGTGATGCCACCATATCCCATATCACTAGATGATACAACACCCATGGGAATCTACCGTGCATAAGTACCCCACTATCCTCCCCTACCATGGGATGATAACCCAATAATATTCCACTTCAATGCCTAATCCCCACACATTCCTCTCTATAAGGGGGATGAGACCCCTATAATAGGAATCTTCTATGTGTAAGCTTGAAATCATTCCCCAAAGAGTGATCCTATTGCATAGGGAACCTTCGACACATAAGACCCAAACCATTCACCAAATAGTGGTCCCTTTTCATAGATATGAGTCAATGCATGATCCTCACACTATCCCTCATCAATGCTCTTTTGAAGATACGTGTGTCCTTACTGCATGATGTTAAACTATATGGACTAGTATAACTACACAAGA
Source organism: Viscum album (assembly GCA_963277665.1). Lineage (NCBI taxonomy): Eukaryota > Viridiplantae > Streptophyta > Magnoliopsida > Santalales > Viscaceae > Viscum > Viscum album. The sequence goes on from OY728143.1 coordinate 1,075,511,490, forward strand.
TTAAACCATGATATAAAACTATGTGGGTTTTGATCTATATATCTTATGTTGGGTATGTAGGATGTATTCCTATAGTTTAGTCCTGAGAACCATCACTTACAGGTGTGAAATATTTCCTCATGGGGACACACCTACTTGATCCGACTCAATAGGGCATTCTAATCCATCTCTATAAGACATTAAAATTATGAATCAATCTGTCTCAACATGATGTGTCAATCTGTCTCCATAAAATGTTATACCTATGACTAAATCCATCTCAATAGTAAAATCTAATCCATCTCCACAGGAATGTAAACCCGTGACCAGATCCATCATAATCAGATATTATGATACATCCCCAAAAGTCATTAAAACTACGACCTGATCCATATCAAAAGTTTTTTCTGATCCATCTCCACATGATTCCAAAATTGTTAATCGATCCATCTCAAGATGACATTATGATCCATCTTAATAGGATGTTAAGCATGAAAAATTATTTATCTCAATATGAGGTTCTGATCTGCATCCATAAGATGTTAATCCCATGACCTGATCCATCTCAATAGGATCTTCTGACCCGTCTCCATAAGATGATAAATATATGAACCAATCCATCTCCACATGATGTTTTAATCTAACTCCACATGATGTTAAACCTATGACCTGATCTGCATCAACATGAAGTTTTGGTCCATCTCCACAAGACGTTAAACATATTACATGATATTTCTTAATAGGACATTCTGATTAGTCTCTATTGTATATTAAGACCGTGATTTGATCCTCCCCAATAGGACATTCTGATCCATATCTACAAGACATTACACCTATGACCCAATTCTTCTCAATAGGAGGTTTTTAACCATCTTCTCAGGGCATTAAACTCATGCCCTTATATAGAGACCCTAAAAAATAAATAAATGTGGGATGCCTAAGGTGAAAATCCTTGGAAGACTTATTCCTCAAGATTTAATTTCCTAGTGATCTATATGGGATGTCTTGGGTTCCACTCTAAAGATGCATCATAGATGATATTCCCTCCAAAAGAGGAAGACATTATAGTTTTCCAATATGCCAAATGTCCATACATGACCAAATGTTCCCAATGTGACAAATCTCTATACTAAAGGTTGATTCCCTATAGAGATATAAGCAACATATTTGACTATTAACCACCTCAATATGGCATCAAGACTGACTTCCATGACCATGAATTAATCTTTTATGGAGACCTAGACTAAGAAATGAGTTCCTAGGAGGAATCAATAGAAGGAGGAAGAAACATACCATCATCCTATTTCAATCAAATAGATGACACCACTGATTAAAGTGATAAAATCCACAAACATTGGGATAAGAAGAATTTAAGGAAGTAGGAAGGCTGTAGGTCAGACTCTAGGCGGATGGGTGATGTTGCACCCTGATGAAAGTGTCATAAAGAGAAATAAAAAACTCAACATAAAACTTCTCCCCAACCAAGGGGTATTGTCTAATTTGGGGAACTGATGGATATTCTTGTCACCATATCAAGATATTCATTTCCAGGTCCCATAAATCAAAGGTGGTCCCAACATGACTCTCACATATGAATTGGGGTGGTTTCTAACATCCCAGTTTCGGAATCCACCCAGAGGCGGCCCATACTTGGTTGGTCACATGGACTCAAGCACATTTCCTCAAATTCTAGAGGCTGGAAACTAGCAGCAAAGGCCTTGTGTGTGATAGTAGGGAAACTATGACCTCATTGGTAGTGTACACAAATGATGTAAACAACACACAAAAGCAATATAACTATATATCCAACAACAATATACAGAGGAATACTGGAATAATAAACAAATTGGGCACACATATATATAGTGATGCATGATATATATGACTAGGAAAGAAGCTAAACAAGTCACAATTCTAGAAATACAAACAGTGATAAACCCAAGTAAAATGAAAAAGACAAAAATCTCCTCATCATAGAAAGACTATGATTTTTACCATTTTCTCTAGCTCCACTGCATGTCAAGTACCTTAAGTAGAAGGGTGATTGTAACGCCCCGACCCTAGTTACCTAGAGTCGGTGCATTATTACATAACATTGGCATGATCACAAGAAAGATCAAATCTCGAAAGACCGATTGGTTTAGTAGCCTTGGAAATACTAGATATATTCATAAGTTTTACATTTCATCATAAAATGAAAAACTACTACAACAACATAATGTTTCCACAGTCCACACTATAATCCCCTCATAATATCCCTGTAGGTCATTCATAACTTACATCTTCACATCCTGGGAAAAATAAAACATAGAAAAGGGGTGAGCTCAAATGCCCAGTAAGGATAACAATATAGCGGACACTTTCATAAATAAGAATAAACTTTTAAGGCAATGTGTAACTAAAACAAAAGCCTTTCAAACATGAACTTTCAACATGGTATGGCATAAATAAAATGAAATAATGCCATTTACTTATTCACATGGATATTCTACTAATCGAATAATCACATGCAAAAATCAATAACCACTTTCATAATGTTGGAATGCATAATGCCAGACTATCATAACCACATAGTCAAGGCCTCGTGCCAAGACTACAAATAAGATTTTGTCAAGGCCTTGTGCCAAGACACTAGTTTGTCTCATGAGACCTACCGATGCATCGAGGAGCTATAGCGGGCTCCACCCGTCACATATTAAGTCCAATGCATTCCCATATGAAAAGGTTTAAATATAACATAAACATTCGTATTAAAACTAGCATACGAAATGTCAATACTATCACCATAAACTATGAATGGTATAAAATAGCACATTCACAGTCAAACATATCACAAAACATTCAATACAATATAGATGTTTTGTATCATAATAAATCAACTTCAGATAATCATAAAATCCATCAAAGGATGTTGTCATAGATGAAATCAAAATTCTTTTTAAAGAAATATCTCTTTTTATTTTGAAATCATTTAAGATCCATATAAAATAAAACATTTTCTTTGAAAATATTCTTATAATCTTGTAAGGGAAGTTTTGAAGATTTTATAACGGCGGAAATTAGCCGCACCCGCCGTATAAGTTAAAAAAAACATTCTTACCTTAATTCTGTCGAAAAGGTTAAAAAGGACCTTGTTTTGAAAACGACCAAAAGATTCCTTTATAAACCACTTATAAAAGTCAAAAAGGGTATAAATCACTTTAACTCATATTTTAGTAAATAGTAAAAATGTTTTGAAATACATTTTTAAGAAACATGGATGTGGATGATAAAGAGATCCCAGTAGATTATTACGTATAAACAACCTCGGATAATGAAGAGATTGTGAAATAACCCTTACCTTGTACTTTTCCTTGGTTGGGGTAGGTTAAACTCCTGTATAATGGTGAAATAATTGTTACTAAATTATACAAGAATCATATACATTAATATGATATCATATATGATCTTTTAATATCGATTTATAATAATATCTTAGTATTATCGTTGTTTCGGGTGTTAACTTACTTGTTTTCTTTTATATGTTTTGTTACATAAGACATGTTTGTAAAGGATAGGTTTTATATTATTCATATCCAGAATGATATAAATTCCTTAAACATCATTTTTTAAATCATCAAATGATAATTATACTTGGATACGATGGAGAATGAATCTCATCACGTTCGTGGAGACGGTAGTCCGTACGTACGCACGAGCGACAATATCATTCTTTTGATATTAAAATAATATATAATGGATGGTATATCATATATACAGAATCCTTAAAATATTATATTTATTATTTACATGAGTTACACATCATTATTATACCCATCCAAATAATATTATATTGAACAACAATTACAGCACGACGTGGAGACGGTAAGCCGTACGTACGCACGTATGGTGACATGTTATTCAAAAGGTGGATAGAATACTGAATATGGTTGTACCATATTTATAATAACATCACAGTATATGTGAGATACTGGAGTTATTATTTTAGAATGGTAAGAACAAAGGAAGAAGAAGTGGAAGAAGAAATGAACTTGGAGAAGGGTGGTGAAATCATTACCTCTTCTTCGGGTTCTTCCTTTTGATTTGATCAAAAGGACTCCTTAGGTTGGCTTTCTGATCAAACTAAGGCCTCTAGGTTGTAGTGAGGGATGTTGGGAGAGTATTTGGGCAGAGTTTGGCCGAACCAAAAGGCTTTGAAGGTGTGAAGAAATGAGAAGGAGGAGTTCCCTTTTATAAGAGGGGTGAGGGGAACCTTTGGAAAAGCTAGAAATATTAATTTATAATAAATTCATATTCGGTTTCTAATGGCTAAAAAGCTTATTATTCAAAGTTTAAGGTGGGGATAGGTCGAAAACCACTCAACCAATAGAATTTAGACAGGTTTGGGTACTTATATTAACCTTATCTTTAAGTATTAACTCTAAGTTAATTAGTTTCACTTTTACAATGTCTCTTTGTATTTTTATATAATATGGTTAATAAACGTACTATATACATCCAAGCGACCCCCAAGTGGTCCATTAATGATGAACCTATCCTGATATAAGTCTCTTGGCAGAACCTTAGATTTTTAGGAATTTAATATCAATTAATAATATAATATTTGTTTTAAGAACTCTTTTATGTCAATTTTGACACTATTCAATAGTTGATTTTTGTGAAACTCATAACAGATTGATTACTTCGAAAAAAGTCAATTAAATCAATCCTAATATATCATATTATCATATAAAATTAGTTTAATTCATTAAAAGTTTCATATTATATTTATTTGGGTATTTATAATATCAATTATTTTAATTTTTCACTATTATGGTAATTACTGCATCATCATTGTGTCATAAATAAAATAAATTATTTAATGTCTAAAAATTATAAATAAAATATCATTATGTATGAAATCTTTTTATCTTTATAATGAATATTTATAATCTAAAATCCAACATATATAACCCTATGTAACAATTGTTTTGCTAAAAGATATATGCTTGTGTCATTTTTGTATTTATTTTAACTTAATTAAAATAAAGTGTCATTATCACTTACAAGTGGATCCATGGGGTCCCAAAATTGACCCAAAGATGCCCATGGTCGACCATGTATCAACCAATAGGGTTAAGACACGTTTTAGGGTAATTTAGTATTATTATAATATTATTTTTTAACCCTTATTTACCAGATTTACCCTTAACCATAGTAAATAAAATATTTACCGCAGTAATTATTCAAAATGTCTAAAAATAAAAGTTACCTATTTACGCAATTTGAAAATCATGATTCCAAATATGGAATCCATTTTTCTAAATTCAAAACACAGAAGTGGCAGAAATTAATTTAAAATTAATTCCCGCTGTCAAAACAAAAAGCGTGTTTTTAAGAGATAATAACTATCAAAAGATTGACACTTGTTTATGTTCGGTTTAATTGTAAAATTATGTCCAATGACCAACATTATATTAAATGGTAAAAATATATTCTAAATATATTTTAAAACCACTCAAATTCATAATTTATCAATATTAATTATTTTGATTAAAAAAGTTGTTTTTAATTAAAATTTAGTAATTTTCACTATTCATCAAAATATAAAAGTTATCCGAAAAGTACCAAAATTTCACCCTAGGCTAATTTTGATATTCTGAATCCAAAAATGAATCCCATTTTGAAATATAAACTATATATAATTTCAAAAAGTAGTTATTACTATTCATAACGGCTAGTTTAATTGGTTGTTAGAACTCGGTGTTGCGTACAACACACGCTATCACATTATTCAAAGAGAAGCGTACCGTAGAAGCTTTGGGTGTTTCATTTTAAATTTTTGATGTCCCCATTTAGTCAAAAAGTTTAAAATATTGTATTTAAAACGGTTTCACTATTAGAAGTTGATAAAAGTGAAATACTGAAAATGAATCTGTTCTTGCATTATGACTAAGAAACTCATAATAGGGATTCTAAATTTATAAGGATTATATAAAGTTCAAAATGTAGTTAATACTATTCATGACCTCTTTTAATGGTGTGATTGAACTCGGTGTTGCGTGTAGTGCAAGTTATTGAATTATTTTTAAGAAATAACACACTCTAAAATCCTGGGGTGTTACATTCTCCCCTCCTTCAATAAATTGCGTCCTCGCAATTTGAAATTGTTCTTCGAAAATAAAAGGTTGAAAGTAGAAAATATATTTGTGGGAAAACCCACATTGGAAATTGGGTTACTAAAATTTAGTCTTAATATGAGGAAAATAGAAATTAAAGGGTCACCACCAAATTATGATCTCGATTAGGAGAACATTGGTGGCAATTAGAGACATATAATTGGAGGAAAAATGTAAATATTTATAGGTAGTGATTGAGGTCATCAACCACAAACAAGTATAAAATTGAGGTCCTTAAACTCATCAATCCATGATGATTTGAAGTACCATCGGTTCAACAAAATATATGGTATTGGGACAACACATTTTTGACATTTCAAAATATCTTAGTTGAAATCCCACATTGAAAAATGAATTAATGAGGCCTCTATTTAAAATAAAGAGTGGAAAGTATGAAGATTACCGAAAATAACACATACTAGGGTTCCATGTAGGAAAATATGGATATGGAAGAGAAATCTAACCATCAATTATCTGATGGAGAGTGGTAGAGAACATGGCTATGAAAAGGCCAACAATCCCAAAGCCATAAATTTGTGATGATTTAAGGTACCATCTAGGACAACATTTTTGTTCTAAGTTTCTATTATGAATGTTGAGGAATTTATTTATGAGATTGGATAAGATAATAAGGAGATATACTTACTTTATAATTATAATTTTACCCATTAATAAATTTCTACCACAAACTCATCTTTCATTCTAAATGATAATAGAACGTAAATTTTTTTTTCTATTTATACTATTCGTACAGGGTTCCAAAATAAATGAATTATAATTCATCTACCAGATATTTTAAAAAAAACTACATTATTTAATTCAGGACATCTCGTGGGACAGTGGTTGGTGATACACCCTTGTCGCCCTTCGGTTGCGGGTTCAAGTCTCGCAGCCTTGCCGGACGCGACGGGTTGCCGCCCGACCTCCGGGTTGTCATTTTATGGCAATCCAAAATAATCCAAACTAGAACTATCCAAAATACTTCTTTCTAAACTCACAGTCCAACATTTATAAGGAAGGTAAACATAATATAGATCCTTTTTACCCCATAATAGAATATGAATACCTTCATCATGTATTACCGTATTCCTTATTGATTACATTCATGCTCCCTTATTCCATATAGAATGCTGGATATACTTCATTAATCCAAAAATGTTTTAAACCCCAACAATGATGGAATATACAAATCATTAATCAGTTCCAAGGTAGTCAAGAATATCCAATATAATTTATCCAAATCAATCATGTATTATTCTAAAATCACCACCTCGATATCTGAACCATATTATGGTTTATCTTTCTCTCAACCATATATTTTCCAAACATTTAACCTGCTACTGAGTCACTTTTCTTTGCTCCACACCATCTCAAGTCCTTAATGAAATAGTACTGCAGTACAATCCTTATATACTCCATGATTATTGTAACAAGTATATTGTTGATACAACACTCAATTGACATAATCAACATAAGAACTCTAATCATCCCTCTTCATCTGTGGTAGTATCATAACATGATTATTATCCAATAACATCATTTGCGGCATAGTCTGATGACTGGGACATAGGTTCGCGTAGTGTCCAAACTCCTTGCAAATGAAGCATTGTACATTTGAAACCATTTTCTTACCCTTGCAGTCACGTACTTTGTGCCCTTTTCCTCCACACTTATAACAAACTCCCATTCCTTTCAGGCAAGTTCCAGGGTGTTTCTTTCCACAGTTACCACATATGGGAAAATTCTTCTTTTCCCTCTTCCCTTTATCCATCTTTCTCTCTTCCATCCTTTTCTTCTCTTGCTTCCCTTCAAAGCCATAGGACTCAGTAAACTCTTTACTTATCTTATCAACACATGATATTATTTCTTCATATGATGATAATACATGGGAGACTATTTCTCTTATAAATTCTAGCTTAAGACCATGAGAGATATGATCCTTCCTTCTCTTTGAATCATGTGCATTTCTGGAGTTATCATTCCTTCTACTGGGCGCCATTTCTAAACAATGGCATAAACTAGATTAGTTTATGAGTCAAAATACATAATCCCATACTTATAAAACACTTAACATAAATTGAACTATTTATGGATATAATCCATAATCATAAAAATGCCTACTTTGAGGAAGTATATACTCATAAACCCTTCATAATTATTTGTAAAGAAAATGAGAGTTATCCTAAGCATATCCCCCGGGAGTGTCGTAACCAAGAGTGCAGCAAGGCCCGTTGTCGTGCACCAGTTCCCGTTCGAGTCTAGCTCAAAGCGGTGTTTTCGGGTTTTACCCCTAGGTACATCTGTGCCAGAGCCGCCTCTACCTGCTCGTATCCAGACAGGGATGTATTGCTCAGAAAACTCACAAAATCTCTACAATACCAAAATTCTAGGAAGTTCTTCTATACTAATCCTCAAAGTTCATCTTAGGTCTACGTGCTCTAATCAGATTTTATCTAAATCTAGCTTCCAAGGTTTGTACTAAACTTCCTCTGATACCAACTGTAACGCCCCGACCCTAGTTACCCAGAGTCGGTGCATTATTACATAACATTGGCATGATCACAAGAAAGATCAAATCTCGAAAGACCGATTGGTTTAGTAGCCTTGGAAATACTAGATATATTCATAAGTTTTACATTTCATCATAAAATGAAAAACTACTACAACAACATAATGTTTCCACAGTCCACACAATAATCCCCTCATAATATCCCTGCAGGTCATTCATAACTTACATCTTCACATCCTGGGAAAAATAAAACATAGAAAAGGGGTGAGCTCAAATGCCCAGTAAGGATAACAATATAGCGGACACTTTCATAAATAAGAATAAACTTTTAAGGCAATGTATAACTAAAACAGAATCCTTTCAAACATGAACTTTCAACATGGTATGGCATAAATAAAATGAAATAATTCCATTTACTTATTCACATGGATATTCTACTAATCGAATAATCACATGCAAAAATCAATAACCACTTTCATAATGTTGGAATGCATAATGCCAGACTATCATAACCACATAGTCAAGGCCTCGTGCCAAGACTACAAATAAGATTTTTTCAAAGCCTTGTGCCAAGACACTAGTTTGTCTCATGAGACCTACCGATGCATCGAGGAGCTATAGCGGGCTCCACCCGTCACATATTAAGTCCAATGCATTCCCATATGAAAAGGTTTAAATATAACATAAACATTCGTATTAAAACTAGCATACGAAATGTCAATACTATAACCATAAACTATGAATGGTATAAAAATAGCACATCCACAGTCAAACATATCACAAAACATTCAATACAATATAGATGTTTTGTATCATAATAAATCAACTTCAGATAATCTTAAAATCCATCAAAGGATGTTGTCATAGATGAAATCAAAATTCTTTTTAAAGAAATATCTCTTTTTATTTTGAAATCATTTAAGATCCATATAAAATAAAATATTTTCTTTGAAAATATTCTTATAAGCTTGTAAGGGAAGTTTTGAAGATTTTATAACGGCGGAAATTAGCCGCACCCGCCGTATAAGTTAAAAAAAACATTCTTACCTTAATTCTGTCGAAAAGGTTAAAAATGACCTTGTTTTGAAAACGACCAAAAGATTCCTTTATAAACCACTTATAAAAGTCAAAAAGGGTATAAATGACTTTAACTCATATTCTAGTAAATAGTAAAAATGTTTTGAAATACATTTTTATGAAACATGGATGTGGATGATAAAGAGATCCCAGTAGATTATTACGTATAAACAACCTCGGATAATGAAGAGATTGTGAAATAACCCTTACCTTGTACTTTTCCATGGTTGGGGTAGGTTAACCTCATGTATAATGGTGAAATAATTGTTACTAAATTATAAAATAATCATATACATTAATATGATATCATATATGATCTTTTAATATCGATTTATAATAATATCTTAGTATTATCGTTGTTTCGGGTGTTAACTTACTTGTTTTCTTTTATATGTTTTGTTACTTAAGACATGTTTGTAAAGGATAGGTTTTATATTATTCATATCTAGAATGATATAAATTCCTTAAACATCATTTTTAAATCATCAAATGATAATTATACTTGGATACGATGGAGAATGAATCTCATCGCGTTCGTGGAGACGGTAGTCCGTACGTACGCACGAGCGACAATATCATTCTTTTGATATTAAAATAGTATATAATGGATGGTATATCATATATACAGAATCCTTAACATAATATATTTATTATTTACATGAGTTACACATCATTATTATACCCATCCAAATAATATTATATTGAATAACAATTACACCACGACGTGGAGACGGTAAGCCGTACGTACGCACGTATGGTGACATGTTATTAAAAAGGTGGATAGAATACTGAATATGGTTGTACCATATTTATAATAACATCACAGTATATGTGAGATACTGGAGTTATTATTTTAGAATGGTAAGAACAAAGGAAGAAGAAGTGGAAGAAGAAATGAACTTGGAGAAGGGTGGTGAAATCATTACTCTTCTTCGGGTTCTTCCTTTTGATTTGATCAAAAGGGCTTCTTAGGTTGGCTTTCTGATCAAACTAAGGCCTTTAGGTTGTAGTGAGGGATGTTGGGAGAGTATTGGGGCAGAGTTTGGCCGAACCAAAAGGCTTTGAAGGTGTGAAGAAATGAGAAGGAGGAGTGCCCTTTTATAAGAGGGGTGAGGGGCACCTTTGGAAAAGCTAGAAATATTAATTTATAATAAATTCATATTCGATTTCTAATGGCTCAAAAGCTTATTATTCAAAGGTTAAGATGGGGATAGGTCGAAAACCACTCAACCAATAGAAGTTAGACAGGTTTGGGTACTTATATTAACCTTATCTTTAAGTATTAACTCTAAGTTAATTAGTTTCACTTTTACAATGTCTCTTTGTATTTTTATATAATATGGTTAATAAACTTACTATATACATCCAAGAGACCCCCAAGTGGTCCATTAATGATGAACCTATCTTGATATAAGTCTCTTGGCCGAACCTTAGATTTTTAGGAATTTAATATCAATTAATATCATAATATGTTTTTTAAGAACTCTTTTATGTCAATTTTGACACTATTCAATAGTTGATTTTTGTGAAACTCATAACAGATTGATTACTTCGAAAAAAGTCAATTAAATCAATCCTAATATATCATATTATCATATAAAATTAGTTTAATTCATTAAAAGTTTCATATTATATTTATTTGGGTATTTATAATATCAATTATTTTAATTTTTCACTATTATGGTAATTACTGCATCATCATTGTGTCATAAATAAAATAAAATATTTAATGTCTAAAAATTATAAATAAAATATCATTATGTATGAAATCTTTTTATATTTCTAATGAATATTTATAATCTAAAATCCAACATATATAACCCTATGTAACAATTGTTTTTCTAAAAGAAATATGCTTGTGTCATTTTTGTATTTATTTTAACTTAATTAAAATAAAGTGTCATTATCACTTACAAGTGGATCCATGGGGTCCCAAAATTGACCCAAAGATGCCCATGGTCGACCATGTATCAACAAATAGGGTTAAGACACGTTTTAGGGTAATTTAGTATTATTATAATATTATTTTTTAACCCTTATTTACCGGATTTACCCTTAACCATGGTAAATAAAATATTTACCGCAGTAATTATTCAAAATGTCTAAATATAAAAGTTACCTATTTACACAATTTGAACATCCTGATTCCAAATATGGAATCCATTTTTCTAAATTCAAAATACAGAAGTGGCAGAAATTAATTTAAAATTAATTCCCGCTGTCAAAACAAAAAGCGTGTTTTTAAGAGATAATAACTATCAAAAGATTGACACTTGTTTATGTTCGGTTTAGTTGTAAAATTATGTCCAATGACAAACATTATATTAAATGGTAAAAATATATTCTAAATATACTTTAAAACCACTCAAATTCATAATTTATCAATATTAATTATTTTGATTAAAAAAGTTGTTTTTAATTAAAATTTAGTAATTTTCACTATTCATCAAAATATAAAAGTTATCCGAAAACTACCAAAATTTCACCCTAGGCTAATTTTGATATTCTAAATCCGAAAATGAAGCCCATTTTGAAATATAAAATATATATAATTTCAAAAAGTAGTTATTACTATTCATAACGGCTAGTTTAATTGGTTGTTAGAACTCGGTGTTGCGTACAACACACGTTATCACATTATTCAAAGAGAAGCGTACCGTAGAAGCTTGGGGTGTTTCATTTTAAATTTTTGATGTCCCCATTTAGTCAAAAAGTTTAAAATATTGTATTTAAAAAGGTTTCACTATTAGAAGTTGATAAAAGTGAAATACTGAAAATGAATCTGTTCTTGCATTATGACTAAGAAACTTCTAATAGGGATTCTAAAATTATAAGGATTATATAAAGTTCAAAATGTAGTTAATACTATTCATGACCTCTTTTAATGGTGTGATTGATCTCGGTGTTGCGTGTAGTGCAAGTTATTGAATTATTTTTAAGAAATAACACACTCTGAAATCCTGGGGTGTTACAGTGATTACCCTTATCTAGACCTGCAACAATATAATCTTCTTGGGAACAAAAGCATGACCCAAACAGGGTGTGAGACTAAATCCTAATAGGAAACCACCCGAAGATCTATGCCTAATATTTTGTGAAAATATGGCAGGTAAATGTACATAAAACAAAAAACAAGAAAGTACTCATTAGTAAACAATCCATAGTTTCAATATCAAGCAACAAGAAAAACAAACAGCTAACACAAACAGGTAACCCTCTAGGAAGTGATCACACCCCTCCCCTCAGGTCCTACCTAAGAAGTACATGTAACCCTCTTGGTAGTACACTCAGCCTAACCCCAATGGTTCGTTATAAAAAGACTCTCTAAGGAAGAACTCACAGTCAAATCCCCTTATAGTCTACGGTAGTCAAGAATACTCTGAGGAAGCACTCACAGTCATTTCCCCTTATATCTCCAAGTTCAAGGACTCTCTGAGAATGATCACCCTGTCAATTCACCTTATAGCCGAGGTCGTTCAAAGACTCTCTGAGGAAGCTCACTTGGTAAATTCCCTTTATTGTTTAGAGAAGTTAAGGTTATTCAATGTAATAAAACAATATATAAGGAGGATCTCACGGTCCATTCCCCTTATAGTATAAAGTGCTCAAAGACTCTTCGAGGAAGCTCACTTGGTTAATTCCCCTTATAGCCGACTACACTAGGTTCTCACGACCCTGTGTAGGTTAACGAGAATAGAAATGAAAAATGGAAAATTTAAACCTACATAACTACTTGGATTACCTATCTAGAAAATATTATGCAATGTCAGAATGCAAACTCTCCATCCTACGACAACAGGCATGGAAAACAGGAAAGGCAGCGAAACTGGCTAAATAGGACCAAACGGCTGTAAACTGAACACGCATGGGAAATACATCCAAATCATATCAATCAAACCAATTCACATCCAAATAAACTATACAAAAGCATGTGATCATGGCAGGATATCATTAGGGGTAAAACAGTAAACATGCAATACCCCGTTCGAGTGTATTGGTGGAATTTGCACATAAATCTCTATGTCTTGAATGAAAAGGAAGAAACCACCTACCTTGGCATTAATATATCCATATATGTGAACCTAGAATATTGATTCACCTTATAATGCCAAAGATCTACAAAAATATCCAAAACATTCAACCCACAATAACATGAAAAAGAAAAGGAAACATGAAATGAGGCTCAAGGAGAAGAGAGAACTCACCGATGCAATTACAATGAAACCGGCGGAGATCGATTCGATGGACAGATGCATGCTTGGGGGTTTGTCAAAGATGTACGACTGTACGGAGCTCTCAATTGAATGGGACATAAAAGAAGAGTGTTCTTGCGATTAGACATGAACCCGGTGGATTTATTGAAAAAAATAAAATACATAGCATGTACATTTGAAGTACACGACATGTACTCACCATTTCCGTACACCTCATTAAGCATCCTCCATGTCACTCCCACACTGCCATGTGTGTGGATACTACACGGACAGCACATGACCTCCTTTGGCAAGGCAGTACATGGAGTGTACTCATAAAGTACATGGTGTGTACATAGAAAATTTCTAGACATTCGTATTTTCCTAAAAAATGACCAAAAAAGGAAAAGCATGCCTGAAAAAAAAATATCCGGGTTCTTACAAACATCCCCCATTAAAGAAATTTTTCCCAAATTTCCTAGAGAAACGTAGAATAAGAAACGTCAAAAAGTTCTGGCCACTAGGTCGTACATCAGCCCCCTCTCCAAAGTCTCATCACGTACTCGCCCGTGCTGCCATAACACTCGTACCAAAAGAACAGACTGGTCTTGGGGACCATTTAACTATGATAAAAAATCCAGATAGGATGATTTTCGAATGACGTGTCCTCTTTGAGCTCAACCTACTCAGGTTGAAAGATATGAGATGGGTCTGAAAAGTAACTTCGGAGCCAAGAATAGTGAAAAATGATGTGCATATCCTAGTACCTATGAGGTAACTGTAACTGATAGGAAACTGTCCCAAATATCCCCAACACCTATAATGACCCAACATACCTTGGAGAAAGCTTACCCTTTCTCCTAATCCTCATGTGTCCCACCCTCTGTGTGACACATAAGAAAATCTAATCCCCGACCTCGAATTCCAGAGTTTGTCTTCGCTGAACATCATAGGACTTCTATCGAGACTGTGCAGTAGTCATCCTCTTTCAAATCATCTCTATCTACTCTGTGGTCTCTTGGACAATACGAGGTCTTGATAAAGTTTCCTCTCCTGCCTCCAGCCAACATAAGGCTAATCGGCAAGGCTTACCATACAAGTCCTCATAATGTTCCATCTGAATAGTTTCTTGAAAACTATTATTGTAGGAAAACTCCAAAAGAGGTATATTCTTCTCCCAAGAACCTCCAAAATCCAGATTTCATGCTGGATCATGTCCTAAAGAACCTGAATCATACGCTCCGACATGCCATATATCTGGGGATGGTAAGCTGTACTCAAAACTACCTCTGTACCCAACACCTTCTGAAGCCCTTTCCAGACCTGAGAAGTAAAACGAGCTTCCTTGTATGAAACAATGGTGTGTGGAACTCCATGAAGACGTACAATCTCTTAGATGTACAACCATCCAAGCTCATCAACACTGAAGTTAAGCATGATCGGAAAAAAGTCAGAAACCTTCATGAGTCATTAAATGACAACCCATACTGCATCATTCCATTGAGGAGACCTCGGCAACCCTATCAGGAAATACACCGTGACATCATTCCACTTCCACTTGGGAATGGGTTACTACTGTAAGAGCCCTACTGGCCGTTGATGCTCCTCTTTCACCTGCTGACAGGTGGAACACCTCAAAAAGAAACCAGAAATGTCCTTCTTCATACTTGTCCACCAATACTGATAGTGTAGATCATGATACATCATGGTGATGCCAGGATGAACTGCCAAACTGAGGAATGAAAGTCCCACATCATCTCCTCACATATGTCTGATGGCGTCTATAAATGTCAATGGAAATGAAAGATCTCATCCTTTCTTATGGTCCATCCCATAATAGTGTCCTCTCGTAACACAATCTCTCTTAGGACTAGGCCTTCCGAATTTGATAGCTTCCTTATTCGAAATCGATCAAGAATAGTAGACGAAACTGCTATAGAAGAAAGAAAAGTATGCCCCTGTCTTTCGTGCACCTCCAAATGCATCTCAGAGAATAGAACCATAAGCTGCCACTCACTATTGGCCTATTGAACTACCTATATCTGTGTACTCCTGCTCAGCACATCAGCTACATCATTTCCTTTCCCCGGCATGTAGGCAAGCTTGAAGTCAAAAGACTGAAGATACTCAACCCACCTTCGCTGTATTGATTTCAGATCACACTGAGAGAAGATGTACGTGAGAATTTTGTGGTTGATGAAAACCAAAAAATGATCTCCCAGAAGAAAATGTCTCCAATAGTGTAGGGCATGAACAACAACTGTGAACTCCAGATCGTGCATCAGGGAATTCCTCTCAAGTGGCTTCAACTGCTGAGACCCATATACAATGACTTCATCTCCCTGCATAATCCCAACACCCAACCTGATACCTGAAGCATCACAGTAAATAGTTTATCTCTTTCCCGCCTCTGGAATGACTACTATCAGTGCTGATTTAAACCTCCCCTTCAGCTCTTGAAAGGCTGACTCATAAGAATCCGACCACAAAAACCTTTCACCCTTCATAGCCAGACCCTTCAGTAGTGCTTTAATGCATGAAATCTCTTGTATGAAGCATCTGTAGTATCCTTCCAGCCATAGAAAACTTCTTACCTCAAATACGTTCGTCGGATGCTCCCAGGAAACTACTACTCTAACTTTATCTAGGTCAACTTATACTCCTTTCTCTCTGTGATCACATGACCCATGAAGTGAATCTAATCCATCCAAAAGTATCATTTTCAGAGCATAGTATATAACTGATACTCTCTCAATGTAATCAAACAACCTCAAGGTCTGTGGAATGGTCATGTAGATTGTGATAGTACACCAAGATATCATCCAAAAAAACAAAAATAAAGGAATCCATGTATGGATGTAACACTCGGTTCATCAGTTCCACGAAAACTATAGGTGTGTTCGTGAGACCGAACGACATAAACATGTACTTGTATAGACCATACCTACTCCGGAGGACTGTAAGTGGTATATATGATGGTCTAAGGCAAAAATGTTGGTAACCAAACCTCAAGTAAATCTTCAAGAACACTCAGTCTCCTCGAAGATGATCAAAGAGGTCATAAATCCTTGGTAAAGGATATCAGTTCTTGACTGTCAAATTGTTAAACTTCTGATAATCCACATAAAGACTAAGCATACCATCCACCTTGTTAGAAAATAGGACAGGTGAACCCCAAGGAGAAGTATTGAGTCAGATGAAACCCTTTTCCTACAACTCCTCCAACTGCGTCTTGTGCTCTTGCAACTTAGGTGTAACCATCATATAAAGAGGAATGGAAATCAGTGCCACTCTTGGTAGGAGCTAAATAGAATAGTCCACCTCACGCTCTGGAGGAAAACTTGAAAATTCCCCTAGAAGGCCATCCCAAAAATGATCCACCACTGGAGGAAAGTCTAACTTTGAAGTCCCCTAGTCATCCAGATATAGAATGGAAATCTGGACTGTCACTCCTCCCAACCCATGATGCTCAAGTCCTACCCTGCTCGCATGGAAATCACATTCTCCCTTATGAAGAAAAGATCCACCATCTGGTGATATGAAACTCACACTAAGACAATAATAGTTGACCACTACCTAGAATGGAACTAACCAGTCCATCCTGAGAATGACATCATAGTATGTGATCTCTAAGGCATAGTGGTCCCATGAAATGGACACCCACCAACCTCTACCGGGCACTCCCAGAAATTATGTACACTAGCCGTTATAGTCCCAAATGGAGTTTCTAGCCTCAACATATCAGAAAAATAAATGATATAGAGCTCAAGGCTATCCAAAACAGCAACATATATAAAGCTATGGGAATCCCCTATATCGAAAAGAGAGAAAGATAAAACTGGGGAAACTATGATCGTACCTCAAACTGTAGAAGGTTTGGGATACTACTTCTATTGGGTCTGCTCCACTGCAAATGTCTCGCCTGTACCGTGACCTTGTGACCCTTCCTAACCACTCTATACTGATCCATCATACTATTGCTGAAAACTAGTAGAGTGGCTACCATAGCCACGACTTCCACCACAGATCGTATGGACGGAAGAACTCCAGTTCCCTGATTGATGAAAAACTGGTGGTGATTCTTCTGAATGAGGAATCATGGAAGAACCCCTATCAGTAGCTACTATTGACAAGATCTGATAGAAACATTGAAGATGACCCATCCTGCTGCATGATCGGACTCCACTGGGTCTCTTGGGAAATGCGACCTCATATGCCCGCTCCTCCTGCAATGGTAACATACCACCTGGATACCAGAAGATGCATCCCGCCTACTCTGATCTCCTCATGTAAACTCCCTCTGATGCTTCCTTCTATCAGAAGGAGGAATACTAACTCTAGACGTTGAACCGCCTTGGCTCACATCTCCAGAATCCCTCAGATTTCACTCTGTGATCTGCGCCTAGTTGACGATAGAGGATATCGAAGTCTGCCTGAATATGTTCACCTAAGATCTGATGTCGTGCCTCATACCATCCTCACACTTTCGTGAAAGGAACAACTAATCACCTCCTAGAATATGCGTGAAATGCTACAGCTCTGTGAAGTGAGAGGAATACCCCATAACTAAAAGATTACCTTGCTCCAGTCTCATGAACCCTTGGGCTCGATCATCCCTCAAGGTCTCCAGATAGAAGTAATTGTATAAGATACACAAGAACTCATCCCAAGACATATAATGTTGGCATCCTGCTTGTGAGATCACATCCCACCACCTCTTGGAAGATTATCAATTAATATAGGTAGTGAGCTTCACCCTCTTCTTTGGATGTATCTCTAGATGTCGAAAATCGTCAACATGGAATCTAGTCATGAATCTAAAGCCTGGGGTACTCCCTCCCTAAGAAAGTAGGAGGATGCTGCTGCTGAAAGACCCGTGTAAATTATTTCATCGATGGGGCATGAGGCAGTGCACCCTGAAAGGTCTACATTATCCTCAAAAGCCCTCTCTGAACTGTTCATCAGCACCTATGTTAGGTACAATGGCTAGTGCCAAGTCTAGAACAATTAGAGGACCCGCTGGGAGTCCCTGATCAGCCATGCCAGGTGTCTTATCACCACCTAGAAACTGGCGCATAACTGAAGGACGTATCGGTGGAATGAATCTTCAAGGTCAAACGCACACCTTAGATCATGATTATCCAGGATTGAAAATAATAATCTTTTGAAGGGAACATGAGAAATAAATCATTCGAGATTTATAAAACATGACTACACAACGTGTACAATTCCTACATGGTGTGTTCCTTTATGCCATTCACATGGGTGTGCAGCGCTGCCAAAAACAGGCCGTGTAATGCCCAAACCACACGACGTGTTGTCCCAAAACACGATGTGTACTTGAATCCACTTCCCTTTCCCGAGTCCTTCTACATGGTTAAGCCGCACGACTCTCCCAACATAAGACTACACGACATGTTCAAGGTGGAAACGGTGTGTACTAGACAAGTTTCACCTGGCCCATGTTGTTAGTGACACGTCCTGACACATGACCCAAATGACACGGGGTGTTCAAGGTGGACATGACATCAATGTGAAAGGTTAACACCGACCCATGTTGTTCGTGATATGGCTAGGTACCTAGGTTAGACTACACAACGTGTTCAGTCCTAACACAATGTGTATTTCTTAAGTTTTCATCCTTCCATGTCGTTAGTCACACGTGTGTACATAGGGTCTCTACACATGGTGTGCACATCTAGTACACGATGTTTCTTGTAGAGATTTTTCAACCCCGTGTCTCTGCCCACATGACATATGACAGGGTTAGAGACTACATGACATGTATATAGAGTACACTATGTGTACTTAAGAAAAACTATTTCTTCCCAAATAGAACACATGGTGTATAGTCAAAACCACATGACATGTATTCTAGGGTCTCCTAGACAGTAAGCCTTAGAAACTACTTCGGAACCCAGAAAAACAATGAAACAAGCGTTGAAGGTTCCAAATTCGGATCAGTGATGGCCCATACTCCCCGCGAATCAAATCTTGCCATATTATACTTGTTATAAAAAGTACAACAATGTAATGATCCACCAAATTCAGGTCTATGAGGGCCCATAACAAATCAAGAACCAAATTTTGGATTTCATTCAGATAAAACCTTACACAAACAATACCGTATCGAATGACATATATTTTTATCGAGGAATCTATCACAACAGCTTGCATATTCTACACAACATATATCACAACAACATGAAATCCCTAATGAATCCTAAATGGAATGGAAAGAATTCATGACATGTGATTTCTAACAAGTGCCTATATGATGCATGAGATGGAATACCCTCATCTCATTGGGTTGTGACAGAAATCGAACCATAATAACATCAACAATAAGATCGCCAATCATGTGAATCACTCAAGGTGAAATCAAATCAACTGTAAACTTGAAAAACCATAAAATTAAAATTAAATATGTAGATTGGATTTTCCTTATACACAGGTTAGCTACACATGGGTACAACTTATTACCATGTACCAATTCTATCCTATCCCTGACTAAAGGCTCCAAATAGTAATTCTAGAGAAAAGAATTCATTTGATACCACTTTCTAACATCCCGGTTCTGGATGCCACATAGAGGCGCCCCATACCCGGTAGGTAACAAGGCCTCAGTGAATTTCCCAAAGCACTAGAGGCTACTGACTAGCGGCGAGGTTCGTGGGTGTGATAGTGGGGAAAATTACCCCCATTGGCAGAGTACACAACAGAAGTAAATAAGACCCTAAAGAAAAAGTAGTAAATATCCAACAATAGTAAACAACAGAAGATTGGAATAATAATCCACTGGAGCACACATATATATAGAATGATTCATGATGCATATGACTAAGAAAGCATCCAAACAAGTCACAATGCTAGAAATAAAAATAGTGCTAAACCCAAGTACAAAGAAAAAGATAAGCCTCTCCTTAGAATCACAAGCCTAAGCTAGGCCCCATGCACTCCAGCTCCACAACAAGTCATGTACCTGATGTAGAATGGTGCTTTACCTTATCTATCAATGCAACAATATAATATGTTTGGGTCAAAAAGTATGACCCAAACATGGTGTGAGACTAAATCCTAGTAGGTAACCACCTAGAGATCTGTGCCTAACAGTCAGTGAAAATATGAGAGGTAAAATTATAGAAAATAGAAAGTAGGAAAGTACTCAGTAGTAAACAATCCACCATTTCAATATCACGAAACCAGTGAAACAAACATCTAACTCAAACAGGTAACCCTCTGAGAAGTTCTCATTGCCATTCCCTCTGGTCTTAACTAAGAATTACAAGAAATCTTCTGGGTAGTAAACTCGGACTAACCCCTATGGTTTAGTATATAAATACTCTCTAAGTAACCAGTCATAGTCAATTCGAATTATAGTCTAAGGTTGTCAGGAACTCTCTGAGGAAGCACTCACAGTCAATTCCCCTCATATCCCCAATGTCAAGGACTCTCTGAGGAAGCTCACCAAGTCAATTTTCCTTATAGATCAGGTCATTCAATTAATCTCTGAGGAAGCTCACTCAGTCAATTACCCTTATTATCTAGAGTAATAAAGGTAATTCATAGTAAAACAAAGACTCTCTGAGAAGGCTCCCACGGTCTATTCCCCATATATTATAAAGTTATCAAAGACTCTATGAGGAAGCTCACTAGGTAAATTCCCCTTATAGTCCACTACATAAGGTTATCACGTCCCTGTGTAGGTTAACGAGCATAGTAATTCAATATGGACAATGTAAAACTATAAAATTACATAGCTAATCAGTCTACAACATATTAAGCAGTGTCAGAATGCAAACTCTCTGTCCTATGTAAACAGGCATGGAAAATTGGCAAGGCATCCAAACTGGCTAAAGAGGACCAAACAGACATAAATAGAAAATTCATGGGCAATACATCCAAATCAAATAAATCAACCCTATTCACATCCAAATATCCTATACACAAACATGTGAGCATAGTAGGAAATTGATAGGGGTAAAACAGTAAACACACAATACCCCATTCAAGGGTATTGGTGGATTTTTCACATAATAATCAAATACTTGAACATAAAGGCAAAAAACACCTACCTTGGAGTTAGGAGATCGATATATGTGAACCTTGAAGCTTGATTCACAATATAATACTGATGATCGACAAAAACGTCCAAAATTTCCAACCCAAGATAACTTCAGAAATAAGAGGAAACATGAAACGAGGCTTAAGGAGAAGACAGAACTCTCCGATGTGATTCAAATGCAACCGATAGTGTTCTATTCGGAAGATAGACACAATTTAGGGGGTTCGTCAAAGATCTGCGGCTGTACGGAGCTCTCAGTCAAAAAGGACCTAAAATAAGAGTGTTCTGGTTATTAGACGTGACCCCGATGCGTTTAATGAAAGAAATGAATTTACATAGTCTGTACACACCATTTTTTTAATCTGCTTTAAGAGGCCTCCAAGTCAATCCCTCAGGGCCGTGTTTGTGGCTACTACACGGCCAGCACACGACCTCTTACGGGAAGGAAATACAGGGCATGTACTCATAAAGGACACGACGCGTACTTCAAAAATTTCCAGACATTCCTCTTTTCATCCAAAATTACTATAAAAGGAAAAGCATACCTAAAAAGAAGATCCAGGTTCTTACAAAGTTAATTTTGGGACTCCTTGGTCTATTACATATTTATAGTGGATCCTAATCTATATTCAGAATATTAGAGGAAATTGGGTATCACTTTTCCGATATCTATGATTATGGAAGAGTCCAAATTTCTTACAATAATCAAGCTGAATAAATCCAGGGAACTCATGTCAACAAACACCAAGGTAGGAGGAATTTTATTCGGTAATACTTTATGATTACACCCCTGACATGAAATTCTCCTTGTCTTCACCGTCTAGGAACCCATGACCTATATTTCCTTGTGAAATCATGTTGATTATGGTTATAAATACCCTCATGCATCAGTAAGAGTAGTAATAGTTCATCCCCTACTAGGGATATGGTATGCCAGAATCTTAAGGAATTGATGCCTCCCTAACATCGCCTTCCTTGAAATCCGCATAGGGTACAACCTCCCCCACCATTATAACGGAGAACCAATTTTGGATACTCTTCTTGGATCACTATGATAACTCTCTTCCCTATGTTGTGGAGGTAAGGTATTTTCAATCCACTCCCACTACGGATAGTACTTGGGAATTTCATAAGATAGATCCCAACAGGACATAACATCACCAGAATAAAACATTATGATAGAAAAAAGAGTGGGATGAATTCATCCCCACTCTTCTAGACCTAGTCAAGATCACTCAATGAAAATGTCAGGGGTAGGTATATGACACTTATTAACGAGGGAGAATCTCCTAAAGCTCCAGTGGGTCTTTCCCCCTCTAGAATATCTTGTTGGATCTCTAAAATAAGTGAATATGGATATGTCATTTCCTACAAAGGACTGAGACCCCCTGATGCATACAAGGTATACTAGGTTTACCCTATCAGTCACCAACACCATCAAAATCAATTATGGTCTATCCCATGATGAGGAGAATTAGTAAAAATTCATCCACACACCATCACCATCCAATAAATAGGTCCTCCCCATGCCTTCAACAACCAAAGATGAGTTTCTACCTATTCATTAATAAACTAGCATAAATATCTTCTCCATTCCATTGGAATCCAAAAAATAGGCCATCCCCTACCCTTCATCAACCAATATATTGGTCCTCCACATGATCCCATAAATAAAAAAAGGTCCTCCCTGGGTCACTACCAACTAGAGAGGAATTAATCCCTACTCAATTAACAACTTATATGGAGTTCATCCCCATACCAGTAAGAAAGAAGGTCCCAGCCTTTCCAAATACATACCCTACAATGAATAATATTCTTAGTGTAGTAGGGAAAATACCATTTTATGTCCAAAATGTAGAAATATATACATCATCAATGACATCTCATATACCATGGTGATATACAAATCAATGATTATACATTCAACTTAACTTCCATAACCTTGTGGAAGACTGATGATTGAGGGTTTCAATCCGAAAAGCTGAGGCCTATATGATCCCGAGATCCCTCCCTAGATACTTATAGGTGGTGGATATTCTATCTCACATACAAGGGTACAAATATCATCTATCTCTATCACTTCCAGTTTTCATCCACTACACTTATGCACAGGAAGATAGAGAGATTTGATGGACTTCGGGATGATTCCCCCAGATGGTGTACACTCCACTAAACCATGAATGTAAACTACCACCCTATCAGTTCACATAGTGGTTGTCAACCTATCCTACATGGTCATAACATTGAAGTAGTATACACCACCAGGAGAAGTCTAGAAATACATAAATCATTTGAACAAAGTATCACTTCAAATCCCAATAGAGAATCCATAGTATTGTTCAACATCAATATTTCACCCCAATCTCGGCCTATGTTAATTTTGTCATGATACAACAATGTGAAGGACCTTTACATAGATAAAGAGGGCCTATGAGAGGTTCTGGACACTGATAGGATATCAACGGTGTTTTGGTCTCCTCCCCTTATAGATTACCATGAAGTTTGTTTCACCCAGAGCCTTTGGGAGATTTTACACCACCTTTGTGATCATCTGCTAACCTACCTAGGGAGTCAAGAGCATGTTTATGCAAATCAATAAACATTATAGAAGGGGTTATATCATATTTATACTAGTAACATACCATATTTATTCATATTACTATCTCCATACTATCCATTAGACATTTTTTAAGATACAGATAGTGCTTCATCGTGTTATGGAAGAAGTATCTCCATTTTTAAAGATCAGATCCTTCAGGTAGCGTGTTTGCCTCTATTTCATACCTATCTCGAGACAAAAACAATAACATTAGTCTAGACTATCCATCGATGATGAAGACTCCCCTATGAATACCACCATGGTAAATATTTTCATCATAGATCTGGTACAGGGTCAATGAAACAAGTCTGTTAATGCATGTCAAGACAGAAAAACCTTCTTCAAGGGGAAGCATCGTACTAGGAATACCCTTCAATAGGTCTCCTCACTCATTAGAATCTATTTGAAATAATCCTAAAAAAACCCTTAATAAGGCGTTAATACCCACCTGTCAATACATTGATAAAGGGAAGGAATATATTGAAGCCTCTAACCTATTCAAGGATGCACTAAAACAGATAGGGAACTCATGGAAGTCACCATCGTCCAACATCTTGAGGAATAACAATGTATCACTAATTATCTCATTGCATAGTAATGAAAAACTCCAAATAATTCATTATGGTACCCTATACCTCTCTAGTGGGATACCAAATCCTCCTCATCAAAATTCTTCAGTTTGAACCCAGTGGCTTCACGCATGGACTCACAAAAGAAGTTGAGGGATATAGAAATCGACACAGATTTGAGTAACCTACCCCACCTAAGTTTCATGGGAATAATGACCTGCTATAGCATATAGACCAATTAGCCTCATGTTTTAGTCCAATGATGGAGACTCGAGAACCCCATGAGGCCACCAAGTATCAATTATTTATTCAGAAAAGGGAATGAAAACATTCATATGATACATCCATCTAGCCATAATATTCATTTTCTTTGGGAAGGGTCTCCAAATATAGTTACTCTACTAACTCATATCTACCACACATAATAAATTGCATCACTGACAACTTCATATGCAAACAAGGGAATGATGAGTGAGTTTTCAACTGTGTTTCATGGTGGAAAGGACCCACGTACTCCCTTAATATGTCGCTATCATAGGAATAGCTACTCATGATGTTCATGGGGAACCTTAGGAACAATCTGGTCCCCACCCTCATATCCTTGAATAGATGGATTGTATTTTAAGAATTATTTGAAATGGTTCAGTGTCTAAAAGTTGTCTTATAGAATATTGGACAATATTAAAGCCCATTAACCCTTATATCTCTCATGAGAACACCTATGAAAGAAGAGACTACTTCAAATGTGCACATAGAGATTCCGAAGCTGGTACACTTAATGAACTCTTTTCCAGAAGATCCTCACAATGTGCGTCCCTACCATGTGATTCCTCACCCAAACACAGAACTGCTAGGCACAAATTCATCAAGCATAGCCACCTTGAGGATAGAATGTGACACCATCCTCTCATCCAGTCAAGGTTCCCAAACCTCCTTTCAAAAATCGAAAAAATGGACCAATTCCTTCAAAGATTCATTTCTTGAGCTATTTCATCTGTTCCAAAGAGAAGGGAATCCTGAAATTTCTAGATTGCAAGATTCCCTAGGAGGACAAACTCACTAGTAATTGTGACGTTTGCCCATACCAAATAATCTATTGACACACAATCAATGAATTCTTCATGTTAAAATTATATCTCTAAGACCAAGTGGATCGTGGACTAGTCATCATGGGAGACACTCTAGTATAGATGACACATGTCTCCACTGACCCTAATAGTGATGGTGAAGACTCTAGATAATGGAAATAGGTTACAGCCTATGGTACGTAGAAGTATGAATATTAGATGGATGATAAGTTAGTCACTCATTATCATGGTATAATCTATTCCGACTTGATTAAGATGAAACCTCTTATGGTCTCTATATGACGTCTGACTTATCCCACTACAACTACATCATAACCATCTACGTCATGGAATAATATTCATTTATTGAGAAAGAGAAATCAATGTCCTCTATGAGTGACAATTCCATCTCAAACCCTTGGTGATTACATAACCTCTATAGTGGGAGCTATTCCATGGGTAAACTGACTCTGGATTAGTCTATAGATAATGAGAAAGAGTACACCTCTATGAATTCCACTGAGTTAGTATACTGTTTCATAATTATTAAAGGAAAGTGGGGTTCCTCGAACCGATTCCCTTAAAGGAGAGTCATGGGACATGTGAGGTATCTGAATGCTCAATATAGTGCTTCAAGATAGGCCATTAATTATACTGAGAAAAGATATTACATTTTTCTCAATCCTCAGCAAGAACTATCCTTACAACATTATTCATCAGGAATGCCTATGTAGTCAACTATGTTAGTAGAATGAGTAGCTAAAATCTGTCTGATCTGTGATTATATGCATCTGTCCAGATCCTTACCTCAACCAACTGAATTTCATTTAGCAACTTCTATGAGAAATTTATCTAGCCAGTAGTAAATTGTTCCAGAAATAGTCAAACACCAATGGTTCAATCATGAGTTAAGCAAGAAACATATGTTTAAACCCTCCCAATGAGATACCCTTTATGGTAAAAACATTTCTCATAACACCAAATTACAATGTTTTAAAGAACCTTTAAGGAATACTTGGGAGGATTTAGATCCTCAAGTCCATCCATTTATTGAAGGAAATGCATCATGTTGACTCTAAATGTTTTAAAATCCACCATCAATTCAAGGAAGATGTAGTTTCTGATGAGGACTACTATGATTAGGAGGACAATTAAGAGTGTGAATCCATAATATCATTTTATAGGGAAGATGAATGTATAATTTTAATTGGGAACATATTCCAATTCTACATCACTATATCGTTCAATGATGTGGAAATAATTTTCTTCTGATTTGATACTGGTTCATGACTAAACCTAATCCTTACCTTGATGCACCATTAGTTGGGACTGACATAAGTAGACCTATCCCCCCAACCTAATAATTTAGGGTTTTGATAAGATCCATGTGAAAAGGTTTTGCTGAAGACATTTTTTTGTGGTGTAATTTCATGCACTGAATTCCTGGTAGTCTCACATGATACCACCTATAACACACTACATGGAAGGACTTGTCTTAAATTTCATGTAGCAGCCCCATATTTATTCCACTAGTGCCTCAAATATACCCTAAATAGTTGAGTATGGGTAATCCCTAGGGATACTTCCATCTCCAATTACATTAAATCCCTCTACCTAGATGCTAGATAATACAAGATGGAAGGAAATTAGTTAAAGATCGATAAGGTTGAGCACATAAACACCCTCAATGACTTGGAATCTACTACAGTCAGTCGATGTAAACATTTAGAAGGTATATTCATTCTCTTGATTCATAATCTAGATCCTATGCCACTAGATCAAATAGAATGATTCATTTTATCTAAGAAAACGGTTTTATGAATCCCTATGAAAAAGGATATCCTAAATATTACCTCTTAATCATACAATGGATAGGCCAGGGTGACACCAGAATACCATACTCTAGTGAAGTACTAAAAATTTCACCCTTTGAGCACAAATCTATGGCATTACTACATATTCCATCGACTAGGAATGACTAATTTTAATCCGACTCGTAGTCATTGCTTAGGGATCAACAATGGACCTTGTGGTAGGAGGATAGATGGAATTAGCTTGACAACTTATTTCTCTGTAGTATCTGAAAAGCCAGAACCCCTCATTTCGGATTCCACGTCTTCCAAAAATTACACTAGTTCTCTCCATGGATCAACATTCCTGGAAAAGACACCTCCTCCAATTGATTCTCCTATCTCATATAATGAGCAAGATTTGGAGCACTCCCCTCCTGCATTTGATGTGTGTGTCTCTACAACCATTGATGTGCTATTCCAGGTGAAACTCGATATTAAGAAGGACATGAGGCCGAAAATGATCAGTGCAACCATATGTTCAATGGAAAAGTAGTAATATTTGGTCTTCCAGAAATAAAATTGTAATTTATTCACATGAAGATATGATGAGATGCCAAGGCTATATCCTTAAGACATTGTTCACTGACTTGGATTCCTAATAGTTCATAACGAGTTCAAATATCCTACAAAAAATATGAACCCATATCCTGGAGATTTTGTTGAGGATGATGTTTGGAAAATTATCAGAGCCAACTTATTTAGGGAAGTCTAATACCTTATATTTCTAGCCAACATCATCCCAATCCTGAAGAATAACAGGTTGATCAGAGTCTGTATTGACATCCAAGAGCTCAACCACAAATATTTAATAGATTATTTCCCCTTAATATGATAGTAAATTTGATTAATTATATAGAATGGTTCCATGACCTATCCTCTATGGATGGACATTATCAGTACCATAAGATACTGATGTCCCTCAAGGTTGAGGATTCAAATAAATTCAGGATGCCACAAGGGAATATATTCTATTGGTGATTCCATTTATCTTGATGAAATGCATAGCCACTTAACAGTATTCCATGAAACACATCATCAAGGCAATTATTTGGATATTGGTTGAATGATATACAAATAACATGGTGATCAAATCCAATCAATTTCAAAACCATCTCATAGATGTTGAGAAAGTGTTTGGCTGCCTTTACTCCCAAATCATGATGATAACCCCCTAGATGTTCTCATTTCGGGTTACCGTTGGGAAATTCATTGGCATTGTTGTAAGATATTAAGACATTGAGATTTACTAGGAGACGATCAAGGCCATCAACCAAATAGCACCCCTAAGAAGTCTCTAAGAGTTGAATAGCTTCAAAGTCCACTTAGCCTATGTACACAAGTTTATTAAAAATATTCTATACAAGTGTAATACATTATCATGTATCTTTAATAAAGGAACCATTTATTAGTGGTCTGAGCAGTTAGTGATCTCATTTGAGGATATCAATAAGTATCAACTACATCCACCAGTTCTAATTCCACTAATTATATTAAATCCATTGTTCTTATATGTGAATGTAGTGGAATGATCCATTTTTCTATCCAAGTAATAAAACAATAAGTGAGTGGATAATAGCTTATAATATCTTAGTTTCATGCTCTTCAACATGTATAATAGATACCCTTCCTATCGAGAAGAGTTTCTTCACATAGTTATTTGTAGTGTTGAGGTTGTAGAATTAACTACATCATTATGAGATATAGTTGGTATCCTGATTAGAACCACTATCATATACCCACAATCACCCATAGTGACAAGAAGATTGGAACACCATACAACGATTCTTCAGTTGTTTGATAGTAGGATAGTTATAAAAAAGGAAGTAAAAGGGTAGACATTATATGAATTCCTGGATGTACATACGACCCCCCCAGAAAACATCCCTTAGTTATTGATTTCTCTAATGAGGATATCATCTCATTCGATCAGTCCATTCCATTTAGGAAGATGAATTTTTAAGGTTCCATTTAGATCATGATTGGTAAAAGTCTCAATGATCTAAAGCTTAACAATGTTGGCATAGGGATATTTTTCATCACTTTATCATAGACAGTCTTTCCATAGTAATTATTATTATTATAAGGCCACAAAAATAATGGGTAAGAGTATATATATTTCATCATTGGTCTTTATATAGCTATAGAGATTAATGTCCCCTATTATCACGTGAAGGGAGAATCCAAATTTTTTACCAATGAGAACAAAGGTGACAACATATTCAGAATGTTAGTGATCATTCCCCAGCTGGAGAGCATGCATCATTGGATTTACCAGTTCCCTTCCATGCCAAAGTTGACTTTTTTCCCTTGGTCACATAATGGTTGAGACGAAACCTTGAAAATTTTGGTCACATACCATTCAAAACTGAACCAGGATGATCCAATCATTCATCTACCACATTATATGGTCATTTCACTTTCCAATTCATATGATGGAAATAAAGAACTAAACTAACTAGTGGTCGGTAAATTTATGATAGGATCCTAAAGTCCCCCTAAAGCTAAATATATTCCCAATTGGAAGACTCCTTTTATTGAGTATATCTAGATTGACCTTCCCCCATCAGATCATGTTCATCATGAGTGAATCCATCAGTGTGAAACACGATATATCCTCCAGAGTGGGACGATCCCAGACAAGACCCTCTATATATGTTTTTTGATGTAATTATTCTTCATTTCATTCATGGAGACAAAATAATTTAGGTTATTCAAGATGTTCATGCCAGTTATTGTGTTTCCCATGAAGTAGTATTGAATTTCTCCCACAAGATTCAGAGGTAGGGATACTTCTTGTCTACTATATTCAAAAAATACATCATGTTCACTAGGATGTGTCATGCATGTAAGATCCATTCCAACATTATGAATTATCCTATAAGATTTATCCACACCACCATGTAATCTTATCCCTTTTCAGTATGTGGACATAAGTTCAGGAAGCCATACCCATGGGAAACAACTGTGCAGTGAAGTTTCATCTTGGCTGCAATTGATTTATTTTCCAAATGTGAAGAATCGATTCCCCACATGGAAGGGAATTCCCAATCCATGATTGAGTTCATGAGCTCCCACATCATCCATTGATTTAGAGTTCCTCAAGATATTCTCTGAAAAAACAACATGAACTTTGAGGTTGTTGAGTTGATGAAATTTTATGCTAAATATAATATTCATTCCAACCATACATCGCACTACCATGAACATTTAAATGAGAATATTGAGGTATTCAAAAAGAACCTCTCTAACATTCTACAGATGATAACGATACATAAAAATTTATTTTTCTCGAAAAAATCCACAAAGACCTATGGGCCAAAATAATGATGACTTAAATCTCTACCCAAGTGATCCCATAATCTCTAGTGTATGGGAAAAAATATGTTCTTATAATTGAAGTTTTGTTTTCATCCCTTCAAATATATGTCTATGAATAAATTATTCCAAAATGAATGGAAAAAATTATTCTAGATGAGTTGGAAACATAACATGGAGAGGAACCCGAATATATAAAAGAGATCATTCATCATGAATGTTCTCCTCCAAAAATTGCAACAGTGTGACATGGTACCAGATATCAGAAGAAAAATGATACCAAATAAATATCCAAGGAAGTTGTATCTCAAAAGAAAATTATCTTATGTCGTCCATATGGTCTACTCCGATGCAGGATACTATTTGACTACCATTGATGGAGAGCACATCACACCGCCCTCTAGCATTACCTCACATGAGGAGCCAGAGTCTAGGATGTATTATTATAAAATAGTTTTAGTTGGTCTATATAGTATGATCTTAGACTGTTTGAAATGGGTCTAGGTATTGTAAACATAAACTATTTGAAATTGGTCTAGGAACTACTAAATTTGATCATTTGAAAGTGTTTTGAACTCTAGGACATTAATTTAACAACCTACCTATGATCCACACATTATATTATGATACTATGTGAAACTCATATAGTCTGAGCTCTATGAATCTAAAATAAATGAAATCATATTTTGTGTTGTTTGAAATTAAATTATAGTGTCTGACATCATAAATACATGATTTTAAAGTGTGGTCTTACCTTGTATAAAAATGGGATGCATCATACAATAAGTATGGGATTGAAAAATAATATTACCCCTTATAAAACTGGGTTGACTTATACAATATGTATTGGATATCCAGAAAGTAATACCATATAAAAAATTGGGATTCCTCATAATATAAGTATGTGATGATAAAAAAAGGAGAATATTACCCCATCTAAACAAGGATGCCTTAGTTGATAAATATGAGACGAACAAAAAAAACCAATTTCCTCTAAACATGTTGATAAATTTCATCTATACATTATGATAAAAGCATCATATTCTCCATGAAAACCTTAGGATTCCACAATTCCATTGTCAAAGAGGATTTACCACATCTTTTGTGTCAGTCTTATACCACACTTTGCTCCAAAACTATGTGTATCTTGATTCACATCCTTATGGGACACATAGTGACACCTAGACCTTCTATCTCTAGGATAAATCTTAAATTTACCAACACTTTGGACCATTAGAACCATTTATGGTCTAAGAATTATGACCTTATACTATGTGCAGTTCGTATCAATGTATTCATGCAGTATATAGACCTGCATAACCTCCATTCATGTCAATTTTTACCCCTTAAATTCCAAAAATATACCCTATAGAACAATATATTTCTAGTCTAAGAATAATGAATTTATACTGTCTATGATATTCTACTTGGTCCAAGAGTTACAACCTTAATCTATATGCTACTTATTTCAAGGTGTTTATGTTGTACAAGGGCTTTCATGGCCTCCATTCAAATCTAGGTTTACCTCTTTCATTACATTAAAATACCCTTGAAACAAACACTAACATTTTAGTATATGAATCAAGAATTTAAACTATTTTCCAGTAGTCCAAGCATCAAATGTTTAAACTATTTATCCCAATCTAATTCTCATGAGATTCAACTATTTGAAACTAGCTTCAAGATTGATCTGGGTGGGGGAAATTATTCCTTGGATCCTATCAAATCAGGTCTTAACACTTTCTCACCATATGAACATCCTATAAGTTCTCACCAATACGGTATAAGTACTATAACTCTAAAAATTGTGCATTATCCCCACATTTTCAAGGTTTTATCCAAACCAGGGATAGTATTTTTCTCCACCTCATTCAGAAACTACATGTGGTTTGATCCGCAATTTATTGGGATACATAGTGATGCAAAGACCTCATATCTCTACAACAAAACATAGATTCACAATGAAATCATATGTTACCAAAGACGATAACACCCCCAAAATACCCATGGGTGTCCTTTTTTAGGTGTAAGCCCCCTTTATTTTCCTTTACCCCTTGTCAAGGTAATATTACCTAAGAAGATGGAATGATGAAGCAATGAATAGGTAAATAAATGCACAGGACATTGTAATTTCCTCATCAATTGATGCTAAACTATATTCTTACCCCTTAAAAAATCATAATTCCCCATAAAACATGTTTCAGATGACTTAAGGACATTACCCAGTAAATAACTTGGATTACTCTTATTATGAGATGACTTACCCCATATTAATATAGGATCCCTTGTATCCTAATATGATATGGTTCAATATCATCACATGAGTGGATAATCTACTACTGAAATTAGTCCCCTACCAAGACACATTCTAGAACTATGTGTGGTATGATTTTGATTCTCATTTTATATATAGTGATTCCTATGATATCTTATATCAGGGCCAACCCCTTCATCAACATAGGGAATGACCTATCCACCCACAATGTCATGATGTCAAAATATGATATGTTTTGTCATTTTTTGTAGAATTTTGTCCCTTTTACCTCCTTCAATGTCATGTTATTACCCTACATGCCTTTCAGGCCTCCCATAAGACATTTGGTACCCTCTTGGGTATAAGATCTATGACCATATAGCAATAGATATCCCTCCATTCATAGCTTTGTGACCATAAACTAGTGGTATCCATAGTCTTATTTTTGTGACTTCAAACTAAAAATGTCAACAGAATTGGTATCTAATGTTAAATTGTAGCCTTACACCATTTAAAACCGATATTGGTCATATGATAAATAAATGATGAACAAAATTTTTTTCTCGCCACAAAAGTTTAAAATTTTTCCTTACCCCATTCAAATATTGGATGACAAATTGATAATTATAGGATAAAAAACATTATAGCCCATATTAAAATTGGATTCCACATAGTATGAGATTGATCGATATCCTTTCCAGAAAGGATGTCACCCCATCAATGTCATTCTCCAATATGTCATGACCCAGAACTATGTATAGATTAATTCCCATTATTACGAGATATGTAGTTTTTGTTATATTTCATATTAGGACCCACCCTATCAATGAATCATTTAGAGGAATTATCTCTCCTGGATAGGGTTGATTATCCCCTACTCATGTGATCATTCAATTCAATTTTTCACATGAAATCATAGCTCTCCGGGCACATACTGTTCCATTTGGGACATTCCACACTCCCACTTCTGTTCTTTACACTTTCTCTAATTTCGACAATCATCTCCCTCCCAATCCAAATAGACTCCCTAATGGAATGGTCCCATGCCACACTATATCACCTACCAGCATGGGCCCATCCCTCAAATGATATTTCACCGAAAATAACATCTCCCTCATTTTGAACCTACTAAATGGTATGTCCTATATTTTTTATCCCCATCCTAAGATGACATTATTATATAAACTGCATTTCAATCATGGTAAATAGTGGTTCCCTGTCCATTATTTTCCCCCTTTTTCAATATAGGTTTTGAGTGTTTTAATCACCATCGTGGGATTTGTTGGTCACTTTCTTTCCTCTCATTGTTCCCCTTGGAAATGATTTTAACACAATACCATTTCTTGTTTCTCATAATGATTATTGTCTCACATAGACCTAAGATTTGGGGGATTGTTTCGTCAGGAATGTTTGAGATGCACTATTATCCAATTTTCTAATCCCTATGACCATAAAATAGATAGCCCAGTCCATCAATCATTGATTTAAATAGTGTTCAAGTCACCACAAAAATGTGTTGTATGGAGTAAGGGAAGCCTAGACTCATTATTCGCATCGAGTTGTCACTATTCCATAAACACATGTACTTTTAGTGTATTCAAACCTATGGTATGAACTCTACAATCTTAAACTAGGATCCCAGTTCCAAACATCATTACCTTTAATTGTGTGAATGTTTTTATGGATGCTTTGTGTGGTGTCG
The DNA here is from genome assembly GCA_963277665.1 of Viscum album. Lineage (NCBI taxonomy): Eukaryota > Viridiplantae > Streptophyta > Magnoliopsida > Santalales > Viscaceae > Viscum > Viscum album. The sequence goes on from OY728143.1 coordinate 1,075,546,830, forward strand.
GGTGGCCTCCCATACCCATCCTTTCACATTGGGTAATTTTCCGTCGATTTCGTGGACATTACTCTAAGTAACACATCCTTATGTACCAAGAATCAATTCCATAAAAAATTTGATATTTTTAAGAACTCTATGACCTTAAAATTAATGTTTGGGTCCAAACATCATGACCCTAAACTATGTGCAATATTTCTATGTGATATTATGTGTGGAAGGGTCTCCTAGGATACTGGTTTCACATATTTTTACCTTTCCCATGTTCCAAACATATCCACATTGATACACACTTAAGGTATGGGCACTATAACCTAAAATATTTTAAATGGTCAAAACTCTATGATCATAAACTAAGACCCCAAGCATCACGATGTTAAAAAAATTTCAAATTATATTGGAAATGTGTCATTCCATAATGGTTGGCCTCCTAGGCCCCTCATTTCATGTTGGGTAATCTTACTTTGACATCTCATGTATTCTCTGGAGACACACATAGATAAAAATCTAAACTCTATGATCTTAAACTAATATCTTATAATCGTTATCACAAGACATTAAACTATATGTATTCACTTCCAATGAACATTTATTTCAATTTTTTGATACATCGTCCTCATAACATGCTATAAAAATGTATGTCTATCATCCTCACATTACAATTTTAAACTACATGTCCATCATCTTTATTTCATGATGTTAAACTAATATTTTCTTATAACCTTACCAAATAATCCCCTTATGTTGGTGTCAGTCACCTACTGCACTGATCATGTTATCTGACCATCGCTATGTATTTGAGACAGTGCTCCCCATAAAAGATGACTTTGACAATTTTTATGAATGATATTCCTAACTAATATTCTATAATACACAATGGAATAATTCCAAGTGTTTTGAAATGCATTAGAATAGTTTATCACTTCATCTCCATGCTTCACATATCCCATTATTTGGATCCTTACCCTTATCCATTTCTAATTAGTTACCACATGGCATCATGGCTCCATGCAACACTCTCTCACCTACTGTCTTATAAAAATGATCCAAAATACTTATGAATGCATTTCGAGATAGGACCCATGTTTTTAAAATGATCAGTAGTCAACCCTCATTTTCCCCCATCCTTAGTAAATTGATAATTGATGTTGTGTTTTGAACATGGTTAGTAGTTATACTTCATCATCATTTAAACCATTGTGTTATAATTAATGGGCATCTTTATTCACACACTTAATTCCCCTTTATTAGGGTAGAATTAAACACCCCTAGAATTACCACATTTGAGTAATAACTGTTGTTGTGAAAGAAAGTCATATATTAAGAGGGTCCTAATTTTCATCCATATCCCTTCTCTTTGAGTAAACCCTCGGTGGTCAACTAAAAACATTAGACTATGAGTGTTCATACTTTTATTGAAATTCTTATGTAAATTAGAAATCACATGGTTGCCCCCTATTTCTCAAAATAATTATCACTCATGTAGGATTGGGGATTGATTGTTGGTTATATATTTAATTTTTTTGAATTGAGGTAGTAGAATGTAAAAAAATAAGTCATGTCCATGGATATGGAAATATTAAATAACACAAAAATGAGTATGTGAGGTTCATCCACACAATATATCCTCTTTGTTGCCCCATCATAAATTCCGCCTATTGATTAACCCCAGTGATCGAGTACTCGAGCTTGGACAGCCTTTGCTGAATAGAATCCAGGATCCACTGCTACTCTGACTTGTCAAAAACCTCCTCCTAATATTTGGTACATATATCTTCATCCCTAATCCACATCTAGATCTTCTCGGATCGACACTTTTCCACCAGGGATTCTACCGTTTTCTCTTAAGCCTCAATATCTTCCAATTGAGCCTTTAAATGACCGATGAACTCATATTGAATGGAAATGATGGTCATATTCTCTTGATACTTCCCTTATAAATGGGATGTATCCTATTTTAAAATCACAAGTGCCATAGATCCCTCAGACTTGTTTTTATTTTCTAGGAAATAATGAACAACTACCACACATCATGCACTCTCTTGACATGAATGTCCTGATCTAGTGCATGGAGGCTGCTGGAATTGACACTTACAATCCCTAAGCCGAGTATCCAATAGAGGAGAGATGATTATCTATTTGGATGATCAACCATAAGTGTGTGGGAGATGATGTTCCACATGTACATCAATGCCTTATGATGAATGAATTGGTTCTCCTTAGTGGAATATAACATAAACTTTCTTAAGTACTCAGTTGGTGAAGGTTCATATAGAGGAAAGGACACCAACACATTATTGGATGCATCATCCATAGGCATGTCCTCAGACAAGATAAAATATATTTCTAGAAGAAATAGGATCTATCCAATCCCATAACCCATAGTGGAAGTCACAACTTCTCCCAGTGGAACCCCCAAGGAAAGATGAACCATTACAGCTTCCTCTATCAATTCCATTGATGGAAAAATTTAATCCAATTTTGTTAAGACCTCATCTGCTGAAGATGAAACTAATGGGAAATTCATGATGGGTGTGGTAAACCTAATCCCTTAAATAATTTTTTTGTCAATATGATTTCTTCCTCCTTCATCGAGGCTTCAGATCTTGTATATACCTCATGAGATTCTCTTGACACAGGCTTGGCTATCACAACCTCTTAAACTATCCCCATTGTGGGCACTGTATCGAATCCCTCCACTGAGGAAATAGTATCAATAGTCCCTTCAAGTAGTGCCTCTATATCTGTCCCATCAACCACGGATTCCACATGAATTTCTTGTAGAGTAGAAACACCCACTTTCACCACATAATGTTCATGTACTATTGATTCAGATGTTAGCATTGGAAACTCATCTCCCGAAATAGTTTGAACTTCCAGTTATGGATGATTAATTCAATCATAGAAATGAATAATGGGAGAGGAAAATTAGAAAAGGTTAATAGATTATAGGAATTGTATATCCTTGTTTGGATATTGGATAGGTTTATGGGAATTGTCCATGGCGAGGGCATTCCGACAGTGGTCAAAACCTTATTCTTGGATGCCAACTCATCTAATATACTCTCACCCGGGTCCATGAAACTAGAGTGGGGCCTTATAAATTTCCATTAATGGTTTGAGGATCCCTCACCCTCTCTGTGAGGTTTATCACTTATCTCCCCCTCCTCCATCCTCATCAATTCTTACACATGTGAAAAATGAGTCAGGAAAAAGTAATAAATTATGGGTAGTAATCCAATCCATGCATGATTAATAGATCTACCTGGTCGATGGATAGCCCCCTTACATGAGAGGGTACCAAAAAACACCAAATACCCAAGAATCATATGAATCATCCTACAGAGATACGTGAGAATCTAACTTAATGCCATGAGATCTAAAGAGTAGGTTATCCGCAAAAGCACATTTACTCGCTTCTTGACTTAACACACAATTTCCTAAGAGTGTACAAAATTTTCTAACTATATTACATATCACAGTGCCTTATCCTGTGGAACATGGAAGATGTACCTAGAGTGACCTGACCTAGTGAGGAATATCCACTATTTATTTATTTTCATCCGCATCCCATGGTGAGTGTTGATTTGTCTGAATATCACCCAACATTCAAAATCATAGGGAAAAAATCAAAGCATGGGATGTCTATATGGTGAAGCCTCTTCCTTGGGCCTTGAGAAAATGAAACCAGAACTTCCATAGAGGATTATCCTTCCTCCTTCCATAGATTTCCCTAGATTATTGAGCTTGTTTTTCTCCCCTCAGAGTAGGCCCCACCTGATCTAGGCCCAAGAGTTCCAACTCTACTATTGAAATGAAACATCCCACAAGTCCATCCTTATCTCTATGGCATGATCCAACTACCATTCATTCTCATCCTCAAATTTGTAGAGCCCCTCCATCATTAAACTATGTAGTTTGACCCCTTACTATCTCCCCAAGATATTAAATTTGACAACATAGCACATAATAATGGGTGATCTCATATGTGGTGGTAAGTAGTGGAATACCATTATAACATTTACAATATTTCTACATAAACTAATACAAGATCTGTCAAGGGACCGAAGGTTTGAACTTATGATTCACATATATGTACACCTGCATGGTTAAACAATAAAATCATTTGAATTTCCTCCTGAATTTATTTGAGGTGTAAGGATTCCATATTTCCTTACAGTAGACCGTCACCTATAGTACCACACCATGAATGGAAAAGAGGTAAAACTGTTACTAGATGGTCCGTTTTCCATCTTTAGTCCCTATCTATATTGGTAGGGGGAATGAGTGAAATATGAAGTTGTTCGCTGACCCAATACTCTCCAGATCATCCACAATGACTGAGTTGAGTGGGAAACTCCTAATGATATTCTAGATCGAGGGACTAAAATTCATAATGGGAGGAGAAATAGGGTTCCGGTATCTGTATTCCATCGTGTGTGTGGTGACCTAGCCATATAGAAAGTGGAATTTCCTGTAAACATGGAGAAGATTCTTCCCCCGACTGATGTTGTGGAAAACCTTATACATATTCACCAATAAATGACTATCCAGGTTGGTGTGCTACCCCATTTCCAACTTGACTTCCATGAAATAATTTCTCAACCACACCCCCATGTGTTCATCCTTCACCAAGAGCATCCATCCACAAATCCAACGTAGTGATAAATACACCGAACCAGACCACAAGAGCCTTGGGATTCACACTGAAACCCAACAATATCCATTGGATCACCTACATAATCATCTATTATTAGTCCTCTTTTCCTCCCAAGAAATCATCAGGGCATGTACATGGCCTACCAGGTAGCCAATCCACTTGTTCATTCAAGAAGTACCCAAACCACTACTTCAATGGGATGTCCTTTATCCTTGGATTATGATTATCACTCCATTACAAAAAATGTATAAGAGTCGACACTTGGGATATAATTTTATTCTTGTCCTCCCACATATTATCTGTAGGGATTAATTAACCCTACATAGATCTTTTGATCAAGATCTCAAAAATCTGGTAAATATCCAACAAGATGATTCCAACCTACCCATGGTGTAGATGGAAAGTGCTGGTTCCTAGTGACCACCTTATCATAAACTCTAAAATGATGTCTAGTTAGGGATATTTGTGGAACTTTGAGGCCCATTATGCCTAATAAATCCATACCCACAAAATCTTTTATTGAAAATAAAAAATTTATGCGCATGCCGAATAAGAACAGGACCACCCATCTATGATGTTTCGACCCTGGTACATGTCCCAGATGTCTGTCCACCAACTGTGTGGGTCCCTCAAACACACCTTGTTGATTGAATCATTATAGTGGGGGTATCTGACTCTATATTCTCCAAAATGATGTCAAGAGGTTGATTCCATGGAGTGTGTGCCGTAAGAGATGTATAATCCTTAAGGAGGTGTCATTCAGTAGCCGTGCTCCTTTGGTATATTTTGTGTGAGCTCTTGAGCTATTAGGTGGGGTCATATTTTTTAGAATTAGGGGTGAATAAGACATCCCACTACCAAAATCCAAACCGTATCAACCTCTTATAGAGAATATATTCCTACTAATACTGTGTTAGTAGTATAATGAGCTTGTAACAATTCAATGAACTCAAAATTATCTCCTCGATCATTAGATTGTTGGCCATCTTTTCTAGATGAGTAGTAGAAACATTTTAATATTTAATGACCATTTTTACATGAACTTAAATTTTTATGAGGTGGTTTAGTGAAGGTACACTCACCATGGTCAAGTTTGAAGAGGTCGGAGTCGCGAAACAATGATCACAAAAGAAAGTTCATGAATTATTTTAGGTACATGAGTGGTGAGGATAAAAATCACAAAATTATCAGGAAGGTCTCGAGCTTCACAAATAGATTTCACAAGATTTATTTTAGTTAAATGATCATGATATCATTAAAGTTCCCCTACAGTAATTATGGTTTTATAACCTCCCATTGCTCTTGAACGATATTTTCAAATGATAATCATGAAAGGAACTTAATTACCAATTTTCGGCATGTATCCCCCAAAATAAAACCCTCTTTCCCCTATTAGCTCTAATCCTGAGTGGGGGGGGGGTGTATTTTTTGATTCCAAAGTACATGTTTCATTGTAGGTGTTATGGAACACATGTTAGATTCAAAGAAAATCTTGGCCAAAAATCCTTAAAATCTACTTAAGTGACTGTATTTGTGAAGGGAACCACCTTCATGAATGTTTTTGGAACATGAGAGTCCTAACCAGGTGGAGTGTTTATGGAAAACCTTACTCAGTGTCATGCCACAATTGTAGTGTGCCATTTCTTAAACCCATGCAGGCTTGATGTTAACCTTCAAATAGTTTCATTTGGGTTTTTGGATCCTAATCAATGTATGAAGCCTATAAATCGTCATGAATGAATATAAAATTCATGGAACCAACACCCCCAAATCCACTAGTCTTATAAATACAATCTTAAACCCTCCATTTATTGGTACATATCAATTTCGATTACGATAAATGCTCCATGTTCTCAATATTCATAATCTCTGTGAACCAAAGAGGAGATACACCTTAAAAGGAAGCCATCCTTGGAAAAATATCTCCCACAAGTTTTTGAGAACCTCAACCCAAATAGGAGATTCCATTCAGGATGTTACAAACCCATCATGGAATAATAAACCCCCCTTAGGCAGAAGTGATTTTTTGAGGAACTTAACCTTCAATAAACCAACCCCATGGGAACCAGAAAATAAACCCAAGGTAGGGTAACTCTATTTCACGATCCATAATATTTTTTGATTTCCCTAAAAATAATGAATCCCCAACCTCCTAGAAGAACCTCCTCTTAGCCGTTATATAGTTCATTCTTTCAGTTAACCCCTTTTGTGAATGGTGAGTTCCCAAGGTCCCCAAAAAAATCTCATTTCTTCAACAACACCTTGAATGTTGGGGAGACATGTTCCACCCACTCCTGTGTTTGGCCACTTTTATCCAAGTGTATCTTTAGTATTAATACCACGCAATTCTTCTAAGAGTAGGTAAAATAATTCTTATTTATTGTAATTTAAAATAACATAATGTTGAGCCTCATGATTTACACTCCTCCATGAAAGTTCCAATGCCATTTTATACCTAGAGGAGCCTTAGTGGTATCATGTATTCCATATAGTTGGAGTCTTTAAGGGAAAATATTAATATCTATTTTAAGGGAATGCTTATGGATAATTTCGCTCCCACCATGACACCGTCCACCTTGATATTTGAGGCTTTCCCATATCCGAGATGTATGACATAAAACTACCTAGATCCATGTCCAATTCACATGACATTAAAATACTTGACATCATAATGAACACATGATGTAATACTGTGGCCTTACCCTATGCGATGAACACATTTTTCCCGTGTGTGACTCACATAGGATAACTCCACAATTTTTAGGCTGTGTTATAAACATTGGATTCCCCTTGTATGACCATCATTGGATTCCACTGTCTCCCCTATCATGAGATGATCCTCCACCCTGGGTAGCTAATGTAGAGACCTGAAGCTTGACGTAAATGGACATTACATTACTTTTGCGGAATACGTAATACATAACCAAAACAGACACACAAGGATTGTAATAGTTTAGTGTCTTTGGAAACATGGAATATAAACTTCTAATCATGTTGACAGAACTTCAACAACTCCCATAACGATCTTCTCATTCTTGTTTCTTTACATAAAACCTTTCTTTATTTCATAGGGATAATAAAACATAAAAAGGGTGAGCTCAAATGCTTAGTAAGGGAAAACAAAGAGAACATAAAACAATCCATAAACATTTGAAAGCAAAAACTTGAACATGAAAATTAAACATCAAAATCTTGAGGAAGGACATAAATCGTGGAAGTACGTAAGGAATATGTCATAAAGGAACATCAATATTGATAAAATAGAATGGGAATAAATCATGTAATTGTGGAAACTATTCATCACTTGTTATGATTTCCATAGTATCCAAGGCATTTCTGCCAAGACCATCTTAGTGGAAAAAGTCCCTTTCTAAATTGAGTTCACTCCTCATTCCAGTCCTGTAATACTGAACTGGATTAACTTACCATTCCAGCCATGCCTATCTCATGAGATATAAATCTTTACCCAATGAATTGGAGGGAGATATATGTCCCACCCATCTCATAATGAAATCATTATTACTTGTGCCACAAAAAAATCATACATCATTCATCATAACTCAAAGAATAAAATGGTTTTCATAAACATCATCCCATCATCACATAATCCATATAAAAATAATGGATATCATTTCATAATAAGGAATGTGAAACCATGTAAATCATAGAGACATGATACTTTAAATATACACATATGAAATAATGTCATCTTAGATGGAAATGGTTTTGATATAACACTTGAAATGAATTCTTGAGGAAAATATCATTTCTTCTTCAAAATCATTTTCTTTTCACACAATGTCATGAAATTTTAAAAGAAAATGATTTTGTTGAAAATAGTCATGAAATCTTTTTTGAGGAAGCTTCATGAAAATAAGGATTTATAAAACCGTAAAAATTATTTCATGTTTTATAAGTTAAAAAACATTCTTCCCATACTTTTTCCAGAAATGTAAAAAAGTACCTTGTAAAAGAAAGATTCCTTACAGACCATGTAGTAAAAGTCAAAAAATGGGTAAAAAGGACTTTAAACATACCTGAAAACATTTTTAGAAAACAGGGACATGGATGATAAATATAACCCCAGTGAGTACTTACGCATAAACAATCTCGGATAAGAGCTAGATTGGAATAGTTTTCCCTTACCTTACATATGATATGCTTCGTATGTATCTAAACCTACTGTATAATGATTTAAATAATGTCATTGACTTATTATAGAATCATATTCATTGTTATGATATCAGATATGGTTCACTTATGACTTTATATTACCATTTCTTTTGTAAATTAATGTTAAAGTAGCGTTTTGGGTAAAATCGTTTCATTTGTCATTCATGTTTTAACTTGTAATTATTCATATGATTACTTTGATCATGGTTACATACATCAGGAATGTAAAACATTATTTTTATATAATATATATTCATAATCTACATATATATATAATAGATCTATAAATGTAATGAAATACACCGTTCATGGAGACGGTAGGCCGTACGTACACATGAACGTTGTTTTCGTTTCCTTATTGAATTGAATGGAATTAAGTATATGACATACATATATATATATATACATAAATCCATTATCATTATTATGTCATATATTTCATGATTACTTATTATATATACTTTATAATCATTCATTAATGGTTAATCATTGAGAATGAATCTCATCGTGTCGTGGAGACGGTAGTCCGTACGTACGCACGAGCGATGATATCATTCCCATGATCGTGGAATTGTATTTAAGTGTATGTATAATATTTCAGAATCAATATCACTTTACAATAATCATATATAGTTATTATTTACACCATTATACCCATCCAAGTAAGGTGGTGGTGGAAAAAACAGATTACACCATGGCATGGAGACTGTATTCTGTACGTACGCACGCGTGGTGATTTCATTTTCCGTTGGATAGATAGATGGTGAAATAGGGTTGTTTTATACTTATAATAACATATCAGTATATGCTTGAAACTTATGTTATTACTTAATAATTAAACAACTAATGAATAAGAAGTGGAAGAAGAAATAAAGTTGAAAGAATCGGTAACAGACATTACCTCTTCTTTGAAGCACCTCTTTAATACCTCCTCTAAGGGCACTAAAATTGGTCTTTGATGAAAACCAGGGCCTCTAGGATGTTTCTAGGGAAGTTAATAAGAGAATTTATCAGGTTTTGGAAGATCTTTAAGAATCAAAGTGGTGTGAGGAAGAGAGGGAGGAGGTTCCCTTTTATAAGGGAGGAGAGGGGCACTTTTGGAAAAACTAAAAATATTATTATATTATAAAGTAATATTCGGTTTTTAATAGCTCCAAATTGATTTATTTCGAAGATAAGGTGGGGATGGGTCTAAATAATCTCATCCAATAGAATTTAGACAAGTTTACGTATCTATTTTAACCTTATCATTTAGATTTTACTTTAAGTTAGATAATTTTACTTTTACCGTGTCTTCTTGTTTTCTTACACTATAAGGTTATGAAACTTACTATAACAAGAAAAACGAACCCGAAGTTGTTTATTATAAATATATATAACCTTATAAAAGTCATTTGGCCGAACCTTATATTTTTAAAATAAAATAAAAATTAATAATATAATATTTGTTTTATAAACTATTTTATGTCAATTTTGACACTATTTGGTAGTTGATTTTTGTGAAAATAATAACCGAATTATTCGTTCGAACAAAGTTAATTAAATCAATTCTAACATGTCATATTAACCTAGAAAAATATTTTAATTCATAAAAAGTCTCAAATTACATTCATTTGCATATTTATAACATCAATTCTGTCAGTATTTTATTAATAATAAAATTACTGCATCATCATTGTGTCATAATTAAATTAAATTATTTAATGTCTAAAAATTAAAAATAACATATAATTATGTAGGAACTATATTTATCTTTCTAATGAATATTTATAGTCTAATTTATCCTGTGTATAACCCTATATTAAAAATGATTTACTTATTAAACTTTGATTTTAACTATTTTAACCCTTCTTTAAATAAATTAATATTAAATGTCCTAATCTAATCAAAGTGGTCCTAAAAGGTCATATTTTTGTCCTAAGGTTGTTTTTTGTCGAATTAAACTTATCCAATGGAATTATAACATGTGTTAGGTTAATAATAATATCATTTCACCCTTAATTATCCTATTTACTTTTAACCGTGTTAAAAAAAGTAAAAAGGTACTATTCACAAAAAATTATTTTCATCTCATTGAACCACATTTTACTTCCTAACATCAACCATGTCTCTCAGAGTTTTGAAATTCCATTCACAGAAGCAGTAAAATTAATTTTTATGTAAATTTTCAAATTCTCCTAGGAGGTGGGTAAAAGACGGTGAAAAGTTCAATAAACTTTTTATATATCTAAAATTATTATAAAATGACTCCAATGAATTACTTTAAACTTATATAGGTATTATGTATCAATTGTGACCTAAAATAAATTTAAAAAAATTAAATAATTATTTAAATAAAAAGTCAATTTTTAAATAGTAACCTAGTGTTTTCACTATTCATCAAAAATTGAATGTTTTCAAAAAAATACCAAAATTTCACCCTAGGATAATTTCGATATTCCGAATCCAAAAATTAAGTCCACTTTGAATGATAAAATTTATAAAATTTCAAAAAGTTGGTATTACTATTCAAAATGTCTAGTTCTAATAATATTTTAATAATATATCATTGTTTAGGAAAACTCGGTATTGCGTACAACACACGCTGTCGAGGAAAGTCGCGATTGCGTGTAATGTAAGCCAAGTCAGGGTTGCGTGTTTTGCAAGACTCTTTTGTTGTTTCGTTATAACAGAATCCAACCATTCTTCATTTATACATTGAATATATATATATATATATATATATATATATATACTCAATGTTGCATAGAATGACTATTATCAAACGAACATGAAATTGTGCGTAACACAATCTATGTATAGTGTTGCGTATACTGCAACCTAATACGGTGTTGCGTATAGTGCAAGATACTCTTAGTGTATCGTACAACAGAAGATATGAATAAAATTAAAAAGAATATATCTTATAAAATCTCGGGTTGTTACATTCTACCTCCCTTAAAATGAATTTCTCCCTCGAAATTCGTCGGGGTTATAAATCGTCTACTATTCATAGAAACCCACATCGTAAAAAAAGAATACTAAAACTTAATTTTAAAAACTAAAGTATGAAACGTAACGATTACCCAAAGTAACTCATCACTTGGTTTCTATATAAGAGAACATATGTTAAAATATCGATATGGAAGAAAAATTTAACCATCATGTTCTGATGGAGAGTGGTAGAGAACATGGCTATGAAAAATCCATCAATCACAAAGCCATAAATTTGTGATGATCTAAGGTACCATCTGATTCATCAGATTTAAGAGTACTAGGACAACATTTTTGGTTTTCAATATCATTTCCCTAAATTTGAAAATTTTGAATTAGAATAAATACTTACTTGATTTTTGTACAATCTCACTGTTTTTCATGCTTTAAACAATTTCCACTTCATATCTTAAAGAAATGATGTTGAATTTGTTATTCATGAAGTGTTAACAGATCATGTGATAGAATGACGGGTCATTCCATTTGTTTCAAACAAAAGGTTATCAAAAGTTATCAAATATACATAAGTCCATCTATGGTGAGGTTAATCATATATGATTACAAAAATGAACTTATACTTCATCAATCATGCCTCTTAATAAAATAAAACTAGTTTCTACTAACCAGGGACTTCTTGTAGGCCATTGGTATGCGATAAAGGCCAGTCACACTTTAGTTGTGGGTTTTATTTCTCACAGCCTTGTCCGACGCAATGGGTTGTGTCCAGTCCTGTAGTTTTCCCTTTTTCTAAAACTACATTACTATAACATCCCATCAATAATATCGAAAAAAGTTCTATCCTTAAACAATACTAACTTATGTCCAACATAATCCATTCCAATCTTTAGGCTTATATAAAATACTTCGGTCCAAGCTCATAGTATAAAGAAAACAATTAATAGAAAGGTTATCTACCAAGAATGTGAATACAAGAATTTATCCCACATATATCATAAGATATATCTTGCTGGTTGTATTCCAAACACATGAATACCTTAGTCATATATATTCTATTGAAACATAAATTACCATATAACCTTATTGATAACATGAATACTGTCAAAAGCTAACTCTTTCCACATACCAAAATCCCAAAAAATCTATATAATCAAACCATAATATCACTTAGTCCTTATATCAGTCATGAGCTCATGAATACAATCAAACATCTCATTATCTTCTTATCCCTTCATTATGCGCATATCATCTACTTTGCAAAAATATCTGAATAAACTTCCATGGTTACTGGTACCATTCAACCTATACATTCAAATACATTAGGAAAAACAATAGTGTAACAATCCTTAGATGATTCTTTATTCCATAGTACCATACATTATTCTTTATAAACATACAATCTTTCCACTAACTTCTAAAACCACTGACTGAGCTTCATCATTTCTTTCATCCAATATTTCATTTTTAGTCTCTTCATCATCATCAACATAAATACTACTCATATGACCATTCTTATTCTCTTCATGAGATTTTCCCTTAGGGCATTGGTTTGCATAATGCCCATACATTCCACATTTAAAACATCTAATCATTGTTGATGTCATAGCAATACCATTATCCTTGTCCATGGTGTTAACTGAACCTTTTCCTTTTCACTTACTGGATTTGTGTCCTTCTTTTCCATACCCAAAGTATCTTCCAGTTCCTTTGAAACAATCTCTCCGATGCCTCTTCCCACATGATTTACATGAGAGAAATTGAACGTTCTTTCCTCTATTATCATCATGAAACTCAATCTTTCTCTTATTATCTGAGTTGGGAAACTTACCAAAGTTGTGATTATTGATCATATTATGATATTTCTGGCATAATAACGATGTAGGGACTTCCAAATACCATTTTATTTGGTTGCTCATGAAGAATATCATTCCATTGTCTGTCATATCCTCCATTATCGTGATTCTTCTTGTTTCCAGCCATTTTCTAAAACCCAAAAAGAATAGTGTGAGAGGAAAAAATAATGCTAGGGAAAACAACATAGTAAAAGGGGAGTACCCTTAGTATATAACATCTTAGGTTAAATTCTAAGATCATTATTATAGTTCTAGGACTATATCTTATACGTATACTTATCCTTAGGGACATCCCTAGACATACCTTAGAAATATCTCTAGGGATCTCACTAAAATTTTTGCATCCTAGCTTCCAAAGGTTGACTAATCCTTTCCTCTAATACCAACTGTAGATACCCGAAGCTTGACGTACATGGACATTACATTACTTTTTCGGAATACTTAATACATAAAAAAACAGACACACGAGGATCGTAATAGTTTAGTGTCTTTGGAAACATGGAATATAAACTTCTAATCATGTTGAAAGATCTTCAACATCTCACATAACGAACTTCCCCTTTTTGTTTCCTTACCTAAAACCTTTCTTTATTTCTTGGGGAAAATAAAACATAAAAATGGTGAGCTCAAATTCTCAGTAAGGGAAAACATAGAGAACATAAAACAATCCACAAACATTTGAAATAAAAAACTTGAACATGAAAGTTAAACATCAAAATCCTGAGCAAAGACATAAATCATGGAAGTACTTAAGGAATATATCATAAAGCAACATCAATCTCGATAAAATAGCATTAGAATAAATCATGTAATTGTGGAAACCATTCAGCACTTGTTATGATTTCCATAGTAGCCAAGACATTGCTGCCAAGACCATCTTAGTGGACAAAGTCCCTTTATGAATCGAGTTCACTCCTCGTTCCAGTCCTGTAATACTATACCGGATTAACTTACCATTCCAACCATATCTATCTCATGAGATATAAATATTTACCCAATGCATTGGAGGGAGATATAGGTCCCACCCATCTCATAATGAAATCATTCTTACTTGTGCCACAAAACAATCATACATCATTCATCATAACCCAAAGAATAAAATGGGTTTCCTAAAAATCATCCCATCATCACATAATCTATATAAAACAAATGGATATCATTTCATAATAAGGAAAGTGAATCCATGTAAATCTTCGAGACATGATACTTGAAACATACACATATGAAATAATGTCATCTTAGATGAAAAATGGTTTTGATAAAACACTTGAAATGAATTCTTCAGGAAAATATCATTTCTCCTTCAAAATAATTTTCTTTTCACAAAATGTCATGAAATTTCAAAAGAAAATAATTTTTTTCAAAATATTCATGAAATATTTTTGGAGGAAGATTCATAAAAATAAGGCTTTATAAAACCGTAAAAATCATTTCATGTCGTATAAGTTAAAAAACATTCTTCCTGTACTTTTGCCGAAAAAGTCAAAAAGTACCTCGTAAAAGAAAGATTCCTTACACACCATGTATTAAAAGTCAAAATGGGTAAAAAGGACTTTAAACATACATGAAACCATTTTTAGAAAAAAGGGACATGGATAATAAATATAACCCCTGTGAATACTTATGAATAAACAATATCGGATAAGAGAAAGATTGGAATAGTTATCCCTTACCTTATGTCTGATATGATTCGTATGTATCTGAACCTCCTGTATAAAGATTTAAATAATGTCATTTAATTATTACAGAATCATACTCATTGTCATGATATCATATATGGTTCACTTATGACTTTATATTACGCATTCTTTTGTAAATTAATGTTAAAGTAGCGTTTTGGGTAAAATCATTTCATTTGTCGTTGGTGTATTAACTTTTAATTATTCATATGATTACTTAGATCATGGTTACATACATCCAGAATGTAAAACATGATTTTTATATAATAAATATTCAGAATATACATATATATAATAGATCATTAAATGGAAAGAAATACACCGTTCCTGGAGACGGTAGGCCGTACGTACGCATGAACGCTGTTTTCGTTTCCTTATTGAATTGAATGGAATTAAGTAGATGACATACATATATATATACATAAATCCAGTATCACTATTATGTCATATATTTCATGATTACTTATTATATATACTTAATAATCATTCATGAATGGTTAATCATTGAGAATGAATCTCATCGCGTCATGGAGACGGTAGTCCGTACGTACGGACGAGCCGTGATATCATTACCATGATCATGGAATTGTATTGAAGTGTATGTATAATATTTCAGAATCAACATTACTTTACAATAATCATATGTAGTTATTATTTACACCATTATACCCATCCAAGTAAGGTTGTGGTGGAAAAATAGATTACACCACGGCGTGGAGACGGTATTCCGTACGTACGCACACGTGGTGATTTCGTTTTCCGTAGGATGGATAGATGGTTAAATAGGGTTGTTTAATACTTATAATAACATATCAGTATATGATTGATACTGATGTTATTACTTCATAATGAAACAACTAAGTAATAAGAAGTGGAATAAGAAATAAAGTTGAAAGAATCGATAACAGACATCACCTCTTCTTTAAAGCGCCTCTTTGAGACCTCCTATTAGGGCACTAAAATTAGTCTTTGAAGAAGACCAGTACCTCAAGGATGTTCCTAGGGAAGTGAAGAAGAGAATATTTTAGGGTTTGGCCGATTGTGAAGGCTCAAATCGGTGTGAGGAAGAGAGGGAGGAGGTTCCCTTTTATAAGGGAGGAGAGGGGCACATTTGGAAAAACAAATACTATTATTTTATTATAAAGTCATATTCGGTTTTTAATAGCTCCAAATTGATTTATATCGAAGCTACAATGGGTATTGGTCGAAAATATCTCATCCAATAGAATTTAGACAACTTTAGGTATCTATTTTAACCTTATCATTTAGATTTAACATTAAGTTAGATAATTTAACTTTTATTGTGTCTTCTTGTTTTCTTACACTATAACATTAAGAAACAAACTATAACAAGACAAACGAAGCCCAAGATGTTTATTATTAATATTTATAACCTTATCTAAGTAATTTGGCCTATTTATAGATTTTTGGGAATAAAATAACAATGAATAATATAATATTTCTTTTAAAAACTATTTTATGTCAATTTTGACACTATTTGGTAATTGATTTTTGTGAAAATAATAACAGAATGATTAGTTCTAAAAAAGTTAATTAAATCAATAATAACACGTCATATTAACCTATAAAATTATTTTAATTCATAAAAAGTCTCAAGATACATTTATTTGGGTATTTATAACATCAATTATGTCTATATTTTATTAATAAGATAATTACTGCATCATCATTGTGTCATAAATAAATTAAATTATTTAATGTATAAAAATTAAAAATGAAATATCATTATGTAGGAACACTCTTTAGCTTTATAATTAATATTTATAGTCGAATTTATCTTATGTATAACTCTATATTAATAATGATTTACTTATTAAACTTTGATTTTAACTATTTTAACCCTTCATTAAATAAATTAATATTAAATGTCCTAATCTAATCCAAGTGGCCCTAAATGGTCATATTTTATTCCTAGGGTTATTTTTGGTCATATTAAACTTATACAATAGAATTAGGACATGTGTTAGGGTAATAATAATATCATTTTTACCCTTAAATACCCTATTTACTTTTAACCGTGGTAAAAAAAAAGAAAACAGTTACTATTCAACAAAAATTATTTTCATCTCATTGAACCACATTTTAATTACTAAAATCAACCATGTCTCTCATATTTTTTAAATTCCATTCACAGATGTGGTAAAATTTAGTTTTATGTAAATTTTCAAATTCTCCTAGGAGGTGGGTAAAAGACAGTGAAAAGTTCAATAAAATTTTTATATATCTATAATTATTATAAAATGACTCCAATGAATTAATTTGAACTTATATAGGTATTATGTATCAATTTTTACCTAAAATAAATTTAAACAAAATAAATAATTTTTTAAATAAAAACTCGGGTTTTAAATAGTACCCCAGTGTTTTCACTATTCATCAATAATTGAATGTTTTCAGAAAAATACCAAAATTCCACCTTAGGCTAATTTCGATATTCTAAATCCAAAAATGAAGTCCATTTTGAAAGATAAAATTTATAAAATTTCAAAAAGTGGGTATTACTATTCATAACGGCTAGTTCTAATAATATTTTAATAATATATCGTTGTTTAGTAAAACTCGGTATTGCGTACAACACACGCTATCGAGGAAGGTCGTGATTGCGTGTAATGCAAGCCATGTCAGGGTTACGTGTTGTGCAAGGCTCCTTTGTTGTTTCGTTATAACATAATCCAACCATTTTTCATTTATACATTGAATATATATATATATATATATACTCATTGTTGCGTAGAATGACTACTATCAAACGAACACGAAATTGTGTGTAACATAATCTAAGAATTGTTTTGCATATACTGCAAGCTAATACGGTGTTGCGTATAGCGCAAGATAATCTTCGTGTATCATACAACAGAAAATATCAATGAAATTAAAACGAATATATCTTATAAAATCCTGGGTTGTTACAGCTAACATGTGTAATTCCCACACCATCCTTCCCAAATAGGGGATGAGACACATGTAATGGGATAATTCCATGCATACACGGCACACTATCCTAACTTCTGGTGGATGAAAACACAATAATGTGCAGCTTCCACTTGTAAGATACAAACCACTTCCAAAATAGTGATCACATTCTATAGGGAGACATCCATGAGTAAGACCCACATCATTTATCAAAGAGTGACCCTCCTTTATAAGTAATCTTCTTCATCTAAGCCCCATACCATCCCTCATCGATTAAAATTCTATGAAACAAGTATCCATACCACATGATGTTAAAATGAGTGCACTGATCCTATCCCATGACCTTAAACTATGACATAAAACTATGTGGGTTTCAGTTATGGTATCTTAAAAAAACATCATAGGATACCTCCGTAAGGTTAAATCATAAAAACCACCACTTATAGGTGTGAAATATTACCTCTTAGAGACACACCCACTTGATTAATCTCGATAATATGTTATGATCCATCTCCATAATACATTAATCCCATGACATGATCTGTCTCAAAAGAATACTTCAATCCATCTCCACAAGATGTTAAACTTGTGGCCCAATCTATCTCAACAAGGTGTTCTGATCTATCTCCAGAAGACATTAAAATTACAACATGATCTATCTCCAAAATATGATTAACCTATTACTTGATCCATCTCAACAGTATGTTCTAATATGTCTCTATAGACATTAATCTTGTGAGTCAATCCAGCTACACAATATGTTCTAATCCATTTCCACATGACATTATACTTGTTAATGAATCCATCTCAATAGGACATTATGGTATGTCTCCACAAGTCATTAAACCTGTGACTTAATCCATATAAACAGGAAATTCTGATCCGTCATCACAAGAGGTTAAAACAGTGAGATGATCCATATCAATAGTATGTTCTAATCAGTCTCCATAAGAAATCAAAAAAGTGACTTCATCAATCTCAATATGACTTTTCAATCCATATCCATAAGATGTTAATCCAATGAATTGGTCCACATCAAATGGATCTTGTGATCTATATACACAAGAAACTAATCATGTGACCAAATCCTTCTCAATTAATTTTTTTTATTCGTCTCTTCATGAGGTTAAACTCACACCTTAATCAATAAGCCCTACACCATGAAATAAAAAAGGTGATTCATGAGGTGAAAATACTCAGAAGACTTACTCATGTGGAATTAATAACCTTGTGATCAATATGTGATTTCTTGGGTTCAAATACAATGATTACAAACACATTATATTCTCTTCAAAGGACTAATACTTTATAGTGGCATGATATACCCAATAACCAGAAATTCTAAGACGTACCAAACATGACTACTCTATTGACCAAGGTTGATGCCCTATTTAGAAAGAAGTAACATAATTAAGCAGTTAATACCAAAATATGGAATCAATAAGGAGTTCCATGATCTTTACTTAATATGTGAGGGAGACCCAAACTAAGAACCATGTTCGAAGGAGGAATCCATTGAATAAGGAACACACATCCCTTCAACTCATTTCGATCAAGGAACAGAAGTCACATATGAACGTCATGAAATCCATCCACTTTTAGAAATCAAGAATGTGAATAAATAAGATGTTAGTGCATCATCCTCTAGGTGTATGTGCAGTGATGCACTCTAGTGAAATCATCATAAACAAACACACACTTGGTTCTGATAAAATATTTCTCTTTCAAAATTGGGATAATTTCCCATGTTTCATTATTTTCATTTTTTTCAAGATCGTGTTGTATTTATTTGACCCAATTAACAAATTTGATATCTTATTTGAGAGACTTATGACCCACTTGATGTTATAAAGATATTTATTATAGACTCTTCATCCATAAAGTTTTCACATGATTTGTTTTGTCACTAATAATATTTCCTTCCCTGATTTCAGCCAAACTTCTTTCCATTGTTGTAACTATTGAAATTGAAGTGATTTCATCATCATCTAGGTATTTTTTAGTTTTCTATATCTTCATGTGATCCCTAAAGAATTTTCACTATAACATCACTATCCTTTGAGATTTATGTAGAATTTATTATGAAATCTACACACTTTATTTTGAAATAATCTTGTCATTCACCACTATTACATCCTGATCTTGAAATGTTTTCACAATATTTTTTTTATAATTTTTATGACTTGGATTTGGATGAGTATTTATCGAAAATGGTACAATCCCTTTGATCTTAAAACTTATTTTTCTTCTCATTATTCAGATTAAAATATTTACTTAAAAAAATTAAATTACTTTAATGTTATATTTTTCATGTAACTCATTTTGTAGGATGTATTCTATTTATTTAGAAATAAAAAATATTTTTTCAATATATAAAATTATGTAAGTAATTTTTTATTTGTAATAGTTCTATAGTATATTATTCTATATGAGTTTTTCATGAACCATGTTATTGAAATATAATTCATTATCTCAATATAATAATTTTTTTGAAGAGTCTTTATCATTGAAACATGGAACCTTATCCCTAATTTCATGAGATATTCTTACACCATATTTTTAGTGACTTTCAAACCATTTTCAATCTAAAAATTCTTAATGTTTAGCCAAATAATTTTCTCTTCCAATATATGACATATTACAGTACACTTGAATACTTCATATTAATGGGATATTATAATAAACTGCATAATCTTATTATAATAATCAATAAATGGAACATAATATCTAAATTTATTCTATATATTGGGGTGAAATAGACCCACCCACATCTATATGCACCAAATTTAGAAATATTTTTTAACTTATTTTCCTTTTGATTGAAATTATTCTGAGTTACATTAAACTTTTACAAGCGTTTGATGCATGAGTGTGATCATATTAATGTTTACGTATATCTTTAGATCCTCCATTATTCTCTAATTCATCTAAGTATTAATTGGATATAATGTAATTTTATTCTTATCTTGAAATGAGGTAGAGATTTCATTTAGTGCGCTTATATTTAATCAAAATCGTACCATATTATCCTCTTTTGATAGATTATTTCTTATTGAAATTTAAAAAATTCATTGGGTCATATAACTGGATGACACTTAGTAAGTTATGACCAAAGCCGTCAACTATGGAGACTTCCTTGTGCGTCAAATCATTGCCTAATTTTTTGTCTTTTTTAGACTAAATTATATTAATAAAATTTATCACTACCAAAATAAATAAGACCTTATTTGTTTTATTATATTTTCATGATAATATTGTGGTTTCATATCATATTTAAATTTCATAAACAATTAATATTCCACCCTCTATCTTAATATATTCCATTAAATGAAACCTCTAAAACATTCACCTTCATTGGTTCCCATTTCTGGAAGCTTGTTTGTATTTTTTACATCAGTTTCAATGAGTTATTACCTCCTTCAGGTCCATTTTATTATACAAATATCATAAGAATGAAAATTTATTATGGGTTTTCATCCCACTTTATGATGATTTCAAATACTCATATAACATTTTCTGAGCCTCCTTTATATGTAATTCATTAGGTTTTGTCCATAACTGTTAGAAAAATAGATATTAGAAATGCATCATTGGACTCATTTAGGTGCATCCTTGGATCCTTATTCTTATTCCATATAACCATAAATTTATTTTCAAATACCTTTGAATCATATTTAAATAATTTTATAATTTTTCCCTCATAAAATTTGAGGAGTTACACAATATCACCTTCATTTATATGACATAGGGTATTTCTATTCCCAATTTTTAGCTCCTCTGTAATTGACATCCCACACCCTTCATTGTATTTCTGATAATACTAAACTCTAAATATAGATAAAAATATCATATATTGAAAAAAAAATTCATAGTTATTATAAGATTTATTTGATCTGATTCTTCTGTAATTAAAAATCATTTCCTTCAATGATCGAAATTACCTTGTGTATTATGACTGATTGAATTTGTTTTGAATGATAACACACCGCAAATAACCTTTTTTTGTTGAAAAAATTTTTATTCCCAGGAAAGGAAAATACCTCGAGGGTCGATAAATGAGTGTATCCCAATCATTCCCAAACTACCCACTACTAATGATAATTTTTTACCATTATTAAGAACATTTATCTACCTCATAATTGACATTAATACATAATGTAATCATTAGAGGAACACAATAAATTTAATTTAGTTACCCCAAAGTAGGTTAATATAAGGATCATGAAATGGGAATTTGTCTGGAACCTAAAACACTAAGTAAACTGCTTGTTGGCTATAATTTGGAGTGGCGACACTAACCCTCCAGTTTTAAATAACTCATAGAAATAAATAAATTACTACTCACAACCATTAGAATAGAAAAATGCCCTAATGAATTTTTTTCATGATCTTCATGATTAAAGAGTGAGTTTACACCATCATGGTGTATCAAATCTCCTCAACTTCATCCACTTTTAAGAACTATATAAACCTATAATGAGATAGAATCATAGATCATTATTCAATAAGATTATAGAAAAAGGCTTAAACATATCCTATATTCTCTTTATATATATATATATATTCTTTTCTCTTATCTTATTTTTATTTCATGATCTTACATTATCCTTTTGAAATAAAAATGTATGCATTTTATTGTAATAAAATCCCAAATTTTTTCGGTTGATTTGATCACATTTGGTAATATGGTCAAATCCATGAAACCAAATCCATTAATATAGATTCAGGATCAAATATTTAATTTCCTAAATTCTTTCCTAAAAGTTATAAAACATAAATTTTTTGGTCTACCAACATTACAACATCATAGAAAGAGCATCACTACCATGAAACATCATTTGGATTCCCTCAAAACTACTACTATAAAATTCTTCTTCCATAGGAACCTCCATAACATGACATATTACACTATGGTGTGTAATATTAATACTATGAATTTCATGGATCAAATTAGAAAAATATTTTTTCCATATAAATATGTGATTATCCTTTGAATCATACACCAAGATGAAACTTTCCCCGTTGTGACACAGTCTCATGTACTCTAAAAATATTATCCTATTCAAACCACGTTTTTATGGTTCAATACTTCACCATGTATGGAGAACTACATAGTGGAAGAACCATCAAAATCTACCTCAACCCCATTATTTGTTGGATATTCTCCCCAATACATGAAGCATAAATTTCTATTTAACAAAAAAATAAATAATCCAACTTATTATGTTCACCTCTAAAATAAATAATATTTTTTACCAAGTGACATTTCCATAATTCCATTTATAAATCTACTCATAGTGTGACAAATCCTACCATGATGTGACTATGATAATTTACCTTAGTGAAAAAGTATAAAAATACACACATGTTTCCAATGATTCTTAAGAATGATTAAAAATTGAAGTTCTTTAAGGGTTGTGTTGGTTGTATTTTTTATCAATACTCATGTCAATAGGTTAATTAGATGTCAACATGTGACTTTTTTGATAGATTAAGAATCCACCCAAAGAATATAAAGATCATTCACATATAGCATATTGGTAATACAGTGATGTTACATCCATTGTAAATTGAAATGGATGAAGATGTTTATTTTTGAGCAGCCCACATAATTATATGACTCTCTTGATGGTTTTAAAGATAATTAAAATTACTGATTATATATTCAAGTAAAAACATTTATTTTCATAATTTTTAAATACACTTTATGTTTTTGTCAAAACCGCACATTTATAAAATCAAAAAAATTAGTCAATTTAAAAATATAAAATACATCACCTTGACTAAAAATTCAAAAAACAAAACCCACATTAAAAATTAAATTCTTAAAATTTAAACAGAAAAAGAAGAAATTAACTCCATCACCACCAAAACTCTTTAGGCCATGTGATAATGAATCAAGGAACACCATGATCCATGCACTTGGACATTAAAATATGGCACATCAGTAATGCGAGTCCACCTTCCATCATCGTATGGAAGCTGAATATCCCTTATGCGGTCACCAACACACCACATTCATGAATACAGGCTATTTTCATCACCATATAAAACAAAAAAAATTAACATCAAATGAATAAAAACATTTTCACCACTACTTAATTCCCTACATCTCCCAATAATAACAAGGCCCCATAATTTCCTGAATAGGATCAAGAAAATCTGTCACCTTCATGTGAAAACATGAAGCAAAAAACAAAACCTACATCAAAATAAATCAATTTATGAACTTACACTGAAAGAACCCTTGGGATTGGTAGGGTCCACCATAGATAATGCCTCCTATAACATTCCATCTCTCCCGCAAACACATCCCAAAACCACATGGGATCCATCACACCTGGCTGACCTGGGAGGAAGCAAAGGACAAAGAATCCAATGTTTAGAAGAAGAAAAAAAGACCTCCAAAACATGTTTTGAATGATTTAGCACCATCATCTCTTCCAAATATGATCATCATCAAGCCTTCACAAGATAAAATGAGACCACTATATTATTACAGGTAGGAGTGTGACAAAATTCAATAGAAATAAGAATTGAGAATTTCGTGAAAGATAAAATCAAATATGAGGACTAATATTAAAAAATAAAGAGAGGAAGGAGGATAAAGGAAGAAATCCTTGGTCATATAAGGATAATGTCCCATCAGAAGATCAAGAACCTCAAAAAAATCCAAGAGAATGGATAGGAAATGTAGTGAATAGTAGAAGCATATACACAATAGAGGCCATAATAAGACTCAACCCTCTCTAAGGTAAGAAACCACTAAGGGATGAGAGGAATCCTTGGGGAAATGTTCTAGGAGGGAAGGGGTACATGTTGTCTCTAGTCACAAAAAAGTTCTAATTATATATTGAATTTGATTTCTAAAAATAGTTTAAATGGAATGAAGAGATATCTATTGAACATGGTATTGAAAATATTAATAGGTTGTCAAATCATAGAGAGAATCTTGATATTTTTGTAAGAAACTATCCTTGGATATCATAGAATAAATAATTTTGAAATAAATATTGAATATCTTTTGGATACTGGTTGAGAAGAGGTGAGTTTAAATTTGGAGTTAAGTGGATGTGTGGTATATAGAAATAATATAATTTGAGTATCTATTTACCACAAATTAAATTAAATTAAATAAATATTTTTTTTATTTTTGTGATAATTAATATAATTATTTATTTTTTCATGTGAATTTTGGTGATAGAGAATGAATGAGATGATTTTAAATCTAGAATTATTTAAAGAAGTATTCATTTTGAAATTTTAGGATGGAAAATTGTAATGTACAAGTATATGTATCATTCAATTTGTGAAGATATTGGTGTCATGATGAAAGAAAATATTTTTCATTCAAAATAAATAAGATTCATCACTTATGTGTGATTTATATAATACTTTTTTAATGGATTTATTTTTAAAAATATTGAAAATGGTAGGATTTGAGTAAGAGTGTGTTGTTGATCCATATAAGAGTCTACTATTTAACATTTTGAGCCACATAAGATAAAGTTAGAGTCTACATAAGGCTGGATATTACAAGGAATTATATATCAGTGAAATATGTAAGAGTTATTCACATATTAATCACTCTACGACTGAGGTGAATCCAATTAAAATTTCCCCATATAAAAATAATTTTATTCTTACGTAATGACATAGAGAAACATAATATTTCCATAGAATTAAATTATGAATATGAAATTAAATCATTTTATCTATTTATTATTCTCTATTTTTTATATATCACCAATGAACATGTGATCCAAGATGAATTAATTAATGAACCAAATCTTCACAGTTGAGAAAAATACAATCAACACTAAGAAAAACTTCTAATAACATAAGTATCCATTAAATGAATAAATTGAAGATAAATAGTTATGTAAATGAAACCTAAATATTCTTATGAAGTTCTAAAGTGGAATTAAATATCTCAACCCCATTTACAAACTCTTTGTGAAAACGTGGTTAATTTTTTGAGTTGTTATATGGGGATTATTAATTCAATATAGAAATTATATTTATTTTATTAAAGCTCTCATGATGTAAAGAGATGGTATATGACATAAATATATAACCTATATGATATTAATTCACTAATAAACAATTATTTAAAAGAATATATTTGTGGAAGGATTATGAGAATAGTAATATGAGGCCTATGTTAGAAATATATGAGGGATATGTTCATTTGAGACGAAAAATTAAATTAGAAAATGAAGAAAGTAACTCCAGTAATTTCTCTAGAGAAAATAGTTTTGGTAGAATGAATATTATAGATCATGGGGATACAACCATATAATGTCCTTGTAAATAATAAATATAGCATTAGGAGTTGTTGCATGGGGGTGTGGTTTTTTTGGCTTACATAAATATTCTAGAGATATTTTCATTTTATAAAAATTATTAAATGACCTCAAAATTTACATGTATTTTCTCATATAAAAAGAGAATCAATAAATGAGAAATTGTTTTGTGTGAATAAGAGAACCACATAAGTGAACCAGTGAAACTCTCATAGATAATAATAATAACCTGGTACTATATTGGTCAAGACAACCCATCAGAGTATCGAAGAGGGAGAATCACATAGATGAAAAAAATATAATTGGTGTGCATAACATTTCCAGTAATACCCATTATCAATGAAGTTAGAAAGTAAGAAGAATTTTAGGATACAAAAGGTTGATGTGTAGGTTTTTCCATTGGTTATCTATTGACTATTTTGATCCTTGATGTTCATGTTGGGAGAACAAATTCGGAGGAAGATATAGAAACAAGGATATGAAATAGAGATCAAGTTTTATTATATTATTCTAGAATATTTAATGGCAGACAAAGAATATTTATTAACAGGAAGAATATAGGATGATGTTGATGTAGTGAAATTTTGTTTTCAAAGAAGATCAAATTCAAGATATTGGAAGTTTGAGACACTATTCATGAAGACAGAAGTTGAGTGGGATGATAAAAATAGAATCATGGTGGGATGTGGGTCTATTATAAGATGTATCATAGTCATGGATGGTAATTGACTCTTTTAAAAGTGTATGGTAAAAAATTGGGTACATGATCATCCATATCCAAACAAAAATATTTTATCATAAAATTATTAGTGGAGAATCTGGGATTAAGAAAATCCAAGCACAAAAAGGAGTAGTTTTCTAGAGAGAGGTGTATCATTATAAAAACACAATGTGATACTCTATATTTTACTATTATATATTATATTTTTGTGTTTCTTGTTGTTTAAGGAAAAGCGATTAATTTTTATTACGCATAAAAAGGATGAATGATAAAATGGTTTAAAATTTTAAATAAGAATTTAGAATTTGGTAAAACTATAACCACCCCTGATTTACTCACCCTATAAATTTTGTGTGCATATATCCTATTGGAATTTAATGTGGTATTAGAGAAAAAATTTCCTATGATAGGATCGTAATTTTTTCCTTTTTTTCTAAATTATATAAAATGGTCGGCTGAAATTGTTTTAGAAGAATATTTTGAGAAAAATTTAATTTCCATACCCATAAAAGATAAAATAGAGGTTCATATAAAAATATGAAAAATAGAAAGAGGAATAAGGGAATTAAGACAAAAAAATCAGAGGTGAAAGTTGAAAAACCACTAAATAAATATAATCCAAGTGTTACTAGTTATGGGAAATATATTGAAAATTATTTCTCTAAAAAATTAAAATCTCTCATCATGGAAGAAATGATAAAGGAGGAATACTTATAGATTAGTAGAAATAATTTTTCGTGATATTATATAACATAAAATACATCTTTGATGAGTAATAAATGGATAGAAAAATATATAAAGAAACCATTAACCTCGAAGAATAATATATAATTTCTCTTAGTATAAATAAAGCATTGTGAGTGGTCAAATCTAATAGAGTAAATGACCTTAACAATTCTTTAATAGAAAGAATAAGATTCCAGGAGGATAAAATTTAGAAAATTAATATGGAATACAAAGTACGATTCATATAAATTGTGGGTGAGAAGAATACTCTCAACATTAAGTGTCTTAAACATGATGTTTAATTGAGTAATCTTGAAGAAGTTAGACCTAAAACTTCTTCAGATGATGACAGAAATAATGTTTCCACCAAATTTTTCGAATGAATTATTCCTATTAAAAAGAATCAATATTAAGGAAAAAATAGATTTAAATGTTATATAAAAACATCTATTATAAGCTCATCGAATAAGGTTTTCCATTTCCCAATTAAATATGTCTGTACTAATGCAATTTAGATGGCTAGTACACGTTATATACTAAAATATGGAAAAATTTAGATGAGTTAAATTTTTTGGAAACACAATAATGTGTCATGGGTGGATGTATATATTTTTAAGGGTACATCTTATAAAATAAATCACAAAAGTGATGGGACTATAATAAAATTAAAATATAAGGGCCATAATCTGACTACACTACCACCATGGATAAGAGAACGATATTTGAGTGCCACTACTTCTGTATCTGGAGACTCAGACACGAATGATGGTTTGAGTAAATATAGATAGAGGGGTTGAAATTATTGGAAACTTTTTTTTAAAATTAAACCTAAATGATATGAAATTTAAACAATTTGAGTAATGATAATATTTATCTGAAATAATATGAATTTATTGTTAAAGAGGTTAAATATATAAATTTAAAAGAAAAATCATGGGAAATTTAGAAATCAATTTAAAAATAATCTATAGGCGATCAATATGCCTTCTCTTCTCAAGTAACCTTGTTAGGTTTTTTAACCCTTATTTCCAATGGTTGTATAACTAAATGTAAACTCTATAATTTTATGATTATTATCATGGTAACTCATTACCAGAAGTGAGGACCTTGGTTTTTAGTTGTTGGTACCAAGAAACCAAAATAAATGTCTAGAATTTTAATCGTTGTGGATAGAATCCCAATATAAGTCACTTTAATGGTAGTGATACCGAAATATCACACACTCAATGGCAGTGAGAACATAATCCTTCACTTTAATAATAGTGATAACCCAACCATATCATGATAAAATTCTTTGATCACTAGAGAAAAAATGTTCATTCATGGAAAAGTCCCTTTAATGAGTAGTCTCAATCTTCCCAAAATAATACAATAAAATGAGATGGCAGGATAAGGGGAAATTATGTGAGAAGGCTTGGTGATGTTGAAAATGAATCACAATGAGCCCAAATATGATCTTCAAGGTATCCACATGTGTCTAATACCTTGGGATGTATTTTCAGCCTCAGGGGGGGGGGGTACGAGAATGTTTTAAAGATGTTAGAGGTTGAATAGAGTTATTATAGGAATAATTAAACTATGTATGGACTCTTCCAATAAATAGTTTTATTTCTTATGTTTAAATTCCATTGAGTAGCCAGTGGAACATAGATTGGAAAATTGTTCTTTCTATGTCCCACCAAATATTTTGTATTATCGTACTGATTAGACATTATCACTAAAAGGCAGGGGACTCTGAAAAATTTATTTTTTCTCATATTGATCCCTCTAATTAGTCAGTAACACTGTGATAATGTTTCTAAAATTTTAATGATGAAATCTCAGAAATGAAATTTTTAGAATCACAAATTTGTATTTGTGATCATTTAAAACTACATCATTCGGTATAAAACCAACAATCCATATATTATTCAACTAATATTTCAACATATAATACTCATAGAGGTCCTAATGGAAGGGGTAATAGATTTTATGGAAATAAGATACCTACAAGAAAAAAATTGATTTTATAGAAGAAGAAAAATATTTCAACCAATAACATATTTAATTCATTTTATGAATTTTTAAATTTTTAAATCAATTTTTTTGACTGTTATAAATAAATTTGGTATGTATCAATCCATCACAACTCATTTTATATCAGGAAAAAAAGAAAAAAATTAGTTGAAGATGAAAAAGGAAAATAGAAAAGTCTACCTTTGTAAACCAAAAAAAAGAATAAAGTTGCGAATATTACTTCTATGATGTCCATAAATAATGTAGTAATTAATTTTAATCTAATGGGGAAGAATATGTTTCCATTTTGATAGGATATTACTCATCACATATCATTAAAAGATATACATGAATATCCAAAAAATAATGGTGCATGAAGTATCCTAAAAAAGAAACAACAAAATGATGTCATAGAGGAATTCCTTTAGTGGTTGTAAGTATTGATGAAGTGTTTTAGAGGATTCCAAAGAATAATTACCTGAAATCTATTAAATACATTTCTAATGGTGCATCAAATTTATAAAAATTGACACCATTTTTTAGAAATTTTTATATGAATAAAAAAATTGACCAATCTAAAATTAAATCACTAGTGTCTTTAAATTCTAAAAATGTTTCTGTGAAAAAAAAAGAAATTTTAATTACTC
The DNA here is from genome assembly GCA_963277665.1 of Viscum album. Classification (NCBI taxonomy): domain Eukaryota; kingdom Viridiplantae; phylum Streptophyta; class Magnoliopsida; order Santalales; family Viscaceae; genus Viscum; species Viscum album. Next base: position 1,075,577,446 of record OY728143.1, read on the forward strand.
TTTTTTTATTGGATTAGTCCTTTTAATATATATATATATATAAATATTAATCTTTGGAGTCGGTGTGGTTTTGGGTGTCCAAGGACTGTGGAATTAATATATTAAAAATATTAATATATTTTAATGCACGTGAATTCATTATTTAGGTTTTAATGGGTTTTCCTATTGATAAGTACCACGTAAGAAAAATTTGAGGCCATGGTTGATTCTGAAATTTCGAGTTTACCCTTGGAACAACCTAATGTTATTCGACATTAGACATAATGTGGGAGGTGACCATTGGTGGTTGTCTTTAATAAAATAACCATTTGTATTTATTTATTATAATTAAATGGACTAACATAAATCTCTCTCTATAAATATGTTTCTATGTAAATTCTCAATGGTTTTCCACATAACTCTGGGTGGATTTGAGAGGGTGTGGAGAATTATTCATTAGTTGTCCAGGATCCGAGAATTTCAATGATCATATTGATGTGGATACATAGGCTATTAGTGAAGTCAACAAGCCTTATTAATTGCCACTGGACACATTAACCACCAACAATCAATCTATAATTGAGGTAGGAAATGTTATTTATGGATTTCCACTATTTATAATTTTCCAAAAATATATTTAATTATACTCTTATTTGCTATTTTTGTGATCACTATAGTGTTTTAGTTTTAGTAATTGAATAAAAATTTCATTTTTAACTTTATATCACCCTTGGATACCCAGTTTAGGCCATTGTTGGTTGAGAATTCTTGGACAATGATATATTTAATTTGTTTATAAGAATTTTTCCCCACTATTATTCATTTTATTCACTTTTAGAACACTGTTTCATGGTTCGACATTTGTTAGGGTGGGTCCGAGAGTGATTTAACTCCTTAGATTCACAATGGTTGTGCGAACGATGTATGAGATGGTGATTTGAAGATTAATAAAGATATATTTATAGAATATAGTTGATGGAAACATAAAATAGAGCAAAGATTTATTATCCTTTGGCCATGGGTAAATCATCATGTGATGTGATAAGGTGTGCACGGTTCAGGAGGTTAGAATTCATCCACCCACGAGAAATCAGGAATTATTTTCCTCAGATCTGAGACCCTTGTGTGATTCAAGGTGGTAGTGGTAGTGGAAGTGTCACAATATATATGAATGAAAAATTACCTATTTTCTATGAAAAAAATTCTAATACATGGTGCGTACTCTAGGAACACAGGTTGGGTAGTTCCCCAACTATGAAATCCTAGGTTTTGGGTGGCGATAAAGAACACATACCATGTATGACCCCAAACATATCATGTGAACCTATATTAGTAGCACAATGTGTACTCCTAGAGTAAACATGCATAGAAATGACTTGGAACCTCGTTATGAAAATGACTATAGAATCCCAGTTAGGTACTTAGACATGGCCTGGTATACTGGTATGAACTAAAGAACATGATTATGAACATAAGTACATGGGAATGTTTATATGTTCACAAGTATGTCCTGGAGTACTTGAGCATGAACCAGTTAGTTAAGACACACAATTTAGAAACATTTTAGTAAATATAGTATTAAATGGTTTCCTAATCTATGTTCAAAGGATAACAAACCTAGATTATAAAGTGATGTCATATACTGTTTGACCACATGTACATACCATATATTTCTTCTAGGAACATCCACCTTATATGTCATCTTATTTTTGACTTATATTTTTTCCCATGAGTTGTCTATATTATGATTTTCGATATATAATATTTTGTTAAAACAATTTATGGAATATTAGATATCATGTGAGGTGTTTTGATCATTTTTTTCTTTAGGTGACTCTTGATTGAAAATTGTCATCTAGAAATATTATAAAAGTGTTTTCAGGATTGGTACTACCATATCGCACCATAGAACAGGTCCTCATTCTCAGTATATTGGTTGATTTGGCACTTCCCAAAATAAATTTGGTGTGGTTCCCTATGAATTGAGTGGTACTCACAAAAATTCATGTTCTCATGAGGGTGAGTTTCCTCCACTAGAGTTGTGGCTCCCTCACCTCTAGAGAATAGTAATGAGGTACGGGACCCCCACACAGATTCTTGTGAGGTTTCAAAGGATGTTTGGATTTTGAGATGGAATTTTGGATTTTTTGGAAGGCTCATCGTCTTTGGATGATATATAGAGATAGAGATCCTCTTTCACTTCCATGTGGGTTTCTTTATTAGTATATATATATAGGGTTTAGTTTCCCTTTTTACTTGTATTGAGGTGACCTATATTGTATATTTCTATTACCCCCTTTTTGGATTTTAGGGTATACTATTGTGTATGTATATACCAACCTCTACAATTGAATTTTATCCACATGTCACATTTTATGTATAAGATAGATATAATGGAAGTGAAATCACTATATCTCAATGATAAATGGGTGAATTAGTCAAATTTGGTGGTCAGACATAGAGATAAAAGGTTGAGATATCTTTAGATTAATGTTTTCTAATTTTCGTCAGGTTGGGATTTCATTTATGGTTCGGAATGTATTTTTACCATTTAATGATTTGGATTTATTTTTTCAAGCTCTTAGGTATTCCCAAGAGTTTATTGGATGGATGGTTCTTCTCTAGATGTTACAGTATTTATTATACTTCTCCACACATTTTCATGAAGATGGTTATGTTCATGAAAATAATTTCTTACTAATAGTCCTCCCATTTAATTTATTTCTTCATGAAACTTGTTTGGAAACCATGATAAATTAGACGGGGTCTTAGGGTAGTCACACCAAACATGTCACTAGCGAGGTAGGCCTTGATGGGTTAGGTCATGATAGAGTGTTTTTATATGGGTTCATCCTTGGGTTAGTTTTTATAGTTAGACCCATGATGAGGATTGGTTTGGGAACATAGTTCAATAGTTTTGAGGTATCTCGAGTGAGAAATTTAGTCTAAAAAAACTAGTATTGGTGTTTTGGACAACATATCCATTTACCAGGACTCTAAACCCCGTATTTTTTTTGTATGTAGAGACATTAGTTTTAGGAAAAATTTGTGCATGAATTATATATGATTAATCCCTTTGACTCTCCTATATGAGTCATATCCCAATGTATATATTCTCTTCTAACCACCTCATGTTTTTATTAATTTGAGGGTGCCTACAAGAATATAGACTCCCATGTTATTGATATCGTATTGAGATGATGATCTACTGAGTGATGAGGCCTGAGTTTATGGAATATCTGATGCGGTTCTTCTTCTACGCGAGTAGGGAGTAGTGCTAGTGCATGTTAAATAGTATTTTAAAAAATAATGTTAGGATGATGATGTGCACATTCTTTGTATACTATGTGAGTTCCAACATTATAGACTGTTGACGTTCTATGGTAATCCATATCCATAGAAAAAAGGGCATTGGATTGAGTTGGTGGTCCATGTATTCATGATTTTTTGGAACCTAACTGATCATATTGTTGTTCTTGTGGATAATATTCTTTATGGTATAATAGGTTACTGAAGGATTTTGATGAATCATACCCATGATAATATGACTGTATCACAGTAATATATCCATAATTTGTTTCATGATGAGTACTTCCCTTCATGTTTGTGTTATATATGGATTTAGGATATTCATGATCTAAAGTAGGGATATATCATGGTTATAGAATACACCAGGAGGATCATCGAACTCACATGTTACACCCTCAACATGGTAAGAGATGGATTCTTCTGAGTGAAGAGGTTCAAGAATGATATCCTAAAAAAAATTCATGTCAATGCAGTCTCCTTGTACACACCCAATATGTTGTAGTGCTAAAGTTGGCCTTGGTTACAGTTATTTTCTGAGAACAGGGACATTTTGTGGTAGTGTTAGATGTGGACGTCATATTATTGAGTCATTCACAATATATAGAAAGCATCTTCCATTGAGGACTTTTTATTAGGAGGCATTCTCATATCTATAATCTGAATCATATATATATATCTTGAGGAAAATCATAGTTTATTCTATCATACATGTGAGTTGAAATATTATTCTTGTGATGAGAGATGTCACAGTACTCTGGATTTCTCAAATAGATGTGCTGAGGTGTGTAGGCATACAGTTGATGGACCTCCATGGAAGAGATAGTGCAGTGATAAAGGATCTTCCATGCTTAGTCAAGGAAGTACCTAGGGAGGTGATACTAGAAAATTAGTAGACTAATCTCTTGAGGGACGAGCTACCAGTGGATTGGGTTGCTATGAGCTACTTCAACTATATCCACAAGGCAACCCTTACATGGGTTAAAGGTGTGACAATCGAATCTTAGGTAAGTTGTAGGCTATGGAGGGATATGAACATGCTATACAGGAGATGATTTTATGTATGATATGTATTTTTTATCTTCTATACATAGTATATATAGACATAGTCATGGGACATTCCATCATTTATTTATTCCTCATACAAGAGTTATAGCTTCCCATTGAGACCTTAGTGCGATAGATTTTATTAGAGGTTCCTTTTGGGAGTGATTATTTGACATCACATATTTATGGGTAGTATGAGTTAGAACATGGAGGATAATTCTTTTCATGGAACCTATTGGCTATCATGATGAATACTTATGATGTCATCATGTTTGGGGACTTCTTATCCACAATCTGGGCCCAAATTGACTGCAATTTCATTCATGTTAGATTCGTTGAGACATATAGGATGAGATTATTATTTTTGGGTGAGAGCTATATCATGGATTATTGAGTTGGTATTGATATAAAGAAGATGAAAACCATCACCCATTAGTTGTAATTTTATTCCTTTGTGTAGTGGGATCTTATAGAATCTGGATTCCTTCAGTAGTGCAGGACTACAAGGATGTATTCCTTAGAGATTTCCTAGGATTGCGTATGAGGAGGGAGATAGAGTTATACATCAGAATGAACCTCAAGACTATGTAGAGACATCTTCTATATCATTTGAGATATACCCTACTAATCCCTACATGATGAGGGTGTAGTTGGTCGAGCTTCTAGACAAGGGTTTATCAGACCCTGTGTGTCCCATAGGCAGCCCCAGTTTTTCTCATGAAGTTGGATGATTGGATAATGATGATACTTTTTATTATAATGGGATAAACCAATTAATGAAAAATTTAATGCCCCCATTACAATTATTTATTTCCTCTATATCCAGTTGAGAGTCATGAGTTGGTTTTTTAATATTTATCTCAGGTTCAGCTACAATCAATTGAGGGTTCATGATGATGATATTTAAATGACCAACTCCCAATGTCATGGTAGGAACTATTAGTTCTAGATGATATATTTTGTTTTGAAGAATTATTTTATATTACCTATGGATCTTATGAACCTTATATTCCAGCTATATATGGAATGATTTGTGGATGTATTCATTGATGACATACTCATTTAATCTAAATTAGATAAGGATCATGCATAGCGTACGAGGATAGTCCTAGACTTTCTTTACGAGAAATATCATCATGGTATGCACTCAAAGTGGTAGTTATAGATCTATGAGGTTTATTTTTGTGGGAATGTTATCTTTGATCATCCTATAGTAATGGGATCTGTGTAGATTGATGCCATTTTTTCCTAGGAGATACCAATGAACAACTTATATGTGTGGTTTTTTATTGGCATAGTAGGGTAATAAAATATATATATGGTAGAATTATTTGGGTTTAAATGTACCAAATGCATTCATTTTTTATCATTTTTGACAATCCACCTTTCAAGGGGTGAGGTGGAACCCTTAAAAGGCCTGAAGGCACAGAGATAATTACATGACTCGTAGGCCTTATAAGAAATCACCCAGACAAGACAACATGGAACGGATCCTCCCCAACATATGACATGATATCAGCACTCCACCTTCATAGGGATGGTTAGATACCTATCCTATGCAAAGATACATAGGAATGGTACTGATGGAAAATCCATACCCTCTCATTCTTATTATTTAGGTTTACTCTAATCTAGTGAATGTGCCTGCCCTGAATCCTCATCTGATGCCTTGACCCTTTTAGTATGACTGGTACATCTTCGTTCATGTGGCCCGAAGTCCTTGAGGTGGCCCTAAGGCCTTATGGTGGACCGAAGGCCTTGAGAAACAACTAGCCCAAAGGCATTGGGTGGTCTTAATGCCTTGCATGACTAGAGGACAAAACAGGTGGCCCAAAGGTGTAGATGAATGAATAATTCTGCCTGCTACAGTACCAAACATTACCTGCTACATTAACTTCTAAATTACCTGCTACAATAGTACTATATTACTGCTACAGTACCTACTATAGTACTGTTATGTTACCCGTTGAAATATGCATCCACCTAGATTTGCACCTACCCAGACTGAACAGTTTCAAGGATCATTTGAGAAGCTGAGCCTGATCCTGGACAATGCTCTTATGTTGAGACTACCAGAGGAGGGTGTGAAATATGTAGTATTTTTAAATGCTTTTGGAGAAATTATTGGATGGGTTTTTATATAGAGTATGTAATTGATCACATATGGGTTATGGTAGTTAAAACCACTTGATAACAACTTTGAGACTCACTCCCTAGAGTTGGACATGGAAGTTTTTTCTCTAAATATGTGGAGGTACTATCTTCGGGGAAATTTTTTACTTATTTAAATAGACCACCAAATTATTAAGAACATCTTTAGTCAGAGATATCATAACCTATACATGATTTTTTGGTTGGATTTATTGTAAAATCATGACTTTGATAGATGCTATAATCATGGGAAGGGAAACATGGTGGATGATTCCCTTAGTAGTAGTTCTCACTCTCACATGGTAGAGGTGGTGTCTTAGAATTTATAATTGTTTCAGCTGAAACAACTAGAAGAGAGGGATGTAGTTTTCATTAAATTAACAGTGATTACTCCTATACTTCATCATAGTGTGAGAGATTCCATGTTCTGAGACACTGACTGTTAGGTTATAAATAACTATATATCATCTGGAGATACCCCATATAGATTTTATAAAGGATGGGATCATGTCATCCATTTAAAGGGATGACATGTTGTTCTAGTAATGCTGTGTGAGGTTTGGTGTGGTTTCATACAACTTGTACATTCCATTGTAATTGGATCAGGTGTATGTAATATTTCTTACATCACAAATTATGAGATATGTGCATGACCAAACACACATTATTGATAGTGTAATCTATACATCATGTATTGATCCTCCTTTATTGAGAACCCAAGGAAAATTGGGGATTGGCAAGAGAATATACTACACAATTGTACCAATCCTTTATTTTGTGTTCTTAGATAGCATAATAGAACACAAAACATCTTATAGGAGAGTGATATCTAGATATGGTCTCAATACACCAATTTTTTATTTATATTATGTTTTTAATATAATAAAGCCTTGAAGGAGGAAATAATATAATGAATCTTGCTTTATTAGATTAGTCCTTTGAATCATTATATGTATACATCAATATTTAAACTCATATTTAGTGTGGTGTTTGGGTGTCTTGAGACTCAATAATTAATAAATTTTTATATATGTGAACACATTATTTCAGTTTTCATGGGTTTTATCATTAATAGATTCCTAAAACATGCAATATGATATCATAGTTGATTATGAAATGTGAAGTTTACCCAATGCAAGAACTATGTTTGGTAGGAATCATAGGTTCTATTGGAGGTGACCATTGGGGGCTATGTTTATCAAAAATAAATAAATATTTTCGTTTATTATAATTTAAAGACATAATCTAATACTCCCTATAGAAGAATTTTTTTTACGTAAAATCACAATGTTTAGGCACATAACCCTAGGAGTATTTTAGAGGAGGAGGTGAATTCTTCATTGGAGGACCATGATCATGGAATTTCAATGATCAGATCAAGGTAGATTGAGAGGTATATAACCAATGTAGTAGGCCTTCATTATCATTTAAAAATAAATTCCTTACCAATGATTCCAAAATTGAGGTAGGATATGTTATTTAATGATTTCCACCATATTATTTTCTCCAATCACAGATTTAATTATATTCTTATTTGATATGAGATTTATTGATATTTTAAAGATCCCTACCCCATGTTGGTTTTATTAATCTGATAAAAAATCCCTTATTTCACTTTATATCACCCATTGATACCCCATTTATGGGATCATTGGCCCATAAATATTGGGCAATTATTGATTTAATTTGTTTATGTTCATTTCATATGAAATTTCTTTGATTTATTTTCCATTTTTCGTTGGGGTCATCATTTTAAATTTTCAAGGTGGGTTCAAGCCTTATCGAAGCCCCTGATTCATGGCGGTTGCACGAATGATGTGTGAGATGATAATTTTTAGATTTATGGGGATGGATAAATGAGTTTAGGGTTATGGTTACATGGATCATATGCCATATACATCATCCGTTAGACATGGGATTTGTGAAATGTAATGGGATGAGATGTGTTGGGTTTGGGCGGCCCAAATTTGGCCACTAATGACAGATCTCGTGTGGTTATCCCATGATACACTTAGTATGATTCATGGATGAATAAGAGGTGTATGAGAGATTCATAAATACATCAATAGTGTTTTGTGAAAAACCCAACTACACATCATGTAGTTCCCCAGTAGTAGAATTTAAGGTTTTGGGTGGAGATAAATATCAGATTCCATGTATGAATCCATACATGTCATGTAACCTTATGCTAGATGTTCGTCTTGTATTATGGGAGTACACGATCATAGAAAAAACCAGTCACACAAATATGACTAGAAGTACATGGGTACAATAAAGTAGTCGGACATGGGTACAACCAAAATTAAATGGATATAACAAGATGTGCATCCGAATGGAATGATGTACACATGACTATCTTGAAGAAAATATGTAGACCTAGGTGGATGAGACATTATTTGTGCCACCTATACATGTTTATTTGTTTGTTATGTCTTCCCCATCCATGTCCATGGGAGAAAATGCCCAGGTGACAGTGTGAGGTCACACGCTGTGTGAATCTAGGTACATACCCTGTATTTCTCTTAATAAATTATAATTTCTATATCTCCTTTTTCAAGACATAGATTTTGGTCTATGAGTGTCATATCCTATGTTTGTCCATGTAGAATGATATGGTACATTTTTGTGTTATATCAGATATGATGTGTGTAGTTTTGAGCCTGAAACTTCGTTAATAGATTCTTGACAAATGAAAGTGATCACGTAAGATCATCCGAAATATGTCGAGGTTGGTAATCCCTTGTTTTACTAGGGTGAGGGTCCCCCATAATCATTTTGTATGTAGAGTCTGTTCTTTTCTACTATAAATTAGATGCATGTTCTCTATCAATGGAATTTTACTCCCTCTTATTCAAGCTCTAGTGGAAAGAGAGTCCTCCACTGGAGTTGTCTCTAGCTCAGTTGTAATGCACATCAATGAGGTTTGGTCCCATGAAAAAAGATTCTATTAAGGCTTCACATGAGTCTAGGCATTAGGGGTGAAATATTAGAGCTGCAGGAACACTCATCATCCTTTTATGGGTTTCCTTATGAGTATATATATTTTTTGGGTTTTGTTTCCCTCTTTTTTTTGGGTTGAGAAAACATCTATTTTATCTTTTTATTTCTCCCTTTGTGGTTTTTAGGAAACCTACTAGGTATGTAAATACTCACACCAACATGGTATTTTAATTCATATTTCATATCTTATGTAGATTAATGTCCTATTGTTGGATACATTGGTATACCATAGTGATACTTTGGTGCATTGGCCGTATTTAGTGGTTTGAAATAGCAAGCAGTAGTTAGACTCACTTTACATTTCCTTTTTTAGTTTCTATCCTATCAATATGTCATTTTGGTTTGGATGTTTATTTTCCAAATTTTTACACTTTTAATTTTTTCATAATATGAAGTATTTACTATAGTTTATTTCGTGCATGGTTATTATCTAGATTTTATAGTCCTTATTATATTCATCTATAATTTTCAAATGATATGATTTTGTGCATGTGTAATGTTAATTAGGACATGACATAAAATTTGATTTATTCTTTATCGGTGATAATTTCTAGCCCTATCCGGTTTGTGGTAATCTTTGGGTAGTCACACTCAATATACCGCATGCCAAGTTGTTCTTGGTGGTTCATGTTGTGATAGTAAAAAATAATAATACGGTTGAACACACTTCAAAATAGTGCTTAAATTATTTTCTAACCATTTGTAATTTGAAAGAAAATATAAAAAACAAAAAAGGATTAAAAATTATTAATTACTATAGTAAAGAAACATTTTCTAACTAAGAATAATGCTCACGAGAAAGAGGATTCCCTAATACATTATGTGTTTCAAACATATCGGGCTAAATATAATGAGATCATAAAGAGTTCTAAATTTTTTTAGCTATATGTAAAGGAATTTATAGGTTGAGGAACAAGGCTCATCTATATTTACCACATTAAAGAGATGACATAGACTCTCCATGTCACCAAACTATTATTTATATTTATTATACTAATAATCGAATGTGAAAAAAGGGAAATGAAATATGTTGTGATAAGTATAAATTATGAAAACATACAATCCACTATGGTGAATATCATGTAGTATAATGATGATTTCTGAATAAAATCATCTGTGATGAAGATTATTTCAGATAGTATCCCTTGAGAAGAATATTATAAGAGAAACCTTTCTGTTTTTTACTATTTTTTGATTAAAATGAGATTTTTGACAACCCCAAATAAAATAAATACGATTTATGATTCTTATTCTCCCAATTATATGTTTATTATATTTTATCTATATTGTTTTTTAAGATATTAGTGCCTCAATCCAAGACCAGGGCATAAATTAATGAATATATAAAAAGGGGAAGTTCCAAGATTCTAAAAGATGGGAGCTTCTTACAATCCTTATCATAATAAAGGAATAAATCAGAGGGCAAGGCATCAGTCCAAGTAATATTATGGTTGAATTTATTATGTGTTACTTAATGTTGAGTGAATTATCATGAAATTTTATAAAAATATAATTGATCTTCCATTATAAATCACAGTTAGAGTTGGGATGGAATTGTCTTTTTTATATTGATAATTTTTTTCCTAAATTGATCACTCTATTTTTCTACACCGAGTTATCACACATATAATTTTAGTTAGTAAGATGATGACATATTTCAAAGAGAAATTTGGTTTCAACCTTATATTATAATTATTTTATTCCTTCTCTTAATAGGGGGACAAAGAAAGATGAAAAATATGATTTTTAAATTCACAATAGTGAAAGGGGTAATGATTTTCGCATACAAGACCATACATTACATTATTTATATCTCCATTGGGTAATAAAACTTCACCATTTTTATATATTATCAATAATGGGGATAAGAAATATTTAAATTCATTTATGTTATTTTGTTCATGGAATTGAAAAAAAACACAAAAGGATAGATTGAGGTTACTTAGGGTTTGTGTTGGTTGTATTTTCTATCGATAGGAACGTTAATAATTATATGATATTACAATATGTAACTAGCATGATGGATTAAGAATTCCCCAAGAAAATATGAAAAAGTTACCAATGATGTTTATGAGTAATGAAGAGTGAATTTGCTACCATCATAAATGTCAAAGTGTGAAGAATCTGCTTCATGAGTTTCCAATAAAATTATATGATTGTTGAGATAATATTCCAGTAAAATAAAAGTATTAATTGGTTTTTTTGAAGGTGTTCAAGGGTTATTTACAACTATTTCCAAGGAATTAATAGTTGGATTATGAAAATTTTAGTTAAGAGAATAATATGGATATTGAAGTAATTTCAATGCAGAGAGTGAAGTTCATTTTTGTTGTTGAAGAAACCATCCCAGGATATCATTACATGAATTATATTAAAATTATTGATTAATATACACTATATGAAGATATAGAAGAGCTGTAATGAATGTTGGAGTTATGTGGTTGTGAGGTTTATGGAACTACTATAACTTAAGTATTAATAAGTTGTAAGCAAATTAAAATTTGATAGAGGATTGGAATTATTTTTTGAATTCTTGATATACAATGAAGTTGTTATAATGTAATTTAAGATGGTTGAGAATGTATAATATTCTTTTAAGTGAATAATATTATTTTAAGAATTATAGAATCATGAATTTTAGGCTGTAAAATGGTGAAATACGGATCTATGCATGGTCAATTTTGTGGAAATATAAAAGTCACAAAGGAGAAATGTATGAGTCAATTTTAGAAATTAGGATTCATAATTTCTGATTAATCGACAATAGATCCATGTCATTTAATTTTTTATAAAAATATAGGAAATGGAGCATATATATAAGAGTGGGTGGTTGATATATGTAAGGGTCCTCTTTTAAAGACAATGAGAAATATATGATCCAGTCAAAGACCACATATGAGTTGATCTATATAGGATTCATACCTTAACTAATGAATTAAGTTATATCCATGTATGAATCAATAAATTGTAAGTGATATCCACATAAGAATTCCCCATGTAAGAATAATTTTATTCTTATGATATTACTTATATGAATTTTAGATTTTCATAGAATGAAAAATGATAATTTTAGAAATAAATTCTAGAGACCAAATTAAATTATACAGTGTTTGTATTATTCCTCATGAATTTATATATAACAAATTCCATGTGATTCAGTATAAATGAACTAAGCATGATAAAATATGTGATTGAGAAAAAGAATATCAATTCTAATAAGATCTTCTTATAAAATAATTATATCGGAAATTCAGAAATTATAGATAAATATATATTGGAAGAAAAAAAAAATTCAATCCTATTGTTCTTGAATATTATTAAATATCACATATATATGTTTTGATTGTTTTGAAAGATGAAGATATTATTTTGAGATTCTACCTTGAGATTATAGATTGAAGCTAAAATATTTATAGTTTTTAATGGTCCCATGTTATAAAGAGACTTGATATACCTAAAGTATATTTCCTATAGGAACATAATACATAAATGGATATTTATATGAAATAAAATATTTCTGGAAAACTTTGATGAATCTGAATCTTATGCCTTTTATAAAAATATATGGATGATATATTTAGTTGAGATAAAAATGGAAATGGAATATGAGGATAGGAACTCTATGAATTTTACTAGAGATAATAGTTGTAGAAAAATTAATATTATTGATATCTGGGAAACACACACATGATTTCCTATAGAAAAAAATTTAAAGGTTCATGATTTTTCACATGTGAATTCAATTTTATATAACTAATAAATCCTTGAGATATTTCAATTTCAGGAATATTTTGAAATGAATTAAAAATATTAAAAAAGTTTCTCATGTATGAATGGTTGGAGGAATAGATAATTTTTTAGAGAACTGAATAAAATCCTATGAGAGAACTTTTGAAAATATTGTAGTGGAAAAGAAGAATATAATATGGTAATGATCAAGAATAACCATGTATATATTGAATAAGAAGAAATAAAAATAAGAATAATAAGTAACTAGTGTGTATTTCAATATCTGTGATAAACATTATCTTATTAGTGAAAAAATAAAAATAATCCGACATTGAGAAATTATAACATGTGGGGATGTTCCACCGATGTTCTATTAGCTATCACGATCTTGGATGTTTGAGTAGAGAGACCCTAGTAGATATATTCTATAGAAGATCTGGAGACATGGATGTTGAATATAGACTGAGTTGGATACTGTTAATACTAAGAATTCATTGTTAGTCAAATAATCTATATTGATAAGATGAAGATATAATGATTTTTTGTGTTGATATCCTATGATAAAGTAAGAAATACTTCAATATATTAGAAGCTTGAGATGACCATCATAAAGACTAAATTTCAATGGGATTATTTAAACAAAAATAGTATGGGATGTTGTGCTAGTTATGGAGTAACCATTCTATTTCATGATGATATAATCCATTTGATGAGTAGGGTAAATAGTTATGTACAAGATTATCCTTACCCAAACCATTGTGATTGATCATAAAATTATTATTATAGAACCTATGACTCAGATAACCCATGTACAATAAATAGTAGGTTTTCTAGAAGGATTTGATCGTTTTAAGAACTCAATGTGATACTCTATGTTTTACTATTCTATATCGAATGTGTTTGTTTATTCTAATTTAGATAAAATAGATCAACATTTTTTAACCGAAAAAATGCTCAATTATCAAGGGTGTTAATAGTGTAATAATGAATTTGTAATTTCATAAAATTTACCGACACCAGATTCCACTGAGTTTTATGTTTGTGGATCCTATGTTCATTTTACAATAAATATTAATAGTAAATTGACTCATGGTTGGGGTTATGGTGTCATGATGTGATATTTCTTCTGTAGATATAACTATCATTGACCCTTTATTATTCTTCCAAAATGTGTCTATTTTTTATAATGACATGTTTTTTCTTTAAAAGTCTTAGAAAAACATATGAATTAAAAAAACCTAAAGACATGTCAAGGGATTTTTACAACTAATATGCAATCCATGGATTTAGAAGAATCGAAATGAAAGTATACCTTAACATCATCTTAAATACAAGGAAGGCCTCCTCACACCTACAACTCTGCTTGAAAATTACTTCCTTATTATCAACCTCATAACGGGTTCTTCCAAGTGTAATAATTCTTAAATTAATAATATTTAATCCCTGGTTATCCCAAGTATCCACTCTATCTTAAACAAATTCTTCTGTTATAGTCAGGAAATCACCACCTCCACTTTAAAAAGATAAATTGAGACACGTGCCTCAATGATAAAATGCCCATGGAAACGTACATTTTAAATCAAAAAGTGATAATTTAACTACTTGCCATAATGATTGTGTTCTACGATCATAATCAATATAAAATCCAAGTGTTCAGATTTCATATCCTAGTTCTATGATTATCCTAATATGTCATCCATACACACCATGAAAAAATTTTCAGGGTTGGGATGAGAAATTTGGATAATGAGATCTTTCAACACTAGTGATACATTAGTAAATCCAAATGCAAAAAAATTCACTCATATAAACTATTTGTGCTCTAAAATTCTAATTTTGATACATCCTCCACCCGGACTCACCACTAATAATATCCTAATAGTGTGTCAACATTGGAGAACCATTATGATCTCCATAACTAATTTAATATCTCATTTATTTTTATAAATATATAATTTTTTCCATAAGAAGATCCATTTTATGTTATTACATACACAATTTGATGACATTAAATTCATTATTGGATTAGAAAACTAGATCACCCCATGAATAGGTACTCTAGTTAATAAAACCCTTCTCATTATGGCCCTTTAGATTCACCTGTAACTCTCCCATCTTAGTAACTGCCACTTGATTAAGGGATAGATATAGGATCAACACATATAATGCGACGAATAAAAAATTATTCAAATTATAAAGTGGTGTTTTATTAAATAATCTATAAATAAATCCTAGAAATTCTCCACCACTAGATGAAAAATATATGGAACAATCACTGGATCTACAATAAGCACCATACCCACCATTTATGTTGTAATGGATCATATCTGACTTAATATGGGAACAACTATACCTATTTCTACATCCCATTCCCCCATGTTAACATAAGATTCTCCTATATGGAAGGTAAAAGACACACACCTTTGGTAGTAATTAATGTGATCCAGTAAGTGTGTCAACTAATCTATCCCAACTATCCAATCAAAGCTTGTCATGTATAGAATAAGGAAAAAATCAAATTATTGTATCCTCATGAACAATATGACACATGTTAAGAACCTCCGACCATGATCCAAACTCATACCAATATGAATATAAATCACAAAAATCCTAGGGGAGATCTCCATGGTCAACCCAAAACGATATAAAACTCAGATAGAATTAAAATATTGAGACAACCGTTTATAAATTAATGAAAATAAGAGTATCAAATAAATCCAAACCACAACTATAATGGTAGAAAGACCATATGCTTAATCCACCAGAACCTGGTCCAAGGATTATACCATTCCTGTATCCAATATTTATACCTACCAAAAAAATACCAAGCATTCATAATGAACTAAATAATAGTGAATTTATGTCTATGTCTACCCTTGAAACCCTCGATCAGATCCATAAGTATCCTCCCAAATCTGACCCCGACCAATCCCTTAAGGCCTTAATCTACCATGAATGTTTTTTTGTTCCCAATAAAGATATCCTTATACAAAAAAATGTATATTTCCCATCCTTCCTCATGCATTGAACACCTTCATTGTACTCTCACGTGTACTATAAAAATGTTTTGTCCACCAACATTGATAACACACATGGTGAACTCCTCATATAAATGAGGATAAAGAACCCCTTCCCTAGAGAGAATCCCTCTCTACCCTAGAAAATCTCATCAAACTCTTCTTCCAACCATTAATAGAGGCATCCAGAAACCTAGTAAGAATGACACCACCTTTATATCTGAAAATAGAATGAAAACTCATTGCATTATTCTCCAGCTGTCTTATCTCATGATTGAGGGCCTTATAGATTACATTTAAGTAAGAAGTCATGTAAGTACCGTGATCTGATTCCACAACTCAAATCAAAGACCAATATCATATATTAATTCATTATGAGCATCACTTCCAACCAAAAATTGGTAAAACATATCAACTCCCAAAAGTGATTCACATAGTTTTTCAATAATGTCATCCTCTACTACATCTCTTGGAACTAAAAAAATTGATATAGAATTGATGTATTATGAGAAATTACTCAAATAAAAGGTCCTTTAAGGCCTCCCATGATAGGTCATCATACCTTCTATTCTACAACATAAAATCCTACCTTGTCAGGGTGGTTCCTTAAAGCATATATGCCACTAGCTTCACCCATTTTTCATCAAATGTATTTACATGATGAAATATTTCTTCAATGATATTAACCAAATATTTGGAATTATGAGGACCACCCATAACCTAAAATTCTATAGGGTATTATAAATTAAAATTATAGGTGAATTAAACTATGGTATCTTCTCTCCAATGATCAACTATACCTTTCACAAATGCTAGACAAAAGACTCTGGGAAAAGGTGGCTACATTTCCTAAACCCATTGCACAACCATGGGATTATATTTATCGCACCCCATGAATATATTGAGGTATAAATGGATTATTGAATACCTTTATAACACACTCCATATGGTTACTAGGTGGAATCATGGGATGTCAACAAAATTATATTTTTGGAAATGTCAAAAATAGACTCATAAATTCCTTTCACATGTTAAATTTTATTATAATGTATTAAATTAATAGGCACATCCAATTTAACCATTTATAGGAAATAAGAACTAATGTTCTACCCACAACCACTAGTTATAACCTCCCAGTACTCACCTAAGGCCTATTCCCATACTACATGTAATTGAATGTTAGTCACAGTCATATTAAATATAATTATAACATGATTAGGGTAAAATTAGTTAAATTTCACCAATAATATATGCTTGAAACACTGAATATATTATTATGATAATTCGATTAATTTAAAACTATATCAACAATAAAAAATCTAACACATGACATGTGAACTTTTCATCATATCCATGATGCATGAACTCAATGACTGTCTCCACCCTGAGAAAGATAAAAACTCCATAAACTATACCTAAACAATAAAACATGAACCCCAAAATAAAAATGTATCAGTAATGCCAATAAAAATAATTCCCCTTCCCTTGAAACTCTATCTTAAATTATACATATGATGTCCCGAAACAAGAAAAACCACCTACTCAACACATGAGAATCACATCTCCATTACACCAAGTTACAAATTAATAATAATTAGATTGGGCTCTAATAAAATTTTGTGATTCCTTATTCTAGATCACTGAGTCTAAGTCATAGAGCCACATGAAATCAAGTGTGTCTCCCAATATGCTATAGTATTCTGACAAGATGTGAGGTTCTATGTAATACAATGGGGAGATAATTCCCTTGATATAATATACCAAAAAATAATAAACATAGTAAAATAAATAATAAATAAATAATAAATATGAAATAAATAGAGAATAATCCAATATATAATACCATGATATGAAATATAAAAAAGAGCTACTATCAAAAATTTAACTAATTCAAATAGATTCCCAAATGAGGCTGTTCAATAATATATAATAAAGAACAAAATAATAAATGTGTTATAATAGTAAAATCATAAATCATGTCACTTCATCATCTCAAATTCCATTTTTAGTTTTCTAGAATCAAATATTTTTAATTTGGATTATATGTATATTAAAATAAGTGAATATTAATTAAATATATTATTACATACATCCCATTATTATACATGATTTTAATGTAATAATTTCCACGTGTATCTGTTGCATAGAAATGTGCATAAAAGTTTCCTGATATGATAAGAACCATTAATTTTCATAACGATTTAATTAAACCAAATTCTATGGTCAGATAACATTATATGATGGGTAATATAGTATGTTTACTATCATATACGAGTAAAAAAATTGGATGAGGATTTATCTCATGAATTTTCCACTTGACAGTTTAAAATACATGAGGTTATGATAATGGACTACCTGTTAGAATTCAACAAGTTTAGGTGCCACCAAATATTCATATCTTCGAGTGTATGAAATGATCCTCAGACTTTAATATTATTATAAATATACATCATGACCCTCTTCTTATATTTATTGTCCAAAACCATGATTCCATATGTTTATAGGAATATGCTATATTGGGTGTATCACAAATTAGATGTTATTAATTAATAAGTCGAGGGAAGATTTTTTCCATTCTATATTTATGGAAGTTAATATATCAACCATTTTATTCAAATAAAACTATCATATTAAAGTCCATGGTCATGGTGTAACAAAAATTTAATTTCAGATAATCAATGAAATATGTATCAATCTTTTAGGTTGCTAACCCATGCAAGAAACATGCTTCACAGGATATTGTGACTGAAATATTATATTACATAGTGAGTTATCATATGTGGTTATTGATATCATGCCGTTAAATTATTTTTATTGGGTGTATTAACCCATTGTTATACAATAATATATGAATTTAGATAATCTCGTCCAATGATTCTGACAAATAATACAAGAGTTTCACAAACTACGTGTTTCCATTAATAAGAATTAAATTATATTCTAATATAATTATTCGAATAAATTTTATTCTAAATATCATGGAATAATTTTCGTATGATTAATGATTACATAAATTAAAAAAAATTCATTCCCAATGTAATTGTTAAATTATAAAAATATAATATATATATTTACAAATTTTTATTCAATGAATAAATATTTAATTTAGTTTGGTATTTAAAATATTTTTAGGTGTACTTGAAAAAAAAAGAATTAGTATGGTGAAAAATATTAATTTATAATACTGTAAAAAAATTTTATAGTTCCTACCATTAGTACATGTCATGGAATAAAAATAATAGTATTATTATTATTTTAATATATGGAATAGGGTTATACATGGGTTTAAAAATTTATTAAGGGAATGTTTCATTAAATTAAATTAAAAATCCTAACCTCATGTCTTAAAATAGTTTTCTATTACATTCTATGAGAGGATAATATATAATTATTATAGAAGACATATTTCCTTATAGAATCATCCTCTTCCTTATCAAAGATTCACAAGAATGAGAAGATCAAGATAATGTTTCCAAGACCCAAAAAATATAAACTCATAAAGACAAAAAATTATAGTTAATAAATAGATTGCGTAAGAACCCTGGGATTCATCTGTGTCATTCATAGGTCATGGGACAATGTGTGGATCACTGCTAGAGGGATCCTTCACATATATCCTTCAAGATAAATGATGGATTACCGAAAAAGGCTTTAGATGGTCTAAATATACTTTGAATAAATATCTTAATAAAACGGTAATATTTTTTCTAATTTAATTAATTTAATTATATATTTAAATTAAAAAATACCTTCTAATGGTTTAAATATTCTTTGTTTTCAATATTCTATTAAGAAAGTTTCATTGGTCTTGATTTTTATGTCTATCATAATATTTGATTGATCTATCGAATTTGTAATTTTTTTGAGTCAGAATCAAATATAATAAGTCCTTCCTTTAAGCCTAGAACAATCACATGGTACCAGAGGGATAAATTATACATTTTTAATTATTTATTTTAGTGATTATCATTAAACACTTAAAAGATAACATCCATTTCATGTTTTAATTTTTTCTTAATTCATTGTTAAAATATATTCTTCATTTTATTCTCATATTATCAAAAATTATTAATAATTTATGAAGATCACATATAGAGTAACCATCTAAAGGATCCAAGAGTTATGGATGGATAATGAAATAATATATTATTTATACTCATTTGTTAGATTTCATGAATAATTTCTTATTGCATAATGACACCCACATGGATTCTGGTTCATCATTTAATTTGAACATACTTTATGAAATAATTTCACTATATATTGACCATAAAGGGCTGTAAATGGATTTTTAGAAGTACACACCATGTAGATTGACTACAATTCCTACATTCAACATGTTTTAATGGATGAAAATTGGGACTCAAAATACATCATGTAATTAATACAGCATGTTTATTCAATACACTGTGTGTATAGACTAACAATTGTGTATCTTTAAGTACATGTTGTATATCCTATATAAACATTGTGTAATTCTTTTGATAAGTACACATAGAGTCCCAATAATATACTATCAAAACGATGAGGAGAGAAGTATTCACCATATGAAAAGATTTCACATGCTAGGTTCTTTACCTGTATACATAAAAAATATTAAATTTATTTAATTACTCTATTTACCGTCATCAACATATGTTTTGCGGGTTATTAATTTGACAGTACATGTCAGTTGTTTAGTTTTATATTATATTAAATTATTCATTAATTATATATATTATTCAAAACTATGAATCAAGTATGATTATCGTATACTAAATACTCAACATAATAAATTATAGATGTTAAATAATTCTCATGTGTTCCATGTAGAATTAAATTGTGAACAGGCACAATAAAATTATAGTTTAATCCATATAAACAATATTTAATATTAGTTCATTATTTAAAACTAAAACCACATTGGTTAGTTCCGATATGTAATTTTCAAGTCGAATCTACTTATAAATGTGTGTACCTTTTTATTGAGTTTCAATTAAAAAAAATTCAATTTGTTTAAAATCACAACTGATTGCAAATTATATAATATTTGGTGAAATAAGATAATATTATTTAATTTATTAATAAGATAATTAAAAAGATTACTTCATCTAAATTTTATCTTATTAAGGAACAAATTGGAATGAATGTTAGCTAGTTATCTTAAATTTTTTATTTTTTCTTATGCATGATTGATCATGATCTTGAGTATAAATATATATTTGTTATGTTAATTTATTTTAATTTTATTTCAAGGTTTTTAAATTAAATATTATTAATTTAAATATAATGGCCTCCATGTCATCCCTCCTTATTGTATTATATAAGATCTGTGTGTTAAAAGAAATTTTATTTAATTCACCTTAAAAAATATGTCAGATCCACTTACATATATGTAAAACATAATTAATAAAAGGAGTTTTCAAAGGTTCATGGAGTTTGTTCATGATGTTTTGAAGGTGTAGGTGATTTAAGAAGAAACTGAGATGAAACCAACACATGAGCAACAATGTTTAACAGGTGGGATGTTGCAACTTATGCCATGACAGAAATAAGAAGTTTATCCCAACTATCATTGGTTAATTTACTATATACTCATTTAATCTACCATTAGAGAAATATCACAATCATTTCATTTATTTACTTTTAATTATCTCTTATTCATGATTTATTTTTTTGGGGCAATACCATGATCACAAAAATTAATATTCTAATATCTAAATATTGAATTATAATAAATGGGGTATGTGTGAAATTTTCTTAAAGTAAAATTCACATCATATTAAAAATAAATGGTATAAGTAAAATAATAAATAGTTATACATAACAAATAAAATCCCTCAATATAATATTATATTATACCAAAACCTCCATTAGTTGATTAAAAATTTAAACCACTAAACTATGTGTTTCAAAAACCCTTGTTTGGACAAGTATTTTTATTATAGAGTTATTATGAATTATTTCGATTGAATTAAAAATTTTACATAAATATAAAAATATAATGTTAGACTAGGTGTAACATGAGGGAATGTGTTGAAAAATTCTAGCTAAGATTCTGCATTTGGGATTACACTCAATTGATCCGGGATTTTCAAACACATAGTTAAAAAATAATTACCTAAATAAATACCTTCAAGTAACTGAAAGAGACTATAATTAGTTTATGAAAATGGGAATACAGATATTTTACACTATAATGTCGGAGTAACTATACATTTTGAGAAAAATAGTGAGGACTATTGGGACTTTGTAAAATAGTGGGAGGCTTAATAAAAATAAATTTATTATTTTTCCTCATATTAACAGTAATAAAGTTACATACTAGTAATATTTTTTTTTAATATTCCATAATAGTGATAAGCTCAGAATTCAAATTTTCTAGGTGATACATTTTGAAGAAATACAATCTCCTAACTGGCCAAAATTTTCCAGAATGGATATGATACCTAAAAGTAGTATTGTGCCATGATGGGAAGTATTATGCACTAAAATACTCAGTGTTTGATATTTATGAAAAGTATTAGAGTGATGAGTATTTATTTATCTATGATAAAAATTTGACTGACATAGTCGATGTTCAGTGTTTAATTCCTTCATCCATGCCTAATGAACTCATGAAGTCACATAATCACAAAGATGCTTATAGAATGATCTAGAATCTCCCTGGTCTTTATCAGAAGATAGATAAAAAAGTAAAATTTATCATATTCAAGGTACTCTTTAAATGATAATTTGGAGAATTACACTAGCTATTCCTCACATAGTCAAACTCATTAGATATATTTTCTGCATAAAGGTTCTATGGTGTAATCTTCTTAATTAACTACGCACCGAACTCATTCTTTCATTACTCCCTTATAAATTATCCAATTTTTTTTCCAGTTTCAATATGAATAATATAGATAAGTTTATCCCATATATTATTACACTATTATTCCATGTTAACAAGGATATACACTATGAAAATATTCCATCATTATGATGAATAATTGTAATTTTCAGGTGAAGGGATATATGTCCAAATATTATTCTCAACACCAATCCAAGATGAGAATGATTAAGGGGAAACCTATACCCAATAAAATGATCAAGGGGAAGTATAAAATAAAAATAAGTTTCATTATAACAAAACCCACTACCACAAAAAGAATCAAGGGGATGCTTTAGGTGAGTTTTTTATCGACAACAATTTATCTATTTCTAAAAATTGGGAATTAAATGTAGCATGTAGTTCTCACATATGTATTAAAATAATATAACCATGTATATTATAGAATATTACATTTTGTGAGGTAGATCTATGATCATCTAATTAAGAATTAATTTATATTATGGATCTGGGGAACCACTACATCAAGTTCCATATAAGAATGATCTTAGTATTAAAATATTGTTATTACGTGAAATCAATCACTAAAACAATTAAATCTTTATCGAAACATGATATATATAGATTTATTTTCATGTTTGAAAATACTTTTTTTTATTTTATAAATAAATAATTTTTATATTAAGAAATATTTAAATGACTGAATTAAAATGTTAGATTACAAGAACCATGTGATAAAAATTGATAACTAAACTAGTTCACGTGACACATACCACATCCAATTATGGATTCACTAAATAGATAATTTAAATGAAAAAACTAGACCAAATTACATGAAGATGAATATTTATATTAATTTTATCTAAATATACTTTGTATATGACACACATGTTTAGAATAAAAAAAAAATGTTTCCTCTTTTAGTGGAAAACGGGAAAGGTCCAAAGAAATTGTGGAATTTATTTACACTGATGTGTGTTGTAAATTTATAGTTTAATTAAGGTGTTAGTAATCATACATAATAACTTTTCATGATTTTTTTTGATATTTATATATCTACATTACGAGGTATAAGTCAAATTATTTTTAAATATTCAAAACATAGAAGAATGATGTTAAGATCCAGATTTATAAGAAGATTAGGAAATTCTACTTAGACCCTAGTGGAGAATATCTTAATGAATAATAAATTGATTATTTATAAGAGTAAGTGATTTTATCAAAAGTAAATATTAATTATACAACACAATGGAATGGTGTAAGTGAAATTAGGAAATTGACCCTGTTAGACATGGGGAGATCAGTGATGGGTCAGGCGAGTCTTCTATTATACATTGGGGTATAAACATTACTGAAAAAAATTATATGTACTAAAATAATTTACAACTAAATAATTAGATGGTTTTACATGTAAATTACATAGTGGAAAGATACTTGTGTTGTTATTCGTACATTTTCAGAGTTGTTTGTAATAGTTAAAGCCTCACCAGGAAACATAATTTCACTATGATGTAAAAAGTGTACCTATATAGAATACCCCAAAAAAATAAAGAGATGTAACCTATATATACAATTATAAAAAAGGTAATTTTTACAATATACACTATATTCCTTGATGTGGAAGAAATATCTTAAAATGATAGTGGGAGTGAGATAATATTTTATGAAGTCCAAGATTAAGGAATATGAGATTTTTTATAGAAAAACTTCTATAATGTCCCTTATAAGATGAAGTTCAAGATACATATGTACCATGTTGGAGTATAAGAGAGGTTGTAAAACCTAAATTATTTGTTTTTATATTCACTATTTGTGTTGAATACTTTTTAGATAATAATAATTGTATTAAAATATTCAAGGAAGTGGTAAGTGGAACAAATGTTACCATGTGTTAAGAAGATATGAATTTTGAAATGTATTCCTTGTAGAAAAAGAATGTATATATTCTAGTAGACCCTTTAGTGGATATAAATATCATTGGTCAGAAGTGGTAATTGAATAATAAATTTTATGTGGCTGGAAAAGATAGTACTTATAAGGAAAAACTTGTTGCAAAAGGGTTTAATAAACATTAAGACGTAAACTATGACAAAAACTGTTCACCTGTTTCATTGATGAAATCCATAACAATTATACATTTCATTATGTCTCACCAAGACTATGATATTTATAAAATTTATGTTAAAACAACCTTCCATAATTGGAACATTAAGGAAAAATTCTATATGACACAACCGGAAGGGTTTGTGATTACAAAAGATTCTAACAAGGTATGCAAATAGAAAAGATACATTTATGGATTAACCCAAATATCAAAATCAATGAATAATTAGTTTGATAAATCTATTAAAAAACCTGGTTATATACACAACGAATGTGATCCCAATGTTTATATGTGGTTTAGTTTGATTGTTATCAATTTCTTAGTTGTTTATGTTGAAGAAATCCTACTAATTAGAAATGCAATAATATTCTTATATTTTATTAATGACTAGCTAGATACAATACTATCCACGAATCAATCAGGAATATAATCATATATTATTAGGACCAATATCCATCATTACAGATCCAAGAGGCTATATAGTCTATGAAAAAATTAATATATTTATATTATATTAAATACATTTAGTATGGATTAATTGAAGAGGGGATTATCTCTAGTGTCATGTTCCATTAATCTTTCTTTGAAAATGTGTCCTTAGATACATGAGGAAATAAAATGTATAGAATATATTAAATATTAATTAATGATTTGTTATGTCATGTATGTTATGATATGTAATAACTAGATGTATCCTACGCATTAAATATAGGTGGAAGATATCATGTTGACCAAGTTGGCCTCCATTGGATGGAAATCAAAACTATCCATAAGTATCCCCAATGAACTAAGGATATGTTCTAGGTATATAGAGGAGATAAGGAACTAGTCATCAAATTATATACATATTTAAATTTTAAAACATATCAATATAAATTTAAATTATAGTTGGAATACATATTCACCCTCAATAAAGATGTTGTGAGCGGGAAGAGCTCAAAGCATGTTGTGGTTGAAGATTATATAGTATATATTGAGAAAATTGTAGCATATAAGGTAGATAAAAAAGTAGTTTATATTTGAAAATTCATCCAAGAGCTGGATGTGGTAGTTAGAATTCAAAACCTATTAAAATTTATAATTATAACATTATAGTAGTGACTCTAGTGAAGAATTCATGGCCACATGAGTGAATGAATAAAATAATTTAAAAGTATCATATTTTCAGGGATTTTTTTTCTGAGACGTGGAGTTGTAGTGAGCATAGTTTACATGTAATACAACATGGAGTACCCCTTAAAAAAAGTATTAACTCACCGAAAACATAATCTTCATGTGAGGTCTAGTGGATTAAAATTCATTTGTAGTTGTCTCTTGCCCATGTGGGAGGCAATTGTAGTTGGTATTTTATAAACAACCATTTTTTAATTTGGATTACATGTATATTCAATGTAGTGAATATTAATTAAGCATCTGATTATATATTTCTCATTATTTTATATTACATAAATTTACAATTTCAAAGAGTACCTCTCATATCAAAATGGTAATAACAGTTCCATGCTGTGATGAAAACTCTAAAATGTCATGATAATGTTCTAAAATCGAGTTATATAGTTGGAAAACATTCATTGATGGGGATAATAGTTAGTTCACCATTTGTTGTGAGTACTCATAAGATAATGAGACTCCATCTCTTGAAGTTCACACATGAAAATCTCTAATATGGTGGTTATGAGAACATATCCCCCAACAATAATTATTCTTGTTTATGTGTCATCGAATATTCATTTCTACTTGTGTGTGTAATGGTCCTTAGCCTTCATGGTATTTATTATTTAACTTCATGACTTGAAAACTTATATTTAATGACTAAAACCATGATTTAATATGTTTATGCGAAGTATGGTATGTTTGGTGTACCACAAAAGACATTTTATTATCAAATAATTCAAATGTGTTTTTTGTACCTTCCATATGTATAGATGTTCATATCTTAACCCTTTGATTTAAATAAAAATATATCGTTAAATTTCATGATCATTGTTTAATAATAAGTTTATTTCATATAGTTAATCAAATAAATATCAAGCATATAGATTGATGACCTGAGTATGGAACATTCTTGATGATATATAGTTATAATTGATTATATTACACAGTGAGTGCATGTATGTAGTTATCAATATCATGTCATAAAATTCCATATGTTGGGTTACTCGACCTATTACTAGATAGTAATCTCATACATTATATATGATTATATAATGACAATGTTAAATAAGCCTATATAGTCACACAATATATTTTCTTCTTTATCTATTTTAATTTATATTTGAATATAATTATTGAAATTAATTTTATTTTCAATCATGGGAATTTTTTTTGAGTAATGATGACCTAATTTATGTAAATATTTATTCACAAGTTAATTCTTAAATTATATTGATATAAAATATTTATTTATTTATGGAATAAATAATATAAATACTAAGGTATCCAATTAATTTCACGAAGGTATCTGAGAATGAGTCTAGTGATAAATATTAATTTTAATTCTAGTAAAATAATATTTTCCATTATGTTAGTTAGTATAAACCATGGAATAAAAATAATATTATAATTATTTCAATACCTAGAATGCTTTCAGACATGGTTTTAACATTATGTTATTGGAACTTATAAAATTAATTAAAATAAAAACCCTATACCTAGGTTTATAAATAGAACATAATTACATCCTATGAGAGGTTAGTCATCAATTGTTATTACCAATATATTTGTCTCCATAATCCTTCAATTCATTATCACATCCTCTCAAGAATGAGAAGACCAAGAAAATTTCATCACGAACAAAGAAACATGAAGCGATCCAGATGAAAAACCAACCACACCAGCACCCGATGATTTATCTATATCATTCAGACATTATAGGATCACTTGTGAATCACTTATTGATGGTCCCTACACATGGATCATAAAATAGAAAATATATATTACTGAAAATTGTATCATAAGATGAAAATATACTAAGAAAAAAGATCTCTAGAACAAGGTAATATTTCTTCATATTTAATTAAATTAATTATAAATTTAACATAAAAATATATTCTCTTGGTTAGGAAATCCTTTTAAATATTAGATTTGGAAACTTTAATTGGTCATGATGTTTAAATCTTGTACAATATGTGATTGCTTCATTAAACATTTCATGATTCAGTATTGGGCATGATAGGAATTTACATTGAACTCAAAAACATAATAAAATCCCCAAACCATTACTCATGATTAATAACCCATTTTAGGCCGCTTACCATTGGATCGATCATCGAGGAAAATGTTTGAACATACTTTAGGATGCTCGTGCTAGGTGTGTGTAATAATACATTGTAATACACTACAAATATGATATTATAATATGTTCCACATAATTCGTATGTTTTATACACTGATGTAAATAAAAACAAAAAACTAGTCTCATTAGGTCATTGGGAGTTAATATGGCTATCAAAAACCATGTCCATAAATAATTTATCTCCATGTTGGAAGGAAGAGTTATCTTGAGTCATAGTTACAATAGTTAGAAACCATCCCCCATTTCTCAAAGGAGGCCACTCAACCATTCCCAAACCATTCCCTCTTGATTAAGGGAGGTCACACAACAGTTCTAAAAAAATTCCTATTACTCGGAGGTGATCACACAATAATTATCAATCCATCCCCCATAAGCAGGGGATGTCTCACAATAGTACCCAATCTAAGCCCTATCACATTGCAAGGTCACAAAAAAATTAAAAAATCCATACCCTCTTACATAGGGGAGTTCACACATCAAATCTAATACAACCCCTACCACATAGGGGAGGTCACTCAATAGTTTCTAAAGAAATCCAAATTACTTAGGGGAGATTTTAAATCAGTATTATCATTATGTATATCACATAGAAACCATAAATAAATCACCCAAAACTGTCCATGAGAATTATCCTTTACAACATCTCAAGGTTTCCTACATGTCCACATTTATGCACCCAACACAATTTCAAAATAGGGGACTCATCAACAACACTTATTTACCAAATTTCTAGGTCATCCTTGCCTTAGATGAGCCCAAAAGAATCAGTCTAGGCCCAATTCACCCTGGAAAGTTTCCCTATTTCTACCCATGTATTGGGGTGGGATTCCACCCTTTTTAATAAATTATCCAATTTATACCCCTATAAGTGGTCAGGTATTCTCATACATACCTACTCTATAACTTAGATACCAAAATCTAAACTCTATAGGGATACACAAGAACCCACATTAATGTTAATCTATATAAAATCATAAAAAAGTTATACCGTGATATGTACTTCCTATGACATGATTGATAGAGTTTACTTTCCATGAAACACTCGTTGATTTAATATTTAACCATTGAATCCATAAAAACTTCTCCGAAATTTCATAATTAGGGATTTATAAATTGAAAAATGAAATAATGGAAAAAGAAGGGATTTGTAACATAGAAAATGTTAAAAATATAGAAGTAAACTCTACACAACTAGTGGTGAATCAAAAAAATAGAAGAGGATGGGGGATCTTAAGATTCCATGAAGGAGATCCAACATCATCCAAAGTCATGTGGTGGTCAATGGAGGAGAGGATGAGAGGTTAAAGGGGTATAAGGGGAAGTTACATGTCTTGTTTAAAAAACCTAGATGTTTGGTCACATTGTGGTATATCCTTTCCAATGTGTGTTTTGGTTGGTAGTTTCCCTAGAAAATAGTGAAATCACCCCAAAAATACATAAGGGTAGACCTACTATAAACCACCACCATAGTGTGATATGATCAGTTACAACATTGATCCACATTTCATCCCTTCATTTTTTACCAGTATCACAATGTGACACCCTCTCCACTCTAGGACCATACATAAAGGTGGACCCTTATTCAAGGCCAAGAGACCCTTACATTAAAATAATTAATCAATTATTATATCTCTAGGCATCATGATATAGAATCTATCTATCTTATCATGACTTCCCCTTAGATAAATCATAATATCATAGTTCATATAGGCGATAACATGACATCCTCATCTTTTAGACCTTTATGTCATGGCATGTTGATGTCCAAGGTTTGATCTTGGGATACGACACCCATCATACATTGACTCCACTACATCACACTATGATGGACCACCTTCTATTGAGTTATAACTCTAAACCACCTTGACTCTTTAAATACCAATACCAAACCACCAATAAAACCTCAAACAACACAAATTCATAATTATAAATAATATTATCAAGAAAATATGTCTTGAATCATTTTCCTTAATTATCAAGACCATTTGTGATAGTTTTCTTTTTTTATTCTGTGGATGTTTTTGAATTAAAATGTCAATTTGTATCTCATAACTAACACACTGATACATATTAGGAACATCGTGTATTCGATTGATGTGTTGTTGATTCCAAAACATCAAAAATGTATAATGGATCATTTTCTTAAGTATCAAAACAATCCAAATATATTTTTTCAATTTGGAGTATGCCAGATATCATTTTTAATAAAATCAATTTCAATTTTAAATAAAAAGAATCACTATGAATTATACTGGTCACAATGTGTTCCAGATTGAGTTGTGGCTTATTCATACTCATAAAAAGGTTTAAAAAATCTCAACGTCAAATGTTACCATGCATTCTATTGTGATTATTTTTCCATCCGCAAACACTTCATATTGATTTGATATTCTTATCCAAAAAAGGTTCTTTGGATACGACTATTTCCTCAATATATAGTGTTGTAGTTTGAAAAAGAATGGGAATAAAAAACCTGGTAAAATTAGAAGAATAAAAATTTTAATCTCTTTTGTGGCTTATTTAATATTTTTAAAGAAAATTTTGAGTTCTATAAAGATTTTTGAGAGAAATTAAATATGTATTAGATGAAAATGATAAGGATGTTATGTTAAAATAGTAGATAAAATGATAAAAAACTAATTAAATAAGTTGTTGTAATTGAACTATTCATGATGGTTGTATGAATTCATGACACACTCTATTGTTGGTAATATCTCTGTTTCTATATCAAAGTCCAATATCCCACTAGAATGAGTAACTTCAAAAAAACCATCCTAACTCAAACAAAATAATCCACCTATATAAGAAAAAAATTATTATATAAGTAATAATAAAAGGAAATAAATTAAACATAAATATGAAACAATAAATTATTTCCCTAAACAATGATTTAGCAATGAGAAAATCATTATTCCATTAGTTATTGGGAAGAGGTAGAATCGTTTATCTTCAAGAAAATCCAGTAGTGGTAAAATAATGGTAAATGATAAATTCCAACACTTTTGGGGTGAAAATGTTTTGAGGTAGAAAAAATGTATGGATGTTTTGGCGCATGAAGACTTGGAATATAAAATTAATCATCCAAAATAAATGATCTATGAAAATATGGATTCCCAAAATATCTGTAAAAAACGAAATAAGGTTTATATTAAAATGATAAGGAAACTAACTTACAAATAGTAGATAAAATAATGAAAAAATAAATTAAATAAGTAGTATGAAAACATATTTTCATAATAGTTGTATACATTCTTGACACATTTGACTGTTTTAATTATCTAAGTTGCAGACTAAATCTCTAATCTCTCATGAGTATGTTAATCTTCGAATAAACCACCCCAAGTCCAACAAAAGAATATAATTGTACACCAGAAATTATGATGTGGGTAATACTAAAGGGAAATAAATTAATCATAAATATGAAGAAAAAATTATTTCTATGGAAAATGAAGTCACTATTAAAACATAAGGAATACCTCTAAGATTTAAAAAAGGTAGTGTATTTGTATTCTAGAAAATTATGTGGAGGTAACATGATGGAATGTGATAAATTCCAGTACTATAGGGTTGAAATGGTTTTGAGAGAGAAGAATTTTGTGGATGATTTGGTGAAGGAATGAAAGAAATATGGATAGAAAACATCTAAAATAAAAAAACTATAATGAATAATGAAAATTAAATCAGCATTTCATAATATATTTTTTAGTAATGTATAGAAAGTATATTGTACCATTAAAAATACATACTCCCAAAGGATTTCCTTAATTATAGTTAGTTCATCCACATAATTAGAAAAATCATCAGGTGTATTAGACATTGTCTGCATGAACAGTCAAACATTTAATTTATATTATGGTTATGTAATAAAGAACAAATAACATTCTGAAGAAAAATATAGTGTATTAAAAAAATTACATTCTCAGTTAACAAACATTATTTTTTTTATGATTTTAGGGATTTGGTTCCACTATTGAGAATACAAATACCCACTATGTGGTCCCCTATAATGTAGAAGACATTGTCTATATGGGGATCTACATGAACTCATTGTGATCTCGCAATGAAAGGGTCATCCTCAATTGAATTTTCTTTTGACCGAACATTTTTTAGTCTCTAGTTGGAAAATTGACCAATTTTTGTTTGCTAGATATGCGACATAAAATACCTATTTTGATTGTTATTTCTTTTTGAACAGCTAATCCTTTTCCCCTTCCACACCTAAATAGATATTCATAAATTCCATTTCATTAAAATTCAATGCACCCATATTATCAACCCATTTTTAATGGAAAATCATCACTTAAAATATTATATAATATAACTCGTATATATGTTTGATAATGCAAAAATATTACAAATTTTCATAAATTGGATTTCTATCTGTGGTACTAGATTTGTGTATCACTTCTGCCGCCAGCACAACACCATTGTTTTCATTGTATTACATCCATAATGTT
Source organism: Viscum album (assembly GCA_963277665.1). Taxonomy (NCBI): domain Eukaryota; kingdom Viridiplantae; phylum Streptophyta; class Magnoliopsida; order Santalales; family Viscaceae; genus Viscum; species Viscum album. The sequence continues at coordinate 1,075,610,342 of OY728143.1, forward strand.
ATTTCGTATATAACATATAACCATTGATTGAAAATATATTATATGATATAAAATTTTCATTCACTCCCCTGGAAAACCATTGAAGTCGTGTGGAAACTGAACGCATATTTTTATGAAACTCCATTAAAATTTGATCTCAAAACTATCCTATAAAATATTGATTATTTGTATTTTATATCCATCCTTTAGTGCTTGATGGATTCTAATATCTAATAATTTATTTGTGGCCATCATAAAATGTATAAATATATTCAATATTATGTAAAATGAAAAGGTTAACTTATTATATATATATCAATGTAATTGTTAAAACATATATTCCAGAAATCCCATTTCCCATAACCTATCCATTGTGATGAGAAATTGGCATAATGATAATATCAAAATTTGATAGTTAATCGGTTCAGAATTTAGTAGCTTCTTCAACAATATATCATTCAGAAATACAACATTACAACTGAATTTAATACATGACATATGCTTTTAAAATATTCATATACCATTAAATGGGGTACATCCATCTATAATTGACAGGATTACATAGTTGAACCTATCTAATGAATTGAACCATCAAGTGGAATGTTATATCATTGAATTATGGTGGGAATAACATCTCTAATTCACATAATATGACTGCAGCCTCTTTATTCATGATTATAAACTTATATTGGTTTATAAAATTACCGTATATTGATTCAAAAATGAAGCGGAGTCTAGTTAATGCATGTCATACATTTTGAGGCAGAATGAAATGGAAAGAAACACACATAAAATTATGCATCCAAAAATGGTATTAAATGAATTTTAGTCCCTAAAACTTCTAATTAGTTATTGACATGACAATATTTATATTTGATGAATACCCCTATGGAACATTTACACTATTAATGAAAAGAAAAAATGTAACTTTTTCCTATCAAGATATATTGTATCCTACTGGAGGAAGAAATGTACACCATTTACCCATTATGGGTGAAAAATCTTCCCTTTTCCCCATTTCAATCATGTACAACCTATACACGATTCCATATTTCATTTTTAGGGATCATTTAGTAATGTTCTAATAACCCTATCAAATACATTTTTTTTCAACATGTTTAACATCATGAAAATGTCTAAATCAAAAAAATTCTTATATGGTATTTCAATTAAAAATTATATCTTATTCCAATATAATTTTGTATTTTTTTTAAAAATGGTTTACCAAAAATAGTGTTAATATCATTTACTTTATCAAACAATTGATTACCCATTACCAGAGATAGTGCTGTATCATGTTTGATTTCAACATAAAATTTTGTCATCCAGGATAAATATTTATGACTATGAGGTAAAAAATTATGATGTTCTAAACAAATAGTATTCTAGCAATGTTTCAACCAAACTGTTTATGTGATGTCCTCACTAATGGATAACCCACCATTCATTTAATGTTATAAAATGATAAATTTCCATAAACTGGGAAGTCATTTATCCCCCCAATACAACATCGACCTTAATGTGAATTATTGACTTCTGTGAGAATCATACACTATAACACATGTATCTCACATCAATTTTAGATTTGCAATCAATGGATCCAAATAGATATATATATCACGGTTGAGTTTCTTTGGGCCAGATTTATGCCCAAAAAATATGGTATTTAAGTATTATGAATAACCATTGAGGAAAGTTATTTAACAACATGATGGGACATGTACTATGAGTACTAATTTATACACCAAAAGGATTTATTCCATCTATAGGTAACACAAGAAGAAATTTTCTCATCAGAGTTCATAATTCAGGATACTCTTAACCAATTTACATCTAATGAGGGGCATATTCTAGATAACACAGGTTACCATCACTAATTATTGTATCTGAATTCCATGTCAATTTTATCATGGTTTCCTTACATACATATAGTATTTTAATCCATTTAATTATATGAAAATATCATATATCTATATATAAGTCATTGATTCATTTTTCTTTTATCGATCTGATCCACACTTAGGAAATTTCATGATTTATTCATGGACCCTGCCAAAAAATATTAAATCATTTGGGATGAAAATTAATTTTTTAAATGTCATGCCCCTTGAAAATTTCATTCCTTTAATTTCTTTTGTTCGACATGGTATTTAATTTTCATCTGGTATTATATCATTCAAGAGACTGGTTCTGTAAAGTTGAAGTCACTCAATTTGCAGCTACATTTCATATTATATAACATTAATAAATCTGCAAATTTTCTATATTTTGTACAACTAGTATATAATGGTAAAATTGACTATATTTTTAATCTCTCAAACAACATTGTACAATAATGAAAGTCATCTTCAATAGAAATTTTCATTTCATCTATGTGATCTCTATCATCATTTACACTGGTATTCACACCAAGTGATACTTAAACCATAATATCATCCAAATCAGTGTGAACAATAATTTTTTCCTAGTATTTAGTAAAATATTTATAGCACTGACCTATTCCATGAAAAATAAAGTATTATTCCAAAACATATTGTCTAAATTTTCTGGAATAAAAACATCTTAATAATGGAAAAATATTTGAGAAGTGAGTATGCATGCTCTATTTCAAACATGATGAACTCTTTAACTACAAATTCATAATATTTTGTCTAATTATTAGAATGAATCCATTTGAGATTCATATATATCATATTGGGTTCAAAAAATTTTCATTTCTTATAATAAAACAATAAATACACATAATATATTCATTATCAAATATTTAAGTAAAATATAATTCCAATAATGGAATCCCAAAAATTTATTTTTATAAATCTTTTCATTATGGTTTGAAGAAAATGGGTAGTTGAATTTAGGAAAATTTACTCCACTATGGTTGGTTTTCCCTCTAAATTCATCCAAAGGAGAAAGTTATAGACAACTATGATCCTCAGTAGATCATCTCTTGAACAGTTATCATTGATTTTTTTTGAAACTCATTCTCTATCACTTTTTGACAAGGACCTATGTTTCTTGAATTACTCTAAGTAGTAGTCTTACATTGGAGGACCACTTCTCGGAGTAGTTCAAGAAACATAAAAGAGATGAGGGTTGTGTCTCATGAAAAACAATCAATAATAACATTTCTGGAGATGATGTTGATGAGGATGGAAATTGTACTTAATTATGTTTTATAGAGAGTTAATGCATCCCATTTGTGAGAATTGCACCATTGTAACTAGTTATTAACTCCTATCATATTGAAGGTCATATTTGTGGGACATGATGTTGGATCAGTATATCTATAATATTGATTAGGATCGTAATAATATTATCTCGGTGGCTAAATTACAAGGGGGTCAAGGGTGAATTGTCGTTTATAAAATGTAGTTTAAAATAATTCAACTAAAAAAATAATAAAAATATTAAAGTATATATATTATAATTTAACCTTAGTCTGATGATCTTAATTATTGAATTAGAAACGTGATATGGTATGATTAAATGAGATTAAAATAAAAATAAAAAATCGGTATCACTATGGATATGATTATCAGATTATATATAGTAATCATGATAGGTTTGATTAATTAAATGTTTTATTATAATCTTAATAATTTTGGTATTATAAACCTAACATAATATAATGATTAATACAATGTTTCAATTTATATTAAAATTTTCAGTATAATATAAAAAATTATATGCAACAAGTAATAAAATAGCATACGAAAGAATGAATGAATGTCAAGATATTAAAATAATAAACCTCTTTTAAACATAAGTGTAAGGTAGTATATAACCCATAATAACGTTATCGACTATTTCATAATTACAAAATATTCAATCTTAATTTTCTAAGTAAATCCCTAAATATGATGATAAGAATGAATTTGTCTTCCTATCATCGAAAACCCCCAATACGTTGATTAATTTCTCTATCTACTTATCCCTGGTATCCATTGATCTAATGGATTGTATTATCTATCTTCTAATCCTAGGATTTCCTCAATAATTATGATTATTAGACATAGATTACAAAGAAAAAGTTCAAAAGGAGATGACTAGATAATATTTTCTTATAAATACAGAAATATAAATAATTAAAAATACTAATAACAAGATGATCATGCTATGAAATATATAGATCTCTTAATAAATAATAAATTGAAAACGAATCAATCAATAACAATCCAAAAATAACTCTTTGAATGAATTGATATTTATAGGCATCTTCCAAATGGTCATCTTGATTTCCCAACAGTTATATTTCTCTGATTTTGTCACAATGACTTTGACACCTTGATCTAAATGTCTTTATTATAACATAATGTCTGACGTCATATTGGATTAAACTATTATTTTGTAATTTAATTATTATATTTGAATTAAGTCTTTCAAATATTTTTATAAAGATGATTCAATTCAATGGAATTACTTATTATTTTCCTTATTATAATCATTATGAGTAATAATATGATGTTTATCAGTACCCATATCACTCTGATGATTTAGAAAATGTATGTATGATAGAAATGAAATAAACTGTAACACCTGATATGATAAGGGTGAGTCTAATGTTTATCGGAAACAGACTAATTATGATAGTTTCAATGAATAATTTTAAGTGTATATTTGTGACAATTATGAACTTACTCTATGTATGATAAAATATATTATTTTCTATAAAAAATTATAAAACAAATTAGACTAAAAAATTTAGTAAAATAAGTATTTATGAAAGATTTTGGGAGTTCAAAAATAAATGAAATGGTAAATTTAGAATAATTAATTCTGAATCAATAATCTCTCCTAAATATAAGTCCCAAAACAAATACATAAATTAAAAAAATAACATTGAAAAAAATATATTCTATTTATTTTAACCAATTCATATTATGAGTTAGTAATTAAAAAATAACTCCCCTGAGTTTATAAGTCATCTGAATATGATGAAGAGAATTATATTGAATAAGATTAACTCCCCCTTTGGATAATATCATCATATAACAATTCTATTCTCCAACATAAACAATTATTTCTCCTTTATAACTTTTTATCCCACATTATTAATAAATATTACTTTGATAAGAATTTTCAACCCTTTGTATAGAAATATACTCTTATGTGATTTTCCAAAAGGAATGGGAATGATTCAATGTTTCCTACAATCATTTGAAAATTAATAAATGAAACAATATTGAAGTAATTATTCATCCATAGATGTATTAGGGAATATTAAACTAACTGGAAGTGTAAAAAATTCAATAATATTAGAAATTGGATGAAAATATGATTCCTCAATCAATTAGAGAAAATATTTTACAAAATAAAATAAAAAAGTGTTTAAAATAAAATTAGTCTATCTTCATTAATGTTTTTATAAATGTATTTATCTTCTTGAAGTATTTCCCATCCCACTCTAGATTTACTATCTTATCTTATTGGGTACTAACATTCTCAGATAAATAATTTTTTTATTCCTTAATATGTTAATATCCACTATTATATAATTTGAATCATGATAACTTCAAATTTATATATATATATATTTCCTTTCAATGTATTTCCTCCCTCAGTATGATTATCTATTGTATCCCTAAAACATTACACAAACATTACCATGACATCCAAATATTTAGATAATCAACTGATGGAATCAACCGATTCATTCATGATCTTATATAAAAGATCAAAATTCTCATCATTAAATTTAATAACAGCATTAAATTTTTGAGAACACACGACCATTTGATTACAAGAATTTCCATGAGTTTCAGACATTTATTTAAAAACATATAAATGATATTAAATCCAAAGAAATATCTCTATTCAAATATTGATTGATTCATATTTCTTGGTAATATTTTCTTGAGTGAGATCACTTATAGATTTATTGTTTGTAAAATACGGAATTGTTCCTTATAATATTCTCAAATAATGAACAATATCTTCAAATCATTTAAAAGAAATGGTTTTGACTGAATGAGTATGTTCTTTATGAACCCCTTTTGGTTTAACTCAACTGGATTGGAAAAAACATCATTTACTTTTATCTTTTGATTCTTTGAAACTGATTCATAAACTATATTATAAAATTTATCATACACTTTCTTAACATTTGATAATTCGTGTATCATTGAATCCTTATCATTTTCAACATTTTCATCACATTTAGTTTTCAAATTCTGATAATCATCTTGATTTGATGAGGACATAGCTTCCTATGATGATGATTATTCTTCTTCATATGTTATATCTTCACATTCTATGTCAGTTTTAGATGGAATTGACAATTGGGATGACACTGATGATGAATTTGATGGCTTCTTATCTGATTTAGTTTCATCATAATTTCATACCTATTTAATATCATCATGTTTTTATCAGTTTATTCAGCTTATTTTTCAATTCCAACTTATTATTACTCTTCTTCTTCAGAATGTTTTCCACATCCTTCTTTATCATTCCCTTAAACCTTCATTAACATCACTATGAAGTTCCACATCAAGATATATAATAATTCTAAAATCTTATTTTCTTGTTGGTTCTTGTGAAGATGAATTTTCTTGAATTATAGGATACATTTACTCATCAAGAACCTTTCCTTTACATTTGTCTATGATAGAGGGAATTTCAGGTTTTACAATAAATTTTTCACGAAAAAAATAACATTTCATATAGGTTAAATTGATCTATTCAAGATATTAGATCCATAAAATTTTCAAAATCCCACTATACACCATTCAAAATATTTTCACAATGTTTAGTATCTATCAACCTTTTATTTTTATTTTTCTTCTTTTCTAATTCCTCATGTGTATTAGAAACATGTGTTCTTAAAGCCTTAGATTCAATATGATCACGTCTGAACTAAGGATCACCAGTTTTCCTTTCTTTATTCTTAGTTATCCACTCATCATTAACTTTAATAGGATGTTTCTTTTGTTTATTTTTCTTCTTCATTGTGGAAGTATCTACTTTCCTTTTCTTCTTCTTCATAACCTTTTCTAGTATTCTTGATGGTTCATATTCTTGTAATAACCCACATTTTTAATAATATTTCATTTCCTAGAAATGTATGTTTTACTATTTCATAATCAATAAAAATATATATGTACAGTCGAAATGTTACGATCATATTTTGATAGTTGTATGACTTTTGAATAACATGAACATTTGAATCCATAATAATTTTTAAATTTAAAATTATTTTTTATAAATAGAAATGATAATGGATAACTGATGCTAAAAAAATAATCGATGTCCTCTACCAGTAGAATTGTATAATATAATGCCAATTTTTCAGAGCTTGGGAAGGAGGTAGAGTCACTAGTCTTTTCTCTGAACCAATCCCAATCCAAGCTTCATCATGTTATGCTTGAAAGAAATCACCTACATGTGATGTTCATGTTGATTGAAATCACTACTCGATCAATGTTTTCAGATCCACCCAATGATTATACCACCATTCCACACATTACTCTTATTTCCTATTTCAATGTTATAAGGGGTTAAATAACTATGAATTTGTTACTTCGTGTAAACCATTTGTATAAATAAAATAGTTTTTATGGTAAAATGAATTTAATTTTTGAATTTGAAAAGTCAAATTTAATCTATGATTATTTTTTGTATTTTTATAAGAAGATACATATTATTGATGAATATTGAAAAAAATGAGTATTTTAAAATAATTTTAATACTTTAAATTAATGATTATTTGAAATTATTTTTGAAAAATAGATACACATCATTGTTATTAGTCATAAATTTACATTCGGATCAGATAAACATAATTTTTGGTGAATGGTAATTTTTTAATCGTAATATTATCTTTATGAATTGTAGTATGACCAATGGAATATTAACCTCACTTAAAGAATTATAAATATAATTTAGGCATCTCAAATGGTAATGTGATATAAAAATATAAATAAATAACTATTATAGAAACTATTTGTTAACTATTGATATATTTTCATGTAAACAGTGATTTTTCATATATATTATATTTCTCATATTTAGAAAATTATTTTCATAAAATTGAGTTCATTTTTGAATTCATAATATTGATATTATGTCAGGGTGAATTTATGATATTCTTATATAATGTTTTGTTTTTATGTGAATAGTAAAAATACAAGTAAAGAATTTTTTATGAGTATAATGACATCATTATGATGTAATATTTAATTTAAAATTATGGTAAACTCATGTAGATTAAAATAAGATATAAGGTGTCCTATGTGACAAAAACCATGTGAATATATCATGTAAAATAACATGGTTTTTTAAATACCACCAATGAGGCGTCCTTAGAAATTAATAAAAAACTCCCTCTATTTTACTGAAAATCCCCACGCATTAATCCAATAGATTTCATTCCAAATTCTCTATCCTAGAATATCAAATATTATTACCTCTCAAGAAGTCCTCCCAAGGATCCTCAATCCCTCATGGTCCTGATCATTAAATTTTAGGAGACAATACTCAAGGTAAGAGAAATCTAAACATCATTTTTCCTTTCATGATTTCTTTTTTATGTTATATGTATTTAAAATTTCCATATCATTTTATTCTAACCATTTTTTATATCCCTATACTTTATTATGAGTCTTTTATTATTGGGATACAATTCTACCCTCTCTATTTAATTTATTTTCTAAAATCGTTTCTCATACCCATTATGATTCCATTTTTCCATCTCAAATTTTCTTTAATTTTACCAAGAAAGTCATTTATGTTGTTTTTTGAATACTCAAACCTCTATTTTATCAAGGTGTATTCACATGTATTTCCAAATAATATATTCTAATTCGGGTATTAACATACATGAAACCCTCCTTTCTTTTCCATGGGATTGAAATTAAAAAGGAACATGTTCTTTAAGAACTTCTTAAAACACTATAATCGGGATATGAAACCCACATATTTTATACTATATGAGATATTTATGATATTTTGAATTACAATATATGTGTCTCGCATGAAAATAAAAAAATAATAATGGTGTGGCATGATATCAATCTAAGACATTGGGTAAATAAATTAATCTCTAGAGATAAAAACTCTTATGGTACCTTGGTGAATAACCATTAAAATTTTTATGACACGTTGGGGATGGAACTTGGTGATTTGCTTATTAATGACTAAATTAACTATTTTAGAGAAATCTTCATGATATTATTAATTTTCTTGTTATCATTATATACCTCTTTATCATTCAAATATGATATTTCCTCAAGTTATTATTATATTCTTTAAAGATCACTGATAAACTGTTCTCCTTATTTTCTCGTATTGGGACTCATGCTCACCCTTTCAAGGGATTTATATCCCTTGGATATGAGATGTGGTTATTTTAAAAAGGATAAACCAATCAAGAATCCATTAATGTAGATTAAAATATATATTTTTTATTTTCATGTATTATGTACCTTATTTTGAAGACAGTAATCATTAATGTTCCTATATTTATAAAATGTAATTAAAAGTTATGTAACAAAAAGGTGTGATGCCATATTTGGTATCAAAGGATAGTATTGTTATTTAAGGTAGTTATGATATGAAATATTTAGGGTGAATCCTATAAAATTTTTAAACATAATAAAATTTTGTTGTATTTTGGTGGAATATTTTGTAAGTTTTTTCCAAAAAAATAAATCCCTTTCTGGATATGAACAAGTGGATGTCGTTTTAACATAGATGTATCTAGGCTTAAAACCTGAATACACCACATTGAGGTAGACTCAATGAAGAACTGGTGCATAAAAATGGGTGTTGCTACAGTCTTGGTTTGACACTCATAGGGGATATTTTTGTTAAATCATAATATTTTTATGAACCATTATTAAGGATTTATATAAAATATAGTTATTGATAATGAATAACATGTTTAACCATGATGTTTAAAGAAATAGAAACACATTAGAGTTATAATATTATTAATTGAACCAAGTTTTTCAGTAATGTTTTCTTCTTTTATAAAATTTTGAGAATAAAAAGAATCAGGAAAATGGGGACCTCAGTGGACCATGTGTTGATGGCCCTTTGATGGAAGTAAAAAAAGGAATATTTTGAGAATGATGAATTAAATGACTCATGATATGGGAAATAACATGAATCAATCTGAGAGACATATTTCATCAAGATGGAAACTAAATTTCGTTGAGTCCTTTATGAATCAACAACCACAAACATTCAATGGATCTAATGACCTGTTGATTATGGAATAATGGTTAATCTCTATAGAAAAGATCTTTTCTGTACTTCGTAGTTTTTTACAAGTGAATGTCACCTTGGTTGTTTACCGCATTGAGGGAGAAGCAGATTAGTGGTGCGATCTAATTAAATACATGAGGACAAGAGGAGAGATTGAATCTATGGAGTGGGAATATTTCAGAGGGATCTTCTTCAATAAGTAATTCCCTTGTTAGATGAGAACAAAAAATGGAGATGGAATTTCTCGAGAAGAAGAAGAAGGAGAATTAATTTATGGGAATCTATGAGATGAACATCACAAGACCTTCTCGTTACACATTAATATTTCTTATGAATATTAATGGGATGTGTGATAGATTATTTTGTGGACTAATACCTCATATATAGATGAATCTACCCAACTGATACTATGATACCTATGAGGAAATCCTATGGAGTGCTACGAAATTTGAACTTCAGTGTGATGAGGCATAGTGGTCTCACAAATCCAATGGAAATAAGAGATCACTACAGTTAATCTTGGGGAGGAACTTTGATCAGGGATGATGAAAAAGAAACTGAAACATCCCAAATGTTATAATTTTGAGAAGAAGCATTCAGGGAACTACCTTCTCGATAGTGGGAAGTGTTAAAAATGTGAAAGATATTGTCATATAGCTTGGAATTGTCATAGTGAGGTGAATACTAAACCTCTCATTAGTAATGACAAAGGGAAGATGGTGTAGGCCCCACCCAAATCCTAGTTATTCTAGTGTGGATGGATTGGGATGTTTTCTAATCACATTCTAAATCCGAGGGCAGTTGAGGGGAATCACCATTAGCCTCCGAAAAGGGAAATGGAGCATGGTACTCATTTTTCTATTACAACAGTGGATTTTGAAGCTCCAAATGATGTGGTGGTAGTTACTTTTTTTGTTCTCTCTAATCATTCAAGTACTTTGATTGATTCTGGTTCCATGCATTCATTTATTTCCTCAATGTTTTCAAAGAATATGTAATCATTCCCTAAACATATAAAAGTAGAGTTAGAAGTCAAGAATCATGGAGGGATTATCCAAGAATAAATAGTGTTTAGAAACTCTAGTATTCACTATAGTGACCACAATATCATCACAAATACAGTAGTCATTTATATGTTAGAATTTGAAATTATATTAGGGATGAACAATCTCTCAATGTTTAATGCTAAGAAAAAATGTAGAAGCAAGGAAATATTACTATTCTTTATTTGGAAACCTATAGTTATTTTCTATGTAGAGATATCTCATCCTTATATTTTTCTAAACACACCATCTATATCCTTATTTATAAATTTGATCAGTGTAGAAGAAGAATAAAATGAGAGTATAAGGACAGAGAGTGTACCTATCTTTCAAGAATACATTGACGCATTTCTTAAAGTGTTTCTTGGACCTACCCTAGAAAGATTGGTAGAGTTATCCACAGAATTCATGCATGATTCCAAGTAGATTTAACAAACCTTGTACAGAGTGGAGAATGTGGAGATGGAGGGATTAATAAATAAACTCGATGATCTATTAGAGAAGGTGTTCATCCATCCATGTGTGACTCCTTGGGGAGAACATGTTCCCTCTGTTGCTAAGAAGGATGGATCAATGTAGTTATGCATTGAATATAGAGAACTGAATGAGATCAAAGTGAAGAAAAAAAATACCCACTTCCAGGAATTGATGGATTAATTATCCAGCTTCAGGGGGTTCAATTATTCTCTAAGATTTATATTTAATATGGTTATCATCAACTGAGGATGAATAAAAAAGTTATTCTAAAAACCACCTCCTGATCAGGATATGGGCATTATGAGTTTGTTGTTATGCCCAACAAATTGACTAATGAATGTGAAATTTTTATGGACTTGATGAATATAATATTTAAGGACTATCATGAAATTTTTATGGTAGTTTTTATTTGTGATATTATGATATATACTAAATGCCGTGATGGGCATGAAGATCATCGATGGTTTATTTTTCAAACTCTATAGAATGAAATGTTTTTAGGAATGTTAAGGAAATGTGAATTTTTCTTATAAAAAGTTGATTTCTTGGTGAACATTATAACCAATTAAGGAATTTTTGTTGACCATAAAAATACAAAGCTTGTAGAGGAGTGGCCTCATCCCACAATAGTAATTTAGATTCATAGTTTCCTTAGATTATAGTGATATTATAAGTGGTTTTTGAAAAACTTTTCACAACATTATAATCCATTAACCATGTTTACAAAAATAGGAGTCATGTTCATCTGAAAAAAGGAATGAAAATAATGATTCCAAGAGCTGATGAAGATATTGTTTACTACCCCCAAGATAACTCTACCTTTAGTCAGAGAAGGATTTTTTTTGTCGATGGATCACTAAAAGGGGTTTGGTGGATCCTCATGAAAAATGAAAAATCCATCGCTTACACATAATTATAGTTGAAGCCTCATGATAAGAACTATACTACACATGATCTTGAGAAGGTTGTAGTTTTTTTTGCTCTGAAAATATGGTGGCCAAGTGTGCTTTATAAACTCACCATTAATGTTAGAAGAATATTTTCACCCAAAAGGAACTGAACATGGGACAAGATAAATGGTTGGAACATATTAAAGACTATAATTGTTTAATTAGTTATAATCCTAAACGATAAAATAATGTTGTTGATGAAATTAACAGGAAATACCATATAGTTCTATCATGGATGATAATTCAACGAGATCCCTTTATCAAAGATCTAGTGAAACTAGGCATGTGAATTTTAAGGTACGGGACATCATCAAACCTATCCTAAATTATTTCTCAACCATCATTAATAGAGAAGTAAAAGAATGATAAAAAATATCCTTTATTACAAAAGAAGTTTTAGGCTATGAAGGATGGGGTGTTTCTTGAGTTAATTATTTTTCAAGAAGGAGTACTGAAGTTTCATAAAATACTATGTGTTCCATCTATTCTAAAAATAAAAATTATTTATTGGATGAAGCTCCAATATCTACATTCTCTATATATCATATAATCATGAATATGAATAGAGACATTCCTGATCATTATTGGTGGGATAATATGAAAATGGAGATTTCTAGCTACACAACAGGGTCCCTAGTATGTTGGAAAGTGAAGGAAGTGAAAAACTTCCTAAACGGGTGTTATAACCACTACCTATACCAACATGAAATGGGAACAATGTCACTGTGGACATTGTCACTAGTATCCCAAGAACAACCAAAGGAAACAATGCGATGTGTGTTATAGTGGACTGTCTCAAAAATACATCCCATTTTACCTCCATCTGAGAAGATTTCTCCCTCGATCAACTCACCGAGATTTATGTCAATGAAGTGGTAAGGTTGCATGGAGTTCCAATTTTTACCATATCTATTCATGATACAAGGTTTACATCCATATTCTAGATATGTCTTCAACACTTTCTATGTGATGAATTTAATTTCAGTACAACCAATCACTCTAAAACTAATGGCCAAACTGAAAGTACTATTCAGACACTCGAGGACATGCTGTGAATATGCACAATATAATTTAACAAAGAATGGTATCAAAATCTCCCATTAGTTAAGTTCACTTACAAAAAAAATCTTCCACTCGAGTATTTAAATGGCACCCTATGAAGCTCTATATTGGAAACAATTTAAAACTAATACATTTTTTGATGAATCTAGTGAGAGAAATCTTCTTAGGACTGATCTCTTGAAAGAGATGACAATTTTTTTCCCATCTACAAAAACATTAAGGCTACTTAGTGTAAGAAAAAGAGTTATTCCAACAACCATTAAAGGGACCTCGAGTGAGATGTTATTGAAATTTTCTTCCATAAACATTTTCCACGTAAGAGAGTCATGAGGTTTGAGATGAAAGTGAATCTCATTCCTAGGTACATTGGCCCAAATGAAATCGTTGATCTTATAGGAGAAGTGGCCAATTAGCTTTCACTTTCTCCAAATATAGCTCAAGTTATTTTTTATTCCACGTAACCCTCTTGAAGAGCTAAAAACCATACCTTTCACATGTACTAAATATAGATGTCTTACAAGTAGAACAGAACCTCTCTTTTGAGGAGAAAACAGTGGAGATATTGGATCACAGAGAATGTTATTGGTAACAAGACTACCCACATTGTTAAAGTGTTGTGCATGTATTAAATTTATATAAAATTGATATGGGAACCATAGAATACTATGAGGTATAAGTATCCACACCTTTTCTCTTCTGAGGGTAGAAATTTAAATTTCAGGGATGAAATTTATTAATCAGGGAATAATGTAATGACACAAAATTTTGCATAATATTTTGTTTCATGAATATTTATGTCTTACTATGTCATAATCATTAAAACTATATATGTATAATTGAAATGTAATAATATATTTTTGACCAATATATGACCATTGGTTAACATGAACATTTGAAAATACAATAATTTTTAATGTTATAATTATTGTATATAAATAGAAATGGAAATGGATAATTAATGCAGAAAAAAGACAGGATGATCTCTACCAGTATAATTCTACCAGACCAAGCTCATTTGTCAGAGCTTGGGAAGGATGCATTGTCACTGGGATTTGCTCTGGTCCAAGCCCAAGATGAGCTTCAACATGTTAATCTTATAAAAAATCACCCGTAAGAGAATTTACTTTTTATATAAATCACGACTCGAGGAATGTTGTTTGAGACACCCTTAGAATCTATCACTGTTTCTCACCTTACTCTTAGGTCATATGCAGGTGTTATAATGGGTTATGTAATGAGGCCACATTTACTTTGTGTAATCCATTTGTATAAATAAAATTGGTTTTATTTTCAAATAAACATCATTTTTTAATTTCAACTGTCAAAATTAATATAGGATAAATTTTTATTATTTTTATAAGAAGTTTAGTATTATGGAGTAATGTTGAAAAAAAGAGAATTTAAAGTAATTTTTATACAGTAAATAATTTATACTGTGAAATGATGTTCAAAAAACCGATATACACGATTGTGATCAGTATGAAATTTAGAATCTGGTAAGATCAACATATTTTTTAGTGAATAGTAACTTACAAATAGTAATATTACGCTTATGAATTGTAATATTACCAATGGAATATTATCCTCAACTAAGGATGTATATATATAATTAACGTATCTTGAATGGTAATTTTATATAATAGTATATGTAAATAACAATTTTATAAATTCTTAGTTAACTATTAGTATTTTTTCGGGTAAATAATGATTTTACATTTAAATTAAATTTAAAATATTTTGAAATTTATTTTTATAAAATGGTGTTTATTTTTGAATTCTGAACAGAAATATTGTTTATGTTTAATTAATGATACTTTAACAAAAAAATTCTCTTGGTGATTACTAAAAATACTGTTTTTGTGTTTTTGGTGTGTTTAATGACATCATAATTATATAATATTTAATTTAAAATTATTGTCAACTCATGTAGATTAAAATATTATATGAGGTTTCTCTTGTGGCCAAAACCATGGGAAAATACCATCAGAAAGCCCATGGTTTTCAAATACCACCGATGAGGTGTTCTCATAAATTAATAAAAAACTCCTTCTATTTTACAATAAATAACAACCTATGTGTCCGTTATATTACATTAAAAATTCCATATCCTTGATTCTATGATAGTATTACTTCCCAATGACTCCACCCAAAGTGATATCAAGACCTCAATGTCCATACCCTCATGTTTTAGTAGTTACTACTAATTGTAAGGGAAATATCAACTTCATTTTTCCTTTCCTATTCTCTTTTTTATGCTATATGGCCTTAAAATTTCTATATCTTGTTCTTCTGTAAATTTTTTTATATTCTATAACTTAATATGATTATTTTATTATTTTCAGACCCATTTACCTGTCTATTTAATTATTTTTAAATCTACGTTTCATACCTGTTACGCTGTCAAATTTTCATCTCAAAATTTCTCTATTTTTATCAAGAAATTATTTTATATTATTTCATGAATAAAAAATGTATCTTCACCAGGGGTATTCACATGTATTTCTAAATTATATATTTAAATTAAAGTTTTAACATACATGAAACACACATTACTTTTTCTTGGGATTGAAATGTCAAAAGGAAATTATTTTTCTGGACTTTTTAAAATGCTATGATTTTGATAAGAAATCCATTTCTTTTATACTATATGGGATAATTATGATATGACTAATTATGATCTATGTCGATCACATGAAATTAAATACATATTATGATTTAACCCTAATATAATGCTTATGTATTTTAAAAATAAATTATTCTCTAGATATGATACGATTTACGATACCTTAGTGAATAACCTTTGTAGTTTTTATGACACCTTTGGGAGAGACCTTGGTGATATTATTATTAATGTATAAATTAAATGTTTTAGATAAATTTCCATGATAAGATTCATGTTATTATTAACATTATATGCCTTTTTCTAATTCCTTTATTTTATTTCCTCATTTTCTTATTGTATTCTCTCAATCTCATATGTAAACTATATTCCATATTTTACCTTACTAGGTCTTATGCTCACCCTTTCCTTCAACGTATGCCCCTAGGCTATGAGATACAATAATTGTACATTGTATAAACAATTCATTAATCCTTTCAATTAGATTAAATTAATGTTTTATGTTCTCATGAATTATTTACCTTACATCCAAGACAATAAACATTAAACATAATCTGTTTGTATAATTTCATTAAATGTTATGTAAAAAAATAGAGGGATACCATACTTTTAATGCGAGTCTAACAACCTTCTCAACAAAATATTCAATTTTATTTATCAAAAAACATTATAATTTTATTCATTCTATCATTAGTAATGAAATTTATATTTTCTCTCAGTAGAGTTATTTTTTTGGCTGCTTTCATAACATTAATGAATTTACACAAACACATTTCTTAAGAAATCAGGAAACATGTATATATTTGATTTGATTGTGCCCATTTTGATATTATCAAATATGTTAATAATATTCTTCAAAAGATCAATCTTACTAATGTTCACTAAACAATCCAATATGAACACATCTGAGACTTTTAGTGTATATCAATCCCATATACTTGGAATAAGGAATCCTTACATCTATAGGGCTACAACCCAACTATCTAGTGTAAGGTGATGAACATTTCTTACATTTTCATAATGATCAAATAAAGAATATTATTCCTTATTCGTATTAAACATACCAATCTCATCATTTAACACATGTAATTGGAATAAAAGCATCACCTCTTAATGCTAATCCCAATAAAACCAAAATATTCGAATAAAAATCATATAAATATTTATAATCATCAAGAAATAAATTTTACCCTTACCATCTTCCATAAAGAATATGAAATATACATAAAATTCATGTTTAATATGAGAATGAATTAAATAAAAATCATTATAATCATTATGAAAACAAAAAGACACTCAACATTGAAAAGAAATAACCTTTGTCAATGTTTAATAATACAAATTTTAGAAATACATTTCTATAAATATTTCATAAAAAACATTCCATTTTGAAAAATATTATTTTGTCACTAGCATACTGAAACAGAAGCCAGAGGATCATATGTAAATAAAAAATTTTCAGACTATGAAATATGAAAGAAATGGTAACATAGAAATAATGGATATAGAACTAATGTCAGAAAAAGAGGGTCTCCATGCTTATATAGGCACACAAAATTCGATTTCAAATTCTAAAATAATTCCAATGATTGAGAATAAAACCAATCAGATCTCTTAATTAATATTAATTCAAAAAAATATTTATTAAAATTCTAACTCTTGAAGCCTTAAAAATAATGAAATTTCTTTATTATGAATCCCACTAAGAAAATTATTAAAATTTTGAAAATTAAAAAACAATATTTTTTTAAATACTAAATATTAAAAAAAACAATAAAAATCTCATAATGAGAAAGTTAAAATATGAAAATAATAAAGAAGTAACTTTTAGAGTAATTAGTTCCATCAGTATGAGTTACATGTTCTTCACGTTTTTATAAACTAACTAGATTACAAAAGTATTGATTATTAATAAAACTAAATATGATTCAATAATTTAAGAAAACTACTTATAATAGTTTTCTTAAAAAACATATTATGATATTTTCTTAAATCCAAATATTTTCAAATAATACCTCAATCATAAAAGTTTTATAAATTTTTTTGATTTTGAGGATTTTTTTCTTAATTTTGACTCAATATTTATTTTATAAAATCATCAGTCCAAAATAATCATTATGATATAATTTTTTATAAAACTAAAATAATTTATAAAACTAATAGTCTGAAAAAAACAAACATATTTACTCCCCTTATGAAAAGGAATAACTTAATGTTGAGATATATATAAACAATAAGTATATATGATTTACTAATTTAGGTTGAACATTCCTAGATTCTATTTAGTGTATTAAAATATATCGACAGGTAGTTGTTTTTTAAAAATATCATCATGTTGTTCATGATTTTTAATAAATTTTATAATGATATATACTTTAACTATGGCTCCTTAAAATAAATTATTTCTTATATCCAAGTTTTTGACACATGAGTGATGTGCTGGGTTTTTAAATTAGTAAATGGACTGTGTATTATCACAATGCATTTTAGTTTTTGTAAAAATGAAGCCGTATTTAGTGAGTGTGTGTTGCATCCACAAAACATGAACACAACAACTTCCATATTCCACATATTTATCTACAGTTGTGGAAAGTGATACTGAGTGTTATTTATTACATGAATAAGAAAATAATGAATATCATAAGAAATTTAATGTTCTGGATTATCTTTTATTATCTATTATATAACCACAAAATTCATAATCTAAAATGATTTTTAGTTTGAATTTTTTTGGGAAGAATGGAAATGTCCTAAATACATTGTTCCATTAAAATAATGAAATAATTTAATAAAATATTTTGAATGGTATTATATTGGATTTTCGTGATATATTTCTCACAAATAGATATAAAACATTACATATGGATGACTAGTAGTTATGTAAAGTAAACTTCATATCATACCTCTAAAAATATTTTGATCAAGTTTTTACCAAGTATCATCAATATCAAGGGTATTATAGGTACCAATAAAAGTACTAATACTTATATAGTCTTAATAAACAAATTTAAAAAGAAGATATTTTATATATTTTTGTTAAGATTTAAAATTTATTCCTGGTATTTGATAAATTAGAAAGCCAAGAAAATATGTTAGCTCACCCATCATACACATCTCAAACCCAGACATCATAAGATCCAAAAATGAATATTTTAATGATTTTTTAGTTGATATGAATATAATTTCATCTACATATATTTATAAAGTCATAACATTTTTATTTACTTATTTTATAAAATGTGTTGGATCTACAGCTTCCCTTAATAATTATTTTTCGTAATGAAAATCTTGTTAACCTATCATACCAAGATCTAGGGGCTTGTTTAAGTCCTTATAAATCATTGATATTTTTAAAAATGTATTCAAGATGTTTTATATTTTCCAAACTATGAGGTTTTTCAAAAAGAACATATTCCAGAAAATATATTTTTTGAAAATAACACTTCACATATATTATAAAAAGTTTCAAATTAAATACTTTTAAAAAAGAAAAAAATTATAAAATTATTTTAAATTATTTATATTAATATTATTTTTCATCACAATATATTCTTTATTGTTGATTATTAAACTTATGAAAATCTTGTTTATTTCAATTGCTTATTCAATTTTCATCACACTCGTTTCAAAAAAATAATTTTACCCCATTTAAATATGTCTCTTTAGGTAATTTAGCGAAATTCTAGAATTTTTTCTTCTCAATTTATGTGATCCCATCTTCAATTGCTCTAAAATAATCTTCATATCTTAAAGTCTCATCAAGATTATGAGGTTCAAATTGTGTTAAGAAAGCTTCATGTTTAATTTCATTTCATAAGGAACATCTTTTCCTAAGTGGTTGATAAAAATATCCAATGATACTATCACTAATAATATTTATAAGAAACAACAAACATCACGGGTTTTAAAAAGTCCTTTAATCAACATAAAGTAGAAAATATTCTTTAGTGATAACTTCTTAAACTATTTCTTGAGTTACATCCTTATGAGAAGAACTTTCTACCAATGGTCGAATGTCATTTATTGGAAATGAAATCCAAGAATTTTGATTGGGTTAGTTTTTAAACCAAAGGTACAGTTTCATCAAAAATAACATGTACATTTTCAAAAATATCATAATAATTTTTTTTTAAAACCCAGTATTCATTAGAAGTAGTAGAATAACCTAAAAATATTCCATCATTAGATTTAGGTGGAAATTTAAATATATTATCAATCATATTTGGGAAGAAAACATTGCAACCTAAAACACATATGTAATTAAATTGGGTTTTATTACTATAAACTACTCAACAGTATTTTCTTTAATAAAACATCTAATTAAAACAAAATTTAAAGTATATAAGGCAGTAAAAACTGTTTCATCCTTAAAATGTTTTGAAACTGGGTATTCACGTAACATGGTTCTAGTCATTTTTATAAGAATTATATTTCTCCTTTCAATTAAACCATTTTTCTTATGGGTTCTAGGTGATAATAGGTTATATTCAATAAATATTTAACCAGAAAAGTTTCAAAATATGAATTTATAAATTATCCACCATGATAACTTTGATAAATAATCCATGGAAGATTTTTCTCATTTATAACATTGGCTATAAAATATTTAATATATGTATAGGATTTGGAACTATTTGTGATAAAATAAACCTATGTGTGTCTTTGGTAATAATCAACTAAGACATATACATTATATCTTCCAAAAATACTAGATTTTTTTGTGGGAGAAAATATTCTCATGTTCACAAACTTTAAAAAATCATAATTTGATACATCAATACACTATTTATAACATGACTTATCTTTTTTACCATATGGACGGGGGTCATAGACTTTTGAATAATCAATCATATGTTCTAATGGACCCTGAAATAGTACTCTGACAGTCAATATAGATACATTTATATGATTATAGTTTCCAAACCTTCTATTCTATAAACAAGATGGATCTCCCATTTCAGTAAGGCAATATAGGTCTTATATCCCAAGGTCTTAAAATTTATGTGTGTAAAAATTCTATTGTCGATTGAAAAAAAGAATAAATTCATCCTTGGAACTATGTGGGAGAAATTTATCATTACTGAAGTTCACAAGGTCACCTTAAACAGATGATTAACTTATGATTATTGTAACACCCCAGGTAAATAAAGAATATGAAATTTTTTTATTTATCCATATTAGTGAATAAAATAATAATATTACTTTAAAGGGGACGTTATGCTCGATGGCGTAACCAATATGCAACAACGAGTTTCTTGGGAATCTTACGTTGCACTCTAATAATAAAATAATATTATTTTAAATGGTAGTTAATGCCTAGCCGTTGTAATGGAGATAATGAACAGAACTAACTACAAAATGATTATATATGTTTGTAAAATATTTTTACTTTTTACAATAAATGTTAGAGTATTAAAAATGTGAATGAATACAATTTTTAAGTGTAAACATTCTAATGTTCTTTAGAAGGTCGATTAACCACCTTTTGATGGAGAACCTCTTTTAAATCCACTTTTTGACAATTTTATGTGTTATATTTGACAAAATAAAATTCTTCTTTAGAATAGATACATCAAAATTTACTTTGTGTAAATTTTTGGTATCTTTCCGATAAAGTTCATTTTTAATGAATAGTGAACAATGTTGTAGTTTAATTCAAAACAACTTTTTAATCTAATTTATTTACATGATTAGATTATATTTTGAAATCTTTTAAATGTAAAATTAGAATATATTTTTACCATTTAATCCAATAGTGGTCATTGGAATTAATTTCACTTTGAAATTGGACTTAAACTAGTGTCAATCTTTTAGTAGATATTGTTCCATAAAAAACGCTATTTGTTTTGATTGCGGGAATTAATTATTAAATTAATTAATTAAACTTATATGTTTTGAATTTTTTAAAATAGACACCATTTTTTAGTTCGGAATATCAAATATAGATTAGGGTAAATTTTTGGTATTTTTCTGAAAAACTTCAATTTTTGATGAATATTGAAACCACTAAGTGGTAGTTAAAGAAACTAATTTTTCACTTAAATGAAACTTTTCCACCTATTTGTTTTGAATTTCAAAAATCCAACATACATGGTTGTCATTAGGAAGTAAAATGTGCTTCAATGGGATTAAAATAATTTTTTTGGAGAATAGTAACTTTAATGTTCTTAATCGCGATTAGAGGTAATTAGTGTAATTTAAGGTAAAAATAATGTTTTAATAATGTGAAATTACCTAGACACATGTCCTACCCTCATTGGATGTGTCATAGATGACCAAGAAAATCCATGGGTCATCTTGGGGACCCCATGGAGCCACTTTGGTCGGAAGATGACACAAATAACTTTTTATATAAAGTTAAAATAAAAATGTCACAAGCATGATATGTTTCACTAAAACAATTTTTAAATGGGGTTATACAAGACATACTTATGATTATAAATATTAATTATAATGATAAGAAGATTTCCTACATCATGATATTTTTTTTATAATTTTTAGACATTAACTAAATTAAATTATATATGACATCATGAAGATGCAACGATTAACTCATTAATAAAGGATTTAAATAAAATGAAATGATAATGTTAAAACTATAATGTACACTTGTCAAAAACCTATTGGATGAGTATATTTCGAACCCTTCAACCTTATCCTCGAAATAAATTAATTTGGGACCTTTAACATCCGCAACTCATTAGAAAATAAAGTAACATTTTGTAACATTACAAGAGTGTCCCTCCTCTCCTCTTATAAAAGGCCCCACCTCTACCTCCTTACCCACACCTCTCAAGCCTTTGTCTCGGCCAAACCCTGCCCATTTTGTCTCTCCACATCTCTCTCATAATCCTAGAAGCCTCACTTTGGGTAGAAGTCTTCCCATGGAATCCTTTGAGCTCAAATAAAAAAGAGTTTCCCAATTTAAAGGTAGTGTCTTCTCTTGTGTTCTTTTGTTTTATTTTGCTTCTCAAACCCCCTAAACTATTTTCATTATTTTATTTTGTAACAAATACAGTATATTAAATATACTAGGATGTTTATATAAGAAGAATTCTAGCTACACTTTCACACACCTACATCTAATGTTTAAAGAACATACAGTTTCTGTGGATGGCGAATTTCTGCCTCACGAAACGATGATCATTCTACACTCATATAACACCTTCAAAGGTGGCCATTAATTTGTGACTATATTTATATATGATATATAATATGTTAATGTTTTACTTAATCTTCTGTACTTTTTTGTGGCATACCTTTATGGTTTCCATTGTGGGTAAAATCGATAATTTCATTTTAGGAAGTGCGGACTACCGCCCCCTCAAAGTGATTTGATTCGTTAATTCCATATGTGGGATGTATAAAAGATGTATTTAAAGTTATTATTTATGATTTATGTTACATATAAATTATGAATATAATTCTGGAATTAAAATATACATAACTATAATTTAGTTTTAATTCCATTAATATGACATAGAAATGAAAGTAGCGTTCATGCGTACGTACGGCTTACCGTCTCCATGAACGGTGCATTTCATTTCTTACCTCTAAATGATTATGTAATATTATAAATACAGGTATATTCTGGATATATATGATATATATGATATCCAAATCATGAATATCACTCTGGATATAATGAAACTTTGACCACACGAACAACATGTAATTGTAAGAAGTCCACTTTCGACTTAAGAACCAAATATCGACAAAACAAACATTATTAACATAAATGATTAAATAATGTTTATAACATGTCAATAAGTGATATAAAAGTAATAATGAACTTGAAAAAGGTTCTTAAGCAAGTAGAAATTAACTCAAGTTGATTCTTCAGGATGTTAAAGAATGATCGAGTCAAGTCGGACCCGAGGTAAGGGATCCTACCCCTCTCTTTCTTTTTAAGTACACACTTTTATGTCATTCCTTTTAAGATCATCTTTATTATGACTGGGATGTTCTTTTATATTATTCCTAATTTACTTTTTATGTTCATATGATGAGAGACCCTATTTTCTCTCATCAATCCATTTTGGATGTTTTGAGTGGCGCCGTTAGGCTGCTGAATTTTCATAAGAGATTTAACCTCTCTCTTTCTTTTTAAGTACTCTCCTTTATGTCACTTCTTTTAAGCTCCTCTTTGATATGATGGGGGATGTTCTTTTATATTCCTCTTTCTGTAAATTTTATTGTAATATGATTATATACCCTATTTGATCTTATCAATCCATTTTTTTGAAGTTTTAAGTGGCGTCGTTAGGCTGCCGAGTTTCCGTAAGGTATTTTTCATCTCACTTTTAGTCGAGTTAGATTTATGATACATTTGCCACCATTTCCTTTGAGTGGTGTATGTACATACCATTATTATACTCTTTGTGTAATATAATTTCATTTATGGGTATTTACATATTCATTGTATGACCCTTCTTCAATGGGGTGTACGTTTCGAAAGTTACCCAAGTCGGTAAGGGAACCTTTCACCCTCCTCTTTTAAAAAACTTCTTTTGTTATGTATTTTAATTCACAAAATATTATGTTGGGATGTGTTATTCTATATACTTATAGATGTAAATTTTATGTCCAAGTGACGAGATACCCTCTTTATCTCTCATCAACTATTTTTCTGAATTTTGAAGTGATGCCGTTAGGATGTCGAATTTTTGCAAGGGAACTTCTTAACCCAATTTTGATTCTTTGGGATAAATTTGTACTCCTTGAATATGTCATTCTATGAATATGTGTGAATGTACTCTAATTGGTTTACACTTAATATCCACATATATTTGGTGTATTAGTTTGTCACACATAATTATGTAATTGATTTATCCTTAATCCAAGGATACCGTCTTTGTATGGGACTTCGTCTCAATCTCCATTCATTGAGGCATATTATGTTTTATACACAACCTTCTTTTATACGGTGTATAAACTCATTTGAATTTTATGTTTATTCAAAATGAATCTTTTTTATACAAATAGTTTTACTAAACGACACAAGGGAATGTTTTGTCGTACGTATGTGGCGACAATGACTTCTCCGCCTCCGTGACCATTATTTGAGTTTCGGCTTCTTCTACAAGCCATATTGTTTTTTTAAAAGAAAAATAAATACCCTATTTTACTTTTCTTTTATTTTGGTATTGAAAATGGTTTTCATAATTTTTTTATATCAATGTGCTGTATTGATATATTGTGATTGAAAAGTGGAAATGTTATGTTTCCTTTATGCATGTTTTATGTGATACGATTATTTTATGGTTCTTGGGCATTATTATGATGATGGGTGGTTCCGTGATAAACTAAGGGCGGGTGATCCCGATATAGCTCTCCAATGCATTGGGTAACGCGAAGGGGTTAAACGTTAAGGTTTCTCCAGAGAGATTTAGGGAATATACTGTGATGGGTATTCCAAATGTAACCAAGAGGGTTACTCCCTACGTAATAATGTAATGAATGCCTCAAGTTACCTTTATGTCTTATGATTTCAATGATTTATTCATGATTTTATGAGGTATGTTAATGTGCTTATGTTTTATGGGTAAATTATGATTTCATTCTTATGTATACATGTACTCATGTTTCCTTTCCATATTTTTATATCCCTTACTGAGCTTTTTATGCTCATCCCACGTTTTTGAAATGTTTTCACAGGTCAAGGGAAGGGTACATGATATGATGATAGTTTCAAGGAAGTATCAAGAAAGAAACCATGTTTTATTTTAAATATGTTTCCGTTGATGGGAAAAATGAATACTATCTTTTATGTAACCACTTTGTTTAAATGTGGAATGTAGTGCAAGTTTTATGATCTAATTCCCTAAAACTCTAAACCTGAAAAGATCCTCAATGTGTAATCTTGTAATAACTAAAGATTAAGTAAGGTTTAAGGCTGGGGCCTTATAGTTGGTATCAAAGGGAGGTTTAGATAACTTTAGAGGTTTGGGTATTCTCTAAGCACAAGTGACATTACCATAATTGTTAGGATTTCAGAAAGAGTCCTAGTATTAGATAAAGTGAATGAGTAAGTATATCTTAGTGTTTATCTTCCTCATTAGTACATGATGGTTCTGTTGATATACTCACACTGACCTTTTTGGTTTTAATAAATGGAAGGATCTATCAGGAACCAAAGTGACAATAGGTTTGAAGGAAACTATGGTGGTTCTCTGATTAAGAGACTAGATGAAATGTGGGATTCAATGAGGAAACTCGTTGTTGTTCTAAAAAAACTACTAAGGAGTCTTGATCAACCACTTGAACCTTGGTATGTTCTGTAATGCATCATCTACGAGATGACCAATCGATGTGGATGTTCAGGTAATAATTATAAAGGTAACCATTAGAGTTTATATGATCCTTACTTTTGAGGTAATTATGGGTAATTATATGTTATGATGGAAAATGAACGGCATGAGATAAACTTGAGGTTAGAATATTTTATGATTATTTTTGAAGATTTTATCTTGTTTTGGGGAATTTTTTATGAATTATATAGTTTTGGAAAAAGGACAACACGTAGACCATGTGGCAACCCGTCGTGTTGGACAAAGCTAAAGGAATCGAACCCACAACCAAAGTGCGACTGGTATTTTTCGCCTACCACTGGACTACGTGAAGTCCCTGGTTAGTTTGACTAATTCTTTTTAGTTAGATGATTTTTGGAATCAATAGTATGTTTATTTTGGGTTATCTATGTAAATGAGTAACCTATCATCGAGGATATGTGATTAGGTTACTTACTTTTCAATATGAGAATTTAAGAGCAACTGATGTTATTTGGAGATAAAAGTTAATTTTTACCTTGGAAGACTATGTGACTAAATCCTTCAAATATTTGGGTTTCAATCTTAGTTTGGTTTACTTTGAATAATTTTATGGACACATTGTTTATCAAATGGTCCTCATTGAACTTTGGGTTTTATTGGACAAATTTTGGAGATTAAGAATAGATTTTCTTTTTATAAAGGGTAATCCTTTTCTGGATGATCTGATCTTGTACTAACCATTTTGGTTTTGGTTTTGGTTAAAGTCTAAAGACATGGGAAGTATATAGTTCTCTTTTTTGGATTAGGTGATTCTCTAGAAGTTGAATATAGTGAAAAAGTCTTCCAAAATACTCCTCTTTTGGAGAAAATATGAGTTTGTGTAAGAAATCTAATAAAATTTGAAAGTCAACATGATAAGTAATTCTGTTTCCATATGAATAAATTCCTTAAAAAAAAACAAAAATGTTGTCTATTAGATTTTCCTACTGGGGAATCGAATACCATTTAACCCATCACAAGTTTGTGATTTTCTTGTTGTTAACCTTCTCCTAAACATGTTTTCTATCACACTCCATCAGAACATGACCCTATGTTTTCTCCTACATGTCCATGTTTTCCTACATGGAATCCTAGTATGGGTTAACTTGGGTTACCTCTATTGTAATGGCCTGGACCTCTCCGGTCCATTACATTGTGGAATTTTGGTGTTGGAGGTGTTCCGGGAGGCCAAGGGGACTTATCCCCAACACTTTACCAATTTTACAGTTCTTTGAACAGTGTTTCCAGTTTTATGAACAGTAACAGATCAGTTTCACAGATCAGTGTGACAGATCAGTTTCACAGATCAGTTTCACAGATCGGTGTGACAGATCAGTTTCACAGATCAGTTTCCCAGATCGGTGTGACAGATCATTTTCACAGATCAGTTTCACAGATCGGTGCGACAGATCGGTCTCACAGACCGGTTTCACAGATCGGTGTGACAGATCAGTTTCACAGATCGGTTTCACAGATCAGTGTGACAGATCAGTTTCACAGATCGGTGTGACAGATCAGTTTCACAGATCAGTTTCAGATATCAGTTTCACAGATCGGTTTCACAGATCGGTGTGACAGATCAGTTTCACAGATCAGTTTCACAGATCAGTGTGACAGATCAGTTTCACAGATCAGTTTCACAGATCGGTTTCACTGATCGGTGTGACAGATCAGTTTCACAGATCGGTTTCACAGATCGGTGTGATAGATCAGTTTCACAGACCGGTGTCACAGATCGGTGTGACAGATCAGTATCACAGATCAGTTTCACAGATCGGTGTGACAGATCAGTTTCACAGATCAGTTTCACAGATCGGTTTCACAGATCGGTTTCATGTACAGTAACGGTGGGTGAACACTGTTTCCAGACTCCTACAGTTTTGCCCCTTTTGACGTTTCTTTTGACGTAAAATACATTTAAAGCCTTATTTTTAAGGGCTCTTAAGGCCGATTCAAATGACATAAATCCTTTATTAATTATTCCTAAGGCTTGGAATGTTTTACATGGTCAACCCGCGTGGGTTAATGCAATCCGTTTTTAATGGAGAATTAACCGGATCTTAAACTGTCGCCCCATTTAATCTTAAAAAGGGATGAGATATCATTCTACCTTGTTCTTTCTCTTTGTTCTCGGCTAAGAGACGCTAGAACCTTTCAATCCTTTCCGTAGGAGTTGCACAATCAATCTTTACCCCGAGGATTGGTTCTGTTCTGTTTTGGATGCAACTGAGCTGCGTCGATCAATCTTCGATATAAGGTATGTTGTATCGTCGTTATTTTGGGGTTGATCTCCTCCTATCCTCCTTTCAATAATTATACCATGTATTCTCCAAGATTCTAATGGGTTTTCTTGGGGTTGGTTGGTACTGTCGTACCGTAGCATCCTCTGGTGGATGCAGTTGTCACGAGGGGAGGATCGTGACCTGTTGTGTGGATAAAGAACGTGAAGAACTCTTCGAGGTAGGGGATTAATGGATACTCTAATCGTGTATGTGCAATCGTAGAATTAGGATGATTTATTCCTTTGGATCACAATGAAATTGACCTAATTAAATACTTGAACCGGATTAAAAGAATTGGTTGATCGCATGTTGTTGCTTTATACCGTGATAACGGTTTGCCTCGTGTTTTCCTAGATATAGTGATATCTATGTTTCTTTGATTCGTTGTTCGTTCATGATAGAAATTGATAACGAACGTAAAGCCGGAATTAATTTTTAATTAATTGGCTAAAGATAAAGAGGCATGTAAATTAATCTGGTTATTGTCGTTGTTGTAGTTGTTCTAATTTGAGGATAATCAAATTAGGGAAGTAAGCATGGTTATTTAATTGTGATAGCTTACTGATTAGGTATCCATGATTGGAACCTACGAATAACAAATCTGTTAATTCAATATGGATTAGAGAACAGATTATGTGCGAATTTCTAAAAGGGTTCTGAGTTACCCTCTTGTTTGTTAAAGGGCCGAGAGCCCATTTTGTGATGTTTGTTTTTCCTGCCGCTTGTGCTGTGATGTGATCCTGGATGGCTGTTGTGATATGTGGAGGCATGGAGACTTGTGGTTGTGGATGCGGATGACGCATAGTGTGGCGAGATGCATCGGTTTATGCATATGGGTGTCGGGGAGGACACCAAGGGTGATGGTATGAGATGAATGTGATGGTTTGATGTTGGTGGTTCGGTTTGGTTGTTTATCTGCTTTACTTTTCCCCACTGCTCAAGGCAGCTGGTCTTGCTTACCCTCTTTCCGAAGGAGGCGAAGACACGCGGGGTATGCCACGTGCTTTCCGTGTTTAGCCTCTCGATGGAGGATGGGTCTATGCTCTTTCTATAGGGGGCAAAGACTCGACGGGTAGTATATCTACTCACCGTGTTGAGCCTCCTTTGTGTTTAGAAGCATAGGATGTTTTTCTAGAATGCATGGGAATGTGGAAAAGTAATTCTGTAATGAATGTTTGATTAAATGGTGAAAATCCACGGGGATGGAGATGCTGAAATTTAAAGGTGATATGAATCTTAAAAAGGAGAAGTTGTTTTTGAAAGTGATGCCAGTTCAGTTTAATGTGGAATTGTTCATTCTTAATTAATGTTTAAAGAATTAATCAATGTACAGTGGAACTGATAAAATGAGAATGGAGTAATCTAATAAAGCTCTTCAAATGGTTGTGTGCTTGTAGGATACCTAGTCCTTGAAGTAGCAGACTAGAGTCTGAGAGACGTTAGCTGTAGTTGTATCTAAGACTAGGTAATGCCCATAGTGTGGATGTGAGTTACTTATATATTCTGTACTTTTTGTGTTTCTATACGCTACTCCACCCTGTCGGTAAGGGCAACTGACACCCCGGGGATTCTGAACCTTGGGGGGGTGTTTTCCCCAACATTCTGATGGGAGGTTGAATGGATGACTACCCCCTTTGGCCCCGCTCTCTTCTCTTGGTAGATACTTGTGCCATGAGGCACAGCGGTTAGTTACCCCATATATGTGTGTAGAGGGCTGTAATGGCTTGTGGTTATTTCCCACACATATATTCTGGATAAAGTATCCTATGGACTACTATAGGTGTAACGTGTATAGGTTGTGATGGCTTGAGGATCCTTACTCGGCGTATGGGCTGTGATGGCTTGAGGTATAATACTCGACGTATGATACACGTTATATGAGCTATGGTGGATCCCGGAAACTACCTGGTTACTTTGGTTGTGAGGATGGTGTGGTGCTTAGCCCAGGTGTCTGTGGGCAAGCCTATGTGGTGCACGAGGTGCAGATTGTGGAGCTTAGCCCAAGTGTCTGCGGGCAAGCCTTTGGAGAGAGATGCACAGGACGTATGTCGTTGGGGCAAAGCGGCAAACCAGTGGGGAAAGTAGTAGCAGGGTACCCTTGATATTCTTTACTATATGCTATATTCTTGTATGCGTTACTTGGTGAGAGTAGCCATGGTGAGGTTGGAAACATAGTATACCTGTTTAGGTGACGAGTTAGTTTCACTTGTTGTTCACTGGGCTTTAGCATGCTTTCTTTAATTTTGCACGAGAGGCTTGGGGAGGATCCTACTGAGTATACTGTTATACTCACCCTATGATTATATAAACTGTTTTTCAGGTCACTTGGAGCAGGTTGGAGATCAAGCTGGTTACTACTAGCTTGCGGTTGGAGGAGGAGCTGTTCGGGCTTGTGGTCGCTGCCGTTTTACTTTCTTTTGGGTACTTTTAGTTTTCCCTTTCAGTTGTAGTACTTTTGCATGAAATTTCATATATGTACTTGGGTTTCTTTTATATTTCAGTTATGAGCTGGAGTTGGTTGGAGTCTATTCTATCTCTCTCTTCTGCATGTGTTCTCTTAGAGGGTAATTCCTCCCATTTGTGTGTGTATTATACCCTCGGTGCTAGTCGCCAACCCGGGGCCTACTGGAGGCAGGACTCGGGGGTCATTATCTCCCTTCTCACATTGCCGGCCCAGGAGGGGTACACTTTGTGGGGAGGGGGTCGTCACAGAGTGGTATCAGAGGTCTGGTTGAGGGATAGGATGGAGTTTGGAGTTAGGCACAGGTGAGGATGCATGGGATGGTAGGGCAACGGTGTCATTCATGTTTAGCAAGTGGGGTAAACACTGGAGACCGGCAGAGACATAGGCGTTCAGGGCCCCCCTATGATCTGTTGCACGGACCTTTAAGTTTACAATGGCTACTAAACAAGTGATACCGATTGAAGGGTAGAGACCTAGGAAAGGATCATGCATCATTATTCTTTGCGCTTGTGTTTGAATGGGTAGACCTTGGTATAGGTAACCTAAAATTAATAAAACAAAACAATTAATTAATTAATGTTGAGTCTTCCATATTCCAGGCTTAGGAGCTCTAAGATTTGTTATTTTACAGGTATGGCTCCAGGTCGACGTCCTCGTCAGGTTTGCGCAGAAGATGCCCAGCAGGCTGTTCCAGCAGATCGCCGCCGGGTAGAGGTTGACGGTGATGACACTTATAGGAAGACACTCCTAGAGTTCCAGCGCCAGAGTCTACAGAAGTACGAGGGCTCCGTTTCAGATGCAGTCACAGAAGACTGGTTGGAGGAGGTCGAGATAGGCTTCAGTTCGATTCGTGCTCGGAAGGAACACTGGGTGTCCTTGGTTGTGATGATGCTGCGTGGAGCAGCGAGGCAGTGGTGGTTGTCGTTCCTCGGTGATCGTGAGGAGTCAGCGATCTCATGGGAGGAGTTTCGAGACAGGTTTAGAGTCGAGTTTCTTTCATCGACTGCGAAGGCGTCCAGTCTCCAGGAGCTACTCACCCTTCGATAGGGGAGCTCCAGTGTTCGAGAGTTTGGAATCCGTTTCAGGAACCTTCTACGATATGCTTCAGACCTGTTACCAGATGATGAGGCCAGGGCGAGGCATTTCGAGGAGGCTTTGCGTCCAGAGATCCAGCGCCAGGTCACCCCATTTATGCTGAAGACATATCTTGAGGTGCTGGCAAGGGCAGAGGTTGTTGAGAGGACTTTGACCAGGACCGGATCGTCACGAGAGGGGAATCGTCATGATTCCTCATGAAGCAGAGTTGTGGTCCGGGGTTCCCGGTTTTCAGGACAGAAGAGTTTCCGTTCACCTGGGGGTAGGTCCCAGCCCTTTCCATCTCGTTTCTCCGGAGGCAGCAACTCTCAGACCTATGCCAAGGGATCAGGAGCTTGTTTTTCTTGTGTTGGTCGTGGTCATCCGCAGCGGGAGTGCCCGAATTTTCAGAGCAGTCATCGTGCACCAGGCGCTCCACTCCAGGTTCCTCCGTTGAGGCAGTTCCAGCCGAGGCAGCAACAGCAGGTTGCACCAGCTTTAGATCACCCGAGGGTAGATGGAGCAGGCAGAGGACAGCCCCATGACGCTCCCCGTCCCCAGAGAGCAGAGCGTGGCCGTGGTGGTGGTCGTCATCAGGGTCATAGAGGCCGCAGAGGTGGTCGTGGTCAGCTTCATGCTCTAGCGTTGCCAGCCCCAGGCGAGCCAGATGTCGTTCGAGGTACCCTTTGCTTGTTTTCTACCTTGGTGTATGCCTTGTTTGATTCAGTAGCGACACACTCCTTTATATCACCTACCCTTGTCCATGCTTTGGGACTTGAGGTAGAGAGGCTTCCAGTGCCCTTGGCGTTGACTACGCCAGTTGGTGGTCGAGCTGACATGTTTGAAGTATGTAGAGACTGTGAGCTAGTGTTGGGGCAACACCGCTCTTGGGGATATTTCCTATGTTTACGAATACAACCATATGTTGTCATCCTCGGCATGGATTGGTTGTATTCGGTGCAGGCTATTGTGGATTTCTACAGGAAGAATGTCGTTTTCTTTGATAAAGACGGAGAGGAAGTAGTGTTTGTTGGTGATAGAGATCCTCGGATGAGTCATAGACGAGTTCCATCCTTATCATCCATGATGGCTGGGATGATGCTGAGTTCTTCAGAGGTTCAACAGTTGGCGTTTCCAAGGGTCGTAGAGGAGTACCCTGACGTCTTTCTAGAAGAGGTTGTATCCTTACCCCCTCGACGAGAGATCGAGTTTGGGATCGAGCTATAGCCGGGAGCGTCTCCTATCTCTATGTCTCCGTATAGGATGGCCCCTTATGAGTTACGAGAGCTACGTATACAGCTCGATGGTCTGTTGCAGTGTGGTTTTGTTCGGCCAAGTGTGTCACCGTGGGGTGCACCAGTTTTGTTTGTGAAAAAGGCTGATGGCAGATTGCGGTTGTGCGTCGATTATCATCAGTTAAACAAAGTGACAATAAAGAACTGCTATCCTCTCCCGTGGATTGATGACCTATTTGATCAACTGAAGGGTGCAAGTTGGTTTTCAAAAATAGACTTGCGGTCAGGATATCATCAGATGCGTGTAAAGGATGAGGATATCCCGAAGACTGCTTTCCGCTGTCGTCATGGGCATTATGAGTTTGTTGTAATGCCATTCGGTGTGACAAATGCTCCAGCTGTTTTCATGGGGTTGATGAATGCTGTGTTCCTTGAATTCCTGGACAAGTTTGTTGTGGTTTTCATCGACGACATCCTTGTGTACTCCACATCTGAAGAGGAGCATGCAGAGCATCTACGAGCTGTTTTGGGAGTTCTTCGCCAACATCGGTTGTTTGGGAAGTTGTCCAAGTGTGAGTTCTGGGCTCGGGAAGTTCGTTTCTTGGGACATGTTGTGTCCCAACAGGGAGTAGCTGTGGATCCTTCGAAGATAGAAGCAGTGGTGTCTTGGACAGCCCCCAAGACCATGTCAGAGGTGCGAAGTTTCCTTGGTCTCGTAGGCTATTATAGGAGATTTGTATCCAATTTCTCCCGAGTTGCGACTCCTCTGACAGCTTTGACCAAGAAGGATCAAGCGTTCATATGGACTGATCAGTGTCAGGAAGCTTTCGAATATCTAAAGGAGAAGTTGGTAAGTGCTCTCGTCCTTTGTCTTCCAGCGGAGGGAGTCCAGTTTGATGTTTTCTGTGATGCTTCACATCTGGGGCTAGGTTGTGTTCTCATGCAGCAGAGGTCAGTTGTTTCTTATGGGTCTCGGCAGTTGCGTCCCCATGAACGCAACTATACCACCCATGATCTTGAGTTGGCAGCCGTGGTGTTTCCGCTGAAGTTGTGGAGACATTACCTCATTGGCGAGCGCTTTGTGGTTTTCACAGATCATAAGAGTTTTAGGTATGTTTTCTCCCAACGTGACTTGAACTTGAGGCAGCGTCGGTGGATGGAGTTCTTGCAAGAATACGACTTCGAAATATCATATACACCTGGAAAAGGTAATGTTGTTGTTGATGCACTGAGACGAAAGTCACGTAATGATGTTGTGCGTGAATCTTGTGATTCCTGGAGAGTGATGGAAGAGCTATCAGCTTTGCATCTTGTTATGAGAGAAGTTGGGGGAAGAGGTTGTCTTTTCCAGATGACGGTGCAGTCATCCCTGATGCAGAAGGCGGAAGAGTCTCAGTTGGGTGATCTAGAGGTGGAAGTTTGGAGAGACAGAGTTGTGTGTGGTGAGGCCCCTGATGGTTGGTCGGAGGATGAACAACACCGAGTGTTGTATCATGGAAGTCTTTTTGTTCCCTTGATGATGCGCGAGACAGTTCTACGAGAGTTCCATAGTTCACCCTTGGCGGTACATCCTGGTGTGACGAAGATGTACCGATCCTTGAGGAGTCAGTTTTTGTGGCCCGGGCTGAAGCGTATAGTTGCAGAATGTGTGTCTCGATGTTTAGTCTGCCAGAAGGTGAAGGCCGAACACCGTGTTCCTGGTGGTCTTCTCCAGCACTTAGAGATTCCTCAGTGGAAGTGGGAGGACATCTCAATGTACTTTGTTACAGGTTTACCTCGAGCTCTGGGAGGACATGATGCTATATGGGTGGTAGTGGATCGTTTAACTAAATCGGCCCACTTCGTAGCAATCAAGGAGTCGACCTCAGTTGAGGTTTTGTCGAGGCAGTATCTGGAGGAGGTGGTGAGGCTTCACGGAGTTCCTAAGACAATCATTTCTAATCGAGATCCTCATTTTACCTCTAGGGTGTGGAGAGGTCTCCATCATGATTTTGGCTCTCAACTATGCCTTAGCACTTCTTTTCATCCTCAAACGGATGGTCAGACAGAGCGAACCATCCAGACTCTTGAAGACATGTTGCGCTCTTGTGTTATTGATTTTGGAGGTTCATGGGTGAAGCACTTACCCTTGGTAGAGTTCGCTTACAATAATAGTTTTCACTCTACCATTGGCATGGCACCGTTTGAAGCCTTGTATGGCCGGCCATGCCGTTCTCCGTTGTGCTGGACTGGGGTCAGAGAGTCCGCAATTCTCGGACCAGAACTAGTGCAGAATACAACAGAGATGGTTCAGGTGATTTGTGAGAGGATGAAGAAAACACAAGATCGTCAAGAAACTTATGCTGATCAAAGAAGGAGACCCTTAGAGTTTAATGTTGGGGATCATGTGTTTCTAAAGGTGACTCCCCGTCGTGGGCAGCGAAGGTTTGGTCGCGGAAGTAAGCTTTCTCCCTATTTTGTTGGGCCTTTCGAGGTGTTAGCTCGTGTTGGAGGTGTGGCGTATCGAGTAGCACTTCCCCCACTGATGAGTCAGATACTTGATGTTTTCCATGTATCACAGCTCCGTTGTTACCTTCATGATGAATCTCATGTTATCGATTGGGGAGAGATCGATATTGATGATGATGCAACCTTCGAGGAGCGACCTGTGGAGATCCAAGACCGCAAGGAGAAAGTGTTGCGTGGGCGTTCTATCCCCTTAGTTCGTGTCTTGTGGTGACACGGTGGCATAGAGGAGAGTACCTGGGAGCATGAGTCATAGATACGTGCTCAGTACCCAGAGTTGTTCAATGTTTAACTCCTTTCATTTAATGATGTTTTCTTTGTGTTTGGACCATTAATGTTTTATTTATGTACCTTTGATGTGATGTTGTGAGTGAATTGTTTGGGTATGGATTGTTTGTTCCCGAATGTCATAGTTTTGTTCTAGATTTCGAACAACTCATGGTGGTTTTTCCCTGAGAGGTATCTTATGGGGTGGTTGTTCGGACCCCTCTTTTCTTCTGGGTTGGGTTTTAATTCTCGAGGACCAGAATTTTTTGAGAGGTATATAATGTAATGGCCCGAACCTCTCCGGTCCATTACTTTGTGGAATTTTGGTGTTGGAGGTGTTCCAGGAGGCCAAGGGGACTTATCCCCAACACTTTGCCAATTTTCCAGTTCTGTGAACAGTGTTTCCAGTTTAATGAACAGTGACAGATCAGTTTCACAGATCGGTGTGACAGATCAGTTTCACAGATCAGTTTCACAGATCGGTGTGACAGATCAGTTTCATAGATCAGTTTCACAGATCGGTGTGACAGATCAGTTTCACAGATCAGTTTCACAGATCGGTGCGACAGATCGGTTTCACAGACCGGTTTCACAGATCGGTGTGACAGATCAGTTTCACAGATCGGTTTCACAGATCGGTGTGACAGATCAGTTTCACAGATCAGTTTCACAGATCGGTGCGACAGATCGGTTTCACAGACCGGTTTCACAGATCAGTTTCACAGATCGGTTTCACAGATCGGTGTGATAGATCAGTTTCACAGATCAGTTTCACAGATCGGTGTGAAAGATCAGTTTCACAGATCAGTTTCACAGATCGGTTTCACAGATCGGTTTCACAGATCGGTGTGACAGATCAGTTTCACAGATCGGTGTGACAAATCAGTTTCACAGATCTGTTTCACAGATCAGTGTGACAGATCAGTTTCACAGATCAGTTTCACAGATCGGTTTCACATATCGGTTTCATGTACAGTAACGGTGGGTGAACAGTGTTTCCAGACTCCTACAGTTTTTCCCCTTTTGACATTTCTTTTGACGTAAAATACATTTAAAGCCTTATTTTTAAGGGCTCTTAAGGCCGATTCAAATGCCATAAATCCTTTATTAATTACTCATAAGTCTTGGAATGTTTTACTTGGTCAAACCGCGTGGGTTAATGCGATCCGTTTTTAATGGAGAATTAACCGGATCTTAAACCGTCGCCCCATTTAATCATAAAAATGGATGAGATATCATTATCCCTTGTTCTTTCTCTTTGTTCTCGTCTAAGAGACGCTAGAACCATTCAATCCTTTCCGTAGGAGTTGCACAATCAATCTTTACCCCGAGGATTGGTTCTGTTCTATTTTGGATGCAACTGAGCCGTGTCGATCAATCTTCGATATAAGGTATGTTGTATCGTCGTTCTTTTGGGGTTCATCTTCTCCTATCCTCCTTTCGAAAATTATACCATGTATTCTCCAAGACTCTAATGTGTTTTCTTGGGGTTGGTTGGTACTGTCGTACCGCAGCATCCTTCGGTGGATGCAGTTGTCGCGAGGGGAGGATCGTGACCTGTTGTGTGGATAAAGAACGTGAATAACTCTTCAAGGTAGGGGATTCATGGCTTCTCTAATCGTGTATGTGCAATCATAGAATTACCATGATTTATTCCTTTGGATCACAATGAAATTGACCTAATTAAATACTTGAACTGGATTAAAAGAATTGGTTGATAGCATGTTGTTGCTTTATACCGTGATAACGGTTTGCCTCATGTTTTCCTAGATATAGTGATATCTATGTTTCATTGATTTGTTGTTCGTTCATGATAGAAATTGATAACGAACGTAAAGCCGGAATTAATTGTTAATTAATTGGCTAAAGATAAAGAGGCATGTAAATTAATCTGGTTATTGTCGTTGTTGTAGTTGTTCTAATTTGAGGATAATCAAATTAGGGAAGTAAGCATGGTTATTTAATTGTGACAGCTTACTGATTAGGTATCCATGATTGGAACCTACGAATAACAAATCTGTTAATTCAATATGGATTAGAGAATAGATTACGTGCGAATTTCTAAAAGGGTTCTGAATTACCCTCTTGTTTGTTAAAGGGCGGAGAGCCCATTTTGTGATGTTTGTTTTTCCTGCCGCTTGTGCTGTGATGTGAGCCTGGATGGCTATTGTGATATGTGGAGGAATGGAGACTTGTGGTTGTGGCAGCGGATGACGCCTAGTGTGGGGAGATGCATCGGTTTATGTATATGGGTGTCGGGGAGGACACCAAGGGTGATGGTATGAGATTAATGTGATGGTTTGATGTTGGTGGTTTGGTTTTGTTGTTTATCTGCTTTACTTTTCCCAACTACTCAAGGCAGCTGGTCTTGCTTACCCTCTTTCCGAAGGAGGCGAAG
This sequence comes from Viscum album, assembly GCA_963277665.1. NCBI lineage: Eukaryota > Viridiplantae > Streptophyta > Magnoliopsida > Santalales > Viscaceae > Viscum > Viscum album. Next base: position 1,075,649,214 of record OY728143.1, read on the forward strand.
ACACGCGAGGTATTCCATGTGCTTTCCGTGTTTAGCCTCTCGATGGAGGATGGGTCTATGCTCTTTCTATAGGCGGAAAAGACTTGACGGGTAGTATATCTACTCACCGTGTTTATCCTCCTTTGTGTTTAGAAGCATAGGATGTTATTCTAGAATGCCTGGGAATGTGGAAAAGTAATTCTGTAATGAATGTTTGATTAAATTGTGAAAATCCACGGGGATGGAGATGCTGAAATTTAAAGGTGATGTGAATCTTAAAAAGGAGCAGTTGTTTTTGAAAGTGATGCCAGTTCAGTTCAATGTGGAATTGTTCATTCTTAATTAATGTTTAAATAATTAATCAATGTACAGTGGAACTGATAAAATGAGAATGGAGTAATCTAATAAAGCTCTTCAAATGGTTGTGTGCTTGTAGGATACCTAGTCCTTGAAGTAGCATCCTGGAGTCTAAGAGACGTTAGCTGCAGTTGTATCTAAGACTAGTTAATGCCCATAGTGTGGATGTGAGTTACTTATATATTCTGTACTTTTTGTGTTTCTATACGCTACTCCACCCTGTCGGTAAGGGCAACTGACACCCCGGGGATTCTGAGCCCTGGGGGGGGGGGGTGTTTTCCCCAACATTCTCATGGGAGGTTGAATGGCCGACTAGCCCCTTTGGCCCCGCTCTCTTCTCTTGGTAGATACTTGTGCCATGAGGCACAACGGTTAGTTACCCCATATATGTTTGTAGAGGGCTGTAATGGCTTGTGGTTATTTCCCACACATATATTTTGGATATAGTATCCTATGGACTACTATAGGTGTAACGTGTATAGGCTGTGATGGCTTGAGGATCCTTACTCGGTGTATGGGCTGTGATGGCTTGAGGTATAATACTCGACGTATGATACATGTTATACGAGCTATGGTGGCTCCCAGAAACTACCTGGTTACTCTGGTTGTGAGGATGGTGTGGTGCTTAGCCCAGGTGTCTGCGGGCAAGCCTATGTAGTGCACGAGGTGAAGATTGTGGAGCTTAGCCCAGGTGTCTGCGGGCAAGCCTTTGGAGAGAGATGCATAGGATGTATGTCGTTGGGGCAAAGCGGCAAACCAGTGGGGAAGTAGTAGTGGGGTACCCTTGATATTTATTTACTATATGCTATATTCTTGTATGCGTTACTTGGTGAGAGTAGCCATGGTGAGGTTGGGAACATAGTATACCTGTTTAGGTGACGAGTTAGTTTCACTTGTTGTTCACTGGGCTTTAACATGCTTTCTTTACTTTTGCACGAGAGGCTTGGGGAGGATCCTACTGAGTATACTGTTATACTCACCCTATGATTATATAAACTGTTTTTCAGGTCACTTGGAGCAGGTTGGAGATCAAGCTGGTCACTACTTGCTTGCGGTTGGAGGAGGAGCTGTTCGGGCTTGTGGTCGCTGCCGTTTTACTTTATTTTGGGTACTTTTAGTTTTCTCGTTCAGTTGTAGTAATTTTGCATGAAATTTCATATATGTACTTGGTTTTCTTTTATATTTCAGTTATGAGTTGGAGTTGGTTGGAGTCTATTCTATCTCTCTCTTCTGCATGTGTTCTCTTAGAGGGTAACGCCTCCCATTTGTGTGTGTATTATACCCTTGGTGCTAGTCGCCAACCCGGGGCCTACTGGAGGCGGGACTCGGGGGTCATTATCTCCCTTCTCACATTTCCTGCCCAGGAGGGGTACACTTTGTGGGGAGGGGGTCGTGACATCTGTACTTCTCATTCTTTATTTTAAAGTGATTGTTTTTACCGACTCTTATTCCGATGTGGGACTTTCAAGGATGTTTCTGAGCCCAATTTTAAAATTGCGATGATGAAATTCCCAAAAGTGGGGAAGGATGTAACACCCCAGGTAAATAAAGAATATGAAATTTTTATATTTATACATATTTGTGAATAAAATATTAATATTACTTTAAATGGGATGCTATGCTCGATGGCCTACCCAATACGCAACAACGAGTTTCTTGGGAATCTTACGTTGCACTCTAATAATAAAATAATATTATTTTAAATGGTAGTTAATGCCCAGCCGATGTAATGGCGGGAATGAACAGAACTAACTAAAAAATGATTATATATGTTTGTCAAAAAATTTTACTTTTTACAATAAATGTTAGAGGATTAAAAATGTGAAGGAATTCAATTTTGAAGCGTAAACATTCTAATGTTCTTTAGAAAGTCGATTAACCGCCTTTTGATGGAGAACCTCTTTTAAATCCAATTTTTGAAAATTTTATGTGTTATATTTTACAAAATAAAATTATTCTTTATAATATAGACATCAAAATTTACTTTGTGTAAATTTTTGGTATCTTTCCGATAAAATTCATTTTTTAATGAATAGTGAAAAATGTTGTATTTTAATTCAAAACCTATTTTCAATCTAATTTATTTATATGATTAGATTATCTTTTTAATTGTTTTTAAAGTAAAATTAGAATATATTTTTACAAATTTAATCCAATTTTGGTCATTGTAATTAATTTCACTTTGAAATTGGACTTAAACTAGTGTCAATCTTTTAGTAGATATTGTTTCATAAAAACACCATATTTGTTTTGACTACGGGAATTAATTATTAAATTAATTAATGAAACTTATATGTTTTGAATTTTTTAAAATAGAAATCATTTTTGAGTTCGGACTATCAAATATAGCTTAGGGTGATTTTTTGGTATTTTTCTAAAAAACTTCAATTTTTGATGAATAGTGAAACCACTAAGTGGTAGTTAAAGAAACTGGTTTTTTGTTTAAATGAAACTTTGCCACCTATATGTTTAGAATTTCAAAAATCCGACATACATGGTTGTCATTAGGATGTAAAATGTGGTTCAATGAGATTAAAATAATTTTCTGGTGAATAGTAACTTTTATGTTCTTAATCGCGATTATAGGTAATTAGTGCAATTTAAGGTAAAAATAATGTTTTAATAATGTGATATGACCTAGAAACATGTTCTACCCTCATTGGATGTGTCATGGCCGACAAAGAAAATCCATGGGTCAAATTGGGGACCCCATGAAGCCACTTTGGTTGGAAAATGACATAAATAACGTTTTATTTAATGTTAAAATAAAAATGTCACAATCATGAGATGTTTCACTAAAACAACTTTTAAATGGGTTTATACAAGTAATATTTTTGACTATAAATATTCATTAGAAAGATAAAACGATTTTGTACATCATGATATTTTTTTTATAATTTTTAGACATTAAATAAATTAAATTATTCATGACATCATGATGATGCAGCGGTTACCTCATTAATAAAGGATTTAAATAAAATGAAAAGTTAATGATAAAACTATAAATTAAACTTGTCCAAAACCTATTGGATGAGTATATTTCGAACCCTTACCACATTATCCTCGAAATAAATCAATGTGGGACCTTTAAAATCCGAAACTCATTTGAAAATAGAGTAACATTTTGTAACTTTACAAGAGTGCCCCTCCTCTCCTCTTATAAAAGGCCCCCACCTCTACCTCCTTACCCACACCTATCAAGCCTTTGGCTCGGCCAAAACCTACCCATTCTGTCTCTCCAAATCCCTCTATTACTCCTAGAGGCCTCACTTTGGGATGAAGGCTTCCCAAGGACGACTTTGATCTCAAATAAAAAAGAGTTACCCGATTTAAAGGTAGTGTCTTCTCTTGTGTTTTTTGTTTTATTTTGCTTCTCCAACCCCCTAAACTCTTTTTATTCATTAATTTTGTAACAAATACAGTATCTTGAATATACTATTATGTTTTTATAAGAATAATTAGAGCTACACTTTCACACACCTACATCTAATGGTTAATGAACATACAGTTTCTGTGGATGACGAATTTCTGCCTCACGAAACGATGATTGTTATACACTCATATAACACCTTCAAAGGTGGCCATTAATATGTCACTATATTTATATACGATATATAATATGTTTATGTTTTACTTAAGATTCTGTGTTTTTCTTTTGTGGCATACCATTATGGTTTTCATTGTGGGTAAACTCGATAATTTCATCTTAGGAAGTGCGGACTACCGCCCCCTAAAAGTGATTTGATTCGTTAATGCCATATGTGGGATGTATAAAGGATGTATTTAAAGTTATTATATATTATGTACGTTAAATATAAATTATGAATATAATTCTGGAATTAAAATATATATACCTCTCATTTAGTTTTAATTTCATTAATATAACATAGAAATGAAAGTAGCGTTCATTCGTACGTATGGCTTACCGTCTCCATGAACGGTGCATTTCATTTCTTACCTCTAAATGATTATGTAATATTATAAATACATGTATATTATGGATATATATGATATCCAAATCATGAATATCATTCTGGATATAATGATCTTTGACCACACGAACAACATGTAATTGTAAGAAGTCAACTTTCGACCTAAGAACCAAATATCGACAAAACAAACATTATTAACATAAATGATTACATAATGTTTATAACATACAAATAAGTGATATAAAAGGAATAATTATCTTGAGAAAGGTTCTTAAGAAAGTAGAAATTAAATCATGTTTATTATTCAGGACATTAAAGAATGATCGAGTCAAGTCGGACCCGAGGTAAGGGATCCTACCCCTCTCTTTCATTTTAAGTACACTCTTTTATGTCATTCCATTAAATCTAATATTTATTATGACTGGGATGTTCTTTTATATTATTCATACTTTACTTTTTATGTTCATATGATGAGAGACCCTATTTTCTCTTATCAATCAATTTTGGAAGTTTTGAGTGGCGCCGTTAGCCTGCCGAATTTTCATAAGAGATCTAACCTCTCTCTTTCTTTTTATGTACTCTCCTTTATGTCACTTCTTTTAAGCTCATATTTTTTATGATGGGGGATGTTCTTTTATATTCCTCTGTCTGTAAATTTTATTGTAATATTATGAGAGACCCGATTTGATCTCATCAATCCATTTTTTGGAAGTCTTAAGTGGCACTGTTAGGCTGTCTAGTTTCCGTAAGGGATTTTTCATCTCACTTTTAGTCACGTGAGATTTATGATACATTTACCACCATTTCCTTTGAGTGGTGTATGTACATCCCATTATTATACTATTTTTTCAATATAATTTCATTTATTGGTATTTAAATATTCATTTTATGACCCTTCTTCAATGGGGTGTACGTTTCGAAAGTTACCCAAGTCGGTAAGGGAACCTTTCACCCTCCTCTTTTTAAAAGACTTCTTTTGTTATGTCTTTTAATTCAAATACTGTTATGTTGGGATATGTTATTCTATATCCTTATTGATGTAAATTTTATGTCCATGTGATGAGATACCCTCTTTATCTCTCATCAACTCTTTTTTCTGAATTTTGAAGTGACGCCGTTAGGCTGTCGAATTTTTGCAAGGGAACTTCTTAACCCAATTTTGATTCTTTGGGATAAACTTATACTCCGTGAATATTCCGTTCTTTGAATATGTGTGAATGTCCTCTGATTGTTTTACACTTAATATATACTTATATTTGGTGTATTAGTTTGTCACACATAATTATGTAATTTATTTGTCCTTAATCCAAGGATACCGTCTTTGTATGGGACTTCATCTCAATCTCCATTCATTGAGGCATATTTTGTTTTATACACAACCTTATTTTATAAGGTGTATAAAACCCTTTGAATTTTACATTTATTCAAAAGGAATCTTTTTTTATAAAAACTGTTTTACTAAATGTCAAAAGGGAATGTTTTTTCGTACGTATGCGGCGACAAGAACTTCTCCGCCACTGTGACCATTATTAGAGTTTCGGCTTCCTCTACAAGCCATACCGTTTTTTTAAAGAAAAATAAATACCCTGTTTTACTTTTCTTTTATTTTGGTATTGAAAATGGGTTTCATAATGTTTTTATATCAATGTGTTTTATTGATATCTTGTGATTGAAAAGTGGAAATGTTATGTTTCCTTTATGCATGTTTTATGTGATACGATTATGTTATGGTTCATGGGCATTATTATGAGGACGGTTGGTTCTGTGATAAACTAAGGGTGGGTGAGCCCTATATAGCTCTCTAATGCATTGGGTAACACGAATGGGTTAAACTTTAAGGTTTCTCCGAAGAGATTTAGGGAATATAATGTGATGGGTATTCCAAACGTAACCAAGAGGGTTACTCCCTACGTAAGAATGTTATGAATGCCTCAAGTTACCTTTATGTCTTATGATTTCTATGATTTATTCATGATTTTATGAGGTATGTTAAAGTGCTTATGTTTTATGGGTAAAGTATGATTTAATTCTTATGTATACATGTACTCATGTTTCCTTTCCATATTTTTATATCCCTTACTATGATTTTTATGCTCATCCCATGTTTTTGAAATGTTTTTCACAGGTCAATGGAAGGGTACATGATATGATGATAGTGTCAAGGAAGTGTCATGAAAGAATACATGTTTTTTAAATATGTTTTTGTTGATGGGAAAAATGAATATTATCTTTTATGTAACCACTTTGTTTAAATGTGGAATGTAATTCAAGTTTTATGATCTCATTCTCTAAAACTCTAAACCTGAAAAGATCCTCAATGTGCAATCTTGTAATCACTCAAGATTAAGTAAGGTTAAAGTCTGGGGAATTATAATTATAATGTTGTTCCTAAGACCATTAGTAAACAAAACATTTGAAATAAGAGTTTTACCATGACGAAAAATGTTACATATATCAATAACACATCCTTTATAATTATCTTTAAAAGTGACTTTACCACCTTTCATCTTGATAAACCTCTTTAAAAAGACTGCTTTTAAATTCATGTGTTTGTAACACCCAATATCATTGTACCATATGTCTTTTTTGTTGGAACATACTTTGTTTTATTGAATAAAATAAATTAGACTTTTGGCACCCAAAACTTCTTAGGTCTAATAACATTATAATATAAAACTTTTAGAGTACAATTTTCTTAAAAAATAGGATTTTTGAAAGTAAAGGGATTAAACATTTTTAATGAAAAACTATTTTTCCAATGAACTCCACTTTGAATATTGGTTAAAAGGGGATTTTTATAGGAACAAAGAAATTTTAACCTAAAATAGGATTTTTATAAGTATAACCCATTATAGAAACAACCCTATGAGGGAAATTTTGAATTTATATTTTTATCAAAACAGACTTTACTAGTATTAATGTTCGATAAATGTTTAATAAAATTTTATATTTATGTTTTTTGTTTTATATCTAAATATTTATCCTCATTAGTATTAGTTTAATAATTAATTTTAGTTTTAAAAACATCTTTCATAGAAATTAATTTGTCTAAATCATTAGAAATAGTACCCTTATAAGAATTAACATTATAAAGATATTTATAAAGATTTTCTATTTAATTTATCCAAAACATTATCCTTGAATCATGCCTAGAATTTTTTTCGTATTGTGATCATGTTTTTTAGATATTATTCAATTTCATTTTCAAAGTGTTTTAGAAATATGAGAAACTTAATCATAAGAAGGTATAAAATTATCATCACCGGTCAACAAATATTATTCATCAGAAGATTTAGAATAATTCACATCATAATGATTTGAACTTAATGAAATATTATTGAGGTTCATATTAGTAAATAACTTCTCTATAAAATAATGTTTTTAAATATTTACATTATAAATAATTCATATCCTCCTCTTTTAGGAACATTTATTATTTGAAAAATTCACAAAAGAATAACCTCTACTGGCACTATATGTTTCAGAATCTTTTCATACATTCATTCCTTTAGATGTTTAATATTTATAGGAATTACTTTGTGATTTTGTTTTCTATCAATAATTTTTATATTTGGTCAATATATTCTATTTTTTCTATCTTTCCTAAATTAATAATAAGTCACTTCATCTTTCTTATCAATTTTAACCTTATGACCCTTATTGTATCAATGTTAAAAATATTTCTTGCAGACTATATTATACATCCTTCTAAAAAAACATGATAATATATTATCAAAATATAAAGAAAACATGAATCAGATTGAATAACGAATTTTTATTCCATGAATAAATGAAATGTTATTTTCAGATAGAAATTTTTGAGGTAATGTAGAAGTTGTTGAAAAGTAAACACCAATATTTTTATTTTTATTTTTCTCAGCATCTCTTTTGAGTCTTCTCTGAAATTGCCTTACGGTTCTAATAAGATCATCCAATGAAGGATTATTTAACATTCTTATATCATCAACTATATTTATTATTTATTCCCATTCATTGGGAATGATTCCTCTTATCATGTTAGGAATGATTTCATCATCTAAACATTTATCAAAAATATATTGTAAACTTTTAATGATTTTTATAAATATTTGGTGCATATTAGGGAAATATTATTTAGGTTTGAAGTTATAGTCCAGATAAACTGTTCTTAATATAGCTCCATAAGTCTCAATAAGTTTATATGTTTCAAAATGTCTACGCTCAATATTTTACCATATAATATTAGTAGCATCACATTAGGAAATATGAGTGAAAATTATTCTTGTTATAAAACAAAACAAAGTGTTTCTAACTCTATAATTTAACACATATACAAGATTTTATTTATTTTTAAATGCAATAATATCCTTATCAAGAATCTTGAAGATTCTAGTAAACATAATAAAATTGTCAACTACAGTATTGAAAAAAAAATTCTACATCCAATCCCTCTAGTACTCATAATCAGCACAATCAATGAAAAGTTTTATATTATGATTATGATTTTCGATTAAACTGATATTCATTATGGTCATCATTAAAAAAAATATTTTCCTGAAACTTGTTAGCATAAACAATGTTTATAAACATATATTATATAACAAAACTAGAAACATGAAAAATTAACAAAATAAAAAAATCAAAAAGTTTTTATGTTGTGTAATCTGCTCTGATACCAATTGTTGGATTAGTATATCTACAATACTGACTAACATCAAAATAATATTATCTTTTTGGAAAATATATAAGATGTAAGGTAGTGAATTGAATTTTTAAAAACATAGTTTAATGTAATTAATATAAACAATACACAGACCTACTAAACCATATTTATTGGGCTCGAACCTTAGTCTGATGATCATAATCATCGAATCAGAACCATTAAATGGTATGATTAAATCAGTGTAAAAAAATAGAATCACTATAGACCTGATTATCAGATTATGTATCGTAATCGTGATGAAACCTATTAATTCAAAGTGTTTTTCTTATCATAATCTGATTAATAATATAAAAAATCGAATATAAACATGAATACTTTGTTTTAATTTCTATTCAAATGTACATAGGTATATAAAAACATGAAAGAAACAAGTAATACAATAGCATATAGAAGAAAAAATTACTATTAATATATTAAAATAATTAAACTTTTCTAACATTAAGAATAAGGTAGTATATAACCTAGACTAAACGGATCCACCGTTTTATAATAACAACAAATTATATATTTAATTACCAAGGAAATCCCTTGATAAGATGAAAATATTGACTCGATCATCCTATACTTGTAATACCTTGATATGATTATCAGATTCCCTATCTACCTATTCCCTGTAGCCTTTGATTTGATGAATTGTATTCTTTATCTTCCTACCATAAAAGGCCCCCAATTGTTATAGTGATTAGATGTTGATTGTAATGAAATCATTCATAAGTAGACTACCTGAAAATGATTCCTTAGAAATAAAATATATATAAACAATTACAATGAATAAGAATAATATGTTCATTCTATGAAATATATAGAGCTCTTATGATTTAAGAAATTGTAGATGAATCAATCAGATGAAATCTAGACTAATCAATTCTAATGACATGTTATTTATAAAAATATTTCCCTAATGGAATGAGGAACCCCTTTTAGTCCCTTATTAAACCCTAACCATCTTCTACCATTCCTGAAATCTGAGTTAGGCCAAAAGGTTCTGGAGCTCATAGATGGCTTTCTGAATCTCCATATTTTAACTTCGGAGTTCACTAAAGCCTCCGCAATTCTGTAGTTCACCGTGATCGCAAGGTTCAAGCGGAAAAGGTCATCAGTTGATTCCTTTAAAATGTTCATCTTCGACACTTGGGATCTCTAGGAGAGGTCAGTGGTGGGGTTTCTTAATAATAAACATATTATGCTTAGGTTCTCATCCGAGGAGGACCTCATCTGCCCCTAGTTGAAGGCACCCTGGCGTTGTAGTGGCTGTCGTTTTTTCTTGTTCTAGTGGTCATTTGATTACCACATGAATCGATACTCACTGTCCAAGGTGATTTATGTCAGTTACCTAACCTTCCATTTCCTTTACAAAACCCCTCAATTATTCGAATGATCAGGAATCAACTTGGCAGGTATCATTGTTTAGATAGTAGAACGATAGAGGTCTGTCACCCAGTTTTCCTGAGGATATGCGTGGAAATGGTTGTATCTAAGGTTGAATTTGATTATTTTTTGATTAATATTGGAGAAGAATATAGTTTCCAGAAGAGAGTAATATGTGAGAGCTGGATTGAGTTTTGTTTATCATGTAAGTAGTTGCGACACACTTTTGATTTCTATTTGTGGAGGCTTGTAATTTGGATCAGAATTGATGTATCATTACATTAGGGATGGATAGGACATGACTCAGATGATGGATAGTGAAAATGAAAATGTTCCACTGGTTGGTGAGATAACAAGCTTGGGTCTGTATGCAGTCGGTGAAGAGGTAATATCTAGGGGAAATTCGTTGCGGCCAGTGGAGGAGGTGTGAACATATTGTGAGGCGGAGGGCAACATTACAAAGAGTGTGGAGACCCTCGGCACTGGTGTGGAAGCACACCATGTTATTCTGATGGTTTCTGATGTGTTTAGCGGGCTGAAAATGGATCTTGTGAGTTCTTCCAACCATGGTGCACAAGATGAAGGGGGAGAATACCAGCTTGAGGGGAGTCGTCAGAAATTCCAGAGGAAGGGGGAAAATCAATATTGGACTGGTTGTCAGATGAAGGGATGGTGGACCACTCTGGTTCGGTGGCTAAGAGGTCATGGGTGGGCAGTACAGAAAGGAGAAAGGAGAGGAAGGGGTCTAATATAAATGAAGCTATTCCAAATAGAAGTTGGAAGGAAGGGGGCCAAGATCAGTTGCCTTGGGAAACATTTTTGAAGGCCTTTTAAAGGATGTTTTGAATTCTGATTTTTCTATTCCTAGTGAGGGAGAAAGGGTCAGTGTGATAATTCCCTAAAAGAGAGTGCATGACCCCTCTGCTGATGAGGCTCTATGCCGAAAGGGCACTAGGGGTTCCAAGAGGAGGAAGAGGAGGAATGACAACTCCTCACTACCTCATCCTCTGAATAATCACTCAGTAAAGACGATGAGTGATGAGAGGACAACTATGGAGTCTTTAAGCCACCTAAGGCCAGGGGAGTAGGATTTTCAGTCCTTGGTTCTGATTTTAAGATCAGAATAAGTGATCAAATAGGTCTTATTTCTCAACACCACTGAGGATGAGGCTACTAAATGATTGGGAGGTCTCTAGAGGTGTCCCTTAATGAGGAGAAATATTGTTGGATTGACAAGTCAGGCTCAATTTTTTTAGGGGGTTCAACCATAGAACGATCAATGTTAAGGAGTAAATTCAATATTGGGATCAATTAGTGTCTATTTTTGAGAAGTGAATATTGCAAGACGGAGACTTAAAGTTATCATCCTTAACTTTGAACTATTTAGAGAAACCAACTCGGGTAAAATTAAATTTCTTGTTAGTGACCTTGTGAATCTGGTGGGTTTGGTTAGTTGGTGTGAGTGAATGGATAGTGTGAGCTATGGTTACTTCGGGTTACCTTTTATTTAGATTTTCAGTTAAGTTTATTCTAGTTTTCATCATGTTACTTGGACCAACTCTGGAATGGTATTAGAGCATTAAGTCTTCATCAGTGTAGGTCTCTTGGAATTGGATACTTTAGAGGGTATGGCTTCGCCATCGGTTCTGTGCCCATGCTTCTGCATGGGACTGCTTAGCAAAGGGGTCATGTGTCATTTAAGGTTTGTTTTTGGCACTCTTATTGGGATGGGGAAGTCCGATAGTTTGTATTGGTTTTATATTGTTTCTGACTTTTCCCTTAAAAAATGTTTTTAATAAAAAAGTAATTTTCAGTCAGTCATAACTCCTGATCTATAATGGGTGAGTCCAATGTTTATCAGATACATACTCATTATGATAATCTTAATGAAGAATTGTATGTTTATACTTGTAATAATTTAGAAGACAGTCTTTATAAGATAAAAGATAATGTTTTCTATAAAAACATTTTAAAAATCCTTGGAGATAATGTTTTGAAAAATATATATTTTGAAATTTTTTTTATTTCCAAATCAAAAGGAATGATAAAGTAAGAATTACGAATTCAGAATTAACATATACACATTCTTTTCTGTTATTCAAGGGGTTTCAGTGGGGGCATGTTATCATATAATAATCCTTAGTCCTTCGATAAATTCTATATTTATAGGAAAAGTCCCCCTTTTAGTAATTTCAATCCTTTAACTAAGATTAGACTTTCCTCTTTTAAAATTACCCATCAAGTCTTTCTTAAATCCCAAAAACAAATGAATATATTATATAGGAAATTAAATAGTAATAAGAAACATAAATAATATAAACAAGAATAATAAACTCCCATTTCATCAATTAAAAGATATAAAAATGGATTGACAAATTGTTTTCAAAAATAATATGTTATTTAATATATATGGATCGTAATCAGAGATTCCTAGGGGTAGAACCAATACATACAGACCAAAAAATTTAAATAAATAAAAAATATATCTTATATTATTCTAGAATATATAGAATTTGATAACTTCCAATATGTTTTTTCAATATGTTATTTTTCAACTTAATTAATTAGGATGTTTAATATTAATGTTATAAAAAATATTTGAAACAAATCATAATTATAATTTCAATTTCGAATAAAAATATAAAATTAAATAAAAAAAATTAGGAAATAAATTTACCTAATATTGATAACGTTTTTGAACATCTCAAAAATGTTAGTGGATAAATCGATTCAGGAATTATGTCTAGACAGGTTGAAAACAAGAATTATTTTCATGTAGATAAAGAGTATCCTATATAAGAAATTTTAATTTACATAGAAATTATGGGTTCTATGGTGATTTTGGGAAAAAGTAAAAAATTTTAATCATAATAAGATAAATAATTGTAATTATGGAATATATCGAGGTTTTATGTTAAATGGGAGAAGACCCACTCTAACAATAAATGTTTTGATGTGAAAAAAATATTCCTCAGTAAAATTGGATGATATATTTCAACGATTGAAAGAACTCAATTGAACATGTGATAAATTAAATGGTTGTATGAATTATTTTCAAGGTTTTATAAAAACATAGATGATTATGAAGAAATAATTAGAAGTGTATTATAAGAAAAATAATGGAATGTAAGTGGAATTTGAAATTCATATTACACTAAACAATTTATAAAATAAACATCCTTTAATTTTCAATATTGGTTGTTCATCTAACATATGATTGCTAAATTTAGGTAATTAATTTTTTTAACAATTTTAAAGGGTACTTATTATTTTATAATTTGAAGATATATTAAGATGAATTATTTTCATTTAAAATATGTTGTGAATAAAAGGAAATTTAAATGAATGATATGTTTTTCGATGGATTAAAGTAAAAGATACATCTTGTTTATTATATGTGTGATGAATGAAATGAAGTGATTTTTAAGAAGTATTAAGGAGTTTGTTATCATTTAAAAGATGGATATATTTTTAGAAATGTATAGATAACTATTAGAACTATATTAGAATTTCGGTTTGATAAAAATTTATGGTAATTGTCTTTGAAAGAGAAAATTGAGTTGTGGTATTGAAAAATTGACCATATTAAATAACTAGACATTTAGATACTAAATTAAAAAGGGTGGATTGAGATTTATTTTATGATGAAAAGACAGAATTGATTAATATTTTACTAATTAATGGGGATATTATGAATAAAAAAAATAATAAATTAGATATTTAAATGAAACTACCCTTTGATTTATTATCTACGTCATATATGGTCCATCAGTGTATAAATAAATGCATCGTGAAAAGTATATTATTTCACCCAAATAAAATTATACTCAGATCATTTGTAATATTTTTTAGTCACATATATATATAATTCTCTAAAGGTTATTAAAACATTATGAAAAAGTACTATGAATGAGATTTATTATGTGGTAAGGAATTATATATCATATTAATTCATTAATTTCAAAGACGCACACCTTAGTGCACCTTGGTTTGAGGTGAGGCAAGGCGCACATGGTGCACCTCACCACTTGTGAGGCGGTGTGACCTCACTGAGGGGCACGGAAGGCATGCGCCAAATATGCACATTGTGTGCTAACTCAAGAGGCAGTGTAGCAGTCTACATGATAAAGGTGCACCATCGGCTGGCAATATTGGGGGGAATAGGGCAGTAGAAATTATGGGTATTGGGGTATCCAAAATCAAGGGAGACTCGATGGATGTCAATGGTGGTGGAAGAAATAATTATGATTAAAAATGAAAATTGATATCAGAAAAACAAAAATCAATTAGTGCAGAGGAAGAGAAAATTGATTACCATGGATTGAATATTTGAATTGTTCATGAAAAGGTAGATATATTGCAAAACATGGAAATAATTTAATATTTGGATCTGTTCAACCCTTGAAGCATTCGATCCTTAGATTCATTCTTTGGATTTTTTTGAGCCTCGATTCAAGCTTAGATTCGATGAGGAGGATCATCAATAGTAGGTAGATTCTAAGGAAATCTTCATATATCATGATTGTTTTGCGACTAGCTAGGAATCTTAAAATATAACGAGACACATTTATCAGCTCTTCAAAAAAAATCTAATAAGGATCCATTTTATCAGCACTTTTTTAGCACTAATAATGATGTCTTTTATACACTCTTATTACTTAAGTGACGATAAATGATTTCTAATTATAATTATTAATAGTTTTTGTGTACATATTATTATATAATTATTTATATTCAATAAATATTTATAAATATAATAATTTTAAATATATTCTTTATTTAAATTTAGTTATTATAATATTATTATTAATTAAATATATAATTATTTAATTATAATTATATAAATACTTTTTGAAAAAATATTTATACATTTATATCATTAAATATATTTATATAACTATATATATATATATATATGTAATAAATATAGTAAATATGTTAATTATTTTACTGAACATATTATAATTTTATTATTATGTGATTATATATAAATATTTTTTAAAATAATTGTTTATTAATAATTATAAATATAAAAATTTATAAATATAGAATATATACATTTATAAATATATTTATTTATAGATATTTATTTACAAACATATTTTTTACTTTATTTATAAATATTTTATTTTTTGTTCATGTGTGTTAAAAAATTAGTGAAATTGAATAATTAAAAGGAAGTACACTTTAACAATATTGATAAATTGATAAGTTTTATTAACTAAATATAAAATTTTAAAAATTTGGATATATATTGAAATAATCCTAAATACATGTTGAAAATATTAAAACATAGTAAATAAATGGATATAAATAAATAATAATAATTGATTAAATTCATAAAAAATTTAAAAATTAAAAATTAAAAATATTAAAAATGAATTAATACCTAACTATAATAAATTGAAAATTAAATAAATAATATTTACTAATTAATGATGTGATATACTAAATGTGTCATGTTATAATGAAAATCTAAAATGAATAATAAAATTGGAATAAATTATATAAATATTAAGTGTATGTGTTTCTATATAAAATTCCATTAATTACGTAAATTTTTTCTGTGTTAATTGTATATAAAAATGAATTAATTTTATATATGTATGTCATAATTAATATTATATGAATACTTCTAATGCTTTCCTCTAGGGGCGCATCATCGCTGGTGATGCGCTGATTGTTTCCCATATTCTCTTTTTCCAAAGGCGAGAGACATCCATAACTTCATCAACGATGTTTTATCCTTGATCAAAATAGGATGATTAGATGTTAGTTTATCCTTCCTTGGATTCATTCTCATAATTTGTCTCCTAGATAGGGTTTCCATTATTGATTTGAGTCATTGTTCATGAATCTCATTCCTAGTGTCATATCTTTGTAGACATTGGTTAATTATGTTTCATCTGTGTGGACATTTCAAGGGGTAACAATAGGGAAGAAACCATCTATCGGAGAAGATGGTAACACCAAGCATGTTAGGGCCTCTATAGTTGTGTGGACATTTGTCAACTATGTTCCTCCACATAAGAGGTAATCTCTAGTGATCATAGACTCAGACATCCCACAATGATCGTAGAGTATCTTATGTATAACGCATGTCTCTGATGTTTTCATAAGCTTCACATTCTTAAAATGGGACATGCCATAAGTTTATGATCTTCTGAATACGGTTACACTGAAAGAATATTTTCATGGATTTCCTCATATATCCCATGTTCAACATGGTGTAGGCTGCGAGTTTATCATTTTTCGGAGACATTTACACCAAAGGTGAGTCATTCAAGGGTTTCCTCAAGCTTATCATGTTTAACAGGAGGGCTTCATTGTGTTTACCATCGTAGAGAGATGAAATAAGAGTGATCAGAACTCCCCATGAAGGTGTATAAAGTTGGTACATTCTTTGGATGCATTAACTAGAAGGTTTACTAGATGGATGCATCAGAACACCCAAGAAGAGAAGACCTAGGGTGGTGTATCCCATAAAGGGAAGATGTCCGAACATGAAGGATGGTCTGGATATCACTATGGGTAGATGAGGGAGAGTGCACCCCAAAAGGGGGACACCAGATGGATGGATCAGAATTCTAGATGAAAGTGGAACTAGAGTGGTGTGTACCATAATGGGATGACATCACACCATGAAGGTTGATATGGACACAACTGAGTGTAGATCAAGGTGAGTGAAACCTAGAAAGTGGGTCACTGGATGGATGGATCAGAAATCTCAATGATAGAGGACCTAGGTTGGTGTGTCCAATAAAGGGATGATATCACACCGTGAATGATGATCTTGACACCACTAAGGAAGGATCAGGGAGAGTTCACCCCAGAAATGGGGACCTCAGATGGATGGATTAAAATGATCTATGGGAGAGGAACTAGGGTGGTGTTACCTATAAAGGGATGATATCACACTTTGAATGTTGATATGGACACTACATAGGGAAGATTAATGTGAGTTCACCCCAAAAAGGGGGACACTAGATGGATGGATCAGAATACTCAATGAGAGAAGAACCAGGGTGGTGTGTCCCATAATGGGAAGATACCATACTATGAAGGATGATATGGACACCACATAGGGCTGATCAGGGTGGTGTTCCCCAAAGAGGGGGACACCAAGGTTTACCATTGGATGATATTGAACCTTAAGGGGGCTTCCTACATACCCTATGTAGAAGATAGGGATCAAACCCATGTAGTTTGAATTGTTGGTTTAGAGATTACTCAATGTTAGCTACTCAGGTGTTATAAAGAGAAATGATATGAATAGGGCTTATGCAGGGTTAGATACCTAGGTGCTGCTAATGATTAGAAATGGTGAATGGAATGATCTCATAAGGATGTGGTGGCCTAGGAAAGAATCAGGATGGATGACACAAGACTGTGGAAGTTGGTGTAATGGATAAGATGGAACTGACATGAAGATAATGGTTGTGTTGGGATTGAACATTAGAGAGGATATCTATGTATTCACCGTGGTATAAAATCAATGTGCACATAGTTCAGTGGGGTGATGGGACACCTGATAAGGCATCCTATGAGAATGGAGTGAATTGATGGGGACCTAAAAGAATTAGAACCTCTGGGCTAGGGAATAATATTCTTGAAACACAAAGGCTTGAAGGAATAACCCAGATGGGAAATGGGTGTTGGGATTGAACCTCAGGGAGGCTTCTTATGTATCCCTATGGTAGGGAATAAATGTAAACATAGATCAGGGTGGGGCATGGAATCATGGTGTACAAAAAAGACAGTAACCCAAAGACCTCTTAGGGATTGCACATGGTTAGAGGCCCAAAATAATGCATCAAAACACCATAGGGAGGAGGATCTGGGTGATGTGTCCCTAAAAAGGGATTAGACCACATTAGGGGGGTGCATCCCAAGAAGGGATAACCAGATTTTACTATTTGTTGTGATTGATCCTCAGAGAGGTGTCCTATATAAAAAAAGGGATCAAAACTTAAAAATTTTAGAGGGTGCAGTTTAATGTCATCTATTGTGAGTGAATCAATATAATGTGTTTGGGATATATGCATTCTAGAGATTGATGTGCTTTCACATCAGGGAGGATTCTTACATATCGTATCAAAGAGAAAAGATGTAAGGAAAAAATATTTTGTTGGGTCATATAGTTTAACATAATGCAGGATGTGGGGAATGGGGTTTGCACATGGTTTGAGACCGAAGGACATACTAGGGCTTACGTGTGGTTTGAGGCCCATGGAGGATGTCATGGTTAGTGTTTACCCTAAGATTATGTGAGTCATGTTTTCTATGAGAAATAATAAGAAATTTCAGACATGAAAATTGTGGTGCAATGGTACGTTGATGAAGTGTGGTGAATGGGGATTACGTATGGAAGCATGCCAGGTCCCCTAAAGAGTATCAATGATGGATGGAGATTACATATAGAAGATGCATGTGTTCTACTAAGGAGTAGAAACAATGGATATAGAATATGAATATAAGTATCCCGAGTTCCTCTTTGGAGCAACTATGGTGGATGTGAATTTCAGAATGAAGATGCCCGGGTGCCACTAAAGAACGACAATGGTGGGAGGGGATTACACATGGAAGCTGCCCGAGTGCCTCTAAAGAGTGGAAATGGTGTGTCTGGATTACACAATGATTTCCCACGGTTCCGCTAAGGAGTGGAAATGGTTAATGTGAATTACTTGATCAACATCCCAATTTCCTCTACGGAGTAGAAATTGGGAATGAAGCTTACACAATGAGCTTACCAGGTGATGCTAAGGAGAGGTAATATTGAATGGGGATTACATAATGAGCTAACTAGGTGATGATAAAGAGTGTAAATGGTTGATGAGGTGTATGCATGGATGTAGCCTAGGTGCCACTAATGAGAGGCGATGATGGACAAGGCCTTTGAATGGAGGAAGGTTAGGTGCCACTAAAGAGCCATAATGGTGAATAGAGATTGTGAATGGAATAATCCGAAGTACCTCTATGGAGTAGGAATATTGGATGGGGATTATGTGTGGAAGCATCCTAGGGGCTGTTAAGGAGAAACAATTGTGAATGGGGCTTATTCATTGTTAGCTTCCCATGATGTCTTCCTCACTTCTGGAAAAGTCGTCATCCCAACTCGCTAGCAGGTTGATGTATATATTTGGGGCCTACACCTATACACTAGTGCACATGCGAGTCAGTTCCAAGGGCATTGGAATCAGTATGAACTAAGGTATTTGAAAAGTGTGAGGAATATGTCCAAAAATTGAGACAGAATGAGGGAGACACGATGAAGGGATATAACTACTGACCATATTTTAAATGTGTCATCCACATCACATTATCCTAATATAAAAACAAAAAAACAAGGTACAAATGGTGATCATATTCTAATCATGGGGCGAAACATGATGTGTCATCTAAAGTCCTATGGGGTGTTGGACCAAAACAGTAGTTGAGCTAAATCGGCATGTGACTAGGATGTTAGTGGATCCCTTCAGACATGAAAAATTACGAAGATCCAAATTAACGTCACATGAATCATGATTTGGAGTGATTAAATGTTCAAACAGATTCCAACTCTTTTGAAATTACACCATTGTAATCACGTCACATAGAATCTTATGATTTTCACATAAGGAATCATTTATTTGGAAAAAATTTCATCCTATATCTGTCGCATAGGGCGTACTACAGTTTATAGTTATGTAGTAAGGAATATTAATCATAAGGCTCCTAGAAATGGCTAGTGCTGTAATTACACAAGAGTGGCCCTACGTGGATCAACCTGACATTGGAGCGAGGTGATGCGGTTTGGAAGGGTTTCTTAAGGAATGGTTTGACTCAAGGTATTATGGGAATTCAAGATGACAATCTCAACACTTGACATGGTAAAGGGACCAAGATGAGTCGGGATGACTGAAGGGGTTTCAAGGAGTTTAGTGGAGTTTCTAGAATCAGGGTTTTCTATAGGTTGATGGTGGGTGTGCATAAGAGAACAAGGTAAAATGTCGATGACATTAAAAGGTCACGGTGTGACTTTCCATTTTTGATGGGGGTCAGTGAAAAGAGAAAAGAGAGTTTCCCAGATCCGGAGTCGGTGTGTGGGGGTGCAGCACCCATGGTATGGACGGGTGCGAATGAAGTTGGGATCTTCATGAAGGAAAGGTATAACAACCCTTCTCTTTATTACACACTTAAACATGATTTATTACATAAACAAGCACATAATACATCCTAGAATATTAATAGGTCTAGTGTATTTTGGGCATATAAACATTACATAACAAGTTCAGACATAAAAATATGACATCTTTATTGAAAAAATATTTTACATGACCACATCATTCTTTCGTACTGAGTATTTCATGGGATAACCTGAAGATATAAATATGAAATGGGTGAGCTATAAGGCCTTCTAATGGAGTAGAA
The DNA here is from genome assembly GCA_963277665.1 of Viscum album. Taxonomy (NCBI): domain Eukaryota; kingdom Viridiplantae; phylum Streptophyta; class Magnoliopsida; order Santalales; family Viscaceae; genus Viscum; species Viscum album. The sequence goes on from OY728143.1 coordinate 1,075,669,962, forward strand.
AAGGCATAAAATGAAGAATATAATAAATTTTAGGCAAAATAATATCAATGTATCATAATATAAACATGAACATAAATACATGATATAGCATGATTATCATAACATGATGTCATGACAACACCATTTAACATGATATTTGCATGAGCTAAGGCTATTTTCACATAGAACATGAGTAAACCCTCATTTCACATGAATTACAATGAGTAAACCCTAATTACACATGAATTATCATGTGTAAACCCTCATTTCACATGGCTTATCATCATAATATTCTTTACCAAATGCATTGGAGCATAATCAGTCTGCAACCATTATAAATATTTCATTTCATGAAAATGTGTGCCACATGGATCATACAACTTGGAATCATTCAACATCGTCAATTATTCCATGATAAAGTAATGTGGAATAAATACATGAATATTTATAATCAATAAGTAAATGTTCATAATGGTGAATAACCTTAATAAGGAAATGGGCATGGTATTCAATACACAATGGATTTGGGTTGGAAAATCACAGTGCAATTTCAGCATCAAAACGCCGTGACATAAGAATTCATAAAAATGGATGATGAGGGGGAAATGGGTATATAATTATATGTCCATGTAAATGAAATGGAGGGGTAATTTATATAAATTTACCAACATATTAAATGGAATTTAGATTCATAATATAAAACAATTTCTTTAATGTAAATGAGGAGATAGAAATTCTATATAGAAGTTCGACATGGTAACATGTGTACATGGGAGGCATTAATGAGAGAGAAAGGGGTATATCACAATTAAAACATTAGGAGGGATGTATAGGGGAGGTGAAAAATCATACCACCAACATTTTTAATTAGAAATCAAAGGATATAACAATATAAGGAAAATTGGACATAAATAAGGAAGAAAGGAAAATGAGGATCCCTTACAAGGAAGTTCGATACCAAAGGCTTAGGAGAGGCTTTAGAGGGTATTCTTGGGAGCCTGGAACACCTTGGGAGGATTCTAGGGAGAGGAGGGGAAGGGTTTTCCGAGCTCTAAATGGATTGAGTTATGATGAATGGGAGATTAAGTGGGTTTATATAGGAAAGGCATGAGAATTTGTTATTATTTAGGTTTTGGACAATACACGTTAAACTAATCAAATATAAAAACAATATCTTGGGTTTTTCCCCTCAATTAATCCAAAGTGGAGTGGAAATTTTTTTTAAGATAAATATCTGATTATAATAAAATAGTATGCTTGCTTATTTGAAGGTGAGTCACACTCTCAAATAAATCATTTTAAAATTTTAAAATATTTAATCAGTTTTGAAGGGTCCACTAAGGCACCATAAAATTAATAAAACAAATATAAAATCTCATAATTTTAAAGGTAAAACATATATTGTTCGAATAGTTTTTTATAGTATTTTATTACATCACTATTGGGTCATTATGATGTCATCAAACACATTACACATTTAAACTATTATTAATGTTTACCAAAAAATTTGACTATTTTAGAAAATTATGAATAATTCACCTTTAGATTATTTTAAAATCCTGAATTAAATTATAATATTCATTTTAAATAACTTATTTTATAAATATTTGAATTTTTACATTTTAAATAAATACTGACATCTATAAAAAATTTATGGGTTTTGACAAAAACATCTTTCAAAAAATAATTAAAATAACAATTATAGAAAATCATATATGATCATTTATATTTAAAAAAATTAATTTAGAAAGAATATTTTGTCAAAATATTATTTAATTAAAAAATCCATTAATTCATCAAAATATATTTCTTAATTGAATATTAACTTAAAATAATATTTCTGTTTTAAAGACAATTTACAAATTAACAATAACAAAATGAATATATGTTCTCTATTTCATAAAAAATAATGTAAAATATCATAGTTCTAGGGTCTTATTACATAACACCTTATGAAACCTGCATAATACCTAAGGGTAAGGATTGCGATGGTGAAAAACCCTTGGGGAGGGTCGGATAACATCGCTCTTGTGGTAATCTCTATTAACGTCGATTTTCTCCCATATCTGGTTACGTTTAAGCTTAACATGTGGAATCTATGCTTGGGATTGGTCAATATAAATGCCTAGTGATGCTACCTTCTTCCCGAGCTCTGATAAAAGGGCTTCGTATGGAGAAATTCTACTAGATGGGACCATCACCTCATTTTTTTGAGTAAATTGAATTTGTAAAATCATTATATTTATAGTAATCATGTGATCACTGTTCAATGACTATATTAGAAATGATAACAACTCTTAATGGTATTTTAAAATCCAAAAACATAAAAATAAGGAAGTCCATATGTTTTATATAAAAAATTTATATAACCATTCATTTAATTAGGTCAATTTGAATTTTCATTAATAATACTTTGGGTCATTACAATCTTCACCCATAAGAAATTTCTCCCTCAAAATTTTCTTTTTCATCACTAAAACAGATGAGGGTAACTCTGCTTCATTACTTCCTTTGATTCCCATGTTGCTTCTATAAACATGTGGTTTCTCCACAACACCTTGATGAGGGGCATTGTCTTATTTCTTAAAACCCTTCCCTATGATCTAATATCTTCCCAGGATTCTCTTCATAGGATAACACATTCTCTAATTGTACCACCTTTGGATTGAGTAAATGAAATGGGTTAGGTATGTACTTCCTCAAGAGTGATATATGGAATACATCATGTACTTAAGATAGGTTTGGTGGGAGTGTTAGTCAATAAGCCACTCCTGCAATGTGATCAAAGATCTCAAATGGTACAATGTTCCTAGGAATAAGATTTACATTCTTCGAAAATATCATAACTCTCTTACAGAGTGATATGCAATGGAATACCATGTCTCCAGCAGAAAACTCTAGATCTTGTTGGAGATTATCATAATGTATATATATATTTTGGCTTAGAGAAGGTTTAATGTTCCGCCGGATGGTCTTAACCTTCTCTACAATTTGTCAACCATTTATAGACCTTGGAGTCTTCCTTGCCCACCATCATCCCAACATCTCAGTGTTCTTCCCCACTTCTAATAAATGGATTCATAAGGATCCATTTGGATTCTTGAGTGGAAAATATTATTTTATGGGAACACAACCAATTGAATATATTGATTCTATCCTCCTTTGAAGTCCATTTAGAATGCTCCTAACATTTCCTCAGGTGTATGGTTAGTCCGCTCAGATTGACCATCATTTTGAGGATGATAATCTATACTGAAGTTCAGCTCTGTATTCATAGCGTGTTGGAGACTATGTTAGAACATAAAGGCGAATCATGGATCTTGATCAGATATAGTTCATGATGGAACACCATGCAGCCTTACCAATTATCTGATGTATATTTGTACTTGTTAATCCAATGAGAAATACTCTCAAATTTCAATGAATTTTATAGTCTTTGTAAGATGATCCACAACAATCCAAATATCATTTTTTCCTTTGGACTTCTTAAATGGTCTGTTGACAATTTCCATGGTGATGTTCTACCATTTCTATATTTCTATGGGTAATGGTTGTATCATTACCTTAGACTTATGCCTCTCAACCATCACTTATTGACATAGCATGCACATTGATGTAGACTAATTATTCTCCTTCTTCATGTTATCCCATCAATAATGCTCTCATATATCATGATACATCTTTGTGTTTCAAGGTTGAATAGAGAAATTAAAACTATTAGCATGATCCAAATGATCATTCTTTAACTCTATATTTTATAGAACACAGAGTCTAGACCCAAATCTCACAATTCCTAATTCATTAACATTGAAATCAAAGCATTTCCCTTTTATAATAGCATCCACTTTCTTCTGAATTCCCACATCATTCTTTTCAGCATCCTTAAACCTTTACAAAAGAGATGGTTGATATATCATTTGTGAAAGGATTGATGATGTTAACTTCTATATGATTCCCATGTCCATATTCATCAAATATAATAATACTTGATCCTTTTAAATTATCATCAATGTAATAGTTGAAGAATCCTTTCTAATTAGAGATTCCACCACATTTTTCTCTTTCCCTAAAGGTTGTGGAATTGAACAGTCATAGTGTTTGATCAGCTCTAACCTTCTTCGATGGTGAGTATTCAACTCTTTCTGTGTTAATATACACATGAGGATTTTGTAATCTGAATATATTTCTCACTTCTTCCAAAAGTATTAATGTCACCATATTTTTAAAGTGAAGTTTACTACAGCCAACTCCAGATCATGTGTTGGATAGTTTTTCTCACGAACATTCAATTTCCTTGAAGACTAGGAAATGACTTCTTCATTTTTCATCAACACATATCCTAGGCCCTTCTTAGAAGTATCACTAAATACAATGTAAATTTCACTACTTGTCGGTAATATGAGCATGGGTGTAGTGATGAGCCTCCTTTTCAACTCCATGAAGATCTTTTTTCATTCATCACCCTTAGAAAACATGACTACCTTCCAAGATATCTTGGTAATAGGGTTTGAAAATAGTTAGAAATTTCTAACAAAGTGACGATAAAATCCAACTCATCCAATGAATATACATATATTTGTCATATATTTTGTCCTCATCCATCCATCATTTGAATTTTTATTGGAGGGATCCACATATATCCCATTTATGTTGATGATATGACCTAATAATGAGGCTTCCTTCAACCAGAAGTCACACTTTTTATACTTTTCATAGATCTTATTCTTTCTCATGGTCTCTAGTACACTTTTTAGATTCTCTTCATGCTCTTCCATGGTTTTGTACTATATTATAATATCGTCTGAAAAGACAATAACAATTTTATCAAATTAATCTCTAAAGAATTTCTTTATCAAGTCCATGATGATTTTCGGAGCATTAGTGAGTCCCAAAGGAATTAATATTAATTCATTGTTCTTGTACCTTGTACAAAAAGTAGCCTTGGGTATATCCTCCTTCTTTACACTTACATGGTAATATCCCAACCAAATATCCACCTTATATAATTATTGCTTTCCATGTAGCTGATCAAACAAGTCACCTATTCATGGATGTGGATACTTTTTCTTTATTGTGATTCTATTGAGATCACTATAATCAATGACAAGGTGAATTGACCCATCCTTATTCTTGACTAAGAGGACTGGTGCACCCCATGGTGAAGCACTTTCACGTATAAACCCTTTATGTATATTCTCCTGTAGTTGTTTCTTTGGATCTTCAAGCTCCACAATATCCATTCTATATAGAGTCTTGGTTATTTGAAATGCCCCAGGTATTAGATCAATCCAAGAATTCAACATCTCTTCTAGGAGTAAGACCATAAAATTCCTTGGGAAACACTTCAACAAATTCCCTCATAATAGGCATGTCTTAAAGTATGGTTCCTTCCTTATACTCAATCATTAGCACAAGATATGAATTTTCATATGGTAGTAATATCCACACTTGAGATGATGGAGTTAGAGAAGATTCATCATCATACTTGCACTTGTATAGAATCAGGGGTTTATTCTCCATATGGAGTGTGATTTCCCTATAACAACAATTTATGATGGCCATATATAGGTAAATTCAATCGATTATAAGAATTACATAAAATTTTACTAGATAGAGTATGATGAGGTTGGATTGGATGTTCAGTCCACAAATTGTGATAGGGGAGAAGTTATTTTCATGGGATGAAATGATTTCCACACTTTCCATTCTCAGTCACATATCTACTTCCATGATTTGTGTGGTTTTAGGGATTTTTCTAATGATCTTTTCTAATATAAAATATTTCAAAGAACCAAAATCAAAAATTAAATTCCCTATTATTGAATGAATAACCAGAATTCATGTCACCTCTTCATTTTAAGCATTTTCTTTATTGGTATTGATGTAAAAATCTCACCCTTTCTGCCTTAGAAGCTTTGGGTTTCCTCTAAAAAACCTTTTCTTTGGGCACTGGTTAGCAATGTTCTCCGATTCTTTGTAGTTGAAGCAATGAACAATGCGTTGAGGTTCGAAAGAAGTGTTCATCTCCTTTTTCGAAGATGTGGGATTTTCTTATCAGAAATAAATGGCCAAAATCCCTTCTCTTCCACCCCTAAATCATTTCCACATCACCTTAACGAAATTTCTAGTGTTATTCTTTCCACAATTTTTCCAAGTGGGTGCTGGAATCTCTTAGCACCATTGGATTTATTCATCAGTCCTCCATAATTAAATTCCACATTCTACTTCTTATCCCCATGATACCCTGAATATTAACCAATATTTATTTCTACTAATAGGGGTCATATGAAAATTTCCTCATAGCTATCAAAGTCACGAATTGCTAGGGATTTCCATAGGCTATGTTTTAGATCGCCAAAGAAGTGGGAAACCATGAATTTGTGGGTAACAACAAATATGAAGTCGTATAATGAAATCCATGTGATTTTTTCATCATACGCTCTGATGGATTTATCATATTGTTTTATTTAGGGCATGTAATTCCATTTCCATCATAAGTTAGAGGGTGTGAGAAAAATATTTATCAATTTTTTTTTTCCAGAAATCCTTCCATTCCAATGCCACAATATCTTCCTCTAGATTTTTATATTTGATCAATGTCCACCATTGATCAGAATCACCCTCCATATTATAATAATCTAGAAGAACATTCTCTTTTTTGGAACATTAATGGATGGATAATATCTTCTCAATGGACTCGATTAATTGTTCGAAGATTTTGGGATCATATGATCCATTAAAAGTAGGATACCTTTGTCTAATAAATCTCTTTATTGTTGCTTGTTCATTTATATTGGTGGGGGGGGGTTGGAAGATCTTCTTGACCCATGTTTATATTCAAAAAATGAGTTAACTGAGAGGTTATCATGATAAATATTGTGATTCCCACTCCCATCGTATTGGGCATCTCATTAGAACATTCATCACATTGATCTTCGTATCAGTTGATAGACCGAGTCCTCCTATTATTGGCCATTGGATAAAATAAAAGGAATTTTAGGGTTAACACATAAAGTGTAATCCAATGAATAATGATATAATTTATAAATTACATCTATTTCAATAACTTATAAATTACATCTATTTCATAACCAAGAGTATAATAAGGCCCATTATTGTGCACGAATTTGAGTTCGAGTCTAGTTCAGTGCACTATTTTCAGGTTTGACCACTAGATACATCTATATCAGAGCATCTTCTACTTCTTCGTATCTAGACATGGATTTTTTCCTTTGATAAACCACATTCTCTATTTTCACAAAAATTTAGAAATTTTTTTATTATACTTCATCTTATCCCTAAGGATTTCACTAGGGTTCTTAATCTTAATCCCAAAAATAACTAAACCTCTCTCTATTTCCAAATATAGCAACCCTTATCTTTATTACACACTGAAACATTCTTTAATACATAAAATTTCTTGTTATAAAACCCATAATATCAAGATTTATAGTTTCTTTGGGTCTTATAAAACATTACATGACAAATTAATATATAAAAATACAACATCATTACTGAAAATATTTTATACATGACCACAACACTCCATCATACTTAACATTGCATGGGATAACCTAAGGACATTCATAAGAAAATGGTGAGCTATAAATCAATGTAAAGGAGTAAAAAAGTCATAAAATGAAGAATACAATACATTTTTGGAAATAGCAAAATCAATAGAGCATAAGAGAAACATGAACATAAAGGCTTGATATAGTATAACTATCCTAACTTGGAGACATGGAAACCACATTTAATATCATATTTTCATGAGCCAAGACTCATTGTACATAGTGAATGAGTAAAACCTCATTTAAATTGAATTATCATGAGTAAACACTCATTTAACTTATCTTATAATGATACTATTCTTTACCCAATGCATTGGAGTTCTATCAGGGCACACCATTTATAAACATTTCATTTCATGCATAAGTACACCACATGGATCATAAAACACAGAATAATTCAACATCATAATTTATTCCACGATAAAGTTATGTGTAGTACATACATCTATTTCATAACCAAGAGTATAATAAGTCCCATTGTTGTGCACAAATTTCCGTTCGAGTCTAGTTCAGTGCACTATTTTCAGGTTTGACCCCTAGATACATCTATATCAGAGCATCTTCTACTTCTTCGTATCTAGACATGGATTTATTCCTTTGATTAACCACATTCTCTATTTTCACAAAAATTTAGAATTTTTTTATTATACTTCATCTTATCCCTAAGGATTTCACTAGGGTTCTTAATCTTAATCCCAAAAATAACTAAACCTCTCTCTATTTCCAAATATAGCAACCCTTATCTTTATTACACACTGAAACATTCTTTAATACATAAAATTTCATGTTATAAAACCCATAATATCAAGATGTATAGTGTCTTTGGGTCTTATAAAACATTACATGACAAATTAATATATAAAAATACAACATCATTACTGAAAATATTTTATACATGACCACAACACTCCATCGTACTTAACATTGGATGGGATAACCTAAGGACGTTCATAAGAAAATGGTGAGCTATAAATCAATGTAAAGGAGTAAAAAAGTCATAAAATGAAGAATAAAATACATTTTTGGAAATAGCAAAATCAATAGAGCGTAAGAGGAACATGAACATAAAGGCTTGATATAGTATAACTATCCTAACTTGGAGACATGGAAACCACATTTAATATCATATTTGCATGAGCCAAGGGTAATTGTACTTAGTGAATGAGTAAAACCTCATTTAAATTGAATTATCATGAGTAAACACTCATTTAACTTATCTTATAATGATACTATTCTTTACCCAATGCATTGGAGTTCTATCAGGGCACACCATTTATAAACATTTCATTTCATGCATAAGTACACCACATGGATCATACAACACAGAATAATTCAACATCATAATTTATTCCATGATAAAAGTATGTGTAGTACATACATGAAACTAAATAGTAAATAAGTAAATTTACATAATGGTGGATAGAATTGATAGATAATTGGGCATGGTATTAACTACCAAATGACATTGGCTTGGAAATCTGTGGTGTAATTTCAGCAGCATAACAGAGCAATAAAAGAATTCAAAAAATTGGTTGATGAAGGAGAAATGTGTATATCATAATATTTCCATAAAATAAAAATTAATATGTCATATAGATACATATCCCAACATATGTAATGGAATTTATTACCATAATATTAAATGGTTTCATGAATTTAAATGAGCAGAGAAAAATTTCCTACGGAATTTCAACATGGAAACGAGTGTACATGGGAAGAATTAATGAGAGAGAAAGGTGTATTTAATAATTAAAACATTAGAGGAAAATATAGGGGAGGTTATAAATCATAACCCATTAATTTTATTTTAAAATAAAAGGGGATACAAATATATGGTTACTTGGACATAAATAAGGAAGCAAGTAAAGTGAGAATATTGTACTTTGATGTCAGATCCCAAAGGCCTGGGAGAGTCTTGAGAGAGGCTTATTGGGAGATTAAGGCACCTTGGGAGGATTCTATAGAGAGGATGAAATATTTTTGTCGAGCCTAATATGGTTTGAGTGAGGAGTAATGAGAGTTTGAGTGGGATTATATAGGAAAGGAGATGGAATTATTTATTATTTATGTTTTAGGAACTACACATTAAACTAATAAAAAACACGAACTATCCCATAGTTTTTTCCCATGTTTTTCCAATGTGGTGTGGAAAAAATAATTTCATAAGGAAAATGGACAAACATAATAAAATATTATGCTTTCTTATGTGTAGTTGTGTAACACTCTCAAAGAAATCGTTTTAAAATGATAAAATATTTTATAAGTATTGGAGGGTCCACTATGGAACAATAAAATTAATAAAAAAATATAAAATACAATTATTATGAATTTAAAACATATATTTCCAAAATATTCCTTTAATAGTATTTTCTTACATTACTATTGGATCATTATGATGTAATAAAACACATTTTATATTTAAACGGTATTTCATTTTTAACGAAAAATTAGACTGTCTCCGAAAATTATGAAAAATTAACCGTTAGATAATTTTGACATCTTGAATCCAAAAATAATATTCATTTTATCTAATTAATTTTATACGTATGTGAATTTTCTTTTTTAAAATAAAAACTGACATTTATCAGAAATACATGGGTTTCGACAAAAATAGATTTCAAACCTTAATAAAAAATTACAACTGTATAAAAATTATTGGATCATTTATATTAAAAAAAATTCATTTAGGAATAATATTTAATTAAAACATTATTTAATTAAAAAAATCCATTAATTCATCAAAATAGATTTCTTAATGGAATGTTAACAAAAAATATTGTATGTACTTTAATAGCTATTTACAAAATAATAATAAGAAAATGAATGTATATTATTTATTCTATACAAAACTAATGCACATTAGCATAGTTCAAGGGTATTTTCCCATATACCCTTATAACACCTTCAAAAGACATAAGGGTAAGGTGTGTGATAGTGACAGACTCTTGGGGAGGCTTGAATAACATCACTTAGATGGTAATCTATATTAACTTCCATATCTATGATAGGTGGATCCATTCATTCTTAATGCATTGAGTCTCCGCATAGGATTGGTGAAGAGTAAATCCCAGTGACTCTACCTCCTTAACAAGCTCCAAAAATGGCTTTGTATGGATCAATTCTACTGTAATAGGTCGTCACTTCATTTTTATGAGTTAATTGTTTTTGTTAAAGCCCTATATTTATTCTAATCATATGATCACTATTCAAAAGCTCTATTATCAACAGTGACAATTCATAACAGTATTTTAAAATAAAAAAACAAAAGATAAAGGAAGTGTATATGTTTAATATAACTATTATACATAATAAGACAATTAATTTGATCAAGAATAATTTTCATTAATAAATGTTTGGGTCATCATGATATGGATTCATGAAGGTAAGTGGTTCAAAGAGTGTAGGGTATTGTAGAGAATGGAGCTTCGTACAGATTAGGGCCTCGTAAGGGATGGGATTTCACAGAACTCATGGCCTCTTGAAGGATACCCTAATATATAGGATGATTGCTTTGTGAGGAATGAATACTTCAGGAAGCTTCAAGGGACTTAGAGGGACTTATGTCTTCACAATGGGAACATGAATTCATGAATGGAATCTCAAATTAGGATGGTGGATCTCAACAACCCAAGGGAGGTTGCATCACAAAGACTAGGGGATCCGCGAAAGAGGACCTCATGGAGCACATGTGTTCCACGAATCTAGAGCATGTGGGTGAAACTCGAGGACATCACTTCTCTTGAAATAAAGGCATGATGGGGGTATTAATAAGGAACGGGGGTCTTACAATGCTCAGAGGCGTGCCATAAAGATAAATATGCTTAGAAATCAAAGGTGGATCCTTTAGACTCATAGTGTTGCCCGTCATTACTTTGTAGAATTCATGGAGATCGTTGGACTCACGTAGAATTCTGTAATTACTTTGAGATTGCGGGGAAGATATGAGAATGGGATCTATGAACCCGCATTCCTCCTTATCTTTGAATGACCATAAATATTATATTTTAACTCCCTTCGGGCTCTACAACCAATCCAATCATAGCCTTCAAAACAAGATACACTATGAGACCTTGTAAGCTCGCATTCAGTAAATCTATCAGATTAATTTTCTAGTGACAAAAACATATTTTCAATATGTGTAACTGAAAAATAAATTGACATTTCATTTTTTCCACTATAGGATGAAATTATCCAGTATTTTTTATTCACATTTCTTTTTAGTAATAATCAATTTTTAATGAATATATGACTATTTAATGTAAAGAATAAATAATTTTTATTATGTAAATAATATTTATATGCATTCATATATATCAATATATTTGATATATACTATATATTAATATTATTAACAATTATATAATAAATAAAATGTTTAATATTTTTCTTAATTTACATATTTTTAATTTTTATTTATTTAATTTTTATTTTACATATATCTATATATTAAATCTATACTATTTATTTGTTTTTATAATTTATAAGTATTATAATCAATTTATTCATTTTCATTAATAATTATTTAATTAATAAAATTATTAATATTTTTATGTAAACTCATATTTATTTTTTTACTTATTTAATTATTTCATTTCATTAAAGACCTTTATCAACACTAAAAATAATGTGCTCATAAAGGGTACTATTTATGAACTCTAAAAATAAAGAGAGGATAAAGGGTAAATTTTATAAGAGCTAGTGAAAACTGCTGATAACATTAATCCTTTATCAGTGCTAAAGGAAAAGTGATAAAAAAGGGTACCATTTATTGGCACTAAAAAAGAAATGATTAAAGGCACCATTTATCAGTGCTTATTTTAGCATTGACAAAGGCAACATTTATCCACTAATTTTTCTAGTGCTAATAAATTCTAATGTGGTTAAAGGAAACTTTTATAGTATTTTTGTTTCGGTCATTATGATTGGTTGCAATGCTAGATGTTATTTTATAATTAGACTTTGGGTGTATTTATGGTTTTCCATGTATATGATGTCAGAAGTGGTAATATCCTTATGTGTTTAGAGTACACATATTTATAGGCAGACAAAATCATACATATAATTCATTAAAAAAATTACATTTTGGTAACCTCAGTTTTTAAACATTATTTCTACATTTTCCCCATCTATCTTCCAACCCATCTCTCAAATGGTTCTTATATAACACCAGTGTACTCAAAATGGATTCTAAAATTCTAAATGACTTGAGGTGTTATTTTTAAATTGTTTTCTAAAATATGGCCTATTTGGAACCATGAATTATAAGAGAAGACTCAAAGGCCTTTTGGAACCTCCAAAGAATGAATCATGTGTCTACCTTGGTATAGAAATGGTTTTAGAGGAAATAGAATTTTCATTAGAATTTGTTTTGGATTTATGAAAGTTAAGTCTTAGTTTGTAATTTTTTTTGTTTTGGAAATTGGGTTTAAATATCACATGATGTGCCAGACCGGTTGGCATATTTGATGGGTTCTAATCACGACCAGAACCAATATTGTCATCCATAAGAAGAGAGGGACTTCGCGTAGTTGGTTTCTATGATTGACCAAGGAATTCATGGTGGCTTCTGTGTATTCTTTTTAATGCCAAGACTGTGATGACCACCTCATTCTTCATTATACAATTATCTTGGGATTCTTGAATGTAATATAGATTTTTGAGTGATGATTAATTTCCAGTACCAATTATCTGGATTAGAACCCCCTAGATATGGGAAATTTCAGGCAGGCTTTTCCCCTAGTGTGCGTAGTTTAGAGAATCTAGTTTGGATATTGACTGTAAAGCTGCACCATATGAAAGAAGGTGGGTCTAAACTGAGTTTGTATAGGGATTTATTTTAAGAATTTTTAGAACATTTACATGATTATATATCTGTGGTTCATTGTTAAATTTTCGGCACTTTATTTTCTTATTTATTTTTAATTTTTCTACATGTAGCAATATTTATCCATATATTTTTGGAAATATTTGATCCACCCTGTTGTTGTTTTTTGGTTGATTTTTAGAGTCTCTTTTATTTTTTTTAGGTTTTGTTTCCACAATTTATTTTGGTTTCCAAAGTATGTTTTAAAAAGGAAAGATGATTTTACCTATTGAAATGTTGAAAAAACTATTTTAATTAAATTTATTTTGGAAAATCAATTTTCTTCTACTTTGGGAAAAGTCATTTATGGATTTTGTGGTGCTTACCTAATAAGCTATTTTATGATCACACCTTAATTGTTCCACTCACCCACGATAGAACCAATTTTTTTTTCAGGTTCAACATTTTTCAGGTTTTCTTATGACATGGGATGGTCCTAGGGATGGTGTGGGAATAAGAGGTCACATGGAGATCCTTTTAGCTTCTAGTTTTGTTTTAGTTTTTCCCCACTATTATTTTATTTTTAAATGTTTTTTTAATTATATAATTTAGCAGTGTAAGGATTTTTGTATTCGTACAATGTAATATATTTTTCTCCATTTATATAAGTTTATATTTGGACAAATATTTCCTATTTGTATTATATTTGATGCTTGAAACTGGTTTCCAGCCTGGGAGGATCAATAATGTTTCTTGGGCCTTTCCGTGAGCAATCTCAAGTGGCCGGTTCGAGGATGACCTAGGTTAGTACATGACATGTTCTAGTTTTTAATTGTAGAACATGTTTTTGGTGTCACCAAATCTATATGTGTTGTCTATTTAATACGTTCTAGGTTGAGGTTTATTGAATATCAATAGTCCTTTTTTATTATACTTTCAATAAATGTATAGTGTTGGAATATAAAAATTGCATTGATTCATGATGAAATTTTTCAAAAAAATAATTTATCCCTGTTATGAATCCAGATAATAGTATATTGCAGAAGAAAATTTAAAACCAACTCAATGTGGGTTTCCCATTTATGAAAATGAATAACTATTGGTGGTTTTATTCCTTAAACTACCTCAAAAGATACAAGTTTAGGGGAAACATTGGAAAATTTGTTACAATAATACCCATCCCATGGTATTGATCATTCCCACATGAGAGGATGCTTTGAGGTGAATGAACATAGATTTCTCCAAGAATTTATTGAAAATTTAAATTTTTCCATCATTTTTTGGATGGTAATATGAAATACTTTTTATAACTATCACTATGGGAAAATAACCTTTTGTGACATGTTATTTGTGACAGGAATAGATCCTGAAGCAAATAGTGTGTTGAAAAAATTATTTGCGACGTTGATATCAACCAATTGGAAATAATTAGTTATTTTCTATGGGAAAAGGGGTTCTGTCACAAAAGGTTTGAAGTGGTTTGCGCGCCAAACCGCAGGAAGGGTATTTGTGATGGGGGGTGCCTCCACTTCCCAAATACCCAAATGAAGTGAATACTATTTTCAACGAGACATGCTCATGTTGCAAATGGTGTGTTGGAAGGTCACTATTTGTGACGGGTCCCCTCACAAATACCCTTTTATCCACTAAAAGTAATTAATGAGGTGAAAGGTATTTACGATGGGAGACCCATCACTGATAGTCCTGTCACAAATAATATAACCTATATATACCCATCCGTTTTGTCTTGCTATTTATTCCTACTTTCTATCTCTCTCTATATCTCAAAACACTAATTTTAGAGTCAAAATTTCTCTACATTAACAGTTTTTATGAATGAATTTTGAAGTTTTCTACATCTATAATCGATCATGTTTAAAAGTATCTATGTTTTATTTAATTTAATATTTATTTGATTTTTATATTAATTTTATTTATTATTTATTACTTGTAATTAAATTATATTTAGATGGTTTTTTATCAGTATTTATTTATAGTAATATATTGAAATTATTAGTGATAATTAATAATAATTAGTGCAAATTGCGTATTGTTCACAATCATCAGAAATGAACACAAATAATTAGTGGTAATCAGTAACGTGTAGTGGAATTTAGCAGTAATTAATTGTAATTAATAATAATTAGTAATAATTACCTGTAATTAGTAATAATTAGTAATAATTAGTAAAAAATGTTAATAAATACTTATAATTATTAATAATTACTAATAATTACTAAGAGTTACTAATAAATAGTAATAATTACTATTAAATAGAAAAAATAGTAAAAATTTGTAAAAAATATTAACAAATACTAATAATTAGTAACAAATACTAATAATTAGTAAAAAACTAATAATAATTAGTAATAATTACTAATAAATAGTAATAAATTCCAACAATTATAAATAATTAGTAATAATTAGCAATATTTAGTAATAATAAGCAAGAATTAGTAATAATTTGCAATAATTAGTAATAGTTTGCAATAAATAGATATAATTAGCAATAAATATCGATATATAGAGTTAAATAATAATAATTAGTAATAATTAGCAATAATTAGCTATAAATAGAAACAATAGTAATAGTTAGCAAAAATAGTCATAATTAGGGATAATTTGTAATAATTAGGAATAAATAGAAATAATTTGTAAAAAATAATAATAAATACTAATAATTAGTAATCATTAGTAATAATTACTAATAATTAGTAATAATTTCTAATAAATAGTAATAATTACTAATAATTTGTAGAAAATATTAAAAACTGGTAAAAAATAGTAAAAATAGTAAAAAATACTAATAATTAGTAATAAATACTAATAATTAGTAATAATTAGAAATAATCTGTAATAATTAGCAATAATTAGAAAAAATAAGAAGTAATTAGAAATAATTAGCAATAATTTGTAATCATTATTAATAATTAGTAATAATTATCTATAATATGCAATAATTAGCAATACATAGTAATAATTAGAAATAATTATCAATAATTAGCACTAATTAGCAATAATTTGAAAAAAGTAGAATTATATAGCTAAAAATAGAAATTATTAGCAAAAACATTAATAATTATCAACAAATTCTAATAATTATCAACAAGTACTAATAATTAGAAACTAAGACTAATAATTTGGAATAAATACTAATAATTAGAAATAAATACTAATAATTTGTGACAAATGCTAATAATTAGCAAAAAATACTAATAATTAGAAATATATACTAATAATTAGTAACAAATACTAATAATTAGTAATAAATACCAATAAATAGTAATAAAAAATAGTTATTACTAATAAATACTGATAAATAGAAATAGTTAGTAATAAATAGTAATAAATAGTACTAATTAGTAAGAAGTAATAATAAACAATATTAATTAGTAATACATAATAATAATAATAATAACAATTTATTATTTTTTATATTTTTTGTGATTATTGAGAATTGTAATATTTTATAATTTTATTTATTTTTATAATATTAATATTATTTTTTTCATAAATATTAATAATAAAAATAACATTATTACATTATTAGTATTATTAGTGTTATTAATATTTTTATAATATAATTTGTAAAATTATTAATATTTGTATTGTTATTATATAATATAATATGATTCATATTAATAGTATTAATATTTTTATAACTTTAAATATTAATTTATCATAAGTTAATTTAATATATATATTTATTTATTTTATTAATTATTTGTCATGAGACATTTTTCAACGGGTTCCCATCGCAAATAGTTTATAAATATTTTCAAATAACTATTTGTGATGGACCCATCGATAAAAGGTTTATTATATAAAAATAGAGAAATATTTGCAACGGGCCCATCACAAAAAATACTATTTGTGATGCTATTTTCTACAATGGGCTATTTTCAAGGGTACCCCATCATAATAGTTCATTTGTGATGGGACCCTGTGAAAAATAAACCATCGGAAAAGAACATTTTCAATAGATCTTATTGTAAATAACGCATAAAAAATATCACAAATTCTATTAGTGTATTCCCTCAGTCCAAAAAATATCCTTTCAATATTTTTTTTGACAAATATAATATCATTTTCATTGATAATTGAATTGTTAATTCCATGTTACCATATTATATCTATAGAAAAGGTATCATCCACCAATTTATCAATATACAACATCCTAATTAAATTTTTTTATACATATACATATTATCATCAAATACTGATATTACATCAAACCCATGAGACATTAGGTATCTGAAAATTGAATCTATAATATCTTTATCTCAAACCAAATCTATCTATGTCAATGGCTGGAGGAAATAATATGGTGACATATAAGGATCTTTCTACCATATACATGTTTAACATTCCACAATAAACATTACAACCATTATTTTCATACCCTTCAAAAATCGACCTGGAATAAGTGATAGGAATACATGTAGAATAGTAAGTTTGTGTGGTATCTAAAATACCAAGGGAGGTGTTTGAAATACTAAATATGGTTTTTAGTTGTTTTAGGGATATCAATTAAGAGAATAATACATGTATGTGGGAACATGAATGATTAGTCATGTCTTTAGTGGCTATTAAATTGGGGGTGGGCCTGGAACTCTTAGAGGATATCATCTTTGGGGAGTCTTCTTTTTTTCTTATTTAACCTTATTTTGTGTTCTAAATTAATCTGGATACTCTATAAATCTTGTATAAATTGAATTAAATTCTCTCTCTATACCATCTATCAATTCGTATTTTCATTGAGAGAGATTCTTGAGAGCAGTCCCTGCTGGAGAGAGATATTTTATAGAAATGAAAAAATAAATAAGATCATGAATAATATTTATGAAGAAGATAATGTATTTAAGGTATCAATAAAGGGATTAACTAGATTTATGAGATCCTAGATATTTTAGGTTATCCAAAAAATAGTTTCAAATGACTCACAACATTATAAAAAACATCGGGTTACATCCCAGGAAGATTGAAGTATACACAATATATATGATATCTATTAGTTTGTACAATGAGAGTGGATTTTCTGAGAAAATTCTTGGTTTAAATACATGAAGGTGACATTTCCACCTTATTCCAATAAGAATGGATAATATTGTAATAGGATATGGAAAAATAAAATAAAAATTGAAGACAAGACTATGGAGACTGGAGAAACTATAGGGAACCAATCTTTTGTAAATAAAGATCCAAATAACTGAGGAGATGATGGTAGTTTCATGACCATTGTTGGACCATGTAGAGTGTTCAAATTGAGGTGAATAAAATGTGAATTACAACATAGATGATGGATAATTAATCCTTATATGGTGGGAAACTAATGTGAATGACCATAGAATAATGATTGTGGTGAATGAAATTTGAATTGGAAATGTGGAATGCGATGAATTATATGATTTGTAAATAATAGTGTATATTAGACCATTCTAGAGTTAAGATCTAGTTTAATCAATCAACTCGAAACAAATTTTTTAATTTATCAAATTGCATAAAAAATAAATGTGTAATTGTAATTCTTTTATGGAATTGTTATCTCTGTAGGTTGGTTATTGTGTTGTGATAGTCGAATGCAATCCCTTTTCCAAAATATTAACCCTCGTTCGTTTGTTGAAATTGATGCCTCAAGAACCCCAACCGATTTTATTTGGATCATTATAGTACAAGCTTTTTGGAATAGTTAATTTGTGGTTTATTAATTATAGGTGTATTAATGATCAGTCTGTATGAGATTGGGTTAATCGTCAATAGTCTATAGGTGTGGTAGGCTCTGAGATTTTCAAGTCGGTTTGGAGGTTTCAGATTGAGGCAAGGCTCCTACATCAAATGATATTTTCTCCTCTGGTCAGGCGAATATGGTTGTAGTGAAAATTAAGAAGGAATCTCAAAAGGAACCTCGGAATGGGAATCCCATGGTTAGTAATATCTTTAAGAGGCTGAGTAAGGATTTAGAGGATCCCCAACCTTTTGTGAAACTTATTGCAGGAAAAGGACTCCTGTAATAGAGGAGGATTACCTAGAGCCTCCTTATGTTGTTTCTGGTGATTCTAAGAATCCTATGGGAACATCAAATGTGAATGTGGTGTTTCCAGGTGGTATAAGTAGTTCAAGAGGACAATAAGTGTCTCCCATATAACCTAAATAGTGTTATTATGTAGGGTATTACAATTTGAGAAAGGAGATAAGAGAATGGAAAAAATTAAGGAAATTTGTAGTATAAAGGTTGAATACATCACATTTAGTAATCGGTTTGAACCGGTGTAGGATCATGAGGATGAGTTGGTTTGGGCCACTTTTGATGGGGAGAGGTGTGAGTCCAGTGTATGTGATATAGAGGAGGATGTTTTGGGATAGAGGCCTTCGAGTCCAATTAGTGTTAGGAACTAGAAGGGAATATTTAAATAGATGAAGTATTACTCATTTCATCCACTTCCAATAAAGACACATTCAGTAAAGAAATATAATCACAAGAAAAAACCAATAGAATATTTTGTCAGTAGTGGAAGAATGATGTGGTGTTTGATTAGTCCTTGGACTTTCTTAAGACTTTTTAAGAAGAAGAGGTTGATTTGGTTCTGACACTCAATTCGGTGGAAGAGGAAGCCACTAAAATTAGGTGGAGTTCTTTGAGGTGAACCTCAATGAAGATAAATATTATTGGATCGACAAGATAGATATTATTCTTATTGGGGGATTCAATAATGTGAAGATCATCCTTGAGGAATAAATCTAGGCATGGGGAATGCTGACCATCCAGTTTTAATATCTGCTGATTGATGAACCAGAAACTGATGTAACCAATATCTCATGATACTTGTATATGGAGATCAATTCTAGTAGGATTAATCATTCTTTAAATTGTTATGTTATCTCTTTTTGTGGTTTAATTCATCGTTTCACACTTTTTACTCAAAAGTGTTTTAATAATAAAAATATAATTTTCAGTTAGTCACATGGATGTATTTCAAGGAGGATATTAATGGAACATATGGCGATACAATAGAGGAGGATTTGGTTATTTTTATGAACATTTTTCAAGAAACTAGGGGAATAGATGAATATATTTATGAGTTTCAGGCAATGGAATGTCATGTAGAAGAATTAAATGAATATTATTAGATTCTCATGTTTATTTGAGTATTTATAATAGATATTGGGTGTACATTGGTGATTCACAAGCCCACAGACAATGTGTTATAGTTTAATTTGTCTAGAAGAGTACAACGTGATCTGTTGACCCTAGGAATAATTGGACAACATAAACCATGAAATCAATATAATTAATTTATTAGAAACGGTAGGAGATTGAATTATAAAATAGTGAATTTTTTCCAATAATTGGAGCATTTTAGAATGTAAGTGGGGAAGAAATTCACTTATATAGAGGGAAGTCTACAATATAACTAATGGGTATTTTTATAGAAATGAATAATGGTTTTTTTATTCTAGTGGACAAAAATTTATTTTGTGTCATAAGTGTATTGATAAGGTATTAAATATGATTTTTAAGGGTTTTTAGAACCACAAATTGCGGAGTATGTGGAAGCAATAGAGGCACAAGGTAAGTAAAAGGCATATTAGTTAGATGTAAACCTAAAATATTATCCCCATGAAAGAAATATTGGTTTTCTGAAGGGTAAAAATGATAGGAATATGGGTTGAATAGTAAGTGGTTGGGGTCATTAAACCATCAATGTAATTTTTATAAATACCATATATGTTTGTTACGAGTTTTTTAGTTAATTGGAGGAGTATTAAATTGGAAGGATTATTACGAGGTAACAAAGATGATTGGTTCATTATTTATAATATTATGAATATAGGTTTTAGGCCTCAACTGCATGGAGCAGTGTCTCTTAGAGGAGTAATTTTCTACATATATTTCTTCTTATCATTTTTTCTACAATGATTATGTTTAACTTTAAAACTGGTATCAATAAAATTCTATTATTTTCATCTCTTTCACATATCAAAAAACCTCTATGTTCTTTGAGAAATTCCACATGACCCCTATCACATAAGTATGGTAACAATGAATTATTTTAGTGATGGGAATCATATTCCTTGAAAAACCCAAAATTCCATTACAATATGTCATCCCCTCTTAGAAAAATTACCTTGCACTGGAATATGATTTCTGTTTAATAGATGATTTGAAAGTCAAAATCTCTCTATCTCGATACATTTCATTCTTAACTATATCTATCTCGATTGAAAATTGGTTTGAAAAATATGAACAAATAAGAGTGAAATATGTGATTATAGTTAACCTCCCATCAACTAACTAGGATAAAGAATACCCTTCTTGATTAACCTTGAATGAATTATCTACCACATCAATATCTAATTATAATAACATATAATTATAGTATTTCATGTTAATGGTACGTATTCTCTAACTAAGAATATTTTTTAGAGTTGTATGGTCTGTGTAAACCAAGATGTGCTTGACTATAATTTATTTCTCCTAGTTGCTAATAATTATAAAGAAAGCCACAATATATTTTCCATAGATGGAATTAGATATATTTACCTCCTCAAGAGCCTTACATAAATTATTTATAGGTTGTCATCATTTCATGGGAAAAAATACAACTCCTTTTCAAAAAACATTACAATATATATAAAAAGGCTTCATAAAATCTAGTAGTGTTGGTAGTAGGGTTTATACCACATATTTTTTAACTCCTCAATTACCTTCTCATCCCTCACATCCCATCAAAACCCATCCTTGGTTAATTCATTCCTTGTTTTAACAACATTCTCATATCCACTGATAGACTTCATGTAATTTATTATAATAACCAATAATCCTCTCAAATTTTTTATTTTTATAGGATGTGAAATATTATAATTAAATTAATATTATTTGCATCTATATAAACAACTTCCATTGAAATTATATTTCTGATGTACTCCACCATCGATACAGAAAAAAAAAATTTCTTCTTATTATATTTTAGATGTTTTTATAATATCTGGAATATTATCTTCTAATATGTCAGATGTTCTAACCAATGTGTATTATCAATGAAAACCAAAAGAAAATACTTTAATATATCTGTAAACACCATGTTCATGGTTGATTGGAATGTTTTTTTGGGCATTCATAATAAAAAATGGAATTTCAATGTTTTTATAATGTTCCTCATGAATTTTCAATTTTATCATGATGATATATCTATATTTTCCCCTAACTTATGGAAATCTATATTTTAATTGATGTTTCGTAAAAATTTATTCTATATGTTAGTCATACAACAGATATTATACAAATGGTATTGGAAATAAATTTTGTATGACTAGCTTACTCAATACCCTTTAATCCAAACACATTATTTAGATCCCATATTTATTTTGACTTCAATGATAGGGAAATCATAAGTGTTCTTTTATATGTCAAATTATTCTAATTTACAACATTAAGGCCACATACATCTCTAACTGATAATTAAGTCAGTTACCCAACGTACATGAACTAATTTTCACCGAGATAACCTCATTCACCAATGATATTTCATTGTCTCTTAATATGATTAGAAGTAACTATTTTGGTATAATTTTTTTTAAATTATAGTATAATGTACCCTCAATAATTTTAACGTAACTAATATTCTTGTCCTTGCACACCATCTATAAAATTTATCCCATTCTTCTATTCAAATACCATCTCGAGAATCTATTTATTTTTTCAATTAATCCATATGTTCTATAATTTATACTGTAACTTGGAAACCCACTAGAACATAATTTTTCCTTTCCCATATAAATTCTATTGTTTTGTGCCTCTATTTAGTTAATTAAACCCCTAAAATATTCAGTGACATCGTCCCTAAAACCAAATTTTGGACCCCAAATTTCTTCGACATATGCTTTTATCATAATAGTAATTTTTTGTAAACATACCTATACCACATCATAGACTCCCTTTCACATTACACTATGAAAATACCACAAATTTATTTCATAATTAGTCATCAAATTAAACACTAAATTTTCAAATTTTATTATGATTATAGACACAAAATAATAACTTTCAATTTTTCTAATGAGGAATATTATTGGTATTCCTGATATGTGTCTTATAAAGACCAAAAAACCCGATTTTTCCTTACCCAAACCCATGAGGTAAAATATTTCCCCTATTTTCACTACTTCTATATTATTTTCCAAAATTATATTCTATATTTAGACTTATTTATCCTTCTTAGTAGAAAAATGGTCAATAGTACTCACCTATATCCTCAAATGTTTTTCAAGATATTTCTATACGTGACAATAGGGTTTCCCACAATAGAAAATTAACCCCTTTTGAATGTTACACTATCTCTTATTGAATAATGGTTTTCACTCTATTAACCAATTTTTTCATGTGGGTCTTCTAATTTATTATCATTGTTTAGTACTATGAATAACTAGACCACTAAATAATAAATTAGGCACCATAATTATACTTCATTCTAGAAGTTGTAGTAACACTTGTTTACATAAAAATCCCATTATAACTCTCCCTCTAACTAGTTTTATATATATCTTCATCGATAGAGTAATCACAAATTATTGTTTATAGGTTCTTGTGTGGACACTCTATTAACAATATTTGGGTATAATACTTTAATAAAAATTTGATGTACCAGGTCTCTGGAAAATAATGTATCCTTAGTGATACATATTCAAACCATTTAATACATTCCTCTAAAGAACTAGTTTGTTTATGTGTCTTCAAAAACCTCGGCGAATCACACGCTTTCATCATTCGATATATCATTAAATGTTTTGGCTTCAGCTGTTCCTATCTTAATCCAATATTAACACTCTTCCACGATATAAAACAATATAAACCCATGTTTTCCCTAAAAATATATTATCAATTCAATTTCATATATTATGTTATATAAATTATTATGAATTAAGTATCTTTATTATTGATCTTACCAAAAAAACCTCCCTTGAAAACAAGGGTAACTCAAATCTCTCCAAAAAACTTCTAAACCCTTCTACCAAGGTGACATCTTCTAAAATCATGCTTCCTAGTTTTATACTACCATGATATACGTTCTCACTTATAATACCACATGGACACACTATGGTTGCCTGATTTTATTTCTATAATCTGAATCATGATCCACCAGTATATCGAACACTTTGATCCTAGATATCATTTTCTCCACCACATCACGAATACTAACAAAAATTATTTTACCCATTTTCTATAAAAAATTGAATAAAATTTGGATGAATTTATTTTTTCCTCCAAATAGATTTTAAAAACTATATTATGAAGACATCATCAACTATTAATATGTCATTTCCATCTCCTCAATCATCTGTTGTTGGAAATATAATTTAAAATTAAATATATGAAATATAGGTATCTATTATTACATTCATATATGTGGGTTGAAGATCAAGGTAAATGATTGAATATTATCAACCAACTCACAATAATAAAATCAAAATGAAAGAAACATATTTTTGTGAATAAAACTAATATTAGATCACTCCAATAAATTGGGGAAGAGAAGAGAGAGAATATGTATATTTATAAGATGTGAAACAGAGACATCTCTATAATGTATGCTGTTAGAATAAAATTACATTAGTGGTAATTGAGAAGTGACCACCTCTTAGAACTAAATATTTTCCATGAATGAATGTTTCTTGAGAGAGTCCACTTCTCTTGGGATTTGATTATAGTTGTGATACTTTTTCAGTAAAATGAAAAGTGAAGTACTACTCTTTCTAAATAGCTAATATATATCTGGTAGAACTCCCAAATGACTAAAAAAATTTGGCACCAAAATTTCATGTCACACACTTTTCTATAGAATTCATACTATCTTTAATCATATAACACATTTCAGGATTTAAAGGAATGTATACCATTTCTAGAAGAGGAATAAAATTGGATCTATATGTAACAAATGCTTGATAAAAATTGAGGTATGTATTTTATTGAAAAATATTTTGTAGGCAGTAATGTTTTGGCGATAACATCCTTCCATTAGTCGAACTTGGATTTCACACATTATTGATGAAAGGGTGTCAAGATGACGAACTTTTTTGTCTCACCAGACATCTGACTAGAGAGTATAAATCATATCTAGTGTCTTTTTTTCTTCATATGATATTATTTTACTTTTCATGGAAGAAAAATATTTTTAAATTAAATTTTATGACTATTTAATGTAGGGAATTTTCATTAAGAAATAAATTCTCGTACTCAGGTTACATGATCATCTTCTCAACTTAGCTCCCTCACCCATAACCAATGCTCACCAAGGTCCTTAGGCATTGGTCCATGTCCTTCTTCCTCTATATCAAATACATGATTTGTCTCTCATGCACAACTACTATATTCCTATTTCATTTCTGAAGATTATAAATTAACCCCTTTGACTTAAAATTAAGACATATATGGACACAAGGGTGGACAAATGTGAGAGCTAGAAGCTCTCTTTTCCTTACAACATGAGGAGACAACTTGGGAACCCAACCCATGCACACCATGCTGGAAAACCACTTAAGCACCCATTATTGGGTACAACCCTTGGGCACATTACATGAGTTAACTACCTAATGAACGACATATGGGAGCACCACATAACTATAAATAATTGTGACAAAAAAATATGTTCACATACATGGGAACACCACCTTGGAAATCACACTTAGGAACCGCACCTTGACACCCATAGTTGGGAAAACCAAATTACCAAGGTCAATCTCCTGAGAACCCACAATATGATGAACCCCCTTTCCAAGACACTTTACTTAGACACCCTTACTAGGGAATATCATTAGGAAAGACCTCTCTAAGGAAAAAAGATTCACCCAAGCCTCATACTAGGGTACCAATTCAACTAGGCTATTTGATGAAGAACCAAACCCTACCAAAAATATATTGAGTTGATATTCTCTTCTTTGTATCTGAACCAACATGAGTCAATATTCTCTAATTTTTATTCCAAATATACATGATTTCAGATACTCATTTTTGTGTCATAGAAATCATACAGTGCATATACCCCTCTTAGTGAGTGATTTTGTTCTTTTTCGTTGTGATATTCCTCGGCCATACTTTATGAAGATAGAGTTCATTTGAATTGATATATAAATAGTTATTTTATGAAATAAATGTTTTATGTTGATCATATAATTATATATTCATATTAAATGGGTTTATTACAATATTTTGGACAATGTGATGTTCTAAAAGAACCTGTAACCCATGTCTATAATTACCAAAATCGTTATAATAAAATTCACTAAAATAAAATAAGACTATTATTATCTATACCATTGAGTTATTTTTTCCTAGATAAAAGTAAATCTTAATCATATTTTAGTGAAAAACAAATTCTTTTCCATGGGTGAATTTATCAAAATTGTTGAAGGATTCACTTTAGTCGGGTTTCGCTATAGAAACAACCAACAAATCAAATATTCGTAACTAGCTACATGCATTCTTTCCAAAGGTTAGTGGGAATTGGGGTTTTTACCAAAAATATTCATGCCTCACATTGGTTGAGAGGATTTGAGTTTTGGATCATCCCACTATATTGGGTGGAATTATTTACTAATATGAAAATTTGTTGTAGTTTTAGATATTTTCATGAATAATTCTTGGATCCCAAAACATGATTAGTTACCCTACAAATGATCAGTTATTGAATTCCACTGATAAGAATCTCTGTACATACATGATGGAATAATTTCAATGAAAATATATATATATAATAGAGATTAACCATCATGTTACCCATGATTTAGTAGTGATGATGTTTTAGGGGATTACTCTATTTTAAAGCAACATGACTTGGATGTATGGTGTTTATTTACATCTATGGTTGAAATTAGGACATTATATTTCATATTAATCCTTAATTAGGTTTCCTATATATTTGATTAGACCACATATAACATCATGAGGAAAATAAATATATAATGAAATTTTGTTGTTGGATATGGGTCTTGATAAATAGATATTCATCATAAGTATCCTATGAAGACAAGAATCAGGGTCCACATAGTTCTAAGAAGTTCTTATGTCATTAAATGGGATAAAAAAAGGTTTTGAGTTTGGGAATATTCATTTTGGGCTACCCTGAGATAAATCATTGGTAATATTATCCCCGGAAATAATAAAATATTTAAAGTGACTTACACATGAAAGGAGGACCATATTGGGGCATTAAGAACATACAAATGGCACAATCATCATCGGTATCTAAGACCATTTGATTCATGATCAGAATGAGAAACCAAAGAAATAAATAATGGTCACATTTAATGATATAATAAAACTGAATTTTATTAGGCTTACATATAGAGGTTGACCAGAAGATTAAGAAAGGATTACACACTGAGGCTTCCCTAATTTTTGGATGAGGTGTACACACTAAGGTATCCATTATTTTTTAGCAGGGCTCACACATTAATCCCGCCATGATAGTTAAGGGAGGATTTCTAACAATGTTTCCCTAATTTTTGAATGGGGATTATTTATCAAGGTTTTAAAGAATTGAGATAGGATCCACTTCATCTTGTTCCATGAGAATGTGGGTCACATGGACTCCAACATTCCTCCCCTTAAACCAGAGGATTTCAACTATTAGTTCGGGTCTAAGGTGGTATATTGGTGAGACTATTCCCACACATCAGAGTGGAACAATTGATATAAAAAGTATAATACAACATAGAAAGAAAAATATAATCGACCACTATAATGAAAGGATCAGTAACCCACCATAGTAAAAGCATGGTATAAAAATGGAACAACGAAAACAAATATGATAAAATACTAAGGATATATTAATAAGAAATATAAATATTAATAATATCCATATCCCAAAGGTTGAGTCATGTACCTTGATGACATGGAATTCTGATATTAAAATATGTGAAATAAGGGACATGTATATATGACATCATATATAAAATAAAAAATGTCAAAAGACAACTCCACTAGCATCATGGGAATATTCTTAGTCCTCTTCTCTCATAATCCAAGCTATAAGTAGAGAATATAAAATATCTGTAGTAGTGCACTTTCCCATATACATTCTTATAGATAAGTAATCCACTCAAGAACCAATGGTGGCCCATGTTGGATGTGAGATAAAATCCCAATAGTTCACCACTAATGGAGTCTATATGTAACCCAATAACAATAAATATAAATAGCAGTGTCCACGTATAAGGAATAATGAATCAATTTGAAAAATATAAAAACTAACCAGCTTAGGTACTTGTAGGACTCATGTTGGGTTCTATCTACATCGATATAGGTGTGAAGAGTGTTAGATCAGTAGCAACATATATATAGGTAATAATAATAACAATATATATAGGTACATATTGTATCTACCTATATGAAAAAAAAATTATTTAAGGATGTAATTAGGCATATACACTCATAATAGTTGCTGGCTGGACCTAGGGCATAACTCAAGTGTCCATAAATAGTGTAATGAGTGATAGGCTCTAACATGGGTACATGCCTTGAATATCATAATGAGTGTGATACATGATTCTCATCACTCAAGATAACTATTTTGTGACATCATACCCAACACCCTAAATAGAGAAACATGGAACTTCATTTCCATCATTAAGATGACATTATAATGATGAGAGACATCCTACTCAACACCTAATGTAATGGAGAGTGAATCATCATTATCAACAAGTCCATTAACTAGAACTACAGAACCCAACACAATGGAATAATCATAACAATAATAATATTACGATGGATCACCTATAATGTTGTTAAAACCAATAATTCCAATGTATCCAAGGCATTATTTTTCATAAAATAAATCTATTTAATTAATTTAATAAAATAAAATCCTTTTCCAATAAATAAAATAAATCCATTTTATTAATTTAGTCATGAAAATTTAATTTCATTCAGTCCAATCCCATAAATGGATGTTTAGAGAACTTGAAAAGTATTAAAGTGTGGGAAAATCCATTTATAATCCAAATTGATTTATTTAGAGGCATTTGGTCTATTTTAATTATTATATTAAAGAGGAAAATTAATTCATTACACTCATAGGGGTGGGTTTGGTTGAGGTCGACATACAATAACCACCTAGAAAGGATTCTTGAGAGTATAAAATTATGGAAAAATTTATTTGAATAAAAATAACTCGTTTTATCGAGAAAGTTGGAAATTAATGGTGTGTCATAAATCAATGAAGCTATGAAAAAAATATACTTTACGGAAAATAATTAGAAAACCTATATTAGGGCAGTATTCAACTACTCATACATTGTTGGATTATAATATTAATTAAATCGAATGAAAAATGAAGAATAGTCCATCACCCTAAAAGTAAGTTGAATGAGATGACACCTAAATAGAAAAACAGATCAAAAGGCCAAACAAGAAAGGAACTAAGAGAATTCAATATCTTATCGATGTGTATCCAATTATTAGGATAGAAATCGATTTGGAGTATTTATCTATGAATAATGTAAATCATTGTATTGAGTTGGAAGAGATATCTAAGGAGGGGAGGGAACTCTTTCATAATTGAAATGTGAAAAAGAAGGAAGGGTATTAGGATTTATTTTCATTAAGGGGAAATAGTAATTTCACCCTAAAAAATAAGGGTTCATGGTTTGGCCACATAGTTTGTCCAAACCATGTGCAAAAAATGTTAACCTCACTATCAATAGAGGGACCCCACATGGTATCCCATACCATGGGAAATATGTGTGCTAATCCACTTTCAAGTTGTATGATGTTTTTTCCTCGGAGTGAACCTGGGCTTTCATGGGCACAAACAATCCGTGCATCCTAATTTTTCACAAAGGTTCCCCATAATGTCTGTAATATCCATGTGGTAATCATGCAGTCTATATTAAATGAAAAAATATAGGAGTTACGGGCTTGGAACAAGCACAAGATAGTCAAAAAATATTCATGAGGCCTCAATTCATTTTTTTCAAGATAAAACTAAGATTTAACCATAAATATTATATGTACAATTGAGAAAATTAGGGATGTTAAAACCTACATTACTTAAAGAAACTCTTCCCTGAGTATTCCTTATGTTGGAAAAGAGGTATCATTGGAGGAAAAATCCTTCCACTGAGCTCGTATATCAGTCTCCCACTCCCATGCCTCATCCTATACTTGTTTGTGCTTCCAAATCACTCGTACCAAGGGGATGTGACTTCCAAGAAGTATCATTATGATCTAATAGATGATACAAACTGGATAATATTCGATGTAATAATACATATCTTACTCAACCTCATCATATTTGATTACATGGGATGGGTATGTACAATATCACTAATGTTTTGATACATGAAATAAATCACCCATAGACCAACATCTCTGATTAAATTTTATCTGGTAAGCAACTAGTATGATCTATCTCGAAGGGTCCAATGAATCTAAGTGAGATATTACCCTTCCTATGGATATCTCAATGGAACAAACTATTCAAAAATTGCATGAATACCCAGTCCCAAAACTCAGACTCATGAGGTCACCGACATCGCTTGGCATATGACTGCAATCAGGTTCATGCTATCATATTGTAATTTTTGAACAATCAGACCAGGTCTATAGTCTCTTGAAAGTGATAGGGTCCATGAAAAGCTTCCTCCCTTTCCTATATTCAACATATTGATGATTATAATGGGCTACCAAATAAGTCCCCATCAGGATCCATATCAATGGTAGCCCAAAATATGATATTATAAGGAAACTAAATAAAGTTTACTTGTATCCCTTATGAACCCATGATATCAAAGATACATCCATGTGGAAAGTACATTAACACTTGAGTCATATTCTCTATCTATGAATTGGTCATAGGGTAATAGGTCATTCTTCGAATCACCTTTGCACATAATGATTTCTATAACACATGTTAGAACTGTGATGTAAAGTGAGTGTATCATTCCAAAAAATATCGATCAAGGATCTCCATGAGGACTTATGACCGAACTGACATATAGTCTCCCTAGCTCATCCTTCAAGAAGTTCTCCTGAATAGGTATGAAATTTTAGACCTTCATCAAATGATCAATGACTTCCCATTGTATATCATTTTCACAAGGTGACATTAGTAAAACAATCATGAATTTTTTTCTTGAGAATAGACAATAGCTATTAATTCATTACCGGACACTGATGTTCCACCTTCAACTGA
Source organism: Viscum album (assembly GCA_963277665.1). Lineage (NCBI taxonomy): Eukaryota > Viridiplantae > Streptophyta > Magnoliopsida > Santalales > Viscaceae > Viscum > Viscum album. The sequence continues at coordinate 1,075,701,506 of OY728143.1, forward strand.
CGAAAGGTGGAACCCTGTGTGATAAAACCAGTTACCTCCCTTTTCATACCTGGCCAAAAAATACTATCCATGTAAGTATCGATGCAACCTGGTGACCCTGGTATGTACTACCCATGCTGATGAATGAAATTCCCACATCAAATCCTTTATGATATCAGCTGGTACCCAAACATGCCCATAAAATCCTAAGGTGTCATCCTCACCCACAATCTAACAAATTGATGAATTATCATATGAGATTGTTTACCTTAGGAATGAGGCCTTGGGATATGAAAATTTCCTCATTCTCACTCAATTAAGAAGGGTTGAGGTCACTTATAAGAACACTAGGATAGTCTAACCATGATCCTCTGAAACCTCAACACACATCTCTAAAAATATGGCAATGAGTTTCCACTTTCCACTGGTCTCCTAAACAACATAATTCTGATTCTTCAGGATCGTAGCATCATCTATAACATTACCTTTTCCAGGGGTGTATGTATGCTCAAAATCAAGGTAATATATATAATCAACCCATATAAGCTTCTTGATATTCAAATCTCACTATGTAAAGATGTACATGAAAATTTTTTATCAGTAAATACGAAAAAATGATATCCATGTATATAGTGTCTATAATAGAGTAGACCATATACAATATAAGATATATATAGGTTGTTTGTCTAGTAATTCCACTCACTATTACTCAACTAATGAGACCCATGTTCTATGAATCACCTTTCCTGCATCATAGTAGTTCCCAATCTGATACCTAATGCGTGACTGTAAACAATGTATCTCATAACTAGATCTAGTAAAACCAGGATCAATATTGAAGTTAATATGTTCTCCAACTCATGAAAGGTTGATTTAAATGATTTTGACCACGTGAATTTCCAACCCTTTTTCATCAACCCCATAAGTAGCATTACATGGTGTGGGAATTTATGGATTAAGAATCTTTAAGAACCAACTATCTACAAGAATATCTGAATATCAATGTCCTTTTTGGGATACTATGAAGACACTAAAACCAGTAATTTTGATGTTTCTACTGATACTCATGACTCTTAGATTATATGACCCATAAAGTAGTCTTTTTTGATCAAAATGTGTAAATTTTTTAGCTTGGTATAAAGACGATGGTCTCTTTGTGTATTTATCACGATATCAAGATTATTAGCATGGTCATGACGAGAATGATAATACAATAAGATGTATTCCACGAAGACTACTACAAATGAATCCAAATACGGGTGGAAAAACCAATTCATCAAATCCATTAAAACAATTGGAACATTCAGGGGACCAGAAAACATTACCATGTACTCATAAAGACCACACCTACTCCTAAGAGTTGTTCGAGGTATGTTTGAAGACCTAAAACACACATGATGACTGTACAACCTCAATTAAATCATTAAAAACACCCTCACCCTCAGATATGATCAAATAGATTTCTATTTTAGGAAATAGACACTAGTAATTAATCATATAATGCTTCAACCATTATTAACTATGCAAAGCCTGTGGGCACCATCTGACATATTATAAAAAAAGATCGGTGAACCCACGGGGAAGTTCTTGGGTGTATAAATACATTATCCTCTAGATATTATAACTAATTCTTGAGCTCTAGAATCTCATAAAGGAACATACATTAGTGATGCACCTAGTAATAGATCAATAGTAAAATATACCTCTCTCATAGGTGGTAGTCTAGAAAATTCAGCTGGGAATACATCCCTAAAATGATCCATCGTGAGAGGAAAAATAGAGGTTCATAACACATGATCATCCAAGAAGATACTTATGATTTGATTTGTCACACAACCGATTATTTGCATCTCGATTCCATCTTTATTTACACTAACAACCCATTCTCCCTTATGCACATGTCTATCTACCTAGTTATGTAGAAATCATCCTCCAATGATAAGAGTCATATGGGATAGATTGGGAGCTAACCAGTCCATCCTGATGATTAAATAGAACCCAAGTATGTTGAAGATGAAAATATTCTATATTAAGAGATATCCACCTACTTTAGGGGGGAAATCCTTTATGTAGGGAGTTCCCTGTAATCAAGTTCCTAATGGGGTATCCAGCGTCATCATTCCATAGAAGTGTTTGATCTTGAGGCCCATACACTCCATAAATGCATATAATAAAAAATGGTGTGGAAAGCCTATGTCTAATAAATATGTCCTTAATGTAGAGGCTACTAAAATAACAACTCAATCATTAGAGATTCTGGTGTTATTCTCCTCCAGTATATGTTGTAATGCATGTAACTGTCCCATACCAAAGCCCAATGTCACAACATATCTACAATGATAATGATTTATCTTCCAGCACTATCAATCTTCAGATTGGTTTCCTCTTCCACAACTACATCCTTGTCCAATATTCCTAGAGGTATTATAGCTGTCTCCATGATGATAATCCACATGCCATATTCTAGAAAGTGGGTTAGGTGTGGATCCATACTTGATAAGAACTAATAGAAAAGTCTCATCGAAGCATTGAATATACCCCATCTGTATTCCATTGGATCTCATAAACATTAAGGTTTCATAGGTCCCAGATTCCCACAGTGATAAAATATCAAGAAGCTATCATAATGATATGTCAAATGGGTTTTACCCCTATGTCTAACCTCAATGTGTCACTTCTATCTGCTAGAAGACACACTAATAGATCTTGGTGATGAACCTCCATGACGTAAACCATTGGATTCCTAAAAATTACTATATGTAATGAGGTCCTGCATGATTATATAACAATTAGTCATCTATCAACGGATGATGACCTATGATCTGATGGCTTATATAATCCCATCCATAAATCACCTAACAGTCATAAGATCATCGTGAGATAAATGAATAGAGAAACACTACAACCTAATGAAATGAAAAGAGTGTTCAAGAAAAAACTTGAATCACTACTAAAGGTTTATAAAAACTCTATCTTGGTAATCCATAAGTGTCCATGGAAATAAGTATTCATATAAGATAGTATGAAAATATACCCAAATCATTTCAGGATGTAGGTCTTCTATGGTAATGAAATCACACCATCGTTTGGATGAATCATGTGGCATATAATCATTATGTTTTAACCTATTCTATAGAGGAATCTCTTGATTCTAAAATATATAAATCATGGACTTGCGCGTTGAGTCAGTCTAACATGGTCTACCATCTCTTTAAAAGGTGGGAGGATGCTGATGGTGGAACTCTTGAGTCAATTCTTCCATAGTCAAGGAAGGTCAATTGAAAACATTAATATTATACAACACACAAAATAAATCATCTCTGAAATGGTCATAACTTCCTATATCAAGAATAATAGGAAGTTCCCAAGGTCAAATTGCAGGAGGGATCATTAGTGGCTCATGGACCACCACCTTTGGTGCATGGTCATAACAACTTTCAAGGTGCACAACTAGAGCATGTTATGGAAGAATGAATCTAAAATTACAAACACACACCTATGAATAGATTTTAAAAGTCCAGGTAATTACATATAGAAACCTAGGATAGGTATTTGTATTTTATATGTATAGATCACACCATTATCCATTCTTAAAAATTATGGTCTAGGATTAATGATAATGACCATAATAGGCTATACAAATTTAAGATGATATCATCTACCCACTACTAAATCCATATTCAGGTCTAGGTATCATTTCAATCAATAGGGGTTCTGGAATATCGATTTTCAATTACAAGGTATATAGAAAAACACACATTAATTTACAATTGGAACCCATTTATTTATAACCATTTTACTATTAAATATATTATTTCACTTGTCTTCATAATCTTATATATATATATATATATTATACATATCATGGTTCAGAACCTATATGTCCAGAAGCCACAACATATAATAACTGATTAATTAAGGTTTCATCATCGTCCTATATGGGAAAACATCATTTAGTTAGATGCTGGAACATTAAATGACTCAATTATCCTTTCCCTACAAGAAACATTAGCACATTTCTATATAAATAATCTAGGCACTAACTATATTAAATAGGAAAATTCATGATGAAGGTAGATGTGGCATATACAAATGCATGGATATTAGTCCTAATATACTTATATGATGCATGTAATGAACTTTAATGCCCTCATTTTATAATGAAAAATTAAAATAAATATCATTTCAATAATACCTATAGTAATACGATCATAAAACATGTGCATCAGCCAATAGTGAAGTCATATAAACCATAATAGGATTAATCAATAACTACAAATTCTCAACCCAAGTAATTGGGATTTTTCCGTGTACATGGTTTTTCTATGCACGTGCACATGATCATTGGAAAATTATTTTTTGTCCTAATATAATATCTAGAACCCAAACAGTAATAAAACAAAAAAGAAATATATCTGATACAAATTTGTAACATCCTAATATAGGATCCATTGAATCTCGTGCACCATGTTTATGGGTGACATGGCCTCAACTGTACATCCCCATATACCAGAGGCTGTTGACTAGAAGTGAGGGTCTAAGGTGGTTTAATAGAGAGACTATACCCTCATATTTTAGTGTTATGGTTAATATAATTAATATAATACAACATTGTAAAGACATGTAAATTTCAAGGAAATTTCGTTTCTTAATTTCATTGGGATTTTACGAGTACACAATTTCTGACGGCACCTGATTCTGAGGCCCGGTGTTCCCGGAATCATTTTCCAAAGTTTAGCTCGGGTACGTTCAGTGAACGAACGAGCGGGTTTTTCTATCTTTTGAACCAGTGCTCAGAATCAAAATCCAAGGGCATTGATGAAACTGCACTGTAATATTTGTTTAAGAGGAAATTTTCTGAAGGTGCGTTTTCTTGGGAGGAGTTGTTAAAAATTGAGGATTAAAATGTGAAGTAAATAAATTTGTGGTACAATTTTATTTACTTTAACCAATGGTTATATCCTACAATGGGTAGTTGGTGTGGGACCCACAAGCCCCTAACTACCCATGTTACGATATTTGTGAGGTGGGGACCACACGAGCCCCACCTCTTCAAATTCCATTAACTCCCTAACTCCCCCTTTATGTGAGTAACTCCTCCCTCTCACCCTCATTAAGCTTTTGAACTTAACAACCCATTTAATTAGAAAACTCAAGCTTAATCAATGAAGTGAGTTATGTGTTTGAATTTTAAAATTGAAATGCATGGGTTGAAGTAATAAAATAAAATAAGTCTTATTTTTTGGGGGGGTTATTTTTTGTGTGAAGATATTAGGAGAGAGGGCTCTAAACTCTTGAAGAACATCATCTTCTTTATTGAAGAGCGTGAAGAACATCAGCTCCAACCTCTGATTCTTTCTTCTCGACATTGACGAAGCGACGCCGACTTTCTGTGGCAAGATAAACGAATGCATCTCCAACCTTAGTCAAGCGATCTACCTTCTTGAATTGAGGTAGGGGTGTGTTTTGAATTGATAGGTATTGGTTTTCCTTTCATGTTTATGTTTCTCACTAATCCTTTTTCTATCAAACTAATGCGGAAGGAACATGACCAAACTAACATGGTTTGATTCCTCTACCGTTCTTGTTGTGTGGTGTACTCCAACTGTTCTTGAGCGGTGAATCAAGACATGTTTTCGGAGTTGATCGGAGGCCCGAAAACATCAGAAATAGCCTCGGAACATCGGGACGTCCTAGGAACGTGATTTTTGTAGAAAACGGATCATTGGAACAAAGGAGAGACGCATCGGGAGGCGTGATGGCCAGAGGCGTCGTTTCTGGAAAATTCCAGAATACATGGCGTGTCCTTCCAAAGCACACGCTGTGTGGTACAAGCGTTCACCGGCAGAAGTAACGAACATCAGAATAAGTAACACACGACGTGTGACACCGGTCACACGACGTGTACTGTCCATACATTTTGACAGTGGAGACATCAATGGACATGGAGTGTATTCAAGGGAAATACATGGACACAGACATAAATACACATCCACGAGGAACGACATGTATTATCTTCATTGAATGGAAGAAGTGGCTTCGCGAGGCTCGACATGTAATCCAGGAGATACACAGACACAGACAGAATCACACGGCCAAGAGGCACGACATGTACTACCTTCACCTTGGCAGAAGCAGTTTCATGATGACTCTACTTGTATTCTGGGAATACATGGACACAGGGTGGATTACATGGGCAGGTACTCCACCACACGACCAGGCATGGCCAGTGTACACGGAGACGACCGCGGATGTTTGGACATAGCGTGTAACCATACCACACTCCATGTACTTACTTTTTACATGAATAGCCCGTCAACACGGAATGTGGTACACAGAAAGTACCCAGGGACTGATGACACGATGTGTAACCATACCACACGTCGTGTACTTACTTTATACATGATCATCCCTTTGAAACGGGATGTGGTACACGGATAGTACCCGTTGACTGAAGACACAACTTGTAAACATACCACATGCCGTATACTTACTTTTTACACGACCATCCCCGTGACACGGGCCGTTTCACACGGGCAGTACCTGGTGTCTGATGACACGACATGTATCTCTTACCTACACGCCATGTCATTTAGGAAAACTTCTTGGTTGTCTTGTTCCCTATAAATTAGGAACGTTTTTATTGGTTTTTCCCTATGATGTTTTATGGAACTACGGGATACATTAACTATAGTCTTCGTGACAGTTGATGTATCCACCCCTTTTGACTCGAGGAGCGGACCCTCCCAGAATTGAGTGTGCTGTGTGTGGGAACCCTAGAGCTGACTGTGACTGTGACGAAGATAGGTACTGTTCATGGATCTTACGTGGGTTCGGTAGAGAGGACGACTATACATGGATCCTCCATGGGTTCGGCATCAATGAGGACTGTACATGGATCCTCTGTGGGTTCAGCATCAATGAGTACTGTACTTGGATCCTATGTGGGTTCGACAGTGATGGATATTGTACTAGGATCCTACGTGGGTTCGACAATGAAGACATTGGTATTTGGATCCTACGTGCATTCGGAATGGCAGCTGATTCAGAGGCAACATCTATCATCTCCACCCCTCTTCATGAGTACTATACCTATGTGAGCTGAGTATTGACTTTCATTCATTATCGTGGATATGATTGACTTGGTATCCTGTGTGGATTGGGTTGGCTTTCCTATGTGTATTGGGTTGTACTTTCCTGTGTGGACTAGGTTGAACATGGGCTCGTGAGTAGGAGCAGAACTGGAATTGATGACATAGAAATATGTATGGACATATACCTAACTATATTTGGTTGATAATTTGTGATTGTATATTTCTTTTTTGGTTTATCCTTTGTGGATTATAGGAGACCTTCGGGGGTATTGGGGTTCCTACTGAGTATCATATACTCACCCCTTCCTGGGCTATGCCCACACTATGTTGTGTTGGATGGAGATGATGGACATTGCTGATCGTGGTGGAGGCTCATGGAGCTGGACAGTACCTAGAGGTGGATCACTGGACGGGATGTGCATGGAGCGGAGGAATAGACCCGAGGAGCTGAGAAGACAATCTGTACCCACCATTTAGGTGGGATTTCCAGAGGATGGCTCAGAGTTGCTGTTTTACTTTTCTGCTACTGTACTTTCTTCTCAGTTGTACTTTACTTTCAGTTAGGTTTGTATTCTGTCCCATTTACTTTCATGCACATACTTTTGAAATTAGTTTACTTAATGTTTACTTCAGCTTGCGTACTCTGCTGTGTTTCTTTACTTATATAAATGCAATGCCTTCCATTTTATTATGATTTATGCCTTTGGTGCTAGTAACCAGCCCCTGAACTATGTATGGCGGGCTTGGGGTAGTCATGGAACGGTCCCCGAGGATGGGTTGTCAGAAATTGGTATCAGAGGAATTGGTTCTACCGTAGAACTTAGGACTTTGATAATTTCTTTTGTGTGAAGAAATAGTGTTAAGGGTATTGAGTGTGGTTATCATTCTAGGGAGTATAGTGTTGGTGCGGGGGCCAATGTATCTATACACCAAGACCCTGTCTTCTGATTTCCGACTCAATGCATGAAAACATTGATTGCATGTGTGTTTCAAAATATTTTCTGTGATTACGTTGTGTCTGATCACAAGGTATAATGTATTAACCATGGAACACCTGTTTTTTTTTTCAGGATGGCCCAATGACGGTAGATAGCTTGGGTTCCGAGTTTTGTGCGAGACAACATCCCACCGAGTGACGAGGCCTCTGCGTAGGGCCACATTACGGTGGAGGCACCGGTGGTACCTCTACCCGCCGAGCAGCCGATGCCACCAACCCCAGTAATTGAGAGTGCATGTCACCTGAGTGCACTGCACGAGTTTCAGCATCAGAGAACACCTAGTTTCCATAGGGAGACAGAGCCTCAGGAAGCCGAGGATTGGCTGGAGGCTGTTGTTCGAGTCTTCAGATTGGTAGGGACACCAGCAGACCTCATGGGGATCCTTGCAGCGAGTCTCCTACACGTGGTCGTAGGTGGATGGTGGAGCCTGATGCTCCAGGTGCACAATGAGGCATCTCTTCTTTGGACGGACTCCGAGAGCCTCTTCCGCTCAGAGTTCGTACCTTTCACCCTCCATGCAGTGTGAATTCAGGAGTTACTACAGCTACAACAGGGCAGCATTATAGTAGCCCAGTACTCGGAGAGGTTTACCGATATCTCACACTACTCCACGGACATGGTATGGGACGCATTCTTCTGGGCCTAGACCTTCGAGCAGGGACTGAGGCATGAGATCAGGGCATCGATGATCTCCGTCAGCATTCCGACGTAGGAAGGAGTACGGGAGCGATCCCTTCTTGTGGAGAGATTTCTAGGTGAGCCTACGCCAGCAATGAGGCCTGCTGCAAGGCGACACATATTGGAGTCTTCTGCAGCTGGTAATAGACATTCGTCACAGAGGTACAAGCAGAACAAACCATCATGTGGGAGACCTCAGGACACTGTTTCTGCTGTACATGGCACGCGTAGTAGAGCCAGTCATTCGAGAGGTATACAGTGATATGCATGCGGCGGGCAGGGCCACAAGGCTCGTGACTGCCCGACCCGCCATGCAGAGGAGTAGTAGACAATTGTGGGACCATCCAGGCAGAGGCAGAGGTTCTACCATGGCGGTCCGCAGGGAGCAGGAGGAGGAGGAAAAGGAGCTGGCCAAGCAGCGGGTGGTGGGCGATGATTTCAGGCTCTACCACCACCACCACCACCACCAGGAGGTCCACCCCGACCAGAGGGAGCTAACAGACATAGACATGCTCAGCTTCAGGCAGTGGAGGCCTACGACCATGGAGTACCTGAGATGATTCGAGGTACTATATTTTCCTACTCCACAGTTGTTGTAGTTCTTATAGACACAGGAGCGAGTCATTCTTTCATTGTCACTACCCTTGTTCAGAGTTCGGAGATTCCAACGGAGCTGTTGGCTTGATCCTTATGTCTAGATACTCCTACGGGAGCAGACTTGATGATTACGCACTGGTGCCGGCAGTGTGAGCTTACTCTAGAAGGTGAGAGCTTCGGCTGGGATCTTCTTGTAGCGGTGTCTAGGACTTACGACGTCATCTTCATCATTTATTGGTTATCTACGGTCCATGATCAGATCGATTGTATTAGGAACAAGGTGCGAGGTGTCCACACCGATGGGACCAGGTTCACCTTCACCAGTGAGAAGGGAGCCTTTTCAGTGTAGGATGGACTCACACAGAGGATAGGATATTCGATTACTCATTATTTGGATAGTCTCATCCTAGGCGTAGTTGATGTGCGGAGTGCGATTTTTCCTATAGTGGTGGATCAATATACAAAAGTTTTTCCAGACGACGTTCTAGGACTACCTCCTCACAGAGAGGTAGAATTCTACATTGACCTACACCCCAAAACAACACTGATATCTACTCTATCATATCGGATGGCTCTCGCTGAGCTTTGTGAGCTACGGGTACAGCTGGAGGACTTACAAGGCAAGTGATTCATTCGACCCAGTGTTTCACCCTAGGCTTCCCCAATTTTGTTCACCAAGAAGGCAGATGGGAGCTTGCAACTGTGTGTCGAGTACCATCACCTGAATCAGGTGACTATAAAGAACAAGTATCCACTTCTGAGGATAGATGACCTCTTCGATTAACTCATGGGAGCACACTGGTTCTCAAAGATAGACCTTAGGTCGGGCTATCATTAGCTCAGAGTTCGAGACTAGGATGTGCCGAAGACGGCTTTCAGGTGTCGGTATGGCCACTATGAGTTATTGGTTATGCCTTTCAGCATAACCAACGCTCCAGTAGTGTTCATGAGTCTCATGAATAGGATCTTCCAGCCTTACCTCGATCGATTTGTTGTATTCTTCATCGACGACACACTGGTTTACTCGACTAATGGGGAGGAGCACGCCTACCACTTGCAGGTTGTACTGGATACACTTTGAGAGAACCATCATTATGGTAAGATCTCAAAGTGTTAGTTATAGATTCGAGAGGTCCACTTCTTGGGGAATGTCATCTCTGAGGTAGGAGTTTCGGTGGATCCTGTGAAGATCAAGGTAGTGCTAGCTTGGGAGCCACCCAGAAGCACGACGGAGGTGTGGAGTTTCCTAGGTTTGGCTGGGTACTATTGAAGATTTGTGACAGACTTCTCCAGAGTTGGGGCACCACTTTCAGCTTTGACGAATAAGTGGAAACCATTCGTGTGGTCAGATAGATGCCAGTAGAGCTTCCAGGTGCGAAGACAGAGATTGACCAGTGCACCCATCTTGAGGCTACCAGAGGAGGGTGTAGGGTACATAGTTTACTACGATGCATCAGGGACAAGACTCGGGTGTGTCCTGATGCCGGAGTGGGAAATGATCACCTATGGATCACGACAGTTGAGGTATAACGAGTAGAACTAGGCTACCCATGACCTAGAGTTAGCAGCACTGGTCTTCGCCTAGATGATGTGGTGGCACTATCTGATGGTCAAGCGCTTAACAATTTATTCTGACCACCATAGTCTTAGGTACATCTTCTCGCAGAAGGACCTGAACATGAGACAGCGGAAATGGATCGATTTCCTCCAGGACTATGAATTTGAGATATTCGATACTCCTGGGAAGGGTAACATAGTAGCTGAAGCTCTTAGTAGGAGGACATGCATTCAGCTACTTGGAGATGTGACAGAGAAGCTAGCCACGTTGCAGATATCTTTCGTGGATAGAGATGGGGCAGCCTTTCTACAGCCACTCACAGTCACTCCACCACTTTATCAATAGGTCAGAGAGGCACATCTTGGGGATGTTGACTGTGAGACACGACATGCACAGATATCCTCCGGACAGGAACCTAATGGATTCTATGTATGAGGAGAGAACTCCATTCTTTTCAGAGGACGTACCATGGTACCAGCTGATTTGCAAGAGGAGGTGCTGAGGGAGTTTCATATATCCCCTTTGACGGTACATCCAGGAGTAGCGAAGAAGTACTAGGATCTTAGATGTCAGAACTGGTCGCTGGGTATGAGGAAGGTTGTGGTAGAGTTCGTTTCCTGATGCCTCACCTGTCAGTAGGTGAAGGCGGAGCACCAGGTACCAGCAGGCTTCGTAGAACCCTTGGAGGTCCCAGAGTGGAAGTGAGATATGATATCTATGGATTTCGTGATGGGTATTCCACGTACTTCCAGAGGTCACGGGTCCATCTGGGTGATTGTCGACCGACTCACCATGTCGGCCCACTTCTTACCGATCAGAGAGCAGGGATCAGTGGAGAGCTTGGGACGCCTCTATGTTCAAGAGATCATACGATTTCATGGTGTGCCATCGACTATCGTCTGCGATCGAGATGCTCACATTACTTCCCAGCATTGGAAGGTGTTGTAGGAGGAATTTTGGACATATCTATGCCTGAGCATCACCTTTCACCCACAGATGGATGGTCAAAAGGAGAGGACCATTCAGACTCTCGAGGATATGCTCTGTGCATATGTCCTTGACATTGGCCTCAGTTGGGAGGATCACCTACCATTGGTGGAGTTTGCGTACAACAAAAAATACCACTCCACCATCAGGATGGCACCATATGAGGCATTGTACAACCGACCTTGCAGATTACCTCTGTGTTGGACAGACCCTGAGGAGTCAGCACTTGTAGGACCAGAGATGGTCGAGGCCTCGATGGAAAAGGTGCAGATCATCCAGGAGCGGATGAGGACTGCCCAGAGCAGACAGAAGTCCTATGCTAACAGGAGGCAGAGAAAACTAGAGTTCGAGGATGGAAACCAAATTTTCTTACGGGTATCACCTTGACGTGGACTACGAAATTGGGCTAGGGTGGCAAGTTATCTCTATTCTTCATCAGACCATTCCAGGTTCTCATCAGGATAGGCGAGGGGGCTTATCACCTGGCTCTTCCACCTCAGTTTCACCAGGTCCATGATGTCATCCACGTATCTCATCTGAGGAAATACATGCACGACCCAATGCATATCATTGATCACAGAGAGCTGGACATCGATGACGGGGTGACATTTGTAGAGGTACCGGTGGAGATCGGGGATCGAAAGAAGCGGGTCCTACGTGGATGGTCGATTACTCTAGTGCGCATCAGGTTGCAGCACGAGAACCTCTAGGAGAGCACATGGGAGCGGGAGGCTTAGATACGTGCTCAGTACAGTCATCTCTTCCCCTACTTTGTGATGTATCTTTACGGGGATGTAAATCCCTAAGGTGGGAGTAATGTAAAGACCTGTAAATTTCGAGGAAATATTCTTTCGTAATTTCTTTTGAATTTTATGAGTACATAGTTTCTGATGGCACCGGATTCCGAGGCCCGGTGCGCCCGAAATCATTTTCCAAAGTTTAGCTTGGGTACGTTCAATGAACAAACGAGCGGGTTTTTCTATCTTTTGAACCAGTGCTCGAAATCGAAATTTGAGGGCACCGATGAAACCACAACGGCAATATTTTTTTTAGAGGACCTTTTCTGAAGATACATTTTCTCGGGAAGAGTTGTTATAAATTGATGATTAAAATGTGAAGTAAATAAAATTATGGTACAATTCTATTTACATTAACTAATGGTTATATCCTACATAGGGTAGTTAGGGTGGGACCCACAATCCCCTAACTACCCATGTTAGGATATTTGTGAGGTGGGTCCCACACGATCCCCACCCCTTCACATTCCTTTAACTCCCTAACTCCAAATTTATGTGTGTAACTCCTCCCTCTCACCCTCATTAATATTGCCAACTTAACACCCCATCTAATTAGACAACTCAAGATTAATCAATGATGTCAGTTATGTGTTTGAATTTTAAAATTTAAATGCACAGATTGAAGTAATAATATAAGATAAGTCTTATTTGGGGGTGGGTTAGTTTCTGTGTGAAGATATTGGGAGAGAGTGCTCAAAACTCTTGAAGAACATCATCTTCATTGTTGAAGAATGTGAAGAACGATGGCGCCAACCTCGGAACATTTCTTCTCGACGTTGATGAAGTGACACCACCTTTCTGCAGCAAGATCAAAGAAAGCATATCCATCCTTCGTCAAGTGATCATCCTTCTTGAATTGTGGTAGGAGTTTGTTTAGAATTGAGAGATATTGGTTTTCCTTATATGTTGATGTTCCTCAATAAATTGTTTTCTATCAAACTAATGTGAAAGGAACCAGACCAATGTAACACGATCTGATTCCTCTGTTGTTCTTGTTGTATGGTGTTCTACAACCGTTCATGAGTGGTGAATCAAGGCACATTTTCAGAGCCGATCAGAGGCCTGAAAACACTGGAAATAGCCTTGGAACATCGAGACGACCTGTGAATGGGAGTTTTGTAGAAAACAGATCATCGGAACAAAGGACATACGCCTCGAGAGGCGTGCTGGCCATAGGCGTCAATTCTGGAAAATTACAGAATACATGGTGTGTCCTTCCAAAGCACATGCCGTGTAGTACAAGCATTTAGTGGCATAAGTAACAGACATCAGAAGAAGTGACACACGGTGTGTGACACTGGTCACACGTCGTGTACTGTCCCTACAGTTTGACAGAGAAGACTTCGATGGAAATGGCGTTTATTCAAGGGAAATACATGGACAAAGATATAAATACATGTCCATGAGGCATAGCGTGTATTATCTTCATTGAAAGGAAGAAGCGGCTTTACGAGGCTCAACGTGTAATCTGGGAGATACACGAACATGTGTAGAATCACACGGCCAAGAGGCACAGCGTGTACTACATTCACCTAGGCAGAAGCGGATTCGTGATGACTCGGCATGTATTCCGGGAATACATGGACATGGGGTGGAGTACATGGGTAGGTACTCCACCACACGACCATTCATGGCCAGCATACACGGAGTCGACCCCAGAAGTTTGGACATGGTGTGTAACCATACCACATGTCGTGTACTTACTTTTTACATGAACAACCCTTCGACACGGGCTGTGGTACATAGACAATACCCAGGGAATGAAAACACGACGTGTAACCATACCACATGTTGTGTACTTACTTTTTACATGACCAGCCCCATGACGTGGGCCGTTTCACATGGGCATTACCCAGTGTCTGATGACACGACATGTATCACTTACATAGACGCCGTGTACTTTAAGAAAATGGCTTGTTTATATTTTTCTCCATGAATTGGGCACGTTTTTCATGGTTTTCCCCTATGACGTGGGACGTAACTACGAGATACATTAACTATAGTCTTCATGAAAGTTGATGTATCCACCCCTTTTGACTCGAGGAGTGGACCCTCCCGGAATCTAGTGTGCTGTGTGTGGGAACACTAGAGACGGCTGCGACTGTGACGAATATGGAAACTATAATTGGATCCTCTGTGGGTTTGTCAGCAAGGATGGGTGTACATGGATCCTCCGTGGGTTTAGCAGCAATGATTACTGTACTTGGATCCTCCGTGGGTTTGGAAGTAATGACAACTGTACTTGGATCTTTCGTGGGTTCGGGAGAGATGGTTACTGTACTAGTATCCTACGTGGGTTTGGCATCAACGACTTCTATATTCTGATCCTACATGGGTTCAGCAGGGGAGATGATTCAGAGGCTACATCTATCATCTCCACCCTTCTTCGTGAGAAGTATACCTATGTGAGCTGAGTCTTGACATTCAATCATTATCTTCGATATGATTGACTTTCTATCCTATGTGGATTGGGTTGTGCTTTCCTATGTGGATTGGGTTGTACATTCCTGTGTGGAATGGGTTGAACTTGGGCTCGTGAGTTGGAGAAGAACTGGAATTGATGACTTAGAAATATGTATGGGAATAAACCTAAGTAGAGTTGGTTGATACTTCGTGATTGTATCTTTCCTTTTTGGTTTATCCTTTGTGTATTCTGGTAGACCTTTGGGGGTCTCGAGGTCCCTACTGAGTATCGTATACTCACCCTTATACGGGCTATGCCTGCACTACATTGTATTGGATGCAGATGACGGACATCGCTGATCGAGGTGGAGGCTCGTGGAGCTGGACGGTACCTGGAGGTGGATCACTGGACGGGAAGTACACAGAGCGGACGGCTGGACCTGAGGAGCTGAGGAGACTATCTGTACCCACCCTTCAGGTGGGATTTCCATAGGATGGCTTATAGTTTCTGTTTTACTTTTCTGCTACAATACATTCTTTTCAGTTGTACTTTACATTCAGTTGGGTTTGTATTCTGGCCCATTTACTTTCCACCACTTACTTTTGTACTCAGTTTACTTAGTGTTTACTTCATCTTGCGTACTCTGATATGCTTCTCTACTTATATAAAAGAAATGCCTTCCCTTTTATTGGGATTTACACCTTTGGTGCTAGTCTCCAGCCCCTGGCCTATGGAAGGCGAGCTTGGGGTAGTCACGACGCGGGCCCCGAGGATGGGTTGTGATAAACATAATAAGAATAATATAAATTGAAACTATAATGACACGATCAGTTACCTATCATAGACATAGAATGATATAAAATAATGAAAAAATGGAAACATATTTAATAAAATACATTAGAATAATTAATAACAAATAGAAATTAATTATATCAAAATCTCAAGGGATATTTCAAATATAATGTTCTCATGGAATATTGATATACAAAAAGTGGAAATTGTGGACAAGAATTTTCGACATGCTAGAAAAAATACAAAAGGAAAAGAGACCACCCCACTAGAATCATGAGAATATTCTTATTCCTCTATTTCCATGATCTTATCTATAAGTTGAGAATATCCAATATGTATTTCAAGTCACTTTTACTTATCCATTTCCACATGCAAGTAATCTACTCAGGTACCAAGGGTGGCCTGAGTAGGTAGTGAATTAAAATCCCAGTAGGCCACCACAAATAGTGTCCAGATTTATTCCAATAATTTTACAAAGAAACAGTAGTGCAATGGTATATTGAATAATACACAATTCAAAAGAAAGAAACACCAACCACCTCATGTTCTTATAGAGAAAATGGTGGGTTCTACCTGCTTTAGAAAAGGCTATAAGAGTTCTTCAGTGATAACCACAAATATATATATTATATATAAGTAATCATAATAATATATATAGTTATATATCACATTATCCTATATTAATAATTAAAGTAACGACTTATGTATAAATAAACCTACATACTTGCTGATTACTTGACATGGGGTGCAACTCAAGCATCAATAAAAATTCTAATGACATATATGTTCCAACTAGGGTACATGGCCTTAATCTCATAATGAGTCTAATATGGCTTGCTCATTAGTTGAGATAGGTGGGGTAAGACGTCATGCCCAACACCCAAAACATATGAACATGAAACGTCATTCCCATCTTCCAAAAAAGTGTATAATGGTGAGAGACATCATGCTCGACACCCTATGTAACGGAGCGTGAAAATTCATGATCAATAATTGCCTTAACCATCATTACAATTCCAATATCAATGGAATAATAATAATAATATCATGAGGGATCACCCCTAATGTAGTTATAAAAAACAATCCCATTAAAAGCAAGGAATCACATCTAATATAAACAATCCATTTAATTCATTTAAGTAAAGGAAATAATTTCCATTAAATATGATGATTACATTTAATTAATAAAATATTGTATATTAAGATTTATACAATCCATGATCTTATACGGTTGTTTGGATAACTTGAAATGTACTTGAGAGTGGTAAAATCCATTTATAATTATATCCAAATGATTAAGAGTAATTTTTTCCATTTAAAATATTATATTAAAGGGGGGAATTTCATTTGGATCTTCCAAGGGAGTGGGTATGGTTGAGGTAAACATATTATAACCAACTAGAAATTAATCTCGGTAGTATAACATTATTAAACAATTTATTTAAAGAAGAATAAATCAATTTAATATGACACATAGAAATGGATAACATGTGACAAAATAATTGGGAAACAAAAAAATAGAATTTTCAGGGAAACAACTAGAAAACCAACCTTTGGGTCATCGATGAAACCTCTTCCAATATTGAAATCATATTCAATGTAGATCAGAAGAAAAAAGAACAACATACCAACGACGAAAAAATAGGGTGACTGATCTCAAACACAAATAGCGCAATAAATAGGATGAGAAATCATAAAAGATGTCTAAGGGATTGGAGAGCTTGCGAATTCAGATTTAATGATTCCAGTGATTCTTGATTTGGAATCTAAATCATAGAAAAGTGGGGATCTACATATAAAGGTCAAACATAGGTCACTTGTGAGGATGAAGCTCTTGTATGATGGAAATGAGATAAGTAATGAAGGGTTTTCAGTTCTAATTTCATCAGGGGAAAAATATTGATTTCACCCTAAAAAAATAGGTTCACACAATTTGGTCAAACCATGTGAAAATTGTGCTCACCACACTGTTTAAAGAGGGACCCCTCATGGTTGAGGTGAACAGTTTCCCTAAATGTGTGAAAACTATGAACTAAGAAACATTAAATATGTCTGATGTTTTTTCATTGACATGGACATAGTCTTATAAGGTTGCAGAAAAATCAAACAGCCTCCAACTACTCCAAAGGTTCCCCACACAATTTCTTTACATGGTTAGTAATTACTATTTAAGAACCATATAGACTACCCTTTTTACCAAATATTGATGCTCTGGGCTCTCTAAAATCAATAGATGTTCCCAAAAAGATTCTTAGTCTATAAGGAACATTAATAAAGAAAAAAAGTATTTAAAATCAAAATATGATCCTTAATTTTGAGAAAATCTGTTTTATTATACAGGTGTCCCTGATGTTTGAGTGAGCCTTACAAACTGAGGTCACCAAGATATTTTTGCAGGTATTACACTCTAATGACTCCCTATATATATTAATTAGGATATTATCCCTTTTACGAAAATGGAAGTTTAGTTGGGGACTACATATAAGTGACATTACCATAGTGGAAGAATATATTATGCTAAATAAACTATAATTACACGTCTCTAAGTCCACGTAATCCACGCTCGGTGTGAGAAACAATAGAAAATTAGAGTTCAAATGCATTGAATATATGTGTGGGACTTATGCACACTATCCACACTAAGGGAGTATGACCATAAAATTATGAAGCATATGGATCTAATAAATTTCACCGAAGGAATCATATGTGGATATGTATGAATATCCAATGTGAATACGTTTGATATAGATCCTGGACCATAGTAATATATCTTGTATATCCTTTTTATAATATATATTAGTGTTCTCAATATTTATACTCATAACCTGTTGATATTAAGGGATAGATGAATACACTCAAATACATTATTTCTCTAGGGTTTAGGAAAGATTGATACTTATACCAAGGTAGATCCCCTTTTTTGGAGGAATTTTTTTCTTGCTATTGACATTATCACAATAGATCTCTAACACCACATCAATCACACATAGGGTGAGAAATATGAGATGAGTGTAGAATATATGAATTTTATGATGGATACAATATTAAATTCATACAGATCTTACACAATAAGGATACTCTTCAATGAAATGTGACTAAATGTCTTGTAGATAATTCAAATCTATTAGAAAGGACCCGATCATTCAAAAGAGGCATTATAATGTGATGGATATATTGGGATCATTATGATCTTCAAAAAGAATATAGACACATGAAAATATGACTTATATATTTTAATAATATGGGGATTGAACCTCAAAAACTGATTCATACATATCTTGATTATAATAGTAATCATATTCCTTATAGTTCATATATTATTTTCATGATGATGGGTATGGATGCACAGTCGAAATTTTAGGGATCTAAGCACTACATGTTTTGTATTATAGGAGGATATTAAATGGGTTTAGAATTTATGGGTGATTAATGGCTTATGATAAGATTGGTCACACTTTTTATAGTCTTGTTGCTATGAAGGTTTCATATGGTCATTCATTACTCATGAATGTAGAATGTTCATGCTCTCCCCAAGATGATGGGGAGTCATAGATTTCACAAGAATCATGTGAATTCCCTTGATCATGCAAGGACATGAGGTCCATGGACTCATGTAACTAATGTAGGGTTAAGAAATTGTATGGAATAATTATTTAATAAAGAGTTTTCATGTTATTTCCTGATACTCATTTGACCATGAATCTATTCTATAATTGCACAATTGGTTGTTATCATGTGAAAAGACCTTTCATAACCCATTCTTCTTTTTAGTTTCTCCAAAGGTACTCACTGAACATTATTAAACAAAAGATTCTTTTGATCATGTGATTCATCCATGCCTAAAATTTATATATGATTATTATATTATTTTTAATATTCTTTATAATTGGGAGGGGGTGTTATAGGCATAATCCAATATCAAGTAACACAACTCAGTTCCATGAATCATACGAGAATCACCCAACCAATTCATGTGACCTAATTTTTATAAGTATAAAATTTAAATAAGAGGGTTTCACATAAATAAAAATTACCAAGATATCACTCATAAACTAATCCCCAAGATCTACTCAAACATACTCGTTTCCTATTTGGATAGTCTAAAAGGACACTAGAGTTCAAAAAGCGAACAGTTCCCTGGTGATAACATTTCTAATGAATGGAAATGACCATAATGAGTTAATCAAAGATGTAAAGAAATATTTGAGTTGGTTCACACAATCTATCATTATTTGTAAATGTGGATCCCAATGATCATCTAATACCATCCACAAAATAGTGTTCCAGAATTGATTAGTTATTAGTTTCTTGGTAGTAAATATTTTCAATTGACCTATAGAGATGAATGAATCAGTATATGTGAAATACATCAACTTGTGAGAATAATTTCTCTTGGGGGTATGTATGATGGGTTTATTCCAACTAAAAATGATTGGGATGACCCTGAATAGACCCCAACTTATCTTGGGATATGCTCACAATTATGAGAGAGAATCTGAATAATGATGAGAATGTGATGAATCATCTCATTCAAAGGATGGAAAATAATATTTCATTATTGAAGTGGGTCTCACAGAATTGTGGTATATCCTTATAACTACCCCTTTAAAAAAAATTGGATAATAAGGGTTCTTATTTAGAATTTATGGAGGTCGGGTAGTAAACCTCATGGGGCTACAAGGTGAAATTATGTGTCTCCCTATATCATTAGGTGGATGCATTTTTTTTATATTTTAAATGGATAGACATTTTTAGTTGCAGATGCATATTTTGGAACTAGTTTTGGCATGATGGTTATGATGGATTGAGTACCAGATGGTTGACACCCCAAACAATATATTCTAACCCTTTACCATATAAATTATCATCTTGTCTACATTCAACATTTTAATAAACCTTACCAAATTAGTGGCCAAATATAGTTTTTATTTTTATGGATAGGTGAAAAATTCTGGTGTTATATGTATCAGAATACCATTGAGATCCATCATTCCCTATTACTCCTCATGTTACTAATAATCGTTGGGGATGAGGCATTTTTGGTAGATGTTGATGAATATATTAACATGTTGAGGAAGAGAAAAACGTTTCAATTTCATGATATATAACCCACACCTTCTAGTATTATCATGGAAAATGTAAATAGAGCCCAAAATAAGAGAACATATAGAGTCATACATTAGGTTGGGGTTCCTGAATCTATCTTAGTTGATATATTTACCTATGATTCATACTCCCATTATAGGTTTTCTTATCTGTTTTACACTAAAAAGGTTTCTTATCTTACTTTTGTTGTATTTTGATGAGAATGAAATACCATGATTATTTTTAAATTATATATGACGTTGACACAAAATGATACTAATGGAAATATTTTACCACCACCTTATGATACTGTAACTTATATATATGGATACTTTCCCAATGCTTTGGTGGAATCCTACCATGTTTGTATACTTATCCATCCAGTTTGATGTGTACATAAACCTTGTTCCAATTATAACCCCTTTCTAAAGGATTCAATTTAACTTATTCAGGACTCAAGATCCTCTAAAATAAAGTTCTCCCAACATGGAAATAAGTCTTATGATAAAGAGGCATATTTTTTTGTGAAACAGACCCCTCTAGACCAATGGCATATGATATTATAAAAAGTGTAGGGTTAGAAACATTTATTGGAAGAGGGAGTTTAGTTGAGGTTACTCTATTTGCTTCCTCATTTTCCAATATTATCCATCCATAAATGAGATTCATACATGAGTATATCTCAATCATTGTTCCTCAGGAACTCACACCCTCAATGATAGTTGTGGGAAAAACATTTACATGAAGGTGAACCAAGTATGTGAATAACTCTCTAATGATAGACAATGTTTTAGAGAAAATATATATCAGAGGAGATTTCCTCCACTAAGTATTACATCAATTGGAGAAGAAGACATCAATTACCAAAGATTATATAATGTAATAAAGTATATCAGTCTGTCCTGAAAATAACTATCTCTGAATTTAAAAGTATTTTCACAACATTGATGAAATTATTTTTTCTACTTCAGTCAATGAGGGATACCTCATAGGTGGTGGAGAAAAAACATTGTAAATACCCTCAATTTCATGATCATATAATCAAACTAGAAGCACATATTGTAGAACAAGAAGCATTCACAACTTTTTTGAGGGATGATACTTCAAAGGAAACACATTTACTAGAGATGATTCAAATATAGGGCCATGAGTTATGTCCTTGATTGAGTGTCTTTTTCCAATACCATTGATAGAGGATATATAGTTGGAAATTATTCTACACAAAATTAACTCCTTACACCCAACTTTAGATGATCTGGAGAACTCAACATACCAAATTTTTCCCATGATCTAGATGAATTACTTATAAGGAATTTTGAAAGAGACGTCAATATTGGGAGATTCCTCCACCACTTTTTCTCTAAATATTCAATAATCACGTTTTTCCAACCACAAGTATTTTTTCTTCCCCCTCACCAAGGGTCATATGATCACTTACACTCAAATAATAACTGATTTTTTTCAATGAATTTCACACAAATGATCAATATTAAAAACAAACATGTTAATGTACCAATGTTAGGAATTTGGAAACAACTTGGTTCAAAGGGATGAATGAGGTGGATATTTCATGGGGGAGATAGTGTTATATATCATTTTCCTTGTCCATATTCCTAGATATAATATATTTACATCTGTTAAGAGCATATTATGATCCCCATAATCTTATATGTTCATTTTTTATTTATTTACCTTGTTATTTCCTATGTTTTATTTTTGTAAATATTAATGGGAAAAGACATAACTTTTCCTAAGGCCACCATTTATTAAATTTTTACCTAAAAAGTATTATATCTCATAAATATTTGTATGTTCAAAACTTTTCATAAATCATAGGCATTCTGTGTATTTTGATAGAATACTTGACATCTAACTAGACTATCGTTTTTCGGTTTTCGTCCTCTTGAGTATCATGCCACATTCCATTGGAAGTTTAAGGTCTTTAAATCCAAAATGATTAGGTTCTACTGTATTTTGTCAAATGGATTAGAACATATATTTCTAGAGTTTATGATCATATATCATGGAACATATGTTTCTATAGTTTATGGTCCTATAAATTGGAACTTATATAAACTCAAATGCTTTAGACGTAGATTAGTTTATAAGGGATAGGTGTTAAAATATGTTTATAGATCTCTATATCACTAATTATGTCATGAAGGATGAATATTCATGAAGGTTTTTCGATCCCTTTATCCTTGATTAAGTCACAAATGATGAAATTTCATGAAGGGTTTTGGAACGCTTGTTACCTTCTTAAGACATGAAGGATGAATATTAATGAAGGTTTAAAAAAACCTTCATCCTTTATCAAGAACGGGTATGGTATATGATGATGTGAGCTCAATGATGTTTAATCAACTAGGATAGATGGATAATGGGCTATGTAAAAAATCCTTAGAGTGTATGAACTGAAGGTGATGTTATTTTTCTAACATGATATTGATGACCTTTAAACAAATTGTGTTCTCAAGTTTTGTTGTGATGTAGTTAGGGATAATAGTGATTGTCGTTCCTTTCATTAAAATAAAAATATGATTCTATTTGATGATTTAAGGGGCCTTATGCATGATATAATTTTTTCATGAATTTATAGTCATTTCGAGGGGTCACTGCTCTTTTCTAGGGGCATTTGAATATTTGAAAAGATTCAAACATTGGGACAGTGAAGTGGGGTATGGAAAAAAAATTTCCATAAGAGGGGTTTTATTATCCTAAAGGTAATTCATGGACTATCTTATAAATGAGTTCTTTTATATTTTATTTTTAAAGATTATTCTGACATATCATTTGATTTAGTTTCATGAAATGAGGACAACTAAAACATTTTAGCATGTGGTATCACACTCCTGCTTCGAGAATCTGTATAATACCTATTGATGTAACATTAATGGTGTCAAAAGAAAATTAATAGTTTGGATATCAAACTTGTAAATCAAAATCAATGAATATTAGAGTCAATGAGATGTAGAAAATGGTGTAATCAATTCGACCATTAGTAATGGTAGAAACCAGTATCACACATAGCCACTGCCATAACTCATGATTGGGGGGGGGGGCTCCTTTCTAGGACCAATACATCCCCTAGGCATAAGCTATGATACATCATGATATTCACCAGTGAATATCTATAGGGTTCATTTAGATAAATCAATCTTCATTACTAATATTCTGTAGTGGAGAATAGAGAGAAATTACTCTAGGTTATGTGGTTCCAGGAGAAGCATATCGATAGTAGGAGCTGGTGCACATCAATACTAAATTAAAAGAAATGAAGATATTTAGGGAAAATTTAATATTAATGAACAGTTGAATAACCCAAGAAGATATGTATTCATATACGAAGCATATTATTATGAATATTGGATGTGAAGAATCACTGATCTAATTTCTTCAGGGACTATAAGCATCTATTAAGAATGAATAAACCTCTACTCGGGTCATAAAATAGACCCTACAATCCTTCTTCACATTTTATTTATTCGTAAAACTTTTCCTAAACATTGGAGTTGAAGAACCTGGTGTGTAGAGACATGATTTTTTCTTATACCTCCCTATGTGTGTTTTCAGCCTTAAAAGTTTAGTTTCTATATCTTTAGTAGTTTATGGTGTTGTGATCTAGGAAATTGGAGGATATATTTTATGTTTTAATTGCATTAACCAATGTGAATGTGGTTTAAGGACATGATGAATTGACCAATTATTAGGGGTGTGTCACACAATAAACTAATTTGGATTAACAATTATGTAAGTTCCCCAAAAAAAGTTTTTAACAAGGGATGAAGATGTTGTAAATCATGGATCAATGTTCTCAGATCATGAGTGATTTTATTGGAATGCCACATAAAGGATAATCACGAATCATGCCGAGGTGATGATTTCTACTACAATTTTGTTTGGGATCATAAGGATCATATCGCCTTTTTGAATGTAAAAGCCACAATTAGTTGATAAGATAGGGGAAGATATGCAGGAGCTAGGTGTAGGGATACATAGTCAAACAAATGGTCCCCTAAAGCCATGTGTTCTTTTAATGTTCTATAGATTATTTATGAAAATATGAGATTCTCAAGACATGAAGTGAGAATTTACTTATTTATCATTTTTAGTGAAAAAATTACATCAAATGATTGTACATTACTGATTCCATAATTATTTATTTAAATTAAAAAATCTAATACATGATTTGATTTTTATTTTTTAAAAAACAAACTGAGATCCTGTTATGAAAATCAAGACCCCTATATTAGTAGAAAGGAAAACATACACACGTCTGAGAGAAGAAGATTTACCAAGATCCTTTCTATTGAGAGGAAGGAGATCATCTGGCACATGATCCATCCAAAGATAATCATTCCCATTCACACCCATATTAGCAAGCCCATCTACCAACACATTTTCCTCTCTGTAACCATGAGTACCAAAGTGATCCTTTGAGTAATGAGAATACAGGCATCTAATCCAATGATTAGTGAGCATCCATGAAAGATGAATGGACCCAGTTCGTAAACCAAATACAATACCCAAGGAATCACACTCAATCCAAATCTTTTCCCAACCCCGTTCTTCTACATTCTCCACAGCCACAATAACACCAAGAATCTCCGCTTCAAGAGCG
Organism: Viscum album; assembly: GCA_963277665.1. NCBI lineage: Eukaryota > Viridiplantae > Streptophyta > Magnoliopsida > Santalales > Viscaceae > Viscum > Viscum album. The sequence continues at coordinate 1,075,727,096 of OY728143.1, forward strand.
GAGGAAAAACCACGTGAACCATGAATACATCCCAAAACATTCCCCTGATAATCCCTAAAGACTACACCAAAACTACATGGGCCTAGATTGCCCCTTAAAGAACCATCAGAGTAAACTTTAATCCACCCACAAAAAGGTTCCTGCCATATGACTTCCGTTTTCCCAAGAAGAGGCTGAAAATTACCTTTAATTTGGATCTGATTCAGCACAGATAGATCATGAATTGAATTATATAAAAACACACATTTAGGTGTTTCCACCCCATGCACAGTAGAAAGTATACCTGCAAGACCAGCACCAACCCGAAAAGGTTGTGACTCATGTTGAATTTGTTCCTCTAATACCTTATGAAATGAATAGTTTCCTCAATCGTGACTTGAAAATAATTCCATATTTTCAGCAACAGATTCCTAAAATTCCAGCTCTTATTGAATTCACATATTGAGTTGGTTTGAGGCATAAAAACTACAAAAATATCAGCAACCTCCCTCCACATCATCGAAACTATTGCATAACTGAGGAAGATATGATCCACGTCTTCTCTATGATGAGAGAATAAACCACAAGTAGAGAAAATAGAGATTCCACAGATCATCAAAAATTCATTAGTTGGTAATTATTTATGACCCAACCATCATGTTAGAATGGATCTTTATGGACTTAATAACTTCTTGTGAAAATTTCCAATCCATTTTAATTTTGATGAACTTCCAAATGAGTAATTGTAAAATCCTTTTGATGAGATAATACCATTGACATCAGGTTCCCATGCCCAATAATCACCTCTAAAATACCACCAATAATTTTCTACTACAGATGTGATGTGATCTGGAAGGTTCCCCATACTCGCAAGCTGATATTTTATTGGAAATTCAAAATCCAAATTCTACTGTTCCTCTAGAACTAAGTCAATAAGATGATTTCTGGTCCAATTAAATTTCCAAAATGGAAGAGATGAGTCCCTGGAAACCAAGAACTGAGATTCAACATCAATTTTAGAGAGAATACACTTATAGGAAGACCACACAGAGGAGTTGAAATAATTGAAGTTCCCTGTCCTGAGCCTGTGAGTAAATCTGGAACAAAGAAAACTAAGAGCCTTAGATTGCATATTTATAATCTTTCAAATAAACACAGCCTGGAAAGAATCATTGAATCCCCTAAAATTTTTGATGCCCAGACCAACACCATCATATGACTTGCAAATAGAATTACATGGGACCGTTGCCAGCCGTTGTTCCAAAATTCTACCTCTCCAGATGAATTTTTTGATAAAAATATTAATGTTCCTGATCAAAGCAATCAACAATTTATAAACCATAAAAGAGTACACAAATTTGGAAGGGATGATCGACTTCACCAAACAAACCCTACCGTCCATTGAGAGAGATTTTCCCTTCCATGTGGAGAGTTGTCTTCTGATCATGCCAACAATGCTAGAATAATTAAATACCTTTGGCCTCCCCCAAAACATGGGAACCCCCAAATAATTGAAGGGAAGATGTCCCTCACTGATGCCCAATTCTCTGATGATGTCATTTTCTTATGAGGAGAGAAGCTCCTTCCAAAGTCTACAAAAGACTTGCACCATCTAATCTCCTGTCCAGATAACATTTCATAGTGAGAAAGGGATCTATTTATATTCTTGACATTACCTCTATCCACTTTAGTGAAGAAGATGATGTAAGTAGAATATAAAATAAGGTAAGGAGAAACAATCCCCCTTCTAGCATGAATAGACTTCAATTTTCCATTGCCAGCCATGATACAAAGAACCCTACATGTATAGTCCTCAGCAATGGAGAAAAGGATAGATAATAAAGGACCACCCTGCCTAACACCTCTAAAGAATCAAAATATTCTTCAGAAGAAACATTTATAAGGACTGAAATATGAGGAGAGATTAAAATGACTTTGATATAGTTAATGAAGACATCATCAAAACTATACATTGCCCGAATCTTGCAGATGAAACCCCGATATGTTATATTAAAATCGTTCTTTACATCCAATTTGAGGATAATATTGCCAACTCTAGTAGATTTAAGGAGGATATTAACAGAGTCTAAAGCAGTGATAAGACAATCTTGAATTGATCTCCCTTTTATGAAGCCAAATTGATTTGGAGAAATAATTTTCCAAGCAATACAGGAAGTCCTATTTGCAAGAATTTTGAAATTGATTTTATAAATGGTATTAACTAACACCACTAGCCTAAAGAGAAGAATTTCATTGTCATTCTCCACTTTTGGAATAAGGGCATGAAAATGGGAATTCAAACCTTTAGGGAGATATCCACCTCTGAAAAGATGAATGACTAACCTGTAAGCATCTTCATGAATGAAGTCCCAGAATGATTGAAAGAAGAAGTCACCAAAGCCATCATGACTAGGTGATCTCTTTGATTTGAGGCTAAATAAAACCTCCTTAATCTTGGGATAAAGAGTCATAGCAGAAAGAATGGAATTGTCCTCTTGATTTACCAATATCTGGATCACCCCATCCAGAGGATCAATGGTGGAGTTTGAGCCATTAAAAAGATCCTTAATGTAGGATATGACATGCTCTAAGAGATCTGATCTATTTTCATTAAGGAAATCCCCATTATTAATCAATGAAATAGGCTTAGACACCTTTAAAAATTACTAATACATGGTGTATATGTATTAAAATATTAATTTTAATGTTATCTGGTAGTATTTATATTTTTAAAATCCAAATTATTGAATAGTTTCAAATTTGAAATTGATAATATTTTAAAATAAATAAGATTTTATTAAATAATAATAAATCACAAAAAATATTAAGATATAAACAATTATTAGTATAGTTATTAAAATATCATCCATGATTAAAATATGGTTCTTTTGTAATTTTATAGTACCAATATTGAACCTTAATGAGTAAAAATCACTCTTATCACGGTAAGAGTAAAAGTGGTTAAATAAGACTTAAAACTAAATGATAAGTATAATAATTTGATTATATCATGTAAAGAAATTGTTTTGTGAGATTTTATATAACCATAATAATATTATATTCTAAATAACTCTCTTTGGACCCAATTTTTATTAATATATAATTTATATTAAGTTAATATTATGAGAATATTTAAGAGTTCCCCTCCTCTCTCTTGTAAAAAGACACCTATTTTTATCTTTAAATAACCCTTAAATGGCATTTTAATTTTCCAATAACTTCCAAAATATCTTCCTATGAAACCATTACTCATTTTAGTGGCCTTTTTAGGAATACCACTGAACATAGTGTTGTATTTTGTTTTGAAAAGGTGGAGGTCTGAAGAAAAGGTATTGTTTTAATCAAGTGTTTCTAATTTTATCATCTTCATACTCAATAAAATATTACTCAACCATGATAAACTAATAAATCTAGTATCATTAATATAAGATATGTTTTAATGTTAGTGTTATGACCCATATCCATATCCAATTCAATCAAATGGAAAATGAATTCAACATTTATGTGTATGGCAGACTACTACCATGTGAATCGATGTGACTAATTTTCCTTTACCTTCTCTCACGATTAGTTATATTTATATAATTATTAGTTATAAATTATATTAATTAAATATTTATCATTATTAAAGGATAATATATCCTTTATCTTTCTACCATTTCATATAATAAAATACAATAAAATCGTTTGTGCATACGTGTGAACCATCACCTCCATGAAGAAATGTGATTCATTTTCCATCACCATATCACATGGATGATAGATATAAATATATTCAAAAATTTATTATAACACATAATATAATATTATAATTATATAAATCTAAAATTAAACCTAATTTATTTCGACAATCACAGTTGAAAACTGGATACATTTTTCATGCATAAATATGACCTTCAATCTCCAAAATTGTTGTGTAGTTAATTTTTCATAACAATATTTGATAAATTTATATGAAATTATAGTTTATTTATAAAAATTATAGTTATAAAATGAATAATATTCTGGATATGATATCAAAATTGCCTCTTTAACCATAGTCAACTTTCCGAATTCATTTTTGTCTTTTTAATCGAATATCGTCGAAACATCCAATGAGAACTTACACGATTATGTAATTGAATATAACATATAAGTTAGTAGTACAAATATGATTATAAAATTGAAAAATGTTATAAGAAAATTATTAATAAACCAAATATTATTATTCATAAAATAATGAATGTACTTCATGTGTCACACTCAAGGTAATAGACTCTTTAATTAAAAAAACAACACTTAAATGTTTTAAAAATTTATTTTTTAAATAATTATCATTCATTTTCATTATTTTTAAATTATTTTTTTAAATATATTTATTATTTCATATATTTTTTACAAGTTTAATTTTCAAATTTCTCTCACTTGTTTTCAACAAAATGTTTTTTAAGGTTTTATCTAAGGTACATTATTTTAATGAATTAAATTTTAATGTTTCTTTTCAAAAAATTATAAAGGAATTTTTTTTAAATTCTATATAATGAAATTATGTTACAGATTTAATGACATATTAATTTTTTGATGATTCCTCTACAATATGACAGGATTATATTAAAAGAATTTTTTTCCTTTGATTGTGATAACTATTATTATTAAAATAAATGTTTTCCATCAATGAATGTTTTTATGATGAAAGTATTCATTTTTTACAATTATCTTATACTTTCTGGGTGTTTTTTTGATGATGGTTGGTTTTATTATAAATAAAATATGATTGGGTATTTGATATCCCTCCCATTACTTGGGTATGTTAATGTTGTAAGTTGACCATGACAATTATTTGATGTTCAACTGTGAAGGTTAAAAAAAATATAACAATGTAGATTATTTCATGGTTGATATGATGGTTATATCATATGAAATTTACGAGGTTTACATCATAATTAATTATGATAATTAAATTATTCCCTGTGTTACCTATAATTTTTTATTTCTATGTTTTTACAAAAATATCAAATTTTATAAGGTAATTAAATGATTTTCTATTCAATGGAAAGTCTATGTTACTTTTTACGGTGAAAAGTATATCATTATGAATTAATTTAGTAGAGATTATAATATTTTGAATTTTTTTACTATCAATTTTCCTTTAATATTTTTGTGAATTTTATTTGGAATGACTTAGGGAGATAACATGATTTCTTGGGTTAAAAATGCTTATTTTTGCCCAATGTTTATTTTTGAAAAAATAATTTTTTTAGAAGCATTTATGGAATAATGGTTTCATTCTTAATTTTTATGTCCTTTACTGATATTTTTATCCACATATGACATTTATTAAATAGTTTTCCCAAGATTTAATGAATAATTATAGAAAATGATGTGGTAAATATCAAAATTTTCGAAAAAATTTTTTAATAGAAAAAAAATTGTATTTTAAAATTGTATCCTTTTTTGAATAAATGGATACTTAGTATATGTTTCCACTTCTAATGTATGGGTTTAATATGTAAGATTTTGTTAAGTACATAATGATAAATACCTTAAGAGGGGGGGGGGTGAATCAGGGTATGACGAATTTTAATGTAAATCATGTTCCGATCATGTTTCGTTGTTAGAATAAACACTCTTCTCTTTCTTTACTATTGCACAATATAAACAGAAAGTAAAGCATGCACATGACACTATAATGTTTTCCTTGGTTCACCCTCACTGGGCTACGTCCAAGGAGAATACACTGACAATGTGTCGTTGTACCAAATTCACTATAAGCAAACTGATGTTTACAAGGTTTGGGATAGATCACTTATATGACCAAGCTCACTACCTATACAAGGTTTAGGGTCAGCTCACTGCTTTCCCAAGGGTCACTCCATGTTTCTCTCTCTATGGCTCACTGCCGGTGGAGAGGATCACCTTCTTCCACTTCCTTTACTGACTACTCTAGAAAGGATCCACCCACATTTTATATAACTATATATCTCTTCATTATTTCTAAATAATTCATCCTATGTTGTTGCTATATTCTGAATTGATGTCCAACTTTCACCCGCATATGTATCTCACTTTTCACCTAAGATATTGGGTAATCTTTCTGCTTTCACGCTGCCCTGAATCACTACCATGCATCAACCATACCTAGTGCCCTTCTCTAAATTGGAACACAAGTATCGGTGCTCAAGTTATAACTGGCTTGCAAGTCCACCTAAACCACTTGTGCGACACAAGCTTCTGCAAATACAAACTTTCCATTCTCACACCCATTTACACCCAAACCAATATTGACGCGCAACCATCAACTATCGTGCTACTTCAAAATCTGGGACGCACGTGTCATCAAATTAATTGTATGAAACCACATTATTCAACTCAAAAAATGGGAGACTCCCTTCCTTTTTCACTCAAACCACTTTGGATGTGCATCAATCAATTGGCATGCAACTTCTACTTGCGCAACCACACACCACTTCTATGCGATGAGAGCTCTGATTTCCTCTAAGTGTTGAAATTGTAATGAATATGGAGGGGTCGAATCTCATTTATAGGCATTTGGAAACCCTACTCGACGGTGCACATGTATCTCCATGGTGTTCAAGTTTTGGCGCGCAAACCTCGGTGCACAAGTCACTTGGGCGACCAACCCTAAACTTGGGCGCCCCTTTTTCCATTGCCATTTTTTTGATGTACTTATCTTGAAAAACATGTGATGCGCAAGTTTCATCTCCTTGAATCCAACAATACACAAGTCTCTTTTCCAAAACCACTTTTCTCCATTTTTCAATTTTCAGGCCCAAAAATTTGGCAAACATTGGGAAACCACGTCACCTTCTATCTTCTCTTCTTAAACCGCCTCCAGATCATCCATTTCTTTGTCAACGTTCTTGAATCAAACATGGATTCTTTATCATACCCCTTGAAGTATCCAGGACACCATGAAATACCTTTGTTCAACAAATTTGTATGGCATGATTTTCTTTTTCAACAAACACAACACAGATTCCCACTTTGTCAACAAACACAATCACCTCGAAAATGCTTCAATAATACGCTGAAATATTTTTTCCCAACAGAGTTTGTTCTAATTTTCTAAAAATATAACCCTAAAACATATATTGGAAATTAATGTTATTTTATGTTTAAATATAACAATGAATATGTATGGTTTAAGGCCAGGTCCATACACTTTGTATCAGAGAATGTTTTAGATAACTTTGGAGAATAGAATATTTTTAGGTGAGGTTATAATAATATTTATTGATACAATCACGATGTTATAATTTGATGGTTAATAATATGAACATTATTTTAGAAATCCCTTTTTACAATATAAGTAATTAAATTTTAATTTTTCAATGGATATTTTTGGAGACATTTACTTTATGATTTAATTATTAGTTATTACATTTGAGATGAAAAATTATATGGATGAGATAAACATTGAGGAGAAAAAGTATATTTAATATTGAGTATATTATGTTAATTTTTTTATCTTTTAACATATTTTTTATAATTTAGTAACAATTACATTCATATAGAAAATAGAGAACATGTTTTTTGGGTGACAGCCTATCACATCCGGTGAGCCTCCGAGGTTTTCCCACAATTGAATAGATAAAAGGGTGCATCACCTACCACTATCCAACATGAATCCTAATTTAGAAGGAAATTATTTTTATTTAAACAATATAAAATATACATGTTATTTTTATTTTAGGAACATATTTTTTTTTGTATTTATAGCCATGGTATTGAAAATGGATTTGATGATTTAGTGGTCAATTTTATTTTAAAAGATGTTCATTATTTTTTGAACACTATAGGTCTAAGCTAAATAGGATAATAAGATATTTTTTTTGAGGAATAAATATGGAAATATAGTTTTTTTTTGAAAATAAGATTTTATTATTTATTTATGGTGATTCATATTATTTCTATAAATTATTATCATATATTTGAGATTAGCTGATTTGGGAAAATAATTTTTTTTTGTCAGACAATAAGTGTGACTCAAGTTATTTTGGGAGATAAAAGATAAATTTATCATGAATTACCATGTGATCAAATCCTTTTATATCCTATGTTTATATATTAGTTTTAACTATGTTGAATTTTTTTACGATAGTTATTCCTTGAATAATCAATGTTGAACTTATGGTATTATGTTTTAATTTTAGAGATTAAAGTATTTTTTCAACGTATAGTGGGTTAATATTTTTAGGGAATTATATTATCTTATATAAACCATTTTGGTTTTAATTAATTCCAAAATACATGAGTAATATAGTGTCATAATTTTGTGAAATTAGTCATCTATATAAATTTATTCTAATGCTTCAAGCATGAAAAATTCACCTTAAATACTCATCGTTTAGAGAAAAATATGATATTATTGGGAAAATATTTTAATGGATGAAACAAAACATGTCAAATAAGTATATTTACTCATTTTATTTTAAGATTGGTCACACTTTTTATAGTCTTGTTGCTATGAAGGTTTCATATGGTCATTCATTACTCATGAATGTAGAATGTTCATGCTCTCCCCAAGATGATGGGGAGTCATAGATTTCACATGAAGCATGTGAATTCCCTTGATCATGCAAGGAAATGAGGTCCATGGACTCATGTAACTAATGTAGGGTTAAGAAATTGTATGGAATAATTATTTAATAAAGAGTTTTCATGTTATTTCCTGATACTCGTTTGACCAAGAATCTATTCTACAATTGCACAATTGGTTGTTATCATGTGAAAAGACCTTTCATAACCCATTCTTCTTTTTAGTTTCTCCAAAGGTACTCACTGAACATTATTAAACAAAAGATTCTTTTGATCATGTGATTCATCCATGCCTAAAATTTATATATGATTATTATATTATTTTTACTATTCTTTATAATGGGGAGGGGGTGTTATAGGCATAATCCAATATCAAGTAACACAACTCAGTTCCATGAATCATACGAGAATCACCCAACCAATTCATGTGACCTAATTTTTATAAGTATAAAATTTAAATAAGAGGGTTTCACATAAATAAAAATTACCAAGATATCACTCATAAACTAATCCCCAAGATCTACTCAAACATACTCGTTTCCTATTTGGATAGTCTAAAAGGACACTAGAGTTCAAAAAGCGAACAGTTCCCTGGTGATAACATTTTTAATGAATGGAAATGACCATAATGAGTTAATCAAAGATGTAAAGAAATATTTGAGTTGGTTCACACAATCTATCATTATTTGTAAATGTGGATCCCAATGATCATCTAATACCATCCACAAAATAGTGTTCCAGAATTGATTAGTTATTAGTTTCTTGGTAGTAAATATTTTCAATTGACCTATAGAGATGCATGAATCAGTATATGTGAAATACATCAACTTGTGAGAATAATTTCTCTTGGGGGTATGTATGATGGGTTTATTCCAACTAAAAATGATTGGGATGACCCTGAATAGACCCCAACTTATCTTGGGATATGCTCACAATTATGAGAGAGAATCTGAATAATGATGAGAATGTGATGAATCATCTCATTCAAAGGCTGTAAAATAATATTTCATTATTGAAGTGGGTCTCACAGAATTGTGGTATATCCTTATAACTACCCCTTTAAAAAAAAATTGATAATAAGGGTTCTTATTTAGAATTTATGGAGGTCGAGTAGTACACCTCATGGGGCTACAAGGTGAAATTATGTGTCTCCCTATTTCATTAGGTGGATGCATTTTTTTTATATTATAAATGGATAGTCATTATTAGTTGCAGATGCATATTTTGGAACTAGTTTTGGCATGATGGTTATGATGGATTGAGTACCAGATGGTTGACACCCCAAACAATATATTCTAACCCTTTACCATATCAATTATCATCTTTTCTACATTCAACATTTTAATAAACCTTACCAAATTAGTGGCCAAATATAGTTTTTATTTTTATGGATAGGTGAAAAATTCTGGTGTTATATGTATCAGAATACCATTGAGATCCATCATTCCCTATTACTCCTCATGTTACTAATAATCGTTGGGGATGAGGCATTTTTGGTAGATGTTGACGAATATATTAACATGTTGAGGAAGAGAAAAACGTTTCAATTTCATGATATATAACCCACACCTTCTAGTATTATCATGGAAAATGTAAATAGAGCCCAAAATAAGAGAACATATAGAGTCATACATTAGGTTGGGGTTCCTGAATCTATCTTAGTTGATATATTTACCTATGATTCATACTCCCATTATAGGTTTTCTTATCTGTTTTACACTAAAAAGGTTTCTTATCATACTTTTGTTGTATTTTGATGAGAATGAAATACCGTGATTAATTTTTAAATTATATATGACGTTGACACAAAATGATACTAATGGAAATATTTTACCACCACCTTATGATACTGTAACTTATATATATGGAGACTTTCCCAAAGCTTTGGTGGAATCCTACCATGTTTGTATACTTATCCATCCAGTTTGATGTGTACATAATCCTTGTTCCAATTATAACCCCTTTTTAAAGGATTCAATTTAACTTATTCAGGACTCAAGATCCTCTAAAATAAAGTTCTCCCAACATGGAAATAAGTCTTATGATAACGAGGCATAATTTTTTGTGAAACAGACCCCTCGAGACCAATGGCATATGATATTATAAAAAGTGTAGGGTTAGAAACATTTATTGGCAGAGGGAGTTTAGTTGAGGTTACTCTATTTGCTTCCTCATTTTCCAATATTATCCATCCATAAATTAGATTCATACATGAGTATATCTCAATCATTGTTCCTCAGGCACTCACACCCTCAATGATAGTTGTGGGAAAAAAATTTACATGAAGGTGAACCAAGTATGTGATTAACTCTCTAATGATAGACAATGTTTTAGAGAAAATATATATCAGAGGGGATTTCCTCCACTATGTATTACATCAATTGGAGAAGAAGACATCAATTACCAAAGATTATATAATGTAATAAAGTATATCAGTCTGTCCTGAAAATAACTATCTCTGAATTTAAATGTATTTTCACAACATTGATGAAATTATTTTTTCTACTTCAGTCAATGAGGGATACCTCATAGGTGGTGGAGAAAAAACATTGTAAATACCCTCAATTTCATGATCATATAATCAAACTAGAAGCACAAATTGTAGAACATGAAGCATTCACAACTTTTTTGAGGGATGATACTTTAAAGGAAACACATTTACTAGAGATGATTCAAATATAGGGCCATGAGTTATGTCCTTGATTGAGTGTCTTTTTCCAATACCATTGATAGAGGATATATAGTTGGAAATTATTCTACACGAAATTAACTCCTTACACCCAACTTTAGATGATCTGGAGAACTCAACATACCAATATTTTCCCATGATCTAGATGAATTACTTATAAGGAATTTTGAAAGAGACGTCAATATTAGGAGATTCCTCCACCACTTTTTCTCTAAATATTCAATAATCACGTTTTTCCAACCACAAGTATTTTTTCTTCCCCCTCACCAAGGGTCATATGATCACTTACACTCAAATAATAACTGATTTTTTTCAATGAATTTCACACAAATGATCAACATTAAAAACAAACATGTTAATGTACCAATGTTAGGAATTTGGAAACAACTTGGTTCAAAGGGATGAATGAGGTGGATATTTCATGGAGGAGATAGTGTTATATATCATTTTCCTTGTCCATATTCCTAGATATAATATATTTACATCTGTTAAGACCATATTATGGTCTCCATAATCTTATATATTCATTTTTTATTTATTTACCTTGTTATTTCCTATGTTTTATTTTTGTAAATCTTAATGGGAAAAGACATAACTTTTCCTAAGGCCACCATTTATTAAATTTCTACCTAAAAAGTATTATATCTCATAAATATTTGTATTTTCAGAACATTTCATAAATCATAGGCATTCTGTGTATTTTGATATAATACTTGACATCTAACTAGACTATCGTTTTTGGGTTTTCATCCTCTTGAGTATCATGCCACATTCAATTGGAAGTTTAAGGTCTTTAAATCCAAAATTATTAGGTTCTACTGTATTTTGTCAAATGGATTAGAACATATATTTCTAGAGTTTATGATCATATATCATGGAACATATGTTTCTATAGTTTATGGTCATATAAATTGGAACTTATATAAACTCAAATGCTTTAGACGTAGAGTAGTTTATAAGGGATAGGTGTTAAAATATGTTTATAGATCTCTATATCACTAATTATGTCATGAAGGATGAATATTCATGAAGGTTTTTCGATCCCTTTATCCTTGATTAAGTCACAAATGATGAATTATCATGAAGGGTTTTGGAACGCTTGTTACCTTCTTAAGACATGAAGGATGAATATTAATGAAGGTTTCAAAAAACCTTCATCCCTTATCAAGAACGGGTATGGTATATGATGATGTGAGGTCAATGATGTTTAATCAACTAGGATAGATGGATAATGGGCTATGTAAAAAATCCTTAGAGTGTATGAACTGAAGGTGATGTTATTTTTCTAACATGATATTGATGACCTTTAAACAAATTGAGTTCTCAAGTTTTGTTGTGATGTAGTTAGGGATAATAGTGATTGTCGTTCCTTTCATTAAAATAAAAAGATGTTTCTATTTGACGATTTAAGGGGCCTTATGCATGATATAATTTTTTCATGAATTTATAGTCATTTCGAGGGGTCACTCATCTTTTCTAGGGGCATTGGAATATTTGAAAAGATTCAAACATTGGGACAGTGAAGTGGGGTATGGAAAAAAATTTTCCATAAGAGGGGTTTTATTATCCTAAAGGTAATTCATGGACTATCTTATAAATGAGTTCTTTTATATTTTATTTTTAAAGATTATTCTGACATATCATTTGATTTAGTGTCATGAAATAAGGACAACTAAAACATTTTAGCATGAGGTATCACACTCCTGCTTCGAGAATCTATATAATACCTATTGATGTAACATTAATGGTGTCAAAAGAAAATTAATAGTTTGGATATCAAACTTGTAAATCAAAATCAATGAATATTAGAGTCAATGAGATGTAGAAAATGGTGTAATCAATTCGACCATTAGTAATGGTAGAAACCAGTATCACACATAGCCAGTGCCATAACTCAAGAGTGGGGGGGGGGGGGGGGGGGGCTCCTTTCTAGGACCAATACATCCCCTAGGCATAAGCTATGATACATCATGATATTCACCAGTGAATATCTATAGGGTTCATTTAGATAAATCAATCTTCATTACTAATATTCTGTAGTGGAGAATAGAGAGAAATTACTCTAGGTTATGTGGTTCCAGGAGAAGCATATCGATAGTAGGAGCTGGTGCACATCAATACTAAATTAAAAGAAATGAAGATATTTAGGGAAAATTTAATATTAATGAACAGTTCAAAAACCCAAGAAGATATGTCTTCATATACGAAGCATATTATTATGAATATTGGATGTGAGGAATCACTGATCTAATTTCTTCAGGGACTATAAGCATCTATTAAGAATGAATAAACCTCTACTCAGGTCATAAAATAGACCCTACAATCCTTCTTCACATTTTATTTATTCTTAAAACTTTTCCTAAACATTGGAGTTGAAGAACCTGGTGCGTAGAGACATGATTTTTTCTTATACCTCCCTATGTGTGTTTTCAGCCTTAAAAGTTTAGTTTCTATATCTTTAGTAGTTTATGGTGTTGTGATCTAGGAAATTGGAGGATATATATTATGTTTTAATTGCATTAACCAATGTGAATGTGGTTTAAGGACATGATGAATTGACCAAATATTAGGGGTGTGTCACACAATAAACTAATTTGGATTAACAATTATGTAAGTTCCCCAAAAATAATTTTTACAAGGGATGAAGATGTTGTAAATCATGGATCAATGTTCTCAGATCATGAGTGATTTTATTGGAATGCCACATAAAGGATAATCACGAATCATGCCGAGGTGATGATTTCCACTACAATTTTGTTTGGGATCATAAGGATCATATAGCCTTTTTGAATGTAAAAGCCACAATTAGTTGATAAGATAGGGGAAGATATGCAGGAGCTAGGTGTAGGGATACATAGTCAAACAAATGGTCCCCTAAAGCCATGTGTTCTTTTCAATGTTCTATAGATTATTTATGAAAATATGAGATTCTCAAGACATGAAGTGAGAATTTATTTATTTATTATTTTTTAGTGAAAAAATTACATCAAATGATTGTATATTACTGATTCCATAATTATTTATTTAAATTAAAAAATCTAATACATGATTTGATTTTTATTTTTTAAAAAACAAACTGAGATACTGTTATGAAAATAAAGACCCCTATATTAGTAGAAAGGAAAACATACACACGTCTGAGAGAAGAAGATTTACCAAGATCCTTTCTATTGAGAGGAAGGAGATCATCTGGCACATGATCCATCCAAAGATAATCATTCCCATTCACACCCATATTAGCAAGCCCATCTACCAACACATTTTCCTCTCTGTAACCATGAGTACCAAAGTGATCCTTTGGGTAATGAGAATACAGGCATCTAATCCAATGATTAGTGAGCATCCATGAAAGATGAATGGACCCAGTTCGTAAACCAAATACAATACCCAAGGAATCACACTCAATCCAAATCTTTTCCAAACCCCGTTCTTCTACTTTCTCCACAGCCACAATAACACCAAGAATCTCCTCTTCAAGAGCGGAGGAAAAACCATGTGAACCATGAATACATCCCAAAAAATTCCCCTGATAATCCCTAAAGACTACACCAAAACTACATGGGCCTAGATTTCCCCTTAAAGAACCATCAGAGTAAACTTTAATCCACCAACAAAAAGGTTCCTTCCATATGACTTCCGTTTTCCCAAGAAGAGGCTGAAAATTACCTTTAATTTGGATCTGATTCAGCACAGATAGATCATGAATTGAATTATCTAAAAACACACATTTAGGTGTTTCCACCCAACGCACAGCAGAAAGTATACCTGCAAGACCAGCACAAACCCGAAAAGGTTGTGACTCATGTCGAATTTGTTCCTCGAATACCTTATGAAATGAATAGTTTCCTCAATCGTGACTTGAAAATAATTCCATATTTTCGGCAACAGATTCCTAAAATTCCAGCTCTTATTGAATTCACATATTGAGTTGGTTTGAGGCATAAAAACTACAAAAATATCAGCAACCTCCCTCCACATCGTCGAAACTATTGCATAACTGAGGAAGATATGATCCACGTCTTCTCTATGATGAGAGAATAAACCACAAGTGGAGAAAAGAGAGATTCCACAGACCTTCAAAAAGTCATTAGTTGGTAATTATTTATGACCCAACCATCATGTTAGAATGGATCTTTATGGACTTAATAACTTCTTGTGAAAATTTCCAATCCATTTTAATTTTGATGAACTTCCAAATGAGTAATTGTAAAATCCTTTTGATGAGATAATACCATTGACATCCGGTTCCCATGCCCAATAATCACCTCTAAAATACCATCAATAATTTTCTACTAGAGATGTGATGTGATCTGGAAGGTTCCCCATACTCGCAAGATGATCTTTTATTGGAAATTCAAAATCCAAATTCTACTGTTCCTCTAGAACTAAGTCAATAAGATGATTTCTGGTCCAATTAAATTTCCAAAATGGAAGAGATGAGTCCCTGGAAACCAAGAACTGAGATTCAACATCAATTTTAGAGATAATACACTTATAGGAAGACCACACAGAGGAGTTGAAATAATTGAAGTTCCCTGTCCTGAGCCTGTGAGTAAATCTGGAACAAAGAAAACTAAGAGCCTTAGATTTCATATTTATAATCCTCCAAATAAACACAGCCTGGAAAGAATCATTGAATCCCCTAAAATTTTTGATGCCTAGACCAACACCATCATATGACTTGCAAATAGAATTACATGGGACCGTTGCCAGCCGTTGTTCCAAAATTCTACCTCTCCAGATGAATTTTTTGATAAAAATATTAATGTTCCTGATCAAAGCAATCAACAATTTATACACCATAAAAGAGTACACAAATTTGGAAGGGATGATCGACTTCACCAAACAAACCCTACCGTCCATTGAGAGAGATTTTCCCTTCCATGTGGAGAGTTGTCTTCTGATCATGCCAACAATGCTAGAATAATTAAATACCTTTGGCCTCCCCCAAAACATGGGAACCCCCAAATAATTGAAGGGAAGATGTCCCTCACAGATGCCCAATTCTCTGATGATGTCATTTTCTTATGAGGAGAGAAGCTCCTTCCAAAGTCTACAAAAGACTTGCACCATCTAATCTCCTGTCCAGATAACATTTCATAGTGAGAAAGGGATCTATTTATATTCTTGACATTACCTCTATCCACTTTAGTGAAGAAGATGATGTCAGTAGAATATAAAATAAGGTAAGGAGAAACAATCCCCCTTCTACCATGAATAGACTTCAATTTTCCATTGCCAGCCATGATACAAAGAACCCTACATGTATAGTCCTCAGCAATGGAGAAAAGGATAGATAATAAAGGACCACCCTTCCTAACACCTCTAAAGAATCAAAATATTCTTCAGAAGAAACATTTATAAGGACTGAAATATGAGGAGAGATTAAAATGACTTTGATATAGTTAATGAAGACATCATCAAAACCATAAATTGCAAGAATCTTGCAGATGAAACCCCGATATGTTATATTAAAATCTTTCTTTACATCCAATTTGAGGATAATATTGCCAACTCTAGTAGATTTAAGGAGGAGATTAACAGAGTCTAAAGAAGTGATAAGACAATCTTGAATTGATCTCCCTTTTATGAAGCCAAATTGATTTGGAGAAACAATTTTCCAAGCAATACAGGAAGTCCTATTTGCAAGAATTTTGAAATTGATTTTATAAATGGTATTAACTAACACCACTAGCCTAAAGAGAAGAATTTCATTTTCATTCTCCACTTTTGGAATAAGGGCATGAAAATGGGAATTCAAACCTTTAGGGAGATATCCACCTCTGAAAAGATGAATGACTAACCTATAAGCATCTTCATGAATGAAGTCCCAGAATGTTTGAAAGAAGAAGTTACCAAAGCCATCAGGACTAGGTGATCTCTTTGATTTGAGGCTAAATAAAACCTCCTTAATCTTGGGATAAAGAGTCATAGCAGAAAGAATGGAATTGTCCTCTTGATTTACCAATATCTGGATCACCCCATCCAGAGGATCAATGGTGGAGTTTGAGCCATTAAAAAGATCCTTAATGTAGGATATGACATGATCTAAGAGATCTGATCTATTTTCATTAAGGAAATCCCCATTATTAATCAATGAAACAGGCTTAGACACCTTTAAAAATTACTAATACATGGTGTATATGTATTAAAATATTAATTTTAATGTTATCTGGTAGTATTTATATTTTTAAAATCCAAATTATTGAATAGTTTCAAATTTGAAATTGATAATATTTTAAAATAAATAATATTTTATTAAATAATAATAAATCACAAAAAATATTAAGATATAAACAATTATTAGTATAGTTATTAAAATATCATCCATGATTAAAATATGGTTCTTTTGTAATTTTATAGTACCAATATTGAACCTTAATGAGTAAAAATCACTCTTATCACGGTAAGAGTAAAAGTGGTTAAATAAGACATAAAACTAAATGATAAGTATAATAATTTGATTATATCATGTAAAGAAATTGTTTTGTGAGATTTTTTATACCCATAATAATATTATATTCTAAATAACTCTCTTTGGACCCAATTTTTATTAATATAAAATTTATATTAAGTTAATATTATGAGAATATTTAAGAGTTCCCCTCCTCTCTCTTGTAAAAAGACACCTATTTTTATCTTTAAATCACCCTTAAATGGCATTTTAATTTTCCAATAACTTCCAAAATATCTTCCTATGAAACCATTACTCATTTTAGTGGCCTTTTAAGGAATACCACTGAACATAGTGGTGTATTTTGTTTTGAAAAGGTGGAGGTCTGAAGAAAAGGTATTGTTTTAATCAAGTGTTTCTAATTTTATCATCTTCATACTCAATAAAATATTACTCAACCATGATAAACTAATAAATCTAGTATCATTAATATAATATATGTTTTAATGTTAGTGTTATGACCCATATCCATATCCACTTCAATCAAATGGAAAATGAATTCAACTTCTATGTGTATGGCAGACTACTACCATGTGAATCGATGTGACTAATTTTCCTTTACCTTCTCTCACGATTAGTTATATTTATATAATTATTATTTATAAATTATATTAATTAAATATTTATCATTATTAAAGGATAATATATCCTTTATCTTTCTACCATTTCATATAATAAAATACAATAAAATCGTTTGTGCATACGTGTGAACCATCACCTCCATGAAGAAATGTGATTCATTTTCCATCACCATATCACATGGATGATAGATATAAATATATTCAAAAATTTATTATAACACATAATATAATATTATAATTATATAAATCTAAAATTAAACCTAATTTATTTCGACAATCACAGTTGAAAACTGGATACATTTTTCATGCATAAATATGACCTTCAATCTCCAAAATTGTTGTGTAGTTAATTTTTCATAACAATATTTGATAAATTTATATGAAATTATAGTTTATTTATAACAATTATAGTTATAAAATGAATAATATTCTGGATATGATATCAAAATTTCCTCTTTAACCATAGTCAACTTTCCGAATTCATTTTCGTCTTTTTAATCGAATATCGTCGAAACATCCAATGAGAACTTACACGATTATGTAATTGAATATAACATATAAGTTAGTAGTACAAATATGATTATAAAATTGGAAAAGGTTATAAGAAAATTCTTAATAAACCAAATATTATTATTCAGAAAATAATGAATGTACTTCATGTGTCACACTCAAGGTAATAGACTCTTTAATTAAAAAAACAACACTTAAATGTTTTAAAAATTTATTTTTTTAAATAATTATCTTTCATTTTCATTATTTTTAAATTATTTTTTTAAATATATTTATTATTTCATATATTTTTTACAAGTTTAATTTTCAAATTTCTCTCACTTGTTTTCAACAAAATTTTTTTTTAAGGTTTTATCTAAGGTACATTATTTTAATGAATTAAATTTTAATGTTTCTTTTCAAAAAATTATAAAGGAATTTTTTTTAAAATTCTATATAATGAAATTATGTTACAAATTTAATGACATATTAAATTTTTGATGATTCCTCTACAATATGACAGGATTATATTCAAAGAATTTTTTTCCTTTGATTGTGATAACAATTATTATTAAAATAAATGTTTTCCATCAATGAATGTTTTTATGATGAAAGTATTCATTTTTTACAATTATCTTATACTTTCTGGGTGTTTTTTTGATGATGGGTGGTTTTATTATAAATAAAATATGATTGGGTATTTGATATCCCTCCCATTACATGGGTATGTTAATGTTGTAAGTTGACCATGACAATTATTTGATGTTCAACTGTGATGGTTAAAAAAAATATAACAATGTAGATTATTTCATGGTTGATATGATGGTTTTATCATATTCAATTTACGAGGTTTACATCATAATTAATTATGATAATTAAATTATTCCCTATGTTACCTATAATTTTTTATTTCTATGTTTTTACAAAAATATCAAATTTTATAAGGTAATTAAATGATTTTCTATTCAATGGAAAGACTATGTTACTTTTTACGGTGAAAAGTATATCATTATGAAATAATTTAGAAGAGATTATAATATTTTGAATTTTTTTACTATCATTTTTCCTTTCATATTTTTGTGAATTTTATTTGGAATGACTTAAGGAGATAACATGATTTCTTGTGTTAAAATGCTTATTTTTTCCCAATGTTTATTTTTGAAAAAATAATTTTTTTAGAAGCATTTATGGAATAATGGTTTCATTCTTCATTTTTATGTCCTTTACTGATATTTTTATCCACATCTGACATTTATTAAATAGTTTTCCCAAGATTTAATGAATACTTATAGAAAATGATGTGGTAAATATCAAAATTTTCAAAAAAAAATTTTAATAGAAAAAAATTTGTATTTTAAAATTGTATCCTTTTTTGAATAAATGGATACTTAGTATATGTTTCCACTTCTAATGTATGGGTTTAATATGTAAGATTTTTTTAAGTCCATAATGATAAATACCTTAAGAGGGGGGGGGGAATCAGGGTATGACTAATTTTAATGTAAATCATGTTCCGATCATGTTTCGTTGTTAGAATAAACACTCTTCTCTCTCTTTACTATTGCACAGTATAAACAGAAAATAAAGCATGCACATGACACTATAATTTTTTCCTTGGTTCACCCTCACTAGGCTACGTCCAAGGAGAATACACTGACAATGTGTCGTTGTACCAAATTCACTATAAGCACACTGATGTTTACAAGGTTTGGGATAGATCACTTATATGACCAAGCTCACTACCTATACAAGTTTTAGGGTCAGCTCACTGCTTTCCCAAGGGTCACTCCATGTTTCTCTCTCTCTGGCTCACTCCCGGTGGAGAGGATCACCTTCTTCCTCTTCCTTTACTGACTACTCTAGAAAGGATCCACCCACATTTTATATAACTATATATCTCTTCATTATTTCTAAATAATTCATCCTATTTTGTTGCTATATTCTGAATTGAAGTCCAACTTTCACCCGCATATGTATCTCACTTTGCACCGAAGATATTGGGTAATCTTTCTGCTTTCACGCTACCCTGAATCACTACCATGCATCAACCATACCTAGTGCCCTTCTCTAAATTGGAACACAAGTATCGGTGCTCAAGTTATAACTGGCTTGCAAGTCCACCTAAACCACTTGTGCGACACAAGCTTTTGCAAATCCAAACTTTCCATACTCACACCCATTTACACCCAAACCAATATTGGCGCGCAACCATCAACTATCGTGCTACTTCAAAACCTGGGACGCACGTGTCATCAAATTAATTGTATGAAACCTCATTACTCAACTCAAAAAATGGTAGACTCCCTTCCTTTTTCACTCAAACCACTTTGGAAGTGCATCAATCAATTGGCATGCAACTTCTACTTGCGCAACCACACACCACTTCTATGCGATGAGAGCTCTGATTTCCTCTAAGTGTTGAAATTGTAAAGAATATGGAGGGGTCGAATCTTATTTATAGGCATTTGGAAACCCTACTCGACGGTGCACATGTCTCTCCATGGTGTTGAAGTTTTGGCGCGCAAACCTCGGTGCACAAGTCACTTGGGCGACCAACCCTAAACATGGGCGCCCCTTTTTCCATTGCCATTTTTTTGATGTACTTATCTTGAAAAACATGTGATGCGCAAGTTTCATCTCCTTGAAGCCAAAAATACACAAGTCTCTTTTCCAAAACCACTTTTCTCCATTTTTAAATTTTCAGGCCCAAAAATTTGGCAAACATTGGGAAACCACGTCACCTTCTATCTTCTCTTCTTAAACCGCCTCCAGATCATCCATTTCTTTGTCAACGTTCTTGAATCAAACAAGGATTCTTTATCATACCCCTTGAAGTATCCAGGACACCATGAAATACCTTTGTTCAACAAATTTGTATGGCATGGTTTTCTTTTTCAACAAACACAACACAGATTCCCACTTTGTCATCAAACACAATCACCTCGAAAATGCTTCAATAATACGGTGAAATATTTTTTCCCAACAGAGTTTGTTCTAATTTTCTAAAAATATAACCCTAAAACATATATTGGAAATTAATGTTATTTTCTGTTTAAATATAACAATGAATATGTATGGTTTAAGGCCAGGTCCATACACTTGGTATCAGAGAATGTTTTAGATAACTTTGGAGAATAGAATATTTTTAGGTGAGGTTATAATAATATTTATTGATACAATCACGATGTTATAATTTGATGGTTAATAATATGAACATTATTTTAGAAATCCCTTTTTACAATATAAGTAATTAAATTTTAATTTTTCAATGGATATTTTTGGAGACATTTACTTTATGATTTAATTATTAGTTATTACATTTGAGATGAAAAATGATATGGATGAGATAAACATTGAGGAGAACAAGTATATTTAATATTGAGTATATTATGTTAAATTTTTTATCTTTTAACATATTTTTTATAATTTAGTAACAATTACATTCATATAGAAAATAGAGAACATGTTTTCTGGGTGACAGCCTATTACATCCGGTGAGCCTCCGAGGTTTTCCCACAATTTAATAGATAAAAGGGTGCATCACTTACCACTATCCAACATGAATCCTAATTTAGAAGGAAATTATTTTTATTTAAACAATATAAAATATACATGTTATTTTTATTTTAGGAACATATTTTTTTTTTTGTATTTATAGCCATGGTATTGAAAATGGATTTGATGATTTAGTGGTCAATTTTATTTTAAAAGATGTTCATTATTTTTTGAACACTATAGGTCTAAGCTAAATAGGATAATAAGATATTTTTTTGAGGAATAAATATTGAAATATAGTTTCTTTTGAAAATAACATTTTATTATTTATTTATGGTGATTCATATTATTTCTATAAATTATTATCATATATTTGAGATTAGCTGATTTGGGAAAATAATTTTTTTTTGTCAGACAATAAGTGTGACTGAAGTTATTTTGGGAGATAAAAGATAAATTTATCATGAATTACCATGTGATCAAATCATTTTATATCATATGTTTATATATTAGTTTTAACTATGTTGAATTTTTTTACGATAGTTATTCCTTGAATAATCAATGTTGAACATATGGTATTATGTTTTAATTTTAGAGATTAAAGTATTTTTTCAACGTATAGTGGGTTAATATTTTTAGGGAATTATATTATCTTATATAAACCATTTTGGTTTTAATTAATTCCAAAATACATGAGTAATATAGTGTCATAATTTTGTGAAATTAGTCATCTATATAAATTTATTCTAATGCTTCAAGCATGAAAAATTCACCTTAAATACTCATCGTTTAGAGAAAAATATGATATTATTGGGAAAATATTTTAATGGATGAAACAAAACATGTCAAATAAGTATATTTACTCATTTTATTTTACATCTAAGCAAAGTAATTCATCAACATTATAAAAAGGATCTCAAAACCAAAATTTTATATGTTTAATTTTTTTGGGACGTGAATGACCTTGTAACACATTACATATTTATGGTTTCGTTATTGTACTCCTTATGATGAACATTCTATCTATTACTCTCTATCTTTACCTGAGTGTTATATTTTCTCATGTGGTAGAAATTTATTAAAAATGTGACATTTATTTTTGAACAAAATTAGTAGTAACCATAGAATTTGTTGTCAAGACAGTAAATGGTTAATTAGGTAATTATACATAAAAATTAAATTATAAGGGTTATAAAATTACCATAAATCTTTTAAAAAATATGTTTTGAGTAATATTCATCGTTTATCAATGAAGGTTTGATTATATTAACATTTATGGTCATGTGAATTACATTATAACCTTTATAATATTTTATTTAAAGAAAATTGAAAATATTCTCTCTTTTGTTTTTAATTCGTAAAATATTTTTAATACAGTGTCATCCAGTATATTTGTTTGATTATATATATATATTTGAATTATAAAAATTTTATCTTCAAAATTTTACATTTTTTTTAATTTTATAGTGAAGAAATAATTTCCTTAATTTCTTGCACGACATTGATTTATTAAATATTGAATATGTGAAAAAAATCATTAAATGATATTAAATATTAATATTAACATATAATATGAGATAATTATTATAGTACAAGAATTTTATATACTACTTTTACATATTATGTATGTATTAAAATTTATTTTTTGATGATATTTTTTTGAGTTTATATTTTTATAAGTCAAAGTAACAAATTGTGTCAAAATTGGTATTGATGATATTTTAATATATAAAATATTTAATTAAATGATATAAAATAGAAAAAAATTATTTAATTGGAATATATTATTATTATAAGGTTTAAAATATCATCCAATATCCAATTATGGGTATTTTATCATTTTATTGTAAAAATATTGACCCCTAAAGATTAAAAATAAATTATTTCATGGTAATATTTAAAGGGTTAGATAAGGGTAAAATGTAAATCATAAGGCTATGAATGCGACCTAATTTTTTAAAAAAATTATTTTATGAGATAATTAAGACTCATAATAATATTATATTATAAAAAAATAACTTTTTCACAATTTTTTATTGCAATATATATATATTAATTTTATATTTACAGAAATACTAGGAGTGCACCTCCCTCTCCAATAAAAGGAAATATCTTTGTATCATTTATTAAAACATATAAAAAATTTTGGTTTATAAAATAACATCCCAAATCCAATAATATAATAAATAATTTCATTATATATGAATTATATAATTTATAACTCAATATTTAGTGTTGTTAATGTGTTTAGAAAAATATGATGTCTGAAGAAAATATATCATTTTAATCAAGAATTTATATTTTATTTCTTATTCTGAATCCTTTAAATTTTATTTGATCCTAATAAAATAATTAATATAGTGTCATTGAGATAGTTATATTTTATTATGTTAATATTTTTTACCCATATCCATCTCCACATCCATCATATGGGAAAATAAATCATCATTTTTGTGTACGACATACAGCTGCCTTGTGAGTCGATGTCATTCATTTTCCATTACCATCTCAAAAATAGTTATGATGATGGAAATAAAAATAATAAATTTTATTCTTGAAAAATTTATCATTATTAAAATCTAATATATTATTTACCTTCCTACTATTCCATGTAACAAGAAATTATGACACTGTTTCGGCGTAATTGTGAACTATCATCTCAACAATGTAATGTGATTCATTTTCCATCACCACGTCACATAGATATTATATAAAAATATATTTAAATAATTAATATGATATATATTAAATTTTTATCAATATGTAATGGTAAAATTATACTTACTTTATTTCTATAATTATTGTTGATAAATAGAAATGTTACTCAGGTGTATGAATGAACTACAATCTCTGTGATTGCGATGTAGATAATTATTCATTAGAATATTTAATGGGTTAATTTAAAAGTATAATTTACATGTAAAAATGATAATTAGTTCATGATTATTATTATATATATGATATAATAATGACCTCTTTGACCATATTCGGCTTAAAGAATCCATTTTAGACTATCATATCAAATATCATCAAAAAAACTGATGTGGACATAATTGAATATGTAATTTTATATTAATTTTATATTAGTAATATAAAAGGGTTAATAAACATGAAAATGGATATAAAACATGTTTAAATTATCCAAATTTTATTATTTATGAAGATAAAGAGCATGCTAGATGGGTTATAATGAAGGGAATGATTTTTTGACCTAAAACATCATTTTAACATATTTACAATTTTATTTTCTTAATATTTTTTCATATTGTCCATGTATTTGAAATTATTTTTATGAATTTATTTATTATGGATAATATTATTATCAAATTTTAATTTTTGAATTCATCTCATTTTTTTAAAAAGTAATTATTTATAATTTTTTATATAATTTAATTTCTTTAAAAAAAATCATATTTTAATATATATATTTAAAAAATAAAAAAGGAATCTATTTTTTACTTATATGTAGTGAGTGGATTTTTCCATTCCATGAATTCCTAATGTTTTGAATATTATTATATAACATTAAATGATTATTTTCTATAAAATAAATTCCATTTGAATGTGTGTAAAATTATTTTAATATAAGTGTTTTTCCTCGGGGTATGTTTTTAGGATTTAATCATTCATGGTTTATAATTATAATTTTTTTTTTAAGAATTGTTTATATTTATGGGTGCTTCTTTTAAAAAATAAATATATCTGGGTTAGTGATAGTTCTGCAATGAATTGGGTGTGTTAATATTGAATGTTGATGGTGATGGTTATTCCAAGGGTAATTGTGTTGGTTACATCCCAATATAACCATGAGGGTTATTTTATGGAAGCCGTGATGGTTAAAAAATATGGTAGATAAAAGTGTGACCCACAAATTATTTATAATGAGAAAATTATACCCCATGTTAGATATTTGTTTTATTATGATTCTGAGATTTTTTTCTAAAATCTTATGTTTTCACAAGGTATGGAAATGACTTTATGTTCATTGGAAAGTATTTAATACATCTTAAGGTTCAAAATTATATTTATGGGAAATTTTTTTAAGAGATTTCAAATTTTTAAATGAATACTATTTCGGTATCAGTTTTTACCTTGAGTTTTTATTAAATTATTTATGTAAATCATTGGGTATAAAAGCTTAATTGTTGTGTAAAAAAATCTGTATATTCAGCAGAAATTTTATTTTTGAAAAATGAAAATTTGAACATGTATTTATGGAATAATGGCTTCATTCATTATTTTTATGTAAAATATTTATAATTTTGTTCTCACCCCCATTGTTCTAAATATTTTTCATAGGAATTTAATGAATGGTAGGGATAATTATGAGGTAAAGATACATTTTTTGATGATATGTTATGATAAGAAAACATTTTTTATTTTAAAAGGGTTCTTTTGTTCTAAAAAATCGATACTTAGTGCAACTCTCTAACTCTAATGTATGGGTTTACCTTGTAATATTTTTTCTCCATTCTATAAAACACTAATCCTAATCAATAATTAGTGAAATAATGTTATTTCCTGTTTTAAAATAACTAGAATATGTATAACTTATGACAAGATCCATACAATAATTTAACATTATAGGATAATTATTATATCAAAAATTTCATATAGATTTATTAAATCTATCATTATTACCATCCACATAATGTGGAAAATAAAAATGAACCATATCACTTTGTGGATGTGGCTGTTCACATGTACGCATGAACGCCAATATAATTTTATAATGGATGAGAATGTATTAAGGTAAATAATATTTTTTAATTAAATAAAAATAAATATTTAAAAAATATCCTATATGAAAAATAAATCAGTATAAATAAACAACCATGAATTATAGTGGGTAAATCATATCGCTTAATGGAGGTGGTATTCCATAGGTATGCACAAGTGATACTTTATTTTGACATTTGATGTAAAAGGGGTGGGAAAATTTTATAACATTATCATATTATCATATTAATATATTTATTGTAACGTATTCCTTATTTTAGTATGGATAAGAAATTTTTATTGTAAGTATATGAATAAATATACTTTGAAAGAGTTGGGAATGATGAATACATCTTCTTTGAGAGGACTCTTTTGCATCATTCCTTAATCCCACACACCATGGTCGTTATAGATGTCCATAGACCTAATATATGTGTAATAAACCTCGTAAGGTATTTAGGAAGTGCATGGATGTTCCAAAGTCCTCAAAATTTGTTAATAAAAGAGAAGAGGAGGTGCACTTTTATATATGGGAGAAAGGTCACAGTTAGAATTACGTAAATGAATTAAATATATTATATATCATAATATTTTAAATAGGAATCAAATGGAAATAATTTAGAATTCAGGAAATGATAAGGTCTTTAAAACTCCAAAAAATAGAATTTATAAATTTCTATGGTTCAATTTAAACGTAATATTTTGGTTTAACCCCCTTGTTAACCGTTTTTAACCTTAACTGTTGTCAAAAATTTATTTCTTTTAATGGTTATAAATTAACTTCTAGGATAAAAAGTGGATTATAAATGGGATGTTAATAATATTTTAGACCATATCAAATAAAAATATTTATATTAAAAGTGTTTTTTGATTTTAATATCCTTTAATAAAATATTATTTAACATAAAATATCATTGAAGTAATTTTTGGGAAAACTAATATATTTTGAAATAAAACACTACAAGAATGTAATGAAATTTGAATATAAAGACATTTAAAATAAGTAAAAATTTATTATTACCTATTAAATTCTTGAACACCACAATTAATATTAAAAATAATAATTTTATTGTTTTTTAAAATCATTTACCATGATTATTCTACAACTTGTAGAAGAACTGCATTGTTATTTCATAATCATTTAAGGTAATTATATCATCACTAAAAATTTAAAATAAAATACCATAATAGAAATAAATTAAATGTGTTCAAAATAACCATTAATTTTTTTAATAAATTATATTTTCCCTATGAGTACAATTGATAAAAATAAAAATCAAAATAGTTATTATTTGTATTTGTAATTTCCACAAAAACATATAAACGTAATAATCAAAAGAATATATAAATAAATTTTATAATTTTCATATATTTGATGGATTGGGGTTATCACTGAAAATACAACAAGATAAATTATTGTGTTTGCGATATTTAATGGAATTATTGAAAAGGTTTAACCTCATTTAATCATTTTTACATCATTAGGGTGATGAATATTTACCACAATTACTATTCATTATGATGAAAAAATGGGTCTACCATCCAAATATGATCCTCTTAAATAAAAATATTTATTCTATATATCAATATTAAATTTATGTTAATTGAATATCAATTTTTTATAAATGCGTAAAATACAATGAAATACAATATCTAAAAATTTACATTTTATGCGTAAAAAAGAACATATATCAAAATAAAATATTATATTGATTGATATGGAATTATTTATTTTTTTATAATAAAAATTATATTATGATACTTTTAAATATAATAAAAAACAAAATTTTTGTCTAAAAGTACATATTTTTATGAAAACAAATAATAGTTTTACAAAAAATCAATATTTTCACTATTCAATGAAAATGAAATATTTTTTAGAAAAAAATCAATAAATAAAAATAGAATAATATATAAATTTTTAAATAAAAAATAATATTATTTATATAAAAAAAATTCTTAAAATTATTTAAATTGATTTTAATTTCTCCACATAAAATGAAATAAAAAATATTTCTTAGTAATACATACTTTTGAAGCATAAAATGAATTTACTGAAAACTTTGTACTTTTTATTATCAAATAATCAACATATTTTCGTTATTTTTAACCATTATACATATATTTCATAATCTATTTATTACATTACTTACCTTCTAATTTAACAGTTATGTTATAAGTGTTAAATTTTAACAATAATAATTTTATATTATAATGTTGTTTGCTTCAACTACAATGTTGTGTTTTAATAAAGACATAAAAATAATATAATTGTTTTAAAGAAATTATAATGTTATATTCTCCCACTTAAATATATTTCACCCCAAAAATTTATGTATAGAAATTCAAGTTCCACTCCTTTGAAATACGTATCGTGAAATCCTTCATCATATAAAGAGATAAGAAAACATCCATTGAAAAGGGAAAGAGGGTAACATAATGGAGACATTAACTAACACATAATCTGGTTCCATGATAAGTCTAACAATAGAGGTAACTAAAATATTGAATTGTTGAATAAAAATAATACCCTATGAATAAAAAAAACCCAGAAAGAACATGACCGTGGGAAAGGTAATAACCCCAAAACAATAAATAGGTAAGGTACAAAAAGTGAACAATTCATCAAAAATGAATAGAAAAAGATAAAATATTTATTTAAATATCCATTTATTACAGTTTATATATTATTTTACTTTCAGTATATTGAACATAATATAATTCACTACACTTTTTTTATTTCCATTTTGTAGGAAAACATTCATCCATTGGTTGCGTGTTTATTAATTTACACTTCAATATTATCTCTTACTCAAATAAATTTACATTAAAAATTAATTTCTCATGCTTTATGTACTAATATTAAATTTCAATATGCCAGAAGATCAATAAAATAATGGAAATTCATTTCTTAAATCTCTGGATATTTACGAAAACCAAAATGGTTAACACAAGTTGTCCAATATCTATACATATTATAAACTATTATTAAAACATCAACAATAACACAAAATGATTAACAATAACCATTCCACAGAGAGTTAACCTTAAGACTCATAAAATATATTTATGAAAAGATTTAAAACCCAAAAAATATGAATTATTTGATCACATATTCTTTCAATGACAAAAATAAATATTTAACCCAATATAACATACAGTATATTACCGCAGACCAAAAAAGTGAATTTAAGGATCATATATTCATTTAATAATAGAAAATGAATTCCCAAAATATCTTTAGTTTTTATAAAAACTCAATAAATATATATTTTAATCAATAAATTAATGGTATACAATATAATCCATATATCCAAAAATGATATAAACATCATCAAATATGACATATATCATTTTTCATCAAATCCCTAACCAATTTCAAGGTCACCAATACTATACAAGTTATATTATCAATATAAATCATCTATGAATCCCAATAATGTTATTATCTCCACATTAGAGAAATATTAAATTTTCTCTATCCCCCAATCACATGTTTTCCAAAAGTAATATCCACTTACCACCAAATTTTTTTAAAGATTTATCAGTACTATTATACATATTCTTAAAAATCATCAATGAAAATATAATTTTGTACAATCCATATATTTTTTCATGATTATTATAAGAAAAATATAATTGATAAAAATACATACGTGTCATAATTCTGAAATCCCAATATATAAATTCTTTAATCATTAGAGTTAATTCTAAAACCATTACCAATGAATTATTATCATATTAATTAATTATTCCAAATTATAATATGATTTATAATTCATTTATAAGATTAATTATTAGTATTTTAATCATATTTCAAACTACTTACAAAATCAACACTGTTAAAAAAGTAATTATCTTTTGTATATCATTTTTCATATCTTTATCAGCAATAATAAAACTACAAAAGATTTATGATACTCTTCCTGAGATCCCCGAGGCCATAAATATACATAATTACTAACACTACATATTTTTAAAATGTAACTGTAGTTGATACCACATTGAAACCATTATTTAAATAGATTTTGGTAACAAAATTTTTTATTTTTCTCAAAAAAATTTCAATTTTATTCCATTGTTTTCAACACATAATTTTTTTTATTCCCTTGGGACATTCCATTGAGAGATTATTTCCACATATTATACATAATGATAATTGAATATTATTTCCTTTATCATATCTATCAAATGTACTATAAAAACAGTATTATCTCTTACATGGTGTCTCAAAAAAATAAAATAGGTATAGGATGTTAATAATTTATTGAGATAGTTAGTTATAAATTACAGTAGTTTTTTTCAATCTTACATGTATTTGTATTGGTTTCTAATTTATTAAAACATAATTACGTCCTATAGACCCATTTTTATATTTTTTTTCATAGTTATATTAATTAACTAAATTACTAATTAATAATTTGAACAATAATAATCATAGTGGTAGATCATATAATCATAAAAAT
The DNA here is from genome assembly GCA_963277665.1 of Viscum album. Lineage (NCBI taxonomy): Eukaryota > Viridiplantae > Streptophyta > Magnoliopsida > Santalales > Viscaceae > Viscum > Viscum album. The sequence goes on from OY728143.1 coordinate 1,075,758,506, forward strand.
CAATCATACTATGTCTAAATCATGACAAATGCAATTCAATATATGAAAACATATGTTTATCCCCAGACAACTACGATCATCATTCATTAAAATAATTCATAATGGTCTATAAATTGAATATGTGTTCACCTAAGAATATCCTATGAGTCTAACAAAGAGAGGTGTGTAGACTTAGGCCCACTCATTGTGGACTATTGATGGTTGATATAATACCCAATCCACCACTTTTAGTGTTGTTACCCTGATGTGAATATATGACACATGATAATCTGCATTCCATTATCTAGACATTGGTGTATTTTCTAAGAAAGAAAACACTCTATTATATATTATAACTTATGATTCTATATTATTATTATGCATATGATAGGGGTTTTAAATAAAATTTTCCCATCCTAGATTTTAAAAACCACTCATCCTTGTTTTGATACCAACTAAGGAGTCCCAAACATTACAAACATAAATATTTTATATTATTAGATGAATATTCATTATATATCATTACGATCCATGAATAACAAAAAGGTTTGGTGTCTTTAGAATCATAGGTATATTATCAAATAGTAAAAGAATGATCTATATCATCTCCCACTATGATATTTATAACTAAAAACATTCATAAGTATTATTTAGTTAAAACATTTATATAAATCATGGGGAAATGAAAACATAATAAAGGGATATCTCAGTGGATCATTAAGGGTAAATACAGTATATATTAATCAATGATAATTTTTAATAATAACATGAGAATAATGGTAAGAGAACATGTTCTTAACCTTTTAAAATCATCCCACACAATTCATAATCATAATCGTGATTCATGGAATAAAGCATAGAAGTTCATAAGACATGAATCATAATGAAATAAAATAAGATTATCTACAAGAGAATAACATTATCATAAGATCATGACATAAAATAGTGGCATAAAGTGTATCATTTTCTTAATCACAAACATATTATTCCAATGATACCAACAAAGACAATCATTTCAGGTTACTCTTAAGCTAACTACCTATGTAACTATTTTGAGTTTGTGATAAACTTATGTGTACCCTTTTGGGATTGGGATAACCACCCATATATCCATTAAGCTCATAAATCATTAATATTTACCTAATATATTAGAGGGTTATAATAGACCGGCCTATTAAATAATCCATTCATATTTATGCTGTAAGATCATGAAAGTATTTATTATATCATCATAGATTATCCCGTAGAAAAGAAAATAGGTTTTAAAATTTTTAAATAAACAAAAGAACAAAACATCAACATAAATAATGAGAATGTTCTAAAATTATCATATCCCCAATGAATAGAAAGAAACCTCAAATGTTTTTATCATTGATGAAAATTTTATTTAAAATATCCCAAAAATATGTCTTTAGGAAAATTTTCGTTCATTTTGAAATCACATAATTAAAATAAATTAAATTTAAAAAAATTATCATTGATATTTTATATGAAAATAACTATGGAAAACTATAATTGAATATTGAAATAAAATAGTATTCATGATTGTTGGAATATTTTTTCATGTTGTATGTGTTAAAAAAGACTCCATTCATAGCTTTATTAAAAGGTAAATTGTTTTGAAAATAACCAGAATAATCCTTTTAAAAAAATGAATTGAAATTTAAAAAGTGTAAAAAACAAATAAAATAATTCATTGAATAATATTAAAACATTATTTAACCAATTTAAAAGAATGTATGGACATAGATAAAAATATTCCCATACGAATAGAAAACAACGTTAGTTTTCCATAAAAAAAACTATTTTGGACCGTTGAGTATATATTAATATTAAAATGAAAAATAAATCAAACGACGAATAGAAATAAAAATATGAGAATAAATTAAATATTTATTTCATGAGATAGATCATATAATTTTATCATTAGAAATTTATGCACAAATAATCCTGGTAAAAAGATTGATTGTAACATAAAACCATTATCACTTTTATAACTTTTTAATAACAACATACATGAATAAAATATCTTAGATATACATTAAATAACTTGAGTATAAAGAGATTTAAGATATAAAATATAAAATTTTTATATTGTCTACAACATTATAGAAATAAGTGGTGAATATGTATTATCTCTCATAGAAACTAATGTGAGACAAGAAACCCTAACCTCAAGTATCATATTTATTTATATATTTTCAAACCATGATTATAATAAATACTTATTAAATATAAATATATAAAAAATATATTCATAAATATCATGTCATATATTATTAAATAAAAATATTTTTCACCAATTTATTAATAATTATTTATTAAATTCACTGTTTTGGGTGATAATTCGTTCAATTTTCAGGCATGTTTTTGTTTGGTAGTTCTGGACCATGTGAATTGACCATTGTTCTATCATATCCGTAATTTTAATCATGTCATAAGTATCATAAATAATTATTATATACAATCATTATAATAGAATATGTTTTGACATCAAAATCTTAACATCGGTTTTTCTGAAACAAATGTTATAATGGATTCAAAAATACTTTTAGTGATGGTTTATTTAAAATTGATTATAAATGTATTCCTAATTTCCCTTTTTGTGTTGGATATGATTAAAAAAATTGGATAATGGTTTTAGAAAAGAACATTGTCCATTGGTATTTTTTTAAATTTATAACGAATGTTTATATTTTAAAAAAATTAATGTAAAACATATTTTTTAACATTCAATGTATGTTTTTATAAAAAGAGACGACTGAAAATCATTTTTTAAAAATTTTAACATAATTTTCTACATTATGGAACATGTTTTTATAAAAACCATTATAGAATGTTTTATTTAAAAAAATTAATTTTCAATTTTAATTAAATGAACATAAAATGTGTTTAAAAAGAATCCCAACCCCAGTTTTCCCTCATTAACCAATCTTTACATTTCAAAACACACAAAACCCATGGCCCTTGATGAATGGAACTATTTCATCTCGCTCAGTCATCCTTATTTGATATCATTTTTTTATTTTTTCATCATTTTTATTATATATTACATCCTCCCAGATCAGAATTTTCATTATTGATTATAATAATCCAGATTCTATGAAACCCTAATACATACGACACATGAATCTCAACCTTGTTATATTTTTTGTAATTATATGTTCATTAATCACCATTTTGTATCTCCTTATCAAATATATTTAGTATAAATCTCTTTATATAATTAGTGGAATATTTTTTAAAATATTTATTTAGTATTTCTTATATTCAAATTATATTCATTTATTTTTTATATAATTTTGCTAAATTATAAATTAATGTTATAATAAATAGTTTTAGTATAAACATTTCTCTGTGATTATAAATTGATTGTTTCTGGGATATAATTTATTTAAAAATAGGTATAATTTTTTTTATAATTGTTGATATTTATATGTTATTTTTTATTAATGTTTTTTTGTTAAACTTTTTGGTAATTTAATGATAAATTATAGATATGTTAAGATTGAGTTAAATATTTTTTATAAAATCATCTCAAAATTAAAACACCATTTTGAATATACTCATTTATGAATTTTTATCATATTAAATTAAAATTTATTATTTTTCTATAAAATCAAGAATTATAAAATTTTTTATAAAAAAATATTAAAAAATAAAATAAATTATGTTAAATTACATGAATTAAAATATATTCAGAATGAAAAAATTAAATAAATATAATTATATTATGGTTATTCATTTGTCATTTATTATAATTTTATTCAGTATTTGTACTTCTTTATTTCATCTCCTCATAATAAATCATATTTAAAATTTTCAATGATATTTTTTAATCATTTAAACGATTTTTTATCAAATATTGTTTTAATAAATGGGTAATTATATTCTATTATATGTTTTTATAGTTTAAATTTCTCTATTAAAAAATATTTTTAAATTTTTATATGTTTTAATATATTTACCTTATATATTTTTGTCTAAGGTAATTAATGGACCATAATTAGATAAATTTAAAAATAACCATAAATTAATATTAAGAAAATTTTGGTATTTCATCGAATATTATAAACAAAATCATCAAAAAAGGTTTTTTATCCATGTATGTCGTGTTTAGATATGAGAATGTTAAACTATAGATAAATCAAAGATCATATGATTTTTTATGGTATAAAAAATAAATAACGATATTAGAATTATCAGGGTGAAACAATTGGAAATTTGACATATTTTGTTGATGAAAATATTTGACATGAGACAGATGATTCTAATGAAAAATTGATTCCTGATTTTGGCATTGAAAACTATATAACAACATCAAAAACTATGGAAAAATTATATAAAAATTATATGAAACCACTATTCTCAAGATTCCATAAATATATGGTGTTATCTACAATTATGAGATTATTTAACTTTAAATTTGGAAGTGGGTGGAGTAACACAAATATCTGTGGATTTATTAACATTTAAATCAGATAGATCAAAAGTTCAATGAGATTCAAGATTATAACTATGATGTAAATAAAATATTATTTCTAGTGGGACTAATGTGTAAAATGATACAATGTTACCCCAATGATTGTATATTTTATAGAAAAGAATATGAATGTTTAACAATGAATCCTAAATATGGGATATCATAACATAATATGGATTTCAAATTTAATTGTGACTCCTTCTATGGTGCTAACACCAAACCTACAACTAAATAAAAATAATATCTCAAAATAATTCATTATTTTAAGTGTTTATTTGAATATTTAAATGATTAAAATAGGTTAATAAGTAATAAAAATGAGAGAATTGATGATAGAGAATTAAACCACTAAAATAATTAACCAAAATGGAAGAGATTTATCAAAAAATTCGTAACATTGTAAGTGAAGCTAGAAATATAACAATGGGATCATGTAAATAAAGAATGAATCCATATTGGAGTGTCAGAAGCCAACATATATCATGTTCAGTTTTCTAAACCTTTTATAAATTTCACCCATTAATATGTATGATGGAAAAAAAATATTTTCATGATCTTGATGAATTATGGACAAAAAAACTAGAAATTATATCTATGTATATCATTGAACATTGATTGATGATTTTAAAATTCTATAGGATATGGGTTTTAGAATTTTGGATGAATACAAGAAATATTATTTTCTATTTAATTATATGATAATTTTAAATATAGAAAACTTTTCTAAATATGAAAACATAACTAGATAAGGTGTTCTAGGACATTATGTATGTTCAATTTGTGAATAATGGACTTTATATTACCAATTAAAAAATGGATGAAGGATTATGTATATGGGATATACAATATTTATTGTTAAGGGATAATCCTTATCTAATATTTGAAATGGAAATTATCATTTTATTGGAATATAATATCCCCCATAACCATTATGTGTTGATTAATATTATGATATAGTGAAAATTATTGATTTCACATTTTCAATGAAAGGAAGTTATAGTCATCAAAAAAATATTTGGAAGAAAAAAATATATTATTTATGAAACTGAATAATAGATTTTAATATATATAACCTAAAATTTAAATTATTCATTATGTGAAAAATAGTTTTGACTATTTTATTGGAACATTTATAGACATAAAATGAAAAAAATATGGACTTCATGGTTTATTGGACTTTATATTAATGAGAATACTTTTGGATTAGTCTCCCTCTATTAAGGGAGATAAAGCATACTTACCTGTATCTTGACAAACATTAAAAATGAGAGTAAAGATGAATTTTTTTTATACATATATGGTATTAAATTATCCAGTGGTTATTCCTAAAATGTGAATAATTTGGTTTCATTTAAGGATTTGAACTTAATAGGTATGAAATCCCACCACTGTTATATAATAATGAAACAAGTTATACTTGTCACAATACACTGAATACTATCAATACTTGTATAAAAGATTATCATCAGGTTATTTTATTATTTAATTTATATTTATATCATATTTATTCATCTATATTTTATTGATTAGTTTGAGAATAAATCATCCCTAATAATTTTCCTAGTAGAAAATTTTTTGAACAAATATTTTTTGATATAAAGGTTCATCTGAGGATTTATTTCATGTGAGAGATAAGAATATGTGGGATTATTTATTTACATTGGATGTATCTTTTTGAAAGATAAATGAATATTTTGAAGGGATTTTTTTTAAATCTACATCTATTTGAGGCCACAGTTGTTCAAAAATATATATCATAAAATGTGATTGATTTCTATACTGATTATTCACATGAAGTGGAGCACATTGGCCTTACTATTTCTCAAAATTTGATATTTGATAGTTATTTTGTGGGTATTCATGGATTAATGGTAATGTTCATTCCGTGTGATTATGGGATATAAGATAATTTATAAATTCCCTACAACACAATTGATTTTCAACCATATATACAATCACGTATTGGTAGAATGAAGGTGTGAAATCTTAAAAAATTAAAAATCGTTGAATATTAGGCATTAAAACATATGTTTCATGGTTTAAAGAGAGTGTCAACATATATTTATCAATATCAGAAACATTGAAATGGTTTAAAGGGCGACCATTACATAATTAGGATTACATGGCATATTTTTGATTATTATATTTACACGTTTAAAAAAATCATGATGATAAGTTAACCATTAAAAATATTTGGTAAATTGTCATTGATAATGAATTTTATTTTATTTATTGAAAAAAGATAGAAACCCAATTTTTGTATCAAGGACATATTTTTGTGGTTTTTGAAGATATATGGGAAATTGATTTCTATAAATTTTGAGTAACAATTTTCATGTGTAACTGTGTTGAAATTAATAGTAGTGTGAAATATTATAATTATAGATTTAAACTCCTTGATTTGAAAATATTTTGTTTCAAAAAGGAATCATTTATCATGGAGAAAAATTAAATTAAAATATTTTCTGTTGCTGAACCATTAAATGATTAGTGGTTTGATATTTTTCTAGGGAAAAGAATGGATTTGGGTAATGAGGATGATGAAGATGTTATAGATTTATGTGAGGTTTCATCATATACTATGTGAAACTCATATGATAGTAATGAATATTATGTAAACATAATCAATGTTTTATGAATTTATTATATTGAAGGGATATAGTAAAAAACAAAGTTATTCTCAAATAAATTATTTCAAAAATTTATATTAAATTTATATTTCAAAATTCACACATATAAAAACATTATATTATTTATTTTATTTCTATATATATATAATAATTATATATTTTTCTTGGAAATTGTTTTCAATATATCTTATTATAAATGTCGTATTATTAAAAACTCATATGAACTTCATTATGATTTTGTTAAATATATCCAAATAAAAAAGTATTTGTAACTGTGATTTTTAAATTTATATGTTTTGATCATTTATAATATATTTTAATTAATGTTTATATTGTTTTGTTTATATTACTTATTTTATAGTAAATAATCTAGAAATAAATAGTTTTTTGAATGATAAGCATTTTTATAACTATTTTAATACTTATATATTTTTTATTCAATTATATTTGATATTATATTTTATAATAATATAAAGTCACATAAAATATCATTACATTTGAATATTTAAATGACTTGTTTAGAGGTAGCAGAACATTTAGAGAGGTAAATGTATAAATTTTTAAAATTATTATATATTCAATGATTACATTATTTAGTTAATGTAAAATTAAAATTTTTCAAAACAATTTGTACAACTTTTGGTGAGCCTCGTACGGTTGAACCATTTAATTATTCTCTAGAGAGCATGATTACTAGAGTTGGAAGACATGGGATTAATCTTTTACATTAAAAATAATCTTCTCGCAGATATTAGAGGGTACATAATAATTTTAATGATAATAGAAACAAAGCTAGCAATAAGGAAACATAGTTTAGAAGTTATATCACTATCAAAAGTCATTAAAGGATTAGAATTTTGAATCATTATTTGATTCCTATAACGGGAAGGATAATTCACATCTAGGTGGGTCCATAACAATAAAATAGCTCAATTGAATTATTTTTATATCATTATTCAAATATTATATATTTTATGTGAAAAATATTTTATGAAATAATTTACTAATGAAAATCCATTTTCACTAAATGAAATAAATTAATAAAAGGTATATAACTTTAGATTCCATTTGATGGATGGTTTTGAAAACAATATTGAATAAAAAATATATTATTAGGAAGTTATAGAATGAAAACACATTCCTCAACTATGATTATTTCGATGCTGAGACACGAAATAAATTTATTTTTAACCAACATGATGAAAAATTTAGGTTATGATAATTATTGTATGTTATAAATTTTCATATATGTTACATGGTATATTAATTGTTTATTTTTATGTAACATTCATCAAGGAGATATCACCAAGAGATAATGTTGAAAAATTTATACCCCCATACTTTATCCAGTGGGAGTATCATTTTCTTGAGGAACAAATGATGGATAAAATTTTGATGCATTAAGAACTAAATATAGTAAAGGATTAAGATAGTTAAATTTAATTCCTCAAACTCCCCTCAATTTCAATAAAAAATTGAAAAGGGAAATAATGGGAAAAGTGTATTTCAGATCAATCTAATAAAGTAGTAGGCAGAATAATATGGAATTAATAATTTATGAAAGTTGGTATTTTTGAAATAAATATCACTAATAATACATTTAAATATATCATTTCAGAATTGAATCCAAGGGAATGCAATGTAGGGAACTTTTACCTTGAGGTTAGGATAAAAAATATAGCTAATTTATTAGGAAATCTTGAACTCCACATTCACATAAGGGGATATCAGGTGGTGGGTGTTAGTATTAAGATTGTATTGGTCATCAATGTATGAAATCAATTAGTGAATAAAATAATTCATCAAAATATGAAATTAAAGGCCTAAAATATTCTATGGGTGATAAAAAATTTATGCATCTAATATTTGAACAAATGAAGAGACAATCAAAGACTACACAACCTACTGAGTAATGTTCTAGACCGCATAATTTGGAAAGGAAGGTATACAACGAGTTGTATGCTAGGGATCCCCATGTTCATATTGTAGTGTACATAGTCATTCATAATTTGGGGGATTTCTCACATCACTAGCCTTTGATGTTAGATATTATAAGAGTATCGATACATGATATTATTGATCTAAACAAAATAATTCTATCGAATATAGTATAGGTTAATGGAGTCGGAGATCCTATGGGTCATTTCATTCTCTATACATATAACCTTCTTCATCACTTGACATATGAGTTATGTAGTGGTTTTAAAATATAATTAAATTTGATTGAAATATTATTTATAATTTTATTTTTTTTAATTTTTATAGGGATATCTAAAATAAAAGTAATTTGTACAAAATAAAAAATGTGCAGGAACCAAACACATCAGATAAATCCAATATTCCTGATGGGAAAAAATATTATCCAATATTTATTCTTTATTGGATAATAATGACGCGGTTTCAAAGCAATATATTATATATCGAAGATATTATGAATTGAGAATATTAAAAAAATATATCACTAATTTTTTACTTTTGATGATCCTACCAAACCTATGTTTCATTTTTTCCATGTAAGTTAATTTATATTTAATTTTTTCATTTTTTCGAAAATTTTACTTTAGAATCTTAATTGACAACATAAGTTATTATGAATCTAAAAACTTATTTTATTAAAACTAAAAATACTAATTCTTATGGTATTATTGTTCCAAAATACATTTTGTTGGATTTGAATTATTGGAATGATGTTATTAGAGTTACATATATATGAGATAGATTAGAAAATTAAAATATTGAGTGTTGTTTTTTTTAATTTCAAGATAGGAAAAAATTCTAATTTAATTTTTAAGAAATGTTCATTATAATATAATCAATAGAAAAAATTTATATTATAATTTTCATTATATGATAGGGTATTCTATCCTCATGAATGAAAATTGAATTGGTTTTTCTATTTATTAGGTGTAGTTCATAGAATTTTGTGAAAATTATTTAAAAATGTATATTTTATTATAAGATATGTAATCTCCATTATTGTATTTATAAATATTTTTTTTGTTGATATATGGAAATATTTTTTACAATGAATTTTTAACAATGATCACTTGTTGATATAGGAGTAAATGAAAATTAAATTCATTAAAGTTGTGGAATTTTTTTATTATATAATATTTTTTCTTTTACATAAATCTGTTGTATTATATGTACATATATTTTGGTGTTTCATTACAAATATTTCATATTAAAAAAGTAATTATGGAATGCGGTTATTATTTTTTAACACTCATGTTCATGATAATCCCAATGGAGGAGAGAAATGTATTTAATAATTTTAGTTATAATATTTTTTTTGTTATTTTTCAAAATATTATATTTTTAAAATTTTATAAAATTCATTGTTATTTTATATTATCCATGATGTCATCTTGAATGTGGAAAAACAGATTAACCACTATTGATGTTTTTTAATTATTTTTTAGGTACGGTTAATTTTTAAATTGAGTATTATGTATGCCACTTTTATTTTTGTTTAAAAAATGACAATTTATACTATTGGTTTCACATTTATGTTGTTTTTTTTATTTTTATGGGAAAAAATTTTAGATATTCATAGAACATGTGTTTTATTATGATTGAAAAAATTAAACTTTGAAAATCAATTCTTTTACAAACTAATGTGGAATAATGAATATAAGGCTTCTGATATAAGGTTTCTCTCAAATCCAACATCAACATCCACATTCCACATCAGTTTTATGTTAACTAATTCTTTAAAAAGTTGAAAAAAAATTTAGAATATTTTAAAATAAATTTCCATCAAATCTAGTTAATTTTTTTATTTTCTAAATTTTACCAATAAATTTTATTAAAAAATGACATAGAAAGATATTTTTTATTGTATTTTGGAAATGGTTTTGGATAAAAATTTTCATCAAAAGACCATTTTCATGTTGGTTTTATAGTAAAAAAAATATGGGATTATTTATATTCGTTAATTATTTTTTCCAAATTATATTTATGGAAAATATATGTGAAATTGTGGGCTTTTTACAATTTCCACCTTTATTAATTCATAAAATCAATGTGGAAATGGATATTCAACATTAGTTTGTTTTGAACAAAATAACCCTAAAATATCACATAAATTGACTTTTTATTTGATGTTTCATTTTTAAAATTTTTGAAATCTATATATATTGTATTATTTTTAACATTGACTTTATTAACATCGATTAAAAACCAAGGGTGAATATTTAGAAATACCAATGGAAGCATTTTCTTTTTCAATTGTGAATTTTATAAATATTCATATAAAGATGTGATAAATTACCTCACTTTGATGGGATAATAATATAAACATGAACATGATTTATGTTTTTAATTATTGGTCGTTGGAATGAAGTAAATGTAAATCATAATTCACATCTCTTTGTGGGTGCGATACACCCCACATAGGCAGATGCGATGTTATCTTTTTAAATGGATAAGAAGATAAGAGGTAGATAAGATATCAAAATTAAAAAACAATTATTATGTTATAAATATCATAGAAAAATATTAAATACTTTAAAATTAATATCCATGGAATATGGGATGGAAAATGATTCATATCACTCTATAGAGGGTATAACCCATTCATAGGCACAAGCAATACATTAATATTTCATTTGATGGAAAGGATGTATAAAATTGTTTCCAAGTAATCATAAAAAATATTATTATATTTATGATATAGGATTAATTATGTAATTAATGATACATCATATTTAGATGAAGTAGAAGAATAAATAGAACTTTTTAGAGTTAGATAATATTATTATATCTTCTTTGATAAACATCCTTTGGATTACAACTGAATCTTTCATAGAACGATCCTAAGAGAACTCCCTAACATCAAGGATGTATAAATTGAGTCTTAGAATGTATTATGGAAGGTATTGGATTATATAGAGTTCTAAAACATTGTGACTAAAGAATAAGAGATTGTTCCCTTATATAAGTGAGTAAATGGACACACATTGAATTACCTAATAAATTTAAATATAATGTATACCATATTCATTTTTTGAATTCAAAAATGGATACAATATTTTTGGAAGGAAAATATAATGTCAAAATACCCATAACTAATATATTTTTAACATGTTTATGTTTCATTTTAATATGTATATTTTGTTATAACCCCATAATTTTACCTTTTTATCCTTAACCATGGTATCACAATATTTTCATTTATGAGTCAAAAATTTACTTATAAGGTCCCAATTGAATAAAAAATTATCTATGAAGGATACTTAAATCCATTTTACATATCATCTGGCATACTTTTTTATTTCTATATTACTTAATAAAATATAAGTTAACATAAATTAACATTATAGTAATTTTTGGATGATTCATTTAACATAACTTCAAAGACCTGAATTCAAAAAATAGAATTCAAATATAAATAATTTAAAATAATTTATAATTTATTTTTAGATATTAAATTCATGTTATATCAAAATTAATGAAAAAAAATTAATTTTATAAATTTTTAATATCATTTGTGTGTTTTTATATTTCTTACACAGGCACTGTATCATCATCGTGTGGTAAGTTAGTTATATAATAAAAAATAAAAATTAAATTACCTATATAAAAATAAATTATTTATTTTTAAAATAAATCTAGATTCATTCATAATGTCTTTTCATCCCAATGAAAACAAATAAGAGTAATAAAAATCATGGACGTGACATTTTATATTTATCCATCGCATAAAATAATTTAATGGTTATAATTAAATCGAAGTAGCAATAAATTTCCATATATTAGAATCTAGGATTTATTTTGGTTTAAAAACACCCATCCAATTTGATAGGGTAATATACTAGAGATATTTTTAGGTCTTATATCAATGTGTTATATTAACATCCTAGGTAAATAAAGAATATGATATTTTCCTATTTATTAATATTTTTAAATTAATTATTTATTTTACTTTAAATGGGTTGCTATGTTCGACAGCATACCCGATATGCAACAAGGGGTTTCTTTGAAATCATACATTGCACACTAACAATATAATATTATTATTGTAAATGGTAGTTAACGCCTTACCATTGTATTGGAGATAATAAATATAAGTAACTAAAATATTATTTTTCAGGTTTTTTATATTTATTTACATTTAACTAATAAAATTTAGAGACATAAAGTGTGAATGAATCTAATTTTTAGCATAAATTCTCTAATATTCTTTAAAGGGACGATTTACCACCTTTTGATGGAGAACCCTTTTTAAATCTATATTTTATCACATTTATATGTTATATTTGAAAAAATAATTTTATTTTATATAATCAGTACATGAAAATTTACATTGGTTGAAATTTTTATATTTTTCTAATAATGTTCATTTTTAATGAATAGTGAAAAATGTTGTATTTTAATTCAAAACCGCCTTTTAATATAGTTTTTATATGGTTAGATTATATTTTTAATTGGTTTTAAAGTTTAAATGGATTATTCTTTTACCATTTAATCTAATGTTGTCCATTTGAAGTAATTTTACTTTGAAATTGGATATTAACAAGTATCAAACTATTGATGGTTATTATTTATAAAAACATGATTTTTGTTTTGATGATGATAATTATTTATAAAATTAATTAATGAAAATTATATGTTTTCAATTTGGAAAAATATATATCAATTTGTAATTTCTAATAACAACTTTATCTTAGAGTGAATTTTTTGTACTTTTTGAAAACATTCAATTTTTGAGGAATAGTGAAAAATACTACGTTTTTGTTTAAAAAAATACTTTCATTTAAATAATTATAAATATATATATATATATATATATATATATATATGAGTTTTAAAGTCAAAATATATACATAATAAATATATGAATATAATTTAATTCATTTGAGTCATTTTATAATAAGATTAGATTTGAATAATTCTATTAAACTTTTTAAAGCATTTTTACCAAACTTTTAAGTGCTTTTCCAAATTTTCATAAACCGTAATTTTACCACTTCTGTGAATTGAATTTAAAATATTTGACATAAATTGATTTCATTAGTAAGTAAAATATGGTTCAATAGAACGAAAGTAATTTTTGGTGAATAGTAACTTTTGCCTTTTATTAACCGCGATTAAAGGTAATTCGGTTAATTTAATGAAAAAATAATATTATAATAATATAAAATTACCTTAACACTTTTCCTCACCTTTTTGGATGAGTCATGTAAGACCTATAAAATCCATGGATCAATTTTGGGACCCCATGGAGTCACTGGGGTAAGATAATAACATTAATAACTTTTTATTTAAGGTAAAAATAAAAATAGCATAAACATGTATTATTTTAATAGAAAAAATTTAATGTGGGATTATATAATTGATATATTTGACTATAAACATTAATTATAAATATAATAAGATTTCTACATCATGGTAATTTTTTTATAATTTTTAGACTTCACATTAAAAAATTTATTTACGACACAATGATGATGCCATGTTTATATCATAAATGAATGATTTAAATAAATAAGAAGTTAAAAATTAAGAAAATATCCAAAACTTGTCCAATTATTATCGGATTACTTTTTTCAGAACATGGGGAACCTTATATTTTATTTTAATTATTTTTGGGCCTTTATAAACCTAAATTAATTATATAATAAAATAATATTTTCAAACATTCCAAAATAGACCCTCCTCTCCCTTATAAAAAGCCCTCACTTACTACCCATTTATTACAATACTCAAGCCCTTGGCTTATAAAAACTCAGCTCCAATATAATCCTAATATCCCTATTTTCATCCTAGAAGCCTTACCTTTGGTAGAAATCACTTCATGAAACCTTTTTGGTTCAAACCAAAGGGAGTTACCTGATCTAAAGGTAACATCTTCTCTTAAGTTCTTTTGTTTTATTTAACTTCTCCAACCCCCTAAAATCTTTTTATTAATTTCTTTTATAACAACCCCAACATTTTAAATATACTAGGATGTTTTTACGGGAATTATTAGAGATACACTTTCACACACTTCCATCTAATTGGTAAAGAACATATTATTTCTTTGGACGCCGAACTATTGCCTCACGAAACAATGATTGTTCAATTATCTCTTACCGGATCTCATGGTGGCCATTATGATGGAAATTTATTTATATATAATAAATATTATATTTATTTGGTTTTAATTCTACCCTATTTTTCATTTATAGCATACCATTATGATTTTCATAATGGGTAAACATGATAATTTCCTTTGAGGAAGTGTAGACTACATCCCCCTCAATATGATATGACTCATTCATTTCATACGTGGAATGTATAAAGGAGAGAATTTATGAACTTATGTAACATATATAAAATATATATTATAATTTATTTAGAATATACATATTTATTATTATGTTTTCAATCCATTAAAATATGAAATAGTCATGAAAGTAGCGTTTATGCGTACGTACGGCTTACCGTCTCCATGAACAGTGAATTTAATTTATTATATCAAAATGTTATGTACTATTATAAATAAATAAATATACTGGATATATATATATATATGAAATATATTACATTTAAATGATGAATATCATTCTGGAGGTAATATACTTTTGACCCCATGGATAATTTATAAATATTACAAGTTCATTTATTAATCAAGTCCCGAATATTGAAAAAATGTCGGACATGAACTAAAAATTTAAAAATTTGTTATAGCATATTGAGAAGTGATATAAAAGGAATAAGAATATTGAAAAATATTCTTAATCAAGTATAAATTAACTTAATTTAATCATTGAAGAAGAAAAAGGAACATACATGCGAGTCAAGTCGGACACGTGGTAAGGGATTTATTATCTCACATTTAATTTCGAGAGATTTATATTGTTTGTGACTTATTTATTGCATGTGGTGTATTGTGTACTTCCATTTGATATATATTATAATTATTCATTTTATATTCATGTTATTCTATTATTCATTTGGTGGTTTTTAAATTTTGGTCATACGACTCGATTGATTACAACATGGTAAAGGGTTTTTATCTCGCTTTTTTCTTCCTGTGAGATTCATACTATATTTTCCACTATTTTCGTTTGTGTGGTGTATTTACTACCCAAGGTTGTATTAATTGTGTAATATACTATAATTTATGGGTATCTACATCTTCATTTTATGATTCTTTTTTCTTGGGTTGTACTTTTCGAAAGTTACCAAATCAGTAAGGGAACCTTTCACCCTCCTATTTTTAAAACTATTCTTTTTTGTTATGTCTTTTAATTTATATCTTATTTTGTTGGGATATGTTATTATATATCCATATTTCTGTAAAAAAAATACAAGTGATGCGATACAATTTCTCTCTCATCCGATAATGTTCTGTATTTTAAGGTGACACCATTAGGCTGTCAAATTTTTGTAAGGGAACTTCTTAACCAAATTTCCATTCTTTGGGTTAAACCTCTACTTCAAGATTAAGTCATTATATGAATATTTATGAATGAACTATGATTTTTTACAGTTAATATCCACTTATATTGGGTTTATTTGTACTTTTCTCTCATAATTACATAATTGATCTATCTTTAATCTAAGGATACTGTCTTTATAAGAGATTTCGTATTAATTTACATTCCATTGAGACTTCATTGTTTTTATGCACCAATTCAATTTTATATGGTGTATATACTATCATTTGGAATATTATATCATGAATACCATTATTCTCATGGTATTATAAAGTTTTGATGAAACTTTATTCCTCAATTATTTGTATTTAATCATCTCCTATTTGGATAAGAACTCCTTAACTAAAATATAGTTTTAAAGATATATTCTACTAAACCATTATCATTAATTCCCATGTTTTTAAAATGGTTATTAGGATTTATTTATATGGGAATTAATATTTTAAAATGTTTTTTTAAATATTCAAATTTGTATGGGACACTTTGATTCAAAAATATCATTATTAAATGTTTTAAATTGTTTTGAATATGGTTTTGATAAAGAATTGATTATGTCAAAATATTGAACTGATATATTGTGATTTCAGAATTGGAATTGTATCTTAATTTTATGATTATTTTATATGATTATGCTATGTTTCTTGGAATTTTTTTACATATATGGGTGGTTCCATGATAAACCTAGGGATGGTGAGCCCGAGATACCTCTCCAATGCATTGGGAAACGTAACGGAGGTAAACGTTAATGTTTCTCCTAAGAGATTTAGGGAATATACTTTGATGGGTATTCAAAATGGGACTCCATATGTGGTTGTGATAGCTACATTGTAAGTATGTTATGAATTTCATAAGTTACCTTTATGATTTATGATTTCTATGTGTTATTCATAAAACTTATGATTTTGTAAGGTATGTTATGATTGAAATGTATTGGTTTCATTGCATTGTATATATTATTGGGAAGATGTTTTCCTTATTTTTTTTAGAACCCTTACTGAGATTTTTATGGGCATGCCATGTTTATGAAATTTTTTTCATAAGACTTAAAGATGAATAGGGTCAAGAATGGGATCACGGAAATCTCATGATATCTAAAACATGGAAATAGACATGTTTCTCTTTAAGATAGTTATTTTATGAAAAGTTGATACTGAGTAGTAGTGTCTATATATAATATTTAAGTTTATATGTAATATTTATTGCCTAATTCTCTAAAATACTAAACCTACAAAGATCCTCAATGTGAATTTTTGAAATAATTCATGATTATGAAATGTTTATAGCCGAGTCCTTATAGTTGGTATCAAAGGTCAGTTTATATAACATTAGAGGTTAGGGTATTTTTTAAGCATAAGTGACATTACCATATTGGGTAAGATTTCAAAAAGAGTAATATTTTTTTAGAGAAAGTGAATGAGTTTAAGATAACATGAATAATTATATCTTATTTTTTACCCTCCTCATAAGATATTATATTAAGACTTTACTGATATACTCACACTGGAATTTTTGGTTTTATTAAATGGTTGAATCTAATAGGCACCATAGTAACAGTGGATGTAAAGAAAGCTGTGATAGTTTTCTGAATGAGAAATTGAATGAAATTGGAGCTGCAATGAGGACTTGTATGGTTATTCTCAACCAACTATCTGGGGTCATGATTGACCACCTAGAAAATGGTGATTTTTATAAGGCGTCATATATGCGAGAAGAAAATCCTTGCATATGTTCAGGTAATAATCACAAAGGTAATTATGTTCAAAAACCTATGTGTCATGGATGTGGAAAAAAATGCATGTAAAATGTTTCAAAGGGATGGGAAGATAATATAGATATGGAAATATAGGTCAAAAAGCAAGAACCTGACATGGAAAAAGGAAGAATCTAGTTTACTCTAGGATAGGGAAAGAAGATATTTCCAAGGGATAAATTGAATGTTTTAAATGTGGTCTTAGTAGTCATTATACAAACACATGTACTACCAAGATGTTTCAGGAATGGAATCACTAGGACCATAAAAATATTTTTTCTTTCTGAATCCTAATGCCATTCTAATTGAGGATGAAGAAATTGGCAATGGCCAATGAAAGGAATGGATTATTTTTTAACATATGTTTTCATATTATTGACTTTTAGGGTATGATTAATGATTTTATTTTTAGGAATGAATTATTTAAAAATAAGTTAGAAACGAATGGTTAATGGATCATGGAGAATGTTTAATGAGTAAGAATTAAAAAAATAATAGATTAAATAGTTATGTTCTATTTTAGGATGGTGAAATTCATAAAATTATTAAGGCTCTTTGGATGATGGGATTACATTTGAAGACTTTTTATATTATGTGTAAACCTGATGTTTGATATTTGAAAATTTTATTCAATGAATAATTATCTTTTCTTTTGTGGATATAGTTATAAAGATCCATTTGGGTTTATATGATCCTTGAGTTTGAGGCAATTACAGGTCAACACATTTTGGGATGCAAAATGAAAGTTATTAGATAACCTTCATGGTTAAAATATGTTATTGTTATTTTTTAGTAATTTAGCACATTTGGGAAATTTTATAAAATTATATAGTTTTTTAAAAAGGACAACTCTCCGACCATGTGACAACCCTTCACATCATAAAAAGCTACGGGAATCGAACCCACAAGTGCGATTGGGATTTATCACCTACCACTAGACTACGTGATTTCCATGGTTAGTATGACTTATTATTTTTTAGTTAAATGATTTTATAGATGAAGAATATGTTGATTTTTGGATCTAATGTTTTATCAAATGGATATCCTTAATATAGGAAAATTATTTTCCGATTAAGTGATAAAGGTTATTTTAATATCTTTTGTGCTTTTTTGAACACTATATACCTTAGTAAAATAGATTACTATGGGATTTCATTTGTGGAGTAATGGTTGAAATTTTATTTTTGAAGAATATCTATTTTTATTGTGGATATATTTTTATTTGGGTTATTGATGAAAATGATTAACCTATCATAATTAATATGTGATTAGGTTAATTAATTTTAAGTATGAGACATTAAGAGTAGCCGATGTTATTTGGAGATAAACATTAAGATATATCGTGGAAGACTATGCAATAAAATTATTCTGTGTTATGGGATTCAACCTTAGTTTGGTTTATTTTGTATAATTTTAAGGTCATTTTTGTATTGAATTGTCTTTGTTAACCATTGGTTATTTCTTGTTGATTTTTGGAAATTAAGTGTAATACTTATTTTAATAAATTATTATCTTGTTTGGGGATTATATGATCTTTCACTAACCATTTTGGTTTTGGTTAATATCTAAAGATGAGGGAAATATATATTTCATTATTTTGGATTATGTGATTTTATAGAAGTTGATTCTATATCTTTTTATGTGACCATGTTATCTTCAATACTCATCGTTTTGTGGAAAGATGAGTTTGTTGTAGAAAATTATTGAAGTATGAAAGTCTACATGACATGTAAGTATGATTCCTTATGATTCTAGTTAAACTCATAAATAAATTCTTAAACTTTATGATGAGTAACTTAAAATACAAACCTTATCGTTTAACTTTTCATATTAGGGAATCAAAGACCGTTTAACCCAAACAACTTTATGGTTATCGGATTTCTAACATTCTCCTGATTATGTTTTCTATCACTCTCTATCAAATCTTGATGGGTTTTTTCTCTTACATATCTATGGTTTCCTACATGGAGTCCTAGTGTAGGATATCTGAGGTGACTTTTATACTTCTTTTTCTTTCTTTTAATGTGATAGTTTTATTGACTCTTTTTCAGATTTGGGGATTTCAATGATTTTTTTGAGCCCAATTTTAAAATTGCGAGGGCACAATTCTGAAAAAGAGGCAAGGATGTAACATCCTAGGTAAATAAAGTATATGAGTTTTT
This sequence comes from Viscum album, assembly GCA_963277665.1. Classification (NCBI taxonomy): domain Eukaryota; kingdom Viridiplantae; phylum Streptophyta; class Magnoliopsida; order Santalales; family Viscaceae; genus Viscum; species Viscum album. Next base: position 1,075,778,935 of record OY728143.1, read on the forward strand.
CATATTTATTAATATTATTAAATTTCTTATTAATTTTACTTTAAATTTATTCCTATGTTCAATAGAATACATAATACGCAGCAACGAGTTTCATTGAAATCTTATTTTGCACACTAACAATGTATTATTATTATTTTAAATGGAAGTTAACACCTAACTATTTTATGGGTGGGAATGAACATAACTATCTACGATATATTTATATATATTTTAAATGTTTTACATTTACCCAATAAAAGTTATAGACTTAAAATGTGAATGAATCTAATTTTAAGCATCAATACTCAAATGTTGATTAAAGGGTCGATTTACCACCGTTTGATAGAGAACCCTTTTTAAATCTAGTTTTTATCACTTTTATTTATTCTATTGGATATAATAATTTTCATGTTTAGAATCGGGACATCAAAATTTACTTTGGATGGAATTTTTATATTTTTCTGATAATGTTCATTTTTTAATGAATAGTGAAAAAATAATGTATTTTAATTCAAAAATTCCTTTTAATCTAATTTATTTATATTTTTAAATCATCTTTTTAATTGGTTTGAAACAATAAATATATTATCTTTTTACCATTTAATCCATTTTTTTCCAATAAAAGTAATTTCATTTGAAATTGGTCATTAACATGTATCAATCTTTTGATGGTTGTTATTTCTTAAAAGCACTCTTTTTTGTTTTGACGACAAGAATTAATTATAAAATTAATTAATTCAACTTATATGTTTATAATTTGGTAACATAGACTTAATTTTTTGAATTTGGAATATCAAATTTAGGTTAGAGTGAATTTTTGTTATTTTTATAAAAGCATTCAATATTTGATGAACAGTGAAAAACAATTTGTACTTGTTTAAACCCAACATTTTATTTAAATAATTATTTTTAAATTAATATTATTTTTAAATTAAAAATAGATACATAATACCTATTTTAATATATTTTAATTCATTGGATTCATTTTATAATAAGATTAGATATATAAAATTATATTGATCTTTTTAACGTCTTTTTACCCACTTTCAATGTTCTTTTCCAAATTTGCATAAAACATAATTTTACCGCTTCTATGAATTTAATTTCAAAACACTAATATACATGGTTGTTATTAGTAAGTAATATGTGGTTCAATGGGATGAAAATAAGTTTGGGTGAATAGTAACTTTTGATTTTTATTAACCGTGATTAAAGGTAATTAGGGTATTTTAAGGTAAAAATAATATTATAATAAAATAAAATTACCTTAAAAATTTTCCTAACCTTATTGGATGACTCACGGACGACCAAGAGAATACATGGGTCAATTTTGGGACCCCATGGAGACACATGGGTAAGCTAATGATATTAATAACATTTTATTTAAGGTAAAAATAAAAATGTCAGAAACATGTATTATTTTACTAAAAAAAATTAATGTGGGGTTTTATAATTGATAAATTTGACTATAAATATTAATTAGAAATATAAAAATATTTGCTACATCATGGTAATTTTTTTAAATTTTTTTGATGATAAATAAATACAAGTATTTATGACACAATGATGATGCAATGTTTACGTCATTAATGAATGATTTAAATACATAATAAGATAAAAATTAAAAAATATAAAAAACTTGTCCAATTTTATTTGATGATTTTATTTCAAACATGTGACACTTAATATTCAAGTTTAATGATTTTTCTAACTTTAGAAACTGAAAATCATTATATAATAAAATAATATTTTCAAGCATTCCAAAAGATCCCCTCCTCTCCCTTATAAAAATCCCTCACTTCTTACCAATTTATCACACTTATCAAGCCCTTGGATCGTCAAAACTCTGATCGAATAATCTCTCAAGATCCCTATATACATTCTATAAGCCTTATCTTAGGTAGAAAACACTTTAAAAATCCATTTTGATTCAAACCAAGGGGAGTTACTGGATTTAATAGTAACATCTTCTCTTAAGTTCTTTGGTTTTATTTTACATCTCCAACCCCATATATTCATTTTATTAATTTATTTTATAACAAAACTAGTATCCTAAATATACTAGGATGTTTTTATGAGAATTATTCGAGCTAAACATACACACACCTCTATCTTATGGGTAATGAAAATATTGTTTCTATGGAAGACCAACTACTGCCTCACGAAACGATGATTTTTCAATTATATCCTACCACCTATCATGGTGGCCATTATGATGTAACTTTATTTATATGTGATAAATATTATATTTATTTGGTTTAAATTATTTTTTATTGTTCATTTATATCATACCTTTATGGTTTCATAATGGGTAAACGTGATAATTTTATTTGAGGAAGTGTGGACTAAATGATATGATTTGTTCATGCCATACATGGAACATATAAATGATATAATTTATGAACATATATAACTTATAAGAAATATATATTATAATTTAATTATAATATACCTATATATCATTATTTTTTCATTTCATTAAAATATTAAATAGAAATGAAAGCAGTGGTAATGTGTACGTACGGATTACCGTCTCCATGAACGGTGCATTTCATTTCTTATCTACAAATTTTATATAATATTGTAAATAAATATATATACTAGATATATATGATATATTTTACATATAAATGAAGAATATAATCATGGAGATAATGGAATTTTGACCACATGGACAATTTTTAATTATTACAATTTTATTTTTGACTAAAGTTCCTAACATCGACAAAATATCTGACATGAACTCAAAAAATTAACTAATTGTTATAGAAATGTAATAAGTGAAATAAAAGAAATAATAAAAATGTAAAAGGAATAATAAACTTCTAAAATAATCTTAATAAAGTAAAAATTAACTTAATTTTATTATTCATGAAGAAAGAGGAACATACGAGCGAGTCAAGTCAAACACGTGGTAAGAGATTTATCTCAATTTTAATTCCTTGAGATTTCCATTATTTTCCACTTATTTATTGAATGTGGGGTATTTTGTACTGAAATATGATTTATATTATCATTACTTTATTTATATTCATGGTATTTTGTGATTCATTTAGTGGTTATTAACTTTTGTCTGTACAAATCGATTGATTACAACATTATAAAGGGGTTTTATCTAATTTTTTTATTCACATGAGATTACTGCTATATTTTACACTATTTCATTTTGTGTGGTGTATTTACTGCCCATGATTTTATTCTCTGCGTAATATAAATTAATTTATGGGTTTTACTTTTTCATTGTGTGATCCTTCTTTCATGGGGTGTACGTTTTGAAAGGTTCCAAATCGGCAAGGGAACCTTTCACTCTCCTTTTTTAAAAGACTTCATTTTGAAAAGTCTTTTAATTTTAATATTATTTTGTTGGAATCTGTTTATATATATCCTTATTGATGTTAATTTTAATTCCATGTGATTATATACCCTTTTTCTCCCATTATCTCACTTTCTGAATTTTAATGTGATGTCGTTAGGCTGTCAAATTTTTATAAGGGAACTTCTTAACCCTATTTCAATTCTTTGTGTTAAACCTATACATCCAGATTATGTCGTGTTATGAATATTTGTGAATGACATTTTATTGTTTTACAATTAGTATACACTTATATTGGGTGTATTAATACTTGTTAAACAAAATTACTTAATTAATTTATCCTTAATTTAAGGATAACGTCCTTATAAGGCATTTCGGCTACATTTACATTCCATTAAGAATTAATTGTTGTTATGTGCCAATTCAATTTTATTTGGTGTATATACAATGCTTTGGAATATTATATCATGATGAACATTATTCTCATGATATTATACTGTTTTGATTAAATGTTTTTCCTCAATTATTTGTATTCAAGCATCTCCTATTTTCTTAAGAACTCCTTACTTAAAATATCATTGTCAAGATTTATTCTTCTAAATATTTTTCATTATTTTCTATGTTTTAAAAATTATTTTAAGGGCTTATTTATATAAAAATTACTATTTTAAAATTTCAACTCCTTTAAAATCTTTAAAGCAGTATGTGACACATTGATTTAAAAATCTCTTTATTAAATGTTTTAAATGGTTTTGAAAATTGTTTATTTAAAAGAATGGATTACATCAATATATTTAAATTATATATTGTGATTTCAATATGGAAATGTTATCTTTACATTAGGATTATGTTATATGATTATGTTATGTTTCTTCAGACTTTTTTATGTATACAGGTGGTTCCGTGATAAAACTAGGGTGGGTGAGCCCAAGATAACTCTCCAATGCATTGGAAAATGTGATGGAGGTAAACTTTAGTGTTTCTCCTAAGAGATTTAGGTAATATACTGTTATGGGTATTCCAAATGTGACTCTCTATGTTGTTGTGATAACTACAATGTAAGTATGTTACCAATTTCATTAGTTACCTTTATAATTTATGATTTCTGTGTGTTATTCATTAATCTTATGATTTCGTAAGGTATGTTATGATTGGAAAAGTATCGGTTTCATTTCTTCATATTTATTGATGGTATAATGTTTTACTTCCTTATTTTATACCCCTTATTGAGCTTTTTATGCTCATACCATGTTTTTCAAATGTTTTCCACATGACATAAAGATGAATATAGTAAAGGATCGGATCAATGAAAATTCATGATGTCTGAAATATGGAACTAGACATGTTTCTTTTTAAGAGTTTTTATTTTATGAAAAGTGGATAATGATTAGTAGTGTCTACATGTAATATGAAAGTTGTTATGTAGTAGTTATGGCCTAATTGTCTAAAACTCAAAACTTGAAAATATCATCAATGTGAATTCTTGACATAATTAAAGATTATGTAATGTTTAAGGTTGGGTACATTTATTTACCCATTCTTCACCCTTACCAAAGTGAGAAATATTTTCCATAGTTACTATTCATATTGATAATGAAACCAATTTTTCATTTTTTACATTTAATTACAAACATGTATTCCATTTTTTAGATTAAATTTCTATAATTGGAATAATTTTATTTTAATATAAATATATTAAATGTAAAAAAACAATGATTTGAAAATTGTGTCATTCAGCATAAAAATGAATTATTACCGAAGTTAAGTATAATGTCGATTCATATAGACTTTTTCATATTATGATTTATAAAAGTGATCTTTTGTTACTTTAAAAAGAAATTAAAAATATAATTATGCGTTTGAATTACTTAGTTTAAAGAAAATAAATTTCATTTTTAAGAAAATTACTACAATATCTACTGTTTGAGAAAAATATTTTTTTTAAAATCCCAAAAAATCATCATAAAATAATAGTGAAATGAATTATTTAAAAATTATTATCAATCAATCAAAAGTATTTTCTAAAATTTTTATAAATTAATTAAAATCCTTAGACAAAAAATGATAGCAAATACAATTTTTTATGAAAACATAATTTTGAAGCATAAAATATTTTTACTAAAAATTGATTATATATTTTGAATTAATAATTAAATTTTCATTATTTTATACCTTCATGAATATTTTAAATAATGTGTCAATATTTATGGCTGCCAATTTAATAGGTAGGTTATAATGGTAAAATTTATATAATAATATTTTTTAATATATCATAATTCACATAAATTATAGTGTTGCACATGAAAGATTCAATAAGGAATAGTATTCATTAAAATAAATTTTAAGGGTTTAACATTTGAAATATATTCCTTGCTAGAGAGGAATCTATCTAGGAAGGAGAAGGTTATGTATTGAAAATTTTTAGTATTTCATCATGTGAATTGTTCCACATAGTAGCCAATATCCACCGTTGTTATACATGATAGGAATTCATTTATATAATGAATTTCATTCCAAGAGAATCCACACCCCATTTTTTACTATTACTCTTTATAATCTTGTTAAATTCCCTATTAAATAACGACAATAAATTTTTAGTGGAAAAGTCAGATATGTTATTCCATAAGATATTACTTGTAATGATAAAATATTTATCACAAACTATAGTCATATATAATATCAAGGAAAGTAAATAAATTCATTTCATGATATATTTCTAGGAGTATTGGTTTCACACTTACCCATTAAAAGTTCGATTATAAAATAAACAAATCCGGATTATGGATATATTTCCAGGAGTAGTTAAATTATAAATATGAATGATGTACCTAAAAAAAGATATATATTGTCATTTACTATGACAACATGTAGTCATTTGTTTCTATAAGTCAGGAATGAATTTTTTTTTGCTGAAATACGATTTTTTGGCTCCAATATATCGAAGAAGGTCACCATTGAAAATATGATTTCATTGGATATTAATTACTACTTCATCAAGGTCCTAACAATCCCAATATTCTACATGATCATAATAAATATGGTTAATGGTGACTGGTGGTCATGAATGACTTTGAATAATTAGTTTTTGGTGATAAACCTATTTATAATACGTGGTTATGGAATATGGATTTTTTTAACATCTAAACAAACCCATGAAATTGGGGGTTCCTTTTACTTATTGGTGTTCCCCTTATATCCAGGGAGGTACTTTATCATTAAAAATAGATAGTATCACATATATTATATTTTATTTCTCATTTATTGAGATATTATCCCTTTTTCATAGTCTTAAGGGGTTTGATATTTTGAAATGTTACTCCTTTTTATGAGGGACGATAGTGAAAGAAATATATACAGGTCTACCCATCCTATTTTACTCCCTTCCTTTAAGATGTATATGTAGCTTATTCCATTAGGATTTTGATATCTTAGGACCATTGTTAAAGGAATTGTTTGAGGGGGTGGTCCACTTTAAACAATTGATTTATAATGTTCACAGCCCAATTTATCAATGATGTAATCTTTTCTGAGTCTTCCTGTATTTAAATTGACATTCTAATAATCCATAAGCACCGTGATGACTTTCTCAATTAATAAAATGGAATGATTTCCATCATCCCTCACCTCCACATCTAAATAAAAGCACCCATAAGGATTACCATCACTAAATGATGATCAATATGGAACTATATGGAAATATATAGAAAATTAAGATCATGGGAAGAGGTATCCTAATAGATTCCATTAGATCATGAATTTTGGTTATAAGAGGAAACAATGGGATGATTCTATGAGTTAGGATCCTAAGTCTTTCTATTTGAAAACATCAATAAGGTAAAATTATAACATATGATAGTTATTAAATGAAATGAAAATATAATTTTAATGAGAAAATAATGATAAATTTTGGTTTAATCACCCATGTGGACACTGGGTTTTGACTGCCTCTAGAGGGGTAGTTCTAATCGATTATCCCCAATCTTTTTGTGGGTGAAGATTCTCTCTCATAAACCAACTAGAATTATTCTTTCCAATGTGAAATTGATCCTTTTTTTTGAGAAATCCATGTAAATATTATTTCAAATCCAGCTCCTTGGGAATAAGATAAAACATAAATAATGGAGGTTAAATAATGAATTATTCCTCCTCTTTCTTGGTTTACATTTTCCCAATTTCTTATTCTTTAACAAGTACATTCTCAAGGTATGAATATTATTCTATTTCAATGTATTAATACTGTATCTTTATTTCCTCATAAAAATCCACCTTGTTCTCCTCTTGAGATGCATATTATCCCTCCAAGTAAATACAAGTGTTAACTAAATCTGAAAAATTAATACAAGGGAAGGTAATACTCAAATCAGTTTCAGCAAAATCAAATGATAAATTTTTAATGAAAATATTATCTCCATTTGTTTGTTCACATTAAATTTCATCTTCAATAATAGGTTCCACTCATAGTTTAATTTCCCTAAATTGATTCATGTAGTCATACTCCTCTATCTTCCCTTCAAATTCCACTACTAATGTGGTTTCTTCTTTCAATGTTGTTGAATCTACTACATTATGAGGAATATTTAGATCAATTAGTTCCTCACACTCATTCCAAATTTTTTCCAGATCCTTTTGATCTCTCATATGAATTTAAATAGATAAATATTTTTTATAAATATCCTTCAACATTTATTGGGCATGGATCAATATATCTTCTTTTAATTTAATCAAGTGATCCATGGGTTCTTAAACATCAAGGATTTGTGGGGATACTTCTTCCATCGATTTTTTAGTTCTGGTTATAATTATGGATCTAATTTATGATCTTTTTATGCATATTCTTAGTCCACTATACACTCTTTTATGGTCTCTAGTTTCTTATCTATTTGACTAATTATTTTTTAATTAGGCTTCAAGATCCTTGAGGAATTCTTATTCTTGGTGTTTCACATCTGAAAACTCATTTTGTACCTCAACCATTTATTGATAAATTTCTAGAAAATACTATTAGAGTCTAATTAATTCTATTGAAAAACCCTACATCTCTAGGTATTTGAGGTTCTCTTTTGGTTTTGAATTAGATCCTTAAATTCATCCTCCTTGATGATTTGGATTCATGCTCCCCGATTTTTTTTAGTTGTGAAACAAACTCTAAACTCTATAAAACATTGTGATTCGATAATTTGTTCTCAAACTTTTGGGTAATTTTTCCATGAATTAAAGAAATAATCATTTGAAAACATCATGTATATTTATATTTTTAGGTTTTTTTATTTGGAATGAGTCAATTAATAACAATTAGATTGTGGTGTGGCCTCCCTGGCAATGACGCCAAGTTTGATGCATGCCTATCGTAGGGCATTGGAAATAATTTTTTTATATTTCCTATGTTTATTATGTTTATTAACCCTATAATGTCTCCCAAAGAGGAGTGAACACAAAATATTTTTTCACTTTTAAATTAGTGTAAAAATGATGGGTTTTTTAAAATAAATTGATAAAAATTATTGAAATGATGTTTTAAATTCAAAGGATTACATACTATGAAATTAAAAGGGTTATTAGGTCGGGGGTCTGTTTTCTAATTTTAATGTTATCCTAGTTTAATTATATTAAAAAAACTTGTTTTACATTGATTAATGATAGTTTTAAAAACCATTTCATCTCATTTCCTTAGTGAAATTATTATGGTGAGAGAAAACCATAGCAAGATCTCGATTTGGTCAACTCTCCAACCATGTGCATAATAGTTGTATTGAATATAGTCAATTAACATGGGAAATACTTGATCAAATTTTTAATCAAAAAGAATCAAGAACATTCACTTCTCCTTTTACACGTATTGACGATTGTCCAGTACTTCACCACTAGTCCCTGGTCTATTCCACCATATATAAACTAGAAATTAGTGGAGAGAAAAAATGAATATTCTACCATGGAAAAAACCAATAACGGAATTCAAATTCATGAATTATCACACATGATAATAAAATACACTATATGAAATTGAAAACAACTTTGAATAAGAATGGAATTTCATTCAATTTTGTCGAAGAAATAATGCATTAAAAAATAGAAAACCAACCCTTCCCCGATAACTCAAAATGTTTACCCCACCATGGTAAGGTTAATCGAGATGAATGGTGAAGAATAAAACATTAAAAATATATTGAAAAGAAAATAAATAAATGATAGAAAGAGGAAAGTGTCTCCACTTTGGTGTCCCAGAAAGAATGGTGTGGAATGAGATATGCTTTGTGAGGGAGGAGCTCTCCTCCTTTTATAACCAAAATTTGTCCCCCTAATTTTGATGTGTTGTATCTGCATTAAATGAAATATTCACTCTTTTCACCATTATTGAACATTGTTCATAATTGTCTTGGGAGTTTCCTCTCCAAATCTCAGTGGATTGGGACATGTATTCCAAGAGTTTTGCACATTTTACACTTACTATTTATTTTGTACAAGCAGACCCTCTAAATCACAATCCTCGAGATTATAATGCTTTAATAAATCCTTAAACAGACAATTAACGCCTCCTATACTTCTTTAAAGTTGTTCCAAAACATCTTGTTCGTCCACCAACCTAATATCCATGCATTTGGGCCCAATATGAATGACTTGTGGACCCCACACAAAAAACTCAGCTGATCTATAGAAATATTTCTTAGTCCAAGAAGTGAGCTTATTTTGAGATTCCATATGGTTAATTAAAATTTTGGTACAATAGGGTTAAATGAAAAACTGGATGTTTAGAATCGGGAAAAGAACGAATTTTAAAATTTAGACTAGTTTACAAAATGTTATGTCCAAAATAAAAAAAAATTAAAACAGTTAAATATCGAAAATGATCTATTTTTACAGTTAAACTCAAAATAACCCCAATATCATACAAATGTAGCAATTCATCTTAAAGTAACAATTTTGTGGGTTTAAAAAATTAAATTCAATGAAAATTTCATTGAAAATATTTTCTAAATTAATTCAACCATACTTATAACATGGACTCCTGGACATGTAAACATCAAAATCAAAACAAATAAAATCCAAAACACATACCAATGAGATCTACCTAATCCATACTAAGAAATAAAAATATATCATTCATAATAAAAAAATAATTTCATGTCATTTATTTTAGATTATATAATAGATTTCAACTTAATTTTTTATCCCATCCACAAAAAACACATACCTTAATTGAATTTTCTCTCATCTCACAAATAAAAATGTACAGAAATGCTTTTCTCATCCAAACTCAGACATGAGTCACCATATGCTTGATAAATTCCATTTCTCCACCCAATATGATTAATGTAAATTTGTTTCTCCTGAGGACTTTTTAGGGTTGTTATGTGGCTTCCGGTTGGAAGGATTTTGATGTTAAAAATTACAATGATGAAAAAGGAGGGCTTGGATATTTTTGAAGAAAAGTTGCATATTTCTAATTTTCACTGAAGAATGGTCTCCTTCTCTTAACCATTTGTAGAAAATCAGATCCATCATCATAATAAATGAATTTATGATAATTATATTTATCAGTTAACCAGAAAAAATTTCTTCTAAAGAACATTTTCCTTATTGACATACCAAGATAGGCACAACATTATTTTTTACAATGGATGCTACAGAAAGGCACAACTACTTTTATCATGAACTCTCTAAAAAAGTCAAAGCTTTTAAAAAAATGAATTCATCAGTACAAACATAAGCTCTTCAAAATTTTATATTCCTCCCAATGTATCACCAAATGAGGTAGTACACCACATACATTTTCCCCCACACTTATGTTAAAATAGATCATGTAGTTTCCTTTGATGAGAAAGTTTCATACGTAAAATTGGATTTTAATGTGGCTAAAATAACATGTTGTTCATGGATTCTATCTTCTATAGGGATTAATTTGAATGATAGGCCATAATAAAAAAGATTAATTTGAAAAAGCGGATTAAAACCAAATAAATTCTTCAACCATTTAAAACACAAGTACCTCAAACCCTCATGTTTTGACATGATTAAATCAAATACTAGTTAAGGAAACATGGTCTGGTTCTCTCAAGGAATGAGGTGAATGTAAAGAATATGAAAAAATTTTAATGAAGCCACATAGGAATGTGATTTCAATAATAAAGATAGTGAGATGTCACATGAGATTTAAAAATCATAGTACCTTTCATGAAATTCCAAAAGATTTAAACATAAAATAGAGTAAATTCATAATTCATTTATTCTCAGTTTCATGGAATAGATTGGTTCACTAATTGACATGGGTTTCAAAAATATAAGTGATAATCATTTTAGCTCAATATTTTTGACAACACAGTACTTTTTAAAAATAAATACAAAAATATCTGGAATAGTTTTTTTTATAAAAATAGTAAATCAAACAAGAAATGAAAATTCTAAACTAAAAATGTTTTCTCCCCCACACATAAATGAAGTATTTTCCATAGTGAATTCAAATAGATTTAAAATGTAATATTCATTTAAAATGAATCAAAAAAAGCACGAACATTTAATGGAGAGGTATAACCTGACTTATTGAAAATGAAACATTGAGTTAGGTTCCTAAGTGTTTCTCTTTGAAAACCTAAAAAGGTACAAAGATAACATAATTTTTTTTGAATTGAAATGAAAATATAATTTTAATGAGAAAAGAAGGAGAAATCAATGTTTAATCCCCCATGTGGGCCCTGTGTTTTGATTGCCTCCAGAGGGGAAGTTATAATCGGTTATCTCTAATCGGCTGGTGGGTAATGTTTCTTTCTCATTAACCAACAAGAATTATTTGTTCCAGCATTCACTTGATCCTTTTTGTTGTGGACTCTATGGAAATAGTATTCCAAATCCACCTCCATGGGCATAAGATAAAACATGAATGGTGGAGGTAGGATACTGAATGATTTCTCCTCATTCCTGGATTACATTTTCTCTATTTTTAATTCTTTAACAAGTAAATTCTCATGGAATGAAAAATAATCCCTTTCCAAGTGAGAATCTTGTCTCATTATTTCCTCAGGAAAATCCACCATGATCTCCTATTGATCTAAATATTCTTCATCAAAGGAAATAAAAGTGTCGGCTAAATCTGAAAAACTAAAACAAGGGGAGGTAATACTCAATTAAGTTTCAAAAAAAATCAATAGATAATATGTTTATGAAAAGATTATCTCCATGGGTTTGTTGGCCTTAAATTTATTCCTCAATTAGAGGTTCCACATGTAGTATAATTTCCCTAAATTGAGTTAGGTAGTCAGACTCTTCCATATTCACTTTAAAATCCACTGGTAAGGTGGTTTCTTCCTTCAAGGTTACAGAATCATCTACATTATGAGGAATATTTTGATCAAGTTGTTCTTCATATGAATTCCAGAAGTTATCCATATATTTTTTGATCTACCATATTTATTTCAAAAGATAAATATTATTCATAAATATCCTTCAACATTTATTGAGCCGGGATCAATGGATCTTTCTTTAACTTCATCAGGGCATCCATGGCTTCTTCAACATCAATTATTTTTGGGGTTACTTCTTCCATAAAAGTTTCTGGTTATGGTTATTATTCTAGATCTAGTTGTTGATCTTGTGATTCATGTACTCGTTCCTCTATCCACTCTATTGTGGTCTGTATGTTTGGATCTATTTGACTAATTATTTCAAAATCGGCTTCAAGATCATTATAAACTTCTTATTCTTCGGGTTGCACCTATGAAATACCATCTTGTACCTAAAACATTTCTTGATAAATTTCTAGAAAATACTAGTGGTGTTAAACTAATTCTATGCAAAAACCCTCCAACACTGGGTATTTGAGTTTCTCTTTAAGGTTTTTCATTAAATACTTGAATTCATCCTCCTTGATGATTTGGATTTGAGCTCCATGAATTGGTTTAGCCAATAAAGAAACTATATACTCTATAGACCAAGTTGAAACAATAATTATTTCTTGAACTTGTCGGTAATTCTTCCCTTAAATTAATAAATAATCATTTGAAAACATAATCCTAAAATATATTTTTTAGGTTTTCTTATTTTGAATGAGTCAGAAATTTACAATTAGATTATGGCACTGTCTCCTCGAAAACAATGCCATGTTTGATGCACACTATTCATAGGATGTGGAAACAAAAATTAATATTTCCTATGTATAGTCTACTAATTAACCATATGATGTATCTGGAGGATGAGTGCACATATTATAGTTTATCAATTTTAAATGTTGGTAAAAATTGTCTGTTTTTTCGAATAAATCGATAAGAAAATTATTTTAATGATTCTTGAAATTCATTGAATTAAAAACAATGAAATTAAAATGGTAATTATGTCAGGGTCGGTTTCTTAATTTTAATTCTATCCTAGTTTAATTCAATTCAAACCTCTTATTCTATGTTTATTAAAGTCAGTTTTCACAATTGTTTTATCTCACTTCCTTGGTGAAAATATGATGGTGAGAGAAAACCTTACCATGATCTCAGGTTGTTCAAATTTCCTTCCATGTAAAAAATTGTTGTATTGAATATCCACAATTGACATGGTAAATAAGCTATCGAATATTCTTTATCCCAAAAAATCAAGAACATTCGTTACTTCTTTTACACGTACTAACGATCATTGAGTACTTGAGTACAAATCCTTGGTCTATTCCACCACATATAAACCACAAATCAGTGGAGAATGATAATGATTATTTTACCAAGAAAAAAATAAATAAAGGAATTCAAATTTAACAAATATAAAATTTGATAATGAAATCCACTATATGAAATTGAAAACAACTTTAATGAAGAATTAAATTTCATTCAATTTCATCCAAGAACTCATGCATTATAAAATAGAAAACCAAATCGTCCCCATTAACTCAAAATGTTTACCCCACCATGGTAAGGGTAATTGAGATGAATGGGGAAGAAGAAGGCATTAAAAATCTATAGAAAAGAAAATAAATAAAAGAGAGAAATCAAAAAGGTTCTCCTCCTTGGTGTCCCTGATGTAATGTTATAGAATGATAGAAGCTTTTAGAGGGAGTACCACTCCTTTTATATCCAGAATCTGTCCACTGAATTTTAACACATTTTAGCATAGTAATGACATCTTCATGCATTTAAAACTTCTTTAATGTTGATAAAAATTATCTTCGACATTTCCCCTCAAAGGATCAGTGAATTTGGACATGTATTCTGAGAGTTATTCATATTTTATTCAGTCCATTTATTCTGTCTAGTAAGACACTTCAAATCAGAAACCTATAGATTAGGATTCTTTAATAACCCCTTAAACGGACAATTCACGCATCCTCCAATTCATGAATATTGTTACCAAACTTCTTGTGCATCCACCCACCGAATTTTAGTGCCTTTGGTCCAACCGTGAATGACTTATGGACCCCACATAAAAATATTGAAGATATGTAAATAGTATTCTTTGTCGTATTTGATGAGCTTCTTTTGAGATTCTATATGGTCGATTTAGCTTTTGGTCCAAAAGGATAAAATGATTACATAGATGTGTATAATCTGGAAGAAATATAATTTTTTAATTTGAATTAGTGTAGAAAATGTTGTGAAAAAAATACAAAAATAATTTTAAACAGTTAAAAATACAAAATGGGCCATTTTTACTGTTCAACTCAAAATAACACCAATATCCTAAAAATGAAGCAATTCATCATAAATTAACACTTTTTTGGGTTTAAAACAATGAAATTCAATGTAAATTTAATTGAAATTATTTTGTCTATCACAAATCATATTGAGGTTTTAGTGATTAAAGTATAATCTCTATATATGAAGATATATGCAAATTTTATAACCATTGATAAACAATTTGATATGATGATAACTAAATATAAATGGAATGAATTATCCTTAAATTTCATGATATTTTAGAAACTTTCAGATAGAAAATAAACCTTTTTAGAGTTATTGGTGAAGTGGAAATGATGTAAGTATATATTATTGTAAAAACAATTATTCAATGTTACGTAAAGTGTCATGAAATGAACTTGTGTCCTATTATCATCATTTTTATGATAACAATGTCCTCTTTCACGCTTCACCAGTCTATAGTTGTGTGATATTTAAATTTATTAAGATCATAGACACTATTTTGATTAGTGATATTTATTAATCGCAATGATTATATATGAATTTCTTCCCTATCCATGTTTTCATTTCCCAAATATGTTGTCATATGTCTAAACATACCTATGTGTAACTTTTGGTAACTGTTATGTTTCCAATTATCCATTCATTAAAGGATGTTTTAGTATTCATTTTTTTGATGTGGGTTTCTATTAATGACGTTTTTAAGTACTAAACCATTGATAAACCAGATGAATTTCATAATAAATATTCATTTTAGGGGAGGGTGATAATGTAACACACTGAGATTTTGTGAAATATTTTTTTGAGTTAATTTAATAATTTTTTATTTCATTTTACACAACACCGAAATTATATTTTTCAATATAAAATCACTTTGTTTCTCATTAATTATATGCAACGTCATGAAAATCATTATCTACATGAAACCCATAGAATAAATATTATTACACACAACACTATTTTTGGAATGTGTCACTCAAAATGCTGAGTTTCTTTTATAGCTTGCATAAAACACAAGACCATTTTTACCAAAGTACAATATACAATTAGTATAATTATTAAAATATTATTATAGATACTACCTATAAATATGAATTGAAATTATTAATAAAATTAGTTAAATTTTGAAAATATAATCTACCCCTAAATATAAAATTAATCATTTGGTTATTAATTAGAGAGAAATTAATGTAAGAAATATTTGAAGAAAACGAAATTATATTTCATCGAAAAACAATTTACTATATACAAGAACAATTTTATCCCAATAAATTAATAAAACCAAATTTTGATTAATTTTTTAGATGAAATGTATTTATTATATATTAAAAAATTATAGTCATCATATATATTTTATATTTATTAAAAACAAATAAATCCAACTTTATGAATAAAAAGATATTTTTTTATGAAATGTAAGGTTACCTCCTTTTAATAGATAACATGTTTTAAATATAACTTTGGAATATATGTAATTGTTATTTCAAAAAAATATACATCACATTTGTATGAGTAAAATCAAAATTTACATTTGTTAAAATTTTGGTATTATTATATGAGTTTTCATTTTTTGATGAATAATGAAAAACACTGAACATTAATTGAAAACATATTTTTTTAAGATTAATTTATAAATTTAAATTTTTTATTAATTATTTAATGTATAATTAGATAAATTATATAAAAATTAATCTAATATATTTTTATTTGATCCAATTTCACAGTAAAATTGGATATTAAATCATTTCAACCTTTTGGTCTATTTTGATTTAGAAACATGCAATATCATTATTTTGTGAGATTATTTTTAAATTAAATTCTATGACTTATATTATTGTATTTAAAAAAACAATTAAATAACTTTAATCATCATAATTAAAAATTTCAAAAAAGTTTGACTTTGTTTTTGATTAAAAATATTAGTTAAATTGTTTAAAATAAATTACAGTAATAAAGAAAACAATTAGCTTTACGAAGGACAATGTCAAAAAATTAAGGCCAAAATTGTCAAATAAACAAGTCCAAAATCCATTTTACTTTCATATATTCACACTATCCCCACATGGATATAATTTGGAATACCATTGGTTCCACTTGAAATGGAAAAAATTTGTGTGTAATTCCCTTTTGAAAAATTTACAAGAATGACACTCCTCTTAAACTATAAAAAGTCACTCACCCCTCCAAATTATTAACCCATATAAAGATAATTAGATCACAAAAAATATACATAAATAATCTCCCAAAATCACTCACATAATCTAATAATCCAATTTTTTAATACTTCCAACAATGGAATCCCATTGGTGCATACCGAGAGGAGTTACCCTAAAGGAGGTAACATCCTTCCTCAATCTCCTTTGTTTAATTTTCATTATACACCACCAAAAATATTATTAATACATTATTATATAGTTTACTCATTATCCTAAATATACATATATCTTGTTTTTATAATTTCCTACCTAAATGTAATCACACTTATATGAAATGGGTGACTAACTTACAGTTGGTGTGTTCATTGAAATACTGCCTCATGAAATGATGTTGTTAATTTTTACTTTCGAACTATCATAGATGGAAATTTTGATTAGAAATAAGTATTTATATGATATTAATGAAGTATTTATGCCTTTTTTATTATTATATAACACATACCTTCATGGTTTCCAAATTTTTGAATACGATAACATCATTTGGGGATGTGTGGACTACCGCTTCCAAAAAGTGACTTGATTGATTCACATATTACATGGAATGTATTAAGAATGGGCTCAGTGAAATTGGATGAAATATATGACATAATAATTATAATTAAATTATGATATATATATTTAAATATATATTTAATTTACTTTCTTTTTTTCAATATGATAAGAAAACAAAACTTCCTTCATCGGTACGTAAGTCCTACCGACTATATGATCAATGTATTCAATTTCATATTTCAATATTTTATATAAAATTAAAAGTATTTATGTAATTAATATATAATTTATATATACATAATTTTTTAAATAATTAAAATTGATAGATCATGATATTATTATGAGTATCTAGAATAACTACTCAATACACTTACGATAAACATATCTGTTATTACCCAAAATGTTACTTTAAATTTGAAATGCTAATAAATGGATAATATATATTCAAATGAAAATATTATATGGTTTTATATTTAGTAAAATGGTTATTTTTTATATTTATAATATAATTATATTTATCATAAACATGTTTTAAAAATGTATGACGAAATATATGACATATGGTAAGGGTGTTGTTCTCAAACTTTTGTCATTGAGTCATATTATTTATTAACAACATATGTTTTTTATAGATGTATATGAATCTCATGAAGGTATTATATTGTTATTATACATAAATTTATGTGAGTTTACATATTAATTTTATTAACATTTCTTCATGGGTTATATTGTTCAAAATTTAAAAATTTGAAATGAAAATTTATTTCTTAATTTTTTTTCTTTGAGACACTTTCTATATTAGGCACCTATATTTTTATATGTTGTGTATATTATAACATTGATGGGTAATATAATGAATATTTTTATTTATTTATATTTTATTCTTGATGTAATTTTATTTTCTTGTCTTGATTATGATTCAATTTCACTAACTTTGTAATTTTTTATTGCTAAAATATCATCATTTACGAGGAGTTATTATGATTATTAATCTATTTATGAATATTTATGATCATTAACTCAAAAAATAAAGTATTTTATTCTCTTATGGTAATTTATGATTTCTTCATGTATTCGTACCATTTAACTACTATTTGGTACTTATGATAATTAAAATTTTGTGTTTAATAAAATCATACTTTATGTCTATCTTTAATAGGAATGGTATGTTAATTAAAAACTATGTTTTATAAAAAACCGGTATAATAATGATTTCAATATTAATTAATATTTTTTCTAGAAAAAATGTTTTCTAAATTATTTCATTAGTTATTTCTATGATTTCAAATATATTTTAAATGAAATTGTATTTCAAAATTCATGATGTATTAAATATTATTTTTCAAAGAAAAAAGATATTTTACATAATAAATGTTTTAAATTAAGTTGTAATTATTTATATATACTTTTTTTTGAAATTTTTTTTTGAAATGAATTTTCAATGAATGGATATTTTCCATTAGAAATATTCCATGAGACCCTTAATAAACTTCTCTATATAATATAACAAACATTTTTATTATTTATTATTTACTAGGTGATATTATCCAAGGATACCATTCACATTATATCTTGAATTATTTATGTTCTGATGGAATATTGTTTATGACTCTAATTTCTCATCCTCAGTTCATATGATTTTAAAACCTGCATCATTCATGGGTTATGATTTGATAATATTATTATGACATCTATCTATTTTCTATAGGTATTCACATGATGAAATGTTTATGATACCCATTTCATTTGTTGGGTTGTTATATGATGTTTATGGAATCAATTACTTTTTATAGGAAATGATATGATAAATGTTTTATTATATTTGGGAACATGTATGAATGATTTCATAATTTGATTTTTGGGGCCAATATATCCCTAAAAAGAATTTTCTAATTATTTTTATCTAATTAGGGTGATAGGTATGAAATGATGAGTGAAATGGGTTTAGTATGATAGGAATGTAATGGGGAGTGAAATTATTTTTATATGAAAATAATTTAATAAGGACAGAAATTGATTTTGAAATAATAAACATGAATTAGAATTGGACTTTGTTCAATAATACAGAGCTAGAATTACAGAAACTGATGATTTGTATACATGGATATTACATAATTTTAAATGAATACTCCATATAATACAAAAATACATTCCCAAGGACCATAGTTGATTCCTATCTTGTGAAACATGAAAAAATATTCTATCTTGGGAATGATATTCAATATATCCCATAAATATCTCCTCCTTTTTTAATTATAGATAAATCTTTTCATTATAACCATGGGAAATGAATCATTGGAAAGTGGTGATCAAATACACTATGGATTGTTAAATGAAGAATATATTTAATCATATAACAAAAAATGTTTATATAAATTGACCATATCATTATAAAATAACACCATAAATATTAAATATTATAATAAATATTGGATGATTATAAGACATTAATCATAATTAAATAAATAAAATAATCCCTAAAGGAATATTATTAGAATACATCATGGAATTATGGTAGACACATAAGCATATATACTGATTTACATTGTATTGATGTCATTGATGTAGAGAATATATTAGTAGAAAAATTAATTTATTAAACCTTATTAACACCCCACTCCATCCTTATAATACTGAACTAAGTTGAACCCTCATTCCAACTGTGTATTACAGATCCAAGTTCATTTCCCATTCCTGCCTTGTGATATTTTATTGTGTTAATTTCTTGGTATAGGGAAGTCTATATTATGAGGTATAAATCATAACCCAATGAATTGGAGGGAGACATACTTCCCAATCATCTCATAGAGAAATAATACATTCATGTTACACAAAATCTTTAACAATCATATGATAACCCATGAAATGAGATGGGTATCACAAGCATATAATAATCTATTGTTCTGTGTAAAAATATTTTGGATTCATTATCATTTAATCATAATAATAATCAATTAAAATAAGTGGTATTCAAAAAAATATAACCCCTTAATGAGAAATTGGTGTTTTTTTAATAATTCCAACAAAACATAAACCATTAAAAAACGAATATGAGTGGAACCATTGGATAATTTCATTTAAGGGAATGGTAAACATCAATGGATGCCATCACATAATGAAAATAACCTGGAAAGAAATTTTGAAACATTTCATGAGGAAAATATCCATTCTTCTTTAGAAAACATTATGTAATAAATAAAACCATTTGAAAAACATTTCCTTTTAAAATACATTGAAATCGTAGAAGGAAGGCCTAAAAACAATTTGAAAAATTTTCTCATTCAAAATTTATAAAATAATCCTGAATAAATTTTGATAATAATTTTCCTTGAAATAATATAAAATAATATTTTATTAATTTTGGTATTAATTTAATTGAAAATAATTTTTGAAATTATAAATGAGGTTTGAAATAATTTTGTAAACTGTTTCCCAAAAAAAATTATAACAGAAGCATAAATATATTTTGAAAAAACAATTCAATGAAAACTTATAAAAGAAGCTCAATTTTTTTTAAAACCATTTATTTGAAAATTATTTTAAAAAAAATAATCAAAATTGTCTATTAAACATGATAATAAATTATAAATGGATTAATTATGGATAAATTTGTAGATATTGTATGAGGTAAAAAGTAAATTCGAATTGCATGGTAAATATGTTTTTAAATGCCTCATTCGGAAAAAGATAGATAAAATCACATTAAAATTATTAGTAAAATAAAACAAGGAAAAAATTAATTTTTAATGATTTTAGGATAATGTTAAAATATTCTTTGAACCCCATTTTATTAAACAAAGTTTTGATGGAATATTGATTTCCTACTAAAGAGATGGGTAATGCCGATCTTTCCTAAATAAACATTCATAACAATCATAAGTACCAAAGAGTACAAAAATTGTTCCAATCTATGATTATATATAGAATATATATATTGGAGGATATTTTATTAATGATTCTAAGATACCGATAATTAGGATTTTTTTAATGGAAGCATAATTATTAAAAATCTTGGAAAGCAATGAGATTGTTTTCAAAAAACTCTTACGACATGTTTTATTGAGATAATACTCTCCATTTAAGAAAAATTAATTAAATTGAGCTTAAAATTTCATGAAATTAATTAAATTAATGATATAATATGTAAAATTTAATTATATACATATAGAAAGATAATTTAGGTGCATAAAAAACATGAGTCTAAAAGACGGAAAATCGAGACAAAACAACTTTTTCAATTTGGTCACTTTTGAATCAAAAAACCCTAAAAGAAATATCATATAAAGGATATGTAAATAAAAATAAATTTATTTATAGGATAAATAAAATAAAATCATGGACATTACATACACCATGAAAAAGGAATGTGTGGTGAACATAGCATGTATCTCATTAAAATAAAATGTGAGATGAAATCCCATTAACTTGTGTCTTGACTCTTGTTGTACTCGTTCAAACTAGATGTATAAAAAATATAAATTTATTATAAATATTTTTTTAAAAAATATTAATATAACTAAAATCATATATATTTTGATAACGACCTTATATTATCAGTGTGTTAACCTTCTTCTGTTAAGGATTCACTTCAGATAATATTCTCTTTGTTGTTCGCATGTGTCATAATTTGTAATATCATTGGTCATTGTAATTATATATTGATTCTATAATGTAAACTAAGATAAAAATATCATCTATAATCAATATATTGGTATTATAAAAATTTATAAAATATTGATGAATTAAATCAAAAACAACATCCATGGAGATGGTATGTCGTACGTACTCATGAAAGTTGTCTCCATTTTTATTATCATACTGAACGAATGAAAGAATGAAAATATATTATATGTGTATATATTTCTATAGATATCATTATTAAATTATATTTTTGATATAATATATATATTTTATTAAATAAATCCATCCTCAAGTATATACTGTATGGAAGAATCATATCCCTTTGAGGGGGCTGTGGTCCACACTTTCTCAAATGAAATTATCATATTAACACATAATGGAATGTAAAAAAAAATTTAAAAGGAATATATAAGAATAATAGAATATTAAATATAACATATCTCATGTATAAATATAGTGTCCATAATTATTTACCACAAGATAGGTGGTAAATAAAATATAACAGTCATTGTTTAGTGAGGACGAGGTTCTCCAAAAACATAAACATTATGTTTGTTACCAATTAGATGGAGGTGTGTGTATGTGTAGGTCAAAATATTTCCATACAAGTCCTATTTTATTTTGGATAAAATTTATTTTAAACTCTAATGAAATAAATATATTTGATGGTGTGGATAATGAAAATAAAAAAAATGTGTTTGAGAGATGATGTTACCTCTTAATTGGGTAACTCATTTTGGTTTGTGCCAAAAGGATTCCCTAGATTTCCATATTCCTAATAGAAGTATTATAGGAGTATGTAATAATATATGGAATGTTAATTTTTCAAATTATGGCCTAAAATAAGAGGTTTGAGAGGTGTGATGAAGTGGGAGTGGTGGTGGAATTTTATAGGGAAGGAAAAGGACTCACCTAACTTTTGTAAAACCATGTTAGGTTTACAAGAGTTATTACATGTATAAAGTTATATAAAACAATTATAAGGAAATAATGTAAGGTATAAGGAATAAATATGGAAATTAAATGGTTTTTAGAAATTTTTCTAGGTAATTTAGCCCCGTAAGATTAAGGTTTAGTCCCTAATTATTCTTAATATGACCTTAATCATTGTGGTTAATTTTAATACCTTTTACAAAAAATGTTATTACAAAAAATGATCTATCTAGACTCTAGATATTATTCTTATTACAATTTGTTCTTTTTTTTTCAAAACTGAATTCATAGAAAAAATATATTATGATTAATACTAATCTCATAGACAAGACGAAATTATGGGGTTTTACATTAGAAAGCAGTTCACATGTCTATTATGTTTATATGTTAAATTTTAGATTGTAATTAATTATATTTAAATAAATTGTACTAATAGATGTATAATTAATCAAAATTTTCCTTAAATAAAATTTAAAATATAAATTAAAATCAATAATTATTTAAACAAAATGACGTTTTTAATGAGATGTATTATTTTTCACAATTTCTCAAAAAATAATTTTCTTAGAACACTACCAAAATTTTATCCTAAGAAAAAATTGACATTATAAATTCAAAAATATTGTTAATTTAATAAAACTAAATTTATAAATGTGTATAAAATTATTTTAATTATTAAAATCCGTTCATTTGAAAAAACAATATTTTTGAACATAAGTGAACTTTACCAATAATATATTATTCATTACCATCATTATATATATATATATATATTTATTAATTTTAAATAATATTCAAAAATTATTTTCTACTATTAATATAACTCTACTTAATAGAATGGTTATAATTATCACATATTAATAATTATAAAAAAAATGATGTTTCATTGAAACAATTGTGTTTTGTGTAACGTGTACCAGGTCGGTGTTCCGGGCAGTGCAAGACTACTCAGTAATGTGTGTAGTGAAAGACAAGCCAGTATTTCATGTATCCCAATAGGATTTGTTTCCATTTTAAATGAATGTTCTACTTACTATTTTAATATATATATATATATATATAAAGAACAATTTACAGCGTCACAGAAAATGAAAAATATCACAAAGATAAATTAATTCAAAAAATACCAATTCAAAAAATCCATGGGTTATAATAGAATGGGAACTGAACTCAGTTTTGTAATACATGTATAGAATGGGAAAAGAACATGGATCTGTAAAATAGAGATAGAAAAGGAAGTGAAACTGGTTTAGTAATATAGGGTTTAAATAGGAAGTAAACACAGTTTAGTAATAATTTTATGGATTGGGGAGAGAACTATGTTCAGTAATGGAATTTATCCACTATGATGTACATGGAAGTATGCCTTTACTGCTATGGAGACCATTTTATATATCTTCCATATTTTCATGTCTTATACCTATTTTATTCTTTCATGGATTATTCTATCTATTACATTATGATTCATTTCATATGAAATACTAATATTTATTCCATGCTTTATTATATTGACCTTTAATATGAAGGGTATTGTCTTCTAATGATACGATCATATTATAAAAAACATATTCTAGTTACTCTGCATACACATCTCTTTGTTAACCCTTAATGATAATTTGAGATCTCCCCTTTCATTTGTTTCTTTTCCCCATGTTATGAAGAATGGTTTTATGTTAGATTACTAAAGAGGAAGATCATTATTGAAAACATTTAAAATCATTCACCAAGATAAAAGATTATGTTTCTAGGCCTCTAATGACACTAAACTATTATGGTCATCATGCATGTATTTTTTTAATGAGATGAATGTTAATATATAATAATGTAATATCTATGAATTATATGATTGGATCTATATATGTTTCCATGGAGCATGTCATATGGATAAAATGTTATGCTGATCACTTGTGGGTTAGAGAGATTAACCTGAATCATCTCATATAAATCTATAATCGAGGGGGATGTGTATGGAACCCATAAAATCACTCGTTATATTTACCAATGAAGAATAATTCCTTCCCTCCCAAATTATCTCTCATATAAATCCCTGTTGGAGATTTCTATCAGTATAATCAATCTAACAGAAGTTGGAAGGGTAGATAAATCCATGAAAAATTCCAGGGAACCACTTTTATCTTAATACATCTTGGTGAGAATTGTGTCTAACTAAATTCATTCTACAAGTATAATTCATAATGGATAGATTTATGGTGAAATTATAAGGAATCCCATGTATCCCAATATATCTCAGTGGATACTGCATCCATCAAGAACCATAATTCAAGTTACATGGACAATAACTGGATCTAAGGTGACCTTCCAATGCATCTATTCCACATACATAAATCTCAATGTGTAGTGAATCCTACGCGAATCATCCGTGAATATTAATCCCACAATGGACGACTGTATTCCCAAACCATTCTGAAATAATAAAAAACATCTCGAGTATAAAAATGTTACTAGATAATAGAGTAAATTTATACCCACCATCTATTTGGGTTCTATGGTGACAGCTACAATCATTACTACCCATTCCATTAGGAACCCCCTAATGGGTCTACATATCACTAGAGAACCAAATGGGTACTTTAGTCCTTATTATAAAACAGAAACCATACATGGGTTCGTTTACCAAATATATATCACTCATAACTAAGCCCATCACATAGAGTTAAATAATAATAAATAATCACAATTTTACTATTTTGTTCTTATATTCCATGAAACAATACCCAACATATACATTAAGGATTCAGTATTTCAAAATTTGACACTCTAACTCATATGTAAAAGACCCCTCATCAATCCATTCAAAACCACAAAACTCATTAAATTTCTCATTTATTATATTCTTAATAGTATTCCCTTTAAATACTTTTGTATGTTTAAAATCCCTTGGTCCCATGAAGGGTTATTAAATCATTCAGAACTAGGGAATATTTCAAATGGATTTCCTGATTTTACATTGTAATTATCATCATCATACATTAATTTTCATCTCATTATCACATTAAAAACATTATTATGTATTATTTAATGTTCACAAGTGATTTAACTAATAATATACAAATTATTTTATAATTATATTATAATAAAATTCATTTATACCAATCCATTAAATTAGTGCCCAATTTTAATTAGTTTTATTAAGATATATATGTAAATAAATCAATAGTTTATTCATTTTAGATGATTATAGAGACCTAAATTCATATAACTATTAATTAATAAATAATTTTATTACGTTTTGAATTTTATTATGATAATATATAAAATTATAAATTCAAATCAAATAAACTTTTCTTTTTGACATCAGAATCAAAATAAAATTAATTTAATCCTATTCATAATAAACTATTTAAAAAAAATTAATGAAATAAAAAAGTAACTCTATAATTTATTTAAAAAAAATGATACCTTTTTCTTGAAATTTTTAGCAGTGATGAACATATGAGAAAACCACAATTATATCTGCTACAACGTCAAACCATATTTAGATCAAAAAGAAAAATTGAATCCTGATGATTAATATTGACTATGAAAGATTAATAAAATGAATTTTTAAAAATTTAATGGAATTATTTTGTGTAAAATAAATAGAACTGTTTTTCCCATTTTAATTAAAAACAAACCTAAGATGAATATACACGGTGATAGAGTATATTCAAACATGTCTGAATCTATTATAAGAGGATTTCTTAATTCATTATCCTTTTATTGATATATATTGTTACTCAGTTATCATCATTATTTTTAGTCCATCATATTCTACTCCTTTTACAATTCATTATATTTTCATGTGAATTTAATTTTTTGTATAAAATCACTATGTTATTTTTTATTACATCATAAAATATGATACTAAACAGGAAAACCTTCAAATCCATTTTTTGGAATTTCACTTTAATATCAATATTCATTCATTCAATAAACCATTATTTTAAAAAATTTGAAACTAAATTATTCTTTATTTTATAGACACCTTATATTTATATTTAATTATATTGAAAATGAAAATTTATATTCCTTTTAAACATTTTGTAAATTATAAAAATATAATATTTAATATTTGATGCATTATCCTTCATTTCCCTCCCAATTTCCCCTAACATACAATATTTTATTCTTAATATTCCACTATTGATATATATATATTATAATAATTTTTAATTTATTTTCACAATTAATTTTTTTTTTGAAATAAATTTGTTAAATATTTTATAAAAATATTACCAAAACCCTAAAAATAGTTTCAATTAACTATCTTAAAATTTTAATTTTTTTTGATATTTTATATTATATATTTAATCTTCAAATCCTTAATATATACCACTATAAACAATATAATGATATTATTTTTTGGTGATTAAATATTTGGTTTCATCCAACCACATTTCAGATTACTTGTTATGACATACGTTAGAAAACAATCATTTATCTAATTTTATTTCAAAGGTTTAATGATGATATGAATTTAAAATATGTAAAATTTATTTGATGTTGAAGACATATATTTGGATATATCATTATGTGGTGGTTGGGGACAAAATTATAATGTTATATAATGAATTTTGTTAATCTATTCTTCTATATAAATTATAATATGGTGTGGATTGGGATATGTAATCATCTAAATTATGGGAAGCTCGTATTGATGCCCAATACACTATGAAATCATACCTATGTATTTTTCTTCTATAAAGTATTTTATTAATGGAATATTATTAATAATTAAAATATGTTATGATTTTATATTTTCCTTCATTTGAAAACATCTTATTCTATGTCCCCATGGTTTACGATTACTCATATCAAATCCATTTTCTAGGATATATAATTTGTTTTCGTTGTTATACTTTTTTTATTCTCCATTTTAATGACATGGTATTTTGTTATTCTATATTGTATTAGGATTACTTTTTTTCATTCCAGGATCCTATTTTTCTAATCAGATAATTTCTACCATGAATATGTTTCCTCTCATATTTATGATCTGTGGAAGAATTGTTAATGAGTCAATATTGTTTTAGACATTATAGAGTGATTGAAATTACAGTTTCCTAAACATTCATTTTCCTAGCTAATTAAGAATAATATTCTATATTTAATTTATACTATAGAGTATACTATTATGTATAGAATATAATAAATATATACTATATTATGATATATTATTGATGTGTAGATCATCTCAAAAGACAATAAATATAAGGATTTTGTAGAGTATATTTTTGTGAGATAAAATATATAGTCTTATAAAAGGATGAAAAATAGATGTATGTTATGGTTGGGGTATGTCATATAGTGTAAAAATATTTTGAGAGTAAAGGATTTTCTAGTACATAGAGGTCAGTTCCCAGTAATGATGTCTGAGTGTACCAGGAGCACTAGTTAGTAATGCAGGTGATGCGACTAGTGAGAGTAAATGAGGGGTAGATAGGTTTTTCTGATGGTACGACCTATATAAGTTGTGGTCTTTCTTGAATGGATCCTTGTTTGTGTTTGAGAACTAACTCTATTTACTAGAATTATTCAGTGTATTTGAATAGTTCTTATATTGATATATGTGACCAGTTCATTGTAAGATATCAGGAAGGGAAATTTTCTTGATAAATGTGATCATTATGAGGTTAGATATCTATAGGGGGTCCATTAGGAATATATGTGACTATTATCATGTACATGAAATTATGAGGAGATAATCTAGAGCTATATAGGAATTATATTTAAGCATATTATTGATATGGGATATGATGAGGTAATATCTAACCATTACATTTCTAAGTATTAGGTGGGGATCTTCCCAGGATATATGTGATTATTATTAATAATTTATTGACAATTGTATTATATAAGGTTATATGATACTAGAATAGTGAGGAAATTATATTTAGGGGAATTTATAATTCTATGTATTATTATTATTGAGGCTTTTATTAGAAGGAGAACTTATAGGGATATATGAGATTATTATTTGGGCTGAATATGGGGTAGGGATCATTCAACACTATAAATGAAAAGTATCTTAAGAAGTTAAGTGCTATTTTTAAAGAAATAAGTTAAAATAATTACACCTTGTATCATTAGGTAATATTTTATCAAATTATGTAATAAGAATCGGGTATAATGGTAATTGTAGTTATGCTTTGGATATATAAGCATTGAATCATAATAACTCTATTTAAAGGGTTCTCATTTGGCCATATATGAAAAATATATTATTTTTATAACTATTTATATTGTTTATGAACTTATCACCATTATTTTTATATGGTTATAAATAATTAAACCATGTTTATTTATATATTCATTACTCATTCACACTAATATTTTTACTGGATTTTGGGTGTATCATCCCATTTTGACCATGGTTAAAGCATGCTTGGTTTGATTGTTAAGGTGAATTTTTTAGTACACATTGTCAAATAAGTATATAAATATGTATTTAAAACTTATATTTTATGTTTTACATCCATGAACATATATCTGGTTATTATCAGGGGATCCTTTTTTGATAACCTGCATAGTTATTTCTGACACCCTATTGGTTCACTAAAATTGAAGTGCATACCATATGGTCTGCATGAATTTTATTGCACATGGTCTTGTATGTGAGAGAATGATAGATGATCTTGGAAAGGATATAGATATAGTAGTATGTTGTGACTGATGATATGTGTTAGAACTAATTAATGTTTATTTTCAATTTCATTTCTACATAGCATAAGATTTCTCTATTCTGTGATCTTTATTACAATATTTGATTTGTACACAATATTAGTTTTATTTTGAATTCATAATGTTTTCAATTAATTGTGGTATTATATTAACAATTATTTCAGATAATATCCTATAATTTTATTCATGATATTGATGTTATATTTATTATTTATTATTTTGTTACACTGATATTGGTGGTACAATATCCAAATACTGATTTATCCTACGCTTATAGATGGTTTTTGGCCTCCTATATAGAGAGATATGTGATTTAGGTTTCATACATCATTATCCATGTCATAAAGGAAGTTATCTTGAAAATGATTTTACATATAAATATATATTATATATGTCATTCTCACACACACTTTTAAACACAACAATTTAGATATTTAAACCTATTATAAACTTACTAGATAGATTATTATGTTTACCTTACTCAACAAAACTATAGTCTATTAATAAATTATAGTAAAATTATTTAACACCCTTTATAAGAACTCAATAACTAATAAAACCAGGTTAAAATTCAACAATATTACTTAAAAAGAGAAGATACGACAAACTCCTCTATATAATTTATCTTAATCATAATAAGCATATTAGTGCAGGGAATCAAATATCTATAAAAGATAATATAATAGAAATTTTAAAAAACAATGAATTCTTGGATGTTAATGAACATCATAATGTTTACTATAAAATAATTAAGACCATTTTATCCTCTATTTAAACCCACATTCAAAAAATTTAGTCCATATACATCAATTGAAAACAAATTCACACTTATTTTATATCATGAGAAAAAAGATGCATTATAAAAAATTATTACACAATCAATCTCTATATAAAAAAATATGAAATAGGATTCAAATTATCAATATTATCCGAGTAATAAATTCCAAATGTTTTTGACATCATATCAATAACATTCAATCCAAGAAAATTATAGTAACTTTTTTTATCTAAATAAAATATAACATGTCAAAAACTATAAAATTATATATAAAAATTAAGTTTTCAAAAAAAAAGTAAAATATATATGTTTCAACCACTTTAGACCCCATTCTATATGATTATTAACACAATATTAAAACTCATAGAATAATTATTTTCCTCTAAAAAAATTAAAATAAACCATAATCTTTAAAAAACATGGTAATAGTACCAAACAATATATCATTTTCATAATCAATACATATCCATTTAAATTATACACACATGAAATATAATATTTCATCCAAACTATCATTTTGAATAGAAAAACCAAACAATCCATTAATAAACAAATCTAAATATCCCAAAAATCACCGGTTAACTAGTTTAAACAATTAAAATTTTCAAAAAAATGAACAAAAATATTTTTCAATGAAATAAATTATATTTAGAAACATTTAAGGAAATATTTTTGTGAAATATATAAAAAAATTATTAAATTAAAATTTATTGAAATTCAATTCAATTACCATTGGTTTAAATAAACCACTTAAAACTATGGTGTAAAATGATTTAGAAAAATTCCTTATGACCAAAAAATGCATCAACTCATGAGAATGAAATGCTTAAAATATAATAACAAAATAAAAAATAAATTTTTTGTCCATTCACTTTATTAACCATCCAAACAATATGAAAATAATTTTAAATCTGTACATTTCTATAAACTAATAAAAATGAAACACATATATATATATTCACTGTAGGAATGAAAGTACCCAGTAAGGATACCACTGAGAGGGGAGGCGGAAATTAGTGATACATTTTCTTTTATGTTTCCATACAAAATAAAGAACATACACCTCCAATTAATGATTTCATTCCCTGTTGAAATAAATTTAAAAAACATCCACAAAAACACAGAATTTAATAGGTTAACTATTCATAAATAGTAGTTATATCCTTTTTATATTTTGGAAATGATCCAATAACACAAAATCCACTAGAAAAGACCCTTTGTTGTGGTATATAATGAGTAGGATATTTCCTTCTACTCATTTAGTACTATGTAAATATTCAATAGTGTGTGTGCACCCTCTTGAGAAGATGGGGTAGTATAATGTTTTTTGTAACAACACATGTTAGTTGATATTCCTTCTGAATTTCCACAAATGTATTGTTTTGAAACAAATTCTTCACTTTATAACCCAGAATATGGTAAGAACATAGAAGACTATAGATACAGAAACCCAATATGATTTTCAATATGATTCTCAAAATATGAATCTCCAAGTTTGAATTGTCGATATACAAAATATGATTCTACCAGAATATGGTTGAGAAAATCTTGAACACTTTCTTCTTCAGTGTATAAATTCCAATATTATAATTCTTCCCAATACGATAACCAGCTGGAAAGGATGATAAGCTGAATATGATAACTTTTTGGATACGATGATCAGCTGAATAGATTGGATCTTGTCTCTTATCCTTATACATCCATCTGGAAACAATTCTTCAAGAGATATAAACACAAGAACCCTCTTCTTCTCTCTCTAGAAATTTTGTGCTCCACTATCTTCTTATGAATAGTACACATACATCATTCATCCGAAAATAATGATTTACTTCTCCCCTATTATAGGTGAGGTAAGAGTGGGTTTGAAAATAATCCCAAAAACATTTATTTCTCAACCAAATTCACTAAATTATCAATTTTCCTTGAATTTTGAGTGAATTTAAGATTTTAAAAATGCTTCTTGATTCTTCTCAGATCCTCTACATGACTTCAAACTCCTCTTTAGAAAATATTTTGAAACAAATATAAAAATACAATTTATTATTTGGATGAGATCGGTCTAATTTCTTAATTATGATGATCTATAACAATTATTTATTTTATGTGGAAATATAAAACTTCCATCTTCTTCTCAAACCTCATTTAGATGAGTTTTCTTTAATATAATTCTTTATAAGTACTATTTAAAAAATATCTTTCTTGAATGTCAAGATACACATTGACAAAAATCCATCAATTTCCTTCATGTCTTCAATTGATTCCCCTAAGTGAAGTGATTCAATCAATCCAGATATGAAAGATTTTTACCTAATTGAAACACAAGACATTTGAAAAAAAATTAGTGTTTATATTTCTCTTCTGAATACGATACCCCAGAGTTATTTCTATGAAGATTTATATCCTTGGGATTTTATTATGACTAAAAACTATTACGTTTGATTTCTAAAATTTGTTAAATATCTGCTCGATCCTTAGGATTAGTGCTCTTCCATTGAAAATACATTAACCTATCTTAAATGGGTGACCACATTGTTGTTCAGTCTCTATCATTACCATTTTCATAATCTTCAACCGAATTAATTTACCCTTAGTCATGTTGAAAACTATTCTTCTTGAATAAGATAATACATTGAAAATTATTGACCGGTTTCAACACCTTTCTTTACAAGTCAACTAGAATATGATTGTCCAGAATCCAATTGGATTGACTATGATAAATATGATTATGATCAGTATGATTACAATCTGGTTGATTAAGGTCTTTAACACCCTTTTCATATTCCATTAAGATCTGATAAATATTAATATGATTTGAAGAATATTTTTCAGTCCTTCAAGTCATCAAGATTACATTACATGTTTGCAGAATAACTGTAAATGATGAGAACTCCATGATCATCGATGCATTATGAAATTTAAATCTTAGTCATAAAGCCTCTAATTTTTCTCAGAACGATCAAACCATTCATACAATATTTTGAGTGAATCTTTTGACTATTTACATTCAGTAATATTATTCCTCAATTATATCAACCTTTCCAATCAATTTATATTTGATCCCATGAATACAATTATAAGTTTGATTCAAATATAATTATAGTTAATTTAACTTTCTTCCCAAAAAACATTTTCTTCTTACAAATCATTGAAAAAAAAGAGAACACTTTAAATATTATCATATCAATAATCTTGTTCCTAACAATATTTCCAATTGGACTTTATTATCATCCATGATTCATAAATAACTATTCTTTATATCCCCTTGTATTGGTTTACTTATCAAAAATTTAAAGCTTATATGAGCTATATCATTGTGGAAAAATGTAATTATTAATATCAAATCTATGTTTTCAAAAAGTTGTGAGAAAGAAAACATTCTTCATATTTCTACTTTATATTTTCATCTATCCAAAAATACAATCTGTTTTCCCTATAACAACTCCATCAGACAGTTATAGTTGATCACACAAAATACAATGCAAAATTCACAGCTTACCGCCATTCCATTATTCCATAAGGATATATTTATGAAACTATTCTCCCCCTTGAAAACACCATCCAAAGGTAATATGAGAGAGGGGACAAAAACACATACCTCTACCTTGATAGAAATGAGGTTGTATACAGATGTTCAACCACGATCTACAAAAGGATTCCTTTAGTAAATTTTTTTGAAAATGTTAGCAACTTGTTCTATTGATAGAACACACTCTAGCTTCAGTTCATTCTTCTCCAAATTCTCTTTAATGAAATGGTATTCGATATTTGTAAGCTTAAAATAGGAATATTGAATTGGGTTCATGGTGAGGTTCGTTTCACATTTATTATCACATCCCATGAGCAAGGGTTACATAACTTTGACAATTAATTCTTATTCCCCATAATATATCTTGGGGATTGAGTGGATGAAACATTATAATCTTCATAAATAAAAATAATTTATCAATTCTATTTATTTATATGCAACCTATCAAAGTTATTTCCCAGAAAGAATACTCTACGAGATGTGGATCTCATATTAACAACATTTCCAACCCAATCAGCATCTAAATACCCTAAAAAATCAATTATTTCAGAACTATCATAACTAATTTATAAATTTTGTGTTCCTTTGTTGTATCTATATATATTTTTCTGGAAAGTATATTGTATTATTTAGAGGCACTCTATAATCTTACACATAAGGTGATATCATAAATAATTTTGGTTCATGAGGTAGTCAAATTGTGAAAACATTTAATCTTTTTATGAAGTTATTTCAAATCAACTTATGATCCATATCCTTATTTTGTCAAATTTTATCACAAAAATTAACATGGAAAGTGATTTTGTGTTTTCTATAGCAAACAACATGAGAATTTTATTCATCATAATTTTCTTGAGATTAATTTTTTTCTACTTTTTTAAATTTTTAACCTAATAGAGTATTTCATTTCCCCCAGCAAGGACGTGTAAATATATCTTCCATTTCTTCAGAAAAGTTTTCACAACAAATTTAATCATTCCCGTGAAAGATAATATCATATTCATAAACAGTAACTATGAGGGAATACTATTGACATTCTATGATATAGAGATTGTTATAAACTCTTCCTTTCATCAAACAAATCTTCCATAAGTGTGTCTCTAATTAAGAACATTGTCCCCCAGAACATGTATTTTCCCATAAAAAGTCTTATTTAATATTCATTCCAAACATTCACTTTTCCCAATAAAAATACCACATGGTTTTTGAATGTAAACATACTCATCAAGTTCACCATTCAAGAATGTGGATTTAACATCCAATGGACTGATCTTTTAACCAAATTGTGCAACAATAATATTAAAATTATCAAATTTTTTCCTAATATTGATATCAGAGAAAAGGTTTCATCACAATCAATAACATAAATTTTTCAGTACCCTATACACGTTATTTATTATTTTTTCTCATCACTTCACATTCGTCATAATCTAATATGGATCTTCATTCACGTCTTAACCGAATTACAGAAACTCAAAATTTTATTTAACAGTAATTGGATCCCCATTTGAGAACATAGATGTATGTGAAATTTAATATCTTCCCATCACTTTAGAACCTTTTGATATTGTTCACTAATGATATTATGAACATAAAGGTTTTTTCTCATTCAATGAATTGATTTTATAATATCTTCCACATCCCCAAGAATTGCTATATCTGATTCTTTTTCTTGAATAGGGTTACAATTGTTTGTCTCTTAATCAAAAAATTTCCCCTAACATTCTTAACTTCTTTATCCCTATGATAATTTTTATATTCTTATACCTTTTCAATCACATTCAAATTAAAATAATTGAAAATTAATCCTATTTAATTGTTGAACCGTATTTATCCTCTTCATTCTATAGAATAAAAAATGAAAAAAATTTCTTCACCTCTCTTCTCAAACATTCCATTGTTTCACGTTTCTTCACTATAATTCATAAACTCAAAAAAAAGTCATAGGATTTTAAAACATACTGTGTTTTCATAAAAAAATCATATGGATTAATATGTAATCTTGGTCTATAGAATAATCTATTCTAAATATACATATTATTATTCATGTATTCCCACCAATAGTAATGACAAAAACCATGTTCATGTAACATATTTATTCCCATTTCCACCAAACTTATCTTCCTTATCTCATAAAATACATTTTTCTGAGGAGTGTAAGGAGAACCATATTCCGGATGAATTCCATGATTCCCAAGAAAAATTGTAATTTTTATATTTTTTTATTCACAGTCATTATCAGTTCTTAACTTAATCTCTAAATAATCACATTCTGTTTTTTCTTTCCTTCTGTAAAGTTTTATAATTTTTAATTTATCTGATTCATTTTTCATATACATAACCCAACTAATTCTTGTAAAATCATAAATGAAATTGTTAAAGTAGATATATAATTTTTTTCATTGTTTTCTCGCTGGCCCATATATATTGAAATGAATTATCTACAAGGGTTGTTTTGAACAAATATCAACATTATTTTGAAATGACTTTGTAATCAGTTCATTCTAGAAAATAGTGCCTCACAAAAATATTCTTCAAAGAAAATTTGGTATTTCAACGACAATATAATTCATTGATAACTTAATTTTTCTTATTTAAAACATGTGTCTCTGTATTTTATTTCCACAACTGATTCTGTTGCACCATTCTAATGAAACCAATGTTTTTTTATTTCCCCATCCTAAAACAAGTTTCATATTTATGTTAGTCTATTGAATCTTTCGTTCAATATTTTTTTTTAAAAATAATCATTCTTTTCCAAAGATAAAACTGATACCCTCATCACACAATTGTGAAACACTTATAAAATTGTGTTTCATCCCATCAACATACAATGAATTCTTAAATTTCAACATTTATTTTCTAATGATGGTTGATCCAACACCTTTAATTCTCAGAGATTTATAATTTCCAAATGCCACTATTCTTTCGGTAAAATATTTCATATTATTAAACATATTCAAATATATTATCATGATAAAATAACCCTAAATATCAATAATCCATGTTTATTCTTATTTTGTATCTTTCATAGCGGTTTCAATAACCATATATTTTTTTCTTCCATTTATTTCTTCACATTTATATTCTATAAATTATTAAGAATATTTTCATATGCCACAAACAAATATATAAAACCTATTAAAGGGGTATAGGTTATAAAAGTATTTCACAAATAGTTTCTCGATGTTGGAAACTAATTTTATCTTTCCCACCAACCTTCTTAGTTTTCATAAAAAACCTTCTCTATCTTTATTCTTTGACTAGATTTACTCCCCCTATATCTTTCCCTTCTTTAACTTGTAGGATTATTTTATTTTCGTTGACTGAATCAAAACATTTTTTCTCTATGTATGAATAAAATAAATAATTGAAGTATCAATAGAAAGAGTATATACCTCTGAAACTTCCATACTGACTGTAATTGTAAATTTGAATCCCAAAAACCTTTTTTCTGTCTTATCATAATTACCATTATTTTTTGTCAATCAGAATATTCTATTTCTTTTCAAACTTATTGGGACCAAATTTTTTGGAATTTTTTTCATATCCACAATGTATTAAAATATTTTTTGACTTGGAGTATTTTTAAACATCTAAATTCCCAAATATATTGGTCTTGGAGACGTAAATATCATTCCCACATTTATTTTTTTAGAATCAATTACATATCTATTATTAACCATTTATGGTATAATTTATTGAACCTTATCAGGTTTATCCTTTTAATAACTCTCACCATTTTAAATATATACTTTTTGAGACTTGTGTTGAGCTATTCAGGTTTATAATGTTTTTGATGGAAAATTTCCAACAATTCTTCCTTTTTGATCGACATCACCCAGAGATGATATTTACGATTCTTTCCTCAATATATTTCTTGAAGTCATCAATCAAACACTATATTGAATTTCCCATAAAATATAAATTATTTATTTTTTATTTATTAACATTCATCTTTAAATTTCTTGTTTTTCTTCTCTAGACTTGAAGTCATTCTCAGAAATTTTTTCAACTATTATTTCTAATTAAATTCAAGTTTAGTTTCTTCTTATTCAAAACTAATGATTCTAAATTATTTATAATTAAATATTTCAATGAAGATATTATCAATATCATACTAAAGAGATTTTTTTTTTGCTTCAATATCACTGGATTTTTCTTCATCATCTTTAGATAAGAAGCTTCTTCTTTTGGATTTGTATAAATTTATATATTACCCTGTGGAATATAATTTACCTTTTATATCCCTATTTTATCATTTAACTTCTTGGTCTTTATTCAACTTCATCGTTAACATATTATTCCTTTTATTGTGTAAAATTAGATACAATATTCCTAATGGATCCATACTCAAAACATTTCAAGATAGGTTTCCCTTTTTATTTCCCTATACCCATTTTCATATTTTTCAAAAACAAGGGTTAAATTTCAATATTGTTTTTATACATAATTTTAATTATCTTCCTCACCATATTAATCTACAATAATAATATTCTTTGAATTCTCTTTCTCACTAGCCTTGGAAACATTTTTATTTTAAATTTTGTATATATTTTTGTTTTATTCTCCCCTCTATTTTCATAACTAATGAAATTTCTATCTAAATAATATAGTGATAATGTGTGAGGATATCTATCATCTAGTGATTTTTATTTTTCATCAATATTTTCAGAAGTATTAACATAAAATTTTCAACCATTGTAGAATCATAATGCTTTTCAACAAGAAATCTGATGGGGATGACAATGCCATTGACCGTGTAAAAGAATTCCACAATGGATTTATATTCACCCATCTCCAAACCATCATACTTCAATCTACATATTAGTAATTTTTTCTTCTTCACTTCTATATTTACTTCATATATGTTTTACAATTTCTATTATACTTCTTTAGATACGGTAACACCTTTAACTCTTTAGAATTCACATTCCAAAATTGATGATAATGAAGAAATCTAAAACCTTCCATCATTCTCAATATTTTTATTATTAACATATGTCAAGGGAAAATTGTAATGAATTGGATGATACCTATATATTTTAGTTTCATGAATATCATATAAAACAGAAAATATAAGGAAATATAATATCATTCCATATATGATAATTAATTCCATAGAAAATTAGAATACATTTACAATTCATAGAATTCAAATTCTATACTATAAAAGAATATGTGAAGGGAATCTAAGCTCTAATTCCTCATAAAAGGTGCATTTCACGATTTCACTGAGAGGGGGAGGGGTTGAATAAGTGATAATTTTCGTTTTTTTCTTTCAAATGAATCAAAATTCACCTCTTATTAATGATTTCATTCCATTTATATATCAATTTAGACCCACATCTATAAAAAATCATTTACAGGTTTCACTACTTAATAATAAGAGCTACGTCCTTAGTATGGTTTGGAAATGATCTAATACCACACAATCCACTAGAATACAATCCATTTATCTAGAAAACAATGAGTGGGATATTCCTGGACACTCATGTACCACTAGTTAAATAATTCAATTTCGTGTTTCCACTATCTACCACAAATGGGGTAATACAAAGATTATATTACAAAACATGTTGTCTGTGATTTATTTTTCAATTTCCAAAAAAATCATTCATTTGAGAAAAAATATTCACTTACATGCCTATATTATGGTAGGAACTTAAATGAATTTTTATAAAAATATTCATTTTTATTTTTATTCTAATTGTCCCAACAAGAATCTACCTGTCCAAATGATCAATTTGAAAAATATGATATGTTAAAATATGGTTGAGATAATAATGAACAATTTATGCTTCAGTTGGGAAATTATATTATGATAATTCATAACAGTAAGATAATTTTCTGAATTTGATGACAATCTGGATATGTTAATTATCTATATAAGATGATCCGGTGAATATTTTGCGAACTTGTCTTTTCTCTTTATTTTTCCATTTGGCAGACTTCATCAAGAAATAAACAATCTGAAAACCTATTATTATCTACCTAGATATTCATATCATATCTCTCTTCCCATGAATTTTTTTTGATCATTAGTTATTAGAATAATAATATGTAGTCATCTCCTTTTATAGGTAACTCAATAGTGGTTTTGGTAGGAATCCTTAAACCATCTTCCACTCAACCAAATTAAAAAAACTCTACATTCCCCTTGAATTTAGAGTGTACTTATGTCTTATTCAATGCATCATGATTTTTATTGAATATTATCCATAGTATTAACCTCTTATTCATACATTCATTTCGAACATAATTTCGAATTTCATTTCTCATTCTGATTCTCTTAGTATGATGCTCGGTAAAAATTAATTATTTTCTGATGAAATAGATAGCTTCTATCTTACATTCACACTAAATTTCAATAATTTTTATTTAATATGTTTTGTTTTATAAAATATTAATTTTTTTTTATTTTAATGTTATGATCCACCTCAATAATAGATCCAACTATTTCCTTGAATATTGTTTGTGTAAATTAAATAATTTTGTTCAATCAATCTTGATACTATGGCTGCAGAACAAATTTTAAAATCCAAAAATTTGAATACAAATTATAGTTCATCATTATATTCTGAATATGATACTATATACATCTTTCTTGGAAGATTTATATCTATTTTTTTTGTTTGACTCAAAACCAGTACCATCAATTTCTCATATTTATCAAAGATCTTCCTAGTCTTCAAGATTCAATCACTTCTAGTGAGAACACATTCAACAATCTCAAATGATTGACTATTTTGTTTATTAGCCTCTTTCATTAGGTTTTCCATCAACCACAACTCAAATCCTTTAACATTAGTCTTTTTGAAAACCATGCTGCCAAAATGTGATGCTATGCTGAAAACAATGGACCAGTTTTATTAACATTATTCCCAACTCATCATTAATTCAATTTTCTAGAATTAAATTGGAATGAATATGATATAAATGATTAAAATAATTGTGATTTTGATTATGATGAATATTATCTCCAAAACTCTTTTCTCTTTTTATATGGATCTGATCTATTTCAATAAAATTGCAGGTATATTTTGAAATCATTCCTTTCATCATTCTTGCATCAAAAGTTTTCAGAATACGTGTGATTTATGAGATCTACAAGTTTAGAAAATCAACATCACATATAAATCTAATTTATATAGACTCTAATTCCTATCATAATGATCAAACCATTTATAACGGATTCAAAGTGAATTTGAAGACCATTTATTGTGAGAAAGTGTCTTCATCAATTCGATTGACCTTTTCAACCAATGTATATGTAATCCCATGAATATTACAGTATGTATGATTCAAATACAAAGTAAGGTGATTTAACTTTCCACTCAAATTATCTTTTCCTTTTAAACTTCATTAACATCAAAAGGAAACACCTCGAATACAATCATCATTGTCAATTTGGTCCTAACAAAAAACAAGAGGATGCTATAATTCACAATTATTCATTTTAAAACCATATAAACCATTATTTTAAAAATATTATTATGAAATTATTTAAAATCATCCTTAAATTTCGTGGGAAAAATTTATAGAATTCAAAAAGATACTCAATTTCTGGAATTAATAACCCATTAATTAATTTAGAGTCCATATACTCCAAATATATAAAAAATATTTTTTTATCTATTTTCCCCCATATAATTTTATTAATTTTATTTTTATTCTTTTCTACATTATATTTAAATAATTTTATTGAATTTTTTTAAATAAATAAATATGATAGGATATACATTAATTCATTATTTAGTAATGTAATGTAAAAAATAAAATATATATCTTATATGTAAATTCATGATGTATTTTTTTTAAAAAAATATATCGTCAATCATACTTATTGGTAACATATATATTTATATGAAATATAGAACCTAGTTAAACTTATGTAGGACCTTAAATATATATATTTCTAAAAATATTATTATGAAAATATAATATATGGTATATTTGTACAGTGTTAATTACATGACTATGGGTATATAGTCATTTGACATAGAAATTTAATAAATGTTTTTGAAAAATTTTAATACATTTAAAAAATAAATGATTATAAATGGATTATTTTTTATGCATAAATATATAAATAATTATTGATAATCAAATTTTATTTAATAATAATTTTTTAATGTAAGAGTTTTAAAAATTAACTCTTTCAAATCATGATTTTGAAATACACAATGACCTTAATTTATTATATTTATAATTTTTTTTATATGATGAATATAATACAAATTTATTGATCTGAATATAATTTCTCGAATTGGATTTAATAGTAATACTGTTATAATAATGATACCATTGAAAAATTATCCTATAAGTTATTGCAAATAAAATTTATGTTGTATAACAATTTTTGTGTGTTAGAAGAGAGAATAAATATTTTTTAAAAGTTTTATTATTTTATTTTTTTAATGAATAAATACATTATGACACTAATAATTATAAAAATCCAAGATGGTATATCATCCAACCAAATGTCTGACCCATCCCATGGAAAGTATCAAAGATAGTTCTTAATGTGCAAGGACTAGCAACTCGTACCTAGGAATCAAACATCACAATTGGAACAAGATTCACCCATCAGATTCAACCAAAAAACACACAAGATTCAAGCATTAAATCATAAGAAATAATCATAAATGAAATAAATAAATCTATTCTTAGTTAAATAATTTAAAAATTAAACTCAAACTAAAATACCAAAAAAAGGAGGGGAAAATATTACAACATAGGTATTTATAGTATCAAATCTGTTAGTATTGATGAATTCAATGGTTATATTCCTTATGTTAACTAATTTGTTAAAATAAATAATTTGTTATATTATTATTTATTCAAAACCTAAATTTTGAAATAAAAAAAAATTAATTCGACAAAAATAATTTCATTTTTTAATTCATTATTTTTTAATTATCATCTTATGAATTTTTGATATTTTTTTGGAAAATATTAATTATATATGAATAGTATAGAATAATTGTTTTTTAATATATATTTTTTATGAAGCCATGAAGACATAATAATGAAAAAAATATTAATGTTTTTTGAATATCTAAATTATGATTTTATAATAGTACTATAGTATAAAAATAATATAGAACTTGTCTTTTATAATTTATTTCTTGATAAGAATAAAAATTATTCTCAGTGCCGACGTAGTTCCTACACATCATTTTAAATGTCGAATTAGGTTCCTTGTAATTAATAATTAAATTTAAAAAATTATATTCAATAATTTTTTATTAATTATTATCGATTATTGATGTTTTGGATGATAATTTATAATTTCAGAGTTATATAACATTTATTTTATTCAAATGTACGTGCAAATATTATGCAGGGAATGAAAATAAAAAATACCAAATTTAATAAGTTTTATTGACACATATATTATTGAATATAAATAAAAAAATGTAGATTCTTTAAAACCTAATTATATTATTTTTTTATTTTAATTTGATTTTAATTATTATATATGAAATAGGTAATAGTAATGTCATTTCAATGCTGCTACAGTCTTTGTGAAATAATATGAAAAATAAATAAAATGAAGTAAATTCATATTATAAAAACTGTCAAATGACCCAAAAACTCGATAAAAAAATTTATTAAGAAATTTTCAAAAAACGTATCGTTTTTATATAATTTTAAGAGACTTTGGTCTCACAAGAATTACATTAAGGCCTTTACAATATTTTATTTCAAATGAAAGTTATGTTGCCACATAATAGTGTAAAACTATTATAACATTTTAATGTATTGATTTACAATATAGTTTTTCTGAACTAAATACTATATTGAAATTTAATAAATTTATCTTCTTCATTAGTTTTTATTTGTAATTTTTAGGGAATAAATAATCAACTTAATGACTTGAAAAATTATGACGCATTAATTTTCTAATAATTTAATAAATCGAATTAATGATATTAAAAAAATTTAAATAAATATAATTTGATATTTCTATGATAGTTCATGTTGATGAAGATGATATTCCAATGATATTATTAAAAAAATTATTATAATTTGTAACTTTATTTTGTTGTGTTTAAAGTCATTGTTATGAATTGTTTTTATTATGGAAAAAATTATTTTTAACGAATAAAATATATAAGTAAATTATTTATAAATAAAATAAAATTGATTTAGCTAAAATGTGATAATATTATGTTGAAAAAGTAATCCGATTTAGTTTTAGGACTTTTTGGAAGCTGTATAGCCTAAAATAGATTTATTCTGTTTTAATAATTTGGGTAATTCTTATAATACCCCTCACAAAAATTATGAATGGAGGCCACTTCCATCAAAATCCCCAATCACCTTAATCCATGTTGATCAAATATGGTCTTCTAAATTTCTTTATCATCAACCCCTGACCTATTATAGATCTTATCGACATACAGAAATACCACTTTCAACAGTATTAAAGATGTTATTAAAGAGAAAATTTATACTGGTATATTACTTCTTTTTTCATTTAATTTATTTATCACTTCTACATTATCTTCACATAATATAAAATGTTCAATGATAACACCATTATCATAT
Source organism: Viscum album (assembly GCA_963277665.1). NCBI lineage: Eukaryota > Viridiplantae > Streptophyta > Magnoliopsida > Santalales > Viscaceae > Viscum > Viscum album. Next base: position 1,075,823,651 of record OY728143.1, read on the forward strand.
ATATATATATATAATATAATTTATTTTTTTATTCTTATATTCTTTATAAATTCAGTAATCTTAATCTTTTATTCTTAAATATAAAATTTTCGTCAATGGTGTATAATTATTCCGCATTCATGGACATTGAGTTTTTGTTTCCCTTTTACTGAAATAATGGAAAGATTAAATGAACAAGTAATTTTCCAAAATTAATAATATATTTATTTTTTTCATTAATTTTATATTATTTATTTTTTATAAAAATATCCACAATAAGCTGACCTTGGAAATCATGGACAAATGCAACTGAAACATTGGAAATAAAAAAAAATTCATAAATGTGTAAAAAAAGTTATAAGAATATAAAGTATGGTATTATAAACATATATATAGTTATTTAATAATTTTAACACTATTAAGACCATTATAACATATTTCTTAATAGTTTTTCAAGATGTTGAAAAAGAGGTAAGAGAAACGACAACTAATACATTATTTTAAATGTTTTAAAATATGATTCTTTTAAATAATTAAATTTTATGTAAATTATGTAATTATTGTTTTTAATAATATATTTATATGTTTTTTAATGTTTTAATTACTATCATGTTTTATGAAATGTGATCATTTTTTTGTTTTATATACAAGACTTTACTAATAAAATCCGTCTGAATTTCTCATTTATGAAGTTCAACAAATTGATTTTCTTATGGAATGACTAATTTATCCCAATTACATGCAAAATTATTACAATTATTCTTTCATTATTTGTTTTCATATTTATTTTCAAAAAATATTAATTAATTATTGTCTGTGTTAATTTTATATTTTGAAATTTATTTTTCTGTGAAAATGGTAATTTGATATCTTAATGTGTTTTTCTAATTTGTTAAAACATGTTATGAAGGGTTTTATTCTTGAGTTTTCCCTTGGAAAATTTTTATTAGGGTTTGAGACTATTATAGATTGAGATATAGTTGGTTATTCCCAATTATCACTAATTCATTGTCAGGTTGAACCCCATTATAGCTCAAGATATGACGGGTGAGCCCCATTATAACTCTCTAATTAATTGGGTACTCGTGATATGGAATTTGACCATACCGTTATTCTGTTTGTATGTGTGAATTTAAGAGTAAAATTATAATGATTTCCCATTGGGAAAAAATTGTTTTTCAATGCATTCTTATTACTTTTGTAAGAAATTTGTTTAAATGGGCTTTCATGTTTTCAATTGACTAATGATTTTCAATATTTATGTCCCTTAATGATCGTTTTGTGCCCATACAATGATTTTATATTTTTTTCATAGGGTAAATGGATAGGTAAGAGAATGGTGAAAGGCAAGATGAATGGGTTGAATATTTTTCATGGATTTTTTTAATTTTAAAATATTTATATTAAAATAATAGATGATTTTTGTAGTATCATATTTATATAAATGTGAGTTTTTATGTATATATTATATGTTAATCCTGAAAATTGAGAAACATAAAAATATCCTCAATGCTATAGAATGGGAATTCATGACTAAAACTCAAAAATATGTAATTTTTAGTGATGGGTCCATATAGTTGGTAGCATAGGATCGTGCAGATAACATTAGGGGTTAAGATGTTGTTAATAAAACGAAATTAATGATTATTAATTTATGGTAAATTTAGAATGATATATCATTTGAAGATTATGATGTTTCTTCATCTAATAAATTTCTATTGAGAATGGTTCTCTAGGGATGAAATTTGGAAGCCGAATTAGGAAGGCATCTAGAAGATGATAACATTCCGAATCTACATCTTATAATGGAGGGAATTAGAACATAGTAGTTTGTAAGTGTGTTGGATTAATTGAATCATGAAATAAATGGTGGTGGTATTGAAGCTATTGTGGAACCTAATCTACCGTGATGGAACATGTCTTTTGTGGGGAATTTCATGATGCAAAATACCTTATATTTCAGTAGATCATCTGAACCAGTTGTAGATTAAGGATGGATCAATTCTCTATAAATGATATTTGATGTTCTGGGATATTTTAAACATCAAAAGGAAACCAATTCCATGTATCATTTTGAGGATTAAGCTAATATATGGTGTAATTTATTCAAAAATAAACAATATATTAAAGACCCTGATTACATGTAATGGGAAACATTCAATGATATTTACCTTGATAAATATTCCCACATGAATTTTCGACTGAAAATAGAATTTTTTTTGGAAATGAAGAAAAAGGATAAATATTCTATAGATGTTTATGAAGAAAAACTCATAAGTATGGATAGGTATGTGTCAAATTTCATTTGGGATACAAGTATAATAATTAATTGGTCTTACTCGAGAGAGAAACTCAGATTACAAAGAACATTGGTTTCATGAAAATTTTAAATCTATGAGAAAGTTGTTCATTGTGATGAAATGTTTGAAATATAGTTCACTAAAAAATATGTGCCTCATGATGATAATAATACGATGTGTTCATTATTATTGGATTTGGGGAGGAATTAATTAAATAAATTTAGAGCTAAAAAAATCAATTTTTTCCTGTGAAAGGTGTGTTAAAAAGCATCCTAGAGAATTACTTATAAAATTAAAGATGTTTTACAGATGTGGAATATTTGGACACATGGCATGTGATTGAAATGAAAATGGATAGAATAATAATTTGAATCCTATGGAATGATACATTAAATATATGTAGTTGGGCCATTTTTCAAATTTGATTACAAACCTAGTTACTCATAATTGAAATATGAAATATTGGAAAAATAAGGGTATAGAAATATCCATTTACAACTACTACAGAAGACTTTGAGCCATCAAATGACGTGGAATATAGTACATTTTATTTACTGAATATGACAATGTGTCGTTTTATTCATGGTATAAACAAAAATTTTATTCTGGATAATTTTATTATAAATTTTAACTTCCACCTCAAGAAATGAATCTATAACATACAGTGGAAACACATAGAGGTAATATTAAGGAAACATTAATTATAAGAATCTTCCCATTGTTGTATATAGAAGTAATATTTGATAAAACCTTTTTTTCCTTTAGTAGAGTATGATATTATCCTGGGTATGGATTGGATTTCTATTTACTATTATAAGATGTGTTATAGCGATAAGGAAGTTGTTTTGTGAGAGATAGATTTAGTTTTTGTGCAGGAATGAACCCATACCATTGATAACATATTAAGAACCTATGAAAATGATAAAATATGGAAATTAAATACATCTTCCACATATTTCTAAAAATAAAGTAACTATTGAGACTAACGATGTGCCAGTGGTAAATGAGTATCTTGATGTTTTCCTAATGATTTTATTGTTGTTATTCCCAATCGATAGGTTGAGATTACTATTTAATTACTTAAATATTATAAGGAAATTTAATACACCTTTATTTAATTCCTCATGTATAATTTCTAGAATTAATAAATTAGATTATGTAATTATTAAACTATGGATTCATCTGACCTATGACTTTTCCATGGGGTTCTAATGTCTTATTTGGTAAAAAGTAAGATGTTTCAATGAGAAATTCAATTTATTATAGATCCTTTTAATGTAATCACTACTATGAAAAAGTATAATTTTCTTCATATCAATGATTTGTTCAATCAGATCTATGGAGAACATTATTTTTCAAATGACGACTTTCTTTTAAGGAACCGTGAGTTGAATTTAGAAGAATTAGACATTTATAAGACAGTGATTAATAATATATAATGGAATTTGTAATTTTTATTATGTAAGTTGGTTTTTCTAATTAACCTATTGTATTTAAGGATCTTATGAAAAGAATAGTTCTTTAGTTCATTGATATTTTTTGTTCTTTTGTTTATTGATTCCATTTTCGTATATTCTAATAGTAATTATGAATATGAAATACATCAATGAATTTTTTTAGAAACCATAAAATAAAATAAATTGTATGGAAAATTCAACCAGTATGAATGTTGGTTGCAAAAAAATTTATTCCTCGGTCACATTTTCTCTAAATATTGAATTATTATTGAGGCAGGTAGAATTATTTTTTTATTAATGTACAAGACCCAAAAATACAATTGATATTTATAGTTTTCATGGATTGTAAGATTATTACTAGATGTTTGTTGAAAACATTTCATTGTCATATATCCCACTGACTATGTCAAAACAACAAAAGAGTAATGTTCTTTTGGATAAAATAATGTGTTGATTTTTTTCATGAATTCAAAATAAGATTGGTGAACTGTCCAATTTGTGCCTTGAATTATAGAAATGGTGAATGTTTTATCTATATTGATAAATAATTGAATAAATATTTTTCTTTCCTAATGAAGAATGATCAATTAATTGGTTATACATCACATCCATTGAAACCACGTGAGTTAAATTTCTCTACATATGATTTTGAATTAGATACAATTTTTTTGGCATTAAATATTTGGAGACATATTTTTTATGGTGTCAAATGTAAAATATATACCGATATCACAAGTTTTTAGTACTTATTTTCTAAAAAATAATTGATCATGAGATAAATTTTATGGCTAGAACTAATCAGGAATTATTATTGCATGAATCATTAATATTATAAAAAAGTAGAAAAGGTGGTTGATGCATTGAGTGGGAAACATAATTATACATTGACCATGATATGTTTGTATCATGTCCCCTTAGTTAATTATTTGATAAATTGTGTCTCATATTTTATTATTTTAGGAAAGTACTCTATTTTTATTTAGGTGTAAATTCAGTCGTCTCTATCAGATGGAATCAATTAATAGTTTAAAGAAGACCGTGAGTTGTGGAAAAAGATAGAATTTGTTAAAATGGGTATGTTATTGAATTTAACATTTACATTAATTTTGTTTTCAGATTTGGGAAGATATTATGTGTGCCTTATGATTAATATTTGAAGAAAAAATTATTATATGATGCTCAATGTTCTTCTAGTTTATTTTATCCTATAAAAAATATGATTTACAGTGATTATATAGAGTTTTATTGGTGGGATTGAATGAAAATATATATAGTTTATATTTAAAATAAATTTTTTACATGTTAATAGGATAAAGAGGAACTACCATAATTTAAGGGGATGCATCATACATTTCTAGTGCCATTGTAGAAAAGGTAAAAATATATCCATGGACTTCATGGTTGTAATAATAATGAATTATAAACATAGCAATGCAATATGGATTAATTTTTATCATTGTAAAAAATACACATTTTATTCCTATTAGAGACACCTTATCTCTATATCAACATTATCAGTTATATCTAAAGGATATTGTCAAGTAACATGGAGTTTCTATCTCCGATATATATAATCGCGGAACTAGGTTCAAAAATAAAATTTTCTAAAGGAATTCAGATAAATTTGGGAACAAAATCACATTACAGCACATACAATCATTGTAACACCTCAAGCTTCCACGATACGTTTCTCTTTGAATAATACAGTTGCATGTGTTGTACACAACTTCGAGTTCTAACACACACCACAACTAATTAAACTAGCCATTATGAATAGTAATACACACTTTTTGAAATATTATACATTTTATCTTTCAAAATGGTCTTCATTTTTGGATTCAAAATATCGAAATTAGCTTAGGGTGAATTTTTGGTACTTTTCTAATAACTTTCATAATTTGATGAATAGTGTGAATTACTAAAATTTAATTAGAAACAAATTTTTTAATAGAAATAATTAATAGAGAAAAATTATGAATTTGAGTTGTTTAAATGTATATTTAGAATATATTTTTACCAGTTAATCAAATTTTTGTCATTGGACATAATTTCAAATTTAAACTGAACATAAAAAAGTGTCAATCTTTTGATAGTTATTGTTTCTTAAAAACACACTATTCGTTTTGACAGCGGGAATTAATTTTAAATTAATTTCTGTCACTTCTGTGTTTTGAATTTGGAAAAATGGATTCCATATTTGGAATCAGGATTCCAAATTGAATAAATAGGAAACTCTAAATTTTATACATTTCAAATAATTACATGAGTAAATATTTTATTTACCATGGTTAAAGGGAAAAATCCATTAAATAAGGGTAAAAAAATAATATTATAATAATAGAAAATTAACCTAAAACGTGTCCTAACCCTATTTATTAATACATTTCCGACCATGGGAATCATTTGGTAGATTTTCGAACCCCATGTATCCACTTGTAAGTGATAATGACACTTTATATTAATTAAGTTAAAGAAAATACAAAAATGACATGCGCATATATCTTTTAGTAAAACAATTTTTACATGGGGTTATATATGTTATTTTTTCGACTATAAATATTCCTTAGAAATATAGAAATATTTCTTACATAATGGTATTTTATTTATAATTTTTAGACATTGAATAATTAAATTTATTTATGAGACAAAAATGATGCAGTATTCTCTTTATTAATGAATGAATCAAATAATTGGTATTATAGATGTTAAAATAAATATATTTTGAATGTTTTGATGACATACATGAATTTTATTGGTTAATATTACATGTTATATTTTCTTAAATGAATATTTTTAGAATTAATAAAGTTTTTATGACTTTAAAAAATTAATTATTAAATAGTGTCAAAATTGACATAAATGAGTTTTTAAAAAAATATTATATTATTAATTGATATTATATTACTAAAAATATATGGTTCGGAAAAAGGAATTATATCATGATATTTTTATCATTAATGGACCACGTGGGGGTCTCCTTTATGTATATAGTATGTTTATTAACTACATAATATAAAAATACAAAGTGACTTGGTAAATGTCAGACTAATTAACAAAAAGTTATAACAAAAAGATAAGGTTAATATAGTGACCCAAACCTGTCTAAAATATATTGGATGAAAGGATTTAGACCCTTACTCACCATATACTTTGAATAATCCACTTTTGAGCCATTATAAATCGAATATGAATTTAGTATAAATTAATACATTATTTTATTTCTAAATAGCCCCTCCTCCCCTATATAAAAGGGAGCCACTTCTAACCAATTATCCATACCCTCAAATCCATTTGACTCGGCCAAAACCGGCCCAAATATCCTCCAAAATTACCTCAATTAAACCTATAGGCTTTATTTTGATCATAAATCCATCCTACGGATCACTTTTGATCAAATCAAAAGGAAGAACCCGAAGAAGAGGTAATGTTTTCACCACCCTCTTTCAAGTACCTTTCTTCTTCAAATTCATCCACCTTTTTATTTTCATTATAAAACAATAACTCTAGTATCTTCTATATAATTTGATGTTATTATAAATATGGTACAACAATATTCAGTATTCTATCCATCCTTTGAATGACATGTCACCATACGTGCATACGTACGGCTTATCGTCTCCACGTCGTGGTGTAATTGTTATTCAAAACATTATTATTTGGATGGGTATGAAAATGATTTTTAATTGAGGTAAATAATAAATATAACATTATAATTATTCTTTAAATATGATATACCATCCAATTACACATCTTTATGGAAATGATATTGTCGCTTGTGCGTACGTACGGATTACCATCTCCACAACGAGATGTGATTCATTTCCACGTTCACCATTCATCAACCATTATAAAAATATATATATTACTAATAAGTATATAATATATGACATAATAGTGATACTGTAGATATATATATATATATATGTAATTACATATATCTTATTCCCTTATTTTCGTTCAATATGATATGAAAATGGAAACAACGTTTATGCATATGTACGGACTACCGTCTCCATAAACGGTGTTTTTCATTTAATATATATGTCTGTTATACATATTTATATTCTAAATATATATGATATATAAATCATGTTTTATATTCTGGAAGTACGGAAATCATTATCTAAGTGATACAATCAAGAGTAACATGTAAAAACACGTACGATAATGAATGCGATTATTACCCAAAATGTTAATTTAACATGGAAATTATTAGAAAATGGGAAGTGTAAAGTAATAAATGAATCATGTATGATATCATAAATATTAATAGGGTTATGGTATACTTTAATAACATACTACAATATTCAAATTGGTGGTTAAACGTACCCTCAACTAAAGGAAAATGCAAGGTACAGGTTTTTTCATCTTAACCTTTATTCCCGTGAGATTCATGCCATATTGCCACTACTACCTTTTGTGTGGTTTATGTACTACATATAATTGTATTCTTTGTATAATACACTTTAATTAATGTGTATTTACTTATTCGTTGTATGATACCTATTTCATGGGGTGTATGTTTCGTAAGTTACCAAATTGGTAAGGGTTAATTCCTCAATCTAGTTATTATCCGAGATTGTTTATGTGTATGTATTTATAGGGAAATTTTTATCATCCATGTCAATTTTTCATAAAAATTGTTTCAAAATGAATATGTTATGGATTTGTGAAATCTACCCTTTATCAAGATCAGAATTTTAAATGTTTTAAAGATTTATCTTTCTAAATATTTTTAGTTAATGTTCATTATGCTTTCAAAATGATTTTAAGGATTTATTTTTATGGACATGAATGTTTTGAAATCATAATTTTTTTCAAATGTTTCAAAGTGGTATGAGACACTTTGATTCAAAAATCTCATTTAAATTACTTCCTTTATAAATGTGTGACTTCTAAATAATTTTACAAATAGGTTATTTATCTCAAAATGTTTTACTCATCATTTTCAACTATGACAGCATCCTTTACTGGATATTATTTTTTATTGAGGTTGATTTATTATAAAAAAACATTCATATAGTATTGATGGTTTTGTGACATGTTTTACTGTGGATTTTTTATTTTTATACCATTAATGGTTTATGGATAAAGTATTGACATTTCGTATGCTAGATTTAATATGAATGTTAATGTTATGTTTAAACCTTTTCATATGAGGAATGCATTGGACTTAGTTAGTGATGGGTGGAGCCCGCTATAGCTCCTTGATGCATCGGTAGGTCTCATAAGAAAAACTAGTATCTTGGCACAAGGCCTTGAAAAAAATATTAATTGTAGTCTTGGAACAAGGCCTTGACTATGTGGTTGTGATAGTCTGGCATTATGCATTACATCATTATGAAATTGGTTAGTGATATTGCATGTGATTATTCGACTGGTAGAATATCCATGTTGATAAGTAAATGGAATTACTTCATATTATTTTTTCCATATTATGCTGAAGTTCATGTTTAAAAGGCTTTTGTTTTAGTTATACATTGCCTTAAATGTATATGATTATTTATGAATGATTCTGCGGTATTGTTATCCTTACTGAGCATCTGAGCTCACCCCTTTCTATGTTTTATTTTTCCCAGGATTCGAAAAAGTGTATGGTGATTGATATGCAGGGTTAACCCAAGGGAATAATGGAGTTTGTGAAGGATTATTTATGTTGTTTTGTATGTTAAGAACTGTATTGTAACATTCATATATGTAATCTATTTTTCGAGACTACTAACCTGATCGGTCCTTCGGGACCTGATTCCTTATAATCATGCCAATGTATTTAAATAATGCACCGACTTTAGGTAACTTGATTCGGGGCATTACAGTTGGTAATAGAGGAAGTTTAGCAATAAACTTGGAATCCAGATTTATAAAAACTCTGATTTGAGCACATTGACATAAGATATACTTCGAGAATTACTATAGAAGAAATTCCTATAATTTTGGTAATGTAGAGATTTTGTGAATATTCCAAGAAAATGCATCCCTGTTTGGATACGAGAAGCTAAAGGCGGCTCTAGCATAGATGTACCTAGGGGTAAAACCCGAAAACACCGCTTTGAGCTAGAATCAAATGGGAACTGGTGTACAACAACGGGCTTTTCTACACTCTTGGTTGTGACACTCCTAGATGATATGCTTAGGATAATTTTCATTTTCATTACAAATCATTATGAAGGGTTTATGAATATATACTTTTTCAAAGAAAACATATTTATGATTATGGATTATATCAACAAACTATTCAATTTATTTTAGTTATTTTAAAAGATTGGAATTATTCATTGTAATTCATAAACTGACATAGTTTGTGCCATTGTATATAAATGGCACCCAGTAGAAGGAATTTGAACTTCAGCAATATGTATGATCCAAAGATTAAGAAGGATCTTATCTTTCATTGTATGAAGACAACATCTATATGGGAAATAGTCTCCCATGTATTCTCAACATATGAAGAAATAATATCATGTGTTAATTAGATGTGTAAAAAATTCTCTAATTCATATGGCTTTAAAAGGAAGAAAGAGATGAAATGGATGGAAGAGAGAAAGATGGATAATGAAAAGAGGGAAAAGAATAATTTTCCCATATTTGATAATTGTGGGAAGAAATACCCTGGAACTTGCCTGAAGGGAATGGGAGTTTTTTATGAGTGTGGAAAAAAATGATACCATGTACTTGACTGCAAGGGTAAGAAAAATGTTTCAAATGTACAATGCTTTATCTTCAAGGAGTTGGGACACTACGAGAACCATTGTCCAAATCATTAGAGTATTCCCCAAATGATGCTATTGGATAATAATCAAGTTATGATACTACCACAAATTAGGAGGAATGATTAGAGTTATTATGATGTTATTAGAGAATTATGTTATTTGAGTGTTGTATCAACAATGTACTGGTTATAATAATTTTGGAGTATATAAGGATTGTACTGTAGTACTATTTCTTTAAGGACTTCAGATTGTGTGGAAGAAAGAAAAGTGACTCAGTAGTAGGTTAATTTTTTGGAAAATATATGGCTGAGAGATTGATAAACCATAATATGTTTTTGATACTGATGTAGTGATTTTGTAATAATACATGATTGATTTAGATAAATTATATTAGATATTCATGACTACCTTGAAATTGATTAATGATTTTTATATTCCATCATTGTTGGAGTTTAAAAAAAATTTGATAGAAGGTGTATATCAAGTATTCTATAAGGATTAAAGGATCATGAATGTAATCAATAAGATTTTATGGTAATTCAGAATGTTGCAGTGTTTTAAAAGAATACACGATGAAGGTGTTCACATATAATTAAGCACAAAAAGGATATTTAGTGTGTTTACCTTCCTTATAAATTTTGGATTGTGATTTTGGACAGAAGTATTTTGGATAATTATAGTTTTAGATTATTTTTGGATTTCCATAAAAGGACAGCCTGGAGGTCGGGTAGCAACCTGTCGTGCCCAGCAAGGCCGCGAAACTTGAACCTGCAACCGAAGGGTGACAAGGTTGTATCACCTTCCACTGGCCCACATGATTTCCTGAATTGAATATTGGAGTCGTTTTTAAAAAAAAATCTGGTCGATGAATTATAAATTCATTTTTTTGAACCCTATATGAATAGGATAAATAGAATATAATTTTTAATTTCTATTATCTTTTAGAGTGAAAGATGAGTTTGTTGTAGAAATTAGTTAAAGGATGGGACTATAATTTTCAAGTATATATTTTTCTTCTTATCATATTCTATGATGAAATTAATTCTTATAAATTAGTGAAGGGATCTTAAAACCAAAAATATTTTATCCTAATACCATATGTTTTGTTGAAACGATGGTCTTTTAAATCATCATAGATTGATGAATTTAAGGCCCTCAATTTTACACTTTTTTTTGTGATTTATGTCCTCAATCACTAACTATAAATATTTACATTTCTGATCCAATTATAAGTCTCTAATTTCCACCAATGTTCACCTAATCATGATCATAATTTGGTGGTGCCCCTTTTCATTTCCCTTTTCCACTTATTAAGACTAAAATTTATTAACCTAATTTCTGATTGTGGTTTCCCAAAGGTATTTCCTATTTTCAACATTTTATTTTTGAAATGTAATTTCAAATTGTGAGTATGCAATTTATTGAAGGTGCGTAGAATGTAACACCCCGAGATTCCACGATGCATTTCTTTTTGAATAATACAGTAGCGTGTGTTGTACGCAACTCCGAGTTCTAACACACACCACAACCAATAAAACTATCCATTATGAATAGTAATACCCACTTTTTTAAATTATATACATTTTATCTTTGAAAATGGAATTCATTTTTGGATTATTAATATCAGAATTAGATTAGGGTGTACTTTTTGGTACTTGTCTGAAAACTATCATAATTTGATGAATAGTGAAAATTATTAAAATTTAATTAAAAACAACATTTTTAATCAAAATAATTAATAGTGTTAATTTATTAATTAGAGTGGTTTTAAATTATATTTACAATGTATTTTTACTAGTTAATCGAATTTTGGTCATTGGATATAATTTCAAATTTAAACCAAACATAAACAAGTGTCAATCTTTTGATAGTTATTGTTTCTTAAAACATTGTTTTTGTTACGACAGCGGGAATTAATTTTAAATTAATTTCTACCACTTTTGTGTTCTGAATTTGGAAAAATGGAATCCATATTTGGAATCAGGATGCACAAATTTTGTGAGTAGGTAACTCTTAATTTAATACATTTCAAATAATTACTTCGGTAAATATTTTATTTACCATGGTTAAAGGGTAAATCCGATAAATAAGGGTAAAATAATAATAATAGTATAATAAAAAATTTCTATAAAACGTGTCCTAACCCTATATTTTGATACATGTCTGACCAACGACATCTTTGAGTTGATTTTGGGACCCCAGGGATCCACTTGTAACTGATAATTACACTTTATATTAATTAAGTTAAAGAAAATACAAAAATGACATAAGCATGTATCTTTTAGAAAAACAATTTTTACATATTGTTATATATATTATTTTTTCAATTATAAAAATTAATTAGAAAGATAAAAACATTTCCTACATAATGGTATTTTATTTATAATTTTTAGACATTGAATAATTAAATTTATTTATGACACAATAATGATGTAGCATTTTCCTTACTAATGAAAGAAGAAAATAATTCATTTTATAAATGTTAAAATAAATATATTTTGAAAGTTTTGATGACATACAAGAATTTTATTGGATAATATGACAGGTTTTTATTGGTTAAATAAATTTTTTTAGAATTAATAATGTTTTTATGACTTTAAAAAATCAATTATTAAATAGTGTCAAAATTGACATAAATGAGTTTTTTTAAACAATATTATATTATTAATTGATATTCTTTTCCTAAAAATCTAAGGCTCGACCAAAAGGCTTATATCATGATATTTGTATCATTAATGGACACCTGGTGGTCTCTTGGATTTATATAGTATGTTTATTAACTACATAATATAAAAATAGAAAGTGACATAGTAAATGTCAGACTAATTAACAAAGAGTTAAAACTAAAAGATAAGGTTAATATAGTGATCCAAACCTGTCTAAAATATATTGCATGAAATGATTTTGACCCATACCCACCTTATACTTTGAATAATCTACTTTGGAGCGATTATAAATCGAATATGAATTTATTATAAATTAATACTTAATGTTTTTCCTAAAGAGACCCTCTTCCCCCCTTATAAAAGGAAACCACTTCTAACCAATTATCCATACCCTCAAAGCCATTTGAATCGGCCAAAACCTGTCCAAATATCCTCCCAAATTCCCTAAATTAATCATAGAGGCCTTAGTTTGATCATAAAGCCATCTTATGGAGCCCTTTTGATCAAATCAAAAGGAAAAACCGAAGAAGAGGCAATGTTTTCACCACCCTCTTTCAAGTTCCTTTCTTCTTCAACTTCCACTTTCTTTATTATTTTCATTTTAAAATAAAAACTCCAGTATCTTCTAAATAATTTTATGTTATTATAAATATAGTACAACCATATTCAGTATTCTATCCATCCTTTTAATGACATGTCACCATACATGCGTACGTACGACTTGCCGTCTCCACGTCGTGGTGTAATTGTTATTCAGAACATTATTATTTGGATGGGTATGATAATGATATTTACATGATGTAAATAATAAATATAACATTATAATTATTCTTTAAATAAGATATACCATCCAATTCCACAACTTTAAGGAAATGATATTGTCGCTCATGTGTACATACAGATTACCGTCTCTATGACGCGGTGTGATTCATTTGCACGTTCACCATTCATCCACGATTAAAAATATATATATATTACTAATAAGTATATAATATATGAAATAATAATGATACTGGAGAAATATACATATATATATATATGTTCTTACATATATCTTATTCACTATGTTCCGTTCAATACGAGATGAAAACGGAAACAATGTTTATGCATACGTACGGACTATCGTCTCCATAAATGGTGTTTTTAATTTCATATATATGTCTATTATACATATTTATATTCTAAATATATATGATATATAAATGATTTTTTATATTCTATAAATACTTAAATCTTTATCTATGTGATACAATCAAGATTACAAGTTAAAACACGTATGATAATGAAAGCAATTATTACCCGAAATGTTAATTTAACAAGGAAATTATTATGAAATGGGTAGTATAATGTAAGAAATGAATGATGTATGATATCATAAATATTAATTTGGTTCTGGTATACTTCTATAACATACTAAAATATTCATACCGGAGGTTAAACATACCCTCAACTAATGGAAATTGCATGGTAAGGAGTTTTTTATCTCACTCCTTATTCCCATGAAATTCATGCCATATTGCCACTATTTCCTTTTGTGTGGTGTATATACCGCCCATTATTGTATTATTTGAGTAATACACTTTAATTTATGTGTATTTACATATTTATTTTATGATACCTCTTTCATGGGGTGTATGTTTCGTAAGTTACCAAATTGTTACGGGTTAATTCCTCAATCTCATTATTATCTGAGATTGTTTATTTGTAAGTATTTACTGGGAAATTTTTACCATCCATGCCTATTTTTCATAAAAATGGTTTCAAAATGAAAATTTTATGTATTTTTTAAAGATACCCTTTATCAAGATCATAATTTTAAATGTTTTAAAGATTTATATTTCTAAATATTTTTAATTAATGTCCCTACTTTAAAAATGATTTTAAGGATTTATTTATATGGACATGAATGTTTTGAAAAAATAATTATTTTCAAAAGTTTCAAATTGGTATGGGACACTTTGATTCAAAAATATATTTTAAATTACGTCCTTTATTAATGTGCGACTTTAAATAATTTTACAAAAATGTTATTTCTCTCAAAAAGTTTTACTCATCAATTTCAACTATGCCAGCATCCTTTACTGGATATTATTTTTGATTAAGGTTGATTTATTATGATAAAAAACTTACATATAATATTGAAGTATTTTTGATATGTTTTACTATGGATGTGTTCTTTTTATACCATTCATGGTTTATGGATAATGTATTGACATTTCTTATGCTAGTTTTAATACGAATGTTTATGTTATGTTTCATCATTTTCATATGAGGAATGCATTGGACATAGTAAGTAACGGGTGGAGCCTACTATATATCCTTGATTCATTGGTAGGTATCATAAGACAAACTAGTGTCTTTGCACAAGGATTTTACAAAATCTTATTTGTAGTCTTGGCATAAGGCCTTGACTATGTGGTTATGGTAGTCTGGCATTAAGCATTACATCATTATGAATGTGGTTAGTGATATTTCATGTGATTATTAAACTAGTAGAATATCCATATGGATAAGTAAATGGAATTAATTCAATTTATTTTTTCCATATTATGCTGAAGTTCACGTTTAAAAAGCTTTTGTTTTAGTATTACATTTCCATAAAGGTTTTTGCTTATTTATGAAAGATTGCACTGTATTGTTATCCTTACTGAGCATCTGAGATCACCCCTTTATATATTTTATTTTTACTAGGATTCTAAGAAGTGTATTGTGATTGATATGCAGGGTTATGCCAAGGGAATAATGGCATTTTTAAAGGATTATTTAAGTTGTTTTGTATGTTAATAAGTGTAATGTAACATTTATGCATGTAATCTATTTTTCAAGACTGCTAAACCGATAGGTCCTTCAGGACTTGATTCCTTGTAATCATGCTAATGTATTAAAATAATTCACCGACTCTGGGTAACCAGAGTCAGGGCATTATATTCAACCTCAATATGATGGAAATTCAGTGTGAAAAATTTAGACATTGTAGGATATGCTATGATCTTTTTAAATGCATTTCCATGGAGGTTGGGATCTACATATTTAATTAGGTGATTTTTCTTATAATTATAGTTTTCAAAAAAGTATATATATGGAAATTTTTATGCATTATATAGAAAGTGGTTATGAACTCTGTCATATTGGGATGAAGCTATAAACATGAATTTTATGGGGCCAAAATTTATAGATGAAATAACACAGAATGTTCAGTAGATTTAGTGATAAATGGGGACAGCTCAGAGTAGGAAGAAAAGTTATGCAGATAAAAAGAGGAAATTATTATTTTTTAGGTTGGTGATCATTTTTTTCCATAAAAAAATTCCATTGTGTTATGTATTTTGGTAAGAATGGAATGTTAATTACAAGGTTTTTTCGACCATATAAAATCCTCAAGAAATATGTACTAGTTTCCTACTACATATCCTTGCCTCGATGTTTATATTGGGTACAAAAACATTTTCATGTTTTGAAGTTAGGATAGTATGTTTTAGGTCTATCTCTTGTTTTGAGACCAGATGTAGTTCATCTAGAGAAGAACCTTTCTTATGAAAATAAACATGTTCATATTCTGTGTCATAGAGTGAAATTATTGTGAAACAATTAAATTCATCATGTAAATGTTTTGTGAAGAAATCACATGGTTGAAGATGGGACATGAGAATATGAAAATTATATAAGGTAATGGTGTCCCCACTAAAATAATAAGTGAATAAAATTGTGAGAAAATAATTTAAAAAATGGGAGGGGGGATAATTTAACTCCCCAGATATTTATAGAATCATACCTCTTAGTATTATTGAATTAAATTATTATATTCATTATGATAAGTATTTCATAAAATAAATTATATATTATATTGTTATTTTTTGAAAACATTATTTTTCAAAATATATAATTTTATTTCTTCAAAAATAATTTCATTTTTCGATTTATCATTTTGAAATTATCTTGGTATGACTTTTAGAGAATTTTCTGAAACAGTTTAATTTTGTTTGAATTGTAAAATAATATTGTATTTTTCAATAATACGATCTTCTTAATGTAATGAATACATCAAACTAATAGAAAAATATTATATTTATTTAAAAATTCAATTATTATTTTATTAGAATAATATTTTAGGGAAATAATTTAGAACATGTATTTTAAAACTTATTTCCAAATAAGATAAGAATTATTGTTAGTGCTGATGCAGTGATTTTGCAACATTAGCATTGTTAAATTGGGTTCCATATATATAATAAATGAGTGGTAAATATTTTTTCATTAATTTTTAATAATAATTATTTATTATTTCGATAATGACAATTAATATTTAATTTGAGAGTCAAAAGCATTAATATTTTCTAAATGCATGTACTATAATGGTGTATGGAATGAAAAGAAAAAATAATAAATTTAATAAGTTGACATTACATGTATATTAGTGACTATACATAGTGAATGAATCTATAATTTTATCTTAATCCTAATTACTTTATTATAATGATAGTAATTTTTTTAATTTTTTATATATGAAATAATTAACATTAATTCATGTGAAACACTGATGCAATGCTTGTGAAAACCTATGAAAATGAAATTATATATTTTTAATGAAAACAGAGACCTTGTAACTAACCCAAATTTTTTATAAACCATTTTATTTAACAAATTTTATACCATTAAATATTTTTAATTCGATTTTTAGACATTTTTCCCACATTAATCACTTTATGGACATTATAATTCATTAATTCAAAAGGAAGTTTGGCTGTCAAATTAGAATATTCAAGTATTATAATTTATTAATGTATTTTTTTCTAGTATATTTTTTAGAAAATAAATACTATAATGAAAGATATGAAATTTATTTTCTTCATGAAATTTTATTTTCAATTTATAGGTAATAAATAAAAACCATAATTTCTTGAAAAATTGGTATGTAGTAATTATTTAATTAAGGAATTAAAAAATTAATCATATTAAAAATAATTTGATATTTTTAATACAACATATTAATTCAATATTTGAATATTATATTTCTATGATATAATAAAAAATTTGATTTCAATTTGAAATATTTTTTGATGGGTTTAAATTCATAGTTATGAAAATATTTTATATTGAAACAATTTATTTCTCATTTATAATATACACTATTAAATTATTTTTAAATCAATAAAATTATTGAATAAATCCAAATAAGATAATATTATATCAAAAAGTAGGTCATCTTTAGTTTTATTTATTTTTTAAAGTCTTAAACACTAATAGATTTATTATATTTTAATAATATCAATAATTCCAAAGATACCCCCACGTCAATTATATAATTAGTATCCTTCCATCAAAAATATTCATCACAATATACCATATTTTTCAAATATATTATGTGAATTTTCCTTATATTCATCCCTTTTTACATTATTTATATTCTTGTGTCACAAAATGACCACTTCTTGGTGCCTTATTGTGGTTCTCAAGGAGACATTTCCAAGATGTAAATTCCTCACTTTTCACTTTTAAATTCTTTCTCACTTATACCTAATCGTCACTTCATATCAAATTTTTTATGTTAAATCGAATATCATATATATATTATAAATTTTTCAGTGGATGGTATATTCATCCAAAAATCAAGCATCTTATTCTTTTATTCTAAGAAATGAAATCGTCGTTCTTGGAGTGTCATGTCACCGCATTCATGTATAAGAGGTTTTCATTTCCCTGTTATCAAAATAATGGAAATTTTAAATTCAAGTTTAATTATCTAAATTGACCTAAATATATATATTTTTTCACTTATGAAGTATTATTTATTTTTTACAATTAATTCCATGATAAACCGACCTTGGAATGAATGAAAAGAACACAACTTAAATAAGGTAATTAACAAAATATGGTTAATAAATGGGTAGAAATTGTTTTAAGGAGGTTATATAAGGTATTATTAGCATGATTATAGTTCATTAATAAATTAATATAACTATTAAAAGTATTATATAATAGTTTTTAACCCTTTTACAGATGTAGAATACGAGGCAAGGGACTCATTAACTATAACATTTCTTTAAATGTTTTATAGATTTACTATTTTCAATCT
The DNA here is from genome assembly GCA_963277665.1 of Viscum album. NCBI lineage: Eukaryota > Viridiplantae > Streptophyta > Magnoliopsida > Santalales > Viscaceae > Viscum > Viscum album. The sequence goes on from OY728143.1 coordinate 1,075,842,836, forward strand.
TCTTATATTATGCAGAAGTTTTCAGAAAGGTTTTTATAAATTTATTTATATATTTTTTAATGTTTTTATTTATCTCATGTGTTTTGAAAATTGATCAATTTCATGTGTTATTCAATGTTATTTCCTTTTCAAAACATTTTTAAATATCTCTTTTATTAAATTAAAAAGAATTATTTTTACGACATGAGTAGTTTCTCATGATTTCATGACACTTTATAACAATATTTTTTCCTTTAATTTTTTTCATATTTATTATTGAATAATATCATGTTATTATTATGTTTGTGTATTTTATATTTTTATACTTATTTTTATTATAAAATTGTAATTTGATATATTAATGTGTTTCTTCAGGGGCTAAAATGAGTTTTCAAGGATTTTATTCGTGATATAGTCCTTGGACAATATTTATTCTGGATTGAGCCCATTATTTCTGATTACATGATGTGTTGAGCCCCATAATAGCTCATAATATAATGGTTTGATCCCAATTTTTTATCATGATACGACAGGTTAACCCCATTATGGCTCTCAAATTCATTCAGTACTCCATAGATGTAATTTAAATACAAGGTTATTCCATTTGTATGTGTTAATTTAAAGGTGATATGGTTATTATTTATTAATTGATAACATTATTTTTTCTATGTATTCTTATGAATTTGTATGAAAGTTATTTTTAATGATTTTTCATGTTTTCATTGGACTAAAAATTTTCATTCATTATGTCCCTTATAGTGATTTTTTTCCCATACCATGTTTTTAAATTATTTTCATTTGGTATATGGATGGTTAAGTGAATGTCTGAAGTCATACAAAATGTCTTGAAGAATTATAAAATAAATCATGATTTATTTTTTAATGGTTTATATTTTTAAATAAATGGGTAGTGTATTTGTAGAACGCCTTATGTATGAAAGTGTTTTTTATTTATGTATCATGTCTTAATTATCTAAATATACAAACCTGAATAGATTATAAATATGAATTAAATTATATTAATGATTAATATACAATGTTAAGTAATATTTTAAGGTCGACTCCTAATAGAAAAACTAATAAATTTTGAATCTCTGAAACAATAGGGTCAACAAAAAAAATTCTAACACCATAAACACCTGCAAAAAGATTAACCACCGTCATCTGGATACAAAATAACCACCATGGAACTAATTTCCTTTTCCTTTATCAAACCTAATTATAAGGACCCACCCTTAAAACATTACACAATATTGAATTAAGTGGATAATTCACATTTAGAATCTTTTCAGGATTTGAGTTTTTGAGAATAAGGCCATAACTATTACATTACATCTCAAAAATTAAAAAGTATTTACATCTACTACGATACCATTTTTTCATAAAATCAAAACTCTTGAAAAAAAGTGTCATGTTTAGTTCCATTTTTTAGACAGCATGACTTTTCCTTGATCCCATCCTTGACCCTATTCATCTTTAGGTCATGTGAAAAACATGTCAAATCATGTGATGAGCATAAAAATATCAGTAAGGGTTATAGAATAAAGAAATAAAAACATTAGTCCATCAAAACATATGATTTTTATCATACCTCATGAAATCATATAATTTACTTAGAAATCATAAATCATAACGGTAAATTGTGGCATTCATATCACACTTACATTGTAGTTATCACAAAAACCTAGGGAGTTACGTTGGAATACCCATCCCAGTGTATTCTCTAAATCTATTTGGAGAAACATTAATGTTTACCTCTGTCACGTTACCCAGTGTATGTTAGAGCTATCTCGATCTCACATTCCCTTGGTTTACTATGAAACCACCTGTATACGTGAAAAATTACCAATAACCATAACATATTCATCACACCTAAAATAAGGAGAAAAGAAATACAACATTGTATACATTGAAATCACAATATATAATTACAAGATATTGAAATAATAAATGCTTTCTAAAAACCATTTTCAATAACAAAATAAGTAAAAATGTTATATGGTATTTATTTTCCATTAAAAACACTATGGATTCTTAAGGATGCCAAAATTAAAATAATTCTTGCGGCGTTGGAAAGTTCGTTGTCACAACATATCTTAAAATGAATCATTCATTTTTTGGTTCAGTAAAATGATTCATAGAGATAGTATTCCCCTTGAATTAAATTAAAATACAATGGGTTTTTTACACCATATAAAAAAAGTCATTTATAAATCAAATGATGCCTCTATGAAAGGAGATTGTGATAAAGTCCCTTACCTCATGTTCGACATGACACATACATATTTTAATATCCTGAATAATAAACTAAAGATAATTGTTATTTCCTTAAAAAATATTTTCAGGTTTATTTTTCCTTTAATATCACTCATTACCATGTTATAAACAATATGTAATCATTTAAGTTAATAATGGTCGTTACGGGGATATTTGTACTTGAGTAAAAAATGAACTTATATTTAAAAGTTTTCTATGTGGTCAAAATTGCATTATCTCCAAAATGATGTTCATTATTTATATATCATATATATCATTTATATCTAGTATATATATATATGTATTTATAATAGTACATAAATTTGGAGATAATAAATGAAATGCACTGTTCATGGAGACGGTAAGTCGTACGTATGAATGAACACTACTTTCATTTATATTTCATATTTAATGGAACAAAAACATTATGATACATAGGTATCAAATAATTAATATTTAATATCATATAAAATTTAACTAACTCTACCCTTTATACATTCCAAGTATGACCTAAACGAGTCATATAACTTTGACGGGGTGGTAGTACACACGTCCTCAAATAAAATTATCACATTTACCCATTATGGAAATCATAAATATATGCTATAAATGAAAAATACATAAGTATATTAAAAATGTTGATATAATATATATAACATATAAATATAGTTACATCTTAATTTCCACTATAATAGGTTGTTGGAGATGATTGAACAATCATTATTTTGTGAAGAAATAGTTCTCCTACCACAGAAATAATATGTTTTTACCCATTAGACAGAGGGGTGTGTAAGTTTAGTTATAATCATTCTCATAAAAAAACTAGTATATTGAAGATACATGTGTTGTTATAAAAGAAATAAATAAAAAGAGTTAATGTTGTTGGAGAAGTAAAAAAAAATAACTTAAGGGAAGACATTTCCATTAAATTTGGTAACTCCCTCTGGTTTGCAAAAAAATGTTTTTTTGAAATTCCTTCTGCATTAGGTAAGGCTTCATGGTGGAATATAGGGATCATGGAAGCTAATTTGTGAAGAGGTTGGTCAAGCCAAGGGTTTTGAGAGGTGTGAGTAATGGGGAGGTGGGGCTCTATAGGAATGTTTGAAAATATTATTTTATTATATAATTATTTTCAGTTTCTAAAAGTCCAAAACATATTAATTTATAAGATATGATAACTATTGTTCGAAATTAAATAATCCCATAATAATTCAACAGGATTTGGATATTAGTGTAATTTTTATAATCTTATTTATTTAAATCATTCTTTTATGAGATAAACACTGAATCATTATTATGTCATAAATAATTTTATTTATATAATATCTTAAAATTGTAAATAAAACTCCCTGATGTAAGAAATATTTTTATAGTTATAATGAATATTTATATACAAAATATATCTAATATATAACCCCATTTTAAAATTGTTTTAGAAAACAATACAGGCTTAAAATATTTTAATTTTTACGTTAAATAAAATGTTATTAATGTCATTATCATACCTAAATGGATTTAAAGGGCCACAAATCTCACCCAAGGATCTCATTGGTCGGCCATGACTCATTCAATATGGTTAAGATAATTTTTAAGTTAATTTTATATTCTTATAAAAAAAAATTTAGCTTGAATTACCATATTTACCTGTAACCACTGTAAATAAAATTCAAAAGTTACTATTAACTAAAAAGTATTTTCATCATACTGAACTACATTTTACTTCCTTATAACAACCATGTATGTCGTATTTTTGAAATTTAATTCATAGAAGTGTAAAAATATCATTTAAATGAAGAGGTCTGTTTTTTAACTACTACTCAGTGTTTTCACTAGTCATCAAAAATTGAACTTTTTCAGAAAAAAAAAAATCATCCAAAGCTATATTTGATACCACGAATTCATAAATGATGTCAATTTTACCGAATTCAAAACATAGAAGTTTTATTAATTAATATAATATTAATTCCCATTTTCAAAATAAAAAGTTTTTTTTTAAGAAATAATAAATATCAAATGATGTACACTTGTTTATGACCAATTTCAAAGTGAAATTACATAAAATGACCAAAATTGGACTAAATGGTAAAAATATAATATAATTACACAATAAAACCAATTAAAAAGATAATATAATCATATAAATATATTATATTAAAATGTAGATTTATATTAAAATATAGTATTTTCATTATTTATTAAAAAAATTATTTTATCATAAAAATACCAAAAATCTACCCAATTTAATTTATTTGTCCTGATTCTAATGAAGAATTTCATTTTCACTAATAGAACATATAAAAGTGACCATAACTATATTTAAATAGGGTTCACCTTCAAAAAAAGGTAAACTGGCCAATTAATGAATAATAGTTTATTTTTGATTAAAATCGGATTATTTATTATTTTAAGCCTCTATTTTTTTGGATAAATGTAAAATCATTTAACAATCATATATAATGATATTTTAGTTTATTATAATAATTTATGAAAATTTAATGGCTTGGGGTTAACTACCATTTAGAATAATATTATATTATTATTTTTCAATATGACTCAGAATTGTGTGCAACATAAGATTTCAAAGAAATCTGTTGTTGCATATCGTGTAGGACAGAATATCCAATTTGAAGTAAAATTAATATTTATTTAAAAAATATTAATAAATATAGAAACATATTATTCTTTATTTACATGGAATGTTACATCCTTCCCCCCTTTCGGAAACTGCATCTTCACAATTTTTATTCACTTATAAAATAAGTGGGGGGTTTTATCCCTCATTGAATTTTTAGATTCGCACGTTGCCTCTTCAACCATATGAGTTTTCCACAAAACCTTTAACATATGAATTACCTTATTCTGAAATAATTTTTCTCTTCGTTCATGAATCTGGATTGGTTGTTCCTCATAAAAGAGATTCTCTTCCAACTGAACTACCATTGGGATCAAAACATGAGATCAATCCATCATATACTTTCTCAACATTGAAACATGAATAACATTGTGTACATGGGATAAACATGGTGGTAAAGCCAGTCTATTGGAAACTAATCCAAATTTCACCAGTATTTAATTAGGACCAATGAACCTCAAACTCAACTTTACTATCTTACTAAAACACATCTCACTTTTCCATGTAGAAAAATTGATGAAGACATGACCACCTACCTTGGAAGAAAGATCATTCCCCCGGTTATCTGCATAACTTTTCTTCCCACTCTGAGATGTTATAATATGATTCTCAATCAACTAAACCTTTTTATCCTTATATTCTACCAATTGTGGCCCCATAAACATTCTTTCTCTTAATCTATCCCAAAAAGATATAGTTCGACACCACTTCCCATATAATGTTTCAAATGGATCCATCTATATACTGGAATGAAAACTGTTATTATAAGAAAATTCAATCAAAGAATGATGTTGGTCCCAAATTACCTAGTAATCCAATGAACAAACATGAAGCCTATTCTCCATGGACATAATTGTTTGTTCTGACTACACATCTGATTGCATATGAAATTATGTACTAAAATTTAATTCAATACCCAACATCTTCAGATCGCCTTTCCAAAAGCTAGATGTAAATCTGGGATCATGATCAGATACAATAGATAGGGGAAATCCATGCAACCTGAATATCTATTTAACATATGATCGAGAAAGTTGATCTAAAAAAATTTATCTCGAATAGAATGAAAATGAGTAGATTTGGTCAATCTATCAACAATAACCCAGACTGCGTTATACCTCGAGATGTATTTGTTAATCCCATAAAGAATTCTATAGATATATTTTCTCATTTCCACTCTGGCACCAATAAAGACTGAATCATCCCATTCATTAATTGACACTCTTCATTAACCTGTAGATAAGATAATCACTTCACAATAAAATCAACAATATCTCTTTTCATTCGATACCATCAATAATACCACGGAAACCACTTTTCATTTTAAAACTCCCAAGATCATCTAAAATGGAGAACTATGAGCTTAAAATAATAACTCTTTCTTCAAATGTAAATCGCAAGGCACACAAAATCCCTTCCCAAACCTCAAAAAACAATCATTATCAATATTAAAATCAAGAAAACTACCCTTTTGACCCAACTATAATTTTTTCGTAAAATCATTGTCTTCCTTCTGTGCTTTCATAATTCTGTCCAATATATATGATTTTAATGACACCTAAAACAAAATAGAGGAATTTCCTACACGAATAACTTCTTTTCCAAAGTTCATCAAATCATTAATCAAAGGATATTATTCCAAACGTTAGACCATTAAGGTACCATTACTCTTTTGACTCAAATTACCATCCAATTTATTTTATTTTCCTATTTGGTAATGAATTGTGCAATCATAATCGTTGATTAATTCCAGTAATCTCCTATATCTCATGTTCAATTCTTTTTAAGTGAATATATAATTCAAACTTTTTTTATCAGTATATATTTCACACATTACACTATAAAACAGATGCCACAATATTTTTAATGAAAAAAACAACAGATAATTCCAAATTATGTGTAGGGTAATTTCACTAATGAGGATTCAACTCACATGAATCATAAGCTATTACCTAATAATTTTGCATAGGGAAACTTCCAAGTCCTTTCAAAAAATCATCACAGTAGAAAACCAAATCCCCATTTCTGGAAGGTAGTTCCAAAATTGGAGCATTCACAAATCTTCATTTCAATTCCTAAAAACAATAACAACATTCTTTTGTCCAAATGAACATAACACCTTTTCAAATGAACATAGTCATTGGACTAGATAACCGTGAATAATTCTCAACAAACCTCTAGTGATAACATTCTAAACCAAGAAATCTATGGATATCAGTCATATTTTTGGGTCTTGTCCATTCTTCAATTACTTTTGATATAGAATGATCAAAAATTACGGCATTTTTTTAAATAACGTGACCAATGAATGAATTTTCTTTAACAAAAACTCACACTTTCTAAATTTCCCAAATATTTTTTTATCATTTAGGTTTTCCAAGACAACCCATAAATGACTTTCATGTTCCAATTTACATTTGGAATAAACAAAATATCATCAATGCGCACAACCACAAAAATATTCAATAAATCATCGAAAATTATATTCATTAGATGCATGAATAAGGTAGGTTCATTTGTTAACCCAAAATCCATAACCACAAATTCATAATGGCCTTATCTAGTACAAATCGCGTTCATCAGAATGTCTGCTTCTTTTTCATTCAAGTTATGGTACCCCGACCTCAAATCAGTCTTCAAAAAATACTTAGATCCCTGGAGATGGTAAAACAAATCATAGATATGAGGAAAAGGATACATTTTCTTAAAAAGTATGTCATTCAATTATCAATAATCAATGAAAAGTCTCATTGAACAATCTTTCTTTCTAACAAACAATAAATGAGAACCCCATGGTGATGTGATAATTTGAATGAAACCTTTCTCTAATAAATCCTGTAGATGATTATTTAAATCTTAATGTTCAATTTGAGCCATTAAATAAGGGGGTGTTGAAATTCGATTAGCATCAGGAACTAAGACTACAGTAAATTCAACTTCTCTGTCCAATATAATACCAGGAAACTCATACATAAAAACATCAGGGTACTCATTTACCACTAAAACATCGTTAATATAACAGTTCCTTTATTTTCAACAATATGAGAATTGTTTCATTCATTTCCATATTTTACTAGTTTCTCGACTTCTTGATATATTATCAGAAGTAAAGTTTCATTCTTGTACAAAATCTGAAAATCATTCTATAAAGAAACCTCTTTATCTCAATAGTCAATCGTAGCATGATTAACGAAAATCCAATCCATACCCTAAAAAACATCAAACACTACTAGAGGAAAAGCAATAAGGTTTACAGGTATATTCTTTCCGAAAGAAAGTAAACAAATGTCCTTATAATTTCTTTTTATATCAACATTTTTTCTAGGTGTTTTTGCAATTAGTTTAGGATTCAAATCTGGAGGTGGAATTCGCAATTTACGAGAAAACTTATCTGAAATGAATGAATGTGTACACCCTGAATCAGATAACATGCTGGCATAAACTGAACAAACAAAAAATGTACCTGATACTAATTTATTTGATGAAACTACAACTTTTGAAGTAGTTTCAAAGGATTTCACCACCCCTTTCTGTCTATAGTCTGGTTGCTTTCCCTCAGGGGAGTTCCTTGTTAGACAATCATTTTCATAATGACCCATTTAATTTCAATTAAAAAATTTTACTGACTGTAAATTGGCCTTTTTATTTCCATTAACCTAGCCTTTTCAGTGAAATTACGAGGCTTATGTACCGTTTTACCATATTGGTAGCACTTACCATAATTAAAAAGACATTCCCCACCAGGATTTCTACAAAAATATTCACAAAATGGAAACGTATATTTCTTACTATAATACTTTTTAAAGAATTATTCCCTTTCATCTACCACCTTGTCTTCTTATTTTTTTGTTTTTTAAGAACACATGATCATCGGAAAACTCCATTTCCACCTTCACCACAAATAAAAAAAATTCATAAATTTTGAACTCACAAGAAGCTAAATCCCTTTGGTAATTTGGCATTAATCTTGAGTAAAAATTATTAATTTTACTATCAAGATATCATATGAAGTATGGAGAATACCATTACAGTCGAGTAAATTTATCTTCATAAGTACCCACTGAATCATTTTACTACCTCAATTCCAAGAGTTGTTTTTCAATCCTAAGACGAACCAACTTAGTAAAATATTTCTCAAGAAACACACCTTTGAATTCGTCCCAATCAAGAGAATCAATATCTCCACTATCCATGATATTTTTTTCTACAACCACAATTGATCGGCTTCACCTTCAAAACGGTAAACATAGAGACTAACCTTTGAGGTTCTAAACACCCCATGACATTAGAAATCTTTTCCAGTGTTTCAATCCACCCTTCAGATATCTCTGGTCTAGATGATCCTTTGAATTATAGGGGATGTTGCCTCATGAAAAGCTCTATTACTGACATGTTTTTCAAAGATTGACCTTGTTGATATCATGCATGGATACCACCACCATTTACAGCCAGAGTCAATTAGTCCATCAATGAAACAAACTATTCAGTTCCGATTCTGACTATCTTAGGTTGCTAATTTAAAAGTTTCCCTTCCACATGATGTCTTCCCATCATAGCTTCCATGTTTATTCTGCAAAAAACCATTCTGAACAAAAAAAATATTTTAGGCGAAGCAACATGGTAATCTATAAAGGTCATATCATTTCAATAATTATATAAATTAATAGATGTATATTAATTTAACAATATCCTAACTCTTAATGTTATCTAAACTGACCTCTAATACCTACAATAAGGACCAAACCTTAATACATTACATAATCTTGAATTAAATGGATATTTCACATTGAGGATCATTTCATGTTAAGATTTTTAGATAATTAGGCCATAACTATTACATTAAATCCCAAAAATTACAAATTAGACACTTCTACTCAATAACCATTTTTTCATAAAATAATAACTCTTGAAAAAATTGTCTTGTTTAGTTCCATATTTTAGAAAACATGACTTTTCAATGATCATGTCCTTGACTGTATTCATTATTAATTCATGGGAAAAACATTTAGATACATTGGATGAGCATAAAAAGATCGGTTAGGGTTATAAAATAAATAAATAAAAACATTAGTCCATATAAACATAATCTTTTTAACATAATTCCAAAAATCATATGATTTAAAAATAACACATAAAAATCATAAATGATTAAGGTAACTTGTTGCATCCATATCATACACACATTGTAGCTATAAAAACTACGTAGGGAGTTACATTGGAATAACTATCATAGTATATTCCCTAAATCATTTTAATGAAACATTAACATTTACCTCCATCACATTACCCAATGCATTGGAGAGCTATCTCGGGCACACCCTCCCTAGGTTTATCAGTTATCCACATGTATTATTGAAAAATTTCCAATAACCATATCATATTAATAACATATAAAACTAGCATAAATGGCAGATAACATTTCCATATTGCAATCATAATATATCTTTTAAATATAATAATATAATTAATGCTTTCTCAAATCCATTTTTGATACCAAAATACGTAAAATGGGTATGTTGTATTTATTTTCCTTTAAAAAACACTAGATCTTATTACGGAATACAAATATAAAATAATACTAATGGTGACAGAAAGGTTTTTGTCACTGCGTACGTTAAAAAGAAACATTCTATTCGTAATTTATTAAAACAATTCTTTGATAAAAGTTTTTCTTTTAATGAAATTAAAATTAAATGGGGTTTATACACCATATAAAATAACATCGTGTATAAATAAAAGGATTCTTTATTTAATGAAGATTGAGACGATGTCCATTACCTAGTGTCCGACTTGACTTGTTCATTCTTTAATCTCTGGAATAAAAAACTAATGTTAATTTTTACTTTCTTAAGAACATTTTACACTTTTATCATTCCTTATATATCAATTATTATAATGTTATAAACATTATGTAATCATTTATGTTAATAATGGTTTTTTTCGATATTTGGTACTTGTGTCGAAAAAGAACATATTATATTTACAAGTCTTCCATGTGGTCATAAGTCAATTATATCTAGAATAGTATTATTGATTTCGATATCATATATATCATATATATCTAGTATATAAATGTATTTATAATAGTACATACATTTAGAGATAAGAAATGAAATGCACCGTTCATGAAGTTGGAAGGCCATACATACGCATGAACGTTACTCTCATTTCCATTTCATATTTAATGGAATGAAAACGTAATGACACAACGGTATATTTAAATTATATTATATTATATTATATAATTTCATTAAATTTATCCTTTATATTTACCACATATGGAATTAACGAGTCATGTCACATTTAGGGTGCGGTAGTCTATACATCCTCAAATGAATTTATCATGTTTACCCATTATGGAAACCATAATGGTATGATATAAATCAGAAATAATGAATTACAAAAATAATATAAATATTATACATATAACATATAAATAAAGTTCTATCTTAATGTCCACCATAAGAGTTGGTAGGAGAAGATTTAACAATCCACGATTCGTGAGGTAGTAGTTCACCGTCCATAGAAACAGAATGTTCTTTACCCATTAGACGGAGGTGTGTGTAAGTGTAGTTCGAATACCTATTATAACAACAACCTAATTTATTTAAGATACTTGAGTTATTATAAGTGAAAGTAATAAAAAGTGTTTAGGGGTTTGGAGAAGTAAAACAAAAAAATAACTTAAGAGAAGATGTAACCTTTAAATCGGGTAACTCCCTTTAGTTTGAACCAAAAGGATTTCTTGATGTGCCTTCTACCTATGGTATGGCTTCTAGGTAGAATAGATTGATATTTAGAGATTATATGGGAAGATTTTTGAAGATCCAAGGGTCTTGAGAAGTATGTGTAATGGGTTAGAGGTGAGGGATTTTTATAAGGGGGGAATGAGCTCTTAAGGAATGTTTGAAAACATTATATTATTATATAATGATTTTCAGTTTCAAATGGTCCAAAACATATTAAAGTTGGATATAAGATTAAAGTTGTTCTAAATAAAAGCATCCAATAATAATTAGACACGTTATTTATATTATTTTAATTTTTATAATAATATTTATTTAAATCATTCATTAATGAGGTAAACACTGCATCATTATTGTGTTATAAATAATTATATTTATTTGATATCTAAAAATTAATAATAAAATTAAATTATTTAGGAAAATATTCTTCAATTTTTAATGAATATTTATAGTCAAATATATCAATTATCTAACCTCACATGTAAAATTTTTTAGCAGAATAATACATGTGTTTGATATTTTAATTTTTTACATTAATAAAATGTCATTAATGTCATTACCTTACCCAAATGGCTTTCAAAGGATGAAAATCTCACCCAAGGATTTCCTTTCTCATCCATGACTTATAAAATAATGTTAGGAGAAGTGTTATGATAATTTTATATTATTATAATTTTATTTTTACCTTGAATTACTCTATTTACCTTTAACAACGGTAAATAAATGTCAAAGTTTACTATTCACCAAAAATTATTTTCATCTTATTGAACCAAATTTTACTTGATAATAACAACCATGTATGTTGGATTTTCAAAATTCAATTCATTGAAGTGGTAAAATTTCCTTTAAATGAAGAAGTCAGCTGTTTAACTACTACTTAGTGTTTTCACTATTCATCCAAAATTGATGTTTAAAAAAAAACATAAATTCAGAGTAATCTATATTTGATATTCCAAATTCATAAATGTTATATATTTTATGAAATTTAAAACATAGAAGTTTCAATATTTAATTTAAAATTAATTCCCATTGTTAAAACAAAAAGCGTATTTTTATGAAATATTAAGTATCAAAAGGTTGACAGTTTTTTATATCCAATTTCAAAGTAATGTTTACTTAAAATGACCAACATTGGATTAAATGGTAAAAATATAATCTAATTAAAAATTAAACCCAATTAAAAAGATAATTTAACCATATAAATAAATTATATTAAAAGTTAGATTTGAATTAAAATATAGTATTTTTCACTATTGATTAAAAAATGAATTTTATCATAAAAATACCAAAAATTTACCCAATGTAAATTTTGATGTCCCGATTCTAAAGAAGAATTTCATTTTGTCCAATAGAACATATAAAAGTGACCAAAACTAGATTCAAAGACGGTTTTCCCACAAAAGGTATTTAATAGAACTTTTAATGAATATTAGAGTATTTATGCTTAAAATCATATTCCTTCTTATTTTAAGTCTCTATATTTTAATAGATAAATTTAAAAACATTTAAGAAACATGTATTATCATATTGTAGTTAGTTATGTTCAATCCCAATAATACAATGGCTTGGCGTTAACTATCATTTTAATTAATATTATATTATTATTTTTCAGAATGGCTTTGCATTATTTTCAATATACGATTTCAAAGAAAGTCGTTGTTGCATATCGGGTACACTATAGAATTCCATTTAATGGAAAATTAATATTTAATGAATTTATATTAATAAATATAAAAATTTATTATTCTTTAATTACTTGGGATGTTATAATAATAATGTCTATATACACCTGATTTTGTATTTATGGTGCGAGACAATGAAGTCAATAGGATACCATCAAAATAGATTCCATTACATAACATTATAAGGATAATAAAGGTGACTAATTTTATAGAAAATAATTAAATGAATTAAATGAAACATGATTGGAGTAAAATATATAAATCAAGTACTACAATAATCGGAATGATAAAAATATCATCACATGAGTTCCATGGGTAATCCCTAAAGATATAGGGTTAGTAGGGTCTAAGGATACTCATACCGTTGTGATACGAACATACAAAACCCATGATTTCCTCATGTATGAGCCACATGATGGGGATAGTATCTAAAGTTATAGTGCCCCCATATCATCAAAAATGTTATCTAGTGTTATATAATCAATCATACTAGGGGACTGAGCCTCGACCTTACTGATCTTCCAAGTGTACAAGACCTATAATTCTCACCAAGATACTTAGGATTAAATTCTACTAAATTTCTTTTCGTGTGTACACAAAAAACTCTAAAATTTAAACACATCAATCAATAAAAAAACACATGAAAGACATCCATTTTCAATAGGAAAAATACTTTCAAACACATATGAATACTAATACTTTAGAAAAAATTTATTTTGAAAACCAAATAATCATAGAAACCTTATAGAAACCATAGAATGTACACTAATATCATCAATTGATGTTAATATAGGGAACCAACTACCTTTTTCATGGATACATTCAGAAATCGGTTGAAGACCACAACTACATGAAGGAGTATATCTATAAAGAAAGGAACACAACATAAATATCAAACATTAATAATCAGGGTTGAAACCAGTTTTTGGAAGCAAATCCAATGTATATGGGAGAACCCCATAAAGAAATAAAATAATACTAATAAGAAGATGAATAAGATGAAGTATAAGTAGAGGAGAAAATTAAGAAATGATGATATGACATGATTGTTTTTGAATGATCTACACTAAAACAACAATGGGATTAAATCCAAAGGAACAAGGAGTATGGGGGGATGAACTCTTAGGGATGAGGAGGCCAAATAGGGAACGTTAGTGTGATTTCTGTGCCAAAAAATGGGAGGGAAAATATGGTAATTTCATCATTTTTAAATATATAGAATGTTTCATGGTTTGGTGACACTATCTTATGGATTGTGCCCTAACTATGTGAAACCTAGGTCTAAAGGTAAAAGAAGTCTTTTAGTTATCCAGAAGGGGATTAATACCCATGTCATTGATTGAGCACCTCAAGTAAGGCCATCTTCCTATCACATTATAATCCCACACACCCAATGCATATGTTGTGGGCCTATGTAGATCTAATATCCAAGGTTCATGGTTTCCACTGGGTTAGGGATTTTTTTCCAATAAATGTTCATAAAAAAAGGACCACTGGATTTTAGTTCAAATATAACTATTAAATTCATGAATACTAACATTAAATACAATAGGTAAATGCAAGGACCAACATGAAAGAAATAAGACCCTAAAATTATATAACAAATGTGAAATTATTCATTTGATATTTATATTAGTGATTATATATATTTATAATCTAATACAACATTCTGTGTGCATGTTATAATTTCAATTTCAGAAATTAATTACTTATATGTAATGGATTATTAATATCATAATATATAAAATGTTTATGTGGAATTATAAATAAAAAATATGTCTATTTTTATATTCATGTAATTTTTATGAAAAATTAATTTCAAAATGAAACAATTTTCTTAATTATTAATTTTAAAACAATATTTATTATAAATAATGGACAAGTGTAATTATATATATTATATATTTGTAGTAAATACATTTATATTAGTTATGTGGTGTAATAGTTTTTTGTCAGTTAAAATATTAAATTAATTTAAAAAATGATGAAATTCAATATAATATTTCAAATATAACATTATATATATGTAATACATACGAAATAAGAAAAATATTTTATTATTAGAATAATGTTTTCAATAAAAAAATATATTGGATCCTTAAGGTTTGTAATGGGGACCAATGGTGAATAGTGGAGCACTTGGGATAATACAAAAATTAATACTTTATTCCACAAGATTCCACATAACACAGGTCTAAATAAGAAATCGATTTAATAAATGATTCTTAAAATATTTTTTATTTTTCATCAATATATTATCATGTACTCAATCTCATCCCACTAATTCGAGTCATGATGTGAACTATGAGTTTTAAAGATCATTCATATAAAAAGTATCACATTTAAAGTAAGGGTTCCTAATCCTGC
Organism: Viscum album; assembly: GCA_963277665.1. NCBI lineage: Eukaryota > Viridiplantae > Streptophyta > Magnoliopsida > Santalales > Viscaceae > Viscum > Viscum album. The sequence continues at coordinate 1,075,858,498 of OY728143.1, forward strand.
ACCCTAATTATAAAAATTTAATACCGTTTTACAATTTATTTAAAACTCCATATTCACATACATGATGATAATAATGTGTTATTATCATATCTTTTATCTTTTATTAATCATATTTTTTCCAATAAATTTTATTTTTTTCCAATTCATAATCTTTCCCATGTAAAATATAGGGTTCAAATTTATATTTCAAAATTTACAACATATAATTATATTATTATAATATCATTTAAATTTCAATTTTAAATGAAAATAAAATATATTCCAATATATTTAATTAATAAGAGGTATATGTTAAGATCACTTTTTCAATTCAACCTTTTTATAAACATTTTTTAAGTTCCCACTCTGCTGATATTAGTGTTCCTATTTATACTTCTCCATTTCATACTTATGTGATTATATTTATAAAATATTTTAAAAATCATCATATCCTGATAAATTTATTTAACATATTATATTTCCATCCCATTGATATATTATTGATGATATATTATCCAATTACTCTTACTATTACTTTTCATAAGATGTTACTTTTCTAAACAAAGTCCTTGATTCATGGTCCATTATAGTAATTCCTTTGTATTTATAGTGTTGTGTAAATGAAATCAATATTCATTAATATATAAATGACTTCCTTTTTCTTTACTAAATTTCATATATTCATGATTATACTTTTTTACCAATAACTTTTGATATAAAACATTCATAAGGAAATCATTTCTATATAAGTATTTATTTATTTTTATAGAGGTATATTGATTCCTTGTTGATTTGATGATTAATTATGGTTACTTATAAAACCACAAAAATTTTATTTCGTTCCACAAAAATATTAATTTTTTTATTCTCCTCCCTTTTTTTGATCGGTTTTGGGTATTTTATTTCCATTATATTGTGAAAACTACATTTTTCATATATGGTTTCCTTTTGTTTAACCCTTTTTATACAAATACTGATAAAAAATGTCAACTATTTTAAATATCTTAAACATTATTAATTTTATTTATATGTATTCACCTATAGAGATGCATAATTCAATTGAGTATGATAAATTATTGATATAACCATAAATCTATTTTTCTATATAAGAAATTGTTTAGGGAAATCAGTGATTTTTAAACCCTATATTAATATATATTTATTTTTAAAAACTACTATATCTTTTATTTATTAATTTTATTATAAGGATATATTTGACATATTAATTAATATTTGGTTGATTTAATTATACATCCTCTTAGTGTAATGGAGTTTCATGTGAGATAAATTAATATAGGGTAATGGTATAATCTTTATCAAATATATATGATGACATATTATAAGGACATGCTGATATGGTTATGGTATCTGACATTATATATACCGTCATTATGAAATTTATTAATTTCATCCATGTAATTTACTAATTACACTGTTGTTTCTTACATGGAAATATTATATATATCATTTATATAGTATCATTTTTATTTATTTATTCTATATAATTAAATTCATGATTATATTATGAGTACTTCCCATATATACTATTACTTACAGTGATTTAGGGATGACCCCATTTTTTAAATTTACCAATTCCCATTTTAATAAAGAGAAATATTATTTATGGTTGAGTCCAAGGATTGAATTTATGGAAGAATATTATTTATATTAAGGATGTAACTTGTTATCTTTGTTTGGAAATTTTTTTTTTTTTTGTATTTCTAGTCTCTAAATGAATGCTAAAATTCTTATCTTTTGTATGCGATCATTTTGGTGCCATATATTTTAATGTATGATATTTTTTTAATTTAGATTTTCATAGATTTTATCTTCATTTATTAGATGTATTTTTATTTAGGAATATATTTGGATTTTAGTTAAGAAGATTATAAGCATGGTCAGAGACACATTTTGATCTTTCTACCTGTTCAAAGTCATTTAATGATTACCAGTGTCATGTTGGGAATGAAATTGATGTTTGGAAAATGGAAAAGTGTTGGATACTAGGATTTATTTAAGAATTTAATATGATTCATTGAGAAAATTCATAATAATCATATATTTTGTTAAATTGATATTGGGATATGACCATACATATATGAATTTAGTGCTTCTAGTTCTTTAGAGATACCAAAGGTGTGATTTTACGAATAACATCATAAATGATGTTTTTATGAGATATTTATTAGGAGGAGTAAGATATTATACATTTTCAAATTTAGATATACATTTTCAACAGTATTACATAATATTTAAATCCATGATTATTATTTTAGATCTTTTCATAGATATAGTTCTTTATGCTACACTTTATATGGAGGAATGTATTTCCATTAAATGATTTAAATATATTTAGTTTCTCTTTTTTGGAGGACTAAACCATGAATTCAATATCATTACATTTTTCTGATGATAACATGAAACAAATTCTATGTGGAAATATTAGAGGAATTTGAAAATATTTTGTTTTTATTTTCTTATTAATCAAAACAGGTATACCACGTGAATTATTGATACACTCCAAGACCTACATAGTAAATGAAATTATATTTAAGACTACCAAAATAATTAAATTATTGAGAAGAATGTCACAAAATGGTATATTTTTTAGATAAAATTTATGGAAATGTTCATATGATATTTTCATGATGGTTAGGTGGTTATTAGAGAAATACTATCTTAGGATTTCAATTCTAATCGTACATATGATCTGATAGATAATATAATGTTTGGATTTATGAGTTAATTTTTATATTTTGATTGAATATTAGAATTTGAATTTGAAATTCCTGATTTAGAAATATATAAATGAACTTGGATGAATGGGGATTAAAATAATCACACACAAAAACGAAAGTTTATTAATGTAAAATCAGAAAATGGAGTATCAGTAGTGGATGATTATTGAATAGATATAATTTTCAAGGGAGGTGTTTGTGGAACTATATTTCATTAAATATAATTCTTGGAATAATTTACTAATATACCTAATATTTCTGATCAAAAAATAAAGAGAATAACATCATGGAGAAACCCATTATTCTTGGTTGTTGAATGTTTATTTATATATTTGTGAGTTCAAACTAATTATACACCATTTTTTTGTAACAATCTTGAATTTATTGATTGTAAGAGAGGAAGATTCATTATATGATGGATATGTAGTGGTATTATATAATTATTTTTAAAAAAAATACAACTTTATAAGTGGTTAATTGTCTTATGGAATCAACATCGATGTTTTCCCCATGGATGTATCCCATTACAAGTGAACCAAGTAAAAAATAAATCTATTTTCACTATATATTTATGAATATATTATCTTATATATTGTGATTATTATGATTTATTAATGAAGTATTATCCAACATGAGGAAAATACTGTATTTTGTTATATATAAATAATTTATTTAGAGAAACCCAAATTTACCCTCCTTTATTTTGTTGTGTAGCTGGGCCACAAGTAAAAAAGAAGTGTTTTTCAGACCACTGGTTACTTCTCAAGTCAATAATTTTAAAATTTATTACAATAATGAACTTTGGTAATGAAATTAGAAAAAACATATATGAGTAAAATTTTCAAATTATAATAATAGATTGATATCACATCTATGGTATCTTGGAATAGATATATAGTCATCACCAGCTCATAGAATATAGGTATGTGATTCCACAGAAATATAAATGATGGATTCCGATAAGTAACCACTAAATGATTTTTCCAATGACCAAAATGTATTATCTAGATACATATCTAATCAAATATATATATATATATATATTATGTAAATTACCCTAGTAAAATAAGTCCATAATAAAATTAATATCATCTTACAATTTTAATTAATAGTTATAGAATAATAAATGATAGTTTTACAGTGTACGATTAATAATTTAAATACATTTATTATGGAAAATATGGATTGTTTCTTTTACTATAATGTTTAGTTCTTCGGCACTATACATGGACATGATGATGATATCATGGATAATTAAATTTTACTAAAAACACCAGGAGGTTACCAACAATTTATAATTCAAATGATCTTACACATAAAAAATTAAACTGTATCGAATTATCACTTGGGGATTTACATTTTAAGATATTGACATATGCATTTTTTTGTTATAGTTAGACAACTATATAATACACACACACACATATATATATATATATATATTTGTGAATAATAAATATATATGAAAATAAATATTCTTGAGAAACATAGTAGTTTTTTTACTTTGATATTAGTTTTAAAAATATATATATTTAAGTACATTCTTAATCACCCATAATTTATTTCTTTACATAAGGTTCCCTTCTAGCCGGATCATACGTAATAACCATATTCATAACCTAAGGAAAATTAAATTATAATATGGGATGATCTTATATTATCTATAAGGGTAAACATGGTGTATATAAAACATCAATCAAATATAATCATATCCTGATAATTAATAGTGAGATCATGTGACTATTAATTAAAATTCATAGAAAACAATTCATATATCATATACATGAATCAAGACATAAAACAATACATTATCATATGATTATGGATTAATCAAAAAATAATTCATGGTATATTAGTTCAATACATAATCATATTAAAAATTCATAATATCTTGGAACCGTCATATGTATATAAATAATATCATATGTCAAGGTTAACTATTAAAACCATCCTATCATATTGGATCATGAATCACCACGATTTTCCTATATCAAAGTCGATAAATAATCCCAATATATTTAAAATAATTGATAGAGAACTTATACTCATTTCCCATAATTACCTAATGAGATATAAGGATTTACACAATGCATCATAGGGATATACTGTTTTGGGCTCATCCATCACTTAATGAAATCCATAAATATTGGTGAAATATATCATAAACATTCATCATATCATCCAATAATAACCCATGTAATATAAATGGGTCTCATAAAAATATCATAAACATAATAATAATTCTTCTAAGTAAATAATAAAAATGGTATTTTAGTAACATATCAATTGTAAATCACAAAAATCCATAATGGATGATGAAATTTATAGGAAATTCCTTCAAACATTAATTCAAAAATTTCTTTAAAATAATGAAATAATTATCTTTAATTAGATAATATTTAAATTAAAAATATATAAAATATTGAAATTTTTTTATTTTACAATAAATAAGGAAACATGTAAAATTTTCTCCAAAAAATGTAATAGTGATGACTATATGAATATTTAATCATGTTATAAGCATTAAAATAAAATATTCCTTTCATGAATTTTTAAATATTAAAAAACTTCATTAGAGAATATTGAGAATGGTTTTTTTATAAACCTCTATAAAAATTATTCAATGAAATAGTAAATTACACTATAACAAAATCCAAGCATAATTAATAAATTTTATTAATTTATTTTTATGATTATATACAAGGAAAAAAAATTCATCGACAATGAAGAAATAAGGCCATAATTACATTAAAATCAATTTTTTAATCATTTTATATACTCCTAGTATAAACAAATTTAAAATACAGGAATTATCTAAGAATAGAAAGTGGGTACAAATAAATTTAATTTTAAGGATTTGATCTTAAAAAACCCCTCAACGTAAATAAATAATGTACAGTAACTAAATTAAATATTATTATTTTGAGAGAAAATCCCTCAAAAAAAATTGCAGTATTTTTGATTGACCGTGCTTGTCGAAAAATAATGCTTCTAAGTAATATTATAGAACTATAGAGAGATTTATGACATGGTATGTGGAAAATGATCTATGAAAAAATAATGGATTTTCAAGAAGTGAAAAAAAATTACGTACATAAGTTGATTTTGTTTCCTGATGTTTGCCAAAAAATTTGGTTTGTAAAATTTAGAGTTTGGATAGCATCGTGAATGCTGGATATCTATTAAATAATTATAAAAATATGGAAAATAATTAGTTTTTTAAAGATTGGTTTCATGAAGGGTGCTTTGAAAATGCATGAAAAATTTGATGGTGAGCTCCAAGAGTATTTCAGGCATTGTGAATGGAAAAATGAGAGGAGTGTTGGGAGTGGAGCATCATGGTTGAGATAAGGTTATTAATGAAATATTTGTGGCTACATCATGCATCACGATAAGTAGTTTTCTGTAGAGCATTGTGAAAAGGCGAAATCATGGAGGAAATAATGTAGAATATAAAAAATGTTATTACATTTGTAGAATATTTTCGAATTTGTGTAAATGACCATAAATAAGAATCAACCACTTTTAGAAAATAAGAGGGAATTAATGATATTATCAAGGGTTAAGATTCATGAAGGTGGTACATGGGGATAGATTATTTGAGAAATTTTGAGAAGATTATAAAATCAAAATAAATATTTTGATAATAATGAAAACACTGGCGTTTTTGAATGGTATAATATCCAACTGTATGTTTGATCATCGCAAATGTAATAAAATTTTGAAAGGAAGTAAAAATACAACTAAAAACTGTGAGAATTGTGAAGGCTAATTGATACTTATGAAATATTTGACCTTCCTGAAAGGTGGTTCCTTCAGGAAGACTAGTTTATATTTCAAAAATAAGTGAGCTCTGAAGAATGTGTTATCTTCATGAATTATACTTGAAATTTGATAATCAAGGAGCTTCACAACTGTAGTGAGAATCACATATGTGTTTAGAAAAAAGATTTCCCAGTGAACTGTGGTAATGAGTTATTAACTAATTGTATGAAATTGTATTTTTTTAATATAGAATCTATTTAAATATGATAATTAATTCATCAACGATAATGAAGTGACTGGCATGTCCATAAACTGTTTGTGGATTCCTTCCATGTGCAGTGATCAAAGGATGAGGATGATAATGATCCTTTATAAGGTTATTGAGCTATAGAAAACAACATAGGGAGTTACCCATGGTAAATAAATGAGTATTCCCTAAACCATGTAAATATAGTGATCCTGAGCATTATAAATATTCTTTCCCAAACATTATTTTGGAAGTCAGCCTTAATGGATTTAGTGCAACAACACATTTCCATTATATTTTCCTTGGATGTATCCTAGTGAGGGTCAACAATGTAAAAACTATTGTGTCTACCTATAATCTTTCCTTCATTACATTAAATTTATCATCATCAGATAAATAATAAAATTAAAAGGTCAACCTTAATACTTTATTGATGACAAAGTTACCCTAATAATAAAAAGTAAAAGATCCAGTGGGGAAATATTAAAATTTAATAGAATATACAGGCCCAGTTACACCGACCCCCTATCATGGTATCTTGGTCACTTTTAGACATAAAAATTGGTATTAGATAAAAGAGTAATTTATGGATTTTTTTCTCTAACATGGTTCACTCAATTTTTGATGTAACAGATTAATATTCTCTTATATTTGTGTGCTATGGAAAAGGAATGAACATTATTGTAGAATAATAGGTTTATTGGAAATCACTACATTTCAAGAGTCTATGGATCGAGTATGATTCAGTTGAAAGAAACCAACAATACACTAATAAACTACATGGATTAATTAGATAGTGGATCTATTCACTCCTTCGATGATGCTGAATGAATTAGAGGAAAACATGTTATTCCATGTGATTTTTTTACTAATGATGATGTAGAAATTGAATGAAGAAAAAAGGTGTAATTTTTTTCATTAAATAAAGGAATTGTATCATAGAATAGATGAAGAAAATAAATCTAAATATCTCTGGTTCTATATGTAGGAAATTGTATTCATAAAGTTAAAAGTTCTAAATTAATGACATCTACATGTATACATAGATGTAATGGAGAATAATGATTCCTAATTTGATGAAATGAAAAGTATTTATGCAATGTTAGAAAATATAAAATCTAATGATAAGAGAAGGAATATGAAATTTGATGGAATTCAGAATCTATAATCAAGAAATGATGATCGTTTTATTCAGATGTCTGAACTATTTTAGGAGAACCAAAGGCTATAATAGGAGGAAAGTGAAATGGTGGATTATCACACACAAGAGTTAGAAAATGATATTTTTCATTTTAATAATATTAAGAGAAACATAATTCTCATATTGAGTCAATGGATGTGAATATTAAAAAAATCAAGGAATAGATAGAATCAATAAAGAATGAAGTGGATAAATATGATGCCAATGGAAAACCCTAATTGAATGATGAATTTCATTGAATTATTGATTATCCTTCAACTAGTTATAATGAAATGAACTGAAAATATTATACTTCAGCCGAAAAACATGAATGGATTGTCTCTTACCAATGGTCATACATTTTTGAAAAAACTGGTATTGGATATGATTAATCATCTCCCATGCATTACATGATTAGAGCAATGAAGCATTATATAAATAAGAAAAAATATATATATTCTATAAAAAGAAATAAAACATATTTTAATAAATTAACAATTTCATGTGATATTTATATGGGATTCATAGTCTTATATTTAGTTGTTTCTTAGTGGCATTGTAATATATTTTAAATTGTGAACACCTAAACATTTCAAAAACTAAGAATAAGAAAAATATTTGTGGAAAGTAGGAATATATGGTTTCTAAAAGAAAGTATCCAACAAAATCCATTATTGTGGAAGACAGGGACACACCATGAGTATATGTCAATATGCCTTTGTGCTCACTGTGAGAAGGAGAATAACATTAAATTCATCAATATCTCAGTCAAGAAATTATGAAACTGTGTATTTTTTAAATGGTAGATGATTCATATGTTCAAATCATATGATTTTGGTATGTTATTATAGTTAGAAGAAATCTAGTAAGGATAAGAAAACATAAGGAGTTCAAAAAAAATCTTATCAAAAAACTTCTATGTTATACACATAGATGCTCTCTTAGAGGTAATATGAAACAACATAGATGAAAAAGGGTGGAGATACTACTTTTTTTGAGTAATATGAATGTATTTTTAGTGAAGAACCCACCACCAAAATGAAATGGTGTGGTAGCTCGGATAAATGATAAAAGAAAATGAATTATTATTTCTTCGACAAAATCATATTTCATGACACAATTAAAGATGTCACTACAGTGTAAATAGATATTTATTAGAGGAAGTGGAAGGAGTAGATGACCAATGGAGAGATTCCTACTCAGATATAGAATCATTTTATATGAAACATTAGTGGAGCATCAATAAAGGAAGTGTATACCCGTGGATTTAAACTCCAAATTGGGAAAAAGACCAAGCTTAAAAAATCTATATAGTATTATAATATTCATCATGTGGGTAAATAATTCATAGTCATACTTTAGGAATAGTTAAATATAGATGTCAAATTAGAAAAATTACAAAAAATATATCATACATTGAAAGAATTTATCAAATGATTTATCCATTAGAACCAACCACTTCCCTCTTTTTGAGGATTCTAGTGGAACCCCTATCCTCAAGTGATTAAATTTTATTAATTAATATTCAATTATGTTAGGTTTTAGTGGAGATACAATCCGGGGATTATTTGAATTAAAAGATTAAATGTGATGATGTTATATGGTTTATATTGTCAAATGATTCAAAACAATTACTAGGGTTGAGAAAGAAATCTATACAAATTCCATGAAAGTAGATAATGGTGTATGGATGTTTGATATGTTTTAGAATAATATAGTGTAATGTTTAGTAATGTTGTTAATAAATATATCCCTTGTTTCCTACATAGAGTTCTGACTCAGTGGGCTTAATGATCTTGTTGGTGGATCATTTTTGAGAAGTTACACAAATCTATGGCCACATGTGAAGATAATATACATGAAATGAAGAAGTTTTGTAGGGTTAAAACATTATGCCTAACAACATGAAGTGTTTTATATCAAAGGGGGTCAATATATTGATTAATTAGATATATGTACCATTTTAACCATGGATTAGAAATACAATGATGCCCATTTACATCATTAATATAGAAGTCGAGGTCTTAATTGTATAGAAATGATGAATGTTTATGTTGATTGACGTCACAAAGAATGATTGGGTGAGATGTTGGAACATTCAATTATTTCAATATGATATATTGTTTCATATCAATATGGCATGAAATGTCTTTTTTCCAGATACTAAGATGCTATGAGAGAACATCAAAAGTGGTAAAGCAAGAAGCAAGATAATTAGTTGAATGAAATTATTCCATTATAGTAGAGAATGAATAGTATAATAAAAAACATAGTAAAATGGTTCATGTTCATAGTGATAAGGTGGTAAGAATATCAAGGGTAGTTGAAGTGTAAAATGTAGATTTAGAAGATGATATTGATGATGTGAAGGAGGAAGTTAAATCTATATCTATATAAAAGACAAAGAGAAAAAATTTATAGTAAAAACATAATTGGTGATTTGACAACACCAGAGAAAACATAGAGAATAAAAAATCTATAAAAATCGTCACTACTATTACATGTATGACCTAAATGTTATGATAATTAATCGGGAGATGAAAAATTCATTCAGGATATGAATGAAGAGTTTGACCCAATTGATAAGAATTAGACATGGGATATTGTTTCACGGTAAACAGATTAGAATATTGTTAGTTAAAATTGATATTTTCACAAACAAATTAATGAATATAGTGCATACATTCAAAAAAACACAAATAATTTGAAAAGGGTAATCCTATATAGAGGGTGTCTGTGTTTTTTAAACATCTTCACATGTTGCATTGGATAGAGACAATCAAAATTTTCTTGGTCCTATAAGTGTAATAAAATATTAACGTTATCCATATGGATGTCCTTTTAAAATTTCTAAATGGTGTTTTGGAAGAAGAATTGTATATTTAGAAGACATATGGGTTTCACATTAAATAATATTAATAAAATATTTGTGTATTGAGAAAATCACTTTATGAATAGATGTATACACTATGAGTGTGGTATTCAAGGATCGATCAGTTTTTATCTCAGTTTTTATCATGGTGTAGTTCCTTAAAACCACTATATTAATAATTATATAAGGAAATTGATGATTATATCAGACTAAGTGGATTAAATAATATTCAAAATATTAGATGAATCATAGTGAATTTTTTTTTTCAATTCATGATAATGAATTTCAAAATTTCAACGATTGGTGAACTAACATTCTTCAGTGGTTTACCGGTAACACAAAAAAGAACAACACATTTATTTCTCATTATAAATATTCAATAGTTTTTTTGATAAGATTAGGAACGGATAATTCAAATTAAATGAGGAATCTAGTGGCTACCTGTATGAAATATTCATGGGATGATGAAGAAAAAGTTGTTAGTGTCTCAGAATATATGCAGATCATTCGAATCCTATTATAAATAATAGTGAAACGACAAGATATTGTTTATTAAACATATTGTGAACCATAGAATTAATTAAATCGTAGGGGACTATATTTTGTTGAGGTGAAAAATATAATCTTGTATATCAAGGGAACAATAGATTCTAGTTTTCTATATGATAAAAAATATTATCAAGAGTTATTGGGATATACATATGAATATTGGGTTGAATCAACTGATTATAGTAAATCTACATCAGGTGGTGCACTATATATTGGTGGTTTCATTATTTATTTTCTATGAAATAAATAATATTTCATTTCATTGGTCACCAAAAAATCAAAATATATTTTGTATACTCTAGTGTGAAAACATTTTTTATGGATGAATTAGTAGCTTGATGATATGGGATTTTAATTGAATTCTCTGATTGTAACTCCTTAAGATAATTTAAGTGATGTAAATTATAGAAAAAATATAGTCCATCACTAAAGTAAAAAAGAAAATTTAAATAAAATATCACATTATCATGAATAATATGGTCCATGGTCTTGTGAATTTGTGTTATGCTCTAATATAACAACTGGTTGCACAAATTCTGAAGAAGGCCTTAACCAAAAATGCATTTTAGAAGAATCTATTAGATTTGCGAGTTTAGTCGACTCCCCATTCTTAAAAATTCATGGTTTTAGAACCACCACTCCCTGAGTTATTCTATGTTTTCATTAACGTGATGATCTATGTTATTTACCCTATTAAAGTCCTCAAAAGAGTGTCCTTCTATTTCGTTGACAAAGGAGAAGAAATTGTGACTATAAATAGGGAAAAATGTATTCATCAAGATAGGGGGAGAAGATACTCAATGGAGTAGTGATATTGTTGGAGTTAAAACTTATATGGGGAGAAGTGAAATTTTGGGGTAATAAAATCTGAATATTATAAATGTGATGAATCATATGTTATATATCACAGGAGAAAAATCTCGTGACGAATGAAATGGGGAAGTTTTGGAATGACGTGATTCATTTATTAAATTTTCATTATACACTTATTTCACTTGGTGAGAATGTATAATTCTTGGATAGATTTTATGTTGACTAAATCATGGATTTCTATCATAATCAAATGAATCATGTTTTCTTAGAATATGAAAATATCATTACCGAGTTATAAAAATGTGAATAGTTGTCAACATACACAACAGGGTGATTTTGGTGAAAAAATCCTTCAAATAAAACATTATAGTATTTTATGTTTTATTGTGTTTGTTGAAAAAGTGGAGTTCTGAGGCATTTTGTGGAACTATGGATATAATATTGAAATATTATGTTTACAAACATTCATATGAAAAAATGGATCCCCTGGAAGTGGCATAGAAAATTACATACATAAGGTGACATTGTTTCCTAGTGTCTCCCAAATATTTTGGGTGCCAAATTTTAGAGTTTTTATTTCATCATGAAATAAATATTTCCAAAAAGATTTTATTAAAATATTAAAAATAATTGACTTTTGTGAATATTGGGTTTGAGAATAGTGGTTTACAAAGTCATGAACATTCTAACGATGAGCTTCGGGAGTATGATGAACACCACAAATAGTGAAGGTGAGAAGTTCCGTTAATGGGGAATCATGGTGGTGAGATGATTTTGATTGAAATAACTGCATGTAATTCATGTATTGTGATTAGAAATATTTCATGGAGCTTCATGAAAAAATTATAATCACAGTGGAAATAAGGGAGAATCATGAAATGGTGATAACACGGAAAGAAGCTTTGGTAATTGAGAAAAATTCCTATAAATAGGCATGTACCACTTTATAAAATTTGTGAGATGTAACTAATATCATATGGATCTATATTTTCAAAGGTGGTTCATGGGAGAATTTTCGTGAAGTCTATATAAGTGAAGAAGATGTTTTCAGAACCACACAAACAATTTAGTTCTTGATGCCTGTGATAGCAAACTGAATGTTTTCAGCATCAAAAAAATAAATTAATTCCTGATGTGTATACAATGACAAATGAAAATTGTGATCATCATGATAGATAGATGAAATTCATAAAATAAGTGATCTTTCAAAAAAAGTTACACTACTAGGGCTAGTTGAGAGTCAAAAAATAAGTGACCATCTCAAAAGAAGTGAGACTTGTGAAAGGTGATTTCCTAATGAACGCTATTTGAGATTTTGGAATGAAGTATTGTCATATAGGAAATGAGCACAATGAATTTTTTCAAACATGGCATATCCTAGTGAACTGTGGTAAATCAGTATTCATCAATTTAAAGAAAGTGTAACTTTAACAGTGCATCTATCTACAACAAAGGATATATTAATTTGATATATTCAACTAACATAAAATTCTATAAATAGTATGTGGATCCCATCCATGAGTAGTGAGAAATACAATATGAAGATAAGGATCCTTTAAAATTTTAGTGAGCTGAATAATGAGACATAGGGAGTGACCTTTGGGAATGTAGTGAGCTGACTCTAAACCATGTAAAGGTAGTGAGTCTAGAAATATTAGTGATCAATCCCAACACAATTTTGGTAGTGATACTTAGTCAATTTGGAAAAAATTTACATTTTCATTGTATTCTCTTGGGAAATATCACATTGGTGGTGCCTAAGAAAAAAACGATGTGTCTATCTACATTCTTCCAACATTACATTCAATGAATTTTCCTCATGTAATGTTGGAAAGAATGAGATCTGCATTAACTCTATATACAAACAATGTGACCCTTTTACTAAAGAGTTCTATATCGAGTGAGGAACAATAATCTTGAAAAGAATATACATACATTGATTCACAACCTCCAGTTTATTTATACCCTTTCTGGACATAATATACTATAACATAAACACTTACATAATGTTTGAATTTTATACTAAGAAATATAACCTCATGTATATTAAATTGAAATTAATTATGATTCAATAAAAGAAACATATACATATTTATAATATCATATATGATCCAATTATTACATTTTAAAACCCATTTATTAATAAATCATTAATAATATCATCATTTATACCTAATAACTATTTTATTTTTCATGCAAGTTTTGGATTGATTGTTCTTTTCCTTGCATTTTAACTGTGACATCTAGTTACCTTAATTTTATTATTTTCAAACCCATATTTACATCTAAATTTTGGGGATATATTTTTATTTGACCTAATAGAGTCTGTTTATAAATTTTTAATTGTTTTAGTGGTTGTTCTTTAGGTTTGAGTTAATTTTGAATCCTTTTATGAGTTTTACTACATGATCTAGCTGGGTAATATCTACTTGAATGATTCACACAAATATTTCTATTTATAAAAAGAATTCATCTCTCCCAATAATCCATAAAAAAGTTCCATGACATGAATTAAATTCAGGTTGTTAAATTTTTTTGATTATGAGGATTGAACGAGATTAGTATTCTTAACACAAGGACATTCATTTTTTGGAATATATTTTACATGAGATTTTAACATCTTGAGAAAAATATTTTATTAATTAATCCCTTGATTCTAGTGATTTTTTATAAACTATATAACTTATCCATATCTCGTTTGAATGTTAAAATATCATTTTAAATCCATGGGTAATTTTGGTCGATATTTGGTGACCTCTATCCTTTAGAATCACTCTGTTCAACATTTAATCCACATGTACATTCCAATACTTCTCCCATGTAAGAGTTGTTTTTTCCACATAATTTATATTAAATGATGAAATTTAATTGTTTATGTTTATTTATTTTATTATGAACCAATTTTGTTTTAAATAAATCCTCTAAAATTTTTCCTCACACCACGATTTTTAAAATCCAATATGCTTGTTTCCAATAATTGTTGTTAGAGTTTATTAGTATTCCCCCACTCTTATTATATGTGTCTATATTAAAGGTGTTAATTATTCATTTTTATATCACCTTTTCAATTTATTTTGGTTCCACAATAAAAAAATATGATTTTAAAATCCTATTACTTTTTTGGATCAAATTCATGTTATTAATGGGTTTTATTTAAAACATGATTTTCACACACCATGTGTTTGATATAATTATTTAAAAAGAAATTTGGGTATTGAAAAAACAAATAATTCATGTAAGAGGAATGTTTTTAATGTGAAAATGTTTTTAATAAATATGAGAATGCTTTTTAAAAGGCCATTAAAAAAATTTCACCTTGGGTAACTTTGGATGAATCAGGAAACATCCACTCTACTCGTTCTCTACATAACAAAACAATATGTATTATTTCATTTTATTGTGTGTTATTACATTATAGGTTATACAATTTGGATCCAAATTAGTCTTTGATTAAATATTTTGGTTATTTTATATAACCTATTCCAATATATTGGATCCAAAATTGTGTTCCTTTTCATTTATGATTGGGTTATCAAGTATATTTCATGGTTATTTTCCCATATTCCTATCATATCAGGTATATATTGTTCAATACATGATTTTTATTTATAATTACATATTACTACATTAATTTAACATGGTATTATATTATAAACACTAAAACAATATATTATAACTCGATTTACATTAGGAAATTCTTTGTAAAGTGGATTCATTTTATTGTTAGAGCTAATGCATTCATGATAGTAGAAATTGTATTGATTTTTTTTGTGGTATCCTACTGGGAATGTTTTATGAAAATATACCTTTTCATTTTGGTAATTAAATATGAGGCATTGTAGGAATTAGTTATAGGGAAGAGAATCACGTATCATATCATCTTTTATTATTATAATTATATTCCATGTAGAATAATTGGGTAGTGATATATAGTCATATAGGGTCTCTTTTAAAAAAATTATATTTTATAATTGTTTGGATAGTTTCACAAGAAATTTCCTATCTCAATGATGATTAAAATTTCTACCACTTTTACCTTATTGTTTTTCCTTGATTAGGTTTATCCTGAGACATTTTGTTAACATTTTTTGGGCTTCATTATGTGTGGTACCTTCATGGGATACTTTTATAGTTAACTTTGTATGGTTATATTTAAATTTATATCAATGTATCTTCCCATTTGTAAGTGGGGTGACTCTACCTAGGTTTGGTTCATTGTCATGGTAGATTAGAGGTAGGACCGTCAAAATTTAGATAGTATGTGTGGAAATGGGTAATGACCATCTCACTTCTATGAATGAACCCAAGTTAACATGGATTATGTTAGAACATTTCACATCTCAAGACATGGTTGCTAGGGTTATATGAAAGAATTGATATTTTGGTATATTTAAATAGACATAAATATTCCCCCTACTGGAATTATATTCATAAAGACCATAGATTATTTAAATTATATGTATTAAAAATAATTTATATGGATAACTAATGTTGGTATTATGATTTTAAAATTCTATTATATTTATTTAGGTTGTTTTCATCTAATCAATAGAGAATTCATCATTGAAGAGATATACTAATTTTTAGAGTGTAATATATGAAACAGTTTCTGTAACTAAATACCCAATAGACCATTCTATGTTAAATTCAATAAACTAAAATATTTATATTTTAGGTCTTGTGGGTATTAACAACCCAGGATGAGTGGTGGATGATATATCAGAATTTACTAAGCCAAATCCACCCACCTACTATGGCGATGATGTTACCCAATAATTTGAGTAGTTTCTTCAAAAATTGATAGTTTCTTTAACATTTGGAAGGCTCTTATGGAAGTAATTGTGGTTTTTTCATTTACATTCTATTCGGTTTAGGAAGGATGTTTTGAGAATCTATTGTGAAAGATATGTTTCATTTGGATCTTGACTGGACTTCATTGATAAACTCAATAACATGCAGTTTTATACATATATATTACATGTGGTAAACACGTGAGTGTTTTTCAACATTGATCAAGGGGATAATACCATTATTTAGTGTTCCACATTCTTTTCTGAGTTAGTTCCCTTTTCAATAGAGCATGTCACTATTTATTACATAAAATATTGAATGATTTAGATGTGGATAAGGGATGATATTTTGTTAAATTTTTTATTTAATATGCCTAATGAATCTATTGGTGGTGGTTAATAAAGATTATATGATTGAGGAAAATTTTAAATGGAGAATGGGATTCAGTGGAGCCTTGGTTGGTGTAGTTTTTGATAAAGGTGTGTCTTCTAGATTCAAAAGGAGGGCCAATGGTATCCAATTTTCATCAGGACTATTTCCTGGGGCTCCAATAAAACAAAAGAAGGATTTTTTATATTAGTGTGAAATTATTTATAATAAAAATGTTATTTTTTAGACGTTCCCAAGAATTGTTATTACATAATAATTCAATAAATCCATATAATTTTTATGGAATGGTGTCCTATGAAATTTGGAATCAATCCAATTTCATCAAGGGTTTAAAGGTAAATTTTAATTATATCAAGGGTTGTGGGTATTATCATTATAACAATGAGAATGTTCATTTGGATAATATACTAACTGATTCTTATTAGACATGGATATTACATAATTTTGGATGATTATTTAGTGCATTATAAAAATATATGCTAGAGTACAGAAATAGTTTAGTATATTTGGAAACATAGAAACAAAGTCGTATATCCTGGTGAAATATCATCAACATCTCCAATAATATATATCCACCTTTTGTAGTTATACATAAATACTTTCCTCAAAAAATGTGGAAGGAAATAGCAGATAGGGTTGAGCTAAAATTCTCATTAAGGGTAAAAAGGGAGCAATGTGAGCATAATCATGAGCATAAAGGGTATGGGAACATGATCAAAACATAAGTACATCACACCATACCTATCAATGATCATAATCATGAATCATGGAGTAAATATTGTTAGTTCATAATATATGAATAATAATGAAATAAAAATAATATTCCATGAAACCATAATATAGTTATAAGACATAGATCATATTGAAATAATATTATAGTCCATGAAATCATAACATAAGAATAATACAATGATTATAATGAAATAAAGAGCATAGGCCATAAAATAATAATACAGGAATAAGACCTGGAATTGTTTCATTCATTAACATGGGATATCATTCCCTATTTGTCAAGACCCATTTTGAGAACATATTAGGGAACTTTATGGGAATTACTTCCACTGGGCGGGACACACCATCATCCACAGTCATATTTTATTCCATATAAGGGATTAGGTTTCCCATATTCCCATAATAGACCAGGATTCCCTATCTTCCATCATTATGGTGACTACATCTATTGGGGGACATACCAATAGCCCAAGAGGAGGTGCTTTCTTTATAAGGTATCAGGTTTCCAATTCTTATCCTAATAGATCAATCTTTTTTACTAGATTCCAATCATTATCTATTAAGATGTAAATATTTACCCAAAACATTAAAGGGAGATATAGGTCCCACCCATCTCATAATGAAATAATTCATACATATTCCATGTGATCACAAATAAACACATCACATATCCTAACCCATGAAATTAAATGGGAAACATAATCATGTAATTATATCATCAACTATGGAAAGAGGTATGTTTTATAATCATTTCATCATAAGCATAACCCGTGAAAAAGAAGCGAGTTTCAAAAGCATATAACATGTGAAATAGAAATGGGATTTCTAAACAAATTACCCATTAAATATAAATGGGTTTCATAAATAACATGATATTAATAATAAATCATTCATAGAAAATATATGAATTTTACCTTTAGATCATTTCCTAGAAAGTATGGGTAACATCAAAAAATTTCATCTCAGATGGAAAATAATTTTTTAAATATCATCTAATATGTTTCTTATAGAAACATTATTTCTTGTTTGAAAACTTTATTATTAATAAATAATACCATTTGAAACTTATTTTCTAAGAAAATACATTTAAATCTTATAAATAAGTCATGAAATCATTTTGATATCCTTTTCCCTTGAAAACAACCAAAATAATATTCAAATGATTTTAAGAAAAATTTTCCTTTAAAATAGTTTAATGATTATAAAGAAAGATTGAAAATGTTTTAAAAACCATAACATTTAAAATAATTCTAAATATTATAAGGAATTATTGAAAACTCTTTGAAAATAATTTTTCATGAAAAGAAATTTATCTTGAAAACATTTTGACAACCATTTAATTGGAAGCAAGTTGATAACTTCTATAAATAATTGAATAAACATTTTGAAAAATGGTTTCCATGAAAAAAGATAAATATGTTTGAAACCATTTTGAAAAAAATTTCTTGAAATTTACTTTTATAGGAATTTTCTTAAATATTAATCATATTAATAATGAAAAAGGGAGCTTTGAAGAAATGGTGGTGGGTAAATCTATACATGTCGTACGAGCTCAAAAGAAAATTCCTTTGGCTTGGTAAAATGGTATAAAAGTGCGTTGTTTTGAAAATGACAAGAACGTTCCCTTGAATATATTGTTAAAATACCAAAATTTTAAAAATATCTTTTATATATTATAGGGTAATGGTATTATATTCTTGGAACCCCATTTATAGAGAATATAAATTTCCGATCGAAGATAGGGTAATGTCAGGAATTCCTAAAGACACTTTCATTACTATAATATGTTACAATGAGTATAATATGGAACCAATAAATGAGTATATAATTAAATAATATATAATAAGGAAACTTCTGAATATTATTCAGAATTGTGTCATAATATTTCATGAAATTAATTATAAACATAAACAATCAAGTAAAATAGATGTGGTTTTCGTAAAAAACTATAATAACATGGTAACTTGGGATCATACTCTCAATGTATCAAAATTAAATTCTAAGAAGAATAATATATAATTAAAATATTTATATTCATGTTTGATCGTGAAAAATGGAAATATAAATACCTCCATGAAAGAGTTTCGGTGCATAATGGAATTCGAGTCTCAAAAAAGGAAAATGTAGACAAGATTATTTTACAGATTTCATAGATTTTGAAACATAAAACCCTTGTAAGAAGGATCATAGACTGAATATTTGAATAAAAATTAATTTATTTATAATATATATAATTTAATCATGTTCAGCACAAAAAACAAACAAGAAGAAATAGTGGTGAACATATCATGAATCCTACGTCAATTAAAAGAGAGATGAAATTCCACATACCATGTGTCATGAATCTCTCCGTAATCATACAATATTCTTGTATAATATATATAAGTTTTTTATCAAAAATTTACTGAATAATTATATTATATCCATTACCATTTATGGTTTTAGTATAACCATATATTATCCTCTTGTTAAAGTCCCTTTGTTAAGGTTTCACATCAAGTAATATTGACTTTGTTCTTTGAATGTGTCTTAATTTCATATATCGTTGATCCTTATAATTATATCAAGATATAATAATGTAGATAATGATATAAAGAAAATTTATATCCCTAACTATTTTATTATAATAATATATACAATATAATAGTATGAAATGGAATACACTGATCATGGAGATGTTAAGATGTCTGTAGGCATGAACGCTGTTTCCTTTTTTGTTGATATATTGAATGAAATTATATAAATAACATATTTATATATATGAATGTATATATATAATTATTATATTATATATATAATATAATTTCTTTAAACCCATCCTTAATACATTCTATGTGGTGTATGGATGAATCAAATCACTATGATGAGGTAGTAGTCCACAGTTCCTCAAACGAGATTACCGTATTAATACCAAATGTTATGTAAATATAAGAGTGTTTAAAAAGAGATAACTTAGCCAAAATAAATATTAAATATAACATATGACATATATAAATAGTGTTTCCCTCATAATGGCTTCCATGATTTGTGGTAAATGATAAATGAACAGTCATCATTTTGTAAGGCAGTAGTTCACCGTACATAGAAATAGTATGTTCAACATTAATTAGATGGAGGTGGGTGCATGTTTATGTCATAAAAATTGTATAAAATCAATATAGTATATATAAGATACATTATTTGTCACCCAGTAATGTAATAAAGAAATTGGAGGGGTGAATAAGGAAAATAAATGAAATGAACTTGGGAGAAGACATTACCTCTTAATAGGGAAACTCTTTTTGGTTTATAAGAAATAGATTCCTTGAAAATATTTCTACTAAAAGGTAAGATAGATGGAATATTGGGGGATTTTTTGGATTCTAAATGGACACAGCTTTAATGAACATAAAATTTTTGAGTGGAGTGAGTAAAGGGTATATGTGGTGTCCTTTCACTAGGAGGGAAAATGACTCACATAGAATTTTTAGAAACAAATTAGCTGTGCACATGTTATTACCTACAAAAAAGTGTTACCAAACCATAAAAACTAAATTATTGAAGCTTGGTGGCCAAAATATGGACAAAACATTGGGTTTTACGTGTTTTTAGGTGGTTTGAGCTCTTAATTTTACGATTTAGTCCCAAATAAGGATTAATTTTTCTTTAACTGTTGTGATTAACTATAATCACTTTTACTAATAATTTAGTTTAAATATTAACCTGGAATTGTTATAATATAAATATTATACAAAAAAATTGTTTTTTTTCGATTTTTTAAATCCAAATCATAGAATCTTAAAAATTAAGATCAATGCTAATCTAACAGATGGGACAAAATAATGGGGTTTAATGACTAATATGTTTAAAAGTTTGTTCATATTATATATTCAATTTAAAAGTGGAATGGGTTATATTGGTTTAAATTGTCTTAATTGATGTATTATTTTTATAATGTGAACGTAAAAAAATTATAATATTAATTAAAACTGATAATTAATTCAACAAAAAGATAGTTTTTGAAACTAAAAAGATGTATTTTTCACTATTTATAAAAAAATTAAATTTCTCAAAATTATCCAAAAAATCACCCTAGGATAAATCTAACATTTTGATTTCAAAATAAAATTTTATTTTATCAAATTAAATTTATAAATGTTCCTAATATTACATTCACTATTAGAAGTGGTTCATCTGAGAAAATGATGCCTTAAAATGTAGATGGGATTTGCCAAAAATATTATCATTCATTATCAATATGTTTTATTTATATGATACTGTTATAAACCATATTTGGAAATTATTTATTACTATTAATATAACAATGTTGAAAAGTTATGTTTTAGTTATCTCAGTTAAATAATTATATATACATAGATATATTTCATAGAAGCTTTGTGTGGTGTCCATCGTACACCATGTCGGTGTTGCTTGTAGTGAAAGAAATGTTGGTATTGCATGTAGCGCAATCCAAGTTGGTATTTATTTGGAATAGAATGAATTACTTAGTGATTTAATATATATATATATATATATATATATATATTTCCAGTGTAATATGAAATGAAAAATATTGAAAATATAAATAAATTATAAAAAAAATCATAAAATCTCAAGTTGATACATTCAACCCCACATAAAATAAATTTAATCCTAGAAATGTGTCATGCATATCAATGGTTTAATACTTTAATGTTTCATTCATAGAAACCCACATCATAAAAATGGATACAATAACTTCCCTTGAAAGGAAAAATTGGAACAATAATGGTTAGCCAAAGTAAAAAATAAATATGTTTGCACATGGGAGAAGATTGATGTAAAGTCAACAACATTGATATGGAAGAAAATTACTACCATAATGTCAGGATAGAGATTAATATAGAAAAAATATATGATAAAAGTTAACAACTATAAATCCAAAAAAACTATAATGTCCTATGTGACCTTCTTATTCATTGAAAATATTGGTTTAGTAAAAAAATTTGGTTTTACGAAAAGCTAAAGAGGTTTTATTAAAAGATATACTTGAATGGTTTCTAGACAACGTCACCCTTTATTTATTGTTGGTCCACTTCACAAACTTCTGTAAAAAAGCATAATTTTTTTCATTCATTATGTACTAACAGATCATGATTTCCATTATTTGCCATCCCATTTTTCATTAGTTACCATCTACACAAGGTAGTTTGAATAGGATATCCAATATGCATAAATACTTATATAGAATATAAAAAATTAATCTTACTTAATTAATATATACATTAACATAAACATTTCATAAATGGTTAAGATCACAATCCCTTGAAAATATTTAAATTCAATTAATTGAGACAACTGATATGAAATTGCTTTAACATTGATTCCCTTATATATCACACAATAGTACATGGTTTCCAAATTCTAAACATGTGCATAACCTCATGATACATTCTCTTGAATCGTTGTGATAACCTAAATTACCATAAATACTTTTGGAAAAACATGTATACATCATTATTCCAATGATCATTGGAAACATCCCTTAAAACCAATATGTTGGAAACATCATCCTTACTGACATAAACCATTTTTTCAATAATAAATTCCAAGGAAATCTATACTGCCCAATTTACTTATTCATATCTATTATATCATTATTCCAACATCATTATCTTTGAGTTAGTAATTAATTAAATATTTCCTCCCCTTATTCAAAATATAACTTTTCCATGAAATCACATTTCTAGTCCATTATTACCATTCAAAATATTCATGTAAATCATTAACAAAAAGAATATTCTGAAAAATCCAAACATATTAAACCTCAATTAATTTTGGAATCCAAATACATAAATAATTTAATCCTTCAACATTAACATTTAGAACAGAATAATAACTTACTAGGGTTGTATTTAAATCCTTTTCTCATGGAATTATGTTGTGTAATACTCCTATTCTATTCCTTTATCTTATTCAACCTATTCGAAATATCCCCAAATATATCTCTATTAATCATATACCGCGATAGCTAATTTGGCATAATCACAATATATTCTTCTCCACCGATCACCACATTTGACTGCTCATCAACAAACCTTCCATCACATTCAACATTAATCCAATTCTTTTTGTTTCCTTCCCTTGTATTAAACAATAATAATGGTGTGAGAAATGCTTATCATAGTAGAAAACCACAATGTCAAGAAAATAATTACTTATAGGATGTATAAATCATGACACCTTATGTAATTTTTGACACAATAGGTTTATCCAAGGTTATTCATAGCTAACTTATATATAAATACTTCATGATGATTTATGAAGATTTTATTATTTTCCAAAGCATATCCCCTAGGATTGTCAAACATGGTGTGCGGTAAGGCCCATTGTCGTCTACCAGATTGCCCTATGTTAAGTCTGAAACAACTTTTTGGAGTTGTTACCCTTAGTAACATCTTTTCTAAATACACATAAACATGTAGTATCCATAGGGGAATGGATATAATGGAATCCACTCACTCTATAATTTACAATAATACCATGAAATTTTATGAAACCATAACTCCTCCTTATACTTGTCCTTACAGACATCCCTATACATATCCTTATAAATAATGAAAAGGATATCAATATTGGTTTCTCATCCTAGATTCCAAAGGTTGAATAATATATTAATATTATTTCAATTGTACTGACCCAAGATTAACATACATTTATATTACATCATTTTTGGTGAATATTGATTACATTAACAAAATACATGCTAGAGGATCATAATAGTTTAGTGTCATCAGAGACTTGAAAACAACATCTTCTATCATGGTGAATGATCTCCAATAACTCCCATAATGATCTCCATCTTTAGTAGTACTTCTTATAACATTTCCTCATAACATGGGAAGAAAACTTACGAAATGGGAGAGCTCAAATGCCCAGTAAGGGTAGAAAGGGAGATATTTAAGCATAATCACGATCTTAATGGTAATGATAACATGATCAAAACATAAGAAGATCACCTCCTCTTGGTCAATGATCATAAACCTGAATCATGGAATAAATAATAGTAGTTTTTAAGACTTGAATCATAATGATATAAAGAAAATATAACACAGAAACATAATATATGTATAAGACATGGACCATAATGAAATAATGGGCATAGGACATGAAACATTACATAAGTATAAGATATGGATTACAATGAAATAAATATCATATTCCATGAAAGTATAATAGAGGAATAAGACAATGTAATTGTGATATTCATAAACATGTGATATCATTTCCTATAAATCTAGACACACTAAAAGAACATATCATGGAACTTCATGGGAACTGAACCCACTAGGTGGGACAAACCACCATCCCCAGTCATAGTTATTTCTTTATAATGGATCAGTTTTCCCCATCATCATGTACTGTATTGGGTTTCCAATTCATCCATCGTAATGGTGACTACACTTATAGGGTGGGACATACCACAATTAGTAGTGGAAGTCCTTTATATATAAGGGATAAGGTGTACCAAACATCCTATATTATATCAATCACATTCACCTGATTACCATCAATATCTATTGAGATATAAATCTTATCCTATGCATTGTAAGGAGATATAGATCTCACACATATCATAATCAAATCATACATCCACGTGCCACATGATTGTAAACAATCAAATCACATACCATAACCCATGAAATTAAATGGGTAACATAACCATTTAAACATATCATAAAAAATGGAAAGAGATTTTGTTTCATAATCATTTCATCATAAAAATAACCTATGAAATGAAGTTGGATTTAATAGCATATATCACGTGAAATAAAAATAGATTTCATAAACATATATACCCATGAAGAATAAATAGGTTTCATAAATACCATAAAATTAAGAAAAACACATTTATAAGAAGTATATGAGTATACGATTTATATAATTTACTAGAATGTATTGGTAACATCAATAGATTTCATATAACATGGAAAATATTTTTTCAAATATCCTCTAAAAGGTTTCTTGAGGAAAATATCATTTCTTTTATGAAAACATGGTTTTTTATAAATAATACAATTTGAAAATAAATTTCATTGAAAATATCAGGAAAACATATAATAACTACATGAAATCATTTTGGAAAACGTTTTATTTGAAAACTTTTAAAATAATATTCAAAACATTTTAAACACCATTTTCTTTGAAAACGCATGAAATATTTTAATGAAGGTTTGGAAATGTTTCAAAACAAATTTCTTTTAATATACATTGAAAAATTATAATCAAATCATTAAAAAAAATTAAAATAACTTTTATTGAAAACATATAAAATAATCTTAAATCTAATTTCAAAAAAAATTTCATTGAATAAACATTTAAAACATATAATTAATGCTTTGAAAAAATTTGAAAATAATTTTCCATAAAGAAACGTAAAATATGTTTGAAACCATTTTAAAACAAATTCTATTAAATTAATTTTAAAATCATTTTCTATTAATATTAACCTTTTAATAATTCAAAAGTGAGCTTCAAAAAAATGATGATAGGTTAATCTCAATATGTTGTTCAAGGTAAAAAGATCGTTAATTTGTGATGGTAAAAATTGTAAAAAAGTTCATTGAACAAAAAATTAAAAGTAGAATACCTTGAAGATATTGGTAAAAGGAAAAAAGGGTTAAAATTTATTTTCTATATTACAGGGGAATTGTACTATATTCTGGGAAACATGTTTTATAGAACATTGTTTTACAACAGTATAGATGGTAATGTTGGGTTATCCTAAAAAGTGTTCATAACTATATTTTGTACCAAAGAATATAATATCATAACAATACATGAATATACTATGAAATAAAATATTAAAAAGAATATAATGTATATTATTGAGAATTTTATCATAATATTTCTTCAAGGGAATCATAAAAGTAAAAAATCCCTAAAAGCAATGATATTGTCTCAATAAACTCATATAACATAGTAACATGGTATAATACTCTACATGTAAGAAATTAAATTAAATTTATCATATAATACCATTAAAATATTTAGATTCATTATATATCATGCATAATGTAAATATATACACTTCAAATAATGAATTTAGGTGCATAACCAAACATGAGTCTCAAAGAAGTCAAATTGAGGCAAAACTGTTTAACAGACTTGGTATCTTTTGAAACAAAAACCCTATGAAATAAGGATAATAAAATGGATAGAGGAATAAACATAAATTGAAATATATGATTCAAATAATTAAATAATGAGAATTACAGACACCACACAAAAGAAAATTGGGGTGAACATAACATGAATGTTTTAGAAACTAAAAGTGAGATAAAATTCCCCATACCTCGTGTCTTGAATCTCTCTGTACTCATACATGATATCTATATAATGAATATATGTATATTATAAAATTTTTAAATAAGAATATAATTATATCTATTACCATATATGGATTTATTTTAACCTTATATTACCCTATTGTTAACGATCTTATGTTACTGATTCACTTTGGGTAATAATCACTTTGTTCTTCGCATGTGTCATAATTTGTTATATTGTTGACATTTATACTTATATTATGATTACAGAATTTATAAAATGATATAAATATCTGTTATATACATAATATCGTTATTATAATAATCTATAGAATATAGGAGTACAAAATGGAAGACAACATTATTGCAGACTGTAAGTCGTACATACACATTACACTATTTCCATTTTTATTATCATATTGAAAGAATGTATATAAATGAAATATGTATATATATGAATTTATATATAATTAATTATTGAATTATATTTAATATATCATATATATCATATAATTTATTAAAACCATCCTTAATACATTCTATGTGGTGAGTGAACGAATCACATCGCTCTAAGAAGGTGGTATTCCACACTTCTTCTGAAGAGATTACCATATTAACGCCAAATAGATTGTAATGAGTTGTGTGTTGTAAATTTTTTTATTAAGCCTAAATATATAAAAAATATAACATAAGAAATATATAAATATATTCTATATCATAATGGCCATCATGATTGTTGGTAATGATGAAATGGATATTCATCGTTTCATGAGTCTGCAGTTCGCCGTACATAGAGATATTATATTCAACATCTATTAGATGGAGGTGTATATAATTTTATGTATGTAAAATATTATAAAACAATCTTTTACATGTAATATACTATTTTTTAAACAATAATTTAATTAAGAGAGTAGAGTGGGTGGATAAAATAATAATAAAATGAGATTGAGAGAGGATGTTACCTCTTAATCAGATAACTACTTTTGGTTTATGTATAAAGGCTTCATTTAGAATATTTTTCAAAAAAAGAACATTTAAGGTATAAGGGAGGATTTTGTGAAGTATACATGGTCATATATTTTATGATGTTAAATGTTCTCATAGACGTGATTAATGGGTAGAGGTGTTGGCCAATTATTTAGAGTGAAAAGGATACACATGGACTTTTTAGTAAAAAATTATGTGTGCAATTGTTATTAACTAAAACAAGTATTAAAAAACCAACCATAATCAATAATAGATGGTATAGGGATGAAATATGGATGTATGATGGGTTTTTGACATGTGTGTACGTCATTTGGGCCCTCAATTTTATGGTATTGTATTTAATTAAGCATAATTTGGCCTTAACACCATTGATTATTTTTAATCAATTTTATTAATCATTTTGGTAAAAAATTAACATGGTCTAATTAGACTCTAAATACTGGACTGAATAAAATTATTTATGTCTGATTTTTTATATTAAAATCACTAAAGAGTCAAAATGATTATTAGTGTTAATCATGTAGAAGAGACAAAATAACGGGGTTTTAAAGTAGAAAAATGTTCAAAAGATTCTTTAGATTTTATATTCAATTTATTAGTGGAATTGATTTTAATGAATTAAATTGTATTAATATATGTAATATTGACCTAATATTCTCTTAAAAACAATTTCAGTTAAAATAGATAATTAATTTCAAAAAGGATATTTTTAATGAAAAATTAGTAATTTTCTTTATTCATCAAAAAATAATGTCTCTCAAAAAAATATGAAAAAATAAACCAGGATAATTTCTAAATTTATAAATAAATATTTAATTTAATTTGATAAAATTAAATTTACAATTTCTTATAATATTTATTTGATTATTGGAAGTGGTTCCTTCAAGAAACAATGTTTTTAAGCACATGACTTTACCAAAAATATTATCTTTCATTATACATTTGTTTAATTTAAATAAAAATTATTAACTTTAATAGGGACATATTTATTTATATTCATATAACTATTTTCAATTTCTAGGTTATAATTATCACATTTAATTAATTATATATATATATATATATACATATATAAATATGTTTCATAGAAACTCAGTGTTGTGTGCATCGTACGCCTAGTTGGTGTTTCTTATAGTGCACGAAAAGTTGGTATTCATGTAGCACAATCCATGTTGGTATTTACTATTAAATGAATGTATGACTTACTGTTTTAATATATCTATATATATAACTATTTCTTCTATCATGTGAAATTAAAATTATTCAAAATAAATATTAATTCGAAAAAAAAATCTCAAAATATATCGAGGTTATATATATGAAATATCATGGAGGAGATTCGCAAGAAGTATTTAGGTGGTGGAGTATACACCATGAGAAAAATGATTATGGGATTAATACTATTATAATTGTGGTGTTTATTTAATTTTATATGGTGTATATTCTTTTAATACAGATACCCCTCATTCGTTCACATCATCAATGTTACAGACATATTGGGAATGGGTTTAGGGCATATCCAGTTCTTGGTGGTCAGTGAACCTATGAAATAATAATATGTATCATGAAATTATATTAAGTTATTGGTGGCCATGATGAGATATCCAAATGAATATTTTGTATCACAATGTATTACATGTCATAAAAGTTTTGTGTATAACTATATATGTGCGAGTTTATTGCAGAACATACCCTTTTTATTAAGGTAGTGTGGTAGTATTAATGTGTACTTCTTTATTTATTTGACATATAAAGCATGTGGGAATGATTATATTTAGTTTATTATTGACTTACTCATGGAATATGAGCATTGTCTCCCAAATAAGGATGAGATTAATGTTGGGATGCTAGGGGAATTATCTGTTTGAGAGGTTGGGAGACTTCATTGGATTCCCTATATGTTTTCCTTTAATAGTCTCTCATGGATTACATATATTTTATAGAAAGTATTTAATGATGTGATAGTTTCCCAACTAAAATTTATTATGACATATCATCCACAAATGTATGGATAAATAGAGATAGATATCTATAATTATTAGGATATTCTCTTAGAATTTGTTCATGGTTTATGTCGATCATGGAAGGAACATCATTATTACTAGTGTTATTGTATAAAAATATTTATCATGACATTATTATGATGGAAAATTTTGAGGAATTTTGTGTGGGTCTTTTTACAAATCCTTTATGGTAGATAGGGTTAGAATATTTTACCTTAATTTATCTAAGACTTCTTCAATAAATAATGGAAGGTGTATTTTATATATAAGATATGGTTTATGGCATAGATTTATCATGAATCATAAGTATACCATTTTTTGTTGAATCTATTTTCTGTAGTTGGTGATATATGTTTTATCATAGTTTTACCACAATTAGTATATAACAGATTGGATAGCATGATAAGTTAGAAATTTGGTTTTTTTGACCCCACTGAAATAAAGAATTATACTGGAATGTAGGCCTATATGTGGGAATTTCCATATCATTTGAACTGAATCCAAGGCATGTTTCTTGGTTCCTAGTGTTGGAGGTATCAACTAGATCATTCCTATGTGATTGAGTGGGAGGATGTTTATATTTAGCATGAAATTATTGTGGTTTGTAAACAAATTTAGATTATGTGACATCCCAAAATTTTATGAATGAAAAACTATGTTGGATATTATACCTGATATGACACATTAATGATAATGTAAAAACTGAATATTATTATTTTAATGATACCATTATAACCTAGTATTTATAATTGAGTGAATGAATAGTATTTATTTAATTTGTAAAATTTGATTTATACATGTATATATAATTAGTACGTTTCTGACCATTTAATTATAAATGAAAATAATAAACTTTTTAAAATGTAAGGAAATGTTTTTCAAAAAATCTATTTAAATTATTAATATGATAATAATGAAATTAGGATAATAATATAATAATAAAATAATACTTACCTTCATTCTATAATGATGATCAAAATATGTAGATGTTACTCATCTATACATATGTCATACTGTCTCCCTGGTTGTAACACGATTCTTATTTCATAACCATATTTGAGGAATGGATTTAAAAATATAATTAATGTATAATAATTATTTTAATTTAAGGAATTTTTTCTTGGTATGATATACTATCCACTAAATTTATTATTGAAATCCTATAAAATATATTTTGGACTATATTACCAAATATCGTCAAAATATCCAACACGATGTAAAATAAATAAGTTATTATTGAAACATGATAATAAGTTATATAAAATGTATAATAAATTCTAAAACATTTCTCACAAATTTAAATTATTTACTGATGATTAATATTCCTGAATATAATGAATCTACATGTTGTGTCAGTCCTAAGGTAATGGATTTGAACTCAATATCCATTCATTGAGGCAAATTTTGATTTTATACACCTTGTATGTTCTATGAGTTATATATATATCCCCATTGAAATATCATATCATAGATTTATTTATTCCCATGTTATTTAATGTTATTTGGTTTTTATTATTTCAAATATCCTATGATATTAATGAAAAATGTGGTATGGGTCACATTGAATGTTTAAATATTTTATTATCAAATATTTTCTCCATGTCAATATTCATGATATTATTTTACATATTTATTTATATTTTCATAAAATGTTATAAAGGAAATATTATTTCTTATCTAATTTCATTTATAGATTTTTCAAAATGAATATTTTTCAGTGTTTTATATAGAACATTTTGAAAAATGAAAAAAGGGATGTTCTATAAATAATATACACAACAACATATAATTTTTCACTATGACTGATATTTAATTTTTAACATCATTTTAAAACATACATATTTTATTAAATAAAAAACGATATTCCGTTATTTTTCTAGTTTTTTGGTAATTTAAAAGTTTTTCAAAAATAAAATGGTATTTTTATTTGAATGATATATTAATATGGGATTAAGAGAGGATAAGAATGTGATTTATGACGAAAATTTATTATTCATGAAATGGTAACTGAGTATTAAAAGAAACAGGTGATCCCGATATAACTTATACAAAGGGATGATGCCCATTCCAACTCATAGGTGATCCAGATATAGCATATAAAAAGGGTTGAGACCCAGTATAGCTCATGAAAAATTCGTGATCCCCAGATTTCTTATACGGATGGATGATCCCCATTGCGGATAACAAGTGATCCCCATGTAGCATGTACAGTGGGTGATCAATATTATATATCTCCAATTCATTAGGTAATAATAATATCGGTTTTGGGGCATATGATTATTCTATTTGAAATGGGTTTGAAAGTGTTTTATGTATATGAGGAAATATTTCACCTAAAGGATTGTTAATTTCTTGTTATTGTATTTAATGATTTTCCTTGAGAAAAATTTATGTTTTTTCATGTGTAAATGTTATCCATCATTCACTCAAATAACATTTATTAGGTTTTTATGTTTTTTACATGATTCATGATTTTTATCCTTTTTATGTCTCATATAAATATTATTGGGAAAATCCCTCATTTCAAAATTTTTATAACGGGGCTAATGGATAAGTAGGGTCATGTAAGTTGAAAAGATGAATATATTGGTGTTTTAAAATTAAATGAATCCTTGTTTTATTTTTGAATTTTTTTTTGGTGAAAAACATGGATACATAATAAAAGTGCCCACTTATAATGTATGGGTTTACTTTGTAATAATGTGTATTAATTATCTAAAACTGTAAACTAAAATGATCATTTAATGTGAATTATAGATAAAAATCATTAGAGTATGTAATGTTTAATGTCCGAGAATTAAAGTTGTTTAAAATATATTGATTATACATCATGAAGGCTTAAGATATTTCATTAATAGTTATCGATATCATCATAGAATTATAATTTTAATGTTTTTCATAAGTTCTGTGTTATATAAACACTTTAATATATTTCAAGAAAATAAATTTTATGGTGACAAAGGTTAATTCTGAAAAACACTCATTTTTATATAATTATGTGTCATTAGTTTTTTAGATTTAATATGAGAGGTATAAGATAACCATTTGGGTTAAAACATGTTGTAGTTTTTTTGAAATATTAAGTATTTTTATTTCTTGAATGGTGTTTGTAGATCATTTGGTATTGTTGTTAAATTTTAGAGATTATTGAAATTTTTCATCATATAAAGGTTTATTATTTTAAAAAATCATTTTATATTACCCAAAAAAATTTATTGGTTAATTCTTAATGAGAGGATGAATAAATATTTGTAAATTAATGGATTGTTTTTATATATAGAAGTTTATTCTAATGCTTCAGTACTAGAAAGGACTTCCTAAATACTCATAATTTTGAGGAAAATATGAGTTTGGGATTTAAATTTATTAATGGATAAAACTATACAAGACAAGAATGTTTTTTCCTTAGGTTTTTATTCCTATTACTAAAATAATTCTCTAACTCTATAAAAGTGATCTTAAAATAAAAACATTATCCATTTAAATTTCATACTTCGAAATAAATGAAATTTTAACCCATCATATGTTTATGATTTTGTGATTTTTACATTTCTATGGACTATTTACTTTATCACTCCCCACCAGAACATGAAATCCAGTTTTCACAGCCATGTCCATGTTTTCCTATCAATAACCCTTGTATGTATTATATCATATGTCCTTCATACGTTCATTTTCATAATTTCAATGATTATGTATTATTGACCCTCGTTTTGATGTGGGAATTCAATAAAGGCACACTAAAAGATTTAACCCTAAATATCAAGAACATGTTCAAATTGTACAGATGAAATATATCAAAGTGGGGAAAGGAAAATCTAACAACCCATGATTTTATATAAGAAACACAATAATTAATAGAGTATATGATATGCCACATAGAGATGTATTGATAAACGAAATATTATTATTTAAAGTTTACCATTTAACATAGTCATTAGAATTGAGTGAATGAATGGTATTCACTAAATTTCTAATACATGGTTTATACCAATATATAATTAATTAATTAATTGATGGAAAATTATTTATAAATAAATATTATAAGATATTTAAATAAATTGATTTTTTTAAAAAAATTAATTAAAAAATTAATATGATAATAATATTATTTTGATAGTTCAAAAAAAATAAAATAAAAATTAATTTTTTCAATAAATTTCATTAAATAGAGAGATGTTATTCATTTGTACGTACGTGTTTCCATCTCCATGATTGTAATATAATTTACTTTTCCTAACCACGTTTAATGAATGGATTTAAATGTTTTAATTTTTTACAATAATGATTGTTATTTAAAGAATCTTATTCTAGAGATACAGGAATAATGATGAATTTGAAGATAGACTTCATATCAAATTCATTCTGGTCTCAAGTACATAATATTATCCAAATTTCCGACCAGAAGATAAATATTTATGTAATTGTTATAACATGATAATAAGTGATATAAATTGAATAATAAACCTAAAAATGTTCTTATAAAAATAAATAATATAAGTATGTTTAATTTTCAATAATATAAATATTATACATAATGAGTCGGACTATATGTGATGGATTTCATCTCAATATCCCTTCATTGAGGTATATTTTGATATTACAAACTCACCTTCTCGTATAAGGTATATATTATACCAATTTGACATATCATATCATGAAATTATTTATTCTCATGTTTTTAAATGGTTTTAGAATGTGGATCTTTTCTAGAGTTTATGATTAAAATATTTAAATTTTTATATGACACTATGAATGTTTCAAAATTTAGATATTATTTTTTTAATTTATGCCAAAAGTAATGATGTTATATTATATATTAATTTATATAGATACAAAAGGATTATAAATGAATTTTTTGTTTTTAATTTAATTCAAGTCTTTAAAATAGAATCTATTTATGTGTTTAATACATAATATATTTAATAATATCCAAATGAATGTTCTTTTAATAATTTATTGCAAGAAATCACTTGTCCATCGTAGTGAATAATTTTTAATTTCTATCTTCTTCTGAAAGTACACATATTTTCATAAAAGATTTCCATATTCTTTTATTTTTGGATTTTTAGGTTTTGAAAATTGATTTTGAAAAGAAAATGTGTTTTTATAGGAAAGTGTATTTCATATGTGATTAACAATATTTTTCAAAGGGTTTTATGATTGAAGTGTTTTATTCATAAAACAGTACATGAAAATTATATGAAATGAGTGATCCTGAAAAATATTATACAAACTGTTGAGACCCATTATTTCACATGGGTGATCTCAATACAGCTTATATGAAGGGTTGATCCCCATTATAGACCAGGAGAAATGAGTTACCCTTGATATATCTTAGATGAAAGGATGAGCCCCATTGTAGCTTATTGGTGAGCCTGATATTTCTTATATGAAGGGTTATCCCTAATATATATTTCCAATGCATTGGGAAATAATATTAACATAAGTTTGCGATATTGTTATTCCAATTGAAAGGTTTTTAGAAGGGTTTTATGTATATGATGATCTATGTCACCTAAAAGAGCATTAATTTATTAATATAGGATTTAATGATTTATTTTTAGAAAAACACATTTTTTATTCATATGAAATTTTTTTGTTCCATTATCCCATATAACAATAAATGAGTATTATTTATTTTTCAATAGACTAATATTTTTCATCCTTTTTACGCCCCTTACTGAGCGTTTTTGTGAACATCCATTATTTTAAAATGTTTTTCACATGTTTAAAGGAAGAGTAGGAACAAGTTTTATAAAAATACACAAATTTTGATGGTATCTCATAAAAATAAACATCCTCTTATTTTAGAAGAGTTTTTAGGAAAAAATGGACATAGGGTAAATGTGTCAAATTGAAAGGTGTGTCTTTACATTGAAACAGTTTTTTCTAATTCCATAAAATTATAAAAGGGGAAGATCATTGAATATGAATTAAAGATTAAAAAAACTACAATATATAATTTTTAAGGAGAGGGCCATAAAGAATATAAATTTTTGTGAGATAAAAATCCATGGAAAAACATTTTATCTGGTTTCTATACTATAGTAGTGTTTATGGGATAATAAAAATAAGTGGCTGTAAAATTTTTTTAATAGAAATAATATGAATTTTATTTTTTTATTCAATGATCTTGAGTACTTTATAGGGATATTAATATTTTACAATGTGGATAATTTTAACATCATGTGGCCTATATATTCTGGTATATATAAAAGATTATTTTGATATAATGTTTAGGCATGTATGTTTGTTTTAATGAAGAGAGTTTGGGTCTAAATGATTTGATGGTTTAAAGGATTATCATTAGGTTTAGGTTGTGATTGGGCCATTTTATGAGTTTTTATACCTGATCAGGTTGTGTAATTTATTCTTATCATA
Source organism: Viscum album (assembly GCA_963277665.1). Classification (NCBI taxonomy): domain Eukaryota; kingdom Viridiplantae; phylum Streptophyta; class Magnoliopsida; order Santalales; family Viscaceae; genus Viscum; species Viscum album. Next base: position 1,075,895,218 of record OY728143.1, read on the forward strand.
TTCAAAAGATGAATTTTATTCATGATGTGAATTCATTGCTCAATAGAATCCATGATTCAGTTTCATTAAATATATATAATTCCCAATTTGAATTTATTTCATGAAATTTAATGGTTGTGGGAATGTTATGGACTTGTGGGGTAAGATAAATCCCTAGAGTTGGTGTCCTACATAAACATTTCCAAGTACGAATAAGAGGGTGGTTGGATGAATGTTTTAGCCAGGCCTGAGTGAATGTTCAACAACTAGATAACTCAAAAATTAGTTGAATGCGATCATTCCAACTAGACAGAAAAACATCCAAGACCACAATAGATCCACCAACCATTGATCCAATATCATACATGTCTCCCAAAAGTGGGTGTTACCACCAGAAGTAGGAATAAATATAACAAGATGACTTATATTCTTCCCAAACACAATATATAACTCTTGAATACTTCTTCCTTGCAACATCTGAAGTAGGTATACCACCCTGCCAATCAGAATACTGATAAGATGATGAACTTATCACTGGTTCTATTAATTAGATATAGTTGGTATAAAAATTAAATGATGATTAGGATTCCTCATTATATAAATTTCCCACACATAACATGGGAATGAGAGGAAACTTTTGTTGGAACTGAGGATCCATGGGACAACATGAGTGTTTTCAGACACAATATTTATGTTTCCTACTCCTATAGAACTTAAATATAGCTAGAACCCTGGGGAATGTGCTCTAGTTATCCCAAAATACACACGAACGTGTCCCAGAACCATCCATTAGACCCTCATTACATTTATCCTCCATGATATCCTAGTAGGTGTTTAATTATCTGATCAACTCGGGAAATGGGAATTGCCAGCATAACATGCTCCACTAGTAGTAGATGCTCCCATGAGATCAGCACAAAAGAAATTCCCTTCCAAAACAATTTCCTTAGGTCATGACCCATGTGTCTAGATGAAACCACAAATCATGAAGCATCAAAACCTAGTATAAAAGAACTCCATTTTGAAGCAGCTGGTGGCTCTCCCAGCTAGATCTCAATCCTTAATGTGCTCCATATGTCAAAATAACTTATTGGTGAAATCTATAAATCCATATAAATACCACATGAATTTTTTATAAATTGAATTAATTTATAGGTATATCAAAGTAATTCTTTGTCATCATAATTTCATGTTTCTATCTCATTATCATAGTGTGATCAGTAAATGATTACCCAGGGACACGTTAGGCCCATATTTGTTTCGAGAAACTGAAATAATATTTAGGTACAAATGGGTACGATTGATAATAGTTTGGGGATCAACTTCATATCAATTCTAACCTTCCAAAATTTTGTATAGAGAGAATTGAATTTTACTTAGACAAATATGGCCATTTAAGGTAATGATAAGTGTGATGAGGGACCTCTCAGGATGACCGAACATAAAGCTCAGTTTGGGGATCTCATATATGAGGGATATTTTATTATTATCTAGAAGGAAACTATATATAATTTCATATTTCAACAATCATGTCTCCATAGACACTCATATGTACAATCAATATTCCATTAGTGTCTGAATTTCCCAATTGATTGAATAGTCCGCATACTATATGTTGGCAGTTCCATATTAAAGACTTTCATAGACAAATATGTTGAATAATTTTATTATAAAAGGGGAGGCATGAAATATATAGTGGATGAAGATATATATGTTCCAACACCTAAATGATTGGGGACAACCTTTCTGTATCCTTAGAGTATTCTCTATAGTGACTATGTGCTCCACAAAAATCTGGTTGAGGTTGTAGATATTGTCATAGGGGTCTAATCCCCTGTTATTCCCTACTATAGTGTAAAATAATATCAAATCATGAATCTCTCCCAAATGAATCAAGAAATAGAGTATGATAATATATAGTCACATTTCCCATCACATTTCAACAGTGATATATATTCCCTTAGGATTATTCTTTTATCTCAGAATGCCTTCATAGACTCTATGGTTGAAGAATAAGTGGACTATGTTTGGAATCCCCCCCCCCCTGTATTTGAGGAAGTTTTCTCCACCTCCATCGTGGAGATCAGGAAGATAAATCATGGAACCGAAGAAGATCCATGGAATATAATAATAATTTCCTCCCTTCCCCTTGAAGTAAAATACTTGAATATCACATCTCTAAAGAAACATAGATACCCTATTCATGCAACCAATGTATAGGAGTAAGTTGAAAAATTTATCAGGTAGAACATTTTATGGGAAGTTAAATACGCATGATGGATCACCAAAATTGCCACTTTCAAGAAAAATAAAGGTAATATTATGTTCCAAATCAATTGTAGTGGTCTTAATCATAATTTTCTGAATGATGAATTTTCATTTCTGATAATATAAGTCTTGATCAAGGAAACTAATAGATTCTAATCCCTTTCCTTCATGGAGAAGTAATTAGGGTATTTTCAGATAAAAATATCCTCTAAAGATAAATATTCAAATATAATTGGAGTTCCTTATGGAATCATCTTCTATCACTTCATTTTCTTTGGGTTAAACAATGATGTATCCCTTAGTCAATGCACGATTCATTGCATCATTCATACATTCTTGGGTAGAAACTCCAAATGCTATGTCAACAATATGGTTGTCTATTCCCATCAATGATGCCACCATGTCATGAATCCTCACACAGTCTTGAACAATCTATTCCAACACAATCTGATGATTAATCTACTAAAATTCACATTCATGGTAAAATTAGTGATTTTTTTTTGGTTTTTTGGTATTCCACCACGGTATCATAGTCAACGTATAGAACACTAGATCTATTTCATAAATTTCACCCCCATAAATCCAAAATAAATGAGGGGGAACCCTGTGAACCTCAACTAAATTCAACGTTTCATATCCAACTTGGATGGAAAATATCTCCCCTTTACCATGATATTGAACAATGTAATATCTTCTCAAAAAGATAATGAACCCCAATAATCCATCAAATTTATTAAATAGTATATGTTGTAGCCACATGTTTTTGATGCCTCTGATTGAAGTGTGGTCAATCGTACTACATGTGGACACCATGGAATGCTCATGAGGTTCTCTATTTCCATAAGAAAATAAATCACGGAGGGAAAAAATTATTTACCACCTCATTTGGATGATTCTATGTCCTGATACATGCTTCTATGAAGTCAAAAAAATTAACTTTCACTCATATTCGCACGAAAAAGATGATGAAAATTTTGTAGAAGCACACAGTCCGTCTAGTCTCTCGTATTGATCTTCTTAAGTATATCCTTATCTATCCTATATCAATTTTTTCTTTATTTTATGGGATATAATTCTACATGAATAATACATTTTATTTGTTTAATAGAAATTAGTGAAAGGGAAATACCTAGATGACTTCCTTGTAGAACATCTAATCCTAAAGAATACCCTAGTATAAATTGAGCTTCTTTGTAAGGAGGTATTCTATTCCCATGAATCTACCAAAACAAAATATATGTATTTTTATAATACACCATGACTTCATATTAGAAAATGGATTGGAACAAAAAACTTAATTTTTTTTCCTTTGGTATTGTGTTTGTCTCTCTGGGAAACTAATTTTTGTCATATTCTTTCTCAACATTCTATGATTTCAATAATAGTAGGTAAGAATACTAAGCCAAATAATTATATTGGAACTATCCCTACATCTATATATATCCTACCTAAATATCATTTGAATTTCCTAACATGTGATAACGTATATCAAAATAGAATATTTCATCCAAAATAAGAGAACTACACCCTCTCACTAGCTACATTAGGGGAATGATAGTTACGTTCCCTTTGGTACCTATATTTCAGCATGTTCCACGATCACATAATGATTTCTCGGATGCACTATCTAATGTGACCATAGTCATGGATGATCCTGGTCAAGAGGATGAAATCGTATGTATCACTCATCAGAGAATGGTATCTTTGATCATCATCCATGAAATGGACTAAATCTACAAGGGGAGACTACCCCAAAACATGATTAACTGGTATCCAAGCCTACATGGACGGATTCCATAATCATTTATCTCTAATATGATTATCTCCTAATAAACCAGTCATGATGAGAACATATTTGGCATCGTACAGTGAACACCACCTTGTGGGATGGTCCAAATAACCAAAAATCCTTCTACAATAAAGGATTTGATGGAATAATCCATATATTAAAGTATATGTAGAGATTATCTCCATCCTGAATGAAATCTATGGAGGATCCTCTGGAACTAGATAGCGTGAGACAAGGCACTTCAGGAAAATTAGAAAGCTGGGTTATTATTTGATATCCAATATACAATACTATGTGTAATTAACCAATATGTGTTATTTAAAATAGATCTATGAAAACATCATCCATCACCCCATAAAATATCTAAATAGAGAATAATCTTCCCAGTCATTTTCTATTTAGGGAATGTATATTTTTGGGCCATAACCCCTAGACACAACTAAGAAGTTCATGTACATCCTTTCTACTACAAACTTATTTTCCAAATGGGATAATGAAATACCCCTCAAGGATGTTGCAAATAATAATACAATAAACTTCATAATGTCCCATATCATCACTAGTTCTGGGGTCACTTAAACAATATTAATGGAAAATGGGACCGAACTCTTTTCTACAGAGATCAAGATGTTATACAAGAATTAAAATATAGAGTCCAGTCACTCATATCTCTATCATTAAGACTCAAATAGATTGATAAAGGCCTTATGTATGACTCTATCAAATATAATCTAGTTGATAATAAACAATTATATGAATCCCATGCCAGACATGCTCCTCCCAACATTATGGGACTACTATTCCACCATTCATGTTGCAACACAAGAAATTCCATACTCATTGTGGTATGAGATCGAGCTAGTTTTACCCAAATATATTCAAATTCCTTTATTATGTTTAGAAATTTTCTGATATCATTCAGATCATGAGAAATCAAAAAAGTATCTTGATGAATTTGAATGGCTTCATGAGAGTAGGTTCTATTCCATTCACGACAATAAATCCTATCAGAATCAAATTTCATGAGCCTTTAATAAAGTGGTTTACCTCCATTCCTTCAATAAAGGAGTACTCGTATTGGCTCTCAGAACTGTAATGATACCTTGGAATAATGCTCTAATGTTAGGACCCAAATGAGAAGGGCCATACATCATATAAAATTTTAATCATAATGGGGAACACTCGAATTCAAAAAATGGATGGGGAGAGGGTCACCCCCCCCACCAAATATGGATTTCACAAGAAAAAAACTCATAGATATCGTCAAGAACCAGTTAATATTTTCTACATGATGTCAAAAAGTACAATCTAGTCCTGCAAACAAGACTTTAAAATGAACAATACCTCATATCCTAAACACATGACACTAAACTTTATAAACCACATTCCAACCACAGATCATAAAACTACATGAGAAGTGCCATATAATTAACGACTCACTGCATAGGAGCTAGAGCTGTGAGAAGGATAGATGAGATTTATCAGTCCCCATATTGTAGATAGATCAACATAGGAAATATATTCATCCATGAACTAAATGTTTCTTGATTATTATCACCAAGGGATACATATTGAATCTCTAGTATCTAATCTTTCCCTTACCCACAACCTTCTTTTTTCCTTTACATTGGTTGATCCCTGTCCTTACCACAATATGTTAAAATACACGGTTAGTATCATTTACACATGACATTCAAATGCATGGTCTATCTAGAGTTATGTATGACTTTATTCTCATTTTCAATCAGATACATAGACACACCATTATCCAATTACTATATCAATTCACCACATAAAACAAATAGACTTTTTCCTATAAATAATTTCTTATTCAGGGAGAGATGATTCTTTGACATTCTTAGATTATCACACTAAACATATCTCATACATGATTAGTAATTTCTATAAGGGATTCCCCAAACAATAACAGAATGGAAAATCCGGACAAGCACATCATGGTACTGAATGAGAGGCTATAAAAGGCATTCCATGAATCCTTACCACATGATGTTAAACCACATTATTGATGTTTCTTGCATAACATACAACTGTATATTCATGATGAAATTGACTAACAAGAAGACCATTTTTATTACAGGTCTCTAACCACACCTTAATTCAATAACTGTGTTTGACATGATTCTTGAAATCCGATGAAATATAGTGAGACCCATATATTCAATCTTGGGTCCATTCATAATAAATATAAAAATTCCTCATCTCTTCTTGTACGATGAATTCTAAATTAAATTAATTCATCAAGAACTACATGTGTATTTATTCCTATAATCACAATATATTTAATGATGCATGTATCTCCAACCTCGAGCCTAGCTACAATAATCTATGTAAATAATTCCAACCATGTGTATATTTCAAACATGCATTGTGGTATTATTGTCGATGAACGTTTTTTATATTTTCTTCTTGTCACCACCAGATATTTACAAAAAAAATGGTTCTTCAATTCTGATTCCATCTATAACAACCAAGAAAGAAAACACCCCCACTTCATAAGGGATTACACATATTAATGTTTTTTGTCTATATATGAGCCAGATCTATCTGCAACTATTATTGTGTGCAATATATCATGCACAAATTTTTTTATGTTGGTTCACACAACAACACAACATGATGACCAAATGAAAGGAATATGTATTGGTTTCATAACATGAAATGACAAAAAAGTATCCTTATTGAATGATGAAAATATTCATGTTAAATTTACATACCTTATGAAATTAATCTTTACAAAAAACATCCACACTACATGGAAATAAACTGTATAGGCCATCACCTATATTCACCACCATTAAATGGAACATTAGAGCCCTACCTCATCCATATATATAATAGAGTGATTCCATCAAATTTCAAAGTACTTGAATCTATAAACCATATATCATGACATGAGTGCTTTAGTTTTATATAATCCTTCCATGGTCCTTGGAAAAGATTCCCAACTTCAAGGAACCAATTATTTTACTATGCATGTGTGAATATGGCTTTTGAATATGTTCCTTTGGGTTTCATCCAAATGATTAACATTTTAAAAGGTATTTTTGATCAATGTGATCCCTAACATCACCATAGTATAACTCAAAACCCTAGTTTTTTCTAAACTACTCCTAGTATGATTGCCCCATTTCATTACTCATGACTTAAGAGCCATGATCGATGATTTAAAACAGTTTCATCTCAAACAATTAAGGATGTTTTGGTACACTATATCCTTTCTATCCTAATTGGGGTCATGTGTATCACCATTTATATTAGGTCCATGTGTTTCACAACCATAAACTACATGCATCTTAGTCAAATCTATATGATTGTAAAATCTTTCTTATAATGTTCCAAATCAAAATACCTTAAACCTCTAGAAAAAGAGACACCAAACTTTTCAATTAAAAACCCCCTAAAGGGTGGTCTGAGTAATGGTTAAGAATTATTTCACTAAACTATTTATCTCCATAGTATTGTAAAAAAATTAGGGAGAATATATATAAGGAATGAATCTCATATAGGCTACATTATAGCCCTTATAAAAGAAAATCTATTCTTGCTGAACCCCTAATTCGAATAAAATATAGAGTAATTATTTTTAACACCCCCTCATCATGAGGATTTGTTTTATAGGTTGTAAATCAACTTTTAGGATGCTCAATACCTTGTTGGATATTAAAATTTCCACAAATCAATCCTCTTGATTTGAGTGCCTCGGATCACCTCAACCTTTCTCATCCATTGGAAAATATTCTTAGCTTCAAGGGACCATTTTATAAACTATTCATGTATTCCTATGGCTCCTACATATATGCATGAGGTCAACAACCAAATGCATCAATCAGTAAAAAGGTATTTTAGATCATTATGTTCCCTAGCATCACTTTGGAAGAACTGGGCACCTTACTGTATTTTGGGTCATTCCATGTATGATTTTCCCTTTCATCCTCCATAATGGAGAACTTTGGACCATGATTTATAATATCCATACCAAACTATACATGATGTTATTCAACCGTATTTTTACCCTTTCTTAAAGCCATAATGTTAAACTTCAATCCCAAACCATTGATAGCCCGCATCTCCTAATTCAAAACCACAAGGTATACGGTCCAAGATTCCCAATAAATAGCTAAAAATAACTGAGATTATATTACCCATCCTTGAAAACTTTTTTCCCATACCCATACACACAATATAAATGTTTGAGCCCAAATAATTCATTAATTTCCCTCATAGAGGATTTGAGAACATATTTTCTTAATTATGCTACTAACGAATAAGGTCCATGACCTAAAAAATAAAGGAATCTCCAACATAATTTAATAGAGATTCATTACTTTTGAGTCTTGGAATCACTGTGGAATAATGTGGCACCTCGGGGTGTCACAAGTCATCCCTACAATGTCAGACCCATCCCATATTCGTAGACGAAAACTTTTGGGTTATGATTTACATCATCCACCTTCCAAATATCTAGATTGATCTTGAATACCTATTATTTCACCCTAAATCAATACTAACCCCATAATTCATCCATTAACAATTAAAAATAGTTTAGAAACCAATGTTTTACAATACTATCAATGCGTAAGGACTTTGACCTACCAAATAGAGGAATTTACTCCTTGTTTGAAAGGAGATCTAATCCTTGTGAGCCTCAACCACACCATGGAGGAACCCATAATTTTTGTATGTTTCAAGTAATTAATAGGATTTATATACCATATCCCATGATATTAAATCATGTCATTGTGGTAATACATTAAATTCCATAGCATTATAAGATCTATTCTAAATGATCCTAAATTACATTAGTAAAAGGTCTGAGATAAAAGTCCCATAAATAAAAAAATAGAAAATGTCTAAGAGAAGAGAACCTAAACTAAATTAATATATGGTCCACTATAAATGACCCTGGAGTAAATCAATAGAATGTCCAATCTAAAACAACATATACTATAGAAATTTAAGGCCCGAGCTAAAACACCAAACACTACAGAAATAGAAGGTCTAAGCTAAAAGACCCTAAACTACAAAAATATAATGTCTGATATAAAATAAAATAAACTATAGAAATATAATGTACCATCTATAATACCCTAAACTACTATAATATAAGGTCGAATAAAAAATAACATAAAATACATTAATAAAATTTCTTTGACAAAATGACCTAAACTATAGAAATAAAATATTCAAGCTGAATGACCCTAAACAATTGAAATAAAAGTTATGATCTAAAATACCCAAATATAAAGTGGTATAATTTCTAAGATAATATACCCTAATTAATGTGATATAAAGTTGAAGACCAAATTCCAAAATCTACAACATAAAAGGCATTTAGAATGAATGGAAAATATAAAAAGTCCCACCAAATGGTCCTGAAAAAACAATCATATCTCACAAATCCTATAATCTTTGGAAAAAGAAATATCACTCTCAATCTAAGTCATACATTCTTCCCAATTATCCTTCAACAAATCAAGTGATCCCAGGATAGCTGGATAAGAAGTGTTAGTAAATAATCTCATTTTGGTGGGAATATATGAATATATATAGAAACGAATATGTAATGATTTAAATATTTAGATATTGTCTCCAAGGTTTATTTTATATTATAAGAAGGATTGGTATCATTGGATATTCCTATAATATAATTTCAAAGAAGAATCGTGTATATAATGAATGAAAGAAAAATGGACAAAAACATAGTAGTTTCTAAAATAAGTTCATTGATATAGTGAAATAGGAAAAATTTCCACATATTAATGTCTCTGGAAAATCTACATAAAAATTATAATTCATTTCAATGGTATATCTATAATAAGATTGAATTATCTGTACCATCCATGTTGGTACGATTATTGTGACAAGAGTAAATTTTATACTAATTTACCACTCTCACAGCCTCTTCTGCTTCTTCTCTACTACATAGAGTCTCAACTAAAGAAGTCTGCAACTCAAATCACTTTAGTGCTGTTTCCAATGACTAAGATTAGGTTGAAGGATCTGACCTCAGGTGAGCACTGATTTCCCCACATCGTTATATTTTCATAGTATAGACATTCATATGATCTTTTAAGCTTTATATCAACCGGTTTTCATACTCCAATGACTCTGATTCATCTAATTACACCATTATCTACTTAGAAAGGCGATCCGTGTTTGCAAAATCATACAAATTCCTCTCATTGGTGGCTAAACCACACTGAGTCGAGACAATTTGATTCATGATTTTTTACAATGCATGTTGATTGAAACAACCTACCCAATGTAATGGAATAGGTGAGGAAGTCATTTCCCTTGTCCATGAAATGCTTCAAAATTATTCTTAGTGAGAAAATCATTCATTTACTTTCATGTGAACCTATTCTGTTTCTAATATTCTATGTATGATGGGATAGGTGGTCCCAAAAGTAGGAATAGCTCGTAGAGATTGATTGAAAATAGATGAAAAGACCTCATATACTATCCTCTAAATAGATGAATCACTTGTCGCTTCTGTTGGAGGATTAATTTCCTTGATAGATATGTTCCCACTCTCAAGATGGTCATTTTCAAAATGAGGGTGCTTCCTTGAAGGCTCTCCCAAACCATTAAAAAACTCCATCATTTACAGGGATAGAGGGTGAGTTAAGGTAAGTGGATCATCCACGTGAGATCTTAGTAGACATAAAAAACTATCCAAATATACTCCTACCCATGAATGGGAATAATACTAAGTAAGAAATTTAGGAGAATCAGTGGGTTGGAGAATAATTTCAGCATAAGTATCATTACATGCCAATATTATCCAAATTTGGCATATGATCATAGGATTTATCTCTCCTCATATATAAACCAACATATATGGGGATACCCTTTGGGTACAACCAAACTAAAAAGAAAATTGATAATATTTATATGTCTTACAGAAGATCATCTCACCCACCTTAGATGGAATAACCTTATCTCGGAAGGAGAGAATATACAAATTTTCATCAACAGAGACATTATCATTTTCAATTATTGTCCGAGTTGATGCGTAATAAGGGTGAAATCAAATCCAACTAATCGATGAAGCAAATATTTATCCTCATTAGAGATCATTGACATTTCCCCCAACCAAAATATGGTTAGATATATTGGACAAGATAAGGAATTAGGGATCTTTTTGGAATTTTATTATTCATAATAATGGAAATTATCCCATATTCAACCATACAAAAAGAGGAAATGGCCACTGATCCTATAGTGCAAGCTTCCTTTTTGAATATGGTCCAATATTTAGTAAACGTGTGCATGGGTTTGAACTAATAAATCAAGTAACGTCCCTTCTTCTTGTAATTCCATAACCATAATCACATTAACACGGATCCCTAAATTTGAATCCCCATCTAGGAATGGTCATTTGTTCAAAAAAACATAGTCATAATTCCTTACAATGTAATACATGAAGTGATCTATAAGATAACTCTTTATCCCCATTGAGAATTATCCGCAACATCTAGTATTTCCCAATATGATCTTGTATTGTCACAAATATGCTGGGAAAGAAATTGGTGGGGTTGTATGGTCGATGTACTAAACCAGTTGCAAAAAAATAAAATATTTATTTATTCTTATAAAGAGAAGTGGGAGTTCATTATTAGATCATACATTATATTCTCCTTAACAATTGTGATAATTCCCATTCCTTGGAATACAATCAAAAGGTATCATCCCAAATATCTACGAATGAGAGAAACACAATAGAAATTTCTCTAAGAGTGTGGATTCCACCCTTTTGGAAGATATCCTAAATGTTGAAGACCATTCATAATGAGAAAAATGGAATGTGTTGGTTCGAGGGAACTGGAGGCCGATCTGTTATCGAAGAATATATGGTTGTGAATAGAAAATAAATTTGGATATCAACATGACTTCATAAATATGGTACATGTAAAACACTTCATAGAACACTATATAGATTTTACAAACCCAAAAGGTTTATGCCCATTAATTAATGAAATTACCACTAGGGCTAAGATCCCATTTTGGGCTCCATCCACCACATGGTTTTTTCAAAATAGATATTACTATACTCAAATAACACTTAACGATATTATGATAAGAAAATGAATATCCATATGGGTTTAAGGGATATTTTTGCAAGATATAATACAACACCCAGGATTGAGCATTGATATATCCCCCATCCTCAAGAATTTTCATCTTACTACATCCATGATAATTCAGCACTCAATGAGATTTACAATTAATGTTAGAAGGAGTAATGAAAACATATTATCGTAGTTCTAACCCACATAAATGAATATGGTATGTTAAATGGAAATTTTGATGCTCGAATGGGATAGTCAATTTTAAAACATCATTATCAGAATTCACATTTTTTCAAGGGTCATAATTTTGATTTATAATGATCATTTATGATTAATTATTTTATTAGAGGAAACTTGATTAGAACTGTAATACATATAAACAAAAGTATCTATTGTATGATAGACATATAAAAAAATATTTTCAAAATTAAAGTCATAATTCAATAGCATTATAAACATCAGATGAATCAATAAAGAAATTCACGAATGACACAACAGATTCATGAATAACATTAAATTGGAAGATCTCATAGTTATTATAAATCCACAACATATAACATAATCAAATTACCCTTAGGTTACTCAAAATAAAGTTTCTTTGACATGGTCATTCCATCCAAAATATATCCTAATGATCATGAAATAAAGCCTATAGACCCCAAAAAACCTCCTAGGTGATTGATAATCCTCATGGAAAAAGATTCAAACAATTAATGATATTTATTTTTAGTTGATTCAGTAGTTTCATGAGAAAAAGATATCCAGTAGAGGATATATTAGAAAACATGGTCATAGAGAGGTCTCACGACCGGATCTTATGAAAGGGTGATTTGGAATTATATGTGACAAAAGATGGGAGAAATATATAGATAAAATAGTTTTCAATTAATGAACCTTTATGTGATACCCTATTTATAGTTCATCACGTGGAATACTAAACACTAGCTAACAGACCTAGAATCCTCTAAGACATTGATTCATGACATCTACAAAGACTCAAGAATGCATTTACATTACTAAGAACATATTCTTATCCTCACATATATTTCCCAGAAGGGGGAGTGGTGGTTGGGGTGGATGATTTCTAAAACAGAATCAGTAAATTGATAGTGGTTGAAATACCTGGATATATGTATTATATTCCCTGCATTGAAAAATAAGAGGAATGTGGTAATGATTTCATGAATAGAGTGAACCCCCTAGAGAAACTCGATCACATTAATATGGTAGAGTCATGAATAATGGAATAGAAAACAAATATCCTCTAGAATATTCCAAGAATCCAATTTTTTAAATCCCTTTTTCTCTCTTGATGGCATCAAAAGCAATTAATGATCGCATGATAGATTCTAGGAGAGCGCCCCTCGACATGGAGATTTTATAATCATGGAAAACTAAAAAACTCTAATAAATCATTCGAAAATAGGAGGAAAATAAAAATGGTGATCTCTGCATGATGGCATACAACTTAAATGGAATATCACCAATGAGTAAAATGATTATCTCAAAAATATTTAAACAAACCTGTGAGATCAGAAAACATTGTAAAATAATAAAATGAAACAAAAAATAGGGCAGGAGGTGGACTCTCTTGATTGTATACATGATTTTATGTACCACTCGAGATCTAAAATACACCACAAGAACCAAGCAACAAAACCACCTCATCTCGAAAAATCCAAATGGCATGAAATCTTCATCACATAAAGAACCTCAGACATGTCTAGGTGACCCTCTACTCTCAATCTAGATCATATAGAAAAACATATGTGCTTATCTTTAAAATGATATAGCATCTCTATAGAACCATTATTATTCCCACCATGCATCATCAATATCTACAATAATTATATTCGAAAACACATCTAAAATATCACATAATCACCTATAATTTTAAAATAAGAAAATTACATAAAAAAATTGTTAAGGTGGGAGACTATCATTATTGTAAAACACTTTTGAAACACTAAATTCAATCCACATCACTGTAAAACCCCGAGATTTTATGAAAAATATTCTTTTAATTTCACTAATGTATTGTGTTGTATTCTACACCAAGATTACCTTGCGCTATAGGCAACACCGTATTAGCTTGTAGTATACGCAACACTATTATTGGATCGTGTTACACAAAATTTTGATAATAGTTATTCTACACAACATTGAGTATATATATATATATATATATTCAATGTATAAATGAAATATGGTTGGATTCTGTTATATGCAACAACAAAGGAGTTATGCACTACACGCAACCCTGACTTGGATTGCATTACACGCAATCGCGACCTTCCTCAATAGCGTGTGTTGTACACAATACCGGGTTTTACTAAACAATGATATATTATTATAATATTGTTATGAACTAGCCATTATGAATATTGTTAACTAAATTTTGAATTTTATAACATTATTATTCATCTTACACATTTCTAGAACATGTTATAAGAACAAAATAAATTTTTCGGGTAAAATAAGTATTTTAAAAAAATGCAGTTTTACCACCTTTTGATGGTGCACCCACTTTAAATATAGTTTTTGAAATGTTTATAATTTCAATTTTAAAAAATAAAATTCTTCTTTGGAATCAAGAAATAAAAATTTAATTTGGATAAAATTTTTATATTATTCTGGTAACTTTCACATTTTAATGAATAGTAAAAACACGTTATATTTTAATTAAAAACAACATTTTTCATCGTAATATATTATGTGGTTAAATTATAATAGTGAATGGTTTTAATGTATAAATAGAATATATTTTTGCCATTTAATATAATTTATGTCATTAGCATTGATTTTACCTTGAATTCGTAGGTTAAATCAATTCAATCTTTTGCAATGTTTTAATGAAAAACCCGTTTTCTTTCGACAACGAGATTAATTTTAATTTGATTTCTGCAACTTTTATGTATTGAATTTGGAAAAATGGATTCCATATTTGGAATCTGTGGGTCAAAATTATTTTAATAAGCTACTTTTTATTTTTTGGAATTATGAATAGTAACTACGGTAAATTTTATTCACCATAGTTAAAGGTAAATCGGGTAATTAAGGGTAAATATAATATTATAAAATTATCCTAACACATCCCAAAATTCTATTGGATGGCTAAAAGTAACCCCATATCAACTAAGGGTCGGATTAGATTCATTTTATGGACTTTTGACCATGAAAATAATTTAATTATTATTAAAACCAAAGAAAAAGACAACATGTCACTCTCTTAAATCTTATAAGTATAATAATTTTATGTTAGTGATAATCTTCATGAAACTTCGAAAATTAATAGTCTACTGAAAGATAAAAAAATTATCTACATCATGAGAAATTATTTAGAATTTTTTGGGATTAAATAATTATCATTAATTGTGACACAATAGTGATGCAGAAATTATTTATCTAGTGAAAAATCAAGAATATAGTTTTTATTAAACTAATAGTGACCATAAAAGGCACCAAACCCTGAAAAAAACATATTGTTCATGTAAATTTAAACTATAATCATCCAACAGTCGATTGTGTTACCATTTGGAGTCTTATACAAGCAATTATGACACTTATATTATTTTATTTTAAATGATGCCAAAGTTGTCACCTTCACAATTTAATAAATATAACAATTTAACTATTGTGATTTTAAGATGATACATTCTAGTAAAAGTATTATTGTGAAATATAATATATTTATCTTCATCATAGTAATTTATTTTAAATTTTTATGGAACAAATAATTATATTAAATAATTATACAAAAATGATGTAGTAATTATTTTATTAAGAGATAAACCAAATAAATGGTTTTAAAAATAATAAAATAAATATTATATGAACTATTTAATGTGATCCACTAATTTTATAGATACATATGACCTTTTATTAATATATTAAATCTTTTATTTTGAACATATCTTCTGTATATATTTTATTTGAATTCAAAAAAATGAATAGTGTCAAAATTGACACTATTGTTATTTTATAAAAATAACATATTATAAAATTGTTTAAAAATCACAAAAATATTTAAAAATTATAAATTTATATTTATATGGTCTATAATTTTATAAAGTAAAACAATTATGGAAATTCACAACTAATAAGTAATTATTTGATATAATTTAAAATTGAGAATTTTATTACCACAAATAAACTTAAATAGATTAAATAAGGATAAATCAAAATGATAAGGTTTAAAATAAGATCCATACCTATCTAAATTTTATTGGTTGATGGGATTACAACCCTATCGCATCTAATCTTCGAATATGAGTCATTTTTGGAGGGTTTTAAGTGGGGTTAGATTTATTATAAATTAATATTTTTAAGAATTCCAAAGGTGCCCCTCTCCTCCCTTATAAAAGGGAACCTCCTCCCTCTCCTCCTCACAACAATTTGAGACTTCAAGCTCGGCCAAACCATGCCAAATTATCTTTTCTCCACTTCCATAGAAACATCGTAGTGGTTCTGGTCTTCCTCAAAGACCAATTTTAGTGCCCTAAAAGGAGATCTCAAAGAGGCGTTTCAAAGAAGAGGTAATTTTCGTTACCGATTCTTTCAACTTTATTTCTTCTTCCACTTATTCTTCTTAGGTTGTTTCGTTATGAAGTAATAACATCAGTATCACTAATATACGGATATGTTATTATAAGTATGAAATAATCCTATTTCACCATCTATCCATCCTACGGAAAACGAAATCACCATGCGTGCCTGCGTACGGAATACCGTCTCCACGTCGTGGTGTAATCTGTTTTTCCACCAACACCTTACATGGATGGGTATTATGGTGTAAAGAATAACTATACATAGTTATTATAACATAAAAATGATTCTTATATATTGTATCATCCACTACAATTCAATTCAATAATTTTGGAAATGATATCATCGCTCGTGCGTACGTACGGACTACCGTCTCCACGACGCGATGAGATTCATTCTCCATGTTAACCATTTAAGAATGAATATAAAGTATATATAAGCAATAATAATGAAATATATGACATTATAAAGCTAATGGATTTATGTGTATATATATGTATGTCATCTACATAATTTCACTCAATTCAATAAGGAAACGAAAACAGCATTCATGCGTACGTACGGCCTACCGTCTCCAGGAACGGTGTATTTCTTTCCATTTATCGATCCATTATATATATGTATATTCTGAATATATATTATATATAAATCATGTTTTATATTCTATAATTAATTAATAATGATCTAAGTAATCATATGAATAATTACAAGTTAAAACACGAACGACAAATTAGACGATTTTACCCAAAACGCTACTTTAACATGAATTTAAAAACGAACGGGTAATATAAAGTCATAAGTGAACCATATATGATATAATAACAATGAATATTATTCTTTAATAAGTAAATGACATTATTTAAATCATTATACAGGAGGTTCGGACACTTACGAAGAAAATCGGACCTAAGGTAAGGGAAATATCACAATCTCATTTTTATCCAAGATTGTTTATACTTTGTCATTTACTGGGGTGTATTTTGTCATACACATCCATGATTCCTCAATATGTAATGTTTTTTCCATCCACGTACAATGGTTTAAATCCAATTTTACCCTTTGGTGAGTTTTTAGTAAAGGATATGAAAGGAATATTTTGTCATTTTTCATACAAGGTACTTTTTGACTTTTCCGACAAAAGTATGAATATTTTTTTTAACTTATACAGAATGAATGTATTTTTAAAACATTATTTCCAAAAAGATTCCTTTACATGTTTTAAAGTTTATTTTTCATCAACTTCTTTTAGTTTATAATTTTACGACATGTTAAGAAAGGAAAAGTGTTTTTGAAGTAGAAAGTATATTTTCCTCAAGAATTAAGTTCAAGTGTTTTATCAAAATTATTTTCCATCTAAGATAATAAAGGGTTCTATTTTTATCCCTATTATTACATTGATTTTATTATGTTGTGATGGAATTATTTTTATGAATTCCTTTATCGTATATGAATTGTTTTATGATGTCATGATGTTTAAGATTCCCATTTTTATTACATGGGTTATGCAATGATGTATGGTTTATGATTTTGTGGCACACATAAGAATGGTATCATTATGAGATGGGTGGGACCTATATATCCCTCCAATGCATTGGTTAAAGATTTTATATCTCATGAGATAGACATGGCTGGAACGGTGGGTTATACCGGTTCAGTGAAACAGGACTGAAACGAGGGTAACTCGGTTCAGAAATGGACTTTGTCCACTAAGATAATCATGGAAATGAGTCTTGAATAATAAGATATGATTCACTATGATTATGTGTGTATGCCACAATGTTTCATGTTTTTTGTTATGATTATTGGGATTACGTTTCACTACTATGATTTATCCCATTTTAGGAAATAATGATCTCTTTTGCAGGATTAAGATTTCCAAAAGATATGTTCTTATGAATATGATGTGATTGATATTTATTTTCTTTACCCTTACTGGGAATTTGAGCTCACCCTTTTATGTTTTCTTTTCCCCAGGATATAAAGAAAGGTTTTAGGTAAGAAAAAAAAGGAAGATCTTTATGGGAGATGTTGAAGATCTTTCACCACAATTAGAATATTATATTCCGAGTTTCCAAAGACACTAAACTATTACGGTCCTTGTGTGTGTATTTTTGTAATGTACTAAGTATTCTGAAAAAGTAATGTAATGTCCATGTACGTCAGGCTTCGGGTCTCTACAGTTGGTATCGGAGGTAAGTTTTAGTCAACCTTTGGAAACTAGGACGCGAAAACGTTAGTGAGATCCCTAGAGATATTTCTAAGGTATGTCTAGGGATGTCCCTAAGGATAAGTATACATATATGATATAGTCCTAGAACTATGGTAACGATCATAGAATTAAACCTAAGATGTTAGATATTGAAGTTAATTCCCCTTTATTATGTTGTTTTACCTATCATGATTTTTGTCACTCACACTATTTTTTTTGGGTTTTAGAAAACGACTGGAAACAAGATGATTCATGATAATAGAGGATATGAGGGACAATGGAATGATATTCTTCATGAGAAACCAAATGAAATGTGATTTGAAAGTCCAAAAATCATTATTATGCCGAATCAGAAATCTCATAATATGATCAATAAACTCAAATTTGGTAAGTTTCCTAACTCGGCTAATAAGAGAAAGATGGAGTTTCATGACGATCATAGAGGAAAGAAAGTTCAATTTCCCCTATGTAAATCATGTGGGAAGAGGCATCAAGGAGAATGTTTCAAAGGAACTAGAAGATGCTTTGGGTGTGGAAAAGAAGGACACAAATCCAGTAAGTGCAAAGGAAAAGGTTCAATTAACACCAGGGATGAGGATAATGGTATTGCTACGACATCAACAATGGTTAAATGTTTTAAATGTGGAATGTAAGAGCATTATGCAAACCAATGCCCTAAGGGAAAGTCTCATGAATAGAATCAGTATGGTCATATGAGTAGTATTTATGTGGATGATGATGAAGATACTACAAATGATATGTGAGATGAAAGAATTGTTGAAGCTCGATCAATGGTTTAAGAATGTAGTGTAATGATTACATGTTTATCATGTGTAATGTTGTATAAGTAATTACATGGTACTATGGAATAAAGATACATCTAAGGATTGTTACACTGTTGTCTTTCCTTGAGTTTTGAAAGTGTATGATTAATGTTACCACTATCCTTGAAAGGGTATTCAGATATTTTTGGAAATAAGATGATATGCGCATAATGAAGGGAAAATGAGAAAATGAAATGTTTAACAGTATTCATGAGCTCATGATTGATATAAGGACTAAGTGATATCATGGTTTGAGGATATATAATTTTGAGGATTTTGGGATGTGGAAAGTGTTAACTTTTAACTGCATTCATGTTTTCACTATGGTTCAATGGATATTCATTCTTCAAGAGAATACATGATTAAGGTATTCACATGTTTGTAATTTCACTAACAAGATATATCTTATGATATATGGGGGATAAATGATGGCATTCACATGATCATTTTCTTTATACTATGAGCTAGGACCGAATTATTTTAGATAAGCCTAAAGATTGGAATGAATTATGTTGGACATAAGTTAGTATTGTTTAAGGATAAAACTCTTTTGATATTGTTGATGGGATGTTATAGTAGTATAGATTTAGAAAAAGGACAACCTGCAGGACGGGCGACAACCCATCGCATCAGAAAAGGCTATGGGAATCAAACCCACAACCGAAGTGCGACTGGCCTTTATCGCCTACCACTGGCCTACAGGAAGTCCCTGGTTAGTAGAAACTAGTTTTATTTTATTAAGAGGTATGATATATGAAGTATAAGTTCATTTTTGGAACCATATACGATTAATCTAACCATAAGATGGACTTATAACTTTTTCTAACCTTTTGTTTGAAAGAGATGGAATGACTCATCATTCTATCACATGATCTTCTAACACATCACGAATAAAAAATTCAACTTCATTTTTTTAAGGGATGAAGTGGAAAGTGTTCAATTCACGAACAACAGTGAGATTGTACCAAAATCATGTAATTATTTCTTTTAATTCATCAAATTTAGGGAAATGATCTTGAAAACCAAAATTGTTGTCATAGTTCCCTTATATCCGATGAATTATATGGTACCTTAGATCATCAAAAATCTATATCTTTGTGATTGTTGGCAGTTTCATAGCCATGTTCTCTACCACTCTCCATCAGAACTTGATGGTTAGATTTTTCTTCCATATCCATATTTTCACCTATGTTCTCCTACGTGGAAACCCAATGATGAGTTAATTTGGGTAACCGTTACATTTCATACTTTAGTTTTTAAAGCCATGTTTTGGTATTCCTTTTTACGATGTGGGTTTCTATTAAACAAACTTTCGAGTAGTAAACCATTTATAACCCCCGACGAATTTCAAGGGCGAAATTCATTTTAAGGGGGGTAGAATGTAACACCCCAAGATTTTATGAAAAATATTCTTTTAATTTCATTAATATATTGTGTTTTATTCTACACCAAGATTACCTTGTGCTATACGCAACACCGTATTAGCTTGTAGTATACACAACACTATTATTGGATCGTGTTACACACAATTTTGATAATAGTTATTCTACGAAACATTGAGTATATATATATATATATTAAATGTATAAATTAAATATGGTTGGATTCTGTTATATGCAACAACAAAGGAGTTGTGCACTACACACAACCCTCAATTGGCTTGCATTACACGCAATCGCGACCTTCCTCGATAGTGTGTGTTGTACGCAATACCGGGTTTTACTAAACAACGATATATTATTATAATATTGTTATGAACTAGCCGTTATGAATAGTGATAACTAAATTTTGAATTTTATAACATTATTATACATCTTACACATTTCTAGAAGGAATCCCAGATCAAACGTAAAGATATATGTTCTTCATGGAGATTTGAATACTCTAACTTGGGACTTATTCCTGAAAAATAAACCCAAATCAGGAGAGGATTGATAACTGGGTTTTACTTCTGAGAAGGAATCCCAGATCAAACGTAAAATTAGGACTGGTTAAAGAGAATTAAAGGGACTTGGGGCTTATTCCTGCAAAGGAAACCCAATATTATGACTGGGACTTATTCTTAAAAAGGAGGCCTAGGTTAAGGGATTTATGACTAGGAATTATTCCTGAAAGGGAAGCCCAGGTTAAGGATTAAGGATTGGGGCTTACTCCTGAAAAGGAAGCCCAAATTAGAGACTGGGCATTACTCTTGAAAAGGAAGCCCAAATTAGAGGTTCTGGGGCTTACTCCTAAGAATGATGCCCAAAATTTATGACTGGGACTTATTCCTGAAAAGGAGGCCCAGGTTAGGGGACTTGGGGCTTACTCCTGAAAAAGAAGCCCAAAATTATGACTGGGACTTATTCCTGAAAAGAAGGCCCAGGTTAAGGGAGTAAATTTTGGGGCTTAATCCTGAGGAGGATGCCTAGATTTGGGAATTTTAAGAATTTTGGGCTTACTCCTGAGGAGGATTCCCAAGTTTGGAAGACTTAGGACTGGGGATTATTCCTGAAAAGGAGACCCAGGTTAAGGATTCTCTCATATTAAAGGATGAGGTTGAATGAATGAACTCTCCATATTTAGGGACATAAAGATATTTAAATCACTAGGTTTTGAGAGATATTCCACAGAATTCTATTCAGATAAGGAAGTCAAATCAAGAAATCATGCCATAAATGGATTTGAAGACTGTCTTGAAGACTGAATCTTGAAAAGGAAAGGTGTAATGGCTTAAGAGGGGTGAAATGGGCAAGAAAGGCACCCAAAAAGGAAGGGGTGCGCAAGTCTTGGAAGGCGCGCAGGTACTACGGCGGCACGCAAGTATTGGTCGTGCAGGTATGCCTGCGCGACACATGGTGTACTTGCGCGATGGCCAACCAGCATTGAAATACTTGAGCGACTCTTTATTAAATACTTTAGAATCCTCTTGAGGTTCTTCCAAAAAAGGGACGTGCAAGTTCTATCGAAGGAGTAAGGCGGCGCGCAAGTGTGGTCACTTCCCTTAAGGGCTGGCCAATCAGGCGCGCAAGTGTTGATGAATCTCAACACATAGGCCTTCCACCCTCTCTTTAAATCTTCCGTTCTAGGTATGAAATTAACTTAGAAGTGTTCCAGAAGCTTTGAGAAGAGACTTGGGCGTCGGGAGCTTAAATCCGAGTTTCTGGAAAAAGATACTCTCGAATAGGGGGACCACAGGGTCTATTTATAGGCAGGAGAAGACCCCGGGCGGTTATCAATTAGGTCGCGCAAGTCACTTGCGCGCCAAGTTGTGTCGTGCAAGTCCACTTGCGTGACTATGAAGGAACTTGTGCGGCCTATGGGCAATGTTTGCCTTGTTTATCCCTTTGTCGATTTTTGATGTTTTCTTCAAAGGTTGAATCACTTTGAGCTCAGATATTCCCATTTTCCGATCATTAGATTCTATGATGAAAGGAGCGTCAACAATGGTAAGTGTACATATCATAATGTAGTTAAAGTACCTCTCATTTGAAATTTCAATTTCATGAGATATCTCCTTGTTGCTCAGTATAAGAGGTTACTGGCATAAATCATCATCACCAACCGCTCATGTTTGGGAAATGGTTGCCATAATGCCCATTCTCTATAAACATGATGCAATGAATCATGGAAAGATCAACATGTGCATCTTTTTCTACATTATCATTTTGAGAAAAAACTTCATATGACTTTAACAACCATCTTCTGAATGGAATTCCCTTCCATATTAAAAAAAATTATTAGACCCATTAAGGAAATTCCCTCCATGATTCTTCCCACACTTCAAGCATCAAGTTAATATCATCCTTTTTAATTTATAGTTTTTATATTTTAATTGGAACTCTAATTCAAATTATTGTCGAAAAAATGAAATTCATTCATGAATCTAACCTCCATTTAATCCTTTATTTCACAACAAAAAATCTCTTCGTAGCTACAAATTTCTCTTATGGCCAATGCCCTACTAAGACTATTCTTTATTCCACAGAAGAACCTATCACTTTTACCATTACTTTGGATGATAATTTTTCATTTATTCCTCAAATACCTCATGAAATTATCCCCATAGGTACTAATAGACTCATCATCCCCTTGGTTTAACTGAAGTAACCCTTTCTCTATCATGGTATGAAAAATTGGAGGAAATTACATATTGAAAAATAAACATTGGAAATCCTACCAAACCATGGATTTAATATAATAATGTTGCCTTGTATTCATGATTATATTCCACAAGTGATCTGATTCAACTTCCAATAGATAAACATCTAGAATGAATTTCTAGTGCTCTGAACACTAAAGAATAGGGAATATCTTTGCAGTGGTAATAATTCAATTTTCAGAAACTAGTGGATCAAAAGACCCTCTAAAACATGATGGAAATTTCCTCATGAATGAATCAACAATATTTTGTTCAATACTTCACTCATTTGGAATTCTTTCCTGATTAATTGCCTGAGATGTTTAGGTGAGAATAGAACCATGATTCTTCATTCCTGCTCCAATATCATTTGGTTTATCAGGATGGAAATTGCTGCTTTGTCTATTTCATTTTCCATTAACACGGTTAATTTGGATTACAACCATTGATCAAAAGCAACCACATAGAGTGAGTAATAGTTATCATAATGAGGAATCACTTAATCTTGAAAAATCACAAGTTGGGTTTATAACATATGAAATATTAAATAATATATGACATCTTAGTTTTATCATAGGATATTCAAAGTCAACTTAAGATTAATCCCTTCATAATGGTCTAGGAAGATTTTGTGAATTCCCAAAGAATATCCCTAAGGAGTGTCAAACTAGGTGTCAAACAAGGCCTATTGTGGTGTACCAAATTACCCTAAGTCATGCATGAAACATCTTTTCAGAGTTGTTACCCCTACTTAAATCTTTTCTAGATCCACATAAACATTTATTATTGAGAAATATATGTATTTCTAGGAAACCACTCACTCTATATTTCACCAAAATAATCGAACATTTTCTTATAATTTTCCTCATCCTCCAGGTTATCTCTAGAAATTTTCCATACTGTTTTCACTAATGTTTTCTCATTATAGTTTCCAAAGTATAAATAAATTTTTCCTCTAATACCAACTATAGAAAACCTATAATTACAAACATGACATTACATTACATAAATTTTGGGGAATAAAAAAATCATACAAATAGAAATGAGAAGACCATAATAATCTAGTTCCTTTGACATCATGGAAACAAAAAAACTAGTACATAAATGAGCTAAATTATCTCACAGTGGGTTCTCCTTGACTGTAACCCTTCTTAGACACATCAAACATAATACATGTCTTCATAACCTAGGGAAGGAAAGAAAAAAGGAGGTGATCTCAAATGCTCTGTAAGGGTAACCAAGGGATACATTTAAGCACAATCATGAACATAAGTGTATTATAACATGATCATGAAAACAGAACATCATTACTAGAATATGAAAGATAATATAAATGAATCATGGAATAATTCTTGGAATTTCAGATGACTTATATCAAAAGGAAGTAATGGACCTACGTCATAAAATCATCACATAGGAGTAAGACATTGAATTGTGGAAACTCATAGGTATATAATTTTTTCCACAGTATCTCAAATTACAAATCCAATACCATTATAGTGGATGAAGTCCTTTACCAGACCGTGTAACTCTCGTTCAAGACTTGTATTACATAACTGAGTGACCCTCATTGTAGACCTTTATTAATGAAATATGTAACCTTCATTCTATCCATTTATTACTTAACTGAGTAAACATCATTTCAACCATGTTTTATCTCATGAGATAAAAATCATTACTCAAAACATTAGAAGGCGATATAGGTCCCACAAGTCACATAATGAAATTATACATACAAATTACACACGATCATAAATAAATAAATCATAACTCCTGAAATGAAATGGGTATACTAAACATGTAAGAATATATTAACCTATTGAAATAGAAATATTTCTTAAATATATCATCAGAAACATAACCCTGGGAATGAATTGGGTTTTGGGTGCATATAACTATTGAATGAGAATCATTCTTCATAAACATAATGTAATTAAAACCCAATCCATTAATAGAAATGATATGAATAAAAACATTATATAAATTATATATAAATGCCTGAGTAAAACCAATGGATTTTTTCTTATATGGGAAATAATTTTTAATGGTCTTTTAACCAATCATTTCTTAAGGAAAAAATCTTTTCATCTTTAAAAAAATTATTTTTATAACATAAACCATTTTGAAAACATATTTCTATGAAAATATCTATGAAAACATATAAATAAATAATTAAAAATAATAAAAAACATTTAAAATCCTTTTTCAATGAAAATTTTCTTTATGGATCCATTGAAAATATTTTCTTGAATCTCTTTTGAAAACATGATTTTTCAGTAAAATGGATTTATAACCAAAGGGATAAATGGTCAAATTTTATTAAAAACATTATATTAAGTAAAAAGAGTTGAAAATGGTACTAAAATTGAGAATATATTGAATAAATCGAGGGGAAGTAAACTCAAGAATATTCTTGGGAGATTTCATTAATGGAATTAGAAACATAAAAAAACTCGAAAAACGATAATATTGTCTCAATAAAATATTATAACTTGGTTACATGGGATCATATAGTCCATGTATGAAATGTAATTTAAATTAAGATAAATATACCATGAAAAGAATTATATTCATGAAATTACATTTATAATGGATTTATATTCCCCTCAATAACAAGTTTAGGTTTATAACAATACAGAAGTCTCAATGAAGGAAAATTGATACAAAACTATTTAACTGATTTGGTAACTTTTGAATGTTAAACCCCACAAAAAATGATCATAGATTTGAAATGTGAAAAGAAATAATTTATGTTATATTAAACATATAATTAAATCACGTGAAGTAAATACATCACAAAAAAGAATATATTATTTATCACGACATGAATCTTATAGAAATTAAAAGTGAGATGAAAATCACCTTACCTTGTGTTTTAACTCTATCTGTACTCATACAATATTCCTGTATGATAAATATTAGATTATTATAAATATATTAAATAATAATGTACTTTAATATAATACCATATATGGTTTTATTATGACCTTATATTACTAACTTGTTAATGATACTATGTTAAGGTTTCACTTCGGGTAGTATTTTCTTTATTCTTTTCATGTGTCATAATTTGTTATATCTTTTGTAATTATAACAATATCCTGATTCTAAAATTTATTTCATGATATAAATATCATTTATAATAAATATATTTTTATTATTAAAACTTATACCATAAATAAATATTAAATGGAATACATTTTTCAAGGAGAATGTAAGTTGTACATACGAATGAATGATGTTTTTCGTTTTTATTATCATATTAAAAGTATTTAAATGAAATATATATAAATATATATGAGAATATATATATATATATATATTTAATAAAATAAAATAAATATATAATATATACAATATAACTTCATTAAACCCATTCGTAATGCATTCTATGTGGTGTGTGAACGAATCACAATGCTTTGAGGGGGCGATAGTCCACACATCCTCAAACGTGGTTATCTTATTAACACCACATGGAAGGCAAAACATTTATGTGATTTAAGAGTAATAAATAATCATAAATACATAATATGTATAATAAATTACATATATAAATATATTTTCTATCATAATGGACACCATGATTGGTGGTAAAGTAGAAATGAACAATCATTGTTCCGTGAGGCAGTAGTTCACCGTATACAGAAACTGTACGTTCAACATCCATTAGATGGAGGTGTGTGTAAGTTTAGGTCATAAAAATTTCATAAAAAATAATATTATATATGGGGAACTCGTTATGTCTCCGAGTAATAGAAAAAATATAGTTTAGGTGGTGGAGATAGAAAATAAATGAAATGAGCTTAAGAGAAGACATTACCTCTCAATCGAGTAACGGAATTTGGTTAGTTCAAAAAGACAACCATGAAAGGTTTTATCCCAAAATGGATTCCTAAAATTATAGGTATGTATTTTTTAGAGTCATTTTGGGAATATCATAGAATAATATATGGCCACGGCCTTAAACTTTACTTAATATTGAATTAAATGAATATTTCACATTGACGATCTTTTTAGGTTTGAAGTTTTAGAGAATTAGGACATAACTATTACATATCAAAATATTAAAAAGTAGACACTTCTACTAAGTTTCCATAAAATAATAACTCTTGAAAAGAAACATGTCTAGTTCCATGTTTTATATTGCATGACTTTTCCTTGATCCCATCCTTGACCCTATTACACATTAAGTCATGTGAAAAAAATTTCAAAAACATTGGATGAGCATAAAAAGCATAGTATGGGATATAAAAGTACAAAATGAAAACATTATTCCATATATGAAATCATAATTTACTCATAAAACATAATAATTTTAACATACCTCACCAAATCATGAATAAATCATAGAAATCATAAGACCTAAAGGTAACTTGAGGCATCCATAACATTCTTACGTAGGGAGTAACCCTCATCGTTACGTTTGGAAAACCCATCACACTATATTCCCATAAATCTCTTCAGAGAAACCTTAACATTTAACTCCTTCACATTACCCATTGCATTGGAGAGCTATATCGGGCTCACCCACCCTTAGTTTATCACGAAACCACCCATCTTCCTAACAATACCCAAGAACAAAAACATTATCGTATCACGTAAAACATGCATAAAAGAAAACATAACATTTCCACATTTCAATCACAATATATAAATACAACACATTGATATTATAAAAACATTATGAAAACCATTTTCAATACCAAAATAAAAGGAATGTAATACATGATATTTATTTTTCATTTAAAAAAAAGAAAGGTTATGGCTTGTAGAGGAAGCCGAAACTCAAATAATGGTCATGGAGGCGGAGAAGTCACTGTCGCCGCATACGTACGAAAAAAAAACATTCCTTTTTTCATTTAGTAAAACTCATCGTATAAAAAATTGATTCCTTTTTAATAAGAATAAAAGTCAAAGGGGTTTATACACCATATAAAAGAAAGTTGTGTATAAAACAAAATATGCCTCAATGAATGGAGATTGAGACGAAGTCCCTTACCTCGTGTCCGACGTGACTAGATTTCTCCTTAATCTCCTGAATAATAAACTTGAGTTAATTTAAACCTGCTTAAAAAACCTTTTCAACATTTATTATTCCTTTTATATCACTTATTACTATGTCATGAACAATATGTAATTATTTAAGTTAATAACGGTCATTTTAACGATCATTGGTACATGAGTCAAAAATAAACTCTTTATAATTACAATTTTTTCATGTATCAATTATATCCAGAGTTATATTCATTATTTAGATATCAAATATATCATATATATCCAGTATATACATGAATTTATAATATTACATAACATTTAGTGGTAAGAAATGAAATGCACCGTTCATTGAGACGGTAAGCCGTACTTACGCATGAATGCTACATTCATTTCTATTTCGTATTTTATGGAATGGAAACATAATGACATAAAGGTATATTATAATTCTAGTGTAATTTCATATATAATATCATTAACTCTATCCTTTATATGTCCCACATATGGCATTAACGAATCAAATCACTTTGAGGGGGAGGTAGTCCGCACTTCCTAAAATGAAGATATAGTGTATACCCATAATGGAAGACATAAAGGTATTCCATAAATAAAAAATACAGAATCTTAAGGAAAACATAAACATATTATATATCATATATAAATATAATGTCATCTTAATGGCCACCCTTTAAGGTGTTAGAAGAATATTGAACAATCATCGTTTCGTGAGGCAGAAATTCGCCATCCACAGAAACTGTATGCTCTTTAACCATTAGATGATGGTGTGTGTAGGTGTAGCTCTAATAATTATCATAAAAACAACCTAGTATATTTAATAATATGGTTTTGTTACAAAATAAATGAATAAATAGAGTTTACGGTGTTAGAGAAGCAAAATAAAACATAAGAACACAAGAGAAGACACTACCTTTAAATCGGGTAACTATTTTTTATTTGAGCTCGAAGGCTTCCTTGGAAAGACTTAATCCCAAATTGAGGCTTCTATGAGTAATAGAGGTATTTGGAGAGACAAAATTGTCAGGGTTTGGCCAATCCAAAGGCTTTAGATGTGTGGGTAAGGTGGTAGAGGTGGGGGCCTTTTATAAGAGGAGAGTAGGGGCACTCTTGGAAAGTTTTAAAAGGTTACTTTATTATAAAATTATTTTCGGATTTTAAAGGTCCCAAAATTATATATTTCGAGTATAAGGTGATAATATTTCTAAATAAACCCATTAAATAGGTTTTGGACAATTTTATGTCTTAGATTTTACATTATCTTTTCATTTAATTTAAATTGTTAAATAATGAGGTAATCACTGCATCATCATGGTGTCATAAATTATTTAATATATTTAATGTCTAAAACTTATCAAAAAACTATCATGATGTAGTAAATATTTTTATCTTTCTAATTAATATTTATAGTCAAAATTATGACTTGTATAACTCCATTTAAAAATTGTTTTAGTAAAACAACACATGTTTGTGACATTTTTATTTTAACATTAAATAAAAAGTTATTAATGTAATTTTCCTACCAATGTGGCTCCATGGGGTCCTAAAGTTGACCCATGGATTTTCTTGGTCGGCCATGACACATCCAATAATGGTAGTACATGTGTCAAGGACATTTCATATTATTAAAACATTATTTTTACCTTAAATTATACTAATTACCTCTAATCACGATTATAAACTTAACACTTACTATTCACCAAAAATTATTTTAATCCCATTTAACAACATTTTACTTCTTAATGAAAACCATGTAGGTCGGATTTTTTAAATTCAAAACAAATAGGTGTTAAAATTTCATTTAAACAAAAAAACAGTTTTTAAGTACTACTTAGTGGTTTCACTATTCATCAAAAATTGATGTTTTTCAGAAAAATACCAAAACATCACCCTAAACTATATTTGATATTCCGAAATCAAAAATGATGTGTACATTAAAATATTCAAAACATATAAGTTATATTAATAAATTTAATAATTAATTCTCACTATCAAGACAAATAGCGTGTTTTTATGAAACAATATATATCAAAAGATTGACACTAGTTTAAGTCCAATTTCAAAGTGAAATTAATTCGAACGACCACTATTGGATTAAATGGTAAAAATATATTCTAATTTAACTTTAAAACCAATTAAAAAGATAATCTAATAATATAAATAAATTATATTAAAGAGTGGTTTTGAATTAAAATACAACATTTGTCACTATTCATTAAAAAATGAACTTTATCGGAAAAAAACAAACAATTTACAAAAATTAAATTTTTATGTCCTAATTCTAAAGAAGAATTTTATTTGGTCCAAAATAATGTATAATAGTGACCAAAACTATATTTAATGAGGGTTCTCCTTCAGAAGACAATAAGTGGACCTTTAGTGGAAATTAGAGTATATATGCCTAAAATTGAATTCTTTTTGTATTTTAAGCCTTTATCCTTTATTGGATAAATGTAAAAACATTTAAAAAACATATATATTCATATTTTAGTTATTTCTATTCATTACCACCCATAAAACAGCTACGTGTTAACTACCATTTAAAATAATATTATTTTATTACTAGTGTGCAACGTAAGATTTCAAAGAAACTATTTGTTGCGTATCGGGTACGCTATCGAACATAGCATCCCCTTTAAAGTAAAATTAATATTTAATTCGTAAATATTAATAAATATGAAAATGTTTTATTCTTTATTTACCTAGGATGTTACATCCTTTCCCCTTTTTGGGAATTGCGTCCCCACAATTTTATTCTCTTATCAAAATAAGTGGGGGTATTTATCCCTCATAGAATTTTCAGAATACCATGTTGCCTCTTCAACCATATGGTTTTTACACAAAACCTTTACCTGGTGAATTACCTTATTTTGCAACACTTGCTCACTTTGGTCAAGAATCTGGACTGGTTGTTCTTCATAAGAGAGATTCTCTTCCAACTAAACTACCTATGGGCTCAAAACATGAGATGGATTTGGCATATAATTTCTCAACATCGAAACATGAAAAGAATTATGTACCTAAGATAAACTCAGAGGTAAAGATACTCGGTAAGGAACTGATCCAACTTTTTCTAAAATTTAATATGGTCCAATTAACCTTAGACTCAGCTTTCTTTTCTTACCGAATCACCTCACACTTTTCCATGTTGAAACTTTGAAAAAAACATGATCACCTACCTCGAAAGATAGATCCTTCCTCTGGTTATCCGCACAACTCTTCTGCCTGCTCTGAGCTGTTCTCATGTGTTTCTGAATCAACTAAACTATTTCTACCATCTCTTCTACCAATTCTGGTCCCATCAGCTTCCTTTCACCCACTTCACCCCAAAAATCTGGAGTTCGACATCGTTTACCATATAATGCCTCAAATTGATCCATCTATATAGTTGAATGAAAAATGTTATTATAAGAAATATCAACCAACGAAATATGTTGGTCCCAAATTCCCTGATAATCCATCGAAAAAGCACGTAGCACATCCTCCAAAGTCTGAATTGTTCATTATGACTGCCCATCTGATTGAGGATGAAAAGCTGTACTAAAATTTAATTCAGTACAAAATGACTTCTAAAGGCCTTTGCCAAATTTAGAAGTAATCCTGTGATCACGATCAGATACAATGGATAGGGGAACTCCATACAACCAGACTATCTCTTTAAGATATAATCGAGAAAGTTGATCTAGAGAGAAATTATCTCGAATTGGAAAGAAATGAGCAGATTTAGTCAAGCGATCAACAATAACCCAGATTGCATTATTACCTCGAGATGTCTTCGGTAATCCCACAACAAAGTCCATGGATATATTTTCCCATTTCCACTCTAGCTCCAGTCACGGCTGAAGCATCCATTTTAGTAACTTCCGCTCTGCTTTAACCTGCTGAAAAGTCAAACACTTCATAGTAAAATCAGCAATATATCTTTTCATTTCATCCCACTAGTAATACTCCCACAGATCTCTGTACATCTTAGTACTGCCAGGATGAACTGAAAATGGAGAACTATGAGCTTCACATAACAACTCTCTCTTCAACTATTAATCACAAGGAACACACAATCACTTCCCAAATCTCAAAACACAATCATTATCAACGTAGAATTCAGGCAACATACCCTTCTGAACTAGATCTACCATTTTCGGCAACTCACTGTCTTGTTTCTGTGCTTGCTTAATTCTGTCTGATAGAGAAGATTTCACCGATACCTTAATCAAAACAGAAGGACATCCTGCACCAACAACTTCTATGCCAAATTTCATCAAATCCTTAACCAAAGGATCACGTTCCAAACACAATATTGTTAATTTAGAATTAGTTTTTTGACTCAATGTATCAGCCACTTTATTTACTTTTCCCGGATGGCAATGAATTGTACAATCATAATCCTTGATTAATTACATCCATCTCCTCGGTCTAATGTTCAATTCTTTCTGAGTGAATATATACATTAAACTTTTGTAATCGTTATATATTTGACACTTTACTCCATAGAAATGATGCCTCCAAATTTTTAAAGAAAAAAAAACAGAAGCTAATTCCAAATCATGTGTAGGGTAATTTACCTCATTAGTTTTCAACTGACGTGAAGCATATGCAATTACATGATCATTCTGCATAAGGACACATACATGTCCCTTCAACAAAGCATCACTGTATATAACAAACTCACCATTCCTGGAATGTAGTGCAAAACATGAGCATTCACCAATCTTTTTTTCAACTCTTGAAAACAATCATCACATTCTTTTTTCTAGATAAACATAACACCCTTCCGAGTTAGCTTTGTCAGTTGACTAGAAAACTGTGAAAAATGTTCAACCAACCATCGGTAGTAACCTTCCAAACCAAGAAAACTACGGATCTTGGTTACATTTGTGGGTCTTGGGCATTATACAACAACTTTTGTTTTAGCAGGATCAACATTTATACCATTTTTGAAACAATGTCACCAAGGAAAGAAATTTGTTGTAACTGAAACTCACACTTTCTAAATTTTCCATAGAGTTTCATTTCTTTTAAGGTTTGCAAGACAGCACTTAAATGACTTTCATGCTCCTCTTGACTTTTAGAAAATACCAAAATATCATCAATAAACACAACCACCATTTATCACCTGATTCAACTGATCCATCACTGCAGTAAACTAATAAATTCTGATTCCGACCATCGTTGGTTGCTAATTCAGAAGGTTATTCTCCTCTTTATGCCTTCCCAAAAAATCTTCACTGTTTATTTTACGAAAAAGAATTCTTAACAAAGACATGTCTTAGAAGAAGCAACATGGTAATATATAAATGATATATGATTTCAATATTAACATAAATTAATTTATGGAAATTAATTTAACAATACCCTAAATCCTAAAGTTGTCTAAACCGACCTCTGATACCAACTATAAGGCCCCATCCTAAAACCTTACTTAATATTGAATTAAATGAATAATTCACATTGAGGATCTTTTCATGTTTAGAGTTTTAGAGAATTAGGACATAACTATTACATCTCAAAAGATTACAAAGTAGACACTTCTACTAAGTTTCCATAAAATAAAAACACTTAAAAATAAACATGTCAAGTTCCATGTTTTAGATAGCATGACATTTCCTTGATCCCATCCATGACCCTATTCCACATTAAGTCCTGTGAAAAACATTTTGAAAACTTGGGATGAGCATAAAAAGATCAGTAAGGGATATAAAAGTAAGAAATGAAAACAACGGTCCATGTTTGAAATCATAATTTACTCATAAAATATAAGCATTTTAACATACCTCATCAAATCATGAATAAATCATAGAAATCATAAGATATAAAGGTAACTGGAGACATTCATAACATTCTTACGTAGGTAGCAACACTCATGGTTACATTTAGAATACCCATCAAGGTATATTCCCTAAATCCCTTTGGAGAAACCTCAACATTTAACTCCTTCATGTTACCCAATGCATTGGAGAGCTATATCGGGCTAACCTTCCATTAGTTTATCACGGAACCACCTGTCTTCATAACAATGCCTAAGAACCATAACATAATCATATCACGTAAAACATGCATAAAGGAAATATAAAATTTCCACATTTCAATCACGAGATATCAATACAACACATTGATATTATATAAAAATTATGAAAACCATTTTCAATACCAACATAAAAGAAAATTAGTACATGGAATTTATTTTTCATTTTAAAAAAAGATAGGTTATGGATTGTAGAGAAAGCCGAAGCTCAAATAATGGTCACTGCGGTGGAGAAGTCGTTGTCGCCGCATAAGTACGACAAAAAACCATTCCTTTTTTAATTTAGTAAAATGATTCATATAAAAAAATATTCCTTTTGAATAAATGTAAAATTAAAATGGGTTTATACAGCATATAAAATAAATTTGTGTATAAAACAAAATATACCTCAATGATTAGAGATTGAGACGAAGTCCCATACCCCGTGTCCGACGTGACTCGATAGCTTATTAATCTCCTGAATAATAAACATGAGTTAATTTCTACATTCTTAAGTACCTTTTTCAAGTTCATTATTCCTTTTATATCACTTATTACCATGTCATGAACACTATGTAATTATTTAAGTTAATAACGGTCGTTTTAACAATCATTGGTACTTGAGTCAAAAATAAACTCTTTATAATTACAAGTTGTTCATGTATCCATTATATCCAGAGTTATATTAATTATGTAGACATTATATGTATCATATATATCCATTATATACATGCATTTACAATATTACATTACATTTAGTGGTAAGTAATGAAATGCACCGTTCGTGGAGACGGTAAGTCGTACGTACGCATGAACGCTTCTTTCATTTCTATTTCATATTTTATGGAATGAAATCATAATGACATAAAGTTATATTATAATTCCAGTATAATTTCATATATAATATCATTAACTCCATCCTTTATACATCCCACATATGGCATTAACGAATCAAATCACTTTGAGGGGGCGGTAGTCCGCACTTCCTAAAATGAAGATATCGCGTATACCCATAATGGGAGCCATAAAGGTATGCAATAAATGAAAAATAGAGAAGCATAAGGAAAACATAAAAATATTATATATCATATATAAATATAGTGTCATCTTAATGACCATCTTTTAAGGTGTTATAAGAATATTGAACAATCATCGTTTCGTGAGTCAGAAATTCGCCATCCACGGAAATAGTATGCTCTTTAACCAATAGATGAAGGTGTGTGTAGGTGTAGCTCTAATAATTCTCATAACAACATCCTAGTATATTGAAGATACTTGTGTTGTTACAAAATAAAGGAATAAAAATAGTTCAGTGGGTTGGAGAAGCAAAATAAAACATAAGAACACAAGAGAAGACACTACCTTTACATCGGGTAACTCTTTTTGATTTGAGATCAAAGGCTTCCTTGGAAATACTTATACCCAAATTGAGGCTTATATGAGTAAGAGAGGGATGTGGAGTGACAAAATGGGCAGGGTTTGGTCCATCCAAAGTCTTTAGAGGTGTGGGTAATGTTGTAGAGGTGGGGGCCTTTTATAAGAGGAGAGGAGGGGCACTCTTTGAAAGTTATAAAAGGTTACATTATTTTAAAATGCGTTTCGGATTTCAAAGGTCCTACAATTATCTATTTTGAGGATAAAGTTATAAGAGTTATAAATCCACCCATCCAATAGGTTTTTGAAAAGTGTAGGTCTTAGATTTTACATTATCTTTTCATTTTATTTAAATCGTTAAATAATGTAGAAATCGCTGCATCATCATGGTGTCATAAATAATTTAATTTATTTAATTTCTAAATATTATTAAAAACTTATAATTATGTATGAAATCTTTATAGCTTTCTAATGAATATTTATAGTCAAAATTATGACTTTTATAACCCCATTTAATTTTTTTAGTAAAACAACACATGTTTGTGACATTTTTATTTTAACATTAAATAAAAAGTCATTAATGTCCTTTTCCTTCAAAGTGGCTCCATGGGGTCCTCAAGTTGACCCAT
Organism: Viscum album; assembly: GCA_963277665.1. Lineage (NCBI taxonomy): Eukaryota > Viridiplantae > Streptophyta > Magnoliopsida > Santalales > Viscaceae > Viscum > Viscum album. Next base: position 1,075,932,056 of record OY728143.1, read on the forward strand.
AGATTCTCCTGGTCAGCCATGACACATCCAATAAGTGTAGCACATGTGTCAAGGACATTTCATATTATTAAAACATTATTTTTACCTTAAATTATACTAATTACCACTAATCGCAATTAAAAACATAAAATTTTTTATCCACCAAAAATTATTTTAATCCCATTGAACCACATTTTACTTCTTAATGATAACCATGTATGTCGGATTTTTGAAATTCAAAACATAGAGGTAGTAAAATTTCATTTAAACAAAAAAAATAGTTTTTTATGTACCACTTAGTGGTTTCACTATTCATCAAAAATTGAAGTTTTTCAGAAAAATACCAAAAACTCACCCTAATATATATTTGATATTCTGAATTAAAAAATGATTTCTACTTTAAAAAATTAATAACATATAAGTTACATTAATTAATTTAATAATTAATTCGCACTGTCAGGACAAATAGCCTGTTTTTATGAAACAATATATATCAAAACATTGACACTAGTTTAAGTCCAATTTCAAAGTGAAATTAATTACAACAACAACTATTGGATTAAATGGTAAAAATATATTCTAATTTCACTTTAAAACCAATTCAAAATATAATCTAATCATATAAATAAATTATATTAAAAAATGTTTTGAATTAAAATACAACATTTTTCACTATTCATTAAAAAATGAACTTTATCAGAAAAATACCAAAAATTTACACAAAGTATATTTTGATATCCCGATTCTAAAGAAGAATTTTATTTGGTCCAAAATAATGTATAATAGTGACCAAATCTATATTTAAAGAGGGTTCTCCATTAAAAGGCGATAAGTGTACTTTAGTGAAAATTACAGTATATATGCCTAAAATTGAATTCTTTTCGTATTTTAAGCCCTTATCTTTTATTGGATAAATGTAAAAAAATTTAACAAACATATATAATCAAATTTTAGTTATTTATATTCCTTCCCGCCAATACAACGGCTACGTGTTAACTACTATTTAAATTAATATTATTTTATTACTAGTGTGCAACATAAGATTTCAAAGAAACTCTTTGTTGCATATCGGTTATGCTATCGAATATAGAAACCCCTTTAAAGTAAAATTAATATTTAACTCGTAAATATTAATAAATATGAATATTTTTTATTCTTTATTTACCTGGGATGTTACAAATAACATGAAATTTTTCATAGTTGTTAGGAATGGGTTGAGTTGGTGACCTTTTATAGAGAAGGAAAAGGAATCCGAGGGAATTTTTAAAAACAAATAAGGTGTATAGACATTCTTACACAAAAAAATCATAAAAAACAAAACTCAAAAATTTAAGGTTTATGGAATAAATATAGACATATAAGGGGTGTTGTACAAGTTTATAGGTCATTGGGGCTCTTAATTTTATGGTTTAGTCCCTAATTAAGCTTAATTTTGCCTTAAATATTGTGATTAATTTTAATCACTTCAACTAATTATTTTGGTCAGAAATTAACATGGTATTTTTAGAATGTAATTACTAGACATAATAAAATGGTTTACCACTTTTTTATCAAATTCACTTCACAGAAGCGGGAAAATTAAGATTAGTGTTAATCCTGTAGACGGGACATAATAACTGGGTTATAAAGTAAGAAAAAGTTCAAACGGTTGTTTTGATTTTATATTCAGTATCAAATTAGATTTGATTATAATTAAAATATCATATTAGTTTATATAATATTAATATAATTTTATCTTAAAATTATTTATAATGGCACTTCAAATTAATAATATATTTGAAAAATGTATTTTTAACTAAAAAATAATATTTTCACTATTGATTAAATAAATAATCCTCTCAAACAAAACCCAAAAATTCACCCATAGTTAAATCTGAAATTCAAAAATAAAACATGAATATTATTTTACAAAATTAAATTTCTAAATTCTCCTAAATTTACTTTCATTATCAAAAGTATTTTTTTCGTGAAAATGATTTTTTTAAACAAAAAAATTACTTTACCAAAAAACATATCAATTATTATCCACGTGTTTTATTTATATAAAATAATTATAAAATATATTTGAGAAACATGAATTTATTTTAATATTACTATGTTTAACATATTTTATATAACTATGCTATCTAAATAATTAATACAATAAAAGGTGATATTTCACAGTAACTAAATATTGCATGTATCGTATGCCAAATCAGTGTTTCATCTAACGTGTGCTGAGTTAGTTCTATGTGAATTGAATATTTAACATAGTTCAATGAAAGATATAAATGAAAATTTAAATTTATATCAAAAAAATACATAAAAACTCAGGTTTTTATATGAACGATGACTCATCTTAGCCCGAGAAGTATATTAACATCTAAAGGGTTGTCACGGTTAATATGTCATGCACCCATACACAGTGAGACTAATCATTCTATATCACATGTTTATATCATCAAGGATAGATATCTAGGGATTATGGAGTTATAATAATCATATTATTCTCACTACAAGACTCAATCAAGATAAGGGAAAGCTCTGGGTGTATGCCCCAATCGCTGAAATAAAAGATATCTCAAACATATAAGGGAAAAATTAGTGTCTATTACCCAATCAACATAACTAGAAAAACAATAATTTCATTCATATCAATTATATATAGGACTCCGCACAATGAACCACACTCTATATAGACATATCATGTGTTTCCCTAGTGAATAATTTTCTCAACCGTGTGTAGTGAAACTGACTAATATTTATCCCTTTATGTTCACACTGATCATGGATCACATGCTATTAAAAAATTAAAATAGTCATGTAATTTTTATCACAAACCTACACCGTCTAGGGAAACATTAGTGTTTAAGCACTGATGAGTTTCATGACACATTTACCTCTGTATAAGTGTTTCTACCTTGAGCCAAGTCTCAATGAAACGATTGAACTAAGAGAACTATTATTACAAGGATAATTATTTTATTTAAGATTCATTTCTATGGACCAGTATCAAATACGAACCCACATCAGTGTAAGTCCACCATGTCCCCTCCATTTTACCTATTAGGACCCAATCATTCCTGACGATCGATCATTTAACCAAATTCATCACATGACTATGAATACAACATAATTATAACAACTACAGTTCTTTACATAATTAGGATACATAGGATGTATCATCAACACTCAATCATGAATACTCAGTGACCATGCTGCCACATATATGAGCATTCCAAACAATGATAAACTATATGATTTTACTAAAATACGTCAATTTTGATTCCTAGAATAATTAGGATACATTTTCCATATCATAATGGCTCATTCACCTCCTCAGAATATTAACTTCCTCCCACATAGTATTAAATTATGACATTCTTGGTTATATGACTCCATCATATAAGCAGCTACCCATCATCGGGAAATGAATGAAGCACCATGGATATATATATAGACCAATTCACTAAAAAATCCCATTCATTTTTATAAAAATATATAAACCATATAATCATTTTTAGAAAAACCATTATCTTATTAGTATTTGGAAGAGATTTTTAAAAAGATCTTATATCTATTATGGAGTCTTCGAGTAGATAAAAAATCCCCGCAAATGGGATCTATGCACCTTACATCCCATCCTCTCAAAAAAATGCAAGTCCCTAAGCATCATTTGTTACGAAACCCAAATTGACCACCTGGCTTTAGAAAGAAGGTTTGTACCCAGTTAAGGATAAATTAACCATGAGGATCTTCCATTAAGAACGACAATAGTTACTTCACATTAATGAATGTCCAATAAATAAAACCCAAACATTAACTATTGGGACACAATAAATCCATATCAATGGGGGGGTTCCATGTAATGTCTTTCCCATTGAAAATACCTAAATCAGCTGATTTGGAAAATCAATCATAGATTCCCTTCCTCACAAATTCATATGTGATAGATATTGATATATATATATAATACAGGCCAAAAAGCACATAAAATTCCACTATATGTGAAATTATAAGATTTATAGGAAGCACATTACAATAAAATTATATCTAAGAAGAGCTATAGTTTTTAGATGTGATCATCATATTGTTATGATTTTTCTGAAAAAACTAAAAATATATTCAGTAAGAATATGAAGTTACATTACAATATGTATTTCAAGATATAAAGGAATTCACATAATTATGATAAAATGATATACTTTAATATTTAATCATATATATCACCACCTCGACTTCTTTGTTCAATTTTTATCCACCTATAAAAAAATTTAAACCATGACCACAAATAAATTTTAATATGAGTGATCAATCATATAATAATGAAAAATTTCATAATATTTTATAAACAATGAATCCTTTTTATCAACTTATAACACTTATTGTTCATCATATATAACATTATGTTAAACATAGATTTTCTTAGGTTATAACCCCACATTCCTCGTAATATAATCCTGAAAAATACTAAAACCCTCTTATGATACAATCTATAATGAAGAAAACATAGCATATATTGTTATTACATGTATTCTATAAATAAGAATTATATCTCAAAAATAATGATACTTGAGAAACATAAAGGATTCGTGTACAAGGATAATAGATACATAAATATATTATTTAATTACAATTTTCATGATCTCAAATGAATTATTTTATATAAGGTTATCTTATTGTCTTTTAGTACTTAATTACCCTCTTCATAACCTATGGAAAAATATATACATAAGAAGCAGTGAGATAAGATACTTAGTAGGGGTAAAAAATAATCATACCAATCAATTATATTTTGTAACAATATAATGAGATTAATATCATGATAACATGTGATTATCAATTTAAAATAATACCCAGTAATTATTTTATTATAATCATTAATCATTGAAGAAAGCATTAGTATGTCTCAATATTGGGGAATAATCATAAAATGAATCATGGTCTATGTGTTATAATCATAAGCATATCAAAATTTCATAATAGTGTGGGACCATCTAAGGAATAGAAACCATATCATATGATAAAGTTTTATTTTGAGACATTCATATCATTGTGGATTAAGAATCACCATATATTTCCTAAATCACTATGGATTTGGCATTACTACCTATTCACAAAGTGGATTGAGGAAATATACAAAATTTAAATCATTATATCATGAGATATATTGTTTTTATGAATTCATTTGTGTAAAATATAATTTTGGTCCCACCCAACTCTTAATGGAAACCATACATATGTGTTCAAGAATGTCATAATATATTCATCATATCAAGACAGAACAACTGATGGGAAATAAACAGGTTTCATAAAAATCACATTAACATTTTAAAAAACCATATAGAGAATGAATAAATATTTTATCATTGTATAATAACCATAATAAAACATAAAAATCCATAATGGATGATAATTTAGGTACAAAACACCTCTATAATTTCATTCAAGCATTTATTTCAAAAGAAAACGATAAAAAATTTCCACTGAAAACCTTTTAACTAAAATTTAACAGAATAATGGGATAATATGTTTCATTAATTATAAAAAAATTTATAAATTAAATTTATCATAAAAGTAAGAAATTTTCTTCAGGATGGGAAATTTTTTTTCAAGTTATATAAGTTAAAAATCATTCTATTCAAACAAAATTAAAAAGTAAAATTTACTTATTTATAAAGAATTTGAAAGGAATTCGTCTTAAAAAATTATAATTAATGTCATAGGTAGTGAAAATGAACTTTTATGGTATTTTTATTATAGGTAGGAATATTAATTTTATAGGTTATAATATTATACGAATGAAATAAAAATTTCATCAACAAAATAGAAAATATGATTTTCCTTTCACTAAAAACATTTTATTGATACGTTTATTTTCCAATGTGATGAAATTATTAGTAATATTTGAGAAATCAATGAATTTAAAAATCTAAATAAAACATATATATTATTAAGGATATATTCCATAAAATTTCCTTTAATTTAAATTTATTTTACACAATACTGAAATGAAATGTGATTGTAATATAAAACATTTCCTCAAGACATAATTTCTATGAAAGTGCATTGGAATCCAATATAAAACACATATATTAGTTATAATTTTATTATATAACCATATATGTTCTTATAATATCATATATGACCCTATTATAAAATTTCAACATGAATGTTTCATTTATTATTTATAAATATTTATGTTTACTGGTGTCAACTTTTTCATTTTTCACAGATGTTTAGGTCCTGTAGTTTTGATCCTCGCATATTGATCATTGTTCAATAATATAAAAAATGTAAATAATTATATAAATATCATATAAATATATATATATATATATATATTAATTTAAAATTATTTTTTATGATATATAAATGGAGAATATATAAAACTTAAGGACATCATTCATGGAGACGATAGACTTTACATATGTCTGTTCGTAGATAACATCATCCAATGAAAAGATGGAATGAAATATATAAAATATCATTAAATTTTCAAATCATAATTATATAGTAAATAAAATATATAATCATTTAATATATCATTATAAATAACCATTTTGATACGATGGTGAAAAATGAATCATATCGCTACGTGGTGGTGGTAGTCTACATGAATGCAGAAGTGATCTTTAATTTCCCATTTGATATAAATAAGATAAAAAGGGTCATTTAATCAACATATTAAAATAATAATTTATTAATGATGTTCTTATTTCATGTTATGATGGATAAGGAAATTTTCAATATGTTGGAGGAATAAATAAAATTTAATGACTTTGATTAAGATTTTACATTTTTTCTAGGGTCCTCCTTTTTCTTAAACCTAAATAATTGAATGAATTTTCATTTGTGGATAATATGGTTTATAGGGATGAGGTAAGTTATCTAAGAAATTATTTTAGTGTTTTTGGGATTATCTAATATGATCTTTTTTATAGAGGATACAATAGGTATTGTCTTTTTATATGTGAGTGAGGGGACACACATTAAAATTTAAAAAGAATAAAATATTTACTGCATTCATCAAGAAAAATGGATACAAAAATTACTCATATTTTAAGATGATATGTTATAGGGTTAATATATGATCTATAAATAGGAATATTATTTTTTTGTTTTACTTTTTCCCTTATCATTTTAGTTAAATAGTTTTAAACATGTATTTACACTTACCTTCATAATTGATTTTGTTACCAAACTTAGTATTCACAATTTTTAAAAATAAAATGGAAATAATAACCAATTTGTTATATGATGACTCAAATTAAAGACTCTATTTATCAATTTCTATTTTTATATGTGGAAGAAATAAATTTTTAAATAATCCCAAAAAATTGGATGATAAACGTTTTTTATAGATATACATTTTTATGAATACAAATATTTTTATACTAAAATAAATAAAAAATTTATTCTGTCTAATTAAATTGGATTATTTTTCTTAACAAAAAAAATATAATATATATTAAATTCAATTAAAAATAAATTTGGATGTTGTAGATACTTAAAATTAAAATACAGTTTCTTACTAAATTGATACTTATTCATTATTCACTAAAAATTTAAATTTTTCATAATAATCCAAAACAATTTACCTTATGTTCATTTTTAATTTATTATCACAAAAATTACAACCTTTTTTGAGCTTATTTTTCTAAATTTATATGAAATTAATTATAATATCCTTGAAAAAAAAATTATAAACCCCAATTTGGATAAAATGAATTTTTAAGATGTAAAATAACATTATTATAATTTATTTCTAAATAAAAAATATTTATTTGATTGCTATAATATTTGATTATATATGTAATAAATAAAAATTATTAAAAACTTTAATTAATCATTCTTTAATTATAAAATCACATTTTTCATATAAAACTTATTTGTGGAAAACATCTGCTTTTATATTTTAATAATTATATCTTTAAACCTAACAATTAAATAAATAATAAAGTGATGGATATTCATATATTCATATAAATTATCAATATACGTCATTGAAATAATATTTCAATAGTTATGAGTAAATATTTTTTAGATAAATATCACTAAAATGTAGAGAAATGCATTTCTTTTAAAAATTAGTCTTTTTATCTTAAAATAATTGTTTAAAATAAATTTCGTCTCCAAAAAATTTCATCATCCTTATAATGTACAAAAATATTTAATAATATTCTTATTATTATTTATAATATTTGATTATATGACTAGGTGAAAAATTTATGTTATATCTTGATTCAGTTATATCCAGGGTCTCATATATGTAAAATTACAGAGTATATCATTTATATTTCAATGGTAAAACATTTAATATCCTTGGGTGTTAAATGGGAGAAGAAGTATATATATTTATTATATTTATAGAAAGATATATAACTGAAATTACTTTTGAAAAATCGTAGGCAAAGTGGGTAAAATTCAATAGAATTTTAGAGGTGAGTTTTTATCACCAGTGTAAAATAAATAAAAAGAGAAAACAAAATATTTCATGGTAAATTAAACCATTAATTTAAATATTACCTGAATGTTATGAAAATTTATATATAGATTTGACAGGTTTTTTAAACATTAATATCAATGGATTAAATCCCAGATAAAATAGAAGAATATTTTTCCACTTAGATGTAACATTAATCTTGGAGGTGGAATTAAAAGGTTATTTCAATGGAATATATTTCAATGAATAATGGAACAAGATACATAAGATGAATTTTTTGAATACATTTTTGAAAAAAAAATTAATTAGATATATAATATCCAATTATGGATTTAATGGAAGATAAAATAGATTTTTTTTAAAGAAAATGATGGAACATTTGGATATGTTGACCTCAATGTTGAATTATATTGGGATACTCATGAGTATGATATACTAATAATGAAAAATTAAAATATTTTTTTTGAATGTGACTGCATGTTTTGTTGTTTAAATTGGATAATTAGTTTATAATATTAAATATATAGTGCAATTATATGTGAATAATCACAAGAATTATAAAGAATAAATGATTTATAGAACTATTATTGAGTAAGATACCTAGATTTTTGATAATAAAAACATGTTTTTTAAATAAAAATTTAAGATAGTCAAAATACATTATGGTTAATTTTTATACTTGATAAAGAAGAATGAAATATTGAAAAAAATATAGTTCAAAGAAAAAGTGTCATTTGAAATAAATTAAATGATGTTATAAAAAAAATTTAGATAAGGGAATAAGAACATTTCATGAATTATTGAGTGTTCAATGACTATATATTAGAAATCTTATAATGTATGTTTATAAGGTACTCATTTTATTAATAATTATTTTCATTCAATGTATATTATTTAAATGATAAAAATCGGGGAATAATGAAGTGAAATTTCTGATGGTAGAAGGTAGATATTCTTGTGGGTTTCAATGGAAAAAAATATTCAATAAATTCATTTCAATTAATTTTAAATATATATTTTATACTCTTGAAGGAAAATAAAATTTTCATCTTACTAATTATAATGAAAATGATATGATATTTAAAAAAATGGTTCAACATTTTATGGAATTCATATAAGTAATATATTCAGATTATGTTGGGAAATATTTATGAACTTTACATTAATGAAACAAATAATAACAACACCATGATTTTGGAAAGTTGTTTCTAATTTAACATAATAGGATATATTAATCAATTCAGTAATTCTAAGGTTTGATTTCTTGGAATAGTATATTTATTATGTTTTAATTCATTAAATATTTAAATAAGTTAAATGATCTAGTTGGCGTGTAAATAATTAACAAATACTAGTTTAAATATATTCTTTAACATTTTTATAATATATTATCTATGATTTATCTTTTTGACATAAATTTAAAAGTAAACATTGGTCGAAAAGGATGTAGTGTCCAATGTAATGTTGAAAATTTCTTGTTAAAGGGTGGGAATAAGTGGAAAACAATACCAAAAAGATAAAAATGAAAATAAATTAATTAATATAATTAAATGTGAACATTATTTATGGTACTATAAATACAGATATTTTCATCAAAAATGAATGGGGAATATGTCAACAGTCATGGATATTGTCGATATTAATTAATTGATGAAAATCAATGATAACGTATTTTGATTTTTCATGAGAGAAAAACTGAAAATGAATTATTATCATTAAAAAAAGTGGATATCATTATCTATTATTTGTTTGATAATTATGGATGATATTATGAGATTTCTTCCATAAAATTTATTGATTATTATAAAAGGATGTAATGTTAAATGTTAATGTGATCAAAGAGAAAAGTTATTGATTATATAACATGGATTCAAATAAAAATATAAATTGATACTGGATGAAATATAAATATTCCATAATTTGAAACTGGTAACGTGTATCAATCATTTATCTATGATAATTAAATTGAAATATATGATATTAAACATTATTTATTTTTTAAAAAAATTGAAAATATTGTTTGTGAAAAGAAGAAATGGTTAATGAATAATATAAAAATAATAGTGTTGATAAAAAGTTTCATTGCAGATCTTTACCATTAATAATTCATGAAATTGTCCGTGAATAAAAAAATATAGTATAACATAATCGAAGAGTAGAGATAAATCTTTGTGAAATATTGAAGCGAAGTTAATCATTAATAAATCACATTATAGTGGTGATAATAAAATACAAATTTCATTTCAACGAATGAAATTACATAAAATATGGTGATTTAGAAGATAAATAAATATTGCAAGGAAACTCATCAAAGATTCAATCCTATTTTGGTTTAAAAAAACATTAAAAATTAGATCATTGGTGTAAAGGTTTTTGAGAAATAAGTAATAATAAATTTTATCTTGATAAAGTGTTTAAAAAATATGAATAGATAAATATATATTTAGATGAATATAAAAATGATCATGTTAAAAATGATTCTAAAATTGAACCAGTAGGGGAACATGGTTATGTTTAAACTAAAATATTTACTCAATAGTAAAGTAGAAGGGACAATAGTTACCTAACTAATATTAATTTTGTATAAATTACCCTAACACAAACACAAGTGATTAGAATAAAGAACCATACTTCTTTATGATTATATATTAAACCAACCACATTTGAGGAAACAACAAATTAAGAAAGATGGATACAAACCATGAATATTGAATTAGATCAAATTTATAACAATAGAACATGGGATATTCTAGATATAAATAATCATCATAATACTATTATTACATATTGGGTTTTTTGGAATATTCTATATTAATATATATGAGTGATATATAATAAAGATATATTGTTAAGAAACAGGTATTCTTAGGTAGGATTTGATATTTATGAGACATTCACTCACGTATAAATACTTGTGTAAATAAAAGACTCCATTTTTTGTGAATAAAATTTATAATATATATAATGGATATAATGAAAACTATTGTTAGATTATTTATCTATGAATAATTTTATATATTTATATGAAATATTGATTTATTTTTAGAAATGATTACATAAAAGTGAATTAGTTAGGAGAAGAATTTAATGGGTTAATAAATGAACATATTATTGGTGTGAAAAAACTAGATTCATTCCTAAGGAACATGGATTTGATGAGTGGATGGATATATCACAACATTAATATTAATGAATCATAAGAATAAAAGATTTTGTGGATGGTGTATGGAGATGATATCATTATCAAAGGAAAAAAATAATTCATTTTATATTTTCCTTATGTTAAATATTTTTAAAATTGATATTTAAATTATTATATAATTTAAATATTTTCATTCATTGTATGTCAATTATAATAATGATAAGATATTCTTTTTAAAGGTAAAATATTTAGTGGAAGTGTTAAAGAAATTTAGAATTAAAAATTTCATTCTGATTTCATCTCTGATAGTAGTTCGAACAAGATTGCGAAAACATGAGGACAAAAAAGTAGTATACATACCACTATATATAGAAATAATTGAGGGTTTAATGAATATTAATTTAACTGAGACACATATATATTATAATATATTCATGGAAACAAGATTCTGTAGTTATCCTATAAACTTTTCACTCGTATAAAGGAATATAAAATTGAGAAATATTCTAGGATCAAAGAAGCATGGTTTGTTATTGATTGTTGGAAAATGCATTGATTTTTTTGGATTATTATAATATAAATTGTGTTTGTGAAATTACTGATCAAATGAGAAAAATTGTGGTATATTTTTTATTATTAGAAACTATGATTTAATTCTATTCAAAAAAATTGTAATTTCATTTCATAGGAACCACATAAGAAGAATTAATTTATGTTACAAAATATTTTACCATGAATATTTAGATAAATTAATAACTATACGTTAATGCTAAATTTGAATAATAACCAATCTTTATTTAGGGTGACAATATAATTAAAAAAATTGTATAATAATGTACATCAATATTGAATAAATAATATTGAGACCCATTTTCACATTATAAAGGTGGAGGAGAAAATTGTCTACAAACTGTAATTATATCAATATTAGGTGAAAAATATTTTCAAAAACCGAATTACTATATATCTTTCTAGTAAGATTAACATTATCATTGGATTTAATCAAATTTACAAAAACTATTGATGTTTTACTTAACCCAATACTTGTTTTATTTAACATTATATATAAATATATATTCAATGTGCTTAATAATATTGACATTTTATTGGATGGAAGAAGAACAGTGGGAGATATCATATTTGGGGAATATCAATATAATGATGTTAATTAAAGGAAAAATGGATAAAAAATATCTGATTCTCATTTCCCATTTTCTCTTACGCTGTGTTTTGAATCATGTTACCTTATAGATGTATTAAATTACACTATTAACTTTATTTGGACAGTGGATACAACAAGGATATAACAAAAGACATTAACTAAAGTAAGAGATCCATTTAATTTTTGTAATAAAGGTAGAGAATGATTACATTGGATTTAAGTATACTTAAAGAGATGTTAATAGAATAGAATGACTCGATGAGTGATAAATAAAAATGGGCGAGGATTTTACATTCATAATGAGTTTCTAAATAAAAAGAAAACACAAAAAAAAAGTTGATTATGCGACTAAAAAATAATATCCAATTATCTAGAATCCTAAAACAATATGTTTTTGAGTTATGTTAATTGTGTTTGAAGAGTTTATTGGGTAGTATGTACTATCATTTAGAGTATTATAACATGTAATATATGTTTTATTTGATTTGAAAAGTCCAGATACGTGGTTAAAGAAATCCAATCTTGGTTTTTGATATTGCGATTTGTGTTTAAATAATTAGGATATCACCATAACATAAGGTTATGTATATAAAAAATTGAAATGCCCAACTTCATAAGGATTATCGTATCAGTTTTTTAGATTAATTGAGTTACTTCATACTAATATAAAATTTGATGAAATTATTTTCATGATGTTAAAGGAATGAAAATAATTTATTATATCTAGAGGTTTGGATAGGCTAATGAAATGAGATAATTCTTTTTACTATGATTGTATTTTTTATATGTAATTTTATAAAATATAAAGGATATTTTACTTTTATAAATTTTTACATTCTTTTATCAATTGATGATATAATAAGCCACACTATGAAAAATTGTTTCTATGATTTTTTGTGGTTCAAGAGTTTTAGGCTACACAACATGGGGAGGATTGTCACATCACGAGATGATTTGAGTATATTTCACTAAAATTGTCTATTTGATAACAATTCATGATTTCAAAACCATTTCAAAATTAGTACAAAATTATACTATTACTATCTACAATTAATATCCAACATTTCCCTTATAATTTTCATGTTTTTTGAAATCTAAAATCAAGTACCTACTGTGATGTCTTTCAACATTCATTGACCAGTATGAAAATTGAAATTGGTTTTATTTGAAAACAACCCATCACACATAAAAGGAGGATGTTGTACTGTATTTTTCATTTAAAAAAGATTATAATAAATATTATTATTTGATATTCATATAAGTATTGGGTGGTTATTTATGAAATTAATAATTATATACATTAACTATAATATTAGGGAGGACCTTTGAATCAATACAATGACTAGATAAAAAAATAATGTGTCTAGAATATAATTAAAACATGAAATTTTAACATGAAATTAAAAATATTCCTGATGTAGATGAACTAGGTTACATATGAAGAAGAATAATTATATATAGAAAAGAAATCATTTTCTCATAATGATTCATAAATTAGAGTATCTATAACATAAATTATTGAGTATCTGTAATTATGAAATGTAGTTTATGTGTATTTTAATTACATTGAATTTTATGATGAGAATTTTTTATTATTTTTCAGACTACTGATGATCTTTAAATTAGGAAAAAATATAATTTATAACATCAGTTTCTATTTGGTGATGAATCTTGATTGATATCTTGGTGAGATTAACATATATGTTGACTATTTACTTTTATCACTCTTTAAATCCATGAGCTGAAGACATGAAATTGGTGGGGATGACTAATGCGTTATAGTATATTACTAATATTTTAATCTAATGTAAATTTATTTGTTGTAATGGGAATATAAACGCATCATTTTTATGTCATCCTTATATGTATCCAATTTCGAAAGAACTATGTCAAAAATCAATGCATATTTGTACATTATTCAACCATTTTATTTATAGTTTAGTTGGAACATTGTGACAGATTCATGGTGTGTTTTTTAATATAAATTCAATATCATACATGGTTTTATGGAAATATTAAATTTAAATCCATACAAATTCACCAATTATTACAATTTAAACCTGACTACATGTTAAAACAATTATCCTTGAATTTGATTACAATGCAAGAAAAAAACTACTAGATTCTGATTACCACATGAAGGTGAGTTGTACAAGAATAGTAAAAACTATATAAAATAACTATTATATACAAGAGAAAACTTTTAATTAATTAACGACAAACCCTAATCACCCCTTAACTTCAAAATTAAAATTTATCTAACTAAAGAGACATTCTAATGAGGTTATAACTATTTAAAATTCATATCTAATATCCCTTATTCAAAGACCATAAAAAATTAATTCAAAATATATTTTTTAGAAATTTCATCATAATATTCATCATTCTTTATATATTAAAAAACTTAGTAAATTATTAATAATCGACCCACTTGTCTTTTATACTTCTAATTATCTAATTTTTACTTTTTATTTTCAAAATTTCTAACAAATAAATAATAAGACCTATTGAATTAATTTTTAAGGAAAATAATATTTTTATGAAATAATAATCTTCTTTAAGGTCATATAAATATTTGTCTCTTTCTATAAAAGTTTTATTAACCATAATTAAAAAATCATTTTGAAAAAATAATTCATCGCATTTTCAATAATTTCTCATTTTATCTCATCATGGACTGCATAAGTCACAATCAGAAAGGTATAAATTTACTCAAAAAAATCAAAACAAATTCAAATACATTTAATATTACTTAATTATATAAATTTATTAAAAATAGATTTATTCAAAACATTTAATATTATTTACATAGTGAATACACTCCCTATCAAATAAATTTTTTGTTATAAAATATCATGATTAACCATATCATGAAATATGCTCATAATTAACCTGATCAATTTCATGGGTAGTTAAAATTAGTTACATTATAATTTTAAATAACCACATTCTATCCACTTTCTAATCATTTCACCTAAATTAATTCATCGTAATTCCAAATAATATTTATTTTTTATTTTAAATTACCCTAAAATATATCAAAAAAAATTTAAATCTGAGTTTTAATATCAATTAAAATAATTTCAAATTTAATGAACTATAAAATAATTTCATAGGTATCATGGTTTTATGGGTGACATTAATTTTTTATTCATAGTTTTTCTCTAACAACCGTTATTAAATTAATTTAGGTTCAACTTCCATTTTAAACATTTAAATCTAACAATATTGTGTATAATTAAATTAATATTAAATCATATGAAATTGTAATATTATAACCCAGAATATTGAAATGCATTCAAATAATGGAAAATAAAATTTATTTAAAATTTCCACCACTAATAATGGTTTATTCCAACCAAAAAAATCATTGATCATTATAGAATTATTCCTCTCAAAACAACGGAAAAACTAATTTAAAAATCACTTTAATAATGTCACTTTTATAATAACATATTTTTAATATCTAAATATATAAAATAATTTCATTTATGTGAAAAAAGTACTCATTATTTTATCAATGAATATAAGATTTAATAACCATTTATGAATCCAATAATTAACATGAATTACCTAAAGGTAAATATCACTAAATATGTCACAACATCTATAAATAAATAAATAATGTGTAAAAAGATATATCTAAATCTATCATAATTTATCCATGTCATGTATATATAAATTATTTCTATGATTTATTATTCAATACATATTAAGATTAATCATCGTAATAATTATATTATGCATTTTTGTTTTTGAAAAAAATATCAAAACGAGACACATTAATTTACATTTAAAATCTATTCACCCATTTCAATTATCATCAAATCACATTACGTTTCCCACCTAATTTTGTTTTTATAAATTAATTTATTAACTAAATTCATATCATATATGAATTGAAATATTTTCCTTCTTCTATCGGTAATTAAAAATCATTAATATCAAACCATTAATTTTCTTAACCGGATAATTTGTAACAAGCTATTAAATAAAAAAATAATTATTTTCTTAGTAATTATACCATAAAAATAAACCAATTTAAAAATTCTAATCACTAATAAATTACATTCACAAGTGCATAGATATTTCATGTCCCTATGTTTGCAAATTATTCCTGAACACCCCACTTCAATCCCTTAATCTATGTGATACTTTTACTAAAATATGATTTTAAATAAAATGAAATTAAATCATATACATTCCTAGAAACATTGTCGTCGACTAATCATGTACTGGTTAGGTAATCACACATAACATATTTACCAAGTCCAATCCTCTGGCCTCATTTCTACCTTTTCCATGGGAATTTGAGTTACATGAATGAAAAATGCTCTATTACCACTTTGAAACACCATAGACTATCATGACCATTCCATAAAGGGGAAATTCCACATGGACTCATGTTTTCCCATAATCACGAAGGAATTTATTGCAATTGCATGGATTTATAAAAATCACTTTGGTAATGATATAATTTCAATGGGAAATTAATCATATAAAAATATAAAAAGATAAAATAAATATATGTTATTAAATAATATAATGTAATCACCAAAAAACAATAAATTATATCCAATAAACTACCAATGGTAACCAAAATTGAAAAGGAGTTATAACAAAAATAACCATACATGTTATAGAAACAACAGTCAAAATTATTAAAAGTTAATTAACCTAAATAGAACCACAATTTTAGTATAGAAATATAAGAATAAATAGCTTCATAATTTTATTTGAATGTATCATTACATATATATGATTTTTTTTTTCATTTACAAAATGTACCATAAATATAATATGTATATAGATACTATTTGTATATATAAATAGCATGATATAATACTAGTAGCATCCATAATGGCACTAAACATTACCCAAGGTTAAATACTTTTTAATGGGGTTTTATAAATCCCATAAATGGGTTTAAAAATCATAAATAACTTATTTTTACGAGTTTAGGTGCTAAAAAACACGTATTAATTTTTATTTGGTCAAAAATAGGAATATTGTTCCATATAAAAAAATCAGTTTCAATCAGACATGATTATATAAATCTTCTATGAATTCCCCAAATCCTCAAAACAGAAATAATATAAATAATAATAAAACAAAAATACACAAAACTTTTCCAACACAATGACATTACACCACATCTATTATGATGATTATGAATTTCATAGAGGACTAAAAAAAATTTCAATATGAAGAACCCCAAATAGAGAAAAAATATAATGAAATGATTATGGAGAACAAAAATGAATGAACTAATATTACACCAACCATAATAAAACCATCCAAAATTTAAGTTTGATCAACAAACCAGATCCTACAGAAGTCGTATTATATAGACCAATCTATCAGGATTCTTATTCCATCTTCCACAGTGGGAATATCACCCCCTCGAATGGTGGATAATATAAATTGACATTCACTTATAAACATACATATCATCCAATAAAATAATAAACAAGTACAAGTATCAACTTTTTTGTTTTGGTAAAACAAACTTGATGATGGAAATGGGAAGCTAAGAATCAAAAAAATTATGATCTATAACAGACACCAAAATTTGAATGAATAAAAAGACTAAAATAAATAAGAATCCATAATGTATGTAATCAATGTTCACAATTTTCAAAGAACAGTCCTATAAAAAATATATAGGGCTTAATTGTATTCTCAGTACTTGGATCAGACTCATATGGGGATAGAAAAAAAATTATTTCATAAAAATTTTGTTCAAAATATGATGGGTTCTAAAAAAAACACTGATGATAATTTCTAGAAAGGTAAACTAGAAGATGAAATACAAATACCAAACATGGAAAATCAAACAAAATGGAAAATAACTATAAAAAAGTAAATGATATTTTGAATATTGAATATAATTAAGCACATAGAATACAAAAACAATAAATATCAACACCATTTAAATTTTTATATGGAATACTATATCATATGAAAAAAAGTATGCTCCATAAATTGGTAAACCCCAATGAATTCATCACGCATCCTCTATTTCATAATCGGCTCAATGATTTATTTAGACCAATGTTCGATGATTAAATAGAACTAAAAAATCCAATGTAATTGGTGGTTTATTAAATACTTCTATATCCAAACACCAATATTACTTGATCAAGTTTAGCTAAAAAATGAAAAAAACCCAAGAGTAATTCACTAAAAATGATATGGTGAGGCTTCACACGGACATATGTAAATAGTTTTAAATCATAATCGTCTTTAAAAAACTACCACACATATAGTGTAAAGAATAATCCTACTATGATAATGAATCATCCATGTTGAGTGATGAGGTATCCATAACACCCTGATGGTAGCATAATTTCTTAATCCATCGTTAAATGTAAGAGGGAAAAATATCAATTTTCTAATTAGCTACATTGAATCTCACATTAAATGATGTTTGAGAAGAATTTTTAATCCAAATTATTATAAAATAAAAATTAATTAGTTCTATAAAATCCTTAAAGAGTCATGAAATACTAAAAATAACAAATTTGTACACCTATATATAAAAAATATTGAGAAACAAAAACAAAATTGAAGGATATATTTATGGTGGAGTGAGTTATCATATGTAAAAATTATCATTAATTCAATCTATTTCTCTTAATATTGCTTCTTTAAACACATATGAATTAATAAACACATACCTTGGACATTATTGGTGTTTTCTAAAAAAATCTTGCTAGAAAAAATATAAAATCTTGTATTAATAATTTCCCTTAATATATCTAGATTTTATTTTTTTCATTAACCCGTGAAAAAACTCCTCTCAGCCAAATCGAAAAATTACCCTAAAACATAATAAAAATTATGGCCAATAATTTCATAATTAAGGTGTTTCTTGTACTTAATACAAATTATAAAAAATTTATATATCTTCATCAAGAGACATAGAATAATCTCAAAACTCCAATTTCAGGTTCATCATATAAAAATTGTCTCTATAATAATCTCATCAATTAATTATGAATTCATGTTATATTTAATTAATCTAACTAATTTTAACTACAAAAATCCCAAAAATACCTCACATTATTTACTCAAAAAAATTTCATTCCCTTTGAATATTACATTGAAAAAATCACTTTTCCAATCACCATATATAAAAAATAAATTTTAGAAATAATATTATATTTTTTAATTCTCTTATAATTAAACAAATGAAGTCATTATTATTTATAAAAAACTAAATCCACATAATCTTTGGTGTTTTAGTCCAAAAACCAAATAAATTCATGTTTAAATAATACATTTTCTTACTGACATTAATAAGATATATTATATTATACCAGTATAATTTATCTTAAATCTACCACATAAAACAAAATATGTTTTCTCTTAAATTAAATAACACCAATAAAAACTAAAAAACATTTAATAACCCTATAACCATGGGTTTTTTAACATAATATCTAAAAATTTCTAAAAAGAATATTCAATATGTAAATATATTTAATTATATTTATCATTACAAATTACTTTTTTTCATAACATCCTCACAAATTTATTTTGAGAATTAATTTTAATTTTAAATCTTTTAAAATTTCAATAAAACAACTATTATAAAATCAAATTTCATATAATCTATAATTCAATCCTAAAGGAATTAGATCTCGGCAATAATAACACTACCATGATATATTTTTCTTCCAATAAATAAGAATAAATTAATAAAGTAGATAAAAGGTGATAATTTTATTAGTAGAGAGATACATTTGAATACGAGATCCATCTATTTTTATGGGTTGACTCAACTATATATGAATAAAAAGGAGTTTCTCCTACAACATATTCACATTAAAATGTTCTATAAATGGTATGATAAAAATTACAACAATTCATTATTCCACTAATGAAATTATAAAATGGTTTTATAGTAGTAATCTTCATTTTACACGCATTCTCAATACCTCACACAATTTCTATACCAAAAAAATAGATACATCTTTATCCATCACACATGTCACAAAAATAATTTCATTATTCTCATTACGATTTATCCTTTCGAACAAAAAAACACATTTAAAAAAACTATTTCGATTACATAGAAAACATTTTTTTCCCCAACTTATTTTTAAACCCACATACAAATAGAAATATAAAAAAATTATAAAAATGTTTCATCAAGAGTTGATGAAAAATATTGATAACAAAATAATAATAATAATATCAATATCAATATCAAAAACATTTTTATTATAGTTATCACTATCCTTAATTAATAATAAAATATCTTATCTTATATATATAATCACATATAAATATAAATATTTTCTACCATATATATTTAATGAAACTACCACCGATTAAATATTTTATTATTTTTATTTTAATGATAGAAATTTTTAATAACCCATAAAATAATTTAACAAATATTATTTTTAATTAAACCCAAAAAAATTAGTAATATAAATATAAAAAACCATTTATATCACACAAAAAGAAGTGATATTACAAAAATGTGACAAAAAAGTAATTCCTATAAAAGCATAATATGTTATTGCATAATATAATTAATTCAATCTATATTATGAATAATATCATAAACAGTAATTGTGATGAAATAGGTTTCATGTTGATATAACTATATGATGGATGTACATCGAAAATATAATGTTTTTCATATTAATATTTATTAAGGAATACATTTTTGGGTTTTCCTTATAGTTTTCCAATATAGAATTTTTATGGTTTATCAAAATCATAGTATGTTTTGGTTTTCATTAATAATAAAATAAGTAAATCATATAAAGATTTCAATATCGCATGGAACCATTTGAATAAAATTAAGTGATAACATGATTTCATATTTAGGGACACCAAATATATATTATATTTATATGATGTACTAAACCATTCATACATTCCTACTAATCTTATTAATGATTTTTTATTTTTGGAACACCCATACTAGTTTGATTGAATACATTTTTGAAAAATAATATCACCTTTATAGAACATCAATATCAACTCTTTTTCACTATTTCTATTAGATATATA
The DNA here is from genome assembly GCA_963277665.1 of Viscum album. Classification (NCBI taxonomy): domain Eukaryota; kingdom Viridiplantae; phylum Streptophyta; class Magnoliopsida; order Santalales; family Viscaceae; genus Viscum; species Viscum album. The sequence continues at coordinate 1,075,953,797 of OY728143.1, forward strand.
TCTTATTGTAAATATGATTTAAATTTTTCCACATATATCTTAATATGTATAGTTATTGATACTATTTTTGATTCGATGAGAACGTTAGTCATTATTGATCATGTTCCTTAAAAGGTTGGTTTTTTTTATAAAAAACATATGAGAGGAATGGAATGTTTTCAAGAAAACTAATTAAAAATTGGATTAGTTATCAATGTGGGATAAATTATTGTTTTTAATAATGTTACTAATCCATTCATATTTATGGACCATTTTTCTTATTTTTACATCTCCGTGTTTCAGTTCAGGAAGAGATTAGTAATATATTTTATTTTGAACCACTAAGAAATATCTGACCATTCCTATTGATATTTATAATATAGTATATATTTTAATCTAAAATATCGACTACATATATTAAAATTTTATATTTTTTTAATTTTTTCAAAATTTTATATCCCACACCTACATATTTTTAACATACATTATTTTGGATTTAAATTTTTAATTTCCTTTTACTATCTACATGGGGCCTAATAATTCAAATATAATTACTAAATTCATTTTCATTGTCTTATTAGGTCTATAAAGAATCTTTTTATTCGTGAAAGAATCACAATGTTTGAATCATTTCCTATGGAAAATAATTATTTCATTCAAATATAAAATATTTATTAAATTCTTTGTATTATATTTTATGTGTGGCCAACTACTAGATCCCTCATAATATTTTATTATATTTTAATAGTAATATATAAGATCCATTAAAAATTCACATGATAAATATTTTTATTATTCATTTAAAACATTTTTTATGGATGATTAATTTTTTTTTATTAGCATCCTGTATTATTGAATGGAACCTCACATTTAAAGTCACAAATTTTACATGCACTCAATAGATTATGATATAGTTCATGTACAAAGAGTATATTTTTTATATATACTTTTAAATTATTATCCTTATCTTTAACTTTCATTTTATAATTATAGGTCCATTATTTGTAAAATTAACCCTAAAATACAACCAATTATTTAATTTTTCAAAAAGGATACTTTTAATATTTTATAAAACAATAATATACTATCATTGGTTCATAAACTATTGTTATTTAATTCCTTCAATGAAAATGAAATAATATATTCCTTTTAATTATTTCATCTAGGAAATTTAATTATGATTTAAGGCTATTTCATATTTCATCAATATATTCTATACTTGTTCTTTAAAAATAACATTCTATTCAATAATAGTGAATTTTTTCTATGATAGAAAAATATTCATGGATTGTCTTATGTATACTATAAAATTATTTTTATACAATACATAAAAAACATCTCTTCCAATAATTAAATATTGTGTTACTATAATTATAATAATTAATACAATACATATTATGTAATTTTATCTATATTGTGAGGTTATATTCTTATTCAAATTTTGGTTCTTATAATTGAATCACCTTTGTTGAGAATTCATTCCACACTATAATCTATTAAAATGGTACCCTTGTATCCCAAATTTTTTTAAAATCATTCAATAAGAAAAATATTCTCTGATATCTTCTCCATTATATCATTTTTTCTCCCTTGTTTGTGGAATATTCTAAACATATTTATTTAAGACATTATTATAATTTTTTCCTCCCTCTATTGATCTTTTCATGTTAACCATATTTGTAATATTCATATAGGATTCTATTTGACATCCTATTTCAATTTAAGAAATGTTAAATAAAAATTTTCTAAAACTCTTATCAAGTTTCCTAATGGTTATCCTTACTGTTCTATGAAAATTTTCAATATTAGAAGACACTACAACCAATATTTGTGAGGAATTACACGATTATTCACACATAGATGGGATAATAAAAATTTAATAATAATGTTTTAAAATACATCACTGATAAGACATCATCACCAGTTAATATAATACAAAATAAAATTATCCCTATTATTTATCCTTTAGAAAATTAAACATTTTAATTTAATCAATTTATATTATTGGATTCATTTTCATCTCAAAAAATGTCAATATAAAAATTTATATATAATGCGAAATAATTCATAATGATTTTATACATTATTATCATGAAATTTTTTTATATATTTTTACATAATTAATACGAATCACTAAATGGATTAGATTGTTCCAAACTCAATGGAAGTTCCTAATTCGTTGATAGGAAACATTTATTTATAAAGATTCAATAAAAAATAAACAATTTATATGATGTGATATATATTTCATTTGATATAATTCAAAATAATATTGAAAAATATTTTCTCAAAAACCATTACATAATGTTTCTTGTTAATATAAAATTAATTTAATAGAAATAGTAAATAACTCATTCTTCATTTGATTCCTCCATGAAAGTGTCGATCTTCCAAAAATTGTAAGGATTTATTTTCAATGAATTTATTTAGACATAAAGTATTAACCAAATATATTAATGAACTCAAGAATATTTGATTTTAGAATGATCCTGACGGTACTTCAGATAGCACCATAGTGTACTGATCATCTTATATCACTACATTAATCACTTCCATGTTCCCATCAGACTAGAATGACCACATACTGATCTCTCTATCATATGGTTAGTAAACTATGAAGAGAGAATATATCATGTATAAGAGAAAACCAAAGTGTCATTTTTAATTGAGAGAGAATTTTTTAGGGTGGAGAATAATGGCCATAATAACTAATCACTCATAATTATCCAAATTTTATATTTATATACTGATATTTATCCTGAAAAATCACTTTAAAATATGATAAGGACAAAAAACACCATTCCCTATGTAACAGCCCGAGATTTTATAAAAAATATTCTTTTTTAATTTCATTAATGTCTTGTGTTGTACGCTACACCAAAAGGAGCTTTCACAACACGCATCCTTGAATTTCCTTGCATTACACACAATCGCAACCCTCCTCGATAGCGTGTGTAATACATAATACTGAGTTTTACTAAACAACGATATGCTATTAAAATATTATTAAAACTAGCCGTTATGAATAGTAATAACCACTTTTTGAAATTTTGTAAATATTATTTTTCAAAATGGACTTCATTTTTGGATTCTGAATATCGAAATTTGCTTAGGGTGAAATTTTGGTATTTTTCGGATAACTTTAATATTATGATGAATAGTGAAAATTACTAAATTTTAATTAAAAACAACTTTTTTAATAGAAATAATTAATAGTGATAATTTATTAATTTGAGTGGTATTAAAGTATATGTAGAATATATTTTTACAATTTAATACAATTTTGTTCATTGGATGTAATTTTACATTTAAACCACACATAAACAAGTGTCAATCTTTTGATAGTTATTATCTCTTAAAAACACGCTATTTGTTTTGACGATGGGAATTAATTTTTCAATTAGTTAATGTAACTGATATGTTTTGAATTTGGTAAAATAAAAATCATTTTTGAAATCATAATATCAAATATAGCTTAGGCCTAATTTTTTGTATTTTTCTGAAAACTTTCAATTTTTGATGAATAGTGAAACCACTAAGTGGTAGTAAAAAAACTGAATTTTTCATAAAACTTAATTTTACCGCTTCTGTGAGTGGAATTTCAAAAATCCGAGAGACACGGTTAATATCAAGGACTAAAATGTGGTTCAATGAGATGAAAATAATTTTTGGTGAATAGTAACTTTTTACTTTTATTTACCACGGTTAAAAGTAAATAGGGTAATTAAGGGTAAAAATGATATTATTATTACCCTAACACATGTCTTAATTCTATTGGATAAGTGTAATTAGACCAAAAACAAACTTAGGAATAAAATACGACCATTTAAGCCCACATGGATTAGATTAGGACATTTATTATTAATTTATTTAAAGAAGGGTTAAAATAGTTAAAATCAATGTTTAATAAGTAAATAATTTTTAATATAGGGTTATACATAAGATAAATTCGACTATAAATATTCATTAGAAATCTAAAAAGCTTACGTACATAATGATATTTTATTTGTAATTTTTAGACATTAAATAATTTAATTTATTTGTGACACAACGATGATGCAATAATTATCTTATTAATGAAATATTGACATAATTGATTTTATAAATACCCAAATAAATGTAATTTGAGACTTTTTATGAATTAAACTAATGTTATTATTGATTTAATTAACTTTGTTCTAACTAATCATTATGTTATGATTTTCAAAAAAAATCAATTCCTAAATAGTGTCAAAATTGACATAAAATAGTTTTTAAAACAAATATTATATTATTAATTGTTATTTTATTCCTAAAAATATATGGTTCGGCCAAAGGACATAGATAAGGTTATATATATTACTTATAAACAACTTTGGGTTCGTTTGTCTTGATATAGTAAGTTTATTAACCATATAGTGTAAGAAAACAAAAAGACACGGTAAAAGTTAAATTATTTAACTTAGAGTTAAATCTAATTGATAAGGTAAAAATAATAACCTAAACTTGTCTAAAACCTATTGGATGAGATTATTTCGACCCATCCCCACCTTAGCTTCGAAATATATCAATTTGGAGCTATTTAAAACCGAATGTGACTTTATAATAAAATAATATTTTTAGTTTTCCCAAAGGTGCCCCTCTCCTCCCTTATAAAAGGGCACCTCCTCCCTCTCCTCGTCACACCAATTTGAGCCTTCATGCTCGGCCAACCCCTGACAAATTAAATTCCCCACTTCCCTAGAAACATCCTAGAGGTTCTGGTCTTCTTTAATGACCAATCTTAGTTCCCTAATAAGAGGTTTCAAAGAGGCGTATCGAAGAAGAGGTAATTTCTTCTCCCGATTCTTTCAAGCTTCTTTCTTCTTCAACTTATTATTCTTTAGTTGTTTCATTATAAAGTAATAACATCAGTATCACTAATATACTGATTTGTTATTATAAATATGAAACAACCCCATTTCACCTTCTATCCATCCTACGGAAAACAAAATCACCGCGCATGCGTACGTACGGAATACCGTCTCCACGCCGTGGTGTAATCTGTTTTTCCACCAACACCTTACATGGATGGGTATAATGGTGTAAAGAATAACTATTCATAGTTATTATAACATCATACTGATTCTGATATATTGTATCATCCACTCCAATTCAATTCAATAATCATGAACATGATATCATCGCTCGTGCGTACGTACGGACTACCGTCTCCACAACGCGATGAGATTCATTCTCCACTTTAACCATTCATGAATGATTATAAAGTACATATAATAAGTAATGATGAAATATATGACAGAATCATGATACTGGATTTATGTGTATATATATTTATGTCATCTACTTAATTCCATTCAACTCAATAAGGAAACAAAAACAGCGCTCATGCGTACGTACGGCCTACCATCTCCATGAACGGTGTATTTCTTTCCATTTACTGATTTATTATATATATGTATAGTCTGAATATATATTATATATAAATCATTTTTTATATTCTGGAATTAAGTAATCATGATCTAAGTAATCATATGAATAATTACAAGTCAAAACACGGATGACAAATGAAATGATTTTACCCAAAACGCTCTTTAACGTGGAATTTACAAAAGAACAGGTAAAATAAAATCATAAGTGAACCATATATGATATCATAACAATGAGTATGATTCTGGAATAAGTCAATGACATTATTTAAATCATTATACAGGAGTTTCGGACACTTACGAAGCAAATCGGACCTAAGGTAAGGGAAATATCACAATCTCATTTTTATCCGAGATTGTTTATACTTTGGTATTTACTGGGGTGATTTTTATCATCCACATCCATGTTTCCTCAATATGTAATATTATTTCCATTAACCTACAATTGTTTAAATCCTATCATACCCTTCGGTGAGTTTTTAGTAAATGATATGAAAGTAATCTTTTGTCGTTTTTCATACGAGGTACTTTTTTGAATTTTCCGACAAAAGTATGAGAAGAATGTTTTTTTAACTTATACGGCATGAATGGATTTTTAAAACATTATTTCCAAGAAGATTCCTCTACAAGTTTTCAAGTTTATTTTTAATAAACTTCTTTTAGTTTATAATTTTACGACATTTTATGAAAGGAAAAGTGTTTTTGAAGTAGAAAGGATATTTTCCTCAAGAATGAAGTTCAAGTGTTTTATCAAAATTATTTTCCATCTAATAAAATAAAGGGTTCTGTTTTTATCCCTATTATTACATTGATTTTATTATGTTGTGATGGAATTATTTTTTTATGAATTCCTCTATCTTATATGAATTTTTGTATGATGTCACGATGATTAAGATTCCCATTTTTATTACATGGGTTATGCTATTATGTATGGTATTCTGATTTTGTGGCACACATAAGAATGGTTTCATTATGAGATGGGTGGGACCTATATCTCCCTCCAATGCATTGGGTAAAGATTTTATATCTCATGAGATAGACATGGCTGGAACGGTAGGTTATACCGGTTCAGTGAAACAGGACTGAAACGAGGGTGACTCGGTTCAGAAATGGACTTTGTCCACTAAGATAGTCTTGGCAATGTGTCATGACTAATACGAAATGATTCTCTATGATTATGTGTGTATGCCACAAAGTTTCATGTTTTATGTTATGATTATTGTGATTTCATTTCACTACTATGATTTATCCCATGTTATGAAATTATTCTCTCTTTTGCAGGTTAAGATTTCCAAAATGTTATGTTCTTATGAATATGATGTGATTGATATTTCTTTTGTTTACCCTTACTGAGCATTTGAGCTCACCCTTTTATGTCTTCTTTTCCCCAGGATATAAAGAAAGGTTTTAGGTAAAAAAGGAAGATCTTTATGGGAGATGTTGAAGATCATTCACCACGATTAGAAGATTATATTCCGAGTTTCCAAAGACACTAAACTATTACGATCCTTGTGTGTGTGTGTTTTTGTTATGTATTAAGTATTCCGCAAAAGTAATGTAATTTCCATGTATGTCAAGCTTCGGGTCTCTACACCTTGTTAAATAATAATGTTAATATTTTATTCTATGGTGTATGCTAAGCTACATAATGGGAAAAAAATTAGTACGGTTAAAAAATATTATTCAAATAAAAAATTCAATTCCCCTCATCCCCCTTAATATTTAATGAGCTCTCAAGAAAATATTTAAATAAATATTACTCATAGTGTAAAAAATTATCTATTCACAATATGGAATATAAATATTTGTTGAATATTTTCATAAATTTTTTGTATTTAATAGATTAATAAGTATTTATAACCTTGAAACTATCAAGATATTAATAAATATTATTAAATGATTTCATTACATAATTTACTTGAAAATAAATATTTAATTAGTATTTATTCTCAATAAATCCTGAATATGTGTTACTTATCATATTGGATAAAAATATGTATTCATACCATTAAATTTAATTAATAAATAACTGATTAATTGAAAATATTTATAATCCCCTGTCAAATTCATTCTAAGTGTCCTCAGGAAGCCTTGCCTAATTTCCAGAATTTCATTTTAGAAAAGGGTTATGTCACCCACAGAGGAAAAAGATATATCATAATTATAATAGAAACATATGAATGATCACTATGTAATATAATCACATTATCATGATATCTCATCGACATGGTTCTACACCCAAGTTATGAACCTATTATATTGTTACACAGTTATTGAACTATATGAAATAAAATCTCTGTCACACCATGTCCATCAAAATTAACATTATGGTCCAATTTCAATCAAAGGATTAATATATTGTCCTCATAATTATGGATGGTATCATTCCTTCCTGGACTTAGTAATTAATGAAATATCATTCATGATGCATCCAATGTACCCCACTTTAATTGAACATGTGTCATCAACTTTTTGGTTAATACGTCAAATTACATGAGTTATGATGTTTAATATTGTTTATCATAATTTATATGGATAATAGATCATTATTATTGATAATAATATCCAACAAAACACTAATATATGGAACACCTATAGGTGGGTTAGTTTTCCTAATCTGTTATCTTGGAGTTTTCCAAGTGAGAATATAATGTGATGAATTCTCATATACTTACTAGTACTATCACCAAATGACCATGATACCATGTGACCCATTATGGAATTTTATCTTACTGTGGAATAATGTATGTGAATGTAATAGTATTTATTAATTTTCCCCATTATAAAATTTTTCTTCTAGGAACTTTCCATTACTACAGATATTCTAATACACTATACTGATAATATTTGACAGATTATTTATCAATATGTGAAAAAATATTTATTATTTTTAATATATATGAATATACATGCAGTCTAATGTAATAATAAGTTGGTTTAAGGAAACTAACTCTAAAGGAATTCAACATACACTAGATAAAATTACTAAATACTAGTTAGATTTCATATATTAAACATTCATATATTGAGTATGGATATAGCTAATGGAATATTTCACAATTACATAGTTTAGGTTGGTATAGTCACATGGTTTTGCAAAAAAACATATTAATATAACATCAACAACTTCATAAAATCAGTCTTGTAGTGATTTTAGCAAGAATCTACCACATTTACCCCTTTTATAATAATGAATTCATGATTACATCAATGTATATCATAATAATGACAAAAATATTTATTTTTTTATAACACAAAATAGGAATTCATTGTTCCTAAACCAATTTGTAATCTTTATCCGAATAGACAACATAAAATGGTGAAATAAATATTTAGACCACTTATTCTACTAAATTATTATTTCATATAATATTATCCTAAATGGGAAACTAGATAAAATAAATCATATTGAATGCATGTGTTCAATTCCCTTTATCACTAGTATTCTTACTTCTTAAGACACAATAATCTCATCCAATATTATTTTTCCATGAACATCCAAATAATTTTACCTATATTTTGGTGATATAATGTTTGATATATTTGATATTCACATTATATGTAGCATTCATCTGTAATATCAATCATCAATATATATCATATCATATGAGAAAACGTTCTAGTACTAATGTTTGTAAAATTCCTTTGATCTCAATAATTACCTAATATTATAATTCATGTTCTTTTTAATGATTTTATTACCATAAAAATTCATTTGGGAATTATTTCAACATACTTTTTAATTACATATGCATATATTTACTATTAGTATTTTTATAAAAACTATGATTTTAGATTAATAAATGTCTTTCTCTAGAACATGTTTTCTACTTTATGTCTTTCATGGAAAAATAAATTCCGTAGTCTGAACAAACTATTATAAAATAACCTTTTCTGTCCATATTTTATAAACATATCATTCCGTAAAACATATAGTTCCCCCGAAAAGATTTTAGACTCACATTAATGTCCTTTGTTTCTTTGAAAAATATTCAATAATCAAAATACATGATTTATCCCTAAAATATATATATAATCTACTTATCTTATTGGAATTTAAATATTTCAAATACTATAATTAGTTCTTACATAAAAACTCATACCATAGTTTCACCACTTAACATATTAGATAGATAAAATACACATGTTATCCTCAAAATGAGCTGGATTTGGTAGTGAATATCCCAATCTTCTGAAAATACATGGTTTCTTTGAAAATCATAATTTATAATGATCTTATTCATGATGGTTGGTGTGTAGTTATTTTATAGGATAAATTTTTAATAATCTGTCATTCTTTTTTAGTACCAGAAAGTACAATCCATATCATCTTTCTCTTGAATAATGTGTAGAAGTTTCAATTATTAGAATAATCTAAAATAAATTGTCCCTAAATTTTCATTCATGGAATCCATTCCTAAATTCATACGAACATTACAATCATATAAATTTTTTAATTATTCATTATAAGTATCTATATTCAATGATAATAATATATGTGTCACCCACTATAGTGATCATAAGACAATAATATGGTTATAAATTAGTATTATATATGTGTTATTATAAATACACCACCCACTATGCTTAGTAGAGTCTATTATTAATATTACAACACATGTATATCGAGTTCCATAACCCATAAATTTTAGGTATACTCACACTATCCTTTAATGAATAAGTTTCCTTTATAGAAATATTTTTTATCTTGGAATGATGTTGATCTCCTAAGTGTATATAAGATTATTAAATGAGATTCATTAAGTTATTAATGTTCATTTGTACCAAAACCCATATTTTAATAAGCTTTTTCCAAAAATATGTTAATTTTTTTCTAATATTATTTCATCATTTTGAAATTTAAGTGATATAATTTTTTAAATATAGTTTAAACAAGGACATCTAAAGAAATATTAATTATAGAATATATCTTGGGAGAATTAATGGAATATTTTCCATTTATATATTTCTCATCATTGATCATACTTTTTATAATATTTCTATATTATTATATAAAAGAAAATTTGTGTTTCGGAATATCATTTCTCCCCATATATAATAAATTATTACAGAGATATAATTTTCTATGATAAAAAATCTTATAGGTTTCTATATATTTACTAAATTACTTTATTTACATCAATGATTATTTAAAAATTTGAATGAATCTCCTAAAGTATATGAAAGAGCCTCTATATTTAGGATATTTGGTGTTTCCTTATTGAACAATCAAAAATTTGTTTTTGGAATACCATTATTTCAAAAGTCAATTATAAAACATGATAATAATTTTTCTAGTATACCTTTTATAGTACCACTATTAATACTAAAACTATTGTTTGGGTAAAAAAGACAACTAATTTCAATTTTATTTGACAATGATATATCTTTCCGAAATCTATTATTAGTATTTTATTCTATTTTTTTCATTAATTATAATGGATATCTATTATTTTAGAGTTATGGAACCCTTATTTTAGTACCATATACAATAAATAATTTTTTTCCAATACTGAAATGACGTATCTTTATGTCTTTCAATATATTGAGACAGATGTTTTGGTAACACTCATCATAAACCTGAATTAATGTGTTTTGTTAATATTGATGTAGTTTATTTGCACTACTTACATAAGAATTACTATTTTTTAATCTCTATTATAATCACCCCTTATTTTACTAGTATTTTGAAACAAAAATATTATAGTTAAAACATATCTTCTTAATTCCATATATTTACAATGTTAATATTATTATCAAAAATGAATAATGTATCAGTGTATCCAAATTTATACATTATTATATAATAATTATTCCAATATTTTAATTTTATCCAGATGATAATTAAATATCAAATTATTCTTTGCCCTCATCTTCAATCGATTATCTATTTAATATTTGTTTTAAGGAATGATTGGATTTAATATTCCACTAGAATTTAAACATTTCCTTTCATTTGTTTGACTATAATGGATATGATAATATGATTATATAAAACATTTTTCTATATGTGAATTATAGATAAATGTATTAATTCGTATTTCCTCCTTACAATTAAACAATTTATAGATGAATAATGAGAGACTATGTTGTAAGGATGATAAAATGATATCTGTGGATAATGACTTATCTACATATTTTCACTCCATTAAACATTAAATAAAAAAATACAATGTAACATCCCAATAATTTTATTCGGTCAGGAAAATTTTAATAGATTTTGAATTTTTAAATTATTATTCGTGATTTCTATTATTTTAATAATCAGAAAATAACTTCAATAGTTAAATATAGATATTGTGTTGTTTTTTCGGATTGTAGTTAAGGATCAGTAAGTTTCTCAGTTGTTTAGCCTGATTTTTGTATGTTCAAGAATCAAAAACCTACATCCTAGAAAGACAACACTAAGGGAAAAATTTCAACTTATTTATTTATAACATTCCATTCCAAACTATGACATCAATTTAGAATATAAAATGGTTTTCTAAAACCATATAGAGGAGTATTAAGGTAGTGAAACACAGTAAAGATGATGAGAGATACCCTCATTGTTAGGTGAGTCGTCTATCTAAACATGCATTGTAATAATACGAGGTAGGTGTGTCTTAGGAAAGAGGAACTAAATGGTTGGTTCATAGTTATCCAGTACATTATACCTAACCACATGGATAATTTAATTGGATGAAATAATAATTTTTTCACTACAATACTTTAATATTTTTATATCATTTTATTTCCCATTTTCAAACGAAACCACTAGTCATGGGGATCCCCTATTCCCACTTCTGGGATTCAATGACACTCCTTTTTGTCTCAAATTAATTCAATGTTCATTTGTATGGATAAATAGAGGTAATGAAACTTGTCATATGGTTTCAATTATTCTTCTCCTTTTTAAATAAGAATGTTATTTCCATATCAGATCATATTCAATATTTATAAGACATTTTTATGATTCTCATATTTATCCCATATCATCTTGAGTATTAGGTTGGTCTTTGGTGTGTGAATGTATATAGGTTTAAGATATATGGTTTCTTGATTTTTGCTCAGTTATTGTTATGTTTTGGAATGGGTAATAAATAGGCATGAGTGGGGTGGTTAGTGTGATACCATTTGTTGAACTTATTAATTTTTATTCTTAGTTAAAGATGATGATGGGAGTATTTATTTATGTTTTAATGTGTCTAAGATGAGTAGGGAATGGGATCTATATAAAAATTTTATGATCTATCATGGCAATTTTTTAAATCATTTAAATTAACATAATTAGGTATATTACAGTTTGAATTCCTTGAGAATTAATTTTTCTTATCCCATGAGACTTGAGGTGATGTTGATATCTACAATTAATGATATTTTTTTTATTGAGGATGATGTAGAAGGCAATTACCCATACCATAGATGTTAAACATGGTTAGCATATCATGATGGATGTTCGATTGAGGTGGGTTTTTGTCTGTTGGTTGATTTATTCTTAACATGTTTTTTCAATAGTGTTGTCAAGTTCATTTGAATAATGATTTAGGACCCAATAATGTGGTTTTTTCCACTCAATACTGGTATAAAACATTGTACAAATAATAGAATATTGGATGGTAATGACCCACATAAATGAGTAGGTATCACTATTGGATTCTATATTGCATAGCGAGTGAGGCCATCCCATTGAAGAAGACTATCATCTTTTTGTTGACACCGATGAGACACGACTATAGAACGGTGAATTTTACTATCCCTTGGGATTTAGATCTCCTCAGTGTATAGTGGTATAATAATTGTAAATCCAAGGGACCATTATTACAATCAATAATTTGATGATGAGATTTAAATTTCACAAGAAATGTTTTTATTTGTAGATGGAGGGCATGAAGTGTTGTGTGATATGAAAATTGTGGGGGAACAAATGGTTTTACTGAAATTATATACAATGGATACATCATTTTATATTGGTGATTAATGAAGTATGAAAATGAATCTTTTTAGTTTTTGGGTATAAAAAATGAAGGATATCGAATATGACAGTAGTTTAAATTACTTCATGCTTTTCATGCACTGGTATAATTAAATATGTAATAAAGGGACACATTGTGGTGTCCATCTGAATTTATAGTAACACCATACATGGTTCCCTCAAGATAAGTGAAAATTTTATAAATTTTTTATTACGTAAGGTTCAGAATCATGTGCCGGAACCTACTGAGTAAGGATATGCCATGGTTATTATGGTTGGATGGAAGAGGGTACATAAGGTTCTTTCACATCTTATTAGGGATTTTATTTTTATTTGGGTATGTATTTATATGATTATCCATGATAGATATTGAATATATATTTTTTATTAATATCATGACATATGTATATTATCTGATATGTATAGACAAGTTTTTTGGTATGTTTATGTCTCTATTTATTTAATTGTTTCTTCTTAGTTTGTTCATTTCATTCTATAGTTTTTTTATTATAATTAACATTATTATTATTATTATTATCACTAATGGGTATAGTCTACCAACTATCCCCCAATAGACCCTCGATTCCAATCGAAAATGTTTTACATATGTTGAGGTTCACATAAGACATAGTGTCCCTCCATCCCAGGGAACCTAATATGTGGCACCCATGTTAGGAATCTATATGTGAAATTAGGGCCAATTTTTTCATTACATTGGGTATGTTATATCATATACATGTACCTTTTGGGACATAGTAATTTTGTTTTTATACATTACTGTAACCCCATGATTGTGAAATAAATCTAGTTTATAGTGGTGTGAAATAAATGTTCTTATTTTACACTTTTACCCTTGATGTATTTTCAACTTCTTGGGGTGAACATAGGTGTAAAGTTGTATTCTTATGAGGATTATATCCCTTTGGCCTATTATGGTAGGGTAATGTCATTCATTAATCATGATAGGAATTAGGTTCACATTTCATAAGTATATGCTTGTGATTATTCATTAGAATTTGGAATACGATAATTGGGGTTGGGTTTCATATTGTGCCAATGATATGTTGTGTATTTATTTCTTAAATAGACTCTTGGTGTTATTATAGTCATTCATCATGGGTATATGGTTTCTTTTGGTGTTTTTATATGATCAAACATAAATTTGATATAAGTGTTTCCAGAATATGATAGGGGTATGTAAGAATAAAGGAAAGGGGGGGGGGGCTATTTAACACATCAAAAAGATGATAAGAACAAACTTTAGTAGTAGCATCATGGTAAAATTATATACATCCATCCAAGATAGGGTTTTTTGGTTTTATTTGTATGTGATACCTGACACTGTTATGGGTAAGAATATGTATATAACATCGGATGGTGCTCTTTTGTTGTATAGTGGTGAATTGTTTGGGTTGGGATATATACTGCCTCTTATTTCATTCCCTATTTATGATATTAATAATATTTTTTAGTATTGATCGTGGTTTTTTACTTTGGATTGAAATAACCTAGAAAACATCCATTAGAGAATCAAAATTAGGGAGATGTGATTCTAGAAGTGCAAGCTCTAAATTAGGCACATTGGGTCAGTATGAACATTTTTAATAGGTTTAGAATTTGAGGAAGATATATTAGCTATAAATGCTATGAGAGATTTGATCATGGCTTGATGAGTAGCTAAAGGTATGATCGATATAGGTCCCTTAGAGCATTCACTAGGGATATCATAGATCTAATCCATCAATGTATTACATGACACGGGAGCTCATATCACAACACCATACCACATTTTAGGGTGATTTTATACCCCATATAATATAGTATTTGATGAAATATATTCAGAAAATTAGAAAACTGATTTAGAAACCCCCATGGAAGTAGATAGTGATAGATACATAATTTTTTAAGGACTATAACTGAATTAGATGGACTTAAATGTAAATGAATTTAGGAATGTGGGACTAGCATGGGATGACTTTGAGAATATGTTTTGAGATCCCTTCATTCTATATAATTTGAGGAAGCATTGATATCATTAGTTGATAACACTTCCACAAGGAGTCTCAGACATCATAGTTTATATTTGTAGGATTCCGAACATGTCCCATTTCCACCCTCTATTATATGGGATACCAACGCCAAGGTGAGAACATTTGAGGATGGTTTTCATTAATCCATTAGGGATTAGTTTAACATATTTATCTTAACATTATTCATTGTGTAATTGAAACAAGAATTGATAGTTGAATAGAAAATGATAGACCTAAAATATTTGTGCCCAAAAGAGACATTAGGTGATGTGAGTTTGATGATTTTTATAGCTAGAAGTGATTCCATGAGGTGTATCATTAGGGTATCCAATCCTTGTACTTACCAAGATCACCATGGAGAGGGTTGTCGATGATGTACATCCAATGCGAGAAGCAGGTAAGCTTTTGCCTAATGTGAGAGGTCTGCAAAAGAGTATTTCACCTGTAGAAAAATAATATATCTAGAGTGATTAAATCATAATACATCTCAGTTGTATTTTATTCAATGAACTATTAATACTACTAGATCTGTGGTAGGACCATGACTACTTCTAGAAGTTAGTATATTTTATTATATTATGTACATATGTTATAATAAGGAGAAAGAGACCTGATATTATGGTTAATATATAGTGGTTGGTGAAACTCTGATGAAACAATAGGCATTAGGAAGGCCTATTTCTTTTTAGATGGAAGACGATGACCTGGTAGGTTTAGAAAAATCTATGAGGTGGATGAGAATTAGAATTACTACATGACCATTACAATTTTTTTTTCATCGATAGTATAGAGAAAGAGGATCACATGTGATGGTGGTGTTATCTAGTATATAGTTAATATTTCGTAATTGGGTATAGTTTGTGACTTATGTTGTCTGTGTTGGAATCCAATTACATTTGTGAGAATTAATTATACAATGCAGTATATGTATGATTATTATCTGTGATGCAAGGAATCCTAGGGACCAGATGTATTGTGGGACTTTATGAGTGTCATATGTGATCTGGGTATGAGATTATCATATGATGATATGCATGAATGATGTTATGTGATATTAAGACATTGATTTCAAGTTTTGGTCATGGAGAAACCACTACAATGGTTTTAAAGTTTAGTTCATGATGTTTCTGAGAAGTTAATACCTATAATGGGGAGCACTATAAATGAAATTTTTCATGATTGAATAGTTGGGGAATAATGCTGAAGTGTTTATGGAATGGTTATGTTGGGTATCATAAAAACATGTGACTATATAATTGAGGGAAAATATATCAATTTGTGGGTGGTTTTAATGTCTATATATTTTGACTAGAATGTGAAAACTACAGAGGAATTTGATCATATAAATTGATTGATGGGAAAACATTAATTTTAACTAAGGGAACATAATTTTGAGAGTTAAAAAATGTTTTCATATTGTTTCATATGAGTTTTAAGGTTATATTATTTCCATGGGGGTCCTATTTTGATTTTAAGGATTCGATATTTTATAAAACAAATATTGGAGACACAATATGGGGTCCATGATTAGTATATAGCTTGGGTTAACCATGAATCAAAAATAACATATCCCTTTTTAACTGGAGAATGATTAGTCCAAACCATTAAAGGTAGTCACATGGCTACACAACCTAGTAATGTTGGTTGGAGAGACCTTAATGGTTAGGTAAACAGCCTATATAACTTTGCGCTAGAATCGAGTGAGGTGGGTGCTCTTTACAAAAAAAATGAACCCAACATTTGGTGCATGGTCAACCAATTAGTATGGAAAAAACATGCATGAAAAACATATTTACCACTCAATTTGACTAAATTAAATTTTATCCATTTCATTAAAAATATTTCAAGATTTGTTTTCATTCATTATTTCAAACAACATATCTAGTCCTGGAGATACCGTTTTCTATCTTAAACATTTCCTTCAAACTCTTTAGTTTGTGCTCTGATTCAAACATCACTCATTACGTTTTATATCTAGAAACAATCCAACAATTATTCATTATACTATAGTTTTTTTCTTTTTCGATTTTTAATTTTTTCCATCTAAGCTAGTTCAACAAATTTATAGGGTGTTGGATTATTTTTAGATTTTTATAATTTGTGCTCCATTTTGATGTTCGTCATCATTCAGTAAGTGTATATAGTTATAAGAGAGGATGTGAAAATATAATAATTAGTTTATTCATCTGTATTAGAAATAATAATAAATAGTTATGAGTGGTTTAGTATGGGTGAAACCATGTATTTTGGTACTTTATTTGACATCATTAATCAGAGATGACAATGGGGTTTTTTCATCTTAATTTAAATGTTATTAAGATGGGTAGGGCCTCACATTTTTTATTCAATATTCATATTTTTTGTTTGTGGTTATTCTAATTGTTTATATTAATTAAATTTTTTATATGTTTGTTTATGTTTCATGGGAACATGTTGGGAATGGACCATGAGAGTTGAGGTGATGTTTATCACTAAAATTGATGTAATGTTTCTCATCTAAACGAGGATGATGGAGATGATCCTTGCTATGGTTTGTTTAGTTTTATGAATATAGTGATATTTATTCAAGGTAGTTGGGGATTTGGTATATTGGTTAATTTAGACTCACATTTGTTGACCAAATGCATCATAGGGGTAATATTCATAAAGGATTTAGACCCAATGTGGTGGTTTTGACCGCTCGATGAAGGTGGATGCCGCCATTGATGCAGCATTGTGGGAAATGGTCATGACTATTTGAAAAGAGTTGGTTATCTGCATAGATAGCTACATAATTCCACTCATGTGATGTCTGAAGACAATAAATTGTTAAATTTGGGTATTTCCCATAACAATATGGGTTATGTGATGAGTGAGTAGTTTATTTTTTATTCATGGTTTTCGTAGACTAGTATTAATATTACTGTAAGAAACAAACAAATTGGTTAGATTCATGTTGTGTTCATACTCTAATCCACCATAGAGCAATTAGGACATACACATACTTTATTTATATGATATATGGTAAGGGTTCAGGATCTTGGTTTGGACTATAGATAGTAGTGAAACAATATAGGTGCATCAGATAGAGGGAAAATGGTTCACTATTTATTTTTCACTAATATGGAGAACTTTTTTAATATTTTTCATACATATTTATATAATCATTCACATGTGATTTTTTATGATTCTTTTGAATTAATTCTATGACATGTGGATAATTTCCGATATGTATGTATATTTTAATTTTGCCTTTTTATTTTCATTGTTTCTTATATGCTTCCACTGAGTTCTGTTTTTTCCTTCATATGGTTTTATTTATAATGGATGTATTTACTTTTATAACATACGAATATATTTTTTCCACTATCACCCAATAGGCCATAATTTTTATTCGACATCGTTTGGGGTATGTGGATGCATTCTAATGTCATGTTGTCCATCTTACCAAGATCACAAGATAAATTAGTCTCGGATCAGGTGCAACACTTGAAGAGATAATTACATGATAATAACCTCCTTTTTAATTTACAATAAAATTATTTAATGGGAATATAATTTATATTTATTCCATTTTTTATTATTCAAATGAGAATTAAAATAAGATAAAATGGGATGATTCTTTTCATATATCATCTTCAGCACTCCTTTTTCATCTCTTCATGGTGGAAAGAATATTTGGTGTAGAGAATTCCCACACATAATATAAATACCACAATTGTAATGAAATGAAAATCATATATCCCACTTTATGGAATTTTATACTATAAAGAAATAGCCTTATTTAATTGATTATTATTGTGATTTATGGCTTCATTTTACATTTTTATATAATATATATATATATATTAATGGATTATAAAATAAGTAGTAAGAAATAAATTGATTATTTATTATATATTTCACTATTTTATCAACTCTTGGTAGACCTCAACATTGAAATCATAATTTCATATATTCCCATTAGTAAAACATGGGTAGGTACATTTTCAATGACTAAAATTTATTTATGATGGATGTATTTCCAACTATAGGCTCAAAAATACTTGATCAATTTTTTGGACTCCAAAATCCAGATATCATGAAAATTATTTCTTTAAAACATACATCCAAGATATATCATTTGTCTAAAATTTTATTCATATTGATGTAAATATGATTCATAAAACTCAAAAATAATTTTGATTCCTTTATAAATGTATGTGTCCTAAATGGGATTGTTATACACTCTCTTATATGGTTTCCTTATAAATATTATAAAGGATTGTGTAGTGTTATATAATATTATATTGGGGGTTTTTGTTTATTGTACATAAAATTCCTTATTTTACTCATTTTTAGGACTTTTTTATATTATGTGTATATTAAATAACTGATTTTCCATGTGTCGAAAAAATATTTATTCACAATCCAATTAATTTAGTTCCATATATTCACATTAATACATATGGTTGTGTTATCATTATCTAGATTCTATTAAAGACATCCTGAAACCAATATAAGTAAAATAAATAAAACATGGAATGACCATGATATTTAACGAACAATTTGTTTGTTGAGTGTATAGTGAAAAAATTATTAACATTAGGAGAAAACTTCTTTATCCAATACGTGAATGAGTATATATCATTCCACATATGTCATGTGTGTCTCATTTATCTTATTTCACATTGGCTCTATCATGAACTAAATCTTTACACCATTGAGCTTTAGCATTATAACTTTTTCACATCATTCATAGGTAAAGGGTACTAGAAAATGGGTTTACATACAAGTTACATTGCACACCGAGGAATGTACATAATATTTAGGGGTGTATTACTACCATTACATAAATTTAATGAAATAAAATAATTACAAATTATATCATACACATCATCCTTATTATTTTAAATTTAATTAATTCATATATGATCTAATTAATTCAAATTTTCTAATTATATAAACCATAAAAAAATATATTCTACACTTCATCCATAGTATTTATTAAACATAAAAAATATGAAAATAAATATTACTTACTCAAGAATGAAATGAATATTATTTTCATAATATTAATAATGAATATTTATTTAGTATATTCTTAATAAAATATTCTATATTTTTCAAAAATAATTATTTTGTAGCTTGTAAATATCTAGGGACAGTTAAATATGATAAATTCTCCTAAAGAAATAATTATACTGTAAATAAAAATATATTTAATACTTGTGATAATATGTTGATGAATAAATTTTACAACTCACATTGGAGAATAATATTTATTCCAACAATAAAATATTGATGTAATTTAATTGGGATCAAGGAAAACACACTGTTATTAACCCATTTGGACTCAACCATATATTAATTATATGTTCTAACATATATTACAATATTAACATCCAACAATATGTTATGTTACAAATAGAGGAAAAATAATCTCCCAATGAAAATAACAACACAGAAATTGTCATTGAGTAATAGAACTTCTTAATCATGGAAACTAAAAAGGTAATTTATATACTCATATCATCCACGTATATTAATGAAAAATCATTCATGAATTATCTAAAATAATATCATCATTAATACATATCCATATAATTTTATTTTATGGTCCCATTTCAATTAAATTGAGGAGATATAAACATATATAATATTTGAAGTGACAAATCTTTCAACTACTAGTTCATTAATAATATACTTCATGACGCGCCGAATATACCATAATTCATATGAACACATGGTGTCAAAAAAAATTTAGTTTGTTAATTTATGTGATTCATCACATTAATTAATAATAATAATTTATATTTTTCATTACAGATGATTATAAATAGTATCATAAAATAAAACACAAATCTGATGAATTCCAACAAGTGTGTTAGTTATCTAAATATGCCATCTTTGAGAACTATAAGGGAGAAAATTATGAGATGGAGTATAATATTAAGACTAGTATTCACACATGACGTCCAATATACAATGTGCCCCACAAATGGAATGTTTTCTAACCATTATACAATGTTTAAAAATATTATCATTCCATTTTTGGGTTCTTATCACTTTGGGGATCTACTATGACATTATAATTATGATAGATAATCTAATATATTATCACATTAATGATAGTAAGATGTGTACTAAATTTGTTATAATATATTTATTAGTGATTAATTCTATGAATATATTGTTAATCTAATGTGTAACACCCTCACCAAAACCACATGATCTTATCGGACGAGTCACATTACCTCGTGTGTGCCTCCCCATACAAAATAGGTATTTGATTAACATTAATGGTATGAAATCCGTCGGTGGGGATATAATAACATCTTTATTATATGCAATAAAAAAATAAATAAACTGAAATAAAATTTATATTATAGAATACAAATATGTAGAATAAATTTCAACTGTATCATATGTCATATACACAAATAAATAGGCTTCAAAAATAGAATTCCACAAAAATTAATATGTTTTGGTGGATAAATAAATAATGTTTGAATATTGAAATCATTATAAATCATTATCATTTCTACTACTAGATACATGATCCTCATCTCAATCATCTACCATTGGCCCCTTTCCCTTCCCCAAATCCCTAAATATGATGTCTATCGGAGGATCGAGTTGCATATATAGGTTGTGAGTAATAAATCCTAGTAAGAAACCATTGATGTATCATAATACATTGGAGAATTTATAATAGGTATATTATATTGTAATGTAAATGTTAATTAAATCCTAATCAATCATATATCAAGACATTGTGTGCTATCCAAGACCAAAAAATTAATAGTTGTACCTTAATCAACTCCATGTTTTAAGGAATATGATGATATGGGATGTAATTAAGATCCTGCCTCAGGTTGGAAAAAAAATTCTTGGAATCATATGAACAAGATACTCATTTAAATATAGATTTCATGTGAGTTATGTTCATGGAATATATGAGGGATAATGTGATCATGAATTACAGCATCCACTATGCCTTGATTTAATATGCTACACGAAATCCACTAGGCATCGAATGGACAACAAGGAATGTGTGATGTATCTTAATATCCACACGCTATGACCATGTATATCATCACTATTGTCACAGGTCCCAACCACTACCCCTATAAGGTATAAAAATGTAGAAATTTTTTTACCTATCCTAAGAACCAAGAAAAACTCCTCCAATTGTATGTTAACATACAAAACAAGGTAGGTCAAAAAAAGGAAAAAGTATATCATCATGATAAAATAGTAAAAACATATAATACATGTTACTAATGTCAAACAAGAGTACACAATAAACAATAATTCTTCTAGAAATAAGTATCACAAATAGGTCTAAGTGGTTGTGAACACACCAACACAATACAACCTTTAATCAAGGAAAAAATGCTATCATAATGAATCATGAATCAATGAAACAAGATTATAAAAGGGGATAAATGCTGTGGAACGTCCTACCTCAATGTCAAAATCCTAATTTCTCAATGGTCTCATATCATAAACCATGTTAGAAAAAAGAATTATTAAAAACACACCCAATGAGATCTCCTAAAACATGTTTCATATTAAATGAAATGGTTTCTAAGGAAATACATAATGAAGAATAAGGCGAGGGCTAAAAAATAGAAACCGAAAGATGACCTAAAACAATTGAATAATCCATCAATGGTTGGGGGGAAATATTAAATCATTAATTTCATAGAAACTATGTGGATGAAGTTTCTATGAGTATAACCACCAAGATATTGAATAACAACAATTTTTCTTAATTAGAGATATATTTTCATCATCGGATCACAAAAATACAGAAGGATTGGTAAAGGATAAAGTATTGTCTCCGTAGATTGATCAATGAAATAGAAAATGTAATCAAAATATTGACAGAAACAAAACACAATAGATGTCTACAACAACTGATGATTTTCTATCAAAAATATTTTTAAAAACACTAATTTTCAAAATAGTGTAGGAATTAAAAGTTTTATTTAATGGAAAATTATTTAAATGGTTATTAAACACTAACTGGTAATACTTGAACATGGATTAATGATCAAACATGACACATTGATGGAAATTTGAGGTGGGTGGAGAGCGTCTCATATGTTATAAGGAAACATGAACATCTAAATTCACAATATCATTGCCAAAAATGGTCATTATGACCATGAATGAGTCCCTAAAATGGAATGTGTTTGTATTATGATTTTAGTGCATAGGTTGTTTTACTTTCTTAAAGACAAAAAAATTATTTTGGTGTGGTATTATAGGTCATGGAATATGATATCTCTTATAATGAACCACATCCTAGCCAATACACGGGTCTCACAAGGAAGTGGTTTTTCTTGTTTTAGATAGAAAAAAACTAAAAACTTTTTTAAACTTCTACAAGTTAAAAAAAATTTCAATCCATTTAACATGTATGAATCCACATAAAAATTAAAGGAAAATGAGAGATATAAGGATTAGTAATTTAAATAAACAACATTTTATAATATCCAATTATAATGCCTTTCAACCCCTAAGAAGATTCTATTAGATTCTTTATCAATCAACATATGAAACCTCACCAAAACACATTGTAACTAATCCCATGCCTTGTCTTGGATTTCTCCATTAATAAAAAAGATCCATATAAGTGGTGAAATATTCCCTTAAATTAATTTCTCTCTCTATCCTATAATCTGAACTGGGTTCTCCATGTATGATGCATCTTGATCTGATTAAAAAATCTCATAGTTGATGAAATTCATGTGATTTGTCATGTATCTATTATTTGGGGAAATGTTAAACGTGTCATATATAACTGAGTAGAGTGAATGAAGATCCAAATGGTATATAATTGTGTTAGTAGTCATGGTGATCAATAAGGGTAATCATATTTCTTGGGTAGGTTCCCTTTCATTCTAAAAAGTCAGTATCTTAACTGCGGAGTAACTCTCCGAAAACTGTAGTCACATATAGAGAAACTCATTGGTTTTATCCTACGGTCTATATAAGATTTATATTTTGAAGATTTTTTCTAAAACTTATAAATTAGTTTCACTCTATTGAGGATTTCCTATACCATTTGGTACCCATAAATAACACCATAAAAGCCTCACGTGGACAAAGAGGTTAATGAGAAGGTCTAGTATAGATATCCTTATTAGGTTCCACATGAAATGAATCCTCATATATATTATTATATGGGAACTCTTCCATGGGATGGTGATCATCCCATACTCCACATATGTCTATGGAATAATCCTAAATCATATCATCTATGATATAAATCCTCCACTTAAAATGGTCAACTTTATAGAGAAAATATTTTATTCTCAATCTCAGATGAGTCCCTAAGGCTTTCTAAAATACCTTCCAAAAAGATGATTTGAATCCTGAATCTCTGTTTGATATAATGATCAATGGAACCTAATGAAATTATACAACCTTATATAATTACAGAATACCATTATTTTCTACTGAGGGATTCACAAAAATTTATAAGAAATGTAAAACTTTTGTTAGTTGAATGAAAATAAACAAAATAGTGTCAAAACATCTTAGGTATTTGGTTTTATCACAACAAATTCCATCATAATTTCACCTCACTTACACATAGGAACATGATGTTGCCTATTTATTCCATATTGACTATAGTGATCATTTTTTAACCATTGATAGATAATAAATCTGGAAAATGAATCCATCGATATGTCTCTTTATCAATGGACACCAAAACTGCAACCTAAAATTGTGGTATATCATTTTCACAGTAGGATGATCCAACCACAGAGAGTGTTTTATGTTTATAATTTGATTGTATCTAATAAAATAATGGAATACAACTATCCCATGTATAAGGATATCATCATCAACATCCAATGGGAACTGAATAATCTTTTTACAACCATATAGTTTTCCCACATCACAGAACATTATGGATCACCAAATATCCAACCATTCCAAAATATACCAAGGAAGATGTCACAATAATGTGGAACATTTAATTTATAATAATGCCTCAGAATCATACACCATCCAATTGGCCAACAATCCCATTAGGGTACACTATTCTCATGTCTTTCAATCACCATGATCTTGAGATACCTACATATCATGGTTATGATCATCTTCTGAGATTTAACCATTACCTATTTAGTAACCCATATTAATTCTAAATGTCTCTACATGTTATCCTTAGTTGCTCTACCTCATGTTTAGGTCATTTTGTGTGATAATATAAAGAATTATAATGTGGGGAATACTAAAAAACTATCTCAAAAGTGCTAGTGTTGAAAAACTATCAAATAGTGGTCTATGAATAACATTTATAGTCCATGTTAACTATAGATATATTCATGGTTTTAAAATTTTCATGATCCAAAATATAAAACCCACTCCCACTCCATCATTATATCTAACAAATAACATGATGTATTATAGTAACATCACATTGGCTTGTCATCTTATTGATCCCATGAAACAAAATACTCACACTTGTTAGACTATTATAACATCACTCCCTTCCTTGTTAGGGCATTCATTGGTTATGATAAATAATAAATTACCAGATGAAACTTTAGTATTACCCCCTAAACCTAATATTTTCATGATCTCAAAAACATTTTGAGGATCTGTCTATAAAATTGTGGTGTTATAAATTTGTACACAGTATAATATTGATATGTCTTTATGCTACTCCAGGTTTCTCTATTAGTTGAGTATTATTTTAATTAGAACCATGAAAAATGAGTCCCTATATGGGATTAATATCTTCTTAATGAGATCCATGAATATTTTTTGAAAAAACATCATTCCTAACAGCATTACCATGTACATTTATATCCCATAAAAACATAAAAAGTGAATCTTTGGGATGTCCAACTATCTATCCTAAAACTGGTGATAGCCCGATCAAAGATCAATATTAGATAATCATTGAGATCCACATAAATGATTGAGTAGATAACATAACTTGAGTGAGGGATATCTATAATTCACTATCACCTTATTTACATTCCAATAATATATGAAGAGTCAATGACTATTGTCTTATTTCATCAAGAAAAAAATAGGTTCACCCCATAGTGAATTACTATTCCTACTAAATCCCTTTCATTCCATTCATGTGTTCTATACCTTGAGATTATTCAACTCGATTGGTTCTAATAGATAATGGATTATCTAAATGTATTTTTTACCTGTTCTAAGATCTATCTTTATATAAACACATATATCATGGTATGTTCCTATAAATCAATATGTAATGATTCTCGGATAGAGATCCAAAACTAAATGAAAACATTAGGGGAACACCATTGATCCTCTTGGAAGAGACGTTACAGAAATCTGTATCATTTTCATACCAAGATTTCTCTTGTCTAGATCATTATACCTACTAACAACAATCATTATCTAGTAATCATGATCGTCTCTCCCATAGGATATCTATGATATAACTATGTTGGATATCAATAGATGTGGGATTAGAACTTGGAAAAACATTTTATTCAAAGAATCTAATCAATAAATCTAATCAATTGAATCATAATTCTCCATGGACATTAGTAATTGGAAATGTATATAGAAAAATATTAGACGCTATGAATATAGTCATGGTTTGTACCCAATGGTATATCAAGAGAATGAATATTATAATACAACATTACTATTATTCCAAGCCCAAGGATATCTTGTTCAAATATAATTTAATTAGAATAAATAAAATAAAAAAAGTGATATTAAATTTATAAGTGATCAAGACCATAACTCAATTATTTTATAGTCCCTCATCACCATCTTCTAGAGTGTGATATATTAAAAATAGACTACATTCCTCACCTCTAAGACATTATCCCTGAGGTATGTGACTCTCAAGAATCACCTTCATCTAAGCCTACTGTATATGACCCTGGGAACCTCTATAGTTCTCAGATCATGTATTCCTAGATCCCATGGTGAAACCAATCATCAAAACCCTAATTAATTTTTTTGAAGCTATCACTTTCAATATATTTTCCACATTGGAACTGATGTGTTTTAAAAAACCAAGGGTAATGATCGACCATCCCACATTTTGAGAACTATGATTCTCTTCTTGAAGGAACTAAATAACCCAAATCCTTTTACAAATGTTTACCCCTAAACTATTTTCACAATAATTATTATTCTTCCTTATACAAAATTGACAACTCGTATTACTAGTAACATGTACACATGAATGTGTAATGAAGAGTGGAATAAGAAGAGTTACATGATCCTATTGAAGCACCATATTGACAATTAAATATATGAACATATCCTTTTGGTAAATTTCTATCATAAAGGTCTTAAACTACTACATGGTAAAAAAACTAATATTAAACATCATGTACCTCTATGCATCATTTCTAGCTCAGAGAGGTGAAATTATTGTAGTAAATTGAAATGAGAGAGTGTGTGGGTACTATTATGGACCCATAGTGTATCTTTATGAAAACATATTCTCATCCCAATATTAGTGTGTCAGGAAAAAACTCAACAAATAATAGGTCCTCGAAAGCTTCTTATGTGAAATCCTCATGTTTTAGAACATGTCCAATCCACCCACTATGTACTCTTAAGTCCAAATAGAATGAACGATTTAGAATCACATTCTTATCCTCCAGTATCCTAATGATGTCATATACACTATCAATTATATATATATCCAGTCATATGAGTCCTTCATCCCTGTAGTTCCTTGAAAGGTTGTCGATGTTGGAGAAAGAATTCTCAGGTATAGTCAACCATGTAACATTTTTTCCTCCTTTTAGAGAAGGATAAAAAGGGACTTCAAGACATGTTAGGTATACTATTTATAAAAAAAGAGAATTAGATAGAGGATTATGTTCTACAATCTTATGTATATTTGGAAATGGAGAGGATTCATCCTTTCTAGTGGGAGCATCCTATCCCACGTCATCTAGTTATCCCATCAGTCTTATTTGGGAGGAATCATTTATATTTTGATGGATAATATTGCAAAAAACTAAACATATTATTAATGATCATTATTAATCTACGGTTTCCAGAAATAGTTCTGCAATGACTCTACCTATAACACAAGGAATTTGTCTCCTTACAAAGGCATGGGTATCTATCCCTAAACATTAATCACATGAAAGTATAAATATATATATAACATAACAACAAATTTGGGGATATCTAATTACATCCAATATGAATATTTTAATATCATGGAAAATTGATATATCACACTGATAAAGAATACATGTCTATCCTAAATAGATAAAATTCACAATGGAGTTAAATTAAAGAACAAGTATAAATTAAAAAAATGGTATACATATAGAATGTTATCCATCATTATTAATCATGATCCATAAAAATTTCCAATCCCCATAAATAGTGACTTCAATCCATTTAATGGTATGAACATGAAAACTGCAACAACTATTTCTCACACAAACTATCTCTATTATACTATGGCCTAGGTTATTCAGAAGGAATAGATGAAAATTGTGTTCTGATACCATTTTTGTAACACCCTGTCCTAAACCTCTGGGTTCGTGAGGGAGAGTCATGTGATCTTAAGAATTCATTTTTATATGCAAGTGGCTACTAAATAAAATAAATGGTTTAAACACTATTATATAGGGAGACTATACAGATAGTATCATATTCTTTCCTAAAGATTATAAACCTAAGTAACAATATATTAAATGAAATATCAATAGGAATACCAAATTTTAAATGTAATAAATGTCACATTGAAAAAAAAAGAGGTGTATAATGTGGAAATACAAACCATAGTATAAGGACATGTAGATAAATAAATAGTGTAACACTGTGGAAATCATCTAGAGTATGTATTAGTCCTGCTACCACCTTCATGATCCTTAACTGAGCCACCTTCCATTGACACCAAACCATTTCATGAATCCTTATACATGATGTATATGTGAACATTGATATTCCAATGAATGGTATGTGTAATAAAAATCTGTAGGAAACCACTAATGCATCCATAAAACATGTTAAAATATATAATATATGTATATAATGATAATAATAAATGTGTATTCAATAATAATAAATAATATTCAAATAAATCAGGTTCTGACATGGCCACTATGATCCAAAACTATAATTACTTTGGCTTCATGGTGGATGGAATATCAATACATATGGAGTAATATAGTTATATATACAATTCTCATAAACATAATTTTTGATATATTGTGGAAAATATACTTAAAATTCATCAAGAATAAATGGATTTTTGTTCTTCGCATCCATTAAAATTAAAATGACTACTCTACTTATCATTCACTAGGCTTTGACTAAGAATGCATCCTATAATCCCCTAAGAATCGAGTGAACCACATGACATCCAAGAGGCATTTGTGTATCCCAAGTATATAATTCGGTCCATTTTCAAAATTTTCCCAAGTTGTGTTAACTCTCTCAATATGGGATAACCATGTTATTATGGTTGACCAATTTAGAACACCAAGAACAACACCCCCAAATTCATTGTAACACTCATCATAGTGTACAACATAAAAAATAAATAATGACATATTTTTTATGTGTAATTAAAAACAACATACAATATATATGAACAATACCAAACATGATTAGAAAACATAAGTGCATACTCTTGGTAATAATTATCACAAAAGTGTCATAAGGGATACACAAAAATCCAAATGAAAAGCCCACCAATCATGGAAAATAGTCTTGTTAAATTCATCATGAATTAATCTAAAAATAGTAAAAAATGTACTCAAATGGTGCATTACTTCCTATATTAATGTTATCAATTTCAAAATTATTGGTTTTTAATGCTTTCACCTCCCATAACACATCCATAGACCAATAAGATCATGGATTCTCACTATATAAAAGGATGTTCAATTTTAGAAAAAGTAATACATTTTCTAGATAATTACATATGGTAGAACAAGCTAAGGGGTATAATAAAACATAACCAATGACAACCACCATCAATGGTTTAGTCTAAGTTTAGTGGGAGTCAAAATTAAATGCCAAAACGTATAAGACTCATAGATTAGGTGTATTCCATGTGGTTCACCGCTACGATGTAGAATAATTCCAAATATCCTTGAGAAGAGATGAATTTTTTCCCATGATTCTCTATAATAAAGATGCAAATTGAAAAGAAAATAGATGGATTTAAAAAATCAAAAAATATGTTGGAAAATTATATCCAAATTTACATAAAATATATCCTTTGAATATGCATATATATCCACATGTCATTGTTTACGATTCACTTAAAAATTATAATCCACGAAATGTTAGATGAATTGAGAGGTTTAATCGAAGGAAGATGAAAGAAAGGGGTATTAAAAGCTCTTCCATAACACTTGAACATGGTTTGATGACCAATCAGAACTCATATTTTTATATCCTAGGAGGTAGGAGAGTTTTTTAGGTATTTCGGTGAATCACAACTGTTACTATACCAGATAACGTGGAATTTTCAAGGTAGTGATGACCTTGATATTTTTCCCAGAAAAACATTATACTATAGAATATTTCTAACCCAGAAGACATTTTACCCTCATTGTAACATAAAAATGATTGTGGTTGTGTTTCCCAATCCATGGTGGATAACAACTGCACTCACGCACCATGAAATTCACATGGCATTGGAAAGACATGTCGCCCTATATTGTTGCGTAGATGAACTCACTAAATTCAGCATGGATTTCAGCATGCCATTATTTTTCTTATTTTTCATAAAAAACAACAATATATCCATTTTAACCTCCCCATGATACTACATGATCCCAAGGAGTTACCAAATCTTGGATCCACATATAACTTCAATTCATGAAAGGGGAACTAAGTGTTTTTATAATTGAAATAAAAACATTTGACATTATAAATTTTAACTTTTTAGGGAACCAATCCATTGGGATTTATATAAGATGTCCTTCTTCATGAAATTCTTATTTTTAAAAATGTATAATAAGAAGAAAAATGTACCACCATAACAAATAATATTAATTATTTTATGTAAATACAAAAATGATTTTGAAATTGAAATAATAAAATGTAAATCTAATATAAATTAATTATAATGACATCATAATCACTTAAATAATTGGAAAAATTGCATCCAAAAAAACATCTAGAACAATAATAATTTTAATTCATCGTTAAGTATGATAACCTTATATAAAAATGAACCCCCTATAATAAAAATTAAGTAAAAACATTATGACTCATTATTCAACAACTTTAATCAACCTTAAATCAATTAAAATCCCATAATATTAACAATTCATGGGTTCGTCCTACTATAAAAATGATAATAAATATCTTGATTACTTATTTATTTCTCTTAATTTTACTTTATTTTATATATACTCATCACTATACATACATTGACTCAATATTACTCATTAGTAACATGCCTCAATTTTTTTTAACATTTAAATTCAAAAATCAGTAACAGCCACAAAATTCATCTTCCACCAAATCATTAAAATAAATTAGTTAATGTATTCCTCATTTTATCCATGGTTTTATTTATTATATAAATTATAATTATTTATTATCAAATGATAAAATATAGGGTACCTCATTAAAAAACCCTTGAATCTATATTTTTAGTCATATGAAAATGTTATGATGTGAAATTAAAATGATTTAGTGTCTTATATTCTAATGAAATTAAAAACCACTATAATACCATTATTATTCCTTCAAAACCATGGTGTTTTCATCATTATGTTTTCCCTATATATAAAATAATAAATAATAATTCCACCTAGTAGAAAATTCAATGACTTCCATGTGAGGGTAAAAAATAAAGATTTAAATATATCCTAGAGTGGATGAATTTCCAATTTCGAAGTAATTTAATAATATATCATTATATTATAGTGAAATTTTTAATATAAATAATCACACATATTATATTTTTTGTGTGTTTTAGAGTGAAATTATCCTAGTCCACTCTTCACCACTCTCATGAATTAGGAGAGACAGAACCCACTATAATCACTAAAATGAAAACTAATAATTAATTTTTCACAATTATAGTCACAAACAAATTAAAAATCCCTTTTATTGATATAGTATTGATCCCAAAATCAAATTAAAATTTCTACTTGTAGGAAAAAATTGAATAGTATCTCCTTCACCATGGAGGAAAAATAGAATTCATGAATATTATTTAGGTGTCACAACCCATAGTAAATTCATTTAATAATAGGTATAACCCTCTATAAATACACACAAAGAAAATGAATAGAAATAATGATATTAAAAAAACAAGATAACTGCTTTAAATTATAAGTTTAAAGGTAAAATTTAACTCACTTGTAAAAAATTGATAAGATATATGATGTTCATTATAGAGTATTATTTTATTTCAAGGGTTTCTAGTAGTTCAAAATTCAACAATATCCCCCAAACACATTATTTATTACATGTTATGTCAAATTTTTATATTGAGTTTCTTTTAGTACATCATCTAAATAATCCAAAGTACATTTTTTATAAATTTCCCCAAAATAAAAAAACATTTCAAGCCAATAAAATACATCATAGTTGTTCACACATGTTTTCCATGTACTATTCTAGGTGTAAATTAAATGATAATAATTATAAGATTCAACCATATTATTATGTTAAAAAAATTAAGAATACAAAGTGGAACTTATTGTATCAATTAAAATTGCATCAAATGGAATATATTAATATCCTTGTAAAACACCCCATAAATATTCAAGGTAGACCCATCATATTTCGAGAGGTATGGATTTGAATATTTAAGAATCCATGATTTCAGTGTTAATGTTACTATCATGTAAATCACAATTATTTTGACATAAAAAATACAAGATTTTATGTTTTACAAATAATTATAAAATAATATTGGAATAATTAAAAATTATAAATTTTCATAAAAATATTACATCGAGAGGTTTTGTGAAATATTATGAGAAAATAATGTATGTTTCCTAATTTTTACACAACATTTGGAAATAAATATTAACACATATGAAATTACCCATTTTTCATTTTCATATATCATTTTTCCCTAAATTATACATGTATCCATTTATAAAGTTCATGTATCTGAATTGATCAAAAAGACTAATGATATAGAAGAATTATATAGGTTAATAACACATTTAAATTTATCACATAGTTGAATTATATCTGGATTTTAGTTTGAATGGTATATATTTATAAAATATACTTTTCTTTTTAAATAATAAATAATATCTGTAATAAGACTTATATAAACCATGGTGTCAAAAAAAATTTATAAAATAACTTTCCTAAAAATAGATAAATTTTTACTAAAAATATATAATGACTACTTAAATTATTTCAAACATGATATTGATGAATTCAAAATTTTATTTCTCATAATTTAATTCATATAATTCGATTATATTTCAAATTCAATAATGATTACTCATTGTTGATTTCTCTAGACCAAGACATTATTAAAATACATATGGGTATTTAATATGGAAAATTGGTTATGTGGTTTCGCTATGTAGGGGAATTGGATTCATTAATTTGTTATGTGGGATAAATAAGAATATTAATTATCTATGTGGGAATAGTAATAATCAAGAAGAAATGTTGTTTTAGGGTGATAAATGATGTTTTTATCCCAATAAATTAATATTAAACTTGTAGAACATGTTATAAAAAAATCCAAACATGACTTCAAAGGATATTTCATGAAATAATATTTTTATATAATAAATGTTATGAATCATTTCATTTTTATGTGAGATAATAAACTAAATATAACACTATAAAAAGTTATGAGATTTTGTAATTACACAATGTATTAAGACTTTTTTACAAGGTAATCAAATAAATAAATTTTAAAATTATAGAAACATGAAGTTGTTCATGGAGTCACTAAACATTCTATGATTTGATATAATTATTAAGCAAACAATATTTTTAGAACATATCCATACATTTGAAAGAGAAAAATGTGTCATTAGATAAATTCGTCCTTTTTAATGATAATGATGTTCATTGTTTTAATAAAATATTGTATTTCATAAAAATTAATATAAATAATACTTTATAACTTTATTAAATTATCATATTTCAACAAATATTTCATCGAGCCATATTAATACACTATGTAATTAAATTTTTTTAATGAAAACTATAATTATAACCCATACAATAAAAATAACTATTATATACAAGAGGAAAAAATGAAATTATAATAAACAAGTGTGTGAAAATTGATAAAATTATAATTTGAAAAATAAATATAATAATTTTATGTTTTCATGTAAATGTAAATATTTTATTAAATAAACAAACACAAAATTATGCCTAAATTTATGCCAAAGAAAAGTTTATTTTAAATCTACATCATTCCAATTATGAAGATGATTTTCACAAATAAAATATTTTCCAAGAGAATATAAAATATATCAAAAAGTGAAATCTAATTAAAATTATATTTAATATTTTTGTTACCTTTTTTAAGATTGTATCCATGAAAATTAAGGTTAACATCAATGTGTTTTGTCTAATACTATTAGAATAAATGTTTTGAAATTAAAATGACATAATTTTTGTAAAAAATATGAACATTTTTAAAATCTAAATTTAAATCAAAATATTATTTCTTTATAGATAAATATTGAGAAATAGAAGATGTAGAAACTAAATATTGATATTTAATAGTACAAATAGAATTATAATTTGGTTTTTTAAGATAAATATCCTTTTAATTTATCAACTAAATTAAACATACTTGAAGTGATTTTTCAATCAATTTTTACATCCATTGAATTTGGATATAGAAATTCTTGTCAAATTATAATTAATTTAAGTAAAATAAAATAAAAAAATATTCAATGAACACTTAACATATATAATAATCCTCTTAATATATTTTACACGACTTTCCGAAGGGTCACTTTAAAATCTAGTACATATGAAAATAGAAAACATTAGGTCGGTCCTAAAAAAGATAATCATAAAAACGTTCATATAATTCATTAATAAAATGTTCATAAATTATTTTATAGTTTCATAATTTGATTCAATATTATAAATCACATTATTAGTAGGATGATCTCTATGAGTCTTCTAAGATCATTTAGGAAGTTTTTAATATTGGGGAAAAAATAATTCCCCATTATTATAATTATATTTTTCTTAATTTTCGTCATTCTAAAAATTAATCTCCCTAAATACAACCTTTAGTTGATGATTAACATCATCCCAATTAATCAATAACTATTTATAAAACCTAACATAAATTTAATCTTTAAAAAGAATAGGTTTTTTACTTTTAATGTTATATGATATACTATTATTTGAATAACAAAAAAATAATTTCAATTTTTTTCATCTAATTAATATAATGAATCCATAGTAATAAGAATAATAACTCTACACCCATAGACTCTAAAATATCAAATTTTAGGTTTCTTCCCTTCCAAATATAAAAAGGACTATTTTTAATAATGTTTAATATATAATTCTAGTATAAATATAAAAAGATTTCTTAAAATACATATATATAAATATTTAGGTAAATAAAAATCATTTAGTATTACCCTAGCAATATCTTGATGAGTTTTATTTTTTATAAATCGTGAAAAATAAAATTTTCCATGGTCATATGGGTGAAAAGTTATGAAAGAATGCAATTTTTTCATAGAAATTTTCAAATTTCATATCTTATCATTTAGCACCATGATAACTTGTAGTTTAATTAATTTATATTCTTTCTTTATTATGAAAAAATTTACAAAATGACAAAAACATAGATAATAAATCATATTTTAGTGAAAGAAGATTAACTGTTTCCTTTCTAGAAAAAATATAAATAATAAAAAAAATATATCTCTTACCAACCAAACTATAGGGTTTCATAGGTCCAGATGAACCCAAATTAATATTATCAAGGTAAATTCAGGTCTGTGCTTCTATAAATAACTTGAAAATTCATTTTGCTTTTTATCTTTCAAGAAATATTAACAAAAAAGGTGTTTGTCACATTATATTCTAGTAGTTGTAGAAAATATTTTTTGTTGGATAGGTTATTAATTACCTAGAAATTATCATTTACCAACCTTCTATGAAAAATAATGTTATCATACTATATAATATTGAAACATTTTACATTTTCAATAGATAATTTAGAAAAATAAATTGAATAAATATTTTCTTTTCTATTTTCATAAAACAAAAAAGTTTTATCCTTAAATTCATTGGATTTATCATTTTTTCTATTAAAATAACATTCCTTAATAAACTAAATATGAAATTTTTATCAAATTATCATTTAATTATTCAATATATTAATCTATTTAAATAAAAATTTAAATAGAAATTACAACCACAATTAAACTATTTACAATTCCATTAAAATGATTAAAAAATGTAACATTACCTAAACCACTATTACTGAATTATATAATTTTTTATATATCACAATTCATATGTCCTGAGAATCCATTATACGTGTACCAAAAATCTTTTTTTATGTTCATAAAAATTATATCATGTAATAAAGTATTTAACAATATTTTGGTAACAATAAATATTTGGGTAATATCTTATTAGAATATTAATTTTTTATAAATCAAAATCTATTTCAGAATTTTGTTTATAATAAATATAAATGATAAATATTTGTAAATGAAATCTATAGTATGTCCGAGTAATTGACTGAATCATAATGAACACTCCTTAAAATAATGAACATTCATATTTTCTTAAAATAAGGTGTAGTATAATTAATTAAATTAGTTCTATAAAAATGAGTGTATTATACATTTTGTGTCAATTTTAATAATAACCAATATTAGTTCTATTTTTGTTAAGTATATTATAACTTATCAATTTTTTTATGTTTCATATAACCTGAAAAAATATATAGAATTTTATTTATCCTTTCTATTTAATTTTATATTTACTTATTCTATTTATGAAAAATATCTGAATTCATTATTTCAACATCCTAAAATTTTGAAATGAAAAAAATTTATTTTTTTCATTTATATTTTCTTGTAGAGTTATATTCCTATTTACTTGAGGATTTTTTATATCTTTATAGAATATGTTAGAATATTTATTTTAAGATATTGAAAATTCTTGGAATGAATTCTTTAGATCATCATTGTCCTTCAGGATAACTTTATGCCGGATATTAAGGTTCTTATAAAAACCCGTGGAATTTTAAATTTTATTATCAATTCACTATAATAATTTATGAAATTCCTTTAAAATAGAGTATTCATATTCAAATTATAAAGAATAATAACAATTTCAGTATCTTTTATGATTTGATGAATCCTTACCCACAAATTATCCACATCCCACTACTAGAAAATATAGAAATTCACATGTATATAAACCAACGGTTTACAAGAACCACAGGTATAGAGTTCCTAGAATCAATATACATTTCCCTCGTCTTAAAAAGTATATAATTGGAGTTTTAGTTAGGATTTTTTTTGTTATAATTTTGGATCTTTATAGGTTTATAGTTTTTGATAATTAGGCCATAATTCATACATAACATTCCCCATTAATATGAATAGGTTACCTCTAAAATTCAATCCATTTATTTTACAATAGAAAAATTTTAAAATAAAAAATAAATTCATTTTCATTAAAAATATTCTGAATGTGAACATGACATCCTCCATTTTATTATGCATCCATATACTAAGTGAAAAACATTTTAAAACATCTGATGCGGAGAAAAAACCTACTAAGAGACACAAAATGAAAAATAATCGGACGATTACTCCATGAATACATTCAATAACAGGAAAAATATTTTAAAAAAATTATTTTTTCCACCAACAAAACAGAATCTTCTTAGCTACATTTTGAAATCATAATATTCAAATAAAACAACATTAAAATTTGAAATCATAAAGGTAACATATGAAATGAATTCAATTTCACACTTACAACAACTTTTATGGATACATAAGTACAAACCTTCATGGTTGTATTTGAAATATCCACTATAATATATTCCTTTAATATCTTATGAGAAACCATAAAAATTAACTCTATCTCATTACTCAATTAGTTACATACTGATAATTGGATCAACCACACTATAATTTTCATGGAACCACCAAATCTTACAAACAATTTGGAATAACTAAAACATAACCATAACACTTAAAATAAGAATAAGGTAAGAATATCATTTCCACATTGAATTCACATTACTTTTTTTCAAACCCACACAGTCATAAATGAAAAAAACTTATTTGAACAAAAAATGGTCAACTAGTAAGGTATACATAAAAAAATTTATTTTACATCAATGTAATTAATTCTGTTCATGACTTATATGTAATAATCATTCACTGTTTCTTTTGTAAAAAGGTAGAATGAGTTCTATAAAAAGATTTTTTTTTAAAGAAACTCCCATACCATATGTTTAAATAACCATTTATAATAATTATCTTCATTAATAATAAAACATGGTTCATTATTTACTTTATTTAAAACCATCATCAAATTCATTATTCCATTTATATCCGTCAATATAATATTTAACTTGTTCATAATTATTGAATTTCATGTTGATTGCTTTGACAAAATTCAATATTTGAGCCCAAAATTAAATTGTAGGTCAAATACGGTCAAATTGGTCATTAGTACATCATCTCGAAAATAAAATTCATGAAATAATAACCATTATTATAAATCAATCATTATTTTTAATCAATTAATCTAATAAGGATATAAAAATTTAACTACATTACAATCATGTTGATGGTAAGATGTATGTACTCATGAGTAACATTTTCATTTTTAAACGATCATTATAGAATGAAGGAAAGTGTTATCTTACCTTTTAATAATGATAATAATATCATTAAAATCATTTTACTAATTTAAATATACTTATATGTATAATCCATGTGTTTAGGTGATGAACAATAATTCACATCAGTTTGTAGAGGTTATAATTCACATGTACGCATGAATGAAATGATAATTTTTGTGTTCATGTAAAGTAATAACGTAATGGATAAATTATTCACTTATTTATAATTAAGATTATATACCAAAATTAATTAAATCATTATAATCATCCTAGAGAAATGGAAATGGAAAATTAATTACATAATTCCATGGAGTTGATAGTTCACACATACGCATGAAGGATTAATTCATTACCAATTTAAAATATATTATTATATGTTGTCTAATTCTATTAATCAAAAACAAATTATACATGATTTTATTATTTTTTACTCATTATCTTTTAATAACCATTATTTTACCCTTTTAACTCTTACCGTGTTATTATGTAATTTTCACATTAAGGGTAAATATAATTACCCTAACATGCCAAAAGACCCATAAATGAGTCATTAATGAAATTTTAGGACTTACCAATATTATTTGGATAGATATTAATTATTTATAATTTTTTATCATTTATTAAAATATAGTTTATTGTAAGATATGAATTGTGTTAATTTGACAGAATTCATTAAATAACATTTTAAAAATATCATAACAACATTATATCATCGTAAAATAATCTATAACATAATCCCAAACATGTCACATTCCTCCAACAAATTCTAGGATGATATTAAATATAGAAAATTATATTTTGTTTTAACATTTATAATATCATTTATTTGATTCATTCAATGAGGATGAAATTGCAGCATCATCATCGTGTATCCAATTAATTTAATTATTTCATTCATAAAAACTTTTCATAAATTTACCTGATCGAGGTAAACAAAACTTCTTTTTAAATAATACTTATAGTCAAGCATATCCCTTATATATCCACTAATTGAAAAAAAAAACTTATTAAAAAAAATAGTGTGACAAATTTTTCTTTTCATTGAATAAAATAAGATAAAAAACATAATGTCATAAAAGTTGATTAAAAGGGTAAATTTTGGCCTAGGGATGTTTTTACGTTGAAACATACTAAGTTAATAAAATTAGTATAGGTGTTAGAGTAATTTATAATATTATTTTTACCCATAATTACTTAATTTAACCTTATCAATGGTAATAAAAATAATTACTAAAGTTAATATTATTATATGTAAAAATATTATTTTGATCCTATTGTAAAAAAATATCATAATTTTTAAATCTATGAAATCCAATTATTTCAAAATTTAAAACATTGGAATGGATAAAATTAATTTATAATTAATCCCAGTGATTGATCCAGAAAACTAGTTTTTAATGTAAAAACATTCACAATTTTTTATATCATATTTCAATTTAAAATTTATTCCAATGAACTAAATTGAATTAACTGATAAAAACGTTAGTTAATAATACTTTAAAATTATTAAAAATGCAATTTATCTATGTAATGTTATTTTATGAATGAAATATTTGACCTAACAATTTTACTGTCCACTATTCATCAAAATTTGAATTTTCTCGGAAAAATATAGAAATTGAACCTATGTAACTTTTGATACTATTATTCTAATGAACACATTTATTTTTTCAAATATAATTTATAAAAGTGAAAATAATAGGTTTATAGGGTTTTATCGATCAAAAGATGGTAAATAGCTTTTTTTAATACTCATTTTATGAATAAATTAGATTTTATTCGTATAAAATATCTAGAAAACATATAATAGAAATTATAAAAATTTCATTTAATATATCATATATATTTTAAATTTATATAATTGAAGATGTGTGATATATTTATTTATTGATATAAAACACACTTTTTAACATTTACATTATTTTTCAGAAACACATTTCATGTTTTTAAAAAGTGGTTACACTTCAATTAAAATTAGTTGGTCAAAAAAGAGTTATTTATATATACATATATAATAAATATTTACATAAATTGGTTATTCCTATTCATACTCTCTAGTTTAACATCTATGTGATAACTATCGTAATAAATAATAATATTTGGTTATTCGTTTAATCTCAATGTAGTGTAATATGTATGTTATCATACATAATGTTTCATATAGTTATTATCTAAATCATAAATTTTATTTATTGTAAACAATAATTATATTTACTCAGTTTTCAAATTCTCTAACCCTTTTTTAAAATTTATCCTTGTAATTTTATTCAATAATTAAATTACTTGGGTTAATATTCCGATATAGAATTTTTAAATTACCTTGTTTCCCCTCCTACCATATGGGATTTCCATAAAAACATAACCAGATAAATCAACATATTCTCTAACACCTTTTCTCCATGGTCAGGAAACTGGACTATTTATTCATTATAAGAAAGATTATATTGAAACTGAACAACTTATGGACTCAAAACAAGAGATGGGTCTGGGATATACTTTCATAACATTAAAACATGAAAAAAGTTGTCTACATGGGAAAATCAGATGAAAAGACACTCACTATAAAATTGATCCATCTATCTCAATGATTTACGGGGTCCAATGAAATGTGGACTCAACATCATTTTTTACCGAAAAACATCACACTTTTCCAAGGAGAAACATTAAGCAAGAAATGATCACCATCATCAAAATAATGATCATTCCTTCAGTTATTCTCATTACTTTTCTTCCTTATATGATTTATTCTCATGTATCACTGAATCAAATAGACTTTCTCTTAATTTATTCTACAATATCATTTCCCATCAACTTATTTTATCCAACTTCATCCTAAAATAATGGATTTTGACACCACTTTCCATAAAATATCTCAAATGGTGTCATCTGTATACTTGAACAAAAAATGTTTTTATAAGAAAACCCAACCAGATGAATATTTTGATCCCAATATACCCAGTAATCCATTATAAAATCACATAAAATATCCTAATAGTTTGGAATTGTTCATTCGGATTTCACATCTAATTTTGGATGAAAATATGCAGTGGCAGTAAATTTTTCACCCAATAACATTTAAAGGCCTTTCCAGAGGTTAGAAGTTAACATAGGATCAAAATCAGATACAATCAAAAGAGAAACTCTTTATAACCTGGCTATCTCTATAATATATATCAGGGAAATTTTATCTATATATATTGTTTCTCAAATAAGAATAAAATGATAATATTTAGTTTTTCAATCAACAATAACCCATATTGCATTGTCATATTGATATGTATTTTGTATTCCCACATTAATGTCCACATATAAATTTTCCAATTTCCATTCGTGAATTAGAAAAGAATAAATAATAGCCTTCTACTACTATCATTCTAACCTAACTTATTGATAATTAAAACAACTCAGGGTATAGACAAAACTATATTATTTTCATTCTATCCAACAATTAATGCTCCCAAATGACTCAATGCATCTTAATACTACCTGGGTGAACTGAAAATGGAGAACTATGAGATTCCGATAACAATTAATTCTTCAATTATTAATCTAAAAACCTACATAATCTCTTCACAAATATTAAAACACCATATTTAACAACATTAAATTTAGGACCCTTACTATTTTGATTTTTTTCCCTTTTTCTAGATTACATGGTCTCCATTATGCGCCTTCATAAATTAAACTGATAGAGACCATTTCCATAAAACATGTAACACAATAGAAAAACTTCCTTCAATAACAACATTAAATCCAAATTTCATCAAATCATTAACAAATTATCATGTACAAAAGATAACTTGGTTACTTTAGAATTAATTTTAAAACACAATGCATTAGCCACATTATTTTCATTTACATCATAATAATGAATCATGCAATCATAATCCTGTATTTTTTCTTTCCATTTTTCTATCTCATGTTCAATTATTTATTAGTGAATATATACTTAAAACTTTTATTATGAGTATTTATTTCAAATTTTGATCCATAAAAATTAGTCCTTTATATTTTAAATGGAAAAAATAGCTAAAGAAAATTTCAAATTGTGTTTAGAGTAAATTATCTCATTAGGTTTTCAACGGATGTGAAACATAAGATATTTCCTGATCACTCGACATTGGGACACCACTATTTCCTTTCAAGGAAGAATCACAATAAATGATAAATTAACCATTTATGGATGCAAGGGAAAATACTGAATTATTCACGAATATTCATTCCAATTACTAAAAAAATCATCAAATTCTTTTGTCTAGATAAACTTAACATCATTCATGTTTATGTAGTCAGTGGGATAAATAACATTGATATGTTTTTAACAATCCTATGGTAATATCCTACTAAACCAAAAAACTATTAATCTCATTTATATTTATTAAGTTTTCCCATTCTTCAAAAAATATCCCTTTAGAAGGGTTAATGATTATGAAATATTTAGAAAAAAATATATCTAGGGAAATAAATTTTTTGCATAAAAAATTCACACTTGATACATTTCCAATGGAGTTTATTTTGTTGTATGGTTTTCAATAAAACCATGATATGTCTTTAATAATCCTATTTATTTTAGAGTATACCAATGTTACATAAATAAACACAACCGCAAACATCTTTAATAACACATTAAATATTCTATTCATAAGATCCATGAACACATCAGGTGCATTATATATCCCAAACAACATTCCCACAAATTCATAATTCCCATATCTAGTTTAAACAGCAATCTTGAAAATGGTTAATTCCTTTAAATTCAACTAATGGAACTACGACCTCATATAAACTCTAAAGACCCCGAAAATCCATTTAATTTTCTTTTTTAAAATTATTTGGAATTATTTTGAGGTCATGAAATCTAACAGCACGCGATTCCATGGATCAGAGTTCCTGGAATGATCTGTCAAATTTTTTTAAGCATTAATTAGCATGTGGGAGAAGTTTTCATGAAAAAGGGGAATAAATATTAAACGTGATCCCAGATCATAAATCCTAGGGCACTTTTGTGTTCTAGATAGCAGTTTTACCCTAGGAATGACTAATTTTTAGTCAGCACAATCCTCTGGTGAGACAACCTGAAAATGGCCTAACTGTAAATTAAAAAATTAAATAAAGATATTTTTATTGTCGAATCTTATAACTCAATAATGGTGACTGAGATTAAAAATTTGAGACCACCTATGAACTTGTGAGGGTATTCTTTCATTAGTAAGATATTAACATTGGCGGGTGTGATCCAACAATAGAAGTCAGTTTTTCCATAAATAAATAATTATGTAACAATTATTTTATTATTAAAATCCATAACATCCAAATGGTAACTCGGATTGAAAATCTGAGAGAACCATCAATTTAATTTGGGAGTTTTTCCCATAGTTAGAGCTTAAACATGACCTATGTGGTTCGAGGGTGAATGTTAATTATTTACTGAACTTTTTATAAAGTACATTCAGTAAATGTGTGAGGGGCGTTCTCTAACTTTTGAACTAATTCTCGGATTAAAAATACGAGGGAAATGTTGAATCCGT
The DNA here is from genome assembly GCA_963277665.1 of Viscum album. Classification (NCBI taxonomy): domain Eukaryota; kingdom Viridiplantae; phylum Streptophyta; class Magnoliopsida; order Santalales; family Viscaceae; genus Viscum; species Viscum album. The sequence continues at coordinate 1,075,998,478 of OY728143.1, forward strand.
AGAGTGTGGCCTCATATAATAGAGGATTAATTTTGACTGTAGAAGGTCTGGAGAAAAATCTAGATTTTGTACATTTATAAGAATAATAAAATAACCAAAGTAATTTTATTTATTTTCCTTCTTTTCCTCTAACAGACAAGCAGGGGTGGTGGGACCGATGACGTGTCAATCCATTAAATGGCCTAACACCTCATTTCATTGTAACAAAGCCATTGAAATTTGGAAGGTTACATATTTAATTGAACCCCATTAAATCCATGTGTGTTACTCACCCTCCCCTTCTCTTATTTATATAGAGCTTGGGTAGAGATATTCGCACAGCTTCACCAAGCGATTAAGATCTGGAAAAGATCCACCACACCGACCACATGGGGGATAGAACCGGTTCCATTAGGGAGTGATGAGTGCCACTGAACAATGAACAAAAAATATAACCCAAAAAAGGATGTCTCCAATGAACTTGATGTAGGGGATTATTTTGATGTAGTATTTGATGAATTAAATCCCCTCTCGCTTGCTATCACCTTAACGTGGAGGGCGTGGGCCAAATGAATAAGGCATAAACCCTCCACCGCTTCATTCTTGATTTGAACATCAGGGAACAATTTCCAAATCGATGGAAACATGACATAGCATGTCATGCTATGTCGGCGAAAGAGTTCTAGGTGCAGACCGAGCCATGAACGAACATCGGAGCACGTCTGGTGACCTGTTTAAGTAACCGTTGATGTGCCATAGCGGCGAAAACCAGCGGTGTCCCTAAAAGACACATTGAAACTAGACGTGGGTGGCGGAAGGCAGCGTGTGTGTAGATGCCGAAAGAATGTCCGTAACTCCCAGAGAATGTTTAGAAAAGGAAAAGCAAAGTCTTATTCAGAATCAGAGGCCCGGTCCGGAGGCTCGGGAAGTGGTGCGCGAAATAAAGGGGGACTTTCGCGAAATAAAGTCATTCGCATGAAGTATCCCTGGGATGTGTGTAATCGAGCCGGTGAGGTGTGCAATTTTTCACGCCCCGGTTCCTTGCGGTGAGGTTGTGCGCGCCGACAGTTCCTGGTGCGAAAGATTTCGCGCGCCGCCTAGATTCTGCACCGCTCGAGGCCTATAAATAGAAGGCAACCCCAAATGGTTTGGGGGTTGAGGAATTAAGATCGTATCTCATCTGCGCAATTCGACTCCCCCCGTGTGAAATATGACTTCCAGGTTATTCCCCTTTTCGCGCAAACTAGCCCTGGGGTTCGCCTTTGCGCGCAACTCCACTGTCTTAAGTGAATTTTCCCCCTCCTCAGGGTTCTTTCCTTGCATGCAATCCATGTCCCGTGCACGCAATCCACTTCTATTCATGCAATACCTTGTGTACAATCACCTTGTGTGCAATCCTTTGGCCCTATTGCGTGTCATTCCGGTGCTTTGCGCGCAAGCCTTCTCTTTGCGCGCAACACCCCGACCCCTTTACCTTGATGCCATTTGGCTGCCTTTCCACGACGACACATGATTCTTCCCTGTCAGGCATGCACGTCATGCATTGTTTTTCCGTACGGCCTTCCAGGCTTGTATGAAGTAACTTCAAGGTTCCTTGGGTGGTGTTTCCCGTTGCGTTGCTTTGCCTTATTCTTCTCCACATAGGCATGATAACGTCTATTTCTTCTTCGCATAGCCACTCTAACGTTGACCCCTCAGTGGTTCGCCCTGCGGCCCCCCTTCGCTATGTCCATGTCAATGCCTTCTCTCCCACAAGGGGTAGAGGGCATTGGGCATGTAATCCCTAGGGGGTTGGAGCGAACCCACCTTGTCCAAACTGCAGGACGTTAAACTGCTAAGCACCACGTCCTTAACACATGACGTTAAACTATGGTCTGACCTCGGGCTTTGCACGAAGGGTGCCCCCAGCTTGGGTATTCTTTATGCCCAGTCGTCTCCATAGGAATGGACTCTTCCTCACATGGAATTAGATCCTCCTTGTTGGAGTGGCGTTTGTCCACGGGGGAAGGGCTGACTCAGAGCGTAGGACCCTAGCCTCTTGCGGAAGGTTGCACTCGTGCATCTCCGTACTTCCCCTCTACCAAGGCTAGTGGAGTACCTTTCCCACTGCGCATTGTCACACCAGGGGCCTCCATCTTGGAGTAAGCCCCAAAACCAAGGGACGCTAACCACGCATAAGCCCCTGTTTCCTCTTTGGGCCGCTCAACGCGTAATCCCCTTTCCGCTTCTCACAGACGCACCCTTTGCGATGTGATCGTCTTGTCCATGTTGCCTCTTGTTTCTCACATCGAGCATGACTCACATGGGCTTAGATCACGCATCGACCATGACATCCTCTTTGGGACGCCTCAATGCATAAGCCCCATCCTTGCGAACTACGAGGACTTTGATCCGTGCTAACCCATGGTACGAAAGAAGGATCCACGAGGTTCAAGCCCACCAACCGGTCGTTCCAACCTCTCGACGTCGGTTCCCCGACCACCATGGTCCGCCTTAGAGCGTAAGCCCCATACCCACTCTGGGCCACCTCAGAGTGTAATCCCCAAATTCCCTCGTCCCGCATGACATTAAACTGTATCCCGTCCTGCATGAAGTTAAATTATATCTTATACCGCATGATGTTAAACTGTATCCCAACCCGCATGACGTTAAACTGTATCTCATCCCGCATGACGTTAAACAGTATCTTGTCTCGCATGACGTTAAACTGTATTCCCTGAACTATGTGTAATTTGATCCATGATAACGCACGGTACATTGGAAGCCTCCACGAGGTTCAAGCCCACCATCTGGTCGTTCCGACCTCTCCACGTCGATTCCTCGACCACCATGGGCCGCCTCAGAGCGTAAGCCCCATACCCACTATGGGACGCCTCATAGCGTAAGCCACAAATTCCCTTGTCTCGCATGATGTTAAACTGTATGCCCTTGTCCCGCAAGACGTTAAACTGTATCCCATCCCGAATGACGTTAAACTGTATCTCGTCCCGCATGACGTTAAACTGTATCTTGTCCCGCATGACGTTAAATGGAATGCCCTGAACTACGTGGACTTTGATCTGTGCTAATGCATGGTACGTAGGAAGCCTCCATGAGGTTCAATCCCATCACTCAGTTGTTCCGACCCCTTCGCGTCGGTTCACCCGCACCATTATGGGCCGTCTCAGAGCGTAAGCCCCGCATTCCCCCTCTTGGGCCGCTTCAGAGCATAAGCCCCATGCCTCACATCCACATCTCATCCTGACGTCCCCCTTGAGCCCGCGTGCCTTGGGAAGCTCATGCCCTAGTCCGGAGGTCTTACTTCCTCCAGGCTCCAATCCATGCATTCATTCTCACGGGTCGCCTCTTCAGGTGTCCCACTGTACCACCGAACTACGTGGACTTTTATTCCATGCCACGGGGATATGTAGGAAGTCCCCATGAGGTTTAAGACCATCACTCCATCATCCATCCTGATCCTTACCCAATCCTCCACATCCCCCTGAGATCATGCCACCCCATTACACTCCAGGGTATCTGGGAAGCCGCCCACGTACTAGCCCCAACATCGGTGTTCCCCCTAGCGGGTCCTTCTGCCCGATCCATCTCCACAAGATGTTAAACTCGCAGCATACCCCTTGTTAAACATGGGAAGATGAGGAAATCCTCAGATGGGTCACAATCCCCGTGTTTGATTTGGGATGCCTCGGGCTTCCGCGCCCTTGAGAAGCCCTGTGATAAGGGACAGAAGACAGACATGCCAATCCCTAGCGTCAAGACATGCCAACGACACCCCAACGTGATCATTCTCCTCATCGAAGGTTGCTTCCCCGACAGGACCCCTTGGAGCGTCTTGACGGAAGCAGCGTAATTAACTAGCGTCCATGTAGATATGGCACTGGGCACGAGCTTCATGAAACCATCTAAAATATATATGGGAGACCCGGACTAGGTGACGAGCTCCGAGGAGGAATCCATGGAAGGAAGAACCGACATCCCATCATCCTGGTTTCGATCAAAGAGCAGACATCCCTAAACAAGGAACGGATGTCGCCCGCCTTTGGAAAGCAGGAATGCAGGTCAAAAATCCACGCATCCCCCCAAGTGTGATGGACACCCGTGCGTGCCCCAACGTAAAACAGTCGGAAACAGAAAATGGTGAACCCGACGTGAAGCTCTTATCCTCAATACAGAGAATGATAGTGTTCAGGGTGTTGGAAGATTAGCATGTCACCAGGTCCGGGTACATATCACCAGGACGTGAAACCCGCTAGGTGTTGAGGCAGTCAGGATGTTGAGCACTTCGTTTTGCGGCGTCGTTAGCGTGGATTCCTCTCACTGGACATGGAAGACGGAATGATGATGGGATATTGGTTGTTGATTTCTTTTTCTGTTAGTAATAATGGGTTCATCTCCCTACATCCAGGAATCAGATCACTACACCCAGAGCTCGATTGCCACCTGCCCACCGGTTCCGGGGTAGGGGCAGTACCGACCCGACTACCCCGCGTGGTCTCGCCTTTTCCACAGTCACCCCGGCTCTAATTGCAACGACTGTCGGGCTCTCACGCCCCCTCTCCCCATCAGAAGTCATCCAGCGAAGGGTGATCAATGACTTGGTTCATAGGTACGATGCGGAAGGGCTCATCCCCACCAGGGGCATGTCCCGTTTGGATCTAGAGGCAATTGCGCCTCACCACCATCGTCACCCCTTATGGCCGCGTAGGGAGCCGCCGCTCCCCACTCTGAAACTCAACTACTTCAAGAGCCTTTCCCCGGAGCTCCTTGACAGATACTTCCTTTACGCCAATGAGGTGGGGGATGTCCGGGTCCGACTGATCGGAGACCCGTCCTAGGGGTTACCGGCAAGAACCCCCGCCAGGCTGCGTCGACGCCGCCGCCCGACTCCTCAGGCTGAGGAGCAGGAAATCTTCATGCTCTCACCACTGGCTCCAACCCATCTGACCCGACGCCAGCATCGGGCGTGAGCGGAAGAGAATGCCCGTCCTGGGGCACCAACGTCAGAAACCAATGTGGCCCGAGCCACTACTGACTCATGCTACCAGATCCCCGCACACATTGAGCAGGGGTAGTCACATGCCCGACTAGGATCGAGGCCCCGACCGCCCTATAAAAAATTGGTTCTACTCTCCCGGTCGTGGGCACAGGCAATGGCCACCGCGGACTAATCTGCGGTAGTTCAACCCACCATGAAGGCTCATTTCGTGCCACTGATCTGGAAAGCCGAAGGCTTCTTCACAACAGCTACGCTCCGGGTATGACTCTTTCCAGCACCCATTGCATCGGGTATGAGGACACTCCCACTACTGTTGGCTGCGAGTATGGAGCCATTGCGTATCCAGTCGCTCACTCACATGGAGGTCCTCCCCATGTCCCTTTTGACATATTTCCGGGTGCTTCCCAAACCCCGGCCTTCAGTCCGCTCTGTCCCAGCACTATTTCGGCTAGGGGACTCCTTGACGGACATCATCCTTACCCTGAGGAGCCACCCAGGGGAAGGAAGGCGGGGCGTCATAGCCATAAGAGGAATTTCAGGGGAGTCAGGACGGAAATTTGACCAGCCCATTTCTCGGACTCTGAGGCGGAATAGGACTCGACGACAGAACCTCCCCCCAACCCCTTGAGTCGAGGGCTGGGATGGGGACGCAGCGCGTCAGTCTCGTACTCCCCGAATGCGAGATTCGTATGATTCCCTCCTCCCTACGAAGGTATATCCAGGGGGATGAGTACTTGGCGTACCCCCAGGGGTCAGACCCGCAGTTACTACTGGACACCCCGGAAGCCCCTTCTTCCTCAGTCAGGGAGGGTGGGGGAATTTTCTGGGGACTGAAGGAAGAGTCGCAAGGTGACGCACACTCAGTAAGCACCGATGCTGTGACAGGAGGCCCATTTTCTGGCCCATCCCATTGCGATGTGGCAGCCAAGACACTACAACCCCTAGAGGATGACTCAGGGATCGGCGGCCAATCGGCATGTTTTCCGTATTCCCTATCGGCCAGCCCACCGGCTCGGCGGCCTGCCTCGGCAACGTTTCCAGTTCCCCATCCATTCTCAGTTGACAAGCAGGGGCAGCAAGGTTCGGACCCCAAACCAGAGTCATGGAGCTTCTGGACCATCCTCAAAGCGGGCCACTTCCCCGAGAATTTTTGGCCGGTCGCAGGGTCATATTTTGATATGCGAGAGTAACTCACCCTGGGAGAGTTTGAATGCTTCAGCTAGACTCTTCGGGTGACTCACTCCCGTCTTCACCATCAGCTAGCGCCTTATCACGGGATCCAAGCACATATCGAGGATATCGGTGAGCAGTGCCGTCAGGTCGACCTGGAAGTGCTCCCTGCGGTTCGGCACCCCAAGTCACTAGGCCACCACGGGACCCTCCAGCAATAATGTGTCCAGTGTTTTCAAGTACTCTTCAATGTTATTGAGGAATCCACCCCCCATGAGCACGTCCGCGAATGGGGGAAGTACGCTACCCTTCTTTTCTAAGTGATCCGCCTACAGCCCGATTCACTGGGTGGCCCTGAAGGAACGTCGTTAGAAGTAGTGGAGGTCAACATGGATGACCGTTCAGATGTGGTAAACGGTGTGGAGCTCCTCTATGGGGACTCGCCCCATGAGGACAAACCACTAATGGACCCGTCTGGGCGGATTACTCACCATAAGAGGAGCCTCCTAGGTCTCCCTGTACCCACGGAGGCACTCACACTGAACTGAAAAATCGGCAAGGGTAAAGAGCACGTCGGGTCTTTCAAACATTCCGACCCATCTGCCTCAGTGCAGAAGGCAGAGGAAGATCCCGAGAAGGCCAGACTACACCAACAGCTTGCTATGAAAAAGAGGCTAGTTGATGAGCTCTTGGCCGAATGCAGTGCCGAGTGGCGGCCTGACTACGGTAACCCTAGACTAGGACATCAAGGATAGGAGCACCTACCCCTTGCTGAGATTCCCCCGGGCAACCGTGACCATGTTGCATTCGCTGACAGGGTAGAGGCCGGATCCCATGGCAAGAGGGTGTGATATGTTTCGCCGAACCCTCCTGAGCGGCGCAATCACCTGGGGGACCTTGCTCGGTTTCCTCCCGCCGCCCCAAGAGTCACTCTGACAGCCACCCCGCAAGCTGCTGAGCTTGACTACCGGATTGAAAAGCCTGAAAATGCTCTTGTGGTTAGAGATCCCCATCAGGACAGGTCTTCGCATCCGGATGATCTGATGGAAGTACTCATCGCCCGCGTAGAGGCCCTGGAAACTCAGAAGGTGGAAATCCCACCGGACGGCAAGCCATACCCAGCATGGGTGGATGATATGACGGCCCCACTGGGATTTGGGAACCCCACTTTAGCCCCATTTAATGGCACCAAAGACCCACCACAACACCTGTCCCACTTCAACTTGAGGTACAGACCTATGTTAGGGACTCCGGTGCAGTAGGAGGCTGCCAGGATCCGTTGCTTCATTCAGACACTGGAAGGACCAACATTCATCTGGTACAGCCAGCTCCCTATTGGATCTGTGACTAGGTGGGAGGACCTTCGCCGGCAGTTCCTCTACCGGTTCAGTTCCACAACCTGGAAGACGAACATTGCAAACCTCTTCAGCTGCAAGCAAAGGCCCGATGAGCGGGTCACGGACATCGTCGCCCTGTGGAAGGCGCTCACGTACTCTGATAAAACACTATTTTGTTGAATATTTTATTGATAATAAATCATATAATTTCCCCACATTGTGATAAATATGTTTATTTATAAAATATTTGGGATTTGATCATTCATTTGATAATTTGGTGAAAATTCCAGTTTTATCCTTTATAGTGCACTGTAGTATTTCGAAGAGAAATATTTTTATATTTATCATTGTAATTTGAAATTTTGTAACAGTGTTCCTAACTTAATTTTATACAACTTTAATTCAGGAAAATAGAGATAAAAAGGGAATTTGGATGGAGTAAATGGTACATTACGCCAATGGTGGGATGGACTCGGCAGAATGGACATGGGTTCTATATTTGGGCCATATCTTCTCCATCCCATCTTGGATTAAGCCCATATTTTTAGAGGATCTTGGAGATTCCTTTTCCCACAAACCATCTTTATGGAAGGAGATCTGGTTCACGCGTTTTCGAGGTAAAATTGGAGGTGAATTTTGTATTAAAATATTTGGCCGAGATTTCCCATTCACACTTGAAACCTCTTTAAACCTAGCCTCCCCTCCACTCTATAAATTGTAGTTTTTCTCATTTGGAGGGGTTGGGACGTGCATTAGGATATTGGAGCGAGAAGATAATTTGTTTCACCCAAAATTTTCGAACCATTGTAAGAGGGGTAGCTCTTGAAGCAAGGATCCCCTCATCGAAGCCTCCTTCTCTTCTTCATTTTGTAATGTTTTCATTTTTGTAATAAACTTCCTTGTTCTTATTTTATTTATTCTCTTTTATTATGTTTTGTTTAAATTTCTTATTCTATTAATCTTCATATTTGGGCTGGAATTCTTGAGTAGAAGCGTTATTGGGTTATACCCATTATAAACCTTTGCACATGCAAAACGCTTCTACGGTGATTACTACACCCATGGAAGAGTAGTCTTTTAGAAATCGATCTATCTTCTACCCTCTTCATTTAATTATTTTGAATCAATGAGCTACTGTAATTCACATAATATGATCCATTAATTGTATTTTTAAATTACAATAAAATAAGGAAGCAATTGAACAATTAACACAAAAACACGCGAGGTCGGGATTTTTTGTAAATTGTGAGAGGCGTAATCTTAATCGGTAATACAAGACCACATGGGATAAATTTGTAGAGTTAAAATATAATACCAAAACACAATTCATCCTCATTTCTAGAATGGATATGTGCTCTAATTAACCACTGACCATAAGCTATCCTTAAAACAACAATCAATGCAGGGTGCTGCGATTGCGTGTTCCGAAGCTAGCCTAGGGTTTAAGTAATTTCATCTTTGTGGTCATGTTAACTCTCATAGGGTTCGAGGGATAACAAATTAGGGGATCATAATTAAGTGGATATTGATTTAAATGATAATGAATAATAAGTGAATGAAGAGGTAGAGTTATATCGATTACGCTTTTTAAAATAGATTTCTAAAAAAACATCTTCTTGTTGTGTCATTCTAATCAAAATTCATTTCAAAACTGAAAACAAAAAAATATAAAATCTTCTTCCACCAAACTTATTCTAGATTCATAAACTATAAATAAACCCCAATCATTTAAAGTAGTGTTTTTATTTTATTCTATTTTCTTTTATTTTTAGAATACCTTTAATAAGTTGTTAAATTCACTTCCTCCTTTGAGAGACGACCTTGGTCAGCCACTCTGATGCACCTAAGTACCCCAAAATCACATTAATCATTTGAGGGCGCCCACGACAGCGCTGTATCAAATTGGCGTCATTTCTTGGGAGGCATGTAATTATTTCAACCAATTAGAGGTATTTATTTTATTTTACATTTTATTCTCTTCCTCTCTTCTTTCTTCCTTCTTTACCCAATTTGATTTTTTTTCTTCTTCTTTTATTTTCTTCTACTTTGTTTGGACCATTAACTCAAACTTCTCATTTTTATTTTACTACGGTCCACTTTCTTTCTTTTCATTTTTTATTTGATCTATGACACGAACTAATCCCGAAGATCTCTTAGATCTTGACCCTGAGATTGAACGTAGCCTTAGGGCACGAATCAGATTTTCTCAATCCACGGGAAGTTTCAATATTAAACTAGTTGGTGAATTCCTCTCTTCTGGAAACATTTAAATTGGAAGCAATTCAAATTAAAACATAAAATAAGAACCAATGGCTGAAAAAAATGGAAATGAACTTAATAGAACCATTCGAGAATTGGCTGCACCTGATATTAACTATCAACCAAATTGTATTGCATACCCAAATCTTGAATCGGACTTTGAACTAAAATCTGGGTTAATTCACTTACATCCAAAGTTTCATGGCCTCTATGGTGAGAATCCCAATAAACATTTGAATTAATTTAATGTGGTTTGCTCAACCCTTAAACTAAGAAATTTTTCTGAAGATCAAATCAAATTAAGATCATTCTCATTCTCACTTGATGGAGCTGCAAAAGACTGGATGTATTATTTACAACCTGAAGATGTAACTTGTTGGAATGATTTGAAACGTCTTTTCTTGCATAGATTTTTTCCTGCATCAAGGACCACTTCCATTCGAAAGGATATATCGGGAATCAAGAAAGCACAAGGGGAGTCAATGTATGAGTACTGGGAGCGATTCATGAAGTTATGTGCAAGTTGTCCGCATCACCAAATCTAGGAGAAACTCCTCATTCAATACTTCTATGAAAGAATCACACCCATGGAGAGGAGCATGGTGGATGCTGCGGCTGGAGGAGCATTGGTGGACAAGAAACCAGTAGCTGCACGTGCGTTGATCGACAAGATGGCCCAAAACTCCCAACAATTTGGTGATAGAGGTACACCACATGTCAGGGGAGTACATCAGGTAAGTCATTTCTCTCTAGAAACTCATTTGATTGATTCCAAGTTGTAATAATTGAGCACTATGGTGAGGAAAATTTCTTTGGCACAAAAGACATCTGTACCCCCTCTTTCAAGGCCTTGTGGTATTTGCACTGAGACAAGACACCCAACTGACTGTTGCCCACAACTCCAAGAAACAGAATATTGTGCAGCAGTGTACCCTGGGAGACCATATCAGCAACAAAAACAACAACTATATCCCCAAAAGAAGTTTCATCCAGCATACAACCAAGGGTGGAAAGATTAGTCGGACATGAGGTATGGCTCTGGACAACAACAAAGGCCCCCTTTTCAACCAAACTTCCTGAAGCCTCCACCCTACCAGCAGGGTTTCCAACAACCCCAAAGGAGATTTGAAGCTCAAACATCAACAAGCCAACAACAAGGGAATCCCCCACCCAAGGTAGATTCTAACACTGATGACCTTTTGAATCAAATTGTTCATAATCAACAGAATGAGCTAAAGAGTCAAGGTTCGGAGCTGAGGGAGTTGAAGACTCAAATGATCCAGATTGCCACCGCCCTAAATGAACTTGTAAGTAAGAATTCCAGAAATATACCTTCCTAACCCACTCCAAATCCAAAGAGGAATGTAAGTTACATCACATTGAGAAGTGGGAAGCAAATGAAAAATACATCTGTACCTACCATTCCATTTGGATTCACCTCAAATCAGGAGCAGCCGCATTCCATACCAACTGATGAGCAATCCAAGGAGAAAGATAAAGGTAAGAAAAAGATTGATGATGTTCCTCATAAACCCCTTCCATTTCCAAACAGGGTTGTTCAAACCAAGAAGATGGCTGAAGAAGCAATGAAAAAGGAGGTTTTGGACACATTCAACCGTGTGGAGATCAGCATTCCTCTACTTGAAGCCATTAAGCAAATTCCAAGGTATGCCAAATTCTTAAAAGAACTCTTCAGCAATCGAAGAGGGATCAAGGGAAATGAGAGGATCATCCTTGGAAGTAATTTCTCGGCACTCATTACACCAACTCTAGAAATGCCAACAAGGTGAAAGGATACTAGGACATTCACCATCCCATGTACCATAGGGGAGTTGCACATCTCTGATGATCTTTGTGATTTAGGATCTTCAATAAATGTGATGCCTCACTCTGTATTCTCTTCCTTGCAGGTTGTTGAGTTGAATCCAACAAGAGTAGTGGTGCAATTGGCGAATAGAGCTACGGCATATCCAGCGGGAGTCCTTGAGGATGTACTTTTCCGGGTAAGAGACATGATCTCTCTAGCAGACTTCTATGTTCTTAACATAGAGGATGATCAGGTATGTTCTCATGCCCCCATTATCTTAGGTATTCCCTTCCTCAAAACTGCAAAAACTATCATAAATGTCAATGAGGGTACACTTTCCATGGAATTTGGAGATGAAGTTGTGATATTTAATGTTATGGATTCCATGAAGTACCCCTCAGAGGACAATTATGCTTTTGTTATCTCCCATTTTGAACCACCAAATAAAAACTCCATAGAATTTCATTGTCCTATGGTTAGGGAGATTATGAGTATTGGTTCGAGTTTGATGTCTAAGAGCACTTCCACACATGTTGCTGATACACAATCCTTTCTTGGATTTGATTTTGATGTGGATTCATATTCTGATTTGGATCATGTTCACTCTGATTATGACATGGATGTTGAGTATGCTGATGGATTTGATGCTTTATTCTCTTATTGTGAAGATTTTAATTCTGATACTGATGTTCATTGTGCAGATATGTATGTTGCATCAATTTCTCCATCCATACATCACCCCCTACATTGGAACTCAAGCCATTGCCCCCAAAATCTTAAATATGCATACTTGATGAGTGGTGGTAGATTACCTGTTATCATTTCTAACAATCTCTCTTTTGAACATGTAGAAAAACTTTTGAATCTATTGAGAGATAACATTAGGGCAATTGGTTGGACATTGGAAGACATATCAGGTATTAGCCCCTCCATTTGAATGCATAGGATTCTCTTGGAGGATGGGGCTAAACCAGTGAGGCAACCACAAAGGAGACTCAATCCAACACTTTTGGAGTTTGTTAAAAATGAAGTTGCAAAATTGTTCGAGGCAGGTATAATCTATCCTATTTGAGATTCTCAGTGGGTAAGTCCAATTCAGGTTGTGCCTAAGAAAACTGGTTTCACTATTTAAAAAAATGAAAATGATGAGTTAGTTCTTGTGACAGTTCAAAATAGTTGGCGAGTGTGTATTGATTATAGGAAACTGAATCAATACACTCGTAAGGACCATTTACCACTTCCATTCATTGACCAGATGCTTGAGAGACTTGCAGCTAGGACGCATTATTGCTTCATGGATGGTTTCTCTGGCTATTTTCAAGTTCCAATTGCAGCAGAGGACTAGGAGAAGACGACATTCACCTTCCCATTCAGTACATTTTCTTATAGAAGGATGCCATTTGGACTTTGAAATGCCACAGGTACCTTCCAGATATGCATGGTGAGTATTTTCTTAGACTTCATTGAGACCTGCATGGAGGTATTTATGGATGATTTTACAGTTTATGGATCCTCATTTGATAATTGTCTCTCTATTTTGATTGATGTGTTGCATCGTTGTATTGAGAAGAATCTGGTCTTAAATTTTGAAAAATGTCATTTCATGGTCGAAAAGGGAATTGTCTTAGGTCATATAGTCTCAAAACATGGCATTGAATTTGATAAATCTAAGATATACATTATTTCATCCCTTCCATATCCTACATGTGTGTGTGATGTTCGATCATTCGTTGGACATGCTAGATTTTATCGACGCTTCATCAGAGATTTTAGTGAGATCGCTCTACCCTTATATCGATTGCTTCAAATAGATATTGACTTCAATTTTGATGATTCATGCAGGGTATCATTTGATGATCTAAAGAGGTGTCTGACCACTCCACCGATCATACAGCCCCCGCGGTGGGACCATCCATTTGAGGTTATGTGTGATGCCTCCAACTTCACGGTTGGAGCAGTCTTATCTCAGAGGGTGGAAGGACGTTCACATGTGATTGCCTATGCATCAAGGACATTGGATTCAGCCCAATCAAACTACACAACCACAAAAAAGGAGTTTCTTGTTGTCATATTTTCTTTAGATAAATTCCGTTCATATTTATTGGGCTCTAAAGTAGTTGTTCTTTCTGACCATGCAACTTTGAGGTACCTCCTGAAGAATCCAGATGCAAAGCCACGACTTATCCGTTGGATGCTCCTTCTTAAATAGTTTGACCTTCAGATAAAGGACAAGAAGGGGTCATGGAATTTGGTGGCGGACCACATGAGTAGTCATACTCACACACTAGAGGATGACACCTTGGATTAGGTACAACATCGGGACAATTTTCCTGATGAGCATCTTTATTCCATCTCAGGTACGCATCCTTGGTATGCTGATTTATTGAACTACATTGTTGCCTCTAAAATACCTACAAATTTAAAGAAATATCAAGTCCAAAAATTAAAAAGTGAGTCTAGGTATTATGTGTGGGATGATCCTTACCTCTGGTGCATGTGTAGTGACCAAGTCATTAGGAGGTGTGTTCTCGATCATGAGTTTGAGTCTGTTTTGCATTTCTGTCATACACTTGCTTGTGGTGGACACTTTGGACCCCAAAGGACATCTAGGAAGGTTTTGGACTCTGGATTATATTGGCCTAGCTTGTTCCATGATTCCCATGTGTTTTGTAAGTCATGCTCTCGTTGCCAACACACTGGGAATATTTTTAGGAGACATGTGATGCCCCAACAACCCATACTATTCTGGGAGATTTTTGATGTATGGGGAATTGATTTTATGGGTCATTTTCCTATTTCATTTTTATTTTTGTATATTTTGGTGGCTGTTGATTATGTGAGTAAGTGGGTGGAGGCCAAGGTCACTAGGACTGACGATTCTCATGTTGTTGTGGACTTTGTCAAAGCACAGATTTTTTGCAGGTTTGGAGTACCAAAGGCCATCATCAGTGAACAAGGGACACACTTTTGAAATAGGAATTTTTCTTCCCTCCTTAGAAAGTATGGGGTGACACACAAAACAACAACACCATACCACCCCCAAAAAAATGGCCAGGCTAAGGTTTCAAATCGTGAGTTGAAACAAATATTGGAGAAAACAGTGCAACCAAATAGGAAGGATTGGAGCAAGCACTTTGATGATGAATTGTGGGCTTATAGGACAGCATACAAGACACCCATTGGTATGTCCCCATTTAGGATTGTTTTTGTGAAATCCTGTCATCTCCCAGTGGAAGTCGAGCATCGGGCATATTGGGCTATAAAGAAATGCAACATGGATTTGGCCCAAGCTGGAATTCAAAGATTGTTGAAAATTCAAGAGCTTGAGGAGATTAAACTGTCATCATATGAGAACTCAAGGCTCTACAAGGAAAGATCAAAATCATCTGATGAAAAAATTATCCAACAAAGGTAGTTTCATGTTGGAGAGAAAGTCCTTCTCTACAGTTCATGACTGAAGCTGATGCCTGGTAAGTTGCGTTCCAGATGGTTAGGTCCTTATATTGTATCTAATGTTTTTTTCTTATGGTGTAGTGGAGATCACACAAGAGGACACTGGAAAGAGCTTTACAGTCAATCGGAAACGATTGAAGAGATACATTGAGGGAATTCCTACTGATGCCGTGGATCTTATCACACTGCATGACCCCATCATCACTTGAGCACATCAGGCTGTTCCTAACCCTTTCACTTTTATATTATCTGTCCTTTTTAAAAATTATGCATTTCATGTGCATATATCATCTCTTGGGTTCACATTGAGGTCAATGCAATATTTTAAGTGAGGGGGAGGGAAACTTTTAGTTTAGTAATTTAAATTGTTTTCTTATTTAAAAAAACCAAAAAAAATTGTGTTTTCTTTCAAATTTTTTGTGTTTATTTTTCAATTTTCATTGTATTTTTGAAGTTTTTGAGCTAAAATGATTCTCATCACAATTTTGAAATGAATATCAATGAGTGAAATGATTTATCCCTTGAATATAAGCATAAATGAATGCTGAAATGGCTTTGTTTCAAGTTTAAATATTTAGTAATTTCATGAAAAGTACACTGAATTTTGAATCCCATGCCACATCTCACTGTCTTTATATTTGAAATCACTTTCCCGTGAGGCTTCTGAACCATTAATTTCATATTCTTTACATTCACCTCACTTTCTGAGAGAACCATACCATGCTTGATTTAACCAAAATTTGATCTATTCATGTCAAAACATGAGGGTTTGAGGTATATATGTTTAAATGATTGAGGCATTTGTTTGGTATTAAAGCCCCTATTTCAAAGAATCCTTTTTTATAGTGGCCTGACTTTAATATTTAATCCATTTAGCCCTTAGAAGTCATGCACAACCTATTAGGTTAGCCACATTACAAGCCAATTTTCCCAATCCATCCACCTCTTGAAGTGAAATTGCATAATCTAGTTGAGCTTAAGTGTGGGGGAAGCTATCTTGTGTTGTGCCACCACATTCTGTGATACTTTGGGTGGAAAATTAAATTCTAAAGATATGTGTTTTCTACTGAAGAAAGCCATTATATTGAAAGATGTACCTTTTCTGGAGCTTTCATGTCAAGCGAAGCTGTGCCTTTTCTGGAGCTTCTAATTGAGGTGGAAAGTTGTACCCATCTGGAGCTTTCAAGAAAATCATGTTTGAGAAGATTGAAATTTTTGATTCTCAAATGATGAATGGTGTAAACCTTTCATGACTTTTCATGATGATGGATCTGAATTGATACTATGTGGATTGAGGAGAAGACCATATTTTAGTGAAAATTAGATAAATGCAATTTTTCTTCAAAAAGAATCAAGCCCTCCTCATTTAGCCTCAGAATTTTTCACATCTAAATACTACCAACCAAAAGCCACAAAACAACCCTGAAAAGTACTCATGATAGACATATGTCCTTGACTCACATCGGGTGGTGATGTAGGAATCTATCATGCCTATGGTGACCCTTGTATGTGTTTGGATGAGAAAGACATTGCAAAAAAATTGATATTTGAGTTATGAGTGAAAATTCAAGAAAGGTTAGTGTTTTGTGCATGAGAGGATAAATGAAGTGGAAATATATTGAATGATATTAATATAGAACTTGAAAAAAGGTATTTTATGAGGCATGATATCTTTTGATTCTTGGTGCGAAATTGAATGATCTCAAGGATAAGTGTTTTAAAATTGGTTTTGATTTGATAATAATGTTTACTTGATATGAGGTTTTGCCCAGGAGTGCAAAAAGGTAAGTGTGGGGGAGTTGATAAAACACTATTTTGATGAATATTTTATTGATAATAAATGATATAATTTCCCCACATTGTGCTAAATATGTTTATTTATAAAATATTTGAGATTTGATCATTCATTTGAAAATTTGGTGAAAATTCCAGTTTTACCTTTTATAGTGCACTGTAGTATTTCGAAGCTAAATATCTTTATATTTATAATTGGAATTTGAAATTTTGTAACAGTGTTTCTAACTTAATGTTATAAAACTTTAAATCAGGACACTAGAGCTAAAAAGGGAATATGGATGGAGTAAATGGGACATTAATCTAATGGTGGGCTGGACTCGGCAGAATGGACATGGGTTCTGTATTTGAGCCATATCATCTTCATCTGGTCTTGGATTAAGCCCATATTTTGAGAGGATATCGTGGATTCCTTTTCCCACAAATCAACCTTATGGAAAGAGAGTTTGTTCACGTGTTTTGGAGGTCAAATGGGCGGTTCAAGTTGTATTAAAATATTTGGACGAGATTTCCCATTCACACTTGAAACCTCTTTAAACCTAGCCTCCCCTCCACTCTATAAATTAGAGTTTTTCTCATTTTGAGGGGTTGGGACGTGCATTAGGAGATTGTAGGCAGAGGACAATTTGTTTCACTCAAATTTTCCAACCATTGTAAGAGGGGTAGCTCTTGAAGCAAGGATCCCCTCATCGAAGCCTCCTTCTCTTCTTCATTTTGTAATGTTTTCATTTGTGTAATAAACTTCATTGTTCTTCTTTTATTTCTTCTCTTTTCTTATGTTTTGTTTAAATTTATTCTTCTCTTAAACTTCATATTTGGGATGGAATTCTTGAGTAGAAGCGTTATTGGGTTATACCCATTATAAACCTTTGCACATTCAAAACGCTTCTACGATGATTACGCCACCGATGGAAGAGTATTCTTTTAGTAATCGATCTATCTTCTAAACTCTTCATTTAATTATTTTGAATCAATGAGATAATGTAATTTATATAATAGGATCCATGAATTTTGTTTTTAAATTACAAGATACTAAGCAAGCAATTGAACAATTAACACAAAAACATGCGAGGTCAGGATTTTGTGTAAATTGAGAGAGCGTAATCTTAATCGGTAATACAAGACCACATGGGATAAATTTGTAGAGTTAAAATATAATCCCTAAACACAATTCATCCTCATTTCTAGAATGTATATGTGATCTAATTAACCACTGACCATAATCTATCCTTAGAACAACAATCAAAGCAGGGTGCTGCGATTGCGTGTTCCGAAGCTAGCCTAGGGTTTACGTAATTTCATCTTTGTGGTTAAGTTAACTCTCGTAGGTTTCGAGGGATAACAAATTTGGGGATCATTATTAAGTGGATATTTATTTAAATGATAATTATTAATAAGTGAATGAAGAGATAGAGTTAGATCGATTATGCCTTTTAAAATAGATTTCTAAAAAACATCTTCTTGTTGTGTCATTCTAATCGATATTCATTTCAAAACTGAAAACAAAAAAATATACAATCTTCTTCCAGCAAACATCTTCAAGATTCATAATTTATAAAAAACCCTCAATCCATTAAAGTACTGTTTTTATTTTATTCTCTATTATTTTATTTTTAGAATACCTTTAATAAGTTGTTAAATTCACTTCCTCCTTTGAGAGACGACCTTGGTCAGCCACTCTGCTGCACCTATGTACCCCAAAATCACATTAATCAATTGAGGGTGCCCAGAATAGAGCTCTATCATACTCCCTTGACATGCCACTAAATTAGGAGCAATTACTGACAATGTGTGTAGGGAACGTCAAGGCAGAGCTGGTTCCTTCTCTGATCACTCAGAATTACCCTGTAGGGTTCTGGGACTTCTCAGACAAGGCTCAACGCCTCGAAGAAGCCCTACAATAGGCCAGTCAGGCCCACCCGATGCCTCTTGTAATCCCAGCAAGGAGAGCCGCCAGAGCCAATCCCACTGCTGTAGCCCAGATAGAGGCCCCCAGACAGCTAGAGTTGCTACCAGTAAGGCCAGATCAGCAGCCCCATAGAGGTCCACCCCCACGGGCATAGCCTCCAGCCCAGTAGCGACCGCCTCAAAATCGGGAGGTGCCTCCGCATAATGCATCGCCACCACCTAGGAGATATAATCAGGCTCCGCCTCCTCGGCATGCTCCTCCGGGCCCTATTCATGGTCAGACTCCAAGAGACCCCTTTTCAGACAGAAGGAATCAGACTTACTCGTTTGGCGAGGCCCAAGTCCCCGGTTATTTCCGTAGCGCCTTGGAGCAGAGGATCGTGCGGCTGCCTGAGTGCTGAATTCCAGAAGAGGCGCATCTCACTGATCACTCTAACTACTGCCCTTATCACCGGATCCTGGGACACACCATCCAGCGATGATATGTGTTCAAGGACTAGCTCCAAGACTATATTGAAAACAACATAGTCAGGTTGGGCCCAGCCCCGGCGCAAGTGGCAGGTGTCTTCGTGAGACCAGATGGCAGCAGTGGCGACGAGGATGAGTGGGAATAGGTTTTCGACCATGGGTCCCGGAAGTATGACAACTAGATGGCCCGCAGGACGGTCTCTCGTTCCCATGGCATCATCCATGCCCGCCTGAGTCAGCCAGAGCCCTCAGAATCTGCAAGCGCCACTTTGGCATCGTCGTCCCAACCTACCTCTTCCATGAAGAGCGAGCGACATCGCAAGAAGAAAGAACATGCCCTGCTGGTGTCGTCATCTTCCCGCATGCTTGGCAATTTTATGCCCCCAGAAATGGGGATCCCTTAGAGAATCCATCTTGTAGTGTATGACTCCTCGAGTGAAAGCCCGGGGTACACTTCGGTTAACACAATAGAGTTGGTAAATCCCTTTTTGACTCCTGATGATGAGGAACGCCAAGTGTACCTCCCCAATGTCCCCAGTCATCGCCAACGTCGGCGGAATCATGGCTACGTGAATCACAGGGGCACGACAGTCGTCGCCTCCAGTCAGGCTATGCCCGATACTGAGACTAGGCAGCAGCACCAATACAGAGATCAGCACACACGGCTCCCTCACACAGTGTCGGCAGGTTCGACTCCCCCACCATTTGTGTTGCTGGATCAGGCGGGACCACCTCTCCCGTTCCACAACTAGCCCATCCCTTCCTTCGGCCGACTACAGCCTTCCGGTCCTAACACGGCAGCCACCTCTTGGGCTTCGGCTAGTGAACAGTGAGATGTTCCTAGTACCAGTCAGTTACTGGTCCCACCGACAGGGTCCTTTATGCCTCTGATCGCAGAGCGGCCTCCTGTAAGAAGAAGCTCGCATTTGGCTCGAATGTATTATGTTCTGGAGCACCTGTCCGGCATTCCGGCAAGGCATTCTATCTTTGAGGCCCTTCGCCTATCGTCTGAAATGCGTTAGGCGCTTGACGAGGCTCTAAAGTGCCCCATCAAGTTTGAAACGGAGGTAGCGGCCGCAGAAGCCTTCCACACCGAGGTGATTGAGGACGCCGAATGTCAGGCGGTTATCTCGTTTTCCGGTGATGATGAAGAACTTCCCATATAGGGGCACATCTGCCCACTGTACATCACCAGCCAGTTCAATGGCCTGGAATTCCGCAGTTGTCTTCTTGAGATGGGTTCTTGGGATTAACCTAATCCCAACTCGGATGTTGTGGAAGCTGGGCCTGTCTGAGTATTATCTAACTCCTTCTGACCTCGGGTTCCAGGGGTATTACAGGACCGAGAAAACTCCACTCGGCATGATTTGTCTGAAGACCCAGTTTGGTGGCCTAATTTCCAATACTGAATTCATGGTTGTCTATCAGGAAACCGCCTACAATGTATTGATGGGAAGGCCATGGCTCCACAATCATGCAGTGGTCCCCTCATCGTATTACCAGTGCCTCAAATACTCTCTTAAGGGTCGAGTGGGCGTGCTCCAAGGAGATGTGTCTCCTTTTGCCTCTTCTGAAGCCCGTTATCTGGACATTGACTATTACAAGAGCAAGGAAAAGGAGATCCTGGCAGGTGAGGTCGAGCCTGCCACTGTCACAAGTGACCCTTGGGAAGGTTTGGACGATGCATAGGTCTTCCTAATACATAGGTTGGAGGCCACGACCCCCGACATGGGGAAATGCTTTGTTTTCTCAGGTACCAGAGGAAGGCATATTTCCGGGTCCAAGCGATGGTGGGAAAATCACCTCGTACTCTTACACAAACCAGGCTCAGGTGATCCCCGATCCTCCTACCCCTGTACGATATCGGGAAGTTGGGATCATGGAAACGGTGGTACGTCATACGTGTTTTTTTCGCCGTGCCGGAATCGACTGTCTCAAGCCCACGTGCCACTACTGCTTTGATATCATAAAGTGTGGCCCCTTGGACCGAAGGCCATATGGGATTGGATCAACCTCCTTCGTCTCCATGGTCTCTGCGGTGCATGAGTCTCCTGACGTGATGACCTCTGCCCCCCCCCCAAGCCGGTACCACCTTCCCATCAGGGTCTGGCAGCCCCGAAATGGCTCCCCCCATGGGTTATCCCTCCACATGTGGAGAGGAGGATATGGAAGATTCTACCCCTGCCTTTGAGGAGGGCTTCTCCACCATGGTCGATGAGTTAGTGTAGGTGAACCTCAGTAGAAAGGCGGACCCGAGACCCACATTGGTCAGCGCCGCTATGCCCCCCGAGGAACGACAACAGTACGTAGACATCCTCAGACAGCACCGTGATGTGTTTTCCAAGAGTTATGACGAGATGCTGGGACTAGATCCCTAGGTAGCCGTCCACCGCCTTGGCCTCCCATCAGACCATCACGGGTTCAGGCAACCTCCCAGAAAGATGAACCCCTCTCATGGTTCCATGGTTGAGGACGAAGTTGATAAGATCATCAAGGACAACTTTGTCAAGGATGTCCAATACCCTAGGTGGCTAGACAACATTGTGCCAATCGGGATGATGAACGGGCAGATCAGGGTCTGTATCGACTTCCTTGATCTGAATCGCCACTCTCCGAAGGATTATTTTCCCATTCCCGTGACAGAGTTGTTGATAGATTCCACGGCCGGGTTCCAAGCCCTCTCCTTCATGGATGGGTACTCCGGGTACAACCAGATCCGGATGGCCCCCGATGGTGAAGAGTTCACTACCTTCAAGGCCCCCCAGGGTACTTTCTGCTACCAGGTTATGCCCTTCGGCCTGAAGAATGTGGGTGCCACCTATCAAAGGGCTATCCACTGAATATTCAAGCCAATTCTCGGGACGCTGGTGGAGTGTTACGTTGAAGACCTGGTGGTCAAATCTCATCAGTTCCAGGACTATCTCAAAGTCCTTGAGAAAGTGTTTGGATTCCTCCGTTCTAGCTACTTGAAGAAGAACCCGTTGAAGTGCGCCTTCAGGGTCACCACCAGAAAGTTTCTTGGATTTATTGTTAGGAATCGAGGCATCGAGATCGACCTAGAGGAGATCAAGGCCATCAGTCAGATGCCGCCCCCGAATAATATTTGGGAGCTTCGAGGCCTCCAAGGCCACATAGCCTATATATGCCGACTCATAATGAATCTGTCCGAAAAGTGTAAGCCCTTTTCTCAGCTCATGAAGAAAGGCACCGCCTATGGATGGGATGAAGAGTGTCACATCGCTTTTGATGAAATCAAGCAGTATCTGCTTCACCCTCTGGTCCTGATGCCACCTGTTTCCGGAAAGCCACTAGTCCTTTACGTGACCGCCCTAGAGTGATCCCATGGCGCACTTCTCGCATAGAAGGACAATGAATGAACAGAGAATAGCCTCTACTACCTCAGTTGCATGCTCCTAGACATGGAAATTAGATATTATCCCAACGAGAAGAGATGTCTGGTGCTCGTATTTTCCATTCAGAAATTGTGGCAGTACATGCAGCACCATGAGGTACAGCTGGTCTCTTGGGTAGACCCGTTGAAAAACATCCTGAACCGACCTATGTTGGCTGGTAGATTGGTGCGTTGGGCGGTGATCCTCTAGTAGTTCGACATCTGGTTCGTACCTCAGAAGGTCGTCAAAACACAGTAGTTGGCAGACCTCTTAGCTTCCCACCAAACCTCCTCGGACCAGCCACTGGATCTAGGATTTTCTCATGAGGAAATCCTCTCAGTCGATCACGCCATCCCATGCTGGAAAATGCACTTTGATGGTGCCTCCCAGAGCCCCACCGGTAGAAGGCTCAATGATCCTAGGCTTAACAGAGTGGGTCTGGGTATTGTCTTCATCACCCCGGAGCAAATCGTTCTGCCATATTCATTCCTGTAGTCAGAAGGCTGCACAAACAATGAGGCAGAATATCATTCGCTCATCTTAGAGCGTAAGCCCCGTATTCCCCCTCTTGGGATGCCTCAGAGCATAAGCTTCATTCCTCACACCCACGTCTCCTCCTGACTTCCCCCTTGATACCACGTGCCTTGGGAAGCTCATGCCCTAACCCAGAGATCTTACTTCCTCCAGGCTCCAATCCATGCGTTCATTCTCACAGGTCGCCTCTTCAGGAGTCCCATCGTACCACTAAACTATGCAGACTTTGATTCCCTGCCACAAGGATACGTATGAAGCCTCCACGAGGTTCAATCCCATCACTCCATCATCCATTCTGAACCTTACCCGGGCCGCCACATCCTGGTGAGATCATGCCAGCCCATTCCACTCTAGGGTATCTGGGAAGCCGCCCACGTGCTGGCCCCAACATCGGTGTTCCCCCTAGGGGGTCCTTCATCCTGATCCGTCTCTGCAAGATGATAAACTGACGGCATACCCCATGTTAAACATGGGAAGCTAAGGAAAACCTCATATGGTATACAATCCCTGCGTTCGATGTGGGATGCCTCGGGCTTCCGTGCCCTCGAGAAGCCCTGAGATAAGGGACAAAACACACACATGTCAATCCCCAGCGTCAAGACATGCCAACGACACCCCAACGTGACCATTATCCTCACCGAAGGTTGCTACCCCGACAATACCCCTTGGAGCATCTCGACAGAAGGAGAGTAATTAACTGGTGTTCATGTAGATATGGCACCAGGAATGAGCTTCACGAACCCATCCTACATCTATAAGGGAGTCCCGGACTAGATGACGAGCTCCGAGGAGGAAT
This sequence comes from Viscum album, assembly GCA_963277665.1. NCBI lineage: Eukaryota > Viridiplantae > Streptophyta > Magnoliopsida > Santalales > Viscaceae > Viscum > Viscum album. Next base: position 1,076,022,371 of record OY728143.1, read on the forward strand.
CCACGTAAGGAAGAACCGACATCCCATCATCCCGGTTTCGATTAAGGAGCAGACGTCCCTGAACAAGGAATGGATGTTTCCCACCTTTGGAAAGCGGGAATGCGGTGCAACAAGCCGCACACCCCCCCCATGCATGAAGGACATGCGCGCGCGCCCTGATGTAAATGCGTCGGAAATAGTGTGACAGAACACTGCGATGGCCAAGGGCAGCTGGACTGAGTTGGCTGCATGGGACGAGGGCGGCATAAGCTGGAATAGCCGATGGAAGAATCCGTAGTAAGAGGGTGCGGCACGGCCCATGTTGTGCCCCATTGGCAAAACTTGATCAGCCGAATGGCTGACTAGATAATGGGGGAGGGGGGGGGGCAGCACCCCACCGGTTGGGAGAAATGGACCTGCAACCATGGGGCCAGCGAAGGAGGCGATCCGCCTTCAGGCGAACAGTGTTGGAAGGGGCCGGACAAGAAGGCCGGACCCACCCAATGGGCCAGACCTGCCTAGTAGTCCAATGCAGGTGGGCTGAGCTCTACCATACGGGCTGGGCCAACTGCATTAAGGCCCATGAACCGAACCTGTATGATGTCGATATGCCGGACCCCTTGAATCTGGCTGACCCATAGTGGTCTGGACTCAAGCGAGGTTAGGTAGACCTCAGGACCCATTGCGTCGGGTTGATCTAACCGAGTCGGACCGGGCATAGACCCCACTGATACCTGAATAATGAAACAACCGTAACTGAGGAACCGGGTGTCTGGTTGAAATGATGTCATTGGAATTGGGACCCCTTTTGGGAAGCGGACCATTTAGCATATTTTAGTGGGCCTGACCGAGTCGGGCCGAATTGAGGTGTGATCACCCCTTGTTTCACAGAAAGGGATGTTATTAACAGGTCAGGAATCCAATTGACACGCCGTCTATGGTATAAGAACCGGATTTAAAATTTGGTCCCATTGAGATACTCTATGTGAGTTTTTTCATAGATTGATGTGCGACCTAGGTTGTATCAGACTTGAATCCAATCAGCCCCTTTTTACAAAAGTGACCATATATCGTAGACCGGGTGTCCGAACTATACATAGCTTGTCTTCTTAGAACCCATCTGACATGGCAGTCCTTTGGGATACATCTTTATGGATATTAGTGGCCGTAGTGGTATTAATGATAGCTTGAGGATATGATACACCTGGAATCAAGCTTTATTAGAGCGAGAATCTCGTGGCTGGCTGTGACGTGAAGAATGAATAGGGATCACGTGTGGGTTAGTACCTATAGATCCTCTATGGGTCAGCACTCAGCGATCATGTCTAGGTCAGCGCATACTGATCTTGCGTGGGTCAGAGCCTGTGTGGGTCAGCGCTCAGCGATCCTATGTGGGTCAGTGCATATCGATCTTATATGGGTCAGTAGTAGAGCCTCTCGACAGGATAAGATGATCTAGATTCATGACTAATCATCAATAGGTCGGAACTTATGTTATATACCTAGTGCTAGATTATTCATCACCTTTGTGGTACTTTAACCATTGTGGTGTTACCTTCATGGTGTTACCTTGGTGGTACTTTACCTTCATTGTGTTACCTTCATGGTGTTAACTTTATGGTGTTACCTTCATGGTGTACCCTTTGTGGTACTTTACCTTCATGGTGTTACCCTTGTGCTACATTATCCTTCATGGTGTTACCTTGGCAGTGTTACCTGGGTGGTATTTTTAACTTCGTGGTGTTACCTTTGTAGTATAATTCCCTCGTGTATCAATTATGAAAATTGATTAAGGGTTGGGGCCTTCTATTTCCTCATGTAGTAGACGAGTATATTTTGATAACATTGGTATATGTATGGGCATTTACTGAAGTATAGTTGATGACTACTTTATGCTTTGTGATTTAGGTATTTCATTGTTGTATTACCTTTGTGGAAATCTTGGAGACCTTTTGGGTCTTAGGTTATCTACTGAGTATTTTTATACTCACCCATGCATGGGCTTTTCACGTATATTGTTGTCTTTTGTGCAGATTACGAGCAGCTGGGATGAGACATGAGGGGTCCAGTACTAGGTGGTATAGGGAAGAGAAGTGATGACATGGAGTGATGTTGAGGCAATATGTACATAAAATTATCGTAGGATCCTTGAGGGATGATCTATAAGTCTTTTTCCCTTTTTAGTTTTACTTTTAAATTTCAATTTGGCTTGTATTCTGTCCACATTTACATTTAGTACAGGTTTTACTATAGTAGTTTACTTTGTGGATGCTTCTTGTTGTTTTATTGGATTGTGCGTCTGTACAGGTTTGAGTTCAATGGCATCCCATTATTGGAATACGCCTTTTTGGTGCTAGTCACCAATGCCTTGCCTATGGAAGGCAGACTTGGGGTAGTCCCAGCGTGGGCCCCAGGGGACGGGTTGTGACAAAGTGGTATCCAAGGAGTCGATTCTACCCAAGAATTAGTACACTGATCTTTTCAATGTGAAAATAGTGTTAAGGGTTATGAATGTGGTTTTGAGTTTGGGAAATCCAGTATTGATGTGGCGGCAGACATATCCATACACTAGTTCCATGAATTCTGATTTTCTACATGGTGCATGAAAACAATGAATTCATGTATTTTGGAATGGTTATTCCATGGTTTTTTTCAATTCGGCTCACCAGACATAACATAAAGACCATGGCGCACCTGTTCTTTATCAGGATGTCACTGTTTAAAAATCCATCTAGGATCCTCGAGTTAGTACATGATGATGGACCAATGAGCAATCATGTGGGAATCAGCAACAGATGCTACTAGGGTACCATGCACATCGACTTAGCACATTGCATGAGTTCCAATGGTAGAGGCCTCTGAGGTTTCGAGGCAAGACAGATCCCCAGGCAGTTGATAAATTGCTAGAGGCTGTGACTAGTGTTTTGAGCCTAGTTGGGACACCAGAAAATCAGATAGTGATCATAACTGCTATTCTTTATTAGTTTGTGACCATGTAGATGGTTGGTGTGGTGATGTGGCTTTAGTACATGGACCTTTTCCCAAGATGGTACCTTCATGTAGTGTACCAGCTATATCAATGCTCATTGGTCAGCAGTTACAAATGGTGGTAATGGTAGAGGACACATGTAGGATTAGTGCCTTACACGTGTTTCGGCAACAGATACCCCTTAGGTTCCTTGGTGAGACCAACTCAGATGTGGATGAGGAATATCGTGAAGAGGTGTCCAGGTTTCCATCTAGCCAGGGCACCATTAGATCATATGGTGGTCCTAGTAAAGAGCCATTCACATGGATCAGTAAGATAATGACATTGTTTAGATTACCCTGATATTGCGAAGAGGTGAAGTTTCTATGGACAAGCTTGAGAACCTAGCTCAGAGAAGGGGGGTCTTTTCATAAAGAGATAAAGGGTGAGTTTCCCAGGAGTTTCTACTGCTTCGGAAGGATGACATGTCGGTAGCTGTGTATTCACTGAGGCATACCGACCATCCCAAGTACTAGATGAATACGGTATGACCTGTACTTTAGGTATTAGGCCTCCGAGCGAGGTGCGTTTAGGGATATCTGAGCCAGAATTATTCCCATATGCATTCTTAATTATTTTTGGGTGCAAGAGAGAACCTTTTTGGATGAATTTTATTTGGATGAGCAGATATAACCAATGATTGTTAGCAGTGGGAAAACAAGAAACTGATGAAAGTCTCAAAGACATGGGCCTGTAAGATGTTTCGGGAAGGGGAAGTGATAGGGACAGATGAATCTACAGGGCAGTCGATGTAGAAGTGGAACTATGAGAGAAGCATGAGGTGGTATACATTTTGACATGTTAAAACTACCACCATAATGTGGTCCCCCCCAGGCTTAGAGATCTAGAGGATAAGGGAATTAAGTAGCTGCATGCGGTCATGGAGAGTGTCCCAAAGGTTCCAGAAATTATTCTATGTATGGTCTCTATCTAATACTAGCTTCTGTATTAATAGATATAGGTACCAATCATTCATTCTTACCACAAATATTGTTCAAGACCTTGAGTATGTAGTTAAACCTATGACTTGACCCTTACATCAAGAAATGACGTTTGGAGGAGAATCAATAATCACCCTTATGCTGATGGTGTGATCTGGCCCTTGAGGAGAGAGTTTCAATTGGAACCACTTGGTAGCAGCGTCGAGGCCTTACAACGTTAGTTTGTCGCTGGATTGGACATCCAAAATTCATAATATGATTGACTGTTTTAGGAAAATAGGATTTATTATATCTACACAATTGAAATGTGGTTTTATATGGTCTATGAAAAAGGAAACTCATACAGAATAGGATAAACTCATGCATAAGAGGGTATAACTGATCACTCATGAGTCATCCAACCTAACCCTCATGGAAGGATGAGCATTGATTTTTCAGTTCTGAATAGTTGTGTTAGAGTGTGGGGAATTCTATAATAAATATGTTTCTAGGAATATCTCCCTGAAGGGAGAGGGACTTTTTCTTTGGCTGTGTACGACTAGATATTTGCACATGTCTTCTCCAAGGTAGAGGCACCCTTGTTAGATTTGATGAATAAGGGTTATCCTTTCCTATGGATGGGGAAGTGTCATCAGGGATTTTATGAGATGAGATAGAGACTAACCAGAGCCCCATATTGAGGATACCAGAAGAGTGTGTTGCGTATGTATTCTACTGTGATGCGTTAGGGACCAGAAGGGTTTGTTTCCTGATGTAGGAGCGGGTAGTGATCACCTACGGCTCATGGTACTTCAGACAATATAAGCAGAACTACGCTACCCTTAAAATAGATTTAGTAGCAGTAATCATTGTGATAAAGATGTATAGGCACTATATGATAGGTGAATGGTTTAATATTTACTCTAATCACATTGTTCTTAGCTATAACTTCCCCAAAAAGGACCTGAACCTGGTACATAACTGTAACATCCCAGGTAAATAAAGAATAAATAATTTTCATATTTATTAATATTTAGGAATTAAATTTTAATTTTACTTTAAAGGGGTTGCTATGTTCGATAGCGTACCCGATACGCAACAAAGAGTTTCATTGAAATCTTACGTTGCACACTAGTAATATAATAATATTATTTTAAATGGTAGTTAACATGTAGCCGTTGTATTGGCGGGAATTGATAGAAATGACTAAAATATGATTATATATGTTTTTTTAAATGATTTTACATTTATTCAATAAAAGATAACGGCTTAAAATACAGAAAGAATTCAATTTTAGGCGTATATGCCCCAGTTTTCACTAAAGGTTCACTTATCACCTTTTGATGGTGAAACATCATTAAATATGGTTTTTTTAACTCTTATACATTCTATTGGACCAAATAAAACTCTTCTTTATAATTGGGACATCAAAATTTACTTTGTGGAAATTTTTGGTATCTGTCCGATAAAGTTCACTTTTTAATGAATATTGTAAAATGTTGTATTTTAATTCAAAACCTCTTTTTATTCTAATTTATTTATATGATTAGATTATATTTTGAATTGTATTTAAAGTGAAATTAGAAAATATGTTTACCATTAAATCCAATAGTGGTCGTTGGAATTAATTTCACTTGGAAATCGGACTTAAACTACTGTCAATCTTTTGATACTTATTGTTTCATAAAAACACGATATTTGTCATGACAACGGGAATTAATTATTAAATTAATTAATGTGACTTATATGTTTTTAATTTTTTAAAAGATACTTCATTTTTGAATTCGGAATATCAAATATATCTTAGGGTGAATTTTTTGTATTTTTCTGAAAAACATCAATTTTTGATGAATAGTGAAACCACTAAGTGGTACTTATAAAAACTGATTTCTCGTTTCAATGAAATTTTAGCACTTCTGTGTTTTGAATTTTTAAAATCCGACATACATGTTTTTAATTAAGAAGTAAAATGTGGTTCAATGAGATTAAACTAATTTTTTGGTGAATAGTAACTTTTATGTTCTTAATCGCAATTAGAGGTAATTAGTGCAATTTAAGGAAAAAATGATATTATAATAAAATGAAAATACCTTGAAACATTTCCTAACCTTATTGGATGTGTCATGGCCAACCAAGACAATCCATGGGTCAACTTGGGGACCCCATTGAGCCACTTTGGTTGGGAAATGACATAAATAACATTTTATTTAATGTTAAAGTAAAAACGACACACACATGAGGTGTTTTACTAAAACAATTTTTACATGGAGTTATACAAGTCCGATTTTTGACAATAAATATTCATTAGAAAGATAAAAATATTTCCTACATCATAGTATTTTTTTATAATATTTAGACATTAAATAAATTAAATTATTTATGACATCATGATGATGCAGCGATGACCTCATTATTTAAAGATTTAAATAAAATGGAAAGATAATGTAAAATCTAAGACCTACACATGGCCAAAACCAATTGGATGGGTGTATTTCGAACCCTTATCACCTTATCCTTGAAAAAAATCAATGTGGGACCTCTTAAATCTGAATACCATTTTAAAATAAAGTGACTTTTCATTACCTTCCAAGAGTGCCCCTCCTCTTTTTAAAAGACTTCTTTTGTTATGTCTTTTAATTCACATACTATTATGTTGGGATATGTTCTTATATATACTTATTTATGTAATTTTTATGTCCAAGTAATGAGATACCCTTTATCTCTTTCATCAACCAGTTTTGTAAAATTTTATGTGACGTCGTTAAGCTGTCGAATTTTACCAAGGGAGCTTCTTAACCCAATTTCGATTTCTTTGGGTTCATCATGTAGTTATTGAATATGTCATACTTTGAAAATGTGTGAATGAACTTTTATTGTTTTACACTTAATATCCACTTATATTGGGTGTATTTATATTTGTCACACATAATTATGAGATTGATTTATCCTTAATTTAAGGATACCTTCTTTATAATGGATTTCATCTCATTTTAAATTTTGAGACTTCATTGTTGTTATGCACCAATTCACTCTTATATGGTGTGTATACTGTTCTTTGACATTTATATCATGAATCCCTTTTTCTCATGATATTATAAAGTTCGGATTAAATATTATTCCGTAATTATTTGTATTCAAGAGTCTCTCATTTTGTTAAAAACTCTTTAACAAAAATAACATTTTAAATGTTTTAAAGATTTATTATTCTAAATCATTATCATTAATGTCCATGTTTTCAAAATGGTTTTCAGTATTTATTTATATGGACAATAATGTTTTAAAATTGTAATTCCAATAAAAGCTTCAAAGTGGTATGGGACACTTTGATTCAAAAATCTCTTTTAAATGATTTCTGAAAATGGATTGATTAATTCAATATCTTGGAATTACTTATTTTGACTGAAATTGAAATGTTTTTATTGAAATGTTTATATTTTAAATATTTTATTTTTAATGATGGTACTTGGACATTTTACGGGTGGTTAAGTGATAAACCATATGACGGGTGGTGCCGTGAATACCAGGACGGGTGGTTACGTTATAACCTCAAATGCATTGGGTATGGAAGTCGGTCGTATGGCTATTCCATTAAGTATGTATGGAAGTTGGCCGAATGGCTATTCCATTAAGTGATATGTGTGGAAGTCGACCGTATGTTTATTCCACTTAAGTATGTTTATGTCCCAAGTTACCTTTATATATGTTATGTGTTCTTTATATGGGTTTTATGGTAATCTTTTGGTTACAAAAAGGTAAGTGATGATATTTTATTCAGTGAAGAGTTTTTTACTACTTCATGAAGGTGAAGGTATTACATTGATAATGTATACATGGTTTTCTTGATTTTTTGATAAACTAACAATTTTCATTCTTTGTGTATCTCTTACTGAGCTCTTTATGCTCACCCCAAGTTTTTTTGAAATGTTTTTCACAGGACCTAATGTGGAATAGGGTCAATGATGGGATCAAGGGAAAGTCATGCTATATAAAACATAGAACTAGACATGTTTCTTTTTAAGAGTTTTTTTTATTCCATGGAAACTTAGTAGAAGTGTCTACTTTGTAATCTTTTGAGATGAATTAGTTATGTTCTAATTATCTAAAACTCTAAACCTGAAAAGATCCTCAATGTGAATTATTCATTTAATTCAATATTAAGAGATGTTTAAGGCCGGGGCCTTATAGTTGGTATCAGAGGTCGGTTTAGACAACATTAGGAGTTAGAAAAGTGTAAAATTATAAGTTAATTTATGGTACGATTGAAATGATATAGCATTTAATGATTACCATGTTGCTTCACCTAAGGTATTTCAGTGTTAAGAATGGTTTTTCGTAGAGGAAACATAGAAGATTTTTTGGTAAGGCATACTAAGGGAAATGAACTTCCAAATCAGCATACTGAGATGGTCAGAATCAGAATTGAGCAGTTTACTGCAGTGATGGATCAGTTTAATTAGGTGATAAATGGTGGTTGTGTTATTGATGATATTTTGGTGTTTTCTAAATGTAAAGAGGAGCATGAATGTCATTTAAGTGTTATCTTGCAAAACTTAAAAGAAAATAAACTGTATGGAAAATTCAGCAAGTGTGAGTTTTGGTTACAACAAATCTCTTTCCATGGTCACATTGTTTCAAAATATGGCATAACTGTTGATCCTGCTAAAACAAAAGTTGTTGAAGAATGGCCAAGACCCACAACTGTAACTGAGATCCATAGTTTTCTTGGTTTGGAAGGTTACTACCGAAGTTATGTTGAAATTTTTTCACGGTTATCTAGTCCAATGACTAAGCTAACTCAGAAGGCTGTTAAGTTTATCTGGACAAAAGAATGTGATAATTGTTTTTAGAAGTTGAAAAAAAGATTGGTGAATGCACCAATTTTGGCACTTCCTTCCAGGAATGGTGAGTATGTTATATATAGTGATTCTTAATTGAAAGGACTTGGTTGTGTCCTTATGCAGAGTGATCATGTAATTGCTTATGCTTCACGTCAGTTGAAAACTCATGAGGTAAATTACCCTAGACATGATTTGGAATTAGCAGTTGTTTTTTTTGTTTTAAAATTTTGGAGGCATCATTTGTATGGAGTAAAGTGTGAAATATATACTGATCACAAAAGTTTAATGTATATATTCACTCAGAAATAATTGAACATGAGACAGTGGAGATGGCTAGAATTAATCAAGGATTATGATAGTACAATTCACTACCATCCGGGAAAAGCAAATATAGTAGCTGATGCATTGAGTTGAAAAAGTAATGCTTCATTAACGATGTTTCATTTGGAACTTGATCCTTTGGTTAAGGATTTGATTGACTTTGGCATATAAGTTGTTGGTGCAGGATGTCCTTCTATTTTGTTTTAGGTATCAGTGATATCTTCTCTATCAGACAGAATCAAGCATGCACAGAAGCAAGATAGTGAGTTGCAGAAAAATGTAGAGCTGGTTCAGAAAGGTAAGTTGCATGAATTAAACATTGATAGTGATTGTGTATTGAGATTTGGGAAGAGATTGTGTGTGCCTTGTGATTCACAATTGAATAGAGAGTAGTTACGTGAAGCTCATAGTTCTCTGTTTTCAGTTCATCCTGGCAGTACTAAGATGTACAGAGATCTTCGGGAGTATTACTGGTGGGATGGAATGAAAAGGGATATTGCTGATTTTACTGTGAAGTGTTTGACATGTCAACAGGTAAAGCAGAGCGGCAGTTACCGAAAGGGATGCTTCATCCTTTACCAGTGCCAGAGTGGAAATGGGAGAATATATCCATGGACTTTGTTGTGGGATTACCGAAGACATCTCGAGGTAATAATGCAATCTGGGTTATTGTTGATTGCTTGACTAAATCTGCTCATTTCCTTGCCATACGAGATAATTTTTCCCTAGATCAACTTTCCCATTTGTATCTTAAAGAGATAGTCAGGTTACAAGGATTTCCTCTCTCCATTGTGTCCGATCGTGATCCCAGGTTTACTTCTAACTTTTGGAAAGGCCTTCAGAAGTTGTTGGGTACTGAATTAAATTTTAGTACAGCTTTTTATCCACAATCAGATAGGAAGTCAGAATGAACAATTCAGACCTTTGAAGATATGCTACGAGCTTCTTCTATGGATTATCAAGGAAGTTGGGACCAACATCTTTCTTTGGTTGAGTTTTCTTATAATAACAGTTTTCGTTCCAGTATACAGATGGCACCATTTGACGCATTATATGGGAAGCGGTGTCGAACTCTAGCATTTTGGGATGAAGTGGGTGAAAGGAAGCTGATGGGACCAGAATTGGTAGACGGGATGGTAGAAAAAGTTCAGTTGATTCAGAACCACATGAGAACAACTCAGAGCAGGTAGAAGAGTTATGCGGATAACCAGAGCAAGGATCTATCTTTCTAGGTAGGTGATCATGTTTTTCTCAAGGTTTATCTATGGAAAAGTGTGACGAGATTTGGTAAGAAAGGAAAGCTGAGTCCAAGGTTCATTGGACCATATGAAATTATGGAGAGAGTTGGATCAGTTGCTTACCGAGTGGCTTTACCTCCAAGTTTATCTCAGATACAAAATGTTTTTCATGTTTCGATGTTGAGGAAGTATATTCCAGATCCATCTCATGTTTTGAGTCCAGAGGTAGTTCAGCTGGAAGAGAACCTATCTTATGAAGAAAAACCAGTCCAGATTCTTGACCGAAGAGAGAAAGTGTTGCGAAATGAGGTAATCCACCAGGTAAAGGTTTTGTGAAAAAACCATATGGTTGAAGAGGCAACGTGGGAATCTGAAAATGCTATGAGGGATAAATACCCCCACTTATTTCGATAAGTGAATAAAATTGCGAGGATGCAATTCCCAAAAGGGGGGAAGGATGTAACATCCCAGGTAAATAAAGAATAAAGAATTTTCATATTTATTAATATTTACTAATTAAATATTAATTTTACTTTAAAGGGGTTTCTATTTTCGATAGCGTACCCGATACGCAACAAAGAGTTTCATTGAAATCATACGTTGCACACTAGTAATATAATAATATTATTTTAAATGGTAGTTAACATGTAGTCGTTGTATTGGCGGGAATGGATAGAAATAACTAAAATATGATTATATATGTTTTTTAAATGTTATTACATTTATCCAATCAATGATAAAGGCTTAAAATATGGAAAGAATTCAATTTTAGGCGTATATGCCTTAGTTTTCACTAAAGGTTCACTTATCGCCTTTTGATGGAGAACCGTCATTAAATATGGTTTTGTTAACTCTTATACATTCTATTGGACCAATTAAAACTCTTATTTAGAATTGGGACATCAAAATTTACTTTGTGGAAATTTTTGGTATCTGTCCGATAAAGTTCATTTTTTAATGAATAGTGTAAAATGTTGAATTTTAATTCAAAACCTATTTTTAATCTAATTAATTTATATGATTAGATAATCTTTTTAATTGGTTTTAAAGTGAAATTAGAAAATATTTTTACCATGAAATCCAATAGTGGTTGTTGGAATTAATTTCACTTTGAAATCAGACTTAAACTAGTGTCAATCGTTTGATACTTATTGTTTCATAAAAACACGATATTTATCATGACAGCGAAAACTAATTATTAAATTAATTAATGTGACTTATATGTTTTTAATTTTTTAAAATAGAATTTATTTTTGAATTCGGAATATCAAATATAGCTTAGGGTGAATTTTTTGTATTTTTCTGAAAAACTTCAATTTTTGATGAATAGTGAAACCACTAAGTGGTACTTATAAAAACTGATTTTTCATTTGAATGAAATTTTACCAATTCTGTGTTTTGAATTTAAAAAATCCAACATACATGGTTTTCATTAAGAAGTAAAATGTGGTTCAATGAGATTAAAATATTTTTTTGGTGAATAGTAACTTTTAAGTTCTTAATCGCGATTAGAGGTAATTAGTGCAATTTAAGGCAAAAATGATATTATAATAAAATTAAAATACCTTGACACATGTCCTAACCTTATTTGATGTGTCATGGCCGACCCATACAAGCCATGGGTCAACTTGGGGACCCCATGGAACCACTTTGGTTGGAAAATGACATAAATAACGTTTTATTTAATGTTAAAGTAAAAAATAACACACACATGAGGTGTTTTACTAAAACAATTTTTACATGGGGTTATACAAGTCATATTTTTGACTATAAATATTCATTAGAAAGATAAAAATATTTCCTACATCATAGTATTTTTATTATAATATTTATACATTAAATAAATTAAATTATTTATGACATCATGATGATGCAGCGATGACCTCATTATTTAACGATTTAAATAAAATGGAAAGATAATGTAAAATCTAAGACCTACACATGTCCAAAACCTATTGTATGGGTGTATTTCGAACCCTTATCACCTTATCCTCCAAACACATCAATGTGGGACCTCTTAAATTCCAATACCATTTTAAAATAAAGTGACTTTTCTTTACCTTCCAAGAGTGCCCCTCCTCTTTTTAAAAGACTTCTTTTGTTATGTCTTTTAATTCACATACTATTATGTTTGGATATGTTCTTCTATATCCTTATTTATGTAAATTTTATGTCCAAGTGATGAGGTACCCTTTAGCTCTCTCATCAACCATTTTTGTAAAATTTTATGTGACCCCGTTAGGCTGTCGAATTTTACCAAGGGAGCTTCTTAACCCAATTTCGATTTCTTTGGGTTCAACATGTAGTTATTGAATATGTCATCATTTGAATATGTTTGAATTACATTTTATTGTTTTACACTTAATATACACTTATATTTTGTGTATTTATATTTGCCACACATAATTATGAGATTGATTTATCCCTAATTTATGGATACCTTCTTTATAATGGATTTCATCTCATTTTACATTTTGAGACTTCATTGTTGTTATGCACCAATTCACTCTTATATGGTGTGTATAGTGTCCTTTGACATATTATATCATGAATCCCTTTATTCTTATGATATTATAAAGTTCGGATTAAATGTTGTTCCGTAATTATTTGTATTCAAGAGTCTCTCATTTTGTTAAAATCTCTTTAACAAAAATATCATTTTAAATGTTTTAATGATTTATTATTCTAAATCTTTATCTTTGATGTCCATGTTTTCAAAATGGTTTTCAGTATTTATTTATATGGACATTAATGTTTTAAAATTTTAATTCCAATAAAAGCATCAAAGTGGTATGGGACACTTTGATTCAAAAATCTCTTTTAAATGATTTTTGAAAATGGATTGATTAATTAAATATCATGGAATTACTTGTTTTGATTGAAATTGAAATGTTGTTATTGAAATGTTTATATTTTCAATATTTTATTTGTAATGATGGTACTTGGACATTTTACGAGTGGTTATGTGATAAACCATTTGATGGGTGGTGCCGTGAACACCAGGATGGGTGGTTACGTTATAACCTCCAATGCATTGGGTATGGAAGTCGACCGTATGGATATTCCATTAAGTATGTATGGAAGTTGGTAGAATGGCTATTCCATTAAGTGATATGTGTGGAAGTAGACCGTATGGTTATTCCACTTAAGTATGTTTATGTACCAGGTTACCTTTATATATGTTATGTGTTCTTTATATGGGTTTTATGGTAATCCATTGGTTACAAAAAAGGTAAGTGATGATATTTGATTCAGTGATGAGTTTTTTACTACTTCATGAAGGTGAAGGTATTACATTGATAAAGTATACATGGTTTACTTGATGTTTTGATAAACTAACAGTTTTCATTCTTTGTGTATCCCTTATTGGGCTCTTTATGCTCACCCCATGTTTTTTTGAAATGTTTTTCACAGGACCTAATGTGGAATAGGGTCAATGATGGGATCAAGGGAAAGTCATGCTATATAAAACTTGGAACTAGACATGTTTCTTTTTAAGAGTTTTTTTTATTCTATGGAAACTTAGTAGAAGTGTCTACTTTTTAATCTTTTGAGATGAAATAGTTATGTTCTAATTCTCTAAAACTCTAAACCTGAAAAGATCCACAATGTGAATTATTCATTTAATTCAATATTAAAAGATGTTTAAGGCTGAGGCCTTATAATAACTGATGGCTAGATTTCTTCTAGGACTATGACATTTAGATAGTCTATACTCCTTAGAAGGGGAACATGGTGGCAGATGCACACAACAGGATTTACGGTCTACAACTGCTAAGTGAGGCATCAGATCAGTTAGTCACACTATGGATATCCTTTGTGGATAATGATGGAGAAGCTTACCTACAGTCAGTGACTATCACTCCCCCAATTCTTAAGCGAGTTCAGGAGACACAGATTAGGGACATCGACTGCGAGGCCCGATGTGCTCGGATATCCTCATTACGGTCTCCTAATGTATTTTATGAAGGTGGGGAGCACATCGTTCTCTTCATAGGATGCACCATGGTACCAATGATACTACGAGAGGAGGTGTTGAGGGAGTTCCATACGTCCCCATTAGTAGTACTTCCTAGTGTGGTGAAGATGTACCAGGACCTCTACTGTGAGTACTGGTGGCTAGGGATGAAGAAGGTAGTGGAAGAGTATTTATTACAATGCCACACTTGTTAGTAATTGAAGACTATATTTAGTAGTCATATGTCTTACGCCGATAAGAGTCAGAGACCCTTGGATTTTGAAGTGGGAGGCCATGTCTTCCTATGGGTCTAACCCTGATGAGGATTGAAAGGATTCGACTGGGGTGGAAATCTATCTCTGAGGTTCATCAGCCCATTCCAGATTCCCATCAGAGTAGGCAAGGTGGCGTATCATCTATCACTTCCCACACAAATTCACCAGTTTCATAATGTTTCCCATGAGTCATACAGGAGGAGGTACATGCATGATCCATCGCATGTTGTTGAATAGGGAGAGATGGGTATCAACGATGGGGTGACTTTTATAGTGTTTATAGTGGAAATAGAGGTTCAATAAGAGTGTATCCTTTATGGAGAGACGATCCAGTTGGTGCGAGTTCTATACAACACGGGAATATCTAGGAGATTACATAAGAGCGGGAGGATCATATTCATGCTCAGTACCCTCATTTGATTGATTTCCTTTTGTTTTGAATTTCGAGGATGAAATTCCCTTAGGGGGGGGGGGAGAATGTAAAGACCCAAAAATTCCATCTAAATTTAATTTTTAAAATTATTTCGGATTATTTCAAGGTCCTTAAATCAGACAACACACGATTCTGAGGCCATATGTTCTTGGAATGGTCTATTGAATTTTTTTAACCATTAATTAACACGTGTGAGCAGTTTTCCTGAAAAAGTGGAATAAATATTAAAAGGGTGCCCATTTCAGAAATCTAAGAGCACCATTACGTTTAGGTTAGCGGGTTTCTGTAGGTGTGACTTAATTTTAATCGACTTAGGCCTTCAAGTAGAATTCTCAAAAATGGCATAACCGTAATTAAAATAATAAAATAATATTATTTTAATTTCCAAATGCTTATAACTCACGAATGTTGACTAAGATAAAAAAGATGATACCAATGACAAGATCATGAAGGTTTTATTTCTATAGAAGACACAAACATTGTTTGGAATGGTTCAACTATGGATGTTAGTTTTTTGTCGTAAATACAGTAATTAAGTAACAATTATTTTATTGCAAAAATCCATAACTTCAAAAAGGTAACTCGGATTAAAAATTTGAGTTTAATGTGGAGTTAGTTGGGGCGCGTTCCCCTTAGGCAGAGGCTAACCATGACCGGCGTGGGTCGAGGGTGAATGTTAATAATTTATTGAACTTTTTTTAAGGTACGTTTAGTAATCATGCGAGTGGCGTTTTATAACATTTAAATCGGTGCTTGGATTAAAAATATGAGGGCATCATTGAATCTCGAATGGTGGGATTAACTTAAGGGAGGTTTCACATCGACTGCAGAAGTTCAAGAGAAAAAGATAGATTTTGGAAATTTAAATGAATAGTATACTAACAAAGTCATTTTATTTTCTTTCTTTCTTTTCCTTAAATGGAAAAGCAGTGGTGGCGGGAGTAATGACGTGTCAAGACATTGATTGTATTGACTCCTCAATTGTTTTAATAGTACCATTTTAATTAGAAAAGTTACTTAACTAATTGAACCCCATTAATTACATGTTCATTACTCACTCTACCCCTCTCTTATTTATATGGATCATGGGGAGGAGTATTGCCATGACATCACCAAGAGATGAAGCTTTGGAAATGTACCACGATGCCAACCACTTGGAGGAAGGAACACGTTCCAACAGGCATTGACGAGTTTCACTGAATGACTGACACCAAATCTTCCTAAAACACGGACATTATCCAACATTCATGATTTAGGGGGTTTATTTTGATGTTGTATTTGGATTAATTCAATCCTCCCCTTCTTTCTATCACATCAATGCAGAGGGTTCATGCCAAACGAAAAATGCCTAGACCCTCCACCACTTCATTCTTGATGGTATCATCGGGGAAAATTTTCCAAATCGATGGAAACACGAAATATCCGTTCAAGATATTTCAGCGATAGTGCAGAAGCTATGTAGGCCTAGAAGGCACCATAAATGGACATCAGAGCACGCCCGGTGGCTCGCGAAAGAAATTGTCGGTGTGCCATGTCGGCTGCGGTCAGCGGTGGCCAGATGAGACCTGTGGAAGCTTGGAACATGTAGCAGAAGGTGGTGTGCGATGGTTCGCCATAGAGGCATGCCTGAGGTAGTTTTGCATGAAAAGTGCGGCTCCTGCAGGTGTCGCCGGTAGAATTGGCCGCTACAGGAGGGGCGAGGCATCACAAGCCGCGTCGCGCTACTTTTTTGGAACCCTCTCAGCCGAAAGGCTGAAAATTTAATTTGGTGTGGCAACGCACCACCAGTTGGGTGAAATAGAACTACAACTGTGGGGCCAACGAAGGAGTCGGTCCACCTTTTGGAAGATCAATCTTATGCGGGCTAGACCTGTCCAGCGGGTCGAACACCACCAGAAGGCCATGCTGGTCCCGCGGCCCAACGGGCCAGCACGGGTTGGTCGAGATCCACAAGTCGGGTCGGGCCAACCTCGGCCTAGGCCCACGAACTGAACTAGGCCAACCCCAACATGCCAAACCTAGTCAATTGGGTCTACCCTTAGTGGGCCGGACCTGAGCAGGGTCAGGTAGAACTTAGGACCCATTGCGTCGGACCAGTCTGACTGAGTTGGATCGGGGCCATACCCAACCGGTACCTGAATAAAGAAATGCTCATAACTGAAGGACCGGGTGCCCAGTTGACATGTTGTTTGTGGAATTGGGACCCCTTTTGGGAAGCGGTCCCTTTGGCCTATTTCGGCGGGCCGGAAAGAGCCAGGACGGACTGATGTGCGATCATCCCTAGTTTCACTGAAAGGGATGTAACTACCAGACTGGGTGTCTGATTGATGCACCATCTCTGGAATAAAGACCCTTGTAACAAGGAGGTCATTTTAAGATATTATATGTGAGTTTTTTAAGATATTGACATGCAACCTGGGTTGGATCAGACATGAATCCAACTGGGCCCTATTTACAATAGTTTCCATATCTCATAGTCCGACCGTCCGATCGATGCACCATCTGTCACGTTGGAACCTTGATGACATTGTGGTCCTTTAGTGTAACAGCCCGAGATTTTATGAAAAATATTCTTTTTTATTTTACTAATGTCTTGTGTTATACGCTACACCAAAAGGAGCTTGCACAACACGCATCCTTGACATGCCTTGCATTACACGCAATCGCAACCTTCCTCGATAGCGTGTGTGGTACGTAATACTGAGTTTCACGAAACAATGATATGCTATTAAAATATTATTAAAACTAGCCGTTATGAATAGTAATAACCACTTTTTAAATGTTAGAAATTTTAACTCTCAAAATGGACTTCATTTTTGGATTCGGAGTATCGAATTTAGCCTAAGGTGAAATTTTGGTACTTTTCGGATAACTTTCATATTCTGATGAATAGTGAAAATTACTAAATTATAATTAAAAACAACTTTTTTAATCGAAATAATTAATAGTGATAAATCATTAATTTGAGTGGTTTTAAAGTATATTTAGAATATATTTTTACAATTTAATACAATGTTGGTCATTGGATGTAATTTCACATTTAAACTAGACATAAACAAGTGTCAATCTTTTGATAGATATTGTTTCTTAAAAACACGCTATTTGTTTTAACAGCGGGATTTAATTATAAAATTAATTAATGAAACTTTTATGTTATGAATTTGGTAAAATAGACTTCATTTTTGAATTCGGAATATGAAATATAGCTTGGGATGAAATTTTGGCATTGTTCTGAAAAACATCAATTTTTGATGAATATTGAAACTACTAAGTGGTAGTTAAAAAAACTGAATTTTTCATAAAACATAATTTTACCGCTTCTGTGAATGGAATTTCAAAAATCCGAGAGACACGGTTGATGTCAGTAAGTAAAATGTGGTTCAATGAGATGAAAATAATTTTTGGTGAATAGTAACTTTTTACTTTTTTTTACCGCGGTTAATAGTAAATAGGGTAACTAAGGGTAAATATGATATTAATATTACCCTAACACATGTCCTAATTCTATTGGACAAGTGTAATTCGACCAAAAACAAACTTAGGAATAAAATATGACCATTTAGGCCCACTTGGATTAGATTAGGACATTTATTATTAATTTATTTAAAGAAGGGTTAAAATAGTTAAAATCAATGTTTAATAAGTAAATCATTTTTAATATGGGGTTATACATAAGAAAAATTCGATGTTAAATATTCATTAGAAAGATAAAAATATTTCCTACATGATGGTATTTTATTTGTAATTTTTAGACATCAAATAATATAATTTATTTATGACACAAAGATGATGCAGTAATTATCTTATTAATGAAATATTGACATAATTGATAATATAAATACCAAAATAAATTTAATTTGTGACTTTTTATGAATTCCACTAATTTTCTAGGTTAATATGATATATTAGTGTTGATTTAATCAACTTGTTTTGAACATATAATTCTGTTATGACTTTCACAAAAATCATATATCAAATAGTGTCAAAATTGACACAAAATAGTTTTTAAATCAAATATTATATTATTAATTGTTATTTTATTCCTAAAAATCTAAGGTTAGGCCAAATGACTTATATAAGGATATATATTTTAATAATAAACAATTTGGGGTTCTTTTGGCATGTTATAGTAAGTGTATTAACCATATAGTGAAAGAAAACAAAAAGACACGGTAAAAGTTAAATTAATTAACTTAGAGTTAAATCTAATTGATAAGGTTAAAATAATACCCTAAACTTGTCTAAATCCTATTGGTTGGTAGGATTTCGACCCATCCCCACTTTAGCTGCGAAATAAGACCCTTTGGAACCATTATAAACCGATTTTGACTTTAATATAAAATAATATTTTGAGATATTCCTAAGGTGCCCCTCTCCTCCCTTATAAAAGGGCACCTCCTCCCCCTCCTCCTCACACCAGATTGAGTACTCAAGGTCGGCCAACCCCTGCCAAAATCCCTTCTCCACTTCCCTAGTATCATCCTAGAGGTCCTGGTCTTCTTCAAAGACCATCCTTAGTTCTTTAAGTGGAGGCTAAGAAAAGGCGCGTCAAAAAAGATGTAATATCCATTACCGATCTTTTCAATTTCTTTCTTCTTAAACGTATTCTTCTTTAGTTGTTTCATGACAAAGTAATAACATCAGTATTACTTACATACTGATATGTTATTATAAATATGAAAGAACCCTAATTCACCTTCTATCCATCCTACGGAAAAATGAAATCACCGCGCGTGCGTACGAACGGAATACCGTCTCCACGCCGTGGTGTAATCTATTTTCCGCCACCACCTTAATAGGATGGGTATAATGGTGTAATGAGTAACTATATATGATTATTATAAAGTGATATTGATACTGAAATAATATTCATACACTTTAACACAATTCCACGACCATGGGAACGATATCATCGCTCGTGCGTACGTACGGACTACCGTCTCCACGATGCGATGAGATTTATTCTCCACATTAACCATTCATGAATGATTATAAAGCATATATAATAAGTACTAATGAAATATATGACATAATAATGATACTGGATTTATGTATATTTATATGTATTTCATCTACTTAATTCCATTCAATTCAATAAGGAAACGAAAACATCGTTCATGCGTACGTACGGACTACCGTCTCCATGAACGGTGTATTTCATTCCATTATCAATATATTATATATATATGTATATTCTGAATATATATTATATATAAATCATGTTTTACATTCTGGATATAAGTAATCATTATCCAAGTAATCATATTAATAATTACAAGTTAAAAACACGAACGGCAAATAGGACAATTTTACCCAAAATGCTACTTTAACATGAATTTACAAAAGACCGGGTAATATAAAGCCATAAGAGAACCATATATGATATCATAACAATGAATATGATTCTGTAATAAGTCAATAACATTATGTAAATCATTATACAGGAGGTTCGGACACGTACAAAGCAAGTCGGACCTAAGGTAAGGGAAATATCACAATCTCATTTCTATCCGAGATTGTTTATTCGTAAGTATTTACTGGGGTGTATTTTATCATACACATCCATGTTACCTCAATATGTAATATTATTTCCATCCTTCTACAATAGTTTATATCCAATTTTACCCTTCGGTGAGTTTTTAGTAAAAGATACGAAAGGAATCTTTTGTCGTTTTTCGTACGAGGTACTTTTTGACTTTTCCGACAAAAGTACAAAGAATGTTTTTTTTAACTTATACGACATGAATGGATTTTTAAAACATTATTTCCAAGAAGCTTACTTTACAAGTTTTCAAGTTTATTTTTAATCAACTTCTTTTAGTTTATAATTGTATGACATGTTAAGAAAAGAAAAGTGTTTTTGAAGAAGAAAGGATATTTTCCTCAAGAATGGAGTTCAAGTGTTTTATCAAAATTATTTTCCATCTAAGATAATAAAGGGTTCTGTTTTTATCCCTATTATTAAATTGATTTGTTCATGTTGTGATGGAATTATGAATTCCTTTATCTTATATGAATAGATTTATGATGTCATGATGTTTCAAGAATCCCATTTTTGTTATATGTGTTATGCGATGATGTATGTTTTATGATTATGTGGCACACATAAGAAAGGATTCATTATAAGATGGGTGGGACCTATATCTCCCTCCAATGCATTGGGTAAAGATTTTATATCTCATGAGATAGACATGGCTGGAACGGAAGGTTATTTCGGTTCAGTGATACAGGTCTGAAACGAGGAGTGAACTCGGTTCAGAAAGGGACTTTGTCCACTAAGATAGTCTTGGCAATAAGTCATGACTAACAAGAAATGATTTTCCATCATTATGTGTGTATTCCACAAAGTTTAATGTTTTATGTTATGATTATTGTGATTACATTTCACTGCCATGATTTATCCCATGTTATGAAATTATGATCTCTTTTGCAGGTTAAGATTTCTAAAAGTTATGTTCTTATGAATATGATGTGATTGATTTTTCTTTTATTTACCCTTACTGAGCATTTGAGCTCACCCTTTTATGTTTTCTTTTCCCCAGGATATAAAGAATGTTTTTAGGTAAAAAAAAAGGGGAAGATCTTTATGGGAGATATTGAAGATCTTTCACCAGGATTAGAAGATTACGTTCCGAGTTTCCAAAGACACTAAACTATTACGGTCCTTGTGTGTGTGTTTTTGTTATGTACTAAGTATTCCACAAAAGTAATGTAATGTCCATGTATGATAAGATTTGGGTCTCTACATTTGGTATCAGAGGAAAGGTTTAGTCAACCTTTGGAAACTAGGATGTGAAAACGTTAGTGAGATCCCTAGAGTTATTTCTAAGGTATGTCTAGGGATGTCCCTAAGGATAAGTATACGTATAAGATACAGTCCTAGAACTATGGTAACGATCATAGAATTTAACCTAAGAAGTTAGATATTTAGGATAATCCCCCTTTATTATGTTGTTTTCCCTAGCATGATTTTTGCCTCTCACACTATTCTTTTTGGGTTTTAGAAAATGGCTGGAAACAAGATGATTCACAATAATGGAGGATATGATGGACAATAGAATGATATTCTTCATAATGAAATGGGATTTGGAAGTCCAAACATCATTATTATGCCGAATCAGCAATCTCATAATATGATCAATAAAGTAAAATTTGGTAAGTTTCCTGACTCGGCTAATAAGAGAAAGATGGAGTTTCATGATGATCATAGAGGAAAGAAAGTTCAATTTCCCCTATGTAAATCATGTGGGAAGAGGCATCAAGGAGAATGTTTCAAAGGAACTGGAAGATGATTTGGGTGTGGAAAAGAAGGACACAAAGCAAGTAAGTGCAAAGGAAAAGGTTCAGTTAACACCATGGATGAGGATAATGGTATTGCTACGACATCAACAATGTTTAAATGCTATAAATGTGGAATGTACGGGCATTATGCAACCCAATGCCCTAAGGGAAAGTCTCATGAAGAGAATCAGTATGGTCCTATGGGAAGTATTTATGTTGATGATGATGAAGAAACAACAAATGATATGTGAGATGAAAGAAATGTTGAAGCTCGGTCAATGGTCTAAGAATGTAGTGGAATGATTACATGTTTATCATGTGTAATGTTGTATAAGTAATCTCATGGAATAAGGAGACATCTAAGGATTGTTACACTGTTGTCTTTCCTTAAGTTTTGAAAGTGTATGATGAATGGTACCAGTAACCATGAAAGGTTATTCAGATACTTTTGGAAAGTAGATGATAAGTGCATAATGAAAGGATAAGAAGATAATGAGATGTTTGATTGTATTCATGAGCTCATGATTGATATAAGGACTAAGTGATATCATGGTTTGAGTATATAGAATTTTGAGGATTTTGGTATCTTTTAACTGCACTCATGTTTTCACTAAGGTATTCAAGAGAATACACGATTAAGGACTTTGAATGTTTGGAATGTGACCAACAAGACATATCTTATGATATGTGGGGATCAACGACAGTATTAAATATCTGGTAATCGTTGTCACTATATTATGAGAGTGGACTGCAGTATTATGTATAAGACTAAAGATTAGAATGGATTATGTTGGACATAAGTTAGTATTGTTTAAGGATAGAAGATTTTCGATATTATTGATGGGATGTTATAGTAACGTAGTTTTAGAAAAAGGGACAACCTTCAGGACGGGCGACAGCCCATCGCTTCGGACAAGGCTGTAGGAATCGAACCCACAACCGAAGTGCGACTGGCCTTTATCGCCTACCACTAGCCTACAGGAAGTCCCTGTTTAGTAGAAACTAGTTTTATTATATTAAGCAATATGATATATGAAGTATAAGTCCATTTTAGGAACCATATGTGATTAATCTCACTATAGAATGACTTATGTATATTTAATAACTTTTTCTAACCTTTTGTTTGAGACAGATGGAATGACCCATCATTCTATCACATAATCTGCTAACACTTCACAAATAACAAATTCAACTTCATTTATTGAAGAGATGAAGTAGAAATTGTTCAAGGCACGAACAAAAGTGAGATTGTACCAAAATAAAGTAAGTATTTATTCTAAGAAAATTTTCACCTTTAGGGAAATGATCTTGAAAACCAAAAATGTTGTCCTAGTGATCTTATACCTGATGAATCAGATGGTACCTTATATCATCACAAATCTATGGATTTGTGATTACTGGCTTTTCCATAGCCATGTTCTCTACCACTCTCCATCAGAACATGATTGTTAGATTTCTCTTCCATATCCATATTTTCACCTATGTGGAAACCCAGTGATTAGTTTATTTGGGTAATCGTTACATTTCATACTTTAGTTTTTAAAGCCATGTTTTGGTATTCCCTTTTACGATGTGGGTTTCTATTAAAGAAACTTTCGAATAGTAAACCATTTATAACCCCGACGAATTTCGAGGGCGAAATTCATTTTAAGGGGGGTAGAATGTAACAACCCGAGATTTTATGAAAAATATTCTTTTTTATTTTACTAATGTCTTGTGTTATACGCTACACCAAAAGGAGCTTGCACAACACGCATCCTTGACTTGCCTTGCATTACACGCAATCGCAACCTTCCTCGATAGCGTGTGTGGTACGTAATACTGAGTTTCACGAAACAATGATATGCTATTAAAATATTATTAAAACTAGCCGTTATGAATAGTAATAACCACTTTTAAAATTTTAGAAATTTTAACTCTCAAAATGGACTTCATTTTTGGATTCGGAGTATCGAATTTAGCCTAAGGTGAAATTTTGGTACTTTTCGGATAACTTTCATATTCTGATGAATAGTGAAAATTACTAAATTATAATTAAAAACAACTTTTTTAATCGAAATAATTAATAGTGATAAATCATTAATTTGAGTGGTTTTAAAGTATATTTAGAATATATTTTTACAATTTAATACAATGTTGGTCATTGGATGTAATTTCACATTTAAACTAGACATAAACAAATGTCAATCTTTTGATAGATATTGTTTCTTAAAAACACGCTATTTGTTTTAACAGTGGGATTTAATTATAAAATTAATTAATGAAACTTTTATGTTATGAATTTGGTAAAATAGACTTCATTTTTGAATTCGGAATATGAAATATAGCTTGGGATGAAATTTTGGCATTGTTCTGAAAAACATCAATTTTTGATGAATAGTGAAACTACTAAGTGGTAGTTAAAAAAACTGAATTTTTCATAAAACTTAATTTTACCGCTTCTGTGAATGGAATTTCAAAACTCCGAGAGATACGGTTGATGTCAGTAAGTAAAATGTGGTTCAATGAGATGAAAATAATTTTTGGTGAATAGTAACTTTTTACTTTTTTTTACAGCGGTTAATAGTAAATAGAGTAACTAAGGGTAAATATGATATTAATATTACCCTAACACATGTCCTAATTCTATTGGACAAGTGTAATTCGACCAAAAACAAACTTAGGAATAAAATATGACCATTTAGGCCCACTTGGATTAGATTAGGACATTTATTATTAATTTATTTAAAGAAGGGTTAAAATAGTTAAAATCAAAGTTTAATAAGTAAATCATTTTTAATATGGGGTTATACATAAGATAAATTCGATTGTAAATATTCATTAGAATGATAAAAATATTTCCTACATGATGGTATTTTATTTGTAATTTTTAGACATCAAATAATATAATTTATTTATGACACAAAGATGATGCAGTAATTATCTTATTAATGAAATATTGACATAATTGATAATATAAATACCAAAATAAATGTAATTTGAGACTTTTTATGAATTCAAATAATTTTCTAGGTTACTATGATATATTAGTGTTGATTTAATCAACTTGGTACGAACATATAATTCTGTTATGACTTTCACAAAAATCATATATCAAATAGTGTCAAAATTGACACAAAATAGTTTTTAAATCAAATATTATATTATTAATTGTTATTTTATTCCTAAAAATCTAAGGTTCGGCCAAATGACTTAGATAAGGATATATATATTAATAATAAACAATTTGGCGTTCGTTTGGCATGTTATAGTAAGTGTATTAACCATATAGTGAAAGAAAACAAAAAGACACGGTAAAAGTTAAATTAATTAACTTAGAGTTAAATCTAATTGATAAGGTTAAAATAATACCCTAAACTTGTCTAAATCCTATTGGTTGGTAGGAGTTCGACCCATCCCCACTTTAGCTTCGAAATAATACCCTTTGGAACCATTATAAACCGATTTTGACTTTAATATAAAATAATATTTTGAGATATTCCTAAGGTGCCCCTCTCCTCCCTTATAAAATGGCACCTCCTCCCCCTCCTCCTCACACCAAATTGAGTACTCAAGCTCGGACAACCCCTTCCAAAATCCCTTCTCCACTTCCCTAGTATCATCCTAGAGGTCCTGGTCTTCTTCAAAGACCATCCTTAGTTCTTTAAGTGGAGGCTAAGAAAAGGCGCGTCAAAAAAGATGTAATATCCATTACCGATCTTTTCAATTTCTTTCTTCTTAAACTTATTCTTCTTTAGTTGTTTCATGACAAAGTAATAACATCAGTATTACTTACATACTGGTATGTTATTATAAATATGAAACAACCCTAATTCACCTTCTATCCATCCTACGGAAAAATGAAATCACCGCGCGTGCGTACGAACGGAATACCGTCTCCACGCCGTGGTGTAATCTATTTTCCGCCACCACCTTAATAGGATGGGTATAATGGTGTAATGAGTAACTATATATGATTATTATAAAGTGATATTGATACTGAAATAATATTCATACACTTTAACACAATTCCACGACCATGGGAACGATATCATCGCTCGTGCGTACGTACGGACTACCGTCTCCACGATGCGATGAGATTCATTCTCCACATTAACCATTCATGAATGATTATAAAGCATATATAATAAGTACTAATGAAATATATTACATAATAATGATACTGGATTTATGTATATTTATATGTATTTCATCTACTTAATTCCATTCAATTCAATAAGGAAACGAAAACAGCGTTCATGCGTACGTACGGACTACCGTCTCCATGAACGGTGTATTTCATTCCATTATCAATATATTATATATATATGTATATTCTGAATATATATTATATATAAATCATGTTTTACATTCTGGATATAAGTAATCATTATCCAAGTAATCATATTAATAATTACAAGTTAAAAACACGAACGGCAAATAGGACGATTTTACCCAAAATGCTACTTTAACATGAATTTACAAAATACCGGGTAATATAAAGCCATAAGAGAACCATATATGATATCATAAAAATGAATATGATTCTGTAATAATTCAATAACATTATGTAAATCATTATACAGGAGGTTCGGACACGTACAAAGCAAGTCGGACCTAAGGTAAGGGAAATATCACAATCTCATTTCTATCCGAGATTGTTTATTCGTAAGTATTTACTGGGGTGTATTTTATCATACACATCCATGTTACCTCAATATGTAATATTATTTCCATCCTTCTACAATAGTTTATATCCAATTTTACCCTTCGGTAAGTTTTTAGTAAAAGATACGAAAGGAATCTTTTGTCGTTTTTCGTACGAGGTACTTTTTGACTTTTCCGACAAAAGTACAAAGAATGTTTTTTTTAACTTATACGACATGAATGGATTTTTAAAACATTATTTCCAAGAAGCTTACTTTACAAGTTTTCAAGTTTATTTTTAATCAACTTCTTTTAGTTTATAATTTTATGACATGTTAAGAAAAGAAAAGTGTTTTTGAAGAAGAAAGGATATTTTCCTCAAGAATGGAGTTCAAGTGTTTTATCAAAATTATTTTCCATCTAAGATAATAAAGGGTTCTGTTTTTATCCCTATTATTAAATTGATTTGTTCATGTTGTGATGCAATTATGAATTCCTTTATCTTATATGAATAGATTTATGATGTCATGATGTTTCAAGAATCCCATTTTTGTTATATGTGTTATGCGATGATGTATGTTTTATGATTATGTGGCACACATAAGAAAGGATTCATTATAAGATGGGTGGGACCTATATCTCCCTCCAATGCATTGGGTAAAGATTTTATATCTCAGGAGATAGACATGGCTGGAACGGAAGGTTATTTCGGTTCAATGATACAGGACTGAAACGAGGAGTGAACTCGGTTCAGAAAGGGACTTTGTCCACTAAGATAGTCTTGGAAATAAGTCATGACTAACAAGAAATGATTTTCCATGATTATGTGTGTATGCCACAAAGTTTAATGTTTTAAGTTATGATTATTGTGATTACATTTCACTGCCATGATTTATCCCATGTTATGAAATTATGCTCTCTTTTGCAGGTTAAGATTTCCAAAATTTATGTTCTTATGAATATGATGTGATTCATTTTTCTTTTATTTACCCTTACTGAGCATTTGAGCTAACCCTTTTATGTTTTCTTTTCCCCAGGATATAAAGAAAGTTTTTAGGTAAAAAAAAGGGGAAGATCTTTATGGGAGATATTGAAGATCTTTCACCAGGATTAGAAGATTACGTTCCGAGTTTCCAAAGACACTAAACTATTACGGTCCTTGTGTGTGTGTTTTTGTTATGTACTAAGTATTCCGCAAAAGTAATGTAATGTCCATGTACGATAAGCTTTGGGTCTCTACATTTAGGATACTTCTTCGTGGAACATCATGGAGATTTAGGTATTACTGATAGCTTTAAGAGCGCATCCTCCTGAAATCAAGTGTACTTAGTGTGGGAATCTTATAGTTGGTTGTGACGTGAAGAATGAATAGTGAACTTGTGTGGGTAAGTACCTATCGATCCTTTGTGGGTCTGAGCTCAACGATCCTATGTGGGTCAGCAAATACTGATCCTGTGTGGGTTAGCACTCAAAAATCCTATGAGGGACAACGCATACCGATCATTTGTGGGACCGCATCAGAGCCTCATGATAGAATAAGATGATCTAGATTTACGACTAATCATATGTGCTTTTGTATTTAAGTTATATACCTAGTGTGAGCTGTGTCATTATCATTGTGGTACTTTTGCCTTCATTGTGTCACCTTTGTAGTGTTACCTTTTTTGTACTCTACCTTTAGGGTGTTACCTTCACGATGTTACCTTTGTGGTACTTTTACCTTCATGGGGTTACCTTCGATGTTTTACATATGTGGAACTTTACCTTCATGGTCTTACCATCATGGTGTTACCCTTGTGGTACCTTTACCTTCTTGGTGTTACTTTTTAGGTACCTTTACCTTCATGTTGTTACCATAATGTTATCACCTCTGTGGTATAATTCCCTCGTGGATCAATTGTGAAAATGGATTAATGGTTGGGGCCATGTATTTTCTCATGTAAGAGATGAGTATATTTTGACATCTTAGGTATATGTAATGGAGTATTCCTAAGTAGAGTTAATGACTACTTCGTTTTATGTGATTGGGGTATTTATTTGGGATATTTTCATTGTATAACTCTAGGAGACCTTTTGGGGTCTCAGGGTCCCTACTGATTTTTTTATACTCACCACTGGATGGGCTTTCCCCAAACCTTGTTGTCTCTTGTGCAAACGACAAGCAGCTGGGCTGACACTTGAGTGTGCTAGGACCAGGCCGAACATGGAGGAGACGGGATGACGTGGAGTGTTTTGGAGATGATCTATACCTACCCTTCATGTAGGATCCTCATTGGATGATCCAAGAGCTGTTATCTCTTTTCAGTTGTACTTGTACTTTTCATTTTGGCTTTTATTCCGACCCCCTACTTTCAGTACACTATATACCATATTAGTTTACTTTGTGGACGCTTCTTATTGTGTTCTTAGATAGATTTTTTGTACTATTTTAATGGAAATACCTTTCCATTATAGGGATACAGCTTTTTGGTGCCAGTCTCCAACCCCTGGCCTATGGAAGGTGGGCTTGGGTTAGTCAAGGCGCAGGTCCATGGGTATGGGTCATGATAAAAACCATAAAAAAATGTGGTTATCCTAATAGCTGAACAAACATATAATTGATTTGAGGTAAATGAAAATTTTTCATAAGTATTTTATTATTCAAGGATCTATATTCAATTAAATGTCACATTGAACCGGGCTTATTTTAAACAAAAAACATGGGATCAACCCTTGGTGAAGTTCTCGGTTGAATGATACATTTATCTAACTACATTAACTTTTTTCAAATACATATGAATTATTTGATTCATTAAATAAGTGGGTTTATAAATTCTATTAGAATTAGTAATTAATTCAATTGTAAATTCAAAATTTGGATAATGTATAATAGTATGAAAATCATCAGAAAGACATACAAATACTCATTTTTATGAATGAATCTTTAATCTGAATAGTTCCTTTATTTTCAAAAAATATGTGAAAATAAAAATATATTTCCTTATTTTAATATTTTATCATCTTCTTGATATGTTATCAATTGTATGGGTCCAATACCATAAATAAAGTAAAACTATTTTTGATTAGTGAATTGTTTAGCTCTATAACCTTTTTAATCATTGTAAATAGAAATCCATTCTATACCCAAAATAACATTAAACTCCACTAAAGGAAAACAACAATGTTTTTATTTAAACACTTTTCCATATGAAATAATAGGAATATTCTTATAATATATTTTTTCCTTAATAATTCCCCCGTGATTCTTTACTATAAGATCAAGATTCATTTCTTTTGGAAAAATTTCTAATTTACCAGAAAAATCACATAAATCAATGAATGTTTAGATCCCATATCAACTAAAACATTGTAACATTCTTAGTGGACATTAAATTTACCTGATACAACATAATTTAATTGACCACCATCAACTGAATTAGTTAAAATGGACATCACCACTACTTTCTACATATAGACTATCTACTACCCATCATTTGGGTTACTATTTGGACATTGGTTTTCATAATTCCCCATCTCATTTCGTTTGAAACACTTTAATATCTGAATTTTATAACTTTTTACCACTAGAATGATCATTCTCTGTGTAGTTATGAACCTTTTTACCCATTTTACCAAATCACATGCACTTATAAGAATTTAGAAGGCATCACCTAGTCTGTTTTTATAATAATTCTCAAAAACTAATAACTAAATTTTCTTACCACAATATTTATATGAATAATTATTCCCTTACATATACCATCTAGACCAATTTTTTTGTAGTTTTCAAAGAACAAATGATCATAGAAAACTCCATTTCAACCTTCTCCACACATTAAAAAATCATAAATTTTAAATCCCTGATAATTCAATTCCATTCTATATTTTGGATTTAATCTTCTTAAGTAAAAATGATTTATTTAACTACCATAATAAAAAATGATATTTGGAATATAACATGATAGTCAAGTGATTTTTTCTTCACATGAATCCACTGAATCTTCCACCTATCATAATTAAATGAATATTTTTTTAACCAATGTTAATCCTCCTTAGTAATATATTTATCAATAAATATATTTTTGAATTCATCCCTTGCCAAAACATCAATCTATATATTTCCCCTGATATTATTTACCCTTGATAGCTACTGTTCAGCTTCACCATAATATTTGTAAATAAGAATACTAACCTTTTTATTGTATGAAAATCCCATGACATCAAGTTTATTTTCTAGGGTTTTAATCTAGTCTCTTTCTACCACTGGGTTAGATGATCCACAAATTGATGGTGTGTGTTTCATCTTCAAAAGCTCCAACAATAACATATTTATCTATGGTTAGTCTAAATAATCTAATAAATGGATTCCTATTCCAATTATTTATTATCCCAACTGATCCATCACTACACGAAACTATTTAGTTATGATTCTGACCATATCAGTATTATGATTTTGAAGGATGTTTTCCCCACAACGACTTCCAACCACAACTTCCATGTTTCCTCTGTTGAAAACCATTCTAAACAAACATATCATAGATGATGTAACATGGTTATATTCAAATTATATATATTTTAAAAAAATGATAAAGTAAAAAATAATTATGGATATTTTTTTAACAATATCATAACCCCTAAATTTATATAAACAAACATATGATACCGATTATAAGGTTCCAACAAGAAAATAAATAATCACCAATTTTATTAATTAATTTGAAATCTCTAATATTAGAGATATTTTTAAGTTTATAGTTTTTGATAATTAAGTCAAAATTTATATATAAAATCGGTCATTAATAACAATATTATACTTTAATAATTTAATCCACTTATTTTTTTATATTCTTATTTTAAAAGAAAACATGATTTTCTATTCTTCTAAATCTTTATAAAATTAAACATGAACGTTTCATTTCTATTACAAATCCTTATATATTATGAAGAATATTTTAAAACTATAGATGAGAATGAAACAAATTATAATGGATATAAAAAATAATAAAATAAATCATTAGTCTGTAAATACTTATAAACAAATGAAAAAAATTTAATAATGTTCTACTTCCCACCAATAAAAAAAGATCTTTATATTAGCTCATGAAATCATAAGATTATTATAAAACTATACAAAAAAAACATGAATCATAAAGGTGACTTTTTGAATAAATTCCATTTCACTCTTATTATAGCCTTCACAACTACATATATAGTAGCCTTCTTTCATACATTTGAAATTCCCGCTGTAGTATATTCCTTTAATATATTAGATAATCCCAACTAGTTAACTCTATTTATTTAACCAATGCACTATAGAGCTATTACGGGCTCACTTTCCATCATTTATTATGGTACCACCTAATCTCATAAACATTTTTTAGGAACAAAAATATAATCATAACACATAAAATAAGAATAATTGATGAATTTCATTTCAAATTTTAAATCACATTTCATTTTTACAATGTCTCCAACTGATAAATGAAAACAAATTATATTAAAATAAAATGGTAAGCATGCAAAGGATACAAAAAAACAAAAAATAATCACGTATTAAAGAAATATTTTTATGAAATATAAGTAAAAATATATATTCTTTTTGACTTATATAAAAAATAGTTGATTGAGTATCTTTAAAATTGGTTTTTAAAAGATAGTCGCTTACCTCGAGTCTAAATCGTCTCGTAAAATCATTATCATCCAGAATAATAAACATTATTGTATTATTTACATAATTTAAAACCCTATTCATGATTATTATTCATATTATATTTCTTAATATCATGTTATAACAAGCAATTACTTATTAACGTTAATGTCAGATAGTTTGACATTATTTTGTATTTGAGTCAAAAGTGAAATTTTTAAATAAAATATGAATAAATAGAGAATTGTTCCAAAATATCAAGAATAAAATTTGATACATAATTATTATTATTAAATATAAATCACACTTTTAAATCCATTCATTAAATATGGATATGAAAAATGAGCTCTGTTATAATGGCGGAGACGGTAATCCATACCTATGATTGAGTAACATTTTCATTTTCCAATGATTGTTATAGAAAGAAGGTAAGTATTATTTTATACATAAATAATGATAATAATAACATTAATATAATATTAATATAATTAATATACTTAATTATATAATTTATGTGATACGGTAATGAAAAATAAATCACATTGCTTTGTAGTGGTGATAGTTCACACATACACACAAACAATATTTTTATTTTTTATGTGTATGGAAAGAAAGTAATTAATAGATATAATAATATCTTATATCTAATTAATAATATATATAAATATTAATTATATCATTATAACCGAGCTTGAGAAACGGTATTAGAAGATGATTTATATCGATTCGTGTAGGTTATAGGTCACATGTACAGACAAATGATTAATTCATTTCTCATTTGACAATGTAGAAGATGGATTATTGTGATGATATTAATACTATATTATAGTACTATATTAACCTTTACTATATCATCATGGTAGGGGAATATTTTATGGATGTTTACGAAAAAATTAAATTGAAACACATAATTAAAAATGATATATCTTTTTCGGATGGCCTGCTTATATTAACATCTTCACATCACTTATGAGTGTGTTCTGGAATACCCTAACATCAGTTACCCAGAGTCAGTTCATTATTACAGAAAATTGTGATGATATAAAAAATCATGTCCGGAAATACCAATCAGTTTAGTATCCATTGAAGTACTACATATATTCATAATTTTTACATTACATCATGAAATAAAAACATCCACAACATTTTGTCCCCTTCTGAACACACTTATATCATTATAACATACCTGCATGTCAACCATAAAATACTTATTCACATCAATGGAAAAATAAAATGTAGAAATGGGTGTGTTGAGATGCTCATTAAGGATAACAATATAGTGGAAACACTCATAAATAAGCATAAACATTTAAGGAAATGCGTAGACTAAAATAAAAGCCTTTTAAACATAAACATTAGCATAATATGGAAAATATAAAATCAAATAATAACATTTAATAATTCACATGTATATTCTTCTTGTCTAATAATCACATGGAATATCCATAGCCACTTTAATGATGATGGAATACATAATGCCAGACTTTATAACCACATAGTCAAGGCCTTGTGCCAGGATAACAAATAATATTTTTTGAAGGCCATGTGCCAAGACACTAGTTTGTCTCATGAGACCTACCGATTCATCAAGGAGCTATAGGGGGCCCCACCCGTCACATACTAAGTCCAATGCATTCTTCATATGAAATGTTTTAAATATAACATAAACATTCATATTAAAACTAGAAAATGAAATGTCAATGCATTATACATAAACAAGGAATGGTATAAAAATAATACATCCATGGTCAAACATATCACAAAACCGTCAGTACAATATGGTTGTTTTTTATCATAACAAATCAACTTCATATAAGCTTATAATACATCAATGGATGTTGACATTGATGAAATCAATACTTTTTGTTTAGAAATATATCATTCTATTTTGAAATAATTTACAATTACTATAATTAAAAAAGAAAAAATTTATTTTTAAAATATTCTTATAAGATTATAAGGGAAGTTTCGACAATGTCATAATAGTAGAAAATTTCCTCACACGCCATATAAGTTAAAAAAAACATTGTTACCTTAATTTTCTCAAAAAGGTCATAAGCTACCTTATTTGGAAAATGACGTAAAGATTACTATAAATATTTTTTATAAAATGTCATAAAAGGGTATAAATGAAATTAACCTATATTCTAATAAATAGTAAAAATGTTTTGGAATAAATTTTTAAGAAACATGGATGTGGATGCTAAAGAGGTCCCAATAGATACTTAAGTAAAAACAACATCCGATAATAAAGAGATTGTGAAATTAACCCTTAGATTGAATGTTTCCTTAGTTGATGCTATGTTAACCTATTGTATAATAGAAAAAACAGTTTTATTAAATTTTAAACGAACTATATAAAGAAATATGATGTCATATATGATCTTATAATATTGATTTGTTAATAATATTTTAGTTGTATCATCGTTTCGGGTGTTAACTAATTCGTTTTCATTTATATGCCTGGTTATGTAAGCCATGTTTGTTATGGATAGAATGTATCTGATTCATATAAATAATGATATTATGTTCATAAACATTATTTTTAATCATAAAATGAATATTATTCTTGAATTATTATGATGGGGAATAAATCTCACAGCTTTCGTGGAGACGGTAATCCATACGTA
Organism: Viscum album; assembly: GCA_963277665.1. Lineage (NCBI taxonomy): Eukaryota > Viridiplantae > Streptophyta > Magnoliopsida > Santalales > Viscaceae > Viscum > Viscum album. The sequence continues at coordinate 1,076,057,524 of OY728143.1, forward strand.
TGCACGAGCGACAATATCATTATATTGATGGAGAAATCATATGTAATTGGATGGTATATCATATATAAAGAATCATTGACATGTTATATTTATTATTTAAATCAGTTATACTCATTATTATATCCATCCAAATAATGATGTTTTTGAATAACAAAATACCCCATGACGTGGAGATGGTAATCCGTACGTACAGACATATGGTGACTTTTCCATTTTTAGGATGGATAGAATAATGAATCTTTTTGTAAAACTCTTATAATAACACTATAGTATGTATAATATTTTCTATTTGTTATTTTATAATGAAAAAAACAAAGAAAGAGGAAGTGGAAGAAGAAAATAACTTGAAATAGGTGATGAAATATTTACCTCTTTTTCGGGTTCTTTCTTTTGATTTTATCAAAAGGGATCCATAGTTTTTCTTTATGACCAAAGGAAGGCCTCTAAGATGAATGGAGGAATATTGGGAGGATATTTGGATAGGTATTGGATGATCCAAAAGGATTTGGAGGTGTGAAATTAAGAGAAGGTGAAGTGCCCATTTATAAGAGTGGTGAGGGTCACTTTAGGAAAATCATGAAATATTATTTTATAATAAAATTATTTTCAATTTCCACTGGGTCCAAAATGAACTATTTAAAGGATAAGGTGGTTATGTGTCTAAAACCTCTCAACCAATAGGTTTTAGACAGGTTGAGATCAGCATATTAACCTTATCATTTAGATTTAACTCTTTGTTAAATAGTTTTTCCTTTACCATGTCTCTTTGTATTTTAATATTATGTGGTTAATAAACATTATATAACAAGCCAAGATAACCACATGTGGTTAATTATTAATATATATAACCTTATCTATGTCCTTTTTTCCGAACCTTAAATTTTTAATAATATTATAAAAATTAATAATAAAATATTTGTTTTAAAAACTCAATTATGTCAAATTTGACACTATTTAGTATTTGATTTTTTTAAAACCATAAATACATTATAACATATAATAAAATTTATTTGTCCAACCCTAATATGTCATATTAACCTTGAAAATTAGGTTAATTCATCAAACGTTTCAATTTACATTTATTTTGATATTTATAATATCAAATATTTTAATATTTCATTAATAAGGTAATTACTGCTTCATCATTGTGTCATAAATAAATTAAATTATTTAATGTATAAAAATTATAAATAAAATATAATTATGTAGGAAATAGTTTTATATTTCTAATGAATATTTATATTCAAATTTATATTTTGTATAATTCTATATTAAAATGGTTTAGTTATTAGACTTTTAATATAACTCTTTTAACACTTCTTCAACAAAATTATAATAAATGTCCTAATCAAATACAAGTGGACCAAATAGGAACATAATTTATTCCTAAGCATGTTTTTGGTCTAAATTCATATATCAAATAGAATTTGGACAATTGTTAGGGTAATCATGATATAATTTTTACCATTAATTACTCTATTTACTTTTAACCGTGGTAAAAATAAGCTAAAAGTTACTTTTCCCCAAAAATTATTTTCAACTTATTAAACCACATTTTAATTACTGATATTAACAATTTCTCTTGGATTATTAAAATTCCACCCACAGATGATGTAAAATAATGTTTTAAGTGAATTTGCAAATGCTCCTAGGAGGTGGGTAAAAGAAGGCGAAAAGTTTAATAAAATTCTATATATCTAATATTATTACAAAATGACTCCAAAGAATTAAATTTATCATATATAGGTATCATGTATCTATTTTGAAATAAAATTAATTTAAATAAAACAATTAATTATTCAAATAAAAATTCAGTTTTAAACAATAATGTTGTGCTTTCACTATTCATAAAAAATTGAATGTTTTGAGAAAAATACCAAAAATTAACCCTAAGATAATTTCAATATTTTGAATCCAAATATGAATTCCATTTTGAGGGATAAATTTTATAAAATTTTAAATAGTGGGTATTACTATTCATAACGGCTAGTTTGATTGGTCGCGGTGTGTTAGAATCTCGAAGTTGCGTACAATGCACGTTATTTCATTATTCAATGGGAAACGTACTTGGAAGATTTGGGTGTTACATGTTCTTCCACAACTAATGCATCTATAATTTGAGGAGGGTTTCTAAGAATGTATTTGGTCAGATATTGTCCAAAAAGTTTATTATGTGTGAATAATAGATAGGAATTGGTTCCCTTTTATATGAAAGGGGAGGGGCACTTTTGGAATTCCTCAAAGTATTAAATTATTATAAATCAATTTTATATTCAAAATGGGTCAAAAGTGATTTATTTATAATATAGTATGATATTCACTCTAAATCCATTTTTTCCATAAAAATAAAAATGATTTGGATAATTTTTTAATCCTTTATTTTTATTTTCAACCTTATTTTAACATTTTAACTCTTACTGTGTTATTATGTAATTTACTATTTTACAGTAAATATAATTTCAATAACAAGCCAAAAAAACATCAAATGATTCGCAAATGACATTGTAGGATTTATCCCAATTATTTCCTGAATTTTTTATTTTTATAATTTGAATATCATTTATTAAAATACTATTTATTCTATGATAGAAACCTTGTCAATTTTGACACTCTTCCTCACATACCATTTTAAAAATATCATGAAAACATGATTTCATATAAAAACCCTATTAACTCATCCCTAACATGTACAATTAATGAATAAAATCCATGTATGATATAAATTTTATCAAAGTACATTGATTATAATATTTTTAATATCATTTATTTGATTCTTCCTTTAATGAAGCAATTAATACATCATCATCATGTCAAAAATAAATTTAATTATTTCATTTATAAAAGTTATAAATAAATTAAAATTATTCAGGTAAACATTTTATCTTTCTAAATACTATTTATAGACGAAAATATCCATTGTTTATGCCTTTATTAAAAATATTTTACTTATTGAAAACACGTGTGTGACAAAATTATCTTCCATTTGGAAAAAAATAATATAACATACTTAAAGTCATTAATATGGATAAAATGGTTATATTTTGGCCACAAATTGTTTTGGTCAGAAAGCACACATACACTTAAATTCTTTAGGGTAATTTATAATATTGTTTTTATCATTAATTACCTGATTTATCCTTATCCATAATAATAAAAATAATTACTAATGATTATATTCATATATTTCAAAAATTATTTTTATCATTTTAGATAAAAAATAATTTATTATTATGACCATTTAAATTCATTTCTCAAAATTAAATACACATAAGTGGCAAAAAATAATTTCCAATTAATCTAGTTGATGAATCGTGAAAACATGTTTTTAAATTTAAAACATTCAAAATTTTAAAATGGGTTTATATCCCATTTCAATGTTGTATTGATTCCAATTATCTAAATTGGATTAACTATTAAAATCAAGATTTAATTATATAAAATACTAATTAAAACATAAGTTAATTATAATAAACTGGATGAAAAATCACATTTGAACTAATATTTTTATTATTCACTATTCATCGTAATATAGTGTTCTCAGAAAAATATTAAAAATTCAACCAAAAAAATATGATAATAATATTATAAATAAGAATTTTATTTTATCAAATATAATCTATAAATGTGAGAAAAACTAGATTTAAAATGGGTTTTTCATCAAAAAGTGATAAAAGTGCTTTTTTAATACTCTTTTTAGGTAAAAAATTTAATTTGTTATTATTTAATGTCTGTAAAACATATAAGATGAATTATAAAAATTATATTTAATATATTATATATATGTTTCATTAATATAATCCACCAAGTGTGATTTAATTAATCATTGGTATAAAACACATTTGTCCATGTTTAAATTGTTTTTCAGAAATAAATTTTCTTTTATTTGTTAAAATTGTTTATTCTTCATATATAATTAATTAGACAAAAAATATTTAATTATATTTAAAATTTTAAACCATAATATCATAACTAAGTTAGTCATGTTCATACCGGATAGTCAAACTACTATGTGATTACTTACATACAAAATAATAATATTTTGTTGTTCGTTTAAGCTCAATGTAGTATATCATATAGGCTATAGTATATAGTGTCTCATTTAATTATTATCTAATTAAATAATATTAAAAATACATATATTACACGGGATTTCACATTCTTTACTTATGGCTTTTTACACCATTGGTATATATAACGATATAACAATGGTCTTTGAAAACTGTTTGTATATCCCACTCTAAAAACGGTATTATAAATATATTTTGTACAAACATATAAAAAACCCTTTGTATCCCCATATCTCCTCCTCATCCATGATCCCTAATCCCCCATTATATGACTGAGTAATGGCCATTGATATATTCTTCTCTAAATTTCAATTATTATTTAGGGATTTTTTCTCATTATGATCTTCTTCAACATCATATTAGTGAGTTGTGAATCCTTATTATCATATGTAAAGTATTATTTTTAATTTATTAGTTTATCTGTACTTAAAAATGATACTTCTAGGTAACTATTATTCCTGATTAATTATTTTTTTATTAAAATATTTTTATTATATTATTTCAAAATTAATATTATTATAATAGATACATATGTTGTTTTATTAAGTTATCCTCTACTTTTACATAAATCTAATATAATTTTTTTAATATATATTTACTTATCATTTATTTATTAATTTTGAAATTTTTTATTTTATTAATGTGTCAGGGTTTTCATATTTTTGGTTATTATATAAAATAATTTATGGGAGGGAAAATAGATATTATGGTGGGATCATAGGGTAGATACTTTTCTGGAAGTATTTATGAAATTGGGTTTGATATGAATTAAATTATTATATGGATTTTTAGGTTTATCTGTAACTATTATTGAGTAAATAATTTATTGTTTTGGTTGAAAAAATTAATATGAACAATATTAACATGGAGATCACATGAAAATACACCCCAATGATTTGATACATCGATATAGAATGAAAAATGTGGATGGGGTTCTCCAATGGAAGTATATCAAAAGTTAATAATGTTCTAAATGAAATCTAATATTTGTCACCCTTATCTCTTTTATTACATACCCTTGATCCTTATTATTAAACATTATTATCATATTTCTCTTAATATTTCCTTATCTATTCTAATAATTCTCAATTAAATAGATTGTTCATTATTATTTATGTTTGTTTATGTTAATTTTAATTATGTTATTGATTATTAATTACTCATGAATTTATATTTACTATGTATTTATATGTAGTAGAATTTAAAATGTGTTTTTATTTTTAATAATCAGGTTCATTCTCTATAATTTTATTTTTTATATGAAATTATTATTTCCATTTAGCATAATGATTTTTCTATATGAATGAATATTTGATCATTATCTATTGATATTCTTTAACCATCAATAACATTTTTTATTACAAGACAATTTCTCTTACATGGTTTAAATATAATTCATTTACATGTCCATATTTCACTAAATTTAATAAAAGGATCAACATATGTGTGGTAAAATTGAAAGACTTGTATGTATTCAAAGAGATACTAAGAAATACCCTCTTATATGCTTCTTTTTTTATTGAAATATAAAATTTTTTATTAAATAATATATTTCAAAATACAATATTGAGGATAAATATATAATAGTTACGAAATGTGAATTTAGTTTAATCCTATATGAAGTTATCATAATAAAAATTTATGTACTCTATGTGTATGTAAACACAATTTACATTAATACTGGTAGATGAAATTTACTCTTTGAGTTAGTAGATGATTATTGGATATTATTAGGGACAATATGGGGAAAAAGTTAAACATTTTTTCATTTCAAGTAGAGATGAGTAATTATTCCTGAAAAATTTGGTATTTAATTTCATATATCAAACAAATTTGGGCTTCCATATCCTTTATTTAATTTTAGATATATTTATGTTATTATATAAACATTATTTTTTGTGGTACTGGTATTACAATATTATTAAAATTTATATCAATAATTGTAGAATTTTTATTATTTTGTTATAAGATGTTTTTTTGTTGTAATTTGGGGTTACACATTTCTCTTTTTCTTGTGTGAATGTTTTCCAAAATATATAATTTTTTATTTAATTAGTTTAATGTCTATTTTAAAATGTGAGTTTTAAAAAAAATCACAATCACATATGTTTTTAGTTTTATTATATAATAGTTATTTCACATTCAATGGATTATTCTTTATTTATTCATTACTAGTATGAATCAGTTATTGAATTTTTTATTTTACTTATTTTTTATTTGTCTAGCTACTAATATTCTTCAATAAATAGCATATTAATATTTTTCAATTAATTTTACGATTATGTTTGACATTATTGATTTATATATAATTTTTCCCCAGTAATAACATGGATTGAAGCAGGATGTATCATACCAATTGGATTTCAACCAATCATTAAATGAATTTGGATATATTTTTTTATTTTCATTTAACAAAGAATCGTATAGAGGACGTATACCAAAAAATTCAAATCCAAGCACGCTTAGAACACCAAATTTATTAATAAAAAGAAGAGTTAAGAGACATTATAGAGGAAGCGAGAGCGATATTACATGTCATAATAGTCATAATCACTACACCCATACCTGGTCATGTTGTCAGCATCAGCCAATTCCAACTCTGAATGAGGCTCATATTGTTTGAACAACTTGGTATATACCTTCCTTTTCTCCAGTTTCTCCATAGATAACTTCTCTTTAGCATTCATAGGAGATGACCTAGTGTCCACCGTCTTCGGAACTACATAATAGTCTTTCCATGGCATCTTTATAACTGGAGGTCGTATACATTGTCCATGTCATAATATTTTCAGAAAACATTTTTTATATTTAGAAAAAATTATATACCACATAAAAATATATAAATTTAAATATAACTATTGTGTTTGTTATCACAATTGTAACAACCATGATTTTGAGAATTAATATTTTTTAAAATATTTTAATCTTTTAATACTTTTCATTACACCCAAATCTAAAAATAGATTTATTTTTATTAAATCATTAATTCAAACATTAATTTCATAGATCACTGACATGGAATACATTGCAAAATAATGACTTATAGTATGATACCTGAAATATCGACTACTATTAAATTACATTCAACCAATACTTAGTGTATGTTACACACAACTAAGACTTGGTGTATGTTGCACGCAACCCTAATGTTTCTATGATACATCATTTTACATTTCAAATTATTTAAAAAATATAATTAAAATATATACAGTTATAATATTATAACTAATAGTAATAACTACTTTTCAAATATTTTTTATAGTGGTTTTATATAAATAAATCATATTTATAATGATTGATATCATTTTGGGTAAATAATTATATATTTTAGAAAAATATTTTTTTAATTAAACTAAATATCATTTATTTTTTTGAGAAAACAATAAATTTAATTTTAGAGACATATAAAAATAAAATTTGAAAAAAATAAATTGAATTAGGAATTTATAAGGAAAAAATTAGGTTAGGATGAATTTTAGGGATTATTTTTTGAGAAACAAAAGTTTTTATAATACAAAAAAAATATTGAATTTTAGTTAATAACTTCATTTTTTATTATAATTATTAATCTGAAATTATAAATTTAATATTTTTAAGGTAAAACTAAATAAATTATACATCTATAAATAATTTTTTTCCACTATAATCTGTTTCAATTTAAATTCTATATTAAAACATACCAAAAATTTGAACATTTTTCTACTTTAAACCCCTTCATTTAATCCCACCTATAGAATTAGTATTTATCTTAATTTGTTTACATCAATGGATATTGACATTGATGAAATCAATAATTTTTGTATAGAAATATATCTTTCTACTTTGAAATAATTTAAAATTCATTTAATTAAAAAAGAAAAAATTTATTTTTAAAATAATCATAAAATCATTTAAGGGAAGCTTCGACAATGTCATAATAGTGGAAAATTTCCACGAACGCCGTATAAGTTAATAAAACTTTGTTACCTTAATTTTTTTCGAAAAGGTCATAAGGAACCTTTTTTTGGAAAATGACTTAAAGATTACTTTAAAACAATTTTATAAAATTTAAAACAAGGGTATAAATGAAATTAACCTATATTCTAATAATTAGTAAACATATTTTGGAGTAAATTTTTAAGAAACATTGATGTGGATGACAAAGAGGTCCCAGTAGATACTTAAGTAAAAAATAACTTCAGATAATAAAGAGATTGTGAAATTAACCCTTACCTTGTACTTTTCCATTGTTGATGCTATGTTAACATATTGCATAATAGTAAAATCATTGTTATTAATTTATAAAAGAACTATATAACTAAATATTATGTCATATATGATCTTATAATAATGATTTCTTAATAATATTTTAGTAGTATCATCATTTCGTGTGTTAACTGATTTGTTTTCGTTTATATGCTTGGTTACGTAAGCCATTTTTGTTATGGATAGGATGTATCTAATTCATATATATAATGATATTATGTTCATAAACATTATTTTTAATCATAAAATGAAAATTATTCTTGAATTATTAGGATGGGGAATAAATCTCATAGCTTTCGTGGAGACGGTAATCCGTACGTATGCAGAAGCGACAATATCATTATATTGATGGAGAAATCATATGTAATTAGATGTTATATCATATATAAAGAATAATTAACATGTTATATTTATTATTTAAAAACGTTATACTCATTATTATACCCATCAAAATAATGAAGTGTTTAATAACAAAATACCCCACGACGTGGAGATGGTAATCCATAGGTACGAACTTATGGAGACTTTGCCATTTATAGGATGTATAGAATAATGAATATTTTTGTAAATTTTTTATAATAACACCATAGTATGTATAAGATTTTTGATTTATTATTTTATAATGGGAACAACAAAGAAAGAGGATGTGGAATAAGAAAAGAACTTGAAATAGGTGATGAAATATTTACCTCTTTTTCGGGTTCTTTCTATTGATTTGATCAAAAGAGATCCATTGTTTGGATTTATGACCAAAGTAAGGCCTCTAGGATGAAGGGAGGAATTTTGGGAGGATATTTTGATAGGTATTGGACGATCCAAATGGATTTGGAGGTGTAAAATTAAGAGAAGGGGAAGTGCCCTTTTATAAGAGAGGTGAGGGTCACTTTAGGAAAATGTTGAAATATTATTTAATAATAAAATCATTTAAAGTTTCCTCTGGGTCCAAAATGAACTATTTAAAGGATAAGGTGGTTATGGGTCTAAAACCTCTCAACCAATAGGTTTAGACTGATTGAGATCGTCATATTAACCATATCATTTAGATTTAACTCTTTTTTAAATAGTTTTTCATTTACCATGTCTCTTTGTATTTTAAAATTATATGGTTAATAAAAATACTATAACATTCCAAGAGAACCCCATGTGGTTAATTATTAATATATATATCCTTATCTATGTCCTTTGGCCGAACTTTAAAATTTTACGAATATTATAGCAATTAAATGATATAATTAAAATATATCCAATTATAATATTATAACTACTAGTAATAACTACTTTTAAAATATTTTGTATAGTGATTTTATATATATAAATCATATATATAATGAATGATATCATTTTTGTTAAAGGCTTGTATATTTAAAAAAAATATTTTCTTAATAAAACTAAATGTCATTTATTTTTTTGAAAAAATGATAAATTTAATTTTAGAGACATATAAAAATATAATTTGATAAAAATAAATTGAATTAATAATTTACAATGAAAAAAGTAGATTAGGATGAATTTTATGGATTGTTTTTTGAGAAACAACATTTTTCATAATACTAAATAAATATTGAATTTTAGTTAATAACTTCCTTTTTTATTATAATTATTAATGTTAAATTATAAATTTAATTTTTTACGGTAAAAATAAATAAACTATACATCTATAAATAATTGTTTTCTATTATAATCTATTTCAATTTAAATTCAATATTAAATCATAACAAACATTTGAACATTTTTCTACTTTAAAACCCTTCATTTAATCCCACCAACAGAATTAGTATTAATCAAAATTTGAATGTTTGAAGAATGGAGAAAGTTTTCAGCAAGGAAATATAAATGAGGAGCCCAGGACATGGATCATGTACCATGTCTGGGAAGAGTACATGACTATGTACCAGGTAGCGGTAAATTTACAAGTTGGTAGTTTACGAAACATAATACAGTTTGTGGAAGAATGTGGTTTAGTAAGTGGATGACTTGATGCTGACAGATAATAATGATAGCATAGTAATGAAGACATCACACATACTAGATAAGAAAAACGGTTCGTAGGTGGATTGAGGTTTTTGGTGGAAGAAGGATTGGTATGCGGTGGAGGGGGAATCTAGGATTTGGTAAATCTTGGATTAGCATGTTTTGTAGATATCTTTACCAATATAATAATTCTTAATCCCAAAGATTACTTTAGAGGTTGAATATCATTAGATAATATCTTTTCTAACCAAGATTTCAGAAAAGGCTAATGGAAATTTGTGAAAGGTGGTTCGTGGAAGGGATTTACTCAGTATACGGAAGAGGAATCTCTAGTACGCAAGAGGTAGAGTTATGAAAGTGGTATGTGATGGGGGAGCTCATGTATGTGGAAGTGACGACATGCTGTGAACAGAGAACAGTTCAAGGAATAAGGCGAATTTTTAGAGGCCAAGTGACTGCAATGGTACATGGAGGTGATTGTGGTTTGTGAAGGTGGAATTAGTATGCAGAGGAGTTGATCAACATACAAAAATCAATACTCAGTATGCAGGAGAGCAGGTGGTTCACAATTTTCTCAAGGAGCCTTGAAAAACATAAAATAGTCTGCGAAAGGATTTACCAGTACCTAGCAGTACCTGGGAAGGTGGAAATCATATGTGAGTGAAAAAGGAAATTCAACAGAGCACCTACATAGAGTTTAGGATGCAAGAATTTATGAAAATCATGGTACGAAATGTCCATAAACATTGTTTGACCTACAAGTCTATAAAATGTTAGTTTATTCATTTCTAAGAGTAGTGTTCCAAGGAGGAGGATGACGGTGACCCTTTCCACCAGCTATGATCCAGAGAAAGAGTCACAGGGAGTGACCCTTGGTAATGCGGTGAGTAAACCGTAATCCTTGTAAAGGAAGAGAGCCTAGGTATTGAATATATAGACTTAACATTGTACTCATTAATTGATGTGAGCCTTAGTAAATTTGTTACATATGCACATTACCATTGTATGATCCTTGGATGTAGCCTAATGAGGGTGAACCATGTAAAAATCATTGAGTCCTTTCCATGATTTCATATCTATTCATATATTACTATGGGATGAAGGGAGAATTGAGTTTTGCCTAAAAATGAAACAATATTTGAATGAGAAAAGGTTTTAATCTGTCATACCCTCATTCACCCCCCCTTATGGTATTCGACTTAGTGTACGTAACAGCGATGTATGTTGAATATTTATTATGAGTGCCTTTATAGTTGTATTGAAATGTTTATGGTTGATTTCATGGTATATGTATCTTCTATTAACGACTGTTTGGCCAACATGGGTTCTATCCTCCTCCATTTCATTGAAAACATTCTCATATTAAATTATGAGAAATACTATTTAATGTTGAGTGGGGGATAATTCTTGGTAATATTTTTTAAATGAGGGAGTTAAAGTTGAAAATTTAACAATTGAATTAATTTCCATCCTTATATTTCAAAAAATTGTTCATGATGTGTGACCTAACATGGGTCATGTTGGTTTTTAGAAATAATTCATTAAATACCTTGGTATGATTACACTACACATGTGTAAACTTTTGTAAATGGATTCAGAATTTTTTTATATAAATTGTGAGTGTAACACCCCACCCCTACCTCACTGGCTTGAGGAGGCGATGAGGGTCACTTGGCCTTAAGCGACGTTCCCAAGGTGCCAAAGGATAGAAATAAATGTCGAGGGCTTCAGAAGAAATGTGGGGAACGATTTTCCATCAAGAGGATAACCCAACCAACCAACAACCAACAACTTTAATTCATGCATTTCAATTCAACCAACCCTGTCAAAAAAACCCAAGCTTTATACAACCGGATATTTCCAAAACATCATAGTACAACAGACACCAAAAGAAACCAACAAAAATCCATCACACAACCATAGCTCCACCCCATCTCCAAGCTCCATGCACCACTAAGAATCACGAGGCACTACTAAAAGATGGATATGCCTTACCTTTTCCCACTTCCTGGTATACTACATCTGCAAAGACACCAAAGTTCCAAAGCATGGGGTGAGTACAACCACTCAATAGGATTTACCCAAATGACTCCCCTACACACTCCACTAGGATAAACTGTTATCACATTTATATAAAACATATTATATAAAAAAATCCCATTCACAAACTCATTACAAAGCCAAACGTTCCACACACAAAGGAAAACCTCCATAATCAAGCCACAGGCTGGTTACCATGTTCATATTCCACTCACAAGCCCCAACTACAACATCACATAATCAAGAAATCAACCAACAACAGGGGTACATTCTCATCCAACCCATTCACAGCCCGACAAGTGGTACATTCTTGTCCACTTTCCCCGATTGTGGCCCATCCAACCATCATCCATCCATCTCCCAGATTATAGTGGCACTATCATGACCACACCACAATATCACCACACATTGTAATAAAACATCCCATTCATATCCACACATTCACAAGCCAAACAAAATCACCCATTATTTCAATCACCATCACATGCCATTAACACACTCAAGTTAAATGTCATTCTATAATCAACATTTTAAAATCATCCCATTGAATCCATTTCCAACAAAACACATTTTTTCCAAAATCATAATTTCATGCCAAAACCCCCAATTTCATCTCCCATAAATTTTCCACAAATTTACCCCATGATTTACCAATTAAATTTCAAACAAATAATTTAATTGTAAATTCACCACACAATTCCTCCAAGTGGAGTCGAGATAGAAACCACCAACCTCTTACGGTTTGGCGAAATCGACCCTTTTCCCAAACGCACTTCAATCCGGTAGAACGCATCCTAAAAAACACTCTAAATCACATTCCCTAACATCCATAAGCCTTAAAGACATTATTCAATGTAACCCCAAACTTAGATCTACACACAATAATTGTATATCTTGAAAACCAAGAAAGTTGGAGAAGTGGATCTAGAGGAAAACCCAAAGATACCGTGGGAGAAGACTTACCCGGGTGAAATCAACTTCAAACCACCTTGAATACCCTTCAAAACCCTTAAAAAATTAGTGGGAGAGACCTTATACCCTTTGAGAACTGAAAATACTTAGTGAGGCTTGAGTGGGAGGAATAGAGGAGTGTTTTAGGTCAAGCCCGAGGGAGCCCGAATTTAAAAATACTATTTTTAAGTGGCCGCACGGTTTAGCCCAAACGGTTTAGCAAACCCTGCGCTAACTGTGTGAACTATACTACCTCGAGAGCCAGGGTCCACACAGTTTACTCGCATAATTTGGGAAACCAAGCGCATGTTGTGCGGAGCCTGCTGTCTCCCCCTTCACTATTCCTAGAGCATCTGCATGGTTTACACTAACCGTGCTCAAACCGTGCACCCCTTTAAATGATTCCAAACTCATCCCAAACTGTTCCAAACTCTCCCATCCTCTTCCCAACTCATCTCATTCACTTTAAACATAGAAAAAAGAATAAAATAATGGTTACACACCTCAAATCTGGGGTGATACATTCTCCCCACTGTTGAACTTTTATTCCCCGGAAAGTAGTGCCCCCTCCCTTTGCCGAAAGAGCTTGGGCCACTGCTCTGCCATTTCATTCTCCCATTCCCATGTTTCTTCCTGGATCTGGCCATGTTTCCACAAAACCCAAACTAGACTGATGATTTTAACATGCAAGACTTTTTCTTTTCTATCCACAACCCACACTGGCACATGCACTAACGAAGCAGCCAACTCTAGCTCAACCTGATCCCATCGAATAACTTTACTCGGATTAGGCTGGTACTTTTTTAGATGTGAAACATGGAATACATTGTGTAACACACTGAACCTAGGTGGAAAATCCAAATGATAAGCCACCTCACCAACCCGCCCTGAAATCTCAAAATGTCCAATGTACTTCGGAGATAACTTCCCTTGTTTCCCAAACTGATGATGCCCCAACCGAGGAGAAATCCTCAAGAAAACATGATCACTCACCTCGAATGACAATGGTTGTCGACGATGATCTGCATATGATTTTTGGTGACTCTGAGCTGTCTCCAACCTTTTCCTGATCAACATGATCTTTTCTGTAGTCTCATGGACAAGACTCTGTCCAACCATCGAAGACTCACCAGTTTCCACCCAACATAGTGGAGAATAACACAGCCGCACATACAATGCATCAAACGGAGCCATTTGTATGGAAGATTTATAAATATTATTATATGAGAATTCAACCAAGGGTAGGTGATCCTCCCATGATCCACCAAAATCCATCACACAAGCTCACAGCATATCATCCAAGGTTTGCATCGTCCTCTCGGATTGTCCATCCTTCTGAGGGTGATATGCCGTACTCATGGTCAACTTTGTTCCAAGGGATTACTACAAATATTTCCAGAAACGATATGTAATCCTCAGATCTATATCTGATACAATTGAAATTGGGATTCCATACCTCTTTACCACCTCCCTGATATTGATCTTGGATAGATCTTCCACCATATGAGATTCACGAATTGGGATGAAATGGGCCGAATTTGTTAGCTTATCCACTATCACGCAAATGGAATATTGTTTTCTAACCATTCTTGGGAGACATGTGACAAAATCAATCGATATCTAATCCCACTTACAAACATGGATAGGTAAAGACTGCAACATCCCTGCTGGCCTCTGGGGCTCTGCCTTGACCTGCTGGGAAGTCAAGCATCGTGAAACGAAATCAGCCACTCTTCTTTTCATTCCAACCCACCAGAACTGTGCTTTTAATGCCTTATACATATTCTAAATTCCAGGGTGGATATCCCATCTGGAATGATGGTACTCCCTGTGAAGGTCCTCCTGACAAGCCACCAGTATAACTATCCGATTCCGGAAACATAAAATGGATTCTTTATTCAATTTACAACCTTCAATGGTCTCCCCACCATTGAGTCTCAACCCCATGGTCACACATTCAGGGTCAGATATATTTGCCTCTCTAACCAGGCCAACCATGTCAGGAATCAATGTAACTGGAACGAAGACCTCTCTATCACCCATGTCCTCACATTCAAACTGCATATCAGCTATAACCGACATCAACTGCCCGTGGTCTGATGCCTGTTTCACAACCTGAGCATATGATTTCCTACTTAATGCATCTTCCATCGAATTTCCCTTACCCGGTGTTTACATTAAGTCAAAATCAAACATCTGGAGATATTTCATCCATCTCCTTTTCCTAAAGTTTATATCCCTTTTTGAGAAAATCTGCTTTAAACTCTTATTATCCATGTATACCATGAATTTCTCACCAAAGATATAATGGCTCCACTTTTTAAAAGCATGAACTACTGCCGCCAACTCCAAATCCTGAGTTGGGTAGTTATTATCAAGAACCATCAAATGTCATGGTTCATATGAAACCACATGATTTCATTTCATGAGAACGCACCCCAACCCTGATCCCAATGCATCGCAATACACCACATACCCATTTCCTGGTTCTTGCAGAACCAAAATTGGTGTTGATGTAAGGTGAATTTTCAGCTCCTTGAAGCATTGCTGACACTGCTCGTTCCATTGGAATGGAACATTCTTTCTTGTCAACGCTTTCATTGGTGAATCCAGACATGAAAAATCACTAAAAAAGTGGCAGTAGTACCTAGCTAGACTGAGAAAACTCCGTATCTCAAACACATTATTTGGTGGTTTCCATGAGATAACGACCTCTATCTTTTCCGGGTCCACTGAGACACCCCTATCAGAAATCACATTGACAAGAAAACAGACTTCATGTATCCAAAAGTCACACTTTGAAAATTTGGCATACAATCGATGATCTTGAAAGATCCCTAGCACTATCGGCATGTGTTTCTCATGCTACTCCCTTGTCTTTGAATACACCAGAATATCATATACAAACTCCACCACAAATGAATCCAAATATCTCTAAAATCTCCAATTCATCAATGCCATGAACAATGCTAGTGCATTCGTTAGACCAAAGGGCATGACAACATACTCATAATGGCCAAATCAACATCTGAAAGAAGTTTTAGGGATATCCTCCTTACTTACTCGCAATTGATGATATCTTGACCTCAAGTCTATCTTGGAGAAGCATTGGGCTCCCCTCAACTGGTTGAACAAATCATTGATTCATGGAAGTGGATATCTATTCTTTATCGTCACTTGGTTATGTCTATGATAATCCACATAGAGCCTCAATGTTCCATCCATCTTTTTCACGAACAACACTGGCGCAACCCACGGAGATGTGCTAGGCCGGATAAACCCTTTGTTTTCCAATTCCACTAAATGGACATTCAATTCCAGCAATTCAGTAGGTGCCATCTGGTAAGACGAAAGTGATATAGGACTTGTCCCCGGAAGAAGATTAATTGTAAACTCCACTTCTATTATGAGAGGTAACACAGGTATTTCTTCAGAAAAAACATCCATGAACTGATCCACCACTGTTGGATGAACACTCTGCTCAACATCTTCTATTGATTCCAATGACAAGACTACCAATTGATACGATAACATGAAAACTGCCGGTGCCAACAAGCCTACTGCAACCTACTTCTCATGCCTCTCCCCTATAAAGAGATTTCAAATAACATCATGTGTCGTAAAACTCATTGTTCGCACATCACAATCAATGTGGGCCTTAAACACTATTAGCCAATCCATGTCCAATATTGCATCATAGCCATCCATGTCATGTATTGAGAAATCCCACACTATCTCAGTTTCACCCACAATGATACAACATGATCTACATTAGAAGGATCGACACTCTTTTCTACCTAGCGGGGTTTGATGTTTCAAAACCGAAGGCATCATCTTTACCTTTAAACCCAGCAACTCAGCAACACAGGAAGAAATAAAAGAGTGTGAAACACCCGTATCAAACAACACTTGCATGTAGGTAGAATTTAAATGAATAGTACCTCCTACTATGGATGGCCCCGATTGATCATCCACCACAACCTACATATCTCCGAACAACACCTCCGTTGCCACACTCTATTCTTTACTGCCTTGTTGAGGCTTCATGGTATTCCGAGAATCACCATGACTAACCTTACTTTGCTGACGAGGGGTATGCTGCTGCCCTCGTCCTGTCGAAGCATAGGATGCCTGCGATCATTGTGGAGTGTCACGCACACCCGTCCTTGGAGAATTCCTATAGTAGCGTTGGAGATTTCCCATATTCTTACAACTATTACATGCTCTAGGTTGTGCCATGAAATCCTGCTTGATATGCATCATGGAGCCACACAGAAAACAGCCCACTTTACTCTGGGGCTTCGGAGGAAGGTTCACTGATCCCGTCGTCGCATTTTGTGTCGTGCTCCCACATTGGGAATATGTGTCCCTATTTCGCTTGAACCCAGCGTTAGATTTCCCACTAATCCCTATGGGTATCACCATGCTTCCTCCACCCAGAGTTCCCAACAGATATCGCTCAGCTACCGAGGCTCGATTTACTATTTCATTGTAGTCTTCGATACACATCACATCTATTTAAGAATGGATTTCCTGCCTCAATCCCACCTCTAAAATCATTGATTTTAGCGATGTGCTACCCACAACCTTGGGTGCGAACCGCACTAAGATCATAAACATAGCCGCATACTCCATTATCGACATCTGTTCTTGCTTCAAACTGAAAAAGACTGCTGTATGCTGAATCTTGAACGTGTGAGGGTAGAATTGTTTGTTAAACAATTCCTAAAAGGTATCCTACGTCATACCCTGGTCCATCCCCGCTTGGACTACCAGCTCCCACCATTGATGGGAAAGATCCTCCAGATTATACATTGCTAGCTTGACATTCAGCTCGGTTAGGGTTCCAATGAAATAAAAAATTCTCTTTATTCAGGACAGCCACACCTCTTCCCTTTTTGGGTCCACATCACTCGTAAAAACGGGTGGGTTCTGCTTCTGAGACTGAGCCACATAGTCGACATGCTTGGGCTCTACCACTCTATTTATGTTGTCCACTGCTTGGGAGGCTTGGACTATACTTTTCACTAGCTGTTGGTTCACCTGAGGCTCAGGTGCAACCGCATTGTCATCAGTCGCTTCCGATTGGTCTCTACGACGCCTTCACAGTGCCATTTCATCAACATAAAACAAACAAGCATGATTCTCGCTTCATTAGACATCACGAATCAACCACATCAAATACCATTTCATAACAATCAATCACAACCAGGCTTTCCATTCTTGCACATTTCCCATGTTGCACCATTTTTTAAAATCAATCGTTTTCAAAATACCATGTTTATTCACATTTTAGGTTCAATCATTTGGAAAACCTTTTTTCAATTCAACCGATAAATCATTAAACCCAATGAAATATGCACCCTAGAGGGAAGTCATTTCTATCATACATGTCATGCGCTTATCATTGGTTACACCCACGATAATGAGATTTCCATTGCCTATAAGTTTCTTCAAAACACTTATGTACCCAACTCCTTGGTAACCTGAAGTTCAACATTGAAGGGTTAGATACGTCCTTTAATGCTATACATTCCAAAATATAGCAGTCCTACGATTTAATACCATCCCAACTCAAGGAATAACCAAGAACGAATGTCAGCTCCAAATCAGGGAATCAACTCCAAAGGACTGAACAAGCTGATACCACATGTAACACCCCGCCCCTACCTCACTGGCTTGAGGAGGCAGTGAGGGTCACTTGGCCTTAAGCGACGTTCCCAAGGCACCAAAGGCTGGAAATAAATACCAAGGGATTTAGATAAAATGTGGGGAACGATTTTCCCTCAAGAGGATAACCCAACCAACCAACAACAAACAACTATAATACATGCAATTCAATTCAACCAACCCGGTCAAAACAACCCAAGGTTTATACAACCAGATATTTCATAAACATCAGAGTAAAACGGAAAACAAAAGACACCCACAACAATTTGTGACACAACCACAGCTCCACCCCAGCTCCATGATCCATGCACCACCAAGCATCATGAGGAACCGCTAAAAGATGGTGATGCCTTACCTTTTCCCACATCCCAGTATACTACATCTACAAAGACACCTAAGTGGAAAAGCAGGGGGTGAGTAAAACCACTTAGTAAGATTCCCCCAAATGACTCCTCAACACACGCCACTAGGATAAACCGTTAGCAGATTTATATAAAACATTTTATATAAAACAATCCAATTCAAAAACTCATTACAAAGACAAACGTGCCACACACAAAGGAAAACCTCTATAATCAAGCCAGATGCCAGATACCATGTTCATATTCCACTCACAAGCCCCAAATACAACATCACATAATCAAGAAATAAACCAACAACAAGGGTACATTCTCGAGCAACATGTTCATAGCCCAACAAGTGGTACTTTCTCAGCCACTTTCCCCGATGGTGGCCCTTCCGACAATTATCCATCCATCTCCTTGATTATAGTGGCACTTCCATGACGACTCCACAATATCACCACACATTGAAATGAAACATCCCATTCGTATCCATACAAGCACAAGACACATAAAATCACCCATTATTGAAATCACCATCACATTCCATTATCACGCTCAACTACAATGTCATTTTAAAATCCACATTTTATAATCATCACACTGAATCCATTTCCAACAAAACCCATTTTTCCCAAAATCCCAATTTCATGCCAATAACCCCCAATTTCATCTCCCATAAATTTTCCACAAATTCACCCCATGATTGACCAATTAAATATGAAACGAATAATTTAATTTTAAATGCACCACACAATTCCACCAAGTGTAGTCAAGAGAGAAGCCACCCACCTATTAGGGTTTGGAGAAATTGAACCTTTTCCCAAACAGACTTCAATCCGGTACAACGCCTCCTCGAAACTTCTCTAAATACCCTTCCCTAACATCCATAAGCCTTAAATATATCATTCAAGGAATACCCAACCTTATATCTACACCCAATAAGTGTAGATCTAGAAAACCAAGAAAGAGGGAGAAGTGGATCTAGTGGAAAACCCAAAGAAACCATGGGAGAAGACTTACCCCGGTGAAAGCGCCTTCAAACCACCTTGAATACTCTTCAAAACACTTCCAAAATGAGTGGGAGAGCCCTTATAGCCCCTATGAACTGAAAATACCGAGTGAGGATCGAGTGGGAGGAAGAGAGGAGTGTTTTAGGTCAAGCCCGAGGGAGCCCAGATTAAAAAACCCTATATTTATGTTGCCGCACATTTTAGCCCGCGTGGTTTAGAAAACCATTCGCTAACCGTGCGCACTCTATTTCCTCGAGAGCTAGGGTCCACATCGTTTACTCGCACCATTTGGAAAAATGTGCACAAGGTGTGCAGAGCCTACTGTCTCCCCCTTCACAGTTCCTGGAGCATCCGAACGGTTTACACTAACTGTGCTCAAACCGTGTACCCCTTTAAAAGCCTCCAAATTCATCCAAAACTGTTCCAAACTCTCCAAACCTCTTCCCAACTCATCTCATTTACTTTAAACACATAAAAATTTATAAATAAAGGTTTCATACCTAAAACCGGGGGTCCTAAAGTGAGGATTCCTTCAATTCACTAAAAAAGAGTCTCACATCACCTTCCATCATCTAACCACCATGGTGAGATCTCAGATTCAAAAATATGTGTAACACATTGTACTTTACAATTGGGGTAATTTTCTCAAAAATGGTTGAGAAGGCTCCTCATTTCATTGTATATGCCTCACATACCCTTGAACCTACCCAAAAAGACTACATGACCACTGAAAAGTAGCTTCTTTCAATTTTTATTACCATGGAAAAATTCCATTCATATCATATTGGGTAAAAAGTCATATTGTTTTCTAATTAGGATGTAATTATATTTCTCTTAAAGAAACCAAAATCCATTCCCCTCCTTGTTCAGTGGATGCTCCTACTATTTGTGTTTAACCTTGAGTTTCGTGATAAGAGAGTAGTGGAAAATGTAGTAGATTACAAAATTAGTAGGATTTACCCACCATTGAACCACCATGTTGAATCATCCCTCCCTATTAGATAATTCTATCCTCATGAGAACCATTGGGATGAATTCCAACTTACCCCATGGTATGCAGACAATGTGAAAATTTTTGTAGCACTTTATGTCCCCATAGATTTAAGAACATCAGATTCCCAAAGACTTGGGCATGAATCCTGATGTTATATTTTGGATGATCCATGCCAGTAGAGGATGTTTAGTGAATAGGTTATTCAATGGTGTCTGAATGACCTTGAGTTTCATTCTATCCTTATGTTCTACCACACATTGGCTTGTAGGGTCCACATTGTCCCTCAACGCACAACATGAAAGGACCATGACATGGGAATTTATTATCCTATATTTTTTTAGATATTTTCATCAATTTTATAAGCAATGCAAAAGAATTCAAATCCTAGGGGATTTCTCAATAGGGAAGGAAATGTCCCCAAAACCATGTTATTTCATGAGATCTTTGATGTAGGGGGAATTTAATTTGTGTGACCTTTAACAAATTCATTTCACTTTATTCAATTATTATTAGATATTTAAAATACTTATAAATGACTAGAAATAAAGGCTACAATGGATGATGACTCTCGACTTGTTACTGATTTTGTGTGGTCCAAAATTTTCTGTTGGTTTGGATTTCCTAGATTCATCATTACTGATCAAGGTGCACATTTTGGTAATCACAACATGAAAAAAAAATTCATATGTTTGGGGTATCACCTATAGTATTCTCTTCATATCACCCCCATAATAATATACAAGATGAAATATCAAATAATTAAGTAATGAAAATATTAGAAAATGATTTAACCTAATAGGATAGATTGGAAAAAACATTTGGATGATAAAAATTACATATACCATACATATTTTAAAACCATGGTTAGAATGCCACCATAAAGTATTCTATTTTGAAAGAATTGTACCTCCCAGTAGAGGTAGAGACCATGCATATTTTTCTATCAAAAAATGTAATATGACTCTCAAATGAATGTAAGAATATGATTTTTCAGATTTAGGATATAGTGGAAATGAGAAGAGATTCATATGAGAAATCATAGATTTATAAGGAGCGAACCAAGGCTACCCATGATCATACCATCCTTCATCGTCAATTCCACATTAGGAAGAAGGTACTACTTTACAATGTAAGGCTATATTTGCATCAAGGATATCTTAATTCCCGATTGTTTGGACCACACATTTTTATTAATGTCTGTCCATTTTTTTGTGTATGTTCAAAATGAAAAACCAAGCAAACATTCACTATTATTTGACAGAGACTAAATAATATTCATGATGCCATTCTGGAGTCCTCGATGGAGGAACTACAAGTTCAATAAGTATTCCATGAACAACACCCATCATGTTTTATCATTTCCACATTATATTATATTATAGTGACGTCAATTTACACTTTAAGAGTGGGGAAGAATATATTCCTCAATAAGATCATAATTTTCATTCTCTTTCATCCTTTTTTCCTCTTTCGCTTGCTTTATATTATTGTCACTCCCCTCGTTTCCCCAATCACCATTGTTCCGCAATGTAAATTTTTATGCCCACATTATCATTAAAAATGATTCCCACTTAATATTTTATGTTATTTAAAATTTATGAGGAATTTTTGTATTTCATATTGTTTTAACATTTAAAAAAGAATTTCATAAAATGCAAAATTCACAATGAATTCAATACTATGGTGTTACTTTCATTCTAAATTTGGTTCTTTTCTAATGATATTAATGGTTGTATCATTTTGAAGCAATTTAAAATAATGTAACCCTATTTTGAGTAGTATAAGAGATGATTGTGTAACTTAATTTCTCCTCATGCCTTTTCACCCACCCATGATATGTGAAAATTACATACATAATAGAAGGTAATTATATGTTAGATGAATTTTCTCTACACAAAATAATCTTTCCATAAGTGTGTTCCTTATAGGATATTTTATATTACTATACCATATTGAAAGATGTGTGTTTTCCTTTTATTCGAATGTTGTATTCCCTAAAAATTTATTAAATCTTTGTCAGGTAAAACCCACATTTCCTTGACCCTTTTTTGTTGTTATAAATATTAAAATTTATTTCCTAAGGTGATCAAACAAGGGATGAGAGAAAAGTGTGAAATTTGATTCAACCGATCCTTTTCAAAACAAAATCCGGGGAGTGATGAAATTTAAAACATATGAGGATATATAGGTCGGGAGAATAATGTTCGAATTCTGTTAATGATTAAGTGATTGTTTCATGAAATTTTATATCAAATGATGTAGGGAAGGTTTAGTAGAAAAAAATTATTTACATTGAAAAAAGATAAAATAACCTATATTTAATTGATTGAATGTGAAAGAATTGCATGTAATATTTTCACACACACATGAGGCTAGTTAATGGAATGGTTTAAATTTTAATTCCTTTATCATTTTAGTATAATGAATCTCACTGATTTTTTGTGATACAATTTTGGAGACATCTTTTTTCCAGGATCCCTGAGAATAACTCCGTGGTGTGATTTTTTTCATTGATCACCTTGAAAAGACGAATTTAACATTCATTTAATGTTAAATATTCATGATGTTTGGAATATATTCATGTTTAATTTTTGGAAATATTATTTTTCCCATTAGTGCTAATGTTTAGGTGTGGGGGTGTGATCATACCACGATTCACTATTTTATTTAACCCTTAAACAAATGTATTAAGCTGGTTTTGTATGGAAAATCCATGTATAATAAAAATATTCAATACATGTTTTCTTTATTAATTTAAATATTATCATTGTTTAAAATTCTTATTTTACCTTTTTTGATGTTTTGGTTATAGGTGAAGGAGATTTAAGGGGACCAGGATGAAGTTGATGAAAAAAGGCCAAAACTGGGCACGAATCCAAGCGCACCATTGGAATAAACTGCATACATCTACTGATACGTGCATCCCATTGGAATTTAATTTTTTTAGGATGATCCAAAATTAACTGGGATACAACATTCATGATGGAACCCAAGGCCAATTCAACCATTATATGCCCTAACCAACCAAATCCGTCCAGCACACTAAATCTGCACGATGATAAAAATGGTGTGATGTGATCTATCTATATCTCTAGTTATAGGTGTCCAAATAAATCCAAAAATTCAATAGAGATAATAACGAGTTGGGTCAAGAGATTTTTAATTTTACTCAAAGGATAATAAGTCTTTATACACACCAAAAACTATGGTCCATGTGGTTTTAGTAAATCTCAGTTCCCAAGACCACCTCCCACTTTGCATATAAAATGCATCCATGGAAATCCCATTTTTATGTTCATCCCAAAGGAAAATCTGTATAATTTGGGATACCCAAAGGATTACTCTCCTCATACATGATGTTCTAGAGTCCCCTGTTATCATTGGGGGATCAAGGATGAATGATAAGTTCTATCTAAGCCTCTTAATCCTCTCAATGGAGATCTATATAGTGGAAGATTATTTCAAGGGAGCCACACATACTTGGGAGAGAGCACTATAACTATTTCATCTACTGGTTTTAGTAATTATTGTGTTAAATTATTAACTTATTTTTTTCCTCAACAACCTTCTCCTCTTAATTCTTTCTTTGCATTTTCTTAGGTGAATCATTTTTCATTTCAAAAACGAATTGGTTCAGATTTCAAGTCGTAATATTAGTTTTTTTATTGGAAAACATATTAATTCCCTTTCTCTCACACATAAATAAGTTATTTTTATGAATTGGTATCCTTCACTCTATGTCAGAGGTCCAATACATGGCATAAGGAGTGTTTTTATAAAGGTTTCTACTTTTTTAAATGATTTAAGAGGCTAAAGGGGAATCAAGATCCTGAAAACTCTAAATGAAATGATTAAACAAAACCATGTTTATTTTTAAAACAATGAACTATCAAATATTTTTAGTGAGAATGAAATGAACTCTTTCTCTCATAATTCTTAATAAACCAGCTTAATTTATCAACTTTAAAACTCTTTATATGAAGTTTTTTTTAAACCGTTTTCAAAATCACCGCATTTTTAGTATATATTTTTAAAAATTAAAACTCTAAACCTATTGAAAATTCTTGATAGACGACCTAGGGTCTTTCATATAATATAAATAAATATTAAACTCATAATAAATTTTATGTGTCATGAGAACACAGTCCGTCAGATGCGGGGTGGGCCGCATCAGGGGTGGATGCTATAACTGACGGAGAAAAAGGAGGGTGATTTTCTATGTATCTATTTTGATAAGGAGTTTTGGGTCAAATTCCATTATTCAACCGTGATGTTTGAAAAGGAATAGGGGATAATCTCCCTACATCATGGTATTGCTTCGTTATGGGAGTTTGGGATCATGGTCATGGATATCATTCTCTTCTCTCCGAATCTCTTTTTGGAGGAGGAGTCTTGGGTGAGACACTTAGAGGAGGCACTCCATCCTTCTCCCGAGTACATAGTTACTCCCTTTACCTTACCAACATACATAGTGGTTTAAATGAAGGTGGAAGTGATTGAGAAGATTAAATTTTGAGGAGGTATTCCATTATAGAAGATGCATAAGGGTTCTATAAATGGAAATGATTCTAGTATAAGGTCCCAAGTGTTATGCCCTTCCAGGAATTGGCCATTGAGGAGTCAACCGTAGTAGTTTTAGTTTCTTCCCTGTAGTCCTCCTACTTTTCCCATAGTCATGGGACCAATGTATTTTGCTTTTGTGGGATGTGGTAACATTCAGAGTCGGTTCCCAGTTCGATGTCAGTATGGTGAAGGTGGGACAGTTTGGCCCTCGCCTCAACATCAGATGTCAGTCAAGCCATTCTAGAAGTAGGGACAAAAAGATCCTACTCGACCAAGGGGAGATGAAGAAGACTAAGGCCAACCTCAAGGTGTTCCATAGGGACCTCGAACCCAACATGGTCACAGAGAATGATTATAGCAATGGGGAATAGGATCAAGTCATGGTCAGTTGAATGTCATAGATGTCGCAGTTCTAAAAGTGCTGGAGATCATTCAGGGTACGATATGTTTTGTTAGTAATATTTTTTCTTCCTTGTTTGATTCAAAGCATTACACTCCTTTGTTTCACCCAGTCTATCCCATTATATGGGACTAGAAATAGAGATAATTTTCATTCCACTGGTGTTGAGTATTTCTATCAATGTTAAGGACATCTTATCAGACCTTTTTTGAGGATGTAGACTTATTTTGTGGGCGCACCAGTCCAATGGAGATCTCTTTCTGCTACAGATGAAACCGTATGGTATTATCATTATATTTGAATGTTTTAACCCTATGGGTGATGTTATTTACTTATTATATTAATGTTTCATTTTATAGACATGGATGAAGATTGTGTGGATATTGTTGGTGATCAGATAAGTCTAATGTGTAGTCATATTGTGAATCCTTTTCATTCATTATTGTTTGAGATATCAGTGGAATCAGTGGATGATGAGTTGGTGGAGGTTTTAGGAGTTGTGAAGGTATTTATTGGTTTTTTCCTCAATGAATTTGTGACTCAACCCCCTTGACATGATGTTGTGTTTAGGATTGACTTACAACCCAGTGCTTGTCCAAATTTGATGGCTCATTATCGGATCGTTCCTTTTGAGCAGTGGGAGTTTTGGATCCAGATTGACGATATGATGAAGAAGGGTTATCCGGTCTTGTTCCAGATGGAGGACGATGAAGGTCTGAGGTTGTGTATAGAAAACCTGAAGTTAAATTAGTTAATAGTCAAGAACCATTACCCAATCCCGATGATATACTATCTTTTTATCCATCTTATAGGATAAATATGGTTCTCTAAGATCAATTTGTGGTATGAGTATCACTAGTTGAGGGTGAAATAGAACGATATACTAAAGACTACAATCAAAGTTAGTTATATTCACTTCGATTTCATGGTTACTTTGGTCAATGTTACGAATTCGACGATCGTATTCATGATACTTATGAACTCATGCATTCATGAGTTACTAAAATGGTTTTTCATCTTGTACATCAATGACGTCGTAATGTAATTGACATTGTAGGAGGAGCATACTAAGCATCTAATGACTCTCCTAAAAGTCCTACGATGCCACCATATATACGAAAGGTTGTCCCTGTGAATGTTTTGGATGGTAGAGGTCCACTTCCTTGGACATGTAGGGTATAATTAGGGTGTATTAGTGGATCTGTTAAAAGAAGAGGTGGTTATTTCTATGGGAATAACCCAATAATGTGAAAAAAGATCTCATATTACTTGTATTTGAAGGGTGATACCAAATATTTATAGTAAATTTCTCTTGAGCAGCAGCTCCATTGAAGGATCTGGCGAGAATGGACCAGGACATTGTGTGGAGTGAGAAGTGTTTGGAATCATTCATCTACCTAAAACAGAAGTTGGTCAGTGATCTAGTGCTCTATTTTCCACAGTAAGGGGTGATGATAGAAGTGATTTGTGATACTTCCTATATAGGATGGGGGTGTGTTTTGATGTTGAAATGGGTAGTTCTCTATTATAGGTGTAGGAAGTTACATCCCCATGATTGTAACTAAACCACCTATTTTATAGAGATATTAGCAGCTGTGTTTTCACTAAAATTGTGGTGGAATTAACTGATTGGGAAGTGCTTTGTGGTTTTCAAAAATCACAAGAGATTGAGGTATATATTTTCCCAGAGAGATTTAAACTTATATAAATAGGGTTTGATTGATTTTCTCCGGAAATTTTATTTTTAGACCTCTTACACATCATGAAAGGGGGATGTTGTGGTAGATGGCCTCAGTGAGAAGTCACAGAAGGAGGTAGTTCGAAAATCCATGGACACCTGGAGGGAATTTGAGGAGTTGGATTCATTTCACATAGATGCAAGATTAGATGGAAGCAAATACTATCTATTTAAGATGATGGTACAATCATCTTTGATGCAGTAGTTATAAGAGTCTCATTTGGGAGAATTAGTGGTGGAGGTGATCTATGATTGCATTGGCCAGGGTGAAGCTCTGGAGGGAAGTAAAAAGGATCAAAAGAATGAGAAGTTATTTCATGGGATTTTTTTTGTCCCAGTGACTATGAATGTGGGAGTTCTCTGTGATTTTCACAGAACACGCTTAGTAGTCCACCCATGGGATTCCAAGGTGTATTGTGTCTTGAGAGAGAGGTTTTGGTTGCTCGGGATGATGAATGAAGTGGAAGTGTTTGTGGAAAAGTACATTTTGTTCCAGCAGTTTAAGGATGAGCACAATGTTCTTGGTCGTTTGTTTCAGCCCTTAAATTTCCCCAAGTATAAGTGGGATGAAATCCAAATGGATTTGATAAGGGGATTACCCATCGCTCGGGGAGGATGCAATGAAATCTAGTTAGTAGTTATTCAGCTGATGAACTTTTTTCATTTCATAATGACCAAAGAGTCAAGATTAGTGGATAGATTAACATAGAGGTCTCATAATGACTTGGTGTGGATGATTGGGGTTCTGAGATCTACTTTCCTAGATCAAGATACACATTTTTCCTCATGAGTCCCTAGGGTATTATAACATGATTTTGAAAATTATTTATGCCACAACACTACTTTCCACCCTCAAACATATGGGAAGACATAGAGTACCATCCATATATTGGAGGAAATGTTGTAGGAATGTGTTATAGACTTCGTCAGATTGTGGTTATGACACTTTCCCTTGGTATAGTTAGCTTACAATAATATCTATCAATATTTCATTGGAATGGATCTATTAAAATATTTATATGAAAGGTTATTTTAATCACCTTTTTTCTTGAAAGAAGTAGGGGAAAACCCTATTCTTGGTCTAGATGTGGTGAAGAGTATGATAGAAAAGGTGAATATTTTCCATGAGGGGATGAAGGAAGAACATGACCAGAAGAAATTGTATGTCGGTCATAGAAAGATTACCTTAGTGTTCATGGTTCGGTAAAATGTTTTCTTGATGGTTTCCCCTATATGTGGGAAGTGGAGGTTCGACTGAGGTGGTAAACTTCTTCAAGGTACATCAGACCATTTGTGGAATTGGTGAAATTTTGTGAGGTTTCATACCAATTGGAGTTTCCACCATAGTTGAGGAGTATCCAAGACATATTTCATGTCTCCTAGATTTTTCGGTATACTCATGAT
The DNA here is from genome assembly GCA_963277665.1 of Viscum album. Taxonomy (NCBI): domain Eukaryota; kingdom Viridiplantae; phylum Streptophyta; class Magnoliopsida; order Santalales; family Viscaceae; genus Viscum; species Viscum album. The sequence continues at coordinate 1,076,086,921 of OY728143.1, forward strand.
GACTACAAAGTCATAGAATGTTTAGATTTGGATATTGAGGTTGAAACAATGTTCATGGAGCAGATATTGGGGATCCAAGATCATTGGTAGAAGGTTTTTCATGGAAGGACCATTCCATTGGTTTACATTTAATGGGGTATGGTGTCTTGGAGGAGAGTACTTGGGAGAGGAAGACTCAGATGTGTTCCCAGTACCCATATATATATTGAGTTTTCCTTGTGTGTTTTTCATTGGGGTGTAGTGATTTATACTTTTCTTCTATCATAAGATTTTTCTACTTGTTTTTTAATGTGTGATGAAATCCTGACATGTGGAAAGTGGGTGACCAAATTCTTAATAAAGATGTATTAATTGATATGTGATTAAACACATGTGTAGGAGACAATGACACCTAAAGTGAATAATATATTAACATAGAGGAATGAATTCTCTAAATTCATGTGTTCGTACAATTTGGGCTACTATGGGGTATCTTGTGGATTTTTATTAATAATATATGTGGTAGGTTTTGTTCTTAAATGTTGAGGATTCACTCTAGATTTCGATCAACCATAAGTGGTTTATCCATGAATGTTATCCTATGGGCGGTTTTTCGGACCCCTCTTTCTTATGAGTTTGGTTTTCAGTTTCTAAGGGAATGAATAGTTTTAGAGGTTTCTAATGTAATGTCCCATACCTCCATGGTCCGTTACATTTTCAAAATCTAGTGTTATGGGTGTTCTGGGAGGATACGATAGGTTATTTCAAGAGTTTTACAAATTTATAGTTTTTTAATCTATTAGTTAGGAATCATCATGTCATTCCTATTGCTTAGTGATAGTGAGTTTCATCTATATCCTAGTGTTAGTAGGATGGTGTTTGAAGCACATGTCAGTATCTTGACATCAGGGACTCAGGGTGTCAGTTGCTCAGGGAGTTGTTAGGTCAGGGGGTCGGTAGGTTATGGAATCAATAAGACATGGTGTCAGTAGGTCGATGTGTTGGTACGATGGGCATTGGTGAGTTATGTATCTAACTCACATCTATGAGTCAGGAATTAATGAATAACTATTAGTGACTCGTTTTGTTGACTCACCCATTAGTTAATCATTTCTAGTTTTTCCAGTTTCTCTCCTCTTACTTTATATTTGATGTAAAGAAATTTTAAATCCTTGTTTGAGTGTTTATAAAGGTTTTTCCTCTAATATTAATACTTATTTAATATCCTAATTCTCCTGGGGCTTTTAAATAGTCATGATGTGTGGTCTTGGCCAAAATTCAAATTTAATGGCCCTTGAAACCATTCCCCTTCCGTTGATATAGTATTAGTCTCTTCTATGATGAGATTTCTTCCATATGTGTTTCCATTTTTTGGACACCGAGTTCCCCTAGAACCATTCTTCTTCATGGTGTCATGTGTTGTGATGTGGCCTTCAGATTATGCTTTCCATTGGTTTCATTCCTAATGTCACACAACCCTCTGTTTTTTGTGAAATAAAGATTCATTGGTCAGAATTTAATCGATGTAAGGGGTTCATTATTCTCTCTTTTATTTTTCTATCATGTGGGGTGTGTGTACACATGTCCCCTTATGAATAAAGTTGGATCAAAATTTAATAAAGATAATAATATGTCTTAATTTAGGTGTTGAGAAGATGATGATGATTATATCCTTGTTTAATATGATATCCTAGATCCGTGTTCTAATTTGTAAGGGATAACTGCCTTTTGAAAATCATGGTCGTTGGTGGACTCTATTTGTGAACCTGTGTAACAAGAGAATATTTTTTATTGTTACCTTGTTAAACTGATGAAATTATGATATTGATTAACCACATACAGTCAGTTAAATAAATGGATTCCCCGTGACAAAACTAGTATCTATGAGCACTATTAAATAAAGAATGTGAAATTAATGAATGAGTACTGCTGAATCTGAATACACTTTTAGTGTTTGGTGTGGTTTTGTTCAGTAGTGTGTCTTGTTTTGGCCATATGTTTTTGTTGATATAATTGTGGCTATGTGTGCGGGGTGGTACGGGTGGAGCGATAGTTTGATTGATTGTGGAATGAATGAACATGATATGTAGTGGGATAGCATCTGGGCAGTGGTTGGGTAGTGGGGGTATAGTTTGGGGTTGTACTATGTTATTATTACTGGGTGTGGTGTTGTTATATAGTGGGGATAATGAGCGTGGTTGAAATAACGTGTGTTTGGGGTTTTCTTTTTTGAGATGGAGAAAAATAAAACATTTCTTTGATGAATGATGGTTTTCATTGGTCGAACATGTGTTCAAGAAAGGGGAGTGTGTAGTGGGACTGTAATATGTTGAGTGTTTTTTGCTGGATGTGGTTTTCTTCATTATTAGGTGCATAGGATGGTTTCGAATGGTTGATTATGAAGAAAGATGTTGTTACATTTTGTGGGCCTTTCATTAGGGGTTTCAGGAGACCATTATATTTAGGAATGGGTATTATAATGGAATCTTTTACCTTGGACATTATATCCTTGTTTGGACATGGCAGTGGTTGGTATGGTTGCTTCACCTCATAATGTTTTCAGTGTTTTTTTGTTCCATAGTATGTATGGAATAAATAAATGGATGAAACGATCATGCAAAATGACAACTCATTAAATCAATTGGTTGGGGGTATGTTTGGATTTTTTTTCTTCAAATGAATTGGTGTTCATTTATCAAATTGGGAAGTGATTTTCATTAATTTTGATATGTTTATTAAGAGGTGGCACCACAGGTAGTTTTTGGTTGGATGGTTGTTAGTTTTGAAAACCCATTGATTGGGATGAGTGTTTGGTACTTATATATCAATTTACATGTAGTTTTTTTATTTCTATATGCACCTCACCCATTTTGAGAACTACATGATGACCACCCCCATTATTATTGGGTAGTGTGTCGATTCTCAACATCCCAATGGGAGTATGGATGGTTGGTTATCATATATTTTGTTCTCCCAATTCTCAGAAATGGTCGCCCAAGACTCTTCATGCTAGTTATGGTGTGGTTGTAAGGCCCAAGTGTCTATGGGTGAGATGTACTTCCTATTTGACTTTGGGATAAGTCCCATGTATTTTCAGGTAGGGTGAGGTATTGTTGAGTACTAGGTGTTTTCAGGAGAGATATGATGTGGTTTGTGGTATAGGTGTATGCAGGAATGTTGTGACAGTGGGGCTTGTTAAAAAGCGTGGTAGTGTGAGGACATTCACTATTTGGGAAGTGCAGCTAACTAGGGGGAAGTGGTGTGGGGTACCCAAGTATCTATGTGATTTCTATTTTACTTTTCTTTAATTGTGTTATTTGGTGAGCATAACTTCATGAGGTCGGGGTTGATAGAAAACCTTATTAGGTGATTTTTATTTTTTATTTTTTTCTCATAGGGGCATTAGTATGCTTCTACCACTTGAGCACTGGTGACTTACGATTCACCTAATGATTATACATGTATGCTCAGCCTACATATATAAAACTATTTTCAGTATTCTAGTGGGATTACACAAACCATGATACACATTACTAGCTCAGATGTTAGGGATTATTTTTGTGTCACCTCTTAGTTTTATTATTATACAAACTTTAGAGTAGTCTTTGTTAATTCATTAATTTCATTTTTCCTTTTCTATTTTTATCTTAAAACTCATTTAACTTCATTTTATTATTTATTTAAATAATAATTTATTCTAAAAATATGGTAGAACACATGGTGACTATGGAATAACTACAATGTCTCCAAATCGTACTATACTCGTCCTGTAGATGTCTCTATGATGAAAACACCCATTTTTAAACTAAAAATAAAAAGTTCAAACCATGACTCTTCCTAAACCCTAAAAAATTATTTAAATCCATAAAAATAGTAAAATAAAGAGTTTAAAAATGTCAGTGTGTGACATTTATACCCACTATAATTTGTTCCACCCCCTGATATCCACAATATATTTTAACCTAAAAAACAATACTTCATCATAGTTAAAGGATATTCAAAAATAATGATAAATAATGAGATCAAAAAACACCACCAATGAGAGAAATGATAACCAGATGAACTCAAGAGACTGAAATAAACTCCCAAAAAAGTGTCACCCACCTCCATAAACAAAGAAAGCACCATTTGATCGATCCAAAAAGGCTCATATCTTTCACAATAATAAATCGAACCATAAAATACAGACACCATAAACATCATCAAACAAGAACTCAACCATTATACCAAAAACCAATAAAATGTAAACAAAATATGATTGAAACCTCTATAACATTACATTAACAAATCCACTGGGAGAAAACCCATCCCAATATTTATGTTGAGATGGTATGTGGAGTATGATATACTTTTTAATACTATATTTAGAATCAAAATAATATAGATACTAAATGAAGAATCTAATAATGATCAAAAAAAAAGAGGGGGGTGAATTTTATACTTTAAAAAATTCCTTTGGAACTTTTAATGATGATTATGTTTAACAAGGTTAAATAAGGTAATTCACAAAACCTCTAGTTCTATAAACTTACTTGATTCTAGAAAAGTGATTCCGAGAAAGCTACTCTTGAAAGATTTTTCCGGAAAATAAAGCATAATTAATGTTTAGAAAGAAAAATATTCTACCTTAAAGAGTATAGAATCTTACTATATCAGAGTATACAAGTATAAGGAAGTATAAGATAACTATACTTTCCTCAACATACAAAATACAGTAGAAAACTTGAAACAAACAAGTAACAAGTAATAAGTATTTCAAACCAAAGAGAAGGGTATACAACAACCTTTGATAAAGGTCTATTGATTTATACTTTCAAAAAGTCTGTCTTAACTATACCAGGGTAATCCTATGATACGAAGATCAGAGTATGTCATGATATCCCCACAATCCCTCAACATCAAGGTTGTTGGAAACTCTGTCATCCTTAGCAGAAAAGTCCTCGAACTTTAATATAGTCAGCACCTATGTCTTCCTATCCCCGGAATCCATTGAATGTACTCAGAAACTTTAGGAGTCTCACAAACCAAATCTGAACAAGATGTTCAGTATGCACTAAGCAATAAGTTCTCTCTCTCTAGAAATCACTTCAGCATCATGTAATCTCAAGATTGATAAAATTCTTATCAGCTCTTTCAAATGAGATCCTATTTAAAGGCACAAATCCAATGGTCTTCTCCCTGCTCCAATGGTCATATTTTTCATTGAATTTTAGAGGTACCTATACACATGTTACTCAAAAAATAGTTAGTAAGTAATTGAATGCATGACATCATTTTATAACCAATACCAGTGTAAGAAAAAAATGGTTACATAAAAAGAATCAAATATTCAAAATATAAGAAAATAAAAGTTCAAATTCTAACAAAAAACACATTCGGTGTCTATAATACAATGATATTTGGATTCTGTTTTCTAAGGAACATGGAACCTGAACTCTATAGAATTGTGGAATCTGAATATCAAGGAAATTCGAAATCTGGATTCACAAGAATTTAGAACTAGAACTTACAATGTTCGGAGTGAGAGTTTATGGGAATTCGGAGTCAGGACATACAATGTTTGCAGAAAAAATTCATTAGAATTTGGTGTTTGAACATACAATGTTCAGATTCAGAGTTCTTGGGAATTCAGATGAAGAAATCATAAGAGGTCGGAGTCTGAATTCGGAGAACTTGGAGTCATAACTCAGAAGAGTTCGTAGAATAAATTCATAGAATGCAGAGTCTGAATTCAGATCCTAAAAATAGAATACTCTTCATCAAAGTATTATATGATTAAGAGGTTTTAGGTATGAAACCAAATTTTACACTTAGACAAGAAAATGAATAATGAAAAGTATGGTAAGGATAAATTTCCTTAGGGAATGACAATTTTCCATATGAAAGTAAAAACATAGGGTAAATTAAATTTTCCATAAGATAAGGTGTTTGTGATATTCAAAACAAGAAGAAATGGTAAAGTCATAAAGAAACCTTACTGACTGAACAATCTCCCAAAACATGAAGGAATGGAATAGTTATAAGGAAATCATTTTGGACTCAACAATCACCCCCTTTTTGGAAAGCACAAATATCCTTACGAAAATGAATAAAAGGACTTAGAAAAAAATATAGAATTACATAATAAAACTTATCTCCCTTATCATATGGTTAAATATGAATACTACTAAATCCTTCTTAGGCTTTGGAAAACTATTGATCATATTATAGATTTCTGTAATTAGATTTATCATTATCTTGAGTATGGAAATATCTGTAATTAAAACTCCCCCTTAGATAAACTCCCCCTCACAGAGGGATATTTCTTCTTTAAATATTATTAATTTTTCCTTTCTCCCCCTTAATTATTTTCAAAAATATTTTTAGGGAATGGAAAATAAATTATTGTACCTGAAGTATTTGTACAACAAATCCAAAAGACAAACCACAAAATTTTTAATTATGATTAGAAAGAATTTGTACAAGGAAAAAAAACAAAAAAAATGGATTGGGCCTATCATCCTTCCTTTTCCATAGGCATTAGATTCTTCACTATAGTCTTTAGGTTCTTGAGACAATTATGATCTTCCTCTCCTCTCTTAAGAATCTATTTTTGATACTCTTCTTTGTTCTCTAAGGATTTGATTATTTATTCCTGAGCCTTGAGAGCCTCTTCCTGAGCATTTGGGACTACTTCCTGCTTAAAATGATTTTCTTCATTCTCAATCTGAATATCCATTTATCTCTTCTACCTTTGGGAAACAGTATACAAATTTACATTCAAATCCATCACTTCATGAATTTGAAAATTCTGCTCAAGAGTTAGCTTTTCTTCATAACTGGTTGTACGATCCTTGGTCCTACCTTCATCAATGTAAAAATCCTCCTTGACACCATCTTGGAATTCATGATGTTCTTTTAAATCTTATTACTATCTTATTTGACCCGCCAACCATTTTCTTGCAAGACCTTTTATGGGCATCGGAGTTAATGAAAAAATTCTTGAAATTAGCCTCAAGCTTTAAACGTTTATCGAATTCAATGGATACTGAATCCAATTTCTGATTTAATGTGTGTTGAAGCATCTGGAATCTAGATTCTATGCTTGGGGAAATCGGAATGGTGCCAACCAGCTTCTTCAAAGACTGCACAACAAAATAATGTCCTATAGATGATGGTTCTAGTTCTGAGACTTTGCTTGGTGAGACTTCTTTCTCAAGCTCAACAGCTTTCCTCTTTGAAGATCCAAAAGCATGCTTCTTCTTTACTATATCTTTAGTAGGGGTATCAACATCCACATGTTTCTCCTTATGAGTTTTTGGAACGACTTCCTCATCCAGAGATTCATGTTCACTACCAGACATCTGAACAATTATATCTTCATCTATTCTTTCCTTCTCATCTCCTGCCTCAGCATCATTAGGATGAACGAAATGATGATTACAACTTTCTTCATCTGACATCTTATTCACTTCATCTTCAGCATTGTCATCTATTCCAGGAGTAGCATGATTTGAAGATTCAGCTTGAAATTTTTAGATTGAAAATTTCTCTGATAGAATCTCATTCTCATGATATCCCACTACTTGCTTAATCAAATCAGCTATGTAATCTAAATTATCAGCTTCTTCCACTTCGTCCACAACTTTATCTACTTCTTTTTCTTGGGCTTTTTCTAGATTGAGAAATTTCTTACCCAGAGTCTCAGGTAAAGCCTATACCAAGAAAGATTTTGGCATGAGGGTATTCTCTGATGCTTTCTCAGTATCCCTCAGAAGGGATTGGACAATTTCAATCTCAGGAATCTTCTTTTTTTCTTTTCTTTAGCTTGCTTCTCAAGCTCATCTTCTGTCTTTTCATTCGAAGCCTTTGCTTCTGTAGGATCCAAGCCAAAATATGCCTCTCCTTCCTTCCTGTTTTTCTTATCTTCCCTCTATTTTCCCACAACCTCATCTGGGTATGATTTTTGTTTCTTAGGTTTATGAGTTATATATTGGGCTTCCTTAGATTTTGGTATTTTCTATTCCTCTTCTACTTCCTTCAACTTTCTCTTCATTCCTTCCTTTTTGGATGGTGCACCCACATCTTGCATCTTTGGAATTTCATCAGTTTCCTCCTCTGGTAGGTCATAAAATTTTCCAGAGTCTTTAGAAAATCCAATGTTCATCCTTTTTAGTGCATCATTACTAAATAGCATAACATTTTAATTTCTAGGTTTTTAAATACACGGGATTTTTAATGATTCTACACACCGAAAAATTAACATTAATAGAATAGCTGGATACATAAAAATATATGAAATCAAATTTACATTATTGATATTCTTGATCGTAATAAGAATATGCTTAACCAAATTGACCTTCCTCAGGTTCACCAAAAAATCTAGGATGTACATATAACTCTTCTTCAAAGGGTCCTTGTCACCTTTTCTCGGAATGATAAATCCTTGAACCCATAATTCAAGGATACAATTATTTGAAGAGAGATTATCAATCATCAGAGTCTTGACATCAGTAAGACCGAGGAACTCCATAGCTTTCACATTTTCTGTAGAGACCCGAAGCTTGACGTACATAGACATTACATTACATTTGCGGAATACTTAGTACATAACAAAAACACACACACAATGATCATAATAGTTTAGTGTCTTTGGAAACTTGGAATATAATATTCTAATCGTGGTGAAAGATCTTCAACATCTCCCATAATGATCTTCCTTTTTTACCTAAATCCTTTCTTTATATCATGGGGAAAAGAAAATATAAAAGGGTGAGCTCAAATGCTCAGTAAGGGTAAACAAAAGAAATATCAATCACATCATATTCATAAGAACATAACATGTTGGAAATCTTAACCTGCAAAAGGGAGCATAATTTCATAACATGGGATAAATCATAGTAGTGAAATGAAATCCCAATAATCATAACATAAAACATGAAAATTTTTGGCATACACACATAATCATAGAGAATCATTTCTTGTTAGTCAAGACTCATTTCCAAGACTATCTTAGTGGACAAAGTCCATTTCTGAACCGAGTTACCCTCGTTTCAGTCCTGTTTCACTGAACCGGTATAACCTACCGTTCCAGCCATGTCTATCTCATGAGATATAAAATCTTTACCCAATGCATTGGAGGGAGATATAGGTCCCACCCATCTCATAATTATACCATTCTTATGTGTGCCACAAAATCATAAACCATACATCATAGCATAACCCATGTAATAAAAATGGGAATCTTAAACATCGTGACATCATAAAACAATTCATATACGATAAAGGAATTCATAAAAATATTTCCATCACAACATAATCAAATCCATGTAATAATAGGGATAGAAACATAACCCTTTATTATCTTAGATGGAAAATAATTTTGATAAAACACTTGAACCTCATTCTTGAGGAAAATATCCTTTCTACTGCGAAAACACTTTTCCTTTCTTAACATGTCATAAAATTTTAAACTAAAACAAGTAGATTAAAAATAAACTTGAAAACATGTAAAGGAATATTCTTGGAAATAATGTTTTAAAAATCCATTCATGTCGTATATGTTAAAAAAACATTCTTCTCATACTTTTGTCGGAAAAGTCAAAAAAGTTCCTCGTACGAAAGACGACAAAAGATTCCTTTCATATCTTTTACTAAAAACTCACCGAAGGGTAAAATAGGATTTAAACAATTGTAGGTGAATGGAAATAATATTACATATATAGGAAACATGGATGTGGATGATAAAATACACCCCAGTAAATTCCAAAGTATAAACAATCTCGGATAAAAATTAGATTGTGATATTTCCCTTACCTTTTGTCTGATATGCTTTGTACGTATCCGAACCTCCTATATAATGATTTAAATAATGTAATTAACTTATTACAGAATCATATTCATTGTTATGATATCATATATGGTTCAGTTATGACTTTATATTACCCGTTCTTTTGTAAATTCCATGTTAAAGAAGCGTTTTGGGTAAAATCGTTTCATTTATCGTAGGTGTTTGGACTTGTTGTTATTGACATTATTATTACTTATATGATGATTTAATTACTTTCAGAATATAAAACATGATTTATATATCATATATATTCAGTATATATATATATATAATAGATAGATAAATTAAATTAAACACACCGTTCATGGAGACGGTAGTCCGTACGTACGCATGACCGCTGTTTTCCTTTCCTTATTGTCTTGAATGGAAGTAAGTAGATGACATACATATATATATATATATATATATATACATAAATCCAGTAGATTTAGCATGTAATATATTTCATTATATTCATTATATATACTTTATAATCATTAATTAATGGTTAATGTGGAGAATGAATCTCATCGCGTCGTGGAGACGGTACTCCGTACGTACGCACGAGCGATGATATCGTTCTCATGATCGTGAACTTGTGTTGAAGTGTATGTATACTATTTCAGTATCAATATCACTTTATAATAATCATATATAGTTACTCATTACACCATTATACCCATCCAATTAAGGTGGTGGCGGAAAATAGATTACACCACGGCGTGGAGACGGTATTCCGTACGTACGCACGCGCGGTGATTTCCTTTTTCCGTAGGATGGATAGAAGGTTAATTAGAGTTGTTTCATATTTATAATAACATATAAGTATATAAGAAATATTGATGTTATTACTTTATCATGAAACAACTAAATAAGAATAAGTTGAAGAAGACAGAAATTGAAAAAGATCGGTAATGAATATTACCACTTTTTGACGTGCCTTTTCTTAACCTCCTTTTAGGGCACTAGGGTTGGTATTTGAAGAAGACCAGAACCTCTAGGATGATTCTAGGTAAGTGGAGAGGAGATATTGGTAGGGGTTGGCTGAGCTTGAAGGCTCAAATTGGTGTGAGGAAGAGAGGTAGGAGGTGCCCTTTTATAAGGGAGGAGAGGGGCACCTTTGGAATTCTTAAAAATATTAATTTATAATAAATCTAACGCCACTTAAAAACCTCCATAAATGACTCATATTCGAATATTATATGAGATAGGGTTGTAATCACATTATACAATAAAATTTAGACATGTTAGGAATTTATTTTAAACATTATCAACTTGATTTATCCTTATTTGTCAATTTAATTTTATTTGTGGTAATAATATTCTAAATTTTAAATTATTATTAATAATTACACATGTGTTGTGAATTTTCCATAATTTGACAATTTATGACATTTTAGACCATGTAAATTTTAATTTATAATTTTTAAATATTTTTGTGATTTTTAAACAATTTTATAATATGTTATTTTTATAAAATAACAATAGTGTCAATTTTGACACTATTCATTTATTTGAATTTAAATAAACAATATACAGAGGATATGTTCTAACTAAAATATTTAATAGATTAAAAAAATGTCATATGTATCTATAATATTAGTGGAGAACATTAAATAGTGCATATAATAATTATTTTAATATTTTTTAAAACCATTTATTTGATACTTTAATTAATAAAATAATTTCAACATCACTATTGTGTCATATTTAATGATAATTATTTAATCCCTAAAAATTATAAATAAATTCCTATGATTTAGATAATTTTATTATATTTCTGGAGACTATTAATTTTTGAAGTTTCATTAAGTTTATCACCAAATTAAAATTATTATACTTATAAGATTTAAGAAAGTGACACGTTGTCACATTCTTTGGTTTTAATAATAATTAAATTATTTTCATGGAAAAAAGTCTATAAAATGAATCTAACCCGACCCCTAGGTGATATGGGTCGACCTTTAGTCATCCAATAGGATTTTGACATTTGTTAGGGTAATTTTAAAATATTATATTTACCCTTAATTACCCGATTTACCTTTAACTATGGTAAATAAAATTTACCGTAGTTACTATTCATAATTCCCAAAAATAAAAAGTAGCTTATTAAATAATTTGGATCCACTGATTCCAAATATGGAATCCATTTTTCCAAATTCAATACACACAAGTTTCATAAATTGAATTAAAATTAATACTGTTGTCGAAAGAAAACGGGTTTTATTTAAAACATTGCAAAAGATTGAATTGATTTAACCTACGAATTCAAGGTAAAATCAATGCTAATGTCATAAATTATATTAAATGGGAAAAGTATACTCTATTTATACTTTAAAACCATTCAATATTATAATTTAACCACATAAGATATTACGATGAAAAAAGTTGTTTTTAATTTAAATATAGAGTGTTTTTACTATTCATTAAAATATGAAAGTTATCGGAAAAATATCAAAACATTATCTAATGTAAATTTTTATATCTTGATTCAAAAGAAGAATTTTATTTTATCAAATTGAACTTATAAACATGTCAAAAACTATATTTAAAGTGGGTGCGCCATCAAAAGGCGGCAAAACTACATTTTTTGAAAAATACTTTTTTTTCCTGAAAAATTTATTTTATTCTTATACCATGTTATAGAAATGTGTAAGATGAATAATAATGTTATAAAATTCAAAATTTAGTTAACACTATTTATAATGGCTAGTTCATGACAATACTATAATAATATATCGTTGTTTATTAAAACCCAATATTGCGTACAACACATGCTATCGAGGAAGGTCGCGATTGCGTGTAATGCAAGCCAAGTCAGGGTTGCGTGTTGTGAAAGAATCCTTCGTTGTTTCGTATAACAAAATCCAACCATATTTCATTTATACATTGAATATATATATATATATATATATACTCAATGATGCGTAGAATAACTATTATCAAAATTGTGTGTAACACGATCCAAGAATTGCGTTGCGTATACTGCAAGCTAATACGGTGTTGCGTATAGCGCAAGGTAATCTTGGTGTAGAATAAAACACAAGACATTAATGAAATTAAATGAATATTTTTCATAAAATCTCTGGGTGTTACATGTTAAATGCTTCTGTGAACATCCAGTAACTTGTGGGAACATAATTCAGCATCCCATTCGTATAGAACACCAACTATGCAGGCTGCCTTAGTATATTAAAGCGCACAGGTTTTTCCTATGCTTTTGAAGGAAATATTCTCTCTGCCTTCTTCATTAAAGCTATTTTCTGATTCATAAAACTCTATTAGCAGATTCAGATACAACAAATATTGATCCCCTGGTTTCAATATTCAAACACACTCTCATCCATTCAACTTAATGTTCTTTGAAATATGAGAAACATACACGTTGAAGATGTTTGGTCAAACCAACCATTCTCTGTATACCTGTCACTCTAGAATTGGGTTGATAGTAGATATATCTTATTTATAGGATTCTTCTATAGAAATTCAAAATTGAGAAACTCTGAGATGTTCGGAACGAGGTTAAGTAGAGGGTCAGAACTTCAGCATGAGAGAACGTGAGATCGATGTGGGACAACCCTTCGGGGGTCCTTTATATAGGTTTTGGAAGTGATGATTCATTTTCAAAACTAAATCCAATGACTGAAAATCCATCTGATTAGATTTGACGGTTGATATGATAGACGCACGGAAAATTTGACAGAAATTGATCTTTTGAGGTTTTTAAGAAAAACATTCGGATTTTAGTGTAAGAGAATTCGAAATTTTTTTAAAAAAATGAAAATACCAGCAAGTAAATAATGACTAATAATACTTAAGATAGGAAATATGCAATTTGAATTTCCATGAAGAATATTCTTATTGATGAAAAAAAATTCTTGAAGAACATCAAATTCTGAAAAATATTGATTACGAAAAATTTGAAAACGAAAAACATCACAAAAAAAATTAGTATAAAAGTCTTCATTAAGAAAATTTTGAGTAAGAAAATATTCATTACGAAAATTTTGAGTACGAAAATCTTCATTACGAAAATTTTGAAAATCTAACAATGAAATTTTCATTACAATTTTTTTTGAAAAACTTACTATGAAAATTTTCAATAAATTTTTTTTTGGAAAACTAAATATGAAAAGTTTCATTACGAAATTTTTGGAAAACAGACTATGAAAATTTTTATCACGGAAAATATTGAAAACTGACTATGAAAATTTTCATTATGAACATTTTTAGAAAATTGACTCTGAAAATTTTCATTACGATTTTTTTTGAAAAACTAACTATGAAATTTTTTATTTTTCTAACAAAAAAATATACCCCCCCCCTATGGAAAGGAGTTTATTTCCATATGGAGATTGATTTCATTAAGATGTTAATAAAGATGATTACCTTATGGTTATCATTCTTAACTTCTGTTTAATGTATTGAAACCTATCAGAGGGTAAAAATTTTGTGAAAATATCAGCATGCTAATCTTGCGTTCCGATAAATTGAAGAATAATATCCCCTTTCTGTGTATGATCCCTAAGAAAGTGATTCCTAATATCTATGTGTTTTTCACGATATTTATGTACATGGTTTTTTCTTAAATAAATGGAACTTGTATTATCACACAAAAATTTTGTTTTGGTAAAACTCATACCATATTATGTTATAGTGTGTTGCATCCATAATACTTGAGCACAACAAATTCCAGCTGCTACATATTCAGCTTCAGCAGTGGAAAGTTCTAATGAGTGTTGCTTCTTGGATGACCAAGAAACTAATAAATCTCATAATAAATGATATGTTCTAGATGTACTTTTTCTATAAATTCTATATCCACCAAAGTTAGCATCAGAAAATCTTTTTAGAATAAAATCATTTCCAGAAGTATAAAAGTCTCCTAAATCCATGGTTCCATTTAAGTCGAAAAAACTTATTTTCACCGCCTTTAAATGAGATTCCTTAGGATTGGATTGATATATTGCACATAATCACATAGAAAACATTAATTATGGATAACTAGATTTCAAGTATAGTAAACATTCTATCATACCTCTAAAAGATGATTCATCTACTGGTTACCCAGCTTCATCAAGATCAGATGTGTTTGAGGTATAAATATGAGTACTAATACTCTTAGTTTTTTCAAATCCATACTTTTTAAGAAGATATTTAATATACTTATGTTGTTATATATAGATTCCATCTGGTTTTTGAGAAATTTGAAAACCACAGAAAAAAGTTAACTCACCCATCATACTCATTTAAAACTAAAATTTCATTAGATACACAAAGGAATCAGTTAAATATTGCTGAGTTGAACAAAATATAATGTCATCAACATAGATTTGAACAATAAAAATATTTTTCTTATCTTTATTTAGTGAAATGGTTGGATCTACATTTCCCTTAATGTAATTATTTTATCAAAAAATCTTGTAAGCCTATCATAACCATCTTGAGGGGCTTGATTAAGTCCATACAATGATTTGGTCACTTTATAAACTTGTTCATGATGTTTTGTATATTCAAAATCATGAGGTTGTTCAACAAAAACTTCCTCTTGTAAAAAACCAATAAGGAATGCACATTTCACATCCATTCGAAAAAGTTTGAAATTGGAGAATGTTGTAAAGGAAAGAAGAATACGAATAAATTCAAGTTTAGCTACTGGAGCATAGGTTTCTTCATAGTATATTCCTTATTATTGATTATAGACTTTAGCAACCAATCTATCCTTATTTATAACAATGATTCCATTTTCATCACACATATTTCTGAAGACCCATTTTACTCCAATAAGAGATGTTTTTTTAGGCCTTTCAACCAAGGTCCAGACTTTATTCCTTTAAAATTTGTTTAGCTAATCTTGCATAGCTTTTATCCAATCATCATTAAATAAAGCTTAAACAGTGCGTTTTGGTCCTTATTGGGAAAGACATGCAAGATTTTCTAATTCATTTATTAAGTAACTTCTAGTCCTTACAGGTTGATTCACATCACCAATGATACTATCACTGGGTTGCTTCTTTAGAGAAAACTCATTTGGGTTTTGTAAACCCTTTTCATCAACATAGGGTAAGAAATATCCTGGGTTAAATGCTTCGGAAACATTTTCATTGGCATTTTCCTTATTAGGAGGATCCTATAAAAAAGGTTTATAATCAGTATTTGGAAACACATCCAAAGATTTAAGTTGGGGTTGTTTAAAAATAAAAGGATTTGTTTCATCAAAATTGACATGTACTATCTCTTCAACTGTAGAAGTGTTTTTATTAAATGATCTATAATCCTAAGAAGTTGTGGAGTAACCTATGAAAATTCCTTCATCATATTTTGGTGTGAATTTGTGAGGATTATCATTATTATTCAGAATAAATACTTCGCAACCAAAAAACGTAAAGTAGGAAAGTATAGGTTTTCATCCATTCCATAACTCATAAAGAGTTTTATTAAGAATAGGTCTAATGAAAACGTGATTTATGGTATAAAAACCAGTTCTTACAGCTTCAACCCAAATATGTTTGGCAACAGAATACTCACTCAACATGGTTTTGTTATCTCCTAAAGAATTCTGTTTCTTCAGTCAATAACACCATTCTTTTGAGGTGTTCTAGGTGCTAAAAAGTTATGAGTAACGCATATTCTACTATAAAAAGTTTGAAAATCATAATTTTGAAATTCTCCTCCATGATCACTATGAATAGTTATCAAAGGAATGTTTTTCTCATTTTTGACTTGGGATCTAAAACTTTTGAAATAATAAAGGGAATCATATTTTTTGATAAAAAATAGACCCACATAAATCTAGTGCAATCAACAACTAAAAAAAATACATAATATTTTACTCTAATGCTTCTAGTTTGTGTTGGAAAAAAATGATCCATATGTACTAACTATTATTCATCAGTAGTTGGGACTTCACCGACTAATTTAAAACTAGATTTATGTTTTTTTCCACATTGAAAAGGATCAGAAACATTTGAAGAATAAAATATATACTCTAATAGAACCTTAAATAATATTTTCTTTGAGAGTTTTCATAGGTTTCTAATGTTATTTTTTCCTATCCTTCTATTCCATAACCAAGAATTATATTCCATTTCCCTAAGACAAGGTATGTCTTGGATACTAAGGTAATATTTGTTTAGTGTATATAAATTATCTTTCCTTTGGGCAGAATGAATAAATTCATCCTTGGAATTGTGTACTAAGAACTTGTCATTCCTAAAATTCACATCGTAACCTTCATTAGATAATTGAATTATTCTAATGAAATTGTGCTCAAGATCCTTAATAAAAAAGAACATTTTAAATAAATTTTTTTCCAAGAAGGACGATGTTGCCTATACCAATAATTTCTTCCTTAGCATTATCTCTAAACGTTACTTTCCCTCCTTTGGTCTTAATAATCTTTTCAAACATGTTCTTGTTACCAGTCATATGTCTGGAGCATCCACGATCCATGTACCATGTATTGCTGTTGGTAATTTCATTAATTTCCTAAAAATAAGAGTGTTAGGCTTTTGGCATCCAAACATTCTTGGATCCAAAAGTTTCAGAAAGAAAAATTTTAGGAACCTACACTTTCTTATAATAATAGGCTTTATGAAATCCTAAAGACTGGGTTTTGTTTAAGGAACAAACTTTTTCCCAGTGTCCACCACACAGAATCTTAGTGGAGAAAGGAGCACTTTGAAGAACATAATAATTGTTACTAAAAATCAGTTTAGAACTAGTATAACCAAAACATGAATTATTCCTTAGAGGTCGGATTTGAGAATACATCTTATCAAAATTTTCCTTACATAAGTTAAAATTTTACAAACACTACAATAAGGGAAAAAATTGGATTTCAATATAATAACTATGTAGTTATCTTCCAAAAAATTAGCATTAGAACTAGAGTTAGGCTCAAAAACCCTCTTATTATAAATTAAAATTTCTAGATCTTTAGAAAGTTTATCCTTCTTAGAATTTTCTTCCTCATGATTTTTTTAATTATTTTCAAAATCAAGGGTTTTCTTATTCAAGATATTTAGAATGATATGATATTTCTTTAGTAAGTATATAAATCCTAGGATTTTCCTTATCAAGATTTTTATTGACCATAGAATTCTCATTCTTAATAAGAATACAAAACCTAGAAACTTCTTCATAGGTAGGCAACGTATCATCCTCATTAGAAGAATATTCTTAATATGAATATTTATAATATTTTTCATTACTATAATTTTTATTCAATGAAACATTGGTCATTGATTCAGCATTGCATACCTTATCCATTATGCAATGATTGTGAATAGGTAGTATGGCTATTAAACCATGATTCTTCTGTCCAAAAGATTCGTAATCTGATGATTCATCTGATGAGTCACCACCACTAGCACTCCAGGTGTCATTAGCTTTCAAAACATTCTTAGCATTATCTTTTTAGTACTTCTTTCTATTTCTCTCAGAATGTTTTTCCTTTTTTTCCTTTCTCTTAAGCATAAGACAATCAGGTCATATATGTCTAGGTGTCTTGCATTAATAACATATAACTTATGAATCGTTCTTATCTTTCCATTCTTTCATCTTATATCCAGATTGAGAGTTCTTATGTCCAGCTATCTTGTTCATCCTTCGATCAAGATTGGAAAATTCATTTTTTGAAGATTCACTTCCACTAGATTCGGATTGTATAAAAACCTTTTTATATTTAGATCTTGTAACTCTCTTAGGAATCTTGGCATTCATATGAGTTGAATTTGTAGAAAAAGCAACACTACTATTCCCATACATCTTATTACTATTGTCATCATCTATCTTCAATATAGTCTCATGTTAAATAAGAGTTCCAAAAATTTCATCAAGAGAAATCTAATTAAACTTTTTATTCTCATCTAAAGAAGCTCTCTTGGATTCCGACTCATTAGGCATTATGTCAATGATCATGTCAACAAGGGATTCATCATCTAATCCTTTCTCACCCATAGATTGGAAACTATTAAGAATAGTCATGAATCTATGTTCCACCTTACATATGAGTTCTCCATAAGGATAGATAAAACCATGATATTCAGCTCTGAGAATGGATCTTTTTGTTTCAATGACTTTTGAAGTTCCAAAGTGTGTGTAACGTCCCGAGTCCAGAGCCCCTCCACTGGTGGCCCATACCCGGTTCGCCACATGACCTCAAGCATGTTTCCCCGAACGCCAGAGGCTGCCGACTAGTAACGAGGGCCTAGGTGAGTCGGTGGGGAAACTATTCCCTCATTCGGTAAGGTACACAAGGTAAGAAAACAACCATAAACAGCGAAAGTAGTAAAAACATGCATAACAGCAGAAACCAAACAACGGAAGCAATGTAGATATATAACTATGATGACAAAGATGCAGCAGGTACAAGTATCTAAGGAAAAAAGCAAACACAACAACTTTCTGAAATACAACTGAAACCAAGTGCAAAAGAAAACAAAGTAAGCTCCTCAGCATCGCGAGCCACGGCTCGGTCCAATGCTCCTCAGCTCCCGGTGAAATCAAGATCCTGAAGTAGAAGGGCGCTTGGCCTTATCTATACCTGTAGAAACATAGTCTACTGGGGCCCAAAAGCATGGCCCAAACAGGGTGTGAGATACAATCCCATTATCCAATCACCCAATGTTCTGTGCCTAACAGTCAATGAATACATGGAAGTACTAAAACAAGAAGCAGTAAACAGAAAGGCACAAATAGCTACAATCCACAGCTCTAACAAGTGAGGCACACAAGTAAGAAGTCCACAACAAGAAGTAAACAGGTAACCCCCTAGGTATCTCTCACATTATAGCCCCTATGGTTCAACCTCTAAGTACAAGAAACCCTCTAGGAGGCACACATAGTCTCACCCCTCTGGTTCAGCTACGTAATTAAGCAGACTCTTTGGGGATTCACTCACCGTCAATTCCCCCTATAGTCTTGTATCATGCTAAAGGCTCTCGGGGGAAGCACTCAACGTCAATTCCCCCTATATCCCGCGTTGTAATTAAAAGACTCTCTGCAGAATCCCTTCCATCAATTCTCCACTTTGTATCACATTGTGATTTAAAAGACACTCTGGAGAATCCCTTCTGTCAATTCTCCCTTTGGTCTACTACTCTAGGTTCTCACATTCCTGAGTAACTAAACATGCTCAGCGTGTGTGTATCATCTATGTAAACCTCAAGAACTACTTGGCTATCAAGTAAGTCTCCACAGTAAAATAAAACAACAGTTCCACTATCCTACGACTAGGCATGGAAACTGGAAAACGCCAAACAGGCAGAACAAGCATGGAAAAGAAAACTGAGCACAAACAAAATACTCTAATCACAAGCAATAACTTCTACTAAAGAAATCAAGCAAAGCAGGCAAGAAACAAGGGCAAAACAAGAAACATGCAATACCCCGTTCAAGGGTATTGGTGGAATTTGCACAAAAATACTCAATGAATTTATACAGAAAGGCACAAACCACCTACCTCGATCCTAGGAGATCGATATACGTGAACCTCAGTGACAGATTCCCCTTAGAATGACGTAGATATGAGAAAACTCACAAAAAGTTCATCCCATGATAACATGGAAACCATGAGAAATCATGAAACAAGGCTAAATCAGAAGGAAGAACTCACCGATGCGCTTATAATGCAACTGATCGTGCTTGAATCGGAGAACGGACGGAGAGGCGGTTATCCGTCGAAGATCTGGCCGTACGGGTCACTTCGGATGGCCGAAAACTGGAGAAGAAGGTGAATATGAGGGTTAGACGCGACCCAGTTCCGTTTCATGAAAAAAAAGAAAGTACACGGCGTGTACATTTAGAGTACACGGCGTGTACTTCTATTTTTTTTACTCCGAAATAACCGGCCTCCACCTCAGCCTTACACACCGTGTGTGTGGCCCGGACACGACCAACACACGGCTTCGAACCGGAATAGAGTACACGGCGTGTACTCAGAAAGTACACGACATGTACTTCTGAAATTTCCAGAAAATTCATTTTTTCTCAAAAACTCAAGAAAAAGGAAAACATACCGGAAAAGAGATCCGGGTTCTTACAAACATCCCCCCTTAATGAAATTTGTCCCCGAATTTCCCTAACGAGGCAGAGAAGGAGAAACCCCGAACAGCTCCTGCCACTACGATCAAACATCAGCCTCCCTCTCCCAGGTCTCGTCCTGTACTCGTCTGTACTGTCATAGTACTCGTACCAGAGGAACAGACCTCCCACGGAGAACCTTCATACTATGATCGAAAATCTGGATAGGATGATCCTTGAATGATGCATCCACATCAAGCTCGGCTTCCTCGGGCTGAAAGATGTGAGACGGGTCTGAAAAGTAGCGTCGGTGCTGAGAGACGTGGAAGACATCGTTCATGGCCTGATACATCTGAGGTAGCTGCAACTGATAGGCAACCTTCCCCACACTCTCCAAAACCTCAAGCGGCCCGACGTACCACGGTGAGAGATTACCTTGTCTCTGAATACTTTTGTGTCCCAACCTCGGTGCGACACGTAGGAAGACCAGATCACCGACCCCGAACTTTAGAGGTCGTCTCCACTGATCAACATAAGGCTTCTGCCGAAACTGTGCTATAGCCATCCTCTTCCAAATCAGCTCTATCTGCTCTGAAGTCTCCTGAACAAGATAAAATCCCAACAAAGCTGCCTCTCCTGCCTCCAGCCACCATAAGGGTGATCGGCATGGCCTACCATACAAATCCTCGTATTGCGCCATATGAATAGTCTCCTGGAAACTTTTGTTGTAGGCGAACTTCACCAGAGGAATATGGTTCTCCCAAGAACTGCCAATGTCGAGGATGCAAGCTCGGAGCATATCCCCAAGCACCTGGATCGTGCACTCTGACTGGCCATCAGTCTGGGGATGGTATGCTGTACTCAAAATTACCTGTGTACCCAAGGCCTTCTGAAGTCTCTTCCAGAACCGAGAGGTAAAGCACGCATCTCTGTCTGAAACAATAGAGCGCAGAACTCCATGAAGACGAAGGATCTCTCTAATGTAAAGTCATCCCAGATCATTGACAATAATGGTCTCCTTGATCGGAAAGAAGTGAGAAACCATCGTAAGTCTGTCGAAGGCAACCCAGACAACATCATTTCCCCGAGGTGACCTCGGAAACCCGGTCATGAAGTCCATCGCAACATCATTCCACTTCCACTCCGGAATGGGTAACTGCTGTAAAAGGCCTGCTGGTCGTTGAGGCTATGCTTTCACCTACTGGAAAGTATAACATCTCAAGACAAAACCAGCAACATCTTTCTTCATACCTGGCCACTAGTATTGGAGATGAAGATCCTGATACATCTTGGTGATTCCAGGATGAACTGCCCAAACTGAAGAATGGAAATCCCACATCATCTCCTCGCGTATGTCTGATAGAACCCATACGCTTCCTTGGAAATGAAAGATATCATCCTCGCCCACTATCCATCCAGGAATAGGGTCCTCTCATGACACACTCTCCTGCAGGACTAAGCCTTCCGAGTCTTATAGCAGCCTCATCCGTACCCGATCAAGTAGCGTGGAGGTAATAGCTACAGAAGATAGAAAAGTCTATCCCCGTCTGTCATGCACCTCCAGATGCATCTCAGAGAACAGAGCCATCAGATGCCACTCACTACTGGCCTCCTGAACTGCCTGAATTTGAGTTCTCTTGCTCAAAGCATCAGCCACGGCATTTCCCTTTCCTGGCGTATAGGCAAGCTCGAAATCAAAAGACTGAAGATACTCGACCCACATGCGCTGCCTCAGATTCAGATCACGCTGAGTGAAAATATACCTGAGACTCTTGTGGTCAGTGAAGACCAAAAAGTGATCTCCCAGAAGATAGTGTTTCCATAGTGCAAGGCATGAATAACAGCTGCCAACTCCAGATCGTGCGTAGGGTAGATCCTATCATGTGGCCTCAACTGCCGAGACCCATACACAATGACTCCATCTCCCTGTATAAGCACAGCTCCCAGCCCGATACCCGAAGCATCATAGTAAACATTGTAGCTCTTACCAGGATCTGGTAAGACTGGTATCGGTGCTGACGTCAACCTTCCTTTCAGCTCTTGAAAGGATGACTCACAAAGATCTGACCATAAGATCTTCGCCCCCTTCGTGGTCAGACCTGTCAAAGGTGCTTCTAGACGTAAAAAGTCCTGAATGAAGCGTCTGTAGGATCCAGCCAACCCTAGGAAGATCCGTACCTCAAAAACGTTCTTCGGCTACTCCCAGGAAACTACAGCTCCCACTTTCTCCAGGTCCACTGATACTCCTGCCTCTGAGATGACGTGACCCAAGAAGTGAATCTGGTCCATCTAGAATTGGAATGTCGAGATTTTAGCATAAATCCGATGCTCTCTCAGTGTACTCATAACGATTTCAAGATGTGTGGCATGGTCGTGTCGAGTGTGAGAGTACACCAAGATATCATCCATGAAGGCCACGATGAAGGAGTCCAAGTAAGGATGGAACACTCGGTTCATCAGCGCCATGAAAACTGCAGGTGCATTCGTGAGACCGAATGGCATGACTGTGTACTCATAAAGACAGTAACTGCTCCAAAAGGCAGTTAGAGGTATATCTGATGGTCTAACGCACAACTAATGATAACCGGACCTCAATTAGATATTCGATAACACCTGGGCTCCTCAAAGCTGATCAAAAAGGTCATCAATCCTCAGCAAAGGATATCGGTTCTTGACTGTCAACTGGTTCAGCTTCCGATAATCCACACAAAGCTGAAGGGTACTGTCTTCCTTCTTCGCAAACAGATCAGGCGAACCCCAAGGAGAAGTACTGGGTCGGATGAAACCCTTAGCCTGTAGCTCCTCCAACTGGTTCTTGAGCTCCTGCAACTCATGTGTGGTCATCCTATAGGGAGGAATGGACACTGGTGCCACTCCTGGAACGAGATCAATAGAAAATTCCACCTCATGCTCTGGAGAAAAAACTAAAAAGTCCTCTAGAAAGACATCCTTGAAGCGATCCACCACTAGAGGAAAGTACAACTGTGGAGTCCCCTGGTCATCCATATAAAGGCAAGCAATGTGAGATGTCACCCCTCCTAGCCCAAGATTCTCGAGTCCTGCTCAACTTTCCCTAACGTCCCATTCACCTCTATGAAGGAAAGATTCACCTTCTGGTGAAATGAAACTGAGTCTGCGGTGATAGCAGTCGACGAATTCCTAGTAGGGAATCAACCAGTCCATGCCAAGGATGACATCATAGCCTATCATCTCTAGGACATAGAGATCCAATAATAAGCAATCCCCTACAACCTCGAGAAGCCACTCTCTACACTGACGTACAGTAGATGTTCTAATTCCCAAAGGTGTGTCTAGTGTCAATGAGTCGGTAGAAGAAAAGATGCAGATTCCAAGGCTCTCCACAATGGCAACAGAGATAAACTATGCATAGAACCAGTATCGAAAAGGGATGAAGATAAAACTGAGGCTACTAAAATCATACCTCGAACAGTAGAAGGGTCGGGATCCAGCTCATGATAAGCCTACTTTGTGGAAAAAGACTGACCTGCACTGCGGCCCTGCTCCCCTGACTGACTAGTATGACATGAACCTCCCTGCTGGTGCTGAGGGACTGGTGGCTGACCGCCATGGCCTCGACCTCCACCTCGGCCCGAACGGTCGGAAGAACTCAAGTTCCCTGACTAGTGAGAGACTGGTGGGGCTTCTCTTGAACAGGGAGTCATTGAAGAACCCCGGTCACCTACTTCTTGTGGGAAAACCTGGCAAAAACGCTGAAGGTGACCCAACATGCCGTAAGATCGGCACTCCACGGGGTCTCTCTGGCACTGCGGCCTCGTTTTCCCTGTCCGGCCACACTGGTAGCATGTCACCTGGCTGCCTGATGATGTGTCTCGCTTCCTCGAATCACCGCGTGTAGGCTCCCTATGAAGCTTCTTGCTGTCATCGGATGGAAAGCTTTCTCTGGAAGCAGAACCGCCCTGACTCGCATCTCCAACGTCTCTCAGATTGCGCTCCGCAATCAGTGCCTGGTTGACGATGGATTTAATGGAAGTAAGCTGGAAGATTTTCACCTATGAGCGAATATCCCTCCTCAGTCTATCCTCAAACTTCCTCCCGAAGAACACCCCAGTCCCATCCCGAAGGGGTGTAAAATGCTACAGCTCAGTGAAACGAGAGGAATAATCCATGGCAGATAGAGTACCCTGCTCTAAGCTCATGAACTCCCTGGCTCGATCGGCCCTCAGGGTCTCCGGGTAGAAGTAGTCGTAAAACACGGGATGGAACTCCTCCCAAGTCATATCCTGCTGCTGACCCACCTATGAGATCACGTCCCACCACCTCTTGGTAGATTCTCGGAGCATATAGGTGGAGAGCTTGACCCACCTCTCTGGAGGCGTCTCCAGATGCTCGAATATAGTCAGCATGGCTTCCAGCCATGACTCTGTAGCCTGAGGTCCTCCCTCCCCCAAAAACGTGGGAGGATGCTGCTGCTGGAAAACCCGCGTCTAGTCTTCCATAGACAATGTAGGAGGCGGTGCTCCCTGGAAGGCCAGCATCATCCTCATGAAACCTTCCCTGAACTGCGCATCAGTGCCTGCCACTTGTACGACAACCGGTGCCAAGGATGGCTCGGCTGGGGGATCGACAGGAAGTCCTTTATCATCCCTGTCAGGCGTCTGATCACTGCCTGACGACAGACGTATGACCGGAGGATGTCCTAGAGGAATAGCTCTGAAATATTAAAAGCACTCCTTATATCAAGAAAACAAGGACAGAGAACACAAGAGTACAAAATGAGAACAGGGGAAGAAAAACACACAAGATTTCAAAACACGACTACACGGAATGTATAAAACTACACGGCATGTCTTTTGAAACCACTGACATGGGCTTGTACTCCTGCCCTACATGTCGTGTACACTACAAGCTACACAGCGTGTTGTCCCCCACACATGGTGTGTACTTGAAAACACTTCCCCTGCCCGAGTATCCTTACACGGCTGACCCACACGGTCTGACTCAACCAGAGACTACAGGGCGTGTTCGAAACAAACACGGCTTGCACAAGACAAGCCTCTGGCGGTCTGTGTTGTTGAGTACACGGCTGTCTACACGGCTGAACCTCACACGGCATGCTTCGGACAAGCACGACGTGCATAGGAAAAGGCGACACTGTCCCATGTTGTTTGTGACACGGCCGGGTACCTGGGCAAGACTACACGGGGTGTTCCGAACAAACATAGTGTATGGAAAAGAAGGTCACGCCGACCCGTGTTGTTCATGACATGACCGGGTACCTGGACAGGACTACACAACATGTTCCCTATGGACACAGCGTGTTCTACCCGATCTTCCCCAGCCCGGGTTGTTAGTGACACGGCCGGGTACACGGCTCCGAACTCACACAGCGTGTACCAATGGTATACGGCGTGTTCCCGAAGTTACTCTAACGACACCGTGTTCTTCTCACACAGTCAGTGAAACGTCCTGAAAACTACACGGCGTGTTCCCGAGAAGTACATGCCGTGTATTCTGGGTTTTTCTGGGCAGTAGCTCAGAAATTGGGCAGAATTCCAGAAACACTAAAAAATGAGGGAAAAGATGCCAAATTCCGATCCATGAGGGCCCATAACACCTCAAGAACCAAAAATTGGCATTCATTTTAAGCAAGAAAGAGAACAACAGTTTTCTAACAAAGAAGCATAGAATCTATCAAGCAACTATCACAACAGCATGCATAATCTCCACAAAGTCTTTCACAACAGCATGCAATCGCTAATTCACCCTAGATGGCATGGAAAGAATGCATGACATGTGATTTCTACAACTGCCTATATGATGCATGAGATGTCATACCCTCATCTCATCGGGTTGCGACAGAAATAGAACCGAAATATCAAAACAATAACAGCACAAGTCATGTGAATCACTCTAGGTGAAAACATATCAACCATAAAACTCAAAACTAGCAAATTTCAATTTAATGAGGTAGTATGGCCTTTCCCTGTACACCAGTTAGCTACTCCCGAGCACAACTTAATACTAAGTACCGAATCCATCCTATCCCTGGGTAAAGTCTCCAAATATTAAAAAAAGAGAAAAGAACTCCTCTGATACCACTTTGTAACATCCCGAGTCTGGAGCCCCTCCACTGGTGCCCCGTAACCGGTTGGACACATGACCTCAAGCGCGTTTCCCTGAATGCCAGAGGCTGCCGACTAGCAGTGAGGGTCTAGGTGAGTCGATGGGGAGACTATGCCCTCATTCAGTAAGGTAGACAAGGTAAGAAAACAGCCATAAACAGCGGAAGCAGTAACAACATGCATAACAGCAGAAACCAAACAGCGGAAGCAATATAGATATATAAATATGATGACAAAGATTCAGCAGGTACAAGTATCTAAGGAAAATAGAAAACACAAAAACGTGCTGAAATACAACTGAACCCATGTGCAAAAGAAAACAGAGTAAGCTCCTCAGCATCGCGAGCCACGACTCGGTCCCATGCTCCCCAGCTCCCGGTGCAATCAAGGTCCTGAAGTAGAAGGGCGCTTGCCCTTATCTATACCTGCAGCAACATAGTCTGCTTGAGCCCAAAAGCATGGCCCAAACTGGGTGTGATATACAATCCCAGTAGGAAATCACCCAAATATCTTTGCTTAATAGTCAATGAATACATTGCAGTACAAAAAAAAGATGCAGTAAATACAAAGGCACAAATAGCTACAATCCACAGCTCTAACAAGTAAGTCTGAAAATTAAGAAGTCAACAACAAGAATTAAACAGGTAACTCCCTGGGTAGCTCTCACAGTCTAGCCCCTATGGTTCAGCCTCTAAGTACAAGCAACCCTTCGGGATGCACACACAGTCTCACCCTTTTGGTTCAGCTACGTAATTAAGCATACTCTCTAGGGAATCACTCACCGTCAATTCCCCCTATAGTCTCGTATCGTGCTAAATACTCTTTGGGGAAGCACTCAACGTCAATTCCCCCTACAGCCCGCGTCTTAATTAAAACTCTCTGGAGAATCCATTCCGTCAATTCTCCACTTGGTCTCGCATCGTGATTTAAAAGACACTGTGGAGAAGCCCTTCCATCAATTATCCCTTTGGTATGCTACTCTAGGTTCTCATATTCCTGAGTAACTAAACATGCTCAGTGCGTGTGTATCATCCATGTAAACCTCAAGAACTACTTGGCAATCAACTATGTCTCTACAGTAAAATAAAACAACAGTTCCACTATCCTACGACTAGGTATGGAAACTGGCAAACACCAAACATGGAGACCAAGCATGGAAAATCAAACTAAGCACAAAAAAATACTCTAATCACAAGCAATAACCACTACTAAAGCAATCAAGCAAAGCAGGAAAGAAACAAGGGAAAAACAGGAAACACGCAATACCCCATTCAAGGGTATTGGAGGACTTTGCACAAAAATACTCAAATACTTTATATAAAAAGGCACAAACCACCTACCTCGATCCTAGGAGATCGATATACATGATCCTAGGCGATAGATTCCCCTTAGAATGACGTAGATATGATAAAACGCACAAAACGTTCATCCCACAATTACTTGGAAACTAGGAGGAATCAAGAAACAAGGCAAAAGCAGAAGGAAGAACTCACCCCTATGATTCCAACACAACTGACCGTGCTCGAATCGGAGAACGGACGGCGAGGCGGTCATCCGTCGAAGATCCGGTTGTACGGGTCGATTCGGACGACTGAAAACTGGAGAAGAAGGTGAATATGAGGGTTAGACGCGACCCCGGTCCATTTCATGAAAAAAAGAATGTACACGGCGTGTAATTTTAGACTACACGGCGTGTACTTCTAATTATTCCGTAATCCGAAATAACCGGCCTCCACCTCAGCCTTACACACCGTGTGTGTGTCCCGGACACGGCCAGCACATGGCTTCGAGCCGGAACAAAGTACACGGCGTGTACTCAGAATGTACACGGCGTGTACTTCTAAAATTTCCAAAAAATTTATTTTTTCTCAAAAACATCAGAAAAAGGAAAACATACCTGAAAAGAGATCCAGGTTCTTACAGTGTGTAACTTCATGATTCTTCCAAATACAATTTACTTCTTCACAAGATGAAATTTGGAAATATGTATTTATAGTCATGGAACAATGCAGTGTGTTGCGTACCTTGTAATTTAGTTAATATTCATGCTTTTCTTGATTTTCGAAAGAACTAACTTCCTTTTCAGAAATTTTATATCCCCCAGTAATCATAAAAAAATTGTCTACTCTAGTATTTATAATGAATTTATTCATTCTATCTCTCTAGTATTCATAATCAATCCAATCAAAAATAGGCGGTCTTGTTAGATTTAGGTTGTCTATGGAACCAACATTGATTCCTGCCATCTTAATGAAAACATTCCACAAAACATTTTATTAATAAATGTTTGTAAACAAAGAAAATATTTTTTATCAAGGAAAAAATAGAACAAGAGTATCTCTAAGAAAAATATGATTCCGGACATTATGAGCCCGAAAGGATGACTCTGAAAATAAGAAGAAGATGAATTATCTCTTGAATCTGACCATGAGATTGATTTCGATTGAACCAATCCTCTAATACCAATTGTTGAGGTGGTATGGTTAGTATAATATACTCTATAATACAAAATGTAGGATAGAAATAATATAAATACTAAATGAAGTATCTAATAATGATCAAAACACATGAGGAGGTGAATTTTATACTTTATAAAATTCCATTGGAACTTTTAAAGATGATTATGTTTAACAAGGTTAAACAAGGTAATTCTCAAAACCTCTAGTTCTATAAACTTGCTTGAATCCGTAAAAGTGATTCCGAGAAATCAACTCTGCAAAGATGGTTCCAGAAAATGAAACTTAATGAAATTTTACAAAGATAATGATTTTACCTTAAAGCATATAGAATCTTACTAAATTAGAATATACAAGTATAATAAATTATAAGATAGTTATACTTTCATCAACATACAAAATATAGCAGAAACCTTGAAGCAAACAAGTAACAACTGTTTTTACCCGAAGATATGGGTATCCAACAACCTTGGATAAAGGTTCCTTGATTTATACTTTCAATAATGTATGTCTTACCTACACCTGTGTAAGCCCTCGATATGAATCTCATAGTATTTATTGCTATCCCCGCAGGCCCTCAACTTCAATGTAGTCGGCACCTCTGTTTTTCAGAGCAAGGAAGTTATAGATCTTTAAGGTAGTCGACACCTATGTCATCATATCTCTAAAATTCCTCGAATTTAATTAGCAACATTCGAAGTCTCACAACGAAAATATAAATAGGACTTTCAATACGCACAAAACAATAAAGTCTCTTTCTCTAGAAATAAATTCAGCACCATGAAATCTCTTGATTGATCAGATTATTATGAGCTCTTTCAAATGAGATCCTATTTATAGGCACAACTCCAATGGTCAGCTCCCTCCTCCCACGGTCATATTTTTCCTTGAATTTCAGATGGACCTGTACACGTGTCACTCAATCAACGGTTAGTAAGTAACTGAATGCAAGACATCGTTTTATAACCAATACAAGTGTAAGTAAAAATATGGTTACATAACCAAAATCAAATTTTCGGAATGTAAGAAAATAAATGTTCAGAATCTAACCAAATACACATTCACAGTCTATATTACAAGGATATTCAGATTTTGTTTTCTAATGAATTCAAAACCTGCACTCTATAGAATTATGGAGTCTGAATTTTAAGGAAATTTGGAATCTGGATTCACAAGAATTCAGAACCTGAACTTAAAACGTTCGAAGTCAGAGTTTATGAGAATTCAGAGTTAGAAATTACAAAGTTTTGGATTCAGAATTCCTTAGAATTCAGAGTATGAACTCACAATGTTCATAGTCAGAGTTCATAAGAAATTCGGAGTCAGAACTCATAAGAGTTTGGAGTCTGAATTCATAGAACTCAGTGTCATAACTCAGAAGAGTTCAGAGTCTGAATTCATAGATCTCGGAGTCTGAATTCGGATCCTAAAAATAGAATGCTCTTCATCTAAGTATTATATGATTATGAGGTTTTAGGTATGAAACCAAATTTTACACTTATAAAAGATAATGAAAAATGAAAAATATAATAAGGGTAAATATCCTTGGGGAAGGAAAATTTTCCTTATGAAAGTAAAAAGACAGGGAAAATGAAATTTTCCTTAAGATATGGTGTTTTTGACATTCAACAAAAGAAGTAATTGTAATGTCATAAAGAAAAATTATTGACTTAACAATCTCCCCAAACATGAAGGAATGGAATATTCATTAGGAAAACCTTATTGACTCAACAATTTATTCAACAAAGAACATATAATTACGTGGTACTGCATGGGACACACATCACCAAACTGATACTATGTAAAGACCCGGAAATTTCATGGAAATGTTTTTCTTAATTTCTTTGGGATTTTACAAGAACACATTTTCTGACGTCACCTGATTCTGAGGCCCGGTGTTCCCGGAATCAATTTCCGAAGTTGGCTCGGGTGCGTTCAGTAAACGAACGAGCGGGTTTTTCTAACATTTGAACCGATGCTCAGAAACGAAATCTGAGGGCACCGATGGAACCGCAGCACTGGTAATTGCTTAGGAGAACCTTTTCTGTGGGTGCGTTTTCTCAGGAAGAGTTGTTATATTTGTGGTTTTAGTGAGGAATAAATAATATTTTATTACTAATTTTATTTATTTTCCACTAGGTTGTTTTATCATAAGTAAGGGAGTTGGGGGTGGGACCCTCATGTTGTTAACCAACCATGAGTGGATACTTGAAAGGTGGGGGCATCACGAGCCCCAACCTTTCACATTCCTATAACTCTCCTTTAACCCCCATTTAATTTCCCCTTCTTTAACTCTTGAACAACTCCCCCTTTTTAATGAAAAATCTTCTCCTTCCACTCCCCCTCTTAAGTGCATGCCAACACTTTTTA
Source organism: Viscum album (assembly GCA_963277665.1). Classification (NCBI taxonomy): domain Eukaryota; kingdom Viridiplantae; phylum Streptophyta; class Magnoliopsida; order Santalales; family Viscaceae; genus Viscum; species Viscum album. The sequence continues at coordinate 1,076,118,663 of OY728143.1, forward strand.
ATTAATGAGTTCAACCTCTTCAATAAATTAAGTTATTTGAATTTCTAATGGCATGGGTGAATAAAAAATAATGGCTTTGCTATTATTTTTGGGGGCTTTCGTTGTGTTGAGGGGTTTGGGGTGAGAGAGCTTGGGGGAAAGAGTGTAGGGTGTTCTTATCACAATGAAGAACACCAACCTTCCCATGAAGAACGCCTCTTCGACGAAGAATGCCTCTGATGGAGAACATGAAGACACCGACGACGTGCCTTCTCTTTTTCTTCCTTCATGTCAAGGGAGGAGACACCACCACGGTGAACGTCGCCATCGACGACGGCTCTTCCTCCGATGACAACGGAATCGACACCGATCTTCCGCGACAACCGATCATCGCGACACTTGCCTCTTTCCGCGGCACAATGACATGCGACGTCTTTTTGAGGTAGGGGTTTTTATATATGTTTGAATTCGTTTTATTGATTATTCATTTCCTAAATTCACGACGATGATGACCAACTGAACATGATCATCGTCCTGCACATAAACCATGCTTTTTTTATTTTTATTCATCACGTGTTCTTCGTGCGTTATTCAAAGCCAAATATTTATTAACGCTAGAAACACATATTTTTGTTGGGCACAATATATGGATGCGAAGATCTCGACGCAAGGATCACAGATATGCGATCGTTTAATTTTTTAGGCTTGGAACAAAGCCGCAATGGCTCGCGGAAGGATGCGGCCAAATATTTATGGACGCTGGAAACACAATATTCTATTGAGCGTGACATATGGACGTGGAGCTCTCGACCCGAGGATCGCGAATATGAGATCATTTTAATTTTCAGGCTTTGAATGAAGATACATCGATGCACAGAAGGGGGAGATGCGGCGGCGCCAACGACCGGAGGCGACGACCAGAGATGTCCAGCCGCCTGGAGGTAGTGGCTGCCCAGCGCGCTGCCGGTCGAAAACCCGCCGCCGCACAGCCGCAGCGTCGAGGAGCAGGACCCCGCGGTCGTGTGGGATCCGGGAGGCAGGGCGGCGCCAGCTGGCGCCGCCAGTTACAACATGGGGTCGCGACCCTTGTGTTCCGCTCGGCCAGCGCCTTGTCGCGGCCGGCCTTCTGGGCCGGGCCGCACCCTAGTAGTCCAGACCCAAACCCGGGTCGGGTCGACACGGTTCGGGACGACCCCGGGGGGTCTCGGGCCGGGTCGGACCGGGCCCGAACCCCCAATTTTCGGGCAGTTTTTGATCAAACGCCCATAACATGTGCTACGGAACTCCGATCGACGCACCGTCAGTTGCAATGAGATCCTTGGATCGAGAAGGTCGTTTCGTTATATTAAACTGATGGTTTTAGAGAACTTTGGGTATGACCGGGTTGGTTCAAACTGGAAACCAACCGGGCCCTCGGAGCGGAAACGCTTATAACTTGAGCTCCGGACGTCCGATTGACGTGACGTCGACTATTTTGGATTCCTCTTGATGAAAAGGAACTTTAGGAATACTTATCCTGAGGTTTGGATGTTGTTGGATAGTGGCCGGGTTGGATTGTACCCGAAATGCAACCGGGCCCCTAGAACAGAAAAGCTGATAACTTTCAGACCGGACGTCTGTTTGACAAACCGTCAATAGTGTTGGTGATCTCGTTGAGAAATGGTCCCTATGAATATACCCTATGAGAGTTAGTGGTACATTTGAGATATGGCCGGGTTGGTTCGCACACAAAACCAACCGGACCCCTGCGATAAAGGCTAATAACTCACAGACCAGGTTCCCGATTGACGCGTTGTCTGTTGTGTTGAGACCCCTATGACGAGGCTGTCCTTTGAGATACTTATTCATGGGACTTTGTGATACATGGAGTATCAACCAGTAGATCATGGAGCAGACCCTCCCGCAGAAGAGCGTATAGAGTACAGAGACCGTGTAGCCAGCTGAGTCCTGACGACTGCTTGACCGACTCGACATAGAGTGAATCGACTAGCCTAGTAGACGGAGCACTACTTTGATTGGGTGAAGACCCATGGTGGACGGATCACTACTGAGTTTGGGTGCAGACTCATGGTACTCGTCTGGAGAGTACCTCTACAGGCTATTAGGGGGAATGCACTACTGTGTTTGGGTGGCAGACCCCGGCGGGAAGCACTACTATGTTTGGGTGGCTGACACACAGTACTCTACAGGAGGATTACCTCCGCAGTCTTAGGTTAGTGAGTTGTACCTCGGAGTCATGAAAGGATCATTGTACTCGACAGAGACGGGACTCTTCAGTAGTTATAGTTTCGATAAATGAAAATCCTGGTTTGAGCTGAGTCTATGACATTTGTGTTTACCTCATGATTGATATGGATCACTTGATAACTTAGGTATATGTATGGGCATATACATGGGTAGTGGTTATTCGTAGATTTCATAATCTTAGTGTTTCCTCATGATTGAGATGGGTTACTTGATAACTTAGGTATATGTATGGGCATATACCTAAGTAGAGGTTATCTATTGAGATATTTCTATGTGGTTATCCTTGTTGGATTTAGTGAGACCTTGAGTGTCTCGGGGTCCCTACTGAGTATCTTTATACTCACCCCTGCACGGGCTAGGCCTGCACCTCGTTGTGTTGGTTGCAGACGAAGGGCAGCGCTGACGGAGGCCGAGTTTTCGAGGACTGGATGGTACCCGGAGGTGGATCTCCGACGAGTCATTATTCGGAGGTGGACTTCACGACGTGATGATACTCAGAGGAGGTTGACATGTGAGAGCATTGTGGAGGCTATCTGTACATACCCTTCAGGTAGGATTCGTGGTGGGCGATCCAGGAGCTGCACTATCTGTACCCACCCTTCACGTAGGATCTGAGGTGGACGACCCATGAGATGCTTCTATTCTTCCAACTGTTTTCCTTTTCTGTTGTATTTCCTTTTAGTTGTAGCTGTACTTTTCAGTTGTGTTTGTATTCTGGCCCTTTTTACTTTTCAGCACTTTCTTTTGTACTTATTGTTTTACATCCTCTTGTACTCTGTTGTGTTTGTTTACTTTTATAAAGGCAATGCCTTCCCAGTTATCGGGATTTACGCCTTTGGTGCTAGTCGCCAGCCCCTGGCCTATGGAAGGCAGGATTGGGTTAGTCACGGAATGAGCCCTGAGGACGGTTCGTGAAAAATTGGTATCAAAGGAGTCGGTTCTGCCGCATGACTTATAACTCTGATATTTTCTTTTCTGTGAAGCAATAGTGTTAAGGGTACCGAGTGTGGTCTTCATTTCAGGGATTCCAGTGTTGGTGCGGTGGCCGACGTATCCATACCCCAGGACCATGACTACTGATTTCTGACTTTGTGCATGAAAACATTGATTGCGTGTGTGATTCCAAAAGTTTTAAAGTCAACTCAAACCAAGTCAGCTCACCAGTTATAAAATGTTGACTGTGTCGCATCTGTTTAAGATGTCTCCACGCAGACAGTTAGTTGGAGTTCTGAGATTGTACTCGATGGCGTCCCACTAAGCGACGAGGCTCCAGTGCAGGGCCCTCTTTCTATGTTGGCACCCTCGGGTGGTGTACCAGCAGCACCACCACCTGTTGGGCAGCAGATTCCACCAGCCATACTAGCGAACTGTACACGCTGGAAGAGCGCATTGCACGAGTTCCAGCAGTAGAGGCCTCCAAGGTTACAAGGTGAGGAAGATTCCTAGAGACTAGAGCACTGGCTGGAGGTGATTTCTAGAGTTTTCCGCCTAGCTGAGACATCAGTAGAGTGGATGGTGGACTTGGCTACTAGTGTTTTCTAGTGAATGAACATGAGGATGGTTCGCTTAGTGATGATGATTCGGTACGTGGACGGATGCCTGAGTTAGTGCCTTCTGGTAGTGTGTCAGCTATACATCACTACGTGTTGTTTAACAGTTACAACTGACGGTACTGGTAGGTGACACATGTAGGCTTACTTCCTTACACGTGTTCCAACATTAGATACACTCAAGTTCTGAGGTAAACCTGACTCACAGGCGGCTGAGGACTGGCTTGAGGAGGTGGCTGAAAGTTTTCTAGATATTATACAGCTTTGGCAGGACGACGTGTCGGTAGCTGAGAATTCATCGAGGAGTACCGAGAATTCCGGGTACTCGATGAATACGTTTCGATCAGTGCTATAGAGCTCGGACCACTGAGCATGGTGTGTTTAAGGATATCTGAGCCAACACCTTTTCTCTATGCATTCCTACTTATGCTAGGGTTCTAGAAAGAACCTTTGTGGTTGAGAATTCTTTTGTTGAATGGATGCAGTCAGTGAAGGTTAGCAGTGGGAAATCTAGAAACTGGTTCCAGTCTCAGAGACTTGGGTGTGCGAATGTTTCAAGAAGAAGTAAAAAAGGACAGATGGTTCTGCGAAGCAGCAGACATGGAGGCAGAGCTAGGAGAGCAGCATGAGGTGGTGTACATTTCAACATGTTACAATCACCCGCCATTGTAGCCCCCGCCAGGCTCAGGGAGCTGGAGGGAATGGGAAGAGAGTAGCTGCATGCGGTCAAGGAGTGTGACCCAATGGCTCTAAAAATGATTCAAGGGACAGTCTATGTCCCCTACTAGTTGTCGTAGTAACAGACGTTGATATGAATCATTCCTTCCTTGCACAAATCTTGTCCTAGACCTAGAGTTTCCGGTAAGCCGTAGACTTTACCCCCACGTCTGGAGATACCTTGGGAGGGTGTAGCCGATCATTCTTAGGTGTCCCAACCCTACCCTCATGGAAGAAGGAGTTTTTAGTTTCAGTTCTAATCAGGAAAGGGATACCTCTCGAGTTCGAGGATGGAGACCACGTTCTTATACCGGACTCACCTCGACGAGGTTTACGCAGATGTAGCCGAGGTGGCTAGATATCCTTGAGGATCAACGGACCTTTCTAGGTCCCCAACAGGGTAGGTGAGGTGGTTTACCGCTTCACCTTTCCACCTCAGTTGCACCGGGTGCATGAAATCTTCCACGTACCTCGGCTGAGGATATACATGCATGATCCTTCACATATCATCGACCATGGGGAGATGGACGTTGGCAATGGGGTGAATTTTTCAGAGTTCCATTAGAGGTTGAGGATCGACAGGAGCAGGTCCTATGAGGACAATTGATTCCTCTTGTGCGTTTTTGGAGGCAGCACGGGAACCTCTAGGTGAGCACATTGGAGAGGAAGACTCAGATGCATGCTCAGTACCATTTTTTGTATCCCTAGTTTGTGTTAAATCTTTATGGGGACGTAAAACCCTGAGGTGGGAGTAATGTAAAGACCCGGAAATTTCAAGGAAATTATTTTCTTAATTTATTTGGGATTTAGAAGAACTCAGTTTCTGACGGCACCTGATTATGAGGTCCAGTGTGCCCGGAATCAATTTCCGAAGTTTGGCTCGGGTACGTTCAGTGAACGAACGAGCTGATTTTTCTAACATTTGAACCGGTGCTCGGAATCGAAATCTGAGGGCACCGATGGAACCACAACACCGGTAATTTCTTAGGAGCACCTTTTCTGTTGGTTTGTTTTCTTCGGAAGAGTTGTAAATTTGTGGTTTTAGTGAGGAATAAATAAAATTGTATTACAAATTTTATTTATTTTCCACTAGGTAGTTTTATCCTAAGTAAGGGAGTTGGGGGTGGGACCCGCATGTTGTTAACCAACCATGAGTGGATACTTTAAAGGTGGGTCCCACACGAGCCCCAACCTTTCATATTCCTATAACTCTTTTTAACCCCATTTAATCTCCCCTTCATTATCTCTTGAATAAATCCCCCCTTTTTAATGAAAACTCTTCTCCTTCCACTCCTCCTCTTAAGTGCATGCATAAAATTTTTAATTAATGAGTTTAACCTCTTCAATTAATTATGTTATTTGAATTTCGAATGGAATGGGTGAATAAAAAATAATGGCTTTGCTATTATTTTTGGGGGCTTCCGTTGTGTTGAGGGGTTTGGGGTGAGAGAGCTTGGGGGAAATAGTGTAGGGTTATTTTCTCACAATGAAGAACGCCAACCTTCTGATGAAGAATGCCTCTTCGACGAAGAATGCCTCCGACGGAGAACGCGAAGACACAGACGACATGCCTTCTCTTCTTCTTCCTTCGCGTCAAAGTAGGAGACACCACCACGGGGAACGTCGCCATCGACGATGACTCTTCCTCCGATGACAACGGAATCGACACCGATCTTCCATGACGAACGATCATCGCGCCGCTTGCCTTTTTCCGCGGCATGACGACATGCGACGTCTTTTCGAGGTAGGGATTTTTATATATGTTTGAATTCATTTTATTGATTCTTCATATCCATAATTCATGACGATGATGACCAAATGAACATGATCATCGTCCTGCACATAAACCATGCTCCCTTTTCTTTTTATTCTTCATGTGTTCTTCATGCGTTCTTCAAAGCCAAATATTTATTCACGCTGCAAACACATATTTTTTTGGGCGCAATATATGGAGGCGAAGCCCTCGACGCAAGGAGCACATATATGCAATTGTTTAATTTATCGGGCTTGGAACGAAGCCACAATGGCTCGCGGAAGGAGGCGGCCAAATATTTATAGACATTGGAAATAAAATATTCTGTTGAGCGTGACATATGGACGTGGAGCTCTCAACCCAAGGATCGCGAATATGCGATCATTTTAATTTTCGGGCATTGAATGAAGATAAAAAGACACATGGAAGGGGGTGACGCGGCGACACCAACGACCGGAGGCGGCGGCCCGAGCTGTCCAGCCGCCTGGAAGCGGTGGCGCCCCAGCGCGCCCCCAGAAGAAAACCTGCCACTGTACAGCCACAACGGTGAGGAGCCGGACCCCGCGGCCGTGTGGGATCTGGGAGGCAGGGAGGCGCCGGCTGGTGCCGCCAGTTACAACAAGGGGCCGCGCCCCTTGTGTTCCACTCGGCCAGTGCCGAGTCGCGTCCGGTCTGCCGGGACGGGCCGCGCTAGCCGGGCCGGGCCGTGCCCCAGAGGGCCGGACCCGGAATCGGTTCGGGTCGACCCGGTTTGGGCCGACCTAGGGGGTCTCGAGCCGGGTCGGACCGGGCCTGAACCACCTATTTTTGAGAAGTTTTCGTTCAAACGCCCATACGATGTGCTAGAAACCTCCGATCGACGCACTGTCAGTCGTGTTGCGATCCTTGGATCAAGGCGGCCGTTTCGGTATATTATAGTCAAGGTTTCAGAGAACTTGGGTATGGCCGGGTTGGTTCGAACCCGAAACCAACTGGGCCCTCGGAGCGAAAATGCTCATAACTTGAGCTCCGGACGTTCGATTGACGTGCCGTCAACATTGTTGGATTCCTCATGATGAGACGGAACATTTGGCATACATATCCTGAGGATTGGATGTAGTTGGATAGTGGCTGGGTTGGATTGTACCCGAAATCCAACCGAGACCCTGGAACGGAAAAGGTGATAACTTTCAGACCAAACGTCCGTTTGACGAACCGTCAGTGGCGTTGGTGATCTCATTGAGAAACGGTCCCTATGAACATACCCGATGAGATTTAGGGGTACATTTGAGATACGGCCGGGTTGTTTCGCACACAAAACCAACCGGACCCCTAGGAGGAAAAGGCTAATAACTCACAGACCGGGCGCCGGATTAACACGCCGTCTGTTGTGTTGAGACCCCTATGACGAGGCTGTCCACTGAGATAGTTTTTCGTTGGACTTTGTGATACATGGAGTATCAACCAGTAGCTCGTGGAGTGGACCCTCCCAGAGACAAGAGTACGGAGTACGAAGACCGTGTAGCCGGCTGAGACCTAATGACTGCTTGACCGACTCAACTTGGAGTGAGTCGACTAGCCCAGTGGATGGAGCACTACGTTGTTTGGGTGCAGACCCATGGCGGACGGAGCATTACTGAGTTTGGGTACAGACCTGCGGTACTCGTCCGGAGAGTACCTCTGCAGGCTATTAGGGGGAATGCACTACTGTGTTTGGGTGGAAGAGCCCGGTGGGAAGCACTACTATGTTTGGGTGGCTGACCCGCGTTACTCGACAGGAGGAGTACCTCAGCATTATTAGGTTAGTGAGCAGTATCTCGGAGTCATGACAGGATCACTGTACTCGACAGAGACGAGGCTCTTCAGTAGTTACAGTTTCGATAAATGAAAATCCTGGTTTGAGCTGAGTCTATGACCTTTGTGTTTACCTCATGATTGATATGGGTCACTTGATAACTTAGGTATATGTATGGGCATATACCTTGGTTGTGGTTATCCGCTGATTTCATAATCTTAGTGTTTCCTCATGATTGAGATGGGTTATTTGATAAATTAGGTATATGTATTGGAATATACCCAAGTAGAGGTTATATGTTGTGATATTTCTTTGTGGTTATCCTTGTTGGATTTAGTGAGACCATGAGGGTCTCGAGGTCCCTACTGAGTATCGTTATACTCACCCCTACACGGGCTATGCCCGCACCTCGTTGAGTTGGTAATAGACGACGGGCAGCGCTGACAGAGGCTGAGTGTTTGAGGACTGGATGGTACCCGGAGGTGGATCTCCGATGAGTCAGTATCCGGAGGTGGGAATCACGACGTGATGATACTCGGAGGAGGTTGATGGGTGAGAGAATTGTGGAGGCTATCTGTACCTACCCTTCAGGTAGGATCTGTGGTAGACGATCCAGGAGCTGCACTATCTGTACCTACCTTTCAGGTAGGATCTGTGTTGGACGATCCAGGAGCTGCGCTATCTGCACCTACACTTCAGGTAGGATCCGAGGTGGACGACCCAGGAGATGCTTCTATTTTTTCAGCTATTTGTCTTTTCTATTGTATTCCCTTTCAGTTCTAGCTGTATTCCCTTTCAATTGGATTTTTAATGTCATTTTTTTTAAAACAAATTAAATGGAATCAATCTCTTATTTTAAAAAATTGGATTATTTGACTTTTAATAAAGATTTTAAAAAAATAATATTTTAGAATTGAACATCATTTCTAAATATAATGACAACTTAATGATTTATTTATTCCTTCATAACATATACTGATTATTTTCAATGAATAATATTTGGTATTATTTTCTGTTTTAAATAACATTTATTTAATGTAGAAATGATATATTTATTTATGAATTTTTTTAAATGATTTTAATAATTTCATTATATTTTTATGGTTATTTTGATTGAAAATGATTTTTTATATATATTATGAATTTATATTTTTAAATTTATGATTTTCAAATAATTAATTTTTTCTCTAATAAATGTTGAATATTATTTTTCATTAGAAACCATTTTCCATTCATTATTACATACCCAAATTTAACTAATGTTTTTTTGAAGATATGAAACTAGTATATCCTTATTATTATTTATCATAATTTTTTATTTTTATAATGAAATGATTTTTATGAAATATATTCATTTTCCCTTAAGTTATATAACAATGATATGATGAAATGTTTATGTAACCCATTTATTTTCATGTCTTATCATAAGATTAATGTTTTATGATCCTATATAACACAAATGTATTATGATTTTGATGTGAATGGTTGGACCCATATCTCCCTATATTTTATTGGTTAATTATTAATTATTTTTTAGATTATAGGTTATTTGGGAGGTTCTTTAAAACCAAAAAAACAGGGAACCAAAGAATTAATCCATAGCCCAAATATGGGACTCCGTACAATGGACTAATCCTATCATGTTAGAAATTAATTTTTCGATAACCTTGACATAAAATTTTATATTCATATGTGTATAAAAAGAACCATGTCATATGATAACGTAATGATCTAATGGATAATGTTTATGGATTATATTATTATTCATGTCCTATGAACTACCATTATTCATGTCATGAAACAAATTTAAGATAAATTATATTCAGTGTTTGTTATTAAAATGTTATGATCATGTTCTCATACCATTATATTCATGTTAATCATACATGTCTCCCATGATTACCATCACCAACCATCTGATCTCTTCATTTTTAACAAATCTTTTCCACATTTCTTTATGAAAGGTATTATGTGTGATATGTTTAAGAAATGTGATAGTTTTAAGTAACTAAGTGGAAGATTTTGTAGAAATCCAATGAAAAAGTTGTTTGTGATTCAATGTTTTTGAATGTATGATACCTTTATGATACGAAAACATTTGTTTTTTTAATACAATTAATATTAATATAAAAATAGAAAATATATATGTTTGAGAAGTTTTGGTCACTACATTTTCTATCATATGATAGTTTTAGTTGGACATTCGGAAACAAGGATTAGAAATCTATAGTGAATTTTTTTTGTATGTTTACAAGGATATTTAAAAGGAAAAATATAAACGAATATATTAAAATATCATATAATGTTGATGATGAATAGAGTTTATTGACTTCTATAAATGGAATCCCTATCTGGACACTATAAGTGGATGTGGTTCTAAAACAAATTTACTTATTGGTAACAACTCTGAAAATTACATATAGGTCATAACTTGAGTGGTATATGGTATATGATAACAGTTCCTATAGAGATCATGGTATCACACTCCCAGGGTATATGAATTGTAAATTCAAAAAAATTTATGAAGTATCTGATTTTTTTAATAATAACCATTTATGTCCTAGGATTATTCCATTGTGTCATAGATTAAAAAAGTAAACACCATGATTTAGGAATCCTATAAGTGATTTTTCATGATTATACGGTTATACAATATGATTTATATTTCCCACAATATGATTTTTACTTACCTTAAAGGGTTGTAAACATAATAAATCATGTGATCATAGAATCTAGTTGAATATTTTCTAAAAATGATAAACCAAAATAGAATACAGATGGAGAGAAATATGTTGTTATTATTACTAATCTTTCATTGATACCTACAACTAATAATTTGAAATTATGCGAGATTCCAAAAGAATAAAATATGAGGAATATCAACTTTTATAAATGTTAATGTAGTTATTAATATATAGGAAAGAATATTCAGCATTCATAATGTCAGGAAGTTGGGAAGAAACACCAAGAATAATATCTCAATTGGAGGAAAAGATCTATTCTGTGTGGAAAATCATTTACATAGATAAACATTGTAATGGATTTCAATTTATTATATATGGGTGTACATGGGAATTATCTATGTCAATGCCCTAATAAAAAGGTTATCTTCATAGACATGGAATATAGAACATTATAACAATAATTTAAATGGCTAGATTGAAGTGTTTATTTATTTGGATTCAAGGTTTCTATATTAGAAGTATTTTTACCAATGGTATTTTATATTTAAGAATATTTAAACCTATAAAGATATTATTATTTTATGAAAAAATATATTTATATATGTATTATTAACATAAAAGTTAAGGATACCATATTGGGTGTATGAGTTTAACGTTGTTCATCTAATAAATGTAAATGAAACATATTTTGTGGGATTGTTTATTAGATTCATTGATGATTAATAATATTTTCTTCAAAATTTAATTAAATAAACCTATTTCATTTTGTTTATTCTTTTATGGGAATAAAAATATTTTTGGAGGAATTCAATAATATTTTATGGGCATATGATTAATATTATTTGTAACCATTAGATTTAATATTATCAATATAGTTAAATTAATTATTAATTATTTCAATTTAAAAATGTTTTTATTTATATTGTTTTTTAAAAAGGATAAACCACTAGATGGGTGACTACATATTGCATCTAGTAAGGACATAATGCTTTAACCCAAAATTAGTGTGCGCCAAGGGTATAACTCATACCACTAGCCTATGATAAAAATTATTTTTGGTTGGGTAATATGAATAGAGTTATTTTAGAGTAGGAATATCGATTCTTAGTATTCCATTATGTTATGGATAAGATAAAATGTTCTAAAATTATGCTAAAATGATTATTTGTACTATAAATGAAATTAATGAAATCACCATGGGATTTTTCATTAGACTGCCCAAAGAATCTAACAGTAATAATGATACATGGGTAGTTCTCTATTTCATTATAAAGTCATCACACATCATTTATATCATACAATATTTCCTTTTGGATAATATTTTGAAAATATACAGTAAGTAGTTTTTAAGGTCAAATGGAGTGAAACATTTAATTATATATTATTATGATCAAGGGTTTTCCTCAATATTATGGATAAGTATTCAGTATTCCTGAAATATAGAGTTATGCTTCATTACTATGTATCATCACTAGATATATTATCAATTTAAGATGAAAATAAAAACCCTGAATTATGTGATAATATCTAGTTCTCTGTATTTCTAAGGTTTTTGGGATCAACAACCTCCTCCAGTAGAATTTTCGTAAAAAATACCATTCACTCTTGCATGTATATAGATATCTAGGAATCCCTCTATGAAAAGTTTCATAGATATAATATGTACCTGAATGACGTTGTATAAAAAATTAATTGATAAATGAGAATGATTTTGAAATGGTAGAAATGGTCAGATCCATTGAGAAACACATAATGAAAGTAAAATGATGACATAAATGTAATTATGATAATCATCGATGATATCTTGAAATTAAAATTTGTAAGGATTTTTTATATTAATTTCTCTATAAAATATTGAATGGAAAAATATTCCCATTGTATATTATTTCTTTTAAAAATATAAATCATATCTAGAATTAATATTATCATTTTATTCTTGTATAGAACATATTTCAAGTTCACATTATCTTCAATGTGTCTCTATTGAGAAATTATATACCTCAACCATTTGTGTCCTCTACCTCGTTGCAAAAAGGATTCCCCTATTGTATCCAATTAACACATACAAACCAAATTATTTTACCCATTACCGAAAAAAATAATTTCGTTAATTACCTCACCACATCATAATGTATTGTTTGGTATTTTAAATCAAATATTCGATTGTTTTTGGTAAAACATATTGCAGTTTTCTAAAGAAGAGTTAATGTTTTTACCTATGCATTTTTATTTTACATATTCTTATAACAACATAAAATCATTTAAAACTAATTTAAAAGAATAATTATACTATATAATATATAATTATTTTTAATTATATTGATTTCATTAATCATATATATTTCCACCTCCATCAAATGAGAAGTATTGATTGTGTCTATAGAGGATTACGAGATAATAAGATGATGTAATTAACATTGAATCACCACCATTAAATTATAGATGTAATGATTTATTTAATATATTTAAATGATGATTATGAAGTTATTATACATATATATTTATGATATCATATATTCCTTATTACTTTCAATTCATTTGGAGATATAATAGTGTCTCTCATGTGTACGTTGGACTACTACCTCTTGAAGAGATGTGAATTGTTTTTTACATTTCTATTACATAGATCGTAATGAGGATGATGGTATTGAAAATTGTGATATTTGTGAAATAAAAAAACTTATTTAAATATAATATCACTTCTATCTTCTTACCCACCAATACATTGAATAATTAGAATTCAACTCTTGTGTACGGTGAACTATCACCCCACAAACTTATGTGATGTGTTTTTCATTTCTATTTTACTTGGATAGTAACATGGATATAATAAAGGAACATATTTTATATTTTTCAATATAAATATACTTATATAAATATTATATCAGTAATACCTTCTAAATATATATTCTATGAGATATTTAATAATGCCATTTTTAGATAGAGCAAACCACCACCTCGTGAAACAATGTGAATATTTTTCACTAACACATGGAATATAAGGTATTTAAGGTAAATTTTTCAAATATATGTGATATATATGTGAAAAAAATTCTTTGGAAAGGTAATATATTGTTTCAATTAACTCATTTCGTCTTTTGAGAACATTGAAATATCAATCCTGTGTATGCATAACCACCATATCCATGAATTGTGTATATCATTTTCTATCTCCAAATTTTTTAGATTACAATAACTAAATATATAAATAATATATATGATATTAATATAACGTTTAAAATAATTAATATTGTGGATCAACAATTAACTTAAGAGGAATGCAAATAAAAAATCAAAACAAACATGAGAAACAAAGCAGTTATTGCATGAAACTGGATTTTTACACAGAATTGTTAATAAACGTGTAATTAATTGTCATAAGTAAACAATATAAGGTATGAAATATATAATTATATTTCTATTATATATTTATTGTAATATTGTATTTTTTATAGTAATTCTCAGTGTGTATATTGGATTTCGAGACTTAAGGTATGGGATTTATGACACACTTTTTTTATGACAAAAATACAATATTCACCTTATATTTATATTATCTTGGGTGTATACTACATAGGAATGATTTTTATGATTCTTATTATTTAAAATTATATTAATTTACATATACTTTTTTGGATTTTAATTTCATGTTATCTATATTTCAAATGTTAACAACGCAGTAAGGGATTTTATCTCTATATTTTTTTAGGAATTATGTTATGTTATGAACCTATATTATTTTATTTAGGATTATATACACCCTAATTCCTATTTTAAATAATTAATCACAATCTATTTGTCACATTTTCTGTTTCTTTTCATGTAACACTATTATGGGTATTAAAGTTCAAATGTTTCCAATGTGAAAATGGTTTGATGCTAAATTCTCATTGGTTATAAGGATTGTTTATGATTAAACATTTTATTAGGAAATATTATGATACATATCTAATGAATCATAGTAATTTTCTTATTTTATCGTTACGTCTTTAGAATATATGTTTCCCATCATTTTCCTCTCTTTATGTACTTATAATACCAAAGTGATGTTTTTAACAAATTATGACTTAATTCTCTCTTCAGTCAGAAAAATTATTGTATATAAATATTTTCTTCAATTATTTTGAAAATCGATTTCATGTTCCCATGGGTTTTTAAAATTCATTTTTAACCATGTTATAATTTTTAAAAAATATTCAAAATTACCCTTTATGTCCTTTTTAAAAGTGGTCGTGTTTGGTTCTTATTGAAAATGAAAAAAATATATTTTTTGAATGTGTATGGAATCTAATGAAATAATGATAATTAAATGTTTTAAAACACATAATATATTATTAATTATATTTGTTTATATAAATGTAATTTTATATTGTTTTATGTAGAAAAAGTGTCTTTAAAAGTGGAAGGGATATTTTCCTCGAGAATTTTTTATTGAATTTTAGAGATTAATTTATATGTTTTCAAGGATATATTAAATTAAAAATTATTTCCACACAATTTTATGAATTTAAATTTTTTAAAATGTTATTTTAGATGACATTTCACATTCCTCAAGAAATGGTCTATGTTATTGTTCTTCTAAAATTATTTTCCTTCTAAGATTACATCCTTTGATGCAACTTATTCATTAATGAGGATATGATCCAAGGATAACTTTTTTTATTTATATGAATTTATTTTATGGATTATAAAATTTTATTTATGAAATAAATTCATTTTTCAAAAACACATGTTATAATGGTATGATGAAATGTTAATAAAACCAATTTATTTTCATGGGATATACTATGATTAATGGTAAATGATCATTTGACACACATATGTATTATATTCATTATCTGAATGGTGGAACATATATATCCCCAAATTTATTGGGTAATGATTGAAGTTATATGTGATAAGATAGTACATGGGCGACTATCTCATGTCTTAAAAGAGGACACATGAGATTTTATCCCATTATTGAATTAGGTACATAAGTTGCTAACCCAATAATAACATACTACAAATGTCATCATAAATAGAATTTACATACGAATTATATTATAATTTTTATGTCACAAATAGAGGACATATTCCAATTATATTTTTTCATAAACCATGTTACTTAATTATATTATTATTCACATCTTCTAAACATCTATGATTTATGTTGTACTCACTTTTATAAACTATGATATGCATGATAATGTTTTCAAATTTTATTATCATGTTCCCATACCATTCAGTAAATGTTATTCTTGTGTATATCATTTTATTTCTATTAATGATAATTTGAGATCACCCTTTCATATTATTATATTACTAATATCATTAGGGAGCTTATTTTGTGTGATATGTCTAATAATATTTCTTGTTATGGTTTAATAAGTTTGAGATGATGTTTAACTCCTATGGCCCTATTTTTTATGTTTCCAATTCTCTAATGGAACCATAATATTGTTATCCCCAATCATGTTTTCTATAATATAATTACTATTCATATTAAAAGATGTAAATTCTTGGTATAATTTCTTTTAGTCTCAATGATTGAGATTCTTAATCACCAAAGTTCAAGAAAAATCTATTTGTGGTCTTCAATCTGATCATCGTTAACACCACGAAGGAGAGAATCCTCTATATTTAGTAAAAAATGGATTTACATCAGTAATTATACACCTTCATGTGAAAAGATGAACACCATTTCTATGACTAATCCCCTTTTCATCCGTAGGTATTAATCTTGAGGTTAAAATACATAGTTTTTTATACAAAACATATAAGGGTTCCACCATATGAACCTAATTCTACATATGGAAAATAAAATGGAAATATTGATATGTAGTCTATAAGAGAATCCATTATATGAAGTCACCATTATAAATGATGAAATCAATTTTAATTGATTGTGATGATTTTTTATTAATGTTGTGTACTGATGAAATTTGATTTACGAAACCATGATTAATCAAAAAATAAACATAATGAATTTGATAACATGTGTTCTAGATCTGATGATATAGTATGAGGAAAACATGGATTCTGGTGAGGATTTAATTATAATGGTTCCTAAAATGGGAGTAATTATTACATTGAGAAAAGATTATTTTACTAAGAATGGCTATGGAACCAAGTGAAAACGATTGGTGTCAATTAGTTATGACTGATGTGAGGAATTTTAGAAATTATAAATTGAATTGTTGGTGAATATAGTGGGTCCCAATGAAATAATGTACTAGCAATTTAATTAATAGTGGGTATATGTGAAATATATAAACTATATCTTGTGAAAAATTGGTGAACTATTCTAACATTTTACGTTTTCCAGGTATTATTATTAAAATATAGTCCTAAAATGAGTTTTTTCTAATAAAATTATTGAAAATAATACAGACCATTACTTCTAAATATTTCACCAAATAAGATAGAATGTGAAAATTCCTTTAGGTTTCTTACTCCGGGATTCAGTATGTGTTTCATTTGGGGGAGTGGCATTGATTGATGGAGCTCATCTCAAATCAGAGTGGGATGATAATGAATCATGACCTATGTCATTTATTGGTCCTAAATATGATGGGAAATCCTATGGTGAGCATTAGAGGAATATTTATCAGGTGATTTAATTAATGGGTAATTAATTAAAAAAAGAATCTATCATTCATTCTGAAATTGTATTATTCAGTGAATAATTTTATAAGGTAGATAGAAATAGTGGGAATTAACCTAAACCCTTACCAACTGTTGTAGATTGATGTTGGAGATTCATTATTGAGAGGAATCCCCATCCCACTTCATTATTTAATATTTTTTTACATGATCTCATTATTATCTCTTAAGATCACAATAAATATTCCTGAAAAAATACCTATTTTGGGGAAAAATTTTATCATGATTATTTTCATTTATTCGATTGTTTTCAATTTTGGGATACTATTACATAAACTGTTTTACAAATTATATACAATATAAAACATAATGAAAAAATTTACATTAATATTGAATGTATTTTTTCAACTATTAAGAATTATTTTCATGAAATATTTTTAATATTGGTTTTGAATCTGAGAATAGAACACCAAGATCGAAGATAAATTGATCATTGTAAAAAAAATCCATATTTTATAACTAAGAATATTTCATAGAAGAAAATCCACTACATATATCACATGAGATCCAACCCTCATGGAATGATTTATTTCTTCATCATATAAGAGGTCCCCATGTATACACATAATTTCAAATAATCTAATGTAAAATTTTCAACTATAAAATTTGAATATTCCAAAACATAATTAATTATTTTTACTCATGTTGTTATTTTGTATTTATTTTATCATTAATTTATATTTTATTTCCTTTTTGTTCTATAACCACATGAAATTATTTCTAATACCATCCTCATATTTGCTTCCTATTTTTTTGTAGTGTTGCCTTCTTTATTTTATTCATGGTTGTGTCACATCCATCTATGATTAGTATATCCATTCTTATTATTGTACTTTATTTAAGTAGGTAAAAAATATACAATATTTTATCAATCATAAAGATAATCAGTTATCTATACTACAATAAATTATTCTTGTTAATAATCTATATAGGTATGGTTCGATTTATTTTAAAAATCCAATCATATCCATGTAAATCATTTAGTAACATAGTTATACAGTTTTTTAATAAGATGAATATTATGGTGAGTTAGTCAATAATAATTAAAGTCATGTTTTGGTTTCTTAATTTTAAAATTATATATAATATTTCAAAATAAATTAAATCGGATTCAATATATTATTAATTATTCTTTTTAGCATGGCAATATTAATGCTTTTGCATTCCAATATTTTATTTGAAAAGTGAAAATTTAAAAGGGATGGGTTTTTAAATCCAATATAATAAGTAATGAAAAAATTTAAAATAAATATAATACATCACAAAAAAAATGTTTATATAAGAATATATATATTATATAATTTGAGGGAGAATCATTATTTCTATATTGGAGAGTTATGATAGTGACTTATATTTCCTTAAGGATCTTCATGAATAATGATTACATTATTTCTATTTTGTTATGTTAATTTATATAAAAATATATCAGGGTGACCACTATTTAGATTAATTCGTGTATCATTCCTCAAGGTAGTGAGTGGAGAGATAATTAGAGTCAGTTACCATATGATTAATAGTTAAATATTCCAATTTACTGTAATCATTATCGATGATAGTGGGTTGATGGTATATCATCAAATAATTTATTATTTTTATTAAGATATATTCCTTCATTGAAAACCAAGATAATCCTTGTTAGTACTATATTCATTTTTTAATGTTTCTATTCCTTGGTTATATTGTTAATCATGAGAGGTTAATTTCATTTTTTCTGATATATAAATAATATCTATTTGACTTTTCAAGTGACAAATAATTTACACCAATGGACACCCCAAAAATGACGTGTTTGGGATAATATGACTAAAAATAGTCATAATTCTGCAAAAAGGTTCATAATAGTGATGCTATTATATTATGTTAATTTTTATCCGTAGATACATAATCATAAAATGATATTACATTTATTATTTCCATAATTTCTATATATGTAATAACTGAATGACATAGCACTTATAATCTTATAGGCTTCATTTCTAATGTTTTTATACTCATTGTATTTATTGGAGTTGTATTTTCAATATATATATAATATAGGATGATAAAAAACTAATAAATAGTAATTTAAAGGAACAAAATTACATATCAATTAATTATTATAAATAGATATAATGAATTAGTTGATTTTTATATTTTTTAAAAAATATGTGTAAATTTTGAAAACACCTATGACGGGTATGGAAATATAAAAAATGGGAAACTGTAAGTACCAAAGGATGATTTTAATAATATAATTAAGTGGTAAAATAAAATAATTATTTATATTTCAAACCAAATCATTGACATTATTAGGGATATATATTAAATATGGGGTGAAATAACAGATTTGAATATTATGTAGACATTTTTTATGATATTTCCACATTATATAATTCAAAGGTACATATGAGGAAGGAACCCCTGATAAGAAATATTTTAATAATCCAATATTTATAATTGATATATAAAAATAGTGAGTGATGATAAAAATTTCACTATTTCATTCTTCAAATGATATATAATTCAAATTCATTAGTAGAAATTAAATTCATGAACTTATAAATGAAAAGTTGAAGTTATAAATTCATCTCATTTGTATAATTACACCTCAAGAGTAGAAAATTATGAATTAAATTAAATCTACCATTGGATTAAATTAATTTTATAAAGGCTGGAAATATTATTTTGATAGATACATGGATACTCAATGGTGAATAATTTAAATATGTATATATAAAAAATAGTGAATATTATTTCTCCTAGAATAAATTTAGAATTATTTAGACACATTTGGTAAGTGGCTTCATGTTTAGCATTTGGGGATCATGAAATAGAATAATAATGATTTTTTCTTCAATGAAGGGGAAATATATTTAAAATAATATTTAGAATATTCAAATAGTTTAAGGATTGAATAAGTAATTTCTATAAAAGCATTTAAGGATCAACTATAATTTGTTTGTTTCATACTGAAAAATGATGGTGTCCTTGAGAAATTTAAAAAAATTATATATGGTTAATAGTTTATTGAACGAATCATTAAAGTACATTTTCCAATTAATATATAAAAATAATTAATTAGGGATGGTTTTACAATACTAAAGAGCTATTTAGGAAACATCTGGAGAAGTTATAGAATTCATGTTGAAAATTGAGTGATATACTGTGAGGATTGATGATCCAAATTCTTCTATCAATGATTATGAAAATAATATAGAGTCACTCGAAAAAGAAGTTGTGATATCAATAAATAAATATTATTTTAAATGTAAAAAAATATTGATGAATTTATTTTTTGGAACATTCTTAGAGGATAAACAAAATGAAAGGGAGGAAATTAGTTCTTATTTTTTTATAAAGCGTTGAATGACTAAAGATGTTACTACTTGTGTAAAAATGGAATTTCCTGTGAAGGTTAATCATCAAATTCAAGGATTATGAGTATTGATAATAATGTAACAAAAATATTATGTGATATTTTTACAATCAATTATATGTAAAATATTGATGATCTATTTTTAGCTATGAATATCTACAATAATGGTGAAATGATCATTCCATTGATGAGGTATAAACTCTATGGTAACTCGGGCATTATATCATACATTGAATATTATAGGAGATACTTGAAAGGCGATTCACAAAAAATTGAGAAATATATATTGATAATATATTTTATATCTCACAAAAGAAATGATTTTTATAGATAATTATTTTATTTCTCTAACATTATTCATAAAGATATAAATTTTAGGATATTTTGGGTCAATATTATTCTTATTAAGGGAAATGAAGAATTAAAATGTGACCACTGATTTATATTACGTTAAGAAATTTAATTTCTCTAATAGATAAAGAAGAGTATATATTTAGTGTATATTAAAAAAATATTATGTATATGTTATCTTAGATGAAAAAACAATAAAGAATTTTATAGAATTAAAATGTTAAAAAGGATAATCTTATCTAAATATAAAATAAAATAAAGGGGAAAAAATAACAACACATGGATCCTGGATAGTCTATTCCCAACCCATATGTGTATATACATAATTGAATTTTATGAATATAAAAGGATTTGTTTATGGTATGGTCTAATTTAGTAATTATAGATCTCTAAATTTAAAAGAATATTAAAAACACATGGATATATGGAAATGAATCATGAGAAATTTATTTGCCTATATGTATTACCATCAATATAATGAGTTATTTTTAAAAAACAATGTGATTTAAGAAATCAAATCCCTATTGAAATTGAAGGTAATATATATTAATGGACATAGAAAAAATATAATAATAGAGGTATATAAAAAAATTCATTTATTTTATGTTCAACAATTGGGAAAAAACATGTTTCCTCATGGTGGAAGAGCAGTATAACTTATGGCATCAATGTCATAGTCTTACATAATAATAGTGAATAATATGTTTTATAATTAAATGTTATTATAGATATAAAAAATTGAAATCATGTTTTATAGGAGACATATGGTTCCTATATGTGAGGAATTATGGTTTGAAATTGTTAGGTCCTAAAGTGGTGATAAAAATAAAAAGGTGGGAGTTTGATTTCCTTTCATTAAAGAAAATTGTTGCTTAATAATTAATAAATAAATATAACTGGTTCAATAATTAAATAATTCCACCATAACAACATTAAAAAATAATTAGAAAAGAAAATGAAAAAGTGTAAAAAATAAACTCAATAATTTTATCGTCATTAGGATCAATATGAACCTACTCAACTCTTCACGCATAATTGTTATGTATGGTACCCACTATTTTGCATCACATTTTTATGAGAGAATATACTACTTACATATTCATTTTTCATAATTTTTTGGTCAACCTAATTATATTATCTTATATGTGTTTAGAAAAAATCAATGATTTTTATTGGAGAAGTCTCAACATAGAACATTATAAGTACAACCCCAACCCAAAATTTTATTTATCAATACTAACCTCTTATATTTTTTGGGTTTAGAAGAAACCCGATATATTATGGGTGGAACTATTAACCATTATTTTATATGTCCCGACCCAACCTAGACTATCTCAATGTAAGTACTAACATATTCTATGTTATGGGTCTTTATGAATTTGGTCTTCTATAGGGAAAGACTAAACCTAAAATCTTACATAAGGGGACTTTTAAATTTTGTTTTTAATGGTTATGTGAATCCAAAAACCCTATAGGTATAATCTAAACCCAATATTAAAAAGGGATAGATTAAAATTATAATTATATTTTGTAAGGAAAGTGTAATATTATCCAAAATGAATTAAGTGTGATGATACAACCGATACAGATATGACACAATGAAAGAATATTATAATTTGACATAGTGAATGATTATTATGGTAGATTCTAGTGTTTTGATTAGACTGTGACCATTCCCCTAATGATATTGAAATACTAAATATCAATATTCAATTATTTTATTTCAACATGATGTTGTACAATGAATATTTAAGATTCATCAGAAAATAATGTAGTATGTATGAGAAAAAACATATTCGCATATTTATTTCCTCACTAAATGCATCAATATTATTATACACCCGTATAAAATTATATATTTTCCTCAAATTAATGGCTATGATTATCTTTCATAATGTTGATAAATTTAATCTACTGTTGGTGGAATATTTTAATAGTATTTGATATAAATTCAAAATGGATTGTTTTTTAGTTTATTCACCTTATGATAGTAAGAAATTAATATATCATTAAATTAATAAAAAATCATATAATAAATTCACTGATGTACTCCCGTAAATTATTCATCTCAAACTATTCAAATTAATTTTTTTTTTATTTTGAACCTTGTATTTTCCATTAATTCATATTGGGTGTGATTATCTAAATGATAAAATATTCAATTGTTTTTTCATAAAAGAGAGACAATTAAAAGACGTGTAAATTTTCTATTTATAATCCATAAAATAAAAATCATCATATAATTATAATTATGTCTAGAAAAATTAATGAATTAATTAATAATCTCTATTAATATCCATAACAAACTCCCTGATAATAGTCATGATAACATTTTCATATTTCAACTATCATTTCTTTGAATACCAAATTTTCTAAAATATCACCGTGAATATTCATTCATACATAATCATAAGTAAATATCATTAAATTCTTCATAAAATAAATTAAAACATATTTAAATGGATTCTAGATAATTAAAGAGTAGTTATAGAAAAAATAATACACTAATAACGTATCATAATTAAATTATAGTAAGTTGAAATAATAAATACTATGAAAACAAAGCTATTTTATATTATTTTAGAAAAACATATAGAATATTTCATAACAAAAAATGAATATTCACATAGTTTATTTTCACATTTAAATTTTTACTACAACAAATAATATTAATGTATCCATATCTATTCACATAGTTCAATTATTCATATAAGAAAAATATTCACATATCCAAATTCACCATGTAAAAAACATTATGCTACCATTACATTGGTCATATCTACTATGTAGGGGTAATATAGATTTACCATATACAATTTACAACCATTATACATGTAGTGAATATCCCCAATTACCTACAAGTTAGTATTTTATTACCCCAATATGGATAATAAAAAATATATGATACTATTATACTTGTACACTATTATAATTACACAAGTATTAAAAATTATAATATACTATTATGCATATACACTTGTTAAACTATTATAAATACCTTGGTACCCTTACCCAAGTATGGAGTTACCCTTACATAAAATATATCTTACGGACTTATCCTTTATAGAAGGATGAGTTACCTTTACCCAAGTTATAACTATCTTTGCATGATCTAATTACATATATGTGAGTATTTTTTACATTTACCTGAGTATTGGAATTATCATATTTAAATTATGAAAGTATTTCATTTCATTAGTTACCATATTCCACGTATTAGTTTTCACATTTTACCTTTACAAAACTACTAAAATACCTTTATGAATTGATAGGAATATGGTTTTTACCTTTTTGTAACCACATTTGAGTCACTGTGAAACTATTTTTGTACCTTTACAGAACTATATAACTACCTTTACAAAACTATACACTTATAACACAACTAAAATTCATTTATTATCTTTAAAATCTTCTAGAAAACTATAAATTCCATTATGTAACAAATGGAAACTTATGGTCATATTAAATGAACATTAAAAAAAATCAATTTTCCATTATATAACCAATTGAATCGTATGTTTGTCATTACAAAAAAAATTTAAGATTTTATAAATGATATCTAAATACCTAAATGAGATGTTTAATAAAGTAACTCAACATAGATCATATATGCAATAAAATGATAAAATCTGAACTTTTAAAAAAATAAATTTAATAACAAAATTAAAAGGTACCACAATCAATATTAATGATATCAAAAAAAATAACACATAATACGATTTTGTGAAATTATAATTACAAATATTTTTTTTGATGTCTTTGTTTAAGGGAATAAAATAAGTAATGGATTTTAATTATAAAAAAATTAATTGTATTAAGTATTGACTCGTAATTCTCCACTTTTTTTGAAAATTAGAGAACCATGCATATTTTTAAAACTTCTCAATATTTTATAATTTTCAATAAAAAATCAATAAATTTGCATTTTTTCAAAATAAATGGGAAATATATTAATTCATATAAATTTAATATCCAAAAATTAATTCACAAAATTTACTCAACCAGGTTGAATTATTCTTAAAATCTAAAAAAATTATGTACAACTTAACTTCATATAAAAAGATGAAGTAAAACATTAAAAATGAATAAAAGAAACAAATTCTACTATTACCCAAAGAAATTTAAAACATTTTTCCAAAAATCCACATAAAATTATATTGTTAAAACATTAATTTGTATAAAGTGAGGATATTTTGAAATATATATGAAAATCAATGTGAATACCATCCTAAAAAACTTGTATATAATTTTTACAAGTAAACTTTATAGATATCACCAACGGTAAATTAGAAGACTTAAATAATAAAAAATATGTAATATAATTAAAAATATTAAACTATATGAAAAAATATTATAAATCTATAAATGTTTGAAAATAATAGAATTCAATCTCACCCTAAATTATTATATTTGATTGTTCATTATTGTATGTAAATTAAAAAAATTAATATAAGATAAACCTTAAATCATTTTAGTGTACACATTTTTTATAAACTGAAAGTAGAAAAATATAAATGAAGCAAATTATTTTTCTCTTCATTTACCATGGTATGATCTAAATTAATGATTTAAAATATCATTATTCATAAACACAAATAAAAAAAATATTTTAAATACATAAAATATACTAAAAATAAGAAAACATTTATAGGAAAATTTAGGAATTCATATATGGTTTTTACATCCCTTAATGATAAAATTTTCTATATTTATTCAAACAATATAAATATCAAATTTGAAATGTCATACTAAATAATAACCACCTTATCTTGAATAAAAAACCATTTTTATAATGAAATTAAATTACAACCTAGATGAATAATGTGAGTTCACCTTTTATGTACACACATTTAACCTGATGAATAATATTTAATATTTTAAATTAAACATATTTTATTCATTAATAAAACATTAATATTAGAAATAAATTATTATTAAACTAAAATAATTTTAAAAATTGAATAACAAATATGAAAAATTATTGTCTAAATGATTAAAAAGTAAGGAATAAAATTAAGAAACAAATATGTATTCCCCTTTAACGTATAAATCATTCTTTAAAAAAACATGTTTAGGTATATTTTAATAATTCAAAAATTATATATACATATATATACACATGTGTCCATGTATGTATGAAATAATATTTAACATTTTTTAAATGAAACACATATAAAATTATTTATAACGGGTTTCAATACATTAACATTTGAAGATGATTTCAGCGTTAATAATTGGATTAAAAAACCTTAAATAAATATCCTATTTTCAAAATAGCAATATCAAATCAGATATAATAATAATAAATACATCATTAGTTATTCCTAAAACATAAATTAATATCACAAGGATCAAAGAAACAATTCTTATGATATTTAATTAATTTTGAATGTGACAAAATTATAAGAACATATTTCTAAAAAACAAAAATTATACTTTAATTTTCTATCTTTAATTGATAATTTATTTTTAGGAAACATAAAAACAATTTAGATCATTTTTAATGACCCAAAAAAGATTAATATTGAATTATTTTAAAGCACCCCGAAATTGTATAAGGTATTCATGCATAACCAAAATGTAATAAAAAATCTCTTACTTCCCATTCCAAAATTCAAAGGATATAAAAATATTAATAATAATGTATAAATAAAAATATAAAATAAATATAGATTTCCTAGTTATAAATAATGTTTAAATTTTACATGAATTTGAATACATACAATTAGGTTCCCATGTAGAAATGGATTTAGGTAATTTTTTCAAAAAATAATATTTAGAGAAAAACTTCATTTTAATATAAATTATTAAGTGAACATAAAAGGAAAATTAGATGTATAATGGCCATAATATCTATAATGAAATTAAATAAATGAAAAAATTAATTTATATTTTCCTTTAAAAAAATTATTTTTTAACAAATTATGTATAAAACAATCACCAATAATCAATTCTCTTCATCAAAAAATTTCTTGGAATATAAAATTTTCATAATAATGAAATTTAAATAGTACTTAATATAATATGGAATTCTCAAAAAAACCATTTAATTTATAAATATGTAAAATTCATTCTTCATTCTTTTGATTTATTTTTAAACATATTAAAATTTATTTCAAACCTTTTATTGTATAGAAGAACGTATTTTTATTAGAATTTCATTTGATAACTCATTTTATTCCTTAAGATTTAACATTTATTTATCTATATAAATTTACTTATAAGATAAATTCATTCTATTTTTACAAACTCTTCTATAATTACCTTTTTTACACATGTATTATGATTATTTCATTCGTTTGATATTTATATGAATAACACATTTCCTTTATAAATGTAATATATCACTCATCATTTGTTAAATTGATATATCCATGAGAATTAGACCAAAAATCCCTATATTTTGACTTACCTATAATAAAAATATTTAGATATTTTCTATAATATGACACAAAATCACATTAAAAGGAATTTTGAGGAGAATATTTTACGAAGGAATATTTTCAAATAAAGTTAACATTTCCATTTTCTTCATAATATGCATCTTAATTTCTAGAGATTTTTGAATCACCAAATTAATTCATATATTTATTTTAATTAATCACAAATTTCCTTTTATTTTTGAGCTTTATAAAATTTTGATTAATTTTACATTTCCTCCTAAAAATATAGAAATCATAATTGGAACAATATAAAATCCAATGTGAGTTACATTACATGATCTCTCATTCTGGAAAATGGTAGTTTTTTTCATGGATGGATGCTCTAAATTAATAATTATAGTCATTATGTAATTAATCAAAGTATCTCTACTAGAAGTCTACCTTTCCCAACACTTCTATATATATGGTTCAAAATAACCATTGGTATCGATGGACTTTACCAACGGTTTATTAAAACTATTGGTTAAGGTGTGGTTAGGGAAGGATTTCCCAACGGTTTGAAGATAGCATTGGGTAATCCGTGATTTTCCAAATAGTTTCTAATAACTATCAATAAATATATGCTTTTCTCAACAATTTTTAATAATCAATGTAAAATCAATTATTTTTTGAAAAGTTTTTAATAACCGTTGGGAAACCCCCCCCCCCCCCCAAATTTCACTCAAACAGAACCCCCCAACTCCCAGAATCACTCCATTTCCAGAACTACATTCCAGACACCCAGAAGTGACCACCCAGGTGAAACTCTTCCATCTGACCAGCTACAACTCCCCCATTCAGGTTAGACTCCTTCAACCTATTATCATATTAGCTAAGGATACCCTTATATTCTCAACATTTCTCCATTTATTTCACTATTTATAAAGATCATGTCGTTTTGTACTATTTTCTATGGATTTTGGAAAATTTTATGATTCAATACTCCCTTCATGAATTGTGTACTCAAATCACTACATAAATGTACACATTGTCCAATTAATGTTTTCATTACACATATACATTTATAAGGGCTTGGTATCTTTCCTGTGTTCTAATTTTAAAGATTCATAGTTCTTTTTTTTTTTAATCTCAATTCTCCAAATATTACAGCTTCATGTATATAAAATCATAAGAAATTGTGTATAATATTTATTCGTTGTATTTCATGAAAATCACTCCTTTCATTAAGATCATGTCAAACATGAAGATCTTATTCATCATCATTTTTGTACACTATGCGTGTTACATAACAAGTATGTATCATGTTTCTATCAAAATATTTATATATATAAAAGGACACATTTTTCACTTATCATTTTCAAAATAGAACATATAGAGTATCTTCTTCAACTTTTCAAAATAGTATGTAGTCCCTAAATATTTTTCATAGAAGAAATATGAAATACTTAACTGTACATTCCAATGTCCTTTATGAATAAAATATCTACAAAGGGAACTATGGGTGGGACTTATCCTTCTCCCATGTAGTACTTCTTCCATCTTCATGAAACTAATTCACAGAAAACCCTTTTAGATTTTTATCCAGAACCATAGAAAACCCTTTTTGATTTTTTAGTTTTCGCTTTAATTTATCATATCATTATACTAAAATGTTATATAAAATTACAAGATAGTTATAGACCTCACAGTGGTCACCTACATGAATTGTATCTCACACATTATATGAGATGCAATTGGAATCAATCTGTTTATTACTTATGATGACTCCAATAGATCAATTGTCATAGATGATTGTGAACCCGATGTTTTGGTGGGAAATATATAGAATCATATAGTCGTGTTCTCACCTACATGTTTCAATTACATCATTCAGAGTGTGTATCCTAGTACTTACATTAAAAAAACATAAATTTTCTATTTCTTTCTGTTTTTTATCAGAATGGGTTTTCTATATTTTTTGGGTTACATATTAGTTATCTATTTCTAATTAATTCCATATCTATTTTCATTACACGAAATGACACCCATTGAAGAGATGTGGTGGAAAAAGATAATAGAAAATATTCATCTCATGACACATATGGGAGTTCCTCCACTCATCCCTGTTGTGAGTATTTTATTTCAAATATATATTTCAATAGATTATAATATCATGTGTTTACATTTGAGTCAAACCTTTTTATAGGATCCACCCCATAGATGAGAGATATCTGATGAGGAGCCTGATATTACTCCCAGTACAGAGGCTGGTGGATGGATGGGGTGGTGTCATAGTTAGACAATCATTTGGTGGTCCCAGTACTGAGGCTGGTGGTATGAGGGCTCTTGGTGTGAGAGTTAGACGATCCACTAGTCATACCCGATTGGAAATTTCCCCTGCTAAAGATGTATCTTCTATGCCCCATTTTGATCCTGGTGTGTCTTTAGGGACACACGGGATATTTAGGCCTCCGGTTTTTACACTACCAGTTTGCCAGATGTTTATTCCATCATCTTTTGCTTCGGGTTCATTATCTATGATATATTATATTCCACCTTCTTTGACTCCTACTCCGACACAGTATGTCGTTGAGGAGCATACACTAAGGTACACTCCACCTATACAGGATACTCCTTCAGCTTCGGCACATCCAGTGATGCCCACTGGTCTGACTACCATATGTATATTTATATAACTCTAACAAATTTTTATACAAAAAATTTATTTTTATACAAAAAATTTATTTTTATTATAACTTGTACTAATATATGTTTTCTTTAATAACAGATTCATCTACTGATAGGAGGAATGGGAGGGGGAATAATCGCTTGCGTGAGGTATGGAACCGACAAACATAGTTGATGGTTGAATACAATGATGATGTAAAGATGATTGATAAATCTGGACAGGAATGTCAGGGTTTTTTGGCAATGCTATCCAAATAATTTAACATCATTCCGGTCAGCTATATCTCTTGGAGACATCTGCCACACGAAGTTAAGGATAATTCTTTGGCACAAATATGGGTAAAAAATCTATTGGATTTATGTAGTATTTTTTGTATTTATATGAATTAATCTATTGAGTGTCATCTTCGGTTTAACTTCCCTGATGGAGAAGGTGTATGACCAGCATGTTTAATGGAGTTAAGAGAGATTTGGAGAGATTATAAGTACGAGTTGTATGTTGTATAGTGTGATAGAGTAGGCACAAAGTTGGTTACAATACATATCATAGATGATTGCTCGATAGATCAATATCCCCAAATTATTACCCATTGGGTGACTACCATATTTAAGGTATTAATCCAATTTGAGGTATTTAAATGATAGTTTTCATATTTTGAATTAATATTATCATATTTATTATTAAAAATTGTTTAGTAATATTTTGAAAAATACAAAACCAATATTGATTCAAAGAAATACCTCCACACTTTGGGGTGCACTACTATATCAGATCATGAGAGGCAGCTGGTACAATATACTTGTTTATAATTTTTCTTTAGTAGTTTCCCTTTTTATTGTTTCCTACTTAAATTAGGTGATTTATTGAATATTTAATATAAGATTATACTTTCAATTTATATTGTTTCAATGTCATTACAGAAGCAGAAATTGAATATTGAAGGGCGTCTCCCTTGAAAAAATGTGTTTTGCTCGAGTAGAAGGAAAAAAGAAGGATCTGCGGTTAATGAACTGACACAAGAAAATATTTTAAGTTTTAATTTGTTTATTTCATAGTTTAATATCTATTTTAATTTAATAATATATTAATATTTTTAACAGTCTACTTTAGAGGACCTTGATGCCCAAGAGCCTGACCATTTAGTGCCACACGATCATTTCTATCAGGTTTTGGGAGATGAGCACAACGGTCGAGTACTCTACTGACCTGGTAAGAATATAGTCCCGACGAGGTAGTGGTCCTCTCTAGGTATCTATTCTAGTAACAACAAGTTGGAACAACTCAAGGAGAATGCAAGACAGTATCATAAAAGTTTCATAGAGTTGGTAGAACATGGTTAAACGAGGGAGAAAGAATTTATAAAACCGATCAATGCTTTATCTTCATCACTTCTACTAGAGGCCAGTGCAGCTTGTCAGACATATATGACATCAATGGGTGGATTATCCAATGCACTAGGTGGCAGTTCTAGTGGAAGTTGAGATGATTATGTTCCTAGTGATGATGAGGATGTTGAAGAGGACGAGGATGAGGATGAGGACGAGGACGAGGATGGGAATAAGGGAAAGGATGGTGCTGAGGATGAGCATGGGGATGATGATGTGGAAGACGATGAGGATAGAGATGGCAGTGAGGATGAGGCTGATGATGATAGCGGTGATGGTGATGGTGATCAGTGGAAGATTGACCAATTAAATTTTTTAATTCAATATAACTCTTTATTTTCGAACCAGGTTTTTCACTCTCGTATGGATATTTTTGAATTCCTGATTACTCTTTATTTATTACCAAATATGGAAGCCTAATGATGTTATAATGGTTTATGGGACTTCTAGGGCTTGTTTGGAGCTCGGAGCCCCGGTCAGCGTATAAAAACACTATGCCTCACAGTTAGTAAAAAATTTAAGTCCATCCAACAATGTATATAAAAATCATATAGGTTTATATATTATATGAAATTTTCATGATTTTCCCTAACCATGCACTAAGGGATTCATATCATGCACAAAGTCTATAGTTTTCGTATAATATATTATCAATGTTGTTGCATGATTTGCCTAACTGGCATACAGAAAACCAACAAAATGCATTAGGATTGTGTTGGTACTTTAGGAAAACGATCCATGTGTCATATGTAACGTGTATGAGTCAACCCCACATCAATTCGAGGCATGGTGTGGCCGATATCCCTCAAAGTGTCTCTCTTTTGATTAAAATGGACACCCTTTTATATAAAAACAACTAGCATATGGAAAACGAACCAAACGTATTTGGATTGTGTTTATAATTTAGGAAAATGATCCATGGGTCATATGTGACATTTAAGACTCAACCCCACCTCAATATAAGGAATGGTGTGGTTGGTACCACTCAAAGTGTCTCACTTTTATTTGAAACAGACAACATTTTAAGTGAAAACAACAACTAACATACAAAAAAAGAAACAAACATATTCAGATTATGTTGATAATTTAGCACAATAATCCATGGGACATTTTTGACGTGTAAGATTCAACCCCACATTAGTCTGAGACATGGAGTGGCCGATACCACTCAAAGTGTCTCACAAATATTTGAAATGGACCGGATTTTAAGTGAAAACAACAAAAAACATACCGAAAACCGATCAAAAACATTTTTATTGTGTTGATACTTTAGGAAAATGATACATTGGTCATTTTTGATCCGTATGACTAAACTCTGCCTCAATACGAGACACGGTGTGGATGGAATCACTCAATGTGTCTCACTTTGATTTGAAATGGACAAAATTTTATGTGAAAATAACAACTAACACATGAAAAACTGACCAAACGTATTTGGATTATGTTGATACTTTATGAAAATGATCTAATGGTCATTTGAGACATGTACAAGACAACCCCACCTCAATCCAAGGAACGGCGTGGTCAGTATGACTCTAAATGTCTCTCTTTTGTTTAAAATAGACACCATTTTATCTAAAAACAATTGACATATAGAAAGACAGCCAAACATATTCAGATTGTCTTGATACTTTAACCCAATGACCCATGAATCATTCATGAGTTGTACGAAGAAACAACAAATCATTAGGATGTGCGATTTTCATGGCACTACTGAATATGTGTTTTAGGGTGTTTGGCGCACTTGAAAATCATGCGTCGGGTGGTCAAAACCGGACAAACGACCTCAGAATACCATGAAATCAGACAAAAAAGGGTGGGTGAACTATGAAATTGACGGCCATACGACACGTCAATCAGATGTGTCGTGTGACCGTGGTTTCTGAAAATTCACTTCGCGTGTCATAAATGGCCAAAACATGCATTTCACGGTCAATTGCATACCGAATGACATCAGAATGACTTGAAATCCCACTAAAACACCCTGATTATTATTGGTGAGGTGTTTGAGGAGACCACATGTCAGTCTGACATGTGGTTTTCATGACACGGTTGAATATGTGTTTTTTAGGTGATTGGTAATCTTGAAAAGTGTGTGTGTGGTGGTCAAAACCGGTTGAATGACCTCAGAATTCCATGAAATCAGACAACATTAAAATATGGGTTAATTGTGACATTTTCGGCCATAGGAGTTTTCAATCGGTGGTGTCGTGTGACCGTGGTGGCCAAATATGCACTTCACGTGTCGTATTTCACCAAAACATGCATTAAAGTGTCAAATACATACTGAACGACCTCAGAATGACTTGAAATCACAAGAAAAAACCCTAATTATTATTCTTGAGATGTAATAGGAGACAACACAACATTCAGACGCGTGGTTTGCATGACATGACAGAATATGTGTTTTTTAGGTGTTTGGCGCGCATGAAAAGCATGTGTGGGGTGGTCAAAACCGGCCAAACGACCTTAGAATCCCATGAAATCGGATGACATCAAAGCGTGGATGAACTGGGAAATTGTTGGATAGACGACAAATCAATTGGAGGTGCCGTGTGACCGTGGTGGCCGAAAACGCACTCCACATGTCGTAAATGGCCAAAACAGGTGTTTAACGGTCAAATGCATAAGGAATGACATCGTAATGACTTTAAATCACATGAAAACACCCTAATTATTATTCGTGAGGTGTACGAGGAGATGACACATCATTCGGACGCGCAGTTTTCATGGAACAACTGAATATGTGTTTTTTAGGTGTTCGGCTCACTTGAAAAGCATTCGTGCGGTGGTCAAAATGGGTCGAACGACCTCATAATTCCATGAAATCTAATGAAAACAAAGGGTGGGTGAACTGTAAAATGGTCATCCTGATGGCATGTCAATCAGAGGTGTCATGTTACCGGGGTGGCTGAAAATGAATTCCAGAGGTCGTAAATGGCCACAATGTGCGTTTAACGGTCAAATGCATACTGAATGAAATCAAAATGAGTTGAAATCACATGAAAAAACCGATGATTTTTAATCGTGAGGTGTACGAGGAGTCGACACGT
Organism: Viscum album; assembly: GCA_963277665.1. Taxonomy (NCBI): domain Eukaryota; kingdom Viridiplantae; phylum Streptophyta; class Magnoliopsida; order Santalales; family Viscaceae; genus Viscum; species Viscum album. Next base: position 1,076,153,207 of record OY728143.1, read on the forward strand.
CATTCAGATGCATTGTTTGGACGACACAACTGAATATGTGTTTTTTAGGTGTTCGTCACGCTTGAAAACTGTGCGTGGGGTGGTCAAAATCGGCTGAACAACCTTAAAATTCCATTAAATCAGATGACAACAAATGGTGGGTGAATTGTGAAATGGTCATCCAAACAGCACGTCAATTGGAGATGTCATGTGACCTTGGTGGCCGAAAACTCACTATGCATGTTCTAAATGGCCAAAATATGTGTTTTACGGTCAAATACATTCCCAATAGAATCGGAATGACTTGAAATCACATGAAAACAGCCTAATTATTATTCTTCAGGTGTATAAGAAAACAACACATCATTCGGATGCGCTGTTTGTGTGGCACTGCTGAATATGTGTTTTTTAGGTGTTTGTTGTGCTTGAAAAGCATGCGTGGGGGGTCAAAATTGGCCGAACAACCTCGGAATTCCATGAAATAAAACGAAAACAAGGAGTGGGTTAATTTTGGAATGGTCAGTTAGATAGCACGTCAATCAGTGATGTCGTGTGACTGTGGTGGCCGAAAACACACTCTGCGTCTCATAAATTGCCAAAACATGTGATTAACGGTCAAATGCATGTCAAATGACATCATAATGACTTTATATCACCCAAAACCACCCTAATTGTTATTTGTGAGGTGTATGAGGAGATGGAACATCATTTGGACATGCGGTTTTCACAGAACGACTGAATATGTGTTTTTAGGTGATTGGCACACTTGAAAAGTGTGCGTGGGGTAGTCAAAACTGGTTAAATGAAATCTAAATGCCATGAAATTAGATGAAAATAATGGTTGGGTGAATTTTGAAATGGTCGGCCATACAACACGTCAATTGGAGGTATCGTGTGACCGCGTTGTCTGAAAACGCACTTTGTGGGTCGTAAATGGCCAAAACATGCGTTTAACCATCAAATGCATACCGAATGACATCATAATGACTTTAAATCACAATATAACACCATAATTATTATTCTTGATGTGTATGAGGATACCACACGTCATTCAGACAGGCGATGTGTGTGCCATGGTTGAATATGTGTTTTTAGGTGTTTAGTGTGCTTGAAAACCATGTGTGGGGTGGTCAAAACCAGCTGAACGACCTTAGAATGCCATGAAATTGGGCGAAAACAAAGGGAGGGTGAATTTTGAAATGATCAGCTAGACGAAACGTCAACCGGAGGTGTCGTATGACCGCGGTGGACGAAAATGTACTCTGTATGTTGTAAATGGCCAGAACATGTGTTTTACCATCAAATATATACCCAACGTAATCGTAATGACTTGAAATAACACGAAAACACCCTAATTCTTATTTTTGAGGTGTATTATAAGACGACATGTCATTCAGATGCATGGTTTGCATGGAACGATAGAATATGTGTTTTAAGGTGTTTGGAGTGCTTGAAAAGCATGTGTGGGGTAGTCAAAACTAGCCGAAAGACCTCAGAATGCCATGAATTTGGACAAAATCAAAGGGTTGGTGAACTATGAAATGGTCAGCCAGAAGGCATGTCAATCAGAGGTGTTGTTTGACCGTGGTGGCCTGAAAAGAACTCATGTGTCGTAAATGGCCAAAACCCGCATTTAACGGTCAAATGCATACCGAACGACATCAGAATGACAAGAAATCACACAAAAACAGCCTAATTTTAATTAATGTGGTTTACGAGAAGATGACATGTCATTTGTACACGCGGTTTGCACAGCACGACTGAATATGTGTTTTATATGTGTTTGGCATGCTTGAAAAGATTGTGTGGGGAGGTCAAAACCGGCCAAACGAACTCAGAATTCCATGAAATCATATGACAACAAAGCGTGGGTGAATTGTAAAATGTTCGACTGGGCATCACGTCAATTGGAGGTGTCTGTGACCGTGATGGCCGAAAACGCACTCCAGATGTCGTAAATGGCCAAAAAATGTGTTTAACTGTCAAATGCATAGCGAACGACATCAGAATTACTTGAAATCACACAAACACCCTATTTTTTATTAATGAAGTGTGTGAGTAGAGGACACATCATTCGAATGTGCGGTTTGTACGGCATGAATAAATATGTGTTTTTATGTGTTTGGTGTGCTTTAAAAGCGTGCGTGGGGTGGTCAAAACTAGCCGAACATCCTCGGAATGCCATGAAATCAGACGACAACAAAAGTTGGGTGAATTTTTAAATGGTTGGCCAGATGACATGCCAATCGGTGGTGTCGTGTGACCGTAGTGGCCAAAAACTCACTATGCGTGTCGTAAATGGCCAAAACATACGTTTAAGACTCAAATTCATAGTCAACAATGTCAAAATGACTTGAAATCACACGAAAACACCCCAGTTATTATTCTTAAGGTTTACAAGAATATGTCACATCATTTGGACGCACAGTTTGAGTGGCACGACTAAATATATTTTTATGTCTTTGGATCGCTTGAAAAACATGCGTGGGGTGTTCAAAACCGGCCGAACGACCTCAGAATTCCCTATAGTCCAAATATAGTAAAGGGTGGGTGAATTGTAAAATGTTCGGCATGGGATCACATCAATCGGAGGTTTTATGTGACCGTGATGGCCGAAAACACACTCTTCATGTCGTAAAACGCCAAAACATGCGTTAAATGGTCAAATTCATACTAAACGACATCTTAATGACTTGAAATTAGACAGAGACACCCTAATTTTTATTTGTGATGTGTATGAGGAGACGACATGTCATTAGGACGCACGGATTGTGCGGCACGACTGAATATGCGTTTGTTATGTGTTTGGCATGTTTGAAAATCGTGTATGGGGTGGTCAAAATCATCCTAATGACCTTGAAATTCCATGAAATGAGATGGCATCAAGGGTTGGATGAATTGTGAAATGGTCTGCCATACGACATGTCAATTGGAGGTGCCATGTGACTGCGGTGGCCGAAAATGCACTCTACATGTTGTAAATGGCCAAAACTTGTGTTTTATGGTCAAATACATACCCAACGACATAATAATGACGTGAAATCTATTGAAAACACGGTAATTATTATTCGTGAGGTGTACGAGGATACAACACATCATTAGGATGCACTTTTTGCATGACACAACTGAATATTTGTTTTTTAGGTGTTTGGCGCGCTTGAAAAGCGTGCGTGGGGTGGTCAAAACCAGCTGAACGACCTCAGAATTCCATGAAATCAGACGAAAATAAAGGGTGGGTCTATTGTGAAATTTTCAGCCATACAAAACTTCAATTGGATGATTCGTGTGACAGAGGTGGATGAAAATGCACTTCACATGTTGTAAATGGCCAAAACATGCATTTAACGGTCAAATGCATACCGAACGACATCAGAATGACTTGAAATCACACAAAAACACACTAATTATTATCTTGAGGTTTATGAGGAGACAACATGTCATTCATACATGTGGTTTGTGCAACAAAACTGAATATGTGTTTTGTAGTTTTTTGGTGCGCTGGAAATGCATGCTTGGGGTGGTGAAAACCAGTCGAACAAACTCAGAATGCCATGAAATCAGACGACAACAAAGGGTGGGTGAATTCTGAAATGGTCAGCCAGAAATCATGTCGATCAGAGGTGTCATGTGACCGCGGTTCCCGAAAACACACTCCGTGTGTCATAAATTACCATAACATGTGTTTTATGGTCAAATACATACCGAACGATTTCGGAATGACTTGAAATCACATGGAAACACCCTAATAATTATTCATGAGGTGTAAAAATAAAAGACACATTTTTTGGATACACGGTTTCTGTGGTATGGTATAATAAGTGTTTTTAGGTGTTTGGCGCACTTGAAAAGTGTTCATGGGGTGGTCAAAACCAACCGAACGACCTCAGAATACCATGAAAACGAACAACCACAAAGAGCGGGTTAATTGTGAAATGGTGGGCAGAAGACACGTTAATAGAAAGTATTGATACTTTAGCACAACGATTCATGGATCATTTTTGATGGGTATGAGTCAACCCCACCTCAATCTGAGGCACGGTGTGACTGGTATCATTCAATGTGTCTCACATTTGTTTGAAATGGACAACATTTTAAGTGAAAATAGCCACTGGCATACGGAAAATCATTACAAGGCTAAACATAAATTATGGAAATTATGGGATAAAAAATAAAATATGGTCTATTGGTTATACATTATTAGAAGAAAATATTCACAAGGCATAGATTCAAACACAATGTTTCATAGTATATATAGAAAAACATGAATTATATTAGGAATGAGTCTCGCCATCCCATCATGAACATTCACCAACACTCGTGATCTAATTATCAATCACGGGTCATTCATTCTATAAAATAACATAAAACAAATAAATTTCATATAATTTATTCTTATGAATCCTATGAACACTAAAGCATACCATATAAAAAATTAGACAACAAGGATACACATAGATTCTTGAAAATTAAGTTTCGAAGTCTCATAAAAATACCTCAATGGTGAGGAATACATATGGGGAAACCCTAGCCCCATGGATCACCTCAATCACATCCTCAAATAGTGGGTTCTAGGACCAATCCAAAGTCCCTTTGGGAACCCAATACCAAAGACACAATTGAATATTCATACCCACTACCCAAGATGTAGATTCATCTCACATCAAACCTAGGAGATAAAATTACAATTATCCACATACCCCCTTATTCAAATAGAAAATTCTATGAAAAACATGTAGGTTATTCTAGTAACCCATCTCATATGTCGAGATTGGCCAATGTTTCTTAGTAACACATCAAGAACCATTTATACATGGATACATAATCATTAGAGGAATATAAACATCCCATGTGCATCCTATAACCCATCCTAGGTCTTAGCACATGCCAACTACCATTTTCTATCTTATGGGTATCAATATCATTTTCCACTATACAGATGTTTTTCTGTTGGTTTTAAGACATTCAACCAAAGACCAATGACTAAGCATCCCATGTTCTTCCTATAACAATCAGGTTTTTCTCTTTTGTGTATTGGTGTGGTGGTTTGACTGAGGAATGAAATCTAAATTTTGAATACTCTTCTGTGTGTTGGTGTTGTGATTTGAGTGAGGAATGAATTCTAAATATGGAAAGCTCTTATGGGTGTTATTTTATTTCCTATAACATGTAGTATTTTTCTCTTATTGGTGTTATTCCATTTGAATTTATAAATTTAAAAATTTCAAAATTCTGCAATGAATTATAAATTTTGAATAATTTGGATGGGGATTTTATATTGGTGTTGTTATAGGTATGGAGAGGGGAAGGTGTGTTTCTCTGTTGGTGTATATCTGTATTGCACGTCTGGAGAGGGGAGAGGAGGAGAGGGGCCTGCTGGTATGGAATTGAGAAAATATATACCAACAGTTTTGCAAAACCATTGGTATAGATTCTATAATATAACAATACCAACGGGTTTGTTATAATCTTTGGTATCGGTTTATAGCAACAGTTTTAACAAAACCATTGGTATAGCCTTATGGCTTGCCATATCCCTTCTATACCAATGATTTACAACCGTTGGTATAAGTGTAACACAAATATACCAACAGTTTGAAAAACTGTTGGTATATGTTATATTTAACACACATATGCCAACTGTTTGTAAAAAACCATTGGTATAACTTCTATTTTGACACCTATACCAACTGTTTTCACAGAACCATTGGTATAGTCATATTATCATGACTTACTTTTCCATGGTTGAGGCAACCATTGGTGTACTATATACCAATGCCTTCCAGGCCTTTACCAACGGGATTTAACTTTTGTTAAATAGGAAAATTCTAGTAGTGTATATTTCCAATAATATATTTCTTCAGAGATAGTTTTTTCAATTTATTTATAAATTTCATGAGTTACGAATAAACTACAATAACTATATGAAATATTTCAATGAAATCCATATTAAATAATATTCATGAAATTATAATAAACATGATATATAAAAATATATTCTTGTCTTGAATAAACTCAATAATATTTAGGTAAAACATAATATTTAATCATAAAATCCCAAAATATAATTTCAATACACATTAGAAAATATAATATTCAGATTAACCATTGAGTATAGATAATTATATTCAAATTTCATGATAATTTCATAATCAAACCATTATTATTCCTAATGTTAGTCATCACTGAAAAAATATTTTTACATAGTCTTGTTAATGGTTAGGATAAAAAATATAGAAATATGGATAAAAACCATAAAATTATTCACAATATATCCTCAAGATATCTAACTAATAAAACCAATTTTTTTTACCAGACATATTTAAAAAATTACTTCTCCTAAATGGGTCATCATATGATAAGAACATTTGGTACCATGATAAAAATAATAGTTCTCAACATTAAAAACGGTTTTACACAACTACTATGTTTTAGGTCTGAAAGAGGGGATATATATTGAAAATATGGTGTTATGTGTATTTCATTAAAAAGTAACTAAAGTATATAGTTTAATAGGATAATTTGATTGATTAAAATATTGAAAATTTCATATACACGAACAATAAAAATGAGAGAGCAATTATAATAGAATAATATAAAATAGCAACACAATAATTTTAATGTTTTTTGGATTTATGTGGTCCTACTCCAGGCTTCACACACAAACCTAGAGTATATAACCCACTCTAGTAATTCACTTTTTAATGAGAGTGATAATCATTTATGTCCACCAATTTCACACTAAGAGGCCCTACCCAATTCCCCGACATTTTATAGGTTGAAAACACTATAATTTTATAGGATAATGCCTAAAAAATGTTTTATCAGATCAATAATTACAATGATTTTTAAAGGATAAATCATAACCTCATTTATCATTTTGGGTTTAGATGTACCCTTTTCTTTTATGGGTGGAATTATAACCAATATTTTCTAGGTAAAGACCCAAACAAGTATCTAAAATGATACACCATAACTATATAAATATTATTCATAAATATGATCCTAATTTTCTATGGTGATAGGAATCCCATGGAATCATATAGGTGAGATCATTTCCTCTAGTTTTTATGGGTTTTGATGAAACTACACTTCAAAGATAATAGAATAAACTTAGAATTATAAAGGTATTTATGAAACATAGATGTACTTTTTATAAGCTTAGTATAACATCTTTCAATATTCACTATGTGTGAAAATACTAAATAGATTATTAAAATTTAATTAAATAATTAAATCACTGAGTGATTTTCAATGTAGATACTACTATTTTGATCAGGCACTACTTAAGACCCCAATATGATAAAACCATGAAGCTCATGAAATTACTAATTTAATTCAGAAATTAGTTGTACAATGAAGTTCAAGGAATTATTTACAATCTATACATCACATCATATAAAATTAAATGTCACAGCTATTTTTTCACTACATTCTAAAGTCATTTATTAGTTCATAAATAACAATGGTTACTTTTATCACTTTAGGGGTCATAATTATCTATTTTAAATTCTTGAAAAAAAATATTTACACGGTGGAATATTTTAAAAAAAATTATATACAATGAATATGGAAACCATGCTATATAAATAACTTAATTAATATTATAAAAATTTATATATAATTAAATGAATCAGTTAAATTTTATAATAAATTTCTTTAAATAATATAATAATTTTTTGAAACATACTCATTGAATTAAATAATAAATCAATTATAATCTTTTTATTTTGAATAAATTGATAATTTTTCTATTTTTAGATTAATTATTCATGTTTATTTTTGATAATTTATTGATAAGTAATATCCATGTGAGTTCCCTCATGATAATTTATAAAACAATACATTTTCTATATAGGTAATCATATTTATAATAATTAATATATTAGTTAATAATCCATTTTGTTATCTTTGTAAATATATACTACAATATATAACACATACTATATATATTTAAACTATATTGTATTTTAATATGACTTTTCTAAAATATAATTAGTAATATTCATGCTTGCTAAATCCTATGTAAATAAAATTAAATTATTAAATAAAAAATAGAAAATGTTCTCTGGGATTATAGAAAATTAATAATTATTCTTATAAACAATTAAACATTAATAATATTCATAATAAAAATGAAATAATTTAAAATATAAATAATATTTAAAAAATACTATATTTCTAATTTTTATAACATCTAGTAGAAATATGAAAAACCCTTTTCTAAAATTCACAAAATTTATTTTCATGTATTAAATTTACACCACATATCAAAATATATTTAGTAGAAAAATTTATTAAAATTTCCTAATTATTCTTATTGGTAAATATTCATTCAGTCAAAAAATAAAAGAATCCAAATTCCGCAAAAAATAATATTCACACTTCCCATGTATGAAACATACCCACTGCCGGGGGTAATAGAATTTTCCCATTATATGGATTATTATGAATATTTAGGTAATTAATTACCATTTATACCATTACAAGAGACTTGGATTACCCATATGTGTATTACAAAAAAATTTGTATACCCTTAATCAATTACACATGTAACCTCATGCATGTATTAGAAATACTTTCGAACCCTTTTGAATGTATACTAGTACCCTTATAAAATTATTGTAAAAACCGTAAAAACTATATGGAAGTATGGATATACACTTATGAAAGAAAATCCTAAGGTATTTTCAATTTACATGAGGATGATTTACCTTTATTCAAGTTATATCTTCCATTATGTGATCCTCAATTACCTTTACATGAGTATCAATTACCAATACGTGATTAAAAAATTTCCAATTAACCTCTATGAAACTATTATATTTCATGGGTTACCTTTAATTCACCATTATTATTAATTATGTACATTTAAAAAATTGTTGAAATACCTTTAGTCAATTATTAGGATAAGGCGGTTACCATTAAACAACCATATAAGTACCTTTTCACAAATATTTAAGTAACATTACAAAACTATTTTATGTACCTATATGCACATTTATATCTACTATTACAAAAATATTAAAATTCATTTATTACTGTTATAGTACACCATAAAACATTACAAAATCTTGTGTAACCTACAATGACTTATAGACACCATTACATAATCCCAAAATAGTCAGTCTACCATAACATGTCCTATTGAAAGTGACGGTTGGAATTATGCTGCATTATAAAAACATATATAAATTATATTAAATGTTTTATAGTATTTTTTCTCTGAGGTAGTCATCATAAAACTTATATAATATATTCTACAAAACAGAATCACAATATAAAATGAATTTTTTTAAAATGAAATATAAGAATAAATTTAATATTTAACATAATTAATCTAAAAGAAAACAACCTAAAGATAAAACATATTAAATCATAGATAAATTTTAATTACAAAAAAATTGTTAAAACTTATTATAATTTGGATAATATACATAATTTTGAGTAATTGTCAAAATAGTATGTGGATCATGGACCCACTAATAAATATCTCTATAAATAAATGATTATGATATCACTAAATTATATATTTTTTTAATTTATACTGATGTTTGTAGATAGATGAAACATCCTAGAAACATAGTTGATTAGTACTTCATAATGTTTATTTGTGGTTACTATATAATATATTTTTGATGATGTGTAATAATTTAGTTATTTATTGAATTAAAAAAAATTACAATTGCAACAAAAATGAAATTAAGAATTCATTCAATGTTTTTTTAAAAGATGATTGAATAGTGTGCAACTAAATTTATTGGATAAATTATTTATAGTAAAATGAAAGAAATATATAATTTCCATCCATGAGAACACTGATATAATATTTTTTTTAGAAAGATAAAACTATTTGTTCAATAACATGGAAAGGACAATATACATATAATGTTGTATCTCATTGAATGATTAGAAATAATTAGTGTCAGTGGATGTATATACACAAAAAAAAATTTAAATTATTATTGAGAAGAGGAAATCATTTTGGATACAGAATATATGAACGAATAAACATAAGAACTTTAGGTTATTTGGAAGAAAATTATAAATTCAGAACAAATATGGATAACCAACAATATATGGTGACATGATTGATCGATGAATTTGATTAAGATACCCGCTAACAAAGAAAACCTATAAATGAATTAATTTTAGATTGAATAAAGTTGTAGAGGTAAATGATGATAGGGTGGTTGAGGGGAATTATGTAAGTAAATGTTTGAATTTTGATTTGATTGAGGTCCATGAAGAAGAAATCATTATTTATTAAATTCAAATGCATCATAAATTCTAATTTATGATGAGTATTCTATGTTCAAATCCGAGTAAGAGGATGAAACTAAATAATGAAAACCATTGACTCAAATAATAAATATATGATCTATGGTTGGTGAATTAAATATTATTGGAGAAAAATATTCTATAAAGAAAACACATTGGATGAGGAATATAGATAACCCCAACTATATTATCATTGGTGGAACCCTAATATTTTGAATATGTAGTAATTCATGAGTCGTAGATTAATAATATGTATTTCCAGATGAACCTAATTGATAAAATAAAACATTGGAGCATTTGAGTATTCTAAATTATTATAAGATCATTGAAATTAAACAAGTGTTCAAAAATAAGTAAAAAAGAAAAAAAAACTATATAAAAATTTGGGGAGAGGGTTAGTGTTCATGTGTTATACTCAAATTTAAACATGAAGACCTCATAAAATTTTTCATTATTTAGAAGACATAAGAAAATATTATTGTTCATGGTTTTATAAATTTCTATTGTGATAACTGTTAATTAAATAAATTTTATGGAAAAATTAATGTATTGAGTGATCAAGGATTAATATATTATTCAAAATTGGTTTTTTTACTAATAATTGACAATGAAAAATGATGTGTTGTTTAATTAAGGGATTATAAGAGTAAAATAAAGAACATAGATATCATCATTATTTGTTATACACATACATGATTAAGATAGACTCTAGTATAGGTGGTTCTCATTAAAACCAATTTGTAAATTCAACTGATGCTGTGTAGTTCATTATATTATTCTATGTTTATGATAACATATATTTTGTGAATAATAAGATATTAGTAGAGAAATATTTTTGTTTAATGGTCTCAGATTTCAAGATAGAAATGTTTAGAGATCATACATATATTATTTTTTTAGTTAGTTAGAGGAAATAATTTACGTTTGTTTCTCTAGAAAATATAAATAGTTTTTATTGATTCTACATAGGACCAACTAATGAGCTACAGTTTACTATAATTGATAGTAAAAAGTAAAAATATTTTCAATGCGACATGTATGACTGCTCAGTTTCAAAGTAATAAATATGGGGGAAAATAAATATTGTGAATAGGATTAAGAAGTATATTTATGGTATAATCAATATTATTATTTGACACCTTTAATATATATGAATTGATTTTACATTTGGATCTAGAATAATATGTGGATATTATTTATTTAACATTTACTAGTAGTGTATCCTTCTTTATCAAGTAAAATTTAATATATGTATTAGAATGAATACAAAGAGAACCTATCTTAGAATAGAAAATTAAATTTATATTTAAAAAAACATATTTGTGTACAGTTTCTATGGATAAATAATGAAATAGATGATTTAATTGAATTAATGAATGTTTAAATCATAATTAAATTTGTAAAAAATAATTCACCACAGTTGGACTTGATTTATCTCATTCGTAGGTGCAAGACAGAAACTAATCAAGGACATGTTATTCACCACAGTTGGAGGGACTCTAACTTTGCGGCTGATACCCTTGCCCGCTTGGGCAGACAAGAGGAGCCACTTTTGATATTTGATAGTTTGAACTCCCTTCCCTTTGATTGCTTTACTGTGGCGCAAGGTGACTCCCTTGGACTCCACAACTTTCAACCTCCTTGAAGGGAGGTTCTTTTTTTTTCTGTGCTTCGGAAAATAATAAAAAAAAAGTACTTTTCGTCAATCCAGAAATTGTTTTAGAAAAAAAATATTATGATTGAGTACATTGGACTAAATTAAAAAGATGATAATATTCTGAAAAATAATCGTCACAAACACTTGTGTTAGAGGATAATCATTCGAAAATCCTTTTTAGACAACCTCCCTTACCATGATGAGGATCAAAAAACTATCTATCCATTTAATTTTATTTTTGAACAATGTAGTTGAATTATTTTAATGATATAACAACTACCCTATTATTGTATATGTAGTATAAATATATGAGTGTTTGAATTTAGAATGAACATTTAATCTCGTGTGGGATTGTAAATTTGATGTTTAGTTTGGTACATATGATATTGTGAGTAATTATCAATTAGGATTATATGAATAACCTATTGTACTATAAGAATATTGGGGTGTTGTGAGAAGTTACATGATTTACATCTTATTTATGGATAAAAATTAAATGTTTCTCTACAGCATTGACATCATTCCTTAATCATTTAATTATATACTAAAAACTCCCCACATATATCTAGGTTTATAGTTGAGTTATTACATTTACTATGTTTATTTTTTTTCAAAATTCACTTTTGAAATTAGAGATAATTTAAATTTCTCTAAAACATAAATAAGGATAAAGTTGGAACATATATTAAACAGGTAAAAAGAATATTGTATCATGAAAATTGATTTAGAGGAAAATATGTTTTTTTGTTTTGAATAAATCTTTTTAGGGATATAATGGAAATCATTGAATAATTGGATATGTATGAAATATATTGGACATCTTTGAAGGTGATTTTTGAGAGAAGAATAAATTAGGGAGTATAAAAGATTTTAATAATGTGAACAGTATTTAATAATAGTATAAATGATGTTTTTATTCATCACTAATACTATAATTACATTTTTTATGAAATGTGGGAATAAATTATACCATATTAAAAAAATAATTTGGTTTTTAGGAGAATATTATGTTCAGATGAAGGTTTCATGTCATTAACATTTTCACATTCAATCAACAATGACGAGATCTAAACCTATGAGATTAATTATTTATTTAATGGTGAACACCATTCAATAATTACCTCTTATTATAAAGATGATGATCTTCATTTCACTTCAAACTAGAATCTATGATATATTTATTTAACACTATTTAGTGATTCTTGATGACGATCATACCAGAGAACATGTTTCATAACACAATGGATAAAATAATTCCATAATTGATTGACCATATTAAGAATATGCCTTTATCTATCATGATCTTTGTTAAAATATCACAACTCAATATCATATATAATAAAAAATACAACTTTGAGTTTTCATTATGTTGATGGATACTAATGGGAGTTATTCCTTAGTTAATGTGGTCACATCACAATATTTTAAGTTATAAATTAATATTAATCTTAAATTTTTTTTCAAAACATTTGTTACTGGATAATTAATTACTATATTTTGTATAATAGTATTAATTGGTAGTAGTTCCCAATTAATGTACGACATGAATAAAATATATATTGGATGGTTTTAAAAACGAAATTTATTAAGGAATAAAAACATTATAAAAATTTACTACAATGATAGAATAAAAATTTAATGGAAAATAATTCACAAATATCCAATTAGAGAGGCAAGAGTTTTAGCTCTTTTGTATAGTTATAATGATGATCCAAACTTTTTCTGGTGATTTAATCGAGATGATGGTACCTTTATATTTAGTTTTATTCATTTTTATCGTATTTTCTTTGTGTTCCCAATGTATTTATATTTTCATTTAAATTTCCTCAATATTTTTAGTACAGATATCAGTAGATGGAGTGACCCAAAGATGAGTGGATTTCAATTTCAATGATTTATAAACATGACAATGGAAAGTGTTTTTAATATCAATAAATCATTGATGTATTCATCATCATCATATCACTTAGAATTGAACCAGTAACACTGATTTAACACTATATTGACTTTTCAATATTGGGAATATTTAAATAATTGGTCGACCATGATAGTTTCATATCACTATTTTCGATGTGATGATAAGATCTATAGTGCATTCAGTTCAAAAATTATTCAGACTAATTCATTACACCTTAATGTTTGTGTTTAGAATATTTTGATTGTGATAATTTTATTTTTATATAATTTCTAAAATGAAAAATATTTCCTTCACTGATCTAATCCAAAAAAACTATATTATTTTTAGGAAAATATCAAAATCTATTATATCTCAAACTCTTCTATGGCTCTTTACCATGATAACTTCATTTTACTTTCTAGGAACTCTATTAAATAAGTGATATGAGCTTCTCAAACTCAATATAAGAGTTTTTATCCAAATATAAATAATTATAACCACTATTTAATACTTTATAAATATTTTCATTTTTATGGATTTAAATATCATTTCCTTATTTTATGTAATTTCTATAAAAGAATTACATTTCAATAATTTTTTTACCGTCAACACACTATAAATCTCATCAATTGACTATTATTAATTTACATATCATTAAGATATAATAATTTAGTATCGGTATAATTTGAAAATATATGATGAAACCATTTATCTTTTAATGAATCCACTAGAGTTTATTTATATTTTTTTATATAATAATATATTATCATTGAAACGGTATTTCTTCATCAATAGATACACCTTTAAGAATATACATTTCAATAAAATTGGCTTTTCATTTTTGATGTTTTTATTCCTTCACTCAAACATTCCCATAACACAATTCCTCACATGTCCATCAATGTAAATATGATTTATAAGAGTTTTGGTCATCATTACACCATTCATGAATATAGTAAAACAATAAGATTCTATCTTGAGTTCATACATAGCTATTTATAGAAGGAATGACAATATTATTTCATTCTAATCATTATAATGATTCTAAAAAAATATAAGGACATAAATTATATTAATAAATTAATATGTTCTATTTTTTAAAATGTTGTTAGATCAAAAAATATAAACAAAACTAAAAAATCCAATATTTTCATATTATTAGGCCTTGATATTTTTTAAGTAAATATATAGTTCGGATACCATTTATAGTGTGGTTATATGAAACAATTGATAAATATTTGACCACTCTGTGGTAAAATTTTTAATGAAGAGTAATGTTCATTAACTTATATTAGATAATATTACGAAGAAATTAGCCCCTTCCCTAAGGTACCTTTTAGGTGAGTATAATCTACCCACATGGTTGTTCCTAAATTATAAAAATCCAATTGTGATGTCCCTGACCTGGGTGCCACTAACCGGTTTCATGAGTCGGGTTGTCACATGACCACAAGCACTATTAAATGTATGCAAGAGGTTGTTGACTATTGGTGAGGGTCCAGATAATTCATGGGGGGAGACTAAAACCTTTTTATTAAAATAATCCACAATAGATCAAAATTAAAATACTTCAAATAATAAGAATAAAATGATAGAATGAATAGCCACACATCTTCCAACGAGGTACAAACCACAATCCAAATTGAAAATGTCATGTCATGCTATAATTTGATGTGAAAAAACCCCCCAAAATAAACACAATAATAGAATCCCAAAAATGATCATGGCTCCAATTTGTGAACCACTTCCATGAATGTACCAGGTCTAACTCAAATCCATAGCATCGGGCGCTTACCCTAATCTTGGAAAACAAGCATGAAATCTTCTCAGGTTCCCAATAGAGGCCCGAACAGGGTGTGAATACATCTCAATAGGCCAACACTAATGGTGTTCACAAAATATCTAGTCTAACAGATAGTGCATGAATGTACAGATAAATAGAAAGGATAGAAACGAAAGTTTGGGGGAAACTCATTACCCTTTATTTACTTTTCTATTACTATTGGGATTATTGTTCCATGTTAATTATGTACAACATCTCTTTATTTAGTTCATCATTAACATATAATCCATGATTCATACATTTACCTTATGCACACAGTATTCAGGGAATTTTTCACTCGGTATAAGTGAACATGTAATGTCCATATATATATTTGGATGATCATATCAATTAATCACCACAATTACATTCGAGCCTCAGTCCAGTTATTTTCATTGAATACAGCCATTATAGGCATAGAGAATTAGTCGAAATCCCCACCCATGCATCCTTGGGTAAGATATAGCATCAGTTCAACCCTACATATATTAGGATAATCGTTCATTAATTACCCCACCAAGACATGTGTATGTTATTATTTATCCATTCACTACACACAAACCATATCAAAATCAATACCATAAATAAATTAAACAATCATGATTCAAAAAATCAATATGAGATCCAATGTTATGCCATATTTTGTCCACAATTCCATTTTACACCAAAAACCCATTAGACCAACTAAATTTCCCATTACTCACCCCATTAATCGTATCCATCAATTCACAACCCATTACCATTCCCATGTGTCAAAAGGTCTCATACACCCACCCTCATAGCATTTTCAACATAATTCATTTTCCACAAAGAACAAGTCTAATTTAACTAATTTAAACCATTTTTTACCATGCCAAAAATTATATTATTACATTAGAAAACATAGTCATATAAAAATAAATCATTTTCACTCTCATTCAATTTTTCATCATGATTATCAAGGGATTTACATTTTCACAAGGAAACTTTTCTCATACATAGCTAACTTCTATATCTTGGATGTATCGGTGCACCCTATGGGTGGACCTAAAAAACTCATGCCATCCTCCATGCATCCCATGGGAACCATGTGGGTTTCAATTCACCATATAGACATCTATTACACATAAAATAGTAAAATTATAAAAATAAATACAAATGGTAACTAGAAAATAAACCCAATAATGCACTAATCTCAAATGAAACTACAGGTTAAGACATGTAGACTACCTACCTTGGATAAATTGGTGAACGCACCCCTAATCGATGCCTTAGATCCGGATTCAACACCCCTTAATGTTTCAAACTAGATGACATCGGAAAAGAAGTGGTTTAGATCTACATAAGGAGAAAAGGATAAATTTTGATCCATATACAAAAAAAAAATAGAAGTAATTGGGTGATTGGCCATACCCAGATCTCTGATTCGTAATCGATCATACTACAAACAACCAAGATATGGGGTAGAATCACCATTGGATTCTCATGGGAGATTTGGTTCATCAATATGGTTGCAAGGGGGAATAGAGGAGTAAATCCCAAGTTGGGGATCAAAATCCCATAATGAAATTTCGGTAAATTTCTTAACATTACTAGGATACATGGTTTATCAAACTATTCAAGAATTGTGTTAGAGATATTGTCCCAAAATACCCATTTAACACATTTTCCTAGGAATTACACATTGTTTGATTAAGCATAAAAAGTCCTCTATCAAAGACTACACAGTTACCTGGGATGTTCTGCACTATTTTCACTAACAATGTTCAAACTGTGCAACACACCCAGAAACTCCTCTTTCCTCCATTTTGGTGTCCCAAACCCCCAAAACACCTCTATACCTTCACATGATCTTTGTTAAACCCTTATTTAACTAAAATAATTAAATTATAATAAAAGATATATAATAATGACCTTAATACTGGTTATGGATCTTATAACCTCGCCACATTAAGAAGGATTTCCCTCAAGCCACTCTTCCCTGACATCTTTGTGTTTATGAAGAAAAACGATCAGGCCAATAGTCCCACATATCTGACTCTTTCTACCAAGTCTCATCCTGAATTTTTCCATGCTTCCTTAAAATATGATCCAAGAGTACAAACTTTCCCCATAAAACCTTCTCATATTAATCCACTATACAATCTAGATGCTCCCTAAAGGGCATGTTGTCCTTAAGCTCAATATCATGAACATTTATCACATGAGATGGATCATGAGGATACTATCGATGTTTTGAAACATGTAAAACATCATGCATACCACTATATCACTATGGAAGAGAGAATCAGTAAGCCACTAATTTTATCCACTCCCTAATCTCAAAGGGACCCACATACCAGTCCACCAACTTGCATGTCCCCGAATTCAATGGTGAGACAACCATTTTGAAACCTGAAGAAACGCACTATAGCCCACCAAAAACTCATGAGGTCAATAACTCCAATCCGAATATGAATTCTCCCATTTATGAGATGTCGTCTTGTGCATTTGAATCAAACAAACATTCTTCATTGTCACTTACATAAGACTTAGTCCTACAAGCTCAGATTCCCTATCCTCTAACAAACATAAAGGAGATCTACATGGTCTCCCATAAAGTGAATCAAAAATAACCATCTGAATCATAGCCTGGAAAATATTATTGTATGAAGATTCAATGAGTGACAAGTTCTTTTCCCATGAACCACAAAAATATAGCACATATGCACTTAACATGTATTTTGATACATGAATTGTAAACTTAGACTTTCCTTATACTTTTGTGTGTTATGATCTACTCAACATAACCAACATACCAAGTACCTTCTATAATCCTAGCCAGAAGGGAGATGTGAAACGCAGATCATAGTCTAAAACTATGGTTCTCGGCACACCATGCATTCTCACTACATCTCGAACACACAAGTCACCCAACTGATATACTATTTAAGTATCCTATATTGGAATTAAATAATCCACATTAGTTAACCAATCCACAATGACCCAGATTGTGTCATTCTTATAAGGTGTGCACGAAAGTCCCTCTATATAGTATGTCATTACATCATTCCACTTCCATTCCATAATAGGTGTTCATTGTAACAACCATCTAGATGTTGATGATTGGCCTTCACCTGTAGACATGTAAGGCATCATGTCATGAAAACTGCATCATATTTCATCAACCCTATCCAGGAATACATCCTGTTAAGATCATGACATATCTTAGTAAATCCCAAATGAATTTCCCACCCTAATTCATGGACCTTTTTCATTAAAAATTAATGAAAACACAATGGTACCACCATACATCCACTAACAGAGACTTTTCAATAACCACATATGGACTAAATCGAAGGTGACTACCCACCATTAAGACTTTCCTTCATAGCCAAACACATTGGATCCTCTAGCTTGATCTCATTGAACCAAACCCAAATCACGAGCATAATCACTAAAGATTCAAGGGACATTGGTTCATGCCCATACATCACCTCCAGGTGCATCTTCGTAACCAAAGACATCATTTTCTATCCAGAATTGGATTATGAAACCACTTGATTATGAGTCTCCCATATCAAGGCATCCAAAAAACTATTAAATTTTACTATTTTGTAAACCAACACCAAAAAAAGGATTGATGGTACTCAACCCACCTTAAATTCCCATGATTTAAATCCCTATGAGAGAAGATATACATAAAACTTTTATGATTAGAAAAAATTGTGAATCGTTCTCCCAAAATTTAGTGCCTCCAATATATTAAGGAATAAAATACAACATCTATCTCAAGATCATTAGTAGGGTAGTTTCATTCATGTGGACTCAACTATCTCGACCCATTGGCTACAACTAAATCATCCTGCATTTGCACTACCACAAGTCCAACACCGGATGCATCACCAAATAAGGTTAACTAATTACGAGGTTCATGTATGATTAGAATCAATGTGGTAGTCAACTACATCTTTAATTTATGAAAATAAATTTCTCATGCCTCACAAATATTAAACATAATATCCTTATTAGTTAATCATGAGAGGGGTGATGCTAAGAAGGACAAATCCCCACTAAACCTCCTATAATCACCACCCAAAACCAAAATAATCTGGATATCAGAAATATTCTTCATATGCTCCCAAGAAACTTCAAAATGAAAAAAACTCTAGATCCACTGATACACCTGAGTCATAAATGACATGTCCCATGAAATGAAAATTCTTAATACAGAACTAGCACATTGATATCTAGGCGTAAATCTTATTCTATCTTAGTGTACTCAAGAAAATGTCAATATTTTGGCCATGATCGTCAAGGGTTCATGATTATAGAAATATTCCATAAAAAAAACAAAAATGAACTCATCTAGATATGGGAGAAATATCTTAGTCATTATCTCCATAAACACATCTAGTGCATTGGTAAAACTGAATGGCCTCACCAAAAATTCATACAAATTATACCTATTACTGGAACCTATATGTGGTATGTCTGAAGTTATCAACCCCAAATAATGGTATATCGATCTCAAATTGATCCTAGATAACATTGCGTCATCCTTCAATTGGTCAAACATGGCATCAATTATATGAAGAGGGAATTTGTTCTTAGTTGTCATCACATTCAACTACATGTAGTCAACACATAACCTCAATGACTCGTCATCCATCTTTGAAATCAACAAAGAGGATCTACATGGAGAGATACTTGTTTGAATGAATACCTTACACTCAAAATCTTCTATTTGATCCTTAATCTCCTAGAATTCTCCTATAACAATTTGATATGGTGGGATTGAAACTGGTTCTTCCCCTATAATAATGTCTATCATAAACTCAAATTTTATCTTAAGTGGTAGCCCAAATATTCCTCATGGAACACAACCTCGAACCAATCCACTAAAAGAGTAAATACATGTATCCCCAGTTCTCCATCATCAAGAACAATGCATTCCACTTGGGCCATGAACACTCCCAATTGTTGAAAAAATGTACCGTCATGGCCTTCTCAAACATACCACTCACCAAGAAGGATAGAAGTGTCTCCAAAGGGATATTTAAATGTTACGCTGCATTAATAACAATTGATATGGGCTTGAAACTCTACTAAAAAATTCCTTCCCATGAACTGGTCAAAAAAAAACATCTCTAGATCTGATAGATCCCATTGGAAATGATATCCACAAACATCTATGGAATATCCTTTAAACCACAATATATTCTCAACTTTCTCCACCAATAGATTATCAAGTGACATAACACCACATTCACTTTCAAGAGTTAGGCCCAGCACAACTATGAACAGTGCCTAAATAAAATAATGTGTGGAAGCTATTTTAAATAGATAACATGAATGTATGGAAGCAGAGAGAATCAGAACTCGAATGGTAGAAGGTCCAGCCTCACCTCCACCAGGTGTATACTGATCTATATAAAGATGGATTGTCTGTCTACCCTGGGATCCAGCATGAGTAGGTTTCACTGCATTGCCCTACTAGTACGAATGGTCTCTCCCTAGAGTTCCACATCAACCAATGTTAATAGTATGAAAAATAAAGATCCAAATAACTTCTTTATAAGGGGTAATAGATCCCCTACCTACACTCTACATTTATTTATATCCTCCAAAACATTATGTCTGTCATGGGTTCCTTCAGAACCTATGCACATGACCCATCTTGCCACATGCTCTACAATCAACAGAAGGTCAGGAACACTGACTTTAATAATTTTTTGGCATGCCACATTGGAATAATAGAACATTATCACTAATCAGGAGGATTGGTTTATTTTTATGGTCGTTATATGGACCTCTTACCTTGTGGAAATGATCAAAACGATACTTCCTACTATATGATGTTGCACCATTTGTTTTCCCCACTAGAAACAGATGTCTACTTCGAGAGTCCCCATTGAGGATTCCTTCTGAGATGAGGGCCTAATTTGTCACCTCAATAATCCTAATGGTTGCTTTCTATAGTTTCCTGATCTCCCATTAAAGAAGAGAAAAAATATTTCAAGTACGAAAAACAGCTTACATAATCTATTACTGACATCACCCCTATGTCTTCCACATAAACTATGCATCCTTCTCCTTATATAAGTTTCTAGGTAGTAATGATTCATAAAAAATTCCTAAAACCCCTTCAACATAATTCCCTCTACTTGGTTAGTCTGAATAAAGATATCCCACCCACGCTTTACCTGACCCCACAACATATAGGCTTCCAACATAACTCACTTCTTAGAAGGAGTATCAAGATTATCATGAATTGTATGGATAAACACTATCTAGAACACAGATTCTCTGGACCACCATCTCTAATAATGGTTAGAGGATTTTTTTAGTTGAAACTCAATGGCCAATTCGAACATAATCTATGTGACCTAGATTGGGTACCATTCCATCATCTGTATAAAACGAGCAAAGTGGTTATGGAATTTCTCTTCCCTATGATCCTGAACTACAATCTCTTCTTGCACCACTACTAAGGTAAAATTCTCAGCAATATCCTCATTTCACCCAACCAACACACTCTTTTGTGGTGTCATTTCTACACAATTCCTAATACAAAATTTTTAGGACACAACCATGAAAAATTTACAAGGGTTAAAGAAAGGCTCATCACATGAAATGAACAAAACATTTCGCATTCACATCCCACTAGATTTATTATATCTAGAACACTACTCTTAACAATCAATCCCATGTACATGGATAAAATGTGTTAACTAACTCATATGGTTATGATCCATACCTTTTATACCCTTTTAATTAGATTTCAATATCCCAATTTACTCCCACAGAATTTTAGTTAATTTAACATTTATTATCATGCATAATTATATAATTATTACATGGCATTATCATTTAACTTTTTTCCCATTTTTATCATCCCATTAGACAAAAATTATCAATTTTATTGAAAATAAACTGCATTCTTCCCATTATGTCTCACACACCCATATTGTGTTTGTGTGCCTTCTATGATGCCTGTCAGTTATACATGTAGGATCCTAGAATGATTCATGAATGTATGGCATTGTGTCATTATTGGTACAAAAAAAGTATAACAAATATATCACATAACACAACATTTGAATCAACCAATAGTGATATATCATCAAATATATCAACAGACAATAAGAACTATAATTCCTTCCCTCGGTGACATTGGTTTTCCCCCATACAAGGGTTAACAAATCCTAAGAACGAGGCCATTACCAAGGCCTGAAAATACACGAATATCCTTTCTACCATCACGAAATAGTAATAAAGAGAAAATATATCATTTGGTACAACATTTTAATGTCCCCGACCTAGGTTCCACTAACTGGTGCCCCTAGGAGAGTCGTCACATGACATCAAGCATGCCTCCCATTACACTAGAGGTTTTTAAGTAGCAGTGAGGTTCTATATTAGTCAAATGGGGGGACTATACCCTATTTATCATAGTAATCCACATCAAATCACAATAAAAAGAGTGGAAAAAATATTAAACAACCAATATCATGCATATCCAAACATATCCCAACTGGGTACAAACCACAAGCAATAGTAGATATGTCATGCCATGCTATAATTCCAAGTAAAAAATACCCAGTATATAGAAAAAAACTAAATCCCCAAAGAATTAATAACTCCATATTCGGAACCTCTTCCATGCTTATCCCATTTCCTATACAACAACCTATAATGGGCCCTTACCCTTTTCCAAACATGCAAACATGAAATCTACTCGGGTTCCCAACAGATGCCCAAGAAGGGTGTCAGTAAAGCTTTGTAGGCCAACACTAATGGTATCTACAAAATACCAAGTCTAATAGATAGAGCATGAATATAGAATTAAATTGTAATGAAAGGAATGGAAATTATAGGGCCACTCATTAACCTTTATCAACTTTTTTAATTACTGTTTGGATTATTATGCCAAGTTCATTGTGTATGTCATCTTATCATTTAGTTCACCATTTACATGTGATCCATGAGTCATACATTTACCTTATTCACAAAATATAAATTGAATTTCTCATTCTAAATTAGAGAACATGTTATGTCCCTATCTCACTAGGTTTTAAAATATCAATTAATCACCACTCTTACCTTTGAGCCTTTGTCCATGTATTTTCATTGAATACAACCATTAGGGGAATAGAGCATCAGTCTGAATCCCCAACCCATGAATTTCTAGGTAAGTAAGAGAATCATTCCAACCCTGCCTATGGGAGGAGAATCAGTCCTTAATCCCATCCCCATTCCACATGCTTATTTATCCACTCTCCACACAAAAAACATATCACAATTAATACAATTAATAAATATAACAATCATTATTCCCCCCAATCAACATGAGATCCAATGTTATGTCAATGGGAATTTATATTGACATTTTTCACTACATAACCAATTATCCAAATTATATTTCCCAAGTCTCACCCATTATCCATGTTCATCAATTCAAAATCCTTTACCAATCCCATGTGTCAACATTTCTCATACACCCACCTTCATGGGGTTTTCAACATAATTCGTTATCCAAAAGTCACAATCCCCATTTAACAAAATTAATAAATTTTTATTACAAAGTCAAAAAATCACATAACCAATTACTAATAATAGGCACATACCAATAATTCATTTTCACTTCTATTTAAAATTTTAAATTTCCTATTAGAGGCTCTTAATATTCATCATCAATCATTTTTCATACTTAGTTATATTTAATGTTCAATAGGAATCGGAACACCCTATGGGTGGCCCTAAAATGGTCAAGTCATCCTCAATGCATCCAATAGTGACCATGAGGGTTTCTATTCGTCATTTACACATCCATTACACTAAAAATAATAAAAGGATAAAATAAATATACATGGGTAACTATGAAATAAACCCAAACATGGAAAACATCTAACGACACTATGGGATATAACTTGTAGACCACCTACCTTGGATTTTTTGGTGAATACACCCCTAATCGAGGCATTGGATCCTAATTTTACACCCTTTTCAATTATAAACCTAGATCCTTTTAGAAAATAAGGGATTTAAAGCATGAAAAGGAGATGAGGATAAAATTTGAAACCTAAACCAAAAATAGAATGAAGGGGGATTAGCATTATCCAAATCTTCAATTCGAAACCAAAGACACTCCAAATGATCGTGATAAGAGTTAGAATCACCAATATAAGATCATGAATGATTTTTATTGACACTAGTTTTTCAAGGGGGAAGAATGAAAAAAATCCTTAGTTGGGGTTTAAAATCCCATAACTTATTTTTTTTAAATTTATCATCTTTAATGGGCTTCATGGATAAAAAACGGTTTTCTAAACCGTGAAAAAACCATGAAAGACCTATTGCCCAAAATCCAACTTTCACACGGTTTCCTAGGAATTCCTCAGGGTAAGCTTAAACATGCGATAACTGCGTGAAATCCTATGTCCAAGGCTGCATGGTTACCTGGGATTAACCACATTGTTTTCACTAATTGTGTACAAAGACTGAAACATGCCCCAAAACTTTATTTTCCTCAATTTTCATTTACAGAAACCCCAAAACACCTAGAGAATTCATATGATGTTTTGAAAACACTTATTTGTTAAAATAAATGACTATAATGAAACATAAACAGTACACAGCTTAAGAAAGGTCAAAGATCATACATCATTGGTTGGAGATCTATTATTTACTTCACACTCACACATGGGAGTTATAAATGGTAAAATTTCAATTATTTTCATTGATAAAAATTATATAATAGATTGAAACTAATAATAGTGATGTCCCATTTTGGTAATCATTGGGGAAAAATAAGCGAATAGTAATATTTAATGATTATTTCCTAATAAACATTCATCGATAGTTATGATTATAACAAGAATGATTCCACCAATCGTTATTTTTCAGACACTAAACCCTCTTTATGTTAATCAATTTATTCCATTGATTTCATTTTCACATCCAAACAACCAAAGAGAATATAGTTACATATATTCCACTCAATTTGAAATGAAATGATGCATCCCCAATATAGCATATCATCATCTGTTTTAAGAAAATATATTAGAGGTATTAAATGGTATATAGTTACCATGGATTTTCTTTGAAATATATATTTGTAAAATATTACATTATAGAAATATATTCTCCTACACAATAATTATTTATCAATTAAATGAAAAGAAAAATATATATTAAAACATGAATATGAATTACTAAATCTTCTATCAATATATTATCACATCATAATCTACATTTCAATCAAGAAAACAATAATAATAAATTACTTACATTTTATTATATGCCACCCATAATATTCCATCTTCTTTAAAATATATATCGTGATGTTTTCATTAATCCTTGATCATTGAACAATAAAAACATAATGCACACATAACTATATAAAATTTGCAATCCATTTTTATTCAATGAAAATTAATAAATATTTAAAATTCAAGGATTACCCGTATAAGGGCCATTTATAATAAATATATATACTCCTTCAAGGAAATATAGTCATTTTATCTTCTTTTTCTACACTCACAATCACACCATATGTATCTCACTCTTAAAAAACGAAAAATATTGTAATATTTCCATTAAAATTTTAATTTCAAATTCAATCATCAATATCAATTACAAATAACCTAATTTTTCACTAAATTCTATATAATTAATAATGACAATCATCTTTTAGTTCCTATATATTATTCAAGGATGTAACAGATCAACTTCGTGTGTCCCAATTGTAATCTTTAATTTAAAATTTCAAAAAAACCCCATGAAATTATATTTCATTAAATACCATAGTGTCATGATGTAAAAATATTCCATGTTATAAAATCAACAAAAAAAATACATTCAGGTCACTTTCAAACAATGAGATGTTCTGAAAACACATGATATCACAGTTATCTTTCGGTTTTCATTAAAAAACCATTGATGATGAATTCAACATTTTTTAAAAATTCATGACATACATTATATCTACTGAAAAACATGATCGGATGATTATGATATAAAACAATGATTATTTTATCCTAAGATAAATAATTTAAAAAATCAAATTTTCATCAACTTTAAATCAATTAATTACCATTATAGCCTTTATACCATAATGAAAATCATACAGTTATGATGTTATGATTTCCAAATTTTCATTTATCAATTATAAACAATAATAATCCACTAAAATCGGGGAATAATTTTTAATTTTTAGGAAAAATATATATTATTCAATAAATTTTATATTGAAAAGACAAATTAATAACCATTTTACTAATCTCCACTCTCTATTTCATAAAAAAAGTTACCATGAAATGATTTGGTTTCACCATAAAATGTTTTTTCATAATATAAAAACATATAAACTCTATACTTTATCATAAATAATTATCGAAATATTTTTAATCCTCAAGATAACCGTTACCACATTTAGGATATCGAAATTCTTCAATTAGTGATATTTATGGATGTTTATACAAAAAAAATCATCATAATATTCAATTATTACATACATTTTTTTCCACCTTTATCCAATAGTTTCAATCTATTATATAATAAAATTTTAGGGGAAACACTATCTTTCAAATAAATTCTCTCTATAAATAAAAATTTCAAATTTGAACTTATTTTAGGTATTTATAAATTTTAATTAAGATTTATATTAATTAATTGTAGAGAACACTTATTCCTCAAGTGTTTTATACCCCTTGTGTCATTATTAAATGAATTAATTAATATAATTTGTTATCTAAAATCTTAATTCAACCATTAGAATGAAATTAACCATACACTTTAAATTTTATTGTCTAACTCCCTGACCCCAGAAGACCAGAGTCGGTGAATTATTACATAACATTGGCATGATTACAAGGAATCAAGTCTCGGAAGACCGATCAATTTAGCAGTCTTGGAAATTATATTATATACATGAATGTTACATTACACTTTCTAACATACAACACCAATATAAAATCCTTTGAGAATACAATTGTTCCCTTACCTTAACACTACACCTCAAACATTAAACATTTATTGGGATCCTAGGAAAATATAACATATGAAAGGGGTGAGCTAAGATGCTCAGTAAGGGTAAATAATTTAATGGATGATTTAAAGATTTAAGGCAAGATGTGTAATAAAAACAATATCCTGTTAAACATAAACTTGAACATAATATGGAAAAAATAAATCAAACATTTCCATATAAACATGCACATGGATATTCTACTAGTCGAATAATCACATGTAATAACTAATTTAATAATTTTGAAATGTATAGTACCAGCCATTAATTTCTACGTCAATGCCTTATGTTAGGCCCTATGGGCTAAATGTAATAGGCCCCAAACTCAGAGATCCTTTATAATCGGACTCCATCTAGGAGAGCCTATGTAACTGGACTCCAACCCGAAGAGCCTCTGTAACAAGACTCCAACCCAGAGAGCCTATGTAACTGGACTCCAACCCAGAGGGTTTGCCGTAACCGAACCCCTACTCGGAGGGAATACTTTTACCAGTCTCTAATCCATAACAATCTAGTCTAATACATTAATCATAAGAAAAGGATGAAATATAACATAAACATTCATATTAAGACTAGCATACGAAATGTCAATACTTTATCCATAAATCGTGAATGGTATAAAAATAACACATAAACAGTCAAACATTTCAAAAAATATTCAACATAATATAAAATATTTTTATCATAATAAAACAAATTCAATCAAGTTTAAAATATATTAAAGGATTTTGACATAGATGAAAATGATCAGTAAAATTCTTTGAGAGAGGTACCGATTTTTCCTGAAACCATTTAAAATTCACATAATTTATAAAGGAAGTCATTTAAAATATAGTTTTTAATGAAAGTATAACATACCATTTTTATCCTTTGAAAGGAATTAACAATTAAAAACATTCATTCCCATATAAATAATTCCTTTAAATCATTTTAAAAAACATAGTCATTAATGAGAATGTTTTAGAAGAATAAATTATTAAGACATTTAAAATGATGTTTTAGTAAAAAAGTCCTTTAAAAATAATCCCTTTGAAAATAATTTAATGAAACATGGAGATGGATAATAAATATTACCCAGTAGATAATTACATAAAAACAACCTCGGATAATAAAATTATCGTGCAATTAACCCTTACCATGTTGTAATCAATCAAGTCATATGACTAAAAGTTAATAACCACCAAATCATTCACAGATTACCATGAATATAAAGATAATCATGATAATATATTTATCAAATGGAAGTACACAATACACCACAAGAAATAAATAATTGGTGAACAATTGAAATCTCACAAAATTAAATGTGAGATAAGAAACCCCTTACCTTGCACTTTCCTTTGGTTGAGGGTACGTTTAACGTCATCTTCTTCATGTTATTCCTATGGATTTAATCAAAATGGCACCATAGGATGGATTTCGGACTAATTTATGACATCTAGGATGAATTTAGAAGAGTTTAGAGGGTATTTGGGCACGGTTTGGCCGAGCCTAATGTATTTGTGTGTGTGAATTAGAGAGAAGGGGAAGTTCCCTTTTATAAGAGGGGTGAGGGGCACCTTAAGAAAAACTTGAATATTTATTTTATAATAAAATAATATTCAGTTTCTAATGGCTCTGAAATAAATTATTTAAATTATAAGGTGGGTATGGGTATAAAAACACTCACAAATTAGGTTTTAGATAGGTTTGGGTCACTATATTAACCTTATCTTTTAGATTTAATTCTTAGTTAAATAGTTTGACATTTACCATGCCTCTTTCTATTTTTATATTATATGGTTAATAAACAAAATAAAAACTTCAAATAGAACCGTATGTTTTTTATTAATGATAAAACTATCATTATATATGTTTTTTGGCCAAAAATTATATTTTTTTGATTATTATATCAACCAATAATATTGTATTTGTTCCAAAAAATCATTTAGGTCAATTTTAAAATTATTTAATAATTGATTTTTGTTAACTTCCTAACAACATTATTACTCTAAACTAAATAAATTTAATCAACCATATCATGTCATAGTCACGTATAATTTTTTTTTATAGCATAAAAACTTTCAAATTATATTTATTTTAGTATTTATATTATCATTTATTTGATTGTTTCATAAATAAGGAAAATATTGCATCATTATTGTGTCATATATAAATATATTTATTTTATATCAAAAAACTATAAATAAAACATAATGAGGTGTTAAATATTTTTATATTTCTAATGACTATATATAGTATAATAGATCAATTATATATCCTTTTATAAAAATAGTTTTATTAAAATATATTTTCTTTTGTTATTTTTGTCTTTACTTTATATTATTTAATATAAAATGTCATTATCAATCTAAAGTAGCACCATGGGGTCCCAAAACCAACCCAATGATTCATATAGCCGTACATGTATCATCCAATAAGGTTAGGACACGTTTTATTTTAATTTTATATTATTATAATATTATTTTTTATCTATATTTACTGGATTCACCCCTTTAACCATGGTAAATAAAATGTTTTCTGAAGTAAATATTCCTAATTTCTAAAAATAAAATTTACCTATTTACACAATTTAGACATACTGATTCCTAATTGGGAATCCATTTTTTCAAATTAAAAACATAGAAGTGGATGAAATTAATTAAAAATTAATTATCGTTGTCAAAACAAAAAGTGTGTTTTTTGATATAATAACTATCAAAAGATTAACACTTGTTTATGTCAATTTTTAATGTAAAATTAATTATAATGACCTACATTGTATTAATTGGTAAAAATATAATCTAATTATACTTCCAAGCCTTTAAAATTCATATAATATCACTATTAATTATTCTTATTAAAAAAGGTGTTTTTAATTAAAATTTATTAATTTTCACTATTTGTGAAAATATGAAACTTATCAGAAAAGTACCAAAAAAATTATGCAAAATAAATTTTTATGTCCTTATTCTAAATAAAAAGTTTATTTTGTCAAATTTAATATATTAAAGTTTCAAATATTGGATTTTAAATGTGTTCACCATTAAAAGAGGTAAAACGACATTTTTGGAAAAATACTTCTTTTATCTAAAAAAATGAATTTTTTCATAAAATATGTCTAGGAAACTCTTAATATGGATTCTTAAATTATATGAATTATATAAAGTAAAAAATTTAGTTAGTAATATTCATAACCTCTTTTGAACGGCTAGAACGGTAATTCGTGGTGTGCTTGATCTCAGTGTTGCATGTATTGCAATTTATTGAATTACTTTGAAGAAATAACGTACTATGAAAAATTGGGGTGTTAAATTCTTCCATCCTTAAATAAATTTCATCCTCACAATTTGAAATTGTTTTTATAAAATAAAAGGTTTAAAATAGAAAATAACTTTGTGGGAAAACCCACATTAAAAATTGGGCTAATAAAATTTATTCTGATAGGAGGAAAAAGAAAATGAAAGGGTCACCACCAAATTATGATCTAGATTAGGATAACATTAGTGGAAATTAGAGACATATAAATGGATGGAAAACATAAATAGATATAGAGAGTTATTGAGGTCATCAATCACATATAAGTGTAAAATGGAGGGCCTCAAATCTATCAACCTATAATGATTTAAAATACCATCGGTTCAAAAAAACATAATGTATTAGGATAACACATTTTTGGTTTTAAGATCCCTTACATAAATATTAAGAATTAATTTACCTATATAATAAGTGGGAAAAATTGAAAAAATATATATATATATACTTGACAATTATAGTTTCATGCTTACACTAATTCCTACCACAAACTCATATTTCACTCCAAGAGATTTCAAAAAAAATTCTATCTATATTATTCGTATAGTGTTCTAAAAATAATGAATTTATAATCCACCTATCAGCCCCTTTAAAAAACTATATTATCCAATCCAGGTACTTCACGTAGTCCCGTGGTAGGCGATAAATCCCAATCTCACTATGGTTGTGGGTTTGATTCCCGCAGCATTGTCCGACGCGATGAGTTTTCACACAGTCTGCATGTTGTCCTTTTTATAAAAATCCAAAAATATCCTTAAAAATAGTATCCAATTTCAAATTTAATCCATTCCAACCTTTAGACTTATACAAAATACTTCTATCCAAACTCACAGTCTAAAATTTATAAGGAAGTTAAAACACAATGACGTTCCTTTTTGCCACCAAATAACATGTGAACACCTTCATCATGTATTACTTTAACACATGGTTACACCCTAAATTAACATAAAACTTACTGATTACATTCAGGATCCCTTATCCTTTATATAATTCTGGATATATCACTACTAGAAAATGGATCTATCCCCACGGGTTTCCCCAAAATGGTGGGCATAGACCCCCTATACCAACAGTTTTAGAAAACTGTGGGTATAAGTGACTTTTCACGACCTATACCAACGGTTTTCCAAAACCGTGGGTATAGGGGGGGGGTCTATCCCCACGGTTTTCCAAAAGTGTGGGGATAATCCCTAAAAAGTGACATATACCAACAGTTCTCCAAAACCATGGGTATAGGGGGGTCTATCCCCATGGTTTTGGGGAAAACCATGGGGATAGGTTTGGGCTAAAATACTTATACCCACGGTTATGAAAACCATGTGTATAGGTCACTTTTTTGTGTGCGGGGAATTTTTTTTTTCTTCGGGAAGGAATTTTTTTGGCAGGAAGCCTATACCCACGGTTCTTCCCTCTATACCCACAGTTTTTATAACTATATTTAACTAAATATATATATATACATATAGGTGATGTTAGGGTAGTGTTTAGATGCGGTGTTTACAGCGAAGAGTTTGCAGGATCGAAACTTGGTGCCTGCATTATTTTAGGTCCTATAATCATGGTTTTGAAACCATGGGTAAAATTCATTGACACCGTGGCAATTGGCTATGTTTCGGTGACACGGTGGCAGGACACCTATACCCACGGTTTTGAAAAACCGTGGGTATAGGCTGGGGACCTATACTGATGTCATTCCAGCCCAGAGTTCCCAAAACCATGGGTATAGGCTATACCCACTGTTTTGGGGGCTATACCCACTGTTTTGAACCATGGGTATAGGCCATTTTTCCATCAGTATATTGCTTATATCCAAAAAAATTTAATACTCCAACAATGATGAAATAAAAAAAACTATTAATCAGTACCATGGAAGTAAAGAATGTCCTATATAATTTATCCAAATCAACAATCTCTTATTACAAAATTACTATTTCAGTTTTAATACCATATTAAGGTTTATCATTCCTCCAACCATTTATTTTCTGAAAAAGTGTGGATTACTATTAAGTCACTTTTCTTAGAACCCTATAATCTCAAATCCACAATAAAATAGTACTACAGTATAGTCCTTATTTATATCCATTATTTATATAACTAGTATATTATTGATACATCATTCAAATGAAATAATTCTATAATAACAACATAAGAACTCTATTCATTCCTCTTCATCAGAGGTACTATCATAACATGATTATTATCTAGTAGCATCATTTGCGGTATACTCTGATACCTGGGACATTGATTTGTGTAGTGTCCTAAGGCCTTGTTTATGAAGCATTTTACATTTAAAACCTTTTTCTTACCCATTAAATCAGGTACTTAGCGTCCTTTTTCTCCACACTTATAACAAACTCCCACTCCCTCCAATTATTTTCCGAGGTGATTCTTTCCACAGTTATCACATATGGGAAAATCGTTCTTTTCCATCTTCCATTTATCCATCTTTCCCTCTTCCATCTTTTTCTTCTCTTGCTTCCCTTCATAGCCATAGGATTTATGGAATTAATTACTTATCTTATTAAGACATGATATTATTTCTTCATATGTTGCGAATACATGGGAGACAATTTCAATTTTAAATATTGGATTAATACCATGAAATAAATGATCCTTCTTACTTTCTTGATCATATGTATTACAAGAGTTCACATTCCTTCTACTGGGAACCATTTCTATACAATGGAATACACAAGGTTAGTTTATGAATTGCAATGAATAATTCCAAACTTCTAAAATACATATAAAAATTGAACGGTTTATGGATATAATCCATAATCATAAAAAAATTTCTTTTTGAAAGTATTTTCTCCTAAATCCTTCATAATTACTTGTAATGAAAATGCGAATTATCCAAGGAATATCCCACAGGAGTTTCGTAACCAAGAGTGCAGCAAAACTCGTTATTTCGGACTAGTTCCTGTTCAAGTCTAGCTCAAAGGGGTGTTTTTGGGTTTTACCCTAAGGAACATCTATACCAGAGCCACCTCTACCTGCTCGTATGAATATGGTGATGTATTTTCTTGGAAAACTCACAAAACTTCTACATTAACAAAATTCTAGGAAGTTCTTATATAATAATCTGCAAATCTATCTTAGGGTAATGTCCTCAAATCAGAGTTTATCTAAATCTAGTTTCCAATGTTATTTCTAAACATCCTCTGATACCAACTATAACTCCTCGACCCCAGAAGCCCAGAGTCTGTGAATTATTACATAACATTGGCATGATTACATGGAATCATGTCCTAAAAAACTGATCAGTTTAGTAGTCTGGGAATGTATATTATATACACGAATGTTATATTACACATTATAACATAAAACACCAAAAGAAAATTATTTGTGAATTCCATTTTTCCCTAATCTTAACCCTACACCTCAAACATTAAACTCTTCTTGGGACCTGGGAATATAAAACATAAGATAGGGGTGAGATCAAATGCTCAGAAAGGTTAAATAATTTATTGGAAGCTATAAACATTTATGTCAATATGTGTAATAAAACCAATATCCTTTTAAACATAAACTTGAAAATAATATAAAAAAATAAATCAAATATTACCATATAAACATGGACCTGGATATTCTACTAGTAGAATAATCACATGTAATAACTAATTTCATAATGAGGGAATGTATAGTACCAGACATTAATTTCTATGTCAAGGCCTCATGGCAGGACCTATGGGCTTACTGTAACCAGACCCAAACCCGAAGACCCTCTGTAACAGGACTCCATTTCAGAGAGCATGTGTAACCGGACTCCAACCCATAGATCCTTTATAACCGGAATCCAACCTAGAGATCCTTTGTAGCCGGACTCCATCCCGGAGGGTCTTCAATAATTAGATCCCAATCCGGACAGCTTACATTTACCAGTCCCCAACCCATAACATACTATTCCAATACATTAATCATAAGAAAAGGATGAAATATAACATAAACATTCGTATTAAAACTAGAACATTAAATGTCAATATTTTATCCATAAACCGTGAATGGTATAAAAAATAACACATATATAGTCAATCATATCACAAAACATTAAATAAAATAAGGAATATTTGTATCATTATAAATCAACTTCAAACAAGTTTAAAATCAATTAAATGATGTTGACGTAGATGAAAATGATCAGTAAAATTCTTTGAGAGAAATATCCCTTTTTCATGAAACTGTTTAAAAGTCACGTAATTTATAAAGGAAGTCATTTAAAAGATAGTTTTGAATCAATGTGTCCCATACCACTTTGAAAATATTGAAAGTAATTAACATTTAATAACATTCATTTTCGTATAAGTAAATCCTTAAAACCACTTTAAAAAACAATGTCATTAATAAGAAAGGTTTAGAAGAATAAATCTTTAAAACATTTATAATTATATTTTAGTAAAAGAGTCCCTTAAAAATAATCCCTTTGAAAATTATTATATGAAACATGGAAATGGATAATAAATATGTCCCAATAGATAATTACGTAAAAACAACCTCAGATAATTGAATGATTGTGAAATTAACGCTTACCAAGTTGTAATCAATCGAGTCGTATGACCAAAAGTTAATAACCACCAAATCATTCATAGAATACCATGAATATAAATATAATCCTGATAATATATATATCAAATAGAAGTAAAAAATTAACCACATTCAATAAATAAGTGGAGAATAATGGAAATCTCATGGAATTAAATGTGAGGTAAGAAACCCCTTACTGTGCACTTTCCTTTGGTCAATGGTACGTTTAACATCCTCTTCTTCTGGTTCTTCATTTTGATTTGATAGAAATGGCTCCATAGGTTCGAGTTCTTACTAAATTTTGGAATCTAGGATGAATTTAGGATAGATGAGAGGGTATTTGGGCTGGGGTTTTCCGATCCTAAAGGCTTTGAGTGTCTGAATTAGAGAGATAGGGGAGTGGCCTTTGATAAGAGGGTTGATGGGCACCTTAGGAAAAGCTAGAAATATTATTTTATAATAAAATAATTTTCGGTTTATAATGAATCCAAAATGAATTATTTAATGTCTAAGGTGGGTATGTGTCAAAAACCACTCAACCAATTGGTTTTATAAATATTTGGGTAACTATATTAACCATATCATTTAGATTTAATTCTTAGTTAAATAGTTTGACATTTACCATATCTCTTTATATTTTTATATTATATGGTTAATTCACTTACAATAAACTTCCAAAATAACCCCAAGTGTTTCCCTATTGATACAAATATCATTATCTAAATCTTTTGGCCAAACCATATATTTTAATTATTATTATATCGACCAATAATATTGTACTTGTTTTATAAACTCATTTATGTCAATTTTGATGTTATTTAATAATTGATTTTTCTAAAGACCAAACAAAATTATTAAATCAGACCAAATACATTTAATCATCCCTAACACGTCATAGTCACCAATAAAATTATTTATGGCATCAAAACTTTCAAATTATATTTATTTTAGTATTTAAAGTATAATTTATTATATTGTTTCATTAATAGGGAAAATACTGCATCATTATTATGTCATATATAAATATATTTATTTTATATCTAAAAATTATAAATAAATTATCTTGAGGTAGGAAATATTTTTATCTTTATAATTAATATTGATAGTATAATAGATCAATTATATAACCTTATATAATTATTTTTATTAAAATATATTTTCTTTTTTTATTTTTGTGTTTACTTTAGATTATTTAATATAAAATGTTATTATCACTCCCAATTGGCTCCATGGGGTCCCAAAATCGACCCAAGGATTCCCATGGACGGATATGTATCCGAAAATAGGGTTAGGACACATTTATGGTAATTTAATATTATTATAATATTATTTTTAACCTTGTTTACTGGATTTACCCCTTTAACCATGGTAAATAAAATATTTACAGAAGTAAATATTCTTTATATATCAAAATAAAAGTTACATATTTACACAATTTGGAAATCCAGATTCCAGATACGGAATCCATTTTTCCAAATTCAAAACAAAGAAGTGGCAGAAATTAATATAAAATTAATTCCCGTTGTCAAACCAAAAAGTGTGTTTTTATGAAATAATAACAATCAAAAGATTGACAGTT
This sequence comes from Viscum album, assembly GCA_963277665.1. Lineage (NCBI taxonomy): Eukaryota > Viridiplantae > Streptophyta > Magnoliopsida > Santalales > Viscaceae > Viscum > Viscum album. Next base: position 1,076,190,223 of record OY728143.1, read on the forward strand.
GTTTATGTCAAATTTAAATGTGAAATTACATATAATATCCTATATTTTATTAAATGATAGAAATATAATCTAATTATACTTCCAAACCATTCAAATTCATAATTTAGCACTATTTATTATTTTGATTAAAAATGATGTTTTTAAATAAAATTTAGTAATTTTCACTATTCATCAAACTATGAATGTTATCAAAAAAGTATCAAAAATTTATCCAAACTAAATTTTTATGTCCTGATTCAAAAAAAGAAGTTTATTTTGTAAAATTTAATATATTAATATTTCAATTTTTGGATTTAAAAATGGTTCTCCCTTAAAATGTGGCCAAATAGCATTTTTGAAAAAATACTCCCTTTATCCAAAAAATGAATTTATTCTTAAACTATGTCTATGATACTCATAATATGGATTCTAAAATTATAACGATTATATAAAGTTAAAATTGTAGTTAATACTATTCATAACCTCTTTTGAATGGATAGTTTGGTATGTCGTGGGGCACTTCAACTCGGTGATTCATGAAGTGCAAGTTATTGAATTACTTTGAAAAAATTATGTACTATGAAATCTTGTGGTGTTACATGTTGAGTTTCAGAATTATCCTTAAATTATTATTCAGGTTCACTGATTTTTATTTTAACTCATAAATATATTAATTTAATTAATCAATCACAATCCCTATTTTATTAGTCATACATCATTGTGTTTTTATCTCTTCATTGTCACCCTCAAGGTCACTTTTATGTCATTAAATCCTTTATGTTTTATTCATTCACTAAATCTTATTTTTATCTCATCAAACATTGGAATTTTATAATGTTTTCAATAAAATTTTTATTTGTTATTTTTTATATCATGGAATGATTTATCACCATAATTTAAATTATATAAATATATTTTTTTCATTGAATTTTTATATATATTTTATTATAAATTTTATATTTGAAATTAATTTTACTATAAAAAGTTTGTTTCGTTATTTTTGATATATAAGTCTCACAACATACTCATCTAGCCTTCATGGATAGCTCAAGTTTATGTGACCATTGATTCCACACATAAGTAATAACAAGGATAATTTACCTTAAAACCCTATTCCTCATTTTATTATACATATAAATAGTGTTAGAATCTCATCATCAGACTTTTAATCATATTATATATGTTTTTAACTAGATTTTAGATTTATAACCCCCTTATTTCAATGAATATCATTAAATTCTTTTAGTTTTACCCCATACCTCATATTATATGGCACTTCCTTCCAATTTATAAAATTTTAAATGAATTAGATAACATTACTCATATAAAGAAAACATTATATTTAATTAATAAATAAATTTCTTTTAGAATTTCATTACAATTCCTATTTAATCAATATTTTTTATAGTTCCTTATATTAATATAATAACATAAATTATATGATTAAGTAGTTAAATTATTCTTTACTTTTATTAAATCTTCAAGTTATCATATAAGTTGCGAAAGCCAGGTGTTGTTCCCTATAGATTAGTTGAAGCTGGATTTTAGTTATATTATGTAATAAACATTTAAGATATTTCAATTATTAATGGAATGTCATGATGTGACATTAAAAAAGTAATATAAAACAGAAACTTTGATCGAGGGTGGATGAAATATAGTATATGGATGAATATTTTCAAAGAATAAAATAAGTATATTGATCTCATTTCATATCCAAGTATGAGAAATGTTGATCATATAGACTGAGTGAATTTGGAATTTAGCACATATATATTTATATTGTTACAATATTTATATTAATGGATATGATTAAATATAACATATAACATTGATAAAAATTTAAATTCATCAAAACAATAATTATATTTGAAAATAATCTAATGGTATGTGATTAATAGATTATAATAATTAGAATAATATTTTTAGAATTTATGAAGTCGATGGATTTATTTAGAAGTGTTTATATGCACTATAGATTTATTCATAAAAATAAGTTTTTAAAATAATTATTTGAGTGAAATATCAAAAAACGTGATAGGGTGATGTCTCTAAACACAAAAAATAGATCCTTATATGGTGATTAGTTACATACACTTATAAATATATTGGATAAAATGTTCTAAAGGATTATATAATATCATAATATTTGATATCATGATATCATAATCATTGACAAGGCCACTAATTAGGATATTTTGTTATAGAACCATTGTGATATATTTCATAAAGATGGTAGAAGTATGTATATAATAAGTAAAAATATTTACTTTTAATTAAAAAATAGATGAGGGGTATATGAATTTAAAGTAACATATATATATTTTCATAAACAATTACATCACCTATTTATAATGAGATATAAAAAAGTATATGATCTTGGTTCTAAAGAAACCCCGCAATGGAAAATAGGTGATATGTGATATTATTGAATGGGATTTAGATAGGTACCATAACATATTATCTCAGTGAAGAATATTTGATTCATGTCTGAGGATGTATATTTAAAGAAACATATAAAAACTAGAATTATGAGATATTTATAAAGAAGATGGATTCCACAATTGGAATTAGTTTTTTATGAAACATTTTATAATCCTCCATGGTAAGCTATAAAATTTTGGTTATTCGTTAATCTTTCAAATAATTTTAACTGAGTTATGGAAAATTGATTTTTTAAGGGGATCAATGGAAAAGTCTTTCGAATTATTTCACTATAGAAATAATAATAGGAGTTCGATTCATTATTCAATATTTGTTTCTTGTTGATGAATATTTCAATCCCCGGTACAGTTATTATACATAAATAGTGGAATAATAAATTGAGATATTATGATATTTTTATTTGGATATCCCACTATTGGAGGTATTTTTAGATGGACAAAATCTTTAGAATAAATTATTTTACACATTAAAATGTAACAAATAACAAAAACTGTTTTAAAGGTGATATATTGACCCATTATAAGGTATCATAATTGAGAATATTTTATTTTAATGAAATAAAGAACGTGAGTTTTCTAGAATGAATAAAAATTCCCATAGTCTTTGTTACACAAGTGATTATGTGTCTCTCAGCTGGTAATGTGTGAGACAGCATGTAATGATCCTATAACTATCCATATTGGTTGAATTCAAGATATATAGACATTAAATGAGAGAAGATGAAGGATTAAGATGAAATATTTATATATAAAATTATTTTTTCCTTTGAAATAATGTGATAATTTGTGTAATAAATATTTAGTACTAGAAAACATTAACACATACTACTTATCTATATTAAAACTAATCAAGACATGCACTCCCATATCATGTGTTGAAATACCTAACATCACATTTCAGTCTTTGATTGAGATAAATATGACCCAAATAATGTATATTAACCGTAGAAAATAAAAATTAAAACATATATAACATATAACCTATAGGATGTTGTAGGTTTAGAGTTTTAGATAATTAGTGAAATTCATACATTAAAATTTTATAGGACTTTAATGGAATATTTCTTCCATCTTTTCTAATCTCTCATTATTTCCTCAACATCATCATTTTTAAATCCTTAATTGACAATATTAATTCATCCTAATTATTTATAACTTTGGGAAAGTAAAAAATAAGAAGGGTGATATAAAATCCTTAGGAAGGGTGAACATGATCATTAATACTCGAAGGTCATCAATGATGATAATAGTGCACAAGGGTATGATGACATAATAAAATTTCATGGGTGAACCATCAAAGAACTAAAACTCATTAATACCTAGATCATAAAAATATAAACAAAATAGAAATAAAACAGTTATCATAATAAATAATCATGATACATGTGATATCAATCTCAGTCACGAGAATAAAAAAAACCCATAAAGAACAATTAATACTATATTTTCATAACATGGAACATCAATTTCATTTATCTCATCTAATAAATCATAAAAATGGAATAACCACACATTTGACTTAAATTTCCAATAAAATTGATATCTATAATTAGGACCACCCATTTGGTAAGCTATATAGGGCTCAAAAAAATTTAATGATCTTTATTGGGTATTATCTTATCGTATAAGTTATATCTATCCCACCTGTGACCTATAATAGGGCTCAACCATTCATGTAAGCTGTGTTGGGATCACCTGTTTCATATAATTCTCAAGCAGTACATAATGAGTGAAACACATTATATATTTAACTCATCAAAATAATATACTCCCATGGAAAACAAATGGGTTTCATATTATTCCTTTTCAACATAAATTGACCATAGGTGAGGAAACATGTTTCAATGTATTTTCTTTGGAACAATATTAATCCATACAAACAAATAATGAAGATGGTATCACTAAAAAATATAACCATTTTATCATGTATAAAAATTTGTTTTGTTTACATTTATTAATTTATATAACATGTAAATATCATTAAATATATTTTTTGGGTAAAAATAAACTTCTTATTTTAAAAATATCTCTTAAAACCATTAAAATTTTGAAAAATCTATCTCAATGAAGATAACCATGAAAATTATAAAATAATATTTTGAAAAAAAAAGAAAAAAATTGGAAATATAATTTTTTTAAAAAAAATCTACATTGTAAAAGATCATATAATATAATTTAATAATATCTAGAGAAATATTTTAGACACATTTTTTTGAAAGAATACAGATTTCTGACTGAAGAGAGAGATGAAGTTTTATTTTCTTATAAACACTTTCTCAAACATTTTAACTACCAAAGACAAAGATAATAATAAAATTACCATAAGTCATGATGAATGTAATTATAATACAATTAATCATATTTATAATATTTCAAAATAAAATACCTAATCCGGGATAATCTCAATAAATAATGAAAATGTAAAGAAACACAGTTACCACTTTTGTCACATTGAATCGTAGTCCCCATAAAGTAGTAACATTAAATGAAAAAAATAATATAATGGAAGATAATGGGATAATTAATATAAAATTTAAAATGTATTTATATACACTCTATGAATGTATATTTGTTTATAACCTATCAAATGTCTCAACAAAATAAAATTGTGACCAAATTTCCTTACATGTAAGTAACTTTAAAAGTGTAATCCCTATGAAAGAGAGATAAAAAAAATGACTTTTTATTATAAAATTAAATTTATTTATTGGAATAGTAAAATAAATTCATGAGAATATATTACATAAAAAATCAACAACATGTACAGAATATGGCATGTATCTCGTAGAAATAAAATTGAGACAAGAAAAACCCTTACAACTTCTGTATCATTGAGGTGAGAATTAATCAATGTGTTTATAATGTGTAAGACTAGTATATCCATAAAAATATAAGTTTAAATACAATATAATTAAACAATTAGTGGATTATACAGATAATAATAACATAATATAATTAATTAATTAGATGTATAACTCAATAAATTGAAATTGAGTTAAAGAATCCCTTACCTCAAGCTTCCTATTAGTTTCACATACATTATCCTCTAATATAAAGGTTTATATAATATTATTAACCGATTAATGATCAATATTACTATTTATAATACCTAATATCCTGATTTTATAACATATTATTAATCATTAATTAATAATGTACCATTTCTTTCAAGGTATTAGGTGCGTTTTTTTCATGGTTTCATGATCGATTAATTTGTGTGTAATTATTGATGTTCTTATAAAATGGAAACAAAATAGAATAAGAGAAATTAAATAGTATAAATTCACATATATAAGTTTAAATCATAACATATATGAATTTCTTTCCTTATATGGGGATGAATAGTTTGATAAAGTGTTAATGGTAAATATTTAATTTAATTTCGTAGTTTTATTCTGATCACCATGAACTGGGTTCATATTATTTAATATTATGTAAAAATATTTTTTCCAAAATATGAAATTGGTTAATATAAACCTATTAAAATATTATATAACCATAATACTACTTTTATTACCATTCATTAAGGTGATCATGGAAAATGAACAAAATCATTATTCACGAAGGAGATTAACATGCTTAACTTGGACAATAGGTGCATTTTATTGAATAAGTGGAGAAGAGAAATGATATGGTTATGAGGTATTAAATTTTAAACATAAAACTCTGGTATATAAATTATTCTCTATCTATAATTATTTTACGGATAAAGGAGGTGAGAATAATGTATAATAATAAAATAATGAAAGAGTTGTGGTTTGAGAAAATTACCTCTTGAAATAATACCTACTTATAGGATGCCTTCTGGACCCATTTAGGATCCTGGATTTGGTTTTTTTGTGAGACCAAAAGTACTAAGACATTGTGATATTGATAATGAAATTTATTTCCAGATATTTTATGAGTTTCAATGATTGTGAGGATAATTTTTGTGGTGGGTTTTGGTATTTGTACTTGAGGAGGGGTTGGTTTATGTGATTAAATAATGATTATTTTATAATTAAACACATCCATATTGAGTTGTAACTAATTTTGATGAATATGGGTGGTAATTAATATTTTTATAGATGTTTATGATTGATAAATTTCTCAAAAACCCATTAAATGTTTTATTTTATAGGACTTTTAAGACATTACCTTTTAACATTAAAACTTTATGGAATTTTGCATATATCACGACAATTTGTTTTCCCATGGTAATTATTTTATCCCTAAATATGAAATCAAACATAAATAATCATTTAATTTTTTTTATTAAAAATATATAACCCTATTTATATAATTCAACTCATATATTTACAAGAATTACACTCCGAATTAATCCCACTGACAAAATGAAAACTCATGTTTTTAAAGTGAAAAATATAAATGTTTATATTTTTTCTACATCCAATTTAAATATAAAGTTGATTAAAATAAACTTTTTTTTATGTATAATTAAATATAATATAATTTTAAAACAAATTTAATATATAATTTTTAATATATAAATAGTATACATGAAAAATAGTTTTTCATTTATAATTTAGTATCTTCATTATTCATAAAAAACTAAACTTCTCTAAAAAAATAAATCAAAATTAATTTTAACATTAAAAAACTATTATGATTATTTTTTTATATAAATATTATAAAAGTTCCATAAGTTTGTTTTCAATAGGTGCAACATTAAAAGGAAAAAAATTACCCTTTATAAAAATATAGCTTCGTATGATTGAAAATATTATTTATTCTTATCCAATACCAATAAATCTTATTGGATGAATCTAGAATCAGTTTATTTAATATATGAAAAATTTATTTCATTAATATCATTTTATAAATGTTATTAAATTAATTAATGAATATATAATTCCATTATAGAGAAAAAATATTTTTTATAAAAATACAACCTTTATATTCAATTAGTTTTAATTTTTATTTGTAATTAATCTATATTGAATTTATTAATTTTAAAAAACTATATTTTCAACATATATTTAATCTCAATCATTCCAACCATTCCAACAGATTGGTGTTAATAGTTACATTTAAATAATAATATGTAATTATTTGTTTAAGAATGATGTGGTGTATCATGTATGATATTGATTATTGGGATTCCCATTAAAAATATCGGGACACTATATTCTTCAACCATTAATAAATATTATCTCTACTATTTTAACTAAGTGTCAGAAATTGTTGTTCGACTTTAAAAAATACCTTATTTTAAATCAAACATTGAAAAATGGTCCAAAATGCATTGATTTGAATGGAGAGAAGGAAAAATAATATTGTCACCTAAGATAAGACATATTATGTTTCCATGTAGGATAACATGGAAACGGAAGAGAAAATTGACTCTCAAGGATAATCCATACACACAATAAATATGTGATGGGTTAAAAGGCCATTGATAAAATTAAATGGTTAATATTTTTGATTAAAAATCCTTTTACTAAAGTTATGGCGTATATTTACTTCTTAGAATAAGGTTATAAGGAAATAAAATTACTCAAAAATTCTAATTTATTCATCCAAATTTTTCAAAATGATGACCTATGATGAAATTTTCACACCAAAAAATAAAAATCAAATTATACAGATCACAATATCAAGTAAAGTATAACTATATATTCTTCATGCCTTTAGAAATTAATCAAAACCAGCAATTCATAGAAAAATATGAATTAATTTCACAAACAAGATTTAATTTTTATATGAAAAAAATTTACTTTATTCATAATAATTAAACATTAATTTCCAATTTTCAACATAGATTATTCAAAAAATAAATATCTTAAAATTTACTTAAAAATAGTCTAGGATAAAATTTAAACCTAAAAATAAGAATTATTTTGTCACAAAAGTTATCCATGATAAATTTAATAGTCTTATTCATATGATAAAAATAATCGTTAAGTCTCTTGTGAAAATTTAATTCCCTTAGATACATAATTGTGTCCATAAATAACCGGGAACAACATAAATCATATATGATTCCAAAATATAATTTATTACAAATTTTCAAAATAAAATCCTATTGTATTCTATTTACCTTAAACCCAAATAGTTCCCAACATTGTGAACATCTTCCAAAATAACATTGATCAGTTAATCATCATATCAATTTTTAATTCCATTGTTACCAATAGCTGACACATGTGATCCTAGAATTAACATAATAATTTTTTAATAAATTTCATAATAACTAAGATTTCACATAAGGAAAATGGTAGGAGATAAACCCTTTTCACCCTTCTATTGTGGGCTCAATCATTTCGGACTTATTAGACGTGATGGTTTTTCATCATTCCTATAGGTTGCCTTTATTCTAAAATTATAGTAATATAATCCTTATAAAATTGTAAAAAAACATAATAAATCACATTGATAAATTTTGTCCCCAAAGTTTATCTTATTCCTTTCATTTTTCATCCAAAAATGCAAGAACCTATAATTACCTTAAATTAAGTGAAAATATAATCAAAATATAATGTTAATCCCCTTAAACTTATTTCTATAAAATTTAAAGTCATTGTTCCCCAAACAACCATTTCAGTATCATAAAATTATGGTTTACATGAACCTTAATGTTTATCAATTTTTTACCACTTTTAAAATGTATGATTTCCATCTAACATATTGTTCCAAATTTCTTTTTAAAAACAACATTATAAAAATCATTAGATGTTTGAAAATTCTCTTGATATTTATAAAATAATAATATATTGTAAATTTCATTGCATTATAAATAAACACATACTTCATTTATCTTTTTTCTTAAACTATTAATCAAGATTCACCTTCTTTTTCCTTAATTATCCATTCATATACATAATTATATGATTTATTTTCTTATTATTCATTACTACCAACTAAAAAATATTTAACAAATTGAACATAAGGAAATAATTCATATAAAAAATCTATAAATCATGATTTCTTTTATATCCACTTTATCATCAGACATTAAGGCCAAATTACGAAATATAAATGGTCATATAATTTATGAAATTTCACTTATCATGAGATATGTTAATGTGGGGAATTTCAAATAAATTTCAAAAGATCCATTTCACAAAAATTTTTATATAAAATAAAAGGTGTTTGATAAGTACAATAATACATTTCAGGTGATTTGAATACATAGAAATATGTCAAAACCATTTGAACAAGATTTTAACATAACAGTGAAAATAAAATCATCCCTATGGGATAAGATGGCTGAGAAGGATCGTTTTCATTCCATCATGATAAAAAATATCTAATATGTAGAAAAATATTTGTAAAACATTAAATGAGTTATTACATTGCAAAAAGAATGGTTATTTTAAATATGATAACAATAGATATTCCATATTATCCAAACCATCAAATTCTTTATAACAAAATACATTATTTTTCAAAATAAAATCTCAAAAAAATATTATTAATCTCCTTGAAATACATCACATTAAAATCATTAATGGTTTTATAATAATATTAACTTATAATCATAATTAAACATGCAATCCATGATGATATCTATAAATTGTATGAAAACCTCCGAATAACACATTCTAACCTCCAATGTTGTTTAAAACCTCATTTGATAATAATAATAAGAACTCAAGACTGACACTCTTAGATCTAGTGATGAAATCTATAACTCTATATTATGATCTCACATGATGTTAATTGTGACCAAAATGATTTCTCCAAAAATTATAATATAATCAAGAATACATGGATCACTTAAATTATTGATGAAATTTTTGTATTTGAGTACTATATAATTATACAAACACTAAATAAATAATTTACAAGTATTTAATGGATCATTTCTCCAATAAATTATTATTCCACATAAGGTCATCAATGTAATCTTTTTGAAATTATTAACAGTCATAAATCATTGAAAAAAATTATTTATAATCAAGGTAAAAGGAACAATAGAATCTTGTTCTCAAATGATCAATAAGTTTAAACATAAATATTAATAATTGAATTTCATTAATGAGATTAAGAGTTGATATGGGTATGATGACATAGTAAAAGTGCACGATTGAATTGCAAAGAAACTCTACCCATCAAAACATGGATCATCAAAAAAATAAAAACATGGAAATAAATGTAGTTTTAATAATTTATAATAATGAACCATGTGATTTCAATATTAGTCATTAGAATTATTAAAAATCTATAAGAGACAATTAAAACTATTTTTTGGTAATTTAGATTATCTCGTCCATTTAACTCTTAAAATCACTCATATAAGTAGAATAATCATACAGTCTACTTTGATACCAAATTCATTGGATATCTATAATAGAGATCATTCTTATAATATGATATATCAATCTCATATGTTTTTTATGGACTATAATGTGGCTCAACCCTGATTATAATCTATATTATGCTCAATATTTATCTATAATGTTTATCGACTGTTAATATATGATATTTCAGGCTCACTTATTTCATATAATGATGAAGAACCATATCATGAATAGAATACATTAAATAAAAATATCATAAAAACCTACAAAACCCGTGAGAATAAATGGGTTCAATATTAATTTCTCTTAAATAAAATCTCACCTATGGAAAAATTTGAGTTTCAAAAGAATATCTTAAAAATAATCTTAATCCATCTAGAGAAAGGATGAGGATGTTGTCACTAAAAAATATCTGTATTTAATCATTGGAAATAATGAGTATTTTTTAAATTTATTAATAGAAATAAAATAAAAATATCAGTAATGAAATTTTAAGGAAAATACAATTCTAATTATGAAAATATCTTTTTAAAACATAAAATATTTTGGGAACCATTTTTTTTGAAAATAAACTTTGTAATTTATAAATTAATATTTTGAAATCATTTAAAATAGTTTTTAATTTTTTTAAAAAAATTTAACTAATTTCCCTTGAAAATATTCATACAATACAATTTAAAAATATTTTGATAAAATTTTTATGTAACATGTTGTTGTAAGAACATTGATTTTTGACTGAGGAATGAGATGAATTTGGATATTTCTCATTCATTTTATGTTCCAAAGAGCTGTATATTCTAAAAATTACATCTAAATTAATGAATAAAAATAAGATAATATAAGAAATGAGAATTATAATATCTCATCATCAGAGACTTAATCATACTCAATCATTATAAATGAAGATATTATAACAAATGTCACTTACCACTTTTGAAACATTTCAATGAAATCCTCGTAATGTTATAAAATTAAATAAAACTATTAATATCTTGAAAAATATGTAGATTCATGACATAAAATTTCAAATGAAATTATATAAATTTTATGAAATAATAAAATATTATAACACAACAAACATCTCAAAAAAAGAAAATTGTTACAAAAATTCTTTAATGTTTGGTAACATTGAAAATAAAATACCCATGATAAAATGGTTATGTTAATCCAGAAAAATTGTGTATAATAATAAAAAAAAATATATTAATGTGATGTATATACATCGCATAATAAAAATCACTAGTGAATATGGATTTTATCTCATGGATATAGAAGTAAAATGACTAACAACCTTACAATGTTTGTATCGCGGAGGTGAGAATTAATCATTGGGGTTATTCTGTGTAAAAAAAGTATAAACAAAAACAAATAATTTTGAGTGAAATATAATGAAATACATAGTTTATTCCACAAAAAATATTGACATAATATATTCAATGAAGAAGATGTATAACTCAATAAATGTAAAAATGAGTTTATGTATCCCATATATCACACTTACCTTTAGTTTCTCATATGTTAACCTCTTGTGTGATGGTTTAAAAAATGTTATTAACTATTTTTAGAACAATATTCATATTTAGAATAACTTATGTGGTTATTTTATAAGATTTTATGACCAATTGGTGAATTATGATTCATTATATTCATGGTTTTGGGTGCATTCATTTTATGGTTTCACAATAGGTTCATTTCGGTATAGTAATGGATGTTGTTGTAAAATTGAATTAGACTCTAGAAATCAAATTAAAAGGTATTAATGAACATCCATAAGATTAAATAGTCAAAATTATTATATTAAATTTTATTGAACACCCATCATAAGTTGTGGGAAAAAATTATTTTCCTAGTGCAGCATTGTGGATGACCAAGGTCATCCCAATTAAGGAGCTTTTAATTTTTTACTCACCTAATATAAATCACATAAACAAATTATTATTTTTTCGATTATATTTATATAAATAATTATTTTTTAGGATTTCAATGTTTATTTTCTAAAATAATTAAATGATATGAAAAAATAATAAATTGTAAAAAACTATCATGAAACTGTAAAAAAAATATCTATGGAAGAATGTTCAAGGTTTTCAGTTCATTGTTGAATTCAATAATTATTATCCTTTATTTTTTAAAAAATTTCATTTTAATACAAGAAAAAAAATATCACAATTAATTAATATTATTTTTATTTATAAAATGTGGAATCACTACATTACTAGTAAATATCAATTCCCCATCCTCTTGTAATGATGGATGATGACACACCTTGGCCGAGAGTGTAACATCTTATAGACCCCAGCTGTATCAATGTTACATCCCAAGATTTCATAGTACGTTATTTATTCAAAGTAATTGAATAATTTTTACTGTACTCAACACCAAGTTCAAGCGCACCACGACTTACCCAACTAGCCGTTCAAAAGAGGTTATGAATAGTATTAACTAAATTTTGAACATCATAAAATCCTTATAATTTTAAAATTGATATTATGAGATTCCTAGACATAATTTAAGAATAAATTCATTTTCTTTATATAAAAAAAGTATTTTTCCAAAAAAAATATTTTAACACCTTTTAATGGAAAACCCTTTCTAAATCCAATATTTGAGACTTTAATATATTCGATTTGACAAAATATAATTCTTCATTAGAATTAGGACATAAAAATTCAATTTGGATAAATTTCTAGTACTTTTCTGATAACTTTCATATTTTGATAAATATTAAAAATTACTAAATTTCAATAAAGAACTAATTTTTTAATCAAAATAATTAATAGTGGTAAATTATGAATTTGAATGGTTTGGAAGAATAATTATATTATATTTGTATCATTTAATACAATTTGTTTAATTATAAATAATTTCACATTTATATATGACATAAACAAGTGTCAATCTTTTGATAGTTATTATTTAATAAAAACACGTTTTTGACAAAGGGGATTAATTTTAAATTAATTTCTTCCATATCTGTGTTTTGAAATTGAAAAATGGTTTCCATATTTTTAATCAGTATTTCTAAATTTTGTAAATAGATATTTTTTGAGACATTGAAAATATTTACTTCAGTAATTATTTTATTTACCATGATTAATGGTGTAAATTCAGTAAATAAGGTTAAAAAATAATATTATTATATTATTAAATTACCTTAAAATGTGTCCTTACCCTATTGACTGATACATGTAAGACTATGGGCATTACTGGGTCGATTTTGGGACCCCATGGAGCCACATGGGAGTGATAATGGCATTTTATATTAAATAATTTAAAGTAATGACAAAAATAACAAAAGCAAATATCATTTAATAAAAAAAATTATATAAGGTAATATAATTAATCTATTATACTATAAATAGTCATTATAATGATTAAAAAAATTCGTACCTCAGGATATTTTATTTATAATTTTAAGATATAAAATAAATATATTTATATATGACACAATAATGATGCAGTATTTTCTTTATTAATGAAACTATTAAATAAGTGATATTATAAATACTAAAATAAATATAATTTGATGGTTTTGATGCCACTCAAAAATTTTATAGGTTAAAATTACATGTTAGGGTTTATTAAATGTTTTTATTTTGAAGTAATAATTTTGTTATGACATTATCAAAAATCAATTATTAAATAATCATAAAATTGACATAAATGAGTTTTTAAACCAAATATAATATTATTGGTTTCTATAATAATCCAAAAACTCTATGGTTTGGAAAAAATTATTATATAATTATAGGTGTAGCACTAAAGAACCACTTTGGGTTCTATTATAAGTTTATAGTATGTTTATTAACCATATAATATAAAAATACTAAGAGGCATGGTAATTGTCAAACTATTTAACTAAGAATTAAATCTAAAAGATAAGGTTAATATTGTGACCCAAACCTGTCTAAAACATATTGGTTGAGTTTTTGTCTACCCATACCCACCATAATATTTAAATAATTCATTTTGGAGTGATTATATATGGAAAAGTATTTTATTATAAAATAATATTTCTAGCTTTTCCGAAGGTTCCCTCACCCCTCTTATAGAAGGGCACTGCCCCTTCTCTCTAATTAACACACCCAAAGCCTTTAGGCTCAACCAAACCTAGTCCAAATACCCTATAAAATATCCTACCTTCATCCTACAGGCATTTCTTTAGTCAGAAAGCTAACCTATGAATCTACTTTGATCAAATCAAAAGGAAGAACCCGAAGAATAAAAGGATAAACGTACCCTCGACCATTGGAAAGTGCAAGGTAATAGGTTTTTTATCTCACATTTAATTCTATGAGATTTCCATTATTCACCACTTATTTATTGCATGTGTTGTAATTTGTACTACCATTTGATATATATATATATATTATGATTCTCTTTATATTCATGGTATTCTATGAATGATTTGGTGGTTATTAACTTTTGGTCATACGACTCGATTGATAACAATGTGGTAAAGGTTAATTGCACAATCATTTTTTTATCCGAGGTTGTTTTTACATAAGTATCTACTGGGAAATAGTTATTATCCATGTTCACGTTCCAAAAAATAATTTTCAAAGGGATTATTTTTAAGGGACTCTTCAACTAAAAAATAATTTTAAATTATTTAAAGATATATTCTTCTAAAACATTCTTATTAATGACCATGTGTTTTAAAATGTTTTAGTGGATTTATTTATATAGAAATTAATGTTTTTAAATGTTAATTTCTTTCAAAAGTTTTAAATATTTATGAGACACTTTTATTCAAAACAATCTATTAAATGACATCCTTTATAAATTATGGGACTTTTAAACGGTTTCATGAAAAATGGGTATTTCTCTCAAAGCATTTTACTGATCATTTTCATCTCTATCAACATCCTTTAATTGATTTTAAACTTGTTTGAAGATGATTTATTATGATTAAAATCTATCATATTGTATTTAATGTTTTGTGATATGTTCCATTATGTTTTATTTTTATACCATTCATGTTTGATGGATAATGTATTGAAATTTCATATCCTAGTTTTAATACGAATGTTTATATTATATTTCATCCTTTTCTTTTGATGAATGTATTGGGATAGTATGTTCTGGGTTGGGGATAGGTAAAATAATGCCCTCCGGGTTGGGGTCTGGTTATAGCACACCCTCTGGGTTGGAGTCCGGTTATAGAGGATCTCCGGGTTGGAGTCCGAATACAGAGGCTCTCTGGGTTGGAGTCCAGTTATAGAGGATCTTCGGGATGGAGTCCACTTACAGAGGATCTATGGGTTTGGGTTCAGTTATAGTTAGCCCATAGGTCTTGGAATGAGTCCTTGACATAGAAATTAAATTCTGGTTCTATACATTCTCTTATTATGAAATTATATATTATATGTGATTATTCGACTAGTAGAATATCCATTTGCATGTTTATATGGTAATATTTGATTTATTTTTTCCATATTATGTTCATGTTTATATTTAAAATGATATTGTTTTTATTACACATCTTAACTTAAAGGTTTATAGCTTCCGCTAAATTATTTACCCTTAGTGGGCATCTGAGCTAACCCCTTCCGTATGTTTTATTTTTCCAGGATCCCAAGAAGTGTTTAATGTTTGAGGTGTTGGGTTAAGCTAAGGGAACAATGGCATTCTCAAAGGATTTTATTTTGATGTTGTATTTTAGAAAGTGTAATGTAATTTTCATGGATGTAATCTAATTTCCAATACTGGTAAATTTATTATTCTTTCGAGACATGATTCCATGTAATCATGCCAATGTTATGAAATAATGCACCGACTCTGGGATTCTGGGATCAGGGCATTATAGTTTGTATCAGAGGAAGTTTAACAATAACGTTTAAAACTAGATTTATATAAACACTAATTAGACCACAATACCCTAAGATAGATTTGAGGATTAGTATATATTGACTTCCTTGAATTTTGGTAATGTAGTGATTTTGTGAGTTTTCCAAGAAAATACATCCGTGCTTGGATACGAGCTGGTATAGGCGGCTCTGGCCTAGATGTACCTAGGGGTAAAACCTAAAAACACTACTTTGAGCTAGACTCGAACAGGAACTGGTGAACGATAATGGGTCTTGCTGCACTCTTGGTTACGACACTCCCAGGGTATATGCTTAAGATAATTCAGATTTTCATTACAATCCATTGTGAAGGATTTAAGAGTAAATACATCCACAAATAATATTTTATGAATATGGATTATATCCATAAACTGTTCAATTTTTGTTAGGTATTTTACATGTTTGGGATTATTCATTACAATTCATTAACTGACCTAGTGGTTTTCATTTTATAGAAATGGCGCCCAGTAGATGGAATGTAAACTTCAGCAATACGTATGATCCAAAGAGTAATAAGGATTATATATTTCATGTTATTAAGCCAATATTTACAATGTAAATAGTCGCCCATGTATTCTCAACAAATGAAGAAATAGTATCATGTGTTAATAAGATAAGTAAAGAATTCTCTGAGTTCTTTGACTTTGAAGGGAAGCAAGATCAGAAACGTATGCAAAAGAGAAATATGAATAAAGGGAAGATGGAAAAGAAGGATTTTCCTATATGTGATAACTGTGGAAAAAATCACCTTGGAAAATGATTTAAGGGAATGGGAGTCTGTTATATGTGTGGAGAAAAAGGGCACCAAGTACATTATTGTAAGGTAAGAAAAAGGTTTCAAATGTAAAATTCTTTATCTGCAAGGCGTTGGGACACTAAACGAATCAATTTACCAGTCTTCAGAGTATAAACCAAATGATGATATTGGATAATAATTTTGTTATGATACTAACAAAAATGAAGATGAATGACTAGTGTTGTTATGTTATTATAGATTTTTTTCATTTGAGTGTTGTATTAAGAATATACTATTTATATGAATAATGGAGATAAATAAGGATTGTACTACATTATTATTTTATTGAGGATTTATAGTTATAGGGTTCTAAGAGAAGTGACTTTATATTAAGCTACACTTTTTTGTAAAATACATGGTCAGTGGAAAGATAAACCTTAATATGGTCCTGATAGTGTGATAGTAATTATGGAATAAGAGATGGTTGATTTGGATAAATTATACTTGATATTCTTGACTTCCTTGGAACTGATTAATAGTTTTTTAATTTCATCATTGTTGGAATATTATATATTTTTTGATATATAGAATATATACAATATTATATAAAGGATAATGGAGAATGAATGTAATCAATAATGTTTTATGTTAATTTAGGGTGTAACCATGCTTTAAAGTAACACATGATGACGATGTTCACTTGTTATTGTGTGGAAAAAAGGATCTTCATTGTGTTTAACATACTTATAAATTTTGGACTGTCAGTTTGGATAGATTAATTTTGGATAAGTCTAAAGGATGGAATGTATTAAGTTTGAAATTGGATATTATTGCTATGTTTATTTATTTATTTTTATAAAAATTACAATACACAGACCGTGTGACACCCCGTCACATCAGACAAAGCTGTGGGAATCAAACCCACGACCATAGTGCGATTGCGATTTATCGCCTACCACTGGACTACGTGAAGTCCCTAGATTATAAAATCTAGTTTTTTTAAAGGGTATGATAGGTGAATTATAAATCCATTATTTTTGGAACATTATACAATTAGGATAAAGAGAATTATTTTTTGAAATATCTTGCAGTGAAAGATGAGTTTGTGGTAAGAATTAGATGAAGGATGAAACTCGACATGTCAAGTATATATATATATATATATATATATATAATTTTATTCCCACTTATTATATGGGTAATTTAACTCTTAAACATTAGGAAAGGGATCTTAAAACAATTTTTTTTATCATAATACCTTATGTTTTGTTCAACCGGTGGTATTTTAAATCATCGTAGATTGATGGATTTGAGGCCCTCAATTTTAAAATTATTTGTGATAGATAAACTCAATAAAACTCTATAAATATTTATGTTTTCCCTCCATTTCTATGTCTCAAAATTCCACCAATGTTCTCCTAATAAAAATCATAATTAGGTGGTGACCCTTTCATTTTCCTTTTCCTCATCTTAAGACTAAATTTTATTAACCCAACATCTGATGTGGGTTTTACCACAAGGTTGTTTTCTATTTTAAACCTTTTATTTTAGAAGAACAATTTCAAATAGCGAGGATGAATTTTATTGAAGGACGGAAGAATTTAACCCCCCAAGAATTCATAGTACTTTATTTCATCAAAGTAATTAAATAACTTGCACTACACGAAACATTGATTTCAAAAGCACCACGACTTACCAAACTAGCCATTAAAAAAATGTTATGAATATTATTAACTAAATTTTGAACTTTGTATAATCCTTATAAGTTTAGAATCCATATTATGTGTTTTATAGACATATTTGAAGAATAAATTATTTTTTTCTGATAAAAGAAGTATTTTTTAAAAAATGGAATTTTACCGCCTTAAAATGGAGAACCCTTTTTAAATACAATATTTCAATATTTTATATATTTAATTTGAAAAAATAAACATTTTCATTAAATAAGGTGGTAAAAATTTAGTTTGGATTAATTTTTGGTACTTTTCAGATAACTTTCATATTTTGATGAATATTGAAAATTACTAAATTATAATTAAAAATATATTTTTTAATTAAAATAGTTAATAGGCATAAATTTTGAATTTGAATGGTTTGGATGTATAATTATATTTTTTTTTATAATTTAATAAAATTTAGGTCATTATAAGTAATTTCACATTTACATTTGACATAAACAAGTTTCAATCTTTTGATAGTTATTATTTCATAAAAACACGTTTTTTGTTTTGACAACGAGAATTAATTATAAATTAATTTCGGCCACTTCTATGGTTTGAATTTATAAAAATAGATTCCATATTTGGAATAAGGATGTCCAAATTGTGTAAATAGGAATATTTTATTTTAAGTCATTATAAATATTTACTTTAGTAAATATTTTTTTTCCATGGTTAAAGAGGTAAATCATTTAAATAAGGTCAAAAAATAATATTTTAACAATATTAAATTTTCATAAAACTTGCCCTAAAAATATGTTTTGATACATTTCCGAAACTGGGCATCCTTGGGTCGATTTGGGGACTCCATGGAGCCACATGGGAGTGATAATAACATTTTATATTAAATAATCTAATGTAAAGACAAAAATAAAAAAAATCAAATATCTTTTAATAAAAAAACTATTATATAAGATTATATAATTGATCTCTTATAATATAAATATTCATTATAAATATAAAAATATTTCCTAACTTAGGATAGTTTATTTGTAATTTTTATAAATAAAAAATATATATTAATATATGAGAGAATAATGATGCAGTATTTTCCTTATTATGAAACAATCTAATAAATGATATTATAAATACTAAAATAAATATTATTTGAAAGTTTTGATGTCATCCACAAATTTTATAGATGAATATGACATGGTATAGTTAATTAAATTTATTTATTTCTAATTAATGATGTTTTTATGACTTTAAAAAAATTAATTATTAAATAATCTCAAAATTGAAAGAAATGTGTTTTTTAAACAAATACAATATTATTGGTTGATATAATAATCCTAAAAATATAAGGTTCGGCCAAAAGATGTATATAATAATTGTTGTATAATTAATGAACTACTTGGGATTCTCTTGGAAGTTTATAGTTAGTCTATTAACCATATAATATAAAATTACAAAGAGGTATGGTAAATGTCAAACTATTTAACTAACAATTAAATCTAAAAGATAAGGTTAATGTAGTGACTCAAACCAGTATAAAACCTATTGGGTGAGTGATTTTAGACCCATAACCAACTTAGACATTAAATAATTAATTTTGGAGCCATTAAAAACCTAAAATTATTTTATTATAAAATAATATTTCTAGCTTTTCCTAAGGTTCCCCACACCCCTCTTATAAAAGGGCACTCCCCCTTCTCTGTAATTCACACACTCAAAGCATTTAGGATCGGACAACCCCTACCCAGATATCATATCAACAGTCCTCCTTTAATACTATAGGCCTTCATATAGTTAGAAGGAAAACCTAATGATCCCTTTTTTTCAAATCAAAAGGAAGAACCATAAGAAGATGAGGTTAAACGTTCCCTCGACCAAAGGAAAGTACAAGGTACAGGGTTTCTTATCGCACATTTAATTCTGTAATATTTCCATTATTTTAAACTTATTTATTGAATGTGGTGTATTGTGTACTTCTATTCGATATATATATATATTATCATGATTATCTTTATATTCATGGAATGTTTTGAATGATTTGGTGGTTATTAAATTTTGGTCATACGACTCAATTGATTACAATGTGGTAAGGGTTAATTTAAAAATAATATTATTGTCCGAAAATGTATTTATGTAAGTATCTACCAGGACATATTTATTAACCATGTCCATGTTTCATAACATAATTTTCATATGGATTATTTTTTAGGGACTCTTTTACTAAAACAACATTTTAAATGTTTTAATGATTTATTTTTCTAAACCGTTCTAAATTATAACCATGTCTTTTAAATTGGTTTTAAGGATTTATTTATATTGACATGAATGTTTTTAAATGATATTTACTTTAAAAAATTTCAAATTGGTATGGGTCACTTTGATTCAAAACGATCTTCTAAATTAATTCCTTTATAAATTACGTGACTTTTAAAGAGTTTCATCAAAAAGAGGTATTTCTATCAAATCATTTTACTGATCATTTTCATGTATGTCTACATCCTTTAATGGATTTTTAACTTGTTTGAATTTGATTTATTATGATAAAAATCTTACATATTGTATTGAATGTTTTGTGATATGTTTGACTGTGTATGTGATATTTTTTTACAATTCACGGTTTATAGATAAAGTGTTGACATTTCTAATGATAGTTTTAATACGAATGATTATGTTATATTTAAACCTTTTCATATGATGAATGTATTGAACTAGTATGTTCCAGGTTCGAGACCGAGAAAATTAAGCCCGTCGGGTTAGGGTCCAGTTACAGTAGACCCTCCGGGGTGAAGTCCGGTTATAGGGGCTCTTTGGGTTAGAGTCCGGTTACTGAGCCTCTCTGGGTTGGATTATGGATACTTAGGCTCCCCGGGATAGAGTCCGGTTATAGAGGTTCTCCGGGTTTGGTTCTAGTTACAGATAGCCCATAGGTCCTGGAAAATGCCTTGACACAAAAATCAATGTCTGGTAATATACATTCCCTCATTATGAAATTAGATACTACATGAAATAATTCAACTAGTAGAATATCCGTGTGCCTTTTTATATGATAATGTTTTATTTATTTTTTCTATATCATGTTCATGTTTATGTTTAAAAGGCTGTTGTTTGTTTTAAACATCTTTCCTTAAATGTTTATAGATTCATCAATATATTACCCTTACTGAGCATCTGACCTCACCCCTTTCTTAGCTTTTATTTTCCTAGGATCCCAAGAAGTGTTTAAAATTTGAAGTTCTGAGTTATGCTAAAGGAACAATGGCATTCTCAAAGGCTTTTATGTTTGAGTTGTATGTAAGAAAGTGTAATTAACTTTCATGTATGTAATCTACTTTCCAAGACTGCTAAACTGATCGGTCTTTCAGGACCTGATTCCTTATAATCATGCTAATGTTATGTAATAATGCACCGACTTTGTGCATGTGGGGTCGGGGCATTACAATAATTTCCATTTCACCCATTGATTCACTAATGTCTATCCTGTAAAGATAACGTCAATGAAGATAAAAAATATATATTATAAAAATGAATATAAATATATCATGTTTGAAGTTATGGGGGATAGTCACCATACTGGGGACATTTCCCTCACCCAATCATTCTACTCATATATACCAAAAACGTAAAATAAATTTTTTTAAAAATTCCATAATACATTGATCTTTCCTAAGACAATTCTCGAGTTGGATCCATATTATCGAGAGTAAAAGATAATATCCTTGAGATGTGTGATGTAGAGATACTAAATTATAAGAAAATATGAGAAAATAAAAATAATTAGGAAAAAAATAAATTAAACACAAAAAAATGAATTGGGATGAGATAGATAGAGTATAAGAATAAAATAAAAGATGAATAGGGAGAGGGTCAAAAATAAAATTAAATAATACAATAAAAAAACAATTTATAAGGAGGAATATTAAATTAATTATGATTATGATGATGATGATGATTATGGTAAGGAGAGAAGTGATAAGAAGAGAATAGTGGATGGGTGGCGATACAAAAATGAATAAATTTATATTTAATAAATGAAAATGAAAAATATAAATTAACTAAATCTAAAAATGAGATAAAAGAAGATTAAAAATGATTAAAATAACATAGTATCCCATGGCTCATCTTCTATCAGGTATTCCTCAAAGATAGTGTGGACATCCTCCTTGTACCCCATGGATTTCATCCATTCCAATATAATTAGACACCTATGATACGTAGGTGTGTCTTTCATGATACCTCGGGTTTCCTGGGTGTACATTGAAATTGAATATCATCAATTATTACATGATCCTTCACCATCGGGCATATGTCCAAGGGTATCCCATACTCACTAACTATAAAAAAGGTGCTTCCAAGTGAGAAAGGTATTCTACAAACGTTAAAGAGGAAGACCTGGTGAACAATAAACCTCAATGGTGTTATTTTTATTATTCCTCATTTTTTATTTTTCTTATAATTATAACTTTTTAAATTTGATTAAATTATAATTATAATTTACATTCATTACAAAAAAAATCATGCATTTTTTGTCACCACCAATCCACTATTCTCATCTTCTCCTTTTTCCCATTATTTTTATTTTTTTCTATTATTTTAAAATTCCACTTTCTATCTTATTCTATTTATTTTATTTTATTATTACCTCTCCTTATTCTTCTTGGATTTTAATTTTACTCTCTATCTTATTGAAATAAATTTTATTTTCATCATTTTTTTATGTTTATCATTCTTATTCTTTTTATTCTCACATTTATTATTTTCATTCATTCTCTTCTATTACCTTCTTACACCAATGATATTTATTAATCTTAATAATGGGGGTCTGAGCTGAGGATTATCCTAGGGGAGGTCATTGGGTTCAAAGAGTTTTCTTATCGTTTATTTTTCATATGTGGTTGATATGAGTAGCATTCATGGGTGAGTCGAATTTTCCTTATGTTATGATTGTCCCTAATAACATGCCACTCAATATATTTATGTTCATTTATTTAATATCATTTCCCTATCATCAATGAAAAGATCATCAAATTATGGTGTTGAGAAAATAAATGGATGAAATATCAATGATAGAGTTGGGTCATCAAATATGGCACACCCTTGGCTAAGATATTTCATCAAAATTGATTATAGGAGGAGGTGGATTTGATATGGATTATGATGTAAAATATTCCATAATTTCTAAATAAAAAATGAATAGTGATTAATCATGAGATATCATTTTTGTATTATCAAACTAAAATAAATGAAATAAAGGATAATAATCGTTAAACACAAGTCTGACACCAAACCCAATAACTTCCTTAAAAAAATTAATTCCATAATATTTTAGAATATATTCATATTTTTATTTTCGTTTAATAATTTTAGAAAATAAATTTCAAACACATAAATATGAATCATTGTATTACTAAAATAATTAAAGAAACATAATAGATTAGTTTAGTTTATTTGTATTAATTATGTGAAAAAAATGAGAACCTCTTCATGTGGGATGACACTGGTCATCCACTATGATTCACTAGGAAAATAATTTTATTTTTCAACACCCTAATATAGGAGTTCTTAAATACTAACATTATTTATAGGGAGAAAATCATTTTTTAATTATTTTTTTAATTTACATAATACAGTATTTTTAAATTCATAAAAAAATCTTAAAAAATTTCATGATGTATTCAAAGGATTATTATTCTACATGGACTGATTACTGATAATGTTTTAAACCTGTAGCTAAATGAAATTATTCTATAGAATATAGTGTTTCTAGGATGCTTAGATAGATTAGGGTAACCCTGAGTAAATTTACAATATATGAATAATTCAAAGACCTCATCTAGTATATTAAAGATTCACTTCAACATAGAATATGTGAAATATGGGCTACACACATAACTAAATTATGGGAGTACATAACATAGTATTATCAGAAAATGAATGAGACACAATGTGGAGCCATCCTTGTTTCCTCCCACCATTTTTGAAGAAAATCCTCAGAACAATTCCAGGATCAAATGGATATACCTAAACTATAATATGATATTAATGAGATTAATGATTTGGTTCGATATCTAAAAGGAAAAGTGAATTAGATCACTATGAACATTAGTGAATCCCTCAACTAATCCGATCCCAAACTAGAATATGAGTCACTTTTATCCAATAATTTTCCTTTTGATACCAGGGAAGAAGACATTCCAATTGACCTACATATGGGAGATAAAATTATCATGATTACATCAAGAAATAATGTGTGGAACTTCATATTCTCTCCCTACATTGAAAAGAATAAGATCCAAAAAATTAAAGGAATACACCATTATGTGGTGTATTTTGATACATGTATATTGGAACCTAACTACCCGCCTCCATCAATTAATATCAAACTTAGTGAGTCACCCCCACCGGGGAACTAAGTGAACAAGAACCAATTCTGTTAGATGACCCATCCTTGAACTCATTATTATCTAATTTTATTCCATTATATTTCATTATCAATTTTTTTTGAATTTTAAAATTTTTCCATTTCATATTATTCCTTACAGGGAGATGAAGAAACTAGACATACAACAATTTAGGAACACATGAATCACACTAATTTTGAGGAGCCTCATCAAGAATTTTTTGTTTCTAAAACCAAAGAGATTAAAAAATAGGGTTATCATATTTAAAGTGGTAAATTACTTATTAAAGAATTGAATTCATAATTTATTCAGGTATGAATACTTTCTTAATTTAAATTTTGTTAATAAATTCATGCAAACCATATATATCCATCACTAAAAGATAAAAATATGGTTTGAAAAGTAGAAACCAAATAGAAGGTTGATATATACATCATCCCACACCCTCTATGAATATTATACCAAATTTTGAAGGGGGTGGTGTGGATAAAGTGTAATATATCCATTGGTCATTCCTTCTCATGAAGTAAGAATCATAAGATGGAAATTTCCACATATGGTGGATCAAATCAAAGAAGATTCATCCACTAAATGACTTTCAAAATATCTTGTACTTCTGTGAAGAGAAATAAATAATTCTTGAACCACATGGGGAAACATTCCATGATTTATCATACTACATTATTTATTGTAATTTATATTTCAATTTCATTCATAGATTTACTGAATCATGCATTTCAGTCCCCTATAACTTTTTGAGAATAAATGACAATATCATTGTGATTAATATAGTAATTGACTTATTTAGGTTCATGATGGAACAAGGATACCTCAAATAATAGAGTAAAGAGGAATAATATTTATAGGATAGGTAGATATATTTTAATTTTTATCTTCTAAACTCCTTACATTTTTTTTCAACAACGCATTTAGAGATTTCTAGTTAAAATTTCATGTTCATGATTGAATTATGATTTACTTAACTTCTCTTGGAGTCATGAGTTTCTTAGAAATCATTCCATTCCATTTTTTATATTACAATGGTAATGATATTGAAGAAATAATATTGATAATTTAATGATTAAAGTGAATCATGGATATTGAAATGAGGACTCATGTTTTGAAGAATTAGTCGATTCATTTAAATGAAATTTCCTTATGTTTTCTCAATATTTTAACTTTATCAAATTAAATAGAATTTATTTTTTTATTATCAATAATTATTCTAGTGATTTTTTATATCATATGTTCCATTCTAGAGAATATTTATAGACCAATTACATCTTATTTCATTCTTGAGCATATTTTATGAGTTCTCTTACGACATGTCACCGAGAAAAACATAAATTTGAAATAATGAAAGCTAATACTGTGAAAATAAAATCTAAAATATCTAAGAAATATTTTTAATGTTTTTTAACCTAAAAGGACCACAATTTCAGTAGTATTTGTTTATCCCATAAAATTAATTGATGGAATTTTTAAGAATGAGTCCTATTTCATGCATTTTGTTTCTATTCCCTCCCTCTTCTTAATATTGGAATGATA
Organism: Viscum album; assembly: GCA_963277665.1. Lineage (NCBI taxonomy): Eukaryota > Viridiplantae > Streptophyta > Magnoliopsida > Santalales > Viscaceae > Viscum > Viscum album. The sequence continues at coordinate 1,076,217,093 of OY728143.1, forward strand.
ATTTTAAGTTGAAGTGTGGGAATGAAGGGATTCATGAAAAATTAGATGAAATACATTTTATTGAAAAAGTGTGGGGGTGATACAATGGGTATTAAAAAAGGTTTTTGATTTGTTAATTTTAATATATTATTTTCCCTCTAAAAGGGTAACATGAAAAAAAGAATAAAAAAATGATAAAAAAATGTTCTAATATGGGAAAACTAAAAATAATCTTAATAGACCTATAATTTTTATCATATGTGGTACGGTTGTATATTTCAGTTGAATTTTATACATATAATTTGAAAAGGAATAGATATTAAAACATTCTTTGAAAATAAAAAATTATTTAGAAGAAGAGAAAATTTTAAGAGAGTTCAAAAATCAATAATTATGCTTAACTGTATCATGATATATAAATTGAGTTTTGGTGGAGTATGGAGTATCTAATTTAAAGCTGATAATTCCAATGAAATATAAATTTTGATATCATGAAATATGGTTAAGATAAAATCCACCTTTTGCCTTAATTTTTAAGCATTATTTTCTACCAACCTTGAGGATTAGATTCATTTTCACAATTATTGAATGCCCTCATTATTTTTGGAGTCTTTTTTAATTACAAAGTCAATAAAGATGATCCTTTTCAAACATATGTATTTATATCATGTATTCATAATATGAGAACAACTCTACAATATTTAATATCATTAATGATGAGTGAAGATATTAAAAAGTGAGGTAAATTAGTATTTGGAATGTTTAATTATAATTAAATGAGGAACTTAAGTGAATGAATATATAAGTTACATAAATATTGAAAGGGTAATACTAAAATTATATCACTGATTATTTCTTTTAAAATTGAGAAGTTATATATAATTTTTTTTGGAATTTTGAAATTTTGGTTTCACAAATATAATTTGTTTATTTTATTACTTAGGAAATTGAATATTGGTTGATTTTTGGACCTCTTAACTTCATTATTGATATTGTATGCTTGAGAATAATAAATTTTTACATGTTGTGGTATCTGATCAAGTTAATTTTAGTACATATTATTCATATGATTTCACTCCTTTTAAATATATTTCTTATAGAAATTCATAAAAATGTAAATAGTTTTTTATTTTGTGGGAAATAGTGAAAGTGGAATTGAAATTAAATTGTATGAACAAGAGGGTGATAAATATGAAATATGAAATATATTTATGAGTTTTGGTTAATATGTTTCAAATATTCTAACATATTTTTACCCATTTAAATATGAGAGTTTCAAAAAGCAAATATGGTATGTTATGGTAATCCTTAATAAATGGCCCACATACATTAAAGGTGACCCATAGGGACCCACCTAACCATTCATTCCTATGGGAGAGAAAACTAGTAAGGCAGGTCGTACATGGGGCATCAAAGCATACACATTTACCATAGGTGGTGAAATCATGTAGGTTCATTATAGAAAAACTGAGAGCATGGCCACATGGGTCAACTCTATGTGGCGGTGGGAGGAAGGCCTTGCCATGATGGGATTGTCCACTGTGGTGGGAGAGAGTCGGTTCACCCCCATATATCCTAAATTAGGTATATAAGCTGCAAGATTCTTTAGAAACGAGGAGTCCCTCCACCGTTTTGGTGTTTGACTCGATTGTTTCTTGTTACAGTTCACCCATACTCATCTCCATCAAACTATATCATGCACCACCACACTACTCTCACCAAGATTCCACTATAACAATCAAGAACCATCATTTTGATTTTAAAATTAGAATTTCTCAATTTCCATCTCCAAATACAATAATTCAAACCACAATGGATCTCCTCCTTATACTTTAAAAACCGCCATAAAGACTATTTGAATTACATCTGTCCACTGTGTAGGTGGGAGGAATAAAAGAAACACTACTGCTGCCTTCCATGCACTATCCTCTTCTAATATGTTTGAAGGAAATTCCCCCTTCCTATTCTATAAATTCACCACTACCCCTATGGATTATTTCCATATTTAATGTATTAAAAACTCGATAACCGTGGGTGTGTATTTAAATATACCTCGTGTCCCTCTGTTGAAATTTTAAATTTTAAATCAATGAATATTTGATGATCCCTGACGTATAAGGAGATGGACGAGTGCCACTCTTTATCCCTTCTTGTAAATGATGGTGCTTCAAAGAAATAAAGGGTTCTAAAATTGTGGGGGAGTAAGATCCAATGAATACTAAACAACCGTGATATTATGTTTTTTTATCTATTTTTTTACATTTCATTTAATTAGTTTGTAGTTTTTGTTTAATTGAAATTATAATTTTCAATTATTTAAAAAAATTATACATTTGTGTGACACCACCCATCAAATATTCTATTTATCTCGTTATTCATGATATTACATCTATAAAAAATTTATCACTCCCACACTTTAATGATGTCATGGGGGTTAGTGAGTACTCCTCCCCTCCTCCACAGACCACATAGTCCCGACGACGCCTTCCTCCCAATGATGCACATAGTAAAACATTACGTCGAGGATCTAGTTTTCTGCCTAATAAAACAATATAATTTCACCACCTATGGTACTTTTGTATGGATTGATTCCCCAAGTGCATATGGACTCTATAGCTCTCTCTCCAATGGGAATTTATGGTCATGTGGTTCTTTGTGAGCCACCTATGAGGGGTATGGGTCCAGGTTGAGGGTTGACCCTAGATGGCCACATTTTTTAAAAACAATCATCCTAAAATGGGAAAAAATAACTTATTATATTTTAAACAAAATAATAAAAACTTATAAAATAAATTTCAAATTAGAAATTCATCAACTTATTATACAAATAATTCCATATCCATTCGAGTTTCAAAATTTTCCACAAATTACAAAAAAAAATTGAATTCGAGGGAATTTTGATTATAAATTTATTTATACCCAATTAAACATGATTAAAATATTCCCTAAAAATAAATTTATCAAACTCTTTCAGGTGGTAAATTTATTTTATAAAATTTTAGTGATATATATTTAGTTTAATTTTGATGTTTTTCTGACCTGCCCAAAAATGTTTCATTTTATTTTATATTGTGTCTATATATTTGTTCTAGAACATTAAATATGTGTTCATATACATATTAAAATATTATTTAACAATTATATTATTTTTATTACTCATCAGGAGTTTAGTAACAGAAAACAAAAAAAATTCATTATTCTTGGAGGCGACTATCTAGTATAACATTGACAATAGTTTCATTTAATTGAATATGAGGTGATGATAAACGAAATTGTTTTGAGATATTCCATTATAAATATAGAACCACAATGTGAAAATTAATCTTAAGTCCTAATTCCTTAATTGATTATGGATTTTAGAACAAATTACAATAATAAAATAATGTAAGTGGTGTTTTGAGAAAATTTCTTCTTGAATATCGCCACCTTTGAGGACCCCGTGAGGACATAAAATAAATATTTCTATGAGAATAGAACTAAATAAAAATTGGGAGAGTGATAATGAGTGGTTTTGGAAGATATTTGATGAGGCAAAGGTTTTAACGGGTAAATGGGGTTGTAAGGTGTGGTATTTCAACTTTATGAGGGGTTGAATAAAGTGATTAAATAATGATTATTTTATAATTAAACCCTATAACATTATGGTGGAATTAATTTCCCATAATTGTATATATAATTAATGTTTCAAATTATTATTCGGATTAATAAATTCATAAAAACCATTAAATTATTTATTTTTTAGGAATTTTAATCCTTTACCTATTAATTTTATTCATTTTCATTATTTTTCCTATACATTGGTAAGTGTTTTTTTCCACAATAAATTTTTTTATTCCTAAAAAGGAAGTTGATATTACAGCCTAATTTTGACATTCTGATGAAAAATAACCAATCTATATTAACAAATTCAATTTATATTATTTTAAAATTTTGATTTAAAATTAATCCCATTGTCAAAATGAAATGTCCTGTTCTAAAAGTGAAAATTTCAAATGTTTGAAATGTTTTTATATCCAAATTAAAAGTAAAATTTATTCAAATGACTTAAATTATATTGATTTATTTATCATTTTTTTAATTATACATAAATTTAAATTAAAATATATTTTAACTATATAAATTAATTAGATAGAAAATTAGTTTTTATTTACAATTTAGTAGTTTTCATTATTCATCTAAAAATTAATATTCTTTAAAAAACATAAACCTTTAAAAAATATTAAATTTTATATAAAACATTCATAAATAAATTTAAATTTTTAAAATGAAACATATTATATTTTAAGAATTTATTTTTAAAATAGCGTATATATAAAAAGTTTATAAAATTCTCTTGTTGATAATATATATTTTTTTATATATAATTGGATATATTTTTATCTTAAAAATATAAAACATATTAGATGAATATGAAAATATTATATTTAATATATAACTTCTAAATATGATTATTTTCTTCAACTAAATATTATTAATAGAAATTATTAATATTAAATTCCATTGTGGGCATAAACTAGTTTTTTATAAAGAAACACAATTTATATTCAATTATTTTTATTTATATTTATAATTAATTATCATTAAATCAATTCATTTTATAAACATATTTAAACAATATTTTCATAATTAATTTAATCCCCATCAATCCTAAAATTCTAATGACTTGGTGATAATAGCCAAATTTAAATCATATTTTTTTTATCGTTATTTAATATTGATGTGGTGTAAATTAAATTATATTTAGCATAGTATTTCCTTTTAAAAGCTTCTAAATTTTACACATATTCATATATAGTTAGGAAGAACATAGGGATTCAAAATTTTTTTTTCAAAATAAAAATATATTTTTATGACGCAAATGACGATGTGATCATTCAGTAATGACAAACATTTGAATATAATTAAAAACACTAACCTAATATGGTGAGACTAAATATAAATTTTTATTTTTATTTTCCTATTTTAGTAATTCCATTTATATACAGGTTAAATTTATCCATGTTAATCGTGCTATTATATTTCTAAAATAAGGAATACTATAGTTATTAAACTATATAATGGTGTTAGTTGATCTATTGTTATTAGTGTAAGAGTTTTTAATCCAATAGATATAGTCCAACATTATAGAAAATAATTTATATAATATCATCCTTGTGTGTTGTTATTTTATAATTCCATATTGTAATGAAATTATTATTGAATTTAATATATAAAAATTAATTATACATATTATTCAAAAGTGATTATATAAATATTGATTCAAGATCGATTTATGTGAAAACATTTAAAATAAAAAAATTGATTCCCATATATTGGACATTTCTCAGACACCTCTCATGTAGTTTATAAATGATTCAAGCACCAATATATATTTTGATAAAATAAAAAATTATTTATTATTTATTTATCCAAAATTTGTATTTTCAAATAACTATATTACAGTTAATTATTTTCATTATAAATAATTTATTATATAATTAAATTATTTTTGGATAATCGGTATGTTTAATGAGATACATAGAGATACATTATAATAATTATATATTAAATATCTGTTTATATATAAAGTATTTTTCAAATACATATTTTATATTTAAAACATAATCACAAACAATAAAATGAAATTATTTCAGATTTGAGTTTACTTATAAATTATTTCATTGATTTTTTTATGAAGGAAATATTTTGGATGAATTCAAATGGTTTCTTAATGTAGAATTATAAAATTATTATTAATAACCTTGGGGGATACATTTTTGGGAGATTATTTTATTACACGATAACCAATTTTATTTTAAAAAAATATTTATTTTTGGATAATGGATATTAAAATTCAATAAAATGGGACTAAAAATGATTAATCTAGTAGGATTCAAGGACGCACATGAATAAAAAATATATAAAGGAAAGGATTAAAACATTTATTTTGATAAATTAAACAATTACTGTTATATATATAATTAATTAATGATTATAAATTCTAAAAATAAAAAATTAATATGTAATCATAAACAATTATTAGTGTACTAATGATTTTTAATGAAAAATAGAAGTCAATAATAATTTTTGTGATTATCTTGTTGTTTTAACCATATATCATGAGGGTTCAAAATATCATATTACAAATTTGTATTAATACATGAATAATTATTGGGAGTTGCAAAATTTTATAGTTAATTTTTTCATTTTATGTAATAGTAGAAATAAATAATTTACCATTACATGATTGATATAGTATATTATTGAAAGAGATCATGGGTTAGTAAAATTAGATGAAAAATAATGTTGAGAAAAAATTATAAGAAAAATAGGGAGTATTAAAATACTCTATTTCATTAAATATTTATTATTTATACATGGGGGAACCTATAAGTAGATGAAGAAGTAAAAATTATTTAATTTATGTCATATATTCATGAAATATAATTTAGTTTGTGGAAAATATAAATATTATACATAGTGATAAGAATGATTTCAAATATATTGTTTCTATATATTCCCTTAATGATAATGTATGTTGATAGAATTTTAGAGGAAAAAATGAAAAATATTTCAATTTTAAAAAATATTTAAATATACTGTCAGAGTATATTGCAATCAATGACCATAAAGAATTATAAATGTGGGAATATTTAAGGAAAAATAATATTCCCATGTAAAAAATAAAAAATTTCTAACATTAAAAGGAGTTACGTACAAACAATTATAAGGTTTATGATTATAAAGAATTATGGAGAATTATAAATTCAATGTTATGTATATATATGGTGAATAATAAAAAACATTCCAAGATTAACCAAAGAGATGGATATGAAAACATGTGTTTCAATAATGTGATATATAAGATTATAATGCTCTTTAAATATTAATCTATGAAATTTTTCTAAAGAAATAAAAATAATCAAATATCTATTTAATCGCACTTCTTACCAAGATATATAATATATTAAAATATAAGATATATTTATTTACTGTAAGATGTATTTTTAATTGAAATTTTGTATCCTCTAAAAATTTTAATTGGTCAAAGTTTATGTACCTATAGAATATATAGACATCAAATAAAATATTTTAGAAAATTTATAGGGATATTGGTACCAAGTAATATTTCTATATCCACTAATAAATAACTATGGAAAATTTTTAGGATAAATGAATCTTTTTTTCTAAATCTAACCAAATATTTATTGGTGAAAAAACTAATAACATGAAATAAATAATTGAATTGAAGAAAATATATCTTACTGAGAAATGTTTTTAGGGATTATTTAAAGATGTATTTGAAACTAAAAAAAATTAATGGTAAATATTTAAATGTTTAGAATGCATAATATGTATCATGAATAGATTATTAGTATTCCTATAAATAAATTCAAATAGAGAAAGAATATATATATTATATTGATGATGTGATGACAAAATTATAGGTTGCATTTTTCAATCGTAGAAGACATGTCAAATTAAAAATAAAATAATAAAAAAATATCTAGTGATGATAGATTAATACGAAATGATATTAATTAATGTCTCTAGTCGTAAATAACACTTACAAAATAAGAGAATAATAAATTTTAATGATTTCAATAATACCAGTCAAAATAAATGTAAAATATATATTACTAGATTTTTGAAAAGAAACTAGTATTAACGAAAACATATATTCCTTAGATGTTTGAGTTTAGAAAATATGTAACAGAAATTGAATGTTTTTTCATATCTGGTATAAAAACTATTTAACAACAATGTTATAATGATTACTATGAGTAGAAGAGTTGAATAAATATATTTTGGTCATTGTTTACATATAGTATTCCCTACACTATGAAGGATTAAAATTATTTCTAACCAGTATTTTTTATCTAATATGTTAGGAAAAGAAAAATATCATTAATTTTTTGATCAAGTGGGTGACTGGACACAAAAGTTTAATCCAAAATCATTTTCCATTTTCTTAAAATGAAAAAATATGGGTATATATATAAAATTTTTTTATAAATTTTATATAACGTTCTTTTATTATATAAAATGTTTTATTATAAAAACAATGAATATTGTATTTATCGTTATTGATAATTGAAAATGAAGTCAAATATGATTTTTTGGATTATTATTTCAGGAAGATAATGTAAACACCAATCTCATTGGATTTATTTTTTTATTTTCTATTTTTTTAATAGTTTTCTGTAAGGTCATCGGATATTGATATAGTTAGAGGATTTTTCTAAATTAGTGGATATCAGTCACAAATGATTTTATTATATAAACAAATATTTGAGCCAAATGAGTAAATATATAATTGATAACATATAATTTTTTTAATATTTTTGTTCCATATATTCAGAAATAAATCACATAGGATTATAATATTCAATTTATATTTCCTTTAATGATATAATTATCTCTTTAGTTATATCTCTTATATAGATTATAATATTTTTCCTTTGAAAAAATAATTTTTTATAGATTTTCATATTTGAAACACCAAGTCAAAATTAACTATAATGTATTATACAATTATAAAATAGCCATAAAATTGGTGGTTATTGTTTTTTCTAAAGAAATTATAAAAAATTTACATTTCAAATATTTATAAAATGAATTAATTAGTAATCAATTAAATATAATTGAAATTAAATATCAATTGAAGATGGATAAGTTTCATTGAAAATGTTTTCAGGGCGTAAACTATGTTTTTTTCTAATAAATTAAATATATAAATATTAGAGAATAATTATATATATATATATATTATCTTTAAATACTGTTTGTATATTCATATAATAATTTTTTCTATACACGAAATATTATTATATATCAAATATTATTCTTTAATGGGTTATTTATAAAAAAATGGGTTGTACCACGTTTTTGACACTTATATTAAAATTAATTCTTGACTATTATAGATGTTGAATAATGAAAAAATGGGTTCCATAATTGTAATGAAGAGATAAAATATGGTAATTATTTCCCATTTTTTCACTATATGAATAGTTACAAAACTAAATTTTCTTCGCCTCTGTAATATTAAAACTTGTAAAATATAGTTGAAATTGGGATAATGCTTTAGAATGTCTAAAACACTTTCATTCATCCTATCATATGAATGGTGTTTGAACATGTACACCCAATCCTACAATATATGGAAACCTTCATTCATTTTTTTTAAATAGTACCTTTAAATTAAATGAAGTAACTAATATATAAAACCTCCCATTATATTGACAATAATATTTATAAATTATTTATATTAGGATAAAACGTATGATATGTTTCATTATAAATTATTTTAAAAATATAATTATTTACCATATTAATTTATTTCTTATTTTTAGTGATTGAATATTCATTTAATACTTAATAAATTCTTTCAAAATATTTATTCAATTCATAGAAATAAAATAAAGGTTATTAGAAATATTAATAATAACAATATTTCACTAAGATAATTTATTCCATAATTTTTCTAGAAGTATTTGATGTTTTATTGATGTTTGAAAATTTTATATGAGAATTCCATCTTGGTATATTTTTCAATAATGTAAAATTAATGAATAGATCCAAAATTCACATTATAGAAATTTCATAATAAACAATATTTTATTAAATTATTTTAACATCATAAAAATCATATCATCATCCAAATTAAAACGTAATAATGATTTAAAGAGTTGATACCATGGTAAAGGTAAAAATGATTAACAAAAGGGATAATAAAAATAAATGGTTTAGAATGAAAAAAAAAATTTAATTAATATGGATGAGGTTATTTTGACCCCCATCTTATGTTTCATCGAATTCATGTCTATTTGGAATCATTTGGATTGTGTTTTAATGTAATATATTTTAATTTTTAAATAGACCTAAATAAACCAAAAATCCATTTTAACTATCAAGACATCATTATCCACACATATTCTCATCAAATGGGATGTTAATTTATAACTCATGTATGGGTAAGACATATTGTCCTCACATAGTGACACAACAAATTTTTTAACACCATATCTTATAGATGGGATTAATGTTTCTATAATTTATTTATAAAATAATTATTATTCTTTAACATTGTTATAAATTCTAAAATATTATGTTCCAATACACTCAAAAATGATAACGTTAATCATGTATACATGCCGACAATAACATCAAAAAAGAAATTTGATACATTTATTTGTTTCCTCATTACATGGATGGTATTAAGGATATATTTTATTAATATGTGTGATATATATGTTATAAAAATAATTCTAGTAAGGTTACTTTTTATTCTTTTTTAATTTTTTTCATCTTTTGATGGTTATAACATTGTTCTTATGTTCCTATAGCCCACTATCAACATGAACGATGTATTTCATTTTTTCTATTTATATAATTTATTAATGACCATAATAACATTTATAATGGATATATATAATATTTATATCATTATTAACATTATTTAGATGATGGAACAATGATAAATATATATGTACAAGATGTTCTGAAACAAATTTCATTTGAAAAATGAAATAGTTAACACCCAAAAATGATGATTTTTACAAATTTATTTATAAATAAGTGTGGAATGTTTATACATTGATCATATATGTTATTATAATATTTTAAATTTCTCCTTTAATCATGTGTATAAACATTAAATTTATTATACTATATTTTAATTTTCATTCTTTGAATGTTGGAGATGTGTTAAGGTATTTCAAGTCAGACATTAATATTTGGGAGTCCAATGTAATATTCACCTCTCCGTTGTTTTTATGGAATATATAATAATAATTTGACATGTTATATCATAAATTTAATTATATTCATGATATTAAAGGTTTCATTTGATGTAATTACTTCTTGTGGATTATGATTTAGAAGATACCAAATTGGTAAGGGTATTATAATACATTCTAACTGTATAATCATATTTTTCATGAAAGTTCAAATTTCATTATATACATTTCAATAATATAATTAATATTATCATCCTCATGTTATTTCAATAAAATATATTTTTTCCATTAAATTTACTCCCACAATAATCTAGAGAGATAAAAAATGTTTTAATGGAACATTTACATTATTTCACTCTTCAGTCCGAAATCATTTCTATTTGATTTCTATGTTCCCTAAATATTATTTCAAGATTTTTTTAATATCCTATGACTATTTAATGTAATTTTATCTGATTTTTTATTTTTTAGAAAAAATTACATAAAAATAACATTCTCTTTTTACTATGGTTAATTAGAAAGTTTTACCAAAAATATGAATGAAATTTTTGTTTTAATATACACATCAGGAATATAATTTCACACCATCACAAAAGATCAATTAATTGAAAAATAATTTTTATTTTAACATTAACAATGGGTAATTTATTATATTTTTTAAAATATAATTCAATTTTAAAATGTTACATTCCATAATAAATACTTCATTGAAATTTTATAGGAATTTTTCATTTATGATAAGATCCTTAGACATTTATTATGATTTTCTAAGGTTATGATCCTATAATACCATCCACATTTATTATTTTATTTTATTACGACAATGATGGTTTTCAATGATTCTATGATACTCATTTCAGTCTTACAGGTTAGTTAATTTAGGATGATACCATTAGGAATCATAGTTCTTTCTCACACGATATGATATGTTGATATAGTGAAATGTTTGTGAACATGATTTACTTTCAACATTTCATATATTAATGGTTGTTATATGGTAGTTTTTAATACATGTATATTATTTTTATTATATTACTAATTGTCACCAAAATATATATATGCCTCAAATTCAATGAGTTATGATGGATATCTCATGAGATAAATAGGACTAGAAAAGGGAGTGGACAATATTAAGTAATAAACTCTATCAAAAATAATTTTATTTGTAGTGATCCATGAATACATCTAGGGAATGGGGATTGAACCCCATATACTATTATATCATAGTAAATATTCATTTATAACTATTTAGAAAATTATTTCCTATGTTTTTTTGTATGCCATAAATTTATTTCTCATTAAAATGTTATTATATTGTTGATTTTTTATGTTATTACATCATGATTTTCATCTTATAAACTACCAAGGTGTATTCTATGTCAAATTATTATGATATATGCCATGCAAGTTATGATCTTGAAATATTATCATGATATTCTGATACCTTTATTCTCATTCCAATTTTAGGTGACCATTGACATACCTAATTTTTACCCTTTCATAGAATCTAATATCATCCTTTATTGTTCTCCCATTCCAATGATTATGAAGAATTGTATTATGTATGATATATCTATATTGGGTGGTAGTTATGATGAAATTTGTGGGAGATAATGTTTTTGATCTAGTTTCTTATGAATATATGTTTCCAAAGGCATGAGACATATATGATTATAGCATTAATCATTGTGTTATATAATGATTATTTATATAATATTATGTAGTCCCTTTGTATCGAAATTATCTTTTTGTTTGAGTGAGTATCTTAAGATTGAGGTTAATTGAGTAGCTATAAAAAACTCTACAGAAAATGGATTAGTTTGAAATCAAAAAAATGTTAAAATACCATCAATTTAATCAAAATATGTATTATGATATATTTATATATATATATCAATACATCTAAATATCTACCTAAAGGTATATTATGTCTCGGATGAATATTATATAATTTTATTGGATCCATTGAAATCATTTTACATGATCAAATTACTATATGAATAAAAATTAAGATTAAAAATCAAAATATATTTTTTATAGTTAAAAAGTTGAGGTTTAAGAAATAAATAATGTAAAAAAATCTAAAACATATTGGAAATAATGAATAAAAGTGGTCTAGTATCAAGTGGAGACTGAGTCCTCTCCACTTAGTGGTGACCTTTTACCAAGTAGTTTGTATAAAAAAAAGAAGATTCACAACCAAGATCAGGTTTTATAATATATTACAAATTTTCCATTTTACAATTGGTGTCTTACATTTTGATATGATAGGATGGAAATAAATAGTCCAAAGAAGGACCACTACCAATTTTATTCCATTGAGTAATGGTGTAAGAAAATATGAGAAGATATCTGGGTATCTTCCTATTCAATATTAGAGATAGTGTGCATATATAAAAAGGATATTAGCACACACTTCTCAATATGTAATAAATGTTAATAAAATAGAGAAATATAAAATAACAGTGTTTATAAATGATCAGTTTTTTGCAATGTATCATGTGAGTCTTTGTATGATACCATAAGGAAGCATGAATAATGTTTAATTGAACATGTTAGGAAAATATAATGTTTCATACTCAAGTTCATTGACTAGAGAAAAGCACTAGAGGTGATAATGTAGTTTCGCTTCACAGTCATGTTCTTGTAACATGTGATCACTTCTTGTTTTCAACCAAATTCATATCTATATTTGTTTTGATAGAGCAATATCTCATCTTGATATCAGTTCAATTTATCATCTATTGCATCTTTACTACATGAGTCAATGTGCCACAGTTTTAAAAAAATCAACAATGAGAATATCTAGATATGATTCTTCTTCATAATACACTTTATTATACACACTCCATTTATTTTGTTCAAGAATATAAGAGATATTCAATAAAAAATAAATGATAATAAATTATATAAATATATATTTTACAAAAATTTAATCAAAAAATATTTGTTACAAAAATAGTATAAGTGTCTTCGATTGGTGGTGACTCAATGTTTGGCGGTGTCTTTCTCTATATGTATGTGGTTCCAGCCTTATGATACAAGATGTGTCTTATAATGAGCATAATTTCTACTATACTAGTGGTTTCAATCTAGTGGTGTTTTTTCTGGTGGTGTGTTGTCTGATGGTGGCTTAGAAATATCCAATATTTTTTGTTTTTGTATTACAATGGTGGTTCTTCATTTATTTGTATCTTATATTTTTCTAAATATTCGTTTTCATCAAATGAAAAACTAATGTTTTTTCAACTAAGGGTGTATCAAACATTTTCAATTTTTCAATCCAATGATACGACATCCTATAAGTGTGATATCTGATGTATTCTCATCCCCAATGATGACTAATTATTAGATAATTTTTTCAGTTATCTAAGAATATACATTTCCTATAAAGAAATTAACTTTATTAATATCATTACAATCATGATTTTGTTATGATTAAAAATTAGAGTTCAACAATATCCCTAATTTTTATGATCACAAATCATTACATAAAAAGTATTAATAACGTTTAAAAATGATTTCCATGGTAATATCACAATATTAAACAAGATTTATCTTTCATATTATGTGTAGATTGTATCAAATAAAAATAAAAAAATTGAAAGAATAAATGGTAAGTATCTTGAATCAATGATATAATGATTTAAAAAGATAGTATCAAAGATAACATAATAAAATAAAAAACCAAGAAAAAAATCTTCTATAATAATTCTACTCCTTTGGTATTATCAAAAAGGTAAATATTAGAATAATAAAAAATAGTAAAAGGAATAAAAAAAAGATAAATAATATAATAATAGTTATAAAATGAATTCAAAATGATTATCCAAACATTATTAAAAATGAGGTCCAATCAAAAAAGAAATATATAATCCATGAAAAAAAAGGATCCAAATTTAGAATATGGGTTTATAAGTTATTTTACGTTACCTTTTTTCCTTTTATTTTTCCTTATCTAAGCCATTAGTTGTAGCTCGAAGTAGAATAGATGGAACAACATATGAGAGTCCAGACATAATATGAGAATGATATTCCATAATAAGAACTGTCTAAAGGTGTCTCAAAGGATTATTAAGAGCAATCAGAAAAGTATGAAACAAGGAGTGTATATGGGGAAGACGATCCCTGCTAACTCATCGTATAAGAATTGTTGAGGAGTAATAGTAATATCTTCTATAGAAACAACTTCTTTTACATGAACACGATGAAAAGGTTTCATGTTATTTATAAAATCCAATATGATCAGTATACCTCTTTCCATTTAACTATGTATGTCAATTTTAGAATTAATAAAATAGTTCAAAACATTAGTTATCTCCCTATGATGTCTTACTTGTTTATTGAAAGCCTAAGTCACATGAGGGATCCTCCAATTAAAATCAATGAATTTAAAATTTTCATCCATTTTGTTATTGGTATAATTCCTTGATTGATAAAACTTGTTATAATTATTAATGGATTATATTTAAAATTTCATCTCATGAGAATAGTTGGTGTATAACATGGTAACATGATCATAATTTTATCTAATTCTACTCAACGTCTCATAGGGAAGAGCTGGGTCATTTCTGGAAGTACTCGATGAAGTCGCTCCCAGATCATCTTTGAAAACTCTTCTTATCTGATAAACACACAATGATATAGTAGAAGGAGTGTAATAATATAAAGATATATCATCAAGACATTAAATGATACCTTCTATTGAAGCATTAATGTTTGACATTATGTCCTTGAGAAAAACCATGATAGAGTCCAAATCACTTCAAATTCCGTTATTCTCAATCTCAACTTCTCATATGTGATGTATCATCATTGGTAATATATTTTGAATAAAAAATCAAAAAATGTCCCTTGCATCATTCTGATAGATTGAAATCTAATTAGAGGGTTTATCCTTTATCCTTCAAATAAGAACCAGACATCAAAATTTTACCAAAACCATCCATGTCTCCCTTGTTGACTACATAAACTGGAAAAAAAATGTTAATGGATCAAGACCAAGTGCAACAGTTCTAATATAAGCAAATATTTCTAACAAACCTTCAATATAAACATGGGATATCATAGATCCGTTACGATCTCCTTCATCTAAAACCTATAGTCTAGTATTCTTTGGTAAATTCCTTGCAACTATAGAGTAATGTCCCCTTTTTTCATCCATATGATCAACCCGTAAATTTGGAAAGACAATGAGACAAATTCTATTAAAGGAGGTAACATAATAACAAGAACACCTAAAAATCCATTATTTCTCTATCCATATTAACTTTGTATAGCTAAGGTGTGTTCAACACTCGCAGTATTTCTAGGTTAACCCTCTTTCTTTTTATCATAAGAATGTGCAATAAACACCGAAGCATCATCCTATTGGGAATCAGTAGTATTATTACAATTCTGTATGAATATCAACTGTAGGATTATCAACAGCCAAATATACTAATTGAACTTCACTAACATGGTCATATGAAGGCATCAAAATCTTCTATTTCTCACCTAAATGATGTTTTACAACAACAATCACAATCAACTGTTCCATCAAAGAAGAATTTGAAACTATTTGATATGATGAAAAAGAGTTTTCCTCATCATTATCAGCCTCTAGGCATTAATATAATATTTACATCATTCCACATAATTCAACCACATTCACCACTTTGATCAGAGATACCACCATTGCCTCCCGTACCTTCATCCCTTTTATTTCCATTAAAATTTTAACCATTTTCATCTTCCTTATCATCCTCTCCATTCTCATATTCATCATCAGCTTTAGTGGGTTTTTAACTCTTATATTACTCCTCTCCAAAGACCTTTGTCTAATATTTATCAATTTTAACTAGTTATTCTATTATTTTCAGACTCTTAGGTGGGATAAGAGCCCTGAAATCAATGGGTTAATATTTGGGAGACAAATTAGGATCACACCCTTCCTAAAAACAACGTTACCTTTATTCTTATTTGGACTAAACATTCTCTTCATCCACATATTAGTATTCTATAGCCACACCATGTTCCAAACTCAGATCCGAATTATCCCTTGTGCTAGTAGGATGATCAATTATATTGAACTCAACATATAACTTTTTAGAAACACAAACACACTTCTTCTTCGTGGGGTTAATGTTATTATTCATACTAGAAAAGTTGTAATTTTAATACAAATACTATCACATTCTATAACGTTTTATTTAACCTTAACTTTTAGTTCCTTCTCCTTCAATATGGTAGAGATAATATTTTTTTAGATCATGGAGTTGGATCTGGATAATGGCATGATAATATCACACATGTGTCCCATGAGATATATACATAAATTTATATTTGACCTTCTATCATATGATAATTAATATAATCATATTGGTACCTTATGTTTCAAAAAGCCCCCCTTTCTTGAGCCTAGATGGTGCAATAAAAACATAAAGACCATATTACACACTCCATCAATCCCTCAAGAGAATGGTCTTTAGGTTATTATATCTCATGTCAGTTATTCCAAAACCTCTTAAAATAGAAACCTATATCAATATTTAGGAATGGTACCTTGGTAATACTCATATAATCTTTCATTGGGTATTATCGAAAACATTGGCCAATTTTTTCAACTAAAAACCAAATAGGTGTCGTTTGACACTATGTTTGATCCAATTGGTACCATCTTGGTAAAATGAATACTTTAAAATATATTAAAATTCATAAACCAAACTCGATTAGAAGGGTCTCCTTTTTTAATAGAACCACTCTAACCATCCTTGGTTATGGAGTAATTTGAGTACTATAGACTTTCAAGAAGACATCCACTTCAATTAACCTTCATTGTCAGCTGTAATAAGTCTGTTGGAAGGAATATGATTTATTGATTTTATGGGATCTAGTACATACAGTTATTCCTTCTGCTTCATTTAATATCTTTAATTATATAGTGGAGGATCATAATCATGCATCATTATTTTCATGCAGAATAGTTATCCAATCATGGGAATGGGTAAACAAAGGTTTCAAAATTTGGTAGGAAAATGTTTACATTAAAATTTGTAATGTCCCAATCCTAGTTACCATGATTCAGTGCATTATTACATAACGTCATTAGGTTCACAAGAGATAATGTCTCAACAGACAGATTAGATTAGTAGCCTTGTATGTACAAGATGCATACATAAGTTTTACATTACATAATGAAATGAAAAAACAACAACATTGTGTCCCCTTTGAAAAAAATCATATCCCTTTTCATATTTCTGTAGGTTAATTATAATATACTTCTTTGAATCCAGAAAAAAATAAAATATATAAAGGTGTGATTTCAGATGGTTAGTAAGGATAACAATATAGTAGAGACTATCATAAATAATCATAAGCATTTATGTCAATGTATAAGACTAAAAAACAATACTTTTAAAAATTATATTCCACATATTATATCAAGGATCAATCAAATAATTACATTTACCTAATCAAATGGATTTTTTACTAGTCGAATAATCAGATGTAATATCAATAGAAAATTTCTTTATGATGGAATGCATAATTTCAGACATCATAACCACGTAGTCAAGGACTCATGCAAAGACTACAAATAGTATTTTGTCAAGGCCTTGTGAAAATATACTAGATTGTCTCATGAGACCTACCAACACATCGAAGAGCTATAGAGGGCTCCACCTCTCACTTACTATGTCCAATGCATTCCTCATATGAAAATAATGAAACATAACAAAAATATATGTATTAAAACAAGCATAGTAAATGTTAATACTTTAACCATAAACCATGAATGGTACAAAAATAACACATCCACAATCAAATATATCACAAAAACTTCAATACAATATGGAAGATTTTATTATATTATATAAAATTAGATTAAGAATAATAAATGATATTGACATATATGAAAATAATCAAGAAAACGATTTATGAGAAATATCCCATTTTTCTTGATAACATTTAAAAGTATCACTATTTATCAAGAAGTCATTTTAAATAGATCTTTGAATAAAAGTGTCCCATATCACTTCAAAATTTTTAAAATGAATTTTAATTTTAAAACATTCATATTAATATAAAAAATTCTTTAAATCCCCTTTTTTAAAATGTGGACATTAATGAGAATGATTTAGAAGAATAAATATTTCAAACATTTAAAATGATATTTTAGTTAATGTTCATAAAAAAGAGAGATGCTTGAATAAAAATAATGGAGGTAATAAAAACATTATAATATCATGAGAAAAAAAGGGATTCATGATATACTACATCAAAGTACATAATATACACCATATAAAAAAGAATTGGTGAATAAAAACAATGAAGTCTCAAGAGAATGTAAATTGAGATGAAATCCCTTATAAAAACTATATCCTTAGGTTAAGGATAAATCAATGGCATAATTATCTACAAAAATATAAATACACTAAATATTATTTTATTTTCAGTGTAAATCATTCAAAGGACACTCACACTTATTTTTGTAAAAACAACACCAATGGATTGGACATTTAACTCAATAAATGAAAATTGGATTACTCATATCAAGTTCATATCGATGAATTGAATTTTTTTAAATAGAGTGATTATGTGAATAAAAAGTATATCCACAAAAAGGGGAGTTTAAATTTCTACATAAATAAATAAAGGTTGATATCACACATATTCTTGGATTAAAATAATCAATGATGTTTCTGTAAAACCCAATGAGAGGAAATTGAAATTCAAAATTCCCTTATTGATTTTGTGACATATGAAAAATTCAACCCATGAAATAAGAATCATAAAATAAAGATGTAAATACCCATAAATTCATGTATATTACACAAATAATACAATTATGGGAAATACATACACCACACAAAAGAAAATATTGGCAATATAGCACAAATCTCACGGGAATAAAAAAGTGAGATGAAAACCCCTTACATTGTAATTTTCCTTATTATATGGTATGTTAACCTCCTGTATAATGTTGAAATAATTTTTATTAAATTATATAATAACCAAAAACATAAATATGATGTCATTTATGATCATTTAATATTTCTTTGTTAATTATATTTCTACTGTATCATTGTTTTGGGTGTTAACTGATCCATTTTCCTTTATATGTTTTGTTACGTAAGACATGTTTGTTGTAGACAGAATGTATTTGGTTTTTATCCAGACTGATTTTAATTTTTGAAATATTATTTTTATTCATAAAGTGAAAATTATTCTTGAATGGTTACGATGGGGAATGAATCTCATCGTGTTCATCGAGATGGTAATATTTACGTATGCACGAGGGACAATATCAATATATTGAGGGTGAAATAGTATGTAATTGGATGGTATATCATATATACAGAATAATTAACATGTTACTTTTATTATTTACATTAATTATACTCATTATTATACCCATCCAAGTAATGAAGTGTTGGATAATAAACTATACCATGACGTGGAGAGGATAAGTCGTATGTACGCACCAAAGTTGAATTTCTCATTTATAGGATGGATAAAATAATGAATGCAGAGACCTGAAGCTTGACGTACATGGAAATTACATTAATTTTGTGGAATACATAATACATTACAAAAACAGACACACAAGGACTATAATAGTTTAGTGTCTTTGGAAACTCGGAATATAAACTTCTAATCATGTTGAAATATCTTCAACAACTCCCATAACGATCTTCCCCTTTTTGTTTCCTTACAAAAAATCATTCTTTATTTCCTGGGGAAAATAAAAAATAAAAAGGGTGAGCTCATATACTCAGTAAGGGCAAACATAGAGAACATAAAACAATCCATAAACATTTGAAAGAAAAAACTTCAACATGAAATTTATTCATCAAAATCATGTGCAAAGACATAAATTGTGGAAGTACATAAGTAATATATCATAATGGAACATCAACCATGATAAAATATAATGGGAATAAAACATATAATTGTGGAAACCATTCAGAACTTGTAATTATTTCCATAGTAACCAAGGAACTGTTTCCAAGACCATCTTAGTGGACAAAGTCCCTTTCTGAATCGAGTTCACTCCTCGTTTCTATCCTATAACACTGAACCGGATTAAATTACCATTCCAGCCATGTATTTATCATGAGATATAAATCATTACCCAATGAATTGGAGGGAGATATAGTACCCACCCATCTCATAATTAAATCATTCTTACTTGTGCAACAAAATAAACATACATCATTCATAATAACCCAACGAATAAAATGGGTTTCTTAAAAATCATCCCTTCATCACATAATCCATATAACAGAAATGGATATCATTTAATAATAAGAAAATTTAAACCATATAAATCATAGAGATATTATACTTGAAACATACACATATGAAATAATGTCATCTTAGATGGAATATGGTTTTGATAAAGCACTTGAAATGAATTCTTGAGGAAAATATCATTTCATATTGAAAATCATTTTATTTTCACAAAATCCCATTCAATTTTAAAAGAAAAGGATTTTGTTGAAAATAGTCATGAAATATTTTGGAAAATATTCATGAAAATAAGGCTTTATAAAACCTTAAAAATCCTTTCATGGTGTATATGTTAAAAACAACATTCTTCTCGTACTTTTGCCGAAAAAGTCAAAAAGTACCTTCTAAAAGAATGATTCAATACGTACCATGTAGTAAAATTCAAAAATGGGTAAAGAGGACATTAAACATACATGAAATCATTTTTAGAAAACAGGCACATGGAAGATAAATATAACACTAGTAAATACTTACGAATAACAATCTCAGATAAGAACGAGATTGGAATAGTTATCCCTTACCTTAGGTTTGATATGCTTCGTATGGATCTGAACCTCCTGTATAATGATATAAATAATGTCATTGACTTATTACATAATAATATTCATTATTATGATATCATATATGTTTCACTTATGACTTTATATTACCTGTTCTTTTATAAATTCCATGTTAAAGCATCATTTTGAGTAAAATCATTTCATTTATCGTATGTATTTCGACTTGTCGTCCTTGATATTTTTACTTATATCCAGATTTACATAATTCCATAATGTAAAACATGATATATATATATAATATATTCATAATATAAATATATATTATAGACTGATAAAAGGAATGAAATACATCGTTCATGGAGACGGTATATCGTACGTACGCATGACCGCTATTTTAGTTTCCTTATTGAATTGAATGAAACTAAATAGATGACATGAATATATATATACATAAATACAGTAGCATTATTATTTCATATATTTCATTATTATTCATTATATAAACTTTATGATCATTCATGTATGGTTAACATGGAGAATGAATCTCATCGCGTCGTGGAGACGGCAGTCCGTAAGTACGCACGAGTGATGATATCGTTTCCATAATTATTGAATTGAATAGGGGTTGATGATAAAATATATCAAAATCATTAGTATTTTATAATAACTATATATAGTTATTCTTTAGACCATTATACCCATCCGTGTAAGGTGGTGTTGGAAAAACAGATTACACCACGACGTGGAGACGGTATTCTGTATATACGCACTCGCGGTGATTTCATTTTTCGTAGGATGGATAGATGGTGAAATAGGGTTGTTTAATACCTATAATAAAATATCATTAAATTAGTGATACTGATGTTATTACTTCGTAATTAAACAACTAAAGAAAAAGAAATAGAAGAAGAAATAAAGTTGAAAGAATCTGTAACGGACATTACCTCTTCTTTGAAGCGCCTCTTTGAGACCTCCTCTTAGGGCACTAAAATTGGTCTTTGAAGAAGACACGGACCTCTAGGATGTCTCTAGGAAAGTGTAGAAGAGAATTTGTCAGGGGTTGGCCGAGCTTGTAGGCTCAATGTGGTGTGAGGAAGAGAGGGAGGAGGTTCCCTTTTATAATGGAGGAGAGGGGCACCTTTGGAGAAACTAAATATATTATTTTATTATAAAGTCATATTCGGTTTTTAATAGCTCCAAATTGATTTATTTAGAATCTAAGGTTGGGATCGGTCTAAATAATCTCATACAATAGAATTTGTATAAGTTTAGGTAATTATTTTAACCTTATCATTTAGATTTAATATTAAGTTAAATAATTTAACTTTTACCGTGTCTTCTTGTTTTCTTACACTATAAGGTTAAGAAACTTACTATAACAAGCCAAAAGAACACAAAGTTGTTTATTATTAATATATATAACCTTATATAAGTCATTTGGCCAAACCTTATATTTTTAGGAATAAAATAACAATTAATAATATAATATTTTTTTTAACAACTATTTGATGTCAATTTTGACACTATTTGGTAATTTATTTTTTTTGAAAATCATAACAGAATTATTAGTCCTAAAAAAATTAATTAAATACATACTAACATGTCATATTCACCTATAAAATTAGTACAATTCATAAAAAGTCTAAAAATACATTTATTTGGGTATTTATAACATCAATTATTTCAATATTTAATTAATAAGATAATTACTACATCATCCTTATGTCATAAATAAACTAAATTATTTAATGTCTAAATATTATAAATAAAATAAAATTATGTAGTAAATATTTTTATCTTTCTAATTAATATTTATAGTCGAATGTATCTTATGTATAAACCTATATTAGAAATGTTTTACTTATTAAACTTTGATTTTCACTATTTTAATCCTTCTTTAAGTAAATTAATATTAAATGTCCTAATCTAATCCAAGTGGGCCTAAATGGTCATATTTTATTCTTAAGGTTTTTTTGGTCGAATTAAACTTATCCAATAGAATTAGGACATGTTTTAGGGTAATGATAATATCATTTTTACCCATAATTACCCTATTTACTTTTAACCGTGGTAATAAAAGTAAAAAGTTACTATTCACCAAAAATTATTTTCATCTCATTGAACCAAATTTACATACTAAAATTAATTGTGTCTCTCATATTTTTTATATTACATTCACAGAAGCGGTAAAATTATGTTTTATGTAAATTTGCAAATTTTTCTAGGAGGTGGGTAAAAGACGGTGAAAAGTTTAATAAAATTTTTATATATCTAAAATTATTATAAAATGAATCCAATCAATTGATTTGAACTTTTATAGGTATTATGTATCAATTTTGACCTAAAATGAAATGAAATAAAATAAATAATTATTTAAATGAAAATTCTATTTTTAAATAGTAACTCAGTGTTTTCACTATTCATCAAAAATTGAAAGTTTTCAGAAAAATACCAAAATTTTGCCCCAGGCTAATTTCGATATTCCGAATCCAAAAATGAAGTCCATTTTGAAAGATAAAATTTATAAAATTTAAAAAAGTGGGTATTACTATTCATAACAGTTAGTTCTAAAAATATTTTAATAATATATCGTTGTTTAGTAAAACCTGGTATTGCGTACAACACACACTATCGAGGAAGGTCGCAATTGCATGTAATGCAAGCCAAGTAAGGGTTGCGTGTTGTGAAATACTCCTGTGTTGTTTCATTATAACAGAATCCAACCATTTTTCATTTATACATTGAATATATATATATACTCAATGTTGCGTATAATGAATATTATCAAACAAACTTGAAATTGTATGTAACACAATCAAAGAATAGTGTAGCGTATACTGCCAGCTAATACAGTGTAGCATATAGCTCAAGATAATCTTGGTGTATCGTACAAAAGAAGATATGAAAGAAATTAAAACGAATATATGTTATAAAATCTCAGGTTGTTACATTCTACCCCCCTTAAAATGAATTTCTCCCTTGAAATCCGTCGTGGTTATAAATCATTTACTATTCATAGAATCCCACATCCTAAAATGAAATACCAAAACATAACTTTAAAAACTAAAGTATGAAACGTAACAGTTACCCTCATTAACTCATCATTGGGTTTCCATGTAGGAGAACATATGTGAAAATTTGGATATGGAAGAGAAATATAACCATCAAGTTATGATGGAGAGTGGTAGCGAACATGGCTATGAAAACACCAACAATCAAAAAGCCATAAATTTGTGATGATCTGTGGTAGCATTTGATTCATCTGATATAAGGGAACTATGAAGAAATTTTTGGTTTTTAAGATCATTTATCTAAGAATTTTAATTAGAAGAAATACTTACCTTATATTGATATAATATCACCATTGTTCGTGCCTTGAACAATTTCCACTTCATCTCTTAAAGAAATGAAGTTGAATTTTTCATTCATGAAGTGTTAGCAGATCATTTGATAGAATGATGGGTCATTCCATCTGTCGTCATCAAAAGGTCAGAAATAGTTATATACGTAATTCAATCTATTTTATATCATTCCAAAAATGGACTTATACTTCATCTATCATACCACTTAATAAAATAAAACTAGTTTATAGTAACCAGGGACTTCCTGTAGGCCTGTGGTAGGCGATAAGGGCCAATCACACTTCAGTTGTAGGTTCGATTCCCACAGCCTTGTCTGACACGATGGGCTATTGCCCGTCCTGCAGGTTGTCCTTTTTCTAAAACTACATTACTATAACATCCCATCAATAATATCGAAAAAATTTCTATCCTTAAACAATACTAATTTATGTCTAACATAATCCATTCCAATCTTTAGGCTTATCTAAAATACTTCGGTCCAAGCTCATAGTATAAAGAAAATGATTACTTGAAATTTCACATAACAATCACGTGAATTCCATCATTTATACCCCATATATCATAAGATATATCTTGTTGGTCAAATTACAAACATGTGAATACATTAATCATGTATTCTCTTGAAGAATGAATACCCATTGAACCTTAGTGAAAACATGAATGCAGTTAAAAGTTAAAACATTCCACATACCAAAATCCTCAAAATTCTATATACTCAAACCATGATATCACTTAGTCCTTATATCAATCATGAGCTAATTAATACAATCAAACATCTCATTATCATCTTATTCCTTCATTATGCGCATATTATCTACTTTCCAAAAATATATGAATAACCTTCCACGGTTACCAGTACCATTCAACAAATACATTCATATACTTTAGGAAAAACAATAGTGTAACAATCCTTAAATGATTATTTATTCCATGGTACCATTAACTATACAACATAACTCTCGATAAACATACAATCATTCCACTACCTTCTTAAACAACTGACTGAGCTTCAACACGTCTTTCAGCTCATATATCATTTGTAGTCTCCTCATCATTATCCACATAAATACTACCCATATGATCATGCTAATTCTCTTAATGAGATTTTCACTTAGGGTATTGGTTTGCATAATGCCATGACATTCCACATTTAAAACATCTAATAATTTTTTATGTCGTAGCAATACCATTATCCTTGTCTATGGTGTTAACTGATCCTTTTCCTTTTCACTTACTGGATTTGTGTCCTTCTTTTCCACACCCAAATCATCTTCCAGTTCCTTTGAAACAATCTCCCTGATGGCTCTTCCCACATGATTTACATGAGGGAAATTGAACTTTCTTTCCTCTATGATCATCATGAAACTCCATCTTTATCTTATTATCTGAGTCGGGAAACTTACGAAAGTTGAGATTATTTATCATATTATGAGATTGACGATTAGGCATAATAATGATGTTTGGACTTCCAAATCCCGTTTCATTTGGATTCTCATGAAGAATATCGTTCCATTTTCCATCATATCCTCCATTATCTTCTATATTCTTGTTTCCAGCCATTTTCTAAAACCCAAAAAGAATAGTGTGAGAGGAAAAAATAATGCTAGGGAAAACAACATAGTAAAGGGGGAGTTCCCTCAATATCTAACATCTTAGGTTAAATTCTAAGATCATTACCATAGTTCTAGGACTATATCCTATAAGTATACTTATCCTTAGAGACATCCCAAGACATAACTTAGAAATATCTCTAGGGATCTCACTAACGTATCTATATCCTAGATTCCAAAGGTTGACTAAACCTTTCCTCTGATACCAACTGTATAGACCCAAATCTTGATGTACATGGACATTACATTACTTTTGCGGAATACTTAATACATAACAAAAACAGACACACAAGGACCGTAATAGTTTAGTGTCTTTGGAAACTCGGAATATAAACTTCTCATCATGTTGAAATATCTTCAACAACTCCCATAACGATCTTCCCCTTTTTGTTTCCTTACCTAAAACCTTTCTTTATTTCCTGGGGAAAATAAAACATAAAAAGGGTGATCTAATATGCTCAGTAAGGGAAAACATAGAGAACATAAAACAATCCATAAACATTTGAAATCAAAAAACTTGAACATGAAATTTAAACATCAAAATATTGGGCAAAGACATAAATCTTGGATGTACGTAAGGCATATATCATAATGGAACATCAACCATCATAAAATACAATGGGAATAAAACATGTAATTGTGGAAACATTCAGTAATTGATATGATTTCCATGGTAGCCAAGGCATTGCCGCCAAGACCATCTTAGTGGACAAAGTCCCTTTCTGAATCGAGTTCACTCCTCATTTCAGTCCTGTAACACTGAACCAGATTAACTTACCATTCCATCCATGTCTATCTCATGAAATATAAATCATTAATCAATTCATTGGAGGGATATATAGGTCCCACCCATCTCATAATGAAATCATTCTTACTTGTGCCACAAAATAAACAAACATCATTCATAATAATCCAACGAATAAAATGGGTTTCATAAACATCATCCCATCATCACATAATCCATATAAAAGAAATGGATATAATTTCATAATAAGAAAAGTGAAACCATATAAATCATAGAGACGTTATACTTGAGACATAAACATATGAAATAATGTCATCTAAGATGGAAAATGGTTTTGATAAAGCACTTGAAATGAATTCTTGAGGAAAATATCCTTTCATCTTTAAAATCATTTTCTTTGCACAAAATTCGCTCAATTTTAAAAGAAAATTATTTTGTTGAAAATATTCATGAAATCTTTTGGATGAAGCTTCATGAAAATAAGGCTTTATAAAAGTGTAAAAATCCTTTCATGTCGTATAAGTTAAAAAAACATTCTTCTCGTACTTTTTCCAGAAAAGACAAAATGTACCTTGTAAAAGAATGATTCCATACATACCATGTATTAAAAGTCAAAATGGGTAAAGAGGACTTTAAAAATACATGAAACCATTTTTATAAAATTGGGACATGGAAGATAAATATAACCCCAGTAAATACTTACGAATAACATTCTCAGATAAGAACGAGATTGGAATAGTTATCCCTTACCTTAGGTCCAATATGCTTCGTATGGATCCAAAACTCCTATATAATGATTTAAATAATGTAATTTACTTATTACATAATCATATTCATTATTATTATATCATATATGTTTCACTTATGACTTTATATTACCCGTTCTTTTGTAAATTCCATGTTAAAGCAGCGTTTTGGTTAAAATCATTTCATTTATCATATGTGTTTCGACTTTTTGTTCTTGATATTATTACTTATATACTGATTTACATAATTCCAGAATTTAAAACATGATTTATGTATAATATATATTCATAATATAAATATATATTATAGATTGATAAAAGGAATGAAATACACTGTTCCTAGAGACGGTAGGATGTACGTACGCATGAATGCTGTTTTCGTTTCCTTATTGAATTGAATGAAACTAAATAGATGACATAAATATATATATACATAAATCCAGTATCATTATTATTTCATATATTTAATTATTATTAATTATATAAACTCTATGATCATTCTGTATGGTTATCATGGAGAATGAAACTCATCGCGTCGTGGAGAGGGTAGTCCGTACGTACGCACGACCGATGATATCGTTTCCATAATTATTGTGTTGAATTGGAGTGGATAATACAATATATCAAAATTAGTATGAATTTATAATAACTATGTATAGTTATTCTTAACACCATTATACCCATCCAAGTAAGGTGGTGTTGGAAAAACATATTACACCACGGCGTGGAGACGGTATTCTGTACGTACGCACGCACGGTGATTTCATTTTCCGTAGGATGGATAGATGGTGAAATAGGGTTTTTTCATATTTATAATAACATATAAGTATATTAGTGATACTTATGTCATTACTTCATAATGAAACAACTAATGAATAAGAAGTAGAAGAAGAAATAAATTTGAAATAATCGGTAACGGACATTACCTATTCTTTGAAGCGCCTCTTTGAGACCTCCTCTTAGGGCACTAAAATTGATCTTTGAAGAAACCCTGTACTTCTAGGATATTTCTAGAGAAGTGGAGTGGATAATTCTTCAGGGTTTGGCCAAGCATGAAGGCTCAAAGTGGTGTGAGTAAGAGAGGGAGGAGGTGCCATTTTATAAGGGAGGAGAGGGGCACCTTTGGAAAAACAAAAAATATTATTTTATTATAAAGTCATATATGGTTTTTAATATCTAAAAATTGATTTATTTCGAAGATAAGGTCTGTATGGGTCGAAATAATCTCATCCAATAAAATTTGTACAAGTTTAGGTAATTATTTGACCTTATCATTTACATTTAACATTAAGTTAAATAATTTAACTTTTACCATGTCCTCTTGTTTTCTTACATTATATGGTTAAGAAACTTACTATAACATTTCAAAAGAACCAAAATCTGTTTATTATTTATATAAATAACCTCATATATGTCATTTGGGAGAACCGTAGATTTTTATAAATAAAATGACAATTAATAATATAATATTTTTTTAAAAAACTATTTTACGTCAATTGTGACACTATTTGGTAATTGATTTTTTTCTTAAATCATAACAGAATGATTAGTTCAAAAAAAATTAATTAAATAAATAATAACATGTCATATTAATCTATAAAATTAGTTCAATTCATAAAAAGTCTCAAATTACATTTATTTAGGTATTTATAACATCAATTATTTCAATATTTCATTAATAAGATAATTACTACATCATTATTGTGTCATAAATAAATTAAATTATTTAATGTCTAAAAATTATAAATAAAATACCATTATGTAGGAAATCATTGTATCTTACTAATGAATATTTATAGTCGAATTTATCTTTTGTATAACCTTATATTTAAAATTATTTACTTATTAAACTTTGATTTCAACTATTTTAACCCTTCTTTAAATAAATTAATATTAAATGTCCTAATCTAATCCATGTGGGCCTAAATGGTCATATTTTATTCCTAAGGTTGTTTTTGGTCGAATTACACTTATAAAATATAATTTGGACATGTGTTAGGGTAATAATAATATCATTTTTACCCTTAATTACCCTATTTACTTTTAACCGTGGTAAAAAAAGTAAAAAGTTTCTATTTACCAAAAATTATTTTCATCTCATTGAACCACATTTTACATACTAACATCAACCGTGTCTCTAGGATTTATGGATTTTACATTCACAGAAGCAGTAAAATTAAGTTTTATGTAAATTTGAAAATTCGTCTAGGAGGTGGGTAAAAGATGGTGAAAAGTTCAATAAATTTTTATATATCTAATATTATTATAAAATGACTCCAATAAATTACTTCGAACTTATATAGGTATTATTTATCAATTTTAACCTGAAATGAAATAAAATAAAATTAATAATTATTTAAATAAAAGTCGGGTTTTAAATAGTAACATAGTGTTTTCACAATTCATCAAAAGTTGAAAGTTTTCAGAAAAAATACCAAAATTTCACCCTAGGCTAATTTTGATATTCCGAATCCAAAAATGGGGTCCATTTTGAAAGATAAAATTTATCAAATTTCCAAAAGTGGTTATTACTATTCATAACCGCTAGTTCTAATAATATTTTAATAATATATCGTTGTTTAGTAAAACCTGGTATTGTGTACAACACACGCTATCGAGGAAGGTCGTGATTGCGTGTAATGCAAGCCATGTCATGGTTGCGTGTTTTGAAAGAATCCTTTGTTGTTTCGTTATAACAGAATCCAACCATTTTTCCTTTATACATTGAATATATATATAGATATATATAATCAATGTTGCGTAGAATGACTATTATCAAACGAACTTGAAATTGTATGTAACATAATCTAAGAATAATGTTGTGTATACTGCAAGCTAATACGGTGTTGCGTATAGCGTAACATAATCTTGGTGTATCGTACAACAGAAGATATGAAAGATATTAAAACGAATATATCTTATAAAATCTCGGGTTGTTACAATGAATATGGTTATACAATATTTATAATAACATCACATTATGTAGAAGGTACTTTAGTTTTAGTCCAGTAAGGAAATAACAATGAAAGAGAAAGTGGAAGAAGAAAAACATTGAAAGAGGTGATAAAAATAATTACATCTTCTTCCAGTCCTTCCTTTTGATTTGATCAAAAGGGCTCCATAGGATGGCTTTATGATCAATGTAAGGCCTCTAGGTTGAAGTGATGGTAGTTAGGAGGATTTTTTTGTAGGGTTTTGCTGAGCTAAATATGTTTGGAGGTGTTATTTTTAGAGAAGGGTATGTATCATTTTATAAGAGAGGTGAGGGTTACTTTAGGAAAAGTTTTAAATATTATTTTATTTTACAATAATTTCTAGTTTTTAATTTCTCCAAAAGGATTTATTTCGAGTATAAGGTTTTTATGGGTCGGAAACCTTTCAACCAATAGGTTTTAGATAGGTTTATGTGACGGTATCAACCTTATTGTTTAGATATATCTCTTTGTTAAATAGTTTAATTTTTACCATGTATTCTTTTATTATTATAATAAATATTTAATAAACTTACTATAACAAGACAATAGAATACCAAGGGGTTAATTAATGACATATATATCTTTATATTAGTCTTTTTGCTAAAACGTAGTTTTTTTAAAATATTATAACATTACATAATATTTTATTTAAAAAAATTCATTTATCTCATTTTTTACACTATTTAATATTTGTTTTTTTTGGAAAGTCAACAAAACATGATTACATCGAAACAAAAAAATTAAATCAAACCTAACATTTCTTATTAAACTATAAAATTAGATTAATCCATTAAAAGTTTAAATTTACATTTATTTGGATATTTATAATATCAATTATTTTAATCTATCATTAGTAATGTAATTATTGTATCATCATTGTGTTATAAATAAATGTAATTATTTAATGTCTAAAAATTATAAATAAAATACCATTATGTATGAAATAGTGTTATATTTATTATCAATATTTATAGTCTAATTTATCTTATGTATAATCATATATTAAAAATGGTTTAGTTATTAAACATTGAATTGATCACTTGAAACTCCTCTTTAAATAAAATAACAATAAATGTCCAAATATAAAAAAAGATGATCAAAAGAATCATATTTTATACATATGGTTTATTTTCATCAAAGTATACTTTTCCAATAAAATTTGGTCATGTGTAAGGGTAATTATAATATCATTTTTATTTTTAATTACACTATTTTCTTTTAACCATTATAAATAAAATAGAAAAGTTATTATTCACTTAAAAATTATTTTCATACCATTGATCCAAATTTTTCTTACTAATTTCAACCGTGTCTCTTGGATTTTTGAAATTCAATTCACAGAAGCAGTAAAAATACGTTTTATGCAAATTTTCAATTATTCTTAGAAGGTGGGTAAAAGATGTTAAAAAGTTCAATAAAATTTTATACATCAAATTTTATTGTAAAATAACACCAATGAATTAAATTGAACATATATTGGTATTAATTATCTATTTTGACATAAAAAATTTAAATAAAATATATAATTATTTAAATAAAAAGAAGGTTATAAACAATAATATAGTGTTTTTCACTATTCATCAAAAATTGAATGCTATTAGAAAAATACCCAAATTTCACTCAAAGATAATTTTGAGTTTCCAAATTAAAAAAATGGTGCCTATTTTACCAAATTAAAAAAATATAAGTTTCATTGATTAATTTAAAAAAATATATTCCCGTTGTCAAAACCAGAATGTGGGTTTTTTATGAGTAAAAACTATCAAAAGATTGATATGTGTTTATGTCCATTTTAAAATTAAATTTACTTCCAATAACCAACATTGGATTAAATGATAAAAATATACTCTAATTACACTTCAAAAAACACAAATTTATAATTTAACACTCTAATTTATTTTGATTAATAAATTTTTTTTCAATTAAAATTTTGTATTTTTCATTATTCATCAAAATATGAAAGTTATTGGAAATGCACCAAAAATTTATCCAAACAAAATTTTTATGTCCCGCATCTAAATAAGAAGTTTATTTTTTCAAATTGAATATATAAAAGTGTCAAATAATGGATTTAAAAACGGTTCTCCATTAAAAGGATGTAATATTTCATTTTTTGAAAAATAATTATTTTATATGAAAAATTTAATTTGTTCTTATATTATTTCTTAGAACCACATAATATGGATGTTAAAATTATATGTAATATATAAAATTAAAAATATAGTTAATATTATCCATAATCGTTTTTTATGGGTAGTTTGGTAAGTCGTTGTGTGCCCAAACTTAGTGTTGTGTTTAGATCAAGCTATTTATTTACTATAAATAAAATAACTTACTTTGAAATCTTGGGTTGTTACATTATTCCCCCCTTTGTAAACATTGTCCCTTAAATTTTAAAATTGGTCTTGGGAACATCATTTAATGTCCACATTAGAAAAAGTGTCAATAGAACTATCACTTAAAAAAAGAATGGAAAATAAAAAAGGTTTCCCAAGATAACGCTTACTATGATTCCATGTAGGAAAACATGGATATGAAAGATAAAGTAAGTGTCATGTTCTGATGGAGGGTGATTGAAAATGTAATGAAGATAAATTTAACAAAAAGAAAACCACAAACTTTTGATGGGTTAAATAGTCTTTAGTTTCCCAGTAAAAAAAGTAAATGAAATACGTTTTTTGTTTTAAGTTCCATTTCATAAGGTTGAGGAATTTATTTATATGATTTAATAAAAAATAAATATATATAGTTACATTTTATATATAGTTTTATCCTTTAATAAATTTGAACCACTAACTCATCTTTTCTCCAAATGATGAGTATTGAAGACTACTTGGTCACACGTGGAGCGCTAGAATCAACATCTAGAGAATGAAATAATCCACAATGGATTAAATATATATTTCCCTTTTCTTTAGAGATAAACCAAAACCAAATGGTTAGTAAAAGATCAGATTATCTTTGAAATTGATAATCTTTTATAGAATAAAATACTAATCTTAATTTCCAAAATTAAACAAACAGTACCCGAAGTTCTATAAATATGATTCAATAAACAATTGTTTATAAAATCCTTCAATATTATCCAAACAGAGATTGAAACCCAAAACACAGATGAATTTAATCATTTAGACATTCATAGAAAATCTTAAAATTTATCTTCAAATAACATCATCTACTATTAAAGTCTCACACAGAAGTGTAATTAACCAAATCAAATATTCTATATGAATGGATTAAAATTTTCATTAATAACATAAGTTTATTTAAAAACATAGTTCTTTACAAAATAATAATAATCCACTATTACTCCTCAAATTAAATCCAATAGTATTCTATTTTCCTTAGGCATATAGTGTTCCCAACCAAATAAATGTCACCCAAAATAACATTATTCACTTAATAACCAAATAAATTTCCTATACTAACGATATTAATTTGATAAAACATAAGATC
The DNA here is from genome assembly GCA_963277665.1 of Viscum album. NCBI lineage: Eukaryota > Viridiplantae > Streptophyta > Magnoliopsida > Santalales > Viscaceae > Viscum > Viscum album. The sequence goes on from OY728143.1 coordinate 1,076,251,459, forward strand.
CAAAATCAATTATTATGGATCAAAAAAATAGTTTAACTAAAAAAAATTAATCACACTAAGTAGGGAATTCACGTAGTCCAGTAGTAGGCGATAAATTTCATTCAAACTTTGTTTGTGGGTTCGATTCCCACAGCTTTGTATAAAGTGAAGGGTTGTCACACGGTCTGTGTGATGTCTTGTTTAAAAGAATATATTATATAAAATTCAAAATATGAGATAAATTCCTTAAGATTACCATAACATAATTTAACCACAAATTTTATCTCAGTCTATTAATTTTTATCCCAAAAAATTAATAACCTGTAACTACCTCAAATTTAAGGATCATATAAACCCAAATAGTACTTTAAAACTATATCCACAAAATAAAAGATAATTATTCCTCAAATAAAATTTTCACATTAAAAATAGTAGGGTTACAACTAAAAGATAAAATTATTCCAAATTAATCCCATCAATAAAGATCATTAATACTTTTAAACATTTCTCCATCCATTTATTTCCACATAGTTTCTCTCTTGACATTGTGGTTATCCTATATAATAGGTCATTGGCTTGGGTAATTCCAAGGCCCCCTAAATTTATGGTAAATTAATGTAAATGTATTCTTAGGAACATTTTTATTTTCTTCTATAATAATCATCATTTTCCCTAAGAAATTGTTTATTTATGTCCTTATTTCCCACACATAAATCATTTCTTTGTTCAATTGATACACTTTCTAGTGTTTCTCCTTCTACATTTCCTGCATGATAGAAATTGAGCATTAATTTCCCCACAGTCTCCACTATTGGATTTCTTATAATTTCTTACAGTTTTCTTCTCTATTGAGTTTTTTATTTGGTTAATGTATATATTTTTGATCATATTTTTGTAAAAATTCTTCTGCATGAACACAATATCTTTTACACCTATCAATATTCAATTTAGTTTCATATCTCGAGCATCATTCCCACCTTGTACATCAGGTTAATTATTACTATGACATCCTTGGAATCTAGCCATTGACAAAAACAGGAAAGAATAGTGTAAGTAACAATATTCTTAAAATCATTTATTCAATATCATGAAACCTTATTTTCAATCTAAAACAGCTTAGGATTAACCAAGGTCATTTATTCTCATTTTATATTATAATCCTTTAAATCTGTTTGTAATGAAAATGTGAATTATCCTAAGCATATACACTAGGAGTTTCGTAACCAAGAGTGCCTCAATGCACGTTGTTGTGCACCTTTTATCATTCGATTCTAGCTCAAATCATTGTTTTCAGGTTTTACCCCAAGGTAAATCTGTGCCAGAGCCGGCTCTACCTGTTAGTATCATGATAGGGATGTATTGCTTGGAAAACCCACAGAATATTTACATTGAATTTTTTTTGGATTTTCTTCTATTCTAATCCTCTATGTCTATATTAGGGTAGTGTTTTATAATTATATTTTTGTATAAATCAAGATTCCAAGTTTTTTACTAAACTTCCTTGGATACCAACTATAACGCCCCGACCCTAGTTATCCAGATTTGGTGTATTATTACACCACAATGACATGATAAGAATAGATCAGATATAAAAAAGACTTATTAGTTTAGTATCCTTGGATGTACTACATACATACATAATATTTACATTACATCATGAAATAGAAAAACAATAACATTGTTTCCCCTCTGAACACACTCATAACTCCTATCCTATTTCTATAGGTTAATCGTAATATATTTTTTCACTTCTTGGGAAAAATAAAACATATAAAGGGGTGATGTCAAAAGCTCAATAAGGATAACAATATAGTGGACACTATAATAAATTAAAATAAACATTTAGGAGTGTCCCGTTGAGACTTATTTAGTGCAAAAAAACCAACAAAATCATGTTATAGGTCCATCTACTATCAGGGTTACTATTCTAGTCACATAAATTTTACTTCTTCACTATTTGATATAGGTGCTTCAGATAGTTTTATATCCTATTATATTGTAGATATCCTTTGGATTTTTTGCTCTTCTAATGATGTTATGATGTTGGACACTCCGTTATAGATAAGGACGGGATGTGTGAATCAATATAAGGAGTGTCCCATTGAATTTGATTGGTGTTACATATTTTGAGATCTCTATGTCTTAGAGAAGATATGATTTGATGTCATACTCTCAATGAATTGATTAGCTTCCCTTCAAGATTTTTTCGATTGCTATCCCCAAAGGGTAATTTTTATGTCACCACAAGGTGGACCATTTCTGTAAAACTGTGAGTGGGATGTCCAAAAAATCCAAGATGGACCCAATAAATAAGGGAAGAGTGGGATGATAGAACATATTTCCAATTTATATCTAGATGACTAGGGAATTTGTCAAATATATTTCCCTCTAGTGGTTTATGGTTTCAGGGTTGTCTTCTTGGATAGCTTTTTAGGGTTACCTCTAGTGAGATAGGTGGAGTTCATGATCGAGTTAGAGCTAGGAGAAACACCAATATCCATTATTCCTTATATGATGACTATGATGGAGCTGTAGAAGCTACACAATCATGTAGAGGATTTTAAGGGAAATGGTTTTATTCAACCCATTACTTCTATGAGGGGTTCGCTAGTCCATTTTACTTCTGTGCAAGGACTATCAGAAAATAAAAAAGCTGATGGTTAAAAACCAATATTCCTTACCATGGAGAGATTACATATTTTATCATCTTGGAGGAGCCTAGGGATTCTCAAAAATTTACATAGGGTCAGGATATCACCAAGTATATGTCCGACCATCAAACATACCTCATACTGTGTTTTATAGAAGGTATGGTCTATATGAGTATTT